>CP106732.1:9917450-14717450 GCA_025506655.1 Gossypium rotundifolium
ATACCTACATTTTAAATACATTTTATACCTACATTTAATTAGAATATATAAACTACATTTTAAATATTTAAATATAACAATTAAATATTTGTAATTAGTATTTTAAAAATATTTTTATTTTTAATTAATGATCTTAAAAATATTTATAATTAAGCACCAAGAAAAAAAAAAATACTATATTATTAGAGGGGTGAAAAAGTAATTAAGCACTAAAAGTGCTTTTGGGCAAAAAATACTTTTGAAAAACATTCCTGAAAAGTTAAAATTTTCAGTCAAAAATAATTTGTTCTACCCAATTTTTCTTTTAGAGGTGTTTTTAGAGTAAGGAGTGTTTTGAAAAGGACAAAAGAACTGGCACTTAATACAAGAATAACCAATTTCAAGCAATTACCAACATTTAATACATTCAACTCCTAATATACTCATTATGTAAGCACATAATTTTACAAGATATTACCAATGCTTATATCTTTAGTACACGCCATTTGAGTACTCAACACACATCATATGAAACTTTCCTAGTCACTTAGGCATAGGTCGTACATGTCAAGTCACCTTAACTGCTGCTTGTGGTATCCCTCTTAATAATGGTTTAAGAATGTTTATCAATGTACCAGTTGTTCATGTTTGGGTCACAAAAAGATATATAAACGTAGTGTTGATAAAGTTATTAAGAAATTGAGCAATTGAAACAGTCAAATACTTTCACCGGTTGAGAGATGTACTTTAATTAAATTAATGATATCCACAATTTCACTTCACACGATATATTCAATTTTATTACCTGTTTTGATTAATAATCAATTGGACCAAATAAATAGGAATTTTTTTTAGGGTGGCAGTGCAGACAGGGGCAGATTTAGGGGTCTAGCAGAACCCCGGCTCACACTAAAATGTATATTTTAAATTTAGCTCCTTAATTTTTTTAAAAATTTTAAATTAATAAAAATAAAATTATACTTTGATTCCCCTAAAATTATAAAAATTTGATTTAATCGTTTAAAAATTATAAAAATATAGACTATAAAAAATTAAAATTTCATTCGACCCCTCTAAAAATTTGTTCTAACTTCGCCTCTGAGTGCAGAATGCTCTCACAAGCATCTATTTAGTTGGGATAAAGTTCCGCTTCTTTATTTGGCTTGTCTTTCTTGAAAAGATTAATACTAATCTAATTCCTATATATAAGAGAATGTCAACCGATGAAATCTATAGTCACCCAATTATTTAGTTCATTCTATTTTGGTCATTTAATTATTAATTTTTTAATTTTTTAATTTAGTCACTCAACTTTTTAAAATAAAATATTTTAGTCGCTTTTATCGTAAACTTAGTAACAAATAGTCTAATGTGGGCTTTTTTATTGGCCTAATAATAAATTTAGTCCTTCAATGTTTGCACATTCTATCAACTTGATCCTAAATATAAAAAATTTAACAAATCTACCCCTTCAATGTTTACAAAAGTTGGCATTTTAGTTCTAATTCTAAAAATTATATAATAGAATTTAAAAATCTTTGATATCTTTTTATTTATTTTTAAAGTTTTTAAATTTATATTTACTTCTCATCAATCATGCTAATTTCTAATCAACCAAACACATGGAAAACTTAGGCACCGGTAGAAAAATGCCTCAACACATTCTCTTACCTTATTTTTCAATTTTTCACTCAACCTCAAATATTCTCTAACTAGCTTACTCTTTGGACAAATAATTTGACCATTGAACAAGTTTACTCGTTAAGGGTGGTAACAATTCAATTCGGAAAGATTTGAAAATATTTATATTTCTATGTAGTATTATGAATTTTTAAAACAAAATGAACCGAAATTGAATCTAGCTACAGACATAACCAAACCAATCCAAGTTACACCAATTTAACTTTTTACTATTAAGTTATTTTCACCCATCTAAATATAAAATATTTATTTTTATATATAAAATGAAAACCTCATTATAAATAAAAATGATAAAGTATAATTTTACTTATAAACTAAAAACTAAAACTATCCAAATGCATTCAAATAAAACCAAATACTTTCAGAAAGAAAGCATATTTTGAGAAATAATCCCAAACCAAAATGTTTGAATTGTTAATTAAGTTCATTTATATTTTAAAATATTAATTTAATTTTAAAGTTTTTAATTTAATTTGGATTAATTTAAATTTAGTGTATCATTTTAATTCATTTAAAATAAAAAGTGTTAGAGTCAACAATAGATTTGTTAAAATTGCAATGTTAATTCATGATTCATACAATTCTTGAGTGATAAGCTTAGCCATATCTATTACAAGATCATGCATTTTCACTCTTTCATTCCTATATTTTCTAACAAGCAATTCTCTATTAGTGTTCTTAGTATAGCTTTGTCCGTTTTCCATGTTTGCTTCCAAGCTACCAATTTCCTTTATTAATCCCTCTCTAACCCAATTCCTTATCATTTGTCAAATCTTCACGATACAATGCACAAGTAAGAAAACAATTTTGGATTCCTCGATCTTTTAATTGATCGTAGTTAAATCTTAATTGTTGATACACTTTGTCTTTAACATTGATGATACTCAATTATTTTGTTCAATTCTACGAGTGCATTCCTCCATATTGGAAGACTGTCTTCAACTCTTATGCTATTGGCAACTATAACTATCACCAACGGTAAACCAGCACATTGCTTAACGATAAATTTTGCAATCGGTAATAAATTCGCAGAACTCATTAGGTTTTGACCAACCTTGTCCGATAATAATGTCCATACATCTTCATTCGGAATTGGCTCCATTTTTACGACTTGACAATCCATTCGCTGACATATATCCAATGATTGAGATGTCAAAATTAATTTACTCCCAAAAGACTCGGGAATTCCAACATTTTCAAGGGAAAATCTCTCCCTTACATCATCCAATATTAAAACAAATCTACCATTTTCACTCAAAATTCAGACAACATCCCTGCTTAGTCTCGTCTTCATCATCTTCGAAAATATTGACATTCATTTCCTTTGCAATCTTATTCTGCAGTTCAATAACACTGGATTTCCTCCTACAGTGAACCATACTATGATCTTCAATTCGATTTCACCTTTTAAGGTTCATTGTTGACGAGCATGACAACACTTGTTTTCCTAGCTCCTGGCGTTCCATAAACTCCAATCTTTTGAACCTCATCATTCCTCTAGTGTTGCATAATCTCATTCTTTTTAGTTTTATTGTTTCAACGACTAAGCTCGGTGTTGGCAACACCTGACCAATCCACGAAAGATCGTTGAGAACTAAATCATCAGAAAATCTACACTTTTCAAGCAGCTCTTCAACTTCTTCTTCCTTCCTACGAACATTCTTAACAAGAAATCCATAAGAGAAAAAAAACTGCTACCTCTAACTTTGGATTCGAGATTAGGAATATCCCCAATTATTCTTTTGACATTTTCAATCCACAGATCAACTTCCTTCTTGACTTTCTTTCTCGGACGCAGCTCTGATTTGATTCTTGATTCAGTGTCTTCTTTCTGACCATTTAGTTGATCTCTTTTTCTCTTCAGATTATTTACATTCTGATCAATGCCTTCAGGGCATGTCCAATGGTTTTCAATTAAACCCCATATGACATTTCCAACTTCATAAACATTCCTTGCACAACACCAATACCATACAAGCATAAGAATTGACATCTAAGCGTTTATTTTAATTTATACTATCGAAGGTCAACTATTTTTGTTCTCTTCCATTTCCAAGTTGAAATCAAGTCAATCAAATAAATTCGAGTAATTCAACTTTCATTCATTTTATAAAAATAAAACTCAATCAAATGTTGAAAATTAAGTTTTTCAACTAAATTAACTCGGCCTCGGTTCAAGTCAGTGCTAAAAATTTACATTTGCTGCATGGTAATCCGCTATCTGCTGAAATAGTTTATTACAATCCCAACTTTGTTCGATCAGAACAAAAACTTAAATACAAGATCCACCACTTAAAAACATGGTCTATTCCTCAGAGCATAACTAAGCTTGAATTACATTAAATTACTTTCAAAGTTAAGGATCAACATTGGCCAGTAACTACAAATTTCGAGTTTGCTAGTTTACAGAATTGAATTATTTTGGGAATTTGTTTCGACTTGAACATCCTCGTCGAGTAACAATCTGAACTTGAGAATCTTTTGAAGTCGAGCGACCAGCTTTACTTGCTTTCTTGGAGCTTGATTTGGATCTATTATATATTTGCCTGAGAAGAGATTTGCCTCTGATGGACCTGTCTCTTCATGCACTACAGGTGAAGCTTCTGCAAATCATAATTTCACACACAAGTTCTTAATTCATGCAATGCGAATTGTTTGAGAAACAGAATAGACCAAGAAGCAGCCTATGTTACGGACTGAAGTTCAAGTACTGGAACACAACATGTATACACGAAGATGTCAAAATCTATCATGAATTTATCGTGTCACAAACCACATAACACCTTGAATGGGATATGACATAGAAAAACAATAAAAACACGACAAGAATGCCTGGATTGTATGAGGAACTTGCTATTCCCCTATGAAAGAGGCAAGAAGATGATAACAAAGAGAGAATAGGAAGAAGTTAACCAAGTCCCAGTTTAGCTCAAAGTAAGTACAACAGGAAATGTTGCTCACCATCTTCAGAGAAAACAAAGCAAGTCCCAATTGTTTCTTCATATTCTCCGATCTGTAATTTGGAAAAGAAATTAACTTAAAACATGAAAATTTCATGAATTAAAAAACCCTCATCTCAGCAATCAGTTGGGGCTTATTAGAGCTCAAATCAAATAGCAAATATAAAAGCAATAGCTTAGGCCTATTGCGGACCGCCAAATCCCTAGGTCAAATCAAAGCAAACTTCTATATTATCGGAATTGGAAACAAATGTCAGATATGAATACCTGTCCAGTTATCCAGACTTGAATGATAATGATTTGGAAAATGATCTATAGATAATATTTTCCATTTGTAATATCATATTCGGTCTATGGCTTCCTGAATTTTTTACGTCATTTTCATGCATAACAGAGACATTCATATACCATTTAGAATTTCTAGCAATAAACATTAAGAAATAAATAAATAATGGTAGTCCTAAGATGTTTAGTAAATATGGTCATCAAGGGAAATAAACTTTTCAAAACATAAATAACCTGGATGTTGGAACCTTTGTTGTTCAAGGTAAATACTAGATTTAATATTGTTCAGACTTTTCAGCTTCTTTATGTATACATAACATATTCAGACACTAGTGTGGAGGAATGGTCCTCCAAATATAGAGAAAAACATAGAAAATTTTGGTAAATCCATGTCAAGTACAGATCCACATCCGACACTGACCTTGATTTAAATAATATAGCAAGATTTGCAAAGTTAACAACTCACCAGCTTCACTCTTTTGTCTATGATAAATATTGGATTCATCGTATCCAGACCCTGACATTCATAACAATCTGATCATCACAATACGATAAAATCAAAGAAAAAGGGTTAAAACAACAATCAAACCTTGTTCAAAACTGACAGCAAAATACCAGTAAATCAAGTAAGCAATATTTCCAGTAAAGAATATCACTAAACAAATAAGTAGAAGCTTACAATTACACACCAAAATCAAATCCGTATTCATCTATGCAGAGCTCCAATCAAAGAACAAAAACATGTATAGGTTGATTTTTGTTAAGATCAATCATATTGCAAACTAAATGAATACGCAAATACAAGAAATTTTATATAATACAAATTATAAACTTGCCAAATTTTATATAAATATATAACACCATAAAGGCTGAAATGCAGATTGCCGAATCTAATATTTATTAAATCCAACAAGTACAAAGCAAGTATATACATAATCTAAACAAGGTTTATCTAGATTAAGTTCTTCATAATTAAAGCAATCACACGGATAGCTAGTATTATATAACTAGATGAAGATATCTATCAACACATGAAAATTCCCTAATCCTCATAAGCTGACCAGTAAAAATATAAAAGCTTTCGTTTCATGAATTAACAAATATAAAATGAACATCGAGCAACAAAAACCAAAGGCAAAGCTTTCTTCTTGGATTCTTAGTTTTCTTAAAATATTTGTATCTGTCATATGTATTCAAGACTAAACTTCCTAAATACTCATTCAGTTATAAATTCTAATTTTCACATAACTGCAAAAAAACCTTAACAAATTTGTAACATATAAAAATCTAGAACTTACAGAAAGAGTATAAGGTGCATTTGGAGGGATGTCAATCTGCCCACGAACAGCTTCGAGATCAAATAATACATACTCTGAATCTTCTTCCTCTCCATAATCATCATCCTTATTTTTCTCCATTTAATCAAACCCAGAAAAAAAATTACAATTTAAAGACACTGCAAAACAAACAATAAATTTTCAGAAGAATGGTTGAAAAAATATGAATTTTTATTTAGTTGTATTCGAGGTAGATTAAGAGAAGTTCCATTGCATACGACACCCAAACAGATTAAGAGAAGTCAAAGAACAAGAAAGATTCATCAAGCAGCTAGGATTAATTGATAACAATGTCCATTCCATATAGAAAAAATAAACCAATCTATGAGAATTAGATATCGTTCTCCCAAGTTCAAAATTTTTTACAAAATTATATATATTGGGGGACTTGCAGAGATGGAGACATTTAACTTTGTAGTGATTTTAAGCTAACCCCAAATAATTCCGATCAACATAAATAAGAACTGTTAAGACCTAAACATGCTCTACCTCAAAAGCATAGTAAACAAGAGAAAAACAAAATATTTTATCCATTATCCTTACCTTGCGATTTTAGTCGAGAGTTAAGGGTTTCCGACGGAGAGGAACCCCTGCCGTCGGTAAGGTGTTTCTATAAAAGAGGGTTTTGATGGAGAAAGGAAAAGGATGGAATAAAATAGGTAATTTAGCAAGAAAATGGAAAATCAGCTGGATAAAAAGTTGCAGTTTTCTAAAATCGAACAAATTTTTTTATTATAATGTATTGTATTATGATATCAAAATAAGTATTTTATAATTAAAATAATAAAAATAATTTAAAAGTTTTGTATAAAATTTAATTTTCAAATAAAAATTAATACTATGAAAAACCTTTGAAATTTTATTAAAAATTCATAAAACAAAGTATATTTACTAAAATAAGTATAAAATCTAAAATAAAATTTAATAAAAATCTAAAAATTAAAACAAAAATCAAACTAAACCAATTCTCCCTAATGTTTGCAGCTTGTTTAGTTATTTATTTAGTTTTTTTTTAAGGTTTTGGCTAATCTTTAATGTTAATATTTATTAGTAACGTATTTTTTATTGTATAAGTAGTTTTAATAAATTGTCACATGTTTTTCTTTAATATCTTATTATACTTGTCAATCTCTAATCTTTTAAAAAATTTTACTGGCAGCTTATCTAATAATTTATATGTTAATTTGCATTTTGTAAATTAAACAACATAATTTGTTGATATGCTAATAAGAAAATAAGGAAGAAAGCATAATAGTTGTAAAGGGAAACGGTTCACCTAATCGAGGAGGAGAGCTAAAAAGTATAAGGAAGAAGAAAAAAAAGTGGAGCAGGAAAGTTGGGTGCTGGAGGTAAGATAGTTAGCTATAGATTTAGCATATTTGGAGAATCGATCATTTTTTCCTCACTTTTGAAAGTATTTATAGGTGGGATTTCTGTATAGAATGATATTAATGTGTTGAACTTACAATCTAATTATTATTACGGAATGCATAAGGTGAAAGTTTGCAATATTAATCATACATTATGACTTGATCGTATATAATAATTGAACTCACGTGATATTTGTTAACTAACAATATCATGTTTCTCATGGAAGCCTGAAGAAGCATGCAAAGGCCGGCTTTTTGCTAACCTTCTATCCTCCATCGTAGCATGTTGAGCTCTTTGAGGCATCTTGGTATGGCATGATCATTAGAAGCCGGCAAGCAGTTGAGGATTTTTGGCAAACCAGCTTCTTTGCAGTGATGTCTAGGCTCTTTTCACCTGAGGAATAAACGGGAAATAATTGAATTTCAATCATTGGTGGCAGTATAAACGGCACTCTTTCAGTCTTTCTTGTTCGCATTGAATGATACCACTCAAATGTCTCATATAGGAAAATGTTTGCTTTAGAACCCCATTGTTTACTGATTGCAGCATTTATTTATTTATTTATTTTGAGGAACTCATATTTCTTCAAATATCCAGATAGCATATTAACCTTAACTCATATGGCATTTGTGCAAGGCTCTCTCGGGTGTTCTTGGTACTGAAAAATACATGAATAAACAATAGCCTATTCTCCTTGCTGTAAAATTGTTCTGGAACTCAGTCTCTCATGGTGCTCAAATGCATCTCTCTACAGTTGTGATAGTTAAGCTATTAATTTATACACCATTCTAACCTATTTCTTATCATTTTATTATTGAGCATCAATAGAAATCCGCTACTGAAATTGTATCAGCAATGATTTTTTTACTTGACCAAAAACATTTCTACATTTCACAAATGATGAACATAAAAAGGAACTGTAGACATACCAAGTTCTGCGCATAAGTTGTAGATAGATGATACTACAAATACATTCTGATCAATTTTGTATAACCAATCCATTGATAAAACCAAACGCTGATGCTAACAAAATTTTGAAGAGAAAATAGCTGACCAAAATCCATTGTTTGGCAGCCAACACGAAACTATTTTAGTGAATAATGATTGATTTAACTTGTAGAAACAAGAATCTTGTGATATCATTCCCTCCACATATCTGCAAATTCATCAGGCTCCAATGGATTAGATAGCTCGTGCATTTTCCGCCTTGTCTTAGCTTTGACTTTCTTAGCATACTTCCCGGCTTTCTGTCTTTTCTCCAATGCTCGGATCTGAAAGAGAACATGTGGCAAATTATTAAAATTTCTAGAGGAATGCGATCTCATATACCAACACTGTTTCCGACAGATACGAGGACTAGGACAAAGGTAAAGGAGTACAATCCCCGAACCTGGTTTGGTGAGACATAGAAAGGATTCTCATATAGTGTTGGACCTCCAAAGCTACCGGCGAATATCTTAATAGGATTCAAACAAAATCTTGGACCAACCTATACAGAGCCAGTATCTAGCATTAAATTACAATCACAAGTACTACAAAATCATAATTTATTCTTATATATAATAATAAAGCACATATCACTGCATAGTGCATACCTCAACAAGGGTCATTTTATCAAGTCCCCCTCGAACCATTTTGTCTGATTCATTGTGAGGAACAGATATCTGCATTAGGAAACAGTGGTTTTAAGTGAAATTGAATATTAATTCATCCATAAACAAATAATAAAGGTGCAAATACATGAAGTCTGCAATACAAAACTGTGTTTAGGCAAATTGAACTGTTAATCCATTCATCAAAAAATAATGATGATGAAAACATATGAAATCACAGAAGCTTATGCTGCTCGTTTCATCAACCATTTTCTTCTGTAGGCTTTAAGACAAGCGGAATCATCTATCATTCACAACATAAGCCATACAGTAGGAGCAACAGATTCCCAAGTCTCAAAGAACAGATATTAAAATAGACTCAATTATACTAAAGTAGTACTATAATTAAAATATATGAGATCTCAATTCAAGAATCTGTATAATGTCAAGGGGAGAACGTAGATAAGAGAACCGCATAGGCATTTTACTAGAAAACTACAATAGTCCAGCCAAGTCGAGGCCCTCCACTTTAACCTAGACGATCTCAGTCAAGTTTTAAGCATGGAAATAACTAAGCTCTACAGCTCTTCCTGTTGATAACTCTTGTACTAGAGCAGCAATTCACATCCATTAGAGCAACCACCACTTAACATGTTTATGCTTCAATTGGCAGCTATAAGGAGTTTATTACCAAACCAGTATCTGTAATGCCCATATAATGCAGACAGAAAGATGCGTAAATGAAATTTCTGATTCCAGTTTAAATCTTAAAACCTTCAAACTACTACTAAGAATTTAAAGTATATTCCATACTTGTGCCATATATGTTGTATAGTTCACTGACCTGATAATTGCGGAACCATATGTGGTCATCAGCAATGGAGAAAACAAAGACGTGATCATGATAAGGTTTAGATTTCCTGTGCTCCTTTGGTGTCCCAAATATCTGAAAGAAAATAATAGAAAAGAAAGTGTCATGGAGCACCTGCAAGTTGCACATTCACCCATAGTATGTTTGAAGTAAAAAAATCTACTAAATCAGTAAACAGAATTGCAACACTCAGTGCACAGGTAGTTGTTAGAACATTATCTCAATGGCTTGAAAGAAAACAAAAGAGAATCATCCTAAAAAGTTGTTATACCAAACAACGTTCATATTGTTTCACAAGTAAAAATGCAAAAGCATTCATAGAGGACATGTCTGGGTAGAGGAACAGTCCATGTATATTGTATAAAGACATCTACCGTTCATATCGAATATCATTTGCAAGAAACAGCATTTACATGCAACAGGTTGAAAGACGTGGGAGAGAACTCAAATGAATTCATTCAAAGAGTGAGAAGTACATGTTTCATCTAAATGTGAGAAATATGCCAGAAAAAGAGCATTTATTTAAAAGGAGGAAAAGCCACGTCAAGGTACCTGTATGATCATCTCTTTCAGAAGCTTCCAATGAGCATCTTTCTCAAAATTGCTCGAGAAGGTCAACAAAGGACGTGAACCTTTCAAATGATTTCCAGTGAGCTTCAGTTCTTCCATTGTGTGAACTGAAATGCACAAAACGAACCTCATTAAGCCACAAGAAACGAGAAAAATCATCATAGCCTAATACTAACTAAACAAAATCTTCATTTCCTAGGAACCAAATCATAATAATGCATTTTAAGAAATTAAATGAGAAATATTACCAGCGTTAACCAAAAATTTTACAGATGGACCATTGGGACACCTTGCCATCCACATGTAAAGATCTTGATGTTTCCTACACTGGAAAAAACAATAGAAGTGTTTATAAACTTTGAACATTTTGAGCATAATATTCTAAAGTGAAACAAAATAAAACCACCTTAATTTTAGATTAAATTTCTTAAGTGACTACCATGTCCAAAAGTTACAATGACCCAAGGTTTATATAATTCTATGCATTTCAGTTAACCAAACTGAGCAAACTAACCAAATTTCATGTTTTATCATTGAAAGTGCATTAGAAAACAACAAAGCTTAAATATTTACCTCAAAAAACAGAGCAGAAGAACAACCCCTCAACTCAATAAGCTCATTCAAGGTAGCGCCTTTACTACTCCTTGATTCAACCTTATTATCCTTCTTACAATGAGGCAAAAGTGAAACCATATTCAACATCAAATGCCTATACCTGCAAAACCCAAAACCATAAACCAAAAACAACTTTAAAACCCATATAAGAACAACAAAGTCAACGACACATCTAAGCAAAGAACATAACATTCTTCATCCAACCAACCAAACCTGTAATTGATGCGTCGTGAACAAGTCACCATAACTTTTTCTTTATTTCTAAAAACTTGGGGAGGATCCGTATTAGACTCAGTTTGTTGCTGAACTTCTTCCTTGTCTTTCCAACCAAAAAGTGACCTTTTGGGTCTCTCTGGAGCTGCTTCATCTTTCCTTTTCGGTTCAGCTGTCTGGGTTTCGCTGTGCTTCCGTTTCTTCCCCATTGTTTTAACAAAAGATGGAATTCAAAGGGTAGGGTTTTTTGCTGCTGAAACTGAAACTAAAGATTTTGTCTTTGATAAACCCTAGTTGAAACCTCATTCCTGGGCTTGTCCAGGAGTTTATAGAGATGGGTTCCTTGGGTTCTCATTGAATCTAGAATGGGCTGTAAAATGGACTTTACTATCTTAATTTTTCTTATCATATATTTTTATATTGAAAAATTAAATAACTAAAAAGGTGAAATAATATTTTGGGATCGTCCAATAATTAAAAATATGGTTTATTTAATCATAATTTTAAAATTAAGTCCCATTTAAAAATAAATTATTGTTTTTAATAACTGTCGAGGAGCATAATTTATTTTTGAAGTAAAAAAATTGAAAATAAAAAGTTAGGAATTTAAGGTTTTATTTGTAATTAGGAATTTAGATTTTTTTTATAATCATTTAGGCAGTTTTAAGTAAAAATAATTTATCTCAATTCTTAAATAGAAGATGTTCTTCAACTTACTAAATTTATATCATATTTATACTTACAACAACATCAATGGTAATGAAAATAAGACTCAATTCCAAAAAAATTAAATTTTAAATCCATTGGATAAAGTAGTTATATGTGGTTCATTTATTTCTCCCCCATCTATTAACCGATGATTAGACTATAACTAATAACATCTCATCACAAGCGCCACACACAGCTTCAACTAATATCAAGGTTGTTAGGCCAAATCAATAGTCAAATCAGTCAAGTTATTAGTTTAATATTTCAATTAGTTTGTTAAGTTCAATTAAATAAATCATATATATATATATATATATATTTTGGTTCAACTGATTTTTTATTTGATATAATCAATACATACTGATGGGAGAAGCCAAAAACTTTTAGAGAATATCAAAATTAAATTATAATTTTACGATGGTAAAAATATAATTTCATAATTTTAATAATCTATATCTTTATAATTTTAAAAGATTAAATTAAATTTTATCATTATTGGAGAAATTAAAGTATAATTTTATTTTTACTAAATTAAAATTTTAAAAAACTTAAATGAAAATTATTCTATTTTACTGTGGCCAGAGCTCTTGCCAGCCACCCTAACTATACCCCTATCCCAATCAACCAATGTCCTTCTCTAAATCAATACCTTAGACCAGTTCCCTATCTGACCGGACAGTCTGGTTTCGGTTCAAAAGACCTTGACCAAGGCCAAAAGTAAAAGATTGGCGTAAACATTCAAGCAAATAAATAAAGGTTACATCCAGTTTCCCTGAAAATCCCAAATCAGTTCAAAAACAGAATATCAACACGTCATAAACATGGTAATCTTTCATCATGACTAGTTATCAGTCCCTGCTTGCTATATTAGGCAATATCTTTGGATACAACATGTTTCCCTTGCATTGCAATAAAAAAGTAACCCAACCCAAGGCTTAGCTCAATGGTCCATGCTATCACCTTTAAAAGGTATCAACATTTACAGTCTCTCCAAGATACTGTCTCTTTTTTACCCAAAAAGAAAACCAACCAAATACTGAATTCCCTCTTTAATTTATATGCTAAAACTGATTTAAAGAGGCTGTTCAAGATTAGCAAGACCATTTGTGCCATTTCAAATGGATGTCACAAAAACTGCCTAAGGATGACTCAGTACAGTGCAGACATATAATAGAAGACCATATTGAATGCCTGTTCCTTGATGAAAAGGCAAATTTATGCTTCAACGGTTTGAATATCCACTGGGTTCCTCATACCCCTGTAAGAATTCAGAATAAAAGTGTCATTGAAGTAATGAAGAGAAGATATTGTTCCAGGAATTGGCATTCGGAAACAAACACACGGTCTTGGTTTTCTACTAACATGAAAGCATAAGTACAACAGCCCATTCCTACATGAAACAAACAAGGGGTTTATATTTGTAATCTTCAAAGAACAGACATGCCCGAGTTTGTATATATGACCATGCTTACATGTGTGAGCATGTGTGAGCATGCCTGATGAAAAAGTACTTTTGATCTTTAAGATTGCACCATAGATAGATTGACAGGCTTAAATATATGTAATACAAGGTACACATCAAGCAGATATGCTACAAGGAACATACGAATGTCTTGGCTGCACAATAGGATGCGCATGAAAATATAACAAAGCTTTCTTCATAACCTCTGAATAAGAAGTTAGAACAAGCGGATCCAAAGGTTAAAGTTTTCCCTTATTTCTATAGCTTTTCATTTAGGCTTTATCCAAGGCCAATAGCATTAATCTCAATGGAGATCCACACCCACAAATTTGTTGCACGAATACCTAACAAGGATGGGTTTCAGGTTTTACACATATATCAAAAGCAGATTCTTACAATTTCCCAATGTGAGATAGAGGGGTTAATTTGAGGTTGCTAAAGTATTTATTCAATTAAACTAACCGTAAAGGGAGTTATGCACGAATCTCTTTTGCAAGCATGAATTTGAGATACATAGAAAGGCAAAACTTAGTAAATATCAAACTCATATAAACTATAACTTAAGACAGCTATGAAAATAAGAGGTGAATGCACTTACCAGTCCTATGTGATTTCACACTCTCCCTCACTTGATTCATCAGAATCACTTGAATCTATAGCATGATTTGCATCACTCACACTGCAGACATCAACCACTTTGTCGAGTAACACTAGGCTCTCCATGTAACTACCAACGTATAACAATTCCGCCCCAACCTCAACTCCATGAGGCTCCATCTGTTGGCAGTTCAAATCAAGTGAAGCCAGCTCTCCATCATCCACTTGCAACAAGACTTCCCCATTCTTCCTAAATCCCAATACCCTTGGGAACCATCCACTTTGGTCCATCAAATGCAATGCTAACACCTTAGTCCATGACTCAACCGCACCATACTCCTTCATGACCCACAATTCAAGCAACTCACCATCTTCCCAATCTCTTTTAAGCACTGCAATGGAAGATTCCCCATATCTCATAGTTGATAAATCCATAGGACACAACCAAACTAAACTTTCTGGCAAACTTATCTCAAAAAATTCCTCACTACTTAAACCAAACCCCAAAATTGCATTACTGAATCCACCAATTTTCCCTCTCTGATACCCTAACCAATGGAGTGCCCCATTAACAAAAGTGGATGAAATCCCTGCTTCAACAGCATACTTAGGTGAAGTGGGAGTAACCCTTTTCCAACAATTTTCATTAAGTGAAAACAAATAAGGTTCAATCAAAGTCTCACCTTTTTCAACCCCAACTATAAGTAGCTTATAATCATTGCTTCTTGAATCAAACCCAAACCCAAAATTTAAACGTACATCATCAGTATAGCAACAAATATTTGGTTGAGGCAATGAAATGTATTTTTGAATGGAAGGGTTCCAAAAAATGAAATTCAAAACATCTTGTGGTAAAAAAGTAAGACAAACTAACCCATTGCAAGAACCAACCACAGCAGAATAAGACAAACACCCAAAAACAGGGAATTGAAGCTGCTTGAACTCATCAAAGTCATCATTATCATAATGTAAAAAGTAGTTTTCTTTGCCCTTTTTAAAGCACCTAAGGAGGATGAAAGGAGTGTTGTTGGGTTCTGAAAGTGAAGCTTGTAAATGGGTTGAAATGAAAGATGGGTTGCAAATGAGACTGTTCCAGGTCTTACAAACTGACCTGCATTTCACCAATGACTTTATTGGGAGTCTTTTAAGGATTTCAAGGATCACTTCTACAGGCAAATAATCAGACATCTTTTTCTCTTTTGCTTAGTTTTTGAAGAAATGAAATCGAAATGTATAAAAAGGGAAGGGGAAGGGGAAGAAGAAGAAGAAGAAGAGACTAATAATTGCTTTATTAATGACAACCATAATATTTTAAGAATTTTTTTTATTTTTCTTCTGTAATCTAAAACTCTCACATTAGTTTATGAGACAAGATAAGGGTGGGTTACTTTTAAACAAAATTAAAGTAAAAATATCGTTACAAAACTAAATTAAATATTAATTGACCTTCTCAGAGAAATACTCTCAATAAAATAGTTTAATTCATTGATGTTGAAGTCATCATTTTATTTTTAGTTATAAATGTAAATCAAATAAAAAATGTTATTCTTTTTAAATTTATTAATTTTAATTAGTACATGATAATGATGCCATGACTACATACAAAATCATTTTGAATTTGGTCAAAATTTTACTATTAATCATTATATTTTATGTAAATTATTTATTTAATATTTACATTTTTATTTTATTACTTTTAATTTTTGTATTATTTGAGTTGTTTAATTTTAGTTTTGGGTTTTTTATTTTAAAATTTTAGTCCTAAACAAACAATAATAATTAAATTTATTTAGTTAAATTATGCTATTATTTTTATATTATGTGTAAAGATGTAAATTTAATTTATATTTTTCAATTATATCATTCTTAATTGCTAAGTTTTTCATATTTTAAAATTTTAGTCTTATTGTAAACCATAATTATTAAATCTATTAACTACTTGTTTTAAAAATAATGTGTGGAAATATCAAGTTGATTTAATGTTATACATATAATAATTTGTTTGGAGCATCAAATTATTAACTCAATTAATTTAATAGTTATTTAGGATTAAAATTTTAAAAGCATAAAGATTAAAAATCACCAAATTAAGTACAAAAACTAAATCTATGACTTATATATATAATACAATGACTAATAGTATATTTTAACCATCGGATCTTATTCGGAAAATGATATCGAATTTGTGATAAATATTAAATATTTTTTTTCTCATTTTGAGAGTAGAATCTCTTTGGGTCTAATTATATATTTTAAAAAAATAAAAAATTATGACCAAAATCCAGTGCAAAGTAGCTTCTAGGAAAAGGGAGGTGTGGACGGTGCAGTAGCACCACGTCAGGCACATATGTTCATGGAATTCACACTTTGGTCTTTATTGACCCAAACATCTTTAATTATAAAGTTGTTACCTTTAAGAAATCAAACGTTACATCAAAGAATTTAAGCCCATGAAATTGCCAGGGGAGATCCGGAAATCTGCCTTTTTCTTCAAGATTTTTTATGTAAAGGCTTTTCTTCTAATCTGATAATTTTAGATACTATATCTATATAATGAAAGTAACATGAGACTTCTATGAGAAAATTTCTTTCGTTGACTTTTCTTTAATACTATTTTTTACGAAGTTTCTGTGCATCTTTGCTAACATTATCTTGAATTAAGACTAATAATCAATTAGTTCATGCATAAAAATATTGCCTAAATATGTGGCTTGAAGAAAGTAAAATCTTAGCTTCAAATTTGTTCTCCATCCAGTGCATTCTTCTTGTATTTGTGAAGGGATAAAGTGGATGAATGTAAAGAATTCTTAAGAAGAAACAATGGATGCAAGTAATTTAGAACTAATGCTTGTTAATAAAGCTTCAATGAATTGATTTAAAAAGTAAAAGTGGTTTTAATAATTTACAACAAAAATTCATATTAAAAAGAGTAAATACCTTCAATTAAAACTGCAGCAAGAACTCCAAAAATGACCTTTACAGCTTATAGAATAGCCTTACCACTTAAATTTTGAGAATGATAGATGGACCTCAAAAATTATGGAGATGATCCTTTTTGAAGAAGCTCTTTAGCTTTCACTTGGCAATACAAGGCGATCTCGACCTTCAATTAGCTTTGCAGATTTGATGATATCTCCAGTTTTTATTTGTGGTAGAATCTCTCTTCCAGCAGTTATATATCTGTATGTTGAAGTTAAATTCATATGAAAAGTCTAGCCAACAATTAGCTCATACATAGATGTATGTAATCCAAAGGATAAGATGAAATTACCCGAAAACGGAAAATTGACCTTCTTCAAACGATATGCCTCCCAAACCAGACTATAAACAAGTAAAATCATCATCATACAACTTTAACCAGATAACTGGAAGATATATTGGACAGGCAAGGGTGAGGGTTTGGTAGAAGTAGACTATTTTACCAGTATATCTGTTTGGCCCATATTCAGTTATGGCTACCGCAGTTTCATCATTTAAACATATGGAAAAACCTTTTTTAAAAACTTCATAATACTTGTGATGGACACATAGCCATATTTGACACTCACACCAAGTTTGGGTAACATAGGAAGCAGATAGTAAGCATTGAATTAGATGGAGCTTTGAAGTATACTTACATTTCTTTTATCATATAGATAAAAGAAAAATTGATATGGTGACGAGTACTCCTCAGAGACTTCACTGTGTGCCATAGCAACAGCTCCATAAACAGATAGGGGAAGAACTGGCAATTCGCCATCCTACCAGGAGAAATAAAAGAATGAGGCTGAACACTAAATTGGAAAATGGTACAGTTGCAATTTCTGGATATATGTAAAAAATCAGCTATGGAGTCATACCTGAACACTTAAGGTTGTTTTGTACAAAGGCTCAAACTGTCCCGATGGCATTATTTCTAGGGGAACACTGTAACCATTCTTTCCAGTATCGTTTTCAGAGATGATAGCTTGATTAATACAGCTCAGCTTTGTTCCATCATATGCTCCATCTGTCACCTGAAGAATTATAACTAATTCTTAGGAGCGTATGTGTGGTTCAATCATCTTAAATTGCTATTGTTCACAAATATTGCAGCATTTTTAACCAATTTGCATACAGGAAACTAGGATGGTTTTAATCAGAAAGATCAAAGCACAAACCGATTCATCTACTAAGATAGTAAGATTTCAGCCTTGCTACGTTTATCATTAACAAATAGATATAGCTCAACCAATTAAGGCTCTGCTCCAACCATTAAGGTTTATTAGGCCAAGCATTTGCTTTTATGAGGGTATAGTCATGTTATCATCCGTCAATGGACAGCAATAGTGAAGACATTTACAACATGTCATTAAACTTATAGCATAGACCTAATTGAATTTATTTTAAAATGTAAAATGATACAATAAAAACCAATGTCAAAAATAAGAAGCTTAACTACCTTACCAGTTTTACAAAATTTCCAGTGGTTAGTGGTGCTGAATATCCATCCAAAACAACCTGAATTGGTAGAAGATAATCAGTTAACCGTAAATTTGTAAAACGTCATTCAACTTAGCTCTGTTATTGTTTTCAACACCCGCAACCCTCACAAAAGATGGTATAGTAAGCAGATTTAGAGCAATTGTCATGATTTGGTTTGTCTCAGCAGTATTCAATGTCGTTCTGAGGCCTGAGCTCCAAATAACGTGTTAGGTGACAATCAGAGATGTAGCAAGACAGTTGCTATCGACATGTGATAGAGTCTTAAGGTGATAGACACAAAAGGAGAAATTTATACAACTGTCAGGTTCAACGTACCTGAATTGTGGCAGTCTTTCTGAGTTCACCACCAGCTTCTGGGGAAAATGATGAACCATCTCCTTTCTCAATATTAATTTCAATAGTTGCTCTCCCTGTTAGCCTAGAGACCATAACTAACACCATTTAAAATAAAAAAGTAGAGACAAAACCGGTTTAAACTTAAAGCCTACTAATCACAAATGCAATCATGCAAGCCAAACGGGCACTGAATGAAAAATTGTTACCATAGAGCAAATGAATTTTAAAAATATATAAACAGCAGTCAAATAGTAGAGAAAACAGCTAGATATTGTAAAGATAATAGAATTGCATGTAAGTATGTTTGTAGTAAAGAAAATGGGGAAAACTATGTTGCATGCTTCAAAATAGGTAAACCAAAAGTAGATTAAAAAAATAAATTGCATTAACCAATTAATTTAAAACATATGAATATAACAACCCTGAGACAAACATTGAAATTCTGACTTTGGCTGAAGAAGACTGACCTTGGATATTTCAAGTATTGCTCAGGTAACAAAAAGGACAACCCCGGGGCCTATTCCACAATAATAAGTTGAGATGTTACTATACTTGTACTATTTTAACAACTAAACGTAACACATACAATCAACAAAATTTCTGCATATAAAATCAGCAGCTATAACACAAGTAAAGGAAGCCAATCAATATTTTGATCCTTCAAATATCTTATAGAAAATCATGAATCAGAATACGCGCAAAGTATAACTAGGGAATAGTAGTATAGTACTTACCTGCAACAACTCCAATTCAGCAACGGTATCTAGTGAAGATGCAAGGCCTACAGATACTCTATCTGGATCCTGATCCTTGATAGATTTTAGGAGTGCTTCCAATCCACCCTAGTAAACCAAGGAATACCACAATCAGTCCATGAGGTCTCTCTGCAAATGAATGAATCCATTCATCAGGGAAAAGTCCTCCCTTCCAAAGCATAATATACATAACTGAGCCCCGGAACCATAGGTTAACCCATACAAACTTTTTTGCTCGAGCATTTTGGTGTGATAAAAAGCAATCTAAGGAAAAAAGGCATTCCATTTTCAGTTATTAGGGTACTTTTTTCTGGCTACAAACCAGGTTTTATCCAGCCATGTAACCTTGCAATCATATCCAAGTGAACTTTTAGCTCAAAAAAGGGACAAATGATGTTGGTGTCAAAGAAACTTGGAGCAAAGTTTAGCCATTGACTTCAAGAAACAAATTATATTCAAACGGGTGAGGGTCAAATTAAATATCTGATACTGTATTTAAATTTCTCATCAGGTTCTTTTTCTTCCTTTGGTGAACCAAAAAGTAGTTTGTAGTTATTCTTGCTGGAATGTGATCTCAAGGAAACAAAAGAAGATAAAAACTATCGAGTGTCTCATTTAAGTTAAGATGATTTTTTTTCTTTCACGGTACCTTCCCTTCAACAAGAGATGAGTAAAGAGTTGAACCCTTCTCCCTTAGATCTGCTGGGAAACTTGCCAAAATAGAATCCTTTCCATCTACTGCTATCTGAAATTAATCAAAGAGATATAAAATCAAAAGAAAATAAGGAAAACCATATGCATATACTTAAAGGAACATGATATTGACATGGGAAAACAACATAGAATGAACAAAGATGAATTCAAATATGAGTGAGCTCCAATGGTATGAGTTCCTTAACTTCTTTAAATTTTGTACAAAAGGAACTACTAGGTACCTTTAGAGCTTTCTTGACATTACCCTCCATAGTTCCATAAGGCTTTCTTTGTGGAATCCTTAGCAGGTAGGAAATATCTTCCAAAGAATCCTATAAGCAAAAGAAAGATGGTAAAAAAAGGCTGATTAGCATCTAACCATACACAATATGTGAATTCAATTATCAGCTTAAAACCTGTATAGCCTTCATGTTTGCATTTGCTGGGATAGCCCTTCTTAAAGCAAGCTCCCCTGTCCTTGGAAGCTTTGTTTCAGGAGAGTAAAGCACAGCATTTGCAGGTGAAATAGACCAGAAGTCCCAACCAGCTAAAGGTAATGGAGAGGTAATTTCGGCTAAAATAAGTATCACAGCAATCACATCCTCAAGTCTCATCGTTCCATTAATCAAAGTTGACAAGTTGAAACTCGTAGGAATATTTCGGCATTGTGACTTATCCTGCATCACTAAATGCACTTTTAGAATGTAGGGAAAAGCTTGAAAACAGGATTGGGTTTGAAAAAGAATCACAAAGAAAAGATTAATGACTAAGAACTAGTAAACTGCTTGGATAACTTTAGTTCATTAATACAGAATCATTTATTGATTCATCCTAACTCCAAAAAAGATCATGTAGCATATGGCTAGTCATAGGCATAAATCATGGTCTATCTAAATTGTTCTAAATTGAGATTAAATTAAGAAGTACCATGTCACTGAACACAGACTGAAAACATCAAACCCACAAATTATATAAAGATAAATTCAACAAGAATTCAAGGTAAAACCCCAACCTTGACAAAGGCTTCTTTAGAAGCCTTGCATTGAACTTTAAGCTGAAAGGGTCTTGCATTCTCTTGACTACGAGCTTGACTGAATCGAAAAGCGAAATGGGTCGATAAAAAATGGCGCTTTGGAGTTGAAGGAGTGAAAGAAAGAGTAATGGAAGAGGATAAAGGAAACGCCATTGCAAAGAAGAAGGGAAAAAAAGTAGTAGAAGGCTGGTCGTTACAGAAAGGAAAGATGGGAGAGGTTTGGCGCGCCTCATCTAGAAATGTGATTACGTGGAAGCTGTTGATTGGATGGCTTTGGGCTTTGGCAGATGATGTTAAGGACGTGTTTGGATTTTACACCTTTAAGAAATAAATGCAATTTTTTTCATTTATAAAATGTTTTTGATTAATTTTCATTAAAAAAGCTTGAAATTTTTGCTCAAAGAAGGGGATTTTAATTTTCTTAAGTTATAATTTTAATAAAAATTTTAGATAATTAAATTTTACTTTGACTTAATCCAACTTGTCTCAACCGAAAAGCTTAACGAGGAATTTGGGAGATTGATTTGAATCCATGGGGAGAGGAGAGAGAGAGAGAGAGAGAGAGTTGGGAGTATAAGCGAAACCAACACTTAAAATCTCACTGAAATAAACCCATTTTTTTTCCCTTTTTCTTCTTCACATTTCTGCATTTGCTCTATGGATATTATTAGTTTATTGTAGATCGCAAAAAAGAAAACAATGGCGAACTATTTAGCTCAGTTTCAAACAATAAAGAGCGCTTGTGCTCATCTCATCATTGCTGGTAAATCCCTTTTTAATTGAATTGAAACTCTTTAACTTTGGGTTTGGGTTTTTCGCTTTTTGGGGGAATCTGTAAGTTGTTGATTGGATTTTTGTTGTGGAAATTTATGAAGTGTTGGTGTTAATTATTGATGATTTGAGCTTTAAGCTTTTTAGTTGATTTTAGGAAGTGGGTTCTTCAAAGACTGAGGGATTGATTGGTCACTCTCATGTATTTTGTGTATAAATATAAATACAATACAAACTGCAAAATATATCAATACATATTAAATGTATTGTTTATTAAATGTGTCAATATGGAGTCTAGTTTTTTACTTTCTAATTGGATGAATTCCAAGTTTGCTGCTCCGCAAGATGTTTGTATGTTAATAATAGCTGGTGAGCCATGTCTTAGCATGAAGTCATGAACTAGCAAGGAACCTATTATGATATTCTCCTTACTTATATTTCTAACTGTTGCAAATGAACCGTTTACAGTTGAAGATGTCAGTGACTTATGGCCTGCCGTCAGGAACAATTTCGAAGAGAGGCTGCCATTCAAAAGAGCTTGCTTGAATAACAAGACCCGTAACCCTGTGTTTTTGGAGAATTTGCCTGCTGAATTTGTGTTAACCACTGACGCAAGATTACGTAGCAGATTTCCTCAAGAGCAGTACCTATTTTGGTTTCGAGAGCCATATGTGACTCTGGTTCTTGTTACATGTGAGGTACTTTCGATCTTGTTAACCAGTTTACAGATTCATAGACCTATGGCCACACAATGAGAAAAATAAAACGGTTCTTCAATGTTTTTTTTCTAAATTTTATTTATTAGTGTCTGGTTCAATCTTACATGTTGATGTTCATTTTTCATTTTTGTATGTGTGCTTATTGTTTTATTACGTCCATTGTCCCCAGGACCTTGATGAGTTCAAGAATATTGTTAAACCACGCCTGAAAGTGTTTGCTCAAAATGACGAGCGCGAATGGTTTATTATATTTTTATCTAAAGCTCATCCAAACAATGATCAGGCCACTAAAATGGCTAAGAAAGTATATGCCAAATTTGAAGCTGATTTCAGCTCCAAGAAGAGGGAAAGGTAAGCTTGAGGCTCTCAGCAGCTTGCATATATGTTCTTATTGATGTCACAAGTACTATTTGTGTTGTTGCCAATGATTTTAGTGTTGAAGTAATGCTTTGATCTTCTGCATGCATGTTCCAAATCTTTGCAAAAGAAAAATTAGGTGAAACTTTGAAAGTAGCACCCTCAGGAAATTGGTGTTTGACTTCCTATGTCGCTTTCTGATATTCTAAAACTGTGCTTCACTTAGGTGCTGCAAATTTGACATATATGGTCCTGAACCAAATTTTTGGGAAGAGTTAGAGTTCAGGATTATGGATTCTATCAAAAATACATTGGATAGACGAATACAATTCTATGAGGATGAGATACGCAAGCTTAGTGAACAACGATTCATGCCGATTTGGAACTTCTGTAATTTTTTCATTCTGAAGGTTTGGTCCTCTTCTGAAAGTAATGCAGTCATGGCTGATATTGATCTGGGGATAAACTTTATTATTTTCCACTCTTTTGTGTTACCTCAGCTCCATTTTTATCTTAAACATATATCATAATCCTTTTCTGGTTTCTATCTCTGGAGATTGTAAAAGAAAAGGTGAACTTGGCCAAACCTATTTTGCTGTTTAATTAATATAAATCCTTATTAACTATCACATTAGTTTACATATCCCAAACAAAAAACAGATTATTTTAAGCTTGGATGTTTAGTGCTTCATTTTTCTTTTTCTTAGGAAAGCTTGGCTTTTATGTTTGAGATTGCTCATCTTCACGAGGATGCCTTACGTGAATATGATGAACTGGAATTATGCTACTTGGAAACAGGTACGAATAATATATATATGTTCCTATGTGTTGAGTTCCCTTTTTGTTTTGTTTTAACTTTGCTACTCCATACTCTCTTTTTCTGTTTATGTTTCCAATCTGCACTGTGATTTTGGCACATGCCTATTTTTAAGGTTCTCTTGTAACACTTGAAAACAATAAAGTTAAGCTGATTAACTATTTGGCTTCTACTAAATAAGGGTGGGTAGTTAGGTAACCATTTAATGCATACAAACTTTTAAATAACTATTCCCTGTTGTAATGTGAATATAAGTTTCCTTATAATCAAATTCCATTCTTTATATAGTGTTTAACTTTTTCCTGTAGTTCTTTTACTTGAAATTTGGCAGCTCCAAGATATTGATTATGACACAATGTTAATATGATATGGCTGCATATCGCTGTTTCTTTTTTTGGAGTTGACTTGGTAGATATGTGAGCACATTTGTCATAAGGCCAAATTTATGACTGGTAATGGTGAAGGTGTTTTCTTGAAATTCTCCCCTTTTCTTGTGAATTTTGATAATTTCTTTTTCTCCCATAGCACTTCTTGATCTTATTTATTAATATATAAGTGCAGTTAATATGGGTGGGAAACATAGGGAGTTTGGAGGACTAGACCATGGTGATGATCGGGCAGCACTGCTTAACCCTGGAAACAAATCATTAACGCAGATTGTTCAGGGTGACTCATTCAGGGAATTTGAATTCAGACAGTATCTCTTTGCTTGTCAATCAAAGGTGACTTTAAGTACTTATGCATCACACTATCTGATTTCGTGAGTAATTACCACTAAAATGAGTTTGTGTTTTTTATTGTCAATTTTTAGAAATTTACCAAAATGCCCTTCTTAATGGGTTATTGGAATCTTATGGTAATTTTTCAACAGCTGTTGGCTATGCAATTCACATGATTTAACTTTAGTCTTCCTTCAAATGTTCGATGTGTGTTTCTTTCTTCTTAATTGGTTTATTAATTTCAAGCCCATGGTTGGAATGTCTGTGTGTGTGCTTATACTGTGTCTCACTGATTAGTGTTAACTTGCAGCTCTTATTCAAACTGAATCGTCCTTTTGAGGTTGCTTCGAGGGGTTATTCATTTATAATTAGTTTCTCAAAAGCCTTGGAATCAAATGAGGTATTTGATAATGTTTATTTTCTTTCAGCAACAGTTTGGTCACTGTTTCCATTTTTCATGTATTCTTTCCTCATGGATTTGTTGTAGAGTATTTTGCCCTTCTGTATGCGTGAAGTTTGGGTAATCACTGCATGCTTAGCTTTAGTCGATGCAACCAGTATTCAATATAATGATGAAGATGTAGCCCCTGAGACAGAAAAGGAGTTCTATCGCGTTCAAGGTGATCTTTACTCACTATGTAGGATTAAGGTAAATTTTTTATTTCCTGTTTTAAATAAATAAGGGATGTCATTTGTCATTTTGTAGAACAACCACTGAAACATATTGATAATTGTGGCAGTTATTGAGGCTTGCATATCTAATTGGATATGGAACAGAGATAGAAAGGAGTCCTGTTAACAGGTACGCATTCAATTTTTGGAGATCAAATCTACCTTTGACTTTCCATGAATTTGGTTACTTGTGCAGTTGAGGCCAGTTTTCTCACAATCTAATTCTATTGTTTCTTTCTTTTGAGAAGTGCTTCTCTAAGCATGCTGCCTTGGCCCAAGCCGGCAGTTTGGCCTTCAGTTCCAGATGATGCTACCTCTGAGGTGGTTGTGAAAGAAAAGGCATGTTATTATTCCACATCTAAAAACTCACAAAACCAGATTAAAAAAAAAAAAGGGATAGGTTCGCTGCATGATGACCTATTCTTATTCAGTAGGCTTTTTGAAGTAGAAACTTTTCTGAGAGAAGAAACTAGATTAAGTTAGTAGCTTATGTCTTTCATTGTCTGCATGCTTCAGATCAACATAGAACTATTGTTTAACGGTGGTCTTTCCTTACCTTACCTTACCTTGCTAAAATTTCGAAGAAAGTGGCCCTGTTTTGGAAGTACATAATAACACTTTAAATCTTCAAAATATAGGTTATTTAATGGCAATCATTATTCAGATGTCAAGTTCATAGCTTCTAAAGTTAAGGTGCTATATGATCATACCACTTGAATAGTATTATTGTTCTAGATTTTAATAAAGCGTCATTGCAATTGCATGTTATCATAGTCATAAGCTTTATGCATACACAATTATCTAGTCCATTAATGTCTTTTTCTATTTTGATCAGCTTTACTTTCTTTATTTGGTTCAGATGATCCTGCAAGAAACTCCTAGAGTCAAGCACTTTGGCATTCAGAGGAAACCCTTGCCACTGGAACCTACTATCCTTGTACGTGAGGCAAACCGGCGAAGGCCTTCGCGTTCTGTTGGAAACTCATCAGAGATTTTTTATGGCAGTCTAGGGTTCAATGATGGGTAAGGAAAACTCAAGAATCAAGGCAAATGTTTCTTGGCTGTTTTATGAAGATGAGTTACTATTCAATTGAAAGATTTTCATTTCAAGAAATTAATTGACCTTTTTTCTTTTTTTTTTCTTTTTCATTTTGCCATTTTGTTTTTCAGCATTAAAAGTTATGTCAAGTAAATATATATGCATTCTGACAGATTAGCTGCAGATGTACCAGCAAAGATGCCCCAAGCAGATAAAGCACATGGATTTATGATGTCACGTACATACTCATCTCCTGGAAATTTCGATTGCTCAATTGGTCGTCCTATGAGACTTGCTGAAATTTTTGTTGCTGCTGAACATGCTTTGAAGAAAACAATTTCAAATCCTGATCTCCAGAAAATTTTGTCATCTGTAGAGAACTTTGAGGTATCAAACTAAGGCTACACACATGTACTGTTCATGTTTCCACTGTTGAGAACCATTCTTTTTGGGAGGGAGGGAGAGGACAATCTCTTCTTCAGCCCTTGCTAGTTGAATTGAATATACTTGACAATCTCTTATCTCCTTCCCATTCATATTTGATTCCTTAAAAAAATTAACAAACATTTACACCAAAATTACATTCTCCTTGGGGTTATCACTAAGTCCATAAGAGTTTAGATGTTAGACCTTTATTCATTCTATAGTCCAATAGTTATTTTTTGATGTGGGAGCACTGATATTCAATATTTTATGTATCTTCTGTTTTTGTCTCATCAATTCCTATTTGGGTCATGGCAGCAAAAATATATGGAGCTCACTAAAGGTGCTGCTGACAATTACCATCATTCTTGGTGGAAAAGATACGGTGTTGTCCTTGATGGTGAAATTGCAGCTGTCTGCTTTAAGCGTGGGAACTTTGACCTGGCTGCAAAGTCATATGAGAAGGTTTGTGCCCTTTATGCTGGTGAAGGATGGGAAGATTTATTAGCTGAAGTCTTGCCCAATTTAGCTGAATGTCAAAAGTCACTCAATGATGAAGCTGGCTACCTGTCTTCCTGTGTGCGATTGCTTTCGCTAGATAAAGGTTTATTCTCATCAAAGGAACGCCAAGCTTTTCAATCAGAAGTTGTTAGTCTAGCACATAATGAAATGACGCACCATGTTCCTCTTGATGTATCATCATTAATTACATTTTCTGGAAATCCTGGGCCTCCTATGGCGCTATGTGATGGGGATACTGGTACCTTATCTGTGACCGTTTGGAGTGGATTTCCTGATGATATAACTCTCGATTCTCTTAGTCTCACTTTGATGGCTACATATAATGCTGATGAAGGTGGTAAGGTATGGTTTCTAAGACAAGATGATGCTAGAATGTTTGTTAGCTATGGTGTAGCATGATATGACTCATTAATTTGATTCATATTTCAGTTACGGAACTCTAATGCCACTGTACTAAAGCCTGGTAGGAATACAATCACCTTTCCTTTACCACCACAGAAGCCTGGTTCCTATGTCTTGGGAGTTCTTACTGGTCACATTGGACAGTTGACATTCAGATCTCATAGTTTTTCCAAGGGAGGTCCAGCAGATAGTGATGATTTCATGAGCTATGAGAAGCCAACCCGGCCTATCTTGAAGGTACTCTCTCTGTCCATCTCTCTTTTGGATTTGAAGTAGTGTCTTCTCATGTAATATGGATTAAGAAATGTTAGGACAATAATTTTCATCATCATTTTAAAATGCAAACTGTTTTTATTATTAAAAGTATAACTTGGTAACATTCACAGCTATATTATCAGGAAGCCGTCCATTCTTTTGCTCTATTTCTTCAATCTTGTGATCAAACTTTCTCTTTCACTTAGGTTTTCAAACCAAGACCTCTAGCTGATCTATCTGCAAGTATATCATCTGCCTTACTGATTAATGAAACTCAGTGGATTGGAATTATAGCACAGCCTATAAACTACTCCTTAAAAGGTGCTGTCTTGCATATTGATACTGGTCCTGGTTTAATGATTGAAGAGTCGCATTCCATTGAGATGGAGAACTACAAAAAGGCTGGACAGGGCTCGGTTGGTATGGAAAACTCTGGTGATGCTACAAAAGATAGTTCTGCGGCTGCAAAAGATTGTTCTCCGGCTGCTGATAAACACTTTGAGCAGTTACATCTTGTAAGCGGCAAAATAGAGTTTCCAGATTGGGCCAGTGATGTATCCTCAATTTTATGGATTCCTATCCGTGCTATTGATGATAAGCTTGCAAGAGGGTCATCTTCAGGTCAGGAAAAAAAAAGCACAAGAAAGTTATGATGGTTTTAGTTTTTAGAGTTTTCTGCATCTGATAGATAGATCATTTATGTTACGTTGCATGCTGTGGCAGGGGCCCCTGAGAAACAAATTATTGTGGACAGAATGAGGACAATAGCTTTGAAGCTTGAGTTTGGGATATCAAAGAACCAGATCTATGACACGTAGTGCCTTTCCTCATATATATATTTAGTTTTTCTATACATTTGAGTATGAATTCTCTTTTTCTCACTCACTCACATTCACAACACATCCACCAGCATCTGTATAAGCCCTCAACACAGTCTCTCATATTTTGTTTATCTGGCTTTTTACTGGTTTTGTATTTGACTTCTGAACTTTATTACGTGATCTACTCTAATGTGCAGAACCATAGCTCTGCATTTCAGTGATCCTTTCCATGTGAGCACAAGAGTCGCCAATCAATGCAATGATAGTACTTTGCTTTTGCAGGTTGTATGTCCTTAGTTTCAACCAGAGTCGTGTATGTATGCTTCTTTTGGATCATGTTAATGAAGTGACTATAATTTATAAATATAAGAGCTCAAACTCCTCATGTCTTGATTTTCTTATATATTGGAGATTGCAATGAACATTTTAATTGACTAGAAATTATAAATAATTTTATCGAAAGTAGTATTACTTTTGTCTGATCTACTTTGATGCTTATCCTCAGTTGTCATATGACATGCTTGACCTTGATGTATAGCATCCACAAATGTGATAAGCTTATACCTTTTACTGGCATTACTCAATCAGTGACTATACCACTTCATATGAAATAAACTGGCAATGCATGTTGAATTAGAAATTTATTGTATGTGGTAAAGTAGATGTATGTGTTGCATGTGAATAGGAGAGGTGGTTTCAATCTTACCATTCATGTTTTATGCTGAAAACTACATTCTCATTCTTTTCTTTTATGCTCTGCAAAAGTTTTTTCATTAATAAAATAGAAAACCCCAGCAATATCTCTGGAGAAAACAATGCTAATGAAAGAAACAAAACAATAGGATCATCACATCAAACACACCAATTTATCTTCCGCCAAACAATCACAATTCTAACATATTTTAGCTCATCAACCGGCAGATCATATTTTGCATGAAGCTCATGTTGGTTCATGTCATTTCCAGGTAACACTACACTCCCAAGTGAATGCCACATTGTCTGTTTACGATGCTTGGCTTGACCTTCACGATGGATTTACACATGCTAGACAAGGTAATGGAAGACCTATTTCTGCATTCTTTCCACTCGTCATATCTCCAAGTTCAAGAGCTGGACTCCTCTTCTGTTTATGCTTGGAGAAGAAAACTGCTGAAGGTACCGACTTTTCCTTTTTTTATCGTATGAGGGTGGGCTGTAGGCTTCTATTTCTTTGACTCTTGTTTATTCAAATTAAATTCATCGACCTCTATATGTTATACCCTCTCAGAGAAGTTGTACCCTCTCACATTGCCTCATACTTATGAAAATCAATCAATCTCTTGCTTTACAGATGAAAATAAGGTACCACCAGAAAACATATTAAACATAAGATATGAAATTTCTGGTGATAGGACCATTGGGGCACACCCACCTGTGGCTATGAAATCGAATGAAAATGATGAGGATACTAGTAAGAATTTAGTCTTCAAGAGTGCTCTTGTTCTGCAGCAGCCTGTCCTTAGCCCATGCCTGGCTGTAGGATTTCTACCTCTTCCTTCCGATGGTATTCGAGTTGGGCAACTTGTTACCATGAAATGGAGGGTTGAAAGGTTGAAAGACATCGAGGAGAAAAGAGTTCCTCAAAACAATGTAAGTTAAAACAATCTTATCATTCACCAAATTCAGTCGGGTATAAGCATGAACCCATGCACCAGAAGTCGAGTTAAATTTTGGCATATTACTCGTTAAAAAAGACCCACATCACCCAAGGCTTAACATAATTGATTCATTTAGTCACACCTAAGAGGTTGCATTTAACAGATTTGGGGTTCGGATCCTAACAACTGCAATCCTTCTCTCTTTCCCCAGACTATGGCCTGCTTTGTAGAAGGAAAATCCTTAGAGAAGCTATTAGTGAATACTGTGCAACGCTTCTACTTTTTGTTTATATTCAGCTACTACAAATTATGTTTATTATAATTACAGGACAAAATGTTATATGAAATAAATGCAAATTCTGATAAATGGATGATTGCTGGGAGGAAAAGAGGGCATGTTTCTCTTGACATGAAGCAAGGTTTATGAACAGCTTCCCTATTTACCTTTTAATACCGATTCCTGTGCTTTGCAGCTAAGCAGAAAGCATTAATATTTCATTTCTGTTGCTTGAAATTGTCATTTCTTTCCAGGTTCAAGGATAATTATTTCCGTATTATGCATGCCCCTTGTTGCTGGATACATCCACCCTCCTCATCTTGGGCTTCCGGGTATCGATGAAGTGAGTATAAGCTGCAGTCCTGCCGGATGTCACCTGGTTTGCGTCTTGCCTCCTGCTCCTAGTTCATCCTTCTGTGTTCCAGCATGATTTTCCTGGCTTCTCTAATCAGGTCATATTTTTCGGCTTTTGAAGTAGATTCCATTCAGCGAAAATCTAAGTCCAAGATAAAATTCATGTCTCTGTTTTGATTTTGCTCAATTTTTGTAAGTTTTCAACTTTTGGAAGAAAAAAAATCAAGAGAACTTAGTTGATTTAGATCAGAATAGATAGTTCCTTCAATGCCTTCAATATCAGTACATATACAAAGAACTGTGTAATAGCTGTGCACAACACACTATGCGTATCAATGCGATTCAATTCCATTTTGAGTTCATATTCTCATCATGTTTTTTTTTTCCAAAGTCATGCATATTACATGACTCTTAATTTTTATTAAAGCACTTGTGTCCAATGTTTATGCCGGACACATTTTTTTGGCGTATGCATGGGAATATGATTCTCCAAGAATTTTTCAAATACATAGAGAAGTTTGAAAATGATTGAAAATGCCTGTGTTAGACATTACTTGTATTTGATATTCAAATCCACTCATACTTGTATGTGATACATTTGAGTCCAAGCAACCAGATGTTCATCATCCCAAACCTATTCTTGTTTAATAAATTGCATACTAGTTTTTATCATTTCGTAGGAGAATACTACGAAACATTTGCTTAAACTGGGCATTGAAATTTCATTATAATAAATTTTTTTTTAAAAACGAGATAGATATCTCATTGAAAGAGCATTTGAATGTCCATGATGTTATCTTACAAATTTTATATTCACATATAGCCTGAAGCTTCATTAGTGCCACCTACTGTATGAATTTACATGTAACACGATATTATCATTAGTTATGAATAATCACAACTAAGCAAAGGCTGTGGAGCTAACTTTGAAAGTTTGACAGGATTACTGGGATGCTCCGCTATTAAAATGTTCTAGAGAGTAGGACTTGAAAGCTTAGAATACGAATACTGTTAAAGAGTACACTTCTTAATATTTCTTAAAATATAAGTCTTCCTTCTTGATTAAACAAAAAATACATCAGCATACAAATAACAATGTGGGAGTAAGTTTCATATAATGTTTGTATCTCCCCTATTTAGGTTGAACAATGTCATTTTAGTCCTCCTCAATTGTCAAGTATTCAATTTAAGCCTTTTCAAACAAAATTTTTACTTTTACCCTCCCAAACTTCTAAAATTTTATTTCATCCCCAAAATTCGTAGTTTCTCCCCTTGCTTATAAATGTGTTCTCTAATCTCTCTCTCCCCCCATATCCTTTACTTCAGCATGTTGACCCCATTTCTTCTATAACCACTTTTTGATAACTTCATTCAAAGATCTATGAGTAAAGGTTTGAATGTTTCATTCGGAAAATTTTCTTCTTTTAGCAAATTTTAAAATTCTCTTCATAACTTTTTCTTTGCAATCATTACAATCACTACATCTTTCATCATCCTTAACAATTTATGCTTGTCAAAACTAACTACTACCACATTTGTGGCAATGTCAGTAATCCCATATGTTAAGAAATACATAGTATAAAGAATTTAAATGAGAAATTATTTACAACTTGAGTAATTGAGTTAGGTGCTTAACCAGCTAGATAATTGAGCTTATTTATGACATTTTTTGTGCAACTATTCATTGTCTTTATAAGACTCAATTCAATTTTTCATTTTTCATTTTTATCATTAAGTGCTAGGAATGAACTTCTACTCAAAGATCTAAGACAAATTTAAGGAAAAAATTCTTAAAAATTAAAGCTCGGTCTCATAATTACATTTGGGTTTGAGAGTATATTTACGTGTAGGAAAAGTTAGAGCACCCCTACAATGTCTATCTAGAGATAGTCCTATAGAGATCAAATTTAGATTCGAGAGTAGGGTTACGTGTAAGGAAGATTAAAGCACTCTTACAATGCCTATCTAAATATATTTCTATAGAGCTTCAAATTTAGGATTTCTAATTTGACTCCAAATAAATCTAATATAATATACTAAAGAAAACTAAATCTAAAAATTCATGACTAAAAGCTAATACAAAAGCAAACAAATCTTCCAAAATCATCATCTACAAACCAAAGTACTAAGAACTTAAGATTTTAAAAACTCAAGAAAATTAAAATTTAAGGCTTATAAATGTCTAACAAAATTAACTCTTTGAAATCTAAATTTTAGACTAAACTCAAATTAAATCCAATAAAAATCTAGTATATAAATTTTAAGTCTAAAATAAAATAAATTCAGCTGGTAACCAGAAATAATTGTTAGTAAGCTAAAAAAAATTGAGTATGAAAAGAACTGACGGTAGAAATAAATATTTTATAATAACTCAAAAAATAATAAACAAAAATATATTTATACAATTCAATTTCCTTATATCTACGGAACCTAGATGAACCGATACTAATTCCAATATTCTCAAGCACATATCACTAATCCATTAATTCTTCACTGATTCAATATTATTTCTCTCTCTTATGATGTCTTCAATTAGCAACATTCTTTCAACAAAAGCAGTTCTTAATCTGCTGACCGATTGCCTTTTGTCAAAATATCTCGTCTTCCCAAACCAAAGTCTAATCAAGAGCAGCCCAAAATCACCATCTTACCCCATCTCAGAAGAAATATCATCCCTAATGGGCTCAACTAAAGTCTTCTTCTGATGGAGTTCATTCTTCAATTTTGATCCCTCGAATGTTGCTTCACTATCCTTTAGCAGGAGAAGAGCAGAAGCAAGAAGTGTTTCAAAACTTGTGAATCACCATTTTAACTTCATAATGAATGCAATGCAACAAACATTTCTTCTTTTTAAAAATGTGAGAGTTATAAAAAATGTGGTAATCAAAATGTACTCAAAAGATCATTAATCAAAGTGGTATGAAAAATGAAATGGGGAACAAACAGGAGGTTACATGCCTCAAAAGAATGAATTTCTCAACAAAAGGATTATGAAAAAGGCATCAACGTCTAATGTCAACCTTCCAAGTGATGAACATTCAGATGATCTCATTAAATCAAAATTATCTTTCAAAAATCTGACTTATCGATATATTCAAATTTCTAGAGTATTATTTCAAAGAGAAAGCAAACAGAGTCCAAAACAGCATGTCCAAGGAGGATCCAAGTAGCGCAGATTAAAAGGCTTAAACACAGAAAAGAAGCAAACAAGCAGCAGCATGGTTAAAACAGAAAGCATCCAATCTGAAAATAAAAAAACACCGAGTGCCATGATTTTGACTGTAAATGAAAATCAATGGGATTCACACCCATTGCATCTTCATCACTTTTTTTTTTTTTGGGGTCATGAGGCAACCAACCTTCTCTTCCTGCAACTCACTCTGCTACTAGGGATTATTATCCAATTGACTCATCACCAATGTGCTCTGATGGCAACATAAGGGAGGAATCAGAATTTCATCCTTTAGTCAAAAAGTATGTATTGTTTTATTTTATTTTATTCTTTAATCCCAAGTTTTTGTTTCCATTCTATTTGCTTACCCAATTTTCAAGCTTTGACTGCTTTACCCAGCATTATAAATAAGCCTTCTCTCTTCTCATTCTCTCTTCCCAAAATCTTCTTAAACATATTTCTCAATCCTCTTAGCCTCACGCAGGTATGCTTATATACATACATACGTTACATAAGACACTAAATTCTTCTCTTTAAATGTTTTTTAAATGATTGACCACGCATGCATGCATGCATGTTCTTACCAATAGCATTCTACCGCGCAGAAAGAATCCATATTTGTTTTGTACATAAATTTGATAGTCTCGTCTGTTTGGAGTAATTGTAATTTTTAGAAATTTTGAGATATATTATTGGTTGGTGAAGGAGGAAAAGAAAAACTTAGATCCCACATTGGTTAAATAACAAGTGTGATATATATATATATATATATATATATGAAAACCATTTAAAAGAAGTTGAATAATTAAACTTAAAATGGTGTGTAGCCCCAAACTTAAGGATTGGTGCACCCATCTGACGTGGACATCGCGAAATGTTTAGTGAGCCCAAAATGGGCCTATGTAAGGTGTGCATTGGTTGGGCTAGGCAGGTTCAACTAAAATTCGGCCCATTTGCTCGAATCGAAAAATAAGCTTAAAATTTTTAAACCCAACCCGGGCCTACCCATCTTAACTTTTATATTATTTTTATATGATTTTAAATATAAATATATATATATATATACTTAAATAACACTAAGATAGATATAACTTAACAAGTAATCTCTAAAATAATAATAAAATTAACAAATGTCTTTAAAATAATAACAAAATTAACAATAAAATAAGTTTTATATAATATCCAAACAATAACAACATAATAGTAAAATGGTAGTAAAATAGGGAGAAAACAACAAAAAATAATATTAAAAAAATAAATTTTTTTGTCCTTTAGTAAATTCGGTCCGGGCCCGAGCCCGAGCAAAAAATATCTTACCCGAGGCCTGGCCCATTTTTTAAACAGGCCTATATTTTTGCTCAAACCCTCCCACATTTTGGGCGGGCCATCGAGTAGGGCCGAGTGGCCCAACCCATGATCAGGTCTAGGATTGTGGATATTTTAGCTCAACACAAGATTTATTTTTTTAACAAATATACAAAATCGATTAAAAATGACACATTCTGATTTTATTTGATTCCAATCAATTTGATTTGATTTTAATCAAATAGATTTAATTGCTCCTTAATGCAGATTTTGTATCCTCCATGTTGAATGGATGTTGAATGCCTATAAAGAACTAAGACTTCTTCAGAATTTTTTGCAAAATCAAACTCTCTCACACCGAGTTTATTTTGCTCTCCAAAATTCTTCTCTTTTCTTTCCACATTTTTCAACGTTTCGGTGATAAAAAAATTGTTTGTTGATCAGTGTAGATGTGCTACTGCTTCGATCATCATGTTGTTATATCCTGAAAGACAGTTAACCAATATTTCTCCAAGTACCGTAGAAGCGACCAAATCTGTCTTAAGAAAATTTTGTAAAATATGTCTCAATATCTAGTAAAACTTGATATTTCATAATTTAAATATAAATTATTCAATTTATATTTTATTTTATATATAAATATTTGTTTATTATTTTTTTGAATAAAAGTTAATACTGTTATTAATGAGAGAGATAAAAAGAATCGATTACAAGCCTTGAAAAGAGGAAAAAAAAAAAAAAATAGCTGCCTATCACTAAATGGTCACCAAAACGGTACCTTGAAAACACTCCAAAAGAAACAAATCAAAAAATTGTTCAAAACATGAAATTGTAAAATGAAATGACAAAACAAGAAAAGAAAGGAAAAAACCCAGCTTGGAACCATTCTTCTCTGGAAAAACTAAAAACACCATGTTTTTGCCATTAATGAGACCATTTTCCTTCCAAGATCAAACCTTTCATATCCTTCGTCTCTGTCAAGATCTCGAGTTCTTCGGGCAAACAAAATAGCTAAGCCTGGACTCTTCTTCTCCATCTAACTTCCGACAACGCCGTTTCTTCTATCTTGATTCACTAAGCCTTCCACCGCAGGCGGCGCCTCCTCAATCCAGTATCGGGGGAACTCGTAACAACATCCTTCCTTTGCCATCTCATGAGCTACTTTGTTGGCTTCCCTTGGTACATACTGGAAACTCAATCTTCTGAAAATGGGTTTTCTCCCCTTGATTTCTTGAATCAGACTGCTAACACTCGATCTGTCTTCCTCTGCAGAGTTCAAGTTGCGTACTATGGTTAACGCGTCTCATTCAATGCAAATGTCTGGAAAACCCATTTCCTCAGCCATAGTGATGGCTTGCAGACGTGCCCTCGCCTCAGCCGTGACTGGATCTGATACATTCTCCCATGGAAAGGTACAAGCAGCCATTACCAAACCTTCCTTATTATGCAATAATCCATGAAATAGATCGTTTCATATTTTGGTTAAAAGAAGTATCAAAATTAATTTTTATGATATCATTGTCTGGTGGTTTCCACACTGAAGAATGAGCTTCATGCGTATTCTTAAAAATCTCCCCTATAAAACCTATTTCTGCATAATAAGCCTTGACAAAACTCACTACTTCGTCTACTTGTTCTCGTACTCCATCATGATAGATCTTGTTGCGATTGTACCAAATAGCCCAGTACAGTAGGCAGTAGAACTGATTTTTCGTGCTTCTGTATTTTGGCTAACAAATTCTGTTTCTAACCATTTCTTCCAAATTGGATCTCTATTGCTTGTTGAAATTGACACCCCCAATCCCTGTAATACCTGCTGTGTGAAAGAGCAATCCCTGAAGAGATGTTCCATCAATTCCTCCTCAGATCGACACACCGGGCACAACGTGTTAACAGCCAGATGACGTATTTTTAAATTATACATAGTGGGTAAGAAGCCATTGGCAATTCTCCACATAAATATTCAAATTTTACTTGGCAATTTAAGCTCCCATAGTTTTGTAAAGAAATTAGATGCAATTTCATTATGTATTCTATTACCTCCTCTGTAACAAGCCATCGGTAGCCACTTTTTGTTGGGTATACTCTTGTATTGTCACCTCTCCATACTAAGACATCCTGCGATCTACTGCTCGCCAAAGGTATTGAAAGAATGCACTTCAGCTGTTTCTCTTTGAATAACGCTCGAATAATATCCTGCTTCTAGGTATTTGTTTTCCTGTCAATTAAATCAGACACTTTTGTGTACATGATATCAATATTCTGACACTGAATTCTGCCCTTGCTAGGTCATCAGACACTTGTATACATGATATCAATATTCTGACATTGAATTCTGCCCTTGCTAGGTCCTGGGAGCCAACGATCATTCCATTTGTTGACTGAATTACCATCTCCAATTCGCCACACAAGCCCCTCCTTGAGAAGATGTCTAGCTCACCAAATGCTATGCCAGGTATACGAAGGGTAAGAACCTAAGCCAACACTCATAAACTCTCTTTTTGGAAAATACTTAGCTTTCATGACACGCGCAAATAAACAATCAGGTTGCACAATAATTTTCCACCCTTGTTTCGCTAACAAGGCCAAATTAAAAATTGATAAATCTTTAAAACCTAAGTCTCCCTTCACTTTAGGGATACACATATCACTCCATCGACATTAATGAATACTTCTATTTGTTTTAAAATTACGCTACTAAAATTTACTCATAATACTCTCAAGTTCTTGACAAAATGAAATCGGTAGCTTAGAACATTGCATAGAATAGATTGACTATAGCTTGTAAAATAGACATTAGAAAGACCTCTTTGCCTCCAGCTGATAATAATCGCAAACTCTAGTAATTTACCAATTTAACACATCATTCTTTAATAGCCACAAAAGCATGTTTTTTCTTACATCCGACCGTAGTAGACAGCCCCAAGTATCTCTCTAGATTATTCGATATCCTTACCCCAAAATTCCTCCCACTTGAACTAGAGGTGAGCATGGAATTTGGACAAACCAGGGCAGAAGGCCCGCCGAAATGTGGGAGGTTTGGGCAAAAATATGGGCACTGAAAAATGGGCTTGGACAAAAAAATAAGGCAGATTTAAAAATGGGCAGACTCGGGTAAGGTATTTTGGCCGGGCCCGGCCGTCCTACTGAATTCATTAAAGATAAAAATTATTTTTAAATATTTTTCTTATTGTTTTCTCTTTATTTTGCTACCATTTTACTATTATGTTTCTATTATTTTGTTGTTATTGTTTAGATATTATATAAAACTTATTTTATTGTTAATTTTGTTATTATTTTAAAGACATTTGTTAATTTTATTATTATTTTAGAGGCATTTGCTTGTTAAGTTGCATCTATTTTAGTGTTATTTAAGTCTACATATTTTTTAAAATTTATTTTTAATTTGTTGAAAAATATTTATTTTGATTTTTAAATATTTTGATGTATTATATATATTTAAAATTATATAAAATAATATAAAAATTAATATGGGTGGTAAGATTAGGCTCGAGTTTTAGTATAATTATATGGTAGGGCTTGGGCAAAATTTTAGGCCCATTTTTGGGCTATTACTTGCAGGCCGAGCCCAATGAGCAGACCTAAAATTTTAGTTGGGTCCAACCCAAACGGCCCCTTACCCATGCTCACCTCACACTGCACTGTGTATCTGCATCAACATTACCATTGAAATAGATTAATGACTTGTCAAAATTAACCAATTGGCCCGATATCTTTTCATATTCTTGAATCACACTTCTTATATTGCTCGCTTCTTCACTTGAAGCCTCACCATAAAGAACATTGTCGTCCGCAAAGAAAAGATGTGACACCGAGGCATTACTTCTTTCCACCCTTGTCCCTGAAAGCCTTCCTTCCCTTTTGTCTACTTTAATTAATCTTGAGAATCCTCAGTGCAAATGAGAAATAGATACGGACTTAATGGATTACCTTGTCGTAATCCTCTCTGAGGTCGAAATTCTTCTCCATGCCTACCATTAATCACTACTGAATATGCTACATTAGTGAGACATCTCATGAAAAGTAAAATCCAATCCTCATAAAAACCCATATTGCGCATCATTTTTTCTAAGAAACAAAATTCAATCCTATCATATGCTTTGCTTATATCAAGCTTTAAAGCAAAACATTTCTTCTATCTCCCTTCTTTTTTTGAAAGAATGCAAAATTTCGTAAGCCAAAAAAATAGTCTGTGATTTGCCTACCAGATACAAAAGCCCCCTGTGTGTCTTCAATACAACAATTAAGAGCCTGGAAAAAGTGGTTAACAAGTACCTTTGAAATAATATTGTAAATCACATTGCAAAGGCTAATGGGCCGAAACAACTCATGGACTTTGGCGAATTCACGTTCGGAATAAGAACAATATTTATTTTTTTATCTCCTCCACACTTCTACCGTTTAGAATTCCCAAATAGTACCTTGTTATATATTTTCCTACAATATGCCAATATTTTTGAAAAACAAATTGCAGGAAAACGATCCTTTCCTAGAGCCTTAAGAGGTGTTATGGATTTAATTGCATCCACAACTTCCTCTTCTTTAAAGGTTGCCATTAGAGCGTTGTTGTGCTCATCCGTGATGCATGGTGAAAATTATTCTAGCACTCTATCACAGTTACGAACCTCTTGAGATGAAAACAAATCTCTAAAATACTTGGTAGCCATGTTAGAAATTTCATCGATATCAATAATTAAATCTCTAGCTTCATTTTCCAGCCTTTTAATTGTATTTTTCTTCTTACGGTATGTAGCATACTTATGGAAGAATGCTGTATTTCTATCTCCTGTTCTAAGCCAATTAGCTCTTGCCCTTTGCTCCCAGAAGAGCTCCTCCTTATTTGCTTCGAAATTCAACTCTAACTTGATAGTAGTGATTTCCTCTAAAATTGCATCATTGATCTCGTTAGCACCTAATTTAAACAATCTATCGTTTAATGCTACTGTACAAGGTTATTTTTGCCCGGCCGAAATAAACCAAACAAACCAAACCCAATTACAAGACCCAATTCAAAATTAGCCCAAACCCAATTAAAAAAAATAGAAACCCAAATTGAAAAAAAGCAAAACAATAACCCTAGCCCTTAATACAAGTGCCACCACAACCTAGTCCACTTGCCTTGCCTTTTGGCCACCGTCCGACATGCCTCCGTGATACCTGCAAACAGAAAGAAAGAAGCAGAATAACACGAAACTAAACAAAATGGGAACAGCAGCAAATATGATTATTTTGTATTATTTATTCGGTTATATAAACCGAACGAAAATACCAGTGAAGGAGAGTGAAATAAAAAAATCAAAGAAAATAAAAAATAATTTTAGAAGGTTGATTTCGTTTTTTCTATCATTATATACTGTTGCTTTTATCTTATACTTTTTATTATTATTTTTTATTTTATTTTAAAATCTCTACAAACAAATCGAAAAAGAGTAACGAGACCTTACGTTAACCCTGGGTAGCATCGTTGGAGCTTCTCTTTCGTCGTTGTAGCTGAATTGAAACCCGAAAAGGGGTGGTCTTCTCTTAGGCTCTTGGGGCACCAAAGCTTGGCCTCTGAAATGAGGGCCTCGAGTGAGGTTGAAAGCTCGTCCCCACGCGTCATAGCCATCGGAGATGGGGCGTGTGATGATCGGTAGCAAGAGCCCAATCATTGGGCATGGAAGGATGAGAGGGAGAGAAAGCTAAAAGGTTGATTTTATTTTCATTTTTTATTATTTTATTGTTATTTTTTAAACTTTATAAACGAAATAAAAAAGGAAGAGCAAAGGGGAAAGAAAGCGAACTTGGCCTTGTGCATCGTCGGCCATTATATGCGGTGGCAGTGCGATGAGCGGCTGAAGGAAGGTCGATTGTTGGGTAGAAATGGGGAGAAAGATGCTACTTTTTTTAGGTTTTCTTTTTTGAGAGAATGGGGTTTTGATTTTCTTTTTTTTTTCTTTTCTCCAGAAACACTCAAAATGAGTGTAAAATAATTTTTTTTTTTCTTTCTGACTTTAATAATAAGCAAATGGCTGCTTTACTTTTACTCCAAAGGTGCTGCGCATATTCCTTCGAAAGGGATATTGGCGCTATAGGTAATCTTTTGCAGCGCCATTCGATTAGCTCCCATTTAGCACATTTTTTTTAGATTGTCCTATTATTTTATTTCATTTTTGATTCGGTCCAAGCTAAAAGCTGTACATCTAGGAGTTGGGTTATTTATCTATTTGGTCCCCTTTATTTTATGTGCACGACGCGGTGGTCTTTATTCATTTTTTTGATTTATTGCAATTTTAGCTTCTTGGCTTTTATTCGATTTCAGTATAATCTTGGATTTGCTTAATAAATTTATTTATTCATTTGTTTTCCTTATAAATCATATTATTATTATTGTTTATATATTTATTATTATCACTATTATATTTTTTACTATTAGTATTACTATTATTATTATTATTTTTCTTCCAAGTATCATAATTATTATTTTGTTATTATTATTTATTTATTTTAAGTATCATCATTATTATTTTGTCATTATTATTTCTTATTTTAAGTATCATCATTATTATTTTGTCATTATTATTTCTTATTTTAAGTATCATTTATTATTTTATCATTATTATTTCTATTACTATTTTATTATTGTTGTCATTATTATTATTACTACTATTATTATTATTATTATTTATCGGTTTATTATTGAGAATTTTTATTTTTGTTATTCTTATTTATTTTATTTTATCTTATTATTATTTTTACCTATTATGTTCTTTTTAAAGTTACATAGCTTGTTTGCCTTTTTTTTTTTTGTCATTCATACTACTCATTCGTTATTATTCATTATACTTGTTAATATCATGATTTATTTGAAGGATATTTAGTTTTTAGGCGAATGAAATCGAAATTCAACACGATTGGGCACGATCGAATTTTAAATATAAAATATTACCTTTATGAAGAGAATTATTTTGTATCGATAAAAATTAATATAACAAATTTGTAAAAATAAAAAAAGAAATAAATTATGATATTAACAAGTATAACATAATAATAAATGAGTAGTATGAATGACAAAATAAAAAAAACAAGACAAACAAGTTATGTAACTATAAAAGAACATAATAGATAAAATAATAAGAAGATAAAAATGAAAATAAATAAGAATAATAATAAAAAAATCTCAATAATAAACCGATAAATAATAATGACAACAATAATAAAATAGTAATAGAAATAATAATGATAAAATAAGAAAAATAAAAAATAATAATGATGATGCTTGAAATAAGAAATAATAATGACAAAATAATAACTTAAAATAAGAAATAATAATGACAAAATAATAATGATGATATTTGAAATAAGAAATAATAATGGTGATACTTGAAAGAAAAATAAAATAATAATAGTAGTAATACTAATAGTAAAAATATAATAGTGATAATAATAAATATATAAACAATAATAATATGATTTATAAGGAAAACAAATGAATAAATAAATTTGTTAAGCAAATTTAGGATTATATTGAAATCAAAATAAAAGTCAAGGGCCAAAATTATAATAAATTGAAAAAAATGAATAAAGACCATAGAATCGTGCGCATAAAATAAAGGGGACCAAATAGGTAAATAACCCAACCTCCAGATGCGTAACTTTTAGCTTGGATCGAATCAAAATGAAATAAAATAACAGGGCCAATCTAAAAAAAAGAAAAATGCTAGATGAGAGCTGATCGAATGGCGTTGCAAAAGGAAAGGACCCATAGCACAAATATCCCTCTTGAAGGAATATGCGTAGCACCTTTGGAGTAAAGTAACGCCATTTGTTTATTATTAAAGTTAGAAAAAAAAAAATTGTTTTACACTCATTTTGAGTGTTTCTGGAGCAAAGAAAATTAAAATCCCATTCTCTCAAAAAAGAAAATCCAAAAAAGGTAGCTCTCTTTCTCCCCATTTTTGCCCGATGATCAGCCTTCCTTCAGTTGCTCATCGCACCGCCATTGCGTATGATGGCCGACGGTACGCAAGACTAGGTTCGTTTTCTTTCCCCTTTGCTTTCTCTCCTCTCATCCTTTCATGCCCGACGAGTGGGCTCTTGCCGCCGATCATCACACGCCCTATCTCCGATGGCTATGACGCGTGAGGACGGGCTTTTAATCCCACTCAAGGCCCTTATTTCAGAGGCCAAGCTTTGGTGCCCCGAGAAAAACCACCCTTTTCAAGGTTTCAGTTCGGCTACGACGACAGAGGGGAAGCTTCGACGACGCGCCGGGGTTAAGGTAAGGTCTCGTTACTCTTTTTCGATTCGTTTGTGGAAATTTTAAAATAGAATAAAAAATAATAGTAAAAAATAAAAGCAACAGTATAAAATGATAGAAAAAATCAACCTTCTAAAATTATTTTTTGATTCTTTTTTGTTTTCGAAAAATCTTCTCTTTACACTTGTATTTTCGTTCGGTTTATATAACCGAATAAATAATACAAAATAATCATATTTGTTATTGTTCCCATTTTGTTTGCTTTCGTGTTGTTCTACTTCTTTCTTTCGGTTTGCAGGTATCACGGAGGCACGTCGGGCGGTGGCCAAAAGGCAGGGCAAGTGGACTAGGTTGCGGCGCCACTTGTATTAGGGGCTAGGGTTATTGTTTTGCTTATTTTTTAGTTTGGGTTTCTATTTTTTTATTGGGTTTGGGCTAATTTTGAATTGGGTTTGGTTTGTTTGGTTTATTTTGGACCAAACAAAAATGGTCTTGTACACCTGCCCTTTTTTGCTCATTGTCGTGTAATGGGAATTAAGTAAAGACTTTTAAGAAAAACTATTTTTGCCCGATTTTGCTAAGACTTGACTTATTCGGTGTTATTATTCTTTAGGTAGCCTCATCCCAGTCTACCACATCTTGTTGCTTTGATCCACTTTATTGCAACCTTGAAAGATGTAATTTGTAATTATAGTAGATTTAATCCCACCCATCGTAACTCCGAGGTAGAGGGTTTGTTATTTCTATCTAGAAGTGAGCATAAATTTGGGCCATTTACTACCACCCTAGAAAAATGGGAGGGTTGGGTAAAATATAGGCTGAAAAATGGGCTTGGGCAAAAAATGAGGCCTGATTTAAAAATGGGCAGACCTGGGTAAGAATTTCTTGGCAGACTTGGCCCTACCGAAATCATTAAAGGCAAAAAAATATTTTTAAATATTATTTTCTTATTATTTTTTCTTTATTTTGCTACCATTTTACTATTATGTTTCTATTATTTTGTTGTTATTGTTTAGATATTATATAAAACTTATTTTATTGTTAATTTTGTTATTATTTTAAAGACATTTGTTAATTTTGTTATTATTTTAGAGGCATTTTCTTATTAAGTTGCATCTATTTTAGTGTTATTTAAGTCTACATATTTTTAAAATTTATTTTAATTTGTTGAAAATATTTATTTTGATTTTTAATATTTTGATGTATTATATATATTTAAAATTATATAAAATAATATAAAAATTAATACTAAGGTAGTATGTGCCAGCCTAAGTTTTAGTATTTTTATATGGGCTTGGGCAAAATTTTAGGCCCATTTTTGGGCTTACCACCGAGCCCAATAAACGCCTAAATTTTTAGTTGGGTCCGACGAACTTTTACCCTACCCATGCTCACCTCTATTTCTATCCATTCCATTACAATTTTAGGGAGATAGGATTTGACGCCTTTGATCTACTCTCGTAACTTCAGGAATGTCAGATCTGTTATCTTCAATCTGCTCTTGTAATTTCAGGAATGTCAGATTTACTATCTTTAATCTGCTTCTGCAACTTCAAGAATACCAGATTTGATATCTTCGATCTGCTCCTGCAACTTCAGGGAGATGAGATCTGATGTTTTTGATTTCCTTCCTGCAACTTTAAAAAGAAGAGATCTTTTATCTTCAGTTTACTCCATTGCAACTTCAAGGAGAAAAGGTTGAAAATGTCTTTGATCTGTTTCCTGCAATTTCTGGAAGATAAAATCTTTTGTCTTCAGTCTACTACACTACAACTGCAGGGAGATAAGACTTGTGTTGATCTGCTCTACTGCAACTTCAGAGAGATAAGTTCTGTAATTTGACTTCGAACTGTTTCATTGCAACTTAAGAGAGATAAGGTTTGTCATGATCTGCTCTACTGCAACTTCAGAGAGATAAGATCTGTGATTTATAGCTTCGATCTGTTCCACTGCAACTTCAGGGAAATGAATTCGCTATCTTTAGTCTGCTCTACTGCAACTTCAGGGAGATAAGACTTTTAACTTTAACTTGCCCCACTGCAACTTCAGTGAGATAAGGTTTGTTGTCTTCGATCTGCTTTACTGCAACTTCAGAGAGATAAGATCTGCGATTTATAGTTTCGATCTCTTCCACTGTAATTCCAAGGAAATAAGACTCGCTATATTTAGTTTGCTCCACTGCAACTTCAGGGAGATAAGACTTGTAATTTTAACCTACCCCACAGCAACTTCAGGGAGATAAGATTTGTAATGATCTATTCTACTGAAACTTTAGAGAGATAAGATCTGTGATTTATAGCTTCTATTTGTTCCATTGCAACTTCAGGGAAATGAGATAAACTATCTTCAGTCTGCTCCACTGCAACTTTAGAGAGATAAGACTTATAATTTTAACCTACTCCACTGCAACTTTAGGGAGATAATGTTTATTGTGATCGATCTGCTTCTCTGCAACTTCCGAAAGATAAGATCTATAACTTATAGCTTCGATCTATTTCACAGCAACTTTAGGGAAATAAGATCTACTATCTTTAGTCTACTCCACTGTAATTTCAGGGAGATAAGTTTTATTGTAATCGATCTATTTCGTTGCAACTTTAGAAAGATAAGATCTATAACTTATAGCTTCGATCTGTTCCACTGTAACTTTAGGGATGCCAGACTCACTGTCTTCAATCTCGGAAGACTTCAATCCTCGATCTGCTCCACTGGGGATAATATCTAAAATCTTCGATATGACTACATTGTTCTCTAAGGAACCTGTCCTGTAAAATTAGTTTTATGTGCTTATGTAAATGATGAGGATGCTATGATCGGAATGACGTAAATGCTCATAACTACATGTGCTATGGACGACATTTACATGAATGCAGAATGTCATAAGGATGATTTTTTACAATGATTAAGATGCAATAATCGTAATAAATCGAATGCTCCTAATTAAAGGATATTTGAATGAATGCAGAATGTCATGATAATGATTCTTTGTTAAAAATGCAAAAGGATCGGGATCCGATGATCGAAACGCTCCAAATGATGATGTATGAATGAAATGACCCCTTTTTAGTGCTTAGGGTTATCACTGCTCGTCGCCCATCAATCTTATTGTTGACGCCTTATGCTGTTATCTTGTTCTGTTGGAACCTTTGCAAAAACTCAAAGGAACAATCATATTTTGCTCAAATGACTTGCTCAAATGTAACTTCAGACCATCTCTCTACAATTTAAGGAGGTATAGGGTCTGTGTCATCTTCAATCCATACCATTGTGACTTAAGGGTATGGAATTCGTATCATCTTCAATCCATTCCATTGCAACTTAAGGGTATAAGATCTGTATCATCTTCAATCCCTCCCATTGCGACTCAGGGGTATAGAATTTGTAACTTATTCAATCAATTAGGTCTACTACACCTCCATTCCCCGGGTGTGTATGCATGATATTTGCACGGATACAGAATATCATTTTTTGATACGGGGCGACTCAGAATGAGTCAAAATGTTTGTTAATTGCCCAATTGTCTACGAGGAGAAATCAAGCCTTCGAAAAATAATCGAAAAATATAAATGAATTTTGCAGAGCTTTAATTGAATAAAATAGGAGATGGTTCGGTTGATAGAATGAAACAAAAATAAAATAGATAAAAGGATAATTCGATGGAGATGGATAAAGAACTTAAAAAGAAGCGATTCAACACAAATATGTTTCACCGGGTTCTATGATGTTTAAGGTGGTAAGATGGAAAATCGATATGGACCAAGACCCGTTATCTAAAAAGATAAGAACCGTTGGTATAATTAGATGGATGAGACAAGCAAAACTTGATAAGTCGGAATCGAAACTCGTACGAAAGATAGGGATGAGTTAAACTCATTCAAATGAAATATTCATTCATTCAGAAAAATCAAGTCCAAGTCTAGTCTACAACTCAAAAGAAACAAACTATTTATAGAACTTTTTAAAATTTCATAGAAAAGGAAAGCATTGCCGTTCATGCTTCACAGGTTGTCATCAGGCTTCCACTAATCCCACCTTGTAATGTTTGTTGTCCCACAATTTCAACACATTTGCAAATTGCTTTATTTTACTCAACTCATTGTCGTCCATCACTTTAGGCACATGGTGCCTTCAATTTGTTTTATTAATTTCAAGAGCAAAGTTTTCCATGTGTTGTCAAAATTTATGCATGCTTCCTCAAATAACACATGGTGTTATTACTTTATGCTCATGCTTCTATTAGCCATAATATTCCTTCATTAAATCATTATTTTATTCACCATATTGCCGTCCAACATTCTTCAATTAGTACATGTTTTGTTTCCATTTGTTTTATGCTCATACTTCCAATATTTAATCAACTCCATTCCCATAATATTCCATTCATGGATTTTAAACTCCATGAGCTTTTTGTGCCATCCAAAAAAACATTCCCATATGCTTGATTATTTTTATTCATCATGGCCATTATCTAATCAACAAAGCTCCCCCCATGTCGTCCATGTAAATATCTAATGCTTTCACAATTTAATTTTATTCCCACTTTGCTTAATCAATTCAAAGCTTACCGTCCAACTCTAAGCTTCAATAAATAAAGTTTGATCATGCATCAAGCTCCCATTCACGCATGGAGAACTTCTCCTTTAATTATTTAAGGTGCCATCCAACAAGTGTGCCGTCCATTCATGTTATCATTTAAATGATTTTAAAATTTGTTTATCCATGTGTTAATTCTCACTAAATAATAAGAAGAAATCAGCCTAATGTTGCCGTCCAATAATGCTCCATGTTAATTTCGACTGCACTTTGGCTTTTATCTAAGTTGTAATTTGTAAAAGGTGGTAAGATGGAAAATCGATATGGACCAAGACCCGTTATCTAAAAAGATAAGAACCGTTGGTATAATTAGATGAATGAGAAATAATTGATGCCACAAGCAAATCTTGATAAGTCGAAAGCGAAACTCGTACGAAAGATAGAGAGGAGTTAAACTCATTCAAATGAACAAAGTTCAAAAAAAAATTCAACGAAATTTCGGTGATTTAGTTTTTACAAGCTTCCATTATTTTCCTTCGACTAACTTTCATTCTTTGAATAAGGTTGATATTTTTCGTTTTGATCGACAAAACCATTTGTTTTGGCAAGATAACAAATTTTCAAGAAAAATGGTTAAACCTTGCGTTTGTGATAACTTTGTGTTTGGAGTTCCACCTCTCGAAAATTCATTAGATTTGTGCAAGTCTGTTGAGATAAGTGGATAAGAAATTTTGTTCGGACCACCAACAGGTCGATTCAAGGACAAATCGTCTTGAAGAGGGAGGGGATGATACGGCACGCCCGGACGTCAACGTTTTACAAATTACAGCTCAGATCAAATTCAAGGTGCAGTGAAATTAACATGGAGCATTATTGACGGCAACATTGGGCTGATTTCTTCTTATTATTTAGTGAGAATTCATACATGGATAAACAAATTTTAAAATCCTTTAATGATAACATGAATGGACGGTACACTTGTTGGATGTCATCTTAGATAATTAAAGGAGAAGTTCTCCATGCGTGAATGGGAGCTTGATGCATGATCAAACTTTATTTATTGAAGCTTAGAGTTGGACGGGAAGCTTTGAATTGATTAAGCAAAATGGGAATAAAATTAATGTAACATCCCGAAATTGGGCCTAGTAGGATTGGGTCCATTGGGCCTTGGGCATAGGAATGTTTAAAATTTTTGAGAACAAGAGAATAGCATTATTTCAAGTTGGACTTATTAAGAAGATGATTTTAGAAAGTTACGGGGTTCTATAAATTTTCGTGTTCAAGTTGGGCCTTAGTGAAAGTTTCTGTTTAAGCCTATTAAGGAGAGATAGTAAGAGGCATCAAAGCTTATGGAAATAAGTGAGTAAATTGTTAACATAAATGAACTATCGGTAAAGAGGTTATGGCATCAAGTGGAGAGCATGGAGGGAAGGGGTTCAAATCCCATCTTTTGCAAATTTTGGATTTATTTTTGTGTGCTCTTCCAAGTGTCAACCATGACATTATTAAAGGAAAGAAATAAAAGAAAAATGAAATGATGACTAAAAAGATAAGGTAAGGAGGAAAACAAGGAAAAAGTAAGGAAAGAAATAAAAGAAAAATATAATGATGGGATTTGAAAAATAATGGAGTAGGTGAAAACAAAGTATAATGATGGGATTTGAAAGGTAATGGAATAGGTGAAAAAAAAATGCATGGAGGGTGTAATAGCTCCGATTTAGGGGATAGTCAGAACAATAATCTCTGAATCACTAAATCGAGGATAAAGAAAATTATTTCCATGTTATGTAATGTGTTATAATATGTTTATAAGGATGTATGAAAATTTTGGTGCCTTAATTTTAACGATTTCTAGCTAAATTGTGAAAAAAAAGACTAAATCGCATAAAGTGTGAAAGTTTAAGTTTATTTGCAAAAGGTGCCAAATAGCTATGGACTATTAATTGGAGGCCCCAATTGTGCAATTTGGCCTTGTTTTAAGTGAGTAGGCCACCATGTGACATAGGGGATAAGAATTTTTAATTTTGGTCAAAATAGTTGGGAATTAGGTGATAAAATGAATAAAATAAGATGAGTAAAAGATGATATCATCTTTTACTATTCATCTATCTTCTCTCCACCGAAAATTGAAGAAGAAATGATTGGGGGTTTGAACTTTCAGCCAAGCTATCTCCCTTATTAGTAAGTGATTTTGATGACTTTTCTTGATAAAAATTGTACTTTTAGAGTCCCCAAAGCTTAATCTTGCTAATGAGGGGACTATTTTGCAATATGGTTGATAGTCTAGGGACCTGCTATTAGAGAATTTATACTGGTTGCTGAGTTTTTATGGAAGAAAATGAATGATAAGATGATGAGAAACAACTTTTGTGAAAGGTGTTGTCATGAAAACACCTAATTGAGACTAAAATGCAAAAGTTATAATTTGTTAATTAAGGCATGAAATAGTTGGAATTTTGGATAGTTGTAAGAAGATTAAATGTTCAGCTAGGCTTGTTTAATAAGAAAATGTGATGAAAATTTATTTATGAGCCTAGGGGCAAAATCGTAATTTTGCCAAAATATAAGGGCAAAATAGTCATTTTTGCCTAAAATGTAGATTATGGTGTATTATGATTTATAAGTGATTAAATTAGTAAATTCCATTATTCTAGATCAAAGAAAATGAGTTTCGGACCTAGAACGGGTGAAAAGAGAAATGTGGGCAAAAAGTCCCTTCCGGCCCTTTAGACATCGAGCCGAAACTTAGTTCTTGTGGTTGCCAAAGCTTCTTTGCCTTTTCGGGTTTTCGGTGGTTGCAAGGTCTCGAAGTACTTTATCAAAGAGTCAATCGAAAATCTATTCCTCGTAATAAGCGACTCAAATTTTTGGTGTCGCGGAGAGCATCGTGTTATGGATTCCGAATAAGGTAATCCCCAGCATTAGATGATTTGGAGCTACGAAGGACTCGTTGGTGGCCATACATCGGAATAGTTCTCCAAAATTTTTAGTAAATTTCTATTTAGCTGTATTTTAAGTTTATTTTAATTTGGGTTTGGTTTTTATAATAAGGCCATTGGAAATTATTTTTCTTTGAATTACCGTTTCATTTATATTCAAACTATAAATGATTAAACTCTAGATTTTTATAAAATGATAATAACTGCTTCTCAAAATATCATGTTTCCACAATTCACTAAATTTGATTACTGTTATAAACAAAGTTTTTTGGAAATGGTAGTAATAATGTTTTTGCAAGGGAATTATTCTTAATTAAGTACATTTTAAAAATAAGCAAACAAAATTTGAGGTTTTGAATAGCAAAAAGTTTTAAATTCTTTAAGAAGAGTTTCTAATGAAAACATCGTTTTAGAAACTTTCAATGTGACATGGCAGATTCGGGTCTAACTTCTAGGCCGAGTTTGGGGTGTTACATTTAAATTGTATCAGAGCTCGATTTGTAAAACTTCTACTGTGGAATGGGTTTAAAATATGATTTAGAAAATATATACCATTATTAGAAGTATGGCACACAGAGTTTCTGGCACCAAATCCGTAAGTCCACTTACTTTATGTTTGATTAAATGATGAAATGTTTGTAAGAGAAAAAACTACTAGAGTTAGTGGTATTACACTAAAACTGTTAGCTATAAGGGCCAAGACTATAGAGATTGAGACTTTAGGATACGTTTTGCGAAAACCACTTCAACTCTTATACTCCATAATACATCGTTTAATAGACATCTAATAGTATGTTGTTTCATAAGACTTGTAATCAGATTAAATCGACATTAGTGAATATGAGCACTAAAAGACGCGGATGTGGTAGAGGCCAAAGTGCTAGGGCTAGACCTTCAGCACCGAGGCATGTGCCCGAAAGGGAGGCGCTGGCAGCGTCAGTGGCTGAGACAGGATCTCATGATTGAACTAAGGTTGATGAGCTGACTCAAATAGTTAAGGAGGTATTTGAAAAGGTTAAAGGAATTGGTGAAGCACTTCGAGTTGGGTCTATGAACTGTAAGAAGAAAATAGATCGTGATTCTTTTGGGTCGCAGTGTTGTTCCGTAAAGTATGTCAAGGCACGTCCAAACTTTTCGGCTTGCGATTATTGTAGAAGGCATCATCTTGGAGAATGCTGAAGGAGGTCAGGAGCATGTATGAGATGCGGGTCTAAGGAGCATAAGGCTCGGGGATTATTTCATCACCATCAAGTCAGGCATGTTTTGGTTGGATGAGATGATTGAGTGTAGAAAAAATTTAAGTATAAGCGGTAGATGATTGCTTACTTTTGTGGTTAGATGTTTGGTTGTGAAAGAGGATTCAAGATTTTGTTAAAAGTACATTAGTGTTATTTAGATCAGAGTGCGCAGTGAAAGCATAGTGGTGTGATTGAGCAGTGCGTTTAGTAGTTGATTGGAAATTTCGAGGACGAAATTTTCTTTAAGGAGAGTTTCTAATGAAAACATGGTTTTCGAAAGGAAACTTGTTTATAACAGTTATCAAATTTAGTGAATTGCGGAAACATGATATTTTGAGAAGCAGTTATTATCATTTTATAAAAATCTAGAGTTTAATCGTTTATATTTTGAATATAAATGAAATTGTAATTCAATGAAAAATAATTTCCAATGGCCTTATTATAAAAACCAAACCCAAATTAAAATAAACTTAAAATAAAGCTAAACAGAAATTTACTAAAAATTTTGGAGAAGTATTCCGATGTATGGCCACCAATGAGTCCTTCGCAGCTCCAAATCCTCTAATAATGGGCATTACCTTATTCGGAATCCATAACACGATGCTCTCCGCGGCACCAAAAATTTGAGTCGCTTATTACGAGGGATAGGTTTTCGATTGACCCTTTGATAAAGTACTTCAAGACCTTGCAACCACCGAAAACCCGAAAAGGCAAAGAAGCTTTGGCAACCACAAGAACTAAGTTTCAGCTCGATGTCTAAAGGGCCTGTAACATCCTAAAACCGAGGCGGATGTAATTAAATGGTTTTTCTTAAATTGAATTGCTGTGTTATTGATTGTGGTATAATAAGGCTTAGTTGGAGGTCTTGAGTAGGCTCGGTTTAGTAGAAAATTGTATTTGGGAACTTTAAAGGTAAGGACCTCTAGCAGGTAGGGGTTATAAGAATAAATGAAGGAACAATTGACACAAAATAAGCCTTGGAAAGGTGGCAAAAGGGAGGCCACTTAGGAGCTGAAGTTGACGCCACAAGAGGAGCAAGGGGAGCCTGTGTTCGAGTCATGAAAATCCCTTTTTTTACTCTTTATTTTGGACGGCATAGGGGGGAGAGAACTCCTCATTTCAAACTCTTTTGTTAATAAGGTTAATAACTATATTATCAAGTTTTTATTTGGATTATTTTGTGAATAATCTTTAATAAGTGGCAAAGAGAAAATATAGGAGTTTGAGTGTTCAAATTAATTTTGAATAATTTGAAATGTGTGGCCTAGAGTGAATTAAGGAATTGGTGAAATTTTAAACTCTTCAAGGAAGAGTGGACGGCAAGCATAGGTGTAGGGGAGGCTGAATTCTTTTAATTTTCTTGATAATTTTGCTAGCATCCCTTTTGTTTTTCCAAACTCTCCCAAACAAAAATCGAAAATTTTCTTCATTCTCTTAGACCTTGGCGAATCCCTATACCCTCAACATCAATCTACTTTCTTTCTCATTTTCCCAAAATGAAACTCTCTCCACTTCTTGCTGAAATCCCACCTTCTTTTCTCATCAACATCTAACCGAATCTACCTTACCTTGTGCAAATTCCTTTCTCCGTTAAGTCTCACTGTGGGTCAATACCGTGGAGTCATAGGTGTTCTTCTGGATTTCTTCTCCAAATCGATTGGTAAGAGTAAGTATTGGCCGAATGTTATTTTCCTTTTCTTTGGTGTCTCTCACGATTTATACAAGGGGTAAGGCCGATTTCAGTTTTGTAAACAAAGGATGCTAACACTCTTGTGAAATCGATTGATTATAGGATTCTCGGAATTTATGGAACAAGCGATCTAGGCCATTCTTTGACAGTCGACTTTGGTAAGTAGTGGTAAGGGCCTATTGTCAATAGATTGTTCTTTAAAAGTGATTAAAAGTCAAGGATAATAACTTTAGTGATGGCCGATTGTAGGAGTGAAGCAGAATCGCATATCAAGTACCAAGTGAGTACTCAAAGGAAAAGGTAAGGAATCGAGATCACAAATGACCCTATGGATTAATTGGGTTAATAATAGGCCATAATACTAACCCATGTTTTTGGCGAATATAGGGACAAGTAGATCTAGGGTGGCCGACTTCTTTTTGGATTTAGACTCTCGTTGGTGGCGGTGTGTACATACACACTTATAACTATTAATAAACCGTATGAAAAGTATGTTATATGTAAATCGCTCTATGTAGAAACGGATTTAGTACCTTAATGGTACAAGCGAGGATCTCGGTAAGTCTCTCGTCAATATGTGATTGTTAATAATGCTTTTGGGAAGCATGGCTTATTTGATACATGTAATAAATGTATGTTGACTTAAACTCTGCTCATAATCTGTTTTATATGGGTTGATGAGTGGAGGGCGATTACATTGTGTCGACGGACACCGATGTTTTGGTAACACACCGTGACTACGGCCACCAGAGGTTTGGTACCTCGAGGTTTGGCACCTCATAGCGCCTCGCCCTTGTGGCTTAGCACCACCGTGGGTTGGCCCCACTTTGAGATCTGGGATTGACTTGGTGATTTGGTATCACGCGATGGGTTGGCCCCATCAACCGATTTGTGTCTTCGGACACCGGAGGTTTGGCACCTCCGGTGATTTGGTATCACATCGTGACTATACGTCACCGGTGGTTTGGCACCACCAAGTGGTTTGGTACCACAATGGGGTAGACAGGCGTTTGGTTGGCTAGGTTGGGTACATGTCTTAATGCATGATTAATTTGTTATATAGTGTGTATGATGTGGTATTTACCCGGGAAGGGTTACACATCGAGTCTTGGTGACTCACCTTCTCCTTTATTTTTCCAAGTGACACATAGTTCAGCGGATATGGAGCCCGAGGACTTGAGGTGGCCATGCAAAGGATTTTAGTTTATTAGACTTTGAATTTCGGTTCTTTTACATTTTTTTTATATTTTTGGTTGATTTTAATTGGGTTGTAATAAGGCCTCCTAAAACTATTTTATTACTGTTATATGCTCGAATATTCGTTTTACACTTTATGTTTATAAGAATGAATCCACATATTTTTCCAAAGTAATCGAAAAAGGGTTTTCAAGTACCATCGTGTACATATAAAATATACATAATAACTTGACTTAACAAATATTTTCAAAATAAATCCAAGTATGGGATTTGTACACCTCAACTATTTTTAACAAAACGCTATCTTTTATCAAAAACTTAAACCGATTTTAAAAGATTTCAAAAGGTTTTTCTCCGTAGCAAACCAAATCCGGTCAAACGTTTGGGTGGGTTTGGGTCATATAAATTTGTATCGAGCTGTGTTCAAAGCTTTCTACATGGGGCCCAAGGCCCAAAATGTTTTAGTAAGCCTCTTTGAGTTATTTTGGGTTTTGAACAGATGGCACCGAGTCTCCCAGACCTATCCGCCTGTAAGTGTTCCTAACTTCAGATGATTTATTTTCTATGTAAGGGTAGGAAGCATGGAACGAGAATAGACTTAGGGAATTTGAACCCTAGGATTAGACTACTCAAACACAAACAGAGCATAAGACTTAATGAACTCAACCAACCTATGACCAAGTCATCGAGCTAGGGTGTGGTAACCTCAGACGCATGTCTAGGATTGGATCGGAAGAGCTCGGTATTTAAGCGACCGAGTGACTCGCCTCCTCTTCGCAGTATCCTACCCAGTGCGAGCCGGCTCACCCTAACTCGTAGGGCTCATGGTGTGGCAACCTCTCTGCGCATGTCTAGAAAGGTTCGGTGGGAGCTTCAGATTTAAGCAATTCAGCGTGACTCACCTCCTCTCCACTCGAATCACGCCTGGTGCGTAGCTTTGGTTCACCCCGACCAAGAGGGCTCGGTACATAGGCTAAACATAACGACTAAAACCCGAAAGGAACTAACCATGTTTTTGAAAAGAAGAAAACAACAAAACCCTAATTTCTTCAAAATTTTAAAATCACTCTTCCAAATATGAGAACAACCATTTTACAATGTTTTTCTCGAAAAAGTTGATTTGTGAAAATTACAGAAATGCCCTTAGGGGTGAAATTACTAAAATGCCCTTGACTCATAAAATATTAATTCAATGGTTTTGCCCAAAAAATTTTATTATTTGAGAAATATCCAAACACTATACTTTGCAAATCATCAATAAAATACTTTGGTTTTGGAAAATTTCGAAAATGCCCTCAACTTGTAAAATTACCATAATGACCTCGAATTTAAAATTTTTGCAACATCATCGTTTCAAGAAGGGAAAACTCGCAAAAGGAACCCTCAGAGTTTTACAACTGTTAAAATACCTCAGATTTGTTAAAAATTACAAAATTACCCCTGATTGATAAATTACTGAAATACCCCTGATTTCCAAAATGATGCCATATCAATAAATTTTACAAATTTTCGAATACCTTCAGCTTTTGGGAATTTCAAAGTGACTCGCTTTATTAAAGTTTGAAATCTCTGATTCTATTACAAAAAATACCCGTAGGAAATGACGAAAATACCACAGGTTAGAAGCAGATGAATCGTCAGGAGTGAGTAGGTATGGAAAGTATTAGGGAATGAATGTGGCCTTTTGTGTGAACTAGGGTAGAAGACTTAAAATATTGTTTGATCGAAAGAATCCTTATTAAACTTTTCATAAAATTCTTCGGGTAATCAAGCGGAACAAATTACTAATCCATAAAATTTTTCTTAATCGATTAAAAGCGTTAGATAGAATTAGTTCTAGAGGACGTGGCCGACGTGGGACGTGGTAGGGAAGAATGACCGTGATCCGAACCCGTTAGGTCGTGACGTGGTTCAAAATGAGATACCATGCCACCACCACCCCCAACTTTTGGGTGAGGAGCAAGATCGGGACGGGAGGTGAGGCAAGATCGCAAGCTATGTTGCGAGTCTTGGAGTTGGTGGCTGGGGCTAGTGAAAATTTAGGGCTCGAAAATCTATTCCCGAGCGATTCGATCTAACTGAGTCGAGGTATTTTGGGTGTGTCGGGAGTGGCACCCAGTGTAGCGGAATATTGGCTAGAATCAACGGAAAAGATTATGGACGATCTTGACCTGACTAATGAGGAGAAGTTGAAAGGAGCTGTGTCGCTTCTGAAGGATGAAGCATATCAGTGGTGGCTCACGGTTCGAGATGGCGCCACGGCAGAGGATCTTACATAGGAGTACTTTAGAGTTACTTTTCAGAAGAAGTACGTGGGTACCAACTACACCGACGCGAGAGAAAAGCGTTTCGGGTTGGTACAAGGAACTAAGTCGTGTTTGAGTATGAGGCGAAATTCCTAAAAATTTGAGTAGATATGCGAGAGGCATCGTGGCTACTGAGGACATGAACGTCAGGTCCGCTTTGAGGACGGGCCGAAAAGATGATTTGAGGTTGCTGATTGCTCATGCAGAAGTTCGTGAGTTTTCGTCCCTAGTAGAAAAGGCTAAAGTAGCCGAGGGTATCAAGGCAACTGTGAGGCAAAACTATGATAGGCTCAAGCAGAAGAGAGGTTTTGGGCCATCTGGGTCAGGAGGTAATGATCACAAAAGGCTAAGCGAGTGGGCCAAGTCAGCAAAGAAGGCCCATGACCGCTAATCGTAAACCGATTCAGTTGTAATCGCTGTGGAAAAGCCCATTGGGGAGGTTGTTGGATTAGTGAGCGAGGTTGCTTTGAATGTGGGTCTTTGGAACACCGCGTGAGGATTGTCCCCAAGCGAGCTCGTAATCGATCGAGCAAGGCGAACTGCACTCGGGATAGAAGTGTGGGACCACAGAGAGGTCGTGGTAATGGTAGAGGGGAAATGGTGCTAATCGTGGTCGCGAACTCGTAAGGCGAGGCAGGCAGTGTAATACAGAGGCAAGGCGACTGGCTTAGTCTATGCGCGAGGCGTCGCGAGGAGGGTGACGCACCGGATGTCATAACCGGTACGTTTCTAATTTCCGGTCCTCCTTATGTTGCATTAATTGATGTGGGTTCAACGCATTCATACGTAGCAAGTAGTGTGGTAGAGACTTTGAACCTAGACTACGAGGCGCCGTTAGGAGATGATCTGTAATTAGCCTTTTAGGCCATTCTGTAGTTGTGAACAAGCTTTATAGGATGTACCCCTAGAACTCCAAGGGTCGTGTTTGTGGTCGATCCGATGGAACTTCCATTTGGGAGTTCGATTTGATCCTGGATGGACCGTTGGTTAGGTACCAAAGCGAGGTTGGATTGCGCTAAGCGCATGGTTCTTAAGATGGTCAAGGGATAAAGTGGTGATGATCGGTGAATCGAAGAAATTACTTATCTAATGTGGTGTCGGCCTTGAAGGCTGAAAAGATGGTTAGGAAAGGGTGTGAGGCGTTTATAGTTCGAATTTGTGCCTTGGAGGCTAAGGAGTCAGCGGTTGAAAAGGTCCGAATAGTAAGGGAATTTGTTGATGTATTTCCAGAGGAACTTCCGGGTTTGCCTCCAAATCGAAAAGTCAAATTCGGTATAGATTTGCTACCGAACGGCAGACCAGTATCTATAGATCAGATCGAATGGCACCAAAGGAATTGGTGGAGTCAAGGCTCAAATTCAGAGCTCTTGGATAGAGGGTTTATTCGACCTAGTATATCTCCGTGGGGAGCACCGTGTTGTTTGTCAAGAAGAAGGACTCGGTTCTATGCAGATGTGCATCGACTCACCGCCGATTAAATAAGTTAACGATAAAAACAAGTACCGTTACCTCGGATCGATGACTTGTTTGACCAACTAAAAGGTGCATCGGATTTTCAAAGATTGACCTTAGGTCGGGTTATCATCAATTAAAGGTGAAGGAGGTCGATGTGCATAAGCGGCATTCGAACTCAGTATGGGCATTACGAGTTCCTAGTGATGCCATTCGGTTGACCAATGCCGCGGCATTCATGGACTTAATAAATAGGGTGTTTCAAAGAAGATTGGATCAATTTTTCGTAGTGTTCATAGGCGACATATTGGTTTACTCAAGGACTGGAGGAGGAGCATGATAAGCATTTGCGAATAGTTCTGCAAGTATTGAGGGAGAAGCAGTTATATGCCAAATTCAGTAAGTGCGAATTTTGGCTAAGGGAAGTGGCGTTCTTAGGTCACGTAGTGTCAGCGGAAGAGATTAGAGTGGATCCCCGTAAGATTGAAGCGGTGTTAGATTGGAAGCCGCCTAAGTCGGTGGCAGAGATTCGAAGCTTTCTGGGACTGACAGGGTACTACCGAAGGTTTGTGGAAGGATTCTCGTTAATCGCAGCACCTTTAACTAAGTTATTGAGAAAGGGAGTCCCATTTATTTGGTTGAAAAAGCAGCAAGAAAGTTTTGATAAGCTGAGAAAGATTCTGACGGAAGCTCCGATTTTAGTACAACCTGAGGCAGGAAAAATGTTTACGGTTTATTGTGATGCATCCCATACGAGGTTGGGATGTGTGTTGATACAGGAAGGGAAGGTAGTGGCTTATGCATCCCGTCAGTTAAGACCGCACGAGGTAAACTATCCAACGCACGATTTAGAGTTGGCGGCAGTAGTCTTTGCTTTGAAGATATGGAGACATTACCTATACGGGGAGAAGTCGATAGTTTATACGGATCACAAGAGCCTGAGGTATCTCTTGACTCAGAAGGACTTGAACTTAAGGCAGCACCGATGGATTGAACTGTTAAAGGATTACGACTGTTCAATCGAGTATCATCCGGGTAAAGCTAACGTGGTGGCTGACACGTTGAGCCGGAAGGTCGTGGCGGACTTAAGGGCAATGTTTGCTCATTTGAGTCTATATGATGATGGAAGTCTGTTGGCAGAATTGCAAGTTAAGCCAACGTGGATCGAGGAGATTAAGGATAAGCAGTTAGTGGACGAGGGATTGAATGCAAAGAGATTGCAAGTCCAAAATGGTGGTTTGGAAGGGTATAGTTTAACTGATAATGGTGTATTATGTTTTCAAGAACGGTACCAGTATCTTTGAAAGATGTAGAACTGAGACAAAGAATTCTCCAAGATGCACATAGCGGCCCATACGCTATGCATCCCTGAGGTAGCAAATGTATGGAAATTTATGAGACGATTCGGTGGCACAGGTTGAAGCGTGAAGTGATCGAAGTTCGTGGGAAGGTGTCTAACGTGTCGCGAGTTAAAGTCGAACATCAGTTACCATTAGGACTACTTCAACCGGTAAAGATTTCTCAATGGAAATGGGAGAGGATCACTATGGATTTCGTCAGTGGTCTACCCCTCACGCCTAGCAAGAAAGATGCAGTTTGGGTAATTGTGGACCGTTTGACTAAGTCAGCTCACTTCATACCGGTGAGAATGGATTACTCACTGCAAAAGCTAGCGAAGTTGTATGTGGGTGAAATAGTGAGGTTGCATGGCGTGCCAGTATCGATTATCTCAGATAGGGATCCAAGGTTCACGTCGAGGTTTTGGAAAGCGTTACATCAAGCTTTGGGTACGCGATTGGATTTCAGTACAGCTTTTCATCCACAGTCGGACGGGCAGTCGGAAAGGGTCATACAGATCTTAGAGGATATGCTGAGGGGTTGTGTCTTGGAATTCGAGGTAGTTGGGAGGAATTTCTACCATTAGCCGAGTTCGCCTACAACAATAGTTACCAATCAAGTATTCAGATGGCACCATACGAAGCACTGTATGGACGGAAATGCCGTACTCCTACATGTTGGACGGAGTTGGGAGAACGACAAGTTTTGGGTCCGGAGTTGGTCACGGAAACGGAAGACAAAGTTAAGGTAATTCGGGCTCGTCTGAAGGAAGCGTCAGATAGACAGAAGTCTTACGCTGATTTGAAGCGCAGAGAAATGGAGTATGATGTTGGAGACAAAGTTTTCCTGAAGGTGTCACCTTGGAAAAAGGTGTTGAGATTTGGGCGAAAAGAAAAGCTAAGCCCAAGGTTCATTGGCCCATATTCGGTGTTGAAGCGAGTAGGACCGAGAGCCTATCACTCGCTGCCGCACGAGTTAAAGCGATTCATGACGTCTTCCATGTGTCGATGCTTAGGCGATATCGGTCAGATCCATCGCACGTAGTGCCTGTGGCAGAAATTGAGGTCAACTCGGATTTGTCCTTTGAAGAAGAACCGGTTCAGATCTTAGATAGAGATGTAAAAGTTCTGCGTAAGAAGTCAGTGCCCTTAGTAAAAGTACTATGGCAGAACCATGGTGCAGAGGAAGCTACATGGGAACCCGAGGATGTGATACGGCAGTAATACCCCCACATTTTCTAACCAGGTAATTTCGAGGACGAAATTCTTTTAAGGGGGTAGAACTGTAACATCCTAAAACTGGGGCTAGTTGTAATTAAATGGTTTTTCTTAAATTGAATTGCTGTGTTATTGATTGTGGTATAATAAAGCTTAGTTGGAGGTCTTGAGTAGGCTCGGTTTAGTAGAAAATTGTATTTGGGAACTTTAAAAGTAAGGATCTCTAGCAGGTAGGGGTTATAAGAATAAATGAAGGAACAATTGACACAAAATAAGCCTTGGAAAGGTGGCAAAAGGGAGGCCACTTAGGAGCTGAAGTTGACGCCACAAGAGGAGCAAAGGGAGCACGTGTTCGAGTCATGGAAATCCTTTTTTACTCTTTATTTTGGATAACATAGGGGAGAGAACTCCTCATTTCAAACTCTTTTGTTAATAAGGATAATAACTATATTATCAAGTTTTTATTTGGATTATTTTGTGAATAATCTTTAATAAGTGGCAAAGAGAAAATATAGGAGTTTGAGTGTTCAAATTAATTTTGAATAATTTGAAATGTGTGGCCTAGAGTGAATTAAGGAATTGGTGAAATTTTAAACTCTTCAAGGGAAGAGTGGACGGCAAGCATAGGTGTAGGGGAGGCCAATTCTTTTAATTTTCTTGATAATTTTGCTAGCATCCCTTTTGTTTTTCCAAACTCTCCCAAACAAAACCGAAAATTTTTCTTCATTCTCTTAGACCTTGGTCAATCCTCTATACCCTCAACATCAATCTACTTTCTTTCTCATTTTCCCAAAATCGAAACTCTCTCCACTTCTTGCTGAAATCTCACCTTCTTTTCTCATCAACATCTAACCGAATCTACCTTACCTTGTGCCAAAATTCTTTTCTCCTGTTAAGTCTCACTGTGGCCGAATACCAGGGAGTCATAGGTGTTCTTCGGGATTTCTTCTCCAAATCGATTGGTAAGAGTAAGTATTGGCCGAATGCTATTTTCCTTTTCTTTGGTGTCTCTGTCGATTTATACAAGGGGTAAGGGCCGATTTCAGTTTTTGTAAACAAAGGATGCTAACACTCTTGTGAAATCGATTGATTATAGGATTCCCGGGATTTGTGGAACAAGCGATCTAGGCCATTCTTTGACAGTCGACTTTGGTAAGTAGTGGTAAGGGCCTATTGTCAATAGATTGTTCTTTAAAAGTGATTAAAAGCCGAAGGATAATGACTTTAGTGATGGCCGATTGTAGGAGTGAAGCAGGAATCGCATATCAAGTACCGAAGTGAGTACTCAAAGGGAAAAGGTAAGGAATCGGGATCACAAATGACCCTATGGATTAATTGGGTTGGCCGAATAGGCCATAATACTAACCCATGTTTTTGGCCGAATATAGGGACAAGTAGATCTAGGGTGGCCGACTTCTCTTTTCGGGATTTAGACTCCTCGTTGGTGACAGGTGTGTACATACACACTTATAACTATTAATAAACTGTGCGAAAGGTATGTTATATGTAAATCTGCTCTATGTAGAAACAGGTTTAGTACCTTAATGGTACAAGCGAGGATCTCGGTAAGTCTCTGTCAATATGTGATTGTTAATAATGCTTTTGGGAAGCATGGCTTATTTGATACATGTAATAAATGTATGTTGACTTAAACTCTGTTCATAACTGTTTTATATGGGTTGATGAGTGGAGGGGGCAGTTACATTGTGTCGACGGACACCAGTGTTTTGGTAACACACTGTGACTACGGTCACCAGAGGTTTGGTACCTCTAGAGGTTTGGCACCTCATAGCGTCTCGTCCCTGTGGCTTAACACCACCGTGGGTTGGCCCCACTTTGAGATACGGGATTGACGCCAGTGATTTGGTATCACGCGATGGGTTGGCCCCATCAACCGATTTGTGTCTTCGGACACCAGAGGTTTGGCACCTCTAGTGATTTGGTGTCACATCTGTGACTATACGTCGCCAGTGGTTTGGCACCACCAGTGGTTTGGTACCACAATGGGGTAGACAGAGGCGTTTGGTTGGCTAGGTTGGGTACATGTCTTAATGTATGATTAATTTGTTATATAGTGTGTATGATGTGGTATTTACCCGGGGGAAGGGTTACATACTGAGTCTTGGTGACTCACCTTCTCCTTTATTTTTCCAAGTGACACATAGTTCGAGGATATGGAGCCGGAGGGACTTGAGGTGGCCATGCAGTGGGATTTTAGTTTAGTAGACTTTGAATTTCGGTTCTTTTACATTTTTTTATATTTTTGGTTGATTTTAATTGGGTTGTAATAAGGCCTCCTAAAACTATTTTATTACTGTTATATGCTCGAATATTCGTTTTACACTTTATGTTTATAAGAATGAATCCACATGTTTTTCCAAAGTAATCGAAAAAGGGTTTTCAAGTACCATCGTGTACATATAAAATATACATAATAACTTGACTTAACAAATATTTTCAAAATAAATCCAAGTATGGGATTTGTACACCTCAACTGTTTTTAACAAAACGCTGTCTTTTATCAAAAACTTAAACCGATTTTAAAAGATTTCAAAAGGTTTTTCTCCGTAGCAAACCAAATCCGATTCAAGCGTTTAAGTAGGGTTTAATAATTCTGATAGGAAGGACTTTCACCACATTTCTCTTTTCACCCGTTCTAGGTCTGAAACTTATTTTCTTTGATCTAGAATAATGGAATTTACTAATTTAATCACTTATAAATCATAATACACCATAATCTATATTTTAGGCAAAAATGACTATTTTGCCCTTACATTTTGGCAAAATTATGATTTTGCCCGTAGGCTCGTAAATAAATTTTTATCACATTTTCTTATTAAACAAGCCTAGCTGAACATTTAATCCTCTTACAACTATCCAAAATTCTAACTATTTCATGCCTTAATGAACAAATTATAACTTTTGCATTTTAGTCTCAATTAGGTGTTTTCATGACAACACATTTCACAAAAGTTGTTTCTCATCATCTTATCATTCATTTTCTTTCATAAAAATTCAGCAACCAGCATAAACTCTCTAATGGCAGGTCCCTAGACTGTCAACCATATTGCGAAATAGTCCCCTCATCAGCAAGCTTAAGCTTTGGGGACTCTAAAAGTACAATTTTTATCAAGAAAAGTCATCAAAATCACCTATTAATAAGGGAGATAGCTTGGCTGAAAGTTTAAATCCCCAAAGCTCCATTTCTTCTTCAATTTTCGGTGGAGAGAAGATAGATGAATAGTAAAAGATGATAGCATCTTTTACTCATCTTATTTTATTCATTTTATCACCTAATTCCCAACTATTTTGACCAAAATTAAAAATTCTTATCCCCTATGTCACATGGTCGGCCCACTCACTTAAAACAAGGCCAAATTGTACAATTGAAGCCTCCAATTAATAGCCCATAGCTATTTGGCACCTTTTGCAAATAAACTTGAATTTTTACACTTTATGCGATTTAGTCCTTTTCACAATTTAGCTAGAAATCGTTAAAATTAAGGCACCAAAATTTTCATACATCCTTATAAACATATTACAACACATAACATAACATGAAAATAATTTTCTCTATCCTTAGTTTAGTGATTCCGAGATCATTGTTCTGACTATCCCCTAAATCGGGCTATTACACCTTCCATGCATTTTTTTTCACCTATTCCATTACCTTTTGAAATCCCATTATTGTACTTTGTTTTCACCTACTCCATTATTTTTCAAATCCCATCATTATATTTTTCTTTTATTTCTTTCCTTTCTTTTTCCTTGTTTTCCTCATTACATTATCTTTTTAGTCATCATTTCATTTTTCTTTTATTTCTTTCCTTTAATAAAGTCATGGTTGACACTTGGAAGAGCACACAAAAATAAATCCAAAATTTGCAAAAGATGGGATTTGAACCCCTTCCCTCCATGCTCTCCACTTGATGCCATAACCTCTTTACCGATAGTTCATTTTACTCACTTAATTCCATAAGCTTTGATGCCTCTTACTATATCTCCTTAATAGGCTTAAACACAAATTTTCACTAAGGCCTAACTTGAACTCGAAACTTCATAGAACCCCGTAACTTTCTAAAATCATCTTCTTAATAAGTCCAACTCTAAATAATGCCATTCTCTTGTTCTCAAAATTTTAAACACTCCTATGCCCAAGGCCCAATGGACTCAATCCTACTAGGCCCAATTTCGGGATGTTACAATTAAATTGTGGGAGCATTGGACATTTACATGGACGGCATGGGGGGGAACTTTGTTGATTAGATAATGGCCATGATGAATAAAAATAATCAAGCATATGAGAATATTTTTTTTGGACGGCACAAAGCTCATGGAGTTTAAAATCCATGAATGAAATATTACGGGAATGGAGTTGATTAAATATTGGAAGCATGAGCATAAAACAAATGGAAACAAAACATGTGCTAATTGAAGAATGTTGGACGGCAATATGGTGAATAAAATAATAATTTAATGAAAGAATATTATGGCTAATGGAAGCATGAGCATAAAGTAATAACATGTGTTATTTGAGGGAGCATGCGTGAATTTTGACAACACATGGGGAACTTTGCTCTTGAAATGAATGAAACGAATTAAAGGCATCATGTGCCTAAAGTGATGGACGGCAATGAGTTGAGTAAAATAAAGCAATTTGCAAGTGTGTTGAAATGGTGGGACGACAAACATTACAAGGTGGGATTAGTGGAAGCCTGATGACAATTTGTGAAGCATAGACGACAATGCTTTCCTTTTCTCTAAAATTTTAAAAAGTTCTATAAATAGTTTGTTTCTTTTGAGTTGTAGACTAGACTTGGACTTTATTTTTCTGAATGAATGAATATTTCATTTGAGTGAGTTTAACTCCTCTCTAACTTTCGTACGAGTTTCGATTTCGACTTATCAAGTTTTACTTGTCTCATCCATCTAATTATACCAACGATTCTTATCTTTTTAGATAACGGGTCTTAGTCCATATCGATTTTCCATCTTACCATCTTAAACATCCTAGAACCCGGGGTGACATATTTGTGTTGAATCGCTTCTTGTTTAAGTTCTTTATCCATCTCCATCGAATTATTCTTTTATTTATTTTATTTTTATTTCATTCTATCAACCAAATCATCTTCTATTTTATTCAATTAAAGCTCTGCAAAATTCATTCATATTTTTCTATTATTTTCCAAAGGCTTGCTTTCTCCTCGTAGACGATTAGGCAATTAGCGTACATTTTGGCTCTTCCCAAGCCCCGAACCGACCCGTATCATTTTTCTCGCGAATGATTCCCCATTTACACAATGGTTAACATTGCCCTTTTTCGTCAAGATGGTATTACCGATGTAATATCTTGTTATTCTATTTAATCACCTTTTTGGACAAAATTTGAAGAGATAGCCCCAGTTCAGACTTTTCCTCCACCAATAATAAGATTGGCATAAGAAGTGACCTTCACCTCCTTAGTGAAGTAACCAACGACCACGAATATGAATAAATGTTGGCTAAAAGCTTTTGAGGAGATTGACTTGATAGCGTCCATGCCCAACCTATAGGGAATCTAAGAAGAAATAGAGGAGGCGCATAAGTCATGTATTCATCCATCTGGCACTGATGCAACCTCTATTTTCTTGATATGATTGTGCGAAAATAGCTCAATGATGTCTCGCCTTATTTCTGTGATGAATTAGGCTTCGATCTTTGCTTCTTTCTTAAGCTCGCAACGCTTACTGACCCTTTGCAAGGTAGAGTTTATTCTCATCCTGTTCTGCCATCCTTAACTAATCAATAGATAAGCTACCGTCTCTGTTATCTTCAAAATCCTTAGATCTTTCTAGACCCATATTTCACTCAAAAGAGAGTCAGTAACAGCATTGTTCATGTCCTGATATCTGGGTACCTATTGTAGGTACGAAGGTAAATTCCAAAAAATAAATGACTCTAAGGATGATTATTTATGGTATGATCATGAATGAAGAATGAAAAACATTTGAATGAAAAAAAATCTATAAATAGAAGGAATGAAAGAATACTTGCCCAAAAAGATGCATTTTATTAAAATAAAGATTATGGACACAAGCCTATTTTAAAAAGATTCTTATTGCCTATAGGCTTAAAACAAGAAGAATGTTTTGGATATTACTCTAGATTAGCTAAAAATACAGGGATTCCTTTCACAGTCCCATTGTTTAAAATCTCCCAAGTATGTAAGGGCTTGAAAATTTTTATTCTACGATTCCCTCTTTAGATATGTCATTCGTTGTTCGATTTTCCGGTTTTAGGCTTCTGAGGACTTTTTCAAGGAAACGCATTCTCCTGCCCCATCCCAGTTTCAATTACTGCTTTGTCAGAATGATCAGGTCTTGAAAAATCATCGAACTTCACAATTCCCATTTTAATAAAATTTTCCTCCAATTTCTTATAAGCAAGCCAATTTTCTATCGAATGCCCTACGACTCTCGCGTGGTATTCACACTGGCAATCGGGTCATATCATTTTGGGTATCAAGGTTGTATCGGCTTCAGGTAGTGCGGGGACACGTACGCATCAAATAAACTTTGATACAACTCCTTATACGTCATTAGGATTGACGTAAATTGAGGTTTTTCTGTGTTCGATTTTGGATCGAGTTATTTTCTTGGGTAGACCAGATAACTGGTAATTGCCTTCTTTGGCTGGTCTATTATAAACGGCTTCGAATGGCTCTTGTTATACCCACTCGTATTATTCGCATCCTTATCTTTCCACTTCGGGGCCTTTGAAGCCAACTCTCCCTTTTTATTTATCTTTGTTAGGCTAAGAATAACAGGATTGACTCGATCATCACCAGGAGTCATCAGAAAGTTCAGCAGTACCGAAGTATCAGTCTGATATTTTGATCCGATAATGACAGGTACTCAATGCGAATGCGTGTCTGGACGAGTCAGGACACTTATTAGGGAATAAACGATGTTATCATCATCATCCACACTGTTGACCACTGGGCCTCTTCTTTTTTCAAGTCCTTCGGCTAGCAACTGAGTTCACTGGCCCATTATATTCTTTTGAAAATCTAGCATTTGTTCCGTATTTCTTGTTGAATTTTGGTCAATTGCTCTTGTATCTGTATTTGCATTTTCTCTATTCTTTCTAACCTTTGTTCCATGTCTTCTAGGTTAATTGAAATAATTTCACCTAATTAAGGTCTTTTGTACAAATTTTAATGTATATGATATAATGCAAATGCATGGAATGAATGCAAAAAGAAAGAGAGGTGTTGATTATGAATTCAATTCCATTAGAAGAACTTTTCTAGAAAATATGTTTCTTTACATAAAATGGATTGCATATACGACATTGTCCTCATAGTCCAGGTGAAAACGCCAATCCTCTTCTTCATTTTCAGATGTTATGGTCATGCCCTGTGAACTTCCCAATGGATGCCTTTTCTAGCTCATTGTTGCTTGGCCCAGGCCGTACCTCTTCACTCACTTATCCTCCGTGATGTTCATTAGCTTCTTTTAGAAAATTGAGACATGACGACTCCCGAATAATCATTTTTGGCTTGAATCCTCAGGTAAGGTCTTGTATTCTTCTGTGTGCTATCAGCCTCTCTCCTTGTTTACCTTGAATATTTGAATGACCGTATTATAATCCACTTTATCAAGCAACACATTTCCTTATGACAAACTCTTCTTTTAGCAATCGAATATGAATCAACACCTCCTTTCTAAGATGATACAATGCAATGCAATCAAATCAGAAGAAAACACGTTAGCACAGGAGAAATAAACGTAGAGTACCTATTTGGGTGACCATTAGAGTTTTAGGATGGTTCTACCTAAGGTAGGCTCTCAAGGCTCACTATATGAGGTTTGGTTCTAAAGAGGGGTATCTGAACCAGCAGATTCCTCGATCCTCACCTATTATAGGCTCATACGGACAGAGTTCAGTTCAGGGGAATACATTTCCCTATGGCCATGTGAAAGTGAAAACTTCACGAAGACATAGGTACGGATATATCCCGAAAGCAGTCCACTAACCCATACAGAGGTGAAAACCTCACGAAGGCATAGCTTCTCGCTCTCACTTAAAGGTGTGACCACGACGGTCATGATGAGCGAAAGTGAACTAAGTATGATGAAAATACTATTCAATAAAATAAAACAAGTCAATATTGCACACACGGCTTAAAGTAAGCAAGAAATAAAACACCTACTCGGGTAACCACTAGGGTTTGGCGTGGCTCTACCTAAGGTGGGTTCTTAGGGTTCACTATATGTGGTTTGGTTCTAAAGAGAGATATTCGAACTAGCAGATTCATCAACCCTCACCCATTATAGGCTCATATGAACTGAGTTCAGTTTAGGGGAATATATTTCCCTATGGCTACACGGAGATAAAAATCTCATAAAGACATAGGTACAGATATATTCCGAAAGCGATTCACTATCCTGTACGGAGGTAAAAACCTCACGATGGAGTAGTTTCTTACTTCCACTTAAAAAAATGTGACTATACAATCATGAAATGCAATGTATGGAGATATACAAAACTTGAAGTACAAAAATATGAATAAAGTGATGACAAACCGTAAAAATGGATGAATCGCAATGAAAAGACCGTATATTAAAGCCAAATTTTCAATTTTCGACAAAAGGACAAAAGTTAATCAATTTATAGCTTGACTCTCTTTTGGTCCCTAGTGGAGTCGCCAAGCTGTCAAAACCATTTTATAGGAAAACGAGAATCGACTTGGTTTTGAAAACGAAAATAAAACGGGAGTCGCCACTAATCCATTTTGATGAGGTGTGATCGGGTCACCTCGTAAAACAATTATTTTTAATAAATAGTTTGATTTATCAAAACAACGATTTGGTCTACGAAACTTGAAAAATAGATTCGGGAGTCGGTTACATACGAGGAAGGATTAGCACCCTCGATACGCCTAAAATTGGTACCTAATTGATTCATTAATGTCCTAATGTCGAAAATTAGAATAAATTTTAAAAAGTGAATCCTGTAACATCCTGAAATTTAGAATTTTATGTTTTGCATTATACCATGCGATAAGCTAGTTAAAAATGCTAATTGTGTATGTTTAGAGGTTCAAAGAAGGCTTGGGATTGAATTGGGCCTTAACAAAATTTTTGCGTTTAAACACTTTAAGGAGAGAAGGTAAGTGGCATCAAGGCATAAAAAAATATGTATGTATTTAGCTAGCACAAATGGAGCATTAGCAAGGTGGTTGTGGCATGAAATGGTAGAGAAGAGAGAGCTTGGGTTCAAATCCCACTTATTGCAAATATTTTGGATTAAATTTTTTTATGCTATATGGTAAGTGCCGACCATGGCATCAAAAAAAATAAATAAGGAAGACTTTTTAAAAAAAATGGAATGATGACTAGGAAGATAAGGTAAGGAGGAAAACAAGGGAAAAGGAAGGAAAGAAATAAAAGAAAAATGGAATGATGACTAAGAAGATAAGGTAAGGAGGAAAACAAGGGAAAAGGATGGAAAGAAATAAAAGAAAAATGCAATGATGACTAAGAAGATAAGGTAAGGAGGAAAACAAGGGGAAAAGGAAGGAAATAAATAAAAGAAAAAGGCAAGGGAGGGAACATATTGGCCGAATATTAGGAGTTGACTAAGAAAGAATTTTGATCAACATTCATCTTTTTGGTAAAGATGATACACGATTTTGGGAAGGGGTTTTGGTAGTTGAATTTTTCAATAGTCATTTGACAAATTTTGGTGCTTGTGAGGCTTGCTTTTTTTTAGCATTTTGGTGTTCTCTTTTTCCAATTCTTTTCCTTTGCTTGCTGAAATTTTAAAGCCATTTGTTCACCTCATTTTGATCATCTTCTTCTTGGTGATAGTCGAACTCCTTAACACTTCTTCTCCTTATCTTTTTCTCTATTCTCACCATTTCTTTTATTTTCTCTCTTTTTCATTTGTCAAAAATATTTGAAGGCCAAACCTTCCTTGTCCTTTTCTCTCCATTAGTCGAATCTCATATCCTTGTCTCATCCGTAGCCATAAGTCAATCGGTGGAAATTGTATTCATCATCGTTAAGGTTAGGAGTTTCTTCTTGGATTTTTCGTTATATCTCTACTCGGCTATGTTGCAAATCGGATCGAAGTTTCGACTAATCGATTATTTTTAGGGACAAAATCACTCGATATTCTCTACTTGTTAATCCTTCGAAAATAGTGGTAAGCCGAATCCTATCCCTAAACATTTACTTTCTCTCATCGTGGTATTTTTCTGATCGAGTGTTACGGTGTCATAGGTGCCGATGATCAAGAAGGTTTAGTCATTACCGTAATCAGATGTGTAATCTCATACCTCTCTGAATGTTTGCATGAAATGTTCTGTGATTCGGTAGAAAGACTGAAAATTTGAAAATCGGCATCTGTGACCACTTGGGTGTACGCATGTTCGTAGTGGTAACCACATTTTGCAATGAAATAGTTTTGGTTAGCAGCAGTGACGTGATTTTGAAAAATCGCCAAAAATAGTGAAAATTGAATTAGAAAGTGAAGGAGATATGGATTGAAAGATAATTGAGTCTATTTTCTTATAAAAGAAACAAATCAAGCAAAGGATTTGCATATTTTGATATATTTAAATTTTTGTAAGACTGGTTCAGAATGATTATGTGATCCCCTGTTTTGACTTAGAAAAATCATTATAAATTTTAAAAAAATAATTGTGGGACATGGTTTATATTCTTAGAATCCTTAGTGAGTCTATTTTTGTTTGGAACAAACGAAAACTTTATTTTAGTTCTATACAATGAGATATTTGAGATTTTGTGAAGAGAGGGCAGAACTGTCAAACAGTGAAACAAGGGAAACTTTAATGAATAAACTGTACTAAATGGCTAAGCCAAAAATTCTGGAAAAATTACCGTAAGAAGATATATGAGTCTAGTTTCAGGAAAAATTTGCGGATCTAAATTTTGAGTTTCCTAACTCGAGTTATAGTCAATTTAGTCAACATAATGTAGATAGACAATTTCAATTTTTATGCCCCAAACGAATTACCCTTGGTGGGTAAAATTTATGAAATACCCTTGGGTTGCGAAATTACTAAAATACTCTTGGAGGGTAAATTATCAAAATTGTTAAAATACCCTCGATGGGTCGAATGACTATTTTACCCTTGGTGTTGTTATGTAACGTTTGTATGTTTACTTTACAATTGTATATGTTAATATATATATTGCATGTTATCATGTTGCATGGGGTGGGATAACGAGTGAAGAGCAGTGTAGCTTGGTGGCATTGCCACAATTTGTTCATTAATGTGCTTAATTATGATTTTGGTGGCTTGTCCACGAAAATATTATACTTTAGCAGCTTGGCTGCAAATTGGTGTGAGCGGCGGGGTGGGTTGACTTGATCTCCATAGGTGTGATTGGCTGGTTGGGGGTGTGATGGATGGATGAGTTGGGTTGCATACTTTTCATTTAAATATTGTTATGTAAATGGGCTTAGGCCCAAGATCATGCTATCTGGGTTCAGCCAGTGGATGATGTGAAGGGATTATACATTGAGTTATTGTAACTCACCCTTCTTCTTAATCCTTGCGGTAATGCTCGATGATTGAAGACTTGGGGCCATGGATGACTTGGTGGAGGCCTTTCATTTTTTGCTTTATTACTTTTACTATTTTGGGTTTAAAGTTGTAATAAGGCCTCTGGGATAAACTTTAATTTGCTTTATGTTTGGACATATTTATTATTTTCATGAATTATTTTAAATGGGAATTTTTTAAAGTCATAAATAAATTTTTTTAAAAATAGATTAATAAATGGATTTCATAACAATTTTTACTAATAATTTAACTTGAAAATTCTCTTTGAATTATCAACAATATTTTCAAAAGTTATAGTTTTAAAAGATCACTAGTTTAACTATCGATTCTTCAATCGACCTTTCAAGACTAGTAGTATTTTATCGAGTATTTCTAAATTAAAATTGTTTTTTTAAACAATAGCCTAATAACAATATCTTTAGTAAGAATCATATGTTCTTTATTTGTTTTCTTTATGTGACATGCCAGATCTGGTCATATTCCATGGACCGGGTTTAGGGTGTTACATTTTATGGTATCAGAGTCTGGTTGCAAAATTTGACTGTGGTTGGGGTTCAAAAAAATTTTAAAAACTGCTTGAAATTCGATCTATAAATACATGTTTTAGAGGAAGTATGGCACCACGATTATCCGGCACCAAGTCAGTAAGTTTTTGTTTTTCATTTTATAATTATTGTGGTATGACTGTGGTAAGAAAATTTCACAAAAAGAAACACTTTAGAACTTTGAGCTTTAGGAGCTGAAACTATAGAGATTAAGATTTTAGGATGCATTCTGCGATTACTTCATATACTCTATAAAACATTGTTTAATAAGCATTGAAAAGCATACTAATTCATAAGACTCTTAATCAGATTAAATCGACCTAGCAAATATGAACGCAAGAGGACGTGGACGCGGTAGACGTGGACGTGGTAGAGGTTGATGTGTTAGAGTTATATTTGAGGCATCGAGATATATGCCTGAAATGGACGCACTTGCGTCACCAGTGACTGAAGCTGTGTCACATGATTGAATGAGAGGACGATGCTCTATCTCAAGCGATGTTGCGGGTACTGGAAAGGGTTCTTGGGGCAAGAACTGGGTCAGCAGCTCGTTGGTCGATATCAGAGCCACTCAAATCGAATGGAGCTAAAGTTTTTAGGGGTATTTCAGGTGTTGCGGAGTACTGGCTTGAGGTAGTAGAATGGGTTACGGATGACCTAGATTGCACTGCTGAGCAAAAATTGAAAGGGATAGTGTCGTTGCTGAGAGACGAGGCGTGCCAGTGGTGGCTCCCTATTCGGGAAGGCACTCAGGTAGATTGTATTACCTGTGATTCTTTAAGACCGTATTTTAAGGAAAATATGTCAGGGCTAGCTATGTAGATGCCCGAAGAAAGGAATTTTTGAATCTGGTTCAAGGAAGTAGATCTATGGCAGTTTACGAGGCGGAGTTCCTGCGTCTGAGTCAGTATGCTCGGGGTATAGTGTCGACTAATTATGAACGTTGTGTGTATTTTGAGGACGGATTGCGTGATGAGTTACGGGTACTGATAGCCCCGCAGAAGGAGAGGAATTTTGCTACACTGGTAGAAAAAGCTAAGATTTTATGAGGAAGTAAAACACTTAGAACTGCAAAACCGAGTCAAGGATAGGGGCAGGAACAAGAGAGACTCTGGGTACTCAGGTTCTGCTAGAGGGTTTCAAAAAAGGCCCAGAATTGAGGAGCCAGCTCGAGCAAGAGTTCAAGTTACTACCAATCAGTTACAACCTTGTGCAGATTATGGGAAACTTCACTCGGGTGAATGTTAGAAGAGAACTGGTGGTTGTTTTAGATATGGTTCCAAGGATCACCAGTTTAAGGATTACCCTCAAGAGCCTGCTCAGACTCAGGTAGTTCGTAATAAATTTGTACAGCCAGCAGGAGGCGCTCAGTAGCCGCAGAAAGGTCGTGGGCCAAGTTGAGGTGGTAATGATGTAGGACGAGGTCAGGGTGCACCGGGTAGAGGTACTGGTAATAAGGGTAATACGGAGGCAAGACAGCCATGATTGGTCTATGTTGTCAAACGTCGAGAGGATGGTGATGCACCGGATGTCATAACCGGTGCGTTCTTCATAGTTGATGTACATGTTACTACTTTGATAGATATTGGATCCACCCATTCGTATGTTGCATGTGCTGTGTCTGAAACTTTGAATATTAGATCTGAGATTACTGCCGAAGAAAACAACTGTAATTAACCTTTTAGGACAGTCAGTGGTAGTAAATAAGTTGTATTGGGATGTGCCCTTAGAAATTCAAGGGGAAGTATTTCTGGCGGATTTGATGGAACTGCCATTTGGTGAGTTCGATCTTATTTTGGGCATGGATTGGTTGGTTAAGCATCGTGTGAACTTAGATTGTGCTGCAAAGTAGATGGTACTAAGAACTTCAGAGGATAAGGAAGTGAAGATGATAGGTGAAAGAAGAAACTATTTGTCTAATGTGGTATCTGCTTTAAAGGCAGAAAAGTTGTTGCGAAAGGGGTGTGGATCGTTCTTAGCCTTTATCAGTGCTTTGGATGCCAAAGAGTTATCAGTTGAGAGTGTTAGAATGGTGAAAGATTTTTTAGACTTCTTTTTCGAAGAGCTTTCAAGATTGCCTCCGGATCGAAAAGTGGAATTTAGCATTGAGCTGTTGCCAGGAATGGCTCCGGTGTCCATTGTTCCTTATAGAATGGCGCCGAAGGAGCTAGCGGAACTTAAAGTTCAAATTTAGGAGTTGTTGGATCGCAGATTTATTCGACAAGTGTATCACCGTGGGGAATGTCAGTATTGTTCGTTAAGAAAAAAGATGGGTCGATGAGTATGTGCATCGATTATAGACCGTTGAATAAATTAACGATCAAGAACAAGTATCCGTTATCAAGGATCGATGATCTATTCGACCCGTCACGAGGAGCTTTAGTTTTCTCAAAAATAAACTTGAGATCGGGGTATCACCAGTTAAAAGTTAAGGAGGCGAATATTCAGAAGACTGCATTCTGAACTAGTTATGGGTATTACGAGTTCTTGGTGATGCTATTTGGGTTGACAAATGCACCAGCTGCATTTATGGACATGATGAACCGGGTCTTCCAACCTTATCTAGACCGGTTTATGATGGTGTTCATAGATGACATCCTGGTGTACTCAAAGACTGTAGAAGACGGGTAGTATTATAGATATTAAGGGAGAAGCAACTGTATGTCAAATTTAGTAAGTGTAAATTTTGGCTGAAGGAGGTGACCTTTTCGGGGCATGTTGTGTCTTCCGAGGGAATTAGAGTGGATTTCCGAAAGATCGAGGCTGTTTTGGACTGGAAGCCACCGAAGGCAGTGGCTGAAATCTGAAGTTTTCTACGTTTGGCTAGGTATTACAGGCGATTCGTTAATTGCTGCACCCCTAACTAAACTGTTGCGTAAGGGAGTACCATTTGTATGGTTAGATAAGCAGCAAGAGAGCTTTGAAAAATTGAAGAAGATTCTGACAGAAGCGCCAGTATTGATTCAGCCTGAGGCAGGTAAAGAGTTTGTTGTTTAGTGTGATGCGTCACACACTAGTTTGGAATGTGTGCTGATGCAAGAGGGAAAAGTGGTGGCTTATGCATCTCATCAATTAAGGCCGCATGAAATGAACTGTCCAACTCATGATTTGGAGTTAGCTACGGTGGTGTTTGCTCTGAAGATTTGGAGACACTACCTATATGGGGAGAAGTTGATTATTTACACGAACCATAAGAGTCTGAAGTACCTCATTACCCAAAAGGAGTTGAACTTAAGACAGCGGAGGTGGATAGAATTGTTGAAGGATTATGACTTCTCAATCAAGTATCACCTAGGTAAAGCTAATGTAGTGGCTGATGCGTTGAGTCGTAAGGTGATATCAGATTTGAGAGCGATATTCGCTCATCTCAGCCTTTACGAAGATGGTAGTCTGTTAGCCGAACTTCAAGTGAAGCCTGCGTGGGTAAGTCAGATTAAGGAAAAGTAGTTGTTAGATGAAGTGTTGGGTTCTCGACTTCAGCAAGCGAAAAGTGGTGAGATAGGGGATTTTGGAATTTATAGTGATGGAGTATTGTGTTTTCGCGGAAGAGTTTGTATTCCTAGAGATTCTGATTTAAGACAAATGATTCTACGTGAGGCGTATAGTAGCTCATATGCTATGCACCCCGGGGGAAACAAAATGTATCGAGACCTTCGTGAGCAGTATTGGTGGCCAGGGTTGAAACGGGAGGTTACAGATTTTGTGAGCAAGTGCTTGACATGTCAGCAGGTGAAGAAGGAACATCAACTGCCTTCAGAGTTACTTCAACCGATGAAAATCCCACAATAAAAATGGGAAAGGATAACGATGGACTTTGTTAGTGGGTTACTCTTAACACCTACTAAAAAGGATTTAGTATAGGTGATTGTGGATCGGTTAACGAAGTCTGTTCATTTTCTGCCTGTTCGTATGGACTATTTGTTGTAGAAGTTAGCCAAGTTGTATGTAGAAGAGATCGTGAGGTTGCATGGGGTACCGATGTCTATTATATTGGACAGGGATCCTAGGTTCACATCACAATTTTGGAAGGCTTTACATGAAGCTTTGGGTACAAAACTAAATTTCAGCACGGCATTTCATCCGCAATTAGATGGTTAGTCAGAGAGAGTAATCCAGATTCTAGAAGATATGTTAAGAGGCTGTGTGATCGACTTCAGAGGTGGTTGGGAAGATTTTCTACCATTGGCAGAGTTTGTATACAACAACAAGTATCAATTCAGTATCCAGATGGCACCCTACGAGGCGTTGTATGGTCATAGGTTTCGTACTCCTACTTGCTGGACTGAGCTGGGGGAGCAACGATTATTGGGTCCAGAGTTGATCTCGGAGATAGAGGAAAAAGTCAAGGTAATTCGAGCTCGGTTAAAAGAAGCTTGCATGCATGTAAATCATACGCGAATCTGAGGCGAAAGGAGATGGAGTTATCTGTGGGTGATCAGGTCTTTTTGAAGGTCTCACCCTAGAAAAAGATCTTAAGATTTGGGCGGAAGGGCAAGTTGAGCCTTAGATTTATCGGACCTTACCGTGTATTGAAGGGTATTGGGCCAGTAGCTTATCAGTTTGAGTTACCTCAGGAGTTAAGTCAGATACATAGCGTATTCCATGTCTCAATGTTAAAGCGTTATCATTTGGATTTGTCTCATGTTGTGCCAGTGGAGGAAGTTGAGATTAGGCCTGACTTGTCCTTTGAAGAAGAGTCAGTATAGATTTTAGATCGGGATATTAAGGTACTGAGAAGGAAGTCAGTTTCGTTAGTCAAAGTATTATGGCGTAATCATGGGTCAGAATAAGCTACATGGGAGCCAGAAGACACGATCCGGTAGCAATATCCTCATCTCTTCTAATCAGGTAAATTTTAAGGCCAAAATTTCTTTAAGGGGGTAGAATTGAAACATCCTGAAATTTAGAATTTTATGTTTTGCATTATACCATGCGATAGGCTAGTTAAAAATGTTAATTGTGTATGTTTAGAGGTTCAAAGAAGGCTTGGGGTTGAGTTGGGCCTTAGCAAAATTTTTGTGTTTAAGCACTTTAAGGAAAGAAGGTAAGTGGCATTAAAGCATAAAGAAATATGTATGTATTCAGCTAGCACAAGTGGAGCACTGGCAAGGTGGTTGTGGCGTGAAATGGTAGAGGAGAGAGACCTTGGGTTCAAATCTCACCTAGTGCAAATATTTTGGATTAAATTTTTTTATGCTATATGGTAAGTGCCGGCCATGGCATAAAAAAAAAGAAATAAATAAGGAATACTTTTTAAAAAAAATAGAATGATGACTAAGAAGATAAGGTAAGGAGGAAAACAAGGAAAAGGAAGGAAAGAAATAAAAGAAAATGGAATGATGACTAAGAAGATAAGGTAAGGAGGAAAACAAGGAAAAGGAAGGAAATAAAAAAAAATGGAATGATGACTAAGAAGATAAGGTAAGGAGGAAAACAAGGGAAAAAGGAAGGAAAGAAATAAAAGAAAAGGGCAAGGGAGGGAACATATTGGCCGAATATTATTATTATTTTGTCATTATTATTTCTTATTTTAAGTATCATCATTACTATTTCTTATTTTATCATTTTATTTTTATTACTATTTTATTATTGTTGTCATTATTATTATTATTATTATTATTATTACTACTACTACTATTATTATTATTTATTTATTTAGCGGTATATTATTGAGATTTTTTTATTGTTGTTATTCTTATTTATTTTCATTTTATCTTCTTATTATTTTTACCTATTTTGTTCTTTTTAAAGTTACATAGCTTGTTTGTCTTGTTTCTTTTATTTTTGTCATTCATACTACTTATTTATTATTATTCATTATACTTGTTAATATCATGATTTTTTTTTTTTTACAAATTTGTGTTATATTAATTTTTATCGATACAAAATTGATTCTCTTCATAAAGGTAATATTTTGTATTTAGAAGTTCGAGAGATTGTGCCCAATCGTCTTTGGGTTTTATTTCAGATCGTCTAAAACTAAATATCCTTTTAAGATTTTGATCGTAATTTCAAAATAAAGTGATATTTCATGTTTTGGAAATCTGGGAAATCGTGTCCAATCGTGTTGGGTTTCGGTTTTTGATTTGGCCAAATAGTGAAACACCCTGTTTAAAATTGCAATGCGTGAATTTTGGAAATCGTGAAATAATCTTGGTATCGAGGGTTGAAACATCATGTCCTATCGTGCTAGATGTGATATTTCATCTTTTCGGAACAAGAGAATTTCAATATCCAATTCAAATTATCCAAACATTTTCTAAAGGATTCGCATTTTAAAATTTATTCCAATTTTCGACATTAGGACATTAATTAATTAATTAGGTACCAATTTTGGGCATATCGAGGGTGGTAATTCTTCCTCGTATGTAACCGACTCTCGAATCCATTTTCTAAGTTTCGTAGACCAAATCGTTGTTTTGATAAATCAAACTGTTTATTAAAAATAATTGTTTTACGAGGTGACCCAATCACACCTCATCAAAAAGGATTGGTGGTGAGTCTCGTTTTATTTTCGTTTTCAAAATCAAGTCAATTCTCGTTTTCCAAAAAAAATGGTTTCGACAGCTGCTGTTCGATGTTCTTTTAGCCTTTTCTCCCGTTTTGCCCATGTATTCAAATTCATTCCTAATTTCTAAAGTTTCACCACCACATCCTGATTATCCGAATTCCATTCAACTTTTATACAATTCTCAAGACCTAACAGTCGGCATTGAAACGAAAATGCCACTGTTGTTCCCTTTCTCTCAACCCCTTATCCCTAATAGTATCCACTAGTATTGGACAATAATCTGAAAAACTGTGTTGTAAGTGGCTCACTTTATAATCCGGAAAGAGATCCCACCACCTTAAATTTACTACACCTCTATCCAGCCTCTCCCTAATATTGTTATCAACCAGTCGACCCTTAGTCCAAGTATACCACTGACCAGTAAACCTTAAATCATACATCTTGCAAAATTCAAGCACTTCTCTGAATGTTGTTATCTGTCTTTTCTCTTGAATTCTTCTCTTGAATTTTCAAAAGAAAAGAGTATTTAATTAAAATATCCGGTAATTAGCCATGGCTTATTATTCTCAAACTTCAAGAATCGAAGTAGTTCCCAAGATACCTTTCTATCCTACTCCACCGGTGCTCCATAAAACCCTATTAATCTCCAAGTTGCCATCTCAACTTCATCAAACACCTCCACATCGATGTGAAATTTTGAAAAAAATTTAAGGATAAATTTAAACCCTCCCTCCATCCTAATGACAACCCTCCTCTCGTACCTTCTGCCTCTACATCAATACCATTCATAAATCCACACTGTCTTCTTATTGTTTCCATCCATTTGCTTGAAACTTTTGTTTGTATAAGAAACAAAATTTGGGGCTGAATATGTCTCAATTTGTTTTTGAGACAACGAACTGTTCGTGATTGCCCCAAACTACGAACATTCCAACTGAAGATTTTTATTGCTCCTGGTCAGCCACCTTGTTAGTGGCCGCCAATATGATTTCTTCCACACCCCCTCTGAAAGACCTCCTGATCACCCGAAGTTCCCCTTTCGGAGTTGAGTTTCTGCCTTTTTTTCCCGTCCACAAATTCCACTGGTATATCTTCCATCTCCTCACTAGTCCCCCTCGCTTCCAATTGCTTCAAATTAGCATTCTCCCCTACAAATAAGATTTTTCGTATCTAACGTGTAAAACGACTCAATTATTTTGCTCCCCTATAATACTCACTATTATTTGTAACATCCACTCCAAATTTCATTCCCCATCTTTCCCTATCTATTTCCATTCCAGTCCGCTTATTAGAATATGGTTCCTCCCTTAGCCATTTGCTTACCAGCTGACCTCCCTTTCTCGGCGCAGCTCTCAATGACAAGTCCTACCCAAATTACACTTGTTGGTTCCCTAGTATTAGTCGGACCTCACAATAACTTTCACCATGTCCAAGCCGGCCATACAAAAAGCAAAAAAAATGGTCATCTTTCATACTGAAACAAAGCATATATGAATCTATTTTACCCAACATTGATTCATTTTTTTTCCTTTTAAGTGGGAAACAAACATCAAGCAGAACCCTAATACGCATGAATTTACTAACCCCTCTTGTCACCATCGATGTATCATATTCCATAAATTTACCAATAAAATCCCCGAGCTATCGTGCTGTTCCCTCTGAGGTGAAGCCGATTGGTTAATTATGAATCTGAACCCAAAAAATCGTCTTCCAAAGAGGAACCATATTAGGATCTTCACCCCCTAATATTCTGTGAAAAACAATAAGATGTCGATTAAAAAATCATGGCATACCCTCCATAACTCGATTCAAATTGATCTCATTATAAAATCTAAATAAGATCCATTTCTCCTCCATCTCTGTGATGATCACCCCTCTCAACGGATGCCAAAGATCAGCCAGAGTATTTTTTAAATATGAAAAATTCACAACGCTATCCGTAAGAACTCTCCCTACCAAACATAAATCAAATAATTTCTCAACAGTAGACTTGCCCTCAAAACCACCATGGGATTATCCTCATCCGTGATGTTGAGACTGGCCAAGTCCAAATTCACCGAATCAACGTTCTTCATACCGTACCTTCAAAACTCCCTTCAAACAAAAGTAAAATCCCACAAAACCTTAAAGAGAAGAAAATCGTGCTACGAGGCAGACTTTTGACTTTACTTTTTAAATTACTAATTTGAAGGTGAAAGAAAAATATTTGTTTATTTATATTTATATATTTGTTCGCTAACGTGTTTTGTCCAACATCATCCATGTTAATTTTTTCTGTTAAATTGTTTAAATCTTTGATATATTTATATATATATATATATATATAATATGTTGTTTTTTCGTTTGTCACACTATTAGTTTGGATTTTAAATGAAGATTCTACAATGTAATATGTGTATATAATTGTCTGAACCAGGTATTGTAGGGGCTGTAAGGCAAAGAACAAAAAGAGCTTCAACTAGTAAAATATGTCCATCTCTCTCTCTCTCTCTCTCTCTCTATAACACCCTAAACCTGGCCCATGAGTCTTGACCGGATCTGGTTTGTCACTACAGAAAAACGTTTGAAGACTGATTTCACTTACGGGTAAAACATTAAAAATTTTTTTTGTCTTTAATAAAACATTGTGTGTTTAAAATTACAAATAAAACTTTAATGTTACCAATTATCCAATTTTAAAGAAAAACTTTAATATATAATTTTGAGATATAAATTGCCAAAATAAAATCATATCCATCCGAATAAAACATAATAGTAAACCTTAAAACCTTAGGAGGCCCTTATTACCATAAATAAGTAAATCCCATGTACTTAATAATAATCGAGTAAAATAAATAAAATGTCTTCTGCATGGCATAAAATAATTTCGCATGGCCACCTCGTATCCACTCCAACCCGGTCAAGCCTTATTCATCACCTGCGATGTTGGTAAAAATTTGGGTAAGTCAAACAGACTCAGTGCATAGTTATTTCACATGTCTCCACATATGGGCTTGGCCCATATCCACACAGTCCACATATAAAATTATGCAATTATGAAGCCCAACCCATCCTAATGTCCATCCGTCACACCTACCTCGGCAGACCTGCTGCCCAAGGCCGTGGCTAATCCACCGATCAACCAAGTGATCCACACATCTTACCTTGGCGGACTGCTTACACAAGGTAGTGGTGAGCCACCGATTACATAAGTGATCCCACATATCAATCAGTCCACGGTGATGCACACAGCTATCAACCACCGAGATGGGCACCTAGCCAACACCTCCCTTGATGAAGCACATAGCTAACATCAAGCGCTAATGTAGCACAAGGCTAACATTAGACCACGTACACAAATATGTACCCCCTTTCCTTCGATTTTCACATCCCAAGTCCCATGCATATATGTGTATCATGTCAGATTAACATTTAGAGTAAGTATTCATCACATGCTCACCACAAATATCACACATATATCATAGGCAAAATAGAGCACTGACCTGATTAATTGATTACCCACTACGGGTATCCACCGTCTTAGCCATTATTTCCGGCTAACAAACACATTATACACATATTCATAATAATACATTTAAACATTCATTTAAGCATCCAAGAGACAGTGCGATAACTACGCACCTTTCTTTGGCACAATCGATCAAATCCTGAAACTTGGCCTTATGCCTGTCGATTTGCCCCCTAAATAACCATAATAAAAATCGATCACACTTAAACCCAAAATATAGCCTTAGGCCGAAAATCCTAGATCACTTACCTTGCTTACTAAATCCAAACCACTACTTCCTCCTGTTGCCGAATCCCTATATGCCTTTGTTAGAATCGACTATACACAAATCTATGAAAGTGGCCCTTGGTCAATTCAACATGACACTTACCTTGATCTCGCTTTTTTGAAAAGACCCTTCAATGTTCCTTAATGTCGGCTACAAACAAAAGACACCTCATTATGAAGATTCGACCAACCTTACAACCAAGGCCAAAACACTTTATTTTGGCACTTCAAAGAAGATGATAAAACCGATTGCATAAAGGAGGAAAATACTTACCACTATCGCTGCTTGAAGAGACTAAAGAGAGTAAGTTCGCTTTTAAGTTTCCAAGAGAAGAAAGAGAAAAGGAGACAATCAAATTTGGCTAAGGCTTTCAAAAGGGTGATTGCATATTCGGCTAATAAAAAGGAGTAGGTATGGAGTTGAAGAAAAGAAGATTAAGAGAATGGGAGAAGCTTGAATCGACAATGGTGCTACTTCAATACTTGGTTCTTGATTCAAAGAAAAGAGAGGAAAAAGAATGAGTTTGCTTAACTAAAATTTTCGGCAAGAAGACTAAAAGAACAACAAATAATTTCGGCACTCTCCCCCATTTACATGGTGAATTTCTCATCCCAAAGAGCCCCACATTCGCCACTACTTCTTTCCCTATCTCATCCCCTTTTCTTCTCCTATTTTTCCTCTATGACTCTTGTTCAAAATAAATAAATTAACACATCAATTATCCTCTACTAATCTCCTATATAATCTCTTATCTTACTCATAAAATAAAATAAAATAAAATAAACTACATTTATCCTGCTCTTAGCGAACAAAGCTTACCTCATCCAATTGCAAGTCTAAGCTCGCCGTCTAATTCTTCCCAACTCGACAAAAATAAAAGAAATTGCCAAAGTGCAATTTCTGCAGCTTGAACCTGGGACCTGCTGGCCCTTTGACACAGCTGCAGGTAACGTCCCAAGCCACTTTGCTGCTGGCTCCTTTTGTGTCATAACTCCCCACACTTTCTTTTAAGACCTTCTTCCTTAGCTCTCCCTTGTCTTAACGCCAAAAGCAAAATAAAAACACGCCCATACCGCCAACGGGATTCGAACCAAGGCCCTTGTCCAGACGTCATTCCAGGCCCTTAAGTGGCGCATGGAAGCCACTTTACCAAGGCCTGTTTTATGCCAACCACGCCTAAGATTTTTCCCTTAAGGCCTCCCTGGCCTTGCTCCCCTTCCAGACGTAAAAAGAAAAGCCCATTGCTTCCCACGCTTCTCGAACCATGTCCACCTAGCTCCTTGAGGCGTCACTCCCCTAAGCACTAAGTGGCGCCTCCCAGCCAATTTACCACTTGGATTTCCTATGTCCTAAACTCCCCAAAAATTTTCTTAAGGCCTCTTCAGCCTAATTTCCTCTTCTCACTTAAAATTCCAAACATTTCCAATGCATTCCCTTTTAATCCTAGAGTTTTAAAAACTCCTAAAACACCTCCAAACACCCTTAAAGCCTACTAACACTTGAGTTATGCTCTAAACGCATAACCCCAAATCCAGGATATTACACACTCTCTCTGCCAGGGTTTCAAATAGCGGCCTGATATCAAAATAGTGGCTACTATATAGCGGTAGCGGCACCGTCCGAAATCGCTAATGCTGAAAATATCGATATGAAGTGGAGTCACACCGATAGAAGTGGATTGAGGCTGCAATTTAACGGGTAACGGCCAATTGCGGTAATAAAGGGTCACTATTCCCATTATTTTTCGTTACAGTAAATTAAAAAAATACATATCTTCTAAACAAAAATCAACAGAAGCAGAATAAAACAAAAGGGAATATATTCCCTACCTACAAAATCAGATATTTTCAATAAAAAAAGTACAAATAAGTGTAAATAAACGAAAAAAGTAATCAAATTCAAAACTTAAAAGCAATAGAAAATATGAAAATGAAATTCTATTTCTCATTTTCGGCAAACAACACACACAGCAGCAGATGAAAGCGAGGAGTCGAGGACTTGAATCTGAAAAGCAAACCCTACCCTGATTCTCTGATAATTTTCAAGTAAGTAGTAGAGTAGTACCTGAAATTTTGTCTTGAAATCTTGATTCTTGCTTGCTTGCATGTCTGCAGCAGTGCAAATATTTTCTTTAAACTTTAGGGATGAAAGCAGGGTTAGGGATTAGAACTCTTGATTTCTCCGATGAAGGGAGAACTGGAGAAGGCAAAAGTTGGGATTTCGGAACAAAGAAAACTTTAGCCTTTAGGGATTTTAGAATAGAAAGGCAGAACGTTTCTGCCGTTTCATTTTGTTTTTCTTTTATTTTTCATTTTGGGTTATAATCGATAAGAAAAGAAAGGGTAAAAAGAGAGAGTTTATTTGGTATTTATTAATAATAAATAAATTAATAATTTTATGAATATTGTGTATTATTTGGGCTTGGGTATGGATATGGATTAGGTAATAAAGAAATAATAAAATGATTTTTTCTTAACCCATTTGTAATTAAATTGGCCTAATTTTAGTTTAGTCCCTTTATTATGATTAGATTTAAAATATATATATTATATAATATTGAATGATGGGGTCATACAATTTAAGTTTGTGCCAAATGAATGTCATCAATAGTTTTAATCACTTAATATGATAAGGCTTAAGATATGATTATTATACATTAGTTTGACATAATTTAATCATGTTTTTTTTTTTTGCAATATTATTAGTAAGTGCAAATCGATAACATTGTAAATTGGCATTAAAGTTATAACGTGAAATTTTTTAAAAGTTTATCTTAGATAGGATTATATTAAAAATCTCCTTTTATTCACTCAATAATAATATACCACATCTTATTTTTTTAGAGTGCATGAATAATATAATAAATTAAAAGCATTAAATTAACTCATTACTATTTTCAAGTCTTAAATAAATCTAATTTTTATATAAAATTCTTAGATTTTAGAATTTTATATTATCTAAAATAATTTTTATATTGTCATTCATTTATAAAATATAATGCAATGAGAGTGTTTATATATATATATATATAAATATTTATTAAATAAAAATATAAGGAAATAATTTAAACCTAAAATTATAAAAATTCTAAAATTAGGGTGGATTTAATAATTTTTAGGGTTGGAATTGAATAATAAAATTTTGAGAGATCGAATATAATTTTACAATGTATTAATTTACGATTTCATATTTTTAAAAGGATTAAGCATAATTTTATTTTCTTTTAAGAGTCAAAATGTATTTTTACTAAAAATAATATTTAATTTAATAATTTAATAAGGACTTATATGAAAAATTTCTATTTGAGGGGGGCCAAAGCCTCTGCCTACCCTTTCAAGTTAACCCCTACCTGAAATTATCAACATTGTGATTTAAGCAAAAATTTCATTAATATTTTATAGGTCAAAACATACCATAAGTTTCTATACTCTTCACAAATTAAGAATTTAATATTTGTATTTTTATTTTTGAGAATTTAGACTCTTTATTTTTAGATTTCAAAATCTATATCTAATTGTTAAAAGCTATTAATTTTTTTGTTAAATATGTTGGCTTGACGTTTTGAAATAAAAAAATATCATTTGGTATCCATGTAACTAAAAAATGACATTGTAATTAAAATTGGATTTAACAAAATAATTTTAATAGTGTTAACAATTAGTCTTAAATTTTGAAATTGAAAAATAGAGAGACTAAATTCTTAGAATTAAAAGTATAAGGACTAAATTTCAATTTTATGAAAAATATAAGGACTTATTGCATATTTTAACCTATTTCAGTAAATATATTTTCACTTATGAATTGTATTATAAAACGTAAAAATCAAGACAAATTAATTTATTGTGTTTTTCTTTATCAAATTAGATAGATGACTTCAATTCAACATTAGATAAATTACTATTGATTTTAGTTTGCATAATATGAAAACTTGAATTTTAAATTTAATCCAATTTGAATTGAAATTTTATTAAGATGGAATGAAACAAAACAAACTATTTATACCAAAAACTTTAGAACCAAGTAATAATGGGTTATGGTGTATCATTGTTTAAAAAAAATGTATGGATTATACAATAAATTTAAATTTTCCATGTTAATGGTGTCTACTTTTTTTGTATTATATATTTTGTTGATAATATAAGTAATGAGTTGCTTATATTTCTAAATATAATTTTATGTTTCTTATATATAAATAAAAAAAGCATGCCACCACGTGAAGAGTTCCGACTAAAGGATTAGAGGATGCACGAAGTAATGATATAGGTTGGCACTTTGGAACTCCAGTGCCAAATGCGAGAGAAAATATTGTGTTTAAACTTTGTGGTAAAGTTGTGAAAGGAGGAATAACATGATTTAAAGAGCACATTGCTCATAAAACCGGCAGTGTTGCACCATGCCCTAATGTTACTGGTATGTGATACTTCATTATTATTTTTAAATGTTATTGTAAATTTATCAATAAAGATTATATAATATTGATAATAATATAAAGTGTGATTTTTTTTTTATTAACATGTGTTATTAGAGAGAGTATGATGAATATACTGAAGGAAAGCAACACAAAGAAAATAAACAAAAAGAGGAGAAAAGATGAATTCTTATCTCAATTAATAGAAGAGGAGGATGAACACGAGGAATTCATTGATGAGGTTTCTGCTATAAGGCAAGCAACTCGAGAAAATATTCAATCATAACACGAGTGGCATAGAAGGGAATAATTCAGACGAAGTACTAGTGGTCGTGATAATATTTATGAAGAAAGCTGATCTTCTCATGGATCAACTAGAGAATATCATAGAGAAAGAACAAGTAAATCCATCCCAAGTGAGTTTGACTTTACCTTAAGTGGAGCTATACCTGAATTGGTTAGAAGCAAAAGTTTAAAGCAACCAAAGGTCAATGACTATTTTTTAAAGAGTTTTCGAAGGAAGATAGGTGAAGCGGTATCTAAATTTTTAATATATGAAAGACTTTCTTTTCAATTAGCAAGCCCTCCATGGTTGTATAACTTAATTCAAGTGTCAACAGAAGTTGGACAAGGTGTAAATCTCCCAACACCTTATGAGGTTTCAGATGTATATTTGTAGTTAGAGTATCAACGAGTTCATGATTGGGTAAACTAAAAACTCATTGGATTGAATCAAATGCACATCATTAATTTCCTTGTTTATTGCAGTAAAGGAACCATTTTTTGGAAATCGGTAGATGCCTCAAGTGTTCGTAGTAGAGATGCTGGATTCTACTATAGTTTGTTAAATTTAGTTGTAGAAGAAGTTTGAGAAAATTACATTGTCCAAATAGTAACTGATAATGAGGTAGCAATGAAAGCTGCCGAAAAAAAATTAATGTTGAAAAGAAAACACCTATATTGGACCTCATGTGCAGCTTACTGTTTAGATTTATGCCTTGAAGATATTGAAAAAAAGCCCAGTGTAGCAAAAGTGTTAGATGAGGCAAAGAAAGTGACTTGTTTTATATACAATCACATTTGGACTGTTGATTTGATGAAGAAATATACACAAGGGAAACAAATACTTCGAGCCGCTCTTACTCGATTTGCAACTCATTTCATTCAACTTGAAGAGATAACAAGACAAAAGCAAGGTCTGAGAGAAATGTTTAATTCAAATGTTAGTATTTTATAATTAGTTAATATAATTACTTAAATATAACAACCTTTAATGATTTTATTAGTTCCAAATAATTTAAATTATATTATTTTAAAATTTTTCTTATGAATATATAGGAATTTAAAGAATCAAAATGGGGACAACAAAAGTCGTGGAATGCCTTATGAAGCCAAAAAATTGTTTTGGGAAAAGATTTTTGGGAAAAAACCAATGACCTCGTAAAAGTTTACGAGCCCTTAGTAAAAGTATTGAGACTTGTGGATAGCGATGAAAAACCAACAATGGGCTTTATTTATGTGGCTGTTGATAGAGCTAAACGAGCAATTCAACAAGATTGTCAATATTTTACTGAGTACGAAAAGATTATTGACAATAGATGGAATTTTATGCTTTCCGACTTACAGTCAGCTGGTAAGATAAAATGTTTCATATAATTAAGAAATATTTTTATATTTTATTATTTTAAGCTTTAGATTGTTATTATTTGATGATATTCTTATAAATTATACTTAGGTTATTTTCTCAATCCTCAATTTCAATTTGGGGTGGAGCATTCTGAGAATGTACTAATAGAAACATTAGAAGGTACCCGATCAGTAATTGAAAGATTAGAACCTTCTCTTGATAATTAAGTCGAATGATTAATCGGGTTAGATTCAAGTACTATTATTTGTAACTTAGTTACATAATTTGAAATAGAATTTTTTTTTTATTTTTACTCTATCTTTTATTTATGCAGTTGTTACTATTTAGAGATAAATATGAGACATTCGGTACTCCACAAGCACAAAGAGCTTGGAAGCAAATGAATCCGGGTAAACGATTAATCAAATTGTTTAATTTAATTTATATTATTTAATTATATTATACATTTTGAAGTTATTTTGAAATTTAAATAATATTATGCAGCTGAATGGTGGATAATATACAGCACATGTGTTCCCGAATTACAAAAATTAGCAATTAAAGTGCTTAGTCAAACAACTTCAGCATCAAATTGGGAACGAAATTGGAACACATTTAGTTATATTCACACCAAGACAAGAAATAGGTTAAAGTATAAAAAACTTGAGAAACTAGTGTTTACCTATTATAATATGAGGCTTCAGATAAGGCATCAAAAAAGAATGAGCACTGATGATATAAATGCTATTTTTAATCATATCAGCCTTGATCATATCCTTGAATATGTTGATCCACTATTAGAATGGCTTCATGAGAAAGAGAATCCATTATTAGATGGTGAAAATGCCGGTGTGTTGCCTATGGATACCTCTAATGATCAAATGGATGTTAATCAATCTCAACAACAAAAGTTGTCTAATTCAAGTTCTAGTTCAACGCCAAGTCAGAGTGGAGATGGACCCGATGGTGGTGGTTTAAGTCTAATTGATGAGGATGATGGATATAGTGGTGATAGAGGTGAAATTAGATCTTCTAGCCAGTATGGAGGAGAATATGGGGTTGGTACCACTAGTGGACATTTTCGTGATAGATCAAAGTTTGATGGAAATATGTTTCCTGAACCTTGGAGAGATAGAAGTGAACCTAGAGCTCCATCAAAAGGAAAAGGCAAAAAGCATACTTATATAGGCTCTTCATCTGATAGGAGATCGAGTTCTAGTAACCTTGGGTATAGTGATTCATCTACTAGCACTCAAGGTTTTTATCCATGCTAGAGCAACCTTCATGTTTTCAACCTTCACATGGTTATCCACAACTATATGGTTATTATTCACCATTTCCTAATGTTGTGTCATACCAGCCTCAAATGCATCCTCCGCCACCAATATATCACCCATCTCCACCTCTCGTGTATCTCCTCATCAAATATATCCTGCATATCAATTATATGAAAATCAAGATGAAAATGTTACTTTTTGGATATATTTTTGGACAAAGGCCAAGAGAATCAAATCAAGAACGCTCTCAAAGTGAAGTTAAAAGATCTGATCTTCCTCGTCATTCCACTAATTGGTGAAAACTAAATTGTACCACTACCTTTATTTGTAAGGTATGTTTTTTTTTAAAGAAAACTTTTGTTAATGTTCTTAATTTTGATGATATTAAAACATTTAAAAATATCTTTAGATAAATGAATGGAGTATATTTTATGAAAAGATAATAAAGAATCGAAGCATGTTAAACTATATATGAAAGTAGAAAAGAGTGAGAATAAGTGGTAGGAAATAGAAATAATTAATGAGAATCTATACATTTATTTATTCCTTTTTTTCCTTTTGCAATATAGAATGTTTATATCTTCACCATCTTCAAAGTTGTCAAGAAATATTGTAGACACCTCTCGGTATGAATTTTCAATTATTTTATCTATAAAATCTTTCAAACTTATTAAATATGATAAATGTTTAATATTTACTTTTTTTTACTTTGTTATTAGTTAATATAACATTCTTAGAAAATTAGTATATAAATATAAGAATATTTAATGATTATAAAACTTGTGTTCTCATATCATATTAATAAAAGTTCATAAGTGTTAGAAAACACTCTTAAAATCATTAAAAGTGACTTTTATAATTATAATTATAATTATTATGTTTTTTAATAAGTTGTGCGAATTTTAAAAAAAATTACGATCGTGATACCCGCAGTGACCGCAATAGTATTTGTTATGTCTACAACCCTGCGCGATAAAAGCAACGCGACCGCAAATCTACACACATATATATATGCATTTTTTAAATGGGTTTGTAGATTCTGTTTTTTTTTTTTAAATGGATGGATTTCTTGAGTTTTCTTCGGTTAGTTTTCTTGGCATCGTATAAAATTCCCTCTTAAATGGGAAGGCAGGGAAAACTTTTACCAGAAACAGGAGGTTGAGAATGAATTTCTGAACAAAAGAGTTATGAAAAAGGTATCAAAGTTTAATCTCAACGTGATAAATATTCAAATAATCTCATTAAATCATTCAAAAATCTGCCTCATGGATATATTTAAACTTCTGTGCTGTCTTAAGCCCTACATTAATGCTTCTAGTTTTTCTGCTTAATCTTTTTTAATGCAGTTTTAAGTCATTTTGTGTTTTAAGTATAGATTATGGGTGGGGTAGAGGTTTTGCAAAATTTTAGACTCATTTTCTAGGTTTAGCTTAAAAAATAGTTTAAAATTTTGCTCAAGCCCATCCAGATAAGAATGTTAGACACAAGTTCAGCTAGTTTGTTTGTATTAAATTTTTATATGAAAATAAAATTAAAAATATAATATATTAAATACACTAAAAATATTAAAATAAATATTTTATACTTAAATAATATTAAATTAGTTACAAATTAGCAAGTAAATACCTCTAAAATAATAGCAAAATTAATAGTAAAATAAGAGTTATACAATATTCAAACAATAACAACAAATAGTAATAAAATGACAGTAAAATAACAACAAAACAATAGTAAAAACAAAATTATTTTGTTGTATCCAAAGTAATACCAACCCAACTCATTTCATTAATAAAATATGACCGATTAACCAACCAACAAAAATACTTGTTACAAATAACATATATTGTTGTTGCATCGAAACATATAAATGTTGACTAATCTAGCTAACATTAAACTTGATAAAATGAAATGATTGAATAATTGAATAATGAGATTATTCAAGAATACATATTAAATGCTAAGATTATGCATTGAATTTCTAGTAAGACATCTGTGATAAAAAAAGAGTCTTTGTGATTGTTCCAAATGAAATAAAACAAAAAATACAATAGAGCTAGGACATTTATTGTATGGGGTTTACTGAATGCTAAATGCAGAGGTACATGAAAATATTTTTAGGCAAATCAGGTAGAATTAAGCCCATTTAAAAAATAAACTTTATTTTTTGTTTAATCCTATTTTTTAGACTTATATTTTTTTTCTTAAACTCTGTTGTTTTTCGGATAGACTTTAAGCATGACGAGTGATACAATCACATGATGAAACCCATGATAAAGCCTAGTATAGCTCCGTTAAGGTTTAATTTTACTCATTGCATCTCATCAATTTCGTTTGCACCTCATGTCATCACAATCTTCAAATTCTCATCAAATTCTCATGATTCAAATAGGCCTTGAATCCATCTATTTCATCATCTCAGAAATCAATGCCTCCTCAAAAGTTTATTTCCTATTGTATGCGAATTTTCATGCTTTGCTTGCATCAAAATCATATTCCCTTTCACTAGATAATCTTTAATTTAAGATTTCACAATTAAACAAAATAATCGTTAGATGTATGTAATGTTGTCTCGGATTTAGGTTGCCAAAGAAGAATGAAAGTGTAGTTAATTCAAAGAAACCGAAACTTTTGAAAGTGAATGAAAAGTCGAAATTGTAACTTCACACCACTATTAAATAAATCCATTGCAATTTTCTTAATTATTATTTAAACTTTTAACTGTGTTGGTATGAGTTAATCAGACATAATTTAAGTAGGAAAATGAATACAATTTATTATTTATTTATTTTAAGTTATATTCTTTTCAATATTTTTAAATATAAAATCAATGTTCAGAGTTTTGTATAATTATATATATATTTTTACATTTTATTTTTCACTTGGAAAAATTAGAATGATTTTAGATATATGATATAAGAAAAAATATAATTTGGGGAAAAGCGATCGGGAGAAAAAAAAAACAACAAAAGGGAGAATGATTGAAGAGAAAATTGAAAATTTTTAAGATGTTTTCTCCCAACAAATCCAACAACGTAAGACACCCAGATTTGAATACCTTCGATACTGGATAGACATGTTCATAGCTTTCCAAATAGCAATCTTTTCAAAAGTTTCAATGGGAAGTACAAAGTGTTTGTTGGGAGGATTACAATGCCCACCACCTTCCGCCGTGAACCCATAATTTGGAGCACAAAAATTTGTGGCGGTGACAATGATAGATATCCTGGGTATACACCTCTGCAAGTCGTCCACACACCTTAAATCAAAACAAGCACCGCAGATCTATCCACGTTGAAACAAAGCTTCACTTAAACCCACAATTGCCATACCGTAACCAGCCTTGACAAGATCTCCACACCCACAAGCACCGCTGACGGCGTCGCGAAGATCCAATGTGGCGTAGTAAGTGCGTGCGTGTAGAGTGCCAGACGGTGGACTGTGGCGTCGGTGTGGAAGAAGGGTAATGTGAAGTGACAGTAGAGATGAGTGAGAGAAGAAGAGTTAACATCTGATATGCAGTGTTTAAAAAAATATTTTTTTGCTCCAAATGGAAGAAAAGTCATGCGGAATAAACTATTTTTATTAAAATTTTAATTTTTCTCTCTTGAAAACACTTTTAGAATTTAATTATTTTTCTATCTCTACTAACCTATTACTTTTTTTTTCTTTATGTTTAATTATAAATATATTAAAATTATTAATTTAAAAATAAAAAATTATTTTTAAAATACTAATAATAAGCTAAAACTTTTAACTTTTCTCCTCCTAAAATTACTTTTTATCATTTCAATAACATAGTATTTTTTCTTTTTCTTGGTATGTAATTACAAATGTGTTAAAATTATTAATTTAAAAATAAAAATTATTTTTAAAATACTAATTACAAATATTTAATGGTTATATTTAAATATTTTAAAATATAGTTTATATATTCTAATTAAATTTTATAAATAATTAATATTTATTGCTTTAAAATAATTTATATTTCATATATTAAAATATTAACAAGTTATAATAAATTTTTATATTTTTACTAAAATATAATAATATTAACTAATTTAAATATTATTTAAATGTATATTTGTTACTTAATAATAATATGTCTAAAATGAACATTTTATTTCTCAAAAGTATTTTTTTGAGAGCAATGCTAAACACTCAAATTTTAAACCAAACTTTTCAAAAACACTTCTCCACAGCACTTTTCAAAGTATTACCAAACTAGCCTTTACTATTGTAATTATAGAAAATGGGTTTCCACAGTAGCTCGTCGAAGTCACGATCATCTACGTTTCTCTTTCTCCTCCTTTTCTTCTTCTTCTTCTACTGCTCAGCCTAGCTAGGGTTCTTAACTTAGAGTCGTTTCCATCGTGGGATGCCAAGATGGCGATTAAACATGACAAATCAGGTTTTCATTACATACGTAATAGAAAATGGTTGTAGGTGAAATTGATTTGTTATTTTTATTAGTGATTGAGTTGTAACTTTTCAAAGTTTAACGATTATTTTATTATTTTAATCAAAATTAAGTGGTTATTGGTGTACTTTAGCCTAAAAAGAAATGCGAACATAAAGCAAAAGAGTGCAAATGAAGTTAAAAATGTTTATTCAAATGTGAATGTCCCACACGCTTTTCAATGTCCCACACGCTTTTGCAGTTCAAAGTAGTACTCTGCCTACAAGTTTCTAAGAGAGAAGCAAATGCAAGGCCAATTCACTTAAAAACAATAGCTTTACTCATAATCCAAAATCTCTCATCAAATCCGGTGGAACACCAATATGCTTGCTTCAACATCCTCTTCTTCAGCTGCTACTGCTGTTATGATCAAAGCAAGGACATACGATGTTTTTATTAGCTTCAGAGGCGAGGATACTCGTGATGGTTTCGTAAGTCATCTGCATAAAGATTTGTGTCGAAAGAATATCGACACTTTTGTAGACAGCGAGAAGCTTCGAAGAGGAGATGAAATTTCAGAGGCACTGTTGACGGCAATTCAAGGATCCAGGGTTTCTGTCATTGTTTTCTCCAAGGACTACGCTTCTTCCAAATGGTGTTTGGATGAACTTGTGAAGATCATGGACTGCAACAAATGTGTTGTTCCTGTATTTTACGGTGTAGACCCTCAGATGTACGAAAACAAAGAGGAATTTTGCAGATGCATTTGCAAAGCAGGAAGAAAATTTCAAGCATGATGTTGAAAAGGTGAAATCCTGGAGAACTGCTTTGACTTCAGCTGGCAATTTATCCGGTTGGGATTCAGAAAAGATTCGGTAATTGCAACTCCTTTTCATTAAAGTCAGTCCTTTTTTCTTCTTTATATTCTATATATATATATATATTGATTTGGAAGCAGAGAGATTCAAACTCTGACTTCTTTTCATTTATCCTCTTATCCCATTTCACGTTTTCATTATTTTAATAGAGTTTAAATTCAGAATTTTCATAAAATGCAGGGGCTAATCTATCTTAAAAGGACCATAGTTTTGTAGACAGAGAGCGGACACATTGTAGAAAATAAATGAAGATATTTAGTAACATGTGAAGCATTTATATTAAACAGTGTTCTTCTTTGCTTCCTTTTCCATGTTTCCTTCTTTAACTCAACTTTTTACACCTTCGTACGATTCTCTTATGTATAAAATATACTATCCTGTCCATTGATATATTTGTTCTCAAAGAAAAAAGTTGTAATATGAGTATATAAAAAAGGTTGTAGATGGCGAAATTTGAATTATAGATCTATTTTTAAAAGTGATCATATGAATCAATTTAGTTATTTATTTATGTGTTCTTTTTATTTCTTTCATAATTTGTTTCTTCATCTACATAGGCCTGACTCAACACTGGTAGATAAAATTGTGAAAGATATATTGAAGAAATTGAATCGTGGAACTTCAAGCGCTAATTTAGAGGGTTTAGTTGGAATTGAGAGGCGGATGCAGAAAGTTTTGTCATTATTTCAAGACGAATTCCCAGATTTTCGAAAGCTAGGTATTTGGGGCATGGGAGGTACAGGCAAAACTACACTTGCCGAAGCCATTTTTCACCATGTTTTAAATGGTTTCCAAAGTTACTTCTTTCTGGCAAACGTGAGAGAATCAGATGAGCAAGGAACGTTATCTCAATTACGTCAGACATTTTTTTCGACCATATTGGAGGATGAAAATTTATATATCTCAACTCCCACAATCGGATCAAGCTTTCTTAAGGATAGGCTTTCTAGGAAGAAGGTTTTGGTAGTTTGTGATGATGTGTCAAAGTTAAGCCAACTCGAGTATTTATTCGGAGGAAACAATCGACTCGGCCCTGGAAGTCGAGTCATCGTTACAACTAGGGATAAACAAGTGCTCATCCAGTATGGCATTGATCTCATTTATGAAATGGAGGAATTAGATGACGATGAATCCATTAAGCTCTTTTGTCAACGTGCCTTCAAAAGCAATCATCCCACAGAATATCATCAGTTGAAGCTATCACAGATGGTTTTAAGTTTTGCTAATGGAAACCCTTTAGCTATTAAAGTAATCGGATCCTCTCTTTGTGGCAAGACACAAAGCTACCAGGAAAGTGAAGCAAAGAAACTAAAGCAAGTTCCTAAGCCGGGCATTCAAAAACTGTTGAAATGGAGTTTTGATGGACTAGAATGTGAAGAGAAAGAAATGTTTCTTGACATTGCTTGTTTCTTTAAAGGGGAGGATCGAGACTTTGTAACAAGGATTATGGAAGCTTGTTATCTTTCTGCATATTCAAGAATTGAGAACCTCATTGATAAATCTCTTATATATGTTTCAGAAAATGAGATAAAAATGCATGATTTATTGCAACAGATGGGTTGCGATATCGTTTACAACGAATCACCTTCAGAGCCTGAAAGACGCAGTAGGCTGTGGATTCCTGATGACATCTATGACGTGCTAATAGAAAACAGTGTAATAACCTTATTCATTTCCTTCACTTACGTTACCCTCACTCTTCTTTTTCTCTTAGCATGGCAAATAGGATGAGTATTCGATTGAGTCAAATCAACTCGAGTTAAAAATTTTCGAATTTGTTAAGTTGATGAATTCTATTTTAACAATCGAGCTTAATTTGATTTTTTTTCGGATCGAATCGAGTTGAGTCAAAAAATTTCGAGTCAAGTAGAGTTGAGTTAACGAATCTTATTATTTATACTCAATGTTGATTTATATAGACATATTATTTTTATTTATAGACGAAATATAAGATTATTTAACTACATAAACAATATAATGATTTTGCACTTAATGGATAAACATTTATCAAAACAACATAGTTTTACCTTTTGACTTTTAACTTTAGAAAATGTAAACATTTATGAAAATGACATAGTTTTGTCTTTTCTTATTCAGATTTTCGGATAACTTGAATTGTGTAATTCATATTCGAGTTAAATTGAAGATTTTAATTTTTTTATTTGGGTTAAAAAATCTCTTCTATTTAAAATTTACTTAAATTAATTCTACGTGCGCGTAGCTAGTCAGACCTACGAGAAAGGATTAGGAGATTTCACTCTGATCTAAGTCTAATAGTGACTTGCGAATTTCTTTGAAATATCTGTTGAATTTGATGCCTTGGAGAATTCAACCCTATTCTCGGATGGAGAGAGTATGCGTTGCTCCAACAATGTACTATGTCATCATGCATTTGGATTCGACAATTGAGTTGAGTGTGAAATGTTATTGGATACATATATTATCTCACAATTATCTTGAATTTGAATAACATAAATATTTTGCATATACCTTGGCATCTTATTCTGACATACTGCTCTTGATTTTAGGGGACAAAAACACTCAAAGGCATGCTACTTGACATGTCTAGAATTCCAAAATTGGAATTAAAAGCAGAAGCCTTTGTGAAGATGCGGAAACTTAAATTCCTCAAGTTCTATCTTCCTTCTACGTTTGGAAGGGTTCAAATGAAATCCAAAATCCTCCTACCTCAAGGGCTTTTGTCACTTCCTAATGAGCTAAGGTACCTTTATTGGGAGGGATACCCTTTGAAAACTTTACCTACCAGTTTTGATCCAAGGAATCTAGTTGAACTTGATATGAGAGATAGCAATGTCGAACAACTCTGGGAGGGAAAACAGGTACTCATTCATTCATTCTTTCTTTATATATGTTAGAATTGAACATCGATAATGACAATGAATCACAAAGAAAAGAAGAAAAATAAAATATACAGATTTTTACATAGAAACTCTTTCAGGGAAAAAACTATGGGCAGAGGAGAAGAAAATTAATTATGTCGAATTCAAATGATACACGAGAGGAGTATAGACTACGTCTATTATGGGTTTATAAAATCATATTCTAATCAAAGTCAAATAGACGTAATGCGGTAAAGTTAAAACCCTTATTCTAACCAACATCAAATACAGAAAGTAAACTTCTATACAGATTTCACTTCGATCCTCGACCTTCGCCCTCACAGATTCGCTACCTTGCCACTATATTTATTTTTAACATGAATTTGGGTCACACCTCTAACCATATATATACCTCGTTCTCTATGATGTTTTGTAGATTGATGTAAGCATTTTTGAAACTAATTCCATTGTCATTTATTGATTCTATATAAAGTTTCCTCTACATATTTGTTATGTTTTCATAATAGCTTAGGAAAAGACCATTTCCAATATGACTAGTGTTTAAGTTATTTTGCATTAAAAAAAAAGGAGTTGTAACATTAATATATTAGGGCTATGTTTGAATTTTTTTAACTATATTGTTAATCCAAGCTTTCGTTTGATTGAGCAAGTTAAATTTAATATCCTAATAATTAACTTAATTTATTAGCTATCATTTAATTTCTTTTATCATATATCTATCTATATAAGCTCAACTAAAAAATTATTAGAAGCGCACAACATCCTTCCAAACTAAAATATTTAATTTTATTAACATATCTTACTATTTTGATGTACATATAGTAATTTTCTATTAAAATTTTGATTTGATATTTTTAATTATTGAGCTTTTTATATTTTAAAACTGCTTCAAACATTTTATTATATATACTATTTTTTTTATCTTTGCAATGCACAAGTTTACTATGTATATAAGTTAATTATAATAAGTAAATTTAAATAATTTACTCTGTGTATTAGTGTAAGGGATTTAAAATTGTTATAAACTAAATCATTATAAAGTCATGTTGGCGATGCAATATGTTGAATATCAACATCAACTTATTGAAAAATCTGCTTTGTTAGTGTTTATTGTTGTACAAAGTTTAGCCATTGTCCTTAGTTCTTCAATACTAAGTTTAGTCTTTAAGTATTTTGTTAGTAGGGCAATGAATAGGAACAAAAAGAAAAGGGATTATGAATCTATATAAGGACCATATCCAACATTGCTTAGAAAAAACAAAGGAAGGGAGACTTTTGGTCTATATAATGACCTATGTTATAAGACTTATTTGCACCAACCAAATATTGGATTTTCTATTTGGCTTCTTTAGATTCATCTTCTTTTTCTTATTTTGGAGTACTGGGAGGTGTAGGTAAATATTAGTTTAGTGGTGTCATGGGTTGTAGTGCACATTAGAAAATAAACTTTCATAGCTACTTGAAATTGTTTAGTTGTTGGAAGGAAATGTGATAATGTGAAATTACATGTCTAGGAAAGGTTCTGGTTAAGGAAACGGTTGGTATTTAAAGAATTTCTGTTGTGACTTATCTCTTTTTCTTGGGAACCTACCTAATACATTGGTCATTAACTACTTTCACTATTCCAATATTTAGTTGTGAGACATTTGTTGACAAGATGACAGACTCAAAAGTTGTAAGCGAAATGAATAAGCTTAATAACAATTATAATACATGGTCAACTTGCATAATGTCTTGCATGCAAGGACAAGACCTATGAGAGGTTGTTAATTGGAGGTGAAGTGATGCAACCGAAAGCTGAGGATGCAAGTGGCACATAATGGAAAATAGAAAATAAAAGCTGGCAAGATAATGTTCGCCTTAAAGACAACCATTTAAGAAGATGTGTTAGAACACATATGTGATGCTAAAATCCTGAAGGAAGCGTGGGATATGCTTGCCAAGTTATTCTCTAAAAGGAATTATGCCAAGCTCTAACTTCTAAGTTACCAATAGCACATGTTAGTAACACAATAGTTTCCCCTCAACATAATAAGATCAAGGTAGCAGTTCAAAATGTCTTTGAAGATTGCATATGTTTTGGATGCCCCAAGACCTGAGGAGACTGAAAATGAATCTGTTGCTGCAGCCCGAGAAAGACAAACATGGGACAATGCTGATTACATGTGCATGGGCCACATATTGAATGGTTTATCTAATGGTTTGTTCGACACCTACCAAAATGAGGTCACCGCTAAAGAATTATGGGACAAATTGGAGACAAGATACATGACCGAAGATGTTACAAGTAAGAAATTTCTTATCAGTCGTTTCAATAATTATCAAATGATTGATGGTCATTCATTATGGAACAATTTTGTGATATTGAAAGATCTTGAATCAATTCAAACAATATGATATGAAAATGGATGAAATGATTGTTGTATCCTCCATAATAGACAAACTTCCTCCATCTTGGAAAGACTTTAAAGAAGTCTAAAACATAAGAAAGAGGAAATATCTCTTGAGGCTTTGGCAAATCATCTTCGTATTGAAGAAGAATATCGAAAGCAAGATCAGAATCTAAATTTTGAAAATGCCAAAGTGCATGTTACGGAGGAAGTACAGACTACTAAACCATTCAAGAGAAAGTTCAAACAGACTGATAGAGCACCTAAGTTTAAAAAGAAACAAAAGGCTCATGCTATCATTGTGGTAAGCGGGACATTTCAAGAATGAATGTCGATTCTTAAAGAAGAAATCATCTTCTAAGGCTGATAATAACGAAAATTTCGTTGCAATGATATCTGAAATTAATATGGCACAAGATGATAATACATGGTGGATTGATACTGGAGCAACCAAACACGTGTGCAAAGACAAAAGCATGCTCACAAAGTTTACACAATGTGAAAATGACAATGTCTTGTACATTGGAAATTCTTCCACCGACAATCAAAGGCAAAGGGTCTATTGAACTGCAATTCACTGGAAAGGTTTTAACCTTAAATGATGTATATTATGTACCGAAGTTAGAAAGAATTTAGTGTCTGAAGTCATTAAATAAGTTTGGTTTCAAACTTGTTTTTGAGGCGATAAATTTATTTTGTCTAAGGAGGAATTTTTGTAGGAAAGGGTATATGTATGAGAGTATGTTCAAACTAAATATTATCAATAAAATGAAAATACTATTTCGCTTATATGGTTGAATCTTTTGTTTATGGCATTATAGATTAGGTCATTTGAATTATAGAAAATTGAATGACATGTATAAGTTAGATTTAATTCCTATTTTTAATAATAATATTGAAAAATGCAATACATGTATGTTGACTAAAATTACAAGAAACCCTTTCCTAAGGTTAAAAGAAAAGCAAAATTGCTTGATTTGATACATAGTGATTTATGTGACATGCATAATACTCCTACATTAGGTGGAAAGAAATATTTTGTTACTTTTATTGATGATTGTTCTAAATATTGTTATATATATTTATTGCATTCGAAAGATGAAGCACTTGATAAATTTAAAGTTTATAAATCAAAAGTTGAACTTCAATGTGAATCATTTATCAAGTGCTTAAGATCAGATAGAGGTGGAGAATACTATAATCCAAGTTATTTTGAATCCACTGGGATTGTCCATCAAGTTTCAGCCCCTTATACACCACAACAAAATGGTGTAGCTGAAAGGAAAAATAGAGTATTAACTGAAATGGTAAATTCAATGTTATCATATTCAGGTCTTGGACAAGGTTTTTGGGGAGAAGCTGTTCTAACAGCTTGTCATATATTGAATAGAGTTCCTAATAAGGAAACTAAAATAACCCCTTATGAACAATGGAAGAAAAGGAAACCAAACCTTAATTATTTGAAGGTTTGGGGTTGTAGAGCTATTGTCAAAGTTCCAACACCTAAACGTAAAAAGTTAGGTGAAAGAGGAATTGAATGCATATTTATAGATATGCACATAATAGCAAGGCATATAGGTTCATGGTAATTGAACCAAATGATTCAATTTCAATTAATACTGTTATTGAATCAAGAGATGCTATTTTTGATGAAAATAGATTTAATTCTATATCAAGATAATTACAGCCACAACAATTGATTCATTCTTCAAATGAGAATGAGATTCCATTGGAACAAATTGATAATAATGATGAATCTTGTCAAGAATTAAGAAGAAGTAAGAGGATTAAAAGGTCAAAGATTTTGGACCAGATTTCATGATGTTTCTTGTAGAAGGAAAAGGTGAAAGTATATATAATAAGATACCTTATTGTTATAATACAGAGTCTGATCCTATTACATTTGAAGAGGCAATGAAATCTCTAGACTCGCTTTTTGGAAAGAAGCAATAAATGATGAGATGGATTCAATAATTGGAAATCAAACTTGGATCTTAGTTGATCTTCCACTGGGTTCCAAACATATAGGTTGTAAATGGATCTTCAAAAGAAAATGAAGGTCGATGGAACCATTGATAAGTTTAAAGCAAGGTTGGTAGCCAAAGGTTTTACACAAAAACAAGGTATTGATTACTTTGATACCTATGCTCCAAAGAGCAAGAATTGCTACAATTAGACTCTTAATATCGCTACATCCATATATAATTTGGTTGTTCACCAAATGGATGTTAAAACGCATTTTAAATGGTGAATTGGAAGAGGAAGTGTACATGGAACAACCGGAAGGATTTGTTGTTCGAACAAGAGCATAAGGTATGTAAGCTTGTTAAATCTTTATATGGACTTAAACAAGCACCAAAACAATGGCACCAAAAGTTTGACAATGTTGTTTTAGCTAATGGTTATAAAATAAATGAATCCGATAAGTGCATATATAGCAAATTTGAAAATGGAAAAGGTGTCATAATTTGCTTATATGTAGATGACATGCTCATTTTTGGCACAGATTTGGAACAAATAGAAAACACAAAGAAATTCTTGTCAAACAACTTTGCTATGAAAGATATGGGTGTAGCAGATGTTATTCTTGGGATTAAAATAACCCGAGATGAAAGCACTGTAGCTTTATCACAATCACATTACATTGAAAATGTGCTTAAAAGTTTGATCTTTTCAATCAGTATACCAAAGATCTACACCCATGGATCCTCAAATAAAATTAGTATCTAATGCTGGTAGAAAAATTGATCAATTGAAATATGCAAGTCTAATTAGTTGTCTTATGTACATAATGACTTGTACAAGACCAGATATTGCATATGCTGTTGGGAAATTAAGTAGGTACACAAGTAATCCAAGTAGTTTGCATTGGCAAGCATTGAATAGAGTACTTAGGTATTTAAAGAAAACTATTAACTATGGATTGTGTTATAATGGATATCCTCCAGTTTTAGAAGGGTATTCGGATGCTAGTTGGATTACAAGTTTGGAAGATCATGCATCTACTAGTGGATGTATCTTTATTCTTGGTGGAGGAGCCATTTCTTGGGGTTCCAAGAAACAAACTTGTATTCTCGATTCCACCATGGCAAATAAATTTATTGCATTAGCCATTGCTGCATCTAAAGAAGCAGAATGGTTAAGAAATTTGCTTTATGATGTACCTTTATGGCCTAAGCCAATTTCACCTATTTCTATCCGTTGTGATAGTGAGGCTACTCTAGCAAAGGCATATAGCCAAGTATATAATGGAAAGTCTAGACACATTGGATTAAGACATAGTTATGTCAGACAATTAATCTCTGATGGAGTGATCACTATTAATTATGTGAGGTCAAGTGAAAATTTGGCGAGATCGACAAAAAGTCTTGCTAGAGATGCGAGAAAAGGACTTCAAAAGGGATGGGACTCAAGCCCATTAATTAGAGTCATCCATGATGGAAACTCGACTCAACGCTTGGTATAACGTCAAGTCTTGAGTTCAATGAGACAAAGTACATCATTAGTATGTGACTGTTAGCACTATAAATAAATTCATCCTAAGATTAAAGTGCTAGGTACCCGTAATGATAAGGGAAGGATGAGTAATGTACTCTTAATGGACCCATAACATAAATATGTTAGAGTGTTATAATTACGGAACACTTTTGATGGGATCTACCTATGTGAGTGGAAGTGTGGCCGTTTCTAGGAGCTCAAGGGCTTGGCTCGACAAAGCACTCATGAAAAGAGGACACGACACATGGCCATAATAGTGTCCCTAGATACTATGCATTGACCTGTAGTTTATTAATAACATTCTGTAAACTTTATAACTAAAAATATGATTATAAAATAATAATATACTGTAAATATCATAATATTAAACTATTTATAATTTAAATGCATATCGAAAAATAAAATAAAATGAGATTATATATTTACTTTTATTGATAGTATCCTTTAATTTTATTATATTTATTTATATTTTGAAATTAATATAATATAAGATCATTTTTATTTTTATTTATATAATTGTTTTAATTATAGCTGTTGAATGTAGAGAAATTTGTCAAATACTACGTTGTGATGCATGCAGGATTTAGTAAATTTGAAGGTTATCAGTCTCTTCTGTTCTAAGAACCTTGTAAGAATCCCAGACCTCTCCAGCGCCACCAATCTTGGAAAGATATACCTTAACCGGTGTTTTAACTTGTGTGAGCTTCCTCCATCCCTTCAGCATCTTGAGAAGCTAACTCATTTGGACTTCAGTTACTGTAAAAATATTAGATCTCTGCCTAGCTTGTATAAAGCCACATCCCTCACCAAACTTGATCTTAGTGGCTGCTCAAATCTGTCAAGTTTTCCAGAGGTTTCATCGAATGTAACAGAGCTATGGTTAGATGGAACTGCAATTGAAGAAGTTCCTTCCTCCATCGAATGTCTCTCTAATCTTTGTGTATTCAGCCTATGGGGTTGCAAGAGGCTTAAATCTCTCCCCACAAGTATTCATAAATTGAAATCTCTTGAAAAATTCAATCTTAGAGATTGCTCAAGATTGGAGACTTTCCCAGAAATCTTTGACACCATAGAGAGGTTGAGAGATCTTGATTTGAGCGGAACGGCTTTGAAGGAATTACCATCTTCAATTGACAATTTTATTGGTCTTGAATATTTAAGATTGAACAACTGTGAAAACCTTATTTGTCTTTCAAACGGCTTTTATAAATCCAAATCTCTTTGGGGACTTGACATTTGTGGTCGTTCAAATCTTGTTGTCAAAAACTTGTTTTCTGTCATTGGAGGCAGACCAGTGAAGCTGAAAGATCTCCACGGGTTATCCTCATTGTACAAATTAGATTTATTCGAAACCAATCTTGAGAGCTTACTTACAACCATCAAACAATTTCCTTGGTTGCAAGTGTTAATCTTGTGGAATTGCAAGAGATTGAAGTCATTACCAGAGCTTCCACCAAGCCTAGGACATTTGGATGCAGATAGCTGCACTTCACTAGAGGAAGTGTCCAGCATTAAAAAGCTTTTTGAGCAAGCACTGTTCTGTCAAGATGGACCATATCGATGCTTGAAGTTGATATTTACCAATTGCTTCCAACTGAATGAGAAAGGTGTGGGGAATCATGGAACACCAAAGTTGGAGACGCCATTTAAGCAAATGGTGAATGTACAAAAAGATTATCATCAGGTCAGCTTCTTCTTCTTCTTCTTCTTCTATATACATCTTCAATGTGGACAATTGATATTTATATGCATTGCTGAATAATCTATCATGTTTCTGATAATTGTAATTGAACAGGCATCCCCTCAAAGAAATAAGTTTATTACAAGCGTCCCTGGAAGTGAAATCCCGGAATGGTTTGATTTCAAGAGCTTAGGATCTTCCATAAACATCCAATTGCCTTCAGAGTGGTGGATAACCTCTCCATCTTTTGTTGCTTCCGTTGTTGTTTCATTCCCAGAGAGTTACAATGGTAGGAATTTTGGCATTAGATGTGAATGTCATCTAAAATCCTATAATGGCGACAGTCATGACCTTACTTGTTCATTCTCCCTTTGGGGGGTGGGACTACTAACCCATGAAGACCGAAAGTTTGGGTGGGATCACATGTTCCTCTTATATGATGATTTCAAAGTTTGGGAGTTCGTTGAAAGTCAGGCATCAAGCAAGTGTATTTACAAGGAGGCTTCCTTTAAATTCTACCCTCTTCTTTATGGGTCAAAACTAAGTAATATTTGTTTGGAGATAAAACAGTGCGGGGTTCATCTATTATTTGCAAATTAAGGATTCAATGTATGACATCTCAATGATGCTTCATATATTTCATCTGCAGTGAATTTCAAACCCTAAATATGTTGTTAACATATATTTTGTTAATACATATTTATCATAGGTTTTATTTATAAATGTTTATTTTTCACTCAAATTTTTTATCTTCTTTTTTTTATCTTTTTCATTTCCTTTTGTTCAAAAACAATTAGAAATTTAAGGCATATCTAAATGGATTTAAATAAATATTTATAACTCAAAGGACATACTTTAAAATATATAGTAGAAAACGTTCTAAATAAAATTATATAATAAATCATATTTTATATTGTTTTTAAAATATAAGTGCAAAGTTTTTTCTTTCCAAAATAAAATAGATCGCAGTTTTGAATCATGAATCAAGAAGAAAAAAAATATATATATATATATATATAAAACAAAACTTGGTTAAATGGCAAGATTCAACCTTGAGAATTATTATTTGGTAAGACAACATTGAGAAATTTAACATCTTGTAATAATTGACTTTATTCAAACATAAACAAAAGAAAACATAGTTCAAAGTTTTGGGTTTTGTTCTTGTGTTATGATTCTTTCTTTTCTAAGTTTTTTTCCCTCTTTTACCAAGAGGCTAAAATCTAAAGATTATAAAACAACTAACATATTTTAGGAATAATATTTCATAAATTTCATATACTTTTAGCAAATAATGACATGACATATCATTATTAAATTAAATAAATTAAAAAATATGGAAGACTTTTAAATAAATAGTAATAAATTTATTTAAACATGATTAAATATTAATAGTAACTATTATAAATAAATATTAATAAATCAAATATTTAGGATATCGAGTTTAAGGGTCTTGAGTTTAAAGTCTAAAGGTTTTAGCATTTATTTATAATTAATTACTATTTAATGTTTACATTGAGTCGTTTTTAGACATATAAAATATGACTCTATAAAAAATTCTAAATACATAGAAAAATTTAAGGAATAACTTACACTAGGATGATCCTAACAACTAAAATTTTAGGCATCAATAAAATTTTGCCACATCATCAAATTTTAAAGACATTAAATTATTATTATACACTTATCTATAGAGAAATTATTTTGTGGACTCTTCTCACCATATTATTCATGATCCATTTCCAATTATTTAATAACATTTCAACAATTTTTTCAAGTCATTAATACATAATTTTGGTAATTTTTTACCCTGAATCCAAACCCTAAATCTAAATTCATAACATTGAACCTTGAATATTAAACCTAAATCCGTAACCTCAAACTCTTGAACCCTGAACCCAAAATCCAAACTTGAACCCACCTTAAATCCTAAACTTCGGGGTTTGAGATTCAAAGTTTAAGGTTTAAGGTTTAGGGTAAAATAATTATCAAAATTATGTGTCAATGACATAGAAAATATTGTACAAAATTTATTATTTTTAAATTGGTTACACAAAAAATAACTTATGGAAAGAAATGATTAAAATTTGTAAAATGAGAAAATGTTTGTTTATAATTAGAAAATTAATTATTTTAAGTAATTTAATTAAAGTTAAATTAAGTTGAAAAGATATTAGATATAAATGAGGGTATAATAATACTTTGTTATGTTTAACATTTAATGACGTAGCACAATTTTATTGGTGTCTAAAATTATATTTTTAAGATGATCCTAATATAATTTATTCTCAAAGTTTAAATATAATTGTGTCGATAGGTGTATATATATATTTAATAATTAAATCCGATTCCAAACCACTAGATTTTCATGAGCCAAAACCTAATCTTGTTTAATAATTTGCAAAACTAGTTTTTATCACTTCTTAGAGGAACACAATCAAACATATTCTCAAACTGCGACTAGATCTCTCATTACCCTTTTTAAGAAATGACAATTGCATTAATTTTAGAGCATCGTATCTTACAAACTATATATTCCATTATCACCAGAAGCTCCATTGCTGCAACAAAATTATTTTGTTTGTAAACATTCATTTTTTATTACTAACATTTTTACTAATAGTATACAATTTCTTGAAAGGTCCTTGACCAACCACTTTAAAACATAAAATGCTCCTTAGCATGCATTGACTTGTAGTAGAGTTAGAATGATGTATAACTAAGCAAAGATGGTCTAACTTTAGAAGTTTAGCAGGATCGTTGAGTTGCTTGACTATTGAAATGTTCTAGAGAGCACAGGTTAGACTCATTGAAGTTTAAAATACCAACATTGTTAAAAAGTATGTTTTTTAGTATTCCCTGAATTACAAATGTCTCTTCCCTAGAATAAACACAAGATACGGTTGAATACGAGTATACAAGTAACACATTGTTTACTAGATATAATATGTGAGTGTAGCTTCAACTTCTACATAAAGTGTGTGAGAGTAACTTCCATGAAATATTTATATCTCTCCTACTTAAATTGAGTATTGTCTCTTTTACTCTAAGTATTTGATTTAAGTTTTTTTAAAACATCTTTTCAATTTTGCCCTTCCAAACTGATGGGTGTCGAAACCACCAAATAAAAATTCCTACAAAAAATTAACTCTAGATAGTAGTAAAGAGTAGTAGGGTCAAATCCATAGTGACTAGTTATTGTTATCCAATTTCATTTTTTATTGTGAATAGGATTTTTGTCGTGGTAATAGTCGTGCCCACAACTCGAAATGAACTCGCTGATAAATAAGCAAAGAAAATAAATTAAAGGAGTTGAAAATGTTTAGAAATTAAATAAGTGGGATGACAGAAATAAACAATTGTATTAATCAAAAATAAGATAATAGATTTGAATTTTGTAAACAGAAATATTAAGCCTTAGCCTTAGACTCGGTGAATTCCGGTTTCCGAATTGATCCTTGAAAATAATTTTTTTCTTCTAAACCATAAGTTAGTTATAGTGATCAAGAACATTCTAACTGTCAATTCTTCCTTTCGTAGTTGATTTCGGTACGACTTGTAAATCAACCCTTACCGATTGTCTAATTGCGATACACATGTTCGTAATTCAAGACCTCGACAGCCTTATGTTTAAAGAACTCAACTCGGATCAATGACCTCAACCATGTCGGATGTTTAAATCCGATCACTATCTCCCTAGACGAAAATCTCACTAGTATGACCCCCCAATATACGGCAATTTGTTCGCGGAAATTCGAATACAGCATGATTGACTCGTCTTCCCATCTGTACACCAAAACGCCTCCAGCCCAATGTGCACTTTGTATTGAAATCGAATTAACTTTAATGGACGAATTTATACTATCCCGTATTCCTAAGAGATGATGAATACCATTATGAAATATTTTTAATGTGGATTCATTTCTCACGATTCTTAACCAAAAAAAATACCAGCCTAAAGCTAAGTAGAAATTAATCATGCTTGGTTGGTGTATGAAAATGGTTTTAATAGAAATGGTGGAAGATGAAAAGGGAAAGGAACTTGGTAAGTAATAAAGCCAAAATACTGAAATTGAAATAAAAGTTGTCAGTGTACTTCACGTGTGAAAAGAAAGAAAAGAAATAAATTGATTTTTTTCTATTCAATTTCCAGGTATTCAAGGTGTGTTTGTGTTTTTTCAAAGTCCACCACACACCTTATTTATATAAAAATCATAAATTAAAATTAGCCTAAACCATCTAACAACTAATTACATGAAATAAAATATTAGATTTTCTTTTCTAAATATGACTTTTACAAAGTCAAAAATTTGATAAGCCCTTAAATGTCTCCAAATTTCTGATTCAATCTCTTTTTTATTGCTTGCACTCCAATTTAATTATTTTTTTGCTTGTTTTCAAATTAAAGCATTCGAATTCCATTCCTGACAAAATTTAAACATAAAATCACTAATTCAGCAGGAATTATTTTAAGAATTAATTAATTTGAACACGTAAAATATGTAAAATAAACATGCTATCAAATCCCCCTACTTAGCCTATGCTTGTCCTCAAGCATATTGTATGTTTCTACATTAGAAACTATCCAATAATTTATCAAAATTCAAGCCTCTCTTCTGCAACCATGATCAATGCAAATAATTTAGGCGAAAACGAATAAGTGTTCAAATACTCAATTTAATCAACAAGTGTCCATAAAATTCAAATATGTAAATTCATTCATTTCATAAATTGAAATTGAACCAAAATTTGCAAGGTATTTATTCTCAATTAATTATATAGTAAATTTGGGACATAGTCAAACCTTTTTAGGCGAAGTGAGATGACAACCTAAGCACCTTGCCCGGGTTACCCAATTTGACACGTATCCAAATGGATTAATTTTCCCTACTCATGATAGCTCGGTTAGCAGAGTGTTTGCAAGTTTCAGGTTCATCACTCGAACCTTTTTACGCGAAATGAGATGACATCCCCAGCACCTCATCCTGATTACTAAATTCGTTCACCTTCTCGAAATTTTCACTCATAACTTAAGCCATCAGTGGAGTAGATTTAATTATTCTTTTTTCCTTTTTCTTTTAATTAGCAAATATATTTAAAACCAAATACCTAAGAATGATATACTTACCAAGCAAATTTATAAAGAATCAATTTCCATGAAACAATCTAATTACAATATTTCAACTTTATAACACATACGTCGATTCAACTAGATAATGAACACTTTAATTCAAGACCCACCCAACTATCTAAATTGATTAAGCATTGGAATTAGAGGCTCAATGTCAAACAAATTAACAAATAATCCCATCATAAGAATTAACACATGCGAAAGAAAAACAATCATGCATTGAAAGAAAAACAATCATGCACACTTACTAATCCAACAACCCATACTCAACCTATGTTTGCCCTCAAGCATATTGTATAAGAATTAAAGTACAGTAAAGAGAAAGGTCAACTATCCTCCATGTGTATATTTAATTTGATGTAGGGTGGTTCAAGCAGTTCGGGTTGGTTTGACAAGGATTCAATCCTGGGTGTATGTTTCAGCAAATGGCAGCACTAAAATTTGACAAGGCGTGCCCACACCTTAGAAGTCCAAATTTGATTTATTTTTGGATGAAAAAGGATAGCTTCTACCATCATTCCTAGAAAACAATATAATAAAATAGATTAAATAATAATGTTTTTTTATTTTCAACATAAATTAAAATGAATTCAAAATTAAACAGATTAAAATAAATAAATATGGGTTGCCTCCCAAAAAGCGCTTTTATTTAACGTTGTTAATTCAATGACCTAAAATGTTATCCGTTTGGCCCATTGAGAATTAATTCTTCCATTACATGCACTTGGAAGTTCTCGTATAAAGGTTTCAACCTTTTTCTATTGTCCTTGAAGCACTTCCCAGATTCCTCCATCATTAGTGGATTGAGGCATCTTTGAGCTTATCTGGCTGGGCTTGTCTTTTCCTTTATTAGAATCCTTATATGTTCCAGTAATGATTTGAACTCTAATTTCAGGGTCTACATGCGAATGACAGCTTCACGTACTGGTTTTTTATCGTCGATAATTCTTCTAATTTAATTTCGAGATTTACATTTCTACAAAGCACAGTTTGTAGCTTATCCCTTTCAAAGTGCAAGCTTTTCAATAGTTCCATTCCATCGACACTAGAGACATTTTTTATTACACTAGGATGACTCATATCCTTATAAACATTAAACTTGACCACTTCACCGTCAAATTCCATGGTGAATGTTTCACTCCAAACATCAATTTTCGTTTGCATGGTGCTTAAAAATGGTCTTCTGAGTAGAATATGGAAAGAATTTGTCGAGTTTTCATCCTCCATGTCAACAATGTAAAAATATGCATGAAAGATTAGTTCATTTACCTTGATGAGGACATTTTCCAGCACTCCTTCCGGATATACTACAGACCTATCTGCAAGCTGAATGACTACACTTGTTTCTTTCAAAGGACTAATGTTTAGTAGTTTATAAATAGAAAAAGGCATAACGTTAATAGAAACATTTGTATTTCTCAATACTCATATGTTAGAAGAGATAACACAAGTTGCATGGATCAATGCTCATATATTAAGGCCAAACGTCAAATTGTTTACAAAAGGAAGGAAGGGCAAATTATTGCCAAATTTTCCCACAATTCAACACAATTGAACATATGTAAATTGTCGGCAAATTTACAAAAAAAAAAAAAGTAGTGACTATATGCCTAAGTTTATCAACATTAGCAATCATAGGCAAATTTACAAAAATTAACTTGCTTAAGTTAATAAACCAATAGTAGGCAAATTTACACAATTTCAAAAAGTTAACAAAATAAGGTCTATTCATAATGTTATCATTAGTTTGTCATAGATGACTCTTGAGTAGGAGGAATCCATCTAACAGTGGTTGGTTTCCTCTTGGGGCAGCATCTTTTTAGTGAGTTGGGACAGATTGTTGATGAGTTGCTGCAGTTTGTAACTGAGTTGGGGCAGCCTGTTGAGTTGGGGTACTCTCTTGCTGATTTGGGGCATTCTATTGCTGAAGTGGGGTAACCACTTGGTTATGAACACCAACTTTATGTTTTTTGACCTACAAGAACAAGGGAAATTCGTCAAACAAATCCATAAAAAGAAGTAATATAACATAACTTAAGGCAGAGGGCTTACTGGAATGTTTTGGCCAACTTTCCATTTGAAACTCCTCTTATTGTGACATTTTTTTTTTGCATTTACTGCACTTCATGTGCACCCTCTCTTGCTCAACCTTTCTGTTGTTTGTTGTTCATCAGGTTTTTTCCTTCTCACCTTAAGACCTTCCAGGTGGCCTTCTTAGTGTAGGAGGCAGCTTTGGCAGCATGTTTGACAAAGACACCCATTGTTTAGGACCCCTTATTGGCCTTATAAAGTTGGAGTAAATGTCAAGCTGGGTTTGGTTGGTGTACCACGTTTGTACATAAGTCTCTGGGAACTCATCTTTTAGATGAATGACAGCCAGTCAATGCATACAATGGATGCCAGTGAGAACCCAATTCTTACAGGAGCAGGAATTCTCAACTAGGTCCACCACATGTTGGCTACTTGGACCACATTCAACCTGATACCTGTCCCCACTAGCATGTGATGGAATATACCTAAAAAATAGTCACCATGCTTAGTTAAAAAACAATCACTAAAACAACATTATGAGCAGTCTCACCAACAAACATACATACAACACACACACACACACACTTAAAAAATATTAAAAAATAGTCACTGCATGCATATTAAAAAATAGTCAACAGCATGTGACCATCCCCATGAACAATTATACACACACACCTAAAATACAGTCACTGCATGCATATTAAAAAAATAGTCAACAACATATGACCATTCCCACCAACAATCATACACAAACACTTTAAAAAACAATGCATGCATATTAAAAAATAGTCAACAGTATGTGACCAGCCCCACTAACAATCATACACAGACAGATTAAAAAGCATTGCATGTATATTAAAAAACACTCACTAAAACAAAATGTGACTAGCAACATAAAGTTAGAATAAAGGCATTAGAAAGATTAAAAATGGTAATTTTACCTCAATGAATCTTTGATATTGACATCCAGCTTTTTCTTGATCTTTGGACACAACATTCCTTTCTACTTTTCAGCTTCTTCTTTCTTCTTGATAATCAGAAATATAATCTTGGTCCTTATTGTTTCCATCAAGGCCAAAATAGGTTTACCTCTTGTTTCAAGTATCATATACCAATAAACAACATAAATGATTAGTGAACTGCTAATGATTAGTAAGAAACATAAAACATAGGGGTTTTACCTTGTTAAAAGATTTAGAAAGATTACTCACCAACATGTCAGAATGGCTCCTAATTGAGAAGTAAGACTTTAACCAGTTAGTAGGGTTCTTTTCCTTCAACCAATCATAAGCATGCTGATTGGTTTTCTTTAGTTCATCCATGGCATCTTCAAATCCTTTGTAGTGTTTGCTCTAGCAGCTTTCTAAAGCAAATCTTTCAATTCCTTTTTCCGAAAACCAACCTTCTTGAAATTGGCATGTAGGTGTCTAACACAGTGTCATGTTTCTGCATTAGGAAACAACATACATATTGCTTCTAAAAGTTCCTGCAATTAAAACAAATACAGTTTAAATCTTTGACAAACCCTAAACCCTAAATAGAAACAACATAAAAAATAAATAAATAGAGTTTTACCTTTTGTTTGTTAAACATAAAAGATATCTGGTATGAGCTTACAATTTCAAGTCTATTGCGAGCAACTCCAAGAACCAAAGCCATGATGCTTGGTTTTCACTTTCAACAGTAGCATATGCAATAGGATAGATGCCATTATTTGCATCTATCCCAACAGCTACAAGTAAGTAGCCACCATAGTAGCCCTTCAAGAAACATTCATATAAACCTACTATCCTCTTACAACCAACCCTATAGCTATATTAGCATGCTTGCAAACAAACATACATCCTTTGAAACAACCTATTATCCAGATAACAAATTTTTGTTTCTCCCTTATTTTGGGTCCTAACCTCTAACAAATCCTCATAAATCTTCTCATATTGAGCCTTATGAGATCCTTCAATTAATTCTAATGCCCTAAGTTTGGCCCTCCTACATTTCGTTAGTGAGACTATGCAACATAATTCTCTTTTGACATCTTGTTGTAATGACTTTAGAGAATAATTAGGATCAACAATGAATTTTTCTTTATAATGTTCACTTATCCAAGTCGAGGTTACATTCTTATTTTTATAGACTTTAGAACAAGTATGGTTAGGGTTTGAACTCCTAATTTTTCAAGTCTAGTCAGTAGGGTCATTAGGGTTTAGTCTAAAGGCCCATATGAACCGAGAACATTTTTCACTGCAGACTGTCTTTAACCTTTTTAGATCATTTTTGGGAAACTTAATAAAATAACTATTCAACCTACCATACTGCTTGACAGCTTCTTTTAAACTATCTTTAGACTTAAATAACATTCCAACCTTAAGTCTAGGATTACTCATGTCATTCTCTAGGTTGAACTCGGGCCAATTTTGGCTATTTGAGTTAGATTCATGTACACTATCTAACCTCCCAGAATCATCACTATCACACAATTCACCTATTTCTATATCATCCATGTGAAATTAACTCTTATCCTATTAGACACATTACTTTTAAGTATCACTACTAGAAACATCACTACCAGACATTTCTTCTTCATTTTTATTAAAATTGTCATCAATTAAACCTGTCAAACAAATTACTCATCAATAAAGGCAAACAACATAGGCAAACACTTTAACCATTTTTGTTAGAAAATAACCAATACAAAAATAATTTAATACAAACACAACCATTTATGTCATGCACATGACAAACAATAACCAAACACCACCTAGATAATGACAGACAATAACCAAAACAATATAGAAGGTAAATAAAAAATTTAATATTACCACATACAATATAGTAGCTAGGATACAAACAATGGCAGATACAAACTATAAACATCAGTTTGATAATGTCATTCATACAATAGTAGATACAATAAACATCAGTTTGATACAAACAATAAACATCATGCACATAGCATGCCATACACATTATCTGTCTTTCACTTTAATAATCAAACCCTAATCTTTCATGCACATTAATAACGAATAAAACCAAAATCAAAATAACCTAAAATAACCCTAAATCGAAATAACCCTAAATCCAAAAAAAAAAAAAACTAAATGCAAAAACTTACTCGTTACAGTGGATGTAACAACATTGGCAACTTCTCTTTTATTGACCATTGTTGTTGAGAATTAAAAACACTGATAGGTTTCTGGTTTCTTCTTTTTTTCTCCCTAAACGAAGAAGACCGATCATTTTCTAACCCTATACCCTATTAATAGATTATTGAATCGATTTCTAACCCTAAACCAACCTTCTTAATCGATTCCCGAATCAATTTCAAACCCAAACCAACCCAAATCACAATCAATTTTTTTTGAAATCGATTTCTTTATTTCCCAGATCCCATTAATCAGGATTAGCTTCTAATTTTTTACCCTAAACCAATATAACCCTTTAAATTTTCCCCTAAACCCGCCCCAAACCAAGACCCATCAGCTGCTTCACCAACGTGGCTAGTTAACTGGCCACATCAGTTGGTTAACTTGCCACATCAGCGGTCTTGTTAACGCACTAACAGAAACTGTTAATCAGTACTATTTTGTCACTTTTTTATAATGTTAGTGACTGTTTTGTCACTTTTCTAAAGTTGAGTGATTGAAATAAAACCTAGGTGACAATTTTGTCAGCTACCCCAAAGTTGAGTGACTGTTGGTATAATTTACCCTTACTTTTATTAAGAACACCAATTCCAACCAATTGATTGGAAAATAAGATTACAGCTGTGGATTCAACTTTAATTGAATTAGTATTGTTGTTATTTTAACGTGAAATCAAATACAAATCAATTGAATTGTATATTTTCAAGACTCTTTAAAATTTTTTAAATATATAGAAAATTCTCGTAAAAATAATAATAAATATAGATGGTCATATAGTGGAGGTGGATGTTTTTGAAGAGATCCAAGTCATAACTAATTATTAAAATTCTAAAAGAAATTCAAGTACTTGAAATTGAATGTGAAAATAGTGAAAATAAAAATATCTCAATAAGTTATGTCAATATAAGAAAATATGGAACCGTGAAAATAAAAAGTTGTCGACAACAATTTTGCATGCAATATTATTATTGAAATAATGAAAAAGAATGAGGATCTTGAATAATTTTTTAAGAAGTATAGACATGGAAAAGATTAACCAAAATGGAAAGACACAGTTAAAGTATAATTAAATTCTTGAAGTTTCGGACCAATAGTTTAAGCATCTAAAAGTCTAATTAAATGAGTAGTTTTGAAAAAATGAAATAATAAAATATAGTTTGTCGCTAAGTCTTGGCATTGATTATGAGAAAATATAATATTATTTTGTGGTAGATGCAATAACCTTTAGATTATTATTAGTTTGGCAGTTCATGAAAGATTTAACAAGTGTCTTATGATTGTTGTTACAATCTTTATATAAATCACTTATATAGTGGAAGTTTGCATTTAAATCATTGAAGGATTTAGAATGCTGAAAGCATATAAAATTCCCAAAAAATACATATGAATTGATTTGAACATATGTATTAGTATGAAATAATCATGATCAAAGTTTTGTTATGATTATTGTTGAAAACTATTGAAGAGATCAAAATATATTTCTCCAAGAATTTTCCTCGTTAATGACTTTCAAAAGAATAGTGATATAAATGCTTAGCAAATACGTTTAAGTGATCATTTGAAAGATTCACATTCAAGATTGGATACGTAGAATACGAGATATTATGTGATATCATGAGGGGGAGTAAATACGTGTTAGACTATTTTTTCCTTAACTGAGGTTTTGTTCCATTGATAAGGTTTTTAATAATGCACCTTTCCTTCATTAGGAAATTTTTTCCACAAGATTTTTATGTTAGTAAAGTTTTAATGAGACACATTATCTATCAGCAGACATCAAATGGAAAGCGTTATGAATATTTTATTATTAAGTGAATATCAACAACACCAAGATAAGTTTGATATACTTTAGTATTCTAATAGTCATTAGAAGTAGAATTTTCTTTTTTTTTATATTTTTATATCTATAAATATAAACTTTGAATAATCATAATAAACATTTTCGTTGATCAATAAAATTGATATGTTCTCATTTATTTTTCTATTTATGGTTGTTTCACTTTCTCTTTTATTTATTTCATAATAATAATAATATTTTTATTATCAAAATAATAATTTAGGTGACTGAGTCAACGTTGATTTTACATTATTTCATATCAATTCAAATGTATCGGACGCTACCTTATTTCCATGAAACTCTTTAAAAGGAAAAAGAAAAATCCACGAAAGAAAAAAGAAAGCAATTATTGCGTCTCTTTCTGTAGTGGTGGATGCTTCTGTTTCGGTTGGAAAAATTAGAATGATTTTAGATACATGCTATAAGAAAAATAACAAATATATAAAAATAATTTTATTTTATATAATATAAAATTTATTTAATATGACGTATATAATAAGTAAACATTATGTGATAAATATAATTTGTAAATGAAATTAACACAGACAAAATTAAGAATAAAATTGAAAAGCAATCAAGATATTAAAGTAAAAATTATTATGAAATAAACAAATTCATTAATTAGAATATATACTTGGTATTCCTCTTCAACTTTTTTTTTGTCAAATCATTCTAAAATTGATGAAAATACTAACATTTGTTAATAAAATTTAAAAATATTTTTATATTCTTTTATTTTATTTTTACTTTTAAAAGTGTCTTTTAATATTTTAAAATTTGTAAAACTTAATTAATTATTGATGTAACATCAATGTGACAATTCATATGTATACAACAAATAAATATTATAATATAAAAATTTATGTGATAAATATAATGTGTAAATAAAATTAAGACAGACAAAATTAAGAATAAAATTGAAAAGGAGTTGAGATATTAAAATAAAATTATTATAAATTAATAAACCAAATCATTAATAAAATATATATTTTTAGAGCTCTATAAGTTTGATTTAGGCATTTAAATTTTTTGTTAACTCTGTTTATAATTTTTAAATATAATTTGAAATAAAAATAATTTAAAATTTTAAAATTGTATATTTTTTACTTTTAACTTGGGAGGAAGGGTTAAAACATTAAAATATAAATGGTCTCCAAAGACTCAGCTTTCAATTTGTTGGAGGATATTAAAAGTCGTCCAATTATCTTCAAATGTCTATGGTCCCACACGCTTTTGCAGTTGATGTAGTTGACTTAAAAAACAATAGTTTTACTCAGAATCCAAAAATCTTTCATCAAATCCGGCGGAACACCAATATGCTTGCTTCAACATCTTCTTCTTCTGCTGTTGATATGATCAAAGCAAGGACATATGATGTTTTCCTTAGCTTCAGAGGCGAGGATACTCGTGATGGTTTCTTAAGTCATCTGTACAATGATTTGTGTCGAAAGACAATCGAAACTTTTATAGACAGCGAAAAGCTTCGAAGAGGAGATGAAATTTCCGAGGCACTGTTGACGGCCATTCAAGGATCAAGGGTTTCAGTCATTGTTTTCTCCAAAGACTACGCTTCTTCCAGATGGTGCTTGGACGAGCTGGTCAAGATCATGGACTGCAACAAATGTGTTGTTCCTGTATTTTACGGTGTAGACCCCTCAGATGTACGGAAACAAAGAGGGAGTTTTGCAGATGCATTTGCAAAGCATGAAGAAAATTTTAAGCATGAGCTTGAAAGGGTGAAGTCCTGGAGAAGTGCTTTGACTGCAGCTGCGAATTTATCCGGTTGGGATTCACGAGTCACTCGGTAATTGCATCTCCTTTTCTTTACATTCAATCCTGTTTTTCTTTTTTAATTGATTTGGAAGAAGAGAGGTTCAATCCTTATATTATTTTTTAAAAATTATAGAATTACTAAAAAAAATAGATTCAGAATGATTTTTATAAATAAATATAGCTTCATTTGAATCTGGATATTTTAATTGTACAGATATTTTATGCATGTGATTTTTAATAATTTCAAAATAAATTCTACATTTTATTATTATTATTTTGAATTTTAATGGAATAAACCTGAACGTGTTTTTGAATTTCAAAATTATACGATTCTTTTCTATAAATTAAAGTTCTCAAAATTTTGGATTTTATCTATTTTTAGAACCTATAAATTGTTATATATTTTTTACAATTTTATTTTTTTTTTTTGCACATTTGATTATTTTATTGGATGATGTAATTTTAAAAAGAAATGTGAAATAGGATAAGGGATAGATAAAATGATATTAGAGAAGGTAATGTCACAAAAGATTTCTTGATTTACCAAACATGGAATAAGAATTAATGTGTAGTACAAGAATCAAAATATTCACTGCAGTGATCCATCTATACTACCCTGTTAGAGTTGAGGGTGGATATTTGGCATGAAGGATAATTTTAAAATTTTACCATATTTTAAAGGTTAAAATTTTCTATTACTGCTACTACTTTATAAATTCCTATATTTTATTTTAATTATTTTTAGTTCTTATATTTTTTAATTGGTCAATTTTAGTTCCTATATTTTTTTCAAAATTTAAAATTTTAGTTTGACCCAAATAGTAGCAGTTAAGTCCATTTAGGTTATGTTTGTTTCATTGAAAATAACTTCATGAAAATGATTTTTAAAAAAGTTAATATTTTCTGGAAAATGTCTTACGCTTTCAAAAAGGTAAGTCATTTTACATGGAAAATAACTTATTTTACGTTGACTTGTAAGTCATTTTTGTTGACTAAATTGTTTTCTGTGAAATAAACAAACACAAAAAAAAAAAAAATATTTTTCAGAAACCTTTTACATGTAAACAAACAAACCTTAAGTTAAACTCAATTATTAGTCATGTATTATGCATATAGTTCTAGATTTAGTATATTATTCAATTGGATCATTTTAAGTCCTTATATTTTTAAATTTTAAAATTTCAATCTTGATGCAAATAATAGTTGTTAATCTATAGTGAAAATTACAAGCAAGCGTGGCTTACACATATAATAATAGGTTTGTTGCATTAAATTTGAAAATGACAAAACTTAATTAATAAATTTAATAATTATCATTTGGTGAGAATTGAAATTTTATAATTTCAAATCAATTTAGTTAAATAATTTTTATTTAAAACAATGTGACCTATAAAAGAAAACCAAAATTCCTTTAAATCCAAATATTAAAAAATGAAAATGCAAAAAAGAAAAGAAAAGAAATATATAAAAAATTGAAAAAATATTCTTCTTTAAATATCAAGTTTATTATATTATTTTCTTTACGCCCACTTTTTTTTTAAATATATTTTTATTTGGAAGAAAATAGATTAAGCTTGGACTTTTTTTTCAAGCAGTGTGATTCATCTATGTTACCCAGATTTGAGTTGAGGGGCAGATACTGAATAACATGCCAAGCATCTACATTGAACAATGTTAGGGTGAGTTTGAATGAGCGATTAGGTGCAGTGCATTTAGTTTATTTTTTATCTTACACTACAGTATTACTATAATAATTAATCTTACCGCTACCGTTATTTTTACACTAACTACAAATCAAGTCACCGTTCATCCAAACCTACCCTTAATCAATTGAATACTGTTATCATTTTAATTTATTTACTTATGTTTCCTTTTTATTTCTCCCATAATTTGTTTCTTCATTTAATAAATAGGCCTGACTCAACACTGGTAGATAAAATCGTCAAAGATATATTAAAGAAACTGGACTGTAGAACCTCAAGCGCTAATTTAAAGGGTTTAGTTGGAATTGAGCGGCGGACGCAACAAGTTGTGTCATTATTTCAGGTTGGAGATTTTCTAAAGCTAGGTATTTGGGGTATGCAAGGTATAGGCAAAACTAAACTTGCTGAGGCAATTTTTTACCATGTTTTAAATGGTTTCCAAAACCACTCCTTTCTGGCAAACGTGAGAGAACATGAAGAATCAAGAAATTTATCCCAATTGCGTAAGAAATTTCTTTCAGATATACTGGAAGATGAAAATTTAGATATCTCAACACCCACAATCATACCAAGCTTTGTTAAGGACAGGCTTTCTAGAAAGAAGGTTTTATTAGTTTGTGATGATGTGTCAGAGTTAAGCCAATTCGAGTTTTTATTCGGAGGAATCGATCCGTTCGGCCGTGGAAGTCTACTCATTGTTACCACTAGAAATAAGCAAGTGCTTATCCAGTGTGGCATGAATCTCATTTATGAAGCGAAGAAATTAAATAAATATGAATCTATTCAGCTCTTTTGCCAACATGCCTTCAAAAGCAATCATCCTATAGAATATCAGTTGGGGCTATCACGGATGGTTTTAAGTTTTGCTAATGGAAACCCCTTGGCTATTAAATTTTTTGGGTCCTCTCTTTATGGAAAGAACAAAAACTACCAGGAAAGTGCAGTAAAAGAACTAAAGCAGATTCCTAACCCAGATATTCTTAAATTGTTGAGAAGCAGTTATGATGGACTAAATCCTGTAGAGAAAGACATATTTCTTGACATTGCTTGTTTCTTTAAAGGGGAGGATCGAGACTTTGTAACAAGGATTATGGAGGCCTGTTATCCTTCTGCATATTCAAGAATTGAGAACCTCATTGATAAGTCTCTTATATATATTTCACAAAATAAAATAGAAATGCATGATATATTACAACAGTTGGGTCGCAATATTGTTCACTATGAATCACTATCAAAGCCTGAAAATCGGAGTAGGCTGTGGATTCCTGAGGAGATCTATGATGTGCTAACAAAAAACAATGTAAGGGCCTTGTTCATTATCTCTGAACAAATCCATGTTTGACAGTCATGTTTTAGTCTTATTCGAACACACATCTTTTTATTAAATACATACATGTATATGATAATTATCTTGAATTAATATATTGGCTATATTTTGACTCCAAAAACTGCTCTTGGGTTTAGGGAGCAGAAACGCTCACAGGCATTGTACTTGATATGTCCAAACTTGCAAAGTTGGAATTGGAACCAATAGCATTTATGAAGATGCGGAAGCTTAGAATCCTCAAATTCTACAATTCGTGTGGAAGAACCTTACTTTCTAAAGGGCTTTTATCACTTCCTGACGAGCTAAGGTACCTTTGCTGGGAGGGATACCCTTTGAAAACTTTGCCGTCCACGTTTCATCCAAGGTACCTAGTTGAACTTGATATGAGTTGCAGCAATGTCGAACAACTCTGGGAGGGAAAACAGGTACTCGTCAAGATATGAACAATTTTTCTTTTGCCATGAACAAGTATTCCAATATCAATGTATGGTGTTTTGTGGATTGATGCAACCATGTTTGGAACTAATTCCATTTCTATTTCTTGATTTTATAAAAAATAATTGAACAGATATATATTTAGTGCTAATGTCCACAAGCTAGTAGACATCTACAAAGTATAGCATTTCTAGTATGCATCTGGATTCGATGACAATGATTCTAATTTCTTTTGACTAAGTTTCTAGCTTTACTCTTCAAGAAAAATTGTATTTGGATTTCATTTGAGCAAAAATGAACTCAAGGTTTTGGAATTTCGGACTAGGGATGTTTCTTAGCATTGTATCATATATTTTCGGACGGATGAAAACTAAAGCACCTTAGAATTGAAAGATTATTAACCATAAACTAAAGAAACCAAGAAAATATCATCCCTTTTTCCATCATAGAAGAAATGAATTGCATGTAGTAATATGCATACCTTGTTTAAGGTGTAAAGGTTCGCATAGCAAAGAATATGCATAGTAGGAGAATGCAGGATTAAATACATTAGTCCATTCATCCGGTCTTGGCATGTGTAATAAGGTGAGATGAAAGTTCCAAATGTAATATACAAAATTTGTTTCATATATCATCCTTCAAGCACAAAAGTATTGAATGAAACAAAACGAAATCAATTCGTAATCTGAAATACTTACATATTTTGTTGAATGCAACAATGTCACAACTCAACATACTCATTGATCGCATACAATATAAACAATATTAGTTTAACCACTCACATGCTCCCCAAAGCGTCCTTCCATCCGAACACTTCTATCGCTTCTTCGAGTTTCTTCATGTCAGTCTCATCGTCCCATGGTTTAATATCCAACAAGACAGAGGACTTGCCACCGAGACCAAAGAATAAAATCCCAAGTTAAAACAGTCAACTTAGAACCAAAAAAGTTTACAAGCATTAGTCTTGTTGTTAAAGGACTCACATTCTTTCTTCTTGCCGGAGGCCTTAATAAAGATTGCACGTTCTTCACCGCTTTCTTTTCCTCCTCGCCTCTTTCACCCAATCAGATCTACATCATCGTCATCGTCGTCATCATCATCCTCAAGAATGCAACTGCATTATTTACATATCAATCTACGAAGAAAAGTGGACATCAACAGTCCTTGGATGAACTCGCACCTTCTAGCTTTCTCCTCGTGATCCTTGTCCCACGCTTGGGATGTTGAGGCTTTTCGTCGAGATAAACTAGCGTTAGAAACTTAGGACCGGTTAATAACTTACGAGATTGAATGCCAACAGCAAAAAAGCAAGCGACTCTATGCATCCAATACGCTTAATGTGTTCATCAATTGTGATGAGGGATCTAAGTTACTCAGACTTGGAAATCATCGAGATGGATAAGTTCACCTTTTTTAAAGCTTTTCACGATTTGGAGAGTTTTGAATGTCATATCCCTATACACATAAAATAAAATGAAGAAACAACGCCCAAGCCACTATGATTTAGAGATTATCTACCTAATGACGAGAAAGAATAATAACAATAAAACATATTAACTTAAGCCATGACATTTCCGAGTCAGAGTGACTTTGCTCCAAGTTGTTCACTAAATCAAAGGAGCATAGTGGACTACCAAGAAGCCACCATATTTTGGGGACCAAACAAAGAAACAAGTGGACTAATATAGCAAATATAAATGACACAAAGACTTTTACCCCGAAATTCTTTATTTCCACTTTCCTTTACCACACTTGCTTTGGCAATAGAAAGAGGTTGCAAGCTTAAAGGCTCATCACCTGTGGAGGACTAAACATAAATGAAGATAATAATGGATCAGCTTCAACATTGGGAGAAGGAAGAATGAAGATCCCGCAAGAAGGGCCTGCAAATTTCCTTCTCGCACTCTTTCCTCAACATCGAAAATGTCAAATTGGACCCACCTTGCGTAATCACGCTATACCTGAACGTAATGTCCATCAATTTCTTCATATCCTCCTCCTAGAAACAGATCTAAAAACAACATTTAAAAAATTCAAAATTCATCACTAGTCCTAATCATTTCTAAAATTTACAGAGAAACAAACGAAACAAATATACTAACCAGATCGTGATTGATTTACGCCTTAACGAAGACAAAGAAGAAGAAGAAGAATTGGAGAATCGAAAGCTCCATGAATTTGACTCCATTTTCTCGAGAAAACAAATCAACTTCTTCTTCTTTTTGATCCAAATATTTATGAATCTTTTTCGTCTCTTCTTTTTGAAAATCTTTTGATAAATTTATTGAAATGAAATGTCTAAAAGCTTCATAAAATTATCAAAATTATTTTCAAGATTAAAAAATAAAATTAAACCCTAAAAGATGGAAGAAACAATCGGGAAAAAAATAATGTGGAGAGAGACTCTCCACCGAGTTTCGCTATCTTTTATGAAACAAATTGTTTTTTAATCTTTTTGCCTTTCTTTTATTTTATTTGCATACTTTGCCCTTTAATTTTAAATAATTGTGAAAATACCCTACTTTTTCAATCGCTATTGTGATTGCGTTACAGTATGCAGGACGTAAGTACCTCACGCACGAATTTGATTGGGTATTCGTTGAAACGCGTTTTATAATCGCCCTATGTTTTGACCGCCCACGTATCCAATGGAGCCGCTATTTTACTTTTGGGGTTTGGGACAACGAATGTTGTTATAGATACATCGATGTTTCGCTTGTAGAATGGGACAAAAATATTATTTTTAAATTTTGGTAAAATATTAAGCTTTTATTGAATTTGATACCTTTTTATTAATAAATTATTTTTAAAAATAATTATTAAATTGATTTTAATAAAATTAATAGACTAAACCATTTTATTGGTTTTTTTTCTTTTTAAAAGAGAATTTAAATTCTATTTTTCATTTTTATGAAAAATTTATTTATTATTTATTGAATCAAATGCTCAAATATATCGAGCAAATGAAGACTTTTAATTTGTACAAGTAGTGTGACCAAAAATGTCATAAAATAATAATTTTAACATTTCAAATGACTTAAATAAAATTTTCAAATAATTGATAACTATTTTGTAACTTATAAAATTGAATGACTAAAATATAAATTTATTAATAATTTAATAATTTTGAATGTAATTTATTTTTATTTTTTAAATCAAACTTATCCATGAAATCAACCAAGGAATGAAGATGGTAGCTAGCCACTAGGCTTAGCATGCAAACCTTTGTTTTTGCATAAAATTCTCTTTTCATTTAACAAAGAGCTAGGTTGTGGGTAGTGGCACCATCCAATGATGGATGTTGACTTGGAGATAAATCCAATAATGTCACTCCTCCCTTTTGGAAGAAGAAAAATAGTATAATTTTATTTTGATCGATGTGTTAGGTAAAACCTCAAGGATAAATACTAGACCATAAAACTCGAATCCTAAATTACTCTAAACTACAAACCCTAAACCACAATTCAAGACCAACTTTTGGGAATTCATGTAGCCAATGTTAGTGTAGTACAAAACATATATTTTAATATCTAACACATTAGCCATATCCCTCATGAGGATTTCGATTTGGATTTTGGGTCATATAGATAACACCCAAACCCTAAACCATAAACCCTAAACCCTAAAATCCTAAACTAAAATTATAAACCCTAACTTAGAAACCTAACACATTAACCATTTCCCTCAAATCCCTAACCCTAAACCCTTAAACCATAAACCATAAACCCTAACCCTAAAACCCTAATCCATTAACCATTTCATTCTAAACCCCTAACCCTAACCCTAAACCTTAACCCTTAACCCTTAACCACTAACACTTAAACCTTAATATCAGTAAACACTAACATATTAAACACTATACAATAAACCCAAACAACAAACTTTAAAACACTAAACCCATACACCAAAATAACAAACCCTAAACCATGAAATTAATATACTAAACATTAAACCCTAAATCAATTTTAATAGCTTAATTTATAACTTAAATGAAAACTTCTATATTGTTTAGTTAACAATTTGTAACTTCTCATAATTAAGTAACTAAAATGAAACTTTCTCATAGCTTATAAGTGAATGTATCAAAATAAAATATAATTCAAAGCGAGAAAAGGAAAAATATGAAAATTTTTAGCGGCGTTTTATTCATCATGTTTTCATAATAGCTCAGGAAAAAGACCATTTTCAATATGACTAGTGTTTAAGTTATTTTGCAGTACAAAAAAGGAGTTATAACATTAATTTATTAGGGTTATGTTTGGGGAAAAATCGAATCCAATTCCAAACCTTTATATTACTAAACTCCTTGAAATATTTTATTATATGTATATATTTAATTTTGTTATTTTATTTATACTTAAACTAATAAATAATTAAAATTGAGTTTACATTTTATGTTGAAATTAATCAAATTTAAATCTTTAATTTTTATTAATTTATTTAAATTTAAAATTATTTGACCTTTTTATTAGAGTAAAGAAAAGAATTGTTTAAATGCAAAATTTTAGACTTTATTTAAAACCAAATTTTTATAGTAAAATTATGTAATTTTTTAAATGAATAATTTTATTGATCGATCATATATTAGTTTTATTTTTAAGAAATTTATAATTATGAGCCAGGGTGAAAACAATTATAATATAATAATATATGACAAATAACATAATAAAAATAATTTATAATTTAAACAACATATAGAAAAATAAAATAAAAAGATTGTATATTTACTTTTATTGATATTATATTTATTTATAATTTGAATTTACTTTAATATAAGATCATTTTATTTTTATTTAAGTGCGGGACACGTGTTATAAAATAAGTATTTATTATTTTTATGAAATTTTAATTATTTGAAGTTGAAAAATAATGAGCCAATGAAGGAAGCACCATAATTTCAATTTTATCCTAAATTGAGCTTGAATTTTAAAAGGGAACCTAATCTAGATTAAACCAAAATTTGAGGGATGAGTTGGAATGAAGCTCAAACTTGTTGGTTCTAACTTAATTATACCATTTTGAAGATAGTTCAATCTTTTGTTGTAATGTGGTGATTATTTTGGTCATATCTGTTGCATTGTTGTTCTTCAATGTATAGAAATTTATCAAACACTTTGATGCTTGCAGGATTTTGTAAATTTGAAGGTGATCAATCTCAACAATTCTAAGAACCTTGTAAGAATCCCGGATCTCTCAACCGCCACAAATCTTGAAAAGATAAACCTTTGCGGGTGTTTTAACTTGCGTGAGCTTCCTTCATCCCTTCAACATCTGGAGAAGCTAACTCTTTTGGATTTCAGTTCTTGTAAAAGTATTAGATCTCTGCCTAGCTTTTATAAAGCCACATCCCTCACCAAACTTCATCTCAGTGGCTGCTCAAATCTGTTTAGTTTTCCAGAGGCTTCATCGAATGTAACAGAGCTATGGTTAGGTGGAACTGCAATTGAAGAAGTTCCTTCCTCCATAGAATGTCTCTCTAATCTTCGTTTATTGGACCTACGGGGTTGCTGGAGGCTTAAATCTCTCCCCACAAGTATTCATAAATTGAAATCTCTTGAGAATTTCAATCTTGGAGATTGCTCAAGATTGGAGACCTTCCCAGAAATCTTGGACATCATGAAGAGATTGAGAGATCTTGATTTAAGCGGAACAGTTTTGAAGGAATTACCATCTTCAATTGACAATCTTATTGGTCTTAAGTATTTGAGATTGAACAACTGTGAAAACCTTGTTTGCCTTCCTGACAGCCTTTATAAATTGAAATCTCTTGTGCATCTTAGTCTTTGTGGTAGTTCAAATCTAGTCGTAAAAAACTTGTTTACTGCCATTGGAGACAGACCAGTGAAGCAGAAACATCTCCCTGGGTTATCCTCGTTAAAGAAGTTAGATTTATCGGAAAGCAATCTTGAGAACTTGCCCACAACCATCAAACAATTTCCCTTGTTGGAAGAGTTAATCTTGAGGAAATGCAAGAGACTGAAATCATTACCAGAGCTTCCACCAAGCCTGGTATATTTAGATGCACATGACTGTACTTCATTAGAGGATGTCTCAAGCATTAAGAAGCTTTTTGAGCAAGAACTGTTTTGTGAGGATGGATCGAATCGATTCTTGCAGTTGAAATTTAGCAACTGCTTCAAACTGGGTGAGAAAGGTGTGGGGAATGATATAGATGCATCTGACAGCACTTCAGTAGAGGAACTCTCAAGCATTAAGAATCTTTTGAAGCAAGTAGTGTTTTGTAAATCCTTGGGTTGGCTATTTACCAACTGTTTCCAATTGGATCAGAAAGCTCTGAGAAGTCCTGAAACCCCAAAGTTGGAGATGCCATTTGAGCATATGGTCACTGCACTAACAGATCATCATCAGGTCAGTTTCTTCTTCTCTAAATATCTTCAATCTGGTAGATAGCTATGTTCTGAATAATCAATCATGTTTCTAGTAATTGTAATCAAACAGGCTCCCCCAGAAAGGAAAAAAAGAGCTTGCATTATTACATGCGTCCCTGGAAGTGAAATCCCGGAATGGTTTGATTTCAAAAGCTTAGGATCTTCCATAAACATCCAATTGCCTTCAGAGTGGTGGTCTAATAATAGCTGGATAAACTTTCCATGTTTCGTTGCTTCCGTTGCTGTTTCGTTCCCGGACTCTTATAATGGTATGGGGTTTTGCTTTACGTTTGAATGTCACCTAAAATACTGTAATGGCGACAATCATGTCCTTAGCTGTTCTTCCTCCTTTTCGTTTGGAAGCCGATTGTCAGATCACATGTTCCTCGTATATGATGGTTTCGGTGTTGGGGAGTTTGTTAAAAGTGAGGCATCAAACAATCGTATTTACAATGTGGCTTCCTTTCATTTCTATCTTGAGGAGTGGAATTCGTCCAAATGCAAGGTAAAGCAGTGCGGAATTCATCTATTATTTCCAAATTAAGGATTCAATGATGCTTCATCCTCATCTATACTGATTTTCAGAGCCTAAATATGTTTACCAAATATTTAACAGCACACATTTATCATTGGTTTTATTTATAATTATAAGTGGTTTTTATTAATGTTTATTTTTCGCTCAAAATTTATATCTTTTTTTTCATTTCTTATCATTTAAACATAATTACAAATTTAATGCATGTGTAAATTGATTTAAATATAAATAGGCTTAAATACTCATTGAGCCCTTGAATTTGTCACTTCTTCACAAGTTGATATTTATGCTTTTTTTCCAATTTATTAGAACTGAAATTTCATTATGTTAACGGGTTTGATAATTTTTTATAATAGTGTTAAGTTCGAGAAATGTAACATTCTTAGATTGTGCCACATCATAAAAACATAAAATTTAAAAAAATAAAAAAGTAAAAGGAATACTTCAATTTTTTTATTGGAATGAATTGGACATATAGTTGTAGTTAATTTGTCCAGGTTAATTTGTTTCAAAGCTTAATTTAAATTTTTTAAAAATTTTATAAACATGAAAAATATTATTAAATTTTATAAAAGTATTAAATAAAATTTTAAAAGTTCAAAAAATTAAAATATTATTTAAAATGATATCGAAATAAAATAATGATACCAATAAATTCATATGGGTATCGATATTTTTAGAAAATATTGATACTTTTGTTTTGGGAGTAGTTTTCAAAATGATAAAATTGTTTTAATCAAGTTTAAGAGTTTAAAATCGATTTTTGAATCTTGTCAAAATTTTCTAAGTGTTCAAAGCATTTTCAAAGAGTTTGGAAGTCTTGAAATGATATTTATGCTTTGAGCTTAATAAATTCTTTGTTCAAAAACAAATTTCATTCAAAATATAAATTTACATTTCCTTCTCTTCTCCTCTTTTTGTTATATAAAAAATCTAACAAAAAAAAAAAAAACTTGAGAGAAACTTAGTTAATTCAATAATGGAAATTGAGAAAGGTGAAAGAAAGAACTAACATACACATACCAAAATAAACCGTCATGTATCTAAAAACAAGATACCAAAATAAACATTAAGTTCTAGAGATAGGAAAATGTGCAATGTAAAATAAGTGAAATGCATGAGAAACGAAAATGCATCCTAATCTTCTTTAGGTGGAGGAAGAGGAGGAAATTGAGACATAAGAAAAGCAATATTGTCTTCTATCCTAGACAGCCTATAATCTACACACTGGTGCGAAAATCTCTAAACTCCTCACTTAAGGAAGTAATAACACCAAAAATAAATACAGACATGTCGCTGGAGAGAGTCGGAGCAGATGAAGAGGCCGGTGAAGGGGCCTGCTCGACTAGAGGAATATCACCATGAGCTTCTTCAAAATCTTCATCGTCAACATCTAGAGGATTATGATTGTCATCTTTTAACCCAAGTTCGGTAATAGAGTCTAATTTAAAACTAGCTTGATGAAGAACATAAAAACTAATAGGTTAAAATTTAACGATCATAGGAGGATCAATATGAATTGAGATGTTTAGGCATTTAAAAATGAATAACAAGAATGCGTCAAAGGGCAAGGTGAGAGTGCTAGTAAGCTCCTTGATAATATCATTAAATAAAACTAAGGCAGAATCAGGAGCCTATTGCTATGAAAACAATCGATCCACCAATAGTCAATAGATCGAAGAACAACATGTTTTGAATAAGGGTACAAAATTTAAGTGATAATAAAATGCAAACACAATATGGACACCATGCTCGAAAAATATGAATGACGAACGTTCAAAACCGAATTATAAGGACTTTTCTCATTTGAAGCGTTAATTTGAGTGTTGAAAGCCTACTAAAAGATAACACGTTTTGTTTCAATTTCATCTATTAATTGAATAAAACCCATAGATCATGACAAGTAGCCTAGTAAACACACAATGCGCGTTTGCTTTTGTGTTTTCATGATCCAACGGGCAAAGAGCAATTATTTTAAATTATTTTTTGGATTGGATTTTAGTTTTCTACTTAAAAAATAAAAATAAAAACCTACAATATGTGTGGTTAATGGACAATGCAATCAAATATAAGCGTACATGACATAAATTTTATGCCACGCATCCACAATAAAATCTGAGTCAAGAAAAATAATAGTATTAAAGGATTTTATAGAAAATATTTATTTAAAGATTTAAACTGATTGCTTAACTTCAATTAAATTTTGAAATATCGTTTTCTGGGAAAAATTAGAATGATTTTAGACATACGCTGTAAGAAAAACAAATATATATAATAATTTTATTGATACTGTACAAAAATTTATATAAATATTGCATATTTAATAAATAAAATAATTTAATATTAAAAAATTATTATTAAATAAACCAAATCATTAATCAAAATGTTATTTTTAAAGGTATAATTAAAAATATTATTTTAGAGCTCAATTTAATTTTTCGCCTCTTTTATCCTTTAAACTTGTATTTTTGTCAAATCATCTTAAAATTGTTGGAAAAATTAATATTTATTAACTTTTTGGATGTGACATCCACATGAATTTCCATGTGGATGAGATGTTAACATTTAATTAATTTTTAAAATTATAAAAATTAAAATATATTTTTAATATTTTAAAATTTTAAAATAATTTAAATGATTATAAATTCTTAAAATTTTAAAATTAATTAAACACTAACGTGTCATCTATGTGTATCAATTATAAAGTTAAAAAAACATTAACCTTTGCATCCATTTTGGAAAAATTAAATGGAGAATTAAATATTTTAAAAAGTTGAAGGGTAAAAAATCATTATACTTTACCTTCTGAAGTTATATAATTGCCATTTTAAAGTTATCAAACTGTTACATTTTTTACTCATATGTTAACTACTTTTAAGAGAGTAGTGTGACATGTTAATTTAAAGGGTTAATAACCAAATTAGGTCCAAAACTATAACTAAAATATCAATTTGAAACTTTAAAAATTTTCTTAATAAAATTCTATTTTTTTAAATTCAAAGAATATTGATTTGAATCCTGAACGGAATTCATATTTAAGATTTATATATTGAGAAAAGATTTAGAAGTATCAAATTGATATTTTAGATATAGTTTAGGGCTAAATTTATTATTAATCGTTTAAATTAAGAAAGTTAATAGGTGAGTGATATTTCGATAACTTAAGTGGTAATTATGCAATTTCTGACAGTAGAGTTGATTGAAATGTAATTTCAGTCAACAAGTTAGGGATAAGTTTACCCAAAGCTTTAAATGTAGATCTCGATTAGTTGGAGGCTCTTAAAGTGGTAAACTTAATCATAAGGTTTTAGCTCCCACACGCTTTAGCAGTTGATGTACTGTGTAAAATTGTCAACTTGTACTGAAAGAATAATAACTTTTTGATTAGACATTGTGACAAACAGACAATCAGTTTTTAATGAAATAGTAGCTGACAAGCCGATTGTTCTTCAAATTTTTTATTCTTTTTGCTTCTGTTTCAATCTTTCCTTCGTCAAATATCCAACACCTCGGATGAAAGGAAACAAACAGGTAGTTTTGCAGATGCATTTGCAAAGCATGAAGAAAATTTAAAGCATGATGTTGAAAGGGTGAAGTCCTGGAGAAGTGCTTTGACAACTGCTGCCAATTTATCCGGTTGGGATTCACAACTCACTCGGTAATAAACAATAGCTTTACTCATAATCCAATAATCTTTCATCAGATCCGGCGGGACAGCAATATGCTTCCTTCAACATCTTCTTCTTCTGCTGCTGCTGCTGATATGATCAAGGCAAGGACATACGATGTTGTCCTTAGCTTCAGAGGTGAGGATACTCGTGATGGCTTCGTAAGTCATCTGTATAAAGATTTGTGTCGAAAGAATATCGAAACTTTTATAGACGATGAGGAGCTTCGAAAAGGAGATGAAATTTCAGGGGCACTGTTGACGGCCATTCAAGGATCCAGGGTTTCAGTCATTGTTTTCTCCAAAGACTACGCTTCTTCCAAATGGTGCTTGGCTGAGCTGGTCAAGATCATGGACTGTAACAAATGGGTTGTTCCTGTATTTTACGGTGTAGACCCAAGATATGTACGGAACCAAACAGGGAGTTTTGCAGATGCATTTGCAAAGCATGAAGAAAATTTCAAGCATGAGCCAGAAAAGGTGAAAACCTGGAGAAGTGCTTTGACTGCAGCTGGCAAATTATCCGGTTGGGATTCACAAGTCACTCGGTAATTGCAACTCCTTTTCTTTACATTCAATCCTTTTTTTAAATATATGCATATATTGATTTGGAAGCAGAGAGATTAAACAGACTTTTGTTTTAAGCAGTGATTCATTTATGCTACCCAGGTTCCCGTTGAGGGGCAGATACTTGATATGAAAGACTTAACTTTTCCCTTTTATTTTTTTTTTTTTGTCATATATTGAAGGACCATAATTTTGTAGGCATAGAGAAAAAAAATAAGAAGAATCTGTTCTTGAACAATGTTATTGTTTGTTGCGTTTTCTATACCTTCATACCATTCTCTTTAACTCAAAGTTCATGACACCTTCATACCATTCTCTCATGTATAAAATCTATTGATATATTTATTTTCAAAGAAAAAAGTTATAATTTGAGGATTTAAAAAGGGGGTGTAGGTAGTGAAATTTGAATTCTACATCTGTATTTGAATGTTTTCTTTTTATAAGTCACCCTATGAATCAATTGAGGATTCACTTTATCATTTTTATTTATTTACTTCTCTTTCCCTTTTATTTCTCCTGTAATTTGTTTCTTCTTTTAATATATAGGCCTGACTCAACTCTGGTAGATGAAATTATCGAAGATATAGTGAAGAAATTGAATTGTGGAACCTCAAGCGCTAATTTAAAGGGTTTAGTTGGAATTGAAAGACGGATGCAGGAAGTTTTGTCATTATTTCAAGACGGATTCCAAGATTTTCGAATGCTAGGCATTTAGGGTATCAGAGGTATAAGCAGAACTACACTTGCCGACGCCATTTATCACCATGTTTCAAATGGTTTCCAAAGCTGCTGCTTTCTTGCAAACGTGAGAGAACATGAAGAACGAAGAGAATTATTAAAATTGCGTAAGGAATTTCATTCAACCATATTAAAAGATAAAAATTTATATATCTCAACGCCCACAATCGGATTAGGCTTTCTTAAGGACAGGCTTTCCAAGAAGAAGGTTCTGATAGTTTGTGATGATGTGTCAAAGTTAAGCCAACTCGAGTTTTTATTCGGAGGAATCGGTCAGTTCGACCCTGGAAGTCGAGTCATTGTCACCACTAGAAACAAACAAGTGCTTGTCCAGCGTGGCATTGATCTCATTTATGAAGTGGAGGAATTAGATGAAGATGAATCTGTTCAGCTCTTCTGTCAATGTGCTTTCAAAAGTAATATTCCTATAGAATATCAGTTGGAGCTATCAAAGATGGTTTTAAGTGCTGCTAATGGAAACCCTTTAGCTATTAGCCTTATCGGATCCTCTCTTTAAGGCAAAACCAAAAGCTACCAAGAAAGTGAAGTAAAGAAATTAAAGCTCATCCAAACAATGATCAGCTAAGAAAGTATATTCCAAATTTGAAGCTGATTTCAGCTCCAAGAATAGGGAAAGGTAAGCTTGCGGCTCTCAGCAGCTTGCATATATGTTCTTATTGATGTCACAAGTACTATTTGTATTGTTGCCAATGATTTTAGTGTTGAAGTAATGCTTTGATCTTCTGCATGCATGTTCCAAATCTTTGCAAAAGAAAAATTAGGTGAAACTTTGAAAGTAGCACCCTAAGGAAATTGGTGTTTGACTTTTCTGATGTCGCTTTCTGATATTCTAAAACTGTGCTTCACTTAGGTGCTGCAAATTTGTCATATACAGTCCTAAACCAAATTTTTGGGAAGAGTTAAGAGTTCAGGATTATGGATTCTATCAAAATACATTGGATAGACGAAAACAATTCTATGAGGATGAGATAAGCAAGCTTAGTGAACAACGATTCATGCCGATTTGGAACTTCCGTAATTTTTTCATTCTGAAGATTTGGTCCTCTTCTGAAATTAATGCAGTCATGGCTGATATTGATCCGGGGATAAACTTTATGATTTTCCACTCTTTTGTGTTACCTCAGCTTCATTTTTATCTTAAACATATATCATAATCCTTTTCTAGTTTCTATCTCTAGAGATTGTAAAAGAATAGGCAAACTTGGCCAAATCTATTTTACCGTTTAATTAATATAAATCCTTATTAACTATCACATTAGTTTACATATCCCAAATAAAAAACAGATTATTTTAACCTTCTAGGATCTGAATGACTCGTTCCGACTGTTCGTTAGTCTGAGGGTAATACGCAGTACTGCAATTAAGTTGAGTGCCCAAAGCCTCATGAAGTTTCTTCCAAAATCGAGATGTAAATCGCGGATCTCTGTTGGAAATGATCAAGACAGGAATTCCGTGTAGCCTCACAATCTCGGCGATGAACAATTTGGCTAACTTTTGCAAGGAATAATCCGTGCGGATCGGAATGAAATAAGCCGATTTTGTCAACCGATCAACTATAACCCAAACTGAATCCTTTTTAGTAGGAGTTAATGGCAACCTTGTAACAAAATTCATTATTACCCGCTCCCATTTCCACTAAGGAATCTTAACCGGTTGAAGTAGTCCAGAGGGCAACTGATGTTCGGCTTTAACCTTTTGACACGTCAAACAGTGGGACACAAAAGTGACTACTTCCCGTTTCAGTCCAGGCACCAGTATAGTTCTCAGAGATCCCGGTACATCTTGTTCCCACCAGGAAGCATAACATAGGGGTTATTGTGTGCCTCCTGTAGAATCGAGTGCCTCAATTCTTGATCATTGGGTGCACAAATCCAACTTTTGAAGCATATCACATCATCGTTACTGAAACTAAAATCAGAATTCTCGTTTGAGCCAACATGTTGCAATCGCTATATTAAGGATCCGTTGGTTTGTTGTTTAACTTGAATTTGCTCGTTCTAAACCAGTTTCACCTGAAGTTCAACTAACAATCCTCCATCCCCAACCACACTCAAATGAGCCATCATTGCTCTCAAATCTGCCACTGCCCTACGGCTAAGGGCATCAGCTACCACATTAACCAAACCTAGATGATATTCTATAATGCAGTCATAATCTTTAAGTAATTCGACCTATCGACGCTGATTAAGGTTCAACTCTTTTTGGGTTAACAAATATTTGAGGCTCTTGTGATCGGTATAAATAATGCATCTTTCACCATATAAATGGTGCCTCCAGATTTTTAAAGCAAACACGATTGCTGCTAGCTCAAGATCGTGGGTGGGGTAATTGCCCTCATGTGCCTTCAGTTGCCTCGACGTGTAAGCGACCACCTTATCGTTTTGCATAAGCACACGTGATACCACTAAATGTAACACCCTAAACCCGGCCTAGACGTCCAGACCAAGTTCGAGAATTACATCACGCATTCCATGAATCACACTAACATTAAACAATTAAAATAAACCAGTAACCATGTATGAAGGCTATGTATGGTCCTAGAAGGTATTGCAAGAAATTAACAAGGCGAAGGCGCGGGCCAACACCATGAACACAATGTGTCATGATAGCGACAACCTATATGGTTTCGTGTGACGGATTTTGACAGACCAAACTAATGTATTACCGATGGGCAATATCGTGTATACCTGATAAATAGGACTTACGATTGTGGGACGTTTGTAGCACTTCGTTATTCATGCGCTCATGCAATTGCAACTTGTTAGAATCTCCGTTTGGATCCCATGAGATATATCGACGAAGTGTACAAAATAGAAAACATGTACAATGTGTGGAGACACGTATTCTCATCGGTCCCAAATGAACGTAAGTGGCCGTCTATATCACTTGCCCCGTTTAAGTTGTTACCGAATAGAGAATTACGTCGCAAACTGAAAGGTCGACCTTGCTCGAGTAGAATACGTAATAATATGGATATTCGGGAAAGAACGAACCAACGAAATAATACGATGCCTATATACCATCGGTTGAGTCGTCGGAGTCATCGGGAAAGGAGATGCACAATCAAATATTAATTTTTGAAATTATAAAAAAATAATATTAATTTTAAACAATAAAGTAAATAACTAATTATAAAGAGCTTTGAGAAATTTAATTAGAAATTTGAGAGATTTAGGGAGAAATTTAAGAGCTTTAGGGAGAAATTTGAGAGCTTTTTGGCTAAATTTTGAAGAAATTAAGTGTGAAATATAAGAAGGGGGTTTTATATTATTATTTTTACCGTTGGACCCTCAACGGTCAAACAAATTCAAAAAAAAAAATAACCATTGTTGCCAGCAAAGCGCGTACCTAGAAATGAAATTTCGGAATGGTTTGATTTCAAAAGCTTAGGATCTTCCATAAACATCCAATTGCCTTTAGAGTGGCGCTCTAATAATAGCAAGATAAACTTTCCATGTTTCGTTGCTTCCGTTGTTGTTTCATTCCCAGACTCTTATAATGGTATGGAAATTGACATTGAATGTGAATGTCATCTAAAATCCTGGAATGGCGATAATCAAGACCTTAGCTGTTCTTTCTCCTTTTGGTTTGACAGCGGATTGTCAGATCACTTGTTCGTCTTATATGATGATTTCGAAGCTTGGGAGTTTGTTAAAAGTGAGGCATCAAACAACCGTATTTACAATGCGGCTTCCTTTCATTTCTACATTGTAGGGTGGGATTCCTTAGAATACGAGGTAAAACAGTGCGGGGTTCATCTATTATTTGGAAATTAAGGATTCAAAGTATGAGAGCTCAATGATGCTTCATCCTCATTTTTGTTATGTCATCTATACTGAATTTCAAACCCTGATCATGTTTATTAAACATTTAACATTTTCCGTATTTATCATTGAGTTTATTTTATTATTGTAAGTGATATTTATTAATGTTTATTTTTCTTAAATTTTATATCAATCTGACCCGGTTCAAAAATTTGAGTTTATTATTTATTTAATTTTTTTAAGAAAAGCATTAAAAAGTATATGCATTTTATAATTAATTTTAATGAAAATATTGTTATTACAAAAATAAGAATTCGGGTAATTAACTCAATAGTCTATCTTATTTCAAACCAATTCAAATATATCATAATTATAGGCGTTTGCCTTTTATAATTCTTTTATAAAACTAATTTAAATATTATTAATTTCATTATTTCCCAATTGAATTTTTCCAGCCACTCATTTTATGCCACGTGTCAGTAGTAAAATTTGAGCCAGGAAGAGTTAATGGCACTAAGCGGTTTTCATAAAAAAAATATTAATTTGAGGATTTAAGTGATTGATTAAATTCTATTAATAATTCAATCGGGTGAGGACTTAAAATTTATAATTTGATATTGTAAATTTAAGATTAAAATATGGTTCAAGGATCAAAATATAAATATAAAATGACCAAATACAAATTTTAATTTTAAGAAAAATAAATGCATGGTATTTAGAAAAATTCAAAAAATAGAGGGACCAACATGCACTTGCGAGCAAAGGTTATGCAATTTCGTGTATTACCTGATAAATAGGACTTGGGTCTGTAGGACGTTTGATGCATTTCGTTATTCATGCGCTTATGCAATTGCAGCTTGTCAAAATCTCCGTTTGGATCCCATAAGATATGTCGACGAAGTATATAAAATAGAAACATGTAAAATGTGTGGAGACACGTATTCCCATAGGTCCCAAATGAACGTAAGTGCCCGTCTGTAGCGCTTGCTCCGTTTAAGCTGTTACCGAATAAAGAATTATGTTGCAAATCGAAAGGTCGACTTTGCTCGAGTAGAATACGTAATAATATGGATATCCAGGAAAGAACGAACCAACAAAATAATACGATGGCCTATATATCATCGGTTGAGTCGTTAGAGTCATCAAGAAATGAGATGCACTGGGCCATGCATTCTAACCTGCCATAGGACTGGGAAAAGGAAACATACAAGAGTTAATATACATATAAGGGCTAGGATACGCATCTAGCATAATCTGAAAAGGCTGTGATGTAGGTGTCGTTGATTGAGGCATTGGGCCCGGTGATTGTGTGGGTACTGTTGATGGCCCAGTGATTCTGTGTGTGCTATTGATGGGTTTGGTGGTTGTTTGGGCGTTGTTGATTGGTCTGTCCCATCATCCCTTCTCATCGGTTTTAAAGGGCCCTATCGTTCTCTTTCCACATGGATTTGTTGATGCCTCTGCTCTTTCGACAGCAAATATGGCTTGCCATGGATCCTAAACCATAGCATGTAGTCCGTGGTGCATGCTAACTCTGAGACGATGATAGGTTTGCGATCAGGTATATGATTGTACCAGTTTTCCCAAATTTCTATATATTCCGACCAGAATAACGGCCAATTCGTATTCGTTAGCCGTAAGTCAATTTTGTGCTGCTCGTTGAGCACCTCAGGTTCCTCAAAAATCGGTTGTCGGAATCTAAATTATCGCAACACTCTATCCGTCTGGTGCATCTCGACAAAGAATAGTTTACTAATGAGACCTTAACATGCCAAATGTTCGAATTTTAAAAGAATTCTTTCGGAATTACTGCCCGTATTGCCAGATCCTCATATGGTGTCCTTTAAAACTATATGAATAGGATAACAATATTAGTTATATACATAATACTAAATTCTAAATACTAAATACTAAATACTAAATACTAAATACGAAACAACTATTTTATGTATATATATTTTATTTAATACTTACTTGCGCTTCCGACTTTTGGTCTAATAGAAGCCGTATATCTTCAAGAGCAGTAGGTATTCCAATATAACTCGTCGGATGGTTCTACCTAATTAAATAAATTTTCAGTATACAACTTCATTTTAAATTTATGAAATAATTGTAAAATCAAATAAAAATTTTACCTCGTTATGAGTGGGAATGTATATGGGTGGTTCATTCGAGAACATAAAAATGGAAAGTGAAACCGAGCCCATGATTGTAGTAGTGATAGGCATCATCCAATTTTGGCTTTATTTGGTCGCGTCGCCCCGCACATCTCCGGGTACAATGTTGCCAACACGGCAGACCCGTAACTAAGTTTGTCAGCTGCTCTAAAATCAACGAGTTTCAGCAGCTACCTCAGATGTACGAGGTTTCGTGACAAGTCCGGCATCAAATAACCTTCAATCATCTCAAGGATAGATGCCCGAGCATGTCGTATTTTTTCAACTTCAGTCGAATCATTCCCTGGCTCCGAGAATGTGTCTCGTAACCAGCCCATCTCAATCCGACCTCCGTAAATATGATTCAAATCACACTCAAAAGATCGTAATATATGGCTCCCCGATCAGCAGATTGAACGGACCCAATGAGTGCGGATCCATCCACCAGCAATCCTAATTGTAACTGGACATCCTCCAAAGTGATAGTACACTCTCTGCATGGAAGATGGAATGTGTGCGTCTCAGGTCTCCACATCTCTATTAACGCGCTAATGAGTTTTGGGTCCAAGTTGCACCCCGGCCTATAGTGGTCGTGTGCCAAAAACCTGCTTCCCTCAAGTAATTTTCTATCAACTGTGATGATGGCAGATATATTACAAATATAACATTATAACACCCGATCTACAGGCTGTTATAAAAAATTATAAAATACAAATTAGTTAAATTTACATAAATGAAAAAATATTAAATTATATTCAAAAACTAAAATTAATTAAAATTACATAAATAAAAAATATTAAATAATATTCAACAGTTAAAATAAATTGTTACTATTTTCATTTGTTCGACGAAGGTATGTTTATGATCGAGATGAATTATTAATTGAATGGTTAAAATATGGTTCAAGGATCAAAATAAAAATATAAAATGACCAAATACAAAGTTTAATTTTAAGAAAAATAAATGCATAGTATTTAGAAAAATTCGAAAAATAGAGATACCAACATGCACTTGCGAGCAAAGGTTAAAACAATGTATAATTGATTTCCAAAGAGAGGGCCGATTAAGCTTTGGGTTAACAACTCTTTTAACAGAAGTTAAAAGATGAGTGACAAAATTGTAATATTTTGATAATTTCAATGACAATTATATAATTTTTGAGAGTTGAATGGTTGAAATATAATTTTAATCAAAAGTTAAAGGACTAACTGGTGTAATTTACCTTTCATTTCAATTTGTTGGAGGCTCGTGCAATTGTTTTCAATGTGCAAGGTCCCACACGCTAGTGCAGTTGATGTACAGTGAGAAGTATGGCTGTAAGTTTCTAAGAAAGAACCAAATGTAAGAGTAATTAACTTTAAAAAATGGCTTTACTCTTAATCCAATAATCTTCCGTCAAATCCGGCGGAACACCCATATGCTGCCTTCAACATCTTCTTCTTCTGCTGCTGCTACTGATATGATCAAAGCAAGGAAATACAATGTTCTCCTTAACTTCAGAGGCGAGGATACTCGTAATGGTTCCGCAAGTCATCTCTACAAACATATGTGCCGAAAGAAAATCGAAATTTTTATAGACGATGAGGAGCTTCGAAGAGGAGATGAAATTTCACGAGGTTTGTAAATGTAACATTTTTTAATCGAGTTTAACTATAAACTTGGATAAAATTTGTTACAAAGAATATCAAAAACAAAAAGAATTAAAGCATAAATAAGTCTTACCAATTTATTAAATCAAATTTCAATAAAATTTTTGACTAGAAAAAAAGAGAAACGATTAATTCTAAGTCTTCCCGAAATTTAACTAAAATATAAGGCAAAATAATATAATAAAAAAATAAAAGTGTTCTTAATTAAATAAAGTAGAAATTTTTAAAATAAAATCTATAATTTTCATGTCGAACTTTAAGGGCGTTTTTGGTACCTTGCTGATATTTTTGGGCTTCAGAGACGAATCCCTGGAGACCAATTGGTTGGGTGGGAGCACTTGTTTCTGTGATGACAATGCTGAAGTTAGTTGGTTTGTGGGAACTCAGGCATCAAACAAATGAGGCCTGGTTTGGTTTAAACTCTACCCTCTTGTTTGCAAGGGGGATTGGTCTTAATGCATTTGTTGTGAGGTAAAGCATTGCGGAGTTCATGTATCATTTGCGAAGGACGAGGCAGAGGTACAACCACCTAAAAGTTTCAACTATCAAAGCTGAATCCCGCTTCAAGCTTAGATTATTATTTCAACAGAAGAGTTTTTAAATTATTTTTGGACTTAATTCGTTGATTCAATTTCATACTCTAATATTGTTAAAATGTGATGATGTGAAACTGGCAATTAAAGAGCATGACTATAAACATTAATAAAATAAAAGTATTTAAAATATATAAATTTATAAAAAATATTAAAATTATTTAACATTAAGAATGTATCAAAACAAATATTTCTCTTGATTCAAATGCACTTGGACTTCAATTTATTTAGATTTATTCTAAATGTGTTTTAAAGCAATATTATATATTTTAATTTTTATATTATTATTTTTATAATTATTATATATTGAACTGATGAATTCGGTGTAAGCACTAAATTTTACCCGGCTTAATTATGGGTTTACTTTTTAATTTTTTTAAAAATTAATTAAAAAATTTTATATTTTAACCCCTAAACTTTCCTAAAATTACATTTTGGCCCCAAAACTTTTCAAAATTACATTTTACCCTCATCTTTCTCAAAATTACACTTTGACCCCAATAGTTTTACTGCATTTACAGTTCAGTCCTTCTGTCAGAAAATCTCCAAAAATCCGGCTGATTTGGGCACCTACCCTCCGTGATTTCCGGCCACCAGCCTAAGGGATGGCCTCCCTTCCCCCTAGCCACCTGCTACCTGCAAGAAAACACTATAAATGAGGGAAATCAACCAAAAAAGGACCCCCATCAACAAAAGAAGAAAACCCACGAAAAAGAGAAAAAAAGAGAAAGAAAAAAAAAGAGAAAAAGAGAGGAAAGAAGAAGGAAGAAGAAGAAAAGAGAAGAGAGAAGGAGAAGAAGAGGAGGCGTCGCACCACCGGGGAGGAAGAGGCGACGGCGGCGGCGGTTGGAGAAGAAGAAGAAGAAGAAGAAAAAAGAAAAAGAAAGAAAAAAGAAAAAAAGAAAGAAAAAGAAAAAAAAAAAAAGAAAGAAAAAATAAAAAATAAAAGAAAATAGATAGCGGGTCGACCCAACCCGACCCACGTGACCTGACTCAGCCCGTGCAGCCCAGCTCCAACAACAAGCCCAATTCGGGCCCAAATCAAAAACCCATCAGGAAAAAAAAAAAAAAGGCTAAATCCAAAAAAAAAAGAGAGAAAGGTGCACCAGCCCAATAAAGATCCAAATTTCAGCAGTCCAAGTCTACAATTTTGGGCTTTGGTACACTCTCAACCCATTTTTTATTTATGTTATTTCATTCTAATTAATTTAGCATTTTTAATTTTAATTTTATTTTTGTTTTGGAATATTATTTCATGATTTTAGCTATAAATTTTAATTTTTAATAAATTCTTTAAAAAAAAAAAGGGAACGAATCGGTTTGACACTAAGTCGTTGATTTCATCGCTATGTTGGGTGAATATCATCGGTTCGTGTTAAATACTGATACATACGCCTTTTAAAAATAAAAAAAAAAAATTTGAGTTTTAAAATAAAATGTTTAATTTTGTGGTTATTTGTAAATTATCAAAATATCATTTTAAATTGTATAATACTTTAATATGTAATTTATCAAAAATTAGTGTTTAAAAAAAATTCTTGTGTTATTAAAAATCTCGTGTTTCAAAAATTCTTGTATTTTCAAAGTTCTCATATTTTAAAAAAATCGTGTTTTTAAAAAATAATTTTCGCTTCAAAATTTTTGGGTTTCAAAATTTCATGTTTTCAAAAATAATTGTGTTTTAAAATTTTCGTGTTTTTAAAAATTTCGTGTTTTCAAAAATTTCGTGTTTTCAAAAAAAAAGTTTCTCGTATTTTCAAAATTTTCAAAAATTCATGTTTTTAAAACAAAAAAAATTCTTGTGTTTTAAAATTTCCGTTTTCAAAAATTTCGTGTTTTCAAAAAAATCGTGTTTCAAAAAATTCTCGTGTTTTCAAAGTTTTCGATTTCCAAAATTTCGTGTTTTCAAAATTTTCGGTTTTAAATAATTTTCATGTTTTCAAAATTCTCGGTTTTAAAAAAATTCTAGTCTTAAAATTCTCTTTTTTTAAAAAATTTCTCGTGTCTCAATCGGATCACGATTAAATATTAAATTGAACTTGTATTTTGAAAATTAAGACAACGCGCTTAACGAGATACCAATTTTGGGCGTCATGAGGTGCTAATACCTTCCTCACAGAATCGACTCACGAACCCTATTTTTCTCTCGAATTTTGATGCAGACTTAAACCCGCCCTTTTTAAGAAAATTCAAAAGAATGATTTTATTTAAAAAGAGGATTTATTAGGTGTCAGATCATACCTACAAAAAAGATCGGTGGCGACTCCCTTTTTAAAATAAAGTTGAAACTTTGTTTTCAAATTTTTAATAATTTCCTCAATTAGCGCCCGTACTAAAATTTTAGGTCGCTACAGCTGGCGACTCCACTGGGGACATCTTTTTTGAGAGTCGAGTCTGGAATTAAACGCGTGTTGTTAAAATTTTCAAAATTCCTCGTTCAAAATAATTTTTAATCGTGATCCTTAAATATTTTTTAAAAAAAAAGTCATGCATTTGCATCATGTTGTAAATATTTTTCTAACTTGTTTTATCTTATTATTTTTCAGCTCTAAGTTTTTACGGTTTTAGTTTTTCTAGTTTTAAAATAAAAACGAAAAGGTTTGTGAGTTTCTCCCCACACACCGTGCACTTGCATTTTTGCATAACATGAGCTCTCTACCCGGGCTCCGTCCGCTTAAGTGAAGTAAACGCTATGCCTTCGTGAGTTAACTCGTCCCTCAGACAAAGCTAGTGAATACTTCCGGTTACATATGACTTATGCTTTTGTGAGTTAACTCGTCCCTCCGCATAGGCATAAGTAAATGTAATCCCTCGAATTGAGCTCGCGAGCCTATGATAGGTGATAATCGAGGCTCCTTACTAGCCTTAGTAGGCGACAGTACGGACAATTTGAGTACCTTTTTAGAACCAAAACCGCTTATAGTGAACCAAAACCGCTTATAGTGAACCGTATGAGCCACCCGATTAGAGCCGTGCTGAAACTTCGTCCGTCAAATAGTCACCAAAATAAGTACATGGGAGAAACGCCTCTTACTTTTTATTTCTTTACATTTATATTTGTTTTTGCAAGAGAATTAGGTCTGTTTATATTTGTTGTAAAGTATGATGGGGTAAAAAAAAAAAGGGCAATAAAAGTAGGTCGGTTTCATTAAAATGCACGATTAAATTGCTTAGTTTGTTAGATTTGCCATAGTTTTTCTCTGTTTATATTTGTTGTGATTACTAACCAAGGTTATTTGTCTTTATTTTTATTTTATCATGCATGATAGGCATCTTATTAGGAAGGTGTTGATTATAGATTGGTTGCCAAAAATGGGTTTCTAATGGAGGAGTCAATTACACAAGTAACCGAGAAAAACGCCGTGGTTCGAGACTGGTCTTTGAAAACCTAGAAAGCAAAAGGAGACAGTTTAAAAGAAGGATGTATCTCCAATCTTCTGGAGCATGTGACTATGAATGTTCGTCGGAATAACCTCGAAGACTTGACTAGGATCTGGAAACAGTGGGACTTAGGCACTAGGGGCATTTTCCTTTGAAAAGAACGGGATATAGCTCACTTAATCGCCGTCAACGTAGACGAACAATTGATTCAAGCCATGGTTCAATTCTGGGACCCAGCTTATCAATGTTTTACTTTCAACCAGGAAGATATGACTCCGACCATAGAAGAGTATGCCGCCTTGCTTCGCGTTGACAATGCACAATTCAGCAAGATATATGTGAAAGAGCCCAAACCAATGACCTTCAAGAAAAAGCTAATGAAGTTGACAGGAATGGCTGATACATGGGCTGAAAAATAGATAAAGAAAAAGAACGAAGTCAGTTGTATTCCATGGTTTTCTCTGCGAGACTTAGTTCAAAACCATCCAGATATTGTGAAGAGAGTGGATCTGTTTGCTTTAGTCATTTACGGATTAATTGTCTTCCCAAAAGTTCTTAGGCATATAGAAGTTGCGGTAGTAGATTTCTTTGAAAAGTTGAGGCAAGGAATCAACCCCGTCCCAACTATCTTAGCTGAGACTTTTAGATCTCTAAATTGTTGTAGGAGAAAAGGGGAAGGACGTTTTATCGGATGTGCACAGCTACTTAATGTTTGGATTCTGAGCCACTTCTGGAAAGTGGAGCGCACACATTTCCACATGTTTTCGAAAATATTCGCTCCATTGGAAGCTTACCCTGAGAAAGATTGGCCAAAGGATGTCACCGAACAGCACTGGGTTTTAGTTTTTCAGAACCTCCGCGCCGAAGATATAACTTGGAGAGCACCATGGATCCGTCCTTCAGTTCTGCTATACAAATGCGGAAGCCAAGATTGGGTACCTTTACTCGAATTATGGGGAGGAGTTGGATATGTACCGTTAATGGTTCAAAGGCAGCTCGCTTCACGATAGTTCATACTAACTACCGGAGGATTAGTACAGTCTGAGTTTGCTTTTACGGTGAAGGTTACATGAAAAAGTCCGAGATATCGCAAAGTCTTGGAAGGAAATCTACCTAATAGAGTTAGCTCTGTATGCCGATACTATCACTCAAGATTATGAAATATGGAGACAAAGACGAGTAAATAGTCAACAAACCTCACCAACGGATTATATTTTCCGTAATCCTTTCTCGTAAGAAATGCCGTCGAATCTGAAATAGCAAGACATGAATTTGAACGTGAAAAGGCCAGTCTATTACGGGATATTAGTTCTCTTCAAGAGGAAAATTACCAGTTGAAGATAGATGTTCAAATTGAAAAATCCAGAAACGAGAAAGTCCAGAAAGAAGCCGAGATCATGAGAAATGACTTAAAGGATCTTCATTTGGAAAATAAGAAATTAAGAGGCACCATAAAAAATAGCGGGCTGGGCAAATCATCGACGGAATGGAAGGAAGAATTAAGCAACATCAAAGGTGGGATGGAATTCTGGAGAGGGAAAGCGAAGAAGGAAGAGGAAAAAGCTGCTCGTGCTATGATAGAGATAAGGAAGAAGAATGTTGAATACGAAACTGCGTCTGCAGAATTAATGACTAGTCAGTCTGAGCGTCAAGAGCTAAGAAGTAAAATATAAGATTTAGAAAATACACTAAAAGCTCATCAGCAACACTTGGATACTCTCCTAAAAGCCCTAGAAGAAAAGAATGGCCAGCATGACAGAGACATTTGTGCCTACGAAAGAGCTCTCCAAGAAAAAGATATGTATCTTAGCGGTTTGATTAATGAAATTCGTAAGGCGGGTGTGCAAATTGTGCAATTATCAGATGAAGCAGAAGATCTCAGTTATCAATTCCCTCCGAGACAAGGATCAAGCATGTCAGAATTCCTAAAACGAGTGAAGAAACAAGGCAATGTGGCTAGGAAATTTGTGTAACTGTTAAATCAGATATGGCAAAACGTTTTGTAATGGACTCTTTTGATTAATGAAATACCTAAGTATGGGGCTATCTTGAAATCAACACCAAATTCTTGCATATTTATTCATGACTAACATTCGTTTGTCATTTATTCATTCATTCATCCATTGCATGTGCATATCACCCTAATCATTCACTATGGTTAAAATCATACAATCCACGGTTGTAGAAAGATCAAGAAAGGAGGATTGCAAGAACTTCAGGTCGGGAATTAGAATGGGAGCCTATAAAGTATCCCCCTTTGTCAAAAACATTTACATCTGCAGGAATGATATTCCCAAGGCAAAAAAATTCATGAAGCATGCTGTTATTGATTGAAAGGGGTCTTCAGAACGTCAGTATAAATGTTATTGACAAAGGGGTTGATACAATTAAAGATGTTTCAATGATACGCCCTTGTCCTCCTAGATTCGTTTTAAACAATTGGACTGCTGTGGATCTTCTTGTAGTTTCTAAGTCCTCTCCAGAGTAATGCTCAATGTTAACTCTCTTTTTGTGTGCCCCTAAGTAATAGTGGGATTCTTTTTGTAAGAGCTTATTTTGCTCTTTATTATTTAAATGAACATTAATGGAGATGCATTTTGTCATAATCTTTTCATTCTCATTAACTTCATAATTATTCCCCTTCTCACAGCTTGTCCTTACATATACCTCATATCATGCCATAACATTATGTTTGTTTGGTTCCAATACTTTGATGCTCCTCTATAGTTTTCTTTTTCATTCACCTTTTAGGTGCTCAGATACCAACGACATGAATAATCCCGTTACAAGTCCTAAAATCGATTATGAGAAAGCTATTTGTTTAGGAGAATTCAAAGCTGAGGAAAATGTTGAATATTATGTATCGTCTCCTGACTTACTAAGGATGGTAGAACAAGAAGGTAAACAGATTTTACCCCATCAAGAATCTGTTGAGACAGTAAATTTGGGAAATAAAAAGAAGAGACAAGAAGTGAAGATTGGGACTTCCATTTCAAAGAACACCAAACATGATTTGATCGCCTTGCTTCGTGAGTACAAAGATGTATTTGCATGGTCGTATCAAGACATGCCAGGGTTGAACGAGGATGTAGTGGTCCATAGACTCCCACTGAAACCAGAATGCAAACCTATTCAATGTAAGTTGAGACGAATGAGACCTAAAATACTGTTAAAGATAAAAGAAGAAGTCAAGAAACAATTTGATGCTGGCTTCCTACAAGTCTCCAAATACCTAGAATGGGTAGCTAACATAGTTCTAGTACCGAAGAAAGACGGTAAGGTACGAATGTGCGTGGATTATCGCGATCTGAATCGAGCAAGTCCTAAAGATAATTTTCCCTTGCCACACATCGATATGTTGGTGGATAACACAGCAAAACATTTATTGTTTTCTTTCATGGATGGATTTTTGGGTTATAATCAGATAAAGATGGCGCCCGAAGATATGGAGAAAACTACCTTCGTAATGATGTGAGGAACATTTTGTAACAAGGTGATGCCGTTCAGATTAAAGAATGCCGGGGCAACATATCAGAAGGCAATGGTGATGCTATTCCATGACATGATGCACAAAGAGATAGAAGCTTATGTTGATGATATGATTGCCAAATCTCGGAGGGAAAGAGAGCATATTGGGAACCTCAAGAAATTGTTCGAAAGACTAAGAAAGTTTCAGCTGAAGCTTAATCCAGCCAAGTGTACGTTCGGGGCTACCTCAGGAAAATTACTCGGCTTCATTGTTAGTGAGAGAGGTATTGAGGTTGATCCAGATAAGATAAAAGCCATACAAGAACTACCACCTCAAGCACACAAAAAGAAGTCGAGGATTTCTAGGAGGTTGAACTACATCGCTCGATTCATTGCTCAACTTACTAACCAGTGTGACCCAATTTTTCGACTCCTTCGAAAACATAATCCGAGAGAATGGAACGAGGAATGCCAAGTGGCTTTTGACAAGATAAAACAGTATTTGTCTAGCCCCCTAGTGCTAGTACCGCCAACTCCCGAGAGACTGTTAATATTGTATCTAACTGTGTTCAAAAACTCAATGGGTTGCGTATTGGGGCAACATGATGAGTCAGGGAAAAGAGAAAGGGCGATTTACTACCTCAGTAAGAAGTTCACAGAGTATGAAGCAAAGTACCCGTCAATTGAAAAATTCTGTTGTGCTTTGGTTTGGGTAGTTCGAAGGCTCAGACAATATATGTTGTATCATACGACGTGGTTAATTTCAAAGTGGACCCAATAAAATACATGATGGAATCACCTACACTCTCAGGAAGAATGGCACGATGGCAGATCCTACTATCAGAGTACAACATTGTATATGTGAGTCAAAAGTCGATAAAGGGGAGCGCGATAGCTAACTTCTTAGCAACTCGAACCACGGAAGAATATGAGCCTTTGAGATTTGATTTCCCAGACGAGGATTTGATATGCATTGCAGAAAAAGAGTGTGAGTCGTCAAAAAAGAAATCATGGAGATGAGCTTTGATGGTGCATCGAATGCATTGGGGCATGGGATTGGAGCAGTCTTAGTGTCACCAAAAGGGAACCATTATCCACTCACTGCCAGATTAAATTTCTTCTGTACCAATAATGTAGCAGAATATGAGGTTTGCATCATGGGTCTTCGTGCACTATTGAACGAAACATCAAAATCTTAGAAGTGCACGGGGACTCAGCATTGGTGATTTACCAAATCTGTGGAGATTGGGAAGTGAGAGATTTGAAATTAGTCAAATATCGCGATATCATGGCGGAGCTGGTCAAAGAATTCAAAGAAGTGACTTTTAACTACTTCCCACGAGAAGAAAACCAATTGGCTGATACATTGGCCACCCTGGCTTCAATGTTCAAAGCAAACAGAGAAACGAAAATAATGCCTCTCCAAATGAGCATATATGAGGTCCTTGCACATTATTGTAGCATTGAAAAAGAGACAGACGGATTGCCATGGTTCCATGATATCTTAGAATATGTCAAGAATCAAAGGTATCCCGAGCAAGCAAATGAGAACGACAAAAAAACAATCAGAAGAATGGCGGTGGGATTTGTCCTTGATGGGGATATCCTATACAAAAGAGGAAAAGATCAAGTGCTCCTGAGATGCGTGGATTTTGTTGAAGCCAGAAAAATACTTGAAGATGTCCATGAAGGAATTTGTGGGACGCATGCCAATGGTTTAACTATGGCTAGGCAGATTATGAGACTCGGTTATTACTGGCTACTGATGAAAAGCGACTGCATTAGTTACGCACAAAGGTGCCACAAATGTCAAATTTACGGCGATAAAATTCATGCAGCCCCTTCGCCCCTTCATGTCATGACTTCTCCGTGGTCTTTTTCTATGTGGGGCATGGATGTTATAGGGCCAATTTTCCCAAAAGCTTCGAATGGACACCGATTCATTTTTGTGGTTATAGATTACTTCACAAAATGGGTAGAAGCCGCTTCGTTTGCTAGTGTGACAAAGACTGCAGTTTGCAGGTTCTTAAAAAAAGAAATCATATGTCGATACGGTTTGCCTGAGAGAATAATTTCAGATGACGCTTTAAATCTGAACAACAAGATGATGAAAGAAGTGTGCGAGCAATTTCAAATAAAGCATCATAATTCCTCACCCTATCGCCCGTAGAAGCGGCTAACAAAAATATTAAGAGAATTATTGGGAAAATGACCGAGACATATAAAGACTAGCACGAGAAGCTATCATTCGCTTTGTATGCATATCGCACATCTGTGCGGACATCTATAGGAGCAACTCCTTTCTCTCTGGTCTATGGAATGGAAGCTGTGCTGCCCATTGAAGTTGAGATCCCCTCTCTACGAGTCTTAATGGAGTCGAAACTAGAAGAATCAGAATGGGTTCGAGCTCGATATGACCAGCTAAATCTTATCGAAGAAAAATGCTTGAAGGCAATTTGTCATGGATAGATGTACCAGAAGAGAATGATCACGGCTCATGACAAGAAGGTGCGGCCAAGAGAATTCCGCGAGGTGGAACTCGTACTGAGAAAGATTCTCCCAATACAAAAAGACTTTCGAGGAAAATAGGCACCAAATTGGGAAGGGCCGACGTCAGAAAGAAGGCTTTCTCGGTGGAGCTTTGATTCTCACTGATATGGATGGGAAGGAGTTACCTAATCCAGTGAACTCAGATGCCGTAAAAAAGTACTATGCCTAAAAAAAAAGAGATCAAGATGAAAACTCGAAAAGGGCGTCTTGATAAAAAAAAAGAAAGATCAAGATGAAAACCCAAAAAGGGCGTCTTGATAAAAAAAAAGATCAAGATGAAAACTTGAAAGGGAGTCTTGATAAACAAAAAAGATTAGGATGAAAACCTGAAAGGGCGTCCTAATGAAGGAGGTTCGGACAAAAGGAGCAAGACGATTTGAACGGGGAGTCATGTGGCGAGATTATAATATTTGAAGCAGTCCCGGAAGCTCAAAATCTTCTACATAAGGAGCCGTGCTCGAAGAGATCCAGGATGAAAAAATGTGGAGAAGTTCATGCGTCGAATATCTAGAGCATTTGTGACAATTGAATCTGTTTTCCTTTCTTTATAATGTTTTCTTTACTGAGCTTTTCCTTGTCAATTTTCTTTGCTTATTGCTTTTGAAATAAATATGAATGTGAGGTATTTCTTTCGTACCTACTTTCCTATTTTCATGCATCTCATGTGTGGTTTGTCTAAATGATAAATAGTGAAATGACATACTCTAAACAAAAGGAATGTTGAGTATTACCTGGATGAGAATTTGGTAAGTACAAGAGCCTCAAAGCAAGGACAAAGTTCAACAAGGGGCAAAAGGGTGATACACGAGAAACGCAGATTACTCGAGGATGGGTACAAAACCCGAAAGGAAGTCAAGAATCAAGCAATGAATGTAGTCATCATGAGAGTCGTAACGAAAAGAGATATATGGTAAAGAAGCCCAAGGCGTATGGCATAATCATGTAGGCATAAAATCATTTAAGACCAAACATGTGCATATCAAGATAACATCATGCATGACATATACAGGTATTCCAGTAAAGCAAAAGGTTTTGATGATAGCTATACCGAACCAAGGACAAGGAAGACATTCGAGTTCCACCGGATAATATGTTTTGAAATTCGATACTTTTAAAATTATTTTATTTCTTTTTCAAAAAATCAACTCATATTATGAGAGGTGATTTGAGCCTCGGTGAGTTGAGCCTCAGTCACACACCGAGGTATTTTTCAATTTCTATTTTCAAAAAAAATCAACTCATATTGCGAGAGGTGAGTTGAGCCTCAGTCACACTGAGGTATTTTTCAATTTTCGCTTTTCAAAATTAACTCATATTATGAGAGGTAAGTTGAGCCTCAGTCACACGCCGAGGTATTTTTCAATTTTTCTTTTCAAAATCAACTCATATTCGAGAGGTGAGTTGAGCCTCAGTCACACGCCGAGGTATTTTTCAATTCTGCTTTTTTCAAAGATTAACTCATAATCCGAGAGGTGAGTTGAGCCTTAGGTCACACGCTGAGGTATTTTCAAGTTCCATTTTTCAAAAAATCAACTCATATTGCGAGAGGTGAGTTGAGCCTTGGGTCACACGCTGAGGTATTTTTGATTTTCTTTTCAAAAATCAACTCATAATGCGAGAGGTGAGTTGAGCCTCGGGTCACACGCCGAGGTATTTTTCAATTTCTGTTTTTCAAAAAAATCAACTCATATTGCGAGAGGTGAGTTGAGCCTCAGGTCACACGCTGAGGTATTTTCAATTTCTGCTTTTTCAAAGATCAGCTTATAATCCGAGAGGTGAGTTAAGCTTCGGGTCGCATGCCAAGCTATTTTCGATTTCTGTTTTTCATTAAAGAATAAGGATTGGACAATCGAACAAAATTTAGTGCTTTTAAGTCTTTACTCATCCTGTTTCACAAATGATGAGCAAAGAGGGCATTGTAAGCACTAAATTTTGCCCGGCTTAATTATGGGTTTACTTTTTAATTTTTTTTAAAAAAAGTTAATTAAAAAATTTTACATTTTAACCCCTAAACTTTCTTAAAATTATATTTTGGCCTCAAAACTTTTCAAAATTACATTTTTACCCCTTTTATCTTTCTCAAAATTACACTTTGACCCCAACAGTTTATCAGATTTCTGATTCAGTCTTCCATCGGAAAATCTCCAAAATCAAGGATTTGGGCACCTACCTCCGTGATTTAGGCCACCACCCTAAGGGATGGCCTCCTTTCCCTAGCCACCTGCACTGCAAGAAAACACTATAAATGAGGGAAATCAACCAAAAAAGGACCCCCATCAATAAAAGAAGAAAACCCACGAAAAAGAGAAAAAAAGAGAAAGAAAAAAGAAGAGAAAAAGAGAGGAAAGAAGAAGGAAGAAGAAGAAAAGAGAAGAGAGAAGGAGAAGAAGAGGAGGCGTCGCACCACTGGGAGGAAGAAGAGGCATGACCATGCGATTGGAGAAGAAGAAAAAAGAAGAAGAAGGAAGAAGAAGAAAAAAGAAAAAGAAAGAAAAAAGAAAAAAAAAGAAAAAGAAAAAAATAAAGAAAAAAATAAAAAATAAAAGAAAATAGATAGCAGGTCGACCCGACCTGACTCGCGTGACCCGACCCAGCCCGTGTAGCCTAGCTCCAACAACAAGCCCAATTCGGGCCCAAGTCAAAAACCCATTAGAAAAAAAAAAGAAGCAGGCCAAATCCAAAAAAAAAAAGGAGAGAGAAAGGTGCACCAGCCCAATAAAGGCCCAAATTTCAGCAGCCCAAGTCTACAATTTTGGGCTTTGGTACACTCTCAACCCATTTTTTATTTATGTTATTTCATTCTAATTAATTTAGCATTTTTAATTTTAATTTTGTTTTTATTTTGGAATATTATTTCATGATTTTAGCTATAAATTTTAATTTTTAATAAATTCTTTAAAAAAAAGGAACGAATCGGTTTGACACTAAGTCGTTGATTTCATCGCTATGTTGGGTGAATATCATCGGTTCGTGTTAAATACGGTACGCCCTTTTAAAAATAAAAAAAAAAAAAAATTCGAGTTTTAAAATAAAATGTTTAATTTTTGTGGTTATTTGTAAATTATCAAAATATCATTTTTAATTGTATAATACTTTAATATGTAATTTATCAAAAATTAGTGTTTAAAAAAATTATTGTGTTATTAAAAATCTCGTGTTTCAAAAATTCTCGTATTTTCAAAGTTCTCGTATTTTAAAAAAATTGTGTTTTTAAAAATAATTTTGCGCTTCAAAATTTTCGGTTTCAAAATTTCATGCTTTTTTAAAAAATTTGTGTTTTAAAATTTCCGTGTTTTCAAAATTTCGTGTTTTCAAAAAAAATTCATGTTTCAAAAAATTTCGTGTTTTCAAAGTTCTCGTATTTTTAAAAATTCATGTTTCTAAAACAAAAAAATTCTTGTGTTTTAAAATTTTCGTGTTTTCAAAAATTTCGTGTTTTCAAAAAGAAAATTTTCGTGTTTCAAAAAATTCTCGTGTTTTCAAAGTTTTGTATTTCCAAAATTTTTATTTTCAAAATTTTCGGTTTTAAAAATTTTCATGTTTTTAAAATTCTCGGTTTTAAAAAAATTTCGAGTCTTAAAATTCTCTTGTTTTTTAAAAAATTTTCGTGTCTCAATCGGATCACGATTAAATATTAAATTGAACTTGTATTTTGAAAATTAAGACAACGCGCTTAACGAGATACTAATTTTGGGCGTCATGAGGTGCTAATACCTTCATCGGACGTAATCGACTCTCGAACCCTATTTTTCTCCGGAATTTTGACGAGACTTAAACCCGACCCTTTTTAAGAAAATTCCAAAAAATAATTTTTCTTTAAAAAGAGGATTTATTAGGTGTCCGATCATACCTAGAAAAAATATCGGTGGCAACTTCCTTTTTTAAATAAAGTTGAAACTCTGTTTTCAAATTTTTAATAATTTCCTCAATTAGCACCCGTACTAAAATTTTAGGTCGCTACATTCGGTACAGTACAAGTTTATAATGTTGAGTTTAATTTCAGATTGATGTATGAAAGTGTAGTTATGTATTAGAATAAGTGGATTATTTCTTAAATATAATAATTAATATTTTATTTATAAAAAAATAATTATACAAAAATATCAATTATATATTCAATAGTTACGAAATTGAAAACAATTCAAAATTTTTTAAATATATAATGACCCAAATATAACTAATTAAAATTATTTTATGCTGCCGATAAAGTTAAACTTTCGGTGGTTCAAAGATTCCTGACTCTAAAAATAAAGTAGAATGGGTAAGTTTCTAAGAAACAACCAAATGTAAACCTAATCTTAGTTTTGCTTTTTTGACATTAAAAACTGTTGATTTCCTCATTTTCCATTACTCTTTCATCAATTCCGGCTGAACCCAACATAAAATTAAAATGAAGTCTTGTTATTAAGATTAAAATTATTATGAAATCAACCATTTCATTAATCAAAATATTTTTAGCACAATGATTTACTAAAGTTAATAAAAGTTAACTTTTGTATTTATTTTAAAGTGATTAAACAAATATTATAAGTTTAAAAGTTAAAAGAGTCTGAAAATAAATAATTTTTTATAAAATTAAAAGGTTAAATAAATTATTATATTTATTATAAGTTTGATTTTAATTTGTTTTACTTAATTTCATTTTTAAATATCCTTTGAATTAAAAATAATATAAATATAAAAGAAATTTATTTAACTTGCGGGCGAAGGTTAAAACAATAAAATTGGTTTCCAAAGACTGGACTTTGAATTTGCTGCAGAAGTCGTACAATTATTTTCAATGTGAATGTCCCACACGCTTTTGCAGTGTAAAGTAGTGCTCTGCCTACAACTTTAAGGGTACTTGACTTAAAAAACAATACCTTTACTCAAAATCCAATAATCTTTCATCACAGTCTCCCTCCTTCTCGGATGTATACTTCATTAGTTTAGGTGGGAGTCCATACTAACATTCAGACTGTTCATCTTTGTAATCTCAATTCTTTTGATTTGTTGAATTTTTGTACAATCAATTCAATTTAAATAAATTATATATTCACTTATAAAAATTAATATTCATAATTAAATCTAATAATTAACAAGGTATGTAAAAATATTAATTTTTTCTTTAATAATAAATTTTTATATTTTTCCGCACTAAAAATATAAAATATAATTAATTAAATAAAAGTTAGAACACAATCTAACTCGTTTTTCTTTTGACTAATATTATTTTATAGAAATCAATTTAATAAAAATTTTAACGTTGCAATCCTCAACAACAGCAGTAATAACTTGACCTCCTATAAACATATCATTTATAGTAAAAATATCATATCAAAAAATATATAATTAAATTGGCAGTATCACAAGTGTATACGGATCAAATTGTAATATAGTAAAGTTTACAAAGAAATATTGGTAAATATTTCGATTACAATACACAAGGAATTGAAGATTGAAAATTTATTATTAAATTAATTACAAAATTAATTATTAATCTAATTCGGTCATGAATTAGTAGTGTAAGTCCAAAATAATAGTGTAAGTCTAAATTAACCTAATGGACTTTCTTATTCTTAGTGTTGACAATGCAAGCCTCTAGCCTATGATTAATTAAATCTCTAATTAATAAATAGAATATTAACTAATTTTAGAATTGGGTTTTAATATGAATTAGCTATTAATTAACTAATATTTCCTCCCGACCTCACTTTCTCAATTAAAATAGACTACAATTTACTCTATTCTACTTATCTCCCAATCTTGTCTCCCCTATGATAATTTCTTAAGGTTGTCACACCTAGAGTTTTATAACGCTTATTTGTACCAACTAACCCTATTATGAATCCTTATTATTTTATTAATTAATCGACTGATGAATTAACTTATCAGTTCAATAAACAAATCATACAAGATATAAATCAAGCACAATAATTATTCTAAAATTCATACAAACATTAGTTGATCGGGCTAATAAAATATAATTAAAAGAATAAAGTAGAAGAGTAAAGGAAATGCTCATTGATAAATATATTAAAGTGCGGATCTAAAGCAATCTCCGCTTACAATTATCATCATATCGGAATAGGATTTTCCGGCTACAGAAGAAGAAAACTAAAACTAAATAAAACTGTTTAAGTCTAGAACTCTATTCGATGGATGGATGCTCTAATTTGTGTACATAAGCCTATTATTTATAAGCTAAAATATGTGCAGTTGATGCCCAATATGCCACTGGTATTAATAAATGCTTGGTATTAAATGGTATCATAAAGTCTTGCTAAACATGGTCATTGACGTCATCATTGCTTGTGACCCACGTTCAAGCTATGGCTCAGCATAGGTTGCTAGAGCTCAACGCAGGGGTCGTGTTGCGCCATAACTGTCTTTTTATGGCTTTGGACGTTTTTATCGTGCTTTTATGGCTCGAGATGTAACAATTTATTTTTTAGTGGTGTTAAAATAATAATTTTAGAATCACAAATTTTTATAAGTGAGTCTGCAAATGTTACTAATTAATTTTTACAGTTAAATATAGTATTATATTAAATTTTGATATAATAATTTTGGTTTATTGAATGAATAGTTAATTACAAGTGGGTTGTCCCTAAAGTCAAATGATTTTAAAAAATGAGGTATCAGGACCTCGTTTTTATAAATCAAATATTTACAAAGTGGTTGCTGAGGTTTATTGAAATTTGGTCCAAAAATTTTAGTGATTTGATTATTAATTAAAAAAAAGATTAAATCATAAAAATTACAAAAGTCAATCGCTATAGATTTTTATTAGTTAAATGGCTTAAAAAGTTAAAGTGCAAGAGTTTAAATGGAAATTTAACCTTAATTAAATAAACTGGACGGTTAATAGGCTAATGGTATATATTTTATATGTTAAAAATATGTTTAATTATTAATAATTAAAAGTTAAATAATAAATAAAAGAAAGGAATCATCATCTTCATTGATCTACCACCGAGATGAACACCCAAAACTCCATTTTGAAATCATTGTAACTAGGTTCAGCTAACCAATATCTCCATTTTCAAAATTGTTGTAGATTTTAATAGTTTCCATTATTGTTATTTGAAGTTTTTGGATGTTAATGATAGGTTTATAAACTTCGTTGTTAAACATGACTTTTTTGCAAAGTGATTTTTAGTAATTTTAGTGTTTAAGGACTAAATTTCTAAAATAGTAAAGTTATATTGAATGTTTGAGTTTAGGGACTAAATTGAATAAAAAGTTAAAATTTATGGTAAAAAGTGTAAAAAAATGAGTAAGGGTCAAATATATGAATTTCAATATTTTATGATGTTTGAATGGATTAATTGAACGAAAAGTATCATTTAGATCAAGGAACAAAACAATCGGACTCGAATCGTTGAAAAGCTAAATTAACGGATTAATTGCCAACCTTGGTTTCACGACCGTTTTTGTCTAGGTAAGTTCATACTATCTTTCGTAATTACAATTCATTATTAAATGTTGTTAATTAATTATATATAAACCGCTGAAATTGGAAATTAGGCTATGTGGTAATGAATCAAATTCTGATGCTGAAATTGGAAATTAGGCTATGTGGTAATAAATCAAATTCTGAGATAATTTCGATGGACCGAGTAAAAGTCTCATACACGAAGTTTCTGTATGATTCCCGTTCTGGACAAAGCTCCAACATTTGTTGTAGACTCGGATATACATGTGACAATAATTTATTTTGGACTGATAATCCATTGTTGTTTTAAAAGTTTAGCAAGACTCAGTGGCGAATCCAGAGGGGGTTGGCATGGGCCCCGACCCCCTAAAAGGTAAAATTTCAAATTAGGCCTTAAAATTTTTTAAAAATTTTAAATTAGTAAATGTAAAATTACACTTTGGCCCCCTAAAATTATAAAAATTTGATTTAATCCTTTATAAATTAGAAAGATATAAACTATAAAAAAAATTAAAATTTCATCCGACCCCCTAAAAAATTGTCCTGGCTTCGCCCCTGGTTGGACTGATAACCTTACATGTATACATAGCCTTAGCTAGGCTATTTTTATGTGTTGTCACTAGTTTAGTTCAGATAGGTAATTTAACACATATATTTTTGTATCTGATTAGCTCATACAAGAATCATCTGTTTCCCAGACTTTTGTGTTGAGTTCTTTACAAAGTTTCATCGGAAAATAAAATTTCAATTTTTATTTTACTTTTCTCCCCAAGAAGAAAAAAGAACTGACAAAAAAATTGGGAGGAGAAAAGTCAAAAGAAAAAAAATTAACCTTTTAGATTATGATGTCACCAAGGACATCACCATCACCACGTGTCAAAATCTTATTCGGCCATGTGTCATATACTTAATGTCGTTAAATTTATATACCGATTCAATTGATAAAAAAGTTCAGGCAACAATTTCGGACAAAAAAAATTATATGTATCAACCTGAGAGAAGTAGACAAATTTGAGTATTAGTTTTATATTTAACCCTAAATAAAATATAAATATAAAAAATATAATTAAAAATAACATAATTCAAGAAGAAAATATTACAAATAAATTAAAATTTACGGATTATAAACCAAAATTTTTAAAAATACTTCTCAAAATCGCTTTTACATAATACTTCTTAAAAACACTTTTTAAAAGTAATATTAATCCAACCTTCAGCAATTACTAAACAATTCAAAGTGTAAAATTTGGGCAATTTACTCAAAAATACCAAAAAAAAATAAATTTACAAAAAAGGGCCAATTTCAACAATATTTACGGAAAAAGGGCCGTTTTCCCCAAAAAAGCGTTCACGTCAGTGCGTTTTTGGGGGATAAGAGCCTAAAGGCGGCACAGACGACGCTTTGTCCACCTCAGCAAAAGCGCGCCACGTGGACGCGCTTTTTTGAGTGGACAAAAGCGCGTCCTACAAGGCGCGCTTTAGCCCGTGTTTTTTTAAAAAAAAACTATTCTTGAATATTTTAAAAATTTACGAGAATAAACCTTTATAAATGCTCAAAGTGACAACACCATTTTTTTTAAGGTGTCATCAATTAATAAGAAAATATAACTTACAAAGGAAATCTTTATATAGACCCAAAGTCTCATTTCCCTTGTTTTCTTGAGTAAAGTGAGATATGAGATATGTGTATTTATAGACTCATGAATAGTTTTGTAGGTTGTTCCTAAACAATGTGGGATTCTTCCTCTTTTAACTAACAACATGAGATGACATGCTACACTATATTTGATTTTTTTACAAAACAATTTCTCTTTTTTTAAATTTATTTAACATTTTCGATATTATAAAAACAAGAAACAAAATAACTCAAATATATTTTCATAGATCACATGACAATTTTTCTTATTGTATAAAGTATTTTGATGCTTATACTTGGGATATTTACCCAATATATTTAATATATGTCATTATTTACTTATTTTTGTTTATGTCAAGCAATCTTTTATGGATAACTAATGAAAGTTGGTTCGTTGTGAGAGACACATCTCTCTATTAGTACCGAAAAAATAAGTAAGTTAATATTTAAATATTTCAAAGATCAACAAAATGGTCCTCTATTAAATTTTTCTTCGAGATATGCTTGATTATAGAATTTTAATATGTTTTTAAATTAAATGAATAAATATTTTATAAATATATTTTAATATAATTTTATAAATAAGTAATGTTAAAATTAAATGGTCACATCATGATATGTGTGAACTTTTTAAAAGAGTAATAATATAATTTATTTTATAAAAATAATAATTTTTAATTATCTTTCAATTGGATTTATACGTAGCTTGAATGGTGGATTTGGTGGCTTTCTTTTAATGTTTTTTCCTTAGGATTAATACGGTTTCCTTAGGATTAATTTGTATATCTTTGAGTTTAATTTCAATGTATTGAGACTTTTTCTTCCTTTCTTTGTAAAAGTTTACAAATCAATGAATGCAGTTCATCTTCAAGCTAAAATATTAAACAAACCATAATCATGCGAATCAAAGGTTAAGTAGAAAATTAAGCTAAACAAAAAGATATTTATAATTTATGTTGGGATTAAGCTTTGTTTACTCAAGCTTTATAGAAAATTATACTTCATCTTGTTGAGAAAGAAGTAAATTTTACAGTAGAGTTTTTATTGAAGATCTAGGTGTAATGATCATTGTAGTACTAGTCATCTTTGTTGCTATTCGGTGCCTCAGTTTCATCTTTCTTCTATGAATTCCTGTAGATAACAACTTAATTTTATTTATATAAATTTTGAATTGTGTTTCTCTTATAGTGTTTAATATTACGAAGGCTTACTGTTGAGACTTGATCCAACGGGAGAGCTGATAAAGCTACACAATTTCATTACAGGCATGGCAGACAAGAAGATGGAGGTTGCGTGGCTGTACCACCCATACAAACCTCATGAATAATGTTGAGTAGCCGCACATTACTTCAAAACACATCAATCACTTTAATTTAGCAACGTATATCTATATTACTGGAATTAGAGTTGGATATGGTAGGAGTAAGTTTGAATTAAGAATAAAAAGAGGGGTCAAACTTAGAGATTGGCGGACCTGCAATCATGTTGCCTGATATCACTTCTGGGGGTTTCTTTGTGTCTAAAGATGCCTTTAAAAGAAATTGTCATGTGATCTATGAAAAATATATTTGAGTTGTTTTGTTTTTTATTTTTTATAATATAAGAAAATGTTAAATAAATTTAAAAAAAAAAGAGAAATTGTTTTGTAAAAAAATCATATATAGTGTAGCATATCATCTCATATTGTTAGTTAAAGAGGAATGAATCCTACATTGTTTAGGAACAAGCTGCAAAACTATTCATAAGTCTATAAATACACATATCTCATATCCCACTTTACTCAAAACAAGGGAAATGAGACTTTGGGTCTATATAAAGATTTCCTTTGTAAGTTATATTTCCTTATTAATTGATGACACCTTAAAAAAATGGTGTTATCACTTTGAGCCTTTATAAAGGTTTATTCTCGTAAATTTTTAAAATATTCGATAATAGTTTTTTTTAAAAACACGGGCTAAAGCGCTACCGTGGGGCGTGCTTTAGGTTTTATCTCCCAAAAACGCGCTGACATGGACGCGTTTTTGGGGGAAACGACCCTTTTCCGTAAATATTGTTGAAATTGGTCCATTTTCTGTAAATTTATTATTTTTTTGGTATTTTTGAGTAAATTGCCCGTAAAATTTCCATGGGTTGGATTGTACCACCGTTTATTATTTATTTAATTCTATTTTTAAAATATTAATATTTATTTTATAATTATTTTAAACGAAAATTCTTTTATTACAAAAAAATAAGTATTTGGGCAGTTCAAATATATAGTACTTATGTAATTTGCATGAAAGTCCTTACAATGGAAAATGAAAGAATTCCACAAAAAAAAAAGAAAGCAATTATTACTCCTCTATTTCTTTAGATTGTATATTCAAGCGACGAATATAACCTTTGTGCTTTATATTTTAGAAATAATATTTGTATAATAAATTTCGCTTTTAAAATGGTATAAAAATTTTATTATTTTAAAATGTTTGATTTTGTGAGTTTAATTGGGTATAGATATAAATCAATTATATTAAAATATAGGTCAAAGATTTACAAATTTAAATGAAAATTTTAAATTTATTTTATTTCATATTTAAAATTTAATAAAATATTTATATCGATATGATATGAACCAATATTTTCAAGTTTAATATTTATTTAAGGGAGTAATTTATATTGAATTCATTTAAAGAGAAAATTGGTAGTATACTTCAAAACTGATTTTGCTTTGGCGGATACTTTAGGGTAAAATTATCAATATATGCTGAATTCTTTTTTGAGAAAGTAAGGTTTTTTTTTTTAAATTTTATCGATTAATGTTGTTTTTAGAGAGAGAGAAAGGAAATCGCGTCCTATAGGATGCGGTTTACTGATCTGGTAAAAAAACATACTTTGTAGGACGCGTTTTCTTCTCATCCAAAAAACGCATCCTACGTGGCATATTTTCATTGGCAATTCAGTGAAAATGTGCCTTGTAGGACACGTTTTCTATCCAACATTAACTTTTCCAACAAACAAAAATCCCAACTACCATGAGACTCTAACAACCATTTTTTCCCTATATAAACCTTTCAATTTTCATTTTTTTTTCAACTTAACTCTCAACTCACACAATTTTGTTCTCAATTTTCTTGTTCTCAATTTTTTTTATTTTCAATTGCTAATTCTTGATTTTTTAAATCTAAATTCTAAATTCCAAAGTAATTTTTTAAAAGAATTTCTTAATCCTTTGATTTTATTTTATTAATTTATCAATGGCATATCAACTTATCCATTTGGATGACAAGCACATTTCGATTTTCAATTACAAATGGTAAAAAATATTATTTAATTATTTATTTTAATCTATTAATTATTATGATGTGAAGAAAATATTATCTAATTGTTTAATTTTAAAAGTTAATGTTATGTTTGTTTAGATTAATATTTTTTATGTTTTTATACTCAAGCCAAAGATCGTATTTTGGAGACATACATAAACAACTTAAGCGAAGGTGCAGCAGAGGCCATTCATGAACACGTGTGAGATGCAGACTTTTTATATGCGGCTCGCATGCTCTAGAGGACTAAATTGGATCCCCTACTCATCGATGTGTTTTGGTCTAAAGATAGAGGTTGATTGAGGGTCTGCTAATGCTAGATAAATCTTACAATCTAGTACACTTGATGTGGCTACTACTACTACCAACTTAAGAGAAGCGGGACAACCTAGTTAGGGATCCATGGTACTGGTGACATTGTACCGAGAAATGTTTCGAGCGACAATACCAGAAAAAGCTAAAATAGGTAGTTGCATGCTCCTTCTTCAATCGTGGGCATGGTATCGACTACTGTATCTACGCCCGAGTGTAATTCCCTTACGAATTCTCACTCATAACATGATAAATTTCATTTCATAATATTGTTACTGTTTCGGAATTTTTATTGTTGTAATTTTGAAATAATTTAATTAATTGTTTCTTGTAGGAAATTAAATCGTGAGAATACACTATCAAAGTATTAATGATAAGTTAATTTAATAGAACATACTTAATTGTTGAAAGGTCAGCAATTCAAAATGATTAAATTTATCATTAAAAAATTAAACATCCAACTACGTTGCACATTAATTTGAAGATTTAAACTTTCATTAATGAATTACAATATACTAATTTTTACAATTACATAATGTATCATTAACTTTACAATATTTTATTTATTGGATTTAATAATTAATTTAAATGAATTGCATATTAGCATATTATAACACATTATTTTAACTTGTAGGATTACATATTGAGGGATAATTGGAAAATTTGGGCAAATTGAGATTATGAGAAAATGGATCATATAATTAATTGAAAAAGGTCAAATAATTGCAAAACTATTAAGCACATTACAATGGATTTATCCAAATATTAGATCATCATTTAGATTTAACATTCAGAGGCATATTATTATCTCATGATTAACATTGTCAATTTAAGTTATGTACTTCATGTATACAGTTCAAATTATGAACACTATGTTAAATTACTATGTCTACATTTGTTTATAATATACATGACGTTTTTTCATATAATACTAAATCTTCTAAAGAGCATAAGGTAATTAGTCTGGTTAGATAATTCATTAAAATATGCAAGTGCAATAAAAGTGTCTGATACATCAATCGTAATCAATATTTTGTACAATTCAGTCAATTAGTATTTACATAACTTAAGCAATATGCTTAACAATAAACTTTATTTTAATATAATATAGTTATGATAATTATTCATAATTATGTATTTGTATACAAAATATTAAATGATTACAGTATATACTTAAATAGTGCTAGATAAAAGTCAAACTAATTTCAAAATCTACTAATTCTTATTGTATATATAAAAGAATCATACTTATGAATTTGTTAAAATCAAGTAGATGATGGATAAATAAATATCAATTAAAATTATATTAGTATAATGATGTAATATTTATTATATAATATGTATTAATAAAATTATTGATAATCAAAATAGTGATAAATCTTAACATATTTTTAAACTATAATCAAAGTTTGCAATTAGTTAAAGTATTTGTAATTCTAAAATTAGTATATATCTGTAAATAAATCATAAACTTGTAATAAATAATCATTAAATAATATATGATTTACATTGTATTAATTTTATAATTATTTAATATATGTTAATTATTAGCTTATTAATTAAAGTATATGCAAAATTTGAATATAAGATAATTATAAAAAAACTATTAACAAAATTTTATAAATCATAAATTACGAATTTGTTTATGATTTAATATTTTTAAAAAATGTCCTAATCTGATGATAATGATTATACAAGATGTATATTTATCTAGTTTCAATTTATAAATTGTTAACAATATAAATTAATTATGTTAGATAATATAAATTAAATATCTACAGAGTTTAATGAAACTTAATTATTAATAAAAGATTGAGTAATAATTTCATAATGAATAATTTTTAAATTCTTTACTGGCTTAAAGTATTTTATACATACATTTTTCAAGTATATTTACAAATGATTAAAACTTATCTAAACATAATTACATGGACAAAAATAGATTTATAGTTAAGCCTTCTTCAGAAATTTTGAACTTTTGCTGATTCAGTTTCAGAATAGTTTTCAAGTGTATACTTAATATAATATTACTAAATGTTGTTAAGATCATAGAATGTAATTGTGTACACATATTTTCAGTACTCTATTACATTGACAAGAGTAATTGAAAATTAATCACATTGAGTTCGAAATGAAATGTTTGCTAACTATTGTAATCAAAGATTGCATTATTGTACTATCAGGAATATATTTCAAGCAATTTAGACTCTGGATAGATATGTATTGTATAATACAGAATGCTGATAGAATGTCAGATATACATCAATGTTCAATTTAGTGAAGATTAGCCAAAGTTCTAGAATTTCTAATTTTTGAAATCCTTTGTTTAATGATATTATTTAAAGTAAAAGATGTTGTCTTATTTTAAAACAATTGAGGTGTATAAAGAAAACAATACTTAGTTCATTTTAAAAATAATTTAAGTCAAGTTGTTACCAATTTTGTGATTGTACCTGTGGTAACGAAGAAAACATTTTCTTTTGAATTTAGGAAACTTGTGTAATCATTTTAAAGTTATTAAACAGTTTAAATAATTCATCCAATGATAAAATAATAGAAATAATCTTAGGAGGCCTTATTACAACTTAAATAAATAAAACCCAGATAGAATAAAACTAAAATAAAATAATTCAAAGTAAATTTAATTTCCACGCATGGCCACCTCGAGTCCATCCCGGCCTCATCCGCTATCTACGTGTCACGAAAAATATTAAAGGAAAAGGTGAGTCACCAAGACTCGCAGGTAACCCTTTTCCGTTTAGTGCAACAACAAACACAATTTATAACAATTAAACATGCACTAAATATAGCACCCAACCTAGCCATCCAAACACCTTTCTACCCCGTGTGGTACCAAACCACCGGTGGTGCCAAACCACCGGTAACTTAAAGTCACGATAGTCATCATTAAATGTGGTGCCAAACCACCGGTGGGGCCAACCCACCGTGGTGCTAAGCCACCTGGACGAGACGCTATGAGGTGCCAAACCTCCGGAGGTGCTAAACCTCCGTGACCGTAGTCACAAAATGTGGTACTAAACCACCGTGTCCGTCGACACCTAATATTACTTTCCTCCACTCATTTAACCCATATCAACCAAAATTTATATTTTAATAGAAATCATGCCAACATGCTCATTTAGCAATACATATAGAGTTTACCATTAGCCATAACCACATATACCAAATATGTCATAATATGTCATGCTTCCCAAAAGCATCATAAAGAGAGTCATAACGACAAGGACTTACTCAATCCTTGCTTATACCATTATGGTATTAAATCCCAAATCTACACAAGTCGATTTAGCATACATAACAATTAGCATTTTAATCGCTTATACAAAGGTGTATGTACACACCGATTCTAACGATAACTCTAAATCCCCAAAGAGGCAATCGCCACCCTAGCTTCTCCGTCCCTATATTCGCCAAATACAAAGGTTAGTGCCCTAGGCCATTCGCCAAACCACAATATCCAAAGGGTAAATATTTGAACTTGAAACCTTACCCAACCGCTTCTTAGTTACAAGACACGCTTTACAACTCGCTTCACCACCCTACAATCGCCACCGTCATCACTCATATCAATAGCCTTTGGCTTAATCAATACCAAATAAATAAAATAGATCCTTACCACCTTACCAAACCGATTGATCAAAGATGATGGATTCACTTGATCGCTTCCAAATCCTCAAGGCCCTTCCTCTCAACCCGATTGGAGAAGAAGAAAGCACCCTTTTCTTTGATGTTCGCCAAAACTATAGCAAATAGGGAGGAGTAGATTCGCTAAAGAGATGCTGGAATTTTGCAAAATTTTGGGCGCTTTGTCTAAGGAAATTTCAAAAAGAAGGTGGTAGGGGTTCGACTAATGGAGGAAGAAAAGAAAAGAAAATATGTAGGGAAATCAATGGTGGTTTTGGCTAAAATAAAAGAGGAAGATGTCGAAAATTTGAAGGATTTTAGGGAAATTTCAAGAAATATGGAGAGAAGAAAAGAGAAAATTCCAGGACTTTTGGCACCCCTTTGCTGTACAAAAACAGCCCCCCAAAGAGTCCCAATGCTGCCCAATTCCTCCCCCTCTATGCTGATAATTAAACTATTAATTATCACTTAAGATAATAGCACTTATCTTCTATCCTTTCTTAAACAAATTGAATAAAAATAAAATACCAAACTTACCTCTTCCAGCCGAATTTGGGAGTCCAAAGTGCAGCCAAATTCTTTCTCCCACGCCAGCAGCAAAAAAAAAAGAAAAAAAACGCATTTGCTGCTTCTTAGACTCGAACCAAGAACCTCCAAAGAAGAAGCAATTTCTTTTTATGCCCCAACCAACTTCCCACCTTGACTTTCATGTCAATTTTCCTTTCATTTATCTATAAGACCTTCCTCTTGGCCCTTATTCTTCTAACGCACAAAGCCAAAAATAAAAATGCTCCTACGCTCCTCGAACCCGAGACCTCTCTCTCAAGTGGTGCCCCAAACCACTCCTACTACCGGACTTTCATGCTACTTAACCTTCCCAATTAACTTTAAGGCCTTCCTTCCTCAGCCCATCACCATAAAACGCAAAAATGCTTCTTCATCACTCGAACTTGGGACTCGCGCTTCACCCCCAACACTCAAGTGGCGATGGAACCACTTAGCCAAGGATTTCTTTGTGTCAAGTTCCTTTTAGAAATTTTCTTAACCTCTATGTCACCTAGCTTCCTCTTTTAAACACTTAAAATAAATTTTCAGCCCTAAGTCGTGCCTAGCTCGGGTTTATTTTGGACCTCAAACATGCCAAATAAAATCATATTATTAATTTCTTCAAGTACATATGGGAAATTAATTAAATTACAATAACCCCTAATTGTGGTGTTACAGCTTCTACCCCTTAAAAAAATTTCGACCAAATTGCTCGGATCAAGAGTTGGGGGTATTGTTGCAAGACTGGGTGCCACTCCCGATACACCCCTAATACCGCCTGTTGGATCAAAGTCGCGGCATGACTTTCGAGCTCCCATACCTCCACTCGCCTCTGACCACCATCTCAAGGACTCGCAACAAAGCTACAAGCATCGCCTTACCTCCACCGATCGTCTACTCACTTCTAAAAATTGGGGTGGTGGTGGCGGTGGTACCCCATTCTCCGATTCTTGACCCGACCTCACGTGTTCGACACGGTTATCCTGCCCCTACCACGTCCACGACGGCCTCTTCTTCTAGAGCTCATTCTAACTACTGCGCTTTAATCTGGTTAAAAATTTTTATGGATTAGTATTTCACTTGGTTACCCGCGAAGAAATTTTATGATGGGAGTTTTAAGAGTGGTTCTTTCGTAATCAAACAAGCACACAGTCTTTCATTCATTCAAAGAGACGTTGTAGTTTCGTTGTGATCGTTTTTCCACTACCCAGGGCATTTTCGTAATTTGTCCTACATGGGTATTTTTTTTGTAATTTTTTTCAAGGACACAGGTCCTTGGATGATTTTGTCAAAAATTATTTTAAACCTCCTAATTTCCCGGGTGCTTCGAAAAAAAATTTAAAATTCGGGGGTGTTTTGTTGATTTTGAAACTCAGGGGCATTTTGGTAATTTTCACAAATCAGGGTAAATTTGTAAAATTTATCAAATCGGGGATATTTCAAAAGTTGTAAAACTTTGAGGGCTTTTTTTTTTATAATTGTATTTTCCAAAATAGTGATGTTGCAAAAATTTTGAAAGTCAAGGGTATTCTGGTAATTCTGTAGGTTAGGGGTAATTTTGTAATTTTACCAAAATCATGACGTTTCGAATTTTAAGATTCTTGGGGCACTTTTCATGTGATGAAATTTTTGATTAAAACCGTGGGTATTTTGGGAATAACATAAATCGAAGGCATTTTTTTTTTATAATTTTACCCCTAAGGGTATTTTAGTAGTTTTTCACACTCAGGGCATTTTCTCAAAAATAATTCCAAAAATTGGGTTCTAAGTGATTTCACAAAACATGGATATTTTGAAAATTTCTATTTGAACAATTTTTCATATGGAGGGTATTTTGATAATTTACAAGCCAGGGGTATTTGGTCATTTTTTTTTCAACTGAGGGGTATTTTGGTCTTTTTTTTCTTTTAAAAAAAACTAAGATTTTATTTATTTCCAAAATCAAAACGGCTAGTCCCTTTCGGGTTTTAGTTATTGAGTTTAGCCTATGAGTGTGCCGTCTCAGCTAGGATGAACCGTTACTATGCACCGTGTAGACTCGAGTGAGTAGGAGGTGAGTCACGAGGACCGCTTAAATACCAAGCCCCCACCGAATCCAATCCTAGACATGCATATAACGATTGCCACATCTTTTGCTCAAGGACAACTCATGTGGTTTGTTTAGGTAATTATTAAATCTTATGCATGTTTGTTGGGGTATGCTAACCTTAGGTTCAACAGCTTCTACTCTAGTAGTCTACGCTCCCATTTTTCCCTTCTACCCCTCATCGAAAGAATTCACGAAATTGATAGAGGTACTTACAGGCGAGATAGGTGCTTGGGAGACTCGGTGCCATGTCGTTCAAGCCAAAACAATTTCTCAAACATTATAATAAGGCCTACTATCCAAAAACCAAACATTTTGGGCCTTGGACCCCCTACAGCCGAATTTTGAACCTAGCTCTGATACCAATTTTGTAACATCCCAAACCCGGCCCAAACACTATGGCCAAATTCGGTATGTTACAGATGAAAATATTTTGAAATCCTTTGTTTAGCCGATATTATTTAGAGTAAAAGATGTTGTCTTATTTTAAAACAGTTGAGGTGTATAAAGAAAACAATACTTAGTTCATTTTAAAAAATAATTTAAGTCAAGTTGTTACCAATTTTGTGATTGTACCCAGTGGTACGAAAGAAAACATTTTCGTTTGAATTTAGGAAACTTGTGTAATCATTTTAAAGTTATTAAATAGTTTAAATAATTCATCCAATGATAAAATAATAGAAATAATCTTAGGAGGCCTTATTACAACTTAAATAAATAAAACCCAGATAGAATAAAACTAAAATAAAATAATTCAAAGTAAATTTAATTTCCAACGCATGGCCACCTCGAGTCCATCCGCCCTCATCCGCTATCTACGTGTCACCGAAAATATTAAAGGAAAAGGTGAGTCACCAAGACTCGCAGGTAACCCTTTTCCGGTTTAGTGCAACAACATACACAATTTATAACAATTAAACATGCACTAAATATAGCACCCAACCTAGCCATCCAAACACCTTTCTACCCCGTGTGGTACCAAACCACCGGTGGTGCTAAACCATCGGTGACTTAAAGTCACGATAGTCATCATTAAATGTGGTGCCAAACCACTGGTGGGGCCAACCCACGCAGGATACCAAATCATCAAGCGCCGATCCCATAATATGATCCATGGGGCCAACCCATCGTGGTGCTAAGCCACCTGGACGAGACGCTATGAGGTGCCAAACCTCCGAGGTGCTAAACCTCCGTGACCGTAGTCACAAAATGTGGTACTAAACCACCGTGTCCGCCGACACGAATATTACTTCCCTCCACTCATTTAACCCATATCAACCAAAATTTATATTTTAATAGAAATCATGCCAACATGCTCATTTAGCAATACATATAGAGTTTACCATTAGCCATAACCACATATACCAAATATGTCATAATATGTCATGCTTCCCAAAAGCATCATAAAGAGAGTCATAACGACAAGGACTTACCTGAATCCTTGCTTATACCATTATGGTATTAAATCCCAAATCTACACAAGTCAGATTTAGCATACATAACAATTAGCATTTTAATCAGTTATACAGTGTGTATGTACACACCTGATTCTAACGATAACTCTAAATCCCCAAAGAGGCAATCGGCCACCCTAGCTTCTCTGTCCCTATATTTGGCCAAATACAAAGGTTAGTGCCCTAGGCCATTCGGCCAAACCACAATATCCAAAGGGTAAATATTTGAACTTGAAACCTTACCCAACCACTTCTTAGTTACAGTACACGCTTTACAACTCTGCTTCACCACCCTACAATTGGCCACCGTCATCACTCATATCAATAGCCTTTGGCTTAATCGAATACCAAATAAATAAAATAGATCCTTACCACCTTACCAAACCGATTGATCAAAGATGATGGATTCACTTGATCGCTTCCAAATCCTCAAGGCCCTTCCTCTCAACCCGATTGGAGAAGAAGAAAGCACCTTTTCTTTGATGTTCGCCAAACTATAGCAAATAGGGAGAGTAGATTCGCTAAAGAGATGCTGGAATTTTGCAAAATTTTGGGCGCTTTGTCTAAGGAAATTTCAAGAAGAAGGTGGTAGGGTTCACTAATGGAGGAAGAAAAGAAAAGAAAATATGTAGGGAAATCAATGGTGGTTTTTGGCTAAAATAAAAGAGGAAGATGCTGGAAAAATTTGAAGGATTTCCTAGGGGAAATTTCGCAGCAGCTATGGAAAGAAGAAAAGAGAAAATTCAGGACTTTTGGCACCCTTTGCTGTACAAAAACAACCCCCAAAGAGTCCCAATGCTGCCTAATTCCTCCTCTATGCCGATAATTAAACTATTAATTATCACTTAAGATAATAGAACTTATCTTCTATCCTTTCTTAAACAAATTGAATAAAATAAAATACCAAACTTACCTCTTCCAAATTAATTTGGGAGTCTAAAGTGCAGCCAAATTCTTTCTCCCACGCCAAAAAAAAAATAAAAGAAAAAACGATTTGTCGCTTCTTAGACTCGAACCAAAGAATCTCCAAGAGTAGCCCCTCTTTTATGCGCCCAACAAACTCCCCACCTTGACTTTCATGTCAATTTTCCTTTCATTTATCTATAAGACCTTCCTCTTGGCCCTTATTCTTCTAACGCACAAAGCCAAAATAAAAATGCTCCTCGCTCCTCGAACCCGAGACCTCTCTCTCAAGTGGCGCCCCAAGCCGCTCCTACTACCTGGACTTTCATGCTACGAACCTTCCCTAATTAACTTTAAGGCCTTCCTTCCTCAGCCCATCACCATAAAACGGAAAATGCTTCCTCCACAGAACTTGGGACTGCGCTTCACCCCCAACACTCAAGTGGCGCATGGAACCGCTTAGCCAAGGATTTCTTTGTGTCAAGTTCCTTTTAGAAATTTTCTTAACCTCTATGTCACCTAGCTTCCTCCTTTAAACACTTAAAAATAAATTTTCAGCCCTAAGTCATGCCTAGCTCGGGTTTATTTTTGGACCCTCAAACATGCCAAATAAAATCATATTATTAATTTCTTCAAGTACACATGGGAAATTAATTAAATTACAAATAACCCCTAATTCAGGGTGTTACACTTGGCTTCCATAGATCAATCGATAATCACTCATAATCTTTCAATAGCTTAATTCATAACCACCGCCTTAAACTCAAATTTTGCTATGCCATCGATATATTAAACTCTCAAACCAGAAACATATAAAATCCTCGTTAAACAAACAGTGTCATCAAATTTTTCAATACGTATATAATAATAACCATCTCTAAATCACTAGTCGAACAGTTCTTTTTAATGTGACATTAACCTTATGAAAACATGAACCATCACTCTATATTCTAGCAATAAAACTCATTCTAATCCGCTCACTAGTGCATCACCGAAAAAATCATAAACTCATTACTCAATTCCAATCGAACTCAAAACTAGAGCTTGGTTAATAATACCTTCAATTGCTTTAACTTTGTTAGTATACCAAGACCATTCAAACTTTCACAAATATGATAACTTTTCCAATCAAAACAACTTTAACTTATAATAACATCATCCGGTTAGAATAATCCAATAAGCACATCTCTGTATTATGCTTTCTATAATATAATTTCTTTATTCCTACTATCCGTCTTCATACTCATGAATAGAAAAATTTATCCTCTTAGTTGAGGCATGTTTAAATATACATAACTCAAATCATATCTCAACAAATCAGTTCACTCATATAAAAACAATCGAGTTGATTTCACTATCGAATAATAACATATCAATATACTCTTTTCTTCATGCCGAGGATACAACTCAAATATACAATCTTTCAAAATTATTTTAGCATGCAAATCAAAGATCTTTTAAACCGTATTAGCTCGAGGAAATAGATATCCTGATTGAACTCATTAACCTTAATCAAACTTACCTGAGGAAAGAAAACTGCTATATAATTTAAGCTTGTGTTCTTACCATTTATACCCTTGCCAATATCAATTTCTTCCACGAAAATTTGAGAAACCTTCATACCAGAATCACCACATTCCTATTATCGAATCCAGAAATACAATCATACTAAACATATCCATCATAGACCAAAGAATATACTTTAAGGATGAGACATGTTCGATAATTTGCACAATAAGGACGATAAGAAAACCCTAAATACGATACCATTCCAGAAGTTTGAGAACATAACTCACAAGAAAATAGCAGAGATCCTGATGATTCCTCGAGAAACCCAAAGCAGAAAAACAATGCTTACCGACTGGACTTCTATCATACAGAGATAATATATTTCCGTATATATAAAACAAAACCATAATCAGAGAAATATAAGAATAGTCTCACATAAATTTTAACCATCGACTTCATTCCAACATATTTAAATAGAATTCAAGAGATAAAGAAATACCAATCATAAACCAACTGCACCAACAGGCATTCGTCTAACATCATAGTTAGCTTCTCACAACGTAAGAACTCCATCGAATCTGAACAATCACACACATATCTCGAGGATAAGAGAATATCTGAATACACGTAAAAGATCATCATATTTATTTCAATCAGAATCGTCACACACAAGACATCTTTACTACTCAAATATCATTTCTTTGATTAATTTCATCATCATGAACCCAGATTATTCCACTCACTAACGAAAATCAATTCGGGAAAAATTTCAGCAAACACATACTTTAGACATCATATCTAAATAAGTCGATTAGCCGAGACTAACTTCTCCTTTATTCGTGATATTGCATAATCAGATAATTTTTAAAACATTCTAATATCCTTCCAAAATTGTTTCCACTTTCCAAAGTATTCTTATCTCTATATGCATTACTAAGTATTTCACCACTAAACTTTTTAGTTTCACATTTATGGACTTATTCCACATGGTTCTTGTGAATTTTTGTTATAAAACAACACTAGTAAGGGGGTGAGGTCGTAAAGCTTCTGACTTAACTCTCATAAATACATACATATGACTTTGTATTCATCACCAACATCATATAATCACAATTACATAATTCACTTCAAGCTAATTAACATACATAGTCATGTTACACGAACTTTTTTTTATTATCTTATTCAAACAAGTGTACATAAACACACATTCTGTCAATTTGAGAAAATTTACTAATCGTATTCACTTAATCAAATATGTTGGGCACATAACATCATATGCATGCCAAACAAACATGGATGGGCTTATCACCATATAAACTTTCATTTCATTCCACTTTTCACATTTCTCAACTTGTGGTTATCTCATTTCGTACATTAACACATATATATCATGAACTTCTATTCATACCTTTCCAAATTTTGACACATCATAAGCACGTCTCAATCATTTCAATATCATTATCAGCATTTTCAAAAAATAGCTCGGTTGGAAGTCATCTCTGCCTTAACAAAACAATTTCGTCAGAGTCGGGAGATATCACACTATCACGAGTAGTAATATGGCATGTATAGCTAGACTCACATACGCTATGTTAGTCCGAGAATCGACTAAACCATAGCTCTGATACCACTAAATGTAACACCCCTTACCTATATTCAACGTCGGAATAGAGTACGAGGCATTACCAAAACACATACACTTGAAAACGTATTAAACTGAGTCATAAAATTTCATCTAAATTATACAAAATGAACTGCTAAATATTAAAGGCCAACATTTTAGGCCAAACCAATTATGACATATACAAATGACTAAGTCTCCTATACATGCCATAAACTTAAGAGGTTTGTATTCACTTTTACCCCACGATGATAGCTTGATAGTGTGATTACATCTCCGGCGATCTCCAACTCGAGTTAGCATACAACCCTATAAGATATGAGAAATGAAGGGAAGTAAGCTACAAAGCTTAGTAAGTAAGTATGTAAATAATAAGTGATTTATTAACAGGCTTTTATAAATCTTCACAATATGTTCTCAAGATAATACAATCATAATTGAACATAGTTCCACTTTTTATTCAAGTTCATCTCAAGCCGTCTACTCAAGTCACAGTCACTAAATTATTTTTATCTAGAGCTACGAAACTCTAAATTAAGATCCGTAAATTTTACCTGAAACTAGATTCACATATATTTTACCATAAAATTTTCAGAATTTTTGGTTTATCCAATTAGTACAGTTTATTCTTCAAAGTCTCCCCTGTTCTGCTGTCTAACAATTCCGACCATTCTTTGCTAAAATTTAATTATCTTTTTGTACAGAATTCAAATGATGTTCTAGTTTGCTTCTTATAAACATAGACTCAATAAGGAATCTAATCATATAAATTATGTCCCAATATTATTTTTGTACAATTTTCAATGATATTTCCAAGTCAGAACAGGGGATCTCGAAATCACTCTGAACCAGTCTCACAAAAATCTAAATATCTCAAAATATACCAATTCTTTGCTTTCTCTGTTTCTTTTATATGAAAATAGACTCAATAAGATTTAAATAAATGTCTCATAAAACTTATAATTCAATTTCTACAATTTTTGGTGATTTTTCAAATTCACATCACTGCTGCTGTCCAAAACAGTTTTATTGTAAAATTTTGCTTTCTCTCACTTTAGTTGTATTTATTTCTTACCTATAACAACCATTCAAATTTCCAATCACATATTGAGCATATTGCTCATACACTATACATACATATACATATACTTATCACTACAACATCTCACATAATTTCATTTAGTCAGTTTTCCCGTTGAACGCTTCGGAATAATAACGAATATGCGGTGGTTTCGCACACAGCCCACCTTTCCAAATTCCGATTACATATCGAACATATTCCTCATATGTACATTTTGCACATTTCTCAATTTGTAACATTCACACTTGCACTTATTCATAACATGATCGCACCAATCATCATCAGTAAATTATCTCATTGAACCCCTTCGAAAAACGCCCGATACTCGATGGTCTCAGCACATAGCTCCACCTACACATAATTCGGCTTTCTTGTACACATGGTGAAGGTCCCTTATCACCCATGTGACCTAGCCATTCCATCTCGTAGCTTTCTTGTCTACATGGTGTCGAACACTAGGAACCACTCATGTGACCTAGCTACTCATAACCCGTAACTTTCTTGTACACATGGTATACACACAGTATTACACATGTGACCTAGTTACATATGAAATTATTATCCTGTAGCTTTCTTGCACACATGGTGAAAATCCCTTATCATCCATGTGGCCTAGCTACATATCAAAGTTTGCCATCTCATAGCTTTCATGTGCACACGCGATGAAGGTCCCTTATCACTCGTGTGACCTAGCTACATATTGTCCGTATATCTCGATTTTCTGAAGGTTCAATCGAGAATTTCCCATTCTATACATTTTCAGATTTTAGTTATCACCCAATGATTTCCATAATATCTAGCAAAATAATTATTGAACAAGTAAAATAAATGCATTATTTACATATCAATTTCCATTTCACATAATAACCATAGTCATAGAAAACACCTTTAAGCACAATATTTCAACCCATTTTCCATGTCACCTATGTCACCTTTTATCATAAACATATTATTAAATCAATTTACCAACATAATATACTAAACGTGTAATTCAGCAAAATCAATTTAATACCACAATTTAGGTTTCAAACATACATTACGACATTATTGCATTATTATTTACACACCAACTTACCTCGAATGCCGAAACGATCATTTTACCAACTTTCTCGATTTTTTGATTTTCCTCCAGTTCTAGGTCCAAATCTCATTTTTTCCGGGTCTAAAACATCACATTTCACTTATTTAATTAATGTACTACTCAAAACAGTCCCTAATTCAAACTTTGGTAAAATTACAATTTTACCCTAAACTTTTGCATATTTACAATTTTGCCCCTAGGCTCGAAAATTAAACTTCATCCCTTATTCTTATGTTTTATAACATGCTGAACATTTTTCCCTTCTATAGCAACATCAAATTCTCACTCTAACATGTACTTATGAACATTAGGTATTTTTACCGATTATGTCATTTTACTCGTTTTCACGTAAAATCGCTTAGCAAAAGTTGTTTAACATAATTTTAGCCTTTATATTCTATCATAAAATATCAAAATAAACATATTTCACCTATGGGTATTTTTCCAAATATGAACCCTAGGTTAAATTATTGCTAGAATAAGTTAAACTAAGTTACCGAGATTTCAAAAACGTAAAGAACATTAAAAATCACTATAGAGCTTGGATGCTTGAAACAAAACCTAGCTATGGAGAACCCTTGTAATTTCTTCCTAATGAAGAAGATGGACATGTTTGGCATTTAAATTTTGTTTTTAATTCACTAAATTACCAAAATGCCCCTTAAAAAATCTTTTGAAACATACCCATCCATGACCATTTTTGTCCACCAACTTAACCAATGGTCTAATCGTCATTTAAGGACCTCCAATTTAAAATTTAATAATAATTGGACACCTCTAACATGTAGAACTCAACTTTTGTACTTTTTACAATTTAGTCCTTTTGACTAAATTGAGTGCCCAAACGTCAAAATTTTCGAGCGAAATTTTCACGGAACATTTTTGTGAAATCTTAGACCATAAAAATATAATAAAAATAAATTTTATTACGTCGAATTTGTGGTCCCGAAACCACTGTTCGACTAGGCCTTAATTTGGGATGTTACAACGTAACGTATTCCGCCACAAACTTAGGAGCTCGACATGTGAGAGAGACTGGATGAAGATTGGACAACATTCCAGAAGAAGTATATCGAGATGTCACAGCACATGTAAGATTATTTGCCAACTCGTGAACCGTATTTGACATCAGAGTTGGCGACTTCTTCTAATTACATGGATTGATTCAGTTAGAGGAAGTTGTATCTACTGTCGGCTGTAGAAAAGAGTAGGAAACATCGTCGTAAGAGGCCAAGAGAAGGCCTATCAATCCCAGGTCGGGAGGATATGCTGTTGATGGGTTAATATCTGCTCCATATACACACGCGAACCCGATTACCGTGCAACCTCTTGGTTAATATGGTTCATTTATTCCTGTCACTAACCCATTTAATTTTACACCATCATCACAACACACACTAGTTTATTTTACACTAGCACCATAGCATACACATTCATTCCCTGCACCAACACAATAATCACCAATTTATTTTACACAAGCACCACAGTACGCACAATCATTCCCTGTACTAACACCATTTCCAGGGATATTTTTTGCACGATTGCTAGCCCCCGCATTGTATTACACGCCCCATGCAACACCATATAGTGGCCCACCGATAGTGTCACAAACACCCCCAACATCATTTTTCTTTCGAGTTGGGTCGTCCTCTCAAACATCGACTTGATCAGGGGGATGCATTGCAGTTTGCTAGGACATAGTTGCATTCATCAGCGGAGGGAGGAGATGAGGTCATCGATTAACCCCGACATACACATGAAGACAAGGCCGAAGATCAATCTCGAAGTAAACATGAAGACCAGGCCGAAGTCCCAGTAGAGTCACCAACCCAAACAATGCGACAGAACCCTAGGTGTACTTGGTTGTGACACACATTCGAAGGATCGGTGATTATGTCTATTTGTAATTTTTTGAAGTTGTTTACTTTGTTTTACATTCGCAATGTAAACTTATTTAAACTATACATATCTTGTTCATTACAATTGGGATGCATATATGATAATACTTTGAAATGACATATTTTTATGTATTAATTACATATATATTTTAAGCATGATCCTACTAATTTGGGCTGTTTATGATTTTTTATCTTGTAGGGACTAAATTGAAGGCAAAGAAAATTTTGGTGCCAAAAGCGAGAATTTAAAGACAAATTGGGTCAACATGCAAAATAGGAAAGAAGTGGTGCCGAAAATACAAAGTGTGAAAGACTTTAGGGCAAAAATTCAAAGAAGAGATTTATAAATATAAGACTCTATTTAAATTTGAATTTTATTAGGATTATTGTTAGGATTATTATTTAGATTTAATTTCAACTTTTATCTTCATTTATGAGTTTAAATAGGAGCAAACTAAGTTTTATGTATACTATAAATAGGGGATGGAGTGATATAAATATTCACTCGTCTTTTCTGTAAAAACTCCCTCCCCCTAAAGCTCTTAGCTTTTTGTTCCTTTTATTTTTTAATAAAATTCCATTAAACTTATTTCTTTTTTCTCGAAAAACATGAGCCACTAAACTCATCTAACAAAGGTTATCGAGATTCCCAAAAAAAGTTTATGAGGCTTAGCCTTCTCAACGAGTATTAATGTTTTTGATTTTGATTTGTATATATGTATTATAAATATTGATTTTGATTTGTTGATTTTAATATAAAATATGCAATAAATTTGATGATATATAATTATTAATGAAAAGATAACTTAATTTAAAAAAAACTCATTTTAAATATAAATAGAAAAAGAAAGTATTTTGAAATTTAAACAGCTATTGAAGAACTTAAATAAAATTTTCATATATGCTACTATTTTTTATATAATATAAATGATTTTATTTGATGTAGTATAAAATTTATATAAATATGGCGTGTATAATAAATAAACATTATATTCTCAAAAAAAAATTAAACACTATGTGATAAGTATAATGTGTAAATAAAATTAACACGAGTAAAGTAGGAATAAAATTGAGATATTAAAATAAAAATATTATGAAATAAACCAATTCATTAATCAAAATATATTTTTAAAACTCTATAAGTTTGATTTAGGCTTTTAAATGTTTTTCCTCAACTTTATTTTTAATTTTAAATATCATTTGAAATAAAAATAATATAAAATTTAAAAATTTGTATCAAAAAATGGGGTTTTTTTTTTTTTTTTACTTAAATTGTAACGAAGGGTCAACTTTATTTTTGCAGTGGATGTACAGTGTAAAGTAGTACTCTGCCTACAAGTTTCCAAGGGTAATTAACTCAAAAAACAATAGCTTTGCTCATAATTCAAGAATCTTTCATCAAATCCGGTGGAACACCAATATGCTTGCTTCAGGATCTTCTTCTTCTTCTGCTACTGCTGCTGATATGATCCAAGCAAGGACATACGATGTTTTCCTTAGCTTCAGAGGCCAGGATACCCGTGATGGTTTCGTGAGTCATCTGTATAAAGAATTGTCTCGAAAGAATATCGAAACTTTTATAGACAGCGAGAAGCTTCGAAGAGGAGATGAAATTTCAGAGGCACTGTTGACGGCCATTCAAGGATCGAGGGTTTCAGTAATTGTTTTCTCCAAAGACTACGCTTCTTCCAAATGGTGCTTGGCTGAGCTGGTCAAGATCATGGACTGCAACAAATGGGTTGTTCCTGTATTTTACAGTGTAGACCCAAGAGATGTACGGAACCAAACAGGGAGTTTTGCAGAAGCATTTGCAAAGCATGAAGAAAATTTCAAGCATGAGCTTGAAAAGGTGAAAACCTGGAGAAGTGCTTTGACTGCAGCTGGCAAATTATCCGGTTGGGATTCACAAGTCACTCGGTAATTGCATCTCCTTTTCATTACAGTTAATCCTTTTTTTCTTTATATTATATATATTGATTTGGGAGCAGAGAGATTCAGACTAACTCCTTTTTTCCTTTAATCAATGATTCATTTTATACTTTGAGAATAACTACTTATTTTCAAAGGAAAAAGTTATTTGCACTTTGAGAACATAGGAAAGGTTGCCGATGCTGAAATTTTGAATGCTATGCGCTGATGCATCAGATCACTAATCAATGTCTACTTATTTTCAAAGGAAAAAGTTGTACTCTTGAGAATATAGAAAAGGTGAATTTATAATTTGTTTCTTTATTTAATATATAGGCCCGAGTCAAGACTCATAGATGAAATTGTCAACGACATATTGAAGAAACTGAATCGTGGAACCTCAAATGCTTATTTAAAGGGTTTAGTTGGAATTGAGAGGCGGATGGAGCAAGTTATGTCACTAATTCAAGTTGGATTCCCAGATGTGCGAAGGTTAGGTATTTGGGGCATGGGAGGTACTGGCAAAACTACACTTGCTGAAGCGATTTTTCATCATATTTCAAATGGTTTCCAAAGCTGCTACTTTCTTGCAAACGTGAGAGAATCGGAAGAACATGGAAGATTATTCCAATTGCGTCAGGAATTTCTTTCAACCATAATGGAAGATGAAAATTTATATATTTCAACTCCCACAATCGGGGCAGGCTTTCTTAAGGACAGGCTTTCTAGAAAAATGGTTTTGATAGTTTGTGATGATGTGTCAAACTCAAGCCAACTTGAGTTTTTGTTCAAAGGGATTAATCAGCTTTGCCCTGGAAGTCGAGTCATCGTTACGACTAGAAATAAGCAAGTGCTTATTCAGAATGACATTGATCTCATTTATGAAATGGAGAAATTAGATGAAGATGAATCTTTTCAGCTCTTCTGTCAACGTGCCTTCAAAAGCAGTTATCCCACGGGATACCGGTTGGAGCTATCAAAGATGGTTTTAAGTGTTGCTGATGGAAACCCCTTGGCTATAAAAGTTGTTGGATCGTCTCTTTATGGAAAGGACAAAACCTACCAGGAAAGTACAGTAAAGAAACTAAAGCAGGTTCCTAATCCAGACATTCATAAATTGTTGATATGCAGTTTTGATGCACTAAATTGTGAAGAGAAGGATATATTTCTTGACATTGCTTGTTTCTTTAAAGGGGAGAACCGAGACTCTGTAACGAGGATTATGGATGCTTGTTATGTCTCTGCACATTCAGGAATTGAGAACCTCATCGATAGATCTCTTATATATGTTTCACAAAATCAAATAGCAATGCATGATTTATTGCAGCAAATGGGTTGGAATGTCGTTTGCAAGGAATCACCTTTAGAGCCTAAAAGACGCAGTAGATTATGGATTTCAGATGACATCTACGATGTACTAATTGAAAACACTGTAAGGGCCTTGTTCATTTCCTTGACTTACTATCACTTTTCATTTTCTTTGAGCATGTCCATGTTCGACCGTCATATTTGACACATTAGAAGACATACTTTTATAGGATATTTATACATATCTGGAGTTCAAAAAATATAGTTCTTATTTTTCATATATTTTTACTCCTTAATCTGATATATTACTTTTGATTTAGGGGACAAAAACACTCAAAAGCATGCTACTTGACATGTCCAGAATTTCAGAGTTGGAATTAAAACCAGAAGCATTTGTGAAGATGCGAAAACTTAAATTCCTCAAATTCTATCATTCTTGCGGAACAAATTCCAAAATCTTACTTCCTCATGGGCTTTTATCACTTCCTGATGAGCTAAGGTACCTCTGTTGGGAGGGGTACCCTTTGAAAACTTTGCCCACCAAATTCCATCCAAGGAACCTAGTTGAACTTGATATGAGTTATAGCCATGTTGAAAAACTATGGGAGGGAAAACAGGTACTTATATATATATATATATATATATAAATCTATGCCTCATTCTCTATGATGTTTTTGTAGATTCATTCAAGCATGTTTGGAGGTATTTCATTGTTGTTTTTTGATTTTATAAAGTTGCCTCTACATATCAATCTATGCCTTTGTTTTGTTTTCATAATAACATAGGAAGAAAATCATATTTCCTATACGGCTAGTGTTTGTTTATAGTTTTTATAGGGAAAAGAAAATTATAAAACATTTGTATTCCTAAGTCATTAGGTTTTTATTTTTAAATGAATTCTAATTTAGTTAAGTTATTGTTGATCTAAGATTTAGTTGTGCTTGATTTATTGAGCAACTCAAATTTTGCTAGTAACAAAATTTCGGTGAGGAAACACATAAACAAAACTCAAATAGAGAATGAAGAAATATAATAAGGCTCCAAGTCACTATCTTTTAAGGTTCTATTCACCCCACTTATATTTGGTGTGCAAATTAATGAGTTTCAAACAAATGAATATCAAGGATAGAATGAAGTCCGATGACTATTTGTGTTTTACAGTGACGAGAATAGTTCACCAAGCACTGAGCAATGTATAACAAGAAACTCAATTTCTACAAAAAAAAAAAAAAAAAACTTCTGCAGTAATACTTTATAAAATAATCTAATAATATTAGAAAATAGAGGAAAGATAGAATTTTTAGAATTTGTTGGTGTGATTTCAAATGAAATCTCATCCTTATTTATAGGAATTTTCATGTCTTTTCATAGATACGTCTTTCAATAGATGTCTTTTTGAATAAAATATATTTAAAAGTGACATAATTATTCATTTAATATCTTTTGATTAAACATAACTATTTAAACAATATTGTTTGAATATTTTTCAATAACCAAAAGTATATAACTTTTGATTAATTATACCATTTCATTTATAGTTATTAAAACAATGTAAATATTGTTGAAAATGTTCCAACAAATTTTAGCATCTTAATACTTGGCTCGAGTAATTTTTAGGTCAGTCTTTATTTTAAATATTTATTTTAATTTTTATAAGTATTGAAAAATTTAATTTCAACTTGAAAAAAATCTTAGAGTTAAAAGTTAAAGACACACTACAACTTTGAAGTTTAATTAAAAAGAAAATTTAACTTAAACCAAAATTTGAGCCATGAGTTCAAGCCAGCTCTAACTTCTTACTTCTTAGTTCTTGAACTAAATTACCCCTTATATATACCATTAGGAATATAGTTTAATCTTTGTTGCACTTTGTTGATATTTTGGTAACATCTGCTATATTATAGTTATTCAATGTACACAAACTCATCCAACAATATGTTGTGATGCATGCAGGATTTAGTAAACTTGAAGGTGATGACTCTCAACCATTCAGAGAACCTTGTAAAAATCGCAGACCTCTCAAGCGCCACAAATCTTGAAAATCTGAACCTTGTAAACTGTACAAAGTTGCTTGAGCTTCCTTCATCCCTTCAACATCTTGAGAAGCTAACTCATTTGAATTTGAGACTCTGCGAAAATCTTAGATTTCTGCCTAGCTTGTATAAAGCGACATCCCTCACCACCCTTATTCTGAGTGACTGCTCGATTCTCTCTAGCTTTCCAGAGGTTTCATCGAATCTAAGAGAGCTACATTTAGAAGGAACAGCAATTGAACAAGTACCTTCATCAATGGAGTCTCTTTCCCAACTCGTTTTACTGTCTATGGAAGATTGTGTAAGGCTGAATAACTTTCCAACTGCAATTTGCAGCCTAAGATCCCTGGAAGTTTTTTCGCTCAATGGCAGCCCTAGTATCACAACATTTCCGGAGATTTCAGGAAATATAACAGAGTTAAATTTAGGAGGAACTGCAATTGAAGAAGTTCCTTCGTCGATCGAATGTTTCTCTAATCTTCGTGTATTCAACCTATGTTGTTGTAGGAGGCTTAAAAGTGTCTCCACAAGTATTCATAAATTGAAATCTCTAAAGATATTCTATCTTGAAGATTGCTCAAAATTGGAGATTTTCCCTGAAATCTTGGACACCATGGAAAGATTGAGATATCTCGACTTAAGTGGAACGGCTCTTAAGGAATTATCATCTTCAATGGAGAATCTTATTGGTCTTGTGGAATTGAGACTGAACAACTGTGAAAACCTTGTTTGCCTTCCTGACAACTTTTATAAATTGAAATCTCTGAAGTTTCTTTATCTCTATGGATGTTCAAATCTAGTCACATGGCCTGATAACTTGTTTTCTGCCATTGGAGGAGCTTCTTTAACAGAGATGCAGAGAGATCTCAATGGATTATCCTCATTAGAAAACTTAGATTTAACTGGAAGCAATCTTGAGAACTTACCGACAAGCATTAAACAACTTCCTAGGTTGAAGAAGCTAATCTTGAGGAAATGCAAGAGACTGAAATCATTACCTGAGCTTCCACCAAGCCTGAAACATTTAGATGCACATGACTGCACTTCACTAGCGGAAGTTTCAAGCATTAAAAAGCTTTTTGAGCAAGCAGTGCTTTGTAAGGAGAGACCATATGGATTCTTGGAGTGGATATTTAGCAATTGCTTCCAACTGGATCAGAAAGCTGTGGGAAATACTGGAACACCTAAGTTGCAGATGCTATTTGGACATATGGTAACTTTACTAAAAGATTATCATCAGGTCAGCTTCTTCTTCTTCTTCATATATCTTCAATGTGGCAAATGGTTTATATGCTGAATAATCGGGCATGTTTCTAATAATTGTCACTGAACAGGAATTCTCTAAAAGAAACCAGGTGATTACATGTGTCCCTGGAAGTGAGATCCCGGGATGGTTTGATTTCAAAAGCTCAGGATCTTCCATAAACATCCAATTGCCTTCAGGGTGGTACTACAATAGCAGCAAAACTTTCCAACTTTCGTTGTTTCCACTGTTGTTTCTTTCCAAGACTATTCTGGCGACGGAGAAATTCTCATTAGATGTATATGTCGTCTAAAATCCCGTAATGGCGACTGTCATGACCTTAGTTGTTCTTTCTTAACTTGGACGACACGAATCCCCGGAAGCGAATTGGTTGGGTCGGATCACTTGTTCCTCTTATATAAAACTTGTTTCTGTGATGACGATGATGAAGTTAGGTGGTTTGTTGGAACTCAGGCATCAAACAAGCGTATGTATAATGAGGCCTGGTTTAAATTCTACCCTCTCGTTTTCAATGGGGATCGGTCTCAAAGCACTTGTTGTGAGGTAAAGCATTGCGGAGTTCATATATCATTTGCAGAGGAGGCAGAGGTGCAACCATCTAAAAGATTCAAGTATCAAAGCTGAATCCTGCTTCTAGCTGAGATTTTTGTTATTTGGGTTCATGGACTCTTTATCTTAGTTCGTCGTTGATATTTAACTTTTTTATTTTTGATAAACATAATTTTTTTATTTTTAAGATTTAATTGATATTTAAATTTAGATTCCTAAGTTAACTTTATCTAAATTAATATGAATTCAATACCTCTAAGTTAACTTTATTTTGTCTAAATTAATTATGAACATATAAATTTATATATTTAAAACAATTTATTAAGAATGAATCTAAACAAATGTTTGTCTAGATTCAAAAGAATTTGGACTTCAATTTATTTAGATTCATACTAAATGTGTTTTTAAGTTTTTTTATTTTTACTATAAAATATCAAGCTTTTTATAGTATTATGTTTTAAAAATATATGTTTTAATTTATCAAAAGCATTTCAAGTTTAAAACCAACATAAATAAATGACACATATCTAAACATCACTTTATCTAATTCATTTTTAAAAATTTTAATATTTTTTTATAAATCATAAAACAATACATCATTCTTCCTTGTTCAATACTTTTACCAAACACAATAAAACATTATAGTATTTCTTATGCTCTCACAAACTATTTACGTGACTAATATTTAAAAAACATGATATGTTATACCAACAAGACATCTGCTCCAACTTTTTTAACGAAGAAAGTAAAACAATCCATTCAAATTGTTCAATCAAATACGGTACTAATTATAGTCACTAATCTTTTACGCTGCCCACAAACCGAACTTTCGATTCCTTAAAAGTGGTTCAAACAATCTTTTTTGGTAAATTATAATAACAGACAAAGTTCAAAGAATAAACACAATTAATAAATATTTTAATCATCAAGTCATAAGTTTATTCAAAGATTTTTAAATGCCGAGCTATTCTATAAGCTTTTGCATAATAAAATACTATCGGTACCTTCCTAAGAAAGAAAAATCTAAATGTAAACGTAATTTGTTTCTAGAAGTAGGCGTAATTGGCAATAAAAGGAGTCATCTCAGTAATCTAAGGGTAAAACTAGAAATTTTTGGATCGATATTAAATTATATGTTTTACGATAGTGAAAATGTAATTTTATCATTTTAATAATTTATATTTTATAATTTTTAAAGGATGAAATTAATTTTTTTATTTTTGGAGGACCAAAGTATACTTTTACTATTACTAATTTAAAAATTTATAAATTATAAAAGGACCTAATCGACAAATTTTCCTCACCATTGAGGCTTTCCGGATTAAAGCTTAGTATAAATTGTTAAAATAGTTTGATTATACAATAATATAAACTTCAAAAATTCCTCACAATGAACAAATAAATGCGATCGAAATTCGCACTCTAATAATGTAAGTCTAACTAGTATGATCAAATCAAATCACTAGAGTTTCGTTTCCATATCAATCGCATTTATGAATGCTTAGATAATATTAGATAAAACTATGATGATGGTCCATAATCTCTCCCATTGTAGATCTTCTTCAAGTAAAAACATCATGGAGGTTTGATTGTATTTTATTATTTTTTAAAAAATAGATAAATTAGTTTTATAGGTTAAATTAGAAAAATTAGTTCTTTTATTAAAATTTTATCAATTTTTACTAATAAATACTGCTATGACCGATAGAATAACCAAATAGTTGCATGTGATGTGTCACATGTACCACATTCTAACGCATAAGGACAAATTTTTAACTGTAAAAATAGGTGTAATTTTAATATAATGACAAATTTCTTCATTGATCTAATGTATAAAGACTAATTTACCTATTTTTTAGTAAAGAGAACAAAATATAATTTAACTCTTAATCGATAATTTTATCATTTCTTCGTTACCGTGAAAAATATCTTAGCTTTGAAATCATGAAATTTGTTGCTTCCAGCCAAAAAATAACAACACCAAGTAAAACTAGTCTAGAATAAAATGTAATTGATGTTTACATTGTAAAACTAACTGTAAACTATAAAAAATGTTACCGAATTATGTTTGTTATTCTATTTTGGTTACTTAATTATTATTATTTATTTAGTCACTAAAATTTTTAAATTAAATATTTTAATCTCTCAAAATTGATATGGGCTTTCTTTTGTTGGTATAATAAAATTAACCTCTAATATTTATACATTCTATCATTTGATTCGAATATAAAAATTCAACAAATTTAGCTATTAATATTTACAAAATTTATAATTTTAGTTCAATTTTTAAAATAATAATAAATTAAAATAGAAAATTACTATTTTAATCTCTATAAGATGATTACATTAAAATTTAATTTATATTAAAATTATACTTTAGTCCCTAAAATTTAAAAATATATATATTTAATCCCTTCAAAATATGAAAATAATAAATTAATACATTACAAAATTATATTTGAATCTCTTAAGAAATTATTATTTAATTCATCCCTAAAAATATTTCTAGATTCGGTCTCCTCTCAATTTATTGGATGCTTTTAAAGTGGTACAAAGATTTTCAATGCCATGTTCCCACCACAATGAAGTTTTAAGCTTGATAGGTCGGTGCACGTAATTGAGTAAAAGATTAAAAGAGACAAAATTTTGGAAAGTGAGTTTTGTTTTGATATCGTCCACAGTTGTACTTTCAATTAGTGACCGAAGATAATCCAAGGGCCTCCAGAGAGGACCTTTTCACAGTCAAATTTGTTTTGAAATTTAGCCAGAAAATAGTTGTTCTCAATGTCTATCAGTTTAAACAGAAATTGTGGCTTTCAAATGCTGTAAATTTTTGCTGTGTAGAAGAGAGTAACCAATATTTTGGCCAAGGAGTTTTAAGACTGTTGTGTTTTCCATGTCCTTAGTGAGCAATTAGTGGATCTTTTCTGAAAAGTCTATTGAAGGTATACCATTAACAATAGATTTCTGTATATCTCCTTCCATCACATCGAAATCCTCGTCTTCCTCTAGCCCACTTCTATTAGCCATGGATGATTGCCCCATTAATTTCTCTTTCCAAGAGGGTATCAACGATAATATTTGTATTCACCTCTTCAGGTTTATCCCTAAAATGTACTTTTCTAGGAGTCAAAACCTCCATGGATGAGTTTCTAATACCATCTTCCTGACAGAGAGAATCCATTACAATACCTTTGTACTTAGCACCTTCTTTTTAAGTGCTTCAAGCTCAAATTCTTATTTGTGTATATCTTTTGTAGTCAACTTCAAACTCTAAAACGTTTGTACGTAATTAATATAGTATATAATATCTTAGGCTTTACTTGTAATTTTAAGTGATTTTCTAAATACTTATGTTCATTTTTCACCCAAAACATTAGAACTTCTTTTCCTTTTTCTTTCTTATAATTTAAACACAAATAAAAACTTAATCCATGTCTAATTGGATTTAAGTAAATATTAATAAATCAGAAGATATAGTTTAAAAAATTAGGAAGTTCTAAATTCTTAAAATTCATATTTGATATTGTATTTTAAGTAATAAAGGAAAAGATATTTTATAAATTGAATTTAATTAGAGTTTTGAATCTCCAAAAAAAAAAAAAAAAAGGACAATTGTTAGTCTCTTCCTTAGTACAGAGTGGATGTGGGATGATTGCAAGCTTAAAGTGTATGGGCCCAGTTGTAAGCTTCAATGGTATGGTTTGATCTTCAAGACCAAAAATGCAAACTATGAGGGTGTTGAAGTTGACACTTGAATCGTTTTCCCATATTTAAGTCGATGGAAGAGACTTTTATAGATAGCGACAAGCTTCCAAGAGCTTCGAATATGTAAGGTGCTACAATAAATACCAAAAAATAAAAGAAAAACTAAAGTATATATAAATTTCACGAATTTATTAAATTAAACTTTGATAAAATCTTTTAATAGAAAAGAGAATTTAGAAACCTATAGAGTAAAAAAAACAAAATACAACTAACAACGACTAAATCTAAATTTCCCGAATCTTTATTTAATAATATCTATATATATAAAGCAAAAATAATATAATGAGGAAAATATAAAACTGCTCTTAATTAAATAAAGTAAAATTTTTAAGATATCATGGCAATTTTCGAGTTAAATTTGATGGTTGTTTTGGGTGTTTTCTTGATCTTTTGGGTTTGTTATAAAATAATTTTGAGTAAAATTTTCAATTTCCTTTAAATAGATATATTAAGAGCCCCAAATGAACGTTTATAACTTAAGTTACGATTAAAATACTAAAATTACACCATGTTAAAAGTTTAAATCAAAAACATTTCGTAAATAATCTTTAAATTATTTTTACCTTCTTTTATATAATATAAATTATTTTATTTGATATAATATAAAATTTATATAAATATGACATTGATAAATATAATGTGTAAATAAAATTAATACCAAAGAAAGTAAGAATAAAATTAAAAGGAATCGACATATTAAAATAAAAATTATTATAAAATAAATCAATTCATTAGAAATTAAAACTCATAACACTTTTAGAGAATTCCGTGTCTACGTTTTGAGAGTTCTTTGTTTTCAGTTTTTTCAAGATTTAGTATTTATTCTATTTTTTGTACTCTTCGTTCTTTTGTCGTTATAGTAAAAATATTTTTACCCGTAATTTTTTTACCCTCTTTGGAGGAAATTTTTCACATTAAATTTATGTGTTCAATTTCTCAATTTCTTTTGCTATTTTTACTTGTTCATTACTTAATCGGGTCGATCCCCAATAAGTGGTATCAGAGTTAGTTTAATTTTCATAGATTTCTTCACAATTAGTGAGTAAAATTGGTAGAGAAGCATAGTAACTACCCAATTGTTAAAAGAAATGCATTCATACTTGTCTCGGAGGAGAGAGAAAATAAGAATTAGTATTGAATACAAGTGATTAAGATAAGAAAGTTAAACTTTTCTTGAAATACATGTTGGTTTTACTTGAAATACATGTTGGTTTTATTTGAAAAACATGAAATATGATATGTGAATATGATTTTAATGTGTAAATATTGTATATTTTGATATGGAAAAATGAAGAAAAAGTGAAGGGAAGTGAGAAACAAGTAGAAAATTAAAGCAAATGAGGAGCTAAAGGAGGGAGAAGAGGAAGAAAGCTTGACTCCATACTTTGAATTGTAAGTACAACTAAAGTTTTGTTTATTTTAAATATGTGATGAACTGTTGAGGATAAATTTAGATATAGTGTTTAATTAGAAATTTACATATTATGTAATTAAAGAATAAAATTTGAGAATGGTTGAATATATTGGTATGATGTATGGACTAAGTAAAATGTAATAGATAAAATAAAAAATAAGGAAAAGATTAGATGCGCATAAAAGACTAATTGATAAGAGGTACAAAAGTTAATAGAACTATAGTTTTTTTACAAATAATAAAATAAGTGTATGAAATGATATATGTATATTATTGATGAGTAGATTGATGTGATAATGTTGTGAGATTATATGATAAAATATGTATATAATAAGAAAGGGATTGCATTGTAAAGTATGTAAAAGTGATATATGAAAATATATATAACAAGAATTAACATAAATTATGGAAGATTAATAAATATGATATATGATACATGAATTATTGTTAGTGGAAAATAATGGTAAATAAACTATCATTACAGGGACTAAAATTTGTTAAAAAGTAAAAGTCGATAAGGTAGATAAAATATGAATAAATGATGAAATATGAAAATTATATTAAATAGCGAAGCATGTTACATGTATTAAAAAGATAGGAAAGTTCTATTTAGTGAATTGATGTCCTAAGGAGGCATAAATTGTAAAGTAACTAAAAGTGATAAGTGAAATGTATAATAATAATTATTAATGAAATTATGTAAGATTAATAAATATTGAGACAAGTTACATATGTTAATGAAAAAAGATTTAATTACACTAATTATCGTTATAAGAATTAAATTATAGATAATGTAATAATATTACGCGAAAGTATAAAAATTTGAGAATCAAATAAATCATTAAACTCTTTTGTTTGATTTAATTTTTAAGGTTTTTACTAACTTTATTTTTAGTTAATTTTAATTTTAAACTTTTGAAATGAAAAATAATATAAAATTTTAAAAATTGTATAAAATTACTTAACTTGTGAGCGAAGGAATTTTCGACGTCTATGGTCCCACACGCTTCAGCAGTGGATGTACAGTGTAAAGTAGTACTCTGCCTATAAGTTCCTAAGACAGAAGCAAATGTAAGGCTAATTCACTTCAAAAACAATTAGCTTTACTCATAATCCAATCATCTTTCATCAAATCCAATATGCTTGCTTTAACAGCTTCTTCTGCTGCTGCTGATACGAACGAAGAAAGGACATACGATGTTTTCCTTAGCTTCAGAGGCAAAGATACTCGTGATGGTTTCGTAAGTTTTCTGTATAAAGATTTGTGTCGAAAGAATATCGGAACTTTTATAGACAGCGAGAAGCTTCAAAGAGGAGGTGAAATTTCAGAGGCATTGTTGACGGCCATTCAAGGATCGAGGGTTTCAGTCATTGTTTTCTCCAAGGACTACGCTTCTTCCAGATGGTGCTTGGACGAGCTGGTCAAGATCATGGACTGCAACAAATGTGTTGTTCCTGTTTTTTACGGTGTAGACCCCTCAGATGTACGGAAACAAACAGGGGGCTTTGCAGATGCATTTGCAAAGTATGAAGAAGACTTTAAGCATGAGCTTGAAAAGGTGAAAACCTGGAGAAGTGCTTTGACTGCAGCTGGCAAATTATCCGGTTGGGATTCACGTGTCACTCGGTAATTGCAGTTCCTTTTCTTTACATTCAATCCTTATACATAAATTGATTTGGAAGAAGAGAGATTAAGCACAGACTTTTTTTGTTTCAAGCTGTGATTCATTTATGCTACCCAGATTCGAGTTGAGGGCAGAAACTTGATATGAAAGACTTAACTTTTCCAATCTTTGTTCTTAAAATAAAAAAAATTGTCATATATTGAAGGACCATAATTTTGTAGGCATAGAGATGGGACGCATATTGTAGAAAAAATATGAAGAACGTGAGTAATATGCTAAGCTTCTACATTCAACAATGTATAAAATCTACTGTCCAGTCCATATTTATTTAAAAATTGTGAAATTTGAATTCTAGATCTGTATTTGAATGTCTTCTTTTTATAAGTCACCCTATGAATCGATTGAGATAAACTTGGAGTCACTTTATCATTTTTATTTATCTGCTTCTCTTTCCTTTTTATTTCTCCTGTAATTTGTTTTTTTCTTTTAATATATAGGCCTGAATCAACACTGGTAGATAAAATTATCGAAGATATAGTGAAGAAATTGAATTGTGGAACCTCAAGCCCTAATTTAAAGGGTTTAGTTGGAATTGAAAGGCGGATGCAGGAAGTTTTGTCATTATTTCAAGACGGATTCCCAGATTTTCGAATGCTAGGCATTTGGGGTATGGGAGGTATAGGCAAAACTACACTTGCCGACGCCATTTATCACCATGTTTCAAATGGTTTCCAAAGCTGCTTCTTTCTTGCAAACGTGAGAGAACATGATGAACAAAGAGAATTATTAAAATTGCGTAATGAATTTCTTTCAACTATATTAGAAGATGAAAATTTATATTTCTCAACGCCCACAATCGGATCAGGCTTTCTTAAGGGCAGGCTTTCCAAGAAGAAGGTTCTGATAGTTTGTGATGATGTGTCAAAGTTAAGGCAACTCGAGATTTTATTCGGAGGATTCGATCGGTTCGGCCCTGGAAGTCGAGTCATTGTTACGACTAGGGATAAACAAGTGCTTATCCAGTGTGGCATGGATCTGGATCGCATTTATGAAGTGAAGAAATTAAATTATTATGAATCTGTTGAGCTCTTTTGTCAACGTGCCTTCAAAAGCAGTCATCCTATAGAATATCAGTTGGAGCTATCAAAGATGGTTTTAAATGTTGCTAATGGAAACCCTTTAGCTATTAGACTTATCGGATCCTCTCTTTGTGGCAAGACCAAAAGCTATCAGGAAAGTGAAGTAAAGAAACTAAAGCAAGTTCCTAAGCAGGACATTCAAGAAGTGTTGAAATGGAGTTTTGATGGACTAGATTGTGAAGAGAAAGAAATGTTTCTTGACATTGCTTGTTTCTTTAAAGGGGAGGATCGAGACTATGTAACAAGGTTTATGGATGCTTGTTATGTCTCTGCACATTCGGGAATTGAAAACCTCATTAATAAATCTCTTATATCTGTTTCACTAAATCAGATAGCAATGCATGATTTATTGCAACAGATGGGTAGGAATATTGTACACAATGAATCACCTTTCAAGCCTAAAAACGCAGTAGGCTGTGGATTCCTGAGGACAGCTATAATGTGCTATCAGAAAACAATGTAAGGGCCCTGTTCATTTCCTTCACTTATGTTACCATCACTCTTCATTTTCTCTGGACATATCCATGTCCGACGGTCATGTTTGATTCTTATTCGAACACATATTTGTATAAAATACATACATGTATATGATAATTATCTTGAGTTCATATTTTGCCTATATCTTGACTCCATATACTGCTCTTGGGTTTAGGGAACGGAAAGGCTCACAGGCATTGTACTTGATATGTTCAAACTTCCAAAGTTGGAATTGGAACCGACAGCCTTGATGAAGATGCGAAAGCTTAGATTTCTCAAACTCCATGGATCTTGTGGAAAAATCTCACTTCCTAAAGGGCTTTTATCATTTCCTGAGGAGCTAAGGTACCTTCACTGGAAGGGATACCCTTTGAGATTTTTGCCCACCAAGTTTGATCTAAGGTACCTAGTTGAACTTGATATGAGGAATAGCCATCTCGAACAACTCTGGGAGGGAAAACAGGTACTCTTGTTTCTTTTGATATAAATCTATGGTGTTTTGTAGATTGATGCAAGCATGTTTGGAACTAATTCCATTTCCATTTCTTGATTATATAAAGTTTCAATCTATCCCTTTGTTTTCATAATAGCTCAGGAAAAAGACCGTTTCCAATATGACTAGGTTTTTAAAAATGTTATTTATTTATTTATTTAAATTCTACTTTTGATCATTTTTTTAAAAATCTATTTTATCCGTGATTTTTATTCTTTTGAGACATTTTTCACGTAAAATTTACGTGTTTGATCTTTTCGATTTTATTTTATTTATTTGTTCGTTGTATACTAATTTATTTCAACAATATTTAATGAGTTAATTTATTAAGTTTCATGTTTTAAAATTAAAATGTTGTATAAATTTGTGAACTTATAATTAGTATTCTTTTAGATGTTTAAATTTTTCATTAAGATTAGTAGTAAAATTTTGCGTAAATGATTGTTTATAACATAATCTATTATTAAGAAAGAGGTAAACACTTGATGACATAGTAAAAAATAACTTATAGTGCACAAATAAAAAAATATTATAAAATTATAGTAAATGATATGTAATATAAAACTAAATATTATTCACTTTTTGATACCTAAAGAAAAATACATTAATTTTAATTAATAAACAATTCCAAGTTATAACGATCTATTTTTGATGTATATAAAATTCTTTTAAAAGTTTTAATTTTTATATTATTAAAATGCTTGAAACAATAAAATTGTAATTTGAGCGATGAGTTGGAATGAAGCTCAAACTTGCTGGTTCTACTACTCAAATTAGTTACATCTTAAATATTCCATTTTGAAGATAGTTTAATGTGTTGTTGCACTTTGTTCCATTCTAGTCCTCCAATGTACACAAATTTATTAAAACTACCTTCTTATGCATGCAGGATTTAGTAAATTTGAAGATTATCAGACTTAACCATTCCAAGAATCTTGTAAGAATTCCGGACCTCTCAAGTGCCACAAATCTTGAAATGATATTCCTTTGGGGGTGTTTTAACTTGCGTCACCTTCCTTCATCCCTTCAACATCTTGAGAAGCTAACTTCTTTGGATTTCATATCTTGTAAAAATCTTAGATCTCTGCCTAGCTTTTATAAAGCCACATCCGTCACCAGACTTGATCTTAGAGGCTGCTCAAATCTGTATAGTTTTCCAGAAATCATGGACACCATGGAGAGTTTGAGGTATCTTTATTTAAGCGGAACGGCTTTGAAGGAATTACCATCCTCAGTAGAAAATCTTATTGGTCTTGAGTATTTGATGTTGGAAAACTGCAAAAATCTTGTTTGCCTTCCTGACAACTTTTATAAATTGAAATCTCTTAAGAGATTAACACTTCAAGGTTGCTCGAGATTGGGGATTTTTCCAGAAATCTTAGAGACCATGGAGAGGTTGAGGATCTTGATTTAAGCGGAACGGCTTTGAAGGAATTTCCATCCTCAATTGATAATCTTATTAGTCTTGTGGATTTGAATTTGAAAAACTGCAAAAACCTTGTTTGCCTTCCTGATAGCTTTTATAAATTGAAATCTCTCGAGATATTTTGTCTTCAAGGTTGCTCGAGATTGGAGATTTTTCCAGAAATCATGGAGACCATGGAGAGGTTGAGGTGTCTTCATCTATGGGCAACGGCTTTGAAGGAATTACCATCCTCAATCGATTATCTTATTGGTCTTGAGTGTTTGATATTGGTAAACTGCGAAAACCTGGTTTGCCTTCCTGACAATTTTTATAAATTGAAATCTCTTGAGAAATTAGTACTTGAAGGTTGCTCGAGATTGGAGATTTTTCCAGAAATCTTAGAGACCATGGAGAGGTTGAGGGATCTTGATCTAAGCGGAACGGCTTTGAAGGAATTACCATCCTCAATTGATAATCTTATTGGTCTTGTGGATTTAAAATTGAAAAACTGCGAAAACCTTGTTTGCCTTCCTGACAACTTTTATAAAATGAAATCTCTTGAGAGATTATATCTTGAAGGTTGCTTGAGATTTGAGATTTTCCCAGAAATATTAGAGACCATGGAGAGGTTGTGGGATCTTGATATAAGCGGAACGGCTTTGAAGGAATTACCATCCTCAATTGACAATCTTAGTGGTCTTGAGTATTTGAGGTTGGACAACTGTGAAAACCTTGTTTGCCTTCCTGACAACCTTTATAAATTGGAATCTCTTGAGAGCTTGAATCTTGAAGGTTGCTCGAGATTGGAGATTTTCTCAGAAATGTTGTTGAGGTGTCTTGATTTAAGCGGCATCCTCATTTTGTTATTTCATCTATACTGAATTTCAAACCCTAATTATGTTTCTTAAATATTTAACACATTACATATTTGTCTTTGGTTTTATTTATATTTGTAAGTGATTTTTATTAATGTTTATTTGTCGCTCAAAATTTTGATTTTCCTTTTCTTTTCTTATCATTGTTTAACCACAATTACAAACTGAACGTATATGTTAATTAATTTCAATATAGATAGGCTTAAATACTTATTTATTTTTTGAATTTCTCACTTTTTTCTGTCCCAAATTAGTAATGAATTGTTTAGAGTTTAGTACTTTTTAAAACTTTAATTTTATGGTTATTTAAGTTTATTCTTTTAAAGAAAATATTAAAATATTTTTAAAATTTTAATTTTTAAAATTTATAAATATGTAAAATATTATTACAATTTTATTAAAATATTAATTAAAATTAAAATTAATAAAAATTATTTAAAAGTTAAGTTCAAATGAATCTGGACAGTATGTTATCCAGACACAATGTAAATCTGGACAATGTCCAGATTAATTCAAGACGATATTTCTAAATTATATATATTTAAAAATATTAAAATTAATTTTCCTTCAAAGTGTGTGATATGTGTATCAATGTTTTAAATTCTAACATACTTTTAGGATATAAAAATATTTTAGAAAATAAATAATTTAATTTTATTAATCGTTTATTTTTTTAAAAAGTGTGAATATATCCAAATTATTTTTAATAATAATTTTCTGATTTTTAAAATTTTTGAGATTTTTCTGAATTTTTTACATATTTTGTATTGTCTCTTTTTCAAAATTTATGTATTTTTATTGAATAAAAGTATATTTTAAATTGCTGGAAATTTTTAAAGTTTTCCATAATTTTTCTGAAATATTTGACATTCTTTTATATTTTTACTCTTCTTCTAACTTGATGTATTTTTTATAAAAGAAAAGTATGTATATATATATATTTTAATTTATAGAAATTTATATAACTTTTCATACTTTGTTATTTGTTAAATCAGTAGTAGTGGAAGATAAATTGGGTTTTCAACAGCCTGAAGAACATTACTTGTTGAGCCTCCCTATAATTGGCTTTTCCATGCTAGAGGTTGAGGTGAGGAAATCTTGAAGAGTTTAAAGGACATGGACTTGAAGAGTTTAGAGGAAGAGGAGTATTCTATATAAAATATTTATGTTCAGTTTGGAAATTTAGATTTAGATTTCAGTTATTACATAAATGGTAACAATAAAATGCGATATCATAGTTGAGATTTAATCTAATATATATTTCTTTAAAAGAGTATAAAACATCAATTTATCAAATTCAAAAAGCAATTTAAGATTTCAAATTCATTAATATATAAATAGTTGGGTGAGTAATTTGTAATAATTTGAGCTCGATTTTGGGGTTGTAATTGTCTTTAGAGAGAGGATAGATTGGGCTGAACAAATAGTTGTATGGAATAAATTGTTGAATGAAATCATTCTTAAATGAGACTCTCTAAAATAGGTTTGGAGAATTTAAACTGCGTTAACAAATATTATTTGTTTATTCTCTTTTTACTTGTCTCTTTGACTCACATACGTTTTAGGCTTGTTATGCAAATTTTTTAGTTCTATTTTAACTTTTTGATCCAACAGAAGATAAAATGAAACTGTTTTGAACAAATGTAAACCAATTTATGTGTTTCAATCATCAATAGCTATAACAAAGTGCAAACCAAAACTTTGTCATTTTCAATTTTAGAAAGTACATGGAAAACACATGATAATTTAAGTAGGGTATGTTTTTCTTAAATTTTCATAGATGTTGAATATTTAAAACTTGTTTTACATATATGTACTAAAAGTTTTTTTTTTTTTGTTTTATCAAGTATATTAAAAATAGATTTATCCAAACACCAGAAAATATTAGCTTTTCCAGAAAAGTAAGTCATTTTTCAGAAGTCATTTTTCGGAAACCATTTTTCGGAAACCATTTTCATTGAAACAAACAGAGTCTAAGTGAAATGTGTATGTTTTTTGATGGAAAATGATTAGGAGATGATTTCTAACTTGTTAGAAGTGTAAAAATGAAACAAAAATAGTTAGATAATGTTATAGTAAGTTTCAGCCAAAGTGAATGGGAGGAAGAAAACCTTGGTCACTTTGTTTAAGAATATATCTGTAACACCCCTAACCCGTATCTGTCGCCGGATTAGAGTTACGACATTACAAAACCATTTATACTAATACATACTTGAATCCAAATATAATTTTCCTAAGTCACCAACCTATTCGGCCATGGACACTATAAGCATGCACTCTCACTCATTCATATGACTCTCATCTATTTTAATACTGATTTTTAACTATATCGTTAACAGGTATAACCATTATGCTCGGATAACACTTTTTAACAACCCAAAGTCACATATCTCGATAGGTAGCATCATATACTTATTTAACCTTTGGAATCCTAGCAAAACTCATTCAATCAATCAAGAAGGTAATCAAAAATCCATACACAAACACCAACACAAATTCGAATTTCCTATGAAAAATCAATATGAATATGTCTTTAACAACTCACCTATTGTATACGCACATATTATGTACCATATGTGTATAAAAAAAATTTATGCATTCCATAACCGCATAATACTTGGTATGTAATGATCTTTCCAAATAGAATGGTATTTAATAGTTTAAACATTCATACCACGGCACCAAAATTCAAAGGAGCTAGTTTGTCTAATCGTGAAAGTATAGCCATATTCGCATGGCTTATATACAATTTTATAACAATCAAATTATACAAAAGAAACCTAGCCTATACATGCCTTAATTTCCAAAAGAAGTGTAACTTATAAGATACCCAATTTTTGGTGATAGTATAATTGACTTCGACGAGGATTCCCAAGCTTGAGCTTTGACTTGAAAGATCTATAAAACGTAAAGAAAAACAACACACCATGTAAGCCTCAATAGCTTAGTAAGTTATAAGCAAGAAGATGAAATGTACAAACACTGCCTTTCATCAACATTCTTTTCAAATTCAATCTAATTATCTATTAATTAGTAATATCAAAATTTATGCTAGGTTAACATTCATCAATCTTTTGCACATTCCATCACAAGACAAAATATTTAACTTTTCATATCTGCAAACTCTTATCGAACTATCTTACCTAATTATACACCAAGATAATTGATTTAACTTATATTCCATTCACTTCAAATCATCTAATTTTATCACATTAATTGAACACATGCTTTCTCGCACATTCGATTTTTACATGATTTAAATCTCACACCATTTTACATTCAAGAATTTAAATGTAATTACATCAATAATTACATGCATATACAACTCATACAATTTCCAAGTACTCAACCAAATACATAATCCAACATATATATATATATATATATATATGATAGTATTTCATTCGGCATATACCATTAAAATATCATGGTGCACTCGGCATTTGTAGTTCTTACCTCAATTTTAAAAACAAAATATATATTAAAAATTTAGTACTACTTATTTAAACCAATCACTTATACTTACTTGAAAATCGACAATTTTAGTTCCCTACTACTGTTCAATTTAGATTTTCCCACTCCACTCTGGTTTCTTTTTGCTCTTGCTCTAAAACAATTCCAATTTAGCTTATTTAATAACATTTCCATTCAATTTAGTCTATAAGTACTTGATTCAATTTACCATAATGCCCCCAACATTTTTAATGTTTATAACCTAGTCCTTAAAGCTCAAAATACAAACTATCATGAATTTGATTACATTTACTAAAAGTCGAATACTCCTAGTCCCTCTACTAACTCTTCTCTTCAATTTATTAGCTATATCGTCCTTTCAATGATTTTCTTTTTAAATAAAAATCACCCTTATGCTAAGCTCCATCAAAGTTTCAAGGAAAATAAATAAAAATCTAATTTATTTAACAAGCTTATCACCTATTCTATCATCAACCATACCAACATCAAAATTTTCTTTCATGGCAACATTCAAATTATAATACAAGTTTCAAAATTTCGATTATGACTAAATAGATTTCAAGACCACAACCTCAAACATGCTAAAACTAACAAAAACCAAGTTCATTTACTCACCTTATGAGAACATTCAATGACCGAATGTTGAGAACTCAAACCCCCTTCTTGTTCTTTTTGTTTCGGTGTTAAAGAGGAAGAAGATGATATTTTTCCCTCTTTTGTTTCTTATTTTCGGTCACTTGAAAGAAAGATGAACTCTCTTTCTTTTCTTTTATTATTAAACTATTATATCATCCTAATGACATATAATATAATAATAAATAATTATGCTACTATTACATGCAAATGATGGCCGACCACTACCTAATCTTTTGGCAAAATTATCCTTTTAATACCTCAATTTATAAGCCACCTCCAATTCCATACTACCACATTCTACCACCAAAAAAATTTATTTATGCAATTAAACCCCCTTTTTCAATTAAACACTAAAACAATCAAATTTTAATGCGTAAAATTTCACATATAATAAGCATTTAAAAAAATAATAATAAAATTATTATTCCGACTAGAATTCGTGGTCCTGAAACCTTCGTTCGACTAGGGTCGAAATTGGTCATATAACTCCCTCCCTTAAAGAATTTTCGTCCCCAAAAATCTTACCAACGAATAGGTGCGGATAACGTTCTTTCATTGTTTCCTCTGTCTCCCAGGTTGCTTCCTCTAACCCGTGTTTATGCCACATTACTTTAACTAGCGATATTTTCTTATTTCGCAATTCTTTTACCTCTCGAGCTAAAATGCATATCGGTTCTTCCTCATAAGTCAAATCGGGCTGAATTTCAATCTCTGAGGGGCTGATCACATGAGAAGGATCGGATCTATAATGACGAAGCATCGACACGTGGAGCACATTATGAATTTTGTCTAACTCAGATGGTAACCTTAATCTGTACGCAACCGGCCGAATACGCTCGATAACCTCGTATGGCCCAATAAATCTCAAGCTTAACTTTCCCTTACGGTCGAATTTGAGTATTTTCTTCCACGGTGAGACTTTCAAGAATACTCGATCTCCAATTTGAAATTCAATGTCCTTGCGCTTTAAATCTGCGTAAGACTTTTGACGATCCGATGCCGCTTTCAAGCTATCACGAATTACTGCCACTTTCTGTTCAGCTTTCTTAACCAAATCAACCCCGTGCATCTTGTTTTCCCGAGTTCAGTCCAATACAATGGTGTACGAAATTTACGACCATACAAAGCTTTGTAGGGTGCCATTTTGATACTAGATTGAAAACTATTATTATAAGCAAATTCAATCAAAGGTAAGTATCGTTCCCATGTACCTTCAAACTCAAGAACGCAACATCTCAACATATCCTTGAGTATTTGGATAACTCGCTCAAACTGACCATCCGACTAAGGGTGGAAAGCTGTACTAAAATGTAACTTGGTACCTAAAGCATCTTGCAGTTTCTTCCAAAACCGCGATGTGAACCTCGGATCTCTATCCGAAACAATAGAAATAGGTACTTCGTGTAACCGTACAATCTGCGATACGTACAATTCAGCCAACTTATCAAGTGAGAAATCCGTACGTACTAGAATGAAATGAGCCGATTTCGTTAATCTATATACAATAGCCCAGATTGAATCTTTCTTACTTAGCGTCAACGGCAATCCTGACACAAAGTCTATAGTGACTTGCTCCCACTTCTATTCAGGTATCATAGTCGGTTGAAGAAGTCCCGATGGTACCTGATGCTCAGCTTTAACTTGTTGGCACACTAAACACTTTGACACATAGTTTGAGATGTCTCGCTTCATACCATGCCACCAATAATGCTGTTTCAAATTGTTATACATCTTCGTGCTACCGGATGAATCGATAATCTACTACTATGCACTTCATTACAAATCTTTCTAATTAACTCAAGGTTCTTCGGTGCACAAATCTGATTCTTGAATCGTAAACATCCTTCAGCATCTATTTGAAAATCTGAATCCGCTCTCGAACTACAATGATCTTTCTTTGCTTTTAAAGCATCATCAACTTCTTGAGCTTCTCGAATCTGCTTCTTAAACATTGGTCTCACCTTCAACTCAGCAACGATCGTACCATCCTCAATAATAGCTACATTCGCATTCATCACTCTTAAAGCAAATAGCGATTTTTGGCTAAGTGCATCTGCAATCACATTAGCCTTTCCGGTGATAATCAATTATAAGGTCGTAATCTTTTAACAGTTCCAACCATCGTCCCGCCTCAAATTCATGTTCTTTTGAGTTATTAAGTACTTTAGACTTTTACGATCCGAATAGATGTGGTGTTTCTCACCGAAAAAATAGTGACGCTATATCTTCAAAGCAAAAACTATAGCGGCCAACTCGAGGTCATGAGTTGGATAGTTCCTCGTGCGGTTTCAACTGTCGCGAAGCATAGGCTACAACTTTACTCTCCTGCATCAATACACAACCAAGTCCGTTCAACGATCATCACTAAAAATAATAAATTCTTTACCCGACTCTGGTTGCACAAGTACTGGGGCTTCCGTCAACAAAGCTTTCAACTGATCGAAACTCTTCTGACACCTTTCTGACTACTCGAATTTAACGTCCTTTTGCAACAGTTTTGTCATCGGAGCTGCTATCATAGAAAATCCTTTCATGAAGCGTCTATAATATCCAGCAAGCCCCAGAAAACTACGAATCTCGATATATTTCGCGGGGGTTTCCACTCAAGTATGGCTGAAACTTTACTCGGGTCAACTCTAACGGCCGATGCTAAAATAACGTGCCCCAGGAAGCTAACTTCATTAAACCAAAACTCACATTTGCTGAATTTCGCGTATAATTATTTTTCACGCAAAATCTGTAGCACTAATCTCAAATGCTCTGCATGCTCGATTTCGTCTCGGGAATAGGTCAGTATATCATCTATGAATACCACTACAAATCGATCTAAATATGGCCTGAATACTCGATTCATCAAATCCATAAAAATCGTAGGGGCATTAGTAAGCCCAAACGGTATCACCAAAAATTCATAATGATCGTATCTTGTTCGAAAGGCAGTCTTACATACATCTAATTCTCTAACTCGCAACTAATAATATCCGAATCTCAGATCAATTTTCGAAAACACAGAGGCTCCTTTCAGCTGATCGAATAAATCATCAATACTTGGCAATGGATATTTGTTCTTAACTGTCACCTTATTGAGTTGCCGATAATCGATGCACATTCTTAATGTTCCGTCTTTCTTCTTCACAAAAAGAACGGGGGCATCCCAAGGAGAGAAACTCGGTCGGGCAAAACATCTATCCGTCAATTCTTGCAACTGAGCCTTCAATTCTTTTAATTCTGTAGGTGCCATTCTATACGAGCTACCGAAATCGGGGTGGTCCTTGGCATAAGCTCAATACTAAACTCTACATCACGAATAGGTGGCAATCCCGCAATTCCTCCGGAAACACATCTGGGTATTGACAAACAACAGGGATAGATTCAATCTTTTTTCCGTTACTTTGCTGTCAATCACATATGCAAGATAAGCTTCGCAACCCTTTCTCAAATACTGTCGAGCCAATATCGATGATATCACAGTTGGTAACCCATTCAAATCCATAGATTCAATCCGAAGTATTTCGTTATTCCGACACCTCAAATCGATAGTCTTTCGTCTACAATTCTCTACTACATCCTGCGTGGTTAACCAATCCATACCGAGGATGATTTCGAACTCATCGAAAGGTAATAACATCAGATCAACCGAAAAACACATATCTCGAATCATCAAAGGGCAGTTCTTGCACACTTTATCCACCAATACACATTGACCCAGGGGGTTTGAAACCCGAATCATAAATTCAGTAGACTCAACAGGTAGAGTCTTACTGGCTACTAATGTTTCACACACATACGAATGAGTTGAGTTGGGATCAATCAAAGCAGTTACATTAGTATCAAAGAGAGTAAAAATACCGATAATGACGTCTGGAGATGAGGCCTCTCTCTAGCACGGATGGCATAAGCTCTAGCCGGTACATGGGTATTTGCTCGAATAATCGCATCTAAAATTCCCCTCAGAGCACCACTCCTACCTCCCCCACTACGAGCTGGTCTACCTCTAGTTGTGGTACCACTCGGTCTCGTGCTCTGAGTAGTACCCTTCTCAACAATCTCCGAATAATCTCGAATGAAGTGATTTTGTGAACCACACTGGTAACAAGTGCGATTGAAAGATTTACCTAAGCACTCTCTAAAATGCCGTCTACCACACTGCTGACACTCAGGTTTGCTAAATCGAGCATTGCCGACACTAGCCACTGATGTAGCTCGTGAACTTACTGGTGGCCGATCTCGAATAAAATCTCAGCATTGGGTTTGGGTCGACTACCATCGTTCTTAGACTTCTTTGTTGCCATCTGTGAAAATCTACCTGCGGATCTCTTCTGAAAATCTTTAAATTTGACTTCAATTTTTCGTTTTTCTTTCCCTAGTTCTTCAGCTTTACAAGCTCTTTCCACTAGCACCACGAACTCGTTAATCTCAAGAATGCCAACCAGGAGTTTTATGTCTTCATTCAGACCATCATCGGATCTCCGGCACATAGCAGCCTCAGAGGATAGACATTCGCGAGCGTAACGACTAAGTCGTACAAACTTGTACTCGTACTCAGACACAATCATACGGCCCTATTTGAGTTCGAGAAATTCTTTATGCTTAGAGTCTATAAAGCGCTGACTTATGTACTTTTTATGAAATTTCGTCTGAAAGAAGTCCCAGGTTACTCTCTCCTTCGGAACAACTGACACGAGAGTATTCCACCAGTAGTAGGCAGAATCCCGCAATAATGATTAGCACATTCCAAACACTCATCGGGTGTGTAAGACAGCTCATCAAAGACACGGACAGTATTATCGAGCCAAAATTCAACTCGCTCCACATCATCATCGTCCTCAGCTCTAAATTCTTGAGCTCTATGCTTTCGTATACGATCAACAGGAGGTTTAGTTACTCTTTCAGGATTGGCAACAGGAGGTACAATTGGTATTACAGGGGGAACATTCGGATTCATGGGTGGTTGAACAGTCGGAGTGGTTCGTAAGTAATGAATGAACCAATCGTTCATCATATTATGGAAGGCCTGCTTTACCCTCTCATCTGGGCCACTCGCAGCAGGTCGAGATTTTTTCGATGCGGTCCCTTGCGCGGGAGCAGGCGCCACACTCTCGACATCATCAGCTAATGCTTGCTCGGGATCCCGATCCATTACCAATATGAAAGAAACAAATACATTTCACTGTTAGAAGTCATCACACTATCACATTGTAAATTATGGCATGTATAGCTAGACTCTCACGTGCTACATTAGTCCTAGAACCAACTAAACCGTAGCTCTGATACCAATAAAATGTAACACCCTTAACCCGTATCCGTAGCCGGATTAGGGTTACGGCATTACAAAACCATTTATACTAATACATACTTGAATCCAAATATAATTTTCCTAAGTCACCAACCTATTCGGCCATGGACACTATAAGTATGCACTCTCACTCATTCATATGACTCTCATCTATTTTAATACTGATTTTTAACTATATCGTTAACATGTATAACCATTATGCTCGGATAACACTTTTTAACAACCCAAAGTCACATATCTCGATAGGTAGCATCATATGCTTATTTAACCTTTAGAATCCTAGCAAAACTCATTCAATCAATCAAGAAGGTAATCAAAAATCCATACACAAACACCAACACAAATTCGAATTTCCTATGAAAAATCAATATGAATATGTCTTTAACAAGTCACCTATTGTATACGCACATATTATGTACCATATGTGTATATAAAAAAAATTTATGCATTCCATAACCGCATAATACTTGGTATGTAATGATCTTTCCAAATAGAATGGTATTTAATAGTTTAAACATTCATACCACGGCACCAAAATTCAAAGGAGCTAGTTTGTCTAATCGTGAAAGTATAGCCATATTCGCATGGCTTATATACAATTTTATAACGATCAAATTATACAAAAGAAACCTAGCCTATACATGCCTTAATTTCCAAAAGAAGTGTAACTTATAAGATACCCAATTTTGGTGATAGTATAATTGACTTGACGAGGATTCCCAAGCTTGAGCTTTGACTTGAAAGATCTATAAAATGTAAAAGAAAAACAGCACACCATGTAAGCTTCAATAGCTTAGTAAGTTATAAGCAAGAAGATGAAATGTACAAACACTGCCTTTCATCAACATTCTTTTCAAATTCAATCTAATTATCTATTAATTAATAATATCAAAATTTATGCTAGGTTAACATTCATCAATCTTTTGCACATTCCATCACAAGACAAAATATTTAACTTTTCATATGCTGCAAACTCTTATCGAACTATCTTACCTAATTATACACCAAGATAATAACCTATTCGTTCAATAAGAACATACCTGACACCTTTATTTATCCTTCTAAGTGTCTTTGTCCTTAAGAAAATTCGATAACCGCATACACCTTGTTATTCAACCGATCACACACACACAGTGTTCGGTGATTAAACCCGCACACACAATGCTATTCAACCGATCTCGCACACACAGTGCTCAATGATTAAACCCGCACACACAGTGTTATTCAACCGATCTCGCACACACAATTGTTTCGGTGATTAAACCCGCTTTTACGGTGCTATTCAACCGATCTCGCACATACAAATGCTCGATGATTAAACCCGCACACAGTGCTATTCAACCGATCGTATACACGGTTTCGGTGATTAAACCCGCATACACTCGGCTATTCAACCGATCCCGCACACACAAGCTCGGTGATTAAACCGACACTGCTATTCAACCGACGCACAAAGTGCTCGGTGATTAAACCCGCACACACAGTGCTATTCAACCGATCTCGCACACATAATGCTCGATGATTAAACCCGCACACACAGTGCTTTTCAACCGATCTTGCACACACAGTGCTCGGTGATTAAATCTTCCTCTTCTTGCACATATCATATATTTTTATCTCAATTTTGTATATAAGTAGCATATCTATATAGGCAAATCAAACACCTTTTCTTCAAAATCCCATTCTTTCTATCCACTATGCCCATATATGCCCATAACTAAATATCCAATGATCATTATACTACAACTCAAGATTTGATTTAACTTATATTCCATTCACTTCAAATCATCTAATTTTATCACATTAATTGAACACATGCTTTACTGCACATTCGGTTTTTACATGATTTAAATCTCACACCATTTTACATTCAGCAATTTAAATGTAATTACATCAATAATTACATGCATGCATATACAACTCATACAATTTCCAAGTACTCAACCAAATACATAATCCAATATATATATATATATATATATATATATATGATAGTATTTCATTTGGCATATACCATTAAAATATCATGGTGCACTCGGCATTTGTAGTTCTTACCTCGATTTTAAACGAAAATATATATTAAAAATTTAGTACTACTTATTTAAAACCAATCACTTATAACTTACTTCGGAAATCGACGATTTTCAGTTCCCCGGCTACTCGTTCAATTTAGATTTTCCTCGCTCCACTCTGGTTTCTTTTTGCTCTTGCTCTAAAACAATTCCAATTTAGCTTATTTAATAACATTTCCATTCAATTTAGTCTATAAGTACTTGATTCAATTTACCATAATGCCCCCCAACATTTTTAATGTTTATAACCTAGTCCTTAAAGCTCAAAATACAAACTATCATGAATTTGATTACATTTACTAAAAGCCGAATACTCCTAGTCCCTCTACTAACTCTTCTCTTCAATTTATTAGCTATATCGTCCTTTCAATGATTTTCTTTTTAAATAAAAATCACCCTTATGCTAAGCTCCATCAAAGTTTCAAGGAAAATAAATAAAAATCTAATTTATTTAACAAGCTTATCACCTATTCTATCATCAACCATACCAACATCAAAATTTTCTTTCATGGCAACATTCAAATTATAATACAAGTTTCAAAATTTCGATTATGACTAAATAGATTTCAAGACCACAACCTCAAACATGCTAAAACTAACAAAAACCAAGTTCATTTACTCACCTTATGAGAACATGCAATGACCGAATGTTGAGAACTCAAACCCCCTTCTTGTTCTTTTTGTTTCGGTGTTAAAGAGGAAGAAGATGATATTTTTCCCTCTTTTGTTTCTTATTTTCGGTCACTTGAAAGAAAGATGAACTCTCTTTCTTTTCTTTTATTATTAAACTATTATATCATCCTAATGACATATAATATAATAATAAATAATTATGCTATTATTACATGCAAATGATGGCCGGCCACTACCTAATCTTTTGGCAAAATTATCCTTTTAATACCTCAATTTATAAGCCACCTCCAATTCCATACTACCACATTCTACCACCAAAAAAAATTTATTTATGCAATTAAACCCCCTTTTTCAATTAAACACTAAAACAATCAAATTTTAATACGTAAAATTTCACATATAATAAGAATTTAATAATAATAATAAAATTATTATTTCGACTCGGATTCGTGGTCCTGAAACCACTGTTCCGACTAGGGTCAAAATTGGGCTGTTACAATATCAAATGATAACTTGTGAATTAGTGAGTATTCATGTGAAAACAGAATAAAAAATGGTTAACCAAGTCATATGATAGTTATTTCGTCTTAATTGTTGGAATACTGCATCTTTTGAATATATTTTTTATATGTTTAAATTGATTATCATGTTGCAATACTGTTTCTTTTGAATCGATTATTTATATGTTTAAATCGACTATTACATAGCATTTCTAATTTTAACTTACCCCCTAAAATTAATATCTTGACTCCACTACTGACTCAGTAATTCAACTTCCTTTTCTTTACATTCAATCTTTTTTATTAATATATTGATTTGGAAAAAGAGAGGTTCAAACTCTGACTTTTTTTTTCATTTATCACATTTCACGTTTTCCTTTTTTTAAAAAAAACCATTATCTCATCTAACAAAACGATGTCACCTAAGAAAACCAAAATTCCTTTAAAATATTAGAAAATTTAAAATAATGGAAATGTAAAAAAAATCTAAAAATATATAAATGAAAATTGAAAATTATATTTTAAAATAACAAATTTCTTATATTATTTTTTAAAAATTATTATAAAATTACAAGAAAAATATAGGCTCAAAATTATTTTGAATAAATAAATAGCTAGCTTCATTTAAATTTAGATATTTTAATTGTACAAATTCTTTATTCATGTTGTTTTTAATAATTTAAAAGAAAAGTAAATATATATTTTTTTGATGGAATAAACATGAACGTGTTTTTGTCCGATTCCTTTTGGACATATAATTTTTAAATAATTTTATACGATTGTTTTTAATGTAAATTTTAAATATATATTTATATATATAAATTTATTATTTTTATATTTAGGAAAATACGTTGATTTTATGCCTATGGTTTTTAAGACATGTTTTCACTGAAAATTGACAACTTAATTACTTTAGTCAAATGGTTAAATGTTGGTGACTTTATCTTTTGGTCTTGATTATGATTTTATGTTGTTTATAATTTTTATTCATGTTGTTTCAGGTTTTTTTAAACATATTATTCTTTAGTTAGATGGTTAAATGATTATGATTTTATTTTTAAGTCCTAGATTCAAATCCTTTAATTAGTATATTTATATTTTTTTATTTCATGTTATTTTAAGTTTTTCTTTAATTAATGTTTTTAAGTAATAAAATATTGTTTTTACATTTTTTAATTAATAACTCTTTTATTTGTAAAATTAAATAATATATGTAATTATTTTTTAAAATCAACTAATTTTTGTGATATTTTTTATATATAATATTTATATGTCAAATATTTATTTTCTTGGGATAAAGTGACTTTTAATATTATAAAATTAAATAATTATTTCAAATATCATTATTATTATTATTTCACTTTATCATTTTACTAATTTAAGTTTTCCTTTCATTTCTCCCATAATTTGTTTCTTTATAATATATAGGGCTGACTCGATATTGATAGATAAAATCGTCAAAGACATATTAAAGAAATTGAATTGTGGAACCTCAAATGCTAATTGAAAGGGTCTAGTTGGAATTGAGCTGCGGGTTAAGCAAATTATGTCATTATTTCAAGATGGATTCCCAAATTTTCAAAACTTAGGTATTTGGGGTATGGAAGGTATAGGCAAAAACTACACTTGCTGAAGCCATTTTTCACCGTGTTTTAAATGAATTCCAAAGCTACTTCTTTCTTGCAAACGTGAGAGAATATGAAGAACAAAGAAAATTGTTTAAATTACTTCAGAAGTTTTTTCCAGCCAAAATTTAGATATCTCAACACCCACAATCGGATCAAACTTTCTTATGGGCAGGCTTTCTAGGAAGAGGGTTTTGGTAGTTTGTGATTGCTAGAAACACGTTACTAACTGCTAGAAATACGTTACTGCAGTCATATTGGAAAACCATTATTTCGTATATTATTAATGAGAGAACTTCAAGTGTATTTAATACAAGTGAGAGAGAGACTTCAGTTGCTAACTGATTTCTAACAGATTAACTAAACCTTATCAGCTTAACCTACTAACTGCAAGCTGTTAACTCTATCAGTGATGATGTGTCAAAGTTCAGCCAACTCGAGATCGATCGATTTGGTCCTGAAACTCTAGTCATTGTTACCACTAGAAATAAACAAGTGCTTATCTAGTATGGCGTGGATCTCATTTATGAAGTGAAGAAATTAAATAAATATGAATCTGTTCAACTCTTTTGTCAACGTGCCTTCAAAAGCAATCACCCTATAGGGTATCCATTGGAGCTATCCAAGATGGTTTTAAGTGCTGCTAATGGAAACCCCTTGGCTATTAAAGTTTTCGGATCCTCTCTTTGTGGCAAGAATAAAACTACCAGGAAAGTGTAGTAAAAGAACTAAAGCAGATTCCTAACCCAGACATTCTTAAATTGTTGAGAAGCAGAATTTTAATGGACTAAATCCTGTAGAGAAAGACATATTTCTTGACATTTCTTGTTTCTTTAAAGGGGGAGGATCGAGACTTTGTAACAAGGATTATGGATGCCTGTTATCCCCCTGCATATTCAAGAATTGAGAGACTCATTGATGAATCTCTTCTATCTATTTCACATAGTAAGACAGCAATGCGTGATTTATTGCAACAGATGGGTTGGAATATTGTTTATAACGAATCACCTTCAAAGCCTCAAAATCGCAATAGACTGTGGATTCCTGAGGAGATCTATGATGTGCTAACAAAAAACAATGTAAGGGCCTTGTTCATTTCCTTCACTTATGTTATTATCATTGTTCATTTTCTCTGGACATATCCATGTCCGACGGCCACGTTTGATTCTTATTCGAACACATATTTGTATAAAATACATACATGTATATGATAATTATCTTGAGTTCATATTTTGCTTATATCATGACTCCATACACTGCTCTTGAGTTTAGGGAACGGAAATGCTGACAGGCATTGTACTTGATATGTCCAAACTTTCGAAGTTGGAATTCGAACCAATTGCCTTTATGAAGATGCGAAAGCATAGATTTCTCAAATTCTATCATTCTTGTGGAAGAATTTTACTTTTTAAAGGGCTTTTATCACTTCCTGACGAGTTAAGGTACCTTTGCTGGGAGGGATACCCTTCGAAAACTTGATATGAAGTGGAGCCATGTCAAGCAACTCTGGGAGGGAAAACAGGTACTTTTTTTTTTTTTTATATCAATCTATGCCTCGTTTTCTGTGGTATTTTGTAGATTCATGGAAGAAAGTTTGAAACCAATTCCATTGCCATTTCTTGATTCTATAAAGTTTCCTGTAGTGTACATAGCAATCTACGCCTTCGTTAGGTTTTCATAATAGCTCAAAGAAAAGAGACCATTTTCAATATGACTAGTGGTTAAGTTATTTTTGCATTAAAAAAAGGGGTTATAACATATATTTATTAAGGTTATGTTTGTGAAAAAAAATCAAATTCAGTTAGTAATCTTTATATTACTAAACTGCTTGAAATATTTTATTATATGAGAGTGTAACAATATTCAGCAAATGTTAAATGGTATTATCATAATGTTTAACATGCGACAAGATAATGTCTGCATTACATTATGATTTTTAAAATGTTTTTTTTAAACTCAAATTATACTTTTCATCACTAAAATTTATAAAATGATTGATATTTTTTTTACATTACAAATACTTAGAATTTCTTGATTGACTAATATAATAAATTATAGTAGATAAGACAAGCTTATAAATTTCATCATTAAAGCGTCGAAAAAATTGCATAAGTTATTAATTAGAATATTAAAATTCAACTGTCTAAGTGACGGTGGACCAAGCCACCACACAATCGTGGCTGACATATGGAGTCCCAGTCGGCCATTGCAAGTTTCTGTTTCCCCGTACTGATCCCCCTGATGAATTGCCTAGTCAACTTTTCAATCTCCTCACGTACTCCTTTTGAGATTCTAGAGGATTAATTGCATAAAATAACTTGGAATAGAGAGGAAAACTGATTGCACCAAAGTGAACTTTCCTGTCAAAGAAAAGCTGTTTTGCATCCTAATTACATAATCCTGCTCTGACCTTTTCAATTACAAACCCCACAGTAGCTCCAGTGACACTTTTGTGAATTAGTGGAATTCGAACCCAATTCTTGGACTTTTTGAAAATCCAATAGTCTGCTCAAATTATTGCTTAGGTTATCGTTTACTCCTTGTGAGAAGAACACATTAGTTTTTTTTTTTTTTTTTGCATTAACCTGATGCCCTAATATTCTACAAAATTGATCCAGAAAACTTTTGAGAAGTAATCCATGCTTTGTATCTGCTTCTTTGATGCTATGACCTAACCACTCTATTCACAAGACAAATAAGTAGGGTGATAAAGGACACCATTAGTGTACTCCTTTCGTGGGTTTAAACTTCGCTGTGGGAACTTTGTTCCACAACACCGACATGGTGGACGTTGAGATGACAAACATAATCACTTTTCGATTAGAGTCTGGTGCTCCTGCTGCTTTGATAAAGCTACCTATAAACTCCCATTGAACCTTATCATAGGCTTTTTCTAAATCAATTTTGATGGTCATCCACTTTTTACTCTTTCCTCGCATAGAATGAATCACTTCATGAACAATGATAATATTATCGGAGATAATGCGTCCAGCGATAAACCTAACCTGTTCTTGTGCAATAATCTTGGGGAATACAAATTTGAATCTGTTAGTGATAACTTTCATAACCAATTTATAAAGTACGAAGCATAGACTAATAGGTCAAAATTGAGAAATCTCCTCTTGCTGAGAAATCTTTGGGATAAGAACAATGAGTGTATTATTTAACTCTTGGTCAATGGGTCGTCCTTTAAAGACTTCTTTAACCCATTCACAAATTTAACCTCTAGCCTCTCCTCCTTTTTCACCAATTTAATTCCTTCAACACCCAATTTTCTCACCATTTTCTAATTTTCTCACTTCTATAACATCCCAAAAAATTTTTAGAGTCTTAAATAGTGATAAATATACAATAAATTAGTCAAAATTTTGAGAAAAGTCGAAAATTAAAAATTTAAAGAGTTATGAGACATAAAAGATAGGTACATAAGATATTTGAAAAGTATAAATATTAATATAAATTTATTTGGTGAAAACGATTAAATTAATGGAAAGTATTGGGACAAGGTGAGAAAATTGAGTGTTGAAGGATTAAATTAAATTGGTGAAAAAGAAGGAGAGGCTAGAGGTGAAAATATACCAAAAGAAAATAGGACATATGGGTAGTATTATAAAAAAAGTGAAAGGGTAGAATGATAAATGAATTGAGAAAATAATTATGGAACGTAATGATTAAGGATAAATAGTAAAAAGTGTGAATAGTGAGGATAGAATGGTAATAAAATAAAAAGAGATATTTTTAATGAAAGAAACTAGAGAAATGAAGAAAAGAAAGGATGGGATGGCTATAAAAAAAAGCCATCAACCATAGTGTCTGACGTCATCCACCATTTTTACATCATTTCAACTTTTATTTTCTTTCAATTTAGTCCTTTTCATCAAAGACAAACCAATTAAGCTAGTTTTTTTTTTTTTTTTCCAGATTTCTTCACAATTAGTGAGTAAAATTAGTAGAGAAGTGTAGTAACTACCCAACTGTTAAAAGAAATGCATTCAAACTTGTCTGGAGGAGAGAGAAAATAAGAATTAGTGTTGAATACAAGTGATTAAGGTGAGAAAGTTAAACTTCTCTTGAAATACATGTTGGTTTTATTTGAAAAACATGAAATATGATATGTGAATATGATTTTAATGTGTAAATATTGTGTATTTTGATATGGAAAAATAAAGAAAAAGTGAAGGGAAGTGAGAAACAAGTAGAGAATTAAAGCAAATGAGGAGCTAAAGGAGGAAGAAGAGGAAGAAAGCTTGATTCCATACTTTGAGTTGTAAGTACAACTAAAGTTTTGTTTATTTTAAATATGTGATGAATTATTAAGTAAAATTTGTTGAGGATAAATCTAGATATAGTGTTTAATTAGAAATTTACATATTATGTAATTAAACAATAAAATGTGATAATGGTTGAGTATATTGGTATGATGTGTTGACTAAGTAAAATGTAATAGAGTAAATAAAAAAAAATAAGGAAGAGATTAGAAGCGTGCAAAGGACTAATTCATAAGAGGTACAAAAGTTAATAGAACTATAATTTTTTTTATAAATAATAAAATGAGTGTATGAAATGATATATGTATATAATTGATGAGTAGATTGATGTGGTAATTGTCGAAACCATTTTTTTTAAAGTTTTAAAAAAAAAACAGGGATCGACTTTTAAAAACGAAAATGGGAGTTGCCACCAATCCTTTTTTACTTAGGTGTGACTGGATCATCTTATAAAATGTTTTTATTTCAAAACATTGATTTTGGTCTACAAAATATAAGAAAACGGGTTTGGGAGTCGGTTACGTACGAGGAAGGGTTAGCACCCTCGTAACGCCCAAAATTTGGTACCGAATTGATAATCTCATGTCTTAATGTCAAAATTTTGAAAAAATTAAAAATACGATCCTTTTATTTGAAAGAGAACCAAGACTTACTTATTTCAAAAAAATAAAATGTTATATCCAGTAAGTTAAGATATAACATCTCATGACTTCGAAGTTAGGCTCGCCTTTGTTTGTAGAAAGTTTTTATCTCGAAACACAAAACATCATATCCAGTAAGTTAGGATACAACATTTTGAATTTCCGAGAATAAGTTTTGATTTGGAAATTTATGAATCTAAAAAAAGGATACTTAATATTTTAAGTTCAACGATAAAAATCGAAACCTAGTGAGTTAGGGCACAATTTTTCTCGAAGTCCCAAATATTAGATATTACCTTATTTTTTTAAAATTATTTGAAATAAACGTGTCAATTTAAAAGGTGCTTTTATAGAAAAATGGTTTGAGTAAAACATTGCATGAATACATTACAACATCTATAGCAATTTTATATATCTACAAATTATACTAACAATAAATAATAAAAGAATATAACATGAATGAATATATAAAGAACTATGTTAAACAAGAATAACAATTAAAAGGATGTAAATAAATAAACATGTGATACAAAATAAATTAAAACTTTCATAGAATAACAAAATCAAATAAAAAGGGAATAATATATTTAAACATTGAAAAGATAAAAAAGAATGTGACGATTTTAAAATGATTCAATATATATATAAATGAAAAAATTAAAAGTAAAAAAACTTATAATAAAATATATATAATTTAATAGTTTAATACATATATAAATGATTACATATAATAAAAATAACTAGTAAATAATATATATAATATTTTATATAAAACATATATATATATATATATAATATAATAATCATAAAATTAAATATATAATACAAACAATATAAACAAAATATATTATATAATATAAATAAATTTTATATAAAAATAAAATTTTAGAAGTAATATATAATATATTATAATACTATATAATATAGAAATTTAAAAAATGTATAATGTAATAAATAATATATGTAGAGGTAAGGCGGTGGCATGGGCCTCGGCCCCCCTAAATGGTAAAAATTCTCTTAAGGCCCTTCAATTTTTTTAAAAATTTTAAATTAGTAAAGGTAAAATTGCACTTTGGCCCCCCTAAAAATAAAAAATTGATTTAATCCTTTATAAATTAGAAAGATATAAAGTATAAAAATTAAAATTTCATCCGCCCCTAAAATTGTCCCGGCTTCACCGATAATATACAAATTATAAAATAATATATAATATAAATAATATTGAATAAATAAAATGATAAATAACAATAATTTAAAAGAATAATCCATATAAAAATATATACACGAATTTTATACTACACACAAATATTAAAGAAAATAATATAAAATATTTAATATGACAAAATAATTTAAAACAATATTAGAATAAAAATAAATTTTTTTAAAAAAGTAAATAAAGAAATCAGGATCAAATAGCAATAAAAATAAATATAAATGGGGTCAAATTAAAACACGGGCCACATTGCGAGGGATTAATATGGCAATTATGCCAAATTTCTAAAACGACATCGTTCAGGTATCCGCCCTTAAATGGCCTTCGGACCAGATTGAAACAGAAAGGAAATTTAAGAGCTAATTTAACAAGAATAAGAAAAAAATCAATTTGAACTTAATTAAAAAATAAAAATAGCGAAAGGACCAAAGGGAATTAGCCCTTTTAATAAAAATGAGTGGATCCTCCCCGAGTTTTCAGGTCAACGCCCTGGTCCCTTTTCAAAACGACGTCATTTTGTGCTTATTGGATTAAGCAAAAACGATGTCGTTTTATCATTGCTATACAAGCTGAAAATCAGGTAAAAAAATCATTTTAAACAAACAAACAAACAAAAAAAACAGAGCTCTGAAATGCTCTCCCCTCTTCGGCCTGGGGCGATTTTTGGCAGGCCCTCCGACGAGGCTCTGGGCCACACAATACATCATTTACATACACATGACATAGCCACACACTACCGTTGTCAGAGCCTACAACACGCCAAATCGTGCCACCGTCGTTGCCAGCCGGAGTTTTCCAAAAGGTAAAATTTTTTTTTTTTTTGCATTTTAATAAATATATATTATATATGAGTAAAAAAATAAAAATAAGAATAAAAATTAAAAAATAGTATTCGAGAAATAAAAAAAAAAAACAAAACCTTTCATGCTTTATGAATTGTGTATATTCTCTATTGTGTATTTTTCGTGTCTGTTTTACATATTTTTAGGGTTTTATAACCCGAGAGAAAAAAATGAAAAAGGAAATATAGATTCTGGCATATTCGCTGCTGTCTTTCCTTCCATTTTTGCAGGTCTGGAGCAAGAAGTCCGGCAGCGGTGCGCAGTTAGAGAGGATTGCGGCGCTATCGAGGGCGTGTAACATCCCGAAATTTGGGCCTAGTAGGATTGGGCCCAATGGGCCTTGGACGTAGGAATGTTTAAAATTTTTGAGAAACAAGAAAACGACATTATTTCAAGTTGGACTTATTAAGAAGATGATTTTAGAAAGTTATGGGTTTCTATGAAGTTTCGAGTTCAAGTCGGGCCTTAGTGAAAGTTTGTGTTTAAGCCTATTAAAGAGAGATAGTAAGAGGCATCAAAGCTTAAGGAAATAAGTGAGTAAATTGTTAACATAAATGAGCTATTGGTAAAGAGGTTATGGCATTAAGTGAAGAGAATGGAGGGAAGAGGTTCAAATCCCATCTTTTGCAAATTTTGGATTTATTTTTGTATGCTCTTCCAAGTGCCAACCATGGCATTATTAAAGGAAGAAAAAAAAAATGAAATGATGACTAAAAAGATAAGGTAAGGAGGAAAACAAGGAAAAAGAAAGAAGTGAACGAAAAAGAAATAATAGAATTTATGGGAATTGAGGTGAGAAGTTTGGATAGAAATTTATGGATAGAAATTTGGTCAACACTCTAGCACATTTGCTCATCTTTCTCCCTTGTTTTGCCTAAACTCTCAATCCACAATCACTCTTTCATAAATTCTTTCTCATTTGGGTAGACACTCTTTTCTTCGATTAAATCGTGTTCTAAGTGGGTGGCCGTGTATCATTCTAGCCATAAGTCAAGTGGTGGAAATCGAATCCAATGTGAACAAGGTAAGGAGTTCTTTATGGATTATTTGATATCGTTTATTATTCGATTGGTTGCTAAATGGATTAATAGTTTGGACTAATCGGTCACAATAGGAATCAAATCGCCCGATCATCTATCCCTCGTAATAAGTGAGTCAGATTTTTGGTGCCGCGAGAGCATCGCATTACAGATTCCGAATAAGGTGTGTAATCTCATACCCTTCCATATACATATCTGAAATGGTGTGTAATCTCACACTTCTCTGAAAGTTTGTATGAAATATGCTGTTAATCGGTTGAAATACCGAATAAAACTAAAAACCGGCATCCATGATCACTCAGGCGTGCGTATGATCGTAGTGGTAATCGTATTTCATAATAAAACAGTTTCAGTTAGAAGTAGTGATGTGTTTTTGAAAAATCACTAAAAAGAGGAGAAAAGGAGTTAGAAAGTGAATAAGCCAAATTAAAGCTTACTGTGTCTATTTTAATATGGAAGAAACGGAGAAGGAAAATGAATTTTATATTCTGAGATATCTTGATTTTAGTGAGACTGGTTCTGATTAACTTCGGAGTTCACTGATCTGTTTTGGAAAATTCATATAAAATTTTACAAAATGAATTATGGGTTATAATTTATATGTATGGATTCCTTAGTGAGCCTATTTTCAATAGAAACAAGTTGGAATAGTATATGAAAACTGTACAGTGAGATATTTTAAATTAAGATAAGAGAGGTCAGAATCATTAGACAGTGAAACAAGGGAAACTTTAAGGAATAAACTGTACTAAATGGCTTGGCCAAAAATTCTGGAAAACTTACAGTAAGAAGATATATGAGTCTAGTTTCAAGAAAATTTTACGGATCTAAATTTCGAGTTTCCTAACTCGAGTTATAGTCAATTTAGTCAGTATGATGCAGATGGACAATTTTAAATTTTTATGCCCAAATTAGTAGTTAAGTCCAGAATTGCGAAATTACCCCGATTGGGCCTAAAATGGATTTTTGACCCAATAGGTCGGTAGAGACCCAAATAAAATTCTGTGTCACTCGAGGCGATAGTAGGCATTCGGAAATACCGTTGAATATGAAATTACTAAATTACCCTTGGAGGGTAAATTACAGAATTACCCTTGGAGGGTAACTTACCGAATTACCCTTGGTGGGTAAAACTACCGAATTACCCTTGGTGGGTAAAACTACCGAATTACCCTTAGAGGGCAAATTATCGAAATACCCTAGGAGGGTAAATTACTGAAATACCCTTGGGTTGCAAAAATTATCGAAATACCCTTAGAGAGTAAATTACCGAAATACCCTTGGGTTACGAAATTACTGAATTATCCTTAGAGGGTAAATTACCAAAATACCATGGGTTACAAAATTACTAAAATACCCTTAGAGGGTAAATTATCAAAATACCCTTGGGTTGCCAAATTATCGAATTACCCTTAGTAAGTAAAATTACCGTTATACCCTATGGGTTGATTAGCACGACTGTGCGTGTATTCTGTTTATTTGGTTATGATGGTAATCTGCTTCATACATCATTATGACATGTGCTTTGCATACATAACATACTGCATGGGTTGGGATATGTAATTGGAGGAAGTGATTGATTTGTTAGGGTCGCACGAGTCACCCGAGATGACTGTGGACTCACCGATTTGATTTCATTCACCGATTTGATTTTTAGGGTCGCACGAGTCACCCAAGATGACTGTGGACTCACCGATTTAATTTTTAGGTTCGCATGGGTCACCTGAGACGACTGTGAACTCATCAATTTGATTATTAGGGTCGCACGGGTCACCCGAGATGACTATGGACTTATCAATTTGATTTTTAGGGTCGTACGAGTCACCCAAGATGACTGTGGACTCACCAATTTGATTATTAGGGTCGCACGAGTCACCTGAGATGACTGTGGACTCACCAATTTGATTTTTAGGGTCGCACGAGTCACCCGAGATGACTGTGGACTCACCGATTTGATTTCACTCACCGATTTGATTTTTAGGGTCGCACGAGTCACCCAAGATGACTGTGGACTCACCGATTTGATTTTTAGGGTCGCACGAGTCACCTGAGATGACTGTGGACTCACCGATTTGATTTTTAGGGTCGCACGAGTCACCCGAGATGACTGTGGACTCAACGATTTGATTTCACTCACCGATTTGATTTTTAGGGTTGCACGAGTCACCCGAGATGACTGTGGACTCACCGATTTGATTTTCACTCACCAATTTGATTTCACTCACCAATTTGATTTTTAAGGTCGCACGAGTCACCCGAGATGACTGTGGACTCACCGATTTGATTTTCATTCACCGATTTGAAATATGGCTTTATGCCCAGTTTGATATATGGCTTAATGTCTAGTTTGGGGTGTTACAAAAGGCCTGTTGCCACAATCCAGTTCGGTTACTCTGTCACAATCTAGTTCAGTGGCTTGGCCACAAATATATTAATGGCTCTATGCCTGCGATTGGTGTGTTGGCTGGGTGGGTTGACTTGATCCCCACAGGTGTGTTGGTTGGTACAGGTGGTGTGTAGCGGATGGAAATATTAGGCTTGGTTTGGGAACTGCATTTCATATTCATGTTAAAATTGATACATCATTATTATTATTGAAAATGGGCTAGGCCCAAAATATTATTAATTGGATTACAACCCAATGGATAACGGTAAGGGGATTACACACTGAGTTCTTGTAACTCACCCCCTTTCTCTTAACCTTTTTAGGTAATGCTCAGTGACGTGGACTTGGGCCATGGATGACTCGGTGGAGGCCATACTTCAGAAATGGCTTTATTTGGACTTCAAACTTCTTTCTTGTTTATTTTATTACTCTACTATTTTGGGTTAAATGTTGTAATAAGGCCTCGGATTTTCTTTCAAAATGCTTCTATAACTCTATTCCCAAACGTCCCATTTTCGTAAATTGTTTATTTCAAATATGTTTCACAACCAAAAAGGTTTTTAAAGATAATTACGTTTTCAAGTAAATAACAATTGCTTAAGTGTTTTGGGTTTTAACAAAGTTGTAATTCTCAAACAAGTTCTTAACAATCTCAAAGATGGTTTGAAAAAAAAAAAACTTCCATGTGACACACTAGATTTGGGCTTAAGTTCTAGGCCGGGTTTGGGGTGTTACAGGGCATAAGGGCTGAACGAGGTTGTAGTGTAAGGGTAGTGAGGAAACCCTAGGTTTCCTGACTCTGCTTAGTGTCTAGGCCTTTTTGGGCTTCCTGGGTTTGGGTTTTAGTTTTAGGTTAGGCTGCTGGGTAGTTTAGTATTTTGGGCCAGGGTGTATTCGGGTAATGGGTTTTGGTTTGTAAGTTGTAATTGGGTTAATCGGGTTTGGGTAATTTATTGGGTTTTGTAAAAGGACTGTAAAAGGGACATTTTGGTATTTATTTTTTGTTTATTTTTTATTCTGGATTGTTATATGGGCCTGGGCAAAATGGGCTAACTAAGAATGTTGTGAGATTATATGATAAAATATGTATATAATAAGAAAGGGATTGCATTGTAAAGTATGTAAAAGTGATATATGAAAATATATATAATAAGAACTAACAAAGAAATTATGGAAGATTAATAAATATGAGATATGATACATGTATTATTGTTAGTGGAAAATAATGTTAAATAAACTATCGTTATGAGGACTAAAATTTGTTAAAAATATAAAAGCAAGATAAGGTAGATAAGATATGAATAAATGATGAAATATGGAAATTATATTAAATAGCGAAACATGCTACATGTATTAAAAAGATAGGAAAGTTCTATTTAGTGAATTGATGACCTAAGGACGAAGAATAATATATAAATATGATAATAAGAATTCATGGTGAAATATGGAAATTAAACTAAGAAATGAAATATGTTATATATAGTGAAAGACATTGTTACATGAAATGTCACGATGAGACCTAAATTGTAAAGTAACTAAAAGTGATAGATGAAATGTATAATAATAATTATTAATGAAATTATGTAAGATTATTAAATATTGAGACAAGTTACATGTGTTAATGAAAAGGAAGATCTAATTACACGTAGTAATCGTTATAAGGATTAAATGGTAGAAAATGTAATAGCATTACACGAAAGTGTAAAAGTGATATGTGTGCATGATATAATTTGCAATTAAGAAAAGTGATATATGTTGAAAAGATTTGAAATTGAGAAAACAAGAAAATATATGGTTGAAATAAGTAAAGTAAATTATCTGAAATTTTAGCTACATGGAATAAATGAGAATTTAAAATAAATCATGTGATTCTAGTGTTATATAGATGGTAAATAAATCAATATGTTTAGTTGGTGTTTAATGAGTAAATAATAATAAAAGTGGAACTAATTGTAAGAATTAGTGAATTGATTGGTAAATTATGTATAATGAATACAAACATGTCATTTAAATGATTCTGTGTAGTAATCATAAATAAGTTATAATTTATAATATAGATTATGATCTAAATATTAGTTTTACTTACTAAGCTAGTGTAACACCCCAAACTTGGCCTAGACGTTATGGCCGAATCCAGAGGTGTCACAAAGAATGAGTTTTGAAAACTAAGTCAATACGATTTCAACTCTTATTTGCTTACATCCATTGTCAAAATATTATTTAATTGATTAATTTGCCTTAAAACGTGTTTTATAGCGGAAGCTTATGAAAACCGTTGTATTTCAAAAAGGCAATTTGTATTTAAAAAAAAAAACACCTTTGTTTGCATAAAAATCGTCGTTTTCATAGAACATTTTGCCAAATCATGCAAATTAACAAGCAAATGCAACCAAAACTAAGTAAAAAACCATACAGTCTAGAGAGTTCCAGAAATTACAAACTCTCAATGAAATCCGGGAATTTTAAGTAAAAACCATAAAAATTACTAAGCATAACAATTCTTGGTGGAGTGGTCACCGCTGAGTCTCTGCTGCACCTATCCGCCTAAGTCTGTGGATTACCTGAACAGAACAGATAAACAGAAGTGAGTTTACGTAAACTCAGTGTGTAACCCAACAGAAATAAGCATGCAAACATACAGAAATCTCATATGCAATCAAATACAGATTCGGGCTCATGCCCATTTTAGATACAGTTAACAGAACCATATATACAGAATCCTACCCCTATCCTTTACACACCAACTCCGACCATCCCAACACACCATGTGGGGTTAAACACACCCACCCATCCCTACATTCCATATCGTGCCATTACAACACAAGTCAGATAATGTACAGCCAAGCTGTCAGGATATAGGTGAAGGTCACCTTTTAGAACACTTTCTCCATATATACAATCCCACCCCAAAACAAAGCATGTAAATCGATCATGTAATTTACATATTAGATATAATCAACATGCTTATATATAGTGAACAAATAAACATGTATAATAGTGTTCTACTCAGGACACACTATCAGAATACCAAATAACATAAAGTAGGGTTTGGTTAGCACTTACCGACCCTACGATAGGCCCATAATCGATCGAAACGACCCATGCAACCCTAGGGAAAATTTCAGAAACATGAGCTTACATGCCAATATGGCTTGCCCGTGTGGGCCCACACGGCCTGGCCCAAAACCCACACTTATGTGACATGCTCGTGTAGGCCTACACACCCAACTTGGCCTAGCCCGTGTGGCCCACATGGTCACACTCACACCATTACATGGCCGTGTCTTAGGCACGTCCATGCCCTCGTCAACCACACAATCGGCTACAATCTCGTGTGGAGTCAATAGTAGGCAATTTTGGCTTTTGTCGAAACCTCATTTTTTACGATTTGGGAACACACCTGGTACGATTTTGATGCAAAAAATTCCCAAGACCACCAGCACCTAAAAATAGAATCCCAACGCCCTAATAGCAACGATTTACAAATTCAACAAACCTAAAATCGAGCAACGCTCAAAACTTACCACTGCAAAGATGTCAACACACGAAAGTTAAACCGTCGAAGCAAAAACCACAGATTCACCGCCTTCACCTACACAATTGTTTGCAGAATTCAGATTCCTACAATAATCGCTACACTACAACTGTAAAATAGAATAGAAAGCTTACTGTACCTACGCGAATATTAGTAATAACGAACAAAGGAAATCGAACAGAATAGAGAAGCAAAGCTCACACCAGAAAGTGGAGGAACAAAAATAAAATCGATGGAAACTTTGAAAAAAGCAGGAACTGGCATCAATTCAAAGAGAGAAGAGAAAAAAACTGATTAAAATTCGAAAAGAAGAAAATAAAAGATATGTTATCAAATTCCTTATTTTCCTCTCACTAACCCACTACTCACAATTTCCTCAGAATTTCAATTCAACTAAAATTCTATCAGATAACCGAGCAAAGATATAACATCCACGCTTGCGCAGGGATTTAAACTCAGGACCTCTAACACACTAACCCCCTTGCCACACGAACCAATAGGCTCATTTTGTTATGAATTAACAGACAATTTTATATAAGACCACACAACAAGGTGAGGCTAGGGTCAGAAAAAATAACAAAATTTGGCAAAGCTGAGACTTGAACCCAAAACCTAACATACACACTCAGAACACTTAGCCATTGATGCAGATACATATTTATGCCAAATATTTATAGAAATAGAAATAGATTATCCAGGGTGTTACAACTCTACCCCTAAAAGAAATTTCAACCTCGAAATTTACCTGCTCAGAACAGATGAGGATACTACTGACGCATCTAGTCCTCAGGTTCCCACATGACTTCCTCAGTGCCATGATTCCGCCATAGTACCTTTACCAATGGAATGGACTTCCTCCTCAAAACCATAACATCACGATCCAAAACCTGAACCGGGTCATTCTCAAAAGTCAAATCTGGTCTAATCTTGATCTCCTTAATAGAAACAACGTAAGATGGATTAGGCCGATGCCATCTCAACATCGAAATGTGAAACACATCGTGGATACGGTCTAAATTTAGAGGGAATTCCAACTGATAAGCAACCAGTCCCACACGCTTCAAAATTCGATTCGACCAAATAAACCTAGGGCTTAACTTGCCATTACGACTGAATCTCTGAACTTTCTTCCATGGAGAAACCTTAAGAAACACGAAGTCCCCCACAGAATACTCAATATCTCTCTTCTTCAGATCTGTATAAGCTTTTGTCTATCAGAAGCTACCTTCAGACGATCCCAAATTTGTCTAACTTTATCTTAGGTATCAGAAACCAAATCAGGACCCAAAACCCGATGCTCACCCAACTTAGTCCAGCATAGCGGAGTACCACACTTACGACTATACAAAGCCTCGAAAGGTGCCATTTAGATGCTAGACTGGAAACTGTTATTGTAAGCGAACTCAGCTAGCGGCAGATAATCCTTCCAACTACCTCGAAAATGTATTTCACAACTCTAAAGCATATCCTCCAGTATCTGACTCACCCTCTCAGATTAACCACTAGTCTGAGGATAGAACGAGTATTGAAGTCTAATCTCGAACCCAGAGCCTTGTGTAATTTCTTTCAGAATTGAAAATTGAAATAAGGATCTCTATTAGAAATTATCGAAACAGGGACCCCATACAGTCTTACAATCTCGGAGATATAGAGCTTCACTAACTTCTGCAGAGAGTAGTTCGTTCAAACCGAAATAAAATGAGCGGACTTGGTCAATCGATCCAGAATGACCCAAGCAAAATCCTTCTTAGTGGGTGTCAAGGGCAACCCACTAACGAAGTCCATCATTACTCGTTTTCATTTCCATAAAGGAATCTTAACTGGTTACAACAAACCCAAAGGCAACTGGTGTTCATTCTTAACTTGCTGGCACGTCGATATCAAGCAACGAAATCTATAACCTCATGTTTCTAACCCGCCACCAGTACAGTTCACGGAGATCCCGATACATCTTACTACCACCAGGATGCATAGCATAAGAGCTACTATACGCTTTCCTCAAAATCGATTGCCTTAAATCAAAATCATGTGGCATACAAATTCGACCTCAGAAATATAAAACACCATCATTATTCAACCCAAAATCTAAAGTACTAACACTCTCAATCTATTAGAACCGTAAACCCAATGACTTATCCCCTAACTACTTATCTCGATTCTGATCAATCCAAGACGGCTTAACTTGCAATTCGACTAACAGACTCCCATCATCAAATAGACTAAGGCGAATGAACATTGTTGTCAAATCAGTCATCGCTCTATGGCTGAGAACATCAGCCACCACATTGGCCTTGAAAAAATTGTATATGAAATAATAATTCAATACTTAAAAAGCCTTTCTTAAACAACTTGCATTAGATTTAATAGAAAGTAAATTAACAATAATTATGAAATTTACAAAGACTTTGGCTATTATTTATTGTATTGTGCCTCTAAAAAGAAAATATATAAGATTGACCCCAAGTCAAGAGGAGATATTGCTTACACCAAAAAGCGATGAAAGATTATAAAATATTGGTGTGTCTGGAAATTAGAAAGTGATGCCCTCACTTCATTGATGTCATTTATGCTACCATCATCTTACTTTTTTTTCCCTTTTACATGTTTCACGTGGATTTTACTTTTACAGAAAATTGTTAGTATCAAAGACTAATTTTCACTTAGGTATCATTGTTTGTTTGTTTGTTTTTTTTATTAGACAATGCTAATTTAAGCCATTAAATAAGAAGGAAAACATGTATAAAAATATTCAAATTCATGTTCTTTTTATTGTTGTAATAGAAAGAGTATCAACCGAGTTAATACTCAATTAGTTACTGTATCATTGTCAATTAAAAAATAAAATTACAATCTCTTGATTTTATCGTTTAAAAAAATTTTCAATAGAAAAAAAAAATACCTTATGAAATCATAATAGAAATTTTGGTTAACTAATGAGGGATTGTTTTTCAAAAATGTTTCAAGAGTCAACTTGAGGTTGGATAATGATGGTTGGTATTCTGAAATCAGGCATCAAACAAAGTGTACATACATGAGGCCTTGTTTAAATTCTACCTTCAATTTACGAGGAATGGGAGATAAAAATAATTTCTCTGGGCCGAACTCTCTTCAAAATGTCTAAGCAAAGAATATGAAGATGCAAGCTACTCAATATAAAGAGAAATCTTGGATCAATATATCATTAGTAGAAGAACAAAGTTGAATTGGTGAATTTAACCAACTTTTGCTGATATTAACACCTTATTTAAAATGTTGATATCGTGGGGGCAATATAAGGTTATAAAAGTATACAACAAAAATAAATAAATAAATAGTCAAATGAACTTAAAAGTTTGAGATCAATATATTACATATTCAGAGTAATAATTTTGATTGTTTTTTAAACTTTTAATTTTAGCACTATGTTATAGCCCTTTACATTGAAGTTATTCATATGATGATAATGCAACGAAATGCATGTGTCATGGGATTAAAATTTTAGTCTGGAAAATTATGCGGCCTTGAATGATTCATTTTCAAATCCGCATAAGTTAGTCTATCTCATTGAAAAGACGAGAATTCTCAAAGAAATTATCTAAGACATTGAAACTAAGCGAAAGCAAACTCTCAAGTGAAGAAGCTACAAGCAAACATAAAAGCCACAAGAAAGCAAATGCATATCAAATGTTTGAGTAAATACTTTTAAAGTATTCTATTACTTTTAATGAATCACACTAAATGTAAAATGGAATGATTAGAAATGAAGGGAAGGCTTCTATTTATAGTTGAGCCCTCTCAAATCTAACAGTACAATTAAAATTACGTCGACGGCTAGGTTCAATGACTATTTGCAATATAAGAGTCCTAAGGGATTTAAATGCTATACAATCTTATCCTTTAGAATTTACAATATCCATAATGGTAACTCTGGTTTACTAGTATATTTGAACTGGGCCATCAAAACTTCAAGTAGATGGACTTCTCCGTGTGCTTTACAAATAGGGCCATTTCATGTGGGTTAAATAAGTCTCATATCAAATTATCTCTATAGGAGATTTTGTGTGCAATAATCACGTATTTTGATTTGCAGGCTGTGGCATTTTGTATGCAATGCCTTTGTCGCATCCTCGAAATAACACTAGTCTAACTCGTCTTAGAACTACATCAATGTCTTGGCTGATTCCCAACTAGCCTTTCTATCGGATAGTTCCCTCCCTCAGAACATTTTTCTTTGCTTATGTCTCTACTCTCGAAACTAGTTTAACTCGTCATTTATTCTAATTATTCTAATATTTCATTTTATTTATTTTAATAATTTAACTTAATTTTGATTTTCGATTCACCAACTCTCAACTTACTAACTCAATTTTTATCTTTTCACGACACTCCATTATATTGGTTTACAACAGATTCACCTAAAATAAGCCTTTTACATCATTATTATTCATGATGTTAGATTTGTAAAATAAATCTGAAATAAAACTTAATAAACGAGGATCGATCATGTCAAATCATCAAGAATAAATCAAGAACAAAACTAGATGCAGAAGCATACCTGAATCCATGAATTCCTGTGGAGTTTTACCAGATTTTGGGGATTTGATCTTCCAAATTAGCACACAAGAAATTTAGAGAATATCTGCTCTCTTTTTCCTAATGATGGGATATTAGAAAAGATATCTTGCGTATAATTTGGGGACCATAATCCTAATATTTATAACCTTGGCATATTAACTCTAACCAAATTCTAATTAGCCCATCATTAATTAGAATTTGATTAGAAGAGTATCTACACATATTTGACCCATACTTTATTTAATAATTAAAAGCCCAATAAAATTCTAACCAAATTAGATCACTTTTAATTTGGGCTAACCTATCATAATAGTAAATAATAATAACATGTAATTATCCTTATTATATATGTGATGTCCAAATTTTCCAACAATCTCCCACTTAGACCACTTATATATACTAATTACTTTATAATTATATGTCATTATATAACCTTATGAGCTCAAAATTTTACTATCATACCCAAAAGGTATTCCGAACAATCTCGTCCATCAATTATATTAACATAGAACCAAGTCAACTTTCGTTACATATATTGTAACTAAATCCATCCATGATCACTTATATTAACACAACCAAATGACATAGATCAAGTATGGATGTGTAGCATGGAAATTACATGCAATATGATCTAAACATGTATATTTCCAATTGGTCCTCCTTATCGAGATCAAACCTTACCAAAATTAGAGTGTGAATAAACCAAATAAACTTTATTTCTGCAGAAAATAAACTTAATATCTTTAAACTGAAATAACTGAAAATGTGTCTATAACATAAAAGCATTTAAAAATACAAACTCCCACTAAAACCAAATATCCTTTAAATGACATTACACCCATATGAGCAGTGTGCTATTATAAAACCTTAGGTATAATTCCTTAGTAAGTGGATCCGTAATCATGGAGTTTGTCCTAATATGATTTATAAACACCTAACCACTCTGAACTTTTACTTTAACAACCAGGAACTTAAAGTCTATGTGTTTTTACTTTGATGTGCTCTTGTTGCTATTAGAATAAAAGATTGTAATTTATTTTCACAAATTGCACCTTAGTGACAAAATCTTGTATCAATATTCCATCAAAATCAGATTCTATATACCTGATGATCTCTAACTGATTAGACCTCTGATATGTGAGCATGTAATCTTTTGTTCTCTGAAAATACCTTATAACCCTCTTGGATGCTATCTAATGGTCCAAATTAGAGTTGCTTAAAATATCTGCCTAACATCCCAATGGTGTACAAAATATTTCAATGTATACAAACTTGAACGTACATTAGACTTTCCACTGCTAAAATGTAAAAAAATCTAATGCATTTTTGTAATTTCAAAATTATTCTTAGGGTATTGATTAAGGCTATACTTATTATTAACAAGCAGTTTGTCATTAACATATAAAACCAGAAATATGTACTTACTCCCATTGAATTTGTGGTACACACAATCATCAACAATATTAATCTTAAAACCAAACAATTATTTGATAAAACTTATGGTACCATTGACGGGAAGCTTGTTTGAGTCCATAGATGGAATTTGTCAATTTGCAAACCATATTCTTTGAGTCTTCCGACTCAAAATTTTCTGCTTGCACCATATAAACTGTTTCTTCAATATCGCCATTAAGAAACGCAGTCTTAACATCCATCTAATGTAACTAGAGATCAAAATGAGCAACAAGTGCCATGATTATCTTAAAGGAGTCTTTTGATGAAACTGGAGAGAAATCTCTATAAAATCAACACCTTCTTTCTGAGTATATTCTTTAGCTAAAAGATGCGCCTTATACCTTTCCACATTACCATTTGCATCCCTCTTGGTTTTAAATATCCATTTACAACCAATTGGTTTTGCACCTTCAGGTAATGGGACAAGTTCCCCAATAAACCGTAAAAGTAACATACTTTAATCCCATATTTAGCATACTTTTGGATGATTTATCCCTTGATTTATGTAAAAAGGTGCTCTTAATTCTTTCTTTTCATGTTTTATACTCAGGAAAGCACCTGAGGATGAAAAGAATGAGAAATAGGCCTAAAATGAACCAAAATGGGCCAAAGAAGAAATCGACATGGCCTGGGCCCAAGACCACACGGTCGTGCCTCATTAAAAGTTTGAACACGGCCCAAAGTTTATTCACACGGGCGTGTGCCAGGGCCGTGTCCCTGTCGTGGTAAAGAGCAATTCTGTTTGGAAAAGGATACTTAGGGGTAATGAAACCGATTCCAAAAGCCTATATAAACACCCTAAGTATAACTTAGAAGGGGCGGTTAGTTAGGCCAAAGAGTTGAGCCAGAAAGGTCATATTTGTGGGAATCACTCGAAGATAGCCAGTTGATCCATCTCAAGAAGCCAGAATTATACTCAAGACGGAGGATCTCTCCTTCAATTCTGTCAGGAGGTTTTAGGGTTTTCTTATGTTTTGTTTTATATTTTCTTCTGAGATGTTTTCTTTTACAATTATGAACTAAACCCTTCAGATACTTGAAGGGGATGAAACCTAAGACAGATCTTGTTATTGTTTTCTTAATTATATGATAGATATTTGATTTGTTCTTAATTATGTGTGCTTAATTATTGTGTTGATATTTCTGGGATATTGATTCAAGTTTGATGTGCTTAGGTGGTGGAGCAAAAGTCCCTGTCTAAGAGTAGATCTAGTATAGTTAGCGAGTTGCTCATGGCGCCTAGAGATAGGGTGACAAAATCATTTGATTAGGGTCAAACCTAATATGGGAGTCCATAGATCGAAGTTATCGCAATTCTAGGGTTTTAATTAGAAAGAGATTTTAATTAATCAACCTAGGGTTAGACGTTATTCACTTCGAGAGAAGGTTTAATATAAATTAGGGAATCCTACGGATCAAGTCAAGTGAATAAATCGTCTAGTTCAGTGTTAGATAACAAGTGAAGTCTAGGTGGATTCTCCCTAGGATATCTTCTTAATCAACTGAGTTTTTCTAGCAGTATTTCCCCAACTCATTCTTTTTATCTTTGCGTCTTTAGCTTAGTAGTTAGTTAATTTAGATTAAACAACCATTCACTTAATTCTTAGGCTAAATAATAAAAGGAAAGTTAGTATTAGTACTTTTAGGTCCTTTGGGTTCGACAATCCGATCTTGCCTAAGCTATACTACTGTTCGATAGGTGTACTTGCCTTAAATTGTTGTCATAGTTAGTTTCCAGGTTCGATCATTCTCTTTATATATTTTAAGACTTTGATAAAACAATGATCAAGTTTTTGGCGCCGTTGCTGGGGAACTGAAATATTAAGAAAGCTCTATTTTTATTACTTTAACTATATTTTTTTATTTTTTGCAATTTATTTTTATTTTTATTTTATTTTGTTTTTAATTTTGCTAAATTTCTTTCTTTGTTTTCCAACATAGGTACTCTAGTTTATGACTAGGAGGAACCCGAAAGGACCCCTAGTATACAACAGTGATATTGAAGCTATCGCTTGCAGGAATCGCAAAGAAATTAGGCGAACCCTAAATTACATAGGAAAAGAGAAACAAGGCGGATCCAATCCTACTGAAGGGTTGGACGAGAATAATCCACCACCTCAAGAGGTGGCAAAAAATAATGCTCCTCGTACTATGTATGATTATGCTAAACCTAGTTTAACAGGAGCAGAATTGAGTATTTTTAGGCCTACTATAGCTGCTAATAATTTTGAATTAAAGCCTAACACTATACAAATGATTCAACAATTTGTTCAATTTTATGGTTTGCTTGACGAAGACCCAAATACTCATATAGCTAACTTTCTAGAGTTCTGTGATACCTTCAAAATAAATGGCGTTTCTGATGATGCCATACGTCTTCGGTTATTCCCTTTTTCATTAAGGAAGAAAGCCAAATAGTGGTTGAACTCGTTACCACGAGGGTCAATCACTACATAGGACCAAATGACCGAAAATTTTTTATTAAAATATTTTCCACCAGCCAAAACAGCCAAATTAAGGATCTCTTGAGAAGATGTCCACACCACGGATTACCTTTGTGGCTTCAAATCCAAACTTTTTACAACGGTGTAAATCCCTCAACAAGACAACTAATTGATTCAGCTGCCGGTCAAACTATGAATAACAAAACTCCTGAAGTAGCCTACAAATTCATAGAAGAGATGCCACTGAATAACTATCAGTGGCAAGTTACGAGGACAAGGCCAACTAAAACAGCCGGAGTTTTCGCACTCGACGCAGTAACCATGCTATCAAATCAGGTAGAGATGATGAATAAAAAGCTTGATGGTTTGTGTTCTTTGCAAGTACATCCAGTGATGCAGTGCAACGCAAGGGGAAGTGTGGCGAATCCTGAGTACCCACCCTACCAACCGGGCACAGAGAGCAAATAGATGAACTATATAGGTAACAATTTCAGATCTAATAATAGCCCTTATAGTAATAATTATAACCCAGGTTGGAGGAACCACCCAAAATTTTAATGGGGAGGTCAAGGAAATCAAGGAAATCAAAGATAACAACCTCCTCAAAATTTTCAAAATTAGCCCTATCCACAGGAAAAGAAGTCGAACCTTGAAGAGATGCTGACAAATTCATGGCAGCCACAGACACTCGTCTCCAAAACACTGAGACAACACTTAAGAATCAACAAGCATAGATCAAGGGGATCGAGAACCAGTTAGGGCAACTTACTAAGATAGTTTCTGAAATTCGATCATAAATTCTTTTTAAAGGAATATAGCAGGTAAAGGCAGTTACACTGAGAAGTGGAAAGGAGTTAATTGAAATGAAGAAAAAGATACCACTTGAAAGTAATGAAAAAAAGGATAAGGAAATTGAGGATGTAACACCGGTACGCAAAGAAAGTAAACCACCAATCCCATATCTAGCAAAGTTGAAAAAAGACAGATTAGATGCCCAATACGGTAAATTTCTTGAACTTTTTAAATAGATACATATTAACTTACCTTTTGTTGAAGCCATTTCACAGATGCCAAAGTACGCAAATGTAACATCCTGAAATTTAAAATTTTATGTGTTGCATTATATCCTGCGATAGGCTAGTTAAAATATTAATTGTATAGGTTTTAAGGTTCTAAGAAGGCTCGGGGTTGAGTTGGGCCTTAGCAAAAATTTTTGTGTTTAAGCACTTTAAGGAGAGAAGGTAAGTGGCATCAAGGCTTAAGGATATAAGTGTGCATTTTGCTAGCACAAGTGAAGCTAGTAGAGGAGTGGTGTGGCGTTGCATGTATGGGCTTGAGGGGTGGAGTTCGAATCCCACCTAGTGCAAAATTTTGATTAATTTTTTGTGCTATCCATCCATAGTGTCGACCAAGGCTTCAATTATGGTAAGGAAAACTTTTTTATTTAAGGAAAGATGGCTAAAGAAATAAGGTAAGGAGAAGAGTAAGGAAAGGAGTAAGGAGGGGGATATGTTGGCCAAATATTTGGTAAGTACTTGGAATAGAATTTTGGTCAACACTTATCCATTTTGGCAAAAATAATACACTATTTTGGTTAGGGAATAGTGTGAGCCAAATTTTTCTTTGGTCATTTTGCAAAGCTTTGTGCATGATAAGGTTTTGGGTTCTTTTAGCATTTTAAGTACTCTTCTTTGCCAACATCTTTTTCCCTTTTGTTTTGGCCGAAACACCTAGTGATTTTGTTCATTTTTCTCTCTTATTTTGCCGTAACACTCAACCCACTTTTGCTTATTTTTCTTTTGTTAGCAGAAACTAACAAAACACTCTTCCTTCATCTTTTCTTTCCTTTTGATCACTTCATCAACCCTTTTCTCTTTGATCGTGTCAAACAGTCGAGTTTTAAAATTTATAAAGAGAATGATCAAACCTAGAGACTACTATGACAATGATTGAGGCAAGCGCACCTATCGAATAGTAGTATAGTTTAGGCAAGACCGGAATATCGAATCCACAAGAACTAAAAGTACTACTACTCACTTTCTTTCTATTATTTAGACTAAAATATGGAGTTATTGGTTTATTAAACTAAAAACTAATGAAACACTAAACTAGATGCAAAGATAAAAGAATGAATTGGGAATTGACTTGAAGAAAAACTCAGTTGATAAAGATGATACCCTCAGGAAGAATCCACCTAGACTTCACTTGTTATTTATTACTGAACCATATGATTTCTTTACTTAGTTTGATCCGTCAGACTCCCTAACCTATATTAAACCCTCTCTCGAAGCGAATAACGTCTAACCTTAGGTTAACTAGTGGAACTCTCGTTTTCTTATAATAACCCCCTAAGGAAGCAGTAAATCGATCTATGGATTCCCATATTAGGTTTCACCCTAATCTGGCAAAATCTCATCACCCTATCTCTAGGCGTGCGATCAACTCCAAAATCCGCTTAATTATGCTAGATCTACTCCTAGGCAGGGTCTATTCCTCCTCTACATAATCACATCAGATTAAATTAAGCAACATAATTAAGAACAAACTAAGTATTTATCACATAATTTAGAAAATAATAATGAGATCCATCATAGATTTCATCCCTTTCAGGTATCTGAAGGGTTTAGTTCATAAAGAATAAAGAAAACATCTCAAGAGAAAAGATAAAACAAAACATAAGAAATCCCTAAAACTCCCTGAAGGAATTGAAGGAGAGATCCTCCGTCTTGAGTAGAACTCCAGCTTCTTAAGATGGATCAACTGGCTATCTTTGAGTGATTCCCCAAAAGACAAAAGCTCTGGCAGAAAAGCTCTACACCAAAACTTTGCTCCTTTGAATAGCTACCTTGGGGTGTTTATATAGGCTTTGGGATGCTTTACTTGGCTCATAATCATCCTAATTCAAGTAGATTTCCTCCTAGGATGTTTAAGTAGTCTTAGGAATGTGTTTCTTTTCCTTCAAGCATCCAAATCCGAGTGAAATTGCTCTTTCCCGCGACAGGGGCACGCCCATGACACACGCCCGTGTAAGTCGTGGCCAGGCTGTGTTTGGACTTATCGATTGGGACACGGTCGTGTAAGTCAGGGTGAGGCGTGTTCTGGATAAATGGAGAGGCACGACCGTGTGAAACGAAGTCCAGGCCGTGTCAATTTCATGGGTTGGCCTAATTTGGTCCGTTTTAAGCTCGTTTTGCGTTCTTTTTATCCTTAGGTGCTTTCCTGAGTATAAGACATGAAAAGAAAGGTTTTAGAGCACCTTTTTACATAAATCAAGGATAAATAATCCAAAAGTGTACTAAATGTGAGATTAAAATATGTTACTTTTACGGTTTATCAAATACCCCCACACTTAAGCTTTTGCTTGTCCTCAAGCAAAATTCTCAACATACAATTAAAATGAACTTTCCACGATTCATAATTCTCATCAACATGCCTTATCATAATTCATGGATAATTCATACATGAATAATTTAACTCAAAGAGTCCTAAAGATTCAATCAAGATAAGTCATACATTTGTAGCACGAAAACATAGGTGTCTCCCCTTATCTAAGTAATTATGTAACACCCCAGACCGAATCTGGTAGGTCACATGAAAGGAATGTTTAAAAATTGTACGTTCGTTAAAAAGTTTGAATTCTTTTTGAAACTCCACATTTTGAAGTTTGTATATAAAACCTGATTCATTTAATGCCCATTTTACAAAGTTGTTATTAGTTTGTAAAAATTGTATTTGTTGTGAAAATTGAGTTGAAGTAATTTTGAATAAGAAACGGTTTATTAACATTTTAGGAAAATCCAGATTAAACATTTAATAATAAGCAAGAACCAAATTAAAAGCTAAAACCAAATAAAATACCAAGGCCTTATTACATTGCAAAATCCCAAAATTAGAAAGTAATTTTAAATAAAACCGAAAGTTTACGAGAAAACAATGCATGGCCACCACAGAGTCCACCTCGGCTCCAAGTCCTCAAACTAGGGTTTACCTGAAACATTTAAAAGAGGCGAGTTTATGAAAACTCAGTGTGTACAACCCCCAATAGTAAGAACATGTATCAACCCATACAAATACAACATATTAAGTATATATGCAATGCAACCCAGCCCAACCTAAGTATCCAACCTCTACACACCACCCGTACCTGCCAATCACACTAGTGGGGATTACTAAATCGACCCTCCATCCTCTACACACCATCGAAGGCAGTCACTGCAGTCAACCTCTCATCACCCTTAATACGTGGCATAGCCACGGATAATGTGACAGCGTCACAGAAAGCATAATATTGTGACATGAGTCACCAAAATATTGTGGTAAAACCACCAAAAGACTGCCCCTTTTTATTATAACCCTTATGCCCATGCAATATACAAAGTTATGTGTGTACCATACTATATGTTTATTTCATGCCATATCGAAAATACTCATGCTTTCATACAAGTGCATGCAACCACTATCGACAAGGTTCTTAATGTATCGTACGTACCTGAAGCAATGAACTTTACCCATGGAGGGTAACATTAGCTATCGTTATTCATAGATTTATCAACACATACATAATCATATTGACTTACAAGGAAAAGTGTGGGAGGTTACACACTTGCAATGGCCTTTCCGAAGGCCAAATGTCACCTCGAGCGACTTAGCTACCATTTTCGATCGTTATCAGACTATTGGGCCTAAAACCCGATTTTGGCCCATTCGAGCCCATACCCTCGTGTGGCCCACCTAACACAAATCTTAGCGAAGTATGTAAGTTCCACCTAGTCTAGTTTACTATATACTATATCATCCTACAATTTACTCATATGGGCCCACTGGGCCCATTGTTGCCTAAGCAACCCCAACCCACAAGACTGCTACTGATGGCCTCAACTATCGCGTCGAAGCCGTACACGTGCACTCACACGCTCGTGTGGCTACTATTTCCGTGATCGACACTTTGGCATTTGCCGCTCTACAACTAGAGTAGAGAGAAATACACACACCTGATAGGAATCGAAAGCTGGCTAATCTACGCTCCGAGCACTCCTATTCCCAACGCCCACCAAGGTATGTTTTCTCTCCAATCATAGGTAGCTCTATATATAGCTAGCTTCTCACCTTCCTTTTTTGTGTCTTTCCGATGTGGGATCCCTCTGCTAGCAGAGTTTAAATCCAACTCAAACTCTGGCCATCCACTCCGCAAAATAAATACTCACTTGCTTGCCATGAGATTCGAACCCTTGCTCCCTTTAATAGCTCAACACGCCACTTGCCACTAAGCCACAAGCTCCTCTTGTGTTAAAAAATAAAACAAAAGAATTGCAAGCGCCAAGACTTGAACCTTGGACCTTCTTCCTTCCTTGTGGCGTCACCTCCTTGCCTTTTAAGTGGCATCACTTTGCCACTACACCACACACTCTACTTGTGTCATTTTTCCCACATTTTATTCTTAAAGCCTACCTACTAACTCTCAGGGTTTTTTTTCACCTAAAACCAAAATTTCCCTAAAGCCAAAGTTTGATCCCGAGACTTCATAGAAGCCCTCTAACCTTCCAAAATCACTCACCTAATAGGTCCCACTTGCATATTGTTCTCTAAAAATTTTAAACGCTACTACACCCAAGGCCCATTGGGCCTAATTCTACTAGGCCCAATTTCAGGATGTTACAAATCTACCCCCTTAAAGAAATTTCATCCTCGAAATTTCCAACTAACAAACAGTCACACGTCCTAACCTACCACACTACGCTACACACTGCTTTCTCGATCTAATAACACTAATAAACCAAATCTCAAAACTTTTTCTCACAACTAGATATCTAAACACAAAAGCAAATCGATATTTATACATACAATTTCTATATACAAACCATCACACACAAAATAAATACAAAAATACAGTCATAACATTGTCTTAACAAACATAAAATAAAGGAACTTACGGTTTGGATCTTGGAGACTCAAGGTGCCATACTTCCAGACAACATGTATTTTCAAACAAACTTTTGAAAACTTTTTGAACCCCATAACCCACACCGAGTTTTTGAAACCTAGGCTCGATACCAAATTGTAACACCCTGCATCGGCCTAGACGTTACGACCGGATCGGCAGTCACATGAAAGGAATGTTTAAAAATTATACGTTCGTTAAAAAGTTCAGATTCTTTTGAAACTCCACGTTTCAAGTTTGTATATAAAACCGATTCATTTAATGCCCATTTTACAAAGTTGTTATTAGTTTGTAAAAATTGTATTTGTCGTGAAAATTGAGTTGAAGCAATTTTGAATAAGAAACGGTTTATTAACATTTTTAGGAAAATCTCGTATTAAACATTTAATAATAAGCAGTAACCAAATTAAAAGCTAAAACCAAATAAAATACCAAGGCCTTATTACATTGCAAAATCCCAAAATTAGAAAGTAATTTTAAATAGAAACTAAAAGTTTACGAGAAAACAGTGCATGGCTACCACAGAGTCCACCTCGGCTCCAAGTCCTCAAACTAGGGATTGCCTGAAACATTTAAAAAGAGGGAGTGAGTTTATGAAAACTCAGTGTGTACAACCCCCAATAGTAAGAACATGTATCAACCCATACAAATACAACATATTAAGCATGTATGCAATGCAACCCAGCCCAACCTAAGTATCCAACCTCTACACACCACCCGTACCTGCCAATCACACCAGTGGGGATTACTAAATTGACCCTCCATCCTCTACACACCATCGAAGGCAATCGCTGCAGTCAATCGCTCATCGCCCTTAATACGTGGCATAGCCACCGGATAATGTGACAGCGTCACCGAAAGCATAATATTGTGACATGAGTCACCGAAATATTGTGGTTAAACCATCGAAACACTGCCCCTTTTTATTATAACCCTTATGCCCATGCAATATAAAAGTTACGTGTGTACCATACTATATGTTTATTTCATGCCATATCAAAAATACTCATGCTTTCATACAAGTGCATGCAACCACTATTGACAAGGTTCTTAATGTATCGCACGTACCTGAAGCAACGAGCTTTACCCTTGGAGGGTAACATTAGCTATCGTTATTCATAGATTTATCAACACATACATAATCATAATGACTTACAGGGAAAAGTGTGGGGGGTTACACACCTGTAATGGCCTTTTCGAAGGCCAAATGTCGCCTCGAGCGACTCAACTACCATTTTCGATCGTTATCAGACTATTGGGCCTAAAACCCGATTCCGGCCCATTCGGGCCCACACGCTCGTGTGGCCCACCTAACACAAATCTTAGCCACGTATGTAAGTTCCACCTAGTCTAGTTCACTATATATTATATCATCCTACAATTTACCCATATGGGCCCACGGGCCCATTGGGCCCATTTCAGCCCATCGTGGCCCAAGAAGCCCCAACCCACAAGACTACTACTGATGGCCTCAACTATTGCATTGAAGCCCCACACGTGCGCTCACACGCTCGTGTGGCTACTATTACCGTGATCGATAGTGTGTAATCCCGTACCCTTCCGAATATATGTTTGAAATGGTGAGTAAATCCCACATCTCTCTGAAAGTTTACATGAAATATTCTGTGATTCGGTAGAAATACCGAAGAAAATCGATAACCGGCATCCGTGATCACTCAGAAGTGCATATGCTCGTAGTGGTAATCATGTTTTGTAATAAAATAGTTTCGGTCAGAAACAGTGATGTGTATTTGAAAAATCATGAAAAATTAGATAAAAGGAATTACAAAGTGAATAAGATATCAAATTAAATCTTACCATGTCTATTTTAATATGGAAGAAACAGAGAAGGAAAATGAATATTATATTCTAAGATATGTTAATTTTAGTGAGACTAGTTCTGAATGACTTCGGGGTATTCTGTTCTGTCTTGGAAAAATCGTATAAAATTATAAAAAGTGAATTAAGAGTTATAATTGATATGTATGGATTCCTTAGGGAACCTATTTTCAATAGAAACAAGTGAGAGAAGTATATGAAAAGCGTACAGTAAGATATTTGTGATTAAGATAAGAGAGGTCAGAATCATTGGACAGTGAAATAAGGGAACTTCATGTAATAAACTGAACTAAATGGTTGAGCTAAAAATTCTGGAAAAATTATAAGCTAAAGATATACGAGTCTAGTTTCAAGGAAAATTTATGGATTTATATTTTGAGTTTCCTAACTCTAGTTATAGTCAGTTTAGTCAGTATGACGAAGATAGACAGTTTCGATTTTATGCCCCAAACTAGTAATTAAGCCTAGGTTGCGAGATTACCATCATACCCTTAGAGGGTAAATTACCGAATTACCCTTAGTGGGTACGATTACCGAATTACAAAAATGCCCTAATGGGCCGAATTACAAAATGTCCCTATGGACCAAACTACGAAAATACCCTTTATGAGCCAAATTGAAATATTTTGCTATACGGGCCAAATGTGATATTTTACTATATGGGCCAAATGTGATATTTGATATATGGGCCAAGTGTGATATGTGCTATATAGGCCAAAATTTGATATGGTCCAGATTGTGAAAATTGTTATAATGAGCCATAATGTTCGTAATAATTATATGAATGAATTATTGTAAATGAATATGCATACATGATTTGCATGGGTTGGGATATTTGACGAAGAGAAGATGGCTTCGTGCCCAGTTAATGGCTTCATGCCCAGTTTAATGGCTTCGTGCCTAGTTAATGGCTTCATGTCTAGTTTAATGGCTTTGTGCCCAGTTTAAATTATGGTTTAATGCCCAGTTGGTGTGTTGGCGAGGTGGGTGACTAAAGCTCCCCACAGGTGTTCTGGTTGGTACGGGTGGTGTGTAGCGGATGGTAATTTAGGCTTGGTTGGGAATTGCATATCACATGCATTTTATGCCTGTTATATTGTTACATTTGTAAATGGGCTCAAGCCCAAGTAAATGCTTCAATGGTTTTGGCCTAGTGGACTTTGGTAAGTGGGTTATACACTGAGTTCTTATAACTCACCCCCTTTCTCTTAACCCTTTCAGGTAATGCTTAGTGACATGGACTTGGGCCATGGATGACTCAGTGGAGGCCATACTTCAGAAATGGTGTTATTGAATTTTAAACTTCTATTTCGTTTATTTTATTATTTTGCAATTTTGGTTTAAGTTGTAATAAGGCCTCTGAACTATATTTTTATTCTTGCTTTATGGTTGGGATGTTTTTATTATTTTTCTTAAATTGTTTTAAAACGAGAATTTTTCTAAAAACGTAAATAAAGATTTCCCGAAATTGATTAACAAATGGATTTCAAAATAAACTTTTACAAATATGATTTAACTTGAACTTTCTTTCAAATTATTAACGACATTTTCAAAAGTCACGAATTTAAAGTTCAATTCCTTGATTTGTGATTCATCAATCAATCTCTCAAAAATACTTGTATTTTATCTACGTTTCCACAATGTTTCAAAATGCTTTTGCAACTCTATTTCAAATGTCACATTTTCATAAATCGCTTATTTCAAATATGCTTTCACAACCGAAAATGTTTATTAAAGATAATTATGTTTTCATGTAAATACAATTGCTTAAGTGTTTTGGGTTTTAACAAAGAGGCTAAAATTCTCAAACAAGTTTTTAACAATTGCAAAGATGGTTTTGAAAAACACTTCAATGTGGCATGCCAGATTCGGGCCTAACTTCTGGGCCGGGTATGGGGTGTTACAATACCAATCATCACAACCATTAAAAGTTGAAATTATATCCACATCATATACTTATAATAACTCTCATATACCATACTCACATAAAAATAATTTACTAACATACTAGTCATGTACTTACCAAATTTTCTTCTTACGATTCAAGCTACCCAAAAGTCTCAAATTAATAGGTATAATATACATACCTCTAGTTTACTTACGCATCCAATTTTAACCATTCATGCCTAATAGGTGATAATACACTCGTATAATTTTCGAATGCATACTATCATTAATAATAGAAATTCTTTAACGAACGTCATACTTACACACTTGTTAATAGGACTTAGTAACGTATCGCTTACATAGAGCCGTCACTTTAATACTTCTCGTAACGTATTGCTCACATAGAGCCATTACTTTAATACTGCTTGTAACATATCACTTACATAGAGCCGTTACTTTAATACTTCTCGTAACGTATCGCTCACACAGAGCCGTTACTTTAATACTTCTCGTAACGTATCGCTCACATAGAGCCGTTACTGATTTCACGCATATATAATGCCATGTCCTTTCAAAATTTCCACCTCATTCTCATAAACATAGATTATCACATCTAAGCTAAGACATACAACTTATAGATATACATAAACAATTCCATCTATCCCTCCTAGGGAGTCATACCATACTCGGCTTTAGAAGACAATTACATACTCTCCTTAATTCAATACCATGATTATACATTATCAATCTATAATTAATCCCATCTCAATCATACTTCATTTATTCAAAGCTAACAAGAATTACTAAACTCATATTCGGCTATCGCATGATTATATATATATATATATATATATATATTTGTTTCCATCTTGCATTCGGCAATTTACCAACAAATACATTTGTCTTTAATTAAATTTTTTTTTCATTCATGTAATCAACTTCAATTTAACCAAATAGCTTAAAACTTAATTTGATGGTTGGAGAGTAAAGATGTCCCGGCTACTCATCTAGCTTAGCTTTTCCCCGATCCTTTTCCAATTCTTTCTTTCCTTGCTCTAAACAAAATTCGAAAGGAGTCTATTCAAAAGAATTTCATTCATCTCAATTTGAACACAACATAGAACCATTCTTTCAATTAATCATTCATAGTTTCATAATCTTTACAATTTAATACTAATTCTTTCCATTCATTCGAATAAATAAAAATTCTTACACATTTAGCAAATGTCGAATACCCCTCAAGATGTATTTATTCTCTTTATAAATTAAAATAACTCGTACTATGAAATTTTCCAATTCACCGATTTATCCCTCTTATTTTGATTTTCTCACAATTTAGTCCCCTAATATAAAATACAAAAATTACATGAAATTTGAACTAGCACCTTAAAACCGAATTTTCTCCACTCCTATTCTAGCCTATAAAAGCCATTTATTATGCATTTATGCCCTCAACTAGCTAGTTTCGAAATTCAAGTTTCCATTCATCCCTCCTATCCAATTTCCTACTCAAACATATTCGTTCCTAGCTCATACTAAAAGAAATCTCCTATCAACCATATTTAAAACAATGTACTCATCCATGGCCGAACCTAAAATAAGCTTCAAACTCCGAAATTTTCACATGTACTTTGAAGTAAACATGACAACTAACACAACCATACAAGATTTAACGAAAATGAAGCTTAATTTCTTACCTTAATAGGACATGCAAGAATCGGCCATGGAGCTCAAATTTTCTACCCTTTTTCTCTTTGTTTTCGTGGAGAAGATGAAGTAAGTGGGGAGAAAGATGTTGGTTTTCTTATTTTATTATTTCTTTGACCTTAATAATTCTATATTAAAAATATCACCCCACAAGCTAATGATAATAATAATATAATGCATAATATAATACATATATATTACTCATGGTAATTGCCATCCACTAAGAGTAAAAATATGGTCAAATTGCAACTCAAATCCCATGTGAAAAGAGATCAAATCTATTTAGCCCTAATTTCCACAATAGCTACCTTCCCATTTACTCATTTTAGTCCTTTTCTTAAAGTAACCACTCAAACATACAAATAATTCCAAAATATTTAACACACACTCGAATGCATAATCTAGCTATCAAATATATATATTACGAGATTTCTAAGTCAGATCCGTGATCTCGAAACCACCGTTCTGGTTAGGGTCGTATTTGGGCTGTTACAACTCCCCCTCCTAAAAAGAAATTTTCGTCCCCGAAAATCTTATCAACGAATAATTGTGGATAAAGTTCTTTCATAGATTCTTCAGTCTCCCAAGTTGCTTCCTCAGCCCCGTGCCTAAGCCACAGCACTTTAACTAGCTCTATTTTCTTTTTTGGCAACTCTTTCACTTCACGAGCTAAAATACGAATTGGTTCCTCTTCATAAGTCAAATCAGGCTGAATCTCGATTTCTACTGGACTAATCACTTGAAAAGGGTCAAATCTGTATCGTCAAAGCATCGATACATGAAACACATCATGGATCCTGTCCAGCTCAGAGGGTAACTTCAATCTATATGCCACCGGCCCGATACGCTCAACAATTTTATATGGCCCAATAAATCTCGGACTCAACTTCCCTTTACGGCCAAATCTAATTATCTTTTTCCATGGCAAAACTTTCAAAAACACCCTATCACCAATTTGAAACTCAATACAATTACGTTTCAAATCCACATAAGATTGTTGGCGATCCGATGCTGCCTTCAAACTATCACAAATTATGGCTACTTTTTGCTCGGCTTCCTTGACCAGATCAACTCCGTGTATCTTGTTTTCACCGAGCTCGATCCGAACAATGGTGTACGATATTTATGACCGTACAAAGCTTCATAGGGAGCCATTTTGATACTAGATTGAAAGCTATTATTATAAGCGAATTCAATCAAAGGCAAGTATCGCTCCCACGTACCTCCGAACTCGAGAACGCAACATCTTAACATATCCTCGAGTATTTGGATAACACGTTCAGATTGACCATCTGATTGCGGATGAAAAGCCGTACTAAAATGTAGTTTAGTACCCAAGGCATCCTGTAATTTCTTCCAAAACCTCGATGTGAATCTCAGGTCTCTATCCGACACAATAGAAATAGGTACTCGTGCAATCGTACGATCTATGATATGTATAACTCCGCCAACTTATCAAGGGAAAAATCCGTATGTACCAGGATAAAATAGGCCGATTTCATCAATCTATCGACTATTACCCAAATTGAATTCTTTTTACTCGATGTCAAGGGCAAACCCAATACAAAATCCATCATAACCCGATCCCACTTCCATTCTGGTATCATGATCGGTTGAAGTAATCCCGATGGCACTTGATGTTCAGCTTTCACTTGCTGGCATATCAAGCACTTCGACACATAATTCGAAATGTCACATTTCATCCCATGCCACCAGTAGAATTATTTTAGATCGTTATACATTTTTGTGCTACCCAGATGAACCAAAAATCTACTGCTATGAGCTTCGTCACAAATCATTCGAATCAATTCAGGTTTCTTCGATACACAAATCTGGTTCTTGAACCGTAAACATCCTTCAATATCTACTTGAAAGTCCGAATCCTCACCTAAACCACATTGGCTTTTCTTTACTTTCAAAACATCATCAATGTCTTGAGCTTCTCGAATTTACTGTTCAAGCAATGGCCTCACTTTCAACTCAGCATTGATCGTACCATCTTCGGTTATGTCTATCTCTATATTCATAGCACGTAAAGCAAATAGTGACTTTTGACTAAGTGCATCCGCGACCACATTCTCCTTTCCTGGGTGATAATCAATCACAAATTCATAGTCCTTCAATAATTCTAACCACCGTCACTGCCTCAAATTCAGATCTCTTTGAGTCATTAAATACTTCAAACTTTTATGATCCGAGAAGACGTGGCATTTCTCACCGAATAAGTAGTGACGCCAGATCTTCAAAACAAAGACTATAGCAGCCAATTCAAGGTCGTGTGTTGGATAATTCCTCTCGTGTGGCTTCAACTGTCTCAAAGCATAGGCTACAACTTTACCTTCCTGCATCAATACACAACCCAGCCCATTTAGAGATGCATCACTGAAAATAACGAACTCTTTACTCGATTCTGGCTGGACGAGCATAAGAGCTTCTGTTAACAGGGTCTTCAGTTGATAAAAATTCTTTTGACACCTTTCTGACCACTCAAACTTCATATCCTTCTGAAGTAGCTTTGTCATCAGGGATGCTATCATAGAAAACCCTTTTACGAAGCGTCTGTAATACCCAGTAAGTCTAAGAAAACTACGAATTTCAGAAACATTTCGAGGGGGTTTCCAATCAAGTATGGCTAAAACTTTACTTGAATCAACCCGAATGCCTACTACTGAAATGACATGTCTTAGGAAATTAACTTCGTTCAACCAAAACTCACATTTGCTGAATTTTGCGTATAATTATTTTTCACGCAAAATTTGTAGTACTAGCCTCAAATGCTCAGCATGCTCAATTTTGTCTCACAAATAGATCAGTATATCATCAATAAATACCACAACAAACCGATCTAGATAGGGTTTGAATATTCTATTCATCAGATCCATAAAAATGGCAGGGGTGTTAGTGAGTCCGAAAGGCATCACTGAAAACTCATAGTGGCCGTATCTTGTCCGAAAGGCAGTCTTTGGTATGTCTGATTCTCAAACTCGCAGCTGGTAGTATCCCGACCTCAGATCAATTTTTGAAAATATTGAGGCTCCCTTAAGCTGGTTGAATAAATCATCAATCTGTGGCAACGGATATTTGTTCTTCACGGTTACTTTATTGAGCTGCCGATAATCAATGCACATCCTCAAAGTTCCATCCTTCTTTCTCACAAATAAAACGGGCGCACCCCAGGGAGAAAAACTAGGTCGGGCAAAACCTTTATCCGTCAACTCTTGCAGCTGAATCTTCAATTCTCTCAATTCAGTCGGTGCCATTCTATACGGAGCTATCGAGATCGGTGTAGTCCCTGGCGTTAGCTCAACACTAAATTCCACTTCGCGTTCTGGTGGTAATCCCGTCAATTCTTCTGGAAATACATTCGTATATTCACTAACCACTGGCACTAACTCAATCCTCTTTTCTACTACATTCGTGTCAATCACGTATGCAAGATAAGCTCCACAACCCATTCTCAAATATCGTCGAGCCGACATTGAGGATATCACAATAGGTTGTCCATTCAAGTCCGTAGAATCAATTTGGATCCTCTCATTATTCTGGCATCTCAAATTAATAGTCTTTCGTCTACAATTTACTACCGCATCATGAACTGTCAACCAATCCATGCCAAGAATAATGTCAAACTCATCAAAAGGCAGTAAGCACATGTCTCGAATCTTCAATGGGCAATTATTACACACTTTGTCAACCAATACTCATCGACCCAGATGGTTCGAAACCCGAATTAAAACTCAGTAGACTCAACAAGTAGAATCTTACTGGATGCTAATACTTCACACATATAAGAGTGAGTTGACCAGGATCAATCAGGGCAGTTACATTAGTATCAAAAAGAGTAAAAATACCAGTAATGACATCGGGGGATGAAGCCTCCTCTCTAGCATGGATGGCATAAGCTCTAGCTGGTACACGAGCATCTGATCGAACAAGTGCATCTGAAGCCCCCATTTGTGCACCACTCCGATCTCCCCCAAAATGAGATGATCTACCTCGAGCCGTAGCGCCGCTCGATCTCGTATTTTGAACAATACCTTTTCTAGCGGTCTCCGGGCAATCTCGAATGAAGTGATCCTGTGAGCCACACTTATAACATGTGAGAGAAATAAATTTACCCCACCATTCTCCATGATGTCATCTGCCACACTGCTGACACTCCGGTTTGCTCAATTTCTCATTATCTACACTTGCAACTGATGTAGCCCAAGAACTCACTGGCGACCGTTCTTGTATAGAAATCCTAGTGTTAGGCTTGAATCGACCACCGTCATTCTTAAACTTCTTCATAGACATCTGTGAAAATTTGCTTGCGGACCTCTTCCGAGTGTCTTTAAATTCAAACTCGACTTTTTATTTTTCCTTTCCCAGTTCTTCAGCTTTACAAGTTCATTCAACCAGCACAACGAACTCATTAATTCCCAGAATACCAACCAAAAGCTTTATATCCTTGTTTACACCATCTTTGAATCTCTGGCACATGACAGCTTCTGACTGATACGAACCCAGTTTCGTAATTGATCCGAGTCGTAAGATTGCCCGATCGTTAAACAAGAAGGTTTCGTTTGAATTCGAAAAGGATTTATAAAGTTTGATTTTTAAAAGAGTGGTAAACAAGAAAGTACTCGATAGAGAGGTGGTTATGGATTAAGGAGGCTTGACGATGAAAGAAATGGACAAGTCGGGTTATAGGATAATCGGTAACTTAAGGTCAAGAATGAACCAAATTTGGATGAAGGTTGACCCGAGACTTATAATACTTTAGGCTAATTTGGAAGGAATTTGAGACCTCGACCCACTATCTAAAGAGATAGGAATCTCGGTATAAAGTTTCGAATGCTACACGAAAATGTGATAAGTTTGGATAAACAAAGAAACTATTGACGCCACTACCTAGATAGATAAGTCAACGAATCTTTGGATGAAATTTGAAAGAAAATTTCTCAAAAAATTTAAGGGTAAATTCATTCAAATTTCAAAGGTGACATTACATTGAAAATTCACAAGCTATTTATAAGAGGGGCTATTGCTTTGACTAAATTACATAACCCTACATTGAAGAAATGGCTAGAAAATATTGTAGAAATATAATAATATAGGTGGGAATTATTTAATCCCCATTTTTGCCGCCCAACATGTTTAATCCATGGATTTGATCATGTTGGAAACAAATATTAAAGACATAATATGGTGGCCATTATTTTATTACCATTTGTGCTTCCACCAATTTGAATGGCAAGATATTCTTCACTTGGAAAACAAATATTGGAAATATGGTGGCCATTATGATTTATTATCATTTGTGCTTCCACCAACTTGTATGGCATGGATTTGTTCACGTAAGGAACCAAGAAAGGTGGCCATTATTCTAATCCCATGTCCAAATAAGCACCCATAATTTCAGCCACATTGTTCCTAAAAAAAATACTCCACAATCGGCACCTAAAAAAAACACATGAATTAACATCAATTTAGCTGAACATAATTAAAACACAATTTAAACATTTTATTTAATAACTAGGCAAAACAACTATTAACAAGACACATTGATATTCAACTATGACAAAGGACAAAAAAAAAAAAAAAAACTCATACTAACTAAACAATTTATTTATCATAAAATAAATATGCAGCAACAATAAATGACTGAAGACAAATTAAATATGCATAATAAGGTGTTAAATAAACTATCAGCCAAACTAGCTAGTATATTCAGCTTCAAATAAATTGTAAATGTGTGGCTTGCTCAATTCATCATTCCCAAAATGTCTAGACATGATATTGCTTATGAGAGCCGTCACTTCCTTATTAAACCTTTTAGCACGAGCACGAGTGATAGGCCCCTTTGGTAGCTCCAATGGATCTTCGGTAGCCTTAGTGGGTGCCCGAGCCATGGTCGTATCATCCCCTCCTCCTTTGAAACGACTTGCCCTCAAGTCGTCACCTACATCATATGGAGATAAATCAGACACATTAAAACTAGCGCTCATGTTATACTCACTGGGGAGATCGATTTTATAAGAATTATTGTTGATCCTCTCCAAGACTTGAAAAGGACCATCGCCTCTTGGCGTTAGTTTGGATTTTTGTTGGGCTAGGAATCTTTCTTTCCTTATGTGTACCCACACCCAATCTCCTAGCTCAAAGGTAATTTTCTTGTGTCCTTTATTAGCCTTCTGCTCATATTGCTTGGTTCGTTCTTCGATATTCCTATGCACCTTCTCATGTAAGCCTTTCACGAACTCAGCCTTCCTTTTCGAATCTGCATTCACAAATTATTCGTTAGGCAGTGGAATTAAATCTGGAGGTGTTAACGGATTAAAACCATAAATAATTTCAAAGGGAGAGTGTTGAGTAGCTAAATGGGTAGAACGATTATAAGCGAATTCAATGTGCGGTAGGCACTGTAAAATCCTCAATTAGGGGTTATGCATTTAGTGCATAATGCAAGTGTTAGCATGCTTTAGTGAGTGTGTTTGGAGGTGTTTGATGGGCTTTGGAAACTCTAGGATGGAAGAGGATGCTTTGGAAAAATGTGGAAATTTTAAGTTAAAAGGGGAATTAGGCTAAGGAGGCCTTATGGATAATTGCGAGGGATTTTGGACATGAGAGCGGGCTTGGTAAAGTGGCTGCAAGGCGCCACTTAAGGGCCTTGGTGATGACGCCATGAGCAGGGGAGAAGGGCCTGGGTTCGAGTCTTGTGGGCAGCATAAGCGTGTTTCTATTTTTGCAAGTTGGCGTTAAGGGTGAAGGAGGTATTAAAAAGAATTATGGGGGGATTATGACACAAAGGAGCTAGCAAAGAAAGTGGTTGGTAGTGTGTGGGGGTTCCAGAGGTCTCATGTTCAAACTTGGGGCGACAAATGGGTGGCTTTCATTTTTCACATTTGCGTCAAAAAGGAACTAGGCTAAAAAGCTTTAAAGGAAATTCGTGAGGATTTATGACACAAGGGTTGGCTGGTAAAGTGGCGGAGGGCTACTTAAGGCTTGGGCAAGTGACGCCTCAAGCAATGGGTAGAGGCCCAGTTTGAGTTGCGATGGAGGCGGGAAGGAGCTTTTATTTTTTGTTAAGAAGGCACTGGCGAAAGAGGGTTTAAAAGAAATTTGGGAGTTTATATCACAAACATTGCCTTGGCAAAGTGGTGGGGACGTTACCAGACTTGTGTCAAGGGCTCCAATGTGTCTCGGGTTCGAGGTTTGTGAGTAGCAAGGGAATGTTTTATTTTGCTTTTGCATCAAGGTAGAGTTGGAAGGAATTGACGGCACATGGAATTTCAATTGGATAAGGATTTGGCTTAATTCTCCCATTAATATTCTACTAAGAGTAGGATAATTGTAGTTTTATTTATTTATTTTATTATAGGATAGTTATGGTTTTATTTAGATTAAATGAGATTTTATTTTATTTATTTTAGTTTAATAGATAGATAAGAGATAAGGTGTTGGATTAATTATTTTATTTGTTAAGAGATAAAATAGGAGTTTAAGTTGGGATTTGATAAGTGGGGAAGTGGTGGCCGATTGTTGGACTCTAGGAGCTTGAATTTTCGGAATAAATATGGTGCTAGTGTGTGCTAAATTTCCCTTTTCAAAACCTTTCTTTTTCATCTTGGTTATTGCCGAAATTTAGTACCTCTTTTCCCATTGGTGCCGTTTTTCCCTTGTGCAAAAGCCACTTGTGTATCGTTCCTCTTTTCTATTTGTTCTTGGCCGAACCTATATCCCTCTCCCAAACTTCTTCTTTTATGTTGGTGTTAGCCAAATGCCCATCATTGTTTGAAGCCATAGCCGAATCCTTATTGAAGGTGCTGTCGACTATTTGCTTGTGATCTCTCACTCTGAACGTAGGTAAAGGAAGGGAATGCTAAGGATTCTTTCGGATTCGATTCATCAAGTTCAAGAGCAAGGAGTAGTTTTCGGGATTTCAATAAGCTAGGGGCAAATCGACAGAAGTACATAGGAGCCTTCGGGATTTTAGAACGGGTTTTTGAGATTTAAGTGAACCGCTAAGTGTATCAGGTGTGTACCCCACACTATTTCTTAATAAATTTTATGGCAATGTTTAATATAAGTATGTGTATAAGAATGTGAATATGGCAAGGTACCATGTTGTAACATCCTGAAAATGGGCTTATGCATTTTTGATTTAACGAAATAGCGTGTCTTATGTATTATGAATGTATGGTGAACATTTTTGGAAACTTGGAAAATGTTAAGTTTAAAAGAGGAAAGTGAACATTTTTGGAAACTTGGAAAATGTTAAGTTTAAAAGAGGAAAGTGAACATTTTTGGAAACTTGGAAATGTTAAGTTAAAAGAGGAAAGTGAACATTTTTGGAAACTTGGAAATGTAAGGAAGTGTTTTAGAAATGTTAAGTTTAAAAGAGGAAACTAAAACAAGGTGGTCCTAAGAAAATTAATAGAAGAAATTTGACACAAGAACGGGCTTGGAGAAGTGGCTAGGAGGCACCACTTAAAGCCCAGTAAGTGACGCCACAATCAAGGGGGAAGGAGCCTAGGTTCGAGTCACATAGGAAGCAAATAAAAGAGTTTTATTTTGCTGCAAGGAGCAAGGGAGTTGGACGGCACCAAGGCACTTGGGGAAGATTTAATTCTCTTTAAAATTCGGCTAAATAGATAGATAATGATGGACTATTATTATTATTATTATTATTAAGAGAAAAGAGATAAATATTGGATTAAGTTTTATTAAATTGAATGGGTGATAATTAAAGTGATAAAGTTATCAAAATAGGAGTGATGGCCAAGTAAAGGATTTTTAGTTAGTAATTTCAGCTACAAGAGGAAAAGAGAGCCATTCATCATATCTTCTTTCAACTCTTCTCTCTGTCGAATTTCCTAGAGCATCTCTTCTTCTTCTTTTTGTTAGCCAAAGCCGAAAACTAAAGTAAGCCTAGCTGAATTCTTTATAGCTTTTGTGATCTCCATTAAAACCGAATCTATAAACTCCTTAAGATACCATCATTAGCAGATTTCTTTATACCAATCAAAAGCCGAAATCAAGATCCTTCTAGCCTACATAGCCGAATATTGCTAAAGGTTCAAGCAAGGATTGCCGATCTCTAAAGCAAGGAGATCTTTCGGGATTTACTAAGTGTCGACTACAAGGAAGGAGAAATTCTTTTCCCGAAGGTACACCATAGGCCATGTGTTCCCTAGTTATTCGGTGAGTTTTGGGATTTAAAATCCACAAGGTAAGTATCTATAGCATTCGGCCAAGGCCATGTTGAGTAAATAGATGTGTTTCATTAATATTTAAAAGCTGAAACTAATCTATTCAAGTAATCTAGTGATTGTCGATTTCAAGAAAGAAGGATACAAAGTTTTCGGCATTTGATTAGACATCAATCGGCAGCAAGAGATTTAAGATCTAAGGCATTAGATCAAGCTTTTCGGGATTTGGAGTGAACTTGCTAAAATGAATTAGGTGTGTACCCCACACTACTTTTTAATAAGATTTATGGCAATAATTAATATGTGCATGTTTATAAGAATGTGAATATGGCTAAGGTACCATGTTATGGTACAAAAGTACTCGTGCACGCTTCCTACTCCTACTAGGATTATGAATATATGTTATTTTTAACATGTGAAAAGTGATAAGAATGTGAATTAAGGCATGAAATTGCATAATCTGTAAGAAATATGGGGTATATGGGTTATATGAAAAGGGAAGTGAATGTGGTGACCTAAGACCACGATATCCGAAAGTGGTGACCTAAGACACGATACTGAAAGTGGTGATAAGACCACGATAATCGAATGTGGTGACCTAAGACCATGATATCCGAATGTGGTGACCTAAGACCATGAATTTTATAAAGGCGATGAGTACGTCAACCAGTGATCGCCTTCGATGGTGTGTAGCGGATGGAGGGTTGACTTAGTAGTCCCACAAAGGTGCGAGGTTGGTACGGGGACGTGTAGCGGATGGCTATCTAGGTTTGGGTTGGGTTGTATCATTATTTTTTATTTGTTTATGAACATGTATGATAATGTATGCCTGAATTATTAAATTTTAGTGTTGGTTACACATTGAGTCTGCTGACTCACCTCGTTGAGGGATTACTTTTCAGGTGACGATCAGTGATGGACCGGGCCGGCAGATGCTTAGGGATGGCCATGCACAGCAAGAAGTTCATCTATTTTTATTTGGACTATTTTATTTTAAGTATTTTGAATTTAAATTTTGGGGACTATTTGATGTAATAAGGCCATAGTAGCACTACTTTACTTTGCTTTTATTTATTAAGCTTACAAACTTTTATTTATTGAAAGATTAAGTAAATCTATTTTAAAACAAAGCCTAAACATTTTGTCACCAAAAGTAAAGGATTTTAACAATGAAATAAACTTGTTTTCAACTCAAGCCCAACCCAAAACAAACTTTCTTTCAAAACACACAAGTTTTTCCTAAGTAACAAAAGAATTTGAAACGGTTTACACCGGGGAACATACCAGATCCGGTCAAGGCTTGTGCAATTTGGTATCAGAGCCCAGTTTTAAACTCTCAGCCTTGGGTTTAAGGCCCAAAACGTTTTCAAAGTTAAACCCAAAAAGAATCTTTGTGAATTAAGCAGGGTTTTCTGGCATGGCCCACTAAGTCTCCGACCCGAAGTCCACCAGGTAAGTACTCCGATCTTCTATGTGTGATTTATATTATGATTTGTAGAAGGGTAAAAATGGAATGGAATGTAGAATAGAGATTAAGTACTTTAACCCTAGGACTAGTATACCCCAACAAAAACATAAGACTTAAATGCCTAACTAAACAAACCTGTGGTCAAGTCGCCGAGTTAGGGTGTGGCAACCATGGTGCGCATGTCTAGGATTGGTTTCAGTGGGAGCTTGGTATTTAAGTAGTCCGCGTGACTCACCTCCTCTCCACTCGAATCCTACCTGGTGCGTAGCCTCGGTTCACCCTAACCAAGAGGACTTATACACGGGCTAAACCCCTAACTAAAACCCGAAAGGGACTAGCCGTATTTTTATGGAAACCATAGTTTTAAAAATTTCTAAATTACCCTCTTGATTTGAAAAGATTATTTTTATAAATTTTTCTGAAATATTTCTGATTTACAAATTTACTAAAATACCCCTAGTGGTAAAATTACAAAAATGCCCTTGGTTTATGAAATTTTCAAAATACCCACAGTTCCTATCAAAATTTCATTACTTTATAAAATGTTCAAAAACCCTAATTTGCAAAATGACAAAATACCCTGATTTTAGAAAAAATTATGAAATTACCCCTAACCTACAAATTACTGAAATACCCCCGAGTTACAAAATTACCAGAACGACCCCCGATCTTCAAAAATTTTTATAACAACACTGATTTGGAAAACAAATTCTCAAAAACAACCCTCAAGTTTTGTAAATTCCAAAGTACCCTTGATTTATTAAGATTTAAAAATTTACCCGGGTTAATTACTAAAATACCCTCAGATTTCAAAATTTCCAAAATATCCCTGAATGCAAAAATTTCTAGAATACCCTTATTGAGAAAAACATCAAGGAACCTTATTTTGACAAATTACAAAAATATCCCTGTAGGATAAAATTACGAAAATACCCCTGGGATAGGAACGGACAGAAATGTCTGAAGAGTGAATGTGTATGGCAGATACTATGGAATGTGAATGTGAATCTCTAAATTAGAATAGTGAACTTGAACTGAGACTTTGTTTGATCGAAAGAACCACTATTAAACTCCTTTTCATAAAAGCATTCATGATTACATAAGTGGAACAAAGTACTAATGCATAAAACTCTTTAATCGATTAAATCGCGACGTTAGAAATGAGTTCTCGAACGTGAACTTAAAAAAAAATTGTGCCTAGGAAGTATGATGGCTCTATTAAGATCGAGTGCTGTGACATAAGCATAGAGCGGTGAGTTAAGATGTTCGATTATTCAATAGTAAGTAATTTCAAGGACGAAATTTTTTTAAGGGGGTAGAACTGTAACATCCTGAAAATCGGCCTATGCATTTTTGATTTAACGAAATAGCATGTCTTATGTATTATGAATGTATGGTGAACATTTTTGGAAACTTGGAAAATGTTAAGTTTAAAAGAGGAAAGTGAACATTTTTGGAAACTTGGAAAATGTTAGGTTTAAAAGAGGAAAGTGAACATTTTTGGAAACTTGGAAATGTTAAGTTAAAACATGAAAGTGAACATTTTTGGAAACTTGGAAATGTAAGGAAGTGTTTTAGAAATGTTAAGTTTAAAAGAGGAAACTAAAACAAGGTGGTCTCAAGAAAATTAATAGAAGAAATTTGACACAAGAACGGGCTTGGAGAAGTGGCTAGGAGGCACCACTTAAAGCCTAGTAAGTGACGCCACAATCAAGGGGGAAGGAGCCTAGGTTCGAGTCACATAGGAAGCAAATAAAAGAGTTTTATTTTGCTGCAAGAAGCAAGGGAGTTGGACGGCACCAAGGCACTTGGGGAAGAGTTTAATTCTCTTTAAAATTCGGCTAAATAGATAGATAATGATGGACTATTATTATTTTTAAGAGAAAAGAGATAAATATTGGATTAAGTTTTATTAAATTGAATGGGTGATAATTAAAGTGATAAAGTTATCAAAATAGGAGTGATGGCCGAGTAAAAGATTTTTAGTTAGTAATTTCGGCTACTAGAGGAAAAGAGAGCCATTCATCATATCTTTTTTCAACTCTTCTCTCCGCCGAATTTCCTAGAGCATCTCTTCTTCTTCTTTTTGTTAGCTAAAGCCAAAAACTAAAGTAAGCCTAGCCGAATTCTTTATAGCATTTGTGATCTCCATTAAAACCGAATCCATAAACTCCTCACGATACCATCATTAGCCAATTTCTTTATACCAATCAAAAGCAGAAATCAAGATCCTTCTACCCTACATAGCCGAATATTGCTAAAGGTTCAAGCAAGGATTGTCGATCTCTAAAGTAAGGAGATCTTTCAGGATTTACTAAGTGTCAACTACAAGGAAGGAGAAATTCTTTTCCCGAAGGTACACCATAGGCCGCATGTTCTCTAGTTATTCGGTGAGTTTCGGGATTTAAAATCCACAAGGTAAGTATCTATAGCATTCGGCCAAGGCCATGTTGAGTAAATAAATGTGTTTCATTAATATTTAAAAGCCGAAACTAATCTATTCAAGTAATCTAGTGATTGTCGATTTCAAGAAAGAAGGATACAAAGTTTTCGGCATTTGATTAGACATCAATCGGCAGCAAGAGATTTAAGATCTAAGGCATTAGATCAAGCATTTCGGGATTTGGAGTGAACTTGCTAAAACGAATCAGGTGTATACCCCACACTACTTTTTAATAAGATTTATGGCAATAATTAATATGTGCATGTTTATAAGAATGTGAATATGGCTAAGGTACCATGTTATGGTACAAAAGTACTCAGGTACATTTCCTACTCCTACTAGGATTATGAATATATGTTATTTTTAACATGTGAAAAGTGATAAGAATGTGAATTAAGGCATGAAATTGCATAATCTGTATGAAATATGGGGTATATGGGTTATATGAAAAGGGGAAGTGAATGTGGTGACCTAAGACCACGATATCTGAAAGTGGTGACCTAAGACCACGATAACTGAATGTGGTGACCTAAGACCATGATATCTGAATGTGGTGACCTAAGACCACGAATTTTATAAGGGCAATGAGCATGTCGACTGCAGCGACTACCTTCGATGGTGTGTAGTGGATGGAGGGTTGACTTAGTAGTCCCCACGGTGTGCAGGTTGGTACGGGGGACGTGTAGCGGATGGCTATCTAGGTTTGGGTTCGGGTTGTATCATTATTTTTTATTTGTTTATGAACATGTATGATAATGTATGCCTGAATTATTAAATTTTAGTGTTGGTTACACATTGAGTCTTGACTCACCCGTTGAGGATTACTTTTCGGTGACGATCGGTGATGGACTGGCCAGATGCTTAGGGATGGCCATGCACAAAGAAGAAGTTCATCTATTTTATTTGGACTATTTTATTTTAAGTATTTTGAATTTAAATTTTGGGGACTATTTGATGTAATAAGGCCATAGTAGCACTACTTTACTTTGCTTTTATTTATTAAGCTTACAAACTTTTATTTATTGAAAGATTAAGTAAATCTATTTTAAAACAAAGCCTAAACGTTTTGTCACCAAAAGTAAAGGATTTTAACAATGAAATAAACTTGTTTTCAACTCAAGCCCAACCCAAAACAAACTTTCTTTCAAAACACACAAGTTTTTCCTAAGTAACAAAAGAATTTGAAACGGTTTACACCGGGAACATACCAGATCCGGTCAAGGCTCGTGGGCTGGGTTTGGGGTGTTTCACATGTTATGGTACAAAGTACTCAGGTACGTTTCCTACTCCTACTAGGATTATGTTAAATATCTGTTACGACACACATATGACATTATAAGAATGTGAAATAAGAATTTGGCATGTTAATGCATGATATGTATGATATGGGGCATATGGGTTACATGAAAAGGGAAGTGAATGTGGTGACCTAAGACCACGATATCCGAATGTGGTGACCTAAGATCACGATATAAGACCACGATATGTGGTGACCTAAGACCACGATATCTGAATGTGGTGACCTAAGACCACGAATTTTATAAGGGCGATGAGCACGTCGACTGCATCGATTGCCTTCAATGGTGTGTAACGGATGGAGGGTTGACTTAGTAGTCCCCACGGTGTACAGGTTGGTACGAGTGATGTGTAGCGGATGGCATCTAGGTTTGGGTTCGGGTTGCATCATATTGTTTAAATGCTTTATGTACATGTATGATTTGAAATGCCTGAAATTGTTAAGACTTAGTGTTCATGTACACATTGAGTCTGTTTGACTCACCCCGTTGTGGGAACATTTTTCAGGTGATGATCAGTATGGGACCGGGTCGGCAGGAGCTTAGGGATGGCCATGCTCAGCAAGAAATTTATTTTATTTGGACTATTTTATTTTATGTACTTTGGTTTTAATTTTGGGATTTAATTGATGTAATAAGGCCATAGTTGGATTACTTTATTTTACTTTTATTTACTATGCACGAAATTTTATCAAGTGAAGTTTAAGTAAATTTATTTTAAAACAAAGCCTAAACATTTTGTCACCTAAAGTAAAGGATTTTACAAAATGAAATAAACTTGTTTTCAACTCAAGCCCAACCCAAAACAATCTTTCTTTCAAAACACACAAGTTTTTCCTGAGTAACAAAAGAATTTGAAACGGTTTACACCGGGGAACATACCAGATCCGGTCAAGGCTCGTCGGCTGGGTTTGGGGTGTTTCAATTTGGTATCAGAGCCCGATTCAAAACTATGCCTTGAGGGATTTTAGGGCCGAAAACATTTTCTCTCTTTGAAAATGGATTTTCTAAGAAATAAACAAGCTTTACGGCATGGCACCTAAGTCTCAGACCATGATCCACCGTGTAAGTACTTCGACTTCAAGTGATTTGAATATGTGAAATGTATGGGCTTTTATGGCAACGTAGATTAGTGAACTAGGATCTATTGAACCCTAGGACTAGTCTACTCAAAAACACAAGTACATAAGACTTAAGGACCATTAGACAAACACGTGATTAAGTCGTCGAGCTAGGTGTGGTAGCTGTTGTGCGCATATCTAGGAGTGGATTCAGAAGAGCTTGGTATTTAAGCGTCCTAGCGACTCACCTCCTATTTACTCGAATCCTACCAGTGCGTAGTGTAGTTCACCCTAACCAAGAGGACTTAGTCATCTGGCTAAACCAATGATTAAAACCCGAAAGGGACTAGCCATATTTTTATAAAAACCTTAGTTTTAAAATCCTTAAATTAACCCTTTGATTTGCAACAAAATCTATTTTGAAAATTTCTCGAAAAAAATTTTGATTTGCCAAAATTACTAAAATACCCCTATTGTAAAATTACAAAAATGCCCTTGGTTTCTAAAATTAACATATTACCCTCGATTTTAGTAAAATTTCTCTATTTTGTGAAAGTGTCCAAAACTCTATTTTACTGAAAAATTCAAGGTACTTTGATTTGGGAAAATTACTAAAATGCCCTCTGTTGTAAATTAATAAAATACCCTTAGTTTTTAAGATTTTCAAAAATACCTCGACTTTTGCTAAAATGTTTCTACTTTACAAAATACCAAAACTTTTATTTTACAAATATCAAGATACCCCGATTTGGAGAATTTATAGAAATGCCCTTAACTTCCAAAATTACAAATGACCTCGATTTTAAAATTTACGCAACACCATTGATTTGGAAAACAAATTTTCAAGATAACCTCGAGTTTTGTAAATTTTGAAATACTTTTGATTTATAAAGATTATTTTCAAGTGACCCGATTTATTACCAAAATACCTTATAGGAAAATGGCGAAATTACCCCGGGGATGATCAGAATGCCCAAAGTAGTGAAGTGAATGTTGTGAATGAATGTGTCTCTTCGAGATGAATGTGAATCTCAATTAGAATAGTGAACTTGAACTGAGACTTTGTTTGATCGAAAGAACCACTATTAAACTCCTTTTCATAAAAGCATTCGCGGTTAAACAGTGGAACAAAGTTTTAATGCATAAAACTCTTTAATCAGATTAAATCGCGACGTTAGAAACGAGTTCTCAGGAACGTGAACTTAAAAAAAATCGTGCCTAGTGTAACAATCCAAAAATGACCCTAATCGAAAAGGTGGTTTCGGGACCACAAAATCCAGATTAAAATATAAATAATAAAATTTTTTATTTCTCTTTTACTTCTAATTTGATACATATGATATGTGTTTAAACATGTTTTAAAATGATGAGCTAATTCGTTTATTGGATGCTTAATTTGAATCAAGGGATTAGATTGTGTAATGGTAAAAGTAGCTTATATTTAAAATAAGGGATTAAATTGAATTGATTCTTCATAAAGGGACTTGTATGTCAAATAAACAAATTTTCATGCAAGTGGGCGGCATCATGATTAGTATGTATATTAAATATCAATTGTTTTAGTTAGTGGTGTATTATTATATTTTATAATTGAGTGGCTAGATTAACTTATTATTTCATTGTGAGGATCAAATTTGCAATTAAACAAATTGCAATTGAAGTGGACTGACATTATGCCCACTATATATATTTTTTATTGAATTCTTATTAGTAAGTGGAAGATTAAAATAATAAAAGAAAGAAAACATCATTTGCATGCTCATTTTCTACCATTCATTGTCGAAACCATTAGAGAAGAAGAAGAGAATAAGCTTTCTCTTATTCGGTCATCTCAAGTCAAAAATTGGGTATGTATGTTTTAGATTTTGGATGATTTTTGCACTTTTGAGATGGTTATTAAGAGCTTTACATAGCCCATGTAATAATCTATGTCATGGTTGTGGTTTTCATGAGATACCATTATTGAAAGCTTGAGATTTTATGGATTAATGGTGAAATATTAATGTTAGGTGTTAGATTAGTAAGTTCTATTCTTGCATTTTTGATGAAATAGAGTAAATTAGAAATTAAGGTTAAAATAAATAATTGAGGGGTTATAATGCTAAATAGTTACTTTGTATTGATGTATATGACCCTTAGAAAGATTCGGCCCTAAAGGGTATTGGACAAGTTTTGAGTAATTTATGAGTATTGTATTAGGGACTAAATTGTATAGATTGTAAAAGTTAAGGGTAAATTCGTAATGAGCTAAATTATGTGTTATGGATTAAATTGAATGGAAATGATTTTTGAAAGAGCTTAATTGAACTTGTATAGATCAAGGTTCAAAGGAAGTGTGGTTGGACAAAGGAAAGGCTAAAGTAAACGAATAGCCGGGACACTCGAATTCATCGACCATCGAGGTAAGTTTATAAGCAATTAGGTTTAATCGAATAATATTTGAAAATGAGAAGTATACGATTTGCTAATGAATTATTAGTGGAATTGCCGAATGAAGCATGGGAATATTAAAATACATTGGTTGAATGGAGTCTATTATATGCATGTAAGTATGTGTATATATTGACTAGTTGAATTAAGCATGTTGAAATTGGTTTCTCTTGATTGTTAATTTGATGTGGATTGGGGTTTAACATTTATGTTAGCTGAATGTGTGGATGATTTCTATGTGATAATCGGTAGCATTGGTTTAGATAAACAATTGTGATTTGAGTGGTAGTAGTTAAATATGGATATTGGAAGTAGGTGATGGAATTGAATAGTTATTTTAGCATATATATACAGGTGTGGCCGAATGTGATATAAAGTGATAAAAGATAGAAGTTGTTTGAACTTTTAATTGTAGGGGTATATATATATATATATGGATGAAATTGAAATCATATGCATATATACTTTTGATGAGAAAAGGAGTCAGAAGGCACTATGTGTGCGGAAAATTAATTACCAAGCACTGTGTGTGCGATATCGGTTGAAAGGCACTATGTGTACGAAAATATATTCACCGAGCACTGTGTGTGCGAGATCGGTTGAAAGGCACTGTGTGTGCGGAAAATTAATCACCGAGCACTGTGTGTGCGATATCGGTTGAAAGGCACTGTGTGTGCGGAAAATTAATCACCGAGCACTGTGTGTGCAATATCGGTTGAAAGGCACTGTGTGTGCGAAAAATTAATTACCGAACCTCGTAAATGCGATATCGGTCGAGGAGGCCTTTGTGTATGAATTATAATCACCAAGCAATGTGTAATGCGTAGATCGGTAAAAGGTAAGAATAGAGGCAATTATTAAAAGTAAATAAAGACGTCAGGTATGTTTGGCGAATGGTTCATCATTTTAATACAAATTTAAGTAAGTTAATTTAAATTGGCTATGAAGCATGTGACTATATGGTTTCTTCGATTTTTGATTTGGGATTGAATGAATATGGGATTGATGAATGTTAGTTTTGGCTACATGTTGATAGATTGAATTATTCTATAGTTAGTTTGAAAACTAAAGAAATGATGTAATGCATATTTGTGTACTTTACCTTCTTGCTTAAACTTACTAAGCTATCTAAGTCTACTTGGAGTGTTTATTTCTTGGTGTTTAGATCTTGAAGTCGTAGCTTAAACTCGAGAATCCCCATCGAAGTCAAGCACACTATCAACTTTTGGTACTCTTTTGTAAATGAACTTAATATTATGGCATGTGTAAGCTATCTTCCCTAGAACAAATTTACATGTTATTTTGCAAATGTATATACAAATGCCATGCGAAAATGGCTATATTTCTATGCTTGGGAATGAATTGGTTATGCTTGATCATGTTGTTAGCATCTATGTATGTTCGGTCTTGATATAATCTTAGGTACTAAGTTAAATCATGTATGTTCTAGCAAATATAATATATAAATCATCAAGTGCCAAATGTAATATGGGAATTATAATAGTACATGTCAAAAAGGATATATGATCATATAGTTGTGGTGATTTATATTATCCTTGATCTCTTGATATATCCATAATGGTATATAAGCATAACCATTGATGTGTATACACAAGATGGTTGATTGTAACATGGCGTAGAATTTAAATTTAGGGAGAAGGCGAATGGGAATAGTATCATGTATGCAACTAATGTTTTAATGATTATTTGATTGATATGAATTGAATGAGTAATTGGGTTGCATATGGATTGGGTGTGTATCATTGCAAATGGTTTTGGTTAGGTCGATGAATGAGCATTAAGTAAGACGGGAATGAGTTGATAGCATAGCATGGAATAAAATGCCTAGCTTGTACGTTGACTTCTTGTTGTATATTGAAGTGTTTTTGCATTTATGAAATGTCTTAAAATTTTAACTTAGTGTCATGGGTGATAAGGGACTTAGTTGTAAGTCAAATGCATGATACTTGGTGGTTAATTATAAAATCTAGTAAGAGTTAGTGGCATTGCCATTTGAAAGTGGAAAAAGTTGATTTCCTACTCTTTATTAATGTTTTGGTGATCTGTGCTAAGTTTTGTAAAGCATAGGTTTGAATGTACGGTTGGAAGTAGAAATTATTGAATGTTGTTTTTACTTAATAATTGAGTTAGTAATGCCCGTAACTCTAATCCGACGATGGACACGATTTAGGGGTGTTACATTTTATTGGTATCAGAGCTACGGTTTAGTCGATTCTCGGACTAACGTAGCGTGTGTGGGTCTAGCTATACATGCCATAAATAATAATGTGATAGTGTGATAACTTTTGACGGTGAAATGTGTTTATTTCTTATGTAGTAATGGATCCCGATCTCGAGCGAGCTATAGCCGATGATGTCGAGAGTGTGGCACATGTTCCCGCATAGGGGACCGTGCCAGAGAAATCTCGATCGGCTACGAATAATCCTGATGAGGGGGCTAAGAATGCCTTCTGTAGTATAATGAACGATTAGTTTAGTCATTACATACGAACTAATCCGGCTGTTTAACCACCCTAAAATCCGAACGTGCCCCCTATAGTACCGGTGGTACCTTTAGTTGTTAACCCTGAAAGAATAATCAAACCTCCTGTTGATCGCATTAGGAAGCATGGAGCTCAGGAATTTAGAGCTGAGGATGACGATGATGCTGAGAGAGTTGAATTTTGGCTCGATAACATTGTTCGTGTTTTCGACGAACTATCTTACACACCCGATGAGTGTTTGAAGTGTGCCATATCATTGTTACAGGATTCTGCTTATTACTCGTGGAATACACTCGTATCAGTTGTTCCGAAAGAAAGGGTTACTTGGGACTTCTTTCAGACAGAATTTCGTAAGAAGTATATAAGCCAGCGCTTTATTGACCCTAAGCGTAAAGAATTTCTCGAACTCAAACAGGGTCGTATGACTGTATCCGAATACGAGCGCAAGTTTGTACGACTCAGTCACTACGCTCACGAGTGTGTTTCGTCAGAGGCTGTTATGTGCCAAAAGTTTGAAGATTGTTTAAATGAAGATATAAAGCTTCTAATTGGTATTCTTGAATTAACAAATTCGTCGTGGTAGTTGAAAGAGCTTGTAAAGCAGAAGAATTGGGGAAAGAAAAACAAAAGGTTGAGCTTGAATCTAGAGATTTCCAGAAGAGATTGGCGGGTAAACCTTCACAAATGGTAACAAAGAAGTTTAGAAATGATGGCAGTTGATTCAAACCCAACATCGAGATTTCTATACAAGAGCGACCCCCAGTGAGCTCTCGGGCTACATCTGTTGCTAGTGTTGATAATGAAAGATCAAGTAAACCGAATGTCAGCAGTGTGTTAGACGGCATCTCGGAGAGTGTTGGGTAAATCCATTTCTCACACTTGTTACAAGTGTGGCTCGCAGGACTATTTCATACGGGATTGCCCGAAAACTGCTGGAGAGGGGTGCTACTCAGAGTGCGATACCGAACGGCACTACAATTCAAGGTAGACCATCTTGTCTTCTGGGGTAGGGGTGGTGCACAGAGAGGGACTACAGATGCAGTTGTTCAATCAGATACTCACGTACCGGCTAGGGATTACGCCATCCGTACTAGAGAAGAGGCCTCATCCCCAGATGTCATTACCGGTACTTTCACTCTCTTTGATTCTAGTGTAACTGCTTTGATTGATCCTGGCTCAACTCATTCGTATGTATGTGAAACTTTAGTATCCAGTAAGACTCTACCTGTTGAGTCTACTGAGTTTGTGATTCGGGTTTCAAACCCCTGGGTCGATGTGTATTAGTGGATAAAGTGTGCAAGAACTGTCCTTTGATGATTCGAGACATGTGTTTTTCGGCTGATTTGATGCTATTACCTTTTGATGAATCGTGTTTTCAGACTGTATCTAGATCGGTTTGTGGTTGTTTTCATAGATGACATACTAATCTATTCGCGCGACGAAATTGAACACGTTGAGCATTTGAGGCTAGTGTTACAGATTTTGTGTGACAAGTAATTGTACATAAAATTCAAGAAATGTGAGTTTGGGCTGAAAGAAGTCAGCTTTTTGGGACATGTCATTTTAGCATCAGGTATTTGGGTTGACCCGAGTAAAATTTTAGCTATATTTGATTGGAAACCTCCGCGAAATGTTTCTGAGGTTCGTAGCTTTCTGGGACTTGCCAAAAATTATAGATGTTTCGTGAAAGGGGTTCTCTATGATAGCATCACCGATGACAAAGCTATTACAGAAAGATGTAAATTTGGATGGTCAGAATGGTGTCAGAAGAGTTTAAATCAACTGAAAACCTTACTCACGGAAGCTCCAGTGCTCGTTCAGCTAGAATCGGGTAAAGAGTTTGTTATTTTCAGTCACGCATCTTTAAATGGGCTAGGTTGTGTTTTGATGCAAGAGGGTAAAGTTGTAGCCTATGCTTCGAGACAACTAGAACCACACGAGAGGAATTATCCGACGCATGACCTTGAGTTGGCCGCTATAGTTTTTGCCTTGAAAATATGGCGTCACTACCACTTCGGTGAGAAATGTCATGTTTATTCGGATCATAAGAGTCTTAAGTATTTAATGACTCAGAAGGATCTAAAATTTGAGACAATGACGATGGTTAGAACTATTGAAAGACTACGAGCTAGTGATTGAATATCACCCGGGGAAGGCTAATGTGGTTGCTGATGCACTTAGCTGAAAATTACTATTTGCTTTAAGCGCGATGAATGTAGATATAGCTATGACTGATGATGGGGCGATCATTGCAGAATTGAAGGCGAAACCATCGTTTGTTCAATAGATTCGAAAAGCCAAGGGTTTGTTAATGATTTAAAAGAAAAAAGGAGTCATTATGACTCGTGTGTGAATTCAGATTTTCTATTAGATGCTGAAGGATGTCTACAGTTCAAAAATCGGATGTGTGTGCCAAAAAAAATCCTGATTTGATTCGAATGATTTGTGATAAAGCTCATAATAGTAGATTTCAATTCATCTGGGTAACACGAATATGTATAACGACTTAAAATAGTATTACTGGTGGCACGGTATGAAGCGAGACATCTCGGACTATGTATCGAAGTGTTTGCTATGTCAGCAAGTGAAAGCTGAGCATCAAGTGCCATCGGGACTACTTCAGCTGATTATGATACCTGACTGGAAGTGGGACCGAGTCAATATAGATTTTGTATCGGGTTTGCCTTTGACGCCAAGTAAGAAAGATTCAATCTGGGTCGTTGTTGATAGATTGACGAAATTGGCTCATTTTATTCTGGTACGTACGGATTTCTCACTTGATAAGTTGGCGGAGTTATACATATCACAGATCATACGATTGCATGGAGTATCTATTTCTATTATATCAGATAGAGATCCAAGATTCACATCTTTGTTTTGGAAGAAATTGCAGGATGCTTTAGGCACCAAATTACACTTCAGTATGACTTTTCACCCTCTGTCGGATGGTCAATTCAAATGTATTATTCAGATACTTGAGGATATGTTGAGACGCTGCGTTCTTGAGTTTGAGGGTACATGGGAACGATACTTGCCTTTGATTGAATTTGCGTATAATAATAGCTTTCAATCTAGTGTCAAAATGGCCCCCTACGAAGCTTTGTACGATCGAAATGTCGTACGCCTTGGTACTGGTCGAACTCAGTGAAAAACAAGATACAAGGGTTAATTTGATTAAAAAACTGAGTAGAAGGTGGTGGTAATTCGTGATAGTTTGAAAGCGACATCGGATCGTCAAAAGTCTTACGCAAATTTGAAAAGTAAGGACATTGAGTTCCAGATTGGAGATCGAGTGTTTTTGAAGTTTCACCGTGGAAGAAGATATTTAGATTTGGTCGTAAAGGAAAGTTGAGTCTGAAATATATTGGGCCGTATGGGGTTATTGAGCGTATCGGGCTGGTGGCGTACAGATTGAGGTTACCACCTGAGTTAGACAAGATTCATAATGTTTTTCACGTGTCGATGCTTAGACGATACAGATCCGACCCTTCTCACGTGATTAGTCCATCGTAAATCGAGATTCAGCCTGATTTGACTTATGAAGAAGAACCGATTCGCATCTTAGATCGTGAAGAAAAAGAGTTGCGAAACAAGAAAATATCTTTGGTTAAAGTACTGTGGCATAAGCATGGGGTAGAAGAAGCAACTTGGGAAACCGAAGAATCAATGAAGGGACGTTACCCACACCTTTTTACTGGTAAGATTTTCGGGGACGAAAATTTCTTAAGGGGAGGAGAGTTGTAACAGTCCAAAAATGACCCTAATCGAAAAGGTGGTTTTGGGACCACGAAATCGAATTAAAATATAAATAATAAAATTTTTTATTTCTCTTTTACTTCTAATTTGATACATATGATATGTGTTTAAACATGTTTTAAAATGATGAGCTAATTCGTTTATTGGATGCTTAATTTGAATCAAGGGATTAGATTGTGTAATGGTAAAAGTAGCTTATATTTAAAATAATGGATTAAATTGAATTGATTCTTCATAAAGGGACTTGCATGTCAAATAAACAAATTTTCATGCAAGTGGACGGCATCATGATTAGCATGTATATTAAATATCAATTGTTTTTAGTTAGTGGTGTATTATTATATTTTATAATTGAGTGGCTAGATTAACTTATTATTTCATTGTGAGGATCAAATTTGCAATTAAACAAATTGCAATTGAAGTGGACGGCATTATGCCCACTATATATTTTTTTATTGAATTCTTATTAGTAAGTGGAAGATTAAAATAATAAAAGAAAGAAAACATCATTTGCATGCTCATTTTTCTACCATTCATTGCCGAAACCATTAGAGAAGAAGAAGAGAATAAGCTTTCTCTTATTCGGTCATCTCAAGTCAAAAATTGGGTATGTATGTTTTAGATTTTTGGATGATTTTTGCACTTTTGAGATGGTTATTAAGAGCTTTACATAGCCCATGTAATAATCTATGTCATGGTTGTGGTTTTCATGAGATACCATTGTTGAAAGCTTGAGATTTTATGGATTAATGGTGAAATATTAATGTTAGGTGTTAGATTAGTAAGTTCTATTCTTGCATTTTGATGAAATAGAGTAAATTAGAAATTAAGGTTAAAATAAATAATTGAGGGTTATAATGCTAAATAGTTACTTTGTATTGATGTATATGACCCTTAGAAAGATTCGCCCTAAAGGGTATTGGACAAGTTTTGAGTAATTTATGAGTATTGTATTAGGGACTAAATTGTATAGATTGTAAAAGTTAAGGGTAAATTGTAATGAGCTAAATTATGTGTTATGGATTAAATTGAATGGAAATGATTTTGAAAGAGCTTAATTGAACTTGTATAGATCAAGGTTCAAAGGAAGTGTGGTTGGACAAAGGAAAGGCTAAAGTAAGCGAATAAGCGGGACACTCAATTCATTGACCATCGAGGTAAGTTTATAAGCAATTAGGTTTAATCAAATAATATTTGAAAATGAGAAGTATACGATTTGCTAATGAATTATTAGTGGAATTGCCAAATGAAGCATGGGAATATTAAAATACATTGGTTGAATGGAGTCTATTATATGCATGTAAGTATGTGTATATATTGACTAGTTGAATTAAGCATGTTGAAATTGGTTTCTCTTGGTTGACTTAATTTGATGTGGATTGGGGTTTAACATTTATGTTAGCTGAATGTGTGGATGATTTCTATGTGATAATCGGTAGCATTGGTTTAGATAAACAATTGTGATTTGAGTGGTAGTAGTTAAATATGGATATTGGAAGTAGGTGATGGAATTGAATAGTTATTTTAGCATATATATACAGGTGTGGCCGAATGTGATATAAAGTGATAAAAGATAGAAGTTGTTTGAACTTTTAATTGTAGGGGTATATATATATATATATATGGATGAAATTGAAATCATATGCATATATACTTTTGATGAGAAAAGGAGTCAGAAGGCACTATGTGTGCGAAAAATTAATTACCGAGCACTGTGTGTGCGATATCGGTTGAAAGGCACTATGTGTACGAAAATATATTCACCGAGCACTGTGTGTATGCGAGATCGGTTGAAAGGCACTCTGTGTGCGGAAAATTAATCACCGAGCACTGTGTGTGCGATATCGGTTGAAAGGCACTGTGTGTGCGAAAATTAATCACCGAGCACTGTGTGTGCAATATCGGTTGAAAGGCACTGTGTGTGCGAAAAATTAATTACCGAGCACTGTGTGTGCGATATCGGTCAGGAGGCACTGTGTGTGCAGAATTATAATCACCGAGCACTGTGTGTGCGAGATCGGTAAAAGGTAAGAATAGAGGCAATTATTAAAAGTAAATAAAGACGTCAGGTATGTTTGGCGAATGGTTCATCATTTTAATGCGAATTTAAGTAAGTTAATTTAAATTGGCTATGAAGCATGTGACTATATGGTTACTTCGATTTTTGATTTGGGATTGAATGAATATGGGATTGATGAATGTTAGTCTTGGCTACATGTTGATAGATTGAATTATTCTATAGTTAGTTTGAAAACTAAAGAAATGATGTAATGCATATTTGTGTACTTTACCTTCTTGCTTAAACTTACTAAGCTATCTAAGCTTACTTGGAGTGTTTATTTCTTGGTGTTTAGATCTTGAAGTCGTAGCTTAAACTCGAGAATCCCCGTCGAAGTCAAGCACACTATCAACTTTTGGTACTCTTTTGTAAATGAACTTAATATTATGGCATGTATAAGCTATCTTCCCTAGAACAAATTTACATGTTATTTTGCAAATGTATATACAAATGCCATGTGAAAATGGCTATATTTCTATGCTTGGGAATGAATTGGTTATGCTTGATCATGTTGTTAGCATCTATGTATGTTCGGTCTTGATATAATCTTAGGTACTAAGTTAAATCATGTATGTTCTAGCAAATATAATATATAAATCATCAAGTGCCGAATGTAATATGGGAATTGTAATAGTACATGTCAAAAAGGATATATGATCATATAGTTGTGGTGATTTATATTATCCTTGATGTCTTGATATATCCATAATGGTATATAAGCATAACCATTGATGTGTATACACAAGGTGGTTGATTGTAACATGGCATAGAATTTAAATTTAGGGAGAAGGCGAATAGGAATAGTATCATGTATGCAACTAATGTTTTAATGATTATTTGATTGATATGAATTGAATAAGTAATTGGTTTGTATATGGATTGGGTGTGTATCATTGCAAATGGTTTTGGTTAGGTCGATGAATGAGCATTGAGTAGACGGGAATGAGTTGATAGCATAGCATGGAATAAAATGCCTAGCTTGTATGTTGACTTCTTGTTGTATATTGAAGTGTTTTGCATTTATGAAATGTCTTAAAATTTTAACTTAGTGTCATGGGTGATAAGGGACTTAGTTGTAAGTCAAATGCATGATACTTGGTGGTTAATTATAAAATCTAGTAAGAGTTAGTGGCATTGCCATTTAAAAGTGGAAAAAGTTGATTTGCTACTCTTTATTAATGTTTCGGTGATCTGTGCTAAGTTTGTAAAGCATAGGTTTGAATGTACAATTGGAAGTAGAAATTATTGAATGTTGTTTTTACTTAATAATTGAGTTAGTAATGCCCGTAACTCTAATCCGGCGATGGACACGGTTTAGGGGTGTTACACCTAGGAAGTATGATGGCTCTATTAAGATCAGAGTGCGCAGCATAAGTGTAGCGAGGTGAGTTAAGATGTTCGATTATTCGATAGTAAGTAATTTCGAGGACGAAATTATTTTTAAGGAGGGTAGAACTGCAATATCCTCAATTAGGGGTTATGCATTTAGTGTATAATGTAAGTGTTAGCATGCTTTAGTGAGTGTGTTTGGAGGTGTTTGAGGGGCTTTGGAAACTCTAGGATGGAAGAGGAAGCTTTGGAAAAATATGGAAATTTTAAGTTAAAAGGGGAATTGGGCTAAGGAGGCCTTATGAATAATTGCGAGGATTTTGGACATGAGGCGGGCTTGGTAAAGTGGGCGCAAGGTGCCAATTAAGGGCCTTGGTGATGACTCCATGAGCAGGGAGAAGGGCACTGGTTCGAGTCTGTGGGCAACATAAGCGTGTTTTATTTTTGCAAGTTAACGTTAAGGGTGAAGGAGATCTTAAAAAGAATTGTGGGGGATTATGACACAAAGGAGCTAGCGACAAAGTGGTGGTAGCGTGTGGGGGTTCTAGCAGGTCTCATGTTGAAACTTGGGGCGACAAATGGGTGGCTTTCATTTTGCACATTTGTGTCAAAAAGGGAACTAGGCTAAAAAGGCTTTAAAGGAAATTGTGAGGATTTATGACACAAGGGTTGGCCTGGTAAAGTGGCAGCAGGGCGCTACTTAAGGCTTGGGCAAGTGACGCCTCAAACAATGGGTAGAGGCCCCAGGTTCGAGTTACGAAGGAGGCAGGAAGGAGCTTTTATTTTTGCGTTAAGAAGGCGCCTGGCGAAAGAGGGTTTAAAAGAAATTCTAGGGAGTTTATATCACAAACAGCGCCTTGGCAAAGTGGCTGGGGACGTTACCTGTAGCTTGTGTCAAGGGCTCCAACAGGTCTCGGGTTCGAGGCTTGTGAGCAGCAAGGGGAATGTTTTATTTTGCTTTTGCATTAAGGTAGAGTTGGAAGGAATTGGACGGCACATGGAATTTCAATTGGATAAGGATTTGGCTTAATTCTCCCATTAATATTCGACTAAGAGTAGGATAATTGTAGTTTTATTTATTTATTTTATTATAGGATAATTATGGTTTTATTTAGATTAAATGAGATTTTATTTTATTTATTTTAGTTTAATAGATAGATAAGAGATAAGGTGTTGGATTAATTATTTTATTTGTTAAGAGATAAAATAGGAGTTTAAGTTAGGATTTGATAAGTGGGGAAGTGGTGGCCGATTGTTGGACTCTAGGTGCTTGAATTTTCGGTATAAATATGGTGCTAGTGTGTGCTAAATTTCCCCTTTCAAAACCTTTCTTTTTCATCTTGGTTATTGCCGAAATTTAGTACCTCTTTTCCCATTGGTGCCGTTTTTCCCTTGTGCAAAAGCCACTTGTGTATCATTCCTCTTTTCTATTTGTTCTTGGCCGAACCTATATCCCTCTCCCAAACTTCTTCTTTTATGTTGGTGTTAGCCGAATGCCCATCATTGTTTGAAGCCATAGCCGAATCCTTATTGAAGGTGCTGTCGACTACTTGCTTGTGATCTCTCACTCCGAACGTAGTTGAAGGAAGGGAACGCTAAGGATTCTTTTGGATTCGATTCATCAAGTTCAAGAGCAAGGAGTAGTTTTCGGGATTTCAACAAGTTAGGGGCAAATCGACAGAAGTACATAAGAGCCTTCAGGATTTTAGAACGGGCTTTTCGGGATTTAAGTGAACCGCTAAGTGTATCAAGTGTGTACCCCACACTATTTCTTAATAAGTTTTATGGCAATGTTTAATATAAGTATGTGTATAAGAATGTGAATATGGCTAAGGTACCATGTTATGGTACAAAGTACTCAGGTACGTTTCCTACTCCTACTAGGATTATGTTAAATATCTGTTACGACACACATATGACATTATAAGAATGTGAAATAAGAATTTGGCATGTTAATGCATGATATGTATGATATGGGGCATATGGGTTATATGAAAAGGGAAGTGAATGTGGTGACCTAAGACCACGATATCTCGAATGTGGTGACCTAAGACCACGATAAGCGAATGTGGTGACCTAAGACCACGATATCGAATGTGGTGACCTAAGACCACGATATCTGAATGTGGTGACCTAAGACCACAAATTTTATAAGAGGCGATGAGCACGTCGATTGCAGATGGCGCCTTCGATGGTGTGTAGTGGATGGAGGGTTGACTTAGTAGTCCCCACGGTTATGCAAAGTTGGTACGGTGATGTGTAGCGGATGGCATCTAGGTTTGGGTTCGGGTTGCATCATATTGTTTAAATGCTTTATGTACATGTATGATTTGAAATGCCTAAAATTGTTAAGACTTAGTGTTCGTGTACACATTGAGTCATTTGACTCACCCGTTGTGGGAACATTTTTCGGTGATGATCAAGAGGGACCTGATTCGGCAGGAGCTTAGGGATGGCCATGCTCAAGAAGAAATTCATTTTATTTGGACTATTTTATTTTATGTACTTTGGTTTTAATTTTGGGATTTAATTGATGTAATAAGGCCATAGTTGGATTACTTTATTTTACTTTTATTTACTATGCATGAAATTTTATCAAGTGAAGTTTAAGTAAATTTATTTTAAAACAAAGCCTAAACGTTTTGTCACCTAAAGTAAAGGATTTTAAAAAATGAAATAAACTTGTTTTCAACTCAAGCCCAACCCAAAACAATCTTTCTTTCAAAACACACAAGTTTTTCCTGAGTAACAAAAGAATTTGAAACGGTTTGCACCGGGGAACATACTAGATCCGGTCAAGGCTCATGGGCCGGGTTTGGGGTGTTTCAGTCACTCCTCCCACGACTTAAGATTCTTTTGGATTATAGCTCGCAACAACGTAGAGAAGATTTGATTTACTACTTCCGTTTGCCCGTCTGTCTGAGGATGGCAAGTAGTCAAAAACAACGTCTTTGTGCCAATTTTTCCCCAAAGCGTTCTCCAGAAATGGCTCAGGAACTTAATGTCTCGATAAAAAATAATAGTCCTCGATACTCCATGTAAACGTACAACATCCCTGAAAAATAGGTTAGCAACATGTAAAGCATCATCAGTTTCGTTACATGCAATGAAGTGTGCCATTTTTGAAAACCTATCTACAACGATGAAGATTGAGTCTTTCCCATCCTTGGTTCTAGGAAGACCTAGAACAAAGTCCATTGAGATGTCGATCTAAGGTCCTTCCGGAATAGGTAACGGGGTGTATAATCCGTGGGGTTGAACCTTCGATTTGGCCTTCTTGCAAGCGATGCACCGTTCGCACACTCGCTCCACGTCTCGTTTCATTTTTGGCCAATAGAAGTGTTCGTATAACATTGCCATTGTCTTTGCTATGCCAAAATGGACCATGAGGCCTCCACTGTGCACCACACTCACTAAAACATCTGGATTGATCCTTGAGGGATACAGAGCTTGCCTTCTCGAAACAGGTAATCATTGCTACGATAAAATTTATCACAAGTACCAGATTCGCAAGCTTTGCACATTTCAGTAAAATCAGGGTCAGTAGTATAGAATTCTTTCAAATACGCAAATCCCATCAATTTTGTCTCTAATGAATTGAAAAGAGCATACCTCCTAGACAATGCATCCGCCACTACATTTTCTTTACCTTTCTTATATCTGATGACGTACACGGAAACGATTCGAGGAACTCCATCCATTTAGCATGCTGTTTGTTTAGTTTATGTTGGCCCTTTAAATGCTTCAATGCCTCGTGATCGGTATGGATGACAAATTCCTTTGGCCATAAGTAATGTTGCCAAGTTTCCAAGGCCCGAATCAATGCGTACATTTCCTTATCGTAAGTGGGGTAGTTAAGTGTAGCCCCGTTCAACTTTTCACTAAAGTACGCTACTGGGCGCCCTTCTTGCATAAGCACGGCTCCAATGCCTAGGCCCGAGGCATCACACTCGATTTCAAATATTTTTTGGAAATCTAGCAAGACAAGTAAAGGAGCGTTAGTCAATAGATCTTTAATAGTATTAAAAGCACGCTTTTGTTCGTCATTCCAGAAGAAAGCCGAGTTTTTCTTAATAACACTAGTTAACGGAGCAGCAACAGTGCTAAAGTTTGGAACAAAACGCCTATAGAAACTTGCCAAGCTGTGGAAGCTTTGAACTTGACTGATGCTAGTAGGTCTTGGCCATTCACGGATTGCCTTAACCTTCTCTTGGTCTACTTCAAGTCCCTTTGCGCTAACAACAAAACCTAAGAAAACAACTTGATTAGAACAGAAAGTGCATTTCTTAAGGTTAGCGTATAATGCTCCTTATGCAAAACTTCAAGTGCAGTTCGTAAATGGTTTATGTGATCTTCCAACGACCTGCTATAAATAATAATATCGTCAAAATAAACAACACAAAATTTTTTGATAAAAGCTCGCAAACATAATTCATTAACCGCATAAATACATTGGATGCATTAGTTAAGCCGAATGGCATAACCAACCACTCATACAAACCGTGCTTGGTTTTAAAAGCCGTTTTCCACTCATTTCCTTCTCACATCCAGATTTGATGATATCCGCTCTTGAGGTCAATCTTGGAGAAGAGTTGTGCTCTACTGAGTTCGTCTAACATGTCATCTAGGCGCGGAATAGGATGCCTATACTTGATGGTGATCTTATTGACCGCTCGGTAATCCATACATATACGCCAAGTACCATCTTTCTTCGGCACTAGAAGCACAGGAATAGCGCACGGACTTAGACTTTCCCGAATGTAGCCCTTGGCCATCAATTCGACCACTTGTCATTGCAACTCTTTGGTTTCTTCATGGTTGCTTCGATATGTTGGGCGATTTGGTATTGTGGCTCTGGGAACGAAGTCAATCTGGTGCTCGATCCCTCGAATAGGCGGTAGGCCACTAGGGATATCATCCAGAAATACATCTTCAAAATCCTGCAACAAAGATACAATCGAAGATGGAAGTGAAGCATCTAGTTCGTTAGTATTAACGAAATTCTCCTTATACATAAGAACTACCATTGGTTGCCGAAGCAATAACATTTTTCGAATCTCTCGTGCTTTTGCATATACATTCAATTTTGCAATCCCCTCATCATCTCGTTTTTCTTGTTCTGTACTCACTGTTTGCTCACTCTCTTTGTTTTTACCTCTTGCTTTTATTTCTCATTTTTCCTTTATTTTTCCACTCTTTGTCTCTATTTCTTTTTCCTCTCTCTTTGTTTGTTCTTTCTCTTACATTTGTTGAACAGAACCTTTCAAGCGTACTTGGTCCTCGTACACTTGTTTGGGAGTCATTGGTGCTAGAGTCACACTTTTGCCACGATGTTGGAAAGTATAGCGGTTTGTATAATTGTCATGAATGGCTCATCGATCGAATTGCCACGGTCTTCCCAATAGTAAGTGGCTAGCATGCATTGTGACCATATCGCAAACAACTTCATCACTATACTTGCCAATGGAAAAAGGGATGACAGCTTGCTTGGTGACTCTCAATTCGCCTCCGTTGTTCAGCCAATGTAATTTGTAAGGCTGAGGGTGTTTCGTCGTTGGTAAGTCCAACTTTTCAATAAGCATGCTGCTAACTACGTTTGTACAGCTACCTCCATCGATAATCATGCTACATACTTTTCCTTGAATATGACATCTTGAATGGAAGATGTTTTCTCGTTGTAGTTCATCTTCGGTACTTTGAATACTCAAACTACATTTTACCACAAACAACTCACCTTCAGCGGCAAATTCAAGTTCTTCTTCTCTTCTTCAGTAGAAGGGTCGTGTTCAATCTTTTCTTCATCACTCGATTCAATCTCACTGTCGGGTTTCAAGATCATCACCCGCCGATTTGGACACTGACTGGCTATATGGCCCCTACCGAGACACTTAAAACACTTGATGTCTCTAGCGAAATTACGTTCGGCCTCATTGTTAGGTTTGCTTGTTTCGCCACCTGGCTTGTTAATCTTTGGGCTTGCAATGTTTTCTCATGCTCGAAAACGGATCTCCTTCTTACCGGCTCATTAATTCCACTTTTAGGTAGGAGTGAAGTTTGGGTAGACACCGCGAGAGGGGCCTTTCCTTTTGAGCTGCTTTTCCACTTTGATGGCCATGTGTACCATCTCTTCGATCTCAACATAGTGCTGGAGTTCTACCACGTTAGCAATATCCTTGTTTAATCTAGCTAAAAACCTCGCCATAGTTGCTTCACGGTCTTCTTCGATGTTGGCTCGGATCATGGCTATCTACATCTCTTTGTAATAACCATCAACACTCCGACTGCCTTGAGTGAGATGTTGTAACTTCTGGTACAGTTCTCAATGATAGTACGTCAGAATGAACCTCTTACGCATCAATGCTTTCATTTCGGCCCAAGTGTTAATAGGTCGCTCTCCATTTCTTATCCGGCTAGTGGTTAGTTGATCCCACCATATCATAGCATAGTCGGAAAACTCTATGGCGGCTAATTTGACCTTTTTATTTTCGGAGTAGTTATGACAATAGAACACAAGTTTGATCTTCTTTTCCCATTCCAAATAGGCTTCAGGATCTGACTTGCCTTGAAAAGGAGGAATGGTCAACTTGATGTTCTTCAGATCATCGTCTTCTCGCCTCCGATCTCTTTGATCATGTGCTCGTGGACCTCTTCTTCGTTCATTCTGTCTGGAAGTTTGATTGCTGTCAACTTCACTTGGTTCGTATAAGTAGTTGTCATGCAGCCAAGGTTGTTCTTGTTCCCTTCTTGGAATTGGATGAGTGTTTGCTCGTTGCCTCTGTTCATCTCTTTGGTCCAAACGTTCGGTGATAGAATGGAGCAAGCGTGTGACTTCTCGTAATGCAACTTGCATTTGTAAATCAGAACCTCTACCTCCGAGAACATTCCTTTGTGGTTGCAATCCTCTTCTACCACCAACGGCATCTGAAGCTTCGTCTCTCACTACTCGTCGTTTGGGACTCCTAGACATATTGAACAAGATTAAAGAAACCTCACCACAAACCTCACTTGATCACTCACAATGAAACTAAATATTGAACACTCACGCTCGTGTTTTTTACTCAATTTTCGGCTTTTACCTCAACTCTATTGTGCTCACACACTCATGCCTTTTTCACTTGTTTCTTCTCTCGCGATTTCATATAAGATTCGGGTTGACCAGTTCTACTAGGTTAACGGGTAGGTTTCAAGATTAGTTAACAGAGGTTTGGCGTTGGGTATCGGGTAGGCTAAAAGAAAGAAAAGACAAATGGAGTAAGGATGGGGGGCGTTAGGTGAAAAGAGAAAATACCAATTGATGGTAGAAAAAAAAATTTGAAGATCGGGGTAGGAATATGAAAGTAAAGCAAAACTTGCAAACTTCACTCTTTTTTTTTTTGAATTCTCTCTTTTTTTTAACTCAAATTTTTTTTTAACTTTGATTTTTTTTTTAAATTTTCGTATCACTTTTTTTTACAACACCAAATGCACTATATGTGAATTACAAAGAAAGAAAGAAAGAAAAATATTAAATCAAGACTTTTATTTTTTTTATTTTTGTACTTCGTAATTTTTTTTAAATACGTACCTAATTCGGGTTTGCTTTGAACGTCCGAGCTTCTCGTTTAATTAGCTCTGATACCAGATGATACGAACCCGATTTTGTAATTGATCTGAGTCGTAAGATTGCCTGATCGTTAAACAAGAAGGTTTCATTCGAATTCGAAAAGGATTTATAAAGTTTGATTTTTAAAAGAGTGGTAAACAAGAAAGTACTCGATAGAGAGGTGGTTATGGATTAAGGAGGCTCGACGATGAAAGAAATGGAAAAGTCAGGTTATAGGATAATCGGTAACTTAAGGTCAAGAATGAACCAAACTTCGGATGAAGGTTGACCCGAGACTTATAAGGCTTTAAGTTAATTTGGAAGGAATTTGAGACCTCGACCCACTATCTAAAGAGATAGGAACCTCGGTATAAAGTTTTGAACGCCACACGAAAATGTGATAAGTTCGGATAAACAAAGAAACTATTGACGCCACTACCTAGATAGATAAGTCAACCAATCTTTGAACGAAATTTGAGAGAAAATTTCTCAACAAATTTAATGGTAAATTCATTCAAATTTCAAAGGTGACATTACATTGAAAATTCACAAGCTATTTATAAGAGGGGCTATTGCTTTGACTAAATTACATAACCCTACATTGAAGAAATGGCTAGAAAATATTGTAGAAATATAATAATATAGGTGGGAATTATTTAATCCCCATTTTTGCCGCCCAACATGTTTAATCCATGGATTTGATCATGTTGGAAACAAATAGTAAAGACATAATATGGTGGCCATTATTTTATTACCATTTGTGCTTCCACCAATTTGAATGGCAAGAAATTCTTCACGTGGAAAACAAATATTGGAAATATGGTGGCCATTATGATTTATTATCATTTGTGCTTCCACCAACTTGTATGGCTTGGATTTGTTCACGTAAGGAACCAAGAAAGGTGGCCATTATTCTAATCCCATAGCCGAATAAGTACCCATAATTTCAGCCACATTGTTCCTAAAAAACAATACTCCACAATCGGCACCTAAAAAAAAAAAAAAAACACATGAATTAACATCAATTTAGCTTAACATAATTAAAACACAATTTAAATATTTTATTTAAAAACTAGGCAAAACAACTGTTAACAAGACACATTGATATTCAGCTATGACAAAGGACATAAAAAAAACTCATACTAACTAAACAATTTATTTATCATAAAATAAACATGCAGCAACAATAAATGACTGAAGACAAATTAAATATGCATAATAAGGTGTTATATAAACTATCAGCCGAACTAGCTAATATATTCAGCTTCAAATAAATTGTAAATGCGTGGCTTGCTTAATTCATCGTTCCCAAAATGTCTAGACATGATATTGCTTATAAGAGCCGTCACTTCCTTCTTAAACCTTTTAGCACGAGCACGAGTGATAGGCCCCTTTGGTAGCTCCAATGGATCTTCGGTAGCCTTAGTGGGTGCCCGAGCCACGGTCGTATCACTGACGAAACGCACTCGCGAGCATAGCGACTAAGTCGCACAAATTTGCGCTCATATTCAGATACAGTCATGCGGCCTTGTTTGAGCTCGAGGAATTCTTTGCGCTTAGAGTCAATAAAGCGCTGGCTTATATATTTCTTATAGAATTCTACTTGAAAGAAGTCCATGGTAACCCTTTCTTTTGGGACAACTGACACGAGCGTATTCCACCAGTAGTAGGTAGAATCCGTAACAAGGATATAGCACACTTCAAACATTCACGGGGGTCGTCGATTACACGAATGGTGTTATCGAGCCAAAATTCAGCTATCTCCGCATCGTCGTCATCCTCGGCTCTAAATTCCTGAGCTCCGTGTTTCCTAATACGATCAATCAGAGGTTTAGTCACTTTGTCAAGATTAGCAACTGGAGGTATCACCAGTGTTACTGGGGGTGCATTCGGATCTTGAGATGGTTGAACAGCCGGAGTGGTTCGTAAGTAATGACTGAACCAATCGTTCATCATATTATGGAAGGCCTGCTTTACCCTCTCATCTGGGCCACTCGTCGCAGGTCGAGATTCATTCGGTACGGTCCCCTGCGCGGGAAAGGCGCCACACTCTCAACATCATTAGCTAAAGCTTGCTCGGGATCCGGATCCATTACTATATGAAAGAAACAATTACATTTCACTGTCAGAAGTCATCACATTATCTTATCACAAAACATGGCATGTATAGCTAGACCCTTATGCGCTACGTTAATCCAAGAACCCACTAAACCATAGCTCTGATACCAATAAAGTGTAACACCCCTAACCCGTATCCTTCACTGGATTAGAGTTCAAGGTATTACATGACCGAATACGAATCTATGCACCTTCATAAAAAACTGCATGCAATTTCATGCCATTCTTTTTTAACAAGAATATCTCATTTAATAACAAAGACATAACTTAAATATCATGAATAATTTCATGAGCAATTACTAACAATTCACCAATCATTTTGTTATTCAAATGTGAAGGCCGAATAGGCCTATGATAGTTATTCATTTAATACAATTCTATAATTAGCATTCTATTCAAGCTTATACCATTTCTCAATATAGGTATCACTTTTAATAATGTACATTTCTTCTTTCATTATCAAAAATACACTACAACTCTCATTTCCCATAACCAAATGTACCCTAGCATTTAACAAAAATAACTTAAATTCCAAACCAACTTATGGCACGTGCATACATTTATACATATATAAAAAAAATCAATTACTGTAATACACTATGTGTAGTATCCATGATCATATACATGCATTCATACTTACCACATAAATATATATATTCTGCCAAGGTATTAAATTTCTAAAATACTTATCACGAAATCCGTACCTATCTAAGCATTAATATCAAGACTTATTAAGCATAACACCTACATTACTCTACTCATAAACAAGTCAACCCAACATAGTAAGATAGCCATTTTCGTATGGCCTCTTTATATATTCACATTTGTCCCAATTAAAACATTTCCATACCTAATTCAGCCTATACATGCCATGGACATTGGATTCAAAAACAACAAAATACCAAAAGAGATGATAATGTGATTGACTTTGACAACGATCCCCGATCTTGAGCTTCAACTTCAAAATCTAATGAATAATGCATAAAACACACCAAGTAAGCTATTATAGCTTAGTAAGTTTAAGCAATTAATATTCATTGAAGAATATAAACATATTTTCATTCACAATTTCGAAACCTAATCTCTTGACAATAACCATACCAATCATCACAACCATTAAAAGTTGAAATTATATCCACATCATATACTTATAATAACTCTCATATACCATACTCATATAAAAATAATTTACTAACATACTAGTCATATACTTACCAAATTTTCTACTTACGATTCAAGCTACCCAAAAGTCTCAAATTAATAGGTATAATATACATACCTTTAGTTTACTTACCCATCCAATTTTAACCATTTGTGCCTAACAGGTGATAATACACTCATATAATTTCCGAATGCATAATATCATTAATAATATAAATTCTTTGACGAACCTCATACTTACACACTTGTTAATAGGACTTAGTAACGTATCGCTCACATAGAGCCGTCACTTTAATACTTCTCGTAAAGTATCGCTCACATAGAGCCGTTACTTTAATACTTCTTCTAACGTATAGCTCACATAGAGTTGTTACTTTAATACTTCTCGTAACATATCGCTCACACAGAGCCGTTACTTTAATACTTCTCGTAACGTATCGCTCACATAGAGCCGTTACTGATTTCACACATATATAGTGCCATGTCCCTTTCAAAATTTCCACATCATTCTCATAAACATAGAGTATCACATCTAAGCTAAGACATACAACTTATAGATATACATAAACAGTTCCATCTATCCCTCCTAGGGAGTCATACCATACTCGGCTTTAGAAGACAATTACATACTCTCCTCAATTCAATACCATGATTATACATTATCAATCTATAATTAATCCCAACTCAATCATACTTCATTTATTCAAAGCTAACAAGAATTACTAAACTCATATTCGGCTTTTGCATGATTATATATACATATATATATATTTGTTTCCATCTTGCATTCGGCAATTTACCAACAAATACATTTGTCTTTAATTAATTTTTTTTTTCATTCATGTAATCAACTTCAATTTAACCAAATAGCTTAAAACTTACTTTGATGGTTGGAGAGTAAGGATGTCCCGGCTACTCGTCTAGCTTAGCTTTTCCCCGATCCTTTTCCAATTTTTTCTTTCCTTGCTCTAAACAAAATTCAAAAGGAGTCTATTCAAAAGAATTTCAATCATCTCAATTTGAACACAACATAGAACAATTCTTTCAATTAATCATTCATAGTTTCATAATCTTTACAATTTAATACTAATTCTTTCCATTCATTCGAATAAATAAAAATTCATACACATTTAGCAAATGCCGAATACCCCTCAAGATGTATTTATTCTCTTTATAAATTAAAATAACTCGTACTATGAAATTTTCCAATTCACCGATTCATCCCTCTTATTTCAATTTTCTCACAATTTAGTCCCCTAATATAAAATACAAAAATTACATTGAACTAGCACCTTAAAATCAAATTTTCTCCACTCCTATTGAAACACCCCAAACCCGGCCCACAAGCCCTGACCGGATCTGGTATGCTTCTAGGAAAAACAATTCAAATCTTATTTGAACTTTGCTAAAATTTGTGAGTTTTTGAAATCAGTTGATTTGGGTTGGGCTCAAAGCTTTAAAACCCGTGTTGATTAGGTGTCAAAACATTTGATATTTATACTTAGGAAAAATTGACTTTTAACTTTAATTTGATAATAATCGTATCATACTAAGTGATTTGAAAGCATGCATAAACAATTTACTTCGTTGGCCTTATTACATCAAATAAAAGCCCAAAATAATTCAAAACTTAAATAGAACTAAAAATAAAAACAGTCTTTGAGCTTTGCATGGCCACCACTGAGCTTCTGCCGACCCGGTCCATTACTGAGTGTCACCTGAAAATAGTCCCACAAGGGGTGAGTCAAACAGACTCAGTGTGTACAACCAACATAGAACTCAATTAACTCAGGCATGTCAATTCATACATATTAACATAGATATAAATAATTAATGATGCAAACCCGAACCCAAACCTAAATAACCATCCGCTACACATCACCCGTACCAACCATCACACCATGGGGACTACTAAGTCAACCCTCCATCCGCTACACACCATTGAAGGCGATCATTGCGGGCGACATGCTCATCGCCCTTATAATTTCGTGGCATAGCCACCAGATTTATATTCGTGACATAAGTCACCACATTCATATATTGTGACATAAATCACCACATTTGGATATTGTGACATAAGTCACCACTTTCAGATATTGTGACATAAGTCACCACATTCAGATATTGGGGTATAAAACCACCAATTCACTTCCCCTTTACATATCACCCATATGCCCCATGTCAAACATATCATGCAATATCATGCTTTATTTCACATTCTTATCATACTCATAGTAGGAGTAGGAAAACGTACCTTAGCACTTTGTACCATTGCATGGTACTCATAGCCACATATTAACATATTCTTGTAACATATTAATTAAAACATAACCGTAAATTAATTAAAGCTTAGTGTGGGGTACACACCTGTTTTACTTAGCTCTTAAATGAATTCCCGAAAACTCGATCTACTGATTTAGATCTCTAGTTCCTATATTTGGTCAATTACTTAATGTTTAGGAAAAGCCTATTCGGCTATATGGTCAAATCCCGAAGGATTATTGTAACCGAAACTTACCTTGTTGTCGATTGGATTAAAAATTAAATCTCGAAACTTTGCTATATTCCTTCTTGTAAATCGGCTAATCACCAGATCCATTGACTTGGTTAGTTTTCAGCTTTTGAACAATTAAGGAATAGATCTTAAAATACCAAATATGGCCTTGGCCGATTGTTCATAAGGGCTTACCTTGCGATTTGAAATCCGAAATCCTTGTATACCACTGTCGACTGCCCCTAAGTGTCCATAGTTAAATTCGGTCAATCACTAAAACCAAAATATGGCCTTAGGCCGAAAGTCACACTTCCTTACCTTGTTAACTAAATCTCGAAATCAGTCCTAGCTCCAAGTGATGTTGAAATCCCTATTAAATCTCATGTTAGAATCGGCTACAACCTTAAACTCATGAAAAGTGGCCTATGGCCGAATATTACCTTGACTTACCTCGAAAGAATCGAATTCGAGAGAATCCCTTATGATAGAAATCGATTGCTCTTTTTGAATACACAGAGAGATTCAGCTATGGCTAGATATTATTCAATGGATTTCGGCTTTTAAAGTTATGAAGGAATCGGCTAGAGTACCTTAAGATTCGGCTTTTGAAGAATCAAAAGAAAAAGAGAAGGGTATATGAGACTTAGAGAATTGGCAATGGCTTAGGAGGAACTTGCATTTGGCTTTTGATGAATAAGAGAGAAAGAGAAGAGTGGCTAGAGAATTGATAGAGGCTTCAAAAAGAAAAGAATAATGGCCTTACTTTTCCCCTCTTGCCAAATTACTAAGCCTAGAGAGTCCCTTGACCGCCAACACTTATTTTCCTACCTTAGCCGAAATTTCCAAAAGAATTGTACCTCATCTTAAACTCCTTCCTCAGTCTCCCTATGCCGTCCATCTCTACTTCTTTTGCCGCAAAAATTAAAGCTTTATTTGCTTCCCTTGTGACTCGAACCTTGGCCCATCTACACCTGCTTGTGGCGTCATTCCCAGAGGCCTTAAGTGGCGCCTCCGAGCCACTTAACCAAGCCCATTTGTGTGTCTTATTTCCCCCATTTATTTTCTTAAAGCCTATCAGGCTTAACTCCCTCTTTTAGACTTAAAATTAAATAATTTCTAAGGCGTTCACCTACACACTAAGGTTCATAAAACACATTTATACACACAAAGGCATGCTTTCACATTCAATTAAGCAATTATGCATAAGCCATAGTCCGAGATATTACAGTTCTACCCCCTTAAAATAATTTCATCCTCAAAATTACTTGGTGAAATAAGTGAGGGTATTATTGTCGCATTGCTTCTTCCAGCTCCTGAAGCTTCCTCCGATCCATGATTTTACCATAACACATTAACTAAAGGAACTGACTTCCTCCGAAGCACCTTCATATCTCATTCCAGAATTTGAATTGGCTCTTCCTCCTAAGACAGATCTGGTCTCAGCTCCACCTCTTCAATTGGCACTACATGAGATGGATCCGATCGATATCGACGTAGCATGGAAACATGAAATACATCGTGCATCTGCTTCAATTCCGATGGCAATCCCAACTGGTATGCCACCGGTCCAATTCGCTTCAATACCCGATAAGGTCCTATGAACCTTGGACTTAACTTCCCTTTCAGACCAAATCTCATCACCTTCTTCCAAGGTGAAACTTTGAGGAACACTTGATCTCCTACCGCAAATTTGATCTCCCTCCATTTGAGATCTGCGTATGACTTCTGCTTATCAGATGCTTCCTTCAACCGTGCCCGAATTATCTTAACCTTTTCCTCGGATTTCGCCATAATTTTTGGACCCAAAATCTGTCGTTCTCCCAACTCCGTCCAACATGTAGGAGTGCGACACTTCCGTCCATACAAGGCTTCATACGGTGCCATCCGTATACTTGCCTAATAGCTATTGTTATATGCAAACTCCGCTAGAGGAAAATATTCTTCCCAACTCCCTTTGAAATCTATCACACAGCCTCTTAACATATCCTCTAACACTTGGATCATTCGTTCAGACTGACCGTATGACTGTGGATGAAAAGCCGTACTGAAATCCAATCTAGTGCCTAAAGCCTGATGTAGAGCTTTCCAAAATCGAGACGTAAACCTTGGGTCCCTATCCAAGATAATTGACATCGGCACTCCATGCAACCTCACAATCTCAGCTACATACAACCTTGCTAACTTTTGTAGGGAGTAGTCAATCCGCACTGGAATAAAATGCGCGGACTTTGTCAGCCGATCCACTATGAAGTCCATGGTAATTCTCTCCCACTTCCATTGGGGAATCTGTATTGGCTGAAGTAATCCTGACGGAATTTGGTGTTCAGCCTTAACCTGCTGACACGTCAAGCACTTCCCTACAAATTCGGTCACTTCCCGCTTAAGATTAGGCCACCAAAATTGTTCCCTTAAATCTCTGTACATTTTACTACCTCCGGATGCATAGCATAGGGGCTACTATGCGACATCAAGAATTCTTTGCCTAAGTTCCACATCCTTGAGATACGGACCTTACCCTTGAAGCACAATGCTCCCTCGTCATTAACACCATAATCCTCCAACTCTCCATTCTGCGCTTGTCGCAACTTAACACTTAGATCCTTATCCACCAACTGTCCTTCTTTCACTTCATTTAACCATGTCGGCTTGACTTGCAACTCTGCTAGCCAACTTCCATCGTCATAGAGTCTTAGATGTGCGAACATTGCTCTTAGATCCGACACAACCTTCCGACTTAGGGCATCCGCCACTACATTTGCCTTGCCCGGGTGATACTCTATTGAACAATCATAGTCCTTCAATAGTTCCACCCACCTTCGCTGTCTCAGATTCAACTCCTTCTGAGTCAGCAGGTACTTAAGGCTTTTGTGGTCTGTGTAGATTACAGACTTTTCTTTATAAAGATAGTGCCTCCATACCTTAAGGGCAAAGACCACTGCCGCCAATTCCAAGTCGTGCGTTGGGTAGTTAACTTCGTGTGGCCTTAGCTGTTGAGACGCATGAGCGACTACTTTCCTATCTTACATTAGGACACCTCCCAATCCTGTATGGGAAGCATCACAGTATACTACAAAATCCTTCCCCGCCTCCGACTAAATCAAAATCGGAGCTTCAGTCAAGACCTTCTTAAGCTTTTCAAAGCTCTCATGTTGCTTATCAGTCCATATGAAAGGCACTTCCTTCCTTAATAACTTTGTCAGAGGCGCGGCTATCGACGAGAACCCTTCCACAAACCTTCTATAATAGCCCGCTAAACCTAAGAAACTCTAAACTTCCGCCACTGACTTAGGTGGTTTCCAATCCAAAACTGCCTCAATCTTTCGAGGATCCACCCTTATTCCTTCAGCAGATACCACATGTCCTAAAAACGTAACCTCCTTAAGACAAAATTCACACTTGCTAAATTTGGCGTAGAGCTTCTTCTCCTTCAACACTTGCAACACAACTCGGAGGTGCTCATCGTGTTCTTCCTCAGACTTCGTGTACACTAAGATATCGTCTATGAACAAACAACAAACCGGTCCAGATAGGGTTGGAAAATCCAATTCATCATGTCCATAAACACGACTGGGGCATTAGTCAAGCTGAACGGCATTACCAAAAACTCATAATACCCGTACCTTGTTTGAAAAGCCGTCTTATGGATATCAGCCTCCTTCACCTTAAGCTGATGATATCCAGACCTTAGATCTATCTTTGAGAAAATTGCGGCCCCCTTAAACTGATCGAACAAGTCATCTATCCTTGGCAAAGGATACTTGTTCTTGATGGTCAGCTTATTCAACTGATGATAATCTATGTACATGCGCATAGTTCCGTCCTTCTTCTTCACAAACAGACCGGTGCTCCCCATGGAGACACACTGGGTCGGATGAACCCACGGTCTAGCAATTCTTGGATCTGAGCCTTGAGCTCAACTAACTCCTTTGGTGCCATTCTGTACGGAGCAATGGACACAGGAGCTGTACCCGGCAGTAAGTCAATTCCAAACTCCACCTCTCTGTCTGGGGGTATTCCTTGTACTTCCTCCGGAAAGACATCCACAAACTCTCTTACTGTTCTAACTCCACTAACTCCCCCTTCTTTTGCATCCAACGCACTAATGAAGGCCAAAAATGCCTTACGCCCCTTCCGAACCATCTTATCCGCTTTTAAGGTTGAAACTACATTAGACAAGTAGTTTCGTCTTTCTCCTATCATAACTATCACTTCATCCTCTGGGGTCCTTAACTCCATTCATTTGGCTACACAATCCAATACAGCCTGATACTCTACTAGCCAATCCATGCCAAGTATCAGATCAAATTCCCCGAAGGGTAATTCCATTAAGTCGGTGGGAATACTACTCCCTGAATTTCTAGAGGTACTTTCGGAAATATCTTGTTCACCACTATAGTTTGACCTAATGGGCTCACTACAGTCATCTCCCTATCAGATAATTCAGAGGCTATTCCTAGAGTTTCAACCACTCTACATGCAACATAGGAATGGGTCGAGCCCACATCAATTAAAGCAACATAAGTTTTGCCAAATATAAGAAACGTACCGGTTATGACGTCTAGCGCGTCTCACGTCTTCTCTCCGGTGAACTGCATAAACTAGACCCGACTGTCTGGCCTCAGTGTTACCAACACCTCGGCCCGGTGTTCCTTGTCCTCTACCAGCACCGTTACCTCTGCCAGTTGAACCACGACCTCGTGGTGGCTGCTGTCCACCTCTCTCAGCCTGATTAGATCCTTGACCTTCCGATCGTCCCCCTTCAGTTCTCATCGGGCAATCCTTAATCATGTGGTCCTTGGACCCACACTTAAAACATTGTCCCGTCTTTTTCCAACACTCACCCAAGTGATTTTTCCCACACTGATCACAAGTACGATACTGTCCTCTAGCAGCAGCTTGCTGACCTCGCGGCCCATCAACTCTAGGCCTCTTTTGCTCATTCCTAGATGGCCTTGATGATCCAAAACCTCTTTTCTTCCTATTTCGATCAGTGTTCTGCCTTACAGAATCCTTGATACCCTCGGCTACCTTAGCCTTTTCTACTAACACAGTAAATTCCCGCTCCTGTTGCGGGGCTATTAATAATCTTAGGTCATCCTCAGCCCGTCCTCAAAACGGACACACCACTCATGCTCAGTTGACACTATGCCTCAAGGATATCGGCTCAGCCTTAGAAATTCAGCCTCGTACTCAGCTACGGACTTGTTCCCTTGAACCAGTCCCAGAAAAGCCTTTTTCTGGGCATCAATATAATGAGTACCAACATACTTCTTCTGGTATGCTGCCTTAGCATAATCCCAAGTGAGTTCCTCAGCTGTAGTACCATCCCGAACCGTGAGCCACCATTGGTATGACTCATCGCGGAGAAATGACACTAACCCTTTCAGCTTTTCCTCGTCAGTTAAATCGAGCTCATCCATAATCCGCTCGGTCGCCTCCAACCAATACTCAGCGGTACTGGGTGCCACACCTGATACACCACGGAACACCTCAGCTCCGTTGGCTCGGAGTCGCTCAGGTATCGACTTTTGAGCTCCCATGCCTCCACCTGCTCCTGCCACCCTTTTCAAGACCGCAAAGATCTTGTGACATCTGCGTCATCCCCGCTTGGTCCTCGATATTCCACATCGGTAATGGGGGTGGTAGTGGCATTTCATTTTCAGACTCTTGACCCGATCTAACGAGTTCTGACACAGTCATTCGGCCTCTACCATGGCCACGCACATTGCGACCATGTCCCCTAGAATTCATACTTCCGCTTGATTTTATCTGGTTTAAAGAATTTTATAGATTAGTTTTTGTTCCACTGATTATCACGAAAGTTTTATGTTCAATAGTTTTTAAGAAGTAGTTCTCTCGATTCATACACATACAGTCTCACATCATTCATTTAGTCACACACATGAACTTGCGTTCATTACAGAGAAATGTTGTAGTTGTCGTCTGTTTGTCGTTTCCCACTACCTAGGGGTATTTTTGTAATTTTGTCCTATAGGGGTATTTTGGTAATTTTCCATATTAAGGTACTTGAAAATGTTGTAAAATAGAGGTTGTTGATATTTTACAGAATTTAAAACACTTACCGAAAAGATTTCAAGGGTAAAATGGTAATTTTATTCACTAGGGGTATTTTTTAAATTTTACAAGCCAGGGTCATTTCGATAATTTTTCGTAAACTATGGTTCCTGGTGACTTTTCAAAACAAGGGTATTTTTTTAAAAAATTTCTAATTTGAGGGCACTTCAAAAATTTTCCCTGCTGAGGGTATTTTGGTCATTTGTTCAGGTTAGGGGTAATTTGGTCATTTTGCAAATCAGGGGTATTTAGGTCATTTTAGTAAATTGAGAATATTTTGGAAAAAAATTTTCAAAATAATTTTCCTACACATCAAGGGGTAATTTGGTGATTTAAAACTAGGGTTTTTTATAAAAATATGGCTAGTCCCTTTCGGGTTTTAGTTATTGGGTTTAGCCTATGGCTGAGTCCTCTGGGTTAGGGTAAACCATCACTACGCACCAGGTAGAATTCAAGTGGGTAGGAGGTGAGTCACTAGGACTGCTTAAATACCAAGCTCCCACTGAAACCAATCCTAGACATGCACACAACGGTTGCCACACCCTAACTTGGCGACTTAGACACAGGTTTGTTTAGTTGTGCATTAGAGTTTTATGTAATTCTCATGTTGGGGTAAACTAGTCCTAGGGTTTTATTCGTAGTCCACTAATCTACGTCCCTATCAATTCCTACATACAATTCACAGAAAGGTTAGGGGTACTTACCTGGTGGACTTCGGGCCGGAGACCCAGGTGCCATGCTAGAAAAACCTGCTTATTTCTTAGAAAAGTCCATTTACAAAAGACAGAAAACATTTTGGACCCAAGAAGCCCTTAAGGTCGAGTTTTGAACCGGACTTTGATACCAAGCTGAAACACCCCAAACCCAGCCCATAAGCCCTGACCGGATCTGGTATACTTCTAGGAAAAATAATTCAAATCTTATTTGAACTTTGCTAAAATTTGTGAGTTTTTGAAATCAGTTGATTTGGGTTGAGCTCAAAGCTTTAAAACCCGTGTTGATTAGGTGTCAAAACATTTGATATTTATACTTAGGAAAAATTGACTTTTAACTTTAATTTGATAATAATCGTATCATACTAAGTGATTTGAAAGCATGCATAAACAATTTACTTCTTTGGCCTTATTACATCAAATAAAAACCCGAAATAATTCAAAACTTAAATAGAACTAAAAATAAAAACAGTCTCTGAGCTTTGCATGGCCACCACTGAGCTTCTACCGACCCGGTCCATTACTGAGTGTCACCTGAAAAATAGTCCCACAAGGGGTGAGTCAAACAGACTCAGTGTGTACAACCAACACAGAACTCAATTAACTCAGGCATGTCAATTCATACATATTAACATAGATATAAATAATTAATGGTGCAAACCCGAACCCAAACCTAAATAACCATCCGCTACACATCACCCGTACCAACCATCACACCGTGGGGACTACTAAGTCAACCCTCCATCCGTTACACACCATCGAAGGCAGTCGCTGCAGACGACATGCTCATCGCCCTTATAATTTCGTGGCATAACCACTAGATTTATAGTCGTGACATAAGTCACCACATTCATATATTGTGACATAAGTCACCACATTCGGATATTGTGACATAAGTCACCACTTTCAGATATTGTGACATAAGTCACCACATTCAGATATTGGGGTATAAAACCACCAATTCACTTCCCCTTTACATATCACCCATATGCCCCATGTCAAACATATCATGCAATATCATGCTTTATTTCACATTCTTATCATACTCATAGTAGGAGTAGGAAAACGTACCTTAGCACTTTGTACCATTGCATGGTACTCATAGCCACATCTTAACATATTCTTGTAACATATTAATTAAAACATAACCGTAAATTAATTAAAGCTTAGTGTGGGTACACTCCTATTTTACTTAGCGCTTAATTGAATTCCCGAAAACCCGATCTACTGATTTAGATCTCTATTTCCTACATTTGGTCAATTACTTAATGTTTAGCAAAAGCCTATTCGGCTATATGGTCAAATCCCGAAGGATTATTGTAACCGAAACTTACCTTGTTGCCGATTGGATTAAAAATTAAATCTCGAAACTTTGCTATATTCCTTCTTGTAAATCGGCTAATCACTAGATCCATTGACTTGGTTAGTTTTCGACTTTTGAACAATTAAGGAATAGATCTTAAAATACCAAATATGGCCTTGGTCGATTGTTCATAAGGGCTTACCTTGCAATTTGAAATCCCAAAATCCTTGTATGCTACTGCCGACTACCCCTAAGTGTCCATAGTTAAATTCGGTCAATCACTAAAACCAAAATATGGCCTTAGGCCGAAAGTCACACTTTCTTACCTTGTTAACTAAATCCCGAAATCAGTTCTTGCTCCAAGTGATGTCGAAATCCCTATTAAATCTCATGTTAGAATCGGCTACAACCTTAAACTCATGAAAAGTGGCCTATGGCCAAATATTACCTTGACTTACCTCGAAAGAATCGAATCCGAGAGAATCCCTTATGACAGAAATCGATTGCTCTTTGTTGAATCCACAGAGAGATTCGGCTATGGCTAGATATTATTCAACGGATTTTAGCTTTTGAAGTTATGAAGGAATCGGCTAGAGTACCTTGAGATTTGGCTTTTGAAGAATCAAAAGAAAAAGAGAAGGGTGTATGAGACTTAGAGAGAATTGACAATGGCTTAGGAGGAACTTGCTTTGACTTTTGATGAATAAGAGAGAAAGAGAAGAGTGGCTAGAGAATTCGGCAGAGGCTTCAAAAGAGAAAAGAATAATGGCCTTACTTTTCCCCTCTTGTCAAATTACTAAGCCTAGAGAGTCTCTTGGCCTACCAACACTTATTTTCCTACCTTAGCCAAAATTTCCAAAAGAATTGTACCTCACCTTAAACTCCTTCCTCGGCCTCCTATGCCGTCCATCTCTACTTCTTTTGCCGTAAAAATTAAAGCTTTATTTGCTTCCCTTGTGACTCGAACCTTGGCCCATCTACACTGCTTTTGGCGTATTTCAGAGGCCTTAAGTGGCGCCCGAGCCACTTAACCAAGCCCATTTGTGTGTCTTATTTCCCATTTATTTTCTTAAGGCCTATCAGCTTAACTCCCTCTTTAGACTTAAAATTAAATAATTTCTAAGGCGTTCATCTACATACTAAGGTTCATAAAACACATTTATACACACAAAGGCATGCTTTCACATTCAATTAAGCAATTATGCATAAGCCATAGTCTGGGATATTACACCTATTCTAGCCTATAAAAGCCATTTATTATGCATTTATGCCCTCAACTAGCTAGTTTCGAAATTCAAGTTTCCATTCATCCCTCCTATCCAATTTCCTACTCAAACATATTCATTCCTAGCTCATACTAAAAGAAATCTCCTATCAACCATATTTAAAACAATGTACTCATCCATGGCCGAACCTAAAATAAGCTTCAAACTCTAAAATTTTCACATGTTCTTTGAAGTAAACATGACAACTAACACAACTATGCAAGATTTAACAAAAATGAAGCTTAATTTCTTACCTTAATAGGACATGCAAGAATCGGCCATGGAGCTCAAATTTTCTACCAGTAACATCCTGAAAAGGGCCTATGCATTTTGGCCAAATTGTGCGAAAAGACATCTTTTATGTGTTTTGGAATAAATTTGGAATGATTTTTGGAAACCTGAGAATGTATGGAAATGTTAAGTTGGGAATAGGAAAATGACCATTTTTGGAAACTTAAGCAAATTAGGAAAGTGAACATTTTGGAAACTTGAACATTTTGGAAACCTGAACATTTTGGAAACCTAAACATTTTGGAAACCTAAACATTTTGGAAACCTAAACATTTTGGAAACCTGAACATTTTGGAAACTTGAAGATGTAAGAAAAATGGCAAGCTACAGAGCCGATCGAAAATTTTAGGAAACTTAGAAATAAGGCCGGAATGACAAATTTTAAAGTCCAAAATAGGAAATAAGGGCAAGAGGGCCTTAAAAGAAAAAGTTGGTGAAATTCGACACTCAAACAGGCTTGGAAAAGTGGCCTGAAGATGTCACTTAGGGCCTATGGAAATGGCGCCACATGCAAGGGTATTGGGCCTGGGTTCGAGTCGCATGGGAAGCTAAAATAAAAGTTCTATTTTGCTGCAAGGATGGATGAGGTGGACGGCACATAGGCTGATTTTAAGAGTTTTTATCCTTTAAAATTTGGCAAATAGATAGATAATGATGGATTATTATTGGTATTATTTTTATTAAGAGATAAGGGATAAATAATGGATTTATTTTAGATTATTTTAAGTGAATAATAAGAGATAAATAAAGGAGTTTTATTCACATAAATATGTGAATAATAACAGATAAATAAAGGAGTTTTATTCACATAAATATGTGAATAATAAGAGATAAATAAAGGATTATTTTCTAAAGAGATAATATTATCAAAAAGGAGTGGTGGCCAAGTCAAGGACTCTTGGCCTAGCAAATTTGGCTATAAAAGGAGAACCCAAGGTCTTTTCTCTCATCTTTCCAAGTAGCCGAAAATCCTTTGCTCTCTCCCCTCTTTGTCAATTTCTCTTTAATCCATCTCTTCTTCTTCTATTTTCTTCTCCTCTCCTTTGTCATTGTTAAGCCAAAACCCTTTTCTTTTGATCCTGTTAAATCTCCATAATGAATCTCTCGTGACTCTAGGCAAGGAAGCAATCGATTAAAGGCATCAAGGTTTCCACAATTACCGAATATAAAGATCAAGGATCTAAGGTAAGAACAATTAGTTCTTGTTCTTTTAATTCGTTTAATCAAGATTTAAGAAAATAACCCCTTTTATGTCTCTTGGCCGAATATCAAAGGAAGAGTTTTCGGGATTTTGGATTCAAGGAAATTAAGGTGAGACACATTCGGCCAAGGCTTGTGTAATTACTTTGATCAATTCTTTAATTATTAAAAAGCCGAAAACTAACCCATATTGAGATTTAAGGTTGGCCGAATATCAGGTAAAGGAAAAACCAAACTTTCGGGATTTGAATAAACACCAAATCGGCAAAGGTGAGTCTTTTTACAAATCCTACTAGGATTTGGTTTTGTTTTAAGCCAAATAGGTTTATTAATGTGACTTATATGATGGCCGAATATAGGAGTTAACAGATCTAAAGTTAGACCGAGATCTTCGAGATCTCAAGGAACCTATTAAGCAAAGCAGGTGTGTACCCTTACTAACCTTCAATATTTCATATGGCTATTATTTAATATATGAATATGTATGAGAATGTGAATGTGGCTAAGTACCACAAATGTGGCAAAAGTACCTGTGCACGCTTCCTACTTGGATAGGATTGTGAAATATGTTATTTTATAACATGCGAATATATGTATATAAACATGAAATTAAGTAAGTTATGCATAATATATATATTTTGGGGCATTCGGGATTTATGTGAAAGGGAAGAGTAGGTGTTGACTTTGGTCTCACCAACGAAGGTGTTGACTTCGGCCTCACCAACTAAATATAGGTGTTAACTTCGGTCTCACCAACGAAGGTGTTGACTTTGGTCTCACCAACTAAATATGTTGACTACGGTCACATTGCGAAATTTTGGTAACCGGTTACAATAGTGTCTAATGACACAATGTATAATTTGATTATAGTGTCTAATGACACAACGTATATGGGCAAATGCCTTTGATGGAGCGTAGCGGATGGAGGGTTGACTTAGTAGTCCCCACAGTGTAAATGGCAGGTACGGGTGGTGTGTAGCGGATGGATCTTTAGGCTTGGGTTGGGTTGCATCATCATTTATCTCTATATGAATATAAATTTGATATGAACATGTATGCCGATTTGTTGAATGTTAGTCTTGTGTGCACATTGAGTCTGTTGACTCACCCTGCTAGGGAACTATTTTCGGTGATGAACAAGGATTTGACCGGGACGGTAGACCTTGAGGTGGCCATGCATCAATTTGAAGATTTTATTTATTTTGGACTTTATTTCTTTTAGTACATTTAATTTTATTATTGGGTTTTACTTGATGTAATAAGGCCATAAGGCCCAAGTTGGATTTCTTTATTTCTTTTACTTTTAATTATTATGTTTACGGATTTTTATTAAGTAAAGATCAAGCAAATACATTTTTAAAATAAAACCTAAATGTTTTGTCACTTTAAATAAATGGATTTTAATGTTAGATAAATTGGTTTTCAAAGACAAGCCCAACCCAAACCAATCTTTTTTTCAAAATCACACAAGTTTTTTCTCTAAGTAACAAAAGAATTTTGAAACCGATTTACTTGAGGAACATACCAGATCCGTCCATTCTCGTGGGCGGGTGTGGGTGTTTCAATTTGGTATCGAGCCAGCTTTTAAACTCTCTACTGTGGGCTAAGGCCCAAAACGCTTTCAAAGCGAGCCAAATGATTATCTTTGAAAAAAATAAGGTGTTTTCCGCATGGCACCTAAGTCTCCGAACTGCAATCCACCTGTAAGTACTTCTATCCATTGTGTGTTGTAGAAGGGTAGAAATGGAATGGAACGTAGAATAGAGATTAAGTACTTGAACCCTAGGACTAGTTACCCCAACAATTACATAAGACTTAAATGCCTAATCAAACAAACCTATGATTAAGTCACCGAGCTAGGTGTCGAATCAAGTAGCGATGTCAGGAGTGGATTCAAGAAGAGCTTGGTATTTAAGCGGTCCTAGTGACTCACCTCCTCTTTACTCAATCCTACAGTGCGTAGTAACCGCTCACCCTAACCAAGAGAACTTAGTCACTGCTAAACCCAATAACTAAAACCCGAAAGGGACTAGCCGTATTTTTATGGAAACCCTAATTTTAAAATTTCTAAATTACCTCATGATTTGAAAAGAATATTTTATAAATTTCTAAATATTTCGATTTACAAATTTACTAAAATACCCCTAGTGGTAAAATTACAAAAATGCCCTTGGTTTATAAAATGTCCAACTACTCAATAGTTTTGCCAAAATTTCATTATGTTATAAAAGTCCAAAACCCTAATTTGCAAACTATCAAAAATACCGTGATTTTGGAAAACTACAAAATTGCCCCTAACTTACCAAAATTTCCAAAACGACTCGATTTCCAAAATTTTGCAACTTCATCGTCTTTGGAAAATAAATTTCGAAAAGAACCTCAAAGTTTTACAACTTTTGAAATACGCTAAATTTATAAAATTTTACAAATTTACCCTGATTTGTGAAAAATTACCAAAATACCCCTGAGGTCAAAAATTATCGAAATACCCTCGGATTTTAAAATTTTTCCAAATTACCTCGAGATTTTGGAATTTGCAAAATAATTTTTGACAACAACCCCAAGGAACGTTATTTTTTTGGAGAAATTACGAAAATGCCCCTGTAGGACAAAATTACGAAAAACCCCCGGGTAGTGGAAAAACAACAAATGAAAAACTACAACGTTTCTCTGAATGAACTAAGGTTCATAATTGTTTGATGGATGTGTGAATGAATGAAAAGACTGTGTGCATGTATGAATACGAAAGAACCACTTCTAAAAATTCTTTCCATAAAACTTCTTCGCGGTTAATCAGTGAAACAAAATTTTTTAATACATAAAACTTCTTAATCAGATTAAATCGCGACGTTAGAAATGAGTTCTAAGGGATGGGAACTTAGAGATTGTGCCTGGAAAGTATGATGGTTCTATTAAGATCAGAGTGCGCAGCGTAAGCATAGTGCGGTGAGAAAGATTGTACGACTGTCAGTAAGTAATTTCGAGGACGAAATTATTTTTAAGGAGGGTAGAACTGTAACATCCTGAAAAGGGCCTATGCATTTTGGCCAAATTGTGCGAAAAGACATCTTTTATGTGTTTTGGAATAAATTTGGAATGATTTTAGGAAACCTGAGAATGTATGGAAATGTTAAGTTGGGAATAGGAAAATGACCATTTTTGGAAATTTAAGCAAATTAGGAAAGTGAACATTTTGGAAACTTGAACATTTTGGAAACCTGAACATTTTGGAAACCTAAACATTTTGGAAACCTAAACATTTTGGAAACCTGAACATTTTGGAAACTTGAAGATGTAAGAAAAATGGCAAGTTACAGAGCCGATCGAAAATTTTAGGAAACTTAGAAATAAGGCCGGAATGATAAATTTTAAAGTCCAAAATAGGAAATAAGGGCAAGAGGGCCCTAAAAGAAAAAGTTGGTGAAATTCGACACTCAAACAGGCTTGGAAAAGTGGCCTGAAGATGTCACTTAGGGCCTATGGAAATGGCGCCACATGCAAGGGTATTGGGCCTGGGTTCGAGTCGCATGGGAAGCTAAAAATAAAAGTTCTATTTTGCTGCAAGGATGGACAGAGGTGGACGGCACATAGGCTGGTTTTAAGAGTTTTTATCCTTTTAAAATTTGGCAAATAGATAGATAATGATGGATTATTATTGGTATTATTTTTATTAAGAGATAAGGGATAAATAATGGATTTATTTTAGATTATTTTTAAGTGAATAATAAGAGATAAATAAAGGAGTTTTATTCACATAAATATGTGAATAATAAGAGATAAATAAAGGAGTTTTATTCACATAAATATGTGAATAATAAGAGATAAATAAAGGATTATTTTCTAAAGAGATAATATTATCAAAAAAAAGGAGTGGTGGCCAAGTCAAGGACTCTTGGCCTAGCAAATTTGGCTATAAAAGGAGAACCCAATGTCTTTTTCTCTCATCTTTCCAAGTAGCCGAAAATCCCTTTGCTCTCTCCCCCTCTTTGCCGAATTTCTCTTTAATCCATCTCTTCTTCTTCTATTTTCTTCTCCTCTCCTTTGTCATTGTTAAGCCAAAACCCTTTTCTTTTGATCCCTGTTAAATCTCCATAGCCGATTCTCTGTGACTCTAGGCAAGGAAGTAATCGATTAAAGGCATCAAGGTTTCCACAATTACCGAATATAAAGATCAAGGATCTAAGGTAAGAACAATTAGTTCTTGTTCTTTTAATTCGTTTAATCAAGATTTAAGAAAATAACCCTTTTATGTCTCTTGGCCGAATATCAAAGGAAGAGTTTTCGGATTTTGGATTCAAGGAAATTAAGGTGAGACACATTCGCCAAGGCTTGTGTAATTACTTTGATCAATTCTTTAATTATTAAAAGCGAAAACTAACCCATATTGAGATTTAAGGTTGGTCAATATCGTAAAGGAAAAACCAAACTTTCGGATTTGAATAAACACCAAATCGGCAAAGGTGAGTCTTTTACAAATCCTACTAGGATTTGGTTTTGTTTTAAGCCAAATAGGTTTATTAATGTGACTTATATGATGGCCGAATATAGGAGTTAATGATCTAAAGTTAGACCGGATCTTGAGATCTCAAGGAACCTATTAAGCAAATCAGTGTGTACCCTTACTAACCTTCAATATTTCATATGGCTATTATTTAATATATGAATATGTATGAGAATGTGAATGTGGCTAAGTACCACAAATGTGGCAAAAGTGCCTGTGCACGTTTCCTACTTGGATAGGATTGTGAAATATGTTATTTTATAACATGCTAATATATGTATATAAACATGAAATTAAGTAAGTTATGCATAATATATATATTTTTGGGGCATTCGGATTTATGTGAAAGGGAAGAGTAGGTGTTGACTTCGGTCTCACCAACGAAGGTGTTGACTTCGGTCTCACCAACGAAATATAGGTGTTGACTTCGGTCTCACCAACGAAGGTGTTGACTTTGGTCTCACCAACGAAATATAGGTGTTGACTTCGGTCTCACCAACGAAGGTGTTGACTTTGGTCTCACCAACGAAATATGTTGACTACGGTCACATTGCGAAATTTTGGTAACCGGTTACAATAGTGTCTAATGACACAACGTATAATTTGATTATAGTGTCTAATGACACAACGATATGGGCGTAATGCCTTTGATGGAGCGTAGCGAATGGAGGGTTGACTTAGTAGTCCCCACTGTAAATGGTAGGTACGGGTGGTGTGTAGCGGATGGATCTTTAGGCTTGGGTTGGGTTGCATCATCATTTATCTCTATATGAATATAAATTTGATATGAACATGTATGCCTGATTTGTTGAATGTTAGTATTGTGTGCACATTGAGTCTGTTGACTCACCCCTGCTGGGAACTATTTTCGTGTGATGAACAAAGGATTTGACGGGACGGTGAGACCTTGAGGTGGCCATGCATCAATTTGAAGATTTTATTTATTTTGGACTTTATTTCTTTTTAGTACATTTAATTTTATTATTGGGTTTTACTTGATGTAATAAGGCCATAAGGCCCAAGTTGGATTTCTTTATTTCTTTTTACTTTTAATTATTATGTTTACGGATTTTTATTAAGTAAAGATCAAGCAAATACATTTTAAAATAAAACCTAAATGTTTTGTCACTTTAAATAAATGGATTTTAATGTTAGATAAATTGGTTTTCAGCACAAGCCCAACCCAAACCAATCTTTTTTTTTCTAAATCACACAAGTTTTTTCTCTAAGTAACAAAAGAATTTTGAAACCGGTTTACTTGAGGAACATACCAGATCCGGTCCATTCTCGTGGGCCGGGTGTGGGGTGTTTCACTACCCTTTTTCTCATTGTTTTCGTAGAGAAGATGAAGTAAGTGGGGAGAAAGATGTTGGTTTTCTTATTTTATTATTTCTTTGACCTTAATAATTCTATATTAAAAATATCACCCCACTAACTAATGATAATAATAATATAATGCATAATATAATACATATATATTACTCATGGTAATTGCCGTCCACTAAGAGTAAAAATATGGTCAAATTGCAACTCAAATCCCATGTGAAAAGAGATCAAATCTATTTAGCCCTAATTTCCACAATAGCTACCTTCCTATTTACTCATTTTAGTCCTTTTCTTAAATTAACCACTCAAACATACAAATAATTCAAAAATATCTAACACACACTCGAATGCATAATCTAGCTATCAAATATATATATTATGAGATTTCTAAGTCGAATTCGTGGTCCCAAAACCACCGTTCCGATTAGGGCCGTATTTGGGTTGTTACATCCTTACTGCACGAACTAAGACGAAAGACATGGATCAGAGGTTAGAAAGACTAGAACAACTCCAAAGGGAGATGCAAGATAAACTTCAACTGCAAATGCAAGAGTAGCTTGCTAAGATTCAGCAGGATATGATAGACCGAATGATGGAATCACAAAATAGTATGATGACTCAATTGACTCAACTACTGGCGGGAGCAATAGACAAAGGAAAGACTCCCTTGGTTAACACTGGTAAAGATAATGAGAAACCACTATGTCCTCCGGGTTTTACCCCGGCACATCCTGAGATGTACCCACAAAAAACATCCGTCACAATTAAACCTCAACAATTTTAGGAGGGTATTTCGATATCGAAAAACTTCCAAGCGGGATCGGGTTCTAACTTAGGGGATCACCCAATTAATGTTGTTATTCTCGAATTTGATGAGGCAAAAGAAAGGGAAAGGGCAAGGTCCGAATTGCCAAGACAGTTAGAGGATAGATGCAAATGGCAAGAGGACAAATTCAGGGCCATAGAAAACGCTGATAAGTAGCATGGAATCGACGCTAAGGATGTAAGTTTGGTGCCAGATCTAATACTTCCCTACAAATTTAAGATGCCAGAATTTGAAAAATACAATGGGACTAGCTACCCCAAAACTCACATAACCATGTTTTGCCGACGAATGACTGGGTATGTTAATAATGACCAACTACTAATACATTGCTTCCAGGATAGTTTGGTGGGAGCAGCATCAAAATGGTACAATCAGTTGAGTCGTACCAAAATTGGTTCTTGGAGGGATGTAGCACAGGCATTCATGAAGCAGTACAGTCACGTAACAAACATGACCCCTGATAGAATTACCTTGCAAAACATAGATAAGAAACCAAACGAGAGTTTTCAGCAATATGCACAAAGGTGGAGAGAGGTTGCCATACAAGTCAAGCCACTTCTTCTAGAAAAAGAAACTACCATGCTTTTCATTAACACCTTGAAAGCCCCATTTATCAACCATATGTTGGGGAGCGCCACGAAGAGTTTCTTGGACATAGTGATGTCTAGTGAAATGATCAAAAATGCTGTGAGAAGCGGTAAAATAGATGTGGGGGAAAGCGCCAAAAGATTAGCCCCGAGAAAGAAAAAATAAAGTAAATAATGTGGGAGCCTACAGAAAGGGATACTTAAAGCAAATCACCGTCGGCCAACCAAGGACAACGATCGCTAGCCTTCAGACTCCTCCAAAGCAGGAATCAAACCAAAAGACAAATTCAAAAAAGATCCAGTTCCCTCCTATCCCAATGGCATACCGAGAACTATATCAGAACCTGTTTAACGCACATGTAGTGTCCCCTTTCTACCTAACAACATTGCAACCCCTGTACCCCAAATGGTACGATGCAAATGCTCAATGTGACTATCATGCGAGAATTTTGGGGCATTCAATAGAAAATTCCACTGCCTTTAAGAAAGTCGTGGAAAGACTTATTAAGATGGGCATTGTAAAATTTGATGATACACCAAGTGATGATAATACGCTACCAAATCACACTGATGGTGGAGTAAATACGATTGAAGGAGAGACAGGGAGAAAAATCAAGGCTGATATCACAGAAGTAAAAACTCCTTTGAGATGGGTTTGGAAAGATATGGTAAAAAGGGGGCTGAGCATGTCAGATCCTAAAAGAAGTTGTGAAAACTCGAGGAACTATTGTAAGTTCCATCATGAAGAGGGGCATGAGATCCAACAATGCACAGAATTCAGAGCCTTGGTACAAGGTCTAATGGACAATAAAGAGATCGAGTTCGTGAAGGAGTTAAAGAAAATGTTAAGAAAATGCTGGAAAAGGTGCACATCAATGCCATACATGAAGAAATCACTAAAAGGGGGACCTTATCGGATATCCGCCCTTACGAACCTGGGAGTGTTCTGAATAATTGGACTGCTAAAGAAATTCCTGTAGTTTTTAGAGCCTACTCAGAGTAATGTTCCAAACACACTTGTTGCTTTTAGCCTAGAAGCGATAAGCATTCCTTTGTGAAATAGGCTTATGTCTAAACATCATTATGAAATACATAGTTGAGATCATTTTGAATAAAAAGCTTCTTGTTCTTTTAGATTCTTTCATTGTTTTTCCTTGGACCTTTGTTCTAAATCATTCTTTCATTTCATTCAAAAGCATAGCGTACAAATAGTTATTCTCAAATTCATTCGTTCTTTGTATATTCTTCTGTACCTATAACAAGTCCCCGGATATCAATGAAATGAGTAACGCTGCTACGGATGTAGAATATCTTTTCGAGCAAGACATGTGTTTAGAGGGATCCCGGGACTTTGCAGATGACATAAACTATGGCTTATCTTCGGACTTGTTAAGAATGGTAAAATAAGAAGAAAAGCAAATTCTACCTCGCGAAGAAACAGTAGAGATTGTGACCTTGGAAGAGGGAAAGGTAGTGAAGATTGGAACGTGCATAACTGAAGAAATGAAACAAGACATTGTAGAGTTACTTCAGGAATTCAAAGATATTTTCGCATGGTCATACCAAGATATGCCAGGGTTAAGCACTGACATCGTTGTGCATCGTCTCCCCATAAAAGAGGATTGAAAACTGGTTCAACCGAAGCTCTGGAGAATGAGGTCAGACATCGTGCTGAAAATAAAAGCAGAAGCCAAAAAGCATTGTATTTAGAAACTATAATAGATTGCATAAATTTAGAAAAAAAATGATATTATACCTGTTAAATTGTTAAAAGTAAAATCTATGATAACAAGAGAAGTGAGTTTTCCAATAATGTGGAATTTCACCTAAAACATCAAATTAAATATATTAAAATTTACTAATATTTTCTAGTAGAATTTACGCATCTACATCTATTTCTTTTTTTTTCTAAACATGTAAATTTCATCCAATTTTATATTATTTATAACAACAACTAATAGTTTTAATAATTATGAAGAAACTCAAATTTTATAAATCCTATCCCAAGACATCAAAAAGTTTCAAGTAATCGAACACGAAAATACCATATAACACAATTCATAGTCGCAGAGGAGGAGGATTAGAGGCTCCACCGCAATCAAGATATCACCAAAAATCTCAAAATCAACCATGACAATGAAATTCATCACTTGATTCATTCCAGTCAAGAAGGCATAACAATTGTGGATGAACAATTTTTTCCATAAAGAAAATCATAGCTATATTCCATTAAACATAAAGATGACAATTACAAAACAGGTCACTCTTCTACAACCAAGTATCACTACAGCAATTTGGACTTTTAGCGGCGTTTTTTTAGGCCTTTAGCGGCGTTTTTAAGCGCCACTAAAAGTATTTGCGGCGCTTTTAGAAACGCCACAAAAAATGCCGCTAAAAGAGGCGCCGCAAAATTTAGCGGCGTTTATGAGAAAAAAACGCCGCTAAAAGCCATGACTTTTAGCGGCGCTTTTCACACAAACGCCGCTAAAAGCATGACTTTTAGCGGCGCTTTTTCACAAACGCCGCTAAAAAGCATGACTTTTAGCGGCGCTTTTCCCACAAACGCCGCTAAAAGTATGACTTTTAGCGGCGCTTTTCCCACAAACGTTAAAGTATGACTTTAGCGCTTTTCCCACAAACGCCGCTAAAGTATGACTTTTAGCGCTTTTCCCACAAACGCCGCTAAAAGCATGACTTTTAGCGGCGCTTTTCCCACAAACGCCGCTAAAAGTATGACTTTTAGCGGCGCTTTTAACACAAACGCCGCTAAATATCATAAAAATAAAAAAAATTATTATACTTTTAGCGACGCTTGTTTTCAAAAACGCCGCTAAAAGTCATGAAAAATTAAAAAATAATATTATAAAAACACCAAAATTCAATTTAAAATATATAATTTAATTTAAAGACATTAAAATGAAAATTATAGAAGAATACATATTTCTATAATTGAATCTCAATATTTGAGACCACTTTTCCACTATCCTTTCCACTTTTTAAATGTAACAATGAACAATTTTATTCTATCATAATTAAAAAGAACAACGATGCCAAGCAAACCTTTCCACCACATTGGATTTTATTCTAATATAAACGATATAAAAATATTTAGAGGACTCTAAGGACAATTATAATTCGACTGTGTCCTCCAAAGTAAAAAATTGGTAATTTTCCATATCCTTCTTGGTAATTCAAAGCGAAGTAGCAACATTGTTCATCACCCAAGTGCCTACCCATGTGGATACTTGAGTTGCATTGAGAAATCAACAATGTGGCAATATTATCCATGTAACATGCATTCCTCTAGACCGAAGCAAATTGGCCACTTCCATGCTCGGTCTTTGTGTGTGCTTTTTCTTCCCATTTGAGCTATAAACTTGTCCACCCCATTCAACCGGTGTTGAACTATGATTCAAGTAAAATAGTAGTGTTAATGCCTGGCCAATACCCAACTGGTATATCTTGCCCAATTTTGGCGACCAATTGGTCGTGTTCGGATCCGCAAATCAAACCACTCGATTACACGATGTCACAATCAATGAGGGTAACTCGAGCAACTACATAATACATGTTTAGAATAAATCTTGATTCATGCACTAATAATTAGAGGCAATGGAGAATAGCACAAGATTCGGACATTTAACTTGAATAGCATACCCGCATAACAACCGATGATGCTTCCAAAACAAACAAACCAGATGCAATGAATAAGGAAAGAACATTCCAAAGACAAGCGGCCATTGCGCCTAATGCGCCACCGAGGGCCGAGGATCCAAGATCACCCATAATTACACCCGCTTTATTAACCCTAATTAAGATTAAATTACAAGATCTAGCTTGAATATTAGAGCACGAGTAAGTGAAAGATTTAAATAAGCCTAAGGATTAATTTGCAATATATACATACACATAAATATTTGCAAAGAATTTACCAGATGTTATGCTTCCCATTAAACTCGAAGAAACAAGTGTTTAGTAGATTTTCCCTTTGAGCTTGATTCAAACATCACACATTGAACCAGCAACTCGTAAACCCTTTGCCTTCCATTCGAGTAAGCATTCATTGAGCTCGGCCAGTTCGAGAACATGTATGCACAATCGCTCCAAATGCGACTAATTCCTCTACGATTGCATGCCCGATCATCATCGTATTAATCGCACAATACTTGGTTTGTCAGTTGACATAAAACAAACACGTTGAAGACAATAATAATAAAGAAGAAAAAGTAACCATTTCGTGTGGAAAGTACCGATGCCTTTGGTACCACCGGTGACAAGTGCGCCATGCCTTGAAGACTCCATCTTTTGTCTTTGCTACACCCTCCGCTTCGATCCCATTTTGCTTACTTATGGTGCTTCATATATCTATATATGGATGGATGGATAATGTCTTGTAAGAAGTAAGAAGCTCCATTTTCTTTTATATAATCATATAGGTATATCGGTGGAAGTATAAATATATAGACATGAGAGTTGAGCAGTTTGTGTAGAATTGGGTTTTTTTTTATGAAAATTATGAAATTAATCCTAATCCAAATAGGAATAGGATGATTGAATTTAAATAGAAATCCAAATCTAATATGTAAAAAAATAGAAATCCAAACCCAAATCGCTTTATTAATAAATATGATAAGATGAAAACAATGGAAGAAGTCGAAAACTTTAACAAATCAAGGAGTAGGCTTTAAAATATTGTTTTGCACGTCATCTAAGTGATGCAACTCAAAAGTGGAATCATGTATCTTTAAAATGTTATTTTAGCAATAGCCAATGAATAAGTCGTGAAGCAGACGATAAATGCATGCGACATCTCAAACTAACGATATTTGCTTGTTCAAAGGAATCTATACTAACCTGGGCATATTGGAAGCACCGCAATTGACATTCCAATAAAAGAAAATGAAGCAATCCCAGCAACAAGACCATCAAGACCATCTGTTATGTTAACCCTCTTTCCTATGGAAACAAAGCAAAGTGGAGTCAACAATAGGTAAAATTTTCCCAAGCACAAGAGCCCAAGTGCGGTAGAGGAACCAGATTTTCCTACAATAAAAGTTAAAAATGGTTTAAGAGAAAACCAAATGCATCATTTGAGCATAAAACACAACATGAAATATAGTCTTCAACCAACAGTCTAACACATAAACTGAAGCAATGGGAGAAGAAATGTGAAAGACCAAATGGTAGTTTATTTACTCAAGCAATCAAACATTACTTCAATTTTAATAATAAAAACAAATTGGTATTACATGGTTCCAAGTTGCATAATGCAATACACCCACTAATAAGTATATTAAACATGAATTAAAAAAAGGTAAACAAGATAACAGTAAACAAGCATTTGTGAATACCTCGCAGATAGTTACAGTTTTGTCATAAGCAGCCGGTTAGCGGGGAACATTAGTAATTTCTCCATGTCTTTATATTGTTCAACAATCAGTCACACGTACTTCATTTATTTGCAATATGCCACTAATTACACGGACCATAAAACAGTTTAATTATGCTCTTAGTCCCTCTACCTTTCACACATTTGAAATATAGTCCTCTACTCTTTTGATTTAGATTTTGAAGTCCAATGACAATACCAATAAAAGACTTACGTTGAATTAAATTATATGAAATTTTGGGGAAAATATCATAAGAAAATAAATTCATTTTAGAAAAGGAAGAAGTGAAAACCGACCTCATAAAATCGGACATCAAAAAAGCAAGTGTTCCTACCGTCCCTTGCTTTACCCCCATTTCTACTCGAGAATATCTTATCGTTTTGGTTCTCATTTATGTCAAACATCTCAATGAAAAATAGTTATAAACCAACAAATGATAGCATAAGAAAAACCTAGACGTACCCGTATGAAGATAAATCTCTTGATTTGTCCGGTTCATGCTTTCAACGACCCGGACATAAAAGTGAACAACGACCGCAAGTGCCCTTAATGTAAATAGAAATTAACAAAGTTAAACTACAAAATAAATTATAAAGCCATTGTAACCTTGCTAGCTTTGAACAACCTAATTCAATTGGTACGAGCACCTTTGAAAAGAATTGGAAGCTTTTAAGTTAATCGGTATGTATAGATATTTACCCCGTAAAAGAGGATAAGAAACTTTAATGGACTTTGTAAAACACCACCCAATACACTTTGTCTAAGCCAATGGCTCTACCATGCTTGACTTGTGACAACACTTGGCACTCACAATTCATAGGTCATGCTTTTATGCCCTCTGCATGTAAATAGTGCAATAGGAACAAGTTTATTATCATTAAAAGTCTTATCACCCAAATCTCAAAAGAAGAATTCAATAAAATCGATGGCGGCAACAACCTTAATGCGGTATGCAACCACACTTAAGGGACTTATCTCATAAGTAGACCACTCATTATGGTATTTGCCTTCAACTAGATCAAAAGAAGTCAGAGAATAGGTAAGGCGGTAAAGTATGAAGCATATTATATCGGGAAAGACTAAATGAAGGACTACCACGGATGATGAATACTAGGGACTACCACTAATAAGTATATTTCACCATCATTTTATGAAACACCCCACACCCGGCCCACGAGAATGGACCGGATCTGGTATGTTCCTAAAGTAAACCGGTTTCAAACATTTTCGTTACTTAGAGAAAATTTGTAAATTTTTAGAAAAACTATTGTTTTGAGTTGGGCTTAGGTTGTAAACCCATTTATTTAATCTTGTAAATCCAATTTGAGGTAATGTGTCCAAAATAGATCTTAGCAAAATATTAAAAGTAATGTAAAACAAAGAATAATCCACTGGGCCTTATGGCCTTATTACATCAAATAAACCCAAAATAAAATTAAAGAGGTATTAAAATCAAATAATGTCCAAATTTCTGAATAAATTCTTCAAGTGATGCATGGCCTCCTCATGATCTACCGGCCCGGTCCGTCACTGCTCATCACCTGAAAAATAATTCCCACAATGGGGTGAGTCAACAGACTCAATGTGCACACAATACTATCATTCAATAAATCAGGCATTCATGTTCAAATCATCAATCCATATAATAATTATGATGCAACCCAAACCCAAAACCTATGCCATCCGCTACTCTCCACCCGTACCAACCAACACACCGTAGGGACTACTAAGTCAACCCTCCATCCGCTACTCTCCACGTTGTGTCATTAGACACTATTGTAACCGGTTACCAAAATTTCGCAATGTGACCGTAGTCGACATATTTCGCAATGTGACCGTAGTCAACATTTTTCGTGGGTGAGACCGAAGTCAACACCTGTTCTCCCCCTTTCACATAAATCCCGAATGCCCAAAACATATATACATATATAGCATAATTTAATTTCATGTTCATATTCTTATATTCGCATGTTATTAAATAACATTTTTCACAATCCTATCAGAAGTAGGAAACGTACCTTGGTACTTTTTGCCACATGTGTGGTACATAGCCACATTCATATTATTTTTCATATCATATATTAAAATACTTAGCCATAATATATCGAAGAATAGTAAGGTACACACCTTTTCGCTTAATAGGTTCCTTGATATCTCGAGAATCCCGATCAAATTTTAGATCTGTTAATCCCTATATTCGCCCATCCATTAACACACATTAATAAACCCTTTTAAACAAAACCAAATCCTAGTAGGATTTGTAAAAGAAGCTTACCTTAGCCGATTGGGTATTTACACAAATCCCAAAACTTCGCTTTTCCTTTACTAATGGTTCGGCCAACCTTAAAACTTCACAGAGGTTAGTTTTCGGCTTTTCGAAAAATTAAGGAATTAATTTAGATGATCTCACCACCATTGGCCGAATGTTTAGAGACTTACCTTATAGATTTCCAAATCCGAAAGTTCCTTTTGTCTTGAATATCCGTCAAATTCCTAAAATTCACATGTTAGATCCGATCTAACTTTAATAAGTAAGAAGTTGGCCTTTGGCCGATTGTGCCTCACCTTAAATCCTTGATTTTGAAATCCAAACTCTCCCTTTTCATTCGCCATGAGACATAGAAAAGGTTATTTCCTTGTTCTTGATTAAAAGATTTTAGAAGAACAAAAGTTAATTGTTCTTACCTTAGATCCTTGCTTTTTGTAATTGATGATGGTAGAAATCTAAGGAATCATGGTGGATTCGCCATGAACAAGAATGGAATTAGTACCTTGATTTTGGTAAAAAGAAAAGAATAGGAGTTGACTAATCCACGATCTTACCTCTTTTGATGTTGTGGATGATTCCTCTTCTCGCTTAGAATCAATAAGGATTGAATTTTGATAGTAGAAACGAGGAAGAAAATAGCAAAAGAGAGGATGGTTTCTTGCTTAGGAGAATTCGCAATGAGAGGGGGAAGTGAGAGCAAAGTTTCAACAAAGTTGATGAATGAGAGAAAGTCTCTTTCTTCTTTTAATCGAATCGCTAGACCAAGAGTCCAAAACTTGGCCACTACTCCTTTACAAGTGATAATATTCCCATTTAATTATCACTTTATTAAATTAAAATAACCTTTAATCCATCCTTTAATTCCTTATTTATCTTGTAAAATAAATCCTCTATTTATCACTTTAATTTGACAAGTTTTAATGAAAATAAAACTCTCCCTTCCACACATGCATGTGCCATCCATCCTAGCCTTGGAAAACAAAATTAAACTTTCAAAAAATGCTTTCCAAGTGACTCGAACTCATGCCATTTCCATAAACCTTAAGTGACACCTTTGGACCACTTTTCCAAGCCCGATTGTGTGTCAAAATTCACCATCTTTTTCTTTTAAGGCCCTCTTGCCCTTATCTCCTATTTTGGGCTTTGAATTTTGTCATTCCTACCTTATTTCTAAGTTTCCTAAAATTTTCACATGCTCAGAACTTGCCATTTTCCTTACATCCTCGTGTTTCCAAAATGTTTAGGTTTCCAAAATGTCTAAGTTTCCAAAATGTTCAAGTTTCCTAAATGTTCAAGTTTCCAAAATGTTCAGTTTCCAAATGTCTAAGTTTCCAAAATGTCTAAGTTTCCAAAATGTCTAGGTTTCCAAAATGTTCATTTCCATTTTCATTTTCATTTCCATTTCCATTTTCATTTCCATTTCCATTTTCATGCATTTCTAGATTTCCAAAGGTATCAAAAATTTATTCATAGTACTTGAAACTTGTCATTTCGTACAATTAAACTGGAAATGCATAGGCCCTATTTAGGATGTTACAGTTCTACCCCCCTTAAACAAAATTTCGTCCCCGAAATTTCCTAACTAAAATAGTTGAGGGTATTGCTGTCTCATCGCCTCTTCTCGCTCCCACGAAGCTTCTTGCTCCATGATTGCGCCATAGCACCTTGACTAGAGGAACTGTCTTCTTTCGTAGTACTTTCACATCACGCTCCAAGATCCGAATTGGTTCCTCCTCGTATGATAAGTCCGCCTTAGTTCCACTTCTTCAACCGGTATCACATGAGATGGATCCGATCGATAGCGACGTAACATGGACACATGAAATACGTCATGCATTTCTTGCAATTTCGTGGCAACTCTAATTGGTATGCCATCGCCCAACTCGCTTCATTACTTGATAAGGCCCTATAAATCTTGGCTTAGCTTTCCTTTCATGCCAAACCTCATTACCTTCTTCCAAGGTGAGACTTTCAAGAACACTTGATCTCCCACTTCAAACTCTATTTCCTTTCGCTTAAGGTCTGCGTGACGACTTTTGCCTATCGAGGCTTCCTTCAACTGCGTCGAATTAACTCAACCTTCTCTTCGTTTACGCCACCAACTCGACCCAAAACTCTGCGTTCTCCTAACTCGGTCCAACAAGTAGGTGTTCTACACTTCCTTCCATACAATGCTTCGTATGGTGCCATCCGAATGCTGGCTTGATAGCTGTTGTTGTAGGCGAATTCAGCTAAAGGCAAGTAATCTTCCCAACTTCCTCGAAGATCCATTACACAGCCTCTCAACATATCTTCTAACACTTGTATAACTCGTTCAGACTGCCCGTCTGATTGTGGATGAAAAGCCGTAGTGAAGTCGAGCTTAGTGCCTAAAGCTCGATGAAGTGCTTTCCAAAATCGAGACGTAAACCTTGGGTCTCTGTCAGAGATGATCGACATTGGTACTCCATGTAACCTCACAATTTCCGCCACATACAACTTAGCCAACTTCTGAAGAGAATAATCCATTCTGACTGGGATAAAGTGTGCGGACTTGGTCAAACGGTCCACAATCACCCATACCGAGTCCTTCTTAGTAGGCGTAAGGGGAAGCCCACTAACGAAGTCCATGGTAATTCTTTCCCACTTCCATTGGGGAATTTCGATTGGTTGGAGCAATCCTGATGGAACTTGGTGTTCAGCCTTAACTTGCTGACATGTCAAACATTTCCCCACAAATTCACCACTTTCGCTTGGTCCGACCACCAAAATTGTTCCTTAGATCTCTATCTGACTTGATGCCTCCGGATGCATGGCGTAGGGCTACCATGCGCTCCCAAGAATCTTTTGTCTCAACTTCTTATTCTTGACATACAAACTTTACCCTTATAGCACAATACTCCTTCATTATTGACATCATAATCCTCTAATCCCCTTGTTGTACTTGTTGCAACTTAGTACTTAAATCATTATCACCAACTGTCCTCCTTCACTTCCTTTAGCCATGTGGGCTCGACTTGTAACTCGCCAACAAAGCTTCCATCATCATATAGACTTAAGTGAGCGAACAAAGCCCGTAGGTCCGCTACAACCTTCCGACTTAGGGCATCGGCTACTACGTTCGCCTTGCGGATGATACTCTATTGAACAAATGAGTCCTTCAACAATTCCACCCACCTTCGTTGCCTCAAGTTCAACTCCTTCGAGTTAATAAATACTTAAGGCTCTTGTGGTGCTGTAGATAATGACCTTTCTCCATAAAGGTAGTGCCTCCACACCTTAAGGGCGAAAACCATCACTGCTAGCTCTAAGTCATGAGTTGGGTAGTTAAGCTCATGAGGCCTTAGTGCCGAGACGCATAAGCGACTACTTTACCATCTTGCATTAACACACACCCTAACCCCGTGATGCGAAGCATCACAAGACACCACAAATTCCTTTCCCGCCTCCTATTGAATTAACACTGGAGCCTCACAAGACTCTTCTTAAGCTTTTCAAAGCTCTCTTTCGCTTAGTAGTCCATTCGAAAGGTACTTCCTTCCTTAGCAACTTGGTTAAAGGCGCGGCTATTGACGAGAATCCTTCCACGAACCTTCTCGTAATAGCCTCGCCAAGCCTAAGAAACGGATTTCACCACGGACCTAGGTGGCTTCCAATCCAACACGCTTCGATCTTCCTAGGGTCCACTCTTATTCCCTCTGCGGATACCACATGCCCTAAGAATGCCACCTCCCTAAGCCAAAATTCACACTTGCTGAATTTGGCATAGAGCTTTTTCTCCCTTAATACTTCCAACACGACTCGGAGATGCTCATCATGCTCCTCCTCCGACTTCGAATACACCAAAATATCATCAATGAACACAACTACGAATCTATCCAAGTAGGGTTGGAAAATCCGATTCATCATGTCCATGAACGCGGCTGGAGCGTTTGTCAACCCAAACGGCATCACCACAAACTCAAAGTGACCATACCTTGTCCTAAAAGCGGTCTTATGAATATCAGCCTCCTTCACCTTCAACTGATGGTATCCTGACCGTAAATCAATCTTCGAAAACACTGCGGCTCCCTTCAGCTGATCGAACAAGTCCTCGATCCTTGGCAAGGGATACTTGTTCTTAATGGTCAGCTTATTTAGCTGACGGTAGTCTATGCACATACGCATAGTTCCGTCCTTCTTCTTTACAAATAAGACCGGTGCTCCCCATGGAGACACACTGGGTCGGATGAATCCACGGTCCAACAGTTCTTGTATCTGAGCCTTGAGCTCCACTAACTCCTTTGGTGCCATTCGGTATGGAGCGATTGACACAGAGTCGTCCCTCGTAGCAATTCAATCCCAAATTCCACCTCCCCGTCTGGGGTATTCCATAACTCATCCGAAACACATCTACGAAGTCCTTACCGCCCTAACTCCATTAATGCCTTCCTCCTTTCCACCTATTGCACTTACGAAAGCTAGGTATGCTTTGCATCCTTTCTTAACCATTTTCTCACCTTTTCAACGAGACTACATTGACGATGTAATTCCTCCTTTCTCCGATCATTACCACCACTTCATCCTCCGAGGTTCTTAGTTCCATACGTTTAGTCTGCACAATCCAACACGGCTCGGTGTTCCACCAACCAATCCATTCCAAGTATAAGCTCAAACTCTCCAAGGGTAACTCCATTAAGTCCGCTCGAAAGTTCACCCTTGAATCTCTAGGGTACATTCAAAGATCTTGTCTACCACTATAGTTTGGCCTAAAGGGCTTACTACGATCATCGACCTATTAGAGAGTTCGAGTCTAGGCCTAGTGTTTTCACTACACTACTTGCAACATAAGAATGGGTCGAGCCCACATCAATCAAAGCAAAGTAGGGTTTGTCAAAATAAAGAACGTCTGGGTTATTACGTCCGTGCGTCTCCATCTTCCCTTCTACAAGCACCGCATAAACCAAACCTGGTTGTCTTGCATCGAGATTAGCATTAGTACTCGACCACATGTGCCACGGCCTCTGCTGCGCTACCACCACGGTTATTCAACCACGGCCCGTGGAGGTCTGTCCGCCTCTACGGTCTCAGCTAGCATTCGAACTACCGGTCGGCTTTAAATCTGGTTGTTTGGGGCAATCCTAAACATATGATCCTTGGACCCACACCTATAGCATGCTCCTATCTTTTTCCAACACTCCCTAGATGCCTCTTCCCACAATACTCACACGGACGAATCGCTCACGGTACCGACTTGTTGATTCTGTGGCCCATCATCCCGAGGCCTCTTGTAACCCTTTCCCGACGACCCAAACCCTCTTTTGGTCTTATTCTTGTCCACACCGCTTAGTAGCATCCTTAATCCCTCGGCCACTTTGGCCTTTTCTACCAAAAAGAGAATTCCGCTCTCGATGTGGTGCTATTAATATCTTAGGTCATTTCTCGGCCGTCCTCAAAACGAACACGGCGTTCATGCTCGGTCGCCACTACCCTCGAGCATAGCGGCTCAATCTCGAAATTTCGCCTCATACTGCGACGGACTTACTCCCTTGGACTAACCCTAGGAAAGCCTTCCTCCGCTCATCTCAGATACCGGTTCCTACATACTTCTTCCGAAAGGCCTCTTTAACAAATTCCTGTGTCGATTTTCACTACTTGTACCATCACGAACAATCAACCACCATTGGTACGCTTCATCGCAGAATAACGCCACCATTCCTTTCACTTTTCCTCCGAGTCAAATCAAGCTCATCCATGATGCGTCCGTTGTTTCTAACCAAGATTTCATTGTACTTTCGGTGCCACATTGGATACCTCAAACATTTCGCTCCATTAGCTCGAGTCGTTCGTGTACCGACTTCCGATTTCCTCCATTTCCTCCCTGCACCGCCACCAATTCCAAAACTCAGAACGGCTGCGACATGCCTCTTCCCCGTCTCGAGCCGCCGCTCAACATTAACAATGGGGTGGTGGTGGCGGTGGCATCTCATTGTCGGACCCTTGTCCCGACCTAACGGTTCCGACACGGTCATCCTTCCTCTTCCTCGACCACGACGACCACGCCCTCTAGAGCTCATTTTCTAGCGGCGAGATCGATTAAGGAATTTTATGTATTAGTCATTGTTCCACTTATTTATCAAGAAGTTTTATGGAAAAGAATTTAAGAGTGGTTCTTTCGTATCATACAACACACATGTCTTTTCCATTCTTCCATTCATCCATCAAACAAATATGAACTTCCGCTCATTCGGAGAAACGTTGTAGTTTTTGTTGTTTGTTGTTGTTTTCCACTACCCGGGGTATTTTCGTAATTTTTGTCCCATGAGGTATTTTCGTAATTTTCAAAAAAATGTTTCTTGATGTTTTTGTCAAAAGTATTTTGAAAGTTTCCAAGTCTTGGGGACATTTTGGAAAAATTGAACCGGGGTATTTTGGTAAATTCTAACCTCGGGGTGTTTTGGTAATTTTTCAAAATCGGGTAAATTTGTAAAATTTTATAAGTCAAGGATATTTCAAAGTTGTAAAACTTTGAGGGTTCTTTCAAGATTGGTTCTTCCGAATGGGAATGTTGCAAAAATTTTAGAAATCGTGGTCATTTTGGTAATTTTGTATGTTAGGGGCAATTTTGTAATTTTTCCAAAATCATGGTATTTTGATATTTTACAAATTAGGGTTTTGAATGTTTATGAAATCATGAAATTTTGGTAAAGTCGTTGAGTAGTTGAACATTTTACAAACCAAGTATGCTTTTGGTAATTTCACTGCTAAGGGCATTTTGTGATTTTCAGAATCGTGAGTTTTTCGTAAAATGTTGTAAAATAACTTTTCTCGGATTTAAAAGAAAGTTTTAAAAGTTTGAAAAACTAGGGTTTGTTGTTTTGTTCTCTTTTTTTTCAAAACATGGCAAGTTCCCTTTCGGGTTTTAGTCGTTATGTTTAGCCTATAACCGAGCCCTCTTGGTCGTGGTGAACCAAAGCTACGCACAGTGCAGGATTCGTGTGGAGAGGAGGTGAGTCACGGATCGCTTAAATACCAAGCTCCCACCGAAACCATTCCTAGACATGCGCATGAGAGGTTACCACACCACCGAGCCCTCCGAGTTATGGTGAACTGGCTACGCACTGTAGGATTCTCAAGAGGAGGTGAGTCACTAGGACCGCTTAAATACCAAGCTCTTCCGGATCCAATCCTAGACATGCGTACAAGGGTTACCACACCACTAGCTCAAAGTGACTTAGCCATAGGTTGGTTTAGTACATTAAGTCTTATGTGTTTGTGTTTGAGTAGTCTAATCCTAAAGTTCAAGTTCCTATCATTCTATTCTACGCTCCATGCCTTTTCTACCCTTATATAAATCATGTAATCACACATATAGTTAGGGGTACTTACCGGTGGATCATGGTTTGAGACTTAGGGGCCATGCCAGAAGCCTGCTTAAAAGAAAAGCATTTGGGCTTGAATTCAAAACGTTTTGGGCCTTAGCCCACGTGCCGAGAGTTTAAAAGCGGGCTCGATATTAAATCGAACACCCCACACCCGCCCACGAGAATGGACGGATCGGTATGTTCCTAAAGTAAACCGGTTTCAAACATTTTCGTTACTTAGAGAAAATTTGTAAATTTTAGAAAAACTATTGTTTTGAGTTGGGCTTAGGTTGTAAACCCATTTATTTAATCTTGTAAATCCAATTTGAGGTAATGTGTCCAAAATAGATCTTAGCAAAATATTAAAAGTAATGTAAAAACAAAGAATAATCCATGGGCCTTATGGCCTTATTACATCAAATAAACCCAAAATAAAATTAAAGAGGTATTAAAATCAAATAATGTCCAAATTTCGAATAAATTCTTCAAGTGATGCATGGCCTCCTCATGATCTACCGCCCGTCCACAACGCTCATCACGAAAAATAATTCCCACAATGGGGTGAGTCAACAGACTCAATGTGCACACAATACTATCATTCAATAAATCGCATTCATGTTCAAATCATCAATCCATATAATAATTATGATGCAACCCAAACCCAAAACCTATGCCATCCGCTACTCTCCACCCGTACCAACCAACACACCGTAGGGACTACTAAGTCAACCCTCCATCCGCTACTCTCCACGTTGTGTCATTAGACACTATTGTAACCGAAGTTACCAAAATTTCGCAATGTGACCGTAGTCGACATATTTCGCAATGTGACCGTAGTCAACATTTTTCGTGGGTGAGACCGAAGTCAACACCTGTTCTCCCCCTTTCACATAAATCCCGAATGCCCAAAACATATATACATATATAGCATAATTTAATTTCATGTTCATATTCTTATATTCGCATGTTATTAAATAACATTTTTCACAATCCTATCAGAAGTAGGAAACGTACCTTGGTACTTTTTGCCACATGTGTGGTACATAGCCACATTCATATTATTTTTCATATCATATATTAAAATACTTAGCCATAATATATCGAAGAATAGTAAGGGTACACACCTTTTTCGCTTAATAGGTTCCTTGATATCTCGAGAATCCCGATCAAATTTTTAGATCTGTTAATCCCTATATTCGGCCCATCCATTAACACACATTAATAAACCCCTTTTTAAACAAAACCAAATCCTAGTAGGATTTGTAAAAAGAAGCTTACCTTAGCCGATTGGGTATTTACACAAATCCAAAACTTCGCTTTTCCTTTACTAATGGTTCGCCAACCTTAAAACTTCACAGAGGTTAGTTTTCGCTTTTTCAAAAATTAAGGAATTAATTTAGATGATCTCACCACCATTGGCGAATGTTTAGAGGCTTACCTTATAGATTTCCAAATCCGAAAGTTCCTTTTGTCTTGAATATCCGTCAAATTCCTAAAATTCACATGTTAGATCCGATCTAACTTTAATAAGTAAGAAGTTGGCCTTTGGCCGATTGTGCCTCACCTTAAATCCTTGATTTTGAAATCCCAAACTCTCCCTTTTCATTCGGCCATGAGACATAGAAAAGGTTATTTCCTTGTTCTTGATTAAAAGATTTTAGAAGAACAAAAGTTAATTGTTCTTACCTTAGATCCTTGCTTTTTGTAATTGATGATGGTTGAAATCTAAGGAATCATGGTGGATTCGCCATGAACAAGAATGGAATTAGTACCTTGATTTTGGTAAAAGAAAAGAATAGGAGTTGACTAATCCACGATCTTACCTCTTTTTGATGTTGTGGATGATTCCTCTTCTGCTTAGAATCAATAAGGATTGAATTTTGATAGTAGAAACGAGGAAGAAAATAGCAAAAGAGAGGATGGTTTCTTGCTTAGGAGAATTCGGCAATGAGAGGGGGGAAGTGAGAGCAAAGTTTCAGCAAAGTTGATGAATGAGAGAAAGTCTCTTTTCTTCTTTAACTGAATCGCTAGACCAAGAGTCCAAAACTTGGCCACTACTCCTTTACAAGTGATAATATTCCCATTTAATTATCACTTTATTAAATTAAAATAACCTTTAATCCATCCTTTAATTCCTTATTTATCTTGTAAAATAAATCCTCTATTTATCACTTTAATTTGACAAGTTTTAATGAAAATAAAACTCTCCCTTCCACACATGCATGTGCCGTCCATCCTAGCCTTGGAAAACAAAATTAAACTTTCAAAAAATGCTTTCCAAGTGACTCGAACTCATGCCATTTCCATAAACCTTAAGTGACACCTTCAGACCACTTTTCCAAGCCCGATTGTGTGTCAAAATTCACCATCTTTTTCTTTTAAGGCCCTCTTGCCCTTATCTCCTATTTTGGGCTTTGAATTTTGTCATTCCGGCCTTATTTCTAAGTTTCCTAAAATTTTCGCGGCTCTGTAACTTGCCATTTTTCCTTACATCCTCGTGTTTCCAAAATGTTTAGGTTTCCAAAATGTCTAAGTTTCCAAAATGTTCAAGTTTCCTAAATGTTCAAGTTTCCAAAATGTTCAGGTTTCCCGAAATGTCTAAGTTTCCAAAATGTCTAAGTTTCCAAAAATGTCTAGGTTTCCAAAAATGTTCATTTCCATTTTCATTTTCATTTCCATTTCCATTTTCATTTCCATTTCCATTTTCATGCATTTCTAGATTTCCAAAGGTATCAAAAATTTATTCATAGTACTTGAAACTTGTCATTTCGTACAATTAAACTGGAAATGCATAGGCCCTATTTAGGATGTTACATTTTATTACCCTCCTTCATTTTTACAACAAGTAAAACAGCATTTGTGAAGTGCAAATACACTTTTCCTTCTTTGACCTAAAAGGTTGATTCTAGAACCAAACGAAACCATCTCTTATCTCCCACAGTAACCCCTAAACTAATCACAAATAAAACCTAGAAATTTTATAACAGAAAGTATTGAAAAATCAAAAGAAGTGACCCATATTAAATTAAATATATAAGGAAACAGTGAATAAATTTTAGATCAATCAAGGGAATCGTTAATCAAATTTTGGTTTCTGGAATTTTTTTGGAAAATAGATGGAGAATCGGGGAAAAAATAAAGAAAGAAGAAGAAGGTTACCGCGTCGCCATGATGATCCGATGAACGAGCAACGGTTTAAACCAGATTTTGATCTTTGATGGGCGACGAAGATGATACATAAAAAAAAGTAGAATGAATTAAGAATATACAGCCCAAAATCGCAGATTAAGCTTCCTTGATGCTTTCCTCTTTCCTTTCATTGGGAAAGTTTTAGTAAATGGGGAAATTTTGGGGAAAAATTAAGAATTTTGGGGTATATAGGACGGGAAGGTTGAGAGCAAAATGTTTTGTGGCATTTATAAAAAACGCCACTAAAAAGCTAACAAGGCAGAGTCATTTTAATTAAAGTAAAATAATTTTTTTGTGGTGTTTATCATAAAAACGCCGCTATTACTTACTTTTAGCGGCGTTTTTCCAAAAGCGCCGCTAATAGTCAGACTTTTAGCGGCGTTTTTCCAGAAGCGCCGCTAATACTCAGACTTTTAGCGGCGTTTTTTTGAAAGCGCCGCTAATGCTCATACTTTTAGCGGCGTTTTTTTGGAAGCGCCGCTAATGCTCAGTGTTTTAGCGGCGTTTTTCCAAAAGCGCCGCTAATGCTCAGTGTTTTAGCGGCGTTTTTCCAAAAGCGCTGCTAATGCTCAGACTTTTAGCGGCGTTTTACGAATAAACGCCGCTATATATCATTTTTAGCGGCGTTTTTTAAATAAACGCCGCTATTGCTCATTTTTTAGCGGCGTTTTCCTTCAAACGCCGCTAATGTATAATTTTTGCATGCGGCGTTTTTCTCTAAAACGCCACTAAAAACGCCGCTAAAAGTCCATTTTTTGTAGTGTATATAAAGCAAACAATATATATGGATGCCATTTTTGCTAGGAAATCAACAAACATATTTTACATAAAGACATATTTTTGAAATTTTTACGTGTATATCATATTAACACCAACTTGACCTTGAGCAAATTATCAAATCGTGGACAAAAAATTTGCCAACCAAGAAAAAATAAGAAAAATATTTTTCATTGGTGTTGAAAGAGATCTCTATAGTTTCGTGTAATGAAAGGGCTATAACCACATGTTGAATAGGTTTAGGGTGTTGGGAAACCGTATTGATGACAAATTTTCTATAACCATATTTTGGACGAAAGTGACTTGTAAAAACCAAAAGGAGAATTCGAATGCAACAGAACATGTATATATATATATATATATATATATATTACGCAAGTTCGTTTTATGGTTCATGTTCGGGGTTTATGGATGCCTCTCCTAACAATAGTGTTTTCAAGGTTTGAACCTACGTTCTCTCTATGCGAATGTAATGTGCCTTACCATTTCACCCAACTATTTATTAATATAGAACGGGGATTCAGGAGACGAGCAGTAAAGAAACTAGTAAGAAATAAGATGATCATGAGCGCTTTCTCTCTCTCTGGCAATTTTTTTTTTTGAACACGATTTAAAAAATCAATTAAAGTCTAAATAATATTGGAATAGATTCATTTGAGTTTAATATTCAAATAATTCATATTTGGATCATTGAATTTAACTAATTTTACTTCAAATATTAAAAAATTCTATTGGAAGAGATTTGCATAAATGTACCAAAAAGAAAAGATAAAAAAAGATACTATACCTGTTAAGATGTTATAAGAAAGACTGAGTGTACTTAGAAGTCAAATTTCCAATAACCACTGGAATTTCACCTCAAACATATAATTAAATATATTAAAATTTACTAATATTTTCTACCATATCCTTAGTTTCTTTGTAAGCACTATAGGCGTATGTTGTGTTTTTTTTTTTTTTTTTTAACATGTAAATTTCATTCAATTTGAGAGTACTTATGCCAGCTCCAACTAATTTTAATTACTCAGAAAAAATTTAAATTTTATAAAAACCCTATGCCACAAAGCCACCACAAGAGATCACCAGAAAAAAACTGAAGCATCCAAAAAATCTATCAAGCACTGAACTCGAAAAGACATCGTATAACAATGGTCACCATCAATATGAACAAACAACAGTTCTAGATTAACAAATATGATATTCATCACTTCAATTAAAAAGCTCTAAGGAAGTGAAAGTGCAAAATCTGAAGAGTTCAGTTAAAGGCTTAAAACGAGTCCTTATAAGATGGCAAACTTGACAAGAGGAGTGAAGTCATACTTGATAAGATACTCAATTGACACAAAAACAAATAAAGATTTACTGTATGACTAAGTCCATTTTTATTAGCATTAAACTAAATAGTTAATTTCATACTTCAATATTTAAAACAATTGTTCATTGAAATTAATTAAGAAAAATGAATGAAACAATAATGAGGAATTGCTTACCCTTGAAGTTGTTGTAATCAAGATATAAATATTCGAGCGAAGTCAAATTTTCAATCTCTCTAGGTATACTTCCCTCCAAAGCGTTGTTATACAATGATAAATATGTCAGCTCTTTACACGTGAATAAACTACTTGGAATTTTACCAAAAATCCGATTCCATTGTAAGTTAAGTACTTACAATTTCGAAAAGTTATCAAATATTCTTGATGACAGACCACCTGCAATGAAGATTTTGTTAGTTGTCAAACCAATTTTTCTACGTAAAAATATATTCAAGATCATCAAAGTTATCCAAGTATAACCAAGTCAAGTTTAAAAGATTTCCAAAGGCATATGCGTCTAAAATAGTTGCTTCATCTAGTTTTGACAATTTGTTCAAAGTAGATGGGTAACAATATTAAATTTGATAGCATTCAAATACAAACTTTGTAGTTTAATGAAGTAACCAAACCATGATCGGATTCTCTTATTATCAAAGTTGAAATATTTTAGCCTATCCAAATTAGTTAACTTAATAGTTTCTTTTCATGAATAATAATATTCCACATTATATAATATTATAATAAATGTCAATTGTCAGAGGCCCATTTTGCCGGGCCCATAAACCAGAATAATAAAACAAACCCAAAATAAAAAAATAAAAAAAGTCCATTTTTACAGTCCAGATTACAAAGGGCTTTATGGCCCAAATTACAAAAATCACCAGCACCCCAAAACAGACCCATTGCTCTACCCAGTCCCGTTACACCCAAGCCCAACACCTAAACCCGTGACCCACTAACCCAAAACCTATGCGGCCCAAAGGGGCCCAAATCTTTAGCAGTTTCGATAAAACCCTAGGCTCCGCAAGAACCAGCGACCCAACCTTCACGCCGCAAACGCCGCAGCCACGCCAGCCTTCTATTGCGCCGCAATCAGCACGCAAATCTCACACCACAGTCAGAATCTTCGCCTCTCCTGCACAAAAAAGGAAAAAACAGAAGTGAAACAAGGCATAAAAACGAAGCAAAATATTCTCATTCCTTTTTTATTTTTTATTTCTAAGGCTATAAAAGCCTTACAAAACCTGTAAAAGAAACACAGAGAGAGAATACAAAAAAATACAGAAATAAAAAAAGAACGAATCTTTTGCAATACAAAGGTGATTTACATTCGGTTTTCTGGTTATTTTTATTTTTGTTTCGTGCATGTTTGATTTACCAAACAGTATTTAAATAAAAAAATCAAACAACGAAGATTCTCACCTTGGCGCCGCCATAGGTGACGGCACGTGAGGCGCGCGAGGATGGCCGGAGGCCGATGACTGGCGAGGGCGGACGATTTCTTAAGGCCACTGTTTATTTTTTTTAAAATTCTGCGTTAAAATGAATTTTTTAGGCCGAAATTGGCTTATATAGTTAACTGGAAACGATGTCGTTTTCATTTAATTTGATAAGCCTAAAATGACGTCGTTTCAATGGGCGACCCGCGTGTTGACCAGATCCGCTCCATGGATCCGCGTGCTTTTTTAAAGTTGGGCTATTTATGCCCGTGGTCCTTCTGCATTCTTCAGTCTTTTTAATTTCGTCCAATTTAACTTTTTTATTTTTCAAATTAACCTAAAACTTACATTTTATTTCAACTTGATCCTCGAGCTTTTTATTTTATTTTTTTAAATTAATTTAACATTTTACTGAATTATTTTATCATATTATTTTTATTATTTATATATTAATTTGTTTATAATATAAAATTTATATATTTTTATATGTATTAATCCTATATATAATTAATTATTATTATTTATATTATGTGGTTTAATATTATTTATATTATATATATTTTATAATTAGTATATTATTTATTACATTATTTTTATATTATATAGTATTATGTTATATTATATATTATTTCTAAATTTTTTTCTTTTGCCTTTTTCTATAAAATTTATTTATATTATTTAAATATATTTTATTTATATTATTTATATTATGTATGTAATTTTATGATTAGTATATTATATATATATATATATATAAATACTTTATACTATTTATTAATTATTTTATTATATGTAATCATTTATATATGTACTAAATTATTAAATTATATATATTTATTATAAGTATTTTTAATTTTAATTTTTGTTATTATATATATATTAAATCATTTTAAAAACATCACATTTTTTATTTAATGTTTAAATATATTATTCCTTTTTTTCATTTGATTTTGTTATTTCGTTAAAATTTCAATTATTGCTATTTATTTTATATTACATGTTTATTTATTTATATTCTTTAGATCATTTATTATTGTTTAGCATAGTTCATTATATATTTATGTTATATTATTCTTTTATTATTTATTGTTAGTATAATTTGAAATTATGTAGAATTGTTATTAAATATGTAAGTTGTATAGTTAAACCATTGTTTTATTAGAATACCTTTTTTCTGATGCATTTTATCCAAATAGTTTTTAAAAATACGATGATATGTGATATTTTAGAACTTCGAGAAGAATTGTACCCTAACTTACTGGGTTTCGATTTTTCTCGTAGAACTTAAAGTATTAGGTATTCCTTCTCTTTTAAAACCGAAACTTACAAATTTCAAAATCAAAAACTTATTCTCGGGAAATTCGAAATGTTGAATCCTAACTTACTGGATATGATGTTTTGAGTCTTGAGGTAGGAATTTTCTGAAATAAAGACGCGCCTAGTTTTGAAATTATGAGATGATATATCCTAACTTACTGGGTATGGTATTTTATTTCTTTGAAATAGGTAAATCTTGATTTTCTTTCTAATAAAAGGATCATATTCTACAATTTTTCAAATTTCTAACATTTGGACATGATTTTATCGATTAGGTACCAATTTTTGGGCGTTATGATTTTATCGATTAGGTACCAATTTTTGGGCATTATGAGGGTGCTGACCCTTCCTCATATGTAACCGACTTTCGAACCCATTTTTCTTGTTTTTCGTGGACCAAAATCAGTATTTTGAGATAAAATGATTTTCAAGGTGATCCAATCACACCTAAGTAAAAATGGGATTGGTGGTGACTCCCATTTTCGTTTTAAAAGTCAATTCTTCATTTTTAAATCAAACTTTAAAAATGGTTTCGACAGCTTGGCGACTCCACTGGGAAACAATAAGAGAGTTAAGCCGTAAAATCAATAATTTCATGTCCTTTTGTTCGAATTTAAAATTCTAATTTTTTAAAAAAACATATTCTTTTTATTGCATGTGATTTTAATATGTATTTCAGCATTGCACTGCATAAACGTCGTGGTCATACCTTTAAGTGGGAGCAAGAAGCTATGCCTTCGTGAGGTTTTCACCTCCACATGGGCTAGTGGACTGCTTCCGGAATACATCCGTACCTATGTCTTTGTGAGGTTTTCACCTCCGCATGGCCATAGGGAGATGTATTCCTCTGAACCGAACTCGGTCCATATGAGCCTATAATGGGTGAGGGTCGAGGAATTTGCTCGTTCGACTACCTCAACTTTAGAGCTAAACTGCATATAGTAAAGCGTAAGATCCCACCTTAGGTAGAGCTATGCCAAACTTTAGTAGTTACCCAGATAAGTGTGCATTTATTTCACTTGCTTTATATTGTGGTACTAACTCGATGTATTTCATTTTTTGGGCATGTCATTTCATACTTTTAGAGGCATCGATTCACGGTCAGTTTCTAAGTTAGAAAGTTGGTTATGGAGAACGAATTCCTTGATAAAGTGGAAGACAATGCAATCATTCGTATATGGTCAGAGTAAAGGCAATTAGAGAAAGAGGGGTATCAATTCATTTAAGCAAGAGGGAAATGGGGCAGCACTGGAATCCCTACCTCCTCAGCCATTTGTGCCTCATGATGTTGTTTCGATCAAAGCAGAATTGGATGCGAAGAAGATTGTACGACACCCTATGGTAAGGTGGTGTTGGAACTAAAGGGCAGAACGTAACTATACTCACCAATCACTTCAAAGTGAGCATGGGGAGTACAGACGAACACTTCTACCATTACAACATTTCTCTTTCATACAAAGATGGTCACCCAAGTGGATAGACGTATAGCACCAAGGTTAAGAGTGGGTAATAGTAAAGATTTCTTTCCAAGGAATGGGCATTGGAATTTTAACAACAAGAAATTGGTGGAGCCATCTAAGATTAAGGGATAGGCTGTTGTGAACTTCTCGGCTCCTCGTTGTGATCCAAACAACATCACAAGGGATTTGATTCGTTGTGGAGAAATGAAAGGAATTCGTATTGATCCCCCATTTGATTTATTCAATGAGATAAACCAGAATAGACACCTCACCTGTGATTAGAATTGAAAAAATGTTTGAACAAATACAATCTAAACTTCCTGGAGCTTCGTAGTTCTTTCTTTGTCTACTCTTTGATAGGAAAAACTCTGATCTTTATGGGCCGTGGAAGTAGAAGAATCTTTCTGAGTATGGCATTATGACTCAGTGTATGGCACCAGCTAGGGTGTATGATCAATACTTTACAAAACTACTTCTGAAGATCAATGCTAAACTTGGATGGTCTCTTTATCACCATCAAAGCAATAATTTCGTGATCGAGTTAAAGTCAAGCCTGAACAAGATAGAGGAAATGAAGGGTAAGATTGAAGAGTTAGAATCAGCATTGCACAATTGTGAACTCTGAATTGAGCTTCTTGAAACAAGAGAAGGGCGTTTGAAGGAAGAGCTCCACCATTCGCATGATCAAGTTAAAAGCCGAGATTATCTTATTGGGGAAGCCATAGTTCAGATTCGAGAGGTAGCTGATCACCTACAGACTTTTGACAGCGCAGGCTGATATTTTGAGCATGAAGTATAAGCTACAGTCAAATTGTAATCAAGAGCTAGTTTCATTATTTGGGAAAGTTAAGACTTTGGGCCTTAAGACGAAAGCATATTTGTAGTCCGTTTTATGTAAAGGATTTTGTTTTCTAATAAAGTTTTCTAAAATAAAGTTGAATCGGAATCGATGCCTCCTCTTTGCATTCATGCATTTGCATTACATTGTATCATTTGCATTAGATTTTTATAAAAGGACCCTAATTAGGTAAAATATTTCAATTAACATGGAAAACATGGAACAAATGTTGGAGAGAATAGAACAGTTGCAAATACAGATGTAGGGGAAATTGACCGAGATTCAACAAGAAATGCGAGAACAAATGCTAGAACTCCAAAGGAATATGATAAGCCAGCTAACCAAGTTATTAGCCGGAGGTCTTGAAAAAAGGAGTGGCCCAGTGATCAACAGTATCGATGATGATGAAGACATCATTTATTCCCCGATAGGTGTCCCGACTCAACCAGATGTGCATTTGCATGGGATACTGGAACGGTGGAAATGTGCAAGTGTACACAATCGTAACAAGTAATAAAGTGACAAGTAAATGTCGAGTTATCATACCCACAGGGACTGTAAAAGAATTATTTATGAAAATGATTTTAAACACTTCGGTGAAGGAAAAACAATTGGATTTAAGAAATATTTAAAACTAAAAGAAAAACAAAGTAAAATAAAATAAAACAAAGTTCTAATGCACGATTCCAAAATTGATTTTAATCAAGATGATATAATTGTGTTGGATTAATTACATTTCTTACCTTAGAATTATTAAACTTGTGTTTATACTTGTTAAAACATGGCAACTTGGTAATTTGCTAACTTATGAACATACTTACAAATAAAAATTCATTCATCTCTTGTACATATTTCTATGCAAATTCAAACGATTAAACAGACTTCTAAAAGTAAACATGTTATCACACATACATACTTATTAAATTAAACAATCTCTCGCATATTCCTATGTGATTCAATTGATTAATTCAACCTATAAGCATATAAAAGATCATGCAATATAACAAAGTATTTTTACCTTGAAACAATTTAATCACAAAAATCCTGCAAGTTATGCAAGGCATATGTATCGCCAAATACACTGCTAATTTAATCTTCAGCTACCTTAGAAGAATTAAACATGCACAGATTAAGTATTGTGTCCATTAATTACAATTCCAATGCGTTTAAATAATTAATTCATTAGCAATATAAACAATTATAATGCCAGATAACTTAACATGATTTTACTTAATCAAGCATTTTATCGAGGCCTTTTAACAGCATAAACACAATTTCAATAATCTAAGAGGATGAAATGTAATCAACCCAACACAAATTAAATTCAAGCTAAATTTATTAAATTAACCATTTCAATAGCATAAATATTCATAAATATGTTGTCAAAACAACAATGAAAATTAAAGGGATAGGGAACAAGAAGCAAATTTGGTGTTTCTCCGAGGCTTGTCTGATTGCTCCGTTCTTCGTTCTTCGTTGTCCTCGGCTATCAAGGTGGCTTATGAACACTCCAATTTCTGCTCCAAATGGCTGGTGAAACACCTCTTTTCCAAGAGGAGAAATCGACACAAGAACACACAAAGGGAAAAATGGAAATTGAGAGAAAGTGAGAGAGGAGAATGTTGGATGCTTGACGTGTGTTTTGAATGAGCAGCAAGGGGGTGTATTTATAGCTGATCAAGGCTGCTATAAATAGAAAATAGCAGCAGCAAAATAGGCCTCCCTTGGTCGGCCATCCATGTGGCAAAGTTGAAGGGTTCAACTTTGCTAAATATAGCATGGGGCAAATCTACAAAGCCATAATATTTGGAGGGGTTTGAATGTAGTTTTGAAAGGTCTTCAAGGGCTTCTTTTCAAGCTTAATTAATCAGCTAATAAGCTGATTTGGGCCATCATTGTGGAAGGTTTGGGCTGCCCAATTGGTGGCTGGTTCGGTTCAATCGGTTTGGTTCAACCAGTGCGGTTTAACTGGACCCTTTTTCCATAATTAATTAATAATAATTTATTTAGCCCAAATTAAATTGGGAATAAATTAAAATTAATTATATTATGATTAAATATTCATAATTGGACCGTCTTGGGCTGGAAATAATTTTTCCTTGATACTTCAAATTGCTTCTCGGGTTTATTCTTCGAGCAGTGTCAGCCGAGTCGATTTTCACCCTTTGATCGAATCTATCGAAAATAGTCAAAATAAATCAAAATTAACTATAAAATTAATTAAAATTCATCATGTTCATATTTTTAGCACATTTTAATCATTTTATAATATTTAATTATTTTTCGACAAGAATTTACTCGAAACCACATGAATTTGGGTCAAAAAGGGCATGAAAAAATATATAAATTTTCATGTTTCCACACCCCCAAACTTAATTCATTGCTCGTCCCGAGTAATGCACAAATTTGAAAAGAATTTTCTCAGAACCACCTTTGAAAAACTCCATCAGAACAACTTTTTTCTCAAATTTATGAATTTGATATACTTATGCTCAAAAGTAAGAAATTTGATAGTTATGCTACTTAAGCATTCATATCGTTCAAATTACCTCCAACAATTATTATACTAGCAAAATTAGACTAAATGTTTCTTAATAAAGACATGTTACTCACTACCATTTTGATTCTAATTCCTTATTCAAAAAGTAAACTGCAATCATTAAGCTTAACTAAGGTCTTCATATGTTGAACAGAGCAATTTCTCTCCACTAATGTAGGTAACATTGGAACTTTGAATCAATAGGTCTTTAATAAGGTTGTAACGTGGTTGGGCTTGGGGGTAGGTAAAAGATAGACAAATTTTTGGCTTAAAAACCCTAGACTCAGTTTAAAATCGAACCTTCAAAATTTTCACCCTTGGTACCCAACGTATGCTCTTTCGACCACTTATTTCATTTTGAGTACATGTTTTTATTTTTAACATGCTTCATGTACTACAATTTTCAAGCATTTGATACATCTTTTCAACTCCCCCAAACTTATTTTCAGACGATATTCTAAATAGTGCTGAGTCTAGTGTTTGGGACAATTTTAAAAGTAATGAAGAGAAAATTGATGGCTAAATATTGCATAGGTCCAAATAAAATTAGGCCATATAGTCTCAAAATTGGGTTTCAAAGGAAAATTTTATCAGGGTCGGCTTGAAAGGCTCAAACGGTCCAACAACAGTTGCCTAAATCATTTTCAACATTCCATGTGAGGCGAAGTTACTAGGTCAATTCTAAAAACTTAAGCTTTCATGCATGCCTAATTTTTTCGTAAGGAACTAAAAATTTTATGGTACAAATTTACATGCTTTATTAAAAATACATTCATATATTCATTAATCTAACATAATAAATTATTGAAATAATAGAACTTTATTAATACTGAAGTTTAGCATAATTAACAAAATCTCAAATTATTGGACAAAAATATGTCCTAATCATAACTAAAAGAAAATTTTATTCTGAGTGGAATCAATTCAAATTTTCGGTCCCCCTACTTAAAGTGAACAATGTTCTCATTGTTTAAAGTGAATAGATACTATACACCACGTAGGATAATTAGAAAAGAGGAGGTGAGCCAAATTGACTGCTTAAGTACCAAGCTCTTTCTAAAATCTAATCCTAGACATGTATATATCTATTGCCACACTTTAGCCTTTGTGACTTGTTCAGATTTTATTCATGATTCTTATCTCTTGTTTTATTGTGCAGAAATAAAAATTCCTAATTAACCTAATCCTAGAATACTTAAGAAAGAAATAAATGAAAGTTGAAGTCCTCCCCTTTTTTTTTTATTTGTTTGCCGATCCTTCGAATTTGATTCCTCTTTTGCTCCATTAGCATTATCTTTGCATGAATCGCCTTGCTCCCTCTTCGATGATGACATCCATGGTTCAAATATGAAATCTGGAAACTCAGGCACAAAAATAAATGGGTCATTATAAATTTTCTTGAGTGCACTCCTCATCGAGTCATCTCTTATTTTTTAGTATCGCCAGTAAGCTTGTTGCTGTCATTTCATGTGTTGCATTAAGTCCATTAGCTTCAACAACTCATCACGATGATCTGGGCTAGGAGGTGGAGCTCTAAATATTGAGGGTTCGATATCAGGTTCAGCTTCTGGTTCTATTGGATCTGCCTCACTAGGGACTTCATTTGATGGCTCTGTCAAGATTTCTGCGGGTTCTTCTTCTGCTTCTTTGGGATCCTCGCTCTCTTCAATTTGTTGTTGAAGAACAGAATCTCCGGGTACTCGATAGAGGTCCCAACCGGTGATTGTGCCTTGACTATACTCTGTCTTCTTTACGTCCGCAAGGAGTTTTGCTTTTAAGCACAGAATTGTGATCATAAAGGGGAAACAGGCAGGGCCAGACCGTCTAATGGCACAATTTCGCATTTCTCTCAGGATGATTTTGCCCACATCAATGGTCTTTCCAGTTAAAATCGAGTATAATAGGACCATTCGCTCTAATGAAATTGTAGTCCCATGCGTACTAGGCATAAGGCTGAAACGGATGAAATAGAACCATACCTTCGCAAGTGGGGTCAAATACTCTCTTCGACATGTGTGGATTCCTTGCTTTGACACAGTCCACTTGGAACCTGGAACTGTGAGTTCTTTGAGGATTTCTTGCAGATTTTCAGGCTTAATATTGCTCAACAGAGAGGAATATTCATCGTTGTCAAAATCAGGTAATTCAAAGAACTCATTAATAGCATTAGAATTTATTGGTACCTTGATTCCGCGGACTGGAACTTCAGTCAATTCACTTGAAGTTAAGTTTGCGTAGAATTCACGAACTAGTTCCTCATCCACACTTGGTCTCTTTTCACAAAACAATTCCCAATTGAGGGCTTCAGCAACTTGACGAATACGTGCCATAAAATCTCTGTAGTTGGTTTCCTTCAATGTGAAGCCTTTCTCCGGATGCATCTGTTGATTTTTGAAGATACTTTCATACCTTACTTTGGCTTCTTCACAGTGAAATTTGTTTTGTGTTTTGTCAATTTGGGCAGAGGCACGAGTTCTTTTTCGAGTCATGATTAATCTGAACATAAGATCGAAAGAAAAATAAAAGAAATTAGTCTCTTAAAAATTTAATTAATAAAAATTAGTAATATTTCAATAAATTGACAATTTAAATAATTGAATAAAAATTAAATTTAAGAAAGAAAATTATTCTTACCACCTTCATTGTAGAATTTAAGAACTCTTAAAATAAAAAAATACTAATGAATCAAAAGAGGGAAATTTAAAGGATTTTTGGCTTAGGTTGGGTGAAGGAGGAGTGTGCGCATAGGCGCACAAGGCAGCAAGGCGCGCGGTTGAGTAGCAACGCGTGAGGGGGCTGCGAGCAGGTGGCGCGCAAGGCCTTGCGGCAGGTAGGCCATGTAACACCCCTTACCCGAAACCTTTGCCAGAGTCGAGTATGTGGCATTACTAGACTTGACTACTAATTTGGGGCATAAAAATTTAAAGCTGTCCAACTGCGTCATGCTGACTAATTTGACCATAACTCGAGTTACAAAACTCAAAATTTAGATCCGTAAATTTTCCTTGAAACTAGACTCATATAAATTTTTACCATAATTTTTCCAGAATTTTTCATGTGGCCAATTAGTACAGTTTATTCATCAAATTTACCCCTATTTCACTGTTTAATAATTCTGACCTATCTTTACAAAAATTCAGTTATCTCATTGTACAAAATTTCAATAATGTTTTTGTTTATTCCAATCAAAATAGACTCATTAAGGATTCTAAACATATAAACTATGCTCCATAATTATTTTTGTACAATTTTTAACAATTTTTCCAAGACAGAACAGGGACTCACGAATTCATTCAGGACAAGTCTCACTAAAATTAAATATCTCATAATATATAATTCCTTTGCCTAACTTGTTTCTTTCATATCAAAATAGACACAATAAACTTTAATTCTATGTCTTATTCACTTTCTAAATCAATTTCTCCTATTTTTGGTAATTTTTCAAAATTACATCACTGCTACAACTAAAACTGTTTCATAACAAAAATATGATTAACTAGTTTATAACTTCCTTACTCAATTTATTTAAACTCTATACCTTAACCATACATATATATATATATATATATATATATATATACCAGAAACAAATTCCATATATAATTTAGGCCATGATCAAATTTAAAACATCCATTTACATACAAGCAAGTTATAAAATTCAAACATAGAAACGATACTAACTAAAGGAAATAGCCATTTTCGAATGGCTTATTTATACAATTCAAATTATCATTCAAGCATTAAACTAGCCTATACATGCCTTAAGTTTTTACGTCCAAACTTTAAAAGTACCAATATGAGTCGATAGTGTGGTTGACTTTGCTGACGATTTTTCGAGCCCGTGAAGCGAGACCAAAATCTATAAAATGTAACATTGAACCACAGAATAAGCTTACTAGCTTAGTAAGTCTCAAGCAATAATAATGTAACACTCAAACCCTTAAACATTTTATTCTTTAAACTTATGACATTGAATATAAATATTTCCATAAATGAATTTATGCGGGGCGAATACTAACAGTTCATTAACCCAAGCATTTACACTTCATTACCATAATTTCAGAACTCATCGAACCATAGTATAAACATATATTACATGAATCACATGCTCCAAGTCACATAGGTACAACATTCATATCAACTATATTATCACATTCACGTCTTTTCACTCTTAGCATTTCTATTTGTAACCGAACCTCCCAAAATAGTACATTTAAGCTCAAATTCTATCTTATACCATTCATACACATCGATCAATAAGCTCAATCACACATAACACCGTTCTTAACATAATATTTCAACCCAAGAAACATTAATCACAACTTACCTTATTTCGATTAATTCAATGAGACTTAAGCTTACGAGTTAAACATATAGTCTATCATTGCGAACTCCAATACCTCATTTAACTTAACATTTATCACTATTTTGCCTTTAACAAATAAATTACCATTTCGCATAAGGTTCAAATGGAAAATATCAACTTTCAACCATCTACTCATTACATATGCATATCATTCAATAAGGCCACATAAATGAATATATATACACTTGTCCATTCAACATTTCATATATCCAAGTATTCAATATCAATGTAATAACAATATGACCACATAACCAAAGGTCCTAATATATATATATATATATATATATGGTCTTTAGTCACATTCTTGCCCAACGAAATTCACATATATGCTTATCTATTTGATCGAACATAGAAACTCAATTAATTAACTCATAGGCACTTACATGTATGGTTGAATATAAATAACTTGTATTGTCAACTTACTTACTCAATAAACACCTCATGATGTAGTCTCATAAACCACAAGTTGATATTTCATCACTGGTATAAAACCTGCTAGACCAAGGGTCCGAAATTTAAACACCGGCACGAAGCCTGCTAGGCATTAAAGCCCGAAATAAATCACCGGCACGAAGCCTGCTAGGCATTAAAGCCCGAAATAAATCACCGGCACGAGGCCTGCTAGGCTCAAAGCCCGATTATCAACCCAATCAACATACTCATACACTTTACTTAATGCTAAAATCACATCCATCTCGTATACTTTATTTTACAATTTCATGTTAAACCGAACATAATTATTCACATCACATTCAACAAACAAATTTACTACAATTTCATACCCCACATTCGGCCTACCTCTATTTTCTTGCCTTAAATACCAATTTTTATCATATACTACTTTCGTAAATAATTTCTCGACATAAATTTGCTTAAGGACTTACCTCGGTTGTCGTTAGACCGTGTAAATCGACTATTCGAGAACCTTTGTCTTTCCCCGATCCAATTCCGTTTTTCTTTGTTCTTGATCTTAATCAAGCTCTCTAAGTTGTCAAACTCAAAGCTCTACAATGGTGTTTTATTTTCTTACATTCGCTATGAGAGGAGGAAGGTGATGATGGCTTTATTTTATGTTTTGTTTAATATATACACTAACTTTATTTCTTTATAAAATAATAACATAACCTTATATATATAAAAAAATAATTAAACTAACATATATATAAGGCTAACTTGGCCCATTGCCGTCCATCACTATGGTCAATGGGCTAATTGCCTTTTAGGACACCCACTTAAAAAGCCACAAGCAAATTAGTACATTACACCTTAGCATGCAACTTTTACGCTTTTGCGATTAAATCCTTTTATCAAATTAAGCACTTAAAAGGTAAAATTTTTCTCTGAAACTTTCACACATTTTAATTCACACATAATAAGCACAAAATAAAATATTAAAATATTTCTGACTCAATTGTGGTCCCGAAACCACCGCTCCGATTAGGGTCAAATTCGATCTGTTACAACTCTCCCTTAAGGATTTTCGTCCCGAAAATCTTACCGTTAAACAACGTCGGATATTGTTGCCTTATTAAATCTTGAGTTCCCACGTAGCCTCTTCACTCCGTGCCTTTTCTGAGATTTTCACTAATGGAATTTTCTTGTTTCTTAACTCTTTCTTTTCTCGAGCTAGAATACGAGTTGGTTCTTCCTTGTACGTCATATCGATCAATTTCAACCTCGACGGAGTGATCACATGTGACGGACCGATCTATACTTACGAAGCATCAAAACGTGAAATACGTCATGTATCTTTTCTAATTCAACGGCAACTTCAATCTATAAGCAATAGGCCCTATAATAGGCCCTATCGTTCGATGATTTCAATACGGTCCGATGAATCTCAGACTTAGTTTGCCTTTTCGACCAAATCAAGTACTTTCTTCCACGGGAAACCTTCAAAACACTTGGTCTCCAACTTGAAACTCAATATCTTTACGCTTCAAATCAGCATAAGACTTTTGCCGATCCGAGGCGCTTTCAAAGTATCTCGATCACAACCACTTTCTCGGTCTCTTTAATCAAATCAACCCCTGTATTTTGCTTTCACTAAGCTCATTCCAATACAACGTGTAACGACACTTCTTGGCCATAAAGAGCTTTAAACTCAAGGACGCAACATCTCAACATGTCCTCAAGTATCTCGAATAGTTTGCTCGGATCGACCGCATTCTGCAGATGAAAGGTCATGTTAAAGTGAAGTTTAGTACCTAAAGCATCTTGCGCCTTCTTCCAAAACCGCAGATGAACCTCGGATCTCTATCTCGAAATAATGGAACTCGACACACCATGCAATCTCACAATCTATGATACATACAACTCAGCAAGTTTATCAAGTGAATAGTCTGCATTTAACCGGCACAAAATGAGTGGATTTGGTCACCTATCCACTATAACCTGCATCGCATCTTTCTTGCTCGATGTCATAGGCAACCCAGATACAAAATCCATAGTGATTCTATCCCATTTCATGCCAGGCCACCAATAAAACTATTTCAAATCGTTATACATTTTCGTGCTACCCGGATGTATCGATAATCAAACACTATGAACCTCACTCAGAATCATCTGAATCAAATTCAAGTTCTTCGGAACACACATTCGGCTTTTCCCGAATGGTAGTCAATCACCGACTCATAGTTTTTCAATTCTAACCATCTGCGTTGTCTCAAGTTCAGATCTTTCTGAGTCATCAAATACTTTAGACTTTTATGATCCGAATAAACGTGACATTTTTTTTTGCCGAATAAGTAATAACGCCAAATTTTTAATGCAAAAACAATGGCTGCTAATTCCAGATTATGAGTCGGATAATTTCTTTCAGGAGGCTTTAACTGTCTCGAAGCATAAGCTACTACCTTACCTTCTTGCATTAAAATACAACCCAAACCATTCAAAGAAGCATCACTATACACAACGAATTATTTACCCGATTCAGGCTGAATTAACACTAGAGCTTCATCAAAAGAGCTTTCAACTCTTTCAACTCAAGAGGTGCCATTCGACACGGAGCTATCGAGATCGAGTCGCCCCGGTATTAATTCAATGCCAAACTCAATCTCTCATACTGGTGGTAAACCCGGTAATTCTTCAGAAACACATTTAGGTATTCACCCACAACCCAGACGGATTCAATCTATTTTTCTAGACACTTTATTATCCAAAGACATAGGCCAAATAAGCTTTGCATCCTTTTCTCACATACTTTCGGCTAGCATCGATGATATTATGTAGGTAACCCATTTAGATCATTAGATTCAACTCGATTGCTCTCACCATTCGACATCTCAAATCAATAATCTTTCTTTTGCAATTCACCATTGCATCATGCAAAGTTAACCACCATTCCCAAAATTATATCAAACTCATCAAGGGCAAAAAGATTAGATCGACGGGAAGCAAAATCCCGAATCATCAACGGCAACCTTTACACACTTTACTAACAAACACACATCTACCCAAAGGGTTGGACACACGAATCACAAACTCAGAGACTCAATCGGCGAGTCTTACCAATACTAGAGTTTCACACACATATGAATGGGTCGAACCAGGATCAATCAATGCAATCACAGAGTATCATAAAGGGTAAAAGTACCAGTAATGACATCCGAGAAGAAGCATCCTCCCCGGTCCTTATAGCACAAGCTCTAGCCGGTGCTCGAGCCTCGATCGAATCTGCAGATCTTCGTTCCTCCTTGACTGCCACCTACATTCCCAGAATGTCTGGGTGGTCTACCTCGTGCTAACGCGTTGTTCGATTTAGTGTTCTGAGCCGTATTTTGCTCGGCTAACATTGGGCACTCTCGAATGAAATGATCTGACGATCCACATTTAAAACAAAACCGATCACAGAATCTACATCTCCCATAATGCCATTTTCCACAATGTTTGCACTCAATCCGATCCTGTTGAACATTACCAACACTAGCCATCGAAGTGGCTCGAGAACTCACTGGAGGTCGATCTCATCTAGACAGGTCAGGAGTAGTCTTATGTCGGTTAAAGTCATCTCAGAGCTTCTGTCTCAGCCTTTCTTTTCTCTTTTTTGAGCTCTTCAGCTTTGCAAGCTCGCTCGACCAGTACCACAAACTCTTTAATCTCAAGAATGCCCACAAATAACTTTATGTCTTCATTCAGACCGTCTTCAAATCTTCTGCACATAATAGCTTCAGAAGAAACACACTCTCTAGCATATCTGTTAAGTCTGACAAATTCCCGCTCATATTCTGTCACGGTCATTCACCCCTGTTTCAATTCAAGAGATTCTTTCTTTCTTTCTTTCTTTTTTTTTTTCGGAACTACTGATACTAATGCTTTCCACCAATGGTAGGCAGAGTCCCGAAGTAGAGATATAGCACACTTTAGGCATTCCTCCAAGTACAGGATAACTCATCAAGTACCGAATGGTATTATCAAATCACATTTCGCTCGCTCAACGTCATCATCATCATTAGCTTTAAATTCTTCGCCCTATATTTTCTCGACTTTATCAGCAGGAGGCCTACTAGATCTCATCGGATCTATCATCGGGTGCTGAAGGTATCGAGTTGGATTATTCAGGTGGAGGTTGTTGTACAACGGATTATTCTCGAACAACTGGGTAGACCATTCATTTATCGTTGGTAGAAGGCTTGTTTAGCCTCCCCTCGTGGCTACCGAACTGGTCGAGAGTCTATCGGCACTAACCCGCGTGCACGGTCAGCGCTACACTCTCTACATCATCCACTACGGCTCTATCGGGATCAAGATCCATTTATAATATATAAAACACTGCTCAAAATGTCAAGTCACCACACTATCAAATATATAATTAAGGCATGTATAGCTAGACTCACACGCGCTACGGTAGTCCTAGAATCGACTAAACCGTAAGCTCGATACTAATCAAATGTAACACCCTTACCCAAACCTTTGCCGAGTCGAGTATGTGGCATTACTAGACTTGACTACTAATTTGGGGCATAAAATTTAAAGTTGTCCAACTGCGTCATGCTGACTAATTTGACCATAACTCGAGTTACAAAACTCGAGATTTAGATCCGTAAATTTTCCTTGAAACTAGACTCATATAACTTTTTACCATAATTTTTCCAGAATTTTTCATGTGGCCAATTAGTACAGTTTATTCATCAAAGTTACCCCTATTTCACTGTTCAATAATTCTGATCTATCTTTACAAAAATTCAGTTATCTCATTGTACAAAATTTAAATAATGTTTTTGTTTATTCCAATAAAAATAGACTCATTAAGGATTCTAAACATATAAACTATGCTCCATAATTATTTTTGTACAATTTTTAACAATTTTTCCAAGACAGAACAGGGACTCACGAATTCATTCAGGACAAGTCTCACTAAAATTAAATATCTCATAATATATAATTCCTTTGCCTAACTTGTTTCTTTCATATCAAAATAGACACAATAAACTTTAATTCTATGTCTTATTCACTTTCTAAATCAATTTCTCCTATTTTTGGTAATTTTTCAAAATTACATCACTGCTACAACTAAAACTGTTTCATAACAAAAATATGATTAACTAGTTTATAACTTCCTTACTCAATTTATTTAAACTCTATACCTTAACCATATATATATATATATATATATATACCAGAAACAAATTCCATATATAATTTAGGCCATGATCAAATTTAAAACATCCATTTACATACAAGCAAGTTATAAAATTCAAACATAGAAACGATACCTAACTAAAGGAAATAGCCATTTTGAATGGCTTATTTATACAATTCAAATTATCATTCAAGCATTAAACTAGCCTATACATGCCTTAAGTTTTACGTCCAAACTTTAAAAGTACCAATATGAGTCGATAGTGTGGTTGACTTTGCTGACGATTTTCCGAGCCCGTAGCTAGACCAAAATCTATAAAACAGAACATTGAACCACACAGAATAAGCTTACTAGCTTAGTAAGTCTCAAGCAATAATAATGTAACACTCAAACCCTTAAACATTTTATTCTTTAAACTTATGACATTGAATATAAATATTTCCATAAATGAATTTATGCAGGGCCGAATACTAACAGTTCATTAACCCAAGCATTTACACTTCATTACCATAATTCTGTAACTCATCGAACCATAGTATAAACATATATTACATGAATCACATGCTCCAAGTCACATAGGTACAACATTCATATCAACTATATTATCACATTCACAGTCTTTTCACTCTTAGCATTTCTACTTGTAACCGAACCTCCCAAAATAGTACATTTAAGCTCAAATTCTATCTTATACCACTCATACACATCGATCAATAAGCTCAATCACACATAACACCGTTCTTAACATAATATTTCAACCCAAGAAACATTAATCATAACTTACCTTATTTCTGATTAATTCAATGAGACTTAAGCTTACCTGAGTTAAACATATAGTCTATCATTGCCGAACTCCAATACCTCATTTAACTTAACATTTATCACTATTTTGCCTTTAACAAATAAATTACCATTTCGGCATAAGGTTCAAATGGAAAATATCAACTTTCAACCATCTACTCATTACATATGCATATCATTCAATAAGGCCACATAAATGAATATATATACACTTGTCCATTCAACATTTCATATATCCAAGTATTCAATATCAATGTAATAACAATATGACCACATAACCAAAGGTCCGAATATATATATATATATATATATATATATGGTCTTTAGTCACATTCTTGCCCAACGAAATTCACATATATGCTTATCTATTTGATCGAACATAGAAACTCAATTAATTAACTCATAGGCACTTACATGTATGGTTGAATATAAATAACTTGTATTGTCAACTTACTTACTCAATAAACACCTCATGATGTAGTCTCATAAACCACAAGTTGATATTTCATCACTGGTATAAAACCTGCTAGACCAAAGGTCCGAAATTTAAACACCGGCACGAAGCCTGCTAGGCATTAAAGCCCGAAATAAATCACCGGCACGAAGCCTGCTAGGCATTAAAGCCCGAAATAAATCACCGGCACGAAGCCTGCTAGGCATTAAAGCCCGAAATAAATCACCGGCACGAGGCCTGCTAGGCTCAAAGCCCGATTATCAACCCAATCAACATACTCATACACATTACTTAATGCTAAAATCACATCCATCTCGTATACTTTATTTTACAATTTCATGTTAAACCGAACATAATTATTCACATCACATTCAACAAACAAATTTACTACAATTTCATACCCCACATTCGCCTACCTCTATTTTCTTGCCTTAAATACCAATTTTATCATATACTACTTTCGTAAATAATTTCTCGACATAAATTTGCTTAAGGACTTACCTCGGTTGTCGTTAGACCGTAAATCGACTATTCGAGAACCTTTGTCTTTCCCCGATCCAATTCCGTTTTTCTTTGTTCTTGATCTTAATCAAGCTCTCTAAGTTGCCGAAACTCAAAGCTCTACAATGGTGTTTTATTTTCTTACATTCGGCTATGAGAGGAGGAAGGTGATGATGGCTTTATTTTATGTTTTGTTTAATATATACACTAACTTTATTTCTTTATAAAATAATAACATAACCTTATATATATAAAAAATAATTAAACTAACATATATATATAGGCTAACTTGGCCCATTGCCGTCCATCACTATGGTCAATGGGCTAATTGCCCTTTAGGACACCCACTTAAAAAGCCACAAGTAAATTAGTACATTACACCTTAGCATGCAACTTTTACGCTTTTACGATTAAATCCTTTTTATCAAATTAAGCACTTAAAAGGTAAAATTTTTCTACTAAACTTTCACACATTTTAATTCACATAATAAGCACAAAATAAAATATTAAAATATTTCTCGACTCGAATTGTGGTCCCGAAACCACCGCTCGATTAGGGTCAAATTCGGTCTCACATGTGCCACGGGCCGGTCTCAGGCGTCTTGGGCGATGGTGCATAGCAAGCACACGGGCTGGAGGCAGCAGGCATGAGGCCCCGACGTGGGCAGCTGCTGGAGCTGGGGCGTGCAGCGTGTTGAAGTAGGCTGATAGCTGAATGGTGTCTAAGGACTTGCGGCACTTTGGTGTTTGGTGGTATGGAGTTTTGGGGAGGAAGTTAGGGTGCAATTTATAGTAGGAGTAATGGGACTTAGACTAGAACTCTTAAAAATAAGAGTCCAATTCTAATTTTACTCATGATAAACAACAATTAATAATTAAATAAACACATATAAAATTATCAATTGCTATTTAATTGCCAAGTTAAATATAAAATAAAATTAATTCTAATCCTAAGTTAAGTTAAATTGATAAAATTAATATATAAATTATAATGAATATAATTATATATTAAAGTTTATCAATAATTTATAAGTATGAGATTAAATAAAATATTTATTCTAGATGCCTTAAAAATATTTACAAAAAAAGGCACCTAGTTTTTATTATTTACGAAAATAGCAACCAAATTTTAAAATAAATCAATTAAGTCCCTAGACTTAATGAAAATTTGAAATTGAGTTGCAATTTAAGACCTGAGTCAAAATTGACCTTTTATTTGAAAACCAAAATTTATTTTGTCATTTAGGGCTAATTTCTAAAAATTATGTAAAATCAATTCCGTGAAAGATTGGAGGGGTCACAAGTGGTCCCGCTTAAGTTCCAATCTCCTAGACAAAATTTATTTAAACATACTAAACCCGAAAATATACCGTAAATATTTTATTGAAAGTAAGAAAATCTAAGGATCAGATAAAGTGAACAAGATTTTATCCCGTTCAGGTTTTTCTCTGTAGTAATGTTTTAAACGTTAAGCATTGACTTGAAAATTACCTCCCTTACCTTGGAGTTCAACAACTCTGTATGGATAGAAGTGATGAATCGTGAATGGACTGGACCAACATGATTTTAACTTACCTGGGTAAAACTTCAATCTGGAATTAAATAACAAGACTTGCTGACCTGCTTCAAACTCTCAAACTCGAATATGCTTGTCATGCCATTTCTTGAGTCTTTCTTTGAGTAATTTGGCATTTTCATATGGGAACATTCGAAATTCCTCTAGCTCGTTGAGTTGGAGCATTCGTTTCTCTCTAGCAAACTTGAGATCCAAATTGAGTTGTCGAAGAGCCCAGTAAGCTCTGTGCTCTAACTCCAGAGGTAGATGACTGGCTTTCCCAAAGACCAACCTGTAGGGTGACATTCCTAAGGGTGTCTTGTATGCTGTTCTGTAAGCCCATAAAGCATCATCTAGTCTCTTGGACCAATCTCGTCGGTTTGGGCAAACTACCTTCTCAAGTATACCTTTGATCTCCTTATTCGCTAGCTCAACTTCCCCATTTGTCTGCGGATGGTAAGCTGTAGCAACCTTGTGTTTCCCTCCATGTTTGTCTAACAACCATTTTAGCCACTTGTTCACAAAGTGGGCCCCTTCATCACTGATAATAGCTCTTGGGGTTCCAAACCTTGTGAACACGTTGTAAGAGCCCAATTTTGACCGGGCTAAAATAAACCAAAATAAAAAATAATGTCCAGTCCATTTACAATAAATGGGCCTAAAGCCCGAATCAATACCCACTTACAGACCACAAAACAGATGACCCAACACCCAAACATATGCCCAAAATACCCGTGGCCCAAACCTCAATCAGCCCAAAGTTTATTTGGCCCAAAGGGGCCCAAAGCTCCAACAGTTTCATACCTAGGGTTTCAGAGGAAACCCTAGGCACCGCAGCACCCTTCTCAATTACGCCGCAATCACCAAATTCTAGCCACCATTCACGCTTCGTAGCCCGTCATCCAGCCCTCATCTTCGTCGTAGATGTCGCCATTAACCTGCAAAGTAAGGAAAGAAATCGACAGAAAACAGCAAGAATAGAATACATGATTTTTTGTATTTATTTTTTATTTATTTTTCGGGGCTATAAAAGCCCCGATTTAATCTCTAAAAGAGGACGATTTTTCCAGTGAGGAAATACACAATACAATAAAAAATCAAAGAAAGAACAAGGTTTTTTTTTTCTTTTTATTCTTCATTCCCCGAATCTGTTCTTTATTTATTTTTTTTATTTTTTAGTTTTTTTCTTATATAAGAGTTAAAGCATATTAAAGAATAAAAGAGAGGAAAATCTTACATTTTTCGAAATTCTAGCCACCGTGCACGGTGGCTGGCGACGGTGGCAGATGGCGGTCGGAGTTCCCCGGAGTATCGCTGAAAATCATTCAGCGAGAGTGAATAGAGAGATTCTCTCTCTGCTTTTTTTTTTAAGAATGAAGGAAAATGATTTTTTTAATCAAAATTAAACTTATATAGTAATACCAAAACGACGTCATTTTGGCTTAAGGCAATAAGCATCAAAACGGCGCCGTTTTAGAAGGACAGGATCCGCGCGTTGACCCGACCCGGAGAGGATCTGCGCATTTTCATTGAATGGTATAATTACCATTTAAGCCCTTTCGCATTTTTAATTTGTTCAATCCAGTCTTTTTTATTTTTTTAATTTAGCCCTAAAAGTTTACATTCTGTTTCATTTTAATCCTCGAGTTCTTTAAAGGAAAAAACCGGAACGATGCCGTTTTGGTGAAATGGCTTATTTGTCATATTAGTCCCTATATTTTAATGAGCGTTTTAATTTACCCCATTTTATTTATTTTAATTGCTATTCAACTCCTATTTTCTTTATTTTAATTTTATCCTTTTTATTTTATTTTTATTATTTTATATATTATAATTAATAATTTCATCACATTAAAATTTTCTATATTATTTTCTTATATTTATTAATTTATTAATAATTCAAAATTTATGTATATATATATTTCATATTTATATATTTAATTATTATTTTATATATTATTTTATTTGTTTAATAATTCATATATATATATATATATATATATCTTTTATATATTATTTATTATATTATATTTTGTATATTATATAGTATTAGGTTATATCATATATTCCTAAAATCCTTATTTTTAAATTATCTATATTATCTAACATATTTTATTTATATTATTTATATTATATATGTAGTTTTATACATGTTTTTCTAAAATACTTTATACTATTTATTAATTATTTTATCGCTATCATTTATATATATATATATATATTATTAAATTTTATATTTATTATAGGTACCTTTTATCTTAAATTTGTGTTATTTTATATAAAAATATTATTATTTTTTCTTTAGATTGTTTATTATTGTTTAGCATAGTTCATTATATTTGTGTTATTATTTTATCATTCATTGTTAGTATGATTTGTAGATTATATTTTATTATTTATAATTTGTTATTTATTTTAATATATGTTGTAATATCTTATCCAAACCATAGCTTTTATAAAAACGTAATTTGAATCGATACCTTTTATTTCAAATGATTTTCAAAGTATGATGATATGTGATATTTGGGGAATTTCGAGAAGAATCTTGCCCTAACTTATTGGGTTCAATTTTTCTCGTGAAACTTTAGGTATTACTTATCTCTTTTTTTTTAAAGAAATTTGAGGTTTATTAATTTCAAAATAAAAAACCTATTTTTGGGAATTCAAAGTGTTTTGCCTTAACTTACTGGGTTCGACATTTTGTGTCTTGAGGTAGGAATTTCCTCAAATAAAGACGAGCTTAATTTTAAAGTCATGAGGTGCTATACCTTAACTTATTGGGTAAAGTACTTTATTTCTTTGGGATAGGTAAGTCTTGGTTTTCTTTCAAATCATATTTTATAATTTTCTTATTTTCAACATTTGGACATTATTTTATCGATTTGGTACCAATTTTTGGGCGTTATGACGGTGCTAACCCTTCCTCATATGTAACTGACTCCCGAACTCGTTTTCTTGTTTTCGTGGACCAAGAATGTTTTTAAAATAAAACGTTTTACAAGGTGATCCAATCACACCTAAGTAAAAAAGATTGGTGGTGACTCCCATTTTTGTTTTTTAAAGTCGATCCCTATTTTTTAAAAAAACTCGATTTTAAAATGGTTTCGATAGCTTGGCGACTCCGCTGGGGATAATAAGAGAGTCAAGCCACAAAATCAATAGTTTAGTGTCCTTATGTATGAGTTTAAAAATCTGTTTTAAAAATTATGATCCTTTTTTATTTTTCATGCTATTCTGTTAATATAAAATATCTTTTCATTGCATTTGCATGACCGTTGTGGTCACACCCTTAAGTGGGAGCGAGAAGCTACTCCTTCGTGAGGTTTTCACCTCCGTGCAGGATAGTGAAACGCTTTCGAGATACATCTGTACCTATGTCTTCGTGAGATTTTCATCTCCGTGCATCCATAGGGAAATGTATTCCCCTGAACTGAACTCGGTCCGTATGAGCCTATAATGGGTGAGGATCGAGGAATCTGCTGGTTCAGGTACCTCAACTTTAGAGCTAAACCACATGTAGAAATCCTAGGTTCTTACCCTAGGTAGAACTATGCTAAACCTTAGTAGTCACCGAAATAGGTGTTCTATGTTGTTTATTTCTTTTGTACTAACATGTTTTCTTATGTTTTGATTGCATTGCATCATGGAAAAGAGGTGTTGGTTTCAAATTTGATTGCTAAATAGAAAAGTTGGTCATAAGAAAATGGGTTTTTTGACAAAGTGGATTATAATACGGTCATCCGAATATAGTCCAAGTGAATATAATGAGAGAAGGCTGATAGTCCATGAAGGAATACAAGACCTTATCGCCCAAGGATTCAAGTTGACAAGACTATTCGAAGATTACTACATCTCAGCATTCTTGAAGAAGCTAACAAGTGAATAGGAGTCGTGGTTCAAGAGCTAGAGGAGGCATCTATTAGAAGACTTGACTTTTACGAAGAAGGGATTCATGTTTTCACTTGGACTATGAGGACAAGGCCGTGTATGCGATCCGTTTTGTGTAAAGAAATTTATTTTCTAGTAAAGTTTTTCTAATGTAACTGAATTCAGAGTCAACGCCTCTATTTCTTTACATTCATGCATTTGCATTACATTGCATCATTTGCATTAGATTTTTACAAAAGGACCCTAATTAGGTAAAATGTTTCAGTTAACCTGGAAAACATGGAACAAAGATTGGAAAGAATAGAGCAAATGCAAATACAGATGCAGGGGCAATTGACTGAAATTCAACAAGAAATGCGGGAATTTCAAAGGAATATCATAGGCCAGCTAACCCAGTTACTAGCTGGAGGAATTGGAAAAATGAGAGGCCCAATTGTCAACAACGTGGATGATGAGGAAGACATCGTTTATTCCCCAAAAGGTGTCCCGACTCAACTAGATACATATTTACATAGGGGACCCATCATTATTGAACCCCGATGTCAAGCTGATACTTCGGCCTTGTTGAAGTTCCCAATGGTTTCAGATTTTGACCTGAATAATGATCAAGCCAAACTGGTTGCTCTGGTAAAAACAAGATAAAGAGGAGAAGGGACCTCAAATAACCGAGGAAGAAGGAAAAGAGAACCGGTAGGTATAACAAGAGCCATTGGGAGCCAATTACAATGAACCAGCCAAGGACGGTAACTACCAATGATCAAGTTTCTCCAAAGCAAAACTCTGGAAAGCTCTAGTTTACACCAATCCTGGTGACTTATAAGGAGCTATATCAAAGTTTATTTGACGAGCATGTTGTGTCTCCATATTATCTTCAGCTGTTACAACCCCCATATCCTAAATGGTATGATTTCAACGCTCAATGTGAATACCACTCAGGAGTAACGGGGCATTCAATAAAAAATAGCATTGCCTTCAAAAAGGTAGTTGAGAGACTTCTTAAGATGGGAATTGTCAAGATTGATGATACACCCAGTATGGAGAACCCATTACCCAATCATGGAGACAAGAAAGTTGTGATCCCTTGAAGTAATCGAAAGTGAAGAGGGAATCAGAAAATGAATTTTCTAAGCCCTTATGTACTTGGGAGTGTTTTGAATAATGGGATTGTGGAGGAGATCCCTGTATTTTTAGAGCTGATCTATAGTAATGTTCAAAACATGTTTGTTTCCTTAAGCCTAGAGGCAACAATAACTCTTTTGTGAAATAGGCTTGTGTCCTAAATTCTTATTTCAATAAAATGCATCTTTTTGAATACATATTCTTTTATTCTTTACATTTCATACTGTACATTTTTTACCAATATTCTTTCATTCTTTATTTGTGACCATACTATCCAAATAATCATCCTTAGAACCATTTATTCTTATGATTTGTTTGCCTTCGTACCTAGGTACTCAGATATCAACGTCATGAGTGACATTGTTACTGGCTCCCTTTTTGAACAAGATATGAGTCTAGGGGATCTCAGGATTTTGAAGATGATAGAGACTGTAACATGTCTTCTGACTTGTTAAGAATGGTTTAACAAGATGAAAAACAAACCTTACTCTACAAAGGGTCATTGGATATTGCAAGCCTAGGGAAGAAGTGAAGATTGTAGCCTAGCTCATCACAAAAATAAGGTGAGACATTATTGAGTTATCTTCGAGAATTCAAAGATGTTTTTGTACGAAATAAGAGGATGAGGCACTGTTGGTCTACCATGGAAGGGGATTGCATCAATCATACCACACATACAAAATTAAATGAGACAAGATTCATATGCCTACTCCAGTTCTTCACAAATTTTCCATATGTAGGGCATGGATGTGATGGGGCCAATCTCTTCAAAAGCTTTTAGTCAATATCGACTCATCGGCATAGTTATCGTTTACTTCACTAAGAGAGTGGAAGTAGCTTCATGAATGTTACAATGTCAAAGTCATCAAATTAAAAAAAAAGGGAAAGATCACATGCTAGTAGAATGCCGTAAAGGATCACGTTTAAATAACTGTACAAAGTCAAAGTTTAGAGTTTGTTTAAAAATCAGGCAGCATATCGCAGTGCAACAAAAGTTGCCAAAGAAAAATGAAAATGAAAGGTGGCTAAGACTTGTAAAGATTGGCATAAGAAGCTATCGTTACCCTCTATCTTATTAATGTCAGCCAGAAGCTTCGTTGGGGAAACATCTTACCCATTGGATTATGGAATTGAACAGTTTTTCCAATTGAATCTAATTGAAGAAAAGAGCTATTCGTCATGGCCAGATGATGCGAGCTAACATTAAAGAAGTTCATCTTAGGGAATTCCATGAATGAACCAGATGTTGAAAAGGACCTTTCTTCTATAAAACGATTTTATAGGAAAGCATATGCCAAAATGGGAAGGTCTTATGTAAAGCCTGTTCTAGAGGAGCATTGATATTGATTGAGATGGATGGTGAAGACTTGCCCAATCTGTTGAATTTAGATTTAGTCAAGAAGGATTTTACCTAAAAGGAAAAGGGTCAAGGTGAAAACCCGCAAAGGGTGCCTTAAGTCCAAAAAAAAAAGGAAAAAGGAGAGGCCAAGGCGAAAACCCGCAAAGGGCGCTTTGAGACCAAAGGGGCTTTCAGTTGAAAACCCGAAAAGGGCGGCTCAAAATTTGAATAAAAGTGGGGCATACAGTAGTCTTGCTACGTCTAAATTAGCAATGAGGAAGTATGTTACTCCTTGGGGCATCGACAAAGTTCTCTGGATCCCCTAAACACATATTGAGTTTAAAATGGTCCTCAAGAAGTTGGAACAAAGAAGCTCAGGCTGCGATATCTGGGGCAACTAGCTTCTATCCTACCCATTTTTGAATTCCCTATCTTTGATTGCTTTATTCTTTTTGAGATACACCCAAATCAATTTTCTTTTATTGTCTGGGTTATCTTTGATTAAATTATTTTTTCAAGCTATGCTCCTGACTAATTTCTTTCTCGTCTATTTTTGTATTCTTTTTCAAGCATTTATTGAAATAACGATCTATGGACTAATAACTTTCATAGAAAGGAGTTTCGTATATTACTCTAGAAGCTTCTAAATAATATGAGGAACCTGAAACATGACTATTGTTCAGAACTCACCAAGTCTAAGAGCTGAAAACATTGGAAATCGATTATCTCTTTGGATTCTTATTGGATAAGACAATTCTGTGGGTGATACAATATCGGCAAATGACGAACAAGGTCAAGTCAAGTATAAAAGGGGATCATTGTAGAGACCCGCATTCATGGGAATGGTGGAAAATGATACAAGTTCTATACCTCTGAGTGGTAATAGATTGGAAGAAGCCAAATGTCATTATCGTAAGAGGCATAAAATTCATGTCCAAAGTTCGAGTGGAGTGGACTCAGAATTGCCATGGGGAAAAATAATTGAGCAAAAAAATGATACTTCAAAGGGAACGAAGATGAAACCTTGACGGATAAATGAGTGATAACACCTTGAACGGGAATCATACTCATATCATTTTTACATTCATATATCATAGCATGTCTAAATTAGGAACATTTGATGCATTTAGATTAAGGAATCCTAATTATTAGACAAAAGCATATATTCATTCTACAGATTATGTCCTCTAAAAGACAATGTAGTAAGATTGAAGATTCCAGTCTGACATCCCTGAGTTTGCAGTGGAGCAGATTAGATAAAGTAGATCTAGCAATTCCTGAGCTTACAGGAAGCCGATCGGAGACATCAATTTGGTGATCCCTGAGCTTACAGAGATAAGATTGAAAATAGTAGATCTGAGAATTCCTGAGTTTGTAGGAAGCAAATCGAAGACATCGGCCCTATCTCCCTGACCAGCAGTGGAATAGGTCACAAAATTGTAGATCTTGTCACCCTAAGTAGTAGGGAACCAAGATCGAACGGCAAATCTTGTCTCCCTAAGTAGTAGTGGAACAGATTTAAGCCACCAGCCCTATCTCCCTGACCAGCAGTGGAATAGGTAAAAAATTGTAGACCTTGTCACCCTAAGCAGTAAGGAACCAAGATCGAACGGCAAATCTTGTCTCCCTAAGCAGTAGTGGAACAGATTTAAGCCACCAGCCCTATCACCCTGACCAGCAGTGGAATAGGTCAAAAATATTGTAGATCTTGTCACCCTAAGCAGTAGGGAACCAAGATCAAACGGCAAATCTTGTCTCCCTAAGCAGAAGTGGAACAGATTTAAGCCACCAGCCCTATCTCCCTGACCAGCAGTGGAATAGGTCAAAAAATTGTAGATCTTGTCCCCTAAGCAGTAGGGAACCAAGATCAGACGACAAATCTTGTCTCCCTAAGCAGTAGTGGAACAGATTTAAGCCACCAGCCCTATCTTCCCGACCAGCAGTGGAATAGGTCGAAGATTGTAGATCTTGTCACCCTAAGCAGTAGTGGACCAAGATCGAACGACAAATCTCGTCTCCCTAAGCAGTAGTGGAACAGATTTAAACCACCAGTTTGGCATCCCTGAGTTTGCAGTGGAACAGACCAAAAATAGCAAATATGGCATTCCTGAACTTTGCAGGAAATAGATTGAAGACACTAGTCTGGCATCCCTAAGTTTGCAGTGGAACAGACTGAAAATAGAAAATCTAGCATTCCTAAGCTTTGCAGGAAACAGATTGAAGACATTAGTCTGGTAACCCCTGAGTTTGCAGAGATCAGATTGAAAATATCTAATCTGGTCTCCCTGAGTTTGCAGTGGAGCAGATCAAAAGATAGTGGATACTACCTTCAGGAAGTTGAAACTATCAAACTTACTCAAACCAAGATGAAGTTTTAATATCGTTGAAGTTGCAGTGGGGTTAGAATCATTTGAAGAAGACAAGGATCAAGAAGTCGAGGCTTGGCCAAGACCAGTCAAAATTGGTCCTTTTATAGTTTTTGCTCTATTCTCGTTACACGATAATGAGCAAAGAGGGGCAACTGTAAGAGCCCAATTTTGATCGGGCTAAAATAAACTAGAATAAAAAATAATGTCCAGTCCATTTACAATAAATGGGCCTAAAACCCGAATCAATACCCACTTACAGACCACAAAACAGATGACCCAACACCCAAACATATGCCCAAAATACCCGTGGCCCAAACCTCAACCAGCCCAAAGTTTATTTGGCCCAAAGGGGCCCAAAGCTCCAACAGGTTCAGACCTAGGGTTTCAGATGAAACCCTAGGCGCCGCAGCACCCTTCTCCATTACGCCACAATCCCCAAATTCCAGCACCAGTCATGCTTCGTAGCCCGTCATCCAGCCATCATCTTCGTCGTAGATGTCGCCATTAACCTGCAAAGTAAGGAAAGAAATCGACAGAAAACAGCAAGAATGGAATACATGATCTTTTGTATTTTTTTTATTTATTTTTCGGGGCTATAAAAGCCTCGATTTAGTCTATAAAAGAGGACGATTTTTCCAGTGAGGAAATACACAATACAATAAAAAATCAAAGAAAGAACAAGGTTTTTTTTTCTTTCTATTCTTCATTCCCCGATCTGTTCTTTATTTATTTTTTTTTATTTTTTAGTTTTTTTCTTATATAAGAGTTAAAGCATATTAAAGAAGAAAAGAGAGAAAAATCTTATATTTTTTGAAATTTTGGCCACAGTGCACGGTGGCCGGCGACGGTGGCGAACGGCGGTCGGAGTTCCCCGGAGTATCGCTGAAAATCGTTCAGTGAGAGTGAATAGAGAGATTCTCTCTCTGTTTTTTTTAAGAATGAAGGAAAATAATTTTTTTAATCAAAATTAAACTTATATAGTAATACCAAAATGACGTCGTTTTGGCTTAAGGCAATAAGCATCAAAACGAGGCCGTTTTAGAAGGGCAGGATCCGCGTTGACCCAACCCGGGGAGGATCCATGCATTTTCATTGAATGATATAATTATCATTTAAGCCCTTCCGCATTTTCAATTTGTTCAATCCATTTTTTTTATTTTTTTAATTTGGCCCTAAAAGTTTACATTCTGTTTCATTTTAATCCTCGAGTTCTTTAAAGGAAAAAACTAGAACGATGCCGTTTTGGTGAAAAGGCTTATTTGTCATATTAGTCCCTATATTTTAATGAGTGTTTTGATTTACCCCATTTTATTTATTTTAATTGCTATTCAACTCCTATTTTATTTATTTTAATTTTATCCTTTTATTTTATTTTTATTATTTTATATATTATAATTAATAATTTCATCACATTAAAATTTTCTATATTATTTCCTTATATTTATTAATTTATTAATAATTCAAAATTTATGTATATATATATATATTTCATATTTATATATTTAATTATTATTTTATATATTATTTTATTTGTTTAATAATTCATATATATATATATATATATATCGTTTTATATATTATTTATTATATTATATTTTGTATATTATATAGTATTAGGTTATATCATATATTCCTAAAATCCTTATTTTTAAATTATCTATATTATCTAACATATTTTATTTATATTATTTATATTATATATGTAGTTTTATACATGTTTTTCTAAAATATTGTATACTATTTATTAATTATTTTTATTGCTATCATTTATATATATATATATATATATATATATTATTAAATTTTATATTTATTATAGGCACCTTTTATCTTAAATTTATGTTATTTTATATAAAAAGTATTATTATTTTTTCTTTAGATTGTTTATTATTGTTTAGCATAGTTCATTATATTTGTGTTATTATTTTATCATTCATTGTTAGTATGATTTGTAGATTATATTTTTATTATTTATAATTTGTTATTTATTTTAATATATGTTGTAATATCTTATCCAAACCATAGCTTTTATAAAAACGTATTTTGAATTGATACCTTTTATTTCAAATGATTTTCAAAGTATGATGATATGTGATATTTGGGGAATTTCGAGAAGAATCTTACCCTAACTTATTGGGTTCGATTTTTCTCGTGAAACTTTAGGTATTACATATATCCTTTTTTTAAAGAAATTTGAGGTTTATTAATTTCAAAATAAAAAACTTATTCTTGGGAATTCAAAGTGTTTTGCCTTAACTTACTGGGTTCGACATTTTGCGTCTTGAGGTAGGAATTTCCTCAAATAAAGACGAGCTTAATTTTAAAGTCATGAGGTGCTATACCTTAACTTATTGGGTAAAGTACTTTATTTCTTTGGGATAGGTAAGTCTTGGTTTTCTTTCAAATCATATTTTATAATTTTCTTATTTTCAACATTTGGACATGATTTTATCGATTTGGTACCAATTTTTGGGCGTTATGAGGGTGCTAACCCTTCCTCATACGTAACCGACTCCCGAACTCGTTTTCTTGTTTTCGTGGACCAAAAATGTTTTTAAAATAAAATGTTTTACAATGTGATCCAATCACACCTAAGTAAAAAAGATTGGTGGCGACTCCCGTTTTTGTTTTTTAAAGTCGATCCCCATTTTTTTTAAAACTCGATTTTAAAATGGTTTCTACACACGTGTTTCTACAAAACCTTCATCACAACTTTAGCATCATTCATCGGATAAGCTTCAGGCTCGACCAACTTGGACACATAATCTACTGCTACTAATATGTACTTGTGACCAAAAGACAGAGGGAAAGGACCAAGAAAGTCAACACCCCAAACATCGAACAATTCTACCTCAATGATATTTGTTCGAGGCATCTCATTTCTGTTGGTGACATTTCCAACCCTTTAACAGCGATCACAACTCTTTACGTAAGCATATGCATCCTTGAATAGTGTTGGCCAAAAGAATCCGACTTGCAATACTTTGGCCGCAGTGCAAGTAACTCCGAAGTGCCCCCCGCTTGTAGTTGAATGATAGTGGTATAAAATCTTCGGTATTTCATCTTTTGTCACACATCTCCTAATCATCTGATCTGCACACTTTTTAAACAAATATGGTTCTTTCCAAAAATAGTACTTCATATTGTGAAGAAACTTTTTTCTTTGTTGATAGGTTTTATCAATCAGCATCAAACCCAAGCTAAATAGTTAGCAAAATCAGCAAACTAAGGAGTATTATGGACATGATTTACCTTCAGTATGTGTTCATCTGGAAATGTCTCCTGGATTGGTACAAGTGGAGAAATTCCCTATTGCGGCTCTAATCTGGACAAGTGATCTGCTACTTGGTTTCCTACTCCCCTTCGATCTTTCTAAATTGAACTCTTGAAGTAGAAGCACCCATCGGATCAATCTTTGCTTAGGATCTCTCTTGGCCAATAAGTATTTAATCGCAGAGTGGTTCGTATAGACAATCACTTTGGTACCTACAAGATAAGATCGAAACTTGTCGAAAGTAAACACAATGGCAAGTAACTCTGTTTCTGTTACTGTATAGTTCAGTTGAGCTCCAGTTAAAGTTCTATTTGCATAGTAGATAGGATGAAAAACTTTGTTCCTTCGCTGGCCTGTGACAGCTCCAATGGCGAAGTCACTTGCATCACACATCAATATGAATGGCGAATCCAAGTTCGGTGTGATGATTATGGGCACCGTGACTAATTGAATCTTTAGATCATTGAAGGCTTTTAAGTATTCCTCATCAAGCTTGAATATTGAGTCCTTCTCCAATAGCTTGCATAAGGGTTTAGCCACTTTGGAAAAGTCCTTGATAAATCTTCGATAGAAATCGGCGTTTCCTAAAAAGCTCCTAACACCTTTTACAGATGTTGGAGGTGAGATTTTCTCAATAACATCTACTTTGGATTTGTCCACCTCGATCCCATGTCTCGTTATCCGATGCCCTAGAACAATTCCTTCTCGTACCATGAAATGGCATTTTTCCCAATTGAGTACGAGATTCATTTCGTCGCATCGCCTCAGTACCTTAGCTAGATTGGCTAAGCAATCATCGTAGGTATCTCCAAATACTGAGAAATCGTCCATGAAAACTTTCAAATTCTTCTCAACCATGTCAGTGAAAATAGCCATCATACATCTTTGAAATGTAGCTGGTGCATTACATAAACCAAATGCCATGTGCCTAAATGTAAATGTACCGTACGGACAGGTGAATGTCATTTTGTGTTTATCTTCTGGTGCTACTGTAATCTGATTATACCCTGAGTATCCGTCGAGAAAAAAGTAGTAATCTCGTCCTGCGAGTCTATCCAACATTTGGTCCAATAACGGCAGAGGAAAGTGATCTTTCCTAGTCGCCTTGTTCAGCTTCCGGTAATCGATACAGATTCTCCATCCCGTAACTGTTCTAGTTGGTATCAACTCATTGTTCTCATTCTCCACGATCGTGATACCTCCTTTCTTCGGTACGCACTAGATTGGACTCACCCATGAACTGCCTAAAATGTAGTAAATTATACCCGCATCCAACCACTTGATAATTTTCTTTTTGACTACATCTTTCATGATGGGGTTCAGTCTTCGTTGTCCATCAATCGTTCCTCCCTCACCATCTTTTAATATGATCTTGTGCATGCACACAGATGGGCTAATACTGCGAATGTCGGCTATGGTCCATCCGATAGCCTTCTTGAATTGTTTCAGAACTATGATAAGTTTTTATTCTTGTTCAGTAGTTAATTCAGCTGAAACAATCACAGGCAAAGTAGAGGTGTTACCTAAATAAACATATTTCAAGTGTGAAGGTAATACCTTGAGTTCTAACTTAGGTGGCTTCTCGATTGATGCTTTCGGCTGGCTGTAATCTCTTTTCTCTAATTCCAAAGATTCAAAACGGGATTGTAGATTAAATTCCTTTTGATTAGCTTTTAGCAAAGCTAAGTATTCATCCTCCTCTTTGTCATTTAGGGGATCCATTGTCAAAATTCTTTCCAGTGGGTCCTCAACACAGTTAAGTTCCTTCTTTACTATTAATTCCTCTAAATTGGCTACTACAAAACAATCATCCATTGTGTCAGGAAATCGCATTGACTTAAAAACATTAAATGTTACCTAATCATCCTGAACATGCATACTGATCATCCTGAACATGCATAGTCAGCTCGCCCTTTTGCACATCAATAAGGGTCCTTCTAATTGCTAAAAATGGTCTTCCGAGGATAATTGGCACTTCTTTGTCTTCTTCAAAATCTATAATTACAAAGTCAGCAGGAAAGATAAATTTATCTACATGTACCAACACGTCCTCAGTTTTTCCTTCTGGATGTGCTAAGGATCGATCTGCTAGTTGAAGTGTAACCGTAGTTGGTCCCTCTCCTATCCCCAACTTCCTAAATATTGAAATAGGATTCAAGTTGATACTTGCACCTAAGTCACATAATGCCTTACGACAATATGTTGATCCAATGTTGCATGGTATGGTAAAACATCCAGGATCCTTCAATTTTGGGGTAGTTTGTTCTAAAGATATGCACTGCATTCCTTTGTCAGAGCTACCGTCTCAAATTATCCAAGCCTTCATTTCTTAGACAAGATATCTTTCATGAACTTGACGTAGTTCGGCATTTGCTCAAGTGCTTCAACCAACTGGATGTTGATGTGAAGTTGGTTGAGTACGTCAAGGAACTTCTTAAATTGAATCTCCTACTTCGGCTTCTGGAGTCTTTGAGGGTAGGGTGGTGGTGGTTTCAGTACTGGAATTGATTCTGGTTGATTCGCCTTTGGCGGTAATTATGCATCTAACGAAATCGTTGGGTGATCAGAATTAACTGGTCCTGAGGTTACTTTACATGGTTTTACAGCTTTCGGTTCTAGTGAAACTAGGGTTTCAACACTTGGTTGAACTTCTTCTTGAGCATCAGCTTGCTCCTTTTCAACTTCGACAGTGTTGGGCTCTACTATTTTTTCGCTCCTCAATGTCAACGATATGCAATGTTCCTTCCCTGGATTTCTCAGATTTTTGTGTCACTAGGTAGAGTACCTTGTGGTCGGTTCCTGAGTTCAGTTGCAAGCTGGCCCACTTGATTCTCTAAATTCTTCAATGTAGTTGCTTGGCTCTGGATTAATGCATCATTTTTTGCCATGTATGCCTTTAGCAAACTCTCTAGGCTATTAGATGCTTCAGCTTGAACTGGTTTTTGAACTTGTTGCAGAAAATTAGGCAGCTGGGTTGGTCTGGGTTGAGTGTAAGTGGTACTGGTTCCAGCCCATTGGTTACTCTAGGAGAAATTTGGGTGGTTTCTCCACGATGGATTATAAAAGTTGGATTGCAGCCCTTGCCTTCCTCGATTTTGGTTCTGATTACCCATGTAGTATACAGATTTTGGTTTGACGGACATTCTTCAAACAAATGTCCCTCCCCACAATAAACACAGGCTATATTTTTGAATTGATTAGGTGGTTGTGCTGCAAAACTATTAGACCCATTAGTAGTAAGATTCTTAAGCATTGAGGATATTGATGATACTTGAGATGCGGGTGAAGTAAGAGTGTCTACTTCATGAATTCTGGCGACTCGTCTTTCGGATGCTGCACAACTAGTTGGCCATTGATAATTGTTGCTGGCAATCCTCTCAATAATTTTATAAGCCTCGTTATAAGACATAGAAAGGAGAGCACCATTAGCAGAGGCGTCCACTACCATTCTTGTGTGGGAGTTGAGACTATTATAGAATGTCTTGAGTTGAATGCAATGAGGGATTCCATGATGAGGGCATTCCCGTAATAACTCTTTAAATCTTTCCCATGCCTCATACAAGGACTCGTCATCCATTTGGTGGAAGGCAGTGATCTCGTTCCTCAACTTAGCATTCTTGCTTGGCGGAAAATACTTCATGAGGAATCTCTCAGCTAATTCTTGCCATGTAGAAATGGAGTTTAGTGGCAATGAATTCAACCAGGCACGAGCTCTGTCCCTTAACGAATATGGGAACAACTTCAATCGTAAGGCATCTTCAGAAACTCTAGCTAACTTGAAAGAATCGCTCACTTCCATAAATAGTCTTAAATAAAGATGAGGATCTTCAGTAGGCATTACACTAAATTGGCCCACTGTCTGAAGCATCTGGAACATGACTGGCTTCAGCTCAAATTGTTGTGCCTCAATTTTGGGTCTCCTAATACCCGGATTAAGATCGTTAAAAGCTGGCACGACATATTGTCTTAAGGCTCTATCCCTATCATCAGTAATAAGGATAAGATTCTGAGCAGGGTTTACTCCGTTTCCTTGGTTCATATTCTCAAATTTCATTTCGTCGGTCCTTCTCTAGTTCACTTGTCTTCTTCGTTGTCAAAAGGTTCGTTCTATTTCAGGGTCCACAGGGAGTAAGTCAATAATCTGGTCAATACTCATGAACACTTGAAATAATCACAGAAAATTGAGTAAGTAAAAATTTAAATAGAAAAAAAATAAACCAAATTGTAAGACTAGAAAATTCACAAATAATGGTTTTTGAAAACAGTCCCCGACAACGGCGCCAAAAACTTGGAACGGTGGAAATGTGCAAGTGTACACACTCGTAACAAGTAATAAAGTGACAAGTAAATGTCGAGTTATCATACCCATAGGGACTGTAAAAGAATTATTTATGAAAGTGATTTTAAACACTTTGGTGAAGGAAAAACAATTGGATTTAAGAAATATTTAAAACTAAAAGAAAAACAAAGTAAAATAAAATAAAACAAAGTTCTAATGCACGATTCCAAAAACTAATTTTAATCAAGATGATATAATTGTGTTGGATTAATTACATTTCTTACCTTAGAATTATTAAACTTGTGTTTATACTTGTTAAAACATGGCAACTTGGTAATTTGCTAACTTACGAACATACTTACAAATAAAAATCCATTCATCTCTTGTACATATTTCTATGCAAATTCGAACGATTAAACAGACTTCTAAAAGTAAACATGTTATCGCACATACATACTTATTAAATTAAACAATCTCTCGCATATTCCTATGTAATTCAATTGATTAATTCAACCTAATAAGCATATAAAAGATCATGCAATATAACAAAGTCTTTTTACCTTGAAACAATTTAATCACAAAAATCCTGCAAGTATGTATCGCCAAATACACTGCTAATTTAATCTTCAGCTACCTTAGAAGAATTAAACATACATATATTAAGTATTCTGTCCATTAATTATAATTCCAATGCGTTTAAATAATTAATTCATTAGCTATCTAAACAATTATAATGCCAGATAACTTAACATGATTTTACTTAATCAAGCATTTTACCGAGGCCTTTTAACAGCATAAACACAATTTCAATAATCTAAGAGGACGAAATGCAATCAAACCAACACGAATTAAATTCAAGCTAAATTGATTAAATTAACGATTTCAATAGCATAAATATTCATAAACATGTTTGTTAAAACAACAATGAAAATTAAAGAGATAGGGAACAAGAAGCAAATCCGGTGTTTCTCCGAGGCTTGTCTGATTGCTTTGTTCTTCGTTCTTCATTTTCCTCGGCTATTAAGGTGGCTTATGAACACTCCAATTGCTGCTCAAAATGGCTGGGAAAACACCTCTTTTCCAAGAGGAGAAATCGACACAAGAACACACTAAGGGAAAAATGGAAAATGGAAATTGAGAGAAAGTGAGAGAGGAGAATGTTGGATGCTTGAGGTGTGTTTTGAATGAGCAGCAAGGGGGTGTGTTTATAGCTGATCAAGGCTGCTAAAAATATCAAATAGAAGCAGCAAAAGAGGCTTCCCTTGGCCGGTCATCCATGTGGCAAAGTTGAAGGATTCAACTTTGCTAAATATAGCATGGGGCAAATCTACAAAGCCATAATATTTGGAGGGGTTTGAATGCAGTTTTGAAAGGTCTTCAAGGGCTTCTTTGCAAGCTTAATTAATCAGATAATAAGCTGATTTGGGCCATCATTGTGGACGGTTTGGGCTGCCCAATTGGTGGTTCGGTTCAATCGATTCGGTTCAACCATTGCGGTTTAATTGGACCCTTTTTCCATAATTAATTAATAATAATTTATTTACCTAAATTAAATTGGGAATTAATTCAAATTAATTATATTATGATTAAATCTTCATAATTGGACCATCTTGGGCTGGAAATAATTTTTCCTTGATACTTCAAATTGCTTCTCAGGTTTATTCTTCGAGCAGTGTCTGTCGAGCCGATTTTCGCCTTTTGTGCGAATCTATCGAAAATAGTCAAAAAAATCAAAATTAACTATAAAATTAATTAAAATTCATCATGTTCATATTTTTAGAACATTTTAATTATTTTATAATATTTAATTATTTTTTGACATGAATTTACTCGAAACCACATGAATTTGGGTCAAAAAGGGCATGAAAAAGTATATAAATTTTTGTGTTTCCAAATACCGTCATTATTGGACCCCAATGTAATATTGATACTTCGGCCCTATTGAACTTTCTGAGGGATTCAGGTGTTAACCCGGATGATGATCTAGCCAAACCGGTTGTTCTGGTAGAAACAAAGGAAAGAGGAGAATGGACCTCAAAGGTCCTGAAGAAGAAGGAAAAGAGAGCGAATAGTGCCGGTAGGTATAACAAGAGTCATTCAGAGCCAATTACAGTAAACCAGCCAAGGACAGTAACTACCAGCAGTCAGGTTTCCCCAAGGCAAAACTCTGAAAAGCTCCAATTTACGCCAACCCCGATGACGTATAAAGAGCTATATCAAAGTTTATTTGAAGCACATGTGGTGTCTCCATTTTATCTGAAGCCGATACTGCCCCCATATACTAAATGGTATGACTCGAACACTCAATGCGATTACCATGCAGGAATAACAGGCCACTCAATTGAAAATTGTACTACATTTAAAAATTTGGTCGAAAGGTTCATTAAAATGGGAATTGTGAAATTCGACGATTCATCAAAACCTGATCACTTTGACGAGGTAGTAACTAGTAAATGCGGTAATCGAAGGAGGAGACAAGGAAATTGCTACTCCTTGAAGAAATCAAAAATGAAGACGGAACCAGAGAACGAAGTTCCCAAGCCTTTGCGTACTCGGGAGTGTTTTGAATAAAGGGACTGTGGAAGAGATCCTTGTATTTTTAGAGCTGATTTAGAGTAATATTCGGAATATGCTTGTTGTCTTAAGCCTAGAGGCAATAAGAACCCTTTTTGGGAAATAGGCTTGTGTCTGAAATTTTATTTCAATAAAAATGCATTTTCTTAAGCGAATATTTTTCATTCTTCATACTGTACATTCTTTTGTTACAGTATTCTTTCATTCTTTATTCATGACCATACCATACAAATAATCATCCTTAAAATCATTTATTCTTTGGATTTCTTGCCTTCGTACCTAGGTACCCATATATCAATGACATGAGCGACGTTGTTACTGACTCCCTTTTTGAATGAGATATGGGTCTAGGGGATCTAAGGACTTTGAAGATAACAGAGATTGTAACCTATCTTCTAATATGTTAAGAATGGTGAAACAAGATGAAAAATAGACCTTACTCTACAAAGGGTCATTGGATATTGTGAGCCTAGAAAAAGAGTGAAGATTGTAGCCTAGCTTATCACATAAATAAGGCGAGATATTATTAAGTTATCTTCAAGAATTCAAAGATTTTTTCACACGATCATATCAGGACATGCCTGGACTAATAAGACGCGAGCTAAACAAGAGGATGGGGCACTGTTGGTCTACCATGGAAGGGGATTGCATGAGTCATACAGTAAATACTGAATTGAAGAAGACGAGATTTATATGACTCTTCTATTTTCTTCACAGACTTTTCCATATGTGAGGTATGGATATTATGGGTCCAATCTCGTCAAATGCTTCAAGGTGTCATCGATTCGCCATCATGGTCATTGTCTACTTCACTAAGAGGGTGGAAGTAGCTTCATATGTCAATGTTACAAAGTCGATAGTCATCAAATCCTCAAAAAAAAAAGATCAGGTGCTGATAAATAATGCATAATTGTACAAAGTCAAAGTTTACAGTTTGTCCAAAGATCAGGCAGCATATCACAGTGCAACAAAAGTTGCCAAAAGAAAAAAATACAAAAAGAAAAACAATAAAAACTATGAAAGGTGACTAAGACTTGTAAGGATTGACATAAGAAGTCACCATTTACCCTCTGTTTTATCGAACATTGGCTAGAACTCTCGCTGGGGCAACATATTTCTCATTGGAATGGAAACAGTTTTGCCAATTGAACCTAATTAAAGAAAAGGTTAAAAGATATTTGTCACGGCCAGATGATGCAAGCTTACGTTAAAGAAGTTCATCTTAGGGAATTCCACGAAGAAACATGATGTTGAAAAAGATTTTTCCTCTACAAAATGATTTTAGAAGAAAGCACATGCCAAACTGGGAAGGACTTATGTAGGGCTTGTTCTAGAGGAGCATTGATATTGACCGAGATGGATGGTGAAGACTTGCCCAATTCGATGAATTCAGGTTTAGTCAAGAGATATTTTACCTGAAAGATGGTGAAAACATGTAAAGGGTGCCTCGAAATAAAAAAAAAAAAAGAAAGAAAAAAAGAAAAAGGAGAGGCCAAGACGAAAAATCGCAAAGGGCGCTTTGAGACCAAAGGGGCTTTGAGCCGAAAAACTGAAAAGGGCGGCTCAAATTTTGATCAAAAGTGGGGCATACAGTAGTCTTGCTACGCTTGAATTAACAATGAGGAAGTATGTTACGCCTTGGGGCATTGACAAAGTACCGAATCCCTAAACACATATCGAGTTTAACATGGTTCTCAAGAAGTTTGAACAGAGAAGCTCAGGCTGCGATATCTGGGGCACCTAGCTTTTATCTTACTCATTTTTGAATTTGTTATCTTTGATTGTTTTATTCTTTTCAAGATACAACCAAATTAATTTTCTTTTATTGCCTTGGTGATCTTAGATTAACTTATGTGTTTCGAGCCATGCTCTTGATTAATTTCTTTCTCGTCCATTTTTGTGACCTTTTCAAGGATTTTATATTGAAATAACGATTAATGGACTAATAACACTTTCATAAAAGGAATTTCGCATATCACTCTAAAAACTTCTAAGTAATATGAGGAATCTGAAACGTGACTATTGTTCAGAACTCACCAAGCCTAAGGGTTGGAAACTTTGAAAAATGATTATCTCTTCGAATTTTTATTACATAAGACAATTTCGTTGGTGATACCATATCGGCAAATGACAAACAAGGTCAAGCCAAGTGTAAAAGGGGATCATTGTCGAGAGACCCTGCATTCATGTAAATTTTAGACTTATACACCTAGGGAATGGTGGAAAATGATACAAGTTCTATACCTCTGAGTGGTAACAGATTGGACGGAAGAAACCAAATGTTATTTCCCTAAAGTTGCAGTGGGAGGTACGAACTTCATGTCCCAAGGTTCAAGTGGAGAGGACTCAGAATTACCATGGGGTAAATTATTTGAGCAGAATATGATTGATACTTCATAAGGAACGAAGAAGAAACCTTGACGAATAAATGAGATGACACTTTAAATTTGAATCATTCTCATGACATTTTGCATAAACATATTTAATTAGGAGCATTTGATTTATTCGATCATAACATCCTAATCATATTGCATAAGCATATACCCATTCTACAGGTTATGTCCCTTAGAAGACAATGTACTAGGGTAAATTGAAGATAGCAGGTCTGGCATTCCTAAAGTTGCAGGAAGTAGATTGAAGACATCAGTCTAGCATTCTTGAGTTTGCAGGAAGCAGATTGAAGATCTGGCATTCCTGAAGTTGCAGGAAGCAGATCAAAGACATTAGTCTGGCATCCCTGAGTTTTTAGGGAGTAGATTAAAATAGCAGAGTTGGCATTCCAGAGGTTGTAGGAAGCAGATCGAAGACATTAGTCTGGCATCTCTGAGTTTGTAGAGAGCAGATTAAAATAGCAGACTTGGCATTCTTGAAGTTGCAGGAAGTAGATCGAAGGCATTAGTCTGGCATCCCTGAGTTTGCAGGGAGTAGATTAAAATAGCAGATTTGGTATTCCTGATGTTGCAGGAAGCAGATCGAAGATATTAGTCTGGAATCCCTGAATTTGCAGGGAGCAGATTAAAATAGCAGATTTGGCATTCCTGAGGTTGCAAAAAGCGATCAAAGACATTAGTCTGGTATTCCTGAGTTTGCAAGGAGCAGATTAAAGTCGCAGATTTGGTATTCTTGAGGTTATAGGAAGCAGATCGAAGACATTAGTCTGGCATCCCTGAGTTTGCAGGGAGTATATTAAAATAGCAGATTTAGCTTTCTTGAGGTTGCATGAAGCAAATCGAAGACATTAGTTAGCATTCCTGAGTTTGGAGGGAGCAGATTAAAATAGAAGATTTGGCATTCCTGAAGTTGCAGGAAGTAGATCAAAGTCATTAGTCTGGCATCCCTGAGTTTGCAGGGAGAAAATTAAAATAGCAGATTTGGCATTCCTGAAGTTGCAGGAAGTAGATCGAAGACATTAGTCTGGCATCCTTGAGTTTGCAGGGAGTAGATTAAAATAGCAGATTTGGTATTCCTGAGGTTGCAAGAAGCAGATCGAAGACATTAGTCTGGAATCCCTGAGTTTGCAGGGAGCAGATTAAAATAGCAGATTTGGCATTCCTGAGGTTGCAGAAAGCAGATCAAAGACATTAGTCCGGCATCCCTGAGTTTGCAGGGAGCAGATTAAAGTCGCAGATTTGGCATTCTTGAGTTTATAGGAAGTAGATCGAAGACATTAGTCTGGCATCCCTGAGTTTGCAGGGAGCTTATTAAAATAGCAGATTTAGCATTCTTGAGGTTGCAGGAAGCAGATCGAAGACATTAGTCTGGCATCCCTGAGTTTGCAGGGAGCAGATTAAAATAGCATATTTGGCATTCCTGAAGTTGCAGGAAGTAGATCAAAGTCATTAGTCTGGCATCTCTGAGTTTGTAGGGAGCAAATTAAAATAGCAGATTTGGCATTCCAAAAGTTGTAGGAAGCAGATCGAGGACATTAGTCTGGCATCCCTGAGTTTGCAAGGAGCAGATTAAAATAGCAGATTTGGCATTCCTGAAGTTGTAGGAAGCAGATCGAAGACATTAGTCTGGTATCCCTGAGGTTGCAGGGAGCAAATTAAAATAGCAAATTTAGCATTCCTGAAGTTGCAGGAAGCAGATCGAAAACATCAGATCTTGACTCCCTAAGTTTGTAGTGAAGCAGATCAAAAGATAGCAGATCTGGAATTCTCGAAGATGCAGGAAGCAGATCAAAGCCATCAGACTTATGTGAAATCAAGACGAAGTTCCAATACTATCACAGTGGAGTTGAAAACCGTTTGAAGAAAACGAGGACCAAGAAGTCAAGGCTCGGCCAAGACTGGGCAAAATTGGTCCTTTTATAGTCTTTTCTTTATTCTTGTTTCACAACAATGAGTAAAGAGGGGCAGCTGTAAGAGGCCCATTTTGCCCGGGCCCATAAACCAGAATAATAAAACAAACCCAAAATAACAAAATAAAAAATGTCCATTTTTACAGTCCAGATTACAAAGGTCTTTATGGCCCAAATTACAAAAATCACTAGCAGCCCAAAACAGACCCATTGCTCTACCCAGTCCCGTTACACCCAAGCCCAACACCTAAACCCGTGACCCACTAACCCAAAACCTATGGGCCCAAATCTTTAGCAGTTTCGGTAGCCGTAAGAACCAGCGACCCAACCTTCACGCCGCAAATGCCATAGCCACACCAACCTTTGATTGCGTCGCAGTCAGCACGCAAATCTCGCACCACAGTCAGAATCTTCGCCTCTCTTGCACAAAAAAAGAAAAAAAACAGTAGCGAAACAAGGTAAAAAAACGAAGCAAAATATTCTCATTCCTTTTTTATTTTTTATTTCTAAGGCTATAAAAGCCTTACAAAACCTGTAAAAGAAACACAGAGAGAGAATACAAAAAAATACAAAAATAAAAAAAGAACGAATCTTTTGCAATACAAAGGTGATTTACATTCGATTTTCTGGTTATTTTTATTTTTGTTTCGTGCATGTTTGATTTACCAAACAATATTTAAATAAAAAAAATCAAACAACGAAGATTCTCACCTTAGCGCCGCCATAGGCGACGGCGCGTGCGCGAGGAAGGCTCGAGGCCGATGACTGGTGAGGGCAAGGCGATTTCTTAAGGCCTCTGTTTATTTTTTTTAAAATTCTACGTTAAAAAGAATTTTTTAGGCCGAAATTGGCTTATATAGTTAACTGGAAACGACGCCATTTTCGTTTAATTTGATAAGCCTAAAACGACTTCGTTTCAATGGACAACCTGTGTTGACCCGATCCGCTCCAGGGATCCACGTGTTTTCTAAAATTGGGCTATTTATGCCTGTGGTCCTTCCGCATTCTTCAGTCTTTTTAATTTTATCCAATTTAACTTTTTTATTTTTCGAATTAACCCTAAAACTTATATTTTATTTCAACTTGATCCTCGAGCTTTTTATTTTATTTTTTTAAATTAATTTAACATTGTACTGAATTATTTTATCATATTATTTTTATTATTTATATATTAATTTGTTTATAATATAAAATTTATATATATATTTTACATGTATTAATCCTATATATATTTAATTATTATTAATTTTATGTGGTTTAATATTATTTATATTATATATTATTTTATAATTAGTATATTATTTATTACATTATTTTTATATTATATAGTATTATGTTATATTATATATTATTTCTAATTTTTTTCTTTTGTCTTTTTCTATAAAATTTATTTATATTATTTAAACATATTTTATTTATATTATTTATATTATGTATGTAACTTTATGATTAGTGTATTATATATATATTTATATAAAAAATTTTATACTATTTATTAATTATTTTATTATATGTAATCATTTATATATGTATTAAATTATTAAATTATATATATTTATTATAAGTATTTTTTTACTTTTAATTTTTGTTATTATTATATATATATATATATTAAATCATTTTAAAAAATCACATTTTTATTTAATGTTTAAATATATTATTCTTTTTTTATTTGATTTTGTTATTTCGTGAAAATTTCAATTATTGCTATTTATTTTATATTACATGTTTATTTATTTATTTATATTCTTTAGATCGTTTATTATTGTTTAGCATAGTTCATTATATATTTATGTTATATTATTCTTTTATTATTTATTGTTAGTATAATTTGAAATTATGTAGAATTGTTATTAAATATGTAAGTTGTATACTTAAACCATTGTTTTATTAGAATACCTTTTTTCTGATGCATTTTATTCAAATAGTTTTTAAAAATACGGTGATATGTGATATTTGGGAACTTCGAGAAGAATTGTGCCCTAACTTACTGGGTTTCGATTTTTCTCGTAGAACTTAAAGTATTAGATATCCCTTCTCTTTTAAAACCGAAACTTACAAATTTCAAAATCAAAAACTTATTCTCGGGAAATTCGAAACGTTGAATCCTAACTTACTAGATATGATGTTTTGAGTCTTGAGGTAGGAATTTTCTGAAATAAAGACGCGCCAAGTTTCGAAATTATGAGATGCTGTATCCTAACTTACTAGGTATGGTATTTTATTTCTTTGAAATAGGTAAATCTTGGTTTTCTTTCTAATAAAAGGATCATATTCTAAAATTTTTCAAATTTCCAACATTTGGACATGATTTTATCGATTAGGTACCAATTTTTGGGCTTTATGAGAGTGCTAACCCTTCCTCATACGTAATAGACTCCCGAACCCATTTTTCTTATTTTTCGAGGACCAAAATCTGTATTTTGAGATAAAATGATTTTCAAGGTGATCCAATCACACCTAAGTAAAAAAGGGATTGGTGGCGACTCCCATTTTCGTTTTAAAAGTCGATTCCCCATTTTTAAATTTAAAAATGGTTTCGACATCGATAATGGCAATAGAATGGTCGCAAAGCAATAAGAAAAGAAACATAAAATATATAGATTTTATGTGAAAAACTCTTTTGGGAAAAACCATGGGCAGAGGAAGAGAAATTCACTTGTTGAAAATCGAATAATACAAGAGGAGTTTCGACTATATCTATTTAAAGGTACCCTATTTTAATCGCTGTCAAATAGAAATGTTGTTCTATACGGATTCTACTTGTGTAGCATGGTCCGTACCACGGGGGCTCTATCCCCGCACCCCCAGTGCAATTTTTGCTAATATATTTTATTTCTTTAACAAGTGATGGAATTTGGGTCATATAACTCTAACATATAAAGAAAAAATGAAAATATATATTTCTCACAAACCACCCCATGAACCCTTTGAAACAACAAATCTCCATAACCCAAACAAAAAATTATTAATAATATTTCATGATATTGGTACAATATACAAAATATTGAGGCAAGTGTACTTGAAAGGGCTTGTGTAGTTCCAATGGAAGTGGCTATGGGGATAGCATCGCAACAAGCTCTATAACTTTCCATGTTTGAAGTATGCAATTTTTTAAACAAAATCTTTAAGTTGTGAACGTTTCTGATATTATGGAACTATGATACCTTGTTTAAGAAAATCGATCCATTTAAAGTAACTTACCTTGAAGATTGAATTGGATCGGATCAAGTAATTGAATCTCTTACATTATGGAGATTGGATCAAGAAAGTATTGGAGACATATCTCCAACGGTCAATTTATTAATGGACTTTATTATTATTTTGTATTGCTATTATAATTGTTGGTTTTAAGGGAATCTCTTATATATTTGTAAGAAAATGTGTAAATGAATTCTCTCTTGTTTTTCTAAGCCAACAATATTATATTAATAACCTAAAAGGTTATAAAACTAATCAATAAAAGCAACTAAAAATATCATTTTAAGCATCTTAAAAGGGCTTGCATTAATAATATATAAAATGTGATATTGTACATGATAAATTGTTATAAGAAAGATCGATGTAAAGGAGAGAAGTCAAGTTCTCAATAACGGATGAAATTTCACCTGAAACATATAATTAAATATAAAATTTATTAATATTTTCTAGTATACCCATGGTTTCTTTGTTGAGCACTATAGGCATATGCTTTCTTTTCCTTTTTTAAAAAAATGTAAATTTCATTCGATTTAATAGTATTTAGATAGCACCAAAAAATTTAATTATAATGAAAAGAAACCTCAAATTTATAAATCCCTAAGTAAGAAAAAAAAACACCACAAGAGATCACAAAAAAAAGGGTCACTATAGTTTCGTTCAATGAAGAACTCGTAAGAATCTAGGGAAGTTTAAAAAATTGGGTTCATGGAATCTGTTTTAGTGTTGATGCTAATCAAAAGGTCTCTATGAAGTGTGCATCATCATTAGAGGAGACTGGCAGCAAAAAATGGGTGGAAGAAGGAAACATGTGCCTCCATGTTGCGAAAGAAGCAATTAATGCGGTGGCCTTGGAAAATACTTGTGGTACCAGCAGTAGTCAAGATTTGTTGTAGTCTGATGTACGTCCGGATGGATTGAGGCAGGGATAGGGCTCGTAATGCTTTGGAACAAATTGAAGGAGCCACCGTTATTGGTAAGGCATCGGGGATGAGATTATAAAGATAATTAATAATATATAACAGAGTGCCACGAGAAAAAAAAAAGATTGCATAATTGTAACAAGGAGAAGAAATTCAAATTTGTACCTGTTAAGTTGTTCATAGAAAGATCAATGACCTTGAGTGAAGTCACGTTTCTTCTAGTTGATGAAATATCGCCTGAAATATATAATTAAATTTGTAAAATTTATTTGGTGATAGAATTATGTTTTGTTTTGTTCAGTGTAATAGTGTGAATGAGTATCTCTGCGGTAAGATCTATAATCAGAGCTAGAACTCTTTGAAATTTTTAAATTTTTTCCTCAAACTTATAATTAATTGCTCTCCAAATATTGAATGAAGTTTTTGGATTTTTCCCAAAAAGTTGTCCAAAAAAAGTCAAGATAAAGTAATCAACCATATTCAAAGAGAGATAGCCAAAAAAAATTTTGTATTGCAGTGAAATATGTTGCAATTGCAATTGAAAAATGTTAAAGATTGAGGAAGGAACAGCACCTGCAGTTAATAAAATCAATTCATTAACTGACATAATTTAGACAAGGGGCCTCACTATGATAAAATTCCCACATGCAATAAATAACACAAATTGAACTAAATTTGCTGAGATGACTAACTGTTATAATATGTAATACACACGTGATTAGTGTGGTAAATAGGTGATTAGTAAGTTTTCATTATGTTGTAAGTTGTTATCGTCAGTTAGGCATTAGTTGCCTATATAAGCAGTGTATTGAGGACTGATGAAACCAGAAATACATCTTCAAATAATACATCATTTCTTCCTTAGGTTCTTGTATTCAATATTCTTTCATGGTATCAGTCGCTAGGTTCTGATTCGGCATGGTTACTCCGCCCTCCCCTGACTCTGATGTTGGTGAGCCAAGCGGCTCTATTTTCACTGGTGAGCGCATCGGCACCACATTTCCTCGCCATGACTTGTGAAGTTAGCTGATGACACGTTCATTCAATGGCGACAACAGGTACGACTTATATTCACTGGTTATGATCTGTTTGGATTTTTGATGGTTCTCTCGCCGCTCTGATGATATTTATCCAAGCTTCCGATGGTACACTTCTCACTAGTCCTTCGGCTACTATTTTTAATCAACAAGACAATTTACTAACCTCTTGGTTGCTTTCGACCATTAGCTCTTCCGTTTTGTCTTCGTTCACAGACGTTTGCACCGCCAGTGATGTGTGGACTCTGGCTAATAGCTTGTTTGCGGCTGACACTAGTATGAAGCAGCTGCAACTTCGGCATGCTCTTCACTCTCTCCAAAAAGGAAGCTTGTCTGTTCGTGCGTATGTTGACAAGATAAAAGGCTTGTGTGCTCTTCTTGTTGCCTCTGGTTCTCCGATCTTGGAGGCTAAGAAGACGGTAGTGTTGCTCTCAGGTCTTTCCTCCAAGTTTGAGGCTGTTGTCTCGTCTACGTCCCTCTCCTTGACGCCGTTACCATTTCAACAATTAGTTGATGCGCTTCTTGAGTGTGAAGCTCGTCAAATAAGATCTGCTCAAGAGGTGTTAGTTGCTGCAAATTTTGTGGAGGGCTCTTCGACGCAAGAGGTGGCCGAATCTTCTCGTGGCGGTCGCTCCTCTGCTCGTGGACGAGGCCAGAGTTTTCGCCCTCATGTTCAGTGCCAGATCTGCAGTAGATATGGCCATCTTGCTCAATGATGCTGCTATCGGTATCATCGTGATGATCAATCGCTGATCGGTCAACCACTAGCATCTCATGATGAATGGATATTGGGGCCAAATGTGAACGTCTGGCCTGGTGCTGTTGTGAGTGATGGCAGGGGCAGTTTTCAGGTTGCTAATGGTCATGGTCAAAATTGGGATGCTGCTATCGGTATCATCGTGATGATCAATCGCTGATCGGTCAACCACTAGCATCTCATGATGAATGGATATTGGGGCCAAATGTGAACGTCTGGCCTGGTGCTGTTGTGAGTGATGGCAGGGGCAGTTTTCAGGTTGCTAATGGTCATGGTCAAAATTGGGGGTTCTATGGCCAACCGAATTTTCTAAATTCAAGAGAAAGATTTGTCCATCCTAGTGTCAGACCGATGGTGGGAGTGGACCATGTGGGCCTCTTAATGTTACACTTGGGCCAAGTGTGCTGCCGTTTGGTGATAGACCACCTAAGAATGGGACTTATTTGACAATGGTACTTATTTGACAACAAATAATCGGGTGAGGACAGAATTGATTCAAATTTTAAAAAAAATTGAGAAAGTTATGAAACCTAAAAAAGAGTTACCATTCAAATATATCGATATCAAGTTTGAAAGATTTTCAATCGTTCTAAGAATTCATCTTTTAAAATCGTTGTTATACAATAACAAGTGTTCTAATTTTGACAAATTACGACAACTCCAATGAAGTAGTTTTTGGATAAAGATAGACTTTTAAGTTTATGTAAGTAACCAAACCATGATGGGAGTTCTCCATCGAAACTGTTGTTATTAAAGTTTAAATATTTGAGACGATGTAATTTAGTTAGCTCAATGGGTAAAAAGCCATGAAAATTATTGCTATGAATGTCGAGCCAAGTAAGGAAAGATAAATTCCCCAATTGAGAAGGGATGGTGCCTGTGAGATCCATATTTGACAAATCGAAAGCAATGAATCTATAGTGTCTGGATCCATAAGTGACACCAATCCAATTGCAAACTGAAGTAGAAGTAGACCAATTGGTTACTAAGAGATTACGAGGATCATGACTTATATAAGATTTCAGTGCTAGAAGATTTAATTGATCAACGATGATATTGAGTGAATTTACAAGCAAGATGCACCAAAAATCACCAACAGCGCAAACATAAGAAAGGGGAGGAAGATAGTTTTAGCCATGAAGTTGGGTGTGGGTGTAAGGCCCAATTTTGGCCCGCTCCCAATAAATAATAATTGAACAGTCTATTTTTTTACAAAATTCAAAGTCCAATTACAATATCAGACCCAAAACCTGAAGCCCAAATTAAAAGGTCAAAATAAAAACTAGACTTAACTCAAAACTTAAACTATCAGCCCAAAATAAAACTAAACCTAATAGGCCCAAACCTAAACCATTCAACCTAACTTTACCCCAACCCCAATAAAAAACAAAAGTAAACAAACCCTAGGTGCACCGCACCTAGGGTCTTCTGACCTCTACCATCGCTAATCGACCGCCTGCAAAGATCGCCCCTCCACTTGCAGTGCACTGCAAGGATAAAAGAAGAAAAGAAGCAAAAATAAATAATGATATTGTAAAATGGCTATATAAGCCAAGCAAAAATCCATTGTAACTCCTTCGAACATTTTTTGAAAAAAAAACACAACAAATTTCGAATACAAAAAAAGATTCAAACACAAAAACAGAGATTGAATACAACAAAATATCAGATTCGTCTATACAAAGTAATCAAAAAAGCAATAATCTGTTGAAGAACGAGCAAAGGTTTTGTTTTTATTTTATTTATTTCTTTTTTTCTTCATTTTCCTTTTAAAAACTGTTTATATATGTATATAAATTCAAAATATAAAAAAACTTACCCTTTGGAGTTCCGATCGTCATGCACGATGGTCGACGACAGTGAACCACGGGGGCGATCGGTCAGACCTCAGGCCATTTTAGAGAGAATAAAAAGGGATGAGGAGTTTTTTTTCTGAATAGGGTGTAAAATGAATTTTTTTTCTAAAAATTTTGCCTTAAATAGGCTTCCAAAGCGGCGTCGTTTTGGGCAAGCCTTTCAGACACCAAAATGACGTCTTTTTAGCCCTAGAATCCGCGTGTTGACCCAACCCACCAGAAGGGATCCGCGTGTTTTTGCTTTTGAGGCTAATTGCACTTTCAGCCCTTCAGCTTTTTAATTAGTTTGTAATTAAGTTTCTTTTTATTTTTAATTTGTGCCCTATAATTTATTTCGATTTTCAATTTAGTACCCCTGCACCAGCGCGTTTTGGATGGGAGGAATAATTTTCCTTTTTGTCCCTCCTTGTTATTCGTGCATGAGAATTGGTCCTTTTCTTTTTTATTTATTTCGGATTGGCCCCAAATTTCTATTTTCTATTCAAATAAGTCTCCTTTTGTTATTTTTGCTATTTTATTAATTAATTTAATTATTACCATAATTATATTTTCTTTTATGACTTTTTTATTATATTATATCATTAACTTTTATTATTATTACTATTATAATTATATTCTCTTTTGTATTTATTTACTTATTATTATATTATTAATTAATATAGTATTATCATTACAATTATTATTATATTTCTTCTTATATTTATTTGCCTAAGTTTTATTACATACATTTATTTTATTATATAGATTATTATTTATTTATTTCTCCTTTTCTATAATTTTATAACTTTTTATTTATTATTATTATTATTATAACACCACCATTATTATTGTTAATATGATTTCTTAATATGTTTTACACTATATTTGTTTATTTATTTGTTTAATATTTCTTTTAGTTACAATTTTTAGTTTTTACTATTTTCCTTTTTATTTTGGCTCACTTATTTTCATCTTTATTATTGTCGTTCATATTAATGCCTTTATTATTTTTCATGCATATTAATACCATAATCCATTTTTACTTCACTATAAAATTGTGTTACATTTTACCCGACACACAAATTGTGTTTTTTTTTTAAAATAAGCAATATTTTATATTTTGAGATTCGAAAAGTCATTTCCCAACTTACAGGGTTTCAACTTTCTCGACAAATCCAAATAAACAAACGTTTTTAAAGCATAAAATTTTAAAATATTCTCTGGAATTATGAAAATTCGTGTTCTAACTTACAAAATACGATTTCTTTCTAAAACCGAGAGGATCAAATGCCTTTCAAAGTAAATAAATTTTTCGGTATTTATTCTCGTTTCGAGAATTAAAGACATTGTATCTTAACTTACGGGACATAATTCTTTTTCTCGATCAACGTAAAATATGCCATTTTCTTAAAAAAATTCAATTAAGTAATATTTTAATGAAGGATCGTATTTTAAAATTTCTCAAATTTTTATTTTTCGACCCTAAGACATTAATTAATCAATTAGGCACCAATTTTTGGGTGTTACGAGGATGCTAATCCTTTCTCGTGCGTAACCGACTCCCGAACCCGTTTTCTAAATTTCGTAGACTAAAATCGTTATTTTAATAAATCAAATCGTTTATTAGAAACAACTATCTTACGAGAGGACTCGATCACACCTCATCAAAAAGATCGGTGGTGACTCTCATATTCATTTTATTTTAAAATCAAAAGTCGATCACCTTTTTAAAAAAAAAAAATAGTTTCGATAGTGACTATAAAACAAATCATAAATTGCAAAATAGCTGAATTAATACTTTCGTAATGTTAGTTGAATATTCTTTAAATACTTCGATTCCAGCCCCTTCATAGATCATCATCATCATCATCATCATAATAATAATAATAATAATAATAATAATAATAATTCAGGCCTCCAATCGTTGTACAAGTAAAAAGGCGATCATATTCTGCGAAAATTCCAAATATAAAAAGTCTAAACAACTGACGTAAGGTGAAAAATAAAAACCTCATATCTACCGTGTTGACTATGCACCCTACTATATTTTGTCATAGATTCTAGATCTTAATAATTTTGATAAAAAGAAAACATTATCATTAACATGTCATATCGTAAAATTATGTAGATTTTTATAATTTCAATAAAAATTCGAGGAAAATAGAGGAAATTAATGAGATTGAAAAGAACACATCGATGGAATGATCCTGGTTTCAAGATAAAAAAAAATATTTTGTAAACAAAGACCCGATTAACGATGTATACCGTAAAAGTTGTTCACATGGAATATTATAATTTTCAAGTGACGGAATTCTGCACTCTTGTTTTGTCATTATCTTGGTTTTCCACAAATACATCCAAGATTAAATTTGTTTATGATATTTCGTGTTGCTTTAAATAAAATGATCCTAAAATGCTGAGAAAGATCCTGTTAACCTAACACTACTAACTTCTGTCTATGCGAATATGGATTGCTAATGCTAAATGTCATTGTTAAATGATGTAATTTTTAGTGTAACAACAAAAAGTCCTTGTGGGATTGTTGTATATACTTTCGTTGTCTTCAGCATACACAACAATTTTGCAAATAAGAAAATAATGTCATTTTCAAATATAGCGTTTTTTTAGCGATGACTTAATTTATTTGTCTAAAAATGTTTACGATATCTTTACCACGATGGTAATATTTTATTTACAAAACTATTATGTAACAATAATATATTGGTTGCAAATTAGAATTGGTAACAATGTAAATTTAGATGCTAAAACTCTTACATAACAGTAATACTATTGATTGTCAAATATTATTTTATAATAATATTTTAATTTGTTGTGTATTATATCATTGCGAAGAATTTATTTTAACAATCATAAAATGTGGTTGTCAAATACTTTACGCAACAATAATAATATGGTTGTTAATACTTAGGGATGGCAAAAAAATACGAATCCAATAGATTTTGACTCAACCCAATATGTAAGGGTGGAATTTTTTATTTTTGGAATCGGGTTTCGGGTGAGATGGGGCAGATTTTGATTTTAAAATCAGTCGGGGCAAAGTTTAGGAATAATTTGCCTCGCCCTACCCATAGATATATACAAAAGTACCCTTGTATATAACTTTGGATTTTTTTTCAAAGGTTAAACTCTGTCATTAGTTTTTATATTTTGTGAAAGTTTTTAATTTAATCCATGTACATTAATTTGATTATTTTTAGTTCTTATACTTTTCAGATTTTAAAATTTCAATCCTCTCCAAATGATAAACTATTAATTTCATTCAATTAAGTTATGTTATTTCCTAATATGATGCTAAAAGCATATTATCATATGTGTAATGTTATTTTAGCTTCTTCTTTTTTCACATATTACTCACTAAAATTTAATTAATGGATTAATGAAGATATTTTGCATCAAGATTGAAATTTCAAAATTCAATAAATATGGGGACCTAGAATGATCTAGTTGTAGAATATGAATTAAATTTATAATTGTGTACATAGTATAGGACTAGTAATTGAACTTAACCAAACAGATTTAACTACTACTGTTTGAATCAAGATTGAAATTAATTAATTCAAAAGTACAAAGACTAGTAATAGAATTTAAGCTTTTCTCTCTTCTTTTATTATTTTTTTCTAATTCCTGCACATGTTTTTCTCCTTTCTTCTTCCATTTCATTTTCTAAAGTCCTTTAATTTACAGGACATTGTTTTTTCAATTCATTCTTAAGTGAATCGACATAAAATAATCATTCCCCATTGAATGATTTGAGAGGTTTAAAAAAAAGTCCGTTTGTTACCATATTATTAAGTTGTTAAACAACTCAGCTTATTATGTTTTAATGAAATGTTTATTATTGTAGTTGTTGTTTGTTGTTGAGTTGAAATTCATATCAACGCTTTTATTATTTTTCATGCATATTAATACCGTAATCCATTTTTACTTCACTATAAAACCGTGTTACATTTTACCCGACACACAAATTGTGTTTATTTTAAAATAAGTAATATTTCATATTTTCAGATTCGAAAAGTCGTTCCCCAACTTACGAGGTTTCGATTTCCTCAACAAATCCAAATAAACAAATATTTTTAGAGCATAATTTTTTAAAATATTCTTGGAATTACGAAAAACCGTGTTCTAACTTAAGGAATACGATTTCTTTCTAAAACCGAGAGGATCAAATGCCTCTCAAAGTAAATAAATTCTTCAGTATTTATTCTCGTTTCGGGAATTAAGGACATTGTGTCCTAACTTACGGGACATAACTCTTTTTTCTCGATCAACGTGAAATATGCTCTTTTCTTAAAAAATTGACTAAGTAATATTTTAACGAAGGATCGTATTTTAAAATTTCTCAAATTTTCAATTTTCAACCCTAAGACATTAATTAATCAACTAGGTACCAATTTTTGGGCGTTGTGAGGGTGCTAATCCTTCCTCGTGCGTAATCAACTCTCGAACCCGTCTTTCTAAATTTTGTAGACCAAAATCGTTGTTTTAATAAATAAAACCGTTTATTTATAAGAAATAACCATCTTACGAGGGGACCGATCACACCTCATCAAAAAGGATTGGTGGCGACTCCCATGTTCTATTTCGTTTTCAAAATCAAAAGTCGATCCCCTTTTTCAAAAAAAAAAAAGTTTCGACAGCTAGGCAACTCCACTAGGAACAAAACAAGAGAGTCACAAGTGGATTAATTTTTGTTTTTTTTATCAAAAATTGAAAATTCTTTTAAATTTATGATCCTTTTGTTGCGTTTCATCTGTCATTTTTGTGGTCTTTGTTATAATATGTTTGCTTTATTGGTTTAAACCTTTTGATATATTTCACATATTGCATTACATGATCGCCCGATTATATCCTTTTAAGTGGGAATGAGAAACTACTCCTTCGTGAGGTTTTCAGCTCCGTATAGGATAGTGGATCGCTTTCGGGATACATCCGTACCTATGTCTTCCTGAGATTTTCATCTCTGCATGGCCATAGGGAAATGTATTCTCCTAAACTGAACTCGGTCTATATAAGCCTATAATGGGTGAGGATCAAGGAATCTGCTGGTACGGGTACCTTTACTTTAGAACCGTATCCAATATAGCGATCCTTAAGAGCCCACCCTAGGTAAAACCATTCCAATCCCCTAGTGGTTATCCAAATAGGTGCTCTATTTGTCATTTATGTTTTTTTTGTACTGACGTGTTTCTTTTGTTTTGGGTTTTGACTGCGTTGCATTTTCATAGAAAAGAGGAGGTGGTTCACGTTCAGTTGCTAAATAGAGAGCTTGTCATGGAAAATGGATTTCTTAATAAAGTGAAAGATAATGCGGTCATCCGAATATGAGTTGAGGCAGCACAACGAGAGAAAGGTGATAGTCTTATGGAGGGATACGTGTCGGAGTTGTGGGATTTCACTCGTATTAACATAACACAAAATAATCTTCAAAAGATGAAAGAAATATGGGATCAATAGGATGACGAGATCAAGCAACTATTCTACTATCATTATGGTGATTTGCCCTATCTATTCTTTATGAAAGTGCACGAGCACCTATTCGGAGCTCTCGCCCAGTATTGGAACCCTACTTATTGCTGTTTTACTTTCGAAAAAGTGGATTTGGTACCTACCATGGAAGAGTACACGGCCTTGCTTTGTTGCTCGAAGATTCAAGCCGGCAAAGCTTATTTGAGAGTCGTCAACGTCCTAGCTTTCTTAAAGAAGATAACGAGTATCACAAGAATGAGTGAGCAATGGGTCACAACCTGGATCGAGCAAAAATAATCTAGTAGAGGCATCCATTAGAAAGTTCGCGAGATTTGATCTTAACATCCAGATTTGAAGAAAGGGATCGATGTCTTCGCTTGGAGTATGAGGGCAAGGCCGTATAAATATCTGTTTTATGTAAAGAGATTTATTTTCTAAAAAGTTGTTCTAATAGAATTGAATAAGAATCAACGCCTCTTTTTTGCATTCATTTCATGCATTAGCATTGCATTGCATCATATGCAGTAAAACTCATGAAAGACCCTAAAATAATGGCAGTTACCATGGAATATCGTTACAGTACACGAGGAAAAACTAAAGCAATGGACCAAAGGTTGAAGAGATTAGAGCAAATGCAAATACAGATGCAAGAGAAATTGGGCAAAATTCAACAAGATATGAAGGATCAGATGCTAGAATTCCAAAGAAACATGATGAGCCAGTTAACCCAGATACTAGCTAGAGGGTTAGAAAAAGGACAAAATCCTATGGTCAATTCTGGGGACGATAACGAGGACCCTACTTATCATTCAGGCTTTACCTTAACCAACACCCAAGTACAACCAGACGCGTATCTACAAAGGGTGTCTGTTAACATCAGACCCTAATATTAGATTGGTACCTCGGCACCGTTAAATTTTTCGACGGGTTCAGGCTTTAGTCTGGGGGATAATCCAATCAATCCAGTTGTCCTTGATCTGGATGATCTAGCAGAAACAAAAAAGGTGAGAATGGAGCTCCCAAATCAATACTTTAAAGGCTTTGAAGAAGAGGAAAATGGGGTGAATAATGTGAGTATGTATAACAAGGGCTATTTAAAGTCGATTATCGTAAGCCAGCCAAGGACGGCAACTACTAGCCATCAGGTCCCCCCAAGGCAAGATTCTAATCCAAGATCAAACTCAGAAAAACTCCAATTCACACTCATCTCAATCACGTATAGGGAGTTGTACCAAAGTTTGTTTGATGCACATGTCGTATCCCCTTTCTACCTAAAACCTATGCAGCCCCCGTACCCCAAATAGTATGATGCGAATGCCCAATGCCAGTACCACATGGGAATCACAGGACACTCGATCGAGAACTGTAATGTTTTCAAAAAATAATCAAAAGACTCATCAAAATGGGTATTGTGAAATTCGATAAACCCTCTGGTGTAGAAAATCTGTTACCCAACCATTCTGACAAAGGGTTTAACTCGATAATCAATAATGCAGGGAAGAGAATCAAGATGAATGTAGAATAAGTGAAAAAATCCACGGGGAAGGATTTGGAAGAAAATGGTAGAAGAAGGATTAATCACTCAAGATTTATGGGAGAAACTCGGAGAAGCAAGTGTGAGTTCTATGATGAAGAGGGTCACGAGATTGAAAAGTGCAGTGAATTCAAAGCCTTGATGCAAGGCCTGATGGATAATAAGGAACTAGAATTCTTTTGGAAATTGGAGCATCAATGCTATATTCGAATAAAGAATTGGAAGAGAAAATTTATCAGGCATTTGCCCTTATGAGCCTGGAAGTGTTCTGAACAATTGGACTACGAAAGAGATTCTTTTAGTTTTTAGAGTTAATTTAGAGTAATGTTTAAAACATACTTACTGCTTAAAGCCTTGAAGCAATAAGAATCCTTTTGTGAAATAGGCTTATGGCCAACATATTTATTTCAATGAAAAATGCATTTTTTGTGTCTTATTCTGAGCAAATATTCTTTTATTTCTTCATTTTATTGATATTCATACCATATAAATAATTATTCTTAGATTCATTTGTTTTTTTAGGACTTCCTTCGTACCTATAACAGGTCTCCAGATATCAACGACATGAGCGACGCTACTACTGACCTAGAACTCCTTTTGAGCGAGATATGTGTCTAGAGGGATCTTAAGACTTTGATAATGACAAAAACTGTAACTTGTCTTCGGAGTTGTTAAGGATGGTAGAACAAGAGAAGAAATAGATCCTACCTCACAAAGAGTCGGCAGAAATTGTGAACTTAGGATACGAACAAGAAAAGAAAGAGGTGAAGATTAGAGCCTGCATGGCCGAAGAAACAAAGCGAGACCTCATTGAGTTACTTTAAGAATTCAAATATATCTTCGTATGGTCGTATCAAGATATGCCCGGTCTAAATATTGATATCGTAGAAGAGTACACGACCTTGCTCCTTTGCCTGAGATTCAAGCCGGCAAAGCTTATTCGAGAGTCACCAACGTCCCAACTTTCTTAAAGAAGCTAATGAGTATCACAAGAATGAGTGAGTAATGGGTCACAGCCTGGATCGAGCAAAAAGAAGCTAGTAGAGGCATCCATTGGGAAGTTCGCGAGATTTGATCTTAACATCCAGATTTGAAGAAAGGGATCGATGTCTTCGCCTGGAGTATGATGGCAAGGTCGTATAAATATCCGTTTTATGTAAAGAATCAATGCCTCTTTTTTGCATTCATTTCATGCATTAGCATTGCATTGCATCATATGCAATTGATCGTGTCTGAAAGTCTTAAAATTTATAAAAAGAGAATGATTGAACCTGGAAACTAACTATGACAATGATTTAAGGTAAGCGCACCTATAGTGTGGTAGTATAGCTAAGGCAAGACCAAATTGTCAAACCCAAAGAAACCAAAAGTACTAATACTAACTTTCTTTCTATTATTTAGCCTAAGAATTAAGAGATTGGTTGTTTAATCTAAAATTAACTAACTACTAAGCTAAAGATGCAAAGACAAAGAGAATGAAATTGGGAAATACTTTTGGGAAAACTCAGTTGATTAAGACAATACCCAAGGAAGAATCCACCTAGACTTTACTTGTTATCTAACCCTAAGCAGACGATTTATTCATTTGACTTGATCCATAGGATTCCTTAATTTATATTAATACCTTCGTCGAGGCTACTAACGTCTAACCCTAGGTTGATTAATTAAATCTCTTTCTAATTAAAACCCCTAGAATCGTATTAACTCGATCTATGGACTCCCATATTAGGTTTGACTCTAATCCGACAGATTTTCGTCACCCTATCTCTAGAAGCGCGAGCAAATCCGCTTAATTATGCTAGATCTACTCTTAGACAGGGACTTTTGCTCCACCACCTAAGCACATCAAACTTGAATCAATATCCCGAAAATGTCAACACAAGAATTAAGAACACATAATTAAGAACAAATCAAATATATATCATATAGTTTAGAAAATAATAACAAGATCTGTCCTAGGTTTCATCCCCCTCAGGTATCTGAAATGTTTAGTTCATAATAAGAAAAGAATACATCTCAGAAGAAAAGATAAAATAAAATATAAGAAAACCCTAAAACTCCCTAAAGGAATTAAAGGAGAGATCCTCCATATTGAGTATGATTTTGGTTTTTATGAGATGAATCAACTGGCTTCTTTAAGTGAATCCCACAAATCTAACCTTTCTGGCTCGGCTCTTTGGCCTAGATGGATGCCCCACTAGAACGCTCTAACAGAAGGGTTCTGTCGAACCCCGTCGAACTCCCCTCTTAAGTTGCCCCTTAGGGTGTTTATATAGGCTTTGAGATGCCTTACTTGGCCCGAAAGTATCCAAATTTGACTAAGATTACTCTTTGCCATGGCAGGGACACGCCCATGTGGCACGGTCGTATGAATCGACTTCAGGCCGTGTTCTAGCCTGTTAAAGGGGCACGGCCGTGTGGCTTGGGTCCAGGCCGTGTTTATTTTCTACTTTGGCCCATTTGGCCCGTTTTTGGCCCGTTTCTCATTCTTTTCATCCTCTGGTGCTTTCCTGAGTATAAAACATGAAAACAAAGGATTAGGAGCACCTATTTACATAATTCAGGGGATAAATCATCCAAAAGTATGCTAAATGTGGGATTAAAATATGTTTTTTTTACGGTTTATCAAATACCCCCACACTTAAGCTTTTGCTTGTCCTCAAGCAAAATTCTCAACGTAGAATTAAAACGAACTTTCCACAATTCATAATTCTCATCAACAATGTCTCATCATAATTCATAGATAATTCAAACATGGATGATTTAACTCAAAGAGTCCTAAAGATTCAAACAATCTAAGTCATACATTCGTAGCACGAAAACATAGGCGTTTCCCCTCCTCTAAATAATTACCTCTGATTCAAAATCGACAAGAGTAAAGATTTACTCAAATCACTCGAGGTGTTTAAGGTTCAAGAAAGCACTTATAAGTCAAACATGAAAAGTTAATCCCATAGGCTTGCATGAAAATCAAATCTCCACCACTATAAAATGAGATGATACACAAATAAAAAAGTCTTTAAAAAGTGTTGTAATGGGGCTTAGGTTAAGGGTTTGGATAAAGGTTGAATTAGAGGGTTAAAATCGAGATTGAAATGACAAATTACCTAACTAGAAATAATGAATTGATATATAAAAAATTATATCAATTGAAAACTAATACTAATAATATGAGCTTCTTCTCAAGATGTAAGTTTACTGTTTAAGCTCACTTAATCACAAACTGAATAAACTTTGATTTTTTTTTTATTTTTTTAGAACAAATCATAATACAAGATAAATTCATATACTAAAATAAAATAATTAGGCAACTGATCAAATCAAATCCCCAAAAAAGGGTAGTCAAAAGGAATGGTTATAATAAATATGAGATGGGTTTGGGGTTAATATAAGTGGGTGAGTCAATAAATAGGGTTTGTTATGGTCAAAGGGTTCACTAGGGGTTAATTATGGAGGTAGGCTTTTATGGAGTAAGTGGGTTAAAACCTAGGTGCCTTTATCATCTCTGTATATCAAATCAGAGGTATGGTCTTGACATGTATAATCGAAGCAAGTTCTAGAATAACAAATCAATGTTGACACACTCATAATCAATAAAGTGAGCACAAAAACAAATATATGTGATAAACCGTAAAAGTAACATATTTTAATCCCACATTTAGCATGCTTTCGGATAATTTATCCCTTGATTTATGTAAAAAGGTTCTCATAATCCTTTCTTTTCATATCTTATACCTAGGAAAGCACCCGAGGATGAAAAGAACATAAAACGGGCCCAAAACAGAGTAAATGGGCCAATTCACGAAATTGACATGGCCTGGACTTAAACCCACATGACCGTGCCTTGTCGAGCATCTAGAACACGGCCTGACCCTCGATTGACACGGCCATGCCTCATTAAAGAAATCTGAACACGGCCTAACCCACGATTTACACGGGCGTGTGCCATGGCCATGCCATTACTGTGGGAAAGACCAATTTCACTGAGATTTGGATGCTTTGAGGCAAAGAAACACATTCCTAAGTCTACTTAAACACCCTAGGAGAAGTTCTACTTGAATTAGAATACTTAGAAGCCAAGTAAAGCATCTCAAAGCCTATAAAAACACCCAAGGTAGCAACTTAAAGGGGCGTCAAGCTAGGACAAAGAGCCAAGCCAGAAAGGTCAGAGTTGTGGGAATCACTCGAAGATAGCCAGTTGATTCATCCCAAGAAGCCGGAATTATACTCAAAATGGCAGATTTCTCCTTCAATTCATTCAGGGAGTTTTAAGGATTTCTTATTTGAGATGTTTTCTTTATTTGTTATGAACTAAACCCCTCAGATACCTGAAGGGGATGAAACCTAAATGAATCTTGTTATTGTTTTCTAAATTATATGATAAATACTTAGTTTGTTCTTAATTATGTATGCTTAATTCAAATTTGATGTGCTTAGGTGGAGGAGGAATAGACCCTGCTTAAGAGTAAATGCACTATAATTAAGCGGAGTTGATCGTACGCCTAGAGATAGGGTGACGAGATTTTTTCGAATTAGGGTGAAACCTAATATTGGAGTCCATAGATCGATTTACTGCTATTCTAGGGGGTTATTATTCGAGAAAGAGATTTCCATTAATTAACCTAGGGTTAGACGTTATTCACCTCGAGAGAGGGTTAAATATACGTTAGGGAGTCCTACGGATCAAACTAAGTGAATAAATCATATGGTTCAGTGTTAAATAACAATTAAAGTCTAGGTGGATTCTTTCTGAGGGTATCATCTTAATTAGCTGAGTTTTTCTTCAAGTAATTTCCCAATTCATTCTTTTCATCTTTGCGTCTTTAGCTTAGTAGTAGTTAATTTAGACTAGATTAAAACAACTTCAATTATTTTAGGCTAAATAATAAAAAGAAAGTTAGTATTGGTACTCTTAGTTCCTTTGGGTTCGATAATCCGGTCTTACCAAAGCTATACTACTATTCGATAGGTTCACTTGCCTTTAATCATTGTCAGAGTTAGTCTCTAGGTTCGATCATTCTTATTATAAATATTAAAACTCGACTGTTTGACACGATCAAGTTTTTGGCGCCGTTGCCAGGGAACTAAAATATTAAGAAAGCTTTATTTTTATTACTTTAGCCATTATTTTTATTTTTTGCAATTTACTTTTATTCTTATTTTTATTTTAGGTTAAATTTTGATTTTTCTAAATTTTCTTTCTTTCTTCTCCTAGCAGGTACCTCTAGTTTATGACTAGAAGGAACCCGAAAGGACCACTAGTATACGACAGTGATATCAAAGCTACCGCACGTAAAAATCGTAGAGAAATTAGGCGAGCCTTAAATTACGTAGAAGAAACATAACAAGACTCCGATCCTACTGAAGGGATGAAGGAAAATAATCCACTACCACCAGACGTGCAAGAAAATAATGCTCTGCGTACTATGTATGATTATGCTAAACCTCATTTAGCAGGAGCAGAATCTAGTATTGTTAGGCCTGCTATAGCTGCTAATAATTTTGAATTAAAGCCTAACACAATACAAATGATTCAACAGTTTGTTCAATTTGATGGTTTGCAGGATGAAGATCCTAATACTCATATAGTTAATTTTTTAGAGTTCTGTGATACCTTCAAAATAAATGGCATTTCTGATGATGCCATATGTCTTCAGTTATTTCCCTTTTCATTAAGGAATAAAGCCAAGCAGTGATTGAACTTGTTACCACGAGGGTCAATCACTACATAGGAACAAATGATCGAAAATTTTTTATTAAAATATTTCCCATCAGCCAAAACGGCCAAATTACGAAATGATATCTCTTCTTTTTTGCAGATGGATTTAGAGACATTATACAACGCATGGGAGAGATACAAAGATCTCTTGAGAAGGTGTCCGCACCATGGCCTACCCTTGTGGCTACAAGTTCAAACTTTCTATAACGGAGTAAACCCCTTAACGAGGCAACTAATTGATTCAGCCACTGGTGGAACCCTGAACAACAAAACTCCTGAAGCAGCCTACGAGTTCATTGAAGAGATGTCACTGAATAATTATCAGTGGCACGCTACAAGGACGAAACCGACAAAATTAGCCAGAGTTTACAACATTGATGCAATAACCATGCTATCAACACAGGTAGAGATGATGAATAAAAAAATTGATAGTTTGTGTTCTTCGCAGGTACATCCAGTCATGCAGTACGACGCAAGTGGGACTGTGGCGAATCCTGAGTACCCACCCTGCCAACCGGACACAGAGAACGAACAGATGAACTATATAGGTAATAGTTTCAGATCCAATAATAATCCTTATAGTAATACTTACAATCCAGGTTGGAGGAACCACCCAAATTTTTCATGGGAGGTCAAGGAAATCAAAGACAACAACCTCCTTAAAACTTCCAAAATCAGCCGTATCCACAAGAGAAAAAGCCAAACCTCAAAGAGATGCTGACAAAATTCATGGCAAGCACAAAAAATCGTCTCTAAGACATCGAGAAAACACTTAAAAGTCAACAAACATCAGCTGAAGAGACCAAGAACCTAATCGGGGAACTTACTAAGTCGGTAGGGGAAGTCACAAAAGTAGTCAGACAACTTGCAAAGTTAATGTCCAAACGACCGCAAGGACGCCTACCTAGTAACACTGATATTAACCCAAAGGAACAAATTCAAGCTATCACAGCTCATGATAATAAAGTGTTAGATGAACCCAACTCAATGCAAGAAAACGAGGTAGAAGAAGGTAAAATAGAGGTAACACGGGAAAAGCCAAAGCCAGTAATCAAAGAGTACCAACCTCGCATACCTTATCTCGAAGCAATAAAAAGAGATGATACAGAGGAACAGTTCGGTAAGTTTCTTAAACTTTTAAAGAAATTACATATTAACTTACCTCTTCTTGAAGCTCTTTTCTAGATGCCAGACTCGAGGAAAATTTTAAAATAGCTCTTGACTAACAAACGCAAATTAGATGAAGAACTACATATGGAATTAAACGCAGTATGCTCAGCAATGTTACAAAATAGACTACCACGGAAGCAAAAAGATCCAAGGAGTTTTACTATTCCTTGTTTAATTGGTAGACTAAATGTTGATAACACATTAGCTAATTTAGGGGCAAGTATAAATGTCATGCCTTATACACTGTTTAAACAATTAGGTCTAGGGAAGCCCAAACAAACTAGGATGAGTATTCAATTAGCTGATAAAACTGTTAGAATTCCTAGGGGCATTATCAAAGATGTTCTTGTTAAAATCGATAAATTTATTTTCCTAGTAGATTTTGTTGTCTTAGAAATGGATGAGGATAATTCAATCCCCTTAATTTTAGGAAGACCTTTCTTAACAATTGCCAGGACTAAGATTAATGTTGGTACAGGAGAACTCATTCTTCATGTAGGTGACGAATCAATCAGTCTACAAGCTCTTGAATCGGACAGGACATCAAGTGATGAAGGTGAGAAAGTAAATTCAACTGTTAACCAAATTGTTCAACTTTCACCACAGAAAACACCACAAGGATATAACCCTGAGCCAAATCATAGACCCCAAGCCAACAAAGATGAATTACATATAGAACAAAGCCTTAGGGTTGACAAACTAAAAGAGCAGGAAACACAAATCGAAGAGGATCTGCATGAAGTAAAACCTAAGGAGCCACTAGAAGAGCTCAATAGAACATCAAACCACTTCAAAATAGGAGACCATGAACTGTTAGACAAAGCAGACCCTCTGATCGTGTCAAACAATCGAGTTTTAATATTTATAAAGAATGATTGAACCTATAAACTAACTATGACAACGATTGAGGCAAGTGTTCCTATCAAACAATAGTATAGTTTAGGCAAGATTATTTTATCGAACCCAAGGGAACCTAAAAGTACTACTACTCACTTTCTTCCTATTATTTAGACTGAAATATGGAGTGATTGGTTTATTAATCTAAAAAACTAATGAAACACTAAACTAGATGCAAAGATAAAAGAATGAATTGGGAAAGACTTGTTGGAAAACTCAATTGATTAAGACGATACCCTCAGGAAGAATCCACTTAGACTTCACTTAATATCTATCCCTGAACCATATGATTTCTTTACTTAGCTTGATCCGTGAGACTCCCTAACCTATATTAAACCCTCTCTTGAAGAGAATAACATCTAACCTTAGGTTAATTAGTGGAACTCTCGTTCTTTTATAATAACCCCCTAAGGAAGCAGTAAATCGATCTATGGATTCCCATATTAGGTTTCACCCTAATCCAGCAAAATTTCATCAACCTATCTCTAGGCGTGCGATCAACTCCACTTAATTATGCTAGATCTACTCTTAGGCACGGGTCTATTCCTCCTCCACCTAAGCACGTCAGATTAAATTAATCAACATAATTAAGAATAAACTAAGTATTTATCATATAATTTAGATATCAAATAACAAGATCCATCATAGGTTTCATCCCCTTCAGGTATCTGAAGGGTTTAGTTCGTAAAAAAATAAGAAAACATCTCAAGAGAAAAGATAAAACAAAACATAAGAAATCCCTAAAACCCCCCAAAAGAATTGAAGGAGAGATCCTCCGTCTTGATTAGAACTCCGGCTTTTTGAGATGGATCAACTGGCTACCTTCGAGTGATTCCCTAAAAGACAAAAGTTCTAGCAAAAAATCTCTGCCCAAAACTTCCTCCCTGAATGTCTGCCTTGGGTTGTTTATATAGGCTTTGAGATGCTTTACTTGGCTCCTAAGTATCCAAATCCAAGTAGATTTCCTCCTAGGATGTTTAGGTAAACTTAGGAATGTGTTTCTTTTCCTTCAAGCATCCAAATCCGAGTGAAATTGCTCTTTCCCACTGCAGGGCACGCCCATGGCACACGCCCATGTAAGTCTTGGCCAGACCGTATGTGGACTTATCGATGGGAGCACGGCCGTGTGAATTGGGGTAAGGCCATGTTCTAGATGAATGGCGAGGCATGGCCGTGTGGCATGAAGTCTAGGCCATGTCGATTTCATAGGTTGGCCTAAATTGGTCCGTTTTAAGCCCGTTTTGTGTTCTTTTTATCTTTAGGTGCTTTCTTGAGTATAAGACATGAAAAGAAAGGATTAAGAGCACCTTTTTACACAAATAAAGGATAAATCATCCAAAAACATACTAAATGTGGGATTAAAATATGTTACTTTTACGGTTTATCACCTTCGCATTACCACATTAGACCTGAAGGTAAAAGAAGAAATTCCTCTTAAGGTACACAATATCTTCCCACACGAAACAATCGAGGTAAGTGATCGTGTCAAACAGTCGAGTTTTAATATTTATAACAAGAATGATCGAACTTGGAGACTAAACAACGAATAAAAGCAAGTGTACCTATCGAACAGTAGTATAGTTTAGGCAAGACCGGATTGTCAAACCCAAAGGAACTAAAAGTACTAATACTAACTTTCTTTTTATTATTTAGCCTAAAATAAGTGAAGTCATTGTAATCTAAACTAAATTAACTACTACTAGGCTAAAGATGCAAAGACGAAAAGAATGAATTGGGAAATAACTTGAAGAAAAACTCAGTTAATTAAGATGATACCCTTAGGAAGAATCCACCTAGACTCTACTTGTTATCTAACACTGAATCATACAATTTATTCACTTAGTTTGATCCGTAGGACTCCCTAACGTATATTAAACCCTTTCTTGAGGCGAATAACGTCTAACCCTAGGTTAATTAACGAAAATCTCTTTCTCAAATAATAACCCCCTAGAATAGTAGTAAATCGATCTATGGATTCCCATATTAGGTTTCACCCTAATCCGGCAAAATCTCGTCACCCTATCTCTAGGAATGCGATCAACTCAGCTTAATTATGCTAGATCTACTCTTAAGTATGGTCTATTCCTCCTCCACCTAAGCACATCAAATTTGGATTGAGCATACATAATTAAGAACAAACTAAGTATTTATCATATAATTCAAAAAATAATAACAAGATTCATCTAGGTTTCATACCCTTCAGGTATCTGAGGGGTTTAGTTCATAACAAATAAAGAAAACATCTCAAGAGAAAAGATAAAACAAAACATAAGAAATCCCTAAAACTCCCTGAAAGAAGTGAAGGAGAAATCTGTCGTCTTGAGTATAATTCTGGGTGTTTTGACATCATCCTCATAAATTTCAAATTTCAAAGCAATATTCAAATTTAGGTTGACAACCTAGCAAAATTTTTATTCTAAAAAATAGACTTATTATGTTTGATTCTCTAGTATCTTAAAATTCAGTCATCAATGCACAATTAACTATGACTTAATCAAGACATATCAATAAAAATCATAAATCAACAGAAATTTCATTCTAATTAGTAATATGAGAAAATACTTTATGAATAAGACTAATTCAGGGACTTGAGAATAATGAAAAAAGTTAGGCACTGTTACCCCCCACTGTAACATCCCGAAATTAGGCCTAGAAGAATTGGGCCCAATGGGCCTTGGACATAGGAATGTTTAAAATTTTTGAGAACAAGAGAATGGCATTATTGAAAATTAGGCTTATTAGTCAAGTGAATTTGGAAGGTTACGAGGTTCCTATGAAGTCTCGGGTTCAAGTTAGGCTATAGGTAAATTCTTGTGTTTAAGCATTTAAGGAGAGAAGATAAGTGGCATCGATGCTTAAAGAAATAAGTGTGCATTTTGTTGGCACAAGGAGTCTATTGGTAAAGGTGGAAAGTGGCGTGTGGAGTGTATTAATGGTCTGAGGTTCAAATCCCACCTAGTGCAAATATTTTTGGATTAAATTTTTGTACTAATAAGGTAAGTGTTGGCTAATGCTTTAATAAGGTAAGTAAGAATTTTTATTGATGGAAAGAAGCCTAAGGAATATGGTAAGGAGGAAGATAAGGAAAAAAGAAGGAAAGAAATGAAAGGAAAGGAAAAGAAGGGAACATGTTGGCTTACAATGTGGAAGATGTTTTGGAAAGAAGTTTATGGTCAACATCCATCCTTTTTGGCAAAGTAATACACGATTTGTCGGGGGAAAGGGATAGCTGGATTTTCTTTAGGCAATTGGCAATTTTTGGTGCTTGAGAGGTTGTTTTCTCCTTAGCTTTTTAGTGTCATTTTTCTTTCTCTAATTTTTCCTCTTAGCCGTAACTCCAAAGCCAAAAAGAGAGTATCTTTTTCCCTTTGATAGTTGAACCTCTCTAATGTTCTTTTGATCATCATCTCATTTCTTCTTCACTATATTTTTCTCAACCATTCTCCCTTACTTTTAAATCGATATTACTTGTAGCTGAACCTTCTTTGTTGTCTTGCTACTAGTGTGAAACCGTATTACTCCTTTCGGCTCATCCTTATTATCAAGGTAAAGGTTCTTTCTTCTTATTACATGTTGTTTGTTCTTTATTCTCTTGACTTGGCTAAGCCGAAACTCTCATCTCTTGGCTAAGCCAAACTTATCCACTTCTTTTTATTTTAAACTCCTCTTGTTCTCTTTTGATAAGGGCCAAATCAAGCCATCCTTTGCTACTATGTATCATTCTCTTAGCTTTGGTTTCGGAAGTCGATTGGTAAGTGGGTGATTAGGCCGAATATTGGTGGTAAGATGTTATTCTTTATTTTGATGTTTTGCGTCGCTCATGTGATTCTATTTTGTGGTGATGATATCAACTTCCTGCTCTTGTGGAAAGGCCAAATATTGGATGAAGGCTAACCCCTTTTGTACATCACTTGTTTACTTTAGGAACTCGTTGCAATAGCCAAGGTGCAAGACCAAATTTTAGAACCTAGTAGGGTAGGATCACGATTGTGGTAAGTGACTCTTGTGAGTTAGTACATTTGGGCTTTTGGGACCTTTAAAAATCGAGGCTAACATTTGATCAATTTTATTTTTAGGGGGCAACGAAGAGTGGTTCCTTAAGAAATCCAAATCAGGTGTGTAATCTCACATCGAAACCCCACAGAATTATGTTTTGGTAATATGTCGCATAGTAGACTATTATTATACAGCTAAGGAAAATCGTAAAATTGGCATAAAACGAGAAATTTGCTTAAAGTATAATATTTTGAAAGATTTGATAAAATCAGCATTGAAGTTGTTAAAATTACAAAAATGCCCTTATGGGCCAAATTACGAAAATGCCCTTATGGGTCGAAAACAAAAATACCCTTATTAGGCCATTTTTATCAAAATGCCTTAACGGGCTGAATTGCTTGAATATCTTTAAAAGTGTTGAATTACAAAAATGCCCTATGGGCTGATTTACCAAAATGCCCTTATAGGCCAAATTACGAAAATGCCCTTAATAGGTCAATTTGCTAGAATGCCTTAATGGGCCGAATTATTATTGCTTAAATAGGCTGAGTCATTGTAATAAATTACTTGTTAAATGGTTGCTATTTATATGTGAACATCTTATTATGTATGCTACATTTTCATATATTACATGGGTTGGGAATAATGATGAAGAGAAGTGTAGCCTGGTGGTATTGCCACAATAAATGTTTATTATGATGTTCATGTATGATATCGATGGCTTGGCCACAGTAAATTATTATAAATGGAAATTTGCCTGCGATTTGGTGTGATTGGCAAGGTGGGTTGACTTGATCCCCATAGGTGTGATAGGCTGGTACGGGGGTGTGTTGGATGGATGGGTTGGGTTGCATACATTGTTTACGTATATATATTGTTATGTAAATGGACTTAAGCCCATGTTATTGATAAATGGATTCAAGCCATTGGATGATGGTAAGGGGATTATACACTGAGTTCTTGTAACTCACACCCCCTTTCTTTTCTTAATCCCTGTAGGTAACGCTCAGTGACGAGGACTTGGGACCATGGATGACTCGGTGGAGGCCATACTTTATAAGTGATGTTTGAAAACATTAGTAAACTACTTTTTCGTATTATTTCATTACTTTTAATATTTCGGGTTTTAAAGTTGTAATAAGGCCTCTGGGATAAACTTTAATTTGCTTTATGTTTGGACGTATTTATTATTTTGCTCGAATTGTTTTAAATGGGAATTTTTCTAAAAACTTAAATAAAGCTTTTTCAAAATAGGTGAATAAATGGATTTCATAACAAACTTTTACAAATATTTTAACTCTGAACTCTCGAATTATCAATGATATTTTTAAAAGTCACGGTTTATAAGATCTCTAGTTCAAATTATCGATTTATCAATCAAACCTCGAGATTAGTAGTGTTTTATCATATGTTTCAAACCAAAATTATTTTCTTGTTTATAACACCTATTTAGTACAAATTAAAAGGATATAACACGATTTCTCATATACCATGTCAGATTCGATCGTAACGCATAGGCCGGGTTTGGGGTATTACACCCACACTTAAGATGTACATTGCCCTCAATGTAAAAAGATAGATAGTGACAATTAATAGATAATCAAAAGAGAGGGAGAGAGTGACACTTCCTAAATTATTGATGATTTCCTTGGAGGATGTGGAAAATACGTGAGAGGTGCTGTCTTTTTGGTGTGGCGGTTACTAACGAGCTCTGCGCTAGATGAAGAAATTGGGGAGCTCGTGAAGAATTGGCCAAATATTATTAAGACACAATTAAAATAAACTAATTATATATTTAAGGACAAGAAAACTAAAGGGAAAAAGACTAAGAAAGTTAATAAAAGTAAAAGAAAAGATGGATGGACCGAAGAGTCCTTATTGTTAGATGGTTCACGAGGTGGGTGTTATACCTAAGGCTCTATGGTGCTAGCGGTGGCAGAAGTGGTGTGATTCCCAAGCAGCCTGACGGACCTGAAAATAAGAAACTACAATAAAATAAATTAAATTAAGCAAAAAATAGTCAAAGGGAAGGAAATTGAAGCAAAAGAGAAAAGAAAAATTAAAATTAATTGGTCTCAAAGACCCTTGGCTTGGTGTTTGGATAAAGCGCTGGCATGAACTTATGTTTTGGGTTCTCTGTCGGGGAGACTATACTTGCATTCTTACGCTTCTTTGACATGGCTATGGTGTGGCTCAAGAGTTATGGAGACTTGTTATGAAGATGTAAATCTGAGGAGAGGGAATATGAAAAGAAGTGGGAAGTAGAAGAATGGGGAGGGGGGTTGGTGTTTAAATAGAGGCTCAAATCTGGTACGTTACCACGCCCGTGGTGTGAGGGCGTGTCGATGCACACGACCATTTTGGACGGCCGTATGTCTAGGCGTGTTGTTTATCCATGCCCGTTTTTAGCCAGCCACATCCGTTGGTGGTAAGTCAGTATGTTGGCATGATTTTAAGGCGCGGTCGTGTTCTGCTCATGGGTTGCAACTCAGTAGCTTTACACGGTCGTGGAGCACGACCATGCCACTTTGCCGGTCCCTTGAGGGAGTGGTTGGATCCGTGATGTCGAGAATTAGGTGGGATTTGATTCATACTTCCTCTACTATGTCAGTATGGGGATTCTGGTGATCTACATGGCCAAGGCCATGACCACGGCCACGATTGTGTGCAAGGCTGTATGGCTTTAAAATCTGCACTTTTTATGTTAGTTGGAAATAAATGTTTAGAAAGGAAAAAAATTGAAAGCAAAATGTAAAGATAAATTATGTTAGTGTTTGGGTTGCCTCCCGAGAAGCGCTCTTTTATAGTCTTAAGCTAGACTTTTCTCGTGTTTGAATTAGGGAGGTTTAAAGGTTTTAATATCTTCCCTCATGCTTATAATTTTATTTTCTTGATAAAATTTAAGTCTAGAAGCATTTACCTTAAAAGTGCCGAATGTTGTGTTGCTTACCTTGATTGTTCTGTGTGGGAAGATATTGTGTACCTTAAGAGGAATTTCTTCATTTACCTTCAGATCTGATGTGGTGATGCGAGGGTCTGCTTTGTCTAACAGTACCTGGTCTCCTATTTTGAAGTGGTTTAATGTTCCCTTGAGCTCTTCTTGTGGCTCCTTAGGTTTTACTTCATACAGATCCTATTCTTCTTCGATTTGTGTTTCCTGCTCTTTTAGTTTGTCGACCCTAAGGCTTTGTTCCATATGTAATTCATCTTTGTTAGCTTGGGGTCTATGATTTGGCTCAAGGTTGTATCCTTGTGGTGTTTCCTATGGTGAAAGTTGAACAAGTTAGTTAACAGTTGAATTTACTTTCTCACCTTCATCACTTGATGTCCTGTCTCGATTCAAGATCTTGTAGACTGATTGATTCATCACCTACACGAAGAATGAGTTCTCCTGTACCAACATCAATCTTAGTCCTGGCAGTTGCTAAGAAAGGTCTTCCTAAAATTAAGAGGATTGAATTATCCTCATCCATTTCTAAGACAACAAAATCTACTAGGAAAAAAATTTATCGATGTTAACAAGAACATCTTCAAAATGCCCCTAGAAATTCTAACAGTTTTATCAACTAATTGAATACTCATCCTAGTTTGTTTGGGCTTCCCTAGACCTAGTCGTTTAAACAGTGTATAAGGCATGACATTTATACTTGCCCCTAAATCAGCTAACGCGTTATTAAGATTTAGTCTACCAATTAAACAAGGAATAGTAAAACTCCCTGGATCTTTTTGCTTCCGTGGTAGTCTATTTTGTAACATTGCTGAGCATACTACGTTTAATTCCATATATGGCTCTTCATCTAATTTGCGTTTGATCATCAAGAGCTATTTTAAAATTTTCCTCGAGTCTGACATCTGGAAAAGAGCTTCAAGAAGAGGTAAGTTAATATGTAATTTCTTTAAAAGTTTAAGAAACTTACTGAACTATTCCTCTGTATCATCTCTTTTTATTACTTCGGGATAAGGTATGCAAGGTTGATACTCTTTGATTACTAGCCTTGGCTTTTCCCGTGTTACCTCTATTTTACCTTCTTCTACCTCATTTTCTTGTATTGAGTTGGGTTCATCTAACCCTTTATTATCATGAGTTGTGATAGCTTGAATTTGTTCCTTTGAGTTAATCTCAGTGTTACTCGATAGGCGTCCTTACGGTAGTTTGGACATTAAATTTGCAAGTTGTCCGACTGCTTTAGTGACTTCCCCTACTGACTTAGTAAGTTCCCCGATTCGGTTCTTGGTCTCTTCACCGATGTTTTAAGTGTTTTCTCGGTATCTTGGAGACGATTTTCTATGCTTGCCATGAATTTTGTCAGCATTTCTTCGAGGTTTGGCTTTTTCTCTTGTGGATACGACTGATTTTGGAAGTTTTGAGGAGGTTGTTGTATTTGATTTTTTGATTTCCTTGATTTCCTTGACCTCCTCATGAAAAATTTGGGTGATTCCTCCAACCGGATTGTAAGTATTACTATAAGGATTATTATTGGATCTGAAATTATTACCTATATAATTCATCTGTTCGTTCTCTGCGTCCGGTTAGTAGGGCGAGTACCAGGATTCGCCACAGTCCCACTTGTGTCACACTGCATGACTGGATGTACCTGCGAAGAACACAAACTATCAATCTTTTTATTCACCATCTCTACCTGTGTTGATAGCATGGTTATTGCATCAAGGTTGTAAACTCCAGCTGATTTTGTCGGTTTCGTCCTTGTAACCGGCCACTGATAATTATTTAGTGACATCTCTTCAATGAACTCGTAGGCTACTTCAGGAGTTTTGTTGTTCAGGGTTCCACCGGCGGCTGAATCGATTAGTTGCCTCGTTGAGAGGTTTACTCCATTATAGAAAGTTTGAACTTGTAGCCACAAGGGTAGGCCATGGTGCGGACACCTTCTCAAGAGATCTTTGTATCTCTCCCATGCATCGTCTAATGTCTCTAAATCCATCTGCACAAAATAAGAGATATCATTCCGTAATTTGGCCATTTTGGCCGGTGGGAAATATTTTAGTAAAAATTTTTCGGTCATTTGTTCCTATGTAATGATTGACCCTCGTGGCAACGAGTTCAACCACTGCTTGTCTTTATTCCTTAATGAAAAGGGAAATAATCGAAGACGTATGGCATCATCAGAAAGACCATTTATTTTGAAGATATCACAGAACTCTAAAAAATTAGCTATATGAGTGTTTGGATCTTCGTCCTGCAAACCATCAAATTGAACAAATTGTTGAATCATTTATATTGTGTTAGGATTTAATTCAAAATTATTAGCAGCTATAGCGGGCCTAACAATACTTGATTCTGCTCCTGTTAAATGCGGTTTAGCATAATCAAACATAGTACGTGGAGCATTGTTTTCTTGCACGTCTGGTGGTAGTAGATTATTCTCCTCCATCCCTTCAGTAGGATCGGAGTCTTGTTGCATTTCCTCTACGTAATTTAGGGCTTGCCTAATTTTTCTACGATTCTTTCGTACGGTAGCTTCGATATCACTGTCATATACTAGAGGTACTCTTGGGGTCCTTCTAGTCATAAACTAGAGATACCTGCTGGGAGAAGAAAGAAAGAAAATTTAGCACAATCAAAATTTAACCTAGAAAAAAAATAAGAATAAAAGTAAATTACGAGAAATAAAAATAATGGCTAAAGTAATAAAAATAGAGCTTTCTTAATATTTTAGTTCCCCGGCAACGGCGTTAAAAACTTGATCGTGTCAAATAGTCGAGTTTTAATATTTATAACAAGAATGATCGAACCTGGAGACTAACTCTGACAACGAATAAAGGCAAGTGTACCTATCGAACAGTAGTATAGTTTAGGCAAGACCGGATTGTCGAACCCAAAGGAACTAAAAGTACTAATACTAACTTTTTTTATTATTTAGCCTAAAATAAGTGAAGTAGTTTTAATCTAAACTAAATTAACTACTACTAGGCTAAAGACGCAAAGACGAAAAGAATGAATTGGGAAATAACTTGAAGAAAAACTCAGCTAATTAAGATGATACCTTCAAGAAGAATCCACCTAGACTCTACTTATTATCTAACACTGAACCATATGATTTATTCACTTAGTTTGATCCGTAGGACTCCCTAACGTATATTAAACCCTCTCTCGAGGCGAATAACGTCTAACCTTAGGTTAATTAACAGAAATCTCTTTCTTGAATAATAACCCTCTAGAATAGTAGTAAATCGATCTATGGATTCCCATATTAGGTTTCACCCTAATCCAGCGAAATCTCGTCACCCTATCTCTAGGTGTGCGATCAACTCCGCTTAATTATGCTAGATCTACTCTTAAGCAGGGTCTATTCCTCCTCCACCTAAGCACATAAAATTTGGATTGAGCATACATAATTAAGAACAAACTAAGTATTTATCATATCATTCAGAAAACAATAACAAGATTCTTCTAGGTTTCATCCTCTTCAGGTATCTGAGGGGTTTAGTTCATAACAAATAAAGAAAACATCTCAAGAGAAAAGATAAAACAAAACATAAGAAATCCCCAAAACTCCCTGAAGGAATTGAAGGAGAAATCCGTCATCTTGAGTATAATTTCAGCTTCTTGGGATGAATCAACTGGCTATCTTCGAATGATTCCCACAACTCTAACCTTTCTGGCTTAGCTCTTTGGCCTAGCTTGACACCCTCTTTAAGTTGCTACCTTGGGTGTTTTTATAGGCTTTGAGATGCTTTACTTGGCTCCTAAGTATCCTAATTCAAGTAAAATTCCTCCTAGGTGTTTAAGTAGACTTAGGGATGTGTTTTTTTGCCTCCAAGCATCCAAATCCGAGTGAAATTACTCTTTCCCGCGGCAGGGCACGGCCATGGCACACGCCCGTGTAAATCGGGGTTCAGGCCGTGTTCAAATTTCTTTAATGAGGCATGGTCATGTCAATTGAGGGTCAGGCCGTGCTCTAGATTCTTGACAAGACACTGCCATGTGGGCTTAAGTCCAGGCCGTATCGATTTCATGATATGGCCCATTTACTCGTTTTGGGCCCGTTTTATGTTCATTTCATCCTCGGGCACTTTTCTGGGTATAAAACATGAAAAGAAAAGATTGCGAGCACCTTTTTACATAAATCAAGGAATAAATCATCCGAAAGCATGCTAAATGTAGGATTAAAATATATTACTTTTACGGTTTATCAGTAAGCAACACAACATTCGACACTTTTAAGGTAAATGCTTCTAGACTTAAATTTTATCAAGAAAGTATAACTGTAAGCATGAGTGAAGATATTAAAACCTTTAAACCTCCCTATTCAAATACGAGGAAATTCTAGCTTAAGACTATAAACGAGTGTTTCTCGGGAGGCAACCCGAGCACTAACATAATTTATCTTTACATTTTGCTTTCAATTTCTTTTCCTTTCTAAACATTTATTTTCAACTAACACAAAAAGTACAGATTTCAAAGCCACACGGCCGTAGCCGTGGCCATGTGGATCACCAGAATCCCTATACTGACATAGCAGAGGCAGTACAAATAAAAATCCCACCTAATTCTCGACATCACGGATCCAACCACTCCCCCACGAGCATCGACAAAGTGGCACAGCCATGCCCCACGACCGTGTGAAGCTACTGACCTACCAAACATGGGCAGAATACGCCCATGCCTCCAAACCGTTCCAACATACTGACTTCACACCAACGGCCGTGGATGGCTGAAAAACAGGCATGGAATAGCAAAATGGATAGTCACATGGCCGTGCAAAATCGCAGTGTACATCGACACGCCCTTGGTCCATGGGCGTGGGTAAGCACCAGAATTGAGCCTCTATTTAAACCCAACCACCCTTCCCCATTCTTCTCCTCTACTCTCTACCCCTCCACTTCCTCCCTCTTCTCAAATTTCCCCTCCATAAAGGGTGTCCATAACTCTTGAGTCACACCATAGCAATGTCAAAGAACGTAAGAAGGCAAGCATAGTCTCCCCGACGGAGAACCCAAAACATAAGTTCATGCCGGCCGCTTCATCCAAACACCAAGCCAAGGGTCTTTGAGACCAATTAATTTTAATTTTTCTTTTCTCTTTTGCTTCAATTTCCTTCATTTTGACTATTTTTTGCTTAATTTAGTTTATTTTATTTTAGTTTCTTATTGTCAGGTCCGTCAGGCTGCTTGGGAATCACACCACTTTCGCCACCGCCAATACCACAATAGCCCTAGGAATAACACCCACCTCGCGAACCATCCAACAATAAGGACTCTTCAATTCATCCACATTTTCTTTTACTTTTATTAACCTTCTTAGCCTCTTTCCCTTTAGTTTTCTTATCTTTAAACATATAATTACTTTATTTTAATTGTGTCTTAATAATCCCTGGCTAATTCTTCACTAGCTCCTCAATTTCTTCATCTAGCGCAGAGCTCGTTAGTAACCACCACACCAAAAAGATGACACCTCTCACGTATTTTCCATATCCTCCAAGGAAATCATCAATAATTCAGGAAGTGTCACTCTCTCCCTCTCTTTTGATTATCTATTAATTGTCATTATCTATCTTTGTACATTGAGGGCAATGTACATCTTAAGTGTGGGGGGTAAAGTGCCTAACTTTTTTCATTATTCTTAAAACCTTCAATTTAGTCTTGTTCATAAAGTATTTTTCTTATATTACTAATTAGGATGAAATTTCTATTGATCTATGATTTTTATTGATATGTCTTGATTAAGTCATAGTTAATTGTGCATTGATGATTGAATTTTAAGATACTAGAGAATCAAACATAATAAGTCTATTTTTCAGAATAAAAATTTTGCTAGGTTGTCAACCTAAATTTGAATATTGCTTTGAAATTTAAAATTTATGAGGATGATGTCAAAACACCTATAATTTTTGTGAGATTTTAAACCTTATAGAGCATATATTCTTTTCCATGCTCACTTATTGATTATGAGTGTGACAACTTTGAACTGTTATTCTAGAACTTGCCTCGATTATACATGTTAAGACCATATCTATGATTTGATAAACAGAGATGATAAAGGCACCTAAGATTTAACCCACTCACTCCACTAAAAAGCCTACCTTCACAAATCAACCCCTAGTGAACCACGTTGATCCTAACTTTTTATTGACTCACCTACTAATAACCCAAAACCCTTTGTATTTGTTATCACCCTTCCTCTTGACTACCCTTTGATCGAGATATGATTTGATTAGTTACCTAACTATATTATCAATTGAATTTATCTGTTATTGTTAGTTTGCTTTTAAAAAAATTGAAGTATATTCAGTATTAGTGGTGAGCTTATATAGTAAAGCTTATTTTTTTTCAAAAGAGAAGCTCGTATTATGAAGGTTATTAATTTCAGTTGATGTAAATATTATCTCAGTATTTCTAGGAAGGTATTTGTCAATTCAAATCTCTATCCTAACCTTCTAATTCAGCCTTTATCCACACCTTAACCTACAACCCTAATTAAAGAGCTTTTGATTTGTTTATCATCTCATATAATAGTGGTGGAGATTTGATTTTCAGGCAAGCCTATGGGATTAACTCTTCAGGTTCGACTTTTGAGCACTTTTCTCCTGAACCTTAAACACTTGGAGTGCTTAGTGAATCTTTTGTGAGGATATCAATCCTTGTCGGTTTTGAATTAAAAGATAACTATTCAGATAAGGAGAGACACGTATATTTTCAAAATACAAATGTATGACTTATCTTGATTGATTCTTTAGGATTCTTTGAGTTGAATTATCCATGTATGAATTATCCATGAATTATGATAAGACAAAGTTGATAGAAATTGTGAATTATGGAAAGTTCGTTTTAATTGTAAGTTGAGAATTTTGCTTAAGGACAAGCAAAAGCTTAAGTGTGGGGGTATTTGATAAACCGTAAAAGTAGCATATTTTAGTCCCACATTTAGCATGCTTTTGGATGATTTATCCTTTGATTTATGTAAAAAGGTGCTCATAATCCTTTCTTTTCATATCTTATACCCAGGAAAGCACTCGAGGATGAAAAGAACATAAAACGAGCCCAAAACGGAGTAAATGGGCCAATTCACGAAATCGACACGGCCTGGACTTAAGCCCACACGGCTTAGACTTAAGCCCACACAGCCGTGTCTTGTTGAGCATCTAGAACACGGCCTGACCCTCGATTGACTCGGCCATGCCTCATTAAAGAAATCTGAACACTGCCTGACCCACTATTTACACGGGCGTGTGCCATGATCGTACCCCTACCGTGAGAAAGAGCAATTTCACTCGGATTTGGATGCTTAGAGGCAAAGAAACACATTCCTAAGTCTACTTAAACACCCTAGGAGGAATTCTACTTGAATTAGGATACTTAGGAGCCAAGTAAAGCATCTCAAAGCCTATAAAAACACCCAAGGTAACAACTTAAAGAGGCGTCAAGCTAGGCCAAAGAGCCAAGCTAGAAAGGTCAGAGTTGTGGGAATCGCTCGAAGATAGCCAGTTGATTTATCCCAAGAAGCCAGAATTATACTCAAGACGGCGGATTTCTCCTTCAATTCCTTTAGGGAGTTTTAGGGGTTTCTTATGTTTTGTTTTATCTTTTCTCTTGAGATTTTTTCTTTATTTGTTATGAACTAAACCCCTTAGATACCTGAAGGGGATGAAACCTAGATGAATCTTGTTATTATTTTCTGAATTATATGATAAATACTTAGTTTGTTATTAATTATGTATGCTTAATCCAAATTTAATGTGCTTAGGTGGAGGAGGGATAGACCCTGCTTAAGAGTAGATCCAGCAAAATTAAGCGGAGTTGATCGCACGCCTAGAGATAGGGTGACGAGATTTTGCCGGATTAGGGTGAAACCTAATATGGGAGTCCATAGATTGATTTACTGCTATTCTAGGGGTTTATTATTCGAGAAAGAGATTTCAGTTAATTAACCTAATGTTAGACGTTATTCGCCTCGAGAGGGGGTTTAATATACGTTAGGGAGTCCTATGGATCAAACTAAGTGAATAAATCGTATGGTTCAGTGTTAAATAACAAGTAAAGTCTAGGTGGATTCTTCCTGAGAGTATCATCTTAATTAGCTGAGTTTTTCTTTAAGTTATTTCTCAATTCATTCTTTTCATCTTTACGTCTTTAGCTTAGTAGTAGTTAATTTAGACTAGATTAAAACAACTTCACTTATTTTAGGCTAAATAATAAAAAGAAAGTTAGTATTAGTACTCTTAATTCCTTTGGGTTCGATAATTCGGTCTTGCCTAAGCTATACTACTGTTCGATAGGTACACTTGCCCTTAATCGTTGTCAGAGTTAGTGTAACAGCCCAATTACGACCTTAATCGGAACGGTGGTTTCAGACCACGAATCCGAATTAGAAAAGTATTTTTATTATTTAATTGATATATATGTTATGTGGTCAAGCATGTATTAAAATATTATATATTAATTTGTGTGTTTGGGTGATTAATTTAAGTGAAAAGATTAAATTGCATAAGTAGTGAAGTAGCTAATTATTATAAAGAGTGATTAAATTGAATTGTTTCTTTATGCATGGGGATTTAAATTGCGAATTACCCTTGTTGGAGAAGAGATGGACGGCTTTGACTAAAAAAAGGATAGTGGGAGATATTTAATTTATTTTATATGATAGATAGTGGAATGATATAATACTATAATATTAAGAAACCATTAAAATAAGAAAAACAAAAAGAAAGGAAGACACCATCATCTTCATCTTTTAGAACCGAAAATAAAAGGAAAAAAATAGGGTTCAAGCTCTCTCCATTTTCGGCACTTGCATGTATAAATAAGGTTAGTATTTTAACTTGGTTTTTGTTAATTTTAGTATTTTTGAAGTTGTTGCCATGAAATCTATCTAGCTATACCCGAATTTTTGGTTTTGGTAGTATAAATTGAATGTTGCCATGGATGGAAAAACTTGAAGTTTGAGTGGTTAATGATAGAATAGTATATAAGCATGTTAGATTAACAAGATTTTTCTTCGGAATTTTGTTGTAGCCTAGTATAAGGATGAATTCATAAAAATAAAATTTTGAAGGGACTAAATAGCATGATAAAAGGGAGAAATGAGTTGATAGAAGGGCTATGAACATTCGGCCATTAATAGGAGAGGTCAAATTCTTACTATTTTGTATTTTAAGTTGTAAGGACTTAATTGTAAACAATGTAAAAGTTAGGGGTAAATTCATAACTTATTAAATTATATGTTTAAGGATCAAATTGAATGTGAAAGGTGATGAATGAGTTTGATTTGAATTTTATTTAGATCAAGATCATAAAGAAAAGAGTTAGATCGAGGGAAGGCAAAATTGAACGAGTAATCGGGAAGCTTAATACATCGACCTCCGAGGTAAGTTTATAAGCAAGTTGGTTATAAATGAATAGTTATTAAAATGGAATGTATGTTTTTCAAATGAATTTTATGAAATAAATTCTCAATTGCCGAATGTAACATGTTAATTTTAAAAGTGTTAGCCAAATGTGATTTAATCATGTATATATATTTAAATGCATAATTCTTTGATTTGTTGACATATGGATGTTGGTATATATGCATATATTTGCCGAGTGTGACATGGTACGGGATTAAATGAATGTACTAGACGAATATGTGTTGAATTATACATGAAATTATTTATGAAATTGAGTAGAGGTTTAAAGGTGGACCTTGAGATAGGGGATGGTAGTGATCGAATAGTTAACTATATAAATATATAAGTATGTTATTTGTACAATCAGTGAATGTATATGTATATGACATGTGTGTGTGGAAATTTTGTAATGGCACTGTGTGTGCGAATTTTTTCACCGACCACTGTGTGTGCGAGATGGGTTGAATGGCACTGTGTGTGCGGATTTATTCACCGAGCACTGTGTGTGTGAGATCGGTTGAATGGCACTGTGTGTGCGGAAAATTTAAGTAACGGCACTAAGTGTGCGACACATTACGAATGTTGCACTGTGTGTGCGGGTTATTGGATTTCCTCAAGGACAGAGACACTTAGTAAAGGTAAATGAAAGTGTCAGGTATGTACATATTGAATAATGGTTTATTATCTTGATGCAAAATTATGAAGTCATTTCGATATGGGTATGGAGCATATGAATACTTGGTTCATTTATTTTGAGATTGAATGAGCAAGAGATTGATGAATGTTAATCTAGTATGTGTTTCGATATTACGAATTATTCAATAGTTAGATCAAATAAATTAAAAAGAAAAAAAATGGTGTAATGCGTGGTTGTGCAGTTTACCTTCTTGATTATAACTTACTAAGCTATTTAAGCTTACATGGTGTATTTGTTACATTGTTTTATAGATCTTTAAAGTCGAAGCTCGAGCTCGGGGATCCTTGTCGAAGTCAAGCACACTATCGATTATTTTGGTACTTTTTGGGAATAAACTTTAAATCCATGGCATGTATAGGCTAAACTATTATTTTGAGCTTATCTCTTGAATTAGATTTTTATAATGCCATGAGAAAATGGCTTTACTTCTATCTATGAATTGAGTGCACATGTTTGAATTGGTATATGTATATATATGTTCATGAAATTTTGGTTGGCTGTTGCTTAATTTGAATAGGTAATGGCATATTACTATGTGAAATGGTTAAATTTGGGTCTATTTGAGTGGTAAAGATGTTAGGGTTATTCGGCTTTGTTGATAACTTAATTGAAAGTGTAATTGAGAGAATGGCTTGTGTGAGGGACTATGAGTAATTCTAACCATTTTATATAAAAAAAGATATAATTAGAACATATAATAACTAAAATTTCCATCGCAATGAGTTAGATTTCCGATGGGCTAGATTATTTTTGCCATGGTCTATTATACAGCTAAAAAATTCAAGTTTATTATTCATTTTATTTTAAAATTTTATATATTTTATAATTAATTTTGATAAAAATATTGTTATTACAAAAATAAGAATTTGGATAGTTGACTTAAAATCTATTTTATTTGAATCAATTCAAATAAATCATACCGGATAGATAAGAATAACTCATGTTATGTATATGTTTAGAAAAATTTAAATTATGTTAATTTATAATTTGTATCATAATAAATTTTAACTCATAATCAAATTAGTCCTTAAATTATAATTAAAATATCAATTTGCTATTTCCAATATTTAATAAAATTTAATGCATCAAATTTTTATATTAAATAAGTTTTGAAATATTTATGTACTCGTATAGTTAACCATCGTCTTAAGAAGATTATATTCTTTTGCCATGGTCTATTATTAACCTGATCTCATTCAATAATTCGACTTTATCATTTATTTAATTTATTTTAAAAATTATTAATATTTACATATTTTTATAATTTAATATAGATAAAAATTATTTCAAATCAATTTGAATATATGGGACGCATAAACCTGCTATGTTATTTTAGTGAAACTCTTTAATAAGAAAAGAATTCAACACAATTTTGTCTCTTTCCTTAGACTTATTTTAGATGGGTAGGACATTTGCGTCTGGTAAAATTAAAATTTGTGGTGATAATGAAATTAATTACTATACCTATGAAGTAAAAGATTCCATCACACTATAGCAACCATCCATTCAAAGATACTCTTAGCGAAGGATGCTTATCCTTTCACTTGGAAAAATTAGAATGATTTTCGATATATGCTATAAAAAAAAACCCATGTAATATAGTGGGATGGATGCTTGTCTCGTCCTTTATTTATGTGGTTGGGAGGTTTAATATTCGTTCATTGAAAAGGAGTACATCTTATGACAAACTATTTTTTGAACCATATTTTCTTACTTCGTGTTGTTGATACCATTCCTTCCTCCCATTGGATCATTCCTTGTACATTCAATTCTTAATAGTGTTTATATTTATCGTCAAATAGCATCCATTACATTTATCAAAAATCGATAAGTACACTTCATTTCAATGGTTAGATATTGTACTTTCGTCGTACCAATATTCGATGTTAATCTTTCGTTTGATTAATCAATCTTTTACGAATCTTTCCCAAATCTTGATACTAATTGTTACTTGTGTGTATTTTCTGTTGAAGGATTGAATCTAGGTGAATCGGATAAGACTTGATCATGAGGAGCATCAATTGGGCCTGTAGGAAAGGTGTATGTCTTTTCCAAGAAAACCTGTAACGCCCCAAAATTTTAATTTTTGATTTCGTGTATATGTAACACACAATATCAATCTGGTTTAGTGGTTATATGTTTTTGGTGTGTGTAAGAGGTCCTAAGTTCAAGCCTTACTTGGGCAAAATTTGGTATTTTTATAAATAAAGCCTTAATCTTGTGCAAAGGGTTTAAGTTTAAATGTTGGTAAATGACATTAGAATGGGCTTGTTGGTTTGGTGGTTAAGTGGTGTGTTATTATGATGGAGGTTTTGTGTTCGAAAATGTATTATTTTTTTGCTCAGATTAAGGGATTTTGGAGGTTATCGGGATTTTATTTTATTTTTTTTCCATAATCGAATTTTGGCCCCCTTTTCAAAAAAAAAATTCTACCGTCTATTCTTCTCCCTCTCCTCTTGTCGAAATTCTCTGAGTTTTTCCATCTTTCTCTTCTTTTTCTTCTTCTTGATTTTTCCCTAATCTATTTATTTTCCTTCGTTTTCGCACTCGGTTAGTGCTCGCTTAGTTTCGGTAAGTGTTTCTCTTCGTTTCTGTCATGAATCTCTTATCAACTGAAGTGGTAATATTTTTTCTCTGTGATTTGGGCATAGGGGAGGCTCGGACTGGTGAATTCAGTGTTCTCATCTTAATAATAGTTAAACAGAGGGTTATTGTTGGCGGTAAGTTGGGTTTCTATTCGTTCTTGGTTGTCAATTTGCTTGTAAATCGTTTAAATTGATGTCGATTATCTTGATTTTAGGCCTTGAAGTGCTCGGGAGTGATTAGACATCAAAATGATACCAGGTGTGTACCCAAAATGTAGAAAACGGGGTTCGGCAAAAAGCCAAAATTGCTTGCTATCGAGAACTAAGAGAAATAAGAGAAAATGATGCGAAAAATTGTAGAGAAAGGAAATAAGGGTGTTAAAAACTAGGAAATCAACATTTTGCACTAAAATCGTTTTGGATAACAGCAGTAGTCTTAATTTGAAAAATCATCAAAAATAGTGTAAATTAAGTTAAAGGTTGAACAAAATATGAAATTAAATTTTATTGAGTCTAGTCTTTCATGGAAGAAATAGTGTAAGCAATGGAATTGTAAATCATGAGTTATAATAAATTTTGTGAGACAAGGTCAGAATGATTTTGGGTTCCCCTATTCTGACTTTGGAAAATCATCAAAATTGTAAAAAATAATTAGGATCTTAAATTTATATTTTTAAATCCTTAATGAGTCTATTTTCAAGAGAAATAAACATAAACATCATCTAAATTTCGTACTAAGAGATAAATAATTTTTAGTGAGGAAAGGTCGAAGCTGTCAAATAGCAAAATAAGGATAACTTTAAAGATTTTACTGTACTTATTTGATAAACTATAAATTTTGAAAATTTTATGGTAGAAAGGTATTTGAGTTTAGTTTCGAAAACGTCAAGAGGATCTTAGTTTGGAATTCTGTAGCTCAAGATATAAATAATTTAGTGATAATGACTCAAGTAGACAGCTTTGAATGAACATATAAGTAAATAGTGAAAGCATATATGAGTATTGAGCTAGCATGGGTTACTTTAAAAATGGATCACATGGCCAAGGCCAATTTGGGCCGAGTGTGCCACACGGGTGTGTGGGCCCACATGGGCGTATGGGCCCATTTTTACCGAAATGTTTTTAAGGTTGCACGAGTCGCCCAAGTCGACTGAGAACCTACTGTAGGGTTGGTAAGCGCTACTTAGACCGCTAAATATGTGAAATTGACTGAATGATATCTGTACTAGGCATGTTAATATCTGAACTGAATATATGTACTGAAATTGCATAATAGCATGTCATCCATTGTATGTTGCATTGCATTGGGTTGGGGGCTGTTAGTCGAAGGAAGTGTACTGAAAGGCTTTAAGCCTAATTTACTGGCAGCTCAGCTGCAAACTATAGTTTTGTGCCGCATTCGGTACTACTTAGAGTGTAGGGATGGGTGGGTTGATTATATCCTCACATGGAGTGTTGGATTGGACAGAGATGGTGTGTAGAGGTTGGTTGGGTAGGATTTTGCTCTCAGATAATCATATCGCTATCGATATTGTGATGGGCTAAGGCCCCACCGCATTTTTAACATCAGTCTTGAGATGGGCTAAGGCCCAAACTATCACTGATACTGAAAAGGGCTTAGGCCCAAGACTGTTCAACTGTGCACTGTGAATACTGATTTTTTGTTTGTTTCTGTGGGATTACACACTGAGTTTACGTAAACTCACCCTTTTTGTTTAATGTGCACAGGTAATCCCCAAACTTAGACGGATCGGTGCGATGGAGGACTCAGCGGTGACCACAGTAATTTTTAGACTTCATGGTTTTCAATTTACATTTTATGATTTGATTATTATTGATTATTTGGGTTTTTATTTATTTATTTTATGTTATGGATTTATACCTGCTGGTCGTAGGAAATTCGATTTTCAAAAAGTTAAAGTATTTCCTAAACGCATGATCACTTAGACTGTTTTATTAAAGCTTCTGTAACGAGGGATGTTTCAAAACAAGTGTTTAAAATGAATAAAGACGACTTCCTAAGTTCTAACAAAGAGTTACTAAAGATAATAACATGGAATGTTTTCATCGTAACAACGAGGTTTCAAAAACACTATCGTGTGACATTACTAGATACGGCTATAACGTCTAGACCGGGTTTGGGGTGTTACAAAATTGGTGGTGATCGTGTGTAGTTTTAGGGCCACACGATCTCTCACACGGCGTGTGGACCATATGGGTGAACCACATGGCCATGTCCACTTGTAAAACTTAGGGTAGTTCTTGAATCACACTACTCGACTATTACATTATTACTTACTATACGGACCGATCGCAAGCTATTACACACAACTGTATCCTTACTATACGGTATTTTATCATTTTTCACACGACTGCAAGCTATTACACGATCGTGTACCCGATCGACACGATAGTGGACGGCATGATGATTAGTTTTATATTATATTAAGTTAAATCTTAGTTCATTAGGTCGCCACGAATCTTATAAATTTTAGTATTGGATTAAATTGAATAGAAAATGAGTTTGCTTGGTTACATGGCCGTAAGTTCAACCCTTAAGTGGTTGGGGTGTTCGGTAAGAGTATTTAAATTAAATGGGTTTAAATCCTTGGTATAAATATTCTACATATGTATGTGATATTATTTGCTTAAACTTACTAAGCTCTTAGAAGCTTACCATATTTTGGTTGTTGCATTTGTAGTCTTCTTTGGAACTCGGTCTGCGCTCGGATCATTTTGGGAAGCTCGTCACACTATCATCTATTTTGGGTACCTCTTTATTTATGAAACTTTTGGGAATTTTGGCATGTGTAAGCTAGGTTGTCCTTTTGAGTTGCTTTGAAATGAATGTATATAAGGCCATGCGAATATGGCTAAATTTTTAGTTAAATCTGTTGTTGTGTCTTGATATGTATGTTGGTTTATGATGGCAATGTTTATGCATTCTTAATTAAAGTTTAATCGTTTTTGTTAAGGAAATGTTTGTATACGAAATGAATCCTTGAATTAGGGATGTAGGTAGGTTCGGTTAGAAGCTAGTCTTTCATGAAATGCAACAAAACAGCTTGTAGTAGCAGCAGTGATGTGAGTTAGAAAAATCACCAAAAATAGGTTATATTGAATTAGAAGGTGAATGAGATATGAAATTAAACCTTATTGTGTCTATTTTTACATAAGAGAAACAGAGTAGGCAAAAGATTTATATATTATGAGATAATTAAGTTTTAGTGAGACCTGCTCTAAATGAATTCATGAGCCACTGTTCTGTTTTGGAAAAATTGTCAAAAATTGTACAAAAATCATTAAGAAGCATGGTTTATATGTGTAGAACCCTTAATGAGTCTATTTTTCATTGGTATAAACAAGAACATTATAGGAAATTTGTGCAATGAGATAACTGTATTTTTGTAGAGACAGGTCAGAATTGTCAAGCAGTGTAATAAGGGTAACTTTGATGAATAAACTGTACTAATTGGTCACATGAAAAATTCTTGAAAAATTATGGTGAAAAGTTATATGAGTCTAGTTTTAAGGAAAATTTACGGATCTAAATTTTGAGTTTTGTAACTCAAGTTATGGTCGATTTGGTCAGTATGACACAGTTGGACAGCTTTAAAATCTTACACGCCGAGTTAATAGTAAAGTCTAGTAATGCCATGTACTCGATTCCGGCAAGGGTTTCGGGTATGGGGTGTTACATTTGATTGGTATCAGAGCTACGGTTTAGTCGGTTCTTGGACTAACGTAGCGCATGAGAGTCTAGCTATACATGCCATGTTCTGTGATAAGATAATGTGATGACTTCGATGTGAAACTTACTTGTTTCCTTCGTCGATAATGGAACCGGATCCCGAGCAAGCATTGGCAGATGATGTCGAGTGTGGCGCTGCTCCGCCCAAGGGATGCGTCGGAAGAACCTCGACCCGCTGCGAGTGGCCCGGATGAAAGGGTTAAACAGGCTTTCCAAAATATGATGAACGATTGGTTTAGCCACTACTTACGAACCACCCCGGCTGGACCCCCGATAACACCAGTGGTACCTCCAGTGACTAGTCTTGATCGAACAACTAAACCCCGATTGATCGATTAAGAAACATGGGGCTCAAGAGTTTAGAGCCGAGGATGATGACGACGCGGGCGAAGCTGAATTTTGGCTCGATAACACTATTCGAGTATTCGATGAGTATCTTGTACCCGAGCGAGTGTTTAAAGTGTGTTATATCACTATTGCGAGATTCTGCGTACTCTTTGGTGGAACACGTTAGTATCAGTTGTCCCTAAAGAAAGTTACCGGAGTTCTTTCAAGTGGAATTCGTAAGAAATATATCGTCGGTAACTTTATTGATTCTAAACGCAAAGAGTTCCTTGAGCTCAAGCAGGGTAGTATGGTATGTCGAGTATGAACGCAAATTTGTGCGACTTAGTCGCTATGCTCGAAGTGTGAGGCGCTATGTGCGGAGATTTGAAGATGGCTTAAATGAGAATATAAAACTTTTGGTCGGTATTTTGGGAATTAATGAGTTCAGTAGTCTTGGTTTTGAGATTATTCAATTTAGTCATTGCATAGTCCTTACATTATTTTTGGAGTTTTTTTTTTTCACTTAATTGACTCCATGATATTATGTATATGTTGAATTCACGGGTTAGGGAGGCAGACGTCAAGAGCGCCTTTCGCCATATGATTGATGCCCCGACGGTATTAATGGATTTGATGAATCGTGTCTTCAAACCGTATCTAGATCAGTTCATGGTCGATGATTATAGATGATATATTGATCTATTCGCATGACCAAACCGAACACATTTGAACATTTGAGGCTAGTGTTACAGATTTTCGGAAAAGCGATTATGCATAAAATTTAGTAAATGTGAGTTCGGATGAAAGAAGTTAGCTTTTGGGGCATGTCATTTCACCTCAGTATTCGAGTTGACCCAAGTAAAATTTCAGCCATACTTGATTGGAAACCTCCGGAATGTTTCGAGGTTCGTAGCTTCGGGACTTCTTTGGATATTACAGAGCGTTTTGTGAAAGGCTTTCGATTATAGCAACTCCGGTGACAAAACTTTTACTGAAGGATGTAAAATTGAATGGATCGATAGGTGTCAAAAGAGTTTTGATCAATTGAAGGTCAGATAATGTAAGCTCCATGCTCGTTCAGCCAGTCGGGAAAAGAATTCGTTGTTTATAGTGATGCCTCACTTAATGGGCTCGGATGTGTATTGATGCGGAGGGCAAAGTGGTAGCTTATGCCTCGAGACAGCTTAAAACCGCACGAGAACTATCCACACACGACCTTGCCATAGTCTTCGCTTTGAAGATATGGCGTCACTACCTTTTGGTGAAAATGCCACATCTATTCGGATCACAAAAGTCTAAAGTATTTAATGACACAAAAGGATCTAAATCGAGACAATGGCGATGGTTAGAATTATTGAAAGACTATGAGCTCGTGATCGATTATCACCCGGGAAAGGCTAATGTGGTAGCCGATGCACTTAGTCGCAAATCATTATTTGCTCTTCGTGCAATGAACGCTGATTTAGCTATAACTGATGATGGGGTGATCATTACAGAATTAAAGGCGAGACCATCATTTGTGTCACAGATCCGAGAAGCCCAGGAGCTTGATGATGATTTAAAGGCAAAAAGGGGTTGTTGTAATTCTGAGGCGAATTCAGATTTTCGGATAGATGCTGAAGGATGTTTACGGTTCAAGAATCGATTGTGTATACCTAAGAAAGCTGATTTAATTCGAATGATTTGTGATGAAGCTCATAGTGGTAGATTGACGATTCACCCGGGTAGCACAAAGATGTATAACGACTTGAAACAACATTATTGGTGGCACGGCATGAAACGAGACATCTCGGATTATGTATCAAGTGTTTGATATGTCAACAAGTGAAAGTGAGCATCAAGTACCATCGGGACTTCTTCAACCGATTTTGATACCGAGTGGAAATGGGACCAGAGTTACCATGGATTTTGTGTCGGGATTGCCTCGGCCGAGCAAGAAAGATTCGATCGGGTTATTGTGGATAGATTGACAAAATCAGCTCATTTCATCCTCATGCGTCGGACTTCTCACTTGATAAATTGGCCGAACTGTATGTATCTCAGATCGTACGGTTGCACGGGGTACCCATTTCTATTATTTCAGATAGAGACCCAAGGTTTACATCGCGGTTTTGGAAGAAGCTGCAAGATGCTTTGGGTACTAAGCTACATTTTAGTACCGCTTTTCACCCTCAGTCGGATGGACAATCGGCGTATTATTCAAATACTCGAGGACATGTTAAGATGTTGCGTTCTTGAATTTGAGGTACATGGGATCGATATTTGTCTCGATCGAATTTGCTTATAACAACGACTTTCAATCGAGCATCAAAATGGCACCTTACGAAGCCTTGTATGGTCGTAAATGTCGTACTCTGTTGTCTTGGACCGAATTAGGGAAAATAAGATCCATGGGGTCGACTTGGTTAAAAAACGAGCGAAAGTGGCAAAAATTGTGATAGTTTGAAAGCGGCATCGGATCGTCGAAGTCTTATCTTGATTTAAACGCAAGGACATTGAGTTTGAGATAGGTGATCGAGTATTCCTAAAAGTATCACCGTGGAAAAAGCTAATGAGATTTGGTCAAAAAGGAAGTCGAGTCCTCGATTCATTGGGCCGTATGAAGTTATTGAGCGGATTGGACCGATTATGTATAAACTTAGGTTACCTTCGAGTTGGACAAAATTCACAATGTTTTTCACGTATTGATGCTTGGCGATACCGATCCAACCCTTCTCATGTGATCATCATTCGAAATTGAAATTCACCAAATTTAACGATGAGGAGGAACCAATTCGTATCTTGACTCGTGAAGTGAAAGAACTGCGACATAAAAAGATACCATTGGTTAAAGTGTTATGGTGTAAGCATGGAATCGAGGAAGCTACTTGGGAAACCGAGGAATCAATGAAAGAACGTTACCCTCACCTATTCACGAGTAAGATTTTCGGGGACGAAAACTTCTAAAAAGGGGGGGAAATTGTAACAACCCAATTTCTGACCCTAATCGGAACAGTGGTTTCGAGACCACGAATCCAAGTCAGAAATAATAATTTAATATTATTTTCTTGTTAAATATTTATGATTAACTATGTGCTAAAATTTTGAATTTAATTGTTTTGGTGTGCTTAAATTAAGAGAAAGGACCAAATAGTTAAAGTGATAAAAGTGTTTGTATTAAGTAGGAGAGTTTAATTGAATTGGTCCATACATAAATGGACTTGCATGTCAAATAGTCCAATTCCCATGATAGTGGACGGCATGATGATTAGTTTTATATTATATTAAGTTAAATCTTAGTTAGTGGCATATTTTTTTATTTATTTTATAATGGGCATAGAATAAAGAAATAAGAAAAGAGGAAGTATCATCTTCTTCCTTCTTTCATCACCGAAATAGAGAAAAGAAAGAAGAAATTGAACCCCATGTTCGGCCATTGCATGTGGTGCTAAGGTAAGGGATTGAACTTTGTTTTAGCAAATATTTACATAATTGAGTGAGTTACCTTGAATACCATGAAAACCATGTTGAAATTTTGAGAGTTAAGCATGTATAGTTTCGGCAATGGAGGAGTGTTTCGTTTGGCTTGTGTGTTTGATGAATACAAGATTTAATTAAGAAAGGGAATTAGATGGAAAGGGTGAATAATGGTTTAAATTGTATGCAATGCAATGGAAATTATTTTGAGTTGAGCATGGAGGTATCTTTATATTCGCCAAAATCTTTTGAATGAGTATATATGTGGAATTATTAGTAATTGTTTGGTTATACTTATATATAGAAATATATATATGTATTGAGATAGTATATTTGGTTTTAGAAGATAAATTGTATTAGAAATTATTTATAGTAAAATTTTGAAAGGGTTAAAAGCAAGTAAAATAAAATGAATTGATATAAGGGTTAGGGTATTCGCCCTTAATAAGATTTAGTTAATTCTTGATATTTGGTGTTTTAATGCTTTGAGGATTTAATTGAAAAGGTGTAAACTATATGAGAAAAATAGTAGAATCTTATAAATTTTAGTATTGGATTAAATTGAATAGAAAATGAGTTTGAATAAACTACTTGGCATTTATTAGATCAAGTACAAAAGGAAAAGGAGCTTGATCGGGAAAAACAAAACTCAACGAGTAGCCGGGAGCTCGTTTGGTCAACTATCAAAGTAAGTTTTAAGCAATTCGGTTGAATTATAATTTATTATAAAATTACAATTGTTAAGTAAGGACAATTATAATTATGTGTATGTGACCGAATGTCAATTGGTAATATAGAGATATAAATATATTCATGTGGTTGCCAAATATGAACTTGGTGTTCTTATATAGCCTTGAATAAATGATGTTTGATTAAGGTGGGATTGAGTATAGGCTTATAATGTATGATTTAAGCAATTGATTTAAATTGGATTTTGTACCTTATTATATGCCTTGTTTGAATGGTAGTAAGTGTGTAATATGTGCATAACCGAATGTACATATGGTTTTGGTGAGTTTAGCGAATGTATAGATAATTGGGATGTTAATGCAATGGCATAAAGGTGTATTTACATGATGTTGGTACCTTAGTTATGTAAAATTTGTGAAATAGATGCATGAAAATAGATTAAAAGAGTTGTGGGTGATTTGGTATTGCTTAAGCTGAATGCAATATAGAATTGGATTGCTAAAGCATAAATATTATTTATATTGGAATATGCCTATGGGTGAAAATGTGGTAGATTGGATTTGTATGTGAATTTTATATTCGAATGGATGATAAATTATATTAAGCACTATGTGTGTGTATGATCGAGTAACGGCTCTAAGTGAGCGATACGTTACGTAAACTTTAAGTAACGGCTCTAAGTGAGCGTCGTTACGTAAACTTTAAGTAACGGCTCTATGTGAGCGATACGTTACGTAAACTTTAAGTAACGGCTCTAAGTGAGCGTCGTTACGTAAACTTTAAAGTAACGGCTCTAAGTGAGCGATACGTTACTAAATTTTATTAAAGATTATGTAAGAATGAAATTTATTGAAGGACTGTTATTTTTAATGTTTTTCTTTATGCATGGGAAAATGTACAAGTGATATATTACGCATTTTGACCGAATGGTTAAGTTTGGAAGGGTAAGTATATTAGAGGTAAGTGTTATACATTGAATTGAGGCTTGGAAACTTGAATGTTAAGTAGATGAATTAGTGAATGTACATGACATGTATATTAGTTATTTCTCATGCAAAGATAGTATATAGAATGTATATTATAAGCATATGATGATGTTGTAAGTTCAACCCTTAAGTGGTTGGGGTGTTCGTAAGAGTATTTAAATTAAATGGGTTTAAATCCTTGGTATAAATATTCTACATATGTATGTGATATTATTTGCTTAAACTTACTAAGCTCTTAGAAGCTTACCATATTTTGGTTGTTGCATTTGTAGTCTTCTTTGGAACTCAGTCTGCGCTCCGGGATCATTTTGGGAAGCTCGTCACACTATCATCTATTTTGGGTACCTCTTTATTTATGAAACTTTTGGGAATTTTGGCATGTGTAAGCTAGGTTGTCCTTTTGAGTTGCTTTGAAATGAATGTATATAAGGCCATGCGAATATGGCTAAATTTTTAGTTAAGTACGCTGTTGTGTCTTGATATGTATGTTGGTTTATGATGGCAATGTTTATGCATTCTTAATTAAAGTTTAATCGTTTTTGTTAAGGAAATGTTTGTATACGAAATGAATCCTTGAATTAGGGATGTAGGTAGGTTCGGTTAGAAGCTAGTCTTTCATGAAATGCAACAAAACAGCTTGTAGTAGCAGCAGTGATGTGAGTTAGAAAAATCACCAAAATAGGTTATATTGAATTAGAAGGTGAATGAGATATGAAATTAAACCTTATTGTGTCTATTTTTACATAAGAGAAACAGAGTAGGCAAAAGATTTATATATTATGAGATAATTAAGTTTTAGTGAGACCTGCTCTAAATGAATTCATGAGCCACTGTTCTGTTTTGGAAAAATTGTCAAAATTGTACAAAAATCATTAAGAAGCATGGTTTATATGTGTAGAACCCTTAATGAGTCTATTTTTCATTGGTATAAACAAGAACATTATAGGAAATTTGTGCAATGAGATAACTGTATTTTGTAGAGACAGGTCAGAATTGTCAAGCAGTGTAATAAGGGTAACTTTGATGAATAAACTGTACTAATTGGTCACATGAAAATTCTTGAAAAATTATGGTGAAAAGTTATATGAGTCTAGTTTTAAGGAAAATTTAAGGATCTAAATTTCGAGTTTTGTAACTCAAGTTATGGTCGATTTGGTCAGTATGACACAGTTGGACAGCTTTAAAATCTTACACGCCGAGTTAATAGTAAAGTCTAGTAATGCCATGTACTCGATTCCGGCAAGGGTTTCGGGTATGGGGTGTTACAAAACTGTACAGATACAATGTATGATACGTGAATAATACATGCCTATTGTCACTATAATTCTGATAAATTGTTACTGTTACTACCACTTCTATCTTACTGATTGCATCTTAAGTATTTCTACTGTCACTGTTAAACTGAATACATGTTAAGCTTGTCAACTATTTTTATACTGTTCTGTTATAAGCATGTCATATTGCATTATAAGGTGTGGGACAATATAAATAGATGAAGTACCGACAGTTTAATAATTTGCAAACATTAGTGGTTCATCCACAACTTATTGACAATTTACCTGTAAACTTTTTATCTGAAAATACTGGTGGCTTATCCACAATTTTTACGGGCAGTTTATCTGCAAATTACTGGTGGTTTATCCACAACGCGGTGTGTAGAGATAGATGAGTTCTGGGGAACTCCTACTGTAATGTGTAGCGGAGTTGGGTGGGATCTTTTTTGATAAACTGAAATTATATCGCCATACATATGCATGTACAAACAAACTGAAAATTCTATATGCTATACCAATGTGTTTTTGAACAATTGATATTCTATATGCTATGTATTCTATAACTACACTGATTCCTTGTGTTTAGACTCATACTGAGCTACTAAAGCTTACCTCTCTTATTTCAATCTTCATAGATAACACGCAAGGTTAGGACATGAACTCGGCACTGGAAGGTCTCGGCTAGGATTATTTTCATTAAAAGTACTTTAAATGAAATATTTATAATTTTTGTTATTTGGGATTTGTATTGTTTCATTTAAATTGTGGTATAAGACTTAAGTTTGCGTTAATTTTTTTGCATCCATAACATTTAAATTGATTATTGGCTATGGATACATGGATTTTGATTTAATTATGTATAAAAAAATGGTTTTCATTAAAATTATGTTGAACATCACTTTTCCAATACGATATTCTGTAAATGAGATTTTGAAAAGTAAATAAGTGGAAATTAACTTTTACTAAGTAAACATTAAAATCATTTTGTTTTTGAAACTCTTTAAGTATTTTTGTGAACAAGAGATATGATGTTAAGTTTTACGTCAAAGGTAAATAGATGTTGTGGAAAAACTATTTTATTAACTTCGATAGTTTTACTAGGCCATTTCGGTGGCTAATGTAGCTTTAAGAATTTGTCCATAATGTCTAAGTCGGGTTAGAAATGTTACAATTTTAGAAATATTTTTATTATTTTTTGAATTTTAAATTTTAATTAATTGCTAATATGATATTTATGTAATAATCTATGTGTATGTTACGTCAATATAATTAATAAATGTTAAGTTTTGTATCTATTATTTTTAGTAATTTGATAAACATCATAAGTTTAAGAGATAAAAGAGATAAAAAAATAAATAAGGAGTTAAAATAACTTTTTATTAAGATTGATGATCAAATAAATCATTAAACTCTTTCTTATTGATTTAATTTTTTAAGGTTTTTTACTAACTTTATTTTTAGTTAATTTTAATTTTAAATATCTTTTGAAATAAAAAATAATATAAAATTTTAAAAAATTGTATAAAATTACTTAACTTGTGAGCGAAGGAATTTTAAACGTCTATGGTCCCACACGCTTTAGCAGTGGATGTACAGTGTAAAGTAGTACTCTGCCTATAAATTCCTAAGAGAGAAGCAAATGTAAGGCTAATTCACTTCAAAAAAATAGCTTTACTCATAATCCAATCATCTTTCATCAAATCCAATATGCTTGCTTTAACATCTTCTTCTGCTGCTGCTGATACCAACGAAGAAAGGACATACGATGTTTTCCTTAGCTTCAGAGGCGAGGATACTCGTGATGGTTTCGTGAGTCATCTGCGTAAAGATTTGTCTCGAAAGAATATCGAAACTTTTAAAGACGATGAGGAGCTTAGAAAAGGAGATGAAATTTCAGAGGCACTGTTGACGGCCATTCAAGGATCGAGGGTTTCAGTCATTGTTTTCTCCAAGGACTACGCTTCTTCCAGATGGTGCTTGGACGAGCTGGCCAAGATCATGGACTGCAACAAATGGGTTGTTCCTGTATTTTACGGTGTAGACCCAAGAGATGTACGGAACCAAACAGGGAGTTTTGCAGAAGCATTTGCAAAGCATGAAGAAAATTTCAAGCATGAGCTTGAAAAGGTGAAAACCTGGAGAAGTGCCTTGACTGCAGCTGGCAAATTATCCGGTTGGGATTCACAAGTCACTCGGTAATTGCAACTCCTTTTCTTTACATTCAATCCTTATACATAAATTGATTTGGAAGAAGAGAGATTAAGCAGACTTTTTTTTCAAGCTGTGATTCATTTATGCTACCCAGATTCGAGTTGAGGGCAGATACTTGATATGAAAAACTTCTAAAATAAAAAAAATTGTCATATATTGAAGGACCATAATTTTGTAGGCATAGAGACGGGACGCATATTGTAGAAAAAATAGGAAGAACGTGAGTAACATGCTAAGCTTCTACATTCAACAATGTATAAAATCTACTGTCCAGTCTATATTTATAAATAGTGAAATTTGAATTCTAGATCTGTATTTGAATGTCTTCTTTTTATAACTGACCCTATGAATCGATTGAGATAAACTTGGAGTCACTTTATTATTTTTATTTATTTACTTCTCTTTCCTTTTTATTTCTCCTGTAATTTGTTTCTTCTTTTAATATATAGGCCTGACTCAACTTTGGTAGATGAAATTATCGAAGATATAGTGAAGAAATTGAATTGTGGAACCTCAAGCGCTAATTTAAAGGGTTTAGTTGGAATTGAAAGGCGGGTGCAGGAAGTTTTGTCATTATTTCAAGACGGATTCCCAGATTTTCGAATGCTAGGCATTTGGGGTATGGGAGGTATAGGCAAAACTACACTTGCCGACGCCATTTATCACCATGTTTCAAATGGTTTCCAAAGCTGCTTCTTTCTTGCAAACGTGAGAGAACATGATGAACAAAGAGAATTATTAAAATTGCGTAATGAATTTCTTTCAACTATATTAGAAGATGAAAATTTATATTTCTCAACGCCCACAATCGGATCAGGCTTTCTTAAGGACAGGCTTTCCAAGAAGAAGGTTCTGATAGTTTGTGATGATGTGTCAAAGTTAAGCCAACTCGAGTTTTTATTTGGAGGAATCGATCGGTTCGGCCCTGGAAGTCGAGTCATTATTACGACTAGGGATAGACAAGTGCTTATCCAGTGTGGCATGGATCTGGATCGCATTTATGAAGTGGAGGAATTAGATGGAGATGAATCTGTTCAGCTCTTTTGTCAACGTGCCTTCAAAAGCAGTCATCCTATAGAATATCAGTTGGAGCTATCAAAGATGGTTTTAAGTGTTGCTAATGGAAACCCTTTAGCTATTAGACTTATCGGATCCTCTCTTTGTGGCAAGACCAAAAGCTATCAGGAAAGTGAAGTAAAGAAACTAAAGCAAGTTCCTAAGCGGGACATTCAAGAAGTGTTGAAATGGAGTTTTGATGGACTAGATTGTGAAGAGAAAGAAATGTTTCTTGACATTGCTTGTTTCTTTAAAGGGGAGGATCGAGACTATGTAACAAGGTTTATGGATGCTTGTTATGTCTCTGCACATTCAGGAATTGAAAACCTCATTAATAAATCTCTTATATCTGTTTCACTAAATCAGATAGCAATGCATGATTTATTGCAACAGATGGGTTGGAATATTGTACACAATGAATCACCTTTCAAGCCTAAAAAACGCAGTAGGCTGTGGATTCCTGAGGACAGCTATAATGTGCTATCAGAAAACAATGTAAGGGCCCTGTTCATTTCCTTCACTTATGTTACCATCAATCTTCGTTTTCTCTGGACATATCCATGTCCGACGGTCATGTTTGATTCTTATTCGAACACGTATTTGTATAAAATACATACATGTATATGATAATTATCTTGAGTTCATATTTTGCCTATATCTTGACTCCATATACTGCTCTTGGGTTTAGGGAACGGAAAGGCTCACAGGCATTGTACTTGATATGTTCAAACTTCCAAAGTTGGAATTGGAACCGACAGCCTTGATGAAGATGAGAAAGCTTAGATTTCTCAAAATCCATGGATCTTGTGGAAAAATCTCACTTCCTAAAGGGCTTTTATCATTTCCTGAGGAGCTAAGGTACCTTCATTGGAAGGGATACCCTTTGAGATCTTTGCCCACCAAGTTGGATCTAAGGTACCTAGTTGAACTTGATATGAGGTGGAGCCATCTCGAACAACTCTGGCAGGGAAAACAGGTACTCTTTTTTCTTTTGATATAAATCAAAGGTGTTTTGTAGATTGATGCAAGCATGTTTGGAACTAATTCCATTTCCATTTCTTGATTATATAAAGTTTCAATCTATCCCTTTGTTTTCATAATAGCTCAGGAGAAAGACCGTTTCCAATATGACTAGTTTTTAAAAAATGTTTTTTATTTATTTATTTAAACTGTACTTTTGATCATTTTTTTAAAAATTTATTTTATCCGTGTTTTTTATTCTTTTGAGACATTTTTTAGGTAAAGTTTGCGTGTTCGATCTTTTCAATTTTATTTTATTTATTTGTTGGTTGCATACATTTGTTTATTTCAACAATATTTAATTAGTTAATTTATTAAGTTTCATGTTTTAAAATAAAATATTGTATAAATTTGTAAACGTTTAATTAGTATTCTTTTAGATGTTTAAATTTTCATTAAGGCTCCGTTTGTTTCATTGAAAATGACTTTTAAAATGATTTTGGAAAATGATTTACTTTTCTGGAAAAGCTAATATTTTTTGGTGTTTGGATGAATCTGTGTAAAATATTTTCTGTTGTTTGGTAGGTTTCTTAAAAATATTTCACAAAAGTTGTTTTCAATTAAACAAACGTACATTTGAAGGTTTTTCTTTTTTTTCATTGTTTAATTGAACTTATTTTATCTATAATTTTATATTTTACATTGTTTTTCATATATTAAAAATATTATGTTAAATTTAGATTCATTACAATGCTATTTTTTAATTACATGACTACTAAGTGGATATTTTTATTTAAAAATATGACATCAACAAAATTGACAAAAAATTAACTATGTTAACAATTGGACTTGATTTTTAAATTTGAAAAGTAAATGGACTAAATTCTTGAAAATAAAAGTACAAAGACTAAATTAGGAATTTGTGAAGTGTACATAGACTTATGACATATTTTAACTTTTATACTACAAAATATTTATTATTAATATATTTATAATTGTAATAAATATTTATTATTAAAACATTAATATTGAATATTTTCAATAATATATGAATAATATTATTTAAAATTTAGTATTTTTAAAATTTATTATTAAAATAAAATTGAAATATTAAATAATTTATTAAAATAATAAATTATATTTATTATATTAATAATTTTATTATATGACTAAATATAAATAATTAAATATGTATGTTTAATAATATTAAAAATATAATATTCAAAATATTTTAAAAATAAAAATAAAATTTATTATCAATATAATAATATTAAGATTGATTTAAGTTAATTTTATAAAAAATAAAATTACCTATAGATGAACTCATTTTCGGAAAATGACTTACGCTTTTATTTTACAATAAAAAATACTTATTTTACTTTGACCTATAAGTCATTTTCCGTTGACCAAATTATTTTTTGTGAAACAAACACAAGAAAATGCAGAAAATATTTTCTGTAAAATTTTTACATGTAAACAAACGGACCTTAAGATTATTAGTAAAAATTTAGCGTAAATGATTGTTAAGATTGGATAAAATTTTAAAGATAAAATGCTTATAACATCAATCTATTATTAACAAAGAGGTAAACACTTGATGACATAGTAAAATATAACTTACAGTGCACAAATAAAAATATTATAAAATTATAGTAAATGATACGTAATATAAAACTAAATATTATTCACTTTTTGATACCTAATTTAAAATACCTAAAGAAAAATACATTAATTTTAATTAATATAAAATTCTAAGTTATAACCATATATTTTGTTGTATATAAAAATTCTTTTAAAAGTTTTAATTTTTTATATTATTAAAATGCTTGAAACAATAAAATTTCAATTTGAGCGATGAGTTGGAATGAAGCTCAAACTTGCTGGTTCTACTACTCAAATTAATTACATCTTAAATATTCCATTTTGAAGATAGTTTAATGTGTTGTTGCACTTTCTTTATTTTTTGGTCACATCTGTTGCATTATAGTCCTCCAATGTTCACAAATTTATTAAAACTACCTTCTGATGCATGCAGGATTTAGTAAATTTGAAGATTATCAGACTTTCCGGTTCCCAGAATCTTGTAAGAATTCCGGACCTCTCAAGTGCCACAAATCTTGAAAACATAGTCCTTTGGGGGTGTTTTAACTTGCGTGAGCTTCCTTCATCCCTTCAACATCTTGAGAAGCTTACTCATTTGAATTTCATATCTTGTACTAATCTTAGATCTCTGCCTAGCTTTTATAAAGCCACATCCCTTACCAAACTTTATCTTACAGACTGCTCAAATCTGTATAGTTTTCCAGAAATCAGGGACACCATGGAGAGTTTGAGGTATATTTATTCAAGCGGAACGGCTTTGAAGGAATTACCATCCTCAATCGATAATCTTATTGGTCTTGAGGAATTGATTTTGGAAAATTGTAAAAACCTTGTTTGCCTTCCTGACAACTTTTATAAATTGAAATCTCGTAAGAGATTAACACTTCAAGGTTGTTCGAGATTGGAGATTTTTCCAGAAATTTTAGAGACCATGGAGAGGTTGAGGTGTCTTGATCTAAGCGGAACGGCTTTGAAAGAATTACCATCCTCAATTGATAATCTTATTCGTCTTGTGGATTTGAAATTGAAAAACTGTAAAAACCTTGTTTGCCTTCCTGACAACTTTTTTAAATTGAAATCTCTTAAGAGCTTAAATGTTGAAGGTTGCTCGAGATTGAAAATTTTCTCAAAAATCTTAGAGACCAGGGACTTTTTATGGTTTCTTAGAGTAAGTGGAACGCCTTTGAAGGAATCTTATTGGTCTTAAGCATTTGAGCTTGAAAACTGTAAAAATTTTGTTTGTCTTCCTGACAGCTTTTGTAAATTAAAATCTCCTAAGAGCTTAAATCTTGAAGGGTGCTCGAGATTGGAGATTTTTCCAAAACTCTTGTTGAGGTGTCTTGATTTAAGCGGAAGGGCTGCAAAGGAATTACTTGACAAATTTTGATATTCCTTTTTATTTCTTATCATTGTTTAAACACAATTAAATACTGAACGTAAATGTAAATTAATTTCAATATAAATAGGCTTAAATACTTATTTATTTTTTGAATTTCTCACTTTTTTTCTGTCCCAAATTTGTAATGAATTTTCATTCCTGTAACCAGAGTTTAGTACTTTTAAAACCATAATTTTATGATTATTAAAGTTTATTCTTTTTTAAAAAATATTAAAAATATTTTAAAATTTTAATTTGAAAAAATTATAAATATGTAAAATATTATTAAAATTTATTTAAAATATTAAATAAAATTTAAAAGTTAAAAAATATATTTAAAAGTTTAAGTTTAAAATGAATCTTTTGACATTCTTTTATCCAATACAATGTAAATCTGGACAATATGTCCAGATTAATTCAAGATGGTTTTTCTACATTATATATTTAAAAATATTAAAATTAATTTTCCTTAAAAGTGTGATATGTGTATCAATGTTTTAAATTCTAATGAGGACATAAAAGTATTTTAGAAAATAAATAAATAAAAATTTAATTTTATTAATCGTTTAATTTTTTAAAAAAGTGTGAATATATCCAAATTATTTTAATAATAATTTTCTTATTTTTAAAATTTTGAGATTTCTCTGAATTTTTTTAAACATATTTTGTATTGTCTCTCTTTTCAAAATTTATGTATTTTTATAGAATAAAAGTATATTTTTAAATTGCTGGAAATTTTTTAAAGTTTTCCATAAATTTTCTGAATTTTTGACATTCTTTTATATTTTAGTCTTCTTCTAACTTGATGTATTTTTTATAAAAGAAAAGTATGTATATATATATATTTAATTTGTAGAAATTTATATAACTTTTCATACTTTGTTATTTGTTAAATCAGTAGTAGTGGAAGATAAATTGGGTTTTCAACAGCCTGAAGAACATTACTTGTTGAGCCTCCCTATAATTGGCTTTTCCATGCTAGAGGTTGAGGTGAGGAGATCTTGAAGAGTTTAAAGGACATGGACTTGTTGTTTGTTACTCTTTTACAATTTTTATTTTTTTTTTAGAAAAGAAGTAATCAGTAGTAAAGAAAATATTGTGAGATAGAATTTTATTTAGGACTTGTGGAGGTTGAGGAAGAGGAGTATTCTACTTAAAAGTTTGAAAACCCTTCAAATAAAATATTTATGTTGGGTTCGAAAATTTAGATTAAGGTTTCAGTTATTACATAAATGATAACAATAAAATGCATATATCATAGTTGAGATTTAATCTAATATATATTTCTTTATCATAGTTGAGATTTAATCTAATATATATTTCTTTAAAAGAGTATAAAAACATCAATTTATCAAATTCAAAAAGCAATTTAAGATTTCAAATTCATTAATAAATAGTTGGGGTGAGTAATTTGTAATAATTTGGGCTCGATTTTGGGGGGGTTGCAATTGTCTTTAGAGAGAGGGTAGATTAGATTAACAAATAGTTGTATCGGATTAATTGTTGAATGAAATCATACTTTAAGCGAGACTCCTTAAAATGGATTTAGAAAATTCGAACTGCGTTAACAAATATTATTTGTTTATTTTCTTTTTACTTGTCCTTTTGACTCACATACGTTTTAGACTTGTTATGCAAACTTTCTAATTCTATTTCAACTTTTTGATCCAATAAAAGGTAAAATAAAATTGTTTTAAACAAATGTAAACCAATTTATGTGTTTCAACAATAATAGGATCATCAATAGCTATAACAAAGTGCAAACCAAAACTTTGTCATTTTCAATTTTAGAAAGTACATGGAAAACACATGATAACTTCTTCAACATAAACATACCACAAACAAAGTAGTACTTGGTAATTTTCAACATAAAAACATTCCATAATTTATTAAACATAAACATAACAAATACAGACAGTGGCGGAGCCATGTTGAGCCCCACCCTATGATCCCAAAGTTTAATATTTTTTTTAATTTAGTCTTTTTGTAAATTTACACTATAACCCTCTTAAAAATATAAGCGGGTCTCCTTAAGGTTTAAGATTTTTGTAATTTTACCCTTTGTATATATATTATAGTGCTCCTAAAAATATAATAGGCCCTCCAATATTTTTATAGGATTAAAAGAAGTTAAATTTCTCATGGTGACCTTTGAATGATATTTTGTTAAATAATAATAAATTAGTGTTTATTTAATAGTTTATTTAACATAATAATATTTTATAAATAATATAACCTAACTCGTATCCGTCGCCGGATTAGGGTTACGAGCATTGCATTACTACTACAAATTTATAAATACTCAATTAAAAATAATACTTGGTAAAGTGCATATAGATAAACAAATTCTCAATTGAATAGCCATGTATTATGCAAGGATCGAATATAAATTGGCACTTAATCATTTAATGAACACATCCACTATCCACCAAACATGCCTCCTTAAAACATTAATGAACATATAACTCATTCCCAGATTTGTTTTAACCACAATTTCAAAGTTCAAAACCATTATTTATCCCATAAATCTCTTATCATATTCAGCATTTTCCATAATATATAAATATACAAATATTATAAATACTCCTTATCTAATTAAAACATCATTGTTTTAATCCTTTTGTGACACATAGCCGAACATGGCTGATCACTCAATGGAATAATTTAAACCTCATGCAAAAACCAACCATTTGCCGATTACCTATAAATCATTCACCTTAAATTTTGTTCTTTACTAAAACACCCATGGTATGCGCATGCATAAGGTGCAATACATATATATACATAAATATATAATCTATATTTAATCACATCAATACAATCCATTGACATCCCAAATGTATATATATATATATATATATATATATACATGCCATATTCGAGCCATTTCTAAAATCATAACTAGCATTCACGTATGTAACAAGATAAACACTACAAATCATACGTATACTCATATCATATGAATAACTATCGACTAAAATACCATATAAACCCCTAACCGAGTCAAATTGATAAACTCAATAACCACATATAATATAATTTTGGATAGACCATCAAGATAAACTTATATTTACCTTAAAACATACATAGTAAGAACTCCAACTTCAAATATGGTTAAACCATACTTAAATACAAGTGTAGCCATATTCGCATGGCTTGATACATATACACATCATTACAAAATAGGCTGAAAGAGACATAGTCTATATACATGCCATAATTTCCAACAAATCTACTACATATACGATACCAAGGTTTTGTGATAGTGCGATTGACTTTGACGTAGATTCCCGAGCTCAAGCCTCGACTTCAATAATCTAAAAAAAAAAAAATGTAATGTACATACCAAGTAAGCAATTATTGCTTAGTAAGTTTTAAGCATTTATCTCATAAATAAGTTTCTATAATATCTGTAGGAACCCAATTTAGCCCGGCCCATACAAAAATAATAAACCCGAAATAATAAAATAAAGTCCAAGTCCAGTCCAAAGTATATCATTTGGCCCGATTGAAAGTTTATCTACAAGCTTGACGTATATGGAAGTACAATCTTCAAGGATATGCAATCTTAGATATGATATGCGTCTTAGAAGTTATGGTATGCAATCTTAGATATGATATGCAATCTTAGAAGATATGGTATGTAATATTAAAATATATGATTTTGTAATCCGAGAGATTTAATTTGTAGATACTTTTTAATCTTAGTCATTGATGTAATTGATCAGATTGTTGGATTTGGGAGGCTCAACTATAAATAGAGGCCTCTCCTTCATTGTAAACACACTGGAGTTTGGAAGCAATAAGAATTCTTGAGAGCATTCACTCAAATTTCTCTCCCTCTTGCTCTTATTTTCGTGGCTTGTTCTTATTCGCTCTTCACCGGGAGTAAGATTGACTTATGCTTTTTTTAAAATTTTTATTTATCTATATCATTTTTATACTTTTTTTATCTTTTAAAAAATTGTTATAATATATTAATATATTATATATGTGTTTTCTATAAAAATTATTATATACTATTTATTAATTATTTTTATTATATATAGTTATTTATACATGTATTAGATTACTAAATTATGTATATATTTATGATAAGTTTTTTTTTTTTACTTTTAATGTATATATATTAAATCATTTTAAAAATCACCACATTCTTTTTTTTAATGTTTAAATATGTTATTCTATTTTCATTTAATTTTGTTATTTCGTGAAAATTTCAATATTTGCTACATTACATGTTTATTTATATTCTTTAGATCATTTATTATTGTTTAACATAGTCCATTATATATTTATGTTATATTATCCTTTTATTATTTATTGTTAATGTAATTTGTAATTTTGTAAAATTGCTATTAAATATATATGTTGTGATATATTCATGTTATGTTTCACTCAAATCAATCTTTTATAAAACATATTTTGAATCGACACCTTTTATTTCAAATGATTTTCAAAGTATGGTGATATGTGATATTTGGAAAATTTCGAGAAGAATTTTGCCCTAACTTATTGGGTTTGATTTTTCTCGTGAAACTTTAAGTATTACTTATCTCCCTTTTCTAAATTTATTTCAAATGATTTTTAAAATATGATGATATGTGATATTTGGGGAATTTCGAGAAGAATATTGCCCTATTAGGTTCAATTTTTCTCGTGAAACTTTAGGTATTACATATCTTTTTTTAAAAAGAAATTTAAGGTTTATTAATTTCAAAATAAAAAACCTATTCTTGGGAATTCAAAGTGTTTTGCCTTAACTTACTGGGTTCGACATTTTGCGTCTTGAGATAGGAATTTCCTCAAATAAATACGAGCTTAATTTTAAAGTCATGAGGTGCTATACCTTAACTTACTGGGTAAAGTACTTTATTTCTTTGGGATAGGTAAGTCTTGGTTTTCTTTCAAATAAAAGGATCATATTTTATAATTTTCTTATTTTCAACATTTGGACATGATTTTATCGATTTGGTACCAATTTTGGGCGTTATGAGGTGCTAACCCTTCCTCATACGTAACCAACTCGAACTCGTTTTTTGTTTTCGTGGACCAATAATGTTTTTAAAATAAAACGTTTTACAATGTGATCCAATCACACCTAAGTAAAAAGATTGGTGGCGACTCCTGTTTTTGTTTTTTAAAAGTCGATCCCCATTTTTTAAAACCCGATTTTAAAATGGTTTCGACAATATCGAAATAAATCATAACTTTACAAAATCACTGCTGAATAACCCAACCTTCAATGAATAATTTCATAAAAATAAAAATGTAATAAACATGTATAAGTATGTTTAAACTCTTATACCTCTTTCTCAATAATAAGATGAATAACATATATCACCTTATGATTACTTACCTTCCCAACCATGACTACGGTTGCATAGCATAATGCATACTTGACTATTTTTCTATACCAACGTTAATATTACGTGCCTATTATATAATATTACTCCTGTACATTTGTTACAAGAATTGAGTAACGTGTCACACACACACAGTGCCGTTACTTTAAAAATCTACGTACATTTAGTGTCATATCGCCGTAATATATCGCACACATAGTGCCGTTACTTTCACCATTCGCACACATAATATTTTGTAATCGACTTCGCACACTTAGTGCTCGGTTTTAACTTGCGCACATAGTGCCTTTCCTAACCCGCCAGTCATTCAAATATACATCTTCATATATCAAATTAAATTCTTACCTCACACAATAATCACTTACATATTTGTATAATTTAATGCTTTGGTAACCCAACTTCTATTTACATTCAGCCTAGCACTCATCAGGCCCTCAATGTTTTCCTTAAATATATTCATACTCTGCTACAACGTTTCTCCATACTTAAATTATTATTATTATTATTATTATAAATATACATACCTCATACAAGCCATTCCAACATTTAAATAACATCGCAATCGGCTCTCCTATACCAACATTATTATACATTCGGCAATGTAAGGTAAATAAGCTTGTCACCTTTTTAATTTAACATGTATCATAGTATTATTTCAATTTTAACTCAATCGCTTAAAACTTACCTCGAAAATCAACAAGTTAAGCTTTCCAACTATTCGTTTAGTTTCGCTTTTCCCCGATCCGACTCCGCTTCTCTCCGTTCTTGATCTAAATAATTTCGAAATAAACTTATTCAAATATAACTTCATTCAATATAGCTCAAATTAAATACATAATTAAGAAATTTCCCAACTTATCCCACATGTTTCGCATCTTTGTTAATTAATATAATCTTCACTAAATACAAAAATACCAAATTTACAAACTCTTAGCTAGGGCCGAATGGTTCTTAAATATACTTGAGTTCCCATATTTCATAATTTCTACCATCTAGCCCCTCAATCTACTATTTTGAAGATTTAGTCCTAATTCACTACACCAAAATAGACTTTTAGCGACGTTTTTAGTGGCGTTTTAAAGAAAAACGCCGTAAATATTATACATTAGCGGCGTTCGGAAGAAACCGCGGCAAAAAAATGAGAAATAGCGGCGTTTATTTCAAAAAATGCCGCTAAAAAGGAGAAATAGCGGCGTTTAATTTCAAACCGCCGCTAAAGTCAGAGTATTAGCGGCGCTTTTGAAAAAACGCCGCTAAAAGTCAAAGTATTAGCAGCGCTTTTCGAAAAATGCCGCTAAAAGTCAGAGTATTAGCGGCGCTTTTGGAAAAACGCCGCTAAAAGTCAGAGTATTAGTGGCGCTTTCGCACAAACGCCGCTAAAGTTCGAGTATTAGCGCTTTGGAAAAACACCGCTAAAAGTTCGAGTATTAGCGGGCTTTTGGAAAACACCGCTAAAAGTCGAGTATTAGCGGCGCTTTCGGACAACGCCGCTAAAGTCGAGTATTAGCGCTTTGTAAAACGCCGCTAAAAGTTTTAATATTTTTCCTCATTCTTGCTTTGAATTATATTTTATTTTGATACATTCACTTAGAAGCAATGAGAAAGTTTCATTTTAGTTACTTAATTATGAAAAGTTACAAATTGCTAACTAAACAATTTAGAAGTTTTCATGTAAGTTACAAATTAAGCTATTCAAATTGATTAAGGGTTTAATGTTTAGTATGTTAATTTCATGGTTTAGGGTTTGTAATTTTGGTGTATGGGTTTAGTGGTTTAAAGTTTATTGTTTGGGTTTATTGTATCGTGTTTAATATGTTAGTGTTTACCGGTATTAAGGTTTAAATACTGTTAGTGATTAGGGGTTTTGGGGGAATGGTTAATGGGTTAGGGTTTTAGGTTTAGGGTTTATAGATTATAGTTTATGGGTTTAGGGGAAATGGTCGATGTGTTAGGTTTCTGATTTTAGGGTTTATGGTTCAAGTTTAGTATTTTAGGGTTTAATTAGGGTTTAAAGTTTAGGGTTTATGGCCCAAAATCCCGAAACCGAAATCCCGGCCTCATGAGGGATTTATGGTTAATGTGTTAGCTATTAAAATATATGTTTTGTACTACACTAACATTGGCCACATGAATTCCCAATTTAGGCTTAGATTATGCTTTAAGGTTTGCAGTTTAGAGTTTATGGTTGAGTTTTATGGTTTAAGATTTATGTTTTGGGGTTTTGAGTTTGCTGTTTAGGTTTTAGTGTTTGTGGTTTATGATATATATAATATTTAAGGTCTAGGGTTTATGATTTAGGGATTAATCTTGGATTTTTTAGAATATAAATCAAAATAAGATAAGTGTATATTATTATTTTAAAATATATATATATAAAATATATTGATGTATTTATATTTTAAAATAACGTGTATGATTAAATCAAAATTAAAGTTTCAACTATACATTTAAACCACAATTAGAATTTCACATCTAGAATTACACATTAAACCAAAATTCATATATATATATAATTCTAAATAAGATGTAGCAATATCAAAATTTAGGTGTATATACATATAATTAAATGCCATTTCACTACACCACTCAATTGTCACAACATTGAATATTCGCCTATCGAGGCACTCATTACTTGACATTGACTCTATTTTGACCCAAATTAAAAGACCCTAAATAGTTCCCATAATTTGTAATCAAATTAACTCTAAAAGAAAGTATAGAAATGTTTTGAAAAACTTCAAATAAGCTTAAATATGTTAAAATGAAGTGTTTAGATAAATATTTAAATTAAACGATGGTTGTATTTGGATGTAATATTTCTTACTCAAAATATAAGTTGAAATCGGATAGAGGATATTACATGTATAGTAAGATAAATATAGTTTTCTTAAAAAGTTTAAAATTATAAAATCTTCAAAATTTTCAAAATTTTCTTTAAAAGTTTAATATTCAAAATTTTAAAAATTAAAATTAAAAAAATGATAATATCAGCAAAAAAATTGTGAAAGAAAAAAATAAGTAAAGAATGAAAAAAAATTAAAATTGAGAATAGTGGCGTTTTCGTAAAAAACGCCGCAAATATGTTTGTGTGTTGTAAATAAAACGACGTTTTTTTGTCTAATTTAGTGGCGTTTTTCTTGAAAACGCCACAAAAAGCTGGGATATAGCGGCGCTTATAAAAAATGCTGCAAATATGTTTGTGTAATGTAAATAAAACGACGTAGTTTTTGTCTATTTTAGTGGCGTTTTTCTTGAAAACGCCGCAAAAAGCTGGGATATAGCGGCGCTTATAAAAAACGCCGCAAATATGTTTGTGTAATGTAAATAAAACGACGTAGTTTTTGTCTATTTTAGTGGCGTTTGTTTGGTAAACGCCGCAGTAAGTTAAACGACATTGTTTTGTATATTGTAGTGGCGTTTTATTTTGTAAACGCCGCAATAGGTATGTCTGTGGCGCTATTTTATAAACGCCGTAATTCTTGAATTGTGTTAGTGAAAACGTCGCCGCTTTTGCTCTCCTCCGCTTCCCAACCCTTAAACCCGATTGACTCAATTTCCCTAGCTTCTTTCAAATTCATTTCCTTCTTTAAAATCCCTAAATTTCTAAAGGTTTAGTTTCTTTCATCCTCTTCATTCGCCACCATCGTATTTCATCGATCAATAATCTCTTCGTCCTCCACGGCTCCACTATTATCGTCTAAACGAACGCTCCTTCGGCTTCAAGCTTTACCTCTCTTTCGACGGACTGTCGACATTGGCACATCTCAGATTCTCTAAAAGGTAACATGCAAGTGAACAGAATATAGGTTTGGATCTTTGTTATCGACTAGTATTAGTTCTTTGTTGTTTGGTTCTCTGAATTTGTCGGCTCATCTTAGAAAGAGGGAAGGGAATGGGACGGTGTAATGTGAAAGAAGGGGAAGGGTGGGGCTGTGGGATTATTCATTATAGTGAGAAAAAAATATTCTTTTTAATTGTTGTGGGTTGGTTGAGTGTTTGCGTGAGATGGGGGACTTGTGGGCATTTCAACAAACAACTAAAAATAGGCAGAATGATATGACTCGAAATTTATGGCTAAACATTTGTTTAAATGGATTGGGAAGTCCACTGTTAGATGGTTTATCAATGTACTGCAAACCATGTTTGTACTACATTTACAATACATGAAAATCTTGCCACTAAATCCTTCAGTTGGGTTTGGTAACCTCTGCTTACTTTATATAGAAACTAAGCAATTGTTTCCCAAACTGCGAATTCTTTGAATAGCTGATAGTGGGGGTCATCTTGGTTCAGATTCTGAATTGAATGCCCTGTTTTATTACATTCAATTGAGAATTTTGGCTTTTCCCTTATTCTGGGGCTTGTGGCTTGCTCATTTTCCTTCGGGTGTTTTACACTATATTTTGATGTTTGGGATGTCTTGTTGTATTTGCAGCTTTGTCTCAAAAGTATTTAGCCATATATGGAGAAGAAACGGGAAACTCGGGAATAACAGAGAAAAGAAGCTTGAAAATAAATAGTAAATATAAAATAAGCAGTGGTTTCATGAACTACGGTAATGAAAATACAAAGAAAAGTAGGTGATAGTTGTCATTGTTTTTTCCCTTTAATTTATAAATTTTTCAAGTCATTGCATTATTTGTCTTATTATATTGAAAATTTTGATTATTTTCAATGATATTAGCCTTTGTTCAGTCTTGAATATCTATTGCAAATAGTTCATGGAGCCATTCCCAAGCATACTTAGCCTCAATAAGTCAATTTAGTAGCCAATAAGTCAATAAGCAGTGGTTTCATGAACTACAGGTAATGAAAATACTTCACTTGCTAGATGTTTCTTAAATTATAGAAGAATTATAAATTAATTATTGGTAAATTATCAATTCACTTGCTGAAGGCTTCTATGTATTGATATCATATTCAAATATCATTCACTCTCCATAGATCTATTGTTGCTGAAGGTGTGAAAACAAATGGAGAGGGTCTCCATCCTTTTTAAAATATTTGTGAAAGGTCATGATGAATGTTGTTGCTTTTATTATGGTGGTTTAATACTTGGTTGTTGGATCTTGATTTGAAGCTGTGGATGCTTTTGGATGTATAGTATAATGATTTTTATTTTCTTTTTTTGTGTGTGTTTGAATTCACATTGCAGACCTCATGAAAATGATAGTACTGTGCTAAATTTCTTATGTTGTTTGTATTGGGACTGTTTAGGAGTGGACCGAATCAGATTACGATAACATTTGTTGAAGGAAACGAGACTGCACAGAAACTTCTTCGCCTGTGGATTTATACGGCTGGGTAGTGGCTTTATCTATTCATCTGAGGTGAGTTGATTGAGTTGAAATTATTTCAACTGATTTTAGTTTGTACACTAATTTTTCTACATGCTGGACCCTTGTTATAGATCATTATACGGTATGTCAATTTTGTAGCATTGGTTTTAACTTAAGTTGTATGTTTGTGGTTTGTCAATTATTTCAACTGGTTTGAACTTAAGTTATATGTTTTTTTATCATATTATTTCAACTGGTTTGAACTTAAGTTATATGTTTTTTTTATCATATTATAAGCCATTTATATTTGCACTAAAATTTGTACATAAGTAATTTGTACATAACAAATTAAAGTAAAATGTAAAAATTATGTTGATGATTAACTTTAATTTAACAAATAATAATAGTAATAATAATAATAATAATAATAAACCTTGTTATATTCCATTTAAAAGTTAAATTCATAAAGTTCATATTTGGTTAGATGTTTTCTTTTAATTTATTTATAAGCTTTTGTGTTCATATGCTCGAGATTGAACAGGCATAGTTTTGGAACCTGGTTAGAGCTTAGAAAATATTAGATTTGAGTTCACATTTTTATATAATGAAGAAACTAATAGTAAAAGGAAAAGAAAAGAAGAACCTGAAATTGTTCTTAAATTTCGGGCTATTCAATCAATTTGGAAGTTTAAAAATGTTTAAACTTGTTACGCATTTGTAGCTTTTAAAGGTGCTTTAGTTGGATGATCATGATTATCATATTGATGCAAGTTATTGTCTTGTTTTATTAGTTAATAGAAGGAGTAAATGTAAAATGTTCATTGTCTTTTAAAATGTTGGAATTCTTTGAATTACTTGAAATGCTTTTTTTTTTTTCTTTTTGTAATATGATAAAGATGGTTACTGATATTATTGGATTCTTATCAATCTGGTTTTCTTTACTAGAGGTGGTTTTGATTTTGTTTCTAGTTTTTTCTCAACGGCAAGAAATGAATATATTTTGATAGATTCTTTGTGCTATTTTTGACTAATATAAATGGTGAAGCTAAGAAAGAACATTTTGTACCTCATTTTGTTCCCCAAAGCAAAGACTTTTGGATTTATTCTTAATGTCTTAGTTTTGCATCTTTGAAGATTACTAATTTTGCTATAGGAAGACTCCTAGGTTTCACTTCATTAAGCAACTTTGAGATTGAATGGTTATCTTTTGGAGCCAATTCATGCAAGGATTTGCATATTTAAATTCATAAATAAATATTTTACGTATTGTTTATTCTGTGGGATCCAACAATGCATGATTCTGTTGTTTGAAGTAAAATTTGCTTATTTGCATGTTTGTTAGGTCTGATACTGTAGTAAATTTAAGCTTTCGTACATGCAAAATTTCTTTCATAAAGATCTTTCTAATACATCTAAACTTTCAATTTTGGTTCGACATGTAACTGAGGCCTTTCCTCCCTCAAAATCTGCCCTTTTAATTTCCAAAGTCAGTAGCATTCATAATTTGATCCTCTTTTGCAGGATTCTCATTGTCCTTCTGCTTAAGTCTACTAATTTCACTACTTCCATCATCACGGTTCTAAGGTTCTAAGGTTGTTGGAGTCTTTGTTGCAACTTTCCAAAGCATTTGAGGTTAGTTTCCAATCTCGGTTTTGTTTGGTTTTATGAGTTTTATAGTAGAATTTTATCATATTAATTTTGTATCATTTTCATATTTTCTAAGATTTGAAGTTTACTGTAAAAAGGTGATTTCTATCATATCTATAATGAATCCATCATAACATAATATAATCAATTACACTATGGTGAATGAAATGAATATATATAACATCAAATAATAAATTAAACGATGTCTAGTAAATTAAATATAACATGACATAGCTACTTAAATTACAAATCTTGAATTAAACAACCAATAAGTCAATGCAAAAACTAATTAAAAGTAATTACATAAAGGTTTTCTTTAAAATCAAAATGTAAAAACCTAAAACCCTAAACCCTAAACCTTAAACATTAAACCCTGAAACCTTAACCCTAAACCTAAAACCTTAAACCCTAAAACCTAAATCCTAAAACCCTAAATCTTAAACACTAAAACTTAAAACCCTAAACCCTAAACCCTAAACCTTAAACCATAAATCTTATACCCTAAACCCTAAAAACCTAAAACCCTAAACCCTAAACTTTAAACCTTAAACCCTAAACCCTAAAACCCTAAAACCTTAACCCTAAACACTAAACCTTAAAACCTTAAAACTTTAAACTTTAAACTCTAACCCTAAACCCTAACCCCTAACCCTTAACCCTTAACCCCTAACCTATAACCCTTAACCCCTAATTTTAAGTTAATATCAAACTTCATAACTTACATAATACTTGTATAATTTTAAGAAAAAGATTCAAAGTATATAATTTGAAACTTTGACGGGTTGCCTTATATCTCACTGTTAGATATAACGGATCCTCCCTAGGTGTAACAATGCCACTTATGATGGATCTAAACGAAATACCAAATTAAATATCGAAATAATATAACATTTATTAAACCCCTAAACCCGAAACCCTTGAAACCTTAAAACCTTAAGACCTTAAACCCTAAACCCTAAACCTTAAACCTTAAACCTTAAATCTTAAACCCTAAACTCTGAACCCTAAAACCTTAAACCCTAAACCTTAAACCCTAAATCATAAACTTTAAACCTTAAACTTCTAAACACCTAAACCTTAAACCTTAAACCCTAAACCTTAAACCTCAAACCTTTAAACCTTAAACCCTAAACTCTAAACATTTAAACCCTAAACCCTAAACCCAAACCCCTAACATATAACCATTAACCCATAATTTTAAGTTAATATCAAACTTCATAACTTACAGAATTTTCCCTTAAGATCAAACTTCATTACTTACATAACACTTGTATAATTTTAAAAAAAAAAGGATTCAAAGTATATAATTTGGAAACTCGACGGGTTGCCTTATATCTCATCATTAGATATAACGGATCCTCCTAGGTGTAACAATGCCACGTATGATGGATCTTAAAGACTACATAACTTACCTAATTCTAAGATCAAATTTCATAAATTACATAAGTTGACGAATAAATTTCATAACTTACACAATTTTCCTTAAGATCAAACTTCATTACTTACATAACACTTGTATAATTTATAAGAAAAAAGGATTCAAAGTATATAGGTTGGAAACTGACGGGTTGCCTTATATCTCATCATTAGATATAACGGATCCTCCCTAGGTGTAACAATGCCACGTATGATGGATCTTAAAGACTACATAACTTACCTAATTCTAAGATCAAATTTCATAAATTACATAAGTTGACGAATAAATTTCATAGATCAAACTTCATAACTTACATAACACTTGTATAATTTTTTTAAAAAAAGGATTCAAAGTATATAATTTGAAACTTGACGAGTTGCCTTATATCTCCTTTGTTAGATATAACGGATCCTCCCAGGTGTAACAATGCCACGTATGATGGATCTTAAAGACTACATAACTTACCTAATTCTAAGATCAAATTTCATAAATTACATAAGTTGATTTAATAAATTTCATAACTTACACAATTTTCCTTAAGATCAAACTTCATAACTTACATAACACTTGTATAATTTTAAAAGAAAAAAAGGATTCAAAGTATATAGGTGGAAACTCGACGGGTTGCCTTATATCTCTTTATTAGATATAACGGATCCTCCCTAGGTGTAACAATGCCACGTATGATGGATCTTAAAGACTACATAACTTACCTAATTCTAAGATCAAATTTCATAAATTACATAAGTTGACGAATAAATTTCATAACTTACACAATTTTCCCTTAAGATCAAACTTCATAACTTACATAACACTTGTATAATTTTTTAAAAAAAAAAGATTCAAAGTATATAGGCTGGAAACCTGACGGGTTGCCTTATATCTCACTGTTAGATATAACGGATCCTCCCTAGGTGTAACAATACCACGTACGATGGATCTTAAAGACTACATAACTTACCTAATTCTAAGATCAAATTTCATAAATTACATAAGTTGACGAATAAATTTCATAACTTACACAATTTTCCCTTAAGATCAAACTTCATAACTTACATAACACTTGTATAATTTTTTTAAAAAAAAGGATTCAAAGTATATAGGCTGGAAACCTGACGGGTTGCCTTATATCTCACTGTTAGATATAACGGATCCTCCCTAGGTGTAACAATGCCACGTATGATGGATCTTAAAGACTACATAACTTACCTAATTCTAAGATCAAATTTCATAAATTACATAAGTTGACGAATAAATTTCATAACACACAATTTTCCTTAAGATCAAACTTCATAACTTACATAACACTTGTATAATTTTTTAAAAAAGGATTCAAAGTATATAGGTTGGAAACTGACGGGTTGCCTTATATCTCACTCATTAGATATAACGGATCCTCCTAGGTGTAACAATGCCACGTATGATGGATCTTAAAGACTACATAACTTATCTAATTTTAAGATCAAATTTTCATAACATTATTTACATTAATTATTAATTAACAATTTAGCCGTATAATTTATTGTCAACTTTAGACTTCAACAACTCTGAAATGGATAGGAGTTGGATGAAATTGTCAAGGGTAAGCAATGACTATCGAAATGGAGTAGAAACTTTTCGAATTTCGCATTTCAAAATGCAAGCCAAGAGAATATGATTCTTTGCACGTGTAAGAAGTGTTGCAATATTAACGGCATTATCGTGAAGTGGTCTACGAACATCTAGTTGTTGATGGCTTTGTGCGGGGTACAAAATATGGTTTTTCATGGCGAGACTACATCTAGTGGAGCATCTTCATCGATGAATCTGGGTATCCTCATAGTGCTTTCAATCGAATGTTAGTGACGATAACATGGAAAACATGTTGCGGGATGCTTTTAATATGCGCATGATGGTTTGGTCATTTCCACGACTTGGGTGCAGCTGATGATCATAATTTTGGAGGAAATATTTTCACCGAGGGGAAAGAAGTGTACCGGATGAACGACCAAATGAAGAAGCGGCGAGGTTCTATCGTTACTTGGTGAAATGAATGAAGAATGTGATGCGGGATCAAAATTTTCCAAATTGTCATTACGTATTCGTCTTTTCACTTGAAATGTCCGGGGTGGACGAAACTCGTTGACAATGCTATTAGAGTTTTGCAAGAAATGTTCCGCTTGCAAAAATCCTCGATCTTCCAAAGACATGAAGAAATTGATAAAGGATTTGGGGCTTGGATACAACAAAATTCACAGTTGCCCAAATGATCGCATGTTGTATTAGGGCGATCAGATAAACCAACAAATCTTTGTCATGTATGCGACCAATCCGTTGGATTAATAGGAATATAGAGGATGATAACGAGGATGAACACGGTACAGTCAAAGAAGCACGATTAAGATTTTACGGTATTTTCCCTTATACCGAGACTTTAACGGCTTTTCATGTCGTCAAGACAATGAATCAATGACGTGGCACCGTGATGGACGAACCGATGATGGGTTGTTAAGGCATCCTGCAGATTCTTTAGCTTGGAAATGTTTTGACTCTAAATTTCCAAGCTTTGCAAGCGTTCCTCTGAGTGTGAGGCTTGGGCTAGCATCGATGGATTTAACCTTACAAACTTATGAGTACAACGTCTGAAGATTTGGCTTGTGGTGCTTGTTCCTACAATTTGCCTCCATGGGTTTGCATGAAACAATCTTCTTTTATCTTGTCTATGATTATACACGGAGAGAAAGGGTAGGGAATGAAATTGATGTCTATTTGCGCCACTTGTTGACGAGTTAAAACAACTATGGATGGTGTTCGGACATTTGATGCAATGAGAAAAGAGAACTTTAATTTACGTGCGGCATTAATGTGGACTATTAACGACTTTCCGCTTATGCTAATTTATCGGTTGGAGTACTAAGGGACGTTATGCTTGTCCGTGTTGTCTTTGCTTGTACATGTTCGCAATGGTTATATAATGGGAAGAAGTTTTCTTACATGGGGCATCGTCGGTGGTTACCGAAAATCATACATTTAGATTTCGAGTGCTCGGTTTGATGGTAATGAAGAGTTCAGATCAGTTCCTTCGCAAACCGGTGGATCCGAAATATTGTTAATATTGAAAGATATGAATTTCATTTATGGGAAGATGAATCAACCGGCAAACCCGCATAGAAATAGAAGATTTAGGGATGGATCTGATGATGAATCTGATGAAGAGGATGATCCTAATGAGGCGGACTTGTGGAAAACAAGAAGAATTTTTTTCGAGTTGCCTTATTGGGAGCATCAGCTTTTACGCCATAACCTTGATGTCATGCACATAGAGAAAAATGTCTGCGAGAACATCATTGGGACTATTTTGAATGTCAATGGAAAATCAAAAGATAATCTTGAGTCGACTTGATTTAGTCCACATGGAATTTAGCGTGAGCTTCATCCCCGAGCACTTCCGAATATGAAATATCGATTGTCACCGCTATTTTTTTAATGTCAAGACGGAGAAAGAAGTGTTACATGCGGTGTTGAAGGATATAAAGGTCCGGATGCGTATGCATCAAATATATCGCGATGTGTAAGTCTTAAGGATCGAAGATTATATGGCTTAAAATCGCATGACTATCACATATTGATGCAAGACTTACTGCCAGTTGCTATGCGGTGTTGTATGTCGAAAAAGGTGATAGCTCCTGTAATTGAACTGTCAAATATAATGAAAGGCATTTGTGGTAAAGTTTTGAATGTTCAAGAACTTGAGAGACTACAAGATCGAGCAGTATTAACTTTATGCAATCTGGAGAAGATATTCCCGCCTTCCATCTTCACTATCATGGTGCACTTGTTAATTCATCTCCCACGTGAAGCACTTATTGGTGGACCCGTTTTCTATCGATGGATGTATCCCATTGAAAGGTCTTACTTTATTTGCAAAATATTCATTCATTTAGCTAAATTCCTTTATTTCCAACTTTTGATAATGTGGTATATCATGTTTAGGTTCCTTTCCAAATTGAAGTCATATTGCCGCAATAAGCGTTATCCGGAAGGATCAATTGCCGAGGGATACTTGGCAGAGGAATGTATGACTTTCTGCTCGAGGTATTTGGAAGATGTTGAAACAAGAATGAACAGACCAAGTAGAAATGCTGGGCTCACAAATCATAATTTGGCTGAAACATATTTATTTCAAAGTTTCGGAGAACCGATCGGCAGAGTCGAAATTACAGAATTAGACGATAGATCGTGGGTCCAAGCACATCGATACGTTCTTTTTCATCACGATTCAATGGAACCATTTCGGAAGTACGTTCTACAATTTGATAAATACTCATCAATTATGATTTGTTTGTCTTCTAACAAAGTAAAACCTTTTTTACCGTAGTGAGTACAAACAAATATTGAGAGCTCGTTCACGATCTCGAAGATTAAATCGACGAGAAATTAATAAGTTGTTCGCAGAATCATTCCATGAATGGTTAAGCCAAATGGTATGCAATTTAAATTTTCATTGACAAGTAATAATATTTTCTCATAACATTCATAATTACTCGATTTACTTTTGACTCAATAGGTTTGGAGTCGGAATGAAGTAAATGACGACGTTAAATGGCTTTCACAAGGTCCAAACAGAATAGTTAAAAGATATAGTGGCTTCCTCATCAACGGATACAGATTTCATACAAGGTATCGCGAGAGATTGAGGAGAACCCAAAATTGCGGAATTGTTGTTAATTCTTCGATTACAAGTTATGCTAGTGCTAGGGACGATGAATCCGTCGAGGGAATTTGGAATATTACGGACTTATTATCGACATCATTGAGTTGGATTATTACGACAAATGCAAAGTTGTCCTATTTCGAGGTGATTGGGTGATGTGAATACGGCTCATGAATTAAAAATGATCAATATGGCTTTACAATGGTGAATTTCTCTCGATTAATTCACACCGAGAACAACCGATGGAATGATGGTATGTTTTTCTTCCCAAGTTAAACAAGTTTTTTACTCGGAAGATCCAATGATGAGGGTTGGTACGTTGTACTTCAAACACCCTAGAGACTTCTTCGACATTGGCGGTGGAAGTAGAGATGACATAGTCGAAGATCGAAACTTTGCCTTTTCGAACAAGACTTAGCGAAAATATCCCTAGTACTAGTCAACAATTTCAATGGGTTCGTCGGGATGTGGACGAAGATATTTACTGAAATATGATGTAGTAAGATTTAACGATTTATTATTTATATGTAATATTATAATTTTCATGTTGGTCATGTTATATAATTTTCATGTGTATTGCGGGAAAATGCCTAGAAGACGATTACGAGATTTAAATATTGTCGCGAAACTCTAAATCCGGAAGAAGCTAATAGTAGAACGACAAGCAGTTGTTGGATCTTCTACTCTAGGACATAGATGACGAGCCCGGAGAATTTGAAAGTAATGTTAAGTTTATTTTACATGCATGTTGAATTTTATCATTGATTCATTTTTCAATTTTAATATAATAATATATCATTTTTCAAATTTGAAGGTGGGACGCCAGAGAAGTCGGGACGTACCTTACTTAAAGATTTATCGACTTAGAGCCTCACGATCGTGTTAAAGTAAGGAGAAACAATGATGGTCACTGTTGGATCTGAAGCCCCATTGTTAGGAGGCTATTTGGGCATTTAGTACGAAATCCCAATATGTTGCCCATTAACTACGAATCATGGCATCACATGCCTGATGCCAACAAAAATCAAGCTCTCGAAAATATTAAGGTAATAAAACGTGAATGTAATTTATAATACTTTAATTTAATTTTCATTTATATTAACTTTTATACTTTTTTCTTGGACTAGATTTAATTTAGAGGTCTCTGATGACTATGTTAAGAAGACATTGGGTAAAAAATGGAGAGACAATAAAAGTACGCTCAAAAAACAATATTTTAAGAAAGACATAAGCCTCGACGAAAAATTAAGAAATGTTCCACCGGGAATGTTGAGGTACCAATGGGAAGATCAAGTTAGATTTTGGAATTCAAAAAAATGAGAGGTATTACGTACATCTAAAATCGTATAAATTATTTGGTTTATAGTATTTACTATATATATAATTCAAATTGCATTATGTAGGACCGTGAGCGAGTTGGAATAAGCGTGATGAAACAAAATTCACGCATTACGGTAGGTTCTAGAAGTTTTGCTTGTGTAGTGATGCCGAGGTATTATAATTTATTAATTACATCAAATATTAATTACTTTATACTATTAAATTATATTTTCTCGCTAAAATGTAGGAAACTTATTGGTCAAAAGTTGGACGCGTTGACTTTTTGACATTACGTATAGAAAGAAGGATGGATCTCCGATGACATCCAAGTGCAGTAAATTTTGGTATATTTACTTAATAAAATTTTATTTTTATAAATATTTCTGCGTTTAATTATAATAGTTTAATTCATCGTTTATAGTTTTAAATTTATAATGTTCAATTATGTTGCATTCTTTCTTATTTATATATTTCGTTTCTAACTCTTTCGTTGATTTATTAGGATAAACTAAAGGAGAAGAAGGTAGTATGAAGCGGTACGCTTGATCGATAGTTCTGATAATCTTGAGGAGATTGATAATGTAATTATTACAGATGTTTTGGGTCCCGAAAAGGTACAATCGCTTCGATCGATAGTTCGCTAATCTTTAGTATATTTTAATAGAATTATCATGATGTTTTGGTCTTGAAAGGTATGGTGGGTTCGATTTAAAGGATCCGTGTTACCCGACCCAATATTTTGGATCCGCCTCCAAGAAGACATGCCTGTGGGTCAATCTCGTCTTTCAAGTTCGAGGCTACAAAACCGGATAGCTTCGAGATGCAAGAGAGCACGGTTGAGCAGAGACAAGAAATTGCGATGTTCAAAGAAAATATGAAGAACTCCAAGAATGCTTTAAAGCGGATCGAAGCGGCACAAGCAAGGGAGGTAGCAATGAGGAGAGAGGTAGCGGTAGTCATGCTAGGGAGGCAAGAGGCATCGATGCTAGCGAGCGAAGAGAAATACTGAAGAGCTCCAAGACTGACTTCAAAGATATGATGCGAGATGTTTAATGATGCAGAAACCGCCATCTTAGACATTTAGTTTTTCGTTGTAAGAAGTTTTGACATTATTACGGTTACATTTGTTTGGCGGTAAAATGTTTTCCGGAAAATGATTTGGAAAATGATTTACTTTTCTCGAATTGATTTACGAAAATATTCTTGGTGTTCGGATGAATCTGTAAAATATTTTACATTGTTTGGCGATTTCACGAAAATGTTTTCGAAAAGTTGATTTTACATATATATTAATAAATTTATTTACATATTAATAATTTTTATATTTTAATTGTTTTACATATATTGCAATGATTTATTTATTATAAATAAATTAGATTAAATATATAATAATCTTGAATTATTAAGTTACATTATTAACCGTCATATTGAAAACAACCAAAGTCAAATAAATTATTTGTAATTGTGTTAAAAAAATAAAAAAAGGATTGAATAATTATAAAGTAGTTTCCAAATCACAATACTAAAAATATTATCCAAATGCATAATTAATAGTACACCACATAATAACAATATTGTCACATTGTCCAAGTGCAAATGGACAGAAACTAACAAGTAAACAGATAACAACTTTTGGAAATAGCCTCTCCACCATTTTGGTGAATAGCATATATATTATTAAGCTTCACAGATGAAACAATAGCATTCATATTACAATATCGACAATGAGGTAAGCTCGTAGCTAAATGAATAATTTACCCTAGTAGATTACAAGTGCAGTACCATTGTTTGGTCCAAAAAAGAATTCTTAAGAAGTAAACACGGTAATGGAAGAGATTTTGACAAATCAAATGTAACAATTTATGAGATACAACAAGATGTATCCTAATGGAACAAACAAAATCGAAAGGGATGAGGTATAAATAAATAATTGAAAGTGAGCATAAAAAATATGAACAAAGAAGTTCTTTAAGTCCAAATTAGTTGTCATCGCAAAGATGCTTTAGACATCAGACACATATGACTTTGCCGCAGAGGACAAGTACCAAAGATAGCAAGTTGAATAGAAGCAAATGAAGAAAAGAGCTATTGCGTTAATGGACATTCTTTTGATAGCACAATATCAACCTACTTAGGCTTTGTTAATAATTGGGGTTGAAAAGCACTTTTCAACTCAAACCTTGATTTTATACTTTCAATTTTAACCCAAGCTAAAATGTCAATTTTTAGCTTTTAACTTTTGAAAAGTGTTTTCAATGAAGTTAAACATTTTAGCTTTTAACTTTTAAAAGCTCTTTTCAAAGATACTTTTCATCTTCAACGGTAAACTAACCTTAGTCCTATTGAACAAAAAAAAGAAAAGAAAAAAAAAATAGAAGGTAGCCCTTATCCAATGAAGGTGATGTAAATCAATACTAAGTACTTCAAATATATACAATTTTAACTAGTTGCTTATGTATTTAACTCTCAAATATTAGAATAACTTTTTTTTGTAAAGGAATAAAAGCTGACTCTCTTACCCTGGCCATCAATTGAGCAAGCGAATACAAATAACTAACCTAAAAGCATGGACCTTATTATCTAGACTACCAAACATGACCATTATCGACACAAGACAAGAGAAATCAAAATAAAGCATGCATGCAGCAGACACAAAGTGACACGAATATCTGAATTCAACTTTACCTCAAAAGATTTATCTTGAGCTTCAAGCCCTCGGAGAATTATTTTGCGACTGCATTCGAACAAAATGCACACTATTAGCACTTGAAAATAATGGACAACATAGCAGAGGACACACAAAAGAACTAAAGCAGGGGACACACAAAAGAAGAGGAATAAAAGGTTTTATTTATGTCCAAGATTCATGAAGACAAAAGAATCAAATACAAACTTAGCGACAAACATCACAATTGCAAGACAAATGTATTGGATCAGGAAAAGCATCACACGCTTTTACAATGTATATACATATATGGTTAAGAAAAATATATGCTTTAACTTTATATTAAAATGGCTAAATAATTAAGTAAATAAATGTAGTTTATGAACAAATCATAAGATTGACAAAGAACGCTAAATAAGTGAAGGTAAGTAAGTTCAATTAGTAAGGTAAGTATGGGATATGATACTAAAATCACTCAATAATGCTAATGAAGTGAGAATCAATATTAGCGACAAACATCACAATTGCGACCAATGTATTGGATCAGAAAAGCATCACACGTTTTAATATGTGTATGTAGTTTAGGAAAGCATTTCGAATTTGATTACCAAATTCACTAAGTAAACTATCATTGGCCAAAAGTACTTAGCTCCTAAAGTTTGTTGAAATCACAACAAATCAGCAACCAAGCGTAGAACGAATAATAGTGTAGCTAATTTCTCTAATTACCAAGACAACATTAGTTAGTTGTCTACTAACATGATAAAAATAATATTAAAATCTTTGCTCAAAATGGAAAAAAAAAGTTTGCTTGGCACAACTTTAGAATCTTATTTAATTGAGCGATGAAGATAGATCTTCATTTCGTTTATAACAATAATACGTCCGTAAAAGCATTACATCGATTCTTTTAGCCATGGTCAACAAAAGTCAAAACTTCCTACATTTTAAGGTGCTTGTTTGCATAACCAAATAGACAACCAAAATGCATTCAAATTTCCTTTCAAAAAAAAAAAAACAAAAGGAAAGGAAAAGTGAAAAGAAATGCGAATAATAATAAACAAAGATATTATGTCAAATGCAATAAATCGAAGCACGATAACATCAATAAATGAACAATTACATAGCAATCATCGGATTGAAGAACCTAGAGGAAATCAAATAAGATCAAAATCATTTAAGACAGAAAATAAAATCCTCACCATCAAATCCTAGAAAGCAGAAGGTTCACATCGAAAAACATAGAAGAAAATAAAAAGTAATAATGGAACCACAAGCACGAACCTAAAAAGTATGCAGAGGAAAAAATTTGAAGGTCCATTAAAATTTGAAAAAAACAAAGCAGAGGAGAAAAAAATAAAGAACAAGAAGAAGAAAAAGCTTTACCTTAAGCTTTATGCAGAACGAAATACCGCAAAAGAGAGACGGATTGCATGAGAAAAGAGAAAGAGAAAGAGAGAAAGAGAGGAAGCGAAATACATGATAAAAGAAGATATGGGTCCGATGAGTAGAAGATGAAGAAAGGAAATTGAGCAATGACAAGAGAGGCCTTACGGATGAAGAAGAAGCACGGAAAATGTCTTACTGAAATTGAAGCGGTAAGACATTTTCCAAAAATGTAAAGGATTTCTGCGTGAATTGGAAAATATTTTCCAAATGGAAAAGATTTTCGAGCTACCAAACATCAGTAAAATGGGGAAAATGTTTTCAGGAAAACATTTTCCCTATCAAACAGAACCTACATTTAACATTATTGTTACAATATTTTCGATTATCATTTATTTAATTTATTAAATTTCAAGTATCATTTAAATTAATGTATTGATTGTGATTTTATGCTAAATTTTTGTTTTGCGTTGGAATTATATATTGTTATTGGTTGGTTTTTACTGCGGGAGGGGTATATATTGAAAAATTTTATTTTTTAAATCTGCATACAAATTAGCGTTTGTACAAAAGCGTACGCTAAATCGAAATTTTATGCGTTTTTGGTAGCAGCTAAAGCCCGACTTTTAGCGTTTTTTGGGAAAGCGCTTAAAAAATGACTTTAGCGCGTTTTTGGGAAGCGTCGCTAAAGACCATTGTTTTTATAGCTTTTATTACAAACGCCGCTAAAAGTCGAGATCTTTAGCGGCGTTTTTGTGCATAAACGCCATAAAAATTTTCATAGTATTAGCGGCGTTTTTGTGGCGCTTGGAAAAGCGCATAAATACTTTTGTGGCGCTTATAAACGCCGCTAAATGCCCAAAAAAACGCCGCTAAAAGTCTGTTTTGCTGTAGTGATTGTTCTATTTATCCAAAATTTTCCAACCCAAAATGTGATAATCTAACACATATATTACATTTCTGACCAACAACCATTATTCAATATAACATGCATCAATGGTGAACTATGAACATGCATAAAATAAAATTTTCACCATGGGTTTGATAGCTCTCATGACAAGGAACTCAAAGATGCAAAAATCTTCATGAATCAAGCTCAAATACTAACCTCAATAAGAAATGCACAACCGAACAATGAGAGCTTAAATTTTCTCTTCTTCCTTATGAGTTTTGGCAATGGTGAGCTAAAGGTAGAAGATGAACACCCACTTTCTTTTATGTTTCTTTTATTTTATTTAAAGCATAAAATATTATTATAAATCCTTTACTAATACAATTAAAATAAACATATAAAGCCATCATCTTACTGGCCCACTCATCTAGCTTTAGGGTAATTTACCATGCAAGCCCACCATACAAGAAAATAAATTAATTTAATCACCTAATTAAAATATAGGCCACTTTTATCATTTGGACAATTTAATCCTTTTTCTTAACTTAGACATATAAACAATCAAATTATCACACAATATTCTAGCACATGCTTAAACATATATCATAAATATTAGAATATTATTTTCTAACCCGGATTCGTAGTCTCGAAACTATCATTCCGATTAGGGTCGTAATTGTACTGTTACAATAATAATATATATAAAAAGAAAAGAAAAAGAGATTTTTATCATATTTCTTCTTCATATTGGTGTTTAGCAAGAAAAGAAGAAAAAATTTTCTTTATCAATTTTCCTCCAAATTTGAAGTACATGGTATGTTTTTCTTTGAACTTTTCATAGATTTTGAATATTTAAAACTTGTTTTACATATATGTACCAACACTACAGCAAAATAGGTTTTTAGCGGCACTTAGACAACAAACGCCGCAATAGATCGAGCAATAACGGCGTTTTTCAAAAAAGCCACTATAGATGGAACATTAATGGCGCTTTTTAAAAAAAGCCGCTATAGGTTGACCATTAGCAGCGCTTTTTAAAAAACGCCGCTAAAAAATTAAACACAACGCCGTTTTATGTTGAGCTTTAGTTGCATTAGCAGCGTTTTCCGCTATAGATGGAGCGTCAGTGGTGCTTTTTAAAAAATGCCGCTAAAAAGTTAAGCACAAGGTTTATGTTGAACTTTAATCGCATTAGCGGCGCTTATTAAAAAATGCCGTTATAGATGGAGCATTAGTGGCGCTTTTTGAAAAACGCAACTAAAATATCAATTTATTTTAAGATTTAGGGTTTTGATTTTAATGTTTAATGTCTATGGTTTGGGTTTTTAGGGTTTATGATAGTATGTTTATTAATTTGATTAGAATTTTGTGTTTAGGGTTTATGATTTAAAGTTTAGAGTTTGGGGTTGTTGTTTTATAGGGTTTAAGGTCTTAATATTGTTCATGATTTTAGGGGTTAAGAGCTATGGTTAGGGGTTATGCTAATATGATTTAAGGATTTAAGGTTTATAATTTCTTGTTTATAGTTTGGTGTTTGTGGCTTGTTGTTTGAGGTTTAGGAGATAGGGTTTGGTGTTTGAGGTTTATGGTTTACTTTTTAAGGTTTAGGGTAAATATAGTGAATTATTTGTGTATCTTGGAATTTTTATAATATAAATCTAAATAAGATAAATATAAATTATTATTTAAAAAAATATCAAAATGAGTTAAATTCAAAAGTATACATGAACAATGGTTTAATGTGCAATTGTATAAATGAACTTTAATTTGATTTAGCTCTTGTAAATTATTAACGCAATTATTGATATAACATCATTTTATATTTATTTATTGCATACATAAATATTTATATTTATTCAATATAAAATATATTTATCAATACATAAATATTTAACTTTCAATATTTATAATTTTTTTATCATTTTGATTCTTATTTTTGAACCAAAACCTTTCACTTTTTAAAAATTTTAAATCGCATTTTTAATAGGAATGTAATTATAAAATTAATTTTTAATGATATTGACGTGAAAACGTACAAGATAATTCACATGACATGATACTATTTTTTAAATGTTAATTTAAAATTATAAAAATCTTCAAAAATTTAAAATTTAAAACTTAAAATTTAAAGTTTTAAATCTTAGTATTTTAGTCTATATTTCAGTTAAAAATTTAATATTCAAAATTTTTAAAAATAAAATTCTAAAAATAATAATCTTAGCACAAAAATTTGAAAGAAAAATAAAAATATGTTAAAAATAAATTAAAATTGATCGCGTTTTTTGTCAAAACGCTACAAAAGGTTGAGCTAAAGTTTACAAAACTCTGCAAAAAGGTGCCGTTTTTATATGGTTCTTAGTAAACGCCGCAGAAGGATATGGGGTAGTGACTAGAGGTGAGTATTCGATCGAGTCGAGTCAAATCGAGTCAAAAAATTTTGAGTTAGCCGAGTTGACGAATCCTATTTTCGCAACTGAACTCAATTTAAATTTTTTTCGAATCGGATCAAATCGAGTCAAAATATTTTGAATCAAGTCGAGTCAAGTTAATGAATCCTATTATTTATACTTAATGTTACATTTACATGAACCAATTACTTAACTAGTTAACGAAGTATAAAATTATTTAACTATATAAACAATATAATGGTTTTACCTTTTTAACTTAATGAAAGTAAAATTTAACTCAAATAACTCGAACTATTTAATTTAAAATTTAAAAATTTTATCAAATTTTTTAAATTAAATCGAATTTTGCTCGATCCTAATAGTGTCACTAGAGAGATTCCAGCTAACTTCCCTTTACTCATTTCACGACCATCTCGTCTCTCCCTTCTCTTCCCCCCGCTCTATTTTTATCTTTTATTTTATGTTTCTCAGTGAAGCATACTTTCAAACAGTTTACATTCTTCAATAGTTTCAATGTCACACATTCTAGATCCAGCCCTTTGATAAAAAAAAAAGAACCCAAATCCAATTTCTCTGGACTCGTGAGAATTTAAAACACGAACAAAAGAAAAATGGGTGGTTTAAGAGAGTCATGGTGTTTTTGCAAAGGAGTAAGCAAGACGGAAAGAATGAAGGGAACCATTTTCTCAAGTAAAGCTCCGGCAATGGCCAGAATCACCGGCGCTGCCGCTGATGGAATCTCTGTTACCGGATTCCTCATCCACCGGAATCTTCTCTTAACTACTCACGTTAACCTCCCTTCAGTAGCTGCCGCTGAGTAGATCCGGCTCCAAAACGGCGTTGCTCCCACTCCCGTTCCTCAAAGGTATGTTTTTTTTGGTTTATAATAAGTGAAAAAACGAGGGATTATAATGCATTTACTTTATGTTGCTATGAATTACTATTATGGAAATGGTATTGAATTATGATAAATTGATTAAAGAAACGTGGTTAAAGATTGATAGCTCTAGAATTGGTAGAATTATCAACTTTGAGATTTGATTGAGGAAATTAATTTGGCTTTACCTTTTGTGCTTATATTTCATGACATGTCAAAACTTCTTAGTTGTAAAGTTTACATTATTAAAAGAACATTCTTTGTTGATCTTTGTTATCATTTTCAAGCTCTTTCTTTATTTCATGACATGTCAAAACTTTGCTATTTGTTCAGTTATTATTATTAAAGATTGAAAACAAAATCTCACCATGGTATTAAATTTCCCTCTGATGAACTAAGCTACAATGTAAAGTTGAGTTAATTTTACATTACAAGTGACAGCAGAATTTAAAGAACTTGATTTCTGGCAAGTTTAGGAGACAAATACATTTTCATTTTTATTAAGTTTAGCACTTACTGCCCAAGATATGCTAGGATAATACACATTGCTCAATGCTAGTTAGATTGCTGTAGTTTTTGTCTACTTATTTTTGTTGCTCATTTCTTTCACATTTTATTTGTATATATAGCTACTTATTTCACTCAAAATTCCTTTGTCAGGTTTCAAGCTAAAACCATGAATGTTGAAATCCAAAACCTTTTCCTCAAATAAAGTTTGTTAGTTCTTATTTACAATTGTTCATTTTTAAACCTTTTTCTGGATAATGTCAGCAAATTCCTGATTTGGTCCCATAATCATATGATCATCTGTCTTTTATAATGTTTATAGAAATGTCTTTAACTATTGTATAAAAAACAACAAAATTGAATTATCTTTTGCCTGTGGATGATTTTAAGTGGCCTAAATCAAGTAAATTAAAACTTATCTGTTAAAAGCTAAAGGAGGTTTTCCAAAGCTCAAATTTGTTTACTTTAATTAATAAAGAGAAGAGAGGTGTCATCTCCTCTAGTTTTAGAAGGCCTTCGTTTTTCACATTTGGATCTGTTTCATTCACTTGATAGTTACTTGTGTATTTGTGAAGTTTTAATTTTTATATATAATTTATGTTTTGGTAAAACTCAAACAGTAAAACTCACCCTTAAAGTTTTAATTTTTATATATAATTTATGTTTTGGAAATTAAGATATATGTAACACTTTTAATTTGCGGTATGCTCGATTGGTGTTCCTTTGATATATGATATTGATTGACTTTACATTGGGTTTTATTATGAAATAAGGATGCACTAGTTTACATGTAGAGAATGCTGTCTTTGCTTTGTGTGACTGTTTTATCTGTCACGTTTTTTCTGTTAGTGCATCTAGTTTCCATCATTTTCTATTTCAGTTACTGTCAGTTTCCCATGTATAAATATGTGCTTTACAGTGGTGTTTAGTCCCTTGTTGACTAAGGCTAGCATAGTTGAGTTTTTACATCAGCAATTTCTTGGTGCTTGATACTTGGTTTTGCAGGGTTGTTACTGAGCTCCAAATTATCTATTTCTTTCTCTTTATTGGTCAGACCGAATTAAGCAGGCCAAAGTTTGTGAAGGTAACAGCAGTGAATTTCACCCTTATATTTAAAACTGCTGTTTTCTCTTGATTTTATTTGATGCTTGGACATATTGCTATATGCCCAATACCCCACATTTTATCCACTAGATACGTTGAGAATGGAGTTAAATTTCAATATGCTGCTATTGAGATCAATATTTTATTAAAATACTGCTATTTAAACTCTTTTTTTTTCATTTATTTTATTATTTTCGATGTTATGGAGATCAATATTTTATTAAAATATTAAAGGTACAGTTAAAGACTGTTATCATCATTTCAATATTGGTGATTGTTAATTTCACTCATGATGTAGGATTTGCCGTCCAGTTCAGAGAATGTTATAGTTCTCGTAATTAGTCTAAGGTTATGATTGGTGGGCAGTTTTTAAGGTAAATTTTGTTATAGTTCATATTTTCAATGATTTGGATTTGGTTGTTTCAAACTAGCTACTGTTAAGTCCAATTATTGCTTCTGTATTTAAAGGTTTAATCATCTTTGAATGTGGCTTTCCTTGTTTCTCTGGCACTATCACCTCATAACTTGATTATTTTTTATTTTTGAACAAGTTGACTATTATGATTAGCAGATATATCTTCTAAAAAGCTAGTAATTTTCTCTCTCGATGTTTTAGCGTAATTTGTACTATCAAGTCAAGAGTCCAACCCTTTTTTCTTTTGCGGAAATATTGATATATTTTCGTGCATAAAGTTTTAAATAAGCTTAGCTCAAAACTTTGAATTTGGGAAATGATACTCTGATAAATGGTATTGACATGAATGTGTATGTGAATCAGTGGGTGTAATCTTTTGCATCTTGCTGGGTCATCTTCATTTTGGAAGTATTACTGTTTATACTCAGTTTAAGATGTCAGTGGACATGATGCAGGGATACCTTTTCACGCCCTCCCTGTACTTTATTGCAACCATCTATGAAGGCTGTTACTGATTCTCATCTTCTTACTCCTAAATTTGGTATCAGTTTATTACTTTTTGTATTACTTAGAAAATTTCATCTTGTGGATGTGTGAAAAGAAAGATGGGAAAAGAACAATATTTTCTTGAATAGCTTGTGTGCAACAATGGTACGAGCCTAGGTATTTATATACAACCAGAAACTATAAACTAGGGAACTATCAATAAAATCTTCTAAACTAGTCCTAAAATCAAGGGCAAAATGAACTCTAAAATTAAGGTCCTAAAATCACTATAATTAATACACGTCCTAAATCACACTAATTGATATTTTACCGCTAAATTAATAAAAACCAATAATATTTACTCACAAATTAATTTACTTTTTCCATTTTAATATCTACACATTTTGTTATTTATTGTATATTATTTTAAACTAACATTTGTGTTTTAAGTAAGGAGTTTCTACACACAAGTATAAATTTAATTATTTCTCAAATGCATAATATGAAATTATAGAATGGTTGTTTAGTAATGAATTTAAAATTTCATATTTCTTTTTTATTTTTCAAGTACATAATCACACATTGAATCTTAGTTGATTTCTACATAATCATATATCCACAACAAGTTTATGACAATTTATGTAGTAAATTGAATCTGAAACTTCAAAATCTATGTTTTGAAAAAGTAGTACTAATATTATCATATCTTTGAAATTTTGTTTTGTTTTTTCATGTTTGCTGTTTTAGCTTTATTCTGCAGTGCCATGTATGAAAGAAGTTACTGCAACTTCTTTGTGCTCCATATTTTTTTTTATCGTGGTACTAGACTGCTATATTATATTTGAATTGGTAAACCAACCAAATGCGTATCTGATATCTTTCTAAAACTTCTTTTATGAGATTTTCAAGTTGTATGAGTTAGCTACTCTAATCTCCTTATGATTATTTTGGAGCGATTTCTGCAACAAAGAGGCTTATTGCAGTTATCAGAATTGATTAACACCCTTTCATTTTCTTCAGTGATTCAGCTCCTTGAAATTGCTCAAGTCCCTGATGAACATGTAAGTAATCTATTTCTCCATCTTTGTTTTTCTATTTGTTCTTCTACCTTGATTTTATTTAAACTCAATTAATTGAACAAAGACCACCTGGTTTTAATATTAGAAATTTGATCATGGTTCAAAAGGCAATTGGACTGCTATGTGGTGCTTGGGTTTACCATGATAAGCTACATCTAATTGTATTGGGGATGTTATTAACTGTCTGTAGATTTTATAAACCAACCCCAAAGCCTTCTTATCTTTGTTCATCCCGTCAAAATTTCAAAATAACTAGTTCTTTGTGAATTTGGTACAACCCCTTTTCTTGTCCTGATGCCCATTGGCCTCTAAATTTCTTTTTCTACGAGGACATGAGGTTCACTGCTTGAAACTGCCAAGGCTAAACAACTAGACAACTGTAAATGCCATACAATTTGTAAGTCATGTTGCCTTAACATATTAGAACTGTCTATTTGGCTTAGTATTAACAGTCAATGTTACAGGTGGGTCAACCTGAATGCTATCAAGATGCTTGTGGAAGCTGCTGCACTCAAGATGGAGATCATTCCAAACCTGAAGGTTTGTATCTCTTTCTTACTATGTCGTCTCTGGTGAATTTTTTATTTCTAAACTATAAAATTGGCTGCAGGAGGTCAATGGAATCAAGGTTCTTCAACTGGAAACTGCAGCTGGTGCAGCAATTAGGGTATAAAATTGTACCAATTGCGGTTATGATGTATTAAAATGTAAAAAGATCTGTCTAACCATGTGTTTTCCCTATGTGATTAAGTTCTTTGATCATGCTATTGGTATCAACGTACCTCGATCGCGATTCTTTATATGTCTTGTTCATGAATTTCTATTTTAATACGTTTTCAAATTAAATTATACATTTTTAAATTGGATTTGTGGCGTTTTTATAATATTTTAATTTTTTTTTATTTTTCATGACCTTTAGCGGCATTTTTGGGAAAAGCGCCACTAAATGTCATGTTTTATAGCAGCGTTTGTGAGAAAAGCGCCACTAAAGGTCATGTTTTATAGCGGCGTTTGTTGGAAAAGTGTCACTAAAGTTCATGTTCTTTAGCGGTGTTTTTTTCACATAAATGCCGCAAAATTTAGCGGCATCGTCTATAGCGACATTTTTTGCGGCGCTTGTAAAAACGCCTCAAATAGTTTTAGCGGCGCTTATAAGCAATGTTTTCTTGGTTTTATGGGGTTTGTTTGATGGAAAACATTTTACAAATGTAAAATGTTTCCCAAGACACAGGAAAAATGAATGGGTTTTAGGGAAAATGTCTTATGGATTTTAAATCGGTAAGACATTTTTCGAAAATGTCCTCCTTTATCCAGGTAAAAGCCCTTCTCCTTCTTCCATTCTTCATCTTCTTATTATATCTCTTCCGTTTTTCCTTATTCCGTCACATATCTTCTCTTCTCAGGCAAATCACACGCTACTGTTTCGTTTCCTCTCTTTCTCTCTTCTCAGGCAAATCTCATTTCTCTTTGCAGGGTCTTGGCTTAAGGTATGGCATCTTCTTTAAGTTCATTTAAAGCCTTTTTTTTTTCTTGTTGTTCTTGTATTGTACACATTTTAACCAATTTTATGCCTTACTTTGTTTCTTTATTTTCAATTTTTTTTTTGGTTTGGGATTAAATTCTATAGATTCAGGGCAATGAAAATGTAATCTGGTGCCACGTTTTTTTTGTAATGCTTATTTCTTATGCTTGTTTTTGGAAATGTCTGCCCATTTATACTATCAAGTCAAGGTTTTGGTGTGGATGATATTTCAATGTTAGGAAATGGTTGCCTCTATCTTCTTTGAAGCTGTCTGTGCTTCATATCAATTTTGATACTTGAACACTATAAAGATAATATGCAAGTATGTCAATTATAGCTTCGGTAATTGTTTTTTAATATATATATATATATATATATATTACTTTTTATATTTAGGAAAATACGTTGATTTTATGTCTCTGGTTTTCTAGGACGCGTTTTCACTGAAAATTGACAACTTAATTACTTTGGTCAAATGGTTAAATGTTGGTGACTTTGTCCTTTGGTCTTGAATTTGATTCATCTCCTACTAACATTTATAATTTTTGTTCATGTTGTTTCAAGTTCTTTTTTTAATATATTATTCTTTAGTTAGATGGTTAAATAATTATGATTTCATTTTAAATCCTAGAATCAAATCCTTTGATTAGTATATTTATATATTTTTTATTTTATGTTATTCTAGGCTTTTTTAATTAATGTTTTAAGTAATAAATATATTATTTTCAAGTTTTTTAATTAATAACTCTTTTATTTATAAAATTAAATAATATATGTAATTATTTTTTTAAAATCAACTAAATTTTTGTAATATTTTTCTTTATATATAATATTTACATGTCAAATATTTATTTTCTTGGGATAAAATGACTTTTAATATTATAAAATTAAATAATTATTTCAAATATGATTATTATTATTATTTCACTCTATCATTATTATTAATTTATGATTTCCTTTCATTTCTCCCATAATTTGTTTCTGTATAATCTAGGGCTGACTCAATATTGATAGATAAAATCGTCAAAGATATATTAAAGAAATTGAATTGTGGAACCTGAAATGCTAATTGAAAGGGTCTAGTTGGAATTGAGCTGCGGGTTAAGCAAATTATGTCATTATTTCAAGATGGATTCCCATATTTTCAAAACTTAGGTATTTGGGGTATGGAAGGTATAGGCAAAAACTACACTTGCCGAAGCAATTTTTCACCGTGTTTTAAATGAATTCCAAAGCTACTTCGTTCTTGCAAACGTGAGAGAATATGAAGAACAAAGAAAATTGTTTAAATTACGTCTGAAGTTTTTTTCAGCCATTTTGGAAGATGAAAATTTAGATCTCTCAACACCCGCAATCGGATCAAACTTTCTTATGGACAGGCTTTCTAGGAAGAAGGTTTTGGTAGTTTGTGATGATGTGTCAAAGTTCAGCCAACTCGAGTTTTTATTCGGAGGAATCGATCGATTTGGTCCTGAAACTCTAGTCATTGTTACCACTAGAAATAAACAAGTGCTTATCTAGTATGGCGTGGATCTCATTTATGAAGTGAAGAAATTAAATAAATATGAATCTGTTTGTCAACGTGCCTTCAAAAGCAATCACCCTATAGGGTATCAATTGCAGCAACCCAAGATGATTTTAAGTGTTGCTAATGGAAACCCCTTGGCTATTAAAGTTTTCGGATCCTCTCTTTGTGGCAAGAATAAAAACTACCAGGAAAGTGTAGTAAAAGAACTAAAGCAGATTCCTAACCCAGACATTCTTAAATTGTTGAGAAGCAGTTTTAATGGACTAAATCCTGTAGAGAAAGACATATTTCTTGACATTTCTTGTTTCTTTAAAGGGGAGGATCGAGACTTTGTAACAAGGATCATGGATGCCTGTTATCCCCATGCATATTCTAGAATTGAGAAACTCATTGACGAATCTCTTCTATCTATTTCACATAATAAGATAGCAATGCGTGATTTATTGCAACAAATGGGTTGCAATATTGTTCACTATGAATCACCTTCAAAGCCTGAAAATCGCAATAGACTGTGGATTCCTGAGGAGATCTATGATGTGCTAACAAAAAACAACGTAAGGGCCTTGTTCATTTTCTCTGAACAAATCCATGTTTGACAATCATGTTTTAGTCTTATTCGAACACACATCTTTTTATTAAATACATACATGTATATGATAATTATCTTGAATTAATATATTGGCTATATTTTGACTCCATAAACTGCTCTTGGGTTTAGGGAACAGAAACGCTCACAGGCATTGTACTTGATATGTCCAAACTTGCAAAGTTGGAATTGGAACCAATAGCATTTATGAAGATGCGGAAGCTTAGAATCCTCAAATTCTATCATTCGTCTGGAAGAACCTTACTTTTTAAAGGGCTTTTATCACTTCCTGACGAGCGAAGGTACCTTTGCTGGGAGGGATACCCTTTGAGAACTTTGCCCTCTACGTTTCATCCAAGGTACCTAGTTGAACTTGATATGAGTTGCAGCAATGTGGAACAACTCTGGGAGGGAAAACAGGTACTCTTTTTTTTTTTTTTTTCTTTTTATATCAATATATGGTGTTTTGTGGATTGATGCAAGCATGTTTGGAACTAATTCCATTTCTGTTTCTTGATTTTATAAAGTTTCCTTTACATATCAATCTACGTCTTCATCATGTTTTCATAATAGCTCAGGAAAAAAGACCATTTTCAATATGACTAGTGTTTAAGTTATTTTTGCTTTAAAAAAAGGAGTTATAACATTAATTTATTAGGGTTATGTTTGGGGAAAAAATCGAATCCAATTCCCAACCTTTATATTACTAAACTCCTTGAAATATTTTATTATATGTATATATTTAATTTTGTTACTTTATTTATACTTAAACTAATAAATAATTAAAAATTGAGTTTACATCAATTGTTGAAATTAATCAAATTTAAATCTATAATTTTATTAATTTATTTAAATTTAAAATTATTAGACCTTTTTATTAGAGTAAAGAAAAGAATTGTTTAAATGCAAAAGTTTTAGACTTTATTTAAAAGCAATTTTTATAGTAAAATTATCAGGAATTTTTAAATGAATAGTTTTATTGATCGGTCATATATTAGTTTAATTTTTTAAGAAATTTATAATTATGAGCCAGGGTGAAAAAAATTATAATATAATAATATATAACATAATACAAAATAATTTATAATTTAAACGACATATAGAAAAATAAAATAAAAAGATTATATATTTACTTTTATTGATATTATATTTATTTATAATTTGAAATTACTATAATATAAGATCATTTTATTTTTATTTAAGTGCGGGACACGTGTTATAAAATAAGTATTTATTATTTTTATGAAATTTTAATTATTTGAAGTTGACAAATAATGAGCCTATGAAGGAAGCACCATAATTTCAATTTTATCTTAAATTGAGCTTGAATTTTAAAAGGGAACCTAATCTAGATTAAACCAAAATTTGAGGGATGAGTTGGAATGAAGCTCAAACTTGTTGGTTCTAATACTCAAATTAATTACACCTTAATTATACCATTTTGAAGATAGTTCAATCTTTTGTTGTAATGTGGTGATTATTTTGGTCATATCTGTTGCATTGTTGTTCTTCAATGTATAGAAATTAATCAAACACTTTGATGCTTGCAGGATTTAGTAAATTTGAAGGTGATCAATCTCAACAATTCTAAGAACCTTGTAAGAATCCCGGATCTCTCAACCGCCACAAATCTTGAAAAGATAAACCTTTGCGGGTGTTTTAACTTGCGTGAGCTTCCTTCATCCCTTCAACATCTGGACAAGCTAACTCTTTTGGATTTCAGTTATTGTAAAAGTATTAGATCTCTGCCTAGCTTTTATAAAGCCACATCCCTCACCAAACTTCATCTCAATGGCTGCTCAAATCTGTTTAGTTTTCCAGAGGTTTCATTGAATGTAACAGAGCTATGGTTAGGTGGAACTGCAATTGAAGAAGTTCCTTCCTCCATCGAATGTCTCTCTAATCTTCGTTTATTCGACCTACAGGGTTGCAGGAGGCTTAAATCTCTCCCCAAGTATTCATAAATTGAAATCTCTTGAGAAATTCAATCTTGGAGATTGCTCAAGATTGGAGACCTTCCCAGAAATCTTGGACATCATGAAGAGATTGAGAGATCTTGATTTAAGCGGAACAGTTTTGAAGGAATTACCATCTTCAATTGACAATCTTATTGGTCTTATGGATTTGAGATTGAACAACTGTGAAAACCTTGTTTGCCTTCCTGACAGCCTTTATAAATTGAAATCTCTTGTGCATCTTAGTCTTTGTGGTAGTTCAAATTTAGTCGTAAAAAACTTGTTTACTGCCATTGGAGACAGACCAGTGAAGCAGAAACATCTCCCTGGGTTATCCTCGTTAAAGAAGTTAGATTTATCCGAAAGCAATCATGAGAACTTGCCCACAACCATCAAACAATTTCCCTTGTTGGAAGAGTTAATCTTGAGGAAATGCAAGAGACTGAAATTTGTTAAGTAGGACTCCTATTTCAGTCAAATTTGAGAAGTAATCTTCTAGTTAAACTCTGTTTATTTGTTTCAATAAAAAACTGATTAGTTTAGATTATTTTATTATTTGACCTATAAATTTAGCCTATAAATAGGCTCTTTCACAACCTTAGAAAATACACCCATTAGATATTAGAATTCATAACACATTTATAAAATTTTTGTGTTTACGTTTTGAGGGTTCTTTGTTTTCGGGTTTTCGAGGTTTAGTTTTTATCTCCATCTTTTGTACTCTTCATTTCTTTTGCCATTATAGTAAAATTATCTTTGCATGTGATTTTTATCCTCTTTGGAGGAGTTTTTCATGTTAAATTTGTGTCTTCAATTTCTCAATTTATTCCGCCACTTTTATTTGTTCGTTGCTTAATCGGGTCGATCCTAACAAGTGGTATCAAGAGCTAGTTCAATTTTCATAGATCAGCCCATTCAGATATGGCAGCAACAAGGTTTGAAATTGAGAAGTTCGATGGTGAGACAAATTTCAATCTGTGGCAAGTTCGGATGATGGCAATTCTAGTTCAATCCGGTTTGAAAAAGGTTGTTACGGAAAAAGCCTGAGAATCTAAATAAAACAAAATGGGAAGAGCTTGATGAAAAGGCTTTGTCTGCAATCCAGTTGTGCATCGCGAATACGGTATTGTAGGAGGTCTTGATGGAGAAAAACTCATCCGCCTTATGGAAAAGGTTAGAAACTCTTTATGCGACAAAGTCTCTAGCTAACTGTTTAGTGTTGAAACAACGTCTATTTACATTTCGCATGAACGAAGGTGAGCTTCTTAAAGATCACATCAGTCAATTCATTACTCTTTTAAATGATTTAAAGAATGTTGAGGTTCATATTGACGATGAAGATCAGGCTATGCTATTATTGTGCTATTTATCCCCTTCATACAAGTCTTTTAGGGAGACCCTGATTTATGGTAAAGACAAACTCTCGTTCGAAAATGTGAAGAGTCATTTGTTGAGTAGAGACAAACTCGACAATGAGCTTCATTTGGATAGCAAGGCAGATAGGCAAGCTTCCATTTTGATAGCATCAAAGAAACGAGACAAAATGTGTCGCTATTGTAAAAAGTTAGGTCACGTCAAAGTAGATTGTTATAAACTGTGAAATAAAAAAGCTGCTGAGAGTAACGAGGAAGATGTAGCTCGTGCTAATTTGGTCAATGAAAGCGGTGATGATTTCTTGCTAGTGTCAACAAGCAATAACTCCAAGCTCACGTCCAAGTGGATTCTAGATTCGGGATGTTCTTTCCACATGTGTCCCAATAGAGAATGGTTCTCCACATACAATTCGGTTGAAGGTGGGGTCGTATGCATGGGAAACGATTCATCTAGTAAGGTAATTGGTATTAGCACTGTTAAAATTAGGATACACGATGGGACGATTAGGACACTCTTAGATGTCAGGTATGTACCTGATTTACGAAAGAATCTCATCTCCTTGAGTATTTTAGACTTGAAAGGATGTAGAATCAACACCGAGTCGAGCGGCATTAAAGTATCTCGTGGAGCTCTCGTTTTGTTAAAAGGTAAAAGAACTGGCAGTCTTTATATTCTAGAAGTTCTACAGTGACCGGTGAAATCGGACGTCCCTCGTCCGTTACAGAGTTGAAGTCAACTCATTTAAAGCGGAGGCAACTTGGTCATAGGAGGGAAAAAGATATGACCGTTTCGTTGAAGAAAGGTTCTCTTTTGGATGCAGGTTTTGAAAAGTTAGGGCACTGTGTTCATGAAAATCAAACCCGGGTTAGTTTTGATTTTGCAGTGTACAAGTCGAAGGCTAGAAGTCTTCCAGTTTCTAAGCACAAATTCGACTCAATTAATTCCCTGCATGGTTCAAGATAGGATCGTGGCGGGCTTTGGCAAAGATGGCATTATGGAAATATGAGTCAAGGTGGAGATTTGTTAAGTATGACTCCTATTTCAGTCAAATTTGATAAGTAATTTTCTAGTTAAACTCTGTTTATTTGTTTCAATCAAACACTAATGTTTAGATTATTTTATTATTATTTGACCTATGAATTTAACATATAAATAGCTCTTTCACAAACTTAGAAAATACACCCATTAGATATTAGAACTCATAACACATTTATAGAATTTTTGTGTTTACGTTATGAGGGTTCTTTATTTTCGGGTTTTCGGGGTTTAGTTTTTATTTCCATCTTTTGTACTCTTCGTTTCTTTTGCCATTATAATAAAATTATCTTTGCCCGTGGTTTTTTATTCTCTTTGGAGGAGTTTTTCACGTTAAATTTGTGTCTTCAATTTCTCAATTTATTCAGCTACTTTTACTTGTTCGTTTGCTTAATCGGGTCGATCCTAATAAAATCATTACCAGAGCTTCCACCAAGCCTGGTATATTTGGATGCAGACGACTGTACTTCATTAGAGGATGTCTCAAGCATTAAGAAGATTTTTGAGCAAGAACTGTTTTGTGAGGATGGATCGAATCGATTCTTGCAGTTGAAATTTAGCAACTGCTTCAAACTGGGTGAGAAAGGTGTGGGGAATGATATATATGCATATGACAGCACCTCAGTAGAGGAACTCTCAAGCATTAAGAATCTTTTGAAGCACTTCAGTTCACCAACTGCTTCAAACTGGGCGAGAAAGGTGTGGGGAATGATATGATGTAGATGACAGCACTTCAGTGTTTTGTAAATACTTGGGTTGGCTATTTACCAACTGCTTCCAACAGGATCAGAATGCTGCGGGAGTCCTGAAACACCAAAGTTGGAGATGCCATTTGAGCAAATGGTCACTGTACTGAAAGATTATCATCAGGTCAGCTTCTTCTTCTATATATATCTTCAATCTGGAAAATGTATAGCTATATGCTGAATAATCAATCATGTTTATAATAATTGTAATCAAACAGGCACCCCTAGAAAGCAAAAGAAGAATTACGACTCTTACATGCGTCCCTGGAAGAGAAATTCCGGAATGGTTTGATTTCAAAAGCTTAGGATGTTCCATAAACATCCAATTGCCTTCAGAGTGGTGCTCTAATAATAGCTGGATAAACTTTCCATGTTTCGTTGCTTCCGTTGTTGTTTCATTCCCAGACTCTTATAATGGTATCGAATTCGACATTGAATGTGAATGTCATCTAAAATCCTGTAATGGCGATAATCAAGACCTTAGCTCTTCTTTCTCCTTTTGGCTTGAAAGCGGATTGTCAGATCACTTGTTCGTCTTATATGATGATTTCGAAATTTGGGAGTTTGCTAAAAGTGAGGCATCAAACAACCGTATTTACAATGCGGCTTCCTTTCATTTCTTCATTGTAGGGTGGGATTCCTTAGAATACGAGGTAAAACAGTGCGGGGTTCATCTATTATTTGGAAATTAAGGATTCAAAGTATGAGAGCTCAATAATGCTTCATCCTCATTTTTTGTCATGGGGAAAGGATTGTATGAAACAGTGGCGCCACGTCATCTGTATCCTTTTTCTAATAGATTTATGTCATATCAGCATTTTCATCTTGAATTTCAAGATCACCGTTTCAGATCAATCATTTCGCTTTTATTATATCATCTATCTTGAATTTCAAACCCGATCATGTTTATTAAACATTTAACATATTACGTATTTATCATTGAGTTTATTTTATTATTGTAAGTGATTTTTATTAATGTTCATTTTTCTTAAACTTTTATATCAATTTGTCGGTTCAAAAATTGAGCTTATTATTTATTTAATTTCTTTTAAGAAAAGCATTAAAAAGTATATACATTTTATAATTAATTTTGATGAAAACATTGTTATTACAAAAATAAGAATTCGGGTAATTGACTCAAAAGTCTATCTTATTTCAAACCAATTCAAATATATTATAATTATAGGCGTTTGTCTTTTATAATTCTTTTATAAAACTAACTTAAATATTATTAATTTCATTATTTCCCAATTGAATTTTTCCATCCACTCATTTTATGCCACGTGTCGGCAGTAAAATTTGAGTCAGGAAGAGTTAATGGCACTAAGGGGTTTTCATTAAAAAAAAAATTAATTTGAGGATTTAAGTGATTGATTAAATTCTATTAATAATTCAATCGGGTGAGGACTTAAAACATTTATAATTTGATATTGTAAATTTAAGGTAAAAATATGGTTCAAGGATCAAAATAAAAATATAAAAGGAACAAATACAAATTTTAATTTTAAGAAAAATAAATGCATGGTATTTAAAAAATTCGAAAAATAGAGGGATCAACATGCACTTGCGAGCAAAGGTTAAAACGATGTATAATTGATTTCCAAAGAGAGGGCCGATTAAGCTTTGGGTAAACAACTCTTTTAACAAAAGTTAAAAGATAAGTTAAAAGATAAGTGATAAAATTGTAATATTTTGATAATTTTAATGACAATTGTATAATTTTTGAGAGTTGAATGGTTGAAATATAATTTTAATCAAAAGTTAAAGGACAACTGGTGTAATTTACCTTTCATTTCAATTTGTTGGAGGCTCGTGCAATTGTTTTCAATGTGCAAGGTCTCACACGCTTGAGCAGTTGATATACAGTGGGAAGTATGGCTATAAGTTTCTAAGAAAGAACCAAATGTAAGAGTAATTAACTTTAAAAAATGGCTTTACTCTTAATCCAATAATCTTCCGTCAAATCCGGCGGAACACCCATATGCTGCCTTCAACATCTTCTTCTTCTGCTGCTGCTACTGATATGATCAAAGCAAGGAAGTACAATGTTCTCCTTAACTTCAGAGGCGAGGCTCCGCAAGTCATCTCTACAAAAATATGTGCCGAAAGAAAATCGAAATTTTTATAGACGATGAGGAGCTTCGAAGAGGAGATGAAATTTCACGAGGTTTGTAAATGTAACATTCTTTACTCGAGTTTAACTATAAACTTAGATAAAATTTGTTACAAAGAATATCAAAGAACAAAAAAGAATTAAAGCATAAATAAATCTTATCAATTTATTAAATCAAATTTTGATAAATTTTTTGACTAGAAAAGAGAGAAACTATTAATTCTAAGTCTTCCCCATTTTTAACCTAATAACGTAAAAATATAAGGCAAAAATAATATAATAAAAAAATAAAAATGTTCTTAATTAAATAAAGCAGAAATTTTGAAAGTATCTTGGTAATTTTCAGGTCAAACTTCAAGGGCGTTTTTGGTGCCTTTCTGATATTTTTGGGCTTCAGAGACGAATCCCTGGAGACCAATTGGTTGGGTGGGAGCACTTGTTTCTGTGATGACAATGCTGAAGTTAGTTGGTTTGTGGAAACTAAGGCATCAAACAAATGAGGCCTGGTTTGGTTTAAATTCTACCCTCTTGTTTGCAAGGGGGATTGGTCTCAATGCATTTGTTGTGAGGTCAAGCATTGCGGAGTTCATGTATCATTTGCAAAAGGACGAGGCAGAGGTACAACCACCTAAAAGTTTCAACTATCAAAGCTGAATCCTGCTTCAAGCTTAGATTATTATTTCAACCGAAGAGTTTTTAATTTCTTTTTGGACTTAATTTGTTGATTCAATTTCATACTACTCTAACATTATTAAAATGTGATGACATGAAACTGGCAACCAAAGAGCATGACTGTAAGCATTAGTAAAAATAAAATATATAAATTTATAAAAAATATTAAAATTATTTACATTAAGAAAGAAACTAAACAAATATTTGTCTAGATTCGAATGCACTTGGACTCAATTTATTTGAATTTATTCTAAATGTGTTTTAAAGCAATATTATATATTTTAATTTTTATAAAATGTCAAAGTTTTTGATATTATTATTATTATTATTATTATTATTATTATTATTATTATTATATTTGAACTGATGAATTTGGTACAGTGCGAGTTTATAATATTGGGTTTAATTTCAAGTTGATGTATGAAAGTGTAGTTCGTATTAAAATAAGTGAATCATTTGTTAAATATAATAATTATAATTATAAACATAAATTTAATTTTAAAATAATTTATTAATTTTATAATATTTTATTTATAAAAGAAATAATTATAAAAAACGTTATATATTTGATAGTTACTTAATTTAATTAATTATTTAATATATTGAAATCAATTCAATTTTTTTAAAATATATAATGACCCAAATATAACTAATTAAAATTATTTTATGCTGCCGACGAAGTTAACTTTCGGTGGTACAAAGATTCCTGAGTCTAAAAATGAAATAGAATGGGTAAGTTTCTAAGAAACAACCAAATGTAAACCTAATCTTAGTTTTACTTTTTGACATTAAAACTGTTGATTTCCTCATTTTCCATTTCTCTTTCATCAATTCCGGCTGAACCCAACATAAAATTAAAATGAAGTCTTGTTATTAAGATTAAAATTATTATGAAATCAACCATTTCATTAATCAAAATATTTTTTAGCATAATGATTTACTAAAGTTAATAAAAGTTAACTTTTGTATTTATTTTAAAGTGATTCGACAAATATTACAAGTTTAAAAGTTAAAAGAGTCTGAAAATAAATAATTTTTTATAAAATTAAAAGGTTAAATAAATCATTATATTTATTATAAGTTTGATTTTAATTTGTTTTACTTAATTTCATTTTTAAATATCCTTTGAATTAAAAAATAATATAAATATAAAAGAAATTTATTTAACTTGCGGGCGAAGGTTAAAACAATAAAATTGGTTTCCAAGGACTAGACTTTGAATTTGCTGCAGAAGTCGTACAATTATTTTCAATGTGAATGTCCCACACGCTTTTGCAGTGTAAAGTAGTGCTCTGCCTACAACTTTAAGGGTACTTGACTTAAAAAACAATACCTTTACTCAAAATCCAATAATCTTTCATCACAGTCTCCCTCCTTCTCGGATGTATACTTCATTAGTTTAGGTGGCAGTCCATACTAACATTCATACTGTTCATCTTTGTAATCTCAATTCTTTTGATTTGTTGAATTTTGTACAATCAATTCAATTTAAATAAATTATATATTCACTTATAAAAATTAATATTTATAATTAAATCTAATAATTAACATGGTATGTAAAAATATTAATTTTTTCTTTAATAATAATTTTTATATTTTTCCACACTAAAAATATAAAATATAATTAATTAAATAAAAGTTAGAACACTATCTAACCCGTTTTCTTTTGACTAATATTATTTTATAGAAATCAATTTAATAAAAATTTTAACGTTGCAATCCTCAACAACAGCAGTAACAACTTGACCTCCTATAAACATATCATTTATAGTAAAATATCATATCAAAAAATATATAATTAAATTGACAAGTATCCACAAGTATACGGATCAAATTGTAATATAGTAAAGTTTACAAAGAAATATTGGTAAATATTTGATTACAATACACAAGGAATTGAAGATTGAAAATTTTATTATTAAATTAATTACAAAAATAATTATTAATCTAATTCGGTCATTAATTAGTAGTGTAAGTCCAAAATAATAGTGTAAGTCTAAATTAACCTAATGGACTTTCTTATTCTTAGTGTTGACAATGCAAGCCTCTAGCCTATGATTAATTAAATCTCTAATTAATAAATAGAATATTAACTAATTTTAGAATTGGGTTTTAATATGAATTAGCTATTAATTAACTAATATTTCCTCCCGACCTCACTGTACGAAGCCTAAATTGCCCGGCCCATTTTACAAACCCAATCACAGCCTACCCAAACTACCCAGACCCATTTTACAATAAACCAAACCCAAAACAAAAATAAAAAAAAATAGGCCTAGAAGGCCCAAAAATTAAAATCTTTTTTTCAGAATGCTAGGGTTTCGAAAACCCTAGCCAAGAATGACCTAACCCCACTGCTCTACACAGCAACTGACCCACACTGCTTCACCGCCACCGTCCCATCACCACCGCTCCCCATACCTGCAAGAACAAAAGAAGACACGAGCATGGACAACGATGGCGAAAAAATAGGAAATAATGTATTTTTCTTCCAAATCTAGCTATAAAAAGCCGATTAAAATCTTTGTATGGGGACTTTTCTTTGGAAATCAATACAAAAAAAAAGAACCAATATTCGAACACAAAAAAAAAAAGAAGAAAAAAACAAAAAACGAAGTAGATCAGCAAACGACGAAACAGAGACCGAAGAGGTGATATTTTCTACTTTCAAAATTTTATTTTTTTTATCTTTTTGTTCACGCAAATATACCGAAAATACATATAAACTGGTAACAAAATAAAAATAAAAAAAGCATAAAAAAATTTAGTTTTTTACCTTTTTCACCTTAGGTAAGCGTTGGCGGGGATTTGGCCGGCGACGATGAACAATGCCCACTCACGGATTTCCCCTGCAGAGAAGAAAAGGAAGAAGGAAATTTTTTTTTTATGGACAGCACAAATGAATTTTTTTTCAACATTTAGGGCCTTAAATAGCCCCTCAAAACGACGTCGTTTTGGGGCTGGCCCTAACGCCCAAAACGACGTCGTTTTGGCCTTGACCCGATCCGATCGACCCGACCCGCCTCAGGATCCGCTTGTTTTTGCAGAAGGGGCTATTTGCGCATTTGGCCCTTCCGCTTTTTCAAACATTTGCAATCAGTTTTTTTCGATTTTCAAAATTAACCCTAGGATTATACCAGTTCTCAATTTAGTCCTTTCTACTGCTGTGCGATTTGGCAAAAGGGGTTTATTGCCTCTTTGGTCCCTCCAGTATTTTCGCGCGTGTAAATAGGCCCTTTTTCTTTTATTTTATTTTGAATTGACCCCCAAATTCTCATTCTAAATGCAATTTAATCCTATTTTAGTTACTTTTGCAATTTTTTTTAGTCTTTTTGTTATTATATTATTGTTGTCACCATCATTATATTTTAGGTAGATATTTTATTATTATTCTATTTCACTAACTTCATTATTATTATTATTATTATTATTATTGCTTGTTATTTTGATTATGTTTTCACTATTATTTGTTTCTATTACTATTATTTATTATTACATATTATTATTTGTTATTTTGATCATATTTTCACTGTTATTTGTTTCTATTACTATTATTTATTATAACAATTGTATGTGTTATTATTTTATTTATCTACTATTATTATGATTGAGATGATTATTTTATTTATTATTATTTGTTGTTTTATTATTACTATCTATTTTTACTATTACTTTGTCCATATTATTACTACCATTATATTATTTTTTATATGTATATATTTTTATTTTATATATATAATTTTATGTATTAATTGCAATAATTATTTTTTATATTATCATCATTATTTCATTTTCATTTCAAGTATCATCATTATTACTTTGTCATTATGATTTCTTATCTTATTTATTTGTTATTTATTTTTTCTTCCATTACTACTTTGTCATTATCATTATTATTATTGTCGTTATTATTACTATTATTATTATTATTATTTGTATTTCTTTATTTACTACATTCACATCCATACTTGTTTTCTTCGTTTAGTACTATGTTATTAAACAAAACACCTTTTATAAAATCATAATATTTCACCTAAAAGATTTTTAAATAAGGCAATGTTTTGTATTTAGAAATTGGAAATAGTGCCCTAACGTCTTTGGGTTGCGATTTTCCGTTTAACTAAATAACTTAACATTACTTTTACGAAGTTTTCATGAATCACGAGACGACTTTGATTATGAGGATTAAAACATCGTGTCCTAACGTCTTTGGATGTGATGCTTATATCTTTCGAACAAAGAAATCTCAAGATTTGACTCGAGTCTTTTCTTTAAATTAATACGATACGATGTATTTTGTAAAATTGGTATACTCCATTTAAAGGTTTTGAAATAAAGGCAATGTTTTGTATTTAGGAACTCGGGGAATAGTGCCCTAACGTGCTGGGTTACAATTTTTTGTTTGACTAAATAACTAAACATCCTTTTGGTAAACTTCGTAAAATCATGAGATAGCTTTGATTACGAAGGTTTAGGATATCGTGTCCTAACGTGTTGGATGTGACGTTCGCACCCTCTCAAAACAAAGATATCTCAAAAATCCTAATACCTTTTAAAGGACCCGTATTTTAAAACATTTTCAAACTTCCGACATTAAGACACTAATTAATCATTTTGGTACCAATTTTGGGCGTGTCGAGGGTGCTAACCCTTCCTCGTGCATGTGAATCGACTCTGAACCCGATTTTCAAAACTACGAGACCAAAAACACTGCTTTAGTAAAACAAAATGTTTTATTAAAATAAAGGTGATCCGATCACACCAAATAAAGGTCGGTGGCGACTCCCGTTTTATTCCTGTTTTTGAAACCAAAGTCGAACCCTGTTTTGTTTTCAAAAAAAATGGTTACGACAGCTTGGCGACTCCACTGGGGACCTATTTAGAGAGTCAAGCCATAAATTGATTATTTTCTGTCTTTTGTCGGAAGTTTGAAAGCTCGATTTAAAAATTACGATCTTTTTATTACATGTTGTTTCAATTTTGGCATTGCATTGCATGACCGTTGTGGTCACACCTTTAAGTGAGAGTGAGAAGCTACTCCTTCGTGAGGTTTTCACCTCCGCATGTGATAGTGGATCACTTTGGGATACATCCGTACCTATGTCTTCGTGAGATTTTCATCTCCGTGCGACCATAGGAAATGTATTCATTGGCCCGAACTTGATCCATATGAGCCTATAATGGGTGAGGATCGAGGAATCTGCTAGTTTAGGTACCCCTCTTTAGAACCGAACTTCATATAGTCACTTTAAGAACCCACCCTAGGTAGAGCCATGCCAAACCCTAGTGGTTAACAGATTAGGTATTTTTATTCTTTGCTTCTTGTGTATGGAATCCTGATTTGCTTTATTTTTTTTATTTTTAATTTTTTGCATGGCATATTCATCAAAAAGGTGTTGATTCACGTTCAATTGCTAAATAGATAAGCTTCTCATGGAATGGGGTTTCTTGATAGAGTGGAGGACAATGCGTCAGTCGAATATGGGCCGAGACAACGCAACAAGAAAAGGGTGATAGTCTTCTGAAGGGCACGTGTCGAATTATGGGACTTCACGTGTCGGTGTAACTCAAAATAATCTTCAAGAGATGAAAGAGATATGGAGTCAATGGGACGATGAGATTAAACAACTATTCTCTTGTCATTACGGTGATCGCCTTATCTCGCCGACATCAAGGTAGACCAAAGACTTATTCGAAAGCTATAGCCCAATTTTAGAATCGCTTATAGTTGTTTTACTTTAAAAGCGGATCTGGTGCCTACTATAGAAGAGTACATGACTTTACTTCGTTGCCCAAAAATTCAAACTGACAAAGTTTATACAAGACCTGTTAACGTCCCCACCTTCTTAAAAAAGCTGATGAATATTACGGGAATGAGCGAGCAGTGGGTTTTAAAGCAATATTATATATTTTTAATTTTTTATAAAATGTCAAAGTTTTTGATATTATTATTATTATTATTATTATTATTATTATTATTATTATATATTTGAACCGATGAATTTGATGCAGTGCGAGTTTATAATATTGGGTTTAATTTCAAGTTGATGTATGAAAGTGTAGTTCGTATTAAAATAAGTGAATCATTTGTTAAATATAATAATTATAATTATAAGCATAAATTTAATTTTAAAAATAATTTATTAATTTTTATAATATTTTATTTATAAAAGAAATAATTATAAAAAACGTTATATATTTGATAATTACGAATTTAATTAATTATTTGATATATTGAAATCAATTCAAAATTTTTTAAAATATATAAATTAATGACCCAAATATAACTAATTAAAATTATTTTATCTTTCGACAAAGTTAAACTTTCGGTGGTTCAAAGATTCTGACTCTAAAATGAAGTAGAATGGGTAAGTTTCTAAGAAACAACCAAATGTAAACCTAATCTTAGTTTTGCTTTTTGACATTAAAACTGTTGATTTCCTCATTTTCCATTTCTCTTTCATCAATTCCATTGAACCCAACATAAAATTAAAATGAAGTCTTGTTATTAAGATTAAAATTATTATGAAATCAACCATTTCATTAATCAAAATATATTTTTAGCATAATGATTTATTAAAGATAATAAAAGTTAACTTTTATATTTATTTTGAAGTAATTCGATAAATATTACAAATTTAAAGATTAAATGAAACTAAAAATAAATGAAATATTAAAATAATTATTTTATAAAATTAAAAGGTTAAATAAATCATTATATTTATATATTTTTAAACTCATTTAAGTTTGATTTTAATTTGTTTTACTTAGTTTTATTTTTAAATATCTTTTGAATTAAAAAATAATATAAATATAAAAGAAATTTATTTAACTTGCGAGCGAAGGTTAAAACAATATAATTGGTTTCCAAGGACTTTGCTGGAGAAGTCGTACAATTATTTTCAACGTGAATGTCCCACACGCTTTTGCAGTGTAAGGTAGTGCTCTGCCTACAACTTTAAGGGTATTTAAAAAACAATAGTTTTACTCGTAACCCAATAATCTTTCATCGCATTCTCCCTCCTAACTCCTTTGATTTCGTCGAATCTCCCTCCTCGGATATATACTTGATTAGTTTAGGTGGGAGTTCATCCTAACATTCAGACAGTTCATCCTTTGTAAATTCGATTTTTTGATTTGTTCAATTTTCGTACAATCAATTCTGTCATAGCATAATTTTGTTCGAGTTAATAAATCAAACATAACCCAAATTTGGTGGTCTACTAACCCAAACAACAAACCCAAATCAAGCACAATCTACCTCTCAACCCAAATCAGAAAAAAATAAAAAAAAACTAAACCCTAGGTGCGCCGCACCTAGGGCCTTCTGACATCCACTTGCTCTACCCATTGACGCCGCCTGCAGCCACCGACCACTGCCCATGCACTTAGCACCACTTGCTCCTGCAAACAATGAATAGAAAAGACAGAAAGCAAGCAATGTAAATGGCTATATAAGCCGAACAAATAACCATGTAAATGGGCTTTTTTTTCCAATCAAGTCAAAAACAGAGAGATTTTCATCAATAAAAGAATCAATCACAGCCAAAAAACAGAAATAAAATATCAATAGAAGCAATAGGCAAAGATTCAACACACAAACAAAAAAAAAAGGAGGAAAAACAGAGGTCGAAAAGGTGAAATTTTTTATCATTTTCAAACTTTTTTTCACTCTTTCTTGTTTTAATATACATATACACATACATATTTTTTAAAAGAAAAATAAATAAAATTTTTACTTTTTCCAGCCACCGTGCTCGGTGGCGTCGATGATGGAGAACGACGATCCGGCAGCCGAAAATCGCACCAGCCCCTGCCCCTATAGAGAAAACAAAAAAAAAAGGGTTAAGAATCTTTTTTTTAGAAAGCTACTAAAATGAAGTTTTAGTTTAATTTCTTGCTTATATACACATTACAAAACGACGTCGTTTTGGTCATTGCTTATAAACACCAAAACGACGTCGTTTGGCCAGGATCCGTCTGAGCGACTCGACCCCGGAGGATCCGCTTTTTCGTTATGGGGCTAATTTCCCTTTAGTCCTCTCGCAATTTTACTTTTTAAGTTCAGTTTTTATTTTATTTTTTAATTTTTTCAAATTTTCCCCTTTAATTTCACCCCTGTTTCATTTTAGTCTTTTCCATCTTTATGCGTTTAAAAGGGGTTATTTCTCGATTCAGTCCCCCTCCTTTCACGCGCGCTGCAAATAGGTTCCTTTCCTCATTATTTTATCTCAAATTTGACCCGAAACTTCCATTTTTAATGCAATTTAGCCCATTTTTCAATTATTTTGCAATTTTTGTTATTATCACTATTATTTTATTTTCATTATTCATTATTATTATATCATTATTTTTATATATCTACTTTCTTTTATTATTACTATTTTCTATTATTATTATTATTATTATTGTTACTATCATTATTTTATATCTATTATTATTATTATTTGTTATTTTCATCATATTTTTACTATTATTTATTATTACTATTGTATCCGTTATTATTATTTTATTCTTCTAATATTTTTATTACTATTATTTATTCATTATTATTATTTTATTATTACTATAGTATATTATTATTAGTATTACTACTCTTATTTTATTATCAACACCATTATTCATTTTATTTCTTTTATTTTTATTATTATTATTTAATTATTGTCACTATTATTTTTTTTACTTTCATTATTATTATTATTACTATTATTTGATATTATTATTACTATTATTATATCATTATTTTATATATCTATATATATTTTATTATTACTATTTATTAGCATTATTATCATTATTTTATTATCATTGTCGTATTTATTTACTAGTTTTATTTTATGTTTTGCTTACCATGGCTTTGCTTATTGTTGTCTTTGTTGTTTTATTGTATTCATCATCATTATCATTTCTATTATCGCTTTTATAACCATATTATTATTATTACCATTGTTCGATATCATTGTTATTATTATTATTAGTTTAATACTACATTATTAAATAAAAACCATCATATTTCATTTCAAGATTTTTTTAAAAAGAAATAAGGCAATGTTCTGTATTTAAAAACTCGAGAGATCGTGCCCTAAAGTATTGGGTTGCAATTTTTCTCGTTTAATCTAAATAACCGAATATCCTTTTAAACAAATACATTTTTAACAAAAAGCTTATGCTCGGAAACTCGAAATGTCGTGTCCTAAAGCATTGCATGTGATGTTTTGTTATTCCGAGATAAGATTTTCTAAACCAAGGCAATGTTTTGTATTTAGAAATTTGGGGAATAGTGCCTTAACGTGCTGGGTTTCGATTTTTCGTTTGACTAAATAACCTAACATCCTTCTAACGAACTTTGTAAATCACGAGATGACTTTGATCACGAGAGATTAAAATATCGTGTCCTAACATACTGGATGTGATGTTTATATCCTTTCGGGATAAAGAAATCTCAAATTTTAACTCGAACACCTACATTTATTTTCTTAGCTTAATGCTGTTAACAAAAATACATTTTGCGAAATCACTATATTTCATCCAAATGTTTTTAAATAAGGCAATGTTTGTGTTTAGAAATTCGGGGAATAGTGCTCTAACGTGCTGGGTTTCGATTTCCCGTTTGACTAAATAACTAAACATCCTTTTAATAAATTTCGTAAATCATAAGATAACTTTGATTACGAGGTTTTAAAATATCGTGTCCTAACGTGCTGGACGTGATGTTTGTATCCTCTCGGAACAAAGAAATCTCAAATTTTAGCCCAAATTATCCAAACATTTTCTAAAGTATCCGTATTTTAAAATCTTTTCAAATTTTCGACATTAAGACGTCAATTAATCAATAAGGTACCAATTTTGGGCATATCGAGGGTGCTAACCCTTCCTCGTACGTAACCGACTCCCAAATTCATTTTCTGAGTTGCGCAGACCGAAATCATTGTTTTGATAAATCAAACCATTTATTAAAAACAACGTTTTACGAGGTGACCCGATCACACCTCATCAAAAAAGATCGGTGGCTACTCCCATTTTATTTTCATTTTCAAAACCAAAGTCGATCCCCGTTTTTCAAAAAAAATGGTTACGACAGCTTGGCGACTCCACTGGAGACAAAATAAGAGAGTCAAGCCACGAGTTGATTGCTTTTTGTCTTTTTGTCGAAAATTGAAAATTTGGTTTTAATATACGATCCTTTCATTGCATTTCATCTGTTTTGTGTTAGATCTTCATCATTGCATTCCTATTTCCCTTATTTTTTTTTTTTAAGCTTTTGAAATCTTTGCACATTCCATTGCATGACCGTCGTGGTCGCACCTTTTAAGTGAGAGTGAGAAACTACTCCTTCGTGAGGTCTTCACCTCCGTGCAGGATAGTGGATCGCTTTCGGGATACATCCGTACCTATGTCTTCGTGAGATTTTCATCTCCGTGCAGCCATAGGGAAATGTATTCCCCTGAACCGAACCCGGTCCGTATGAGCCTATAATGGGTGAGGATTAAGGAATCTGCTGGTTCGGGTACCTCTCTTTAGAACCAAATTGCATATAGTGAACCTTAGGAACCCACCCTAGGTACAACCATTCCAAACCCCTAGTAGTCACCCGGATAGGTACTTTATTCTGTTGTTTATTTCTCTTGTGCTAACGTGTTTCTTTTGTTTTAATTGCATTGCATCGCATCATCTTAGAAAGAAGGTGTTGATTAATATTCGATTGCTAAATAGAAGAGTTTGTCATAAGGAAATGGGTTACTTGATAAAGTGGATTATAATGCGGTCGTTCGAACATAGTCCAAGAAGACAATGAGAGAGGACTGATAGTCCGCAGAAGAATACAAGACTTTGCCCGATGATTCAAGCCGACAAGGATTATTCGAGAGTCATCATGTAGCGATCTTCTTAAAGAAGCTTATGAATATCGCGGAGGATAAGTGAGTGAAGATGTACGGCCTGGACCGAGCAACAAGGAGCTAGAAGAGGCATCTATTGGGAAAGTTCACGGGACACGACCATAACATCCAGATACGAAGAAGATGATTGGTGTTTTCACCTGGACTATGAGGACAAAGCCGTATATGCAATCCGTTTTATGTAAAGAAATGTATTTTCTAGAAAAATTCTTCTAATGGAATTGAATTCATAATCAACGCATCTCTTTCTTTGTACATTCATTCCATGCATTTGCATTGCATTTTAGAATATTAACTAATTTTAGAATTCGGGTTTTATATGAATTAACTATTAATTAACTAATATTTCCTCCCGACCTCACTTTCTCAATCAAGATAGACTACGATTTACTCGATTCTACTTATCTCCCAATCTCATCTCCCCTATGATAATTTCTTAAGGTTGTCACACCTACAGTTTTATAATGCGTATTTATACCAACTAACCCTATTATGAATCCTTATTATTTTGTTAATTAATCGACTAACGAATTAATTCATCAGTTCAATAAACAAATCATGCAAGATATAAATCAAGCACAATAATTATTCTAAAATTCATACAAACATTAGTTGATCACGCTACTGAAATAAATAAAAGAATAAAGTAGAAGAGTAAAGGGAATGCTCATTGATAAATATATTAAAGTGCGGATCCAGAATAATTTCCGCTCGTAATTGTCTTCATATCAGAATAGGATCTTCCGGCTATAGAAGAAGAAAACTAAAACTAAAGAAAACTATTTAAGTCTAGAACTCTATTCGATGGATGGATGCTCTAATTTGTGTACATAAGCCTATTATTTATAAGCTAAAAAATGTGCAGTTGATGCCCAATATGCCACTGGTATTAATAAATGCTTGGTATTAAATGGTATCTTAAAGTCTTGCTAAACATGGTCATTGACGTCATCATTGCTTATGACCCACGTTCAAGCTATGGCTCAGCATAGGTTGCTATGCCTCAACGCAGGGGTAGTGTCGCGCCATAATTGTCCTTTTATGGCTTTGGACGTTTTTATCGTGCTTTTATGACTCGAGATGTAATAATTTATTTTTTAGTGGTGTTAAAAGTAGTAATTTTAGAATCACAAATTTTTACAAGTGAGTCCGTAAATATTACTAAATAATATTTACAGTCAAATATAGTATTATATTAAATTTTGATATGATAGTTGTCGTAACCGTTTTTTTTTTTTTTAAAACGACAAAAAGGGGTTCGACTTTGATTTTGAAAATAGGAATAAAATGGGAGTCGCCACCGACCTTTAGTTGGTGTGATCGGATCACCTTTATTTTAATAAAACATTTTGTTTTACTAAAACCGTGTTTTTGGTCTGCGAAGTTTTAAAAATCGGGTTCGGGAGTCGGTTACGCACGAGGAAGGGTTAGCACCCTCGATACGCCCAAAATTGGTACCAAAATGATTAATTAATGTCTTAATGTCGGAAGTTTTGAAAAGATTTTAAAATACGGGTCTTTTAAAAATGTATTAGGATATTTGAGATTTCTTTGTTTCGAGAGGATACAAACATCACATCCAGCACGTTAGGATACGATATTCGAAACCTTCGTAATCAAAGTTGTCTCGGAGTTCTTGAAATTTATTAAAAGGATGTTTAGTGTTTTAGTCAAACGGAAAATCGTATCCCAAAGACGTTAGGGCACTATTTCCAATTCCTAAATACAAAACATTGCCTTTATTTTAAAAATCTTTGAATAGAGTGTAGCGACTTTTCAAAATGCATCGTGTCGGATTAATTTTAAGAAAAGGCTTGAGTCTAAACTTGAGATTTCTTTATCCGAAAAGATATAAACATCACATCCATTTCGTTAGGACACGATGTTTTAATCTCTCGTAATCAAAGTCATCTCGTGATTTGCAAAACTTGGTAGGAGGGATGTTAAGTAACTTAGTTAAACGGAAAATCGCAACCCAGCACGTTAGGGCACTATTTTCCGAATTTCTAAATACGAAACATTGCTTTGCTTTAAGAATAGGACGATTTTACAAAATGCATTTTTATTTAGCGGGATTATTGAAAAATTGCAATAGCAATAATAATGCAAATATAGGATGATTGATAACAATAATGATGATAGTGATGATGGGTAATAATACTAAACAAATGATAATAAAGATGTTATATAATGGTAATAGCAAAGAATGAAAATGAACGCGATAACAAATAAAAATATGTCTATGGATTTGATATGTGAAACAATGACAACAATAGAAATAACAAATAATAATAATAATAATAATAATAATAATAATAATAATAATGATAATAATAAAACAATTTGAAATGCATAAAACAAATAATGATAATAATAGTACTTATGTATAATAATAGTATAATGCCAATAATGATAATGGAAATAATATATATATATATATGAAAATAAATGAGTAAGTAAGGTAAAATAAAGTAAATTAATAGTCGAATACAGTAATAAATATAATAATAGTAATCATAGTATTAATATGAACAATAAATGTAATAATGGTAAATATAATATAGTATCAATAATACTAAATACAATCAAATAATAATAATAATAATAAAACCAATAATGATAAATGGTAATAATAAAATTATAATGTTTTAAAAAAATAGTAATAATAAAATAATATTAATGATAATAAAGAATAATAATAAAATGAAGGTAATTAACAAAAATACATACATATAAAAATAATATAATAATAGTAATAATAATAAATATAGGAATAATAATATATATAATATATAATAGTAATATGATAATAATAATAATAATACTAATATGGTAATGTAGTGATAATAATAAAACAATTAAAAAAATAGAACGATTAATAATATATAATAATAGTAATAATAATAATAATACTAATATAATATATATAATAGTAATATGATAATAATAATAATAATAATAACAATAAAGCGATTAATAAAAAAGGTGAAAATAGCAAAAAGGACTAAAATTGAATCAAAAATGAATATTGGGGCCAATTTGAAAATAAAAATGAAGGAAGGACCCTTTACGGACGCTAAAAGCGGAGGACTAAATGGGTGAATAACCCACCTATAACACGCAGAGTTTCGCTTGGCTGAGGCGCGGACCAAATTAAAATGAAGCAAAAATAATGGGGGAAATTTAAAAAAGAAAAAAAAAACTAATAGGGATGAAATCAAAGGAGCCGAAAAGGAAAAGGGACCATTCGCGCAAATTTCCCTTTCAAGGGTCATGCGCAGTAACTTCTACTGCGAAACGGTGCCGTTTTGCCCAAGGCTTATAAAAGCCCTTTTATTTTCTGCAAAACATGTTTTAACCCTAAAAAAAGCGATAACAGTTTTTCTCTCCTCCTTTCCTCTTCTTTGGCGACGATTGGGTTTCTCCGGCCAACCTTCGCGCCACCACCGATCCGGTGGGCGACGAAGCGCGAGATGGCCCTTGTACCCTCCTTTTGAAAACAAAAAATAAAAAAAAAAGTCCCTTCTCTTCCTTGTTTTCCCCGATTCTGAGGGTTCCTCCGTGGCCAAAGCACCACTGGTGGTCGGCAGTGCGTGGAGAAACCTTTGGGCTGTTTTTGGCGTGGACTTGAGGCGAATCTTGGCTCCTCAACACCCGAAGAAAAGCCTCCTCCTCCGCTTTCGGCCTCGGCGATGGGGCGAGGCGGCTCGAGACACGCCTCCGGTGGTTCGAGTAACGTCTTCTTCGTTTTCCTCTTTGATTTTTTGTTTGTATGAGTTTTATATTTTATTTTTATTATAAAATATATAAAAAAACATAAAACGATAAATAAAATAGAATACAAGAACTGAATCAACCTTAAGCCTCTGCTTTTCTTATTGATTGCTGACGATTGGTATTTTTTTTATTTTTCCGAAATGATGAAAAAAAAACTCATTTGAATCTCCTTTTTCCTTCTTTTTTGATTCCAAAAAACCCCCTTGTACAAATATCGAATGGCTTTTATAGCCGAACACAATACAATATGGTTTCTGTTTTGTTTGCTGTTTCTTTCATTTTTTTACAGGTTATGGCGGTGGCAGAGTAGGTGGGGGTCGGTGGCCGAGGCGACGGTGGTCAGAGGGTAGGTGGGCGGTGGGTAGAGCAGGTGGTTTGGTCAGAAGAGGGGCGTCAGAAGGCAGGTGAAGGGTTGGTGGCTGGTCAGAGGCAGAAGATGAATGGCCGCTGGCCATTCAATTGTTCTTGTGCTAGGGGATTAGGTTCCCAGAACCCTAATTTGGATTTTAGGCCATTGGGCTATTGGGTGTATTGGGATGAGGGTTTTTATTTGGGTGCAGGTGCATTGTTGGGCCGGAAATGGGTGTCTGATGCCCCTCTTTGCTCGTTGTCGTGTAACGGCAATAGAGCAAAGACATAAGAAAGACCCATTTTGCCCGGTCTCAGTGGGCCTTAACTTCTTTTGGTGTCTTTTCTTCAGGTAGTGTCACTTCTGCCCACCGCATCTTGTTGCTTCGATCCACTCCACCGATATGTGGCTTCAATCTACTTTCTGCGACTTCAATGGGATGTGACTTGTTTATTTTCGATCTGCTCTTGTAAATTTAGGAATGTCTAAATCGCTTTCTTCAATCGATCCCCGCAAACTCAAGGATCACGGTGAATCTTGACCGCTTCTTGCGACTTTAGGAAGGTCAAATTTGCTTTCTTCAATGATCCTTGCAAACTCAAGGATCACCAGATGAATCTTCGACCGCTTCTTTAGGAAAGTCAAATTTACTTTCTTCAATCGATCCTTGCAAACTCAAGGATCACCAGATGAATCTTCGACCGCTTCCTGCAACCGGAAGGTCAAATTCTTTCATCAATCTGATCCCAACAAACTCGGGATCACCGGTGAATCTTCGACTGCTTCCTACAACCGGGAAGGTCAAATATGCTTTCTTCAATCGATCCTTGCAAACTCAAGGATCACGGTGAATCTTGATCCTCTTCCTGCAACTTCGGGAAGGTCAAATATCTTTCTTCAATCGATCCTTGCAAACTCAAGGATCACCGGTGGATCTTGACCTTCTTCCGCAACTTCGGGAAGGTCAAATTTCTTTCATCAATCAGATCCCCGGCAAACTCGGGGATCACGACCGATTTCTTTGATTTACTTCTTACTTTATGGGAACTTGAAGAAATAGGAATTGGGAGAAGAGATTTGTAATCTCCGTCTTCTCTTCTTGAAACTCCAAAGAAATAAGGATATAACCTCATTGTTAATGCAGGAGGCGGGATTTGTAATCTCAACCTACTCCACCGAAGCGTCGAGGAAAGCGGAATTCGAATTTTTAATTTGCTTCCTTACTATCTTGTGAAGACTTCAATCTTCACCGCTCCACTACCATCTCGAAGGCGAAATCTGAACTTTCCAATTTGCTTCCTTATTATTTTAGGAAGACTTCAATCTTGATCCCCACTACCATCTTGAGGAACGAAATCTGAACTTTCAATGTGCTTCCTTACTATCTTGAGGAAGACTTCAATCTTCAATCTACCCCACTACCATCTTGAGGAACGAAATCGAACTTTGATATTGCTACTCTTGTTCTTTGAGGACCACATCTGTATAATTAATTTTATGTGCTTATGTTTATGCAAATGGTGAGGACGCTTCGATTAGAATGACTCAAAGCCTCCTAACTACATGTGTTATGAATGACACTTACATGAATGCGTAATGTCATGAGAATGATGATTTTCCATTAAGGTGCAATGATTGTAATAAATCGAATGCTCCTAACTAAATGATATTATGGAGGACATTTGCATGAATGCGAGGATGTCATGAGAATGATTCTTTGTTAAAATGTATAAGGATCACGATGCGATGATTGCACGCTCCTAATGATGATGAATGGATGTAAAATGAAATGCCCTTTTTATGCTTAGGGTTGTCCTTGCTCGTCATCCACAGTCGTACAACCACGATATCTCGCTATTGTTGATACCTTTGCGAAACTCAAAGAAACAATCATATTTTGCTCAAATAGTTTGCCCTAATGTGACTTCAAAGGCGCACTCCACGGCACATCTGAGGACTTTAAGGCCTATACTATCTTCAGATCAACCCATTGTGCCTTAAGGTATAGAAATTATATCATCTTCAATCGATCCCCTACGACTCGGGGTATAGAATCTATGTCATCTTGATCAATCCCACTATGACTCGGGTATAGAATTTGTTGATTTGGTGCATTGCACCTTTTCATTCACGTGGATCGTGACCGGTGTGCACTCATGATAGTTGTGTGGATACAAAATCGTTCTTTCTTGAATGATTCCCCATTTATATATCGCCTTTTATCGAGATGATACTTTTTCGTCATTTGTTCAATCACCGTTTTCAATTCAAGAGGTAGCCTCGATTGAATTTTCCTCCACCATTATTCTCGTCCCTCAAAACTCGAGGAGTTTTAAGCAATGGTCCTTTTGAGTTCCTATACTACTTAAAAGTTTCCTAGAGTAATATGTGAAACTCTTTTTGTGGAAGTGTCGTTAGTCCATTAATCGTTATTTCAATGCGAAATGTCCGAAAGAGATCATAACTATGGATAAGAACGGAGTTAGTTAGGAGTATAGCTCAAACCAATGGGTTAAGCAAAATAGCGAGTGTAGTCGGAAAGAAATTTATTGGCGAGTGTATCCGCAAGGTAAAAATAGAAATTAGGTGCCCAGGATATCATGACTGAGCTTCTGCATTCAAACTTCTTGAGGACCATTTTAGGCTCAACATGTGTTTAGGGGATCCGAGTACTTTGTCGATGCTCCAAAACGCAACATACTTCTTCATTGTTAACTCAAGCGTGGTAAGACTACTGACGCCTTACTTTTGATCAAAATTTGTCGCCCTTCTCGGGTTTCAACTCAAATCTCCTTTGATCCCAAAGCGCCCTTTCGGGTTTTCGCCTCGACCTCTCTTTTCCTTTTTTTCTTTTTTTCGTTTTTTGTTCTTTTCACTTTTTTCACCTTTTTTTTGCAAAACTCTTCTTTTTTTTGCAACTCCTTTTTTATTTTTTTTTTTTTTTTTGTTTTTTTGAATTTGAACTCATCGGGTTGGATGGTCCACGCCATCCATCCATGTTTCCCGAACAAACCTTTTTTCAGATTTACTTTTCCTTTTAGAGTCCTCTTGAATCTGAAGGACCCTTCTTAATGCCGGGTCTTTCTCCGAAATTCTTTTGAGCGAACATTTTGTCATAAACCAATGGTAAAGATGCCGGTGAAAGTCCTGCCAACTTCTAAAACCTAGAGGGTAAATGGTAACTTCTCTATGCCAAGCGTTTACAAGTCTCGGTCATTTTCCAAAATTTTGAATGGTTTTGGCTATCTTCTTCAGACCGACGTGGTGTCTAATCTTTGGACGAGACTATAAATTAGTGCTACTGCGTTTCTTTCGGCATTCTTTATCGCCATTCTCTTTATTCTTCCTTTTCTTCTTCTTCTTTTCTTTTGTTGTGTTTCTTCTTGTTTTTTTTTTTTTTTTTTTTTTTTTTTGCCTTTTTGAATTTGAAGTTGAAGTTGAAGTCAACGATCGCGACTTTGTAATTTTGACATGTGAGCGGCCTTTACCCTCTTAGTAAGGTAACCAAAGGCTATGAATATGAACCGATGTTAGCTCAAAGCTCTTGAGTAGGCGGCTTGATAGCGTCCATGCCTCACATGTAGGAATCCACGTTTGATGGCCTTAATGTGTCTAAGCTGTGATCATGCGATAATTTCTTGCCTTATTCTTGCGGTGAGCTAAGCTTCTATTTTCATCTCCTTCATTGGCTTGCGGTGTTGGCTAATATCTCGCAAGGTAGGTTCGCCATTTTAACAAATTAGGAAGTAAGTTGCAATCTCGTCATCTTCTAAGTCCTTAGATTCTTCTAGACACATATCTCACTAGAAAGGGAGTTAAGTAACAACGTCGTTCGGTCATTGATATCTGGGACCCATATCCGGTATGAAGGCAATTTCAGAGAGCGAATGATTATTTATGAATGAAGAATAAAAGAATGTTCAATAGAATGTATAGCATGGAAAAATAAAAATATTGGTCCAAAAGATGCATTTTATTGAAGTAGTAATTCGAACATGAGCCTATTTCACAAAAGAGATCTTATTGCTTCTAGGCTTAAAGCAACAAGTATACTTCACACATTATTCTAGGTAAGCTTCTAAATACTATAGGAATTTCTTCCGTAGTCTCATTGCTTAAAATGCTCTTAGGTTCATGCTTACGCTTTTGGTGCGTCGCTATCTCCACAACACCCATTTTGACAAATTTTTCCACCAACTTCTTGAAAGTCATGCAATTTTCTATCGAATGTCCTGTAACTCCCGCATGATACTCTGCTTGGACATTTTGGTTATACCATCTTTGGGTATGGAGGTGCGTGGTTTTATAAAATAAGGAGCTACAATATGCATATCAAATAAGTTCGGTATAACTCCTCATGACGTCATGGGAATAGGAGTGAACCGAGGTTTTTCGAATCGCTCTGGATTGGGTTCTTGCTTTGGTGGGACCGGGTGATTGTAGCGCCTTCTTTGGTGGCTTCTTCAGAACGGCTTGAATAACCCTTAGTATACACACTCGTCTGGCCCCATCTTTACCCTTCCTCTTGAGTTTGTTGAAGCCCTTCTCCCTTTTTCTTTGTCTTTGGTAGGCCAAAACAACGCGATTGGCTTGCTCATTACAGGGCCCATTGGAGAATTCAAGAAGACCAAGTATTAGTCCTATATTGAGATCCAATAATGACGGTATCACGCGAGAATGTGCATCTGGTTGAGTTGGGACATTTATTGGGAATAAACGATGTCTTCATCATTATCCACATTGTCGATCCACTGGTCACTCTTTTTTCAAGTCCTTGACTAATGGCGAGTTAATGGCCCATCGTGTTCTTTTGAAAGTCTAGCATTTGCTCTCGCATTTCTTGTTGAATTTGGATCAATTGTTCTTGCATCTGTATTTGCCTTTGCTCTATCCTCACCGACCTTTGTTCCATGTTTTCCGGGTTAAGCAAATAACTTCACCTTATTAGGGTTTTTCCACAAATTTTAATGCACGTGATATGATGCAATGTAAATGCATGAAATGCAATGCAAATACATGAAATGCAAAAAGAAAGAGAGGCGTTGGTTATGAATTCAATTTCATTAGAAGAACTTTTCTAGAAAATACATTTCTTTACATAAAATGGATTGCATATCTACCTTATCCTCATAGTCCGGTGAAAACACCAATCCTCTTTTTCGTATCCGGATGTTATGGTCGTGCCCCGTGAACTTTCTCAATGGATACCTCTTCTAGCTCCTTGTTGTTTGGTCCAGGCCGTACCTCCTCGCTCACTTATCTTTCGCGATATTTATGGGCTTCTTTTAGAAAATAGAGACATGATGACTCTCGAATAACTCTTTGTCGGCTTGAATCCTTGGGCAAAGTCTTGTATTTTTCTGTGGGCTATCAGTCATCTCTCGTTGTTTTACTTGGACTATGTTCGAACGATCAGTATTATAATCCACTTTATCAAGGAACACATTTCCTTATGATAAACTCTTCCATTTAGCAATCGAATACGAATCAACACCTCCTTCCTAAGATGATGCGGTGCGATGCAATGCAATGCAAATTACAAACAAAACAAAACACATTAGCACAGGAGAAATAAACAAAATAGAGTACCTATCCAGGTGACCACTAGAGGTTTAACATAGTTCTACCTAAGGTGGGCTCCTAGGGTTTACTACATGTGGTTTGGTTCTAAGGAGGTACTGAACCCAGATTCCTCGATCTTCACCCATTATAGGCTCATATAGACCGAGTTGATTGAGAATACATTTCCCTATGGTGCATTGCGGAGATGAAAATCTCACGAAGACATAGGTACGGATGTATCCCGGCGATCCACTATCCACGCACGGAGGTGAAAACCTCACGAAGGAGTAGCTTCTCACTTCCACTTAAAGGTGTGACCACAACGGTCATGCAATGCAACAACATGCAATAAAAGATCATAAATTTTCAAATCAAATTTTAAATTTCCGACAAAAGATGAAAATAATCGATTTATGGCTTGACTCTTCAATGTCCCAGTGGAGTCGCATAAGTTGTCATGTTTTTTTTTAAACGACAAAAAGGGGTTCGACTTTGATTTTGAAAATAGGAATAAAATGGGAGTCGCCACCGACCTTTAGTTGGTGTGATCGGATCACCTTTATTTTAATAAAACATTTTGTTTTACTAAAACCGTGTTTTTGGTCTGCAAGTTTTAAAAATCGGGTTCGGAGTCGATTCACATACGAGGAAGGTTAGCACCCTCGATCGCCCAAAATTGGTACCAAAATGATTAATTAATGTCTTAATGTCGGAAGTTTTGAAAAGATTTTAAAATACGGGTCTTTTAAAAATGTATTAGGATATTTGAGATTTCTTTGTTTCGAGAGGATACAAACATCACATCCAAAGACGTTAGGATACGATATTGAAACCTTCGTAATCAAAGTTGTCTCGGAGTTCTTGAAATTTATTAAAAGGATGTTTAGTGTTTTAGTCAAACGGAAAATCGTATCCCAGCACGTTAGGGCACTATTTCCCGAATTCCTAAATACAAAACATTGCCTTTATTTTAAAAATCTTTGAATAGAGTGTAGCGACTTTTCAAAATGCATCGTGTCGGATTAATTTTAAGAAAAGGCTTGAGTCTAAACTTGAGATTTCTTTATCCGAAAAGATATAAACATCACATCCATTTCGTTAGGACACGATGTTTTAATCTCTCGTAATCAAAGTCATCTCGTGATTTGCAAAACTTGGTAGGAGGGATGTTAAGTAACTTAGTTAAGCGGAAAATCGCAACCCAAAGACGTTAGGGCACTATTTTCAATTTCTAAATCTGAAACATTGCTTTGCTTTAAGAATAGGACGATTTTACAAAATGCATTTTTATTTAGCGGGATTATTGAAAAATTGCAATAGCAATAATAATGCAAATATAGGATGATTGATAACAATAATGATGATAGTGATGATGGGTAATAATACTAAACAAATGATAATAAAGATGTTATATAATGGTAATAGCAAAGAATGAAAATGAACGCGATAACAAATAAAAATATGTCTATGGATTTGATATGTGAAAACAATGACAACAATAGAAATAACAAATAATAATAATAATAATAATAATAATAATAATAATAATAATAATGATAATAATAAAACAATTTGAAATGCATAAAACAAATAATGATAATAATAGTACTTATGTATAATAATAGTATAATGCCAATAATGATAATGGAAATATATATATATATATATATGAAAATAAATGAGTAAGTAAGGTAAAATAAAGTAAATTAATAGTCGAATACAGTAATAAATATAATAATAGTAATCATAGTATTAATATGAACAATAAATGTAATAATGGTAAATATAATATAGTATCAATAATACTAAATACAATCAAATAATAATAATAATAAAACCAATAATGATAAATGGTAATAATAAAATTATAATGTTTTAAAAAATAGTAATAATAAAATAATATTAATGATAATAAAGAATAATAATAAAATGAAGGTAATTAACAAAAATACATACATATAAAAATAATATAATAATAGTAATAATAATAAATATAGGAATAATAATATATATAATATATAATAGTAATATGATAATAATAATAATAATACTAATATGGTAATGTAGTGATAATAATAAAACAATTAAAAAAAATAGAACGATTAATAATATATAATAATAGTAATAATAATAATAATACTAATATAATATATATAATAGTAATATGATAATAATAATAATAATAATAACAATAAAACGATTAATAAAAAAAGGTGAAAATAGCAAAAAGGACTAAAATTGAATCAAAAATGAATATTGGGGCCAATTTGAAAATAAAAATGAAGGAAGGACCTTCTTTCATGACGCCGCTAAAAGCCGGAGGACTAAATGGGTGAATAACCCAACCTATAACACGCAGAGTTTCGCTTGGTCGAGGCGCGGACCAAATTAAAATGAAGCAAAAATAATGGGGGAAATTTAAAAAAGGAAAAAAAAACTAATAGGGATGAAATCAAAGGAGCCGAAAAGGAAAAGGGACCATTCGCGCAAATTTCCCTTTCAAGGGTCATGCGATAACTTCTCATCATGAACGGTGTTGCTTTTGCCCAAGGCTTATAAAAGCCCTTTTATTTTCTGCAAAACATGTTTTTAACCCTAAAAAAAGCAGCCAACAGTTTTTTTCTCTCCCCCCTTTCCTCTTCTTTAGCCCGACGATTGGGTTTCTCCGGCCAACCTCCGCGCGTCGCGCCACCACCAGTCCGGTGGACGACGAGGCGCAGAGATGGCCCTTGTACCCCTCCTTTTCGAAAACAAAAAAAAAAAAGAAGTCCCTTCTCTTCCTTGTTTTCCCCGATTTACAGGGGTTCCTCCGGCCGACCGAAGCACCACTGGTGGTCGACGGTGCGTGGAGAAACCTTTGGGCCTGTTTTCCGGCGTGGACTTGGAGGCCGAATCTTGGCTCCTCAACACCCGAAAGAGAAAGCCTCCTCCTCCGCTTTCAGCCTCGGCGATGGGGACGAGAGCGGCTCCGAGACACGCCTCCGGTGGTTCAGGTAACGTCTTCTTCGTTTTCCTCTTTGATTTTTTTTGTTTGTGACAGTTTTATATTTTATTTTTATTATAAAATATATAAAAAAACATAAAAACAAATAAATAAAATAGAATACAAGAATGAATCAACCTTAAGCCTCTGCTTTTCTTATTGATTCTTGACGATTGGTATTTTTTATTTTTGAAATGAAAAAAACTCATTTGAATCTCCTTTTCCCTTTTTTTATTCCAAAAAATCCCCTTGTACAAATATCGAATGGCTTTTATAGCCGAACACAATACAATATGGTTTCTTTTGTTTCTTTGTTTCTTTTCATTTTTTTTGGAGTTATGGCGGTGGCGAGTAGGTGGGGTTTGTGGCCGAGGCGACGGTGGTCGAGGTAGGTGGGCGGTGGGTAGAGCGGTGGTTTGGTCGGAAGAGGCGTCGAAGGCGGGTGAAGGGTTGGTGGTGGTCGAGGCGGAAGATGAATGGTGCGGCCATTCAATTGTTCTTGGCTAGGGGATTAGGGTTCCCGAACCCTAATTTGGATTTTGGGCCATTGGGCTATTGGGTGTATTGGGATGAGGGTTTTTATTTGGGTGCAGGTTTGTTGTTGGGCCCGGAAATGGGTCTGATAATGCCCTCTTTGCTCGTTGTCGTGTAGCGACAATAGAAAAAGACATAAGAAAGACCCATTTTGCCCGGTCTCATGGGCCTTAACTTCTTTGGTGTCTTTTCTTGGTAGTGTCACTTCCGCCCACCGCATCTTGTTGCTTGATCCACTCCACCGATATGTGGCTTCAATCTACTTTCTTTGCGACTTCAATGGGATGTGACTTGTTTATTTTCGATCCGCTCTTGTAAATTTAGGAATGTCTAAATCTGCTTTCTTCAATCGATCCCGCAAACTCAAGGATCACCAGATGAATCTTCGACACGCTTCTTGCGACTTTAGGAAGGTCAAATTTGCTTTCTTCAACTGATCCTTGCAAACTCAAGGATCACCAGACCGAATCTTCGACCTTCTTTAGGAAAGTCAAATTTACTTTCTTCAATCGATCCTTGCAAACTCAAGGATCACCGATGAATCTTCGACCGCTTCTCGCAACTTCAGGAAGGTCAAATTTCTTTCATCAATCGATCCCGGCAAACTCGGGGATCACCAGATGAATCTTCGACCGCTTCCTACAACTTCGGGAAGGTCAAATATGCTTTCTTCAATCGATCCTTGCAAACTCAAGGATCACCAGATCAATCTTGATCCTCTTCCGCAACTCGGAAGGTCAAATATCTTTCTTCAATCGATCCTTGCAAACTCAAGGATCACCAGACCGATCTTGACCTTCTTCCGCAACTTCGGAAGGTCAAATTTCTTTCATCAATGATCCCAAAAACTCGGGGATCACCGATGATTTCTTTGATTTACTTCTTACTTTATGGGAACTTGAAGAAATAGGAATTGAGGAGAAGAGATTTGTAATCTCCGTCTTCTCTTCTTGAAACTCCAAAGAAATAAGGATATAACCTCATTGTTAATGCAGGAGGCGGATTTGTAATCTCAACCTACTCCACCGAACGTCGAGGAAACGGAATTCGAATTTTTAATTTGCTTCCTTACTATCTTCGTGAAGACTTCAATCTTCACTGCTCCACTACCATCTCGAAGGAGCGAAATGAACTTTCCAATTTGCTTCCTTATTATTTTAGGAAGACTTCAATCTTCAGTCGCCCCACTACCATCTTGAGGGAACGAAATCTGAACTTTTCAATGTGCTTCCTTACTATCTTCAGGAAGACTTCAATCTTCAATCTACCCCACTACCATCTTGAGGGAACGAAATCTGAACTTTGATATTGCTACACTGTTCTTTGAGGACCCCATCACGTATAATTAATTTTATGTGCTTATGTTTATGCAAATGGTGAGGACGCCTCGATTAGAATGACTCAAAGCCTCCTAACTACATGTGTTATGAATGACACTTACATGAATGAGAATGTCATGAGAATGATGATTTTCCATTAAGGTGCAATGATTGTAATAAATCGAATGCTCCTAACTAAATGATATTATGGAGGACATTTGCATGAATGCAGGATGTCATGAGAATGATTCTTTGTTAAAAATGTATAAGGATCACGATGCGATGATTGCACGCTCCTAATGATGATGAATGGATGTAAAATGAAATGCCCTTTTTATGCTTAGGGTTGTCTTGCTCGTCATCCACCAGTCGTACAACCACGATATCTCGCTATTGCGATACCTTTGCGAAACTCAAAGAAACAATCATATTTTGCTCAAATAGTTTGCCCAATGTGACTTCAAGGCGCACTCCACAGCACATCTGAGGACTTTAAGGCCTATACTATCTTCAGATCAACCCATTGTGCCTTAAGGGTATAGAAATTATATCATCTTCAATCGATCCCCCCGACTCGGGGTATAGAATCTATGTCATCTTGATCAATCCCACTATGACTCGGGGTATAGAATTTGTTGATTTGGTCATTGCACCTTTTCATTCACGTGGATCGTGACCGGTGTGCACTCATGATAGTTGTGTGGATACAAAATCGTTCTTTGCGAATGATTCCCCATTTATATATCGCCTTTTATCGAGATGATACTTTTTCGTCATTTGTTCAATCACCGTTTTCAATTCAAGAGGTAGCCTCGGTTTAAATTTTCCTCCACCATTATTCTCGCCCTCAAAACTCGAGGAGTTTTAAGCAATGGTCCTGCTTGGGTTCTATACTACTTAAAAGTTTCCTAGAGTAATATGTGAAACTCTTTTTGTGGAAGTGTCGTTAGTCCATTAATCGTTATTTCAATGCGAAATGTCCGAAAGAGATCATAACTATGGATAAGAACGGAGTTAGTTAGGAGTATAGCTCGAAACCAATGGGTTAAGCAAAAATAGCGAGTGTAGTCGGAAAGAAATTTATTGGCGATGTATCCGCAAGGTAAAAATAGAAATTAGGTGCCCCGATATATCGACTGAGCTTCTCTTCAAACTTCTTGAGGACCATTTTAGGCTCAACATGTGTTTAGGGATCCGAGTACTTTGTCGATGCTCCAAAACGCAACATACTTCTTCATTGTTAACTCAGCGTGGTAAGACTACTGACGCCTTACTTTTGATCAAAATTTAAGTTGCCCTTCTGGTTTTCAACTCAAATCTCCTTTGATCCCAAAGCGCCTTCGGGTTTTCGCCTCGACCTCTCTTTTCCTTTTTTTCTTTTTTTCGTTTTTGTTCTTTTCACTTTTTTCACCTTTTTTTTTTGCAAAACTCTTCTTTTTTTGCAACTCCTTTTTATTTTTTTTGTTTTTTTTTGTTTTTTTGAATTTGAACTCATCGGGTTGGATGGTCCCCGCCATCCATCCATGTTTCCCAGAACAAACCTTTTTTTGTATTTACTTTTCCTTTTAGAGTCCTCTTGAATCTGAAGGACCCTTCTTAATGCTGGGTCTTTCTCCGAAATTCTTTTGAGCGAACATTTTGTCATAAACCAATGGTAAAGATGCCGGTGAAAGTCTGGCCAACTTCTAAAACCTAGAGGGTAAATGGTAACTTCTCTATGCCAACGTTTACAAGTCTCGGTCATTTTCCAAAAATTTTGAATGGTTTTGGCTATCTTCAGACCGACGTGGTGTCTAATCTTTGGACGGACTATAAATTAGTGCTACTGCGTTTCTTTCGGCATTCTTTATCGCCATTCTCTCTTTATTCTTCCTTTTCTTCTTCTTCTTTTCTTTTGTTGTGTTTCTTCTTGTTGTTTTTTTTGTTTTTTGTTTTTTTTGCCTTTTTCGAATTTGAAGTTGAAGTTGAAGTCAACGATCACGACTTTGTAATTTTGACATGTGAAGCGGCCTTTACCCTCTTAGTAAGGTAACCAAAGGCTATGAATATGAACCGATGTTAGCTCAAAGCTCTTGAGTAGCGGCTTGATAGCGTCCATGCCTCACATGTAGGAATCCACGTTTGATGGCCTTAATGTGTCTAACTGTGATCATGCGATAATTTCTTGCCTTATTCTTGCGGTGAGCTAAGCTTCTATTTTCATCTCCTTCATTGGCTTGCGGTGTTGGCTAATATCTCGCAAGGTAGGTTACGCCATTTTAACAAATTAGGAAGTAAGTTGCAATCTCATCATCTTCTAAGTCCTTAGATTCTTCTAGACACATATCTCACTAGAAAGGGAGTTCGTAATAACGTCGTTCGGTCATTGATATCCGGGACCCATATCCGGTATGAAGGCAATTTCGAGAAGCGAATGATTATTTATGAATGAAGAATAAAAGAATGTTCAATAGAATGTATAGCATGGAAAAATAAAAATATTGGTCCAAAAGATGCATTTTATTGAAGTAGTAATTCGAACATGAGCCTATTTCACAAAAGAGATCTTATTGCTTCTAGGCTTAAAGCAACAAGTATACTTCACACATTATTCTAGGTAAGCTTCTAAATACTATAGGAATTTCTTCCGTAGTCTCATTGCTTAAAATGCTCTTAGGTTCATGCTTACGCTTTTGGTGCGTCGCCTATCTCCACAACACCCATTTTGACAAATTTTTCCACCAACTTCTTGAAAGTCATGCAATTTTCTATCGAATGTCCTGTAACTCCCGCATGATACTCACTTTGGACATTTTGGTTATACCATCTTTGGGTATGGAGGTGCAGTGGTTTTATAAAATAAGGAGCTACAATATGCATATCAAATAAGTTCGTATAACTCCCACATACGTCATGGGAATAGGAGTGAACCGAGGTTTTTCGAATACGCTCTGGATTGGGTTCTTGCTTTGGTGGGACCGGGTGTTGTAGCTTGCCTTCTTTGGTCGGCTTCTCGAACGGCTTGAATAACCCTTAGTATACACACTGCGTCTTACCCCATCTTTACCCTTCCTCTTGAGTATTGTTGAAGCCTTCTCCTTTTCTTTGTCTTTGGTAGGCCAAAAACAACGCGATTGGCTTGCTCATTACTGGGCCCATTGGAGAATTCAAAGACCAAGTATTAGTCCTATATTGAGATCCAATAATGGCGGTATCACGCGAGAATGTGCATCTGGTTGAGTTGGGACATTTATTGGGAATAAACGATGTCTTCATCATTATCCACATTGTCGATCCACTGGTCACTCTTTTTTCAAGTCCTTGACTAATGGCAGAAAGTTATGGCCCATCGTGTTCTTTTGAAAGTCTAGCATTTGCTCTCGCATTTCTTGTTGAATTTGGATCAATTGTTCTTGCATCTCAGATATTTGCCTTTGCTCTATCCTCACCACCTTTGTTCCATGTTTTCCGTGTTAATGAAATAACTTCACCTTATTAGGGTTTTTCCACAAATTTTAATGCACGTGATATGATGCAATGTAAATGCATGAAATGCAATGCAAATACATGAAATGCAAAAAGAAAGAGAGGCGTTGGTTATGAATTCAATTTCATTAGAAGAACTTTTCTAGAAAATACATTTCTTTACATAAAATGGATTGCATATACTACCTTATCCTCATAGTCCGGTGAAAACACCAATCCTCTTTTTCGTATCCGGATGTTATGGTCGTGCCCGTGAACTTTCTCAATGGATACCTCTTCTAGCTCCTTGTTGTTTGGTCCAAGCAGCACCTCCTCGCTCACTTATCTTCGCGATATTTATGGGCTTCTTTTAGAAAATAGAGACATGATGACTCTCGAATAACTCTTTGTCGGCTTGAATCCTTGGGCAAAGTCTTGTATTTTTCTGTGGGCTATCAGTCATCTCTCGTTGTTTTACTTGGACTATGTTGAACGATAGTATATAATCCACTTTATCAAGGAACACATTTCCTTATGATAAACTCTTCCATTTAGCAATCGAATACGAATCAACACCTCCTTCCTAAGATGATGCGGTGCGATGCAATGCAATGCAAATTACAAACAAAACAAAACACATTAGCACGGAGAAATAAACAAAATAGAGTACCTATCCGGTGACCACTAGAGGTTTAACATAGTTCTACCTAAGGTGGGCTCTAGGGTTTACTACATGTGGTTTGGTTCTAGGAGGGTACTGAACCCAGTGATTCCTCGATCTTCACCCATTATAGGCTCATATAGACCGAGTTGATTCGGGAATACATTTCCCTATGGCTGCACGAGATGAAAATCTCACGAAGACATAGGTACGGATGTATCCCAAAGCGATCCACTATCCTCGCACGGAGGTGAAAACCTCACGAAGGAGTAGCTTCTCACTTCCACTTAAAGGTGTGACCACAACGGTCATGCAATGCAACAACATGCAATAAAAAGATCATAAATTTTCAAATCAAATTTTTAAATTTCCGACAAAAGACAGAAAATAATCGATTTATGGCTTGACTCTCTTCAATGTCCCCAGTGGAGTCGCCAAGCTGTCGTAACCGTTTTTTTTTTTAAAACGACAAAAAGGGGTTCGACTTTGGTTTTGAAAATAGGAATAAAATGGGAGTCGCCATCGACCTTTAGTTGGTGTGATCGGATCACCTTTATTTTAATAAAACATTTTGTTTTACTAAACCGTGTTTTTGGTCTGCAAGTTTTAAAAATCGGGTTCGGAGTCGATTTACATACGAGGAAGGTTAGCACCCTCGTCGCCCAAAATTGGTACCAAAATGATTAATTAATGTCTTAATGTCGGAAGTTTTGAAAAGATTTTAAAATACGGGTCTTTTAAAAAATGTATTAGGATATTTGAGATTTCTTTGTTTCGAGAGGATACAAACATCACATCCAGCACGTTAGGATACGATATTCGAAACCTTCGTAATCAAAGTTGTCTCGGAGTTCTTGAAATTTATTAAAAGGATGTTTAGTGTTTTAGTCAAACGGAAAATCGTATCCCAGCACGTTAGGGCACTATTTCCCGAATTCCTAAATACAAAACATTGCCTTTATTTTAAAAATCTTTGAATAGAGTGTAGCGACTTTTCAAAATGCATCGTATCGGATTAATTTTAAGAAAAGGCTTGAGTCTAAACTTGAGATTTCTTTATCCCGAAAAGATATAAACATCACATCCAGCTCGTTAGGACACGATGTTTTAATCTCTCGTAATCAAAGTCGTCTCGTGATTTGCAAAACTTGGTAGGAGGGATGTTAAGTAACTTAGTTAAGCGGAAAATCGCAACCCAAAGACGTTAGGGCACTATTTTCCAATTTCTAAATCTGAAACATTGCTTTGCTTTAAGAATAGGACGATTTTACAAAATGCATTTTATTTAGCGGGATTATTGAAAAATTGCAATAGCAATAATAATGCAAATATAGGATGATTGATAACAATAATGATGATAGTGATGATGGGTAATAATACTAAACAAATGATAATAAAGATGTTATATAATGGTAATAGCAAAGAATGAAAATGAACGCGATGACAAATAAAAATATGTCTATGGATTTGATATGTGAAAACAATGACAACAATAGAAATAACAAATAATAATAATAATAATAATAATAATAATAATAATAATAATAATGATAATAATAAAAGCAATTTGAAATGCATAAAACAAATAATGATAATAATAGTACTTATGTATAATAATAGTATAATGCCAATAATGATAATGGAAATAATATATATATATATATATATATATATATGAAAAATAAATGAGTAAGTAAGGTAAAATAAAGTAAATTAATAGTCGAATACGTTAATAAATATAATAATAGTAATCATAGTATTAATATGAACAATAAATGTAATAATGGTAAATATAATATAGTATCAATAATACTAAATGCAATCAAATAATAATAATAATAAAACCAATAATGATAAATGGTAATAATAAAATTATAATGTTTTAAAAAAATAGTAATAATAAAATAATATTAATGATAATAAAGAATAATAATAAAATGAAGGTAATTAACAAAAATACATACATATAAAAATAATATAATAATAGTAATAATAATAAATATAGGAATAATAATATATATAATATATAATAGTAATATGATAATAATAATAATAATACTAATATGGTAATGTAGTGATAATAATAAAACAATTAAAAAAAATAGAACGATTAATAATATATAATAATAGTAATAATAATAATAATACTAATATAATATATATAATAGTAATATGATAATAATAATAATAATAATAACAATAAAACGATTAATAAAAAAAGGTGAAAATAGCAAAAAGGGACTAAAATTGAATCAAAAAATGAATATTGGGGCCAATTTGAAAATAAAAAATGAAGGAAGGACCTTGCTGCGACGCGCTAAAAGCCAGAGGGACTAAATGGGTGAATAACCCAGCCTATAACACGCAGAGTTTCGCTTGGCTGAGGCGCGGACCAAATTAAAATGAAGCAAAAATAATGGGGGAAATTTAAAAAAAAAAAAAACTAACAGGGATGAAATCAAAGGAGCCGAAAAGGAAAAGGGACCATTCGCGCAAATTTCCCTTTCAAGGGTCATGCGCAGTAACTTCTACTGCGAAACGGTGCCGTTTTGCCCAAGGCTTATAAAAGCCCTTTTATTTTCTGCAAAACATGTTTTTAACCCTAAAAAAGCGATAGCAATGTTTTTTCTCTCCCCCCTTTCCTCTTCTTTAGCCCGACGATTGGGTTTCTCCGGCCAACCTCCTCAGCGTCAGCGCCACCACCCGATCCGGTGGGACGACGAGGCAGAGATGGCCCTTGTACCCTCCTTTTCAAAACAAAAAATAAAAAAAGTCCCTTCTCTTCCTTGTTTTCCCGATTCTGAGGGGTTCCTCCGTGACAAAGCCCCCACTGGTGGTCGACGGTGCGTGGAGAAACCTTTGGGCTGTTTTCGGCGTGGACTTGAGGCGAATCTTGGCTCCTCAACACCCGAAAGAGAAAGCCTCCTCCTCCGCTTTCAGCCTCGGCGATGGGGACGAGAGCGGCTCCGAGACACGCCTCCGGTGGTTCAGGTAACGTCTTCTTCGTTTTCCTCTTTGATTTTTTTGTTTGTAACAGTTTTATATTTTATTTTTTATTATAAAATATATAAAAAAACATAAAAACAGTAAATAAAATAGAATACAAGAACTGAATCAACCTTAAGCCTCTGCTTTTCTTATTGATTGCTGACGATTGGTATTTTTTTATTTTTTCGAAATGAAAAAAAAACTCATTTGAATCTCCTTTTCCCCTTTTTTTTGATTCCAAAAAAAATCCCCCCTTGTACAAATATCGAATGGCTTTTATAGCCGAACACAATACAATATGGTTTTGTTTTGTTTCTTTGTTTCTTTCATTTTTTCGAGTTATGGCGGTGGCGAGTAGGTGGGGGTCGGTGGCCGAGGCGACGGTGGTCAGAGGGTAGGTGGGCGGTGGGTAGAGCAGGTGGTTTGGTCAGAAGAGGGGCGTCAGAAGGCAGGTGAAGGGTTGGTGGCTGGTCAGAGGCAGAAGATGAATGGCTGGCGGCCATTCAATTGTTCTTGGCGCTAGGGGATTAGGGTTCCCGAACCCTAATTTGGATTTTAGGCCATTGGGCTATTGGGTGTATTGGGATGAGGGTTTTTATTTGGAGTGCAGGTTTGTTGTTGGGCTGGGAAATGGGTCATACAATAGTTTTGGCTTATTGAATGAATAGTTAATTACAAGTGGGTTGTCTCTAAAGTTAAGTGATTTTAGAAAATGAGGTATCAAGACCTTATTTTTGTAAACCAAATATTTACAAAGTGATTACTTAAGTGTATTAAAATTTGGTCCGAAATTTTAGTGATTTGATAATTAATTAAGAAAAAAGATTAAATCGTAAAAATTACAAAAGTCAATTGCTATAGATTTTATTAATTAAATGGCTTAAAAGTTAAAGTGGAACAGTTTAAATGGAAATTTAACCTTAATTAAATAAACTGGACGGTTAATGGGCTAATGGTATGTATTTTATATGTTAAAAATATGTTTAATTATTAATAATTAAAAGTTAAATAATAAATAAAAGAAAGGAATCATCATCTTTATTGATCTACCACCGAAAAGAACACCCAAAACTCCATTTTTAAAGCTTCTCAAGTTCAGCCATAGGAGATTTTGTAAGTCATCTTGTTATCCGTTTTTCATAAATTTTATGTTTTTGAAATCATTATAATTAGGTCTAGCTAATTAATATCTCCATTTTCAAAATTGTTGTAGATTTTAATAGTGCCCGTTATTGTTATTTGAAGTTTTTGGATGTTAATGATAGGTTTATAAACTTGGTTGTTAAACATGACTTTTTTGTAAAGTGATTGTTAGTAATTTTAGTGTTTAAGGGCTAAATTGCTAAAATAGTAAAGTTATATCAAATTCTTGTAAAAATATGATGAATATGGGCTATATGGGAATTATAGAAATTTTAGCTAGCCGTTGTTGGATTAATTTTTTATTGAATTGAATGTTTCGAGTTTAGGAACTCAATTGAATAAAAAGTTAAAGTTTATGGTAAAAAGTGTAAAAATATTAAGGGTCAAACATATGAATTTCAATATTTTATGATGTTTGAATGGATTAATTGAACGAAAAATATCATTTAGATCAAGGAGTGAAACAATCGGGCTCGAATCGTTGAAAAGCTAAATTAACGGATTAATTGCCAACCTTGGTTTCACAACCGTTTTTGTCTAAGTAAGTTCATACTATCTTCCGTAATTACAATTTATTATTAAATGTTGTTAATTAATTGTATATAAACTGTTGAAATTGGAAATTAGGCTATGTGGTAATAAATCAAATTCTGAGATAATTTTGATGGACCGAGTAAAAGTCTCATACTCGAAGTTTCTGTATGATTCCCGCTCTGGACAAAGCTCCAACATTTGTTGTAGACTCGGATATACATGTGACAAGAGTTTATCTTGGACTGATAATCCATCGTCGTTTTAAAAGTTTAACTGGACTGATAACCTTACATGTATACATAGCCTTAGCTAGGCTACTTTTATGTGTTGCCACTAGTTTAATCCAAATGGGTAACTTGAGACATATTTTTGTATCTAATTAGCTCATACAAGAATCATCTGTTTTCCAGACTTTCGTGTTGAGTTCTTTACAAAGTTCTATCGAAAATAAAATTTTTATTTTTATTTTACTTTTCTCCCCCAAGAAAAAGAAGAAATAAGGGAAAATGAAGAAGAAGAAAAAAGAACTGACAAAAAAATTGGGAGGAGAAAAGTCCAAAGAAAAAAAGCTTTTTTTAATCTTTTAGATTATGATGTCACCAATGACATCACCATCATCACGTGTCAAAATCTTATTCGTCAATGTGTCGTAGACTTAATGGCATTAAACTCAGATACCGATTTAGTTTATAGAAAAAAGTTCAGGTAACAATTTCGGACAAAAAAACCATGAGTATCAATCTGAGAGAAGTAGGCATGTTTGAGTACTAGTTTTATATTTAACCCTCAATAAAATATAAATATAAAAAATATAATTAAAAAAATAACATAATTCAAGGAGAAAATATTGCAAATAAATTAAAAATTATGGATTATAAACCAAAATTTTTAAAAGTACTTCTCAAAATCGCTTTTACATAATACTTTTTAAAAACATTTTTTAAAAGTAATACTAAACCAACCCTTAGTAATTACTAAACAATTCAAAGTGTAAAATTTCTATGGGTTGGATTAGGGGTGAGCTTTCGATCTAATCGAATCGAATCGAATGAAAAAATTTCGAGTTAATCGAGTTGACGAATCATATTTTATCATCCTAATTTAATTTGAAATTTTCTCGAATCGAGTCAAGTGAGATGGAATTCGAATTGAATCGAATCAAATCGAATATATTTGTTCGAGTTAAATTTTGAAAAATAATTTTGGGTCGTTGTAACCATTGTCACCCATCGTTATAAAATTTGACCACCTTAACCAAAATTTTTATTAACTTTCATCACCAAATAATTTATTTATTAATCTTTTATATCTGGGTTAGCTTCTTTACTTGTTTAGTTCTTTCAATTATATTGATTCTTGTCACTATGTATTTTGGAATTAAAAATATATTAAATGTAAAAATATGATTTTTAATAAAAGTTATTTTAAAGATAAAATGTGAAATTGATACCAATATAAAATTTTAACACGAATATTTTATGGCATAATTAATAATTCAATTTTAATATAAATATTCAATATGACTAAACAATTCAATAATATAAATAATATAAAATGTAAAAATTAATTTAATAATATAAATAGTAGATATAAATAAAATTATTACTATTTATGTTTAGTGAATTTTTGGATAATTTTGATTTTTATTAGAGAGTAAAGGGTGAGAAGTAAAAGTTTAGGGGAAAATAAAAGTTTTGGAGAATAAAATTTGAGGGAAAATAAATAGGGGAGTAAAATTTTAAAGGAAAATATTAAAAAAAATTGGAGGGGGGATGGGTTTGGGGCAAATGGGAGGTGAGATAGGAAGGGAGCAAAAGTTTTAGGGGAAAAATGGGAGGGAGTAAAAATTTTGGGGGAAAATAAAAAGTTTTGAGGGCTTTTGGAAGTAAAATTTTGAGAAAAAATAAATGGAAGAGTTAAATTTTGTTGGGAAATGGATTTTGGGTAGATTGAGGGTTGGGATGGGAGGAATAAAAGTTTTGGGGAAAGTGGGAAGGAGTAAAAGTTTTGAGAGAAAAGTAATAAAGATTGGGAGTTTGGGGTAAAAATATAAAATTTTATAGTTTGATATTCGAATTATTCAAATTATTCGAGTTATTCGAATTCGAAAACTCAACTCGATTCGAACTCGAAATTAGAAAAAAAAAATCGAGTTGACTCGAATAACTCAAAAACTCGATTCGTTTAACTCAAAATTCGAATTTTTTTTCGATTTTTTGAGTCAAATCGAGTTTTGCTCACCTTTAAGTTGGATTGTACCACCGTTTGTTATTTATTTAATTCTATTTTTAAAATATTAATGTTTATTTTTATAATTATTTTAAAAGAAAATTCTTTTATTACAAAAAAAAAAATGGATTTGGGCAGTTCAAATATGTAGTACTTATGTAATTTGCATGAAAGTCCTTAAATGGAAAATGAAAGAATTCCAGAAAAGAAAAGGAAAGCAATTCTTACTCCTCTATTTCTTTAGATTGTATATTCAAGCGACGAATATAACCTTTGTGCTTTATATTTTAGAAATAATATTTGTATAATAAATTTCGCTTTTAAAATGGTATAAAATTTTATTATTTTAAAATGTTTGATTTTGTGAGTTTAATTGGGTATAGATATAAATCAATTATATTACAATATATGTCAAAGATTTACAAATTTAAATGAAAATTTTAAAATTGTTTTATTTCATATTTAAAATTTAATAAAATATTTATATTGATATGATATGAACCAATATTTTCAAGTTTAATATTTATTTAAGAGAGTAATTTATATTGAATTCATTTAAAGAGAAAATTGGTGGTATACTTCAAAATTTATTTTGCTTTGGCGGATACTTTAGGGTAAAATTATCAATATATGCTGAATTCTTTTTTGAGAAACTAAGTTTTTTTTTTTTTTTAATTTTATCGATCAACGTTGTTTTTGGAGAGAAAAAGCACATCTTATAGGATGCGTTTTCTTCTCATCCAAAAAATGCGTCCTACGTAGCATATTTTCATTGGCAATTCAGTGAAAACGTGCCTTGCAGGACACGTTTTCTATCCAACTGTAACTTTTCTAGCAAACAAAAATCCCAAGACTCTAACAACCATTTTTTTCCCTATATAAACCCTCCAATTTTCATTTTTTTTTTCAACTTAACTCTCAACTCTCACAATTTGGTTCTCAATTTTTTTATTTTCAATTACAATTCTCGATTTTCTAATTTAAATTCTAAATTCCAAAGTAATTTTTTAAAAAATTCTTAATCCTTTGATTTTATTTTATTAATTTATCGATGGCATATCAACTTATTTGTTTGGATGACAAGCACATTTCGACGTTCAATTACAAATGGTAAGAAAATATTATTTAATTATTTATTTTTAATCTATTAATTATTATGATGTTAAGAAAATATTATCTAATTATTTAATTTTAAAAAGTTAACTGTTATGCTATTTAGATTAATAATTTTTTATGTTTATATACTCAGGCCAAAGATCGAATTTTAGAGATGTACAAAAACAACTTAAGCGAAGGTGCAGCGGAGGCCATTCATGAACATGTGCGAGATACAGACTTTTTATATGTGGCTCGCATGCTCTAAAGGACTAAATTGGATCCCCCTACTCATCAGTGTTTTGGTCGAGAGATGGAGACTGAAGACGCACACGTTCCATCTCCCTTGCGGCAAGTGTACAATTACACTTGAGGATGTTAGTTTACAACTCGGTCTATCGGTCGATGTGGATGTCGTTACAAGGCTAGTTGTTAGTGTCGATTGAAGTGCCGATTGAAGTGCAACATGCGAGCAACTGTTGGGGAATGTGCCAAATAGGTTTAGGGGTAGCCGGATCGAGATGAGATGGTTGGAGGAAAACTTCTAGACTATCGAAGCTTCAACGAGTGACGTTGAAAAGTAGCAATTCGCATGCGCATTCATCTTGAAGTTGATTGAGGGTCTGCTAATGCTAGATAAATCTTACAATCTAGTACACTTGAGGTGGCTACTACTATTACCAACTTGAGAGAAGCGGGACAACCTAGTTGGGGTTCCACGGTGCAGGCGACATGGTACCGAGAAATGTGTCGAGCGGCATTACCGAGAAAAGCTAAAATAGGTAGTTGCATGCTCCTTCTTCAATCGTAGGCATGGTATCGACTACTGTTTCTACGCCCCTGAGTGCAATTCCCTTACGAATTCTCACTCGTAACATGGTAAAAGTCATTTTATAATATTGTTACTGTTTTGGAATTTTTATTGTTGTAATTTTGAAATAACATATTTTTTGAATAGGCGAAACAACCCGAGAGCCACATCAGTATATCAACCGAGCTCAAGGACATCCTACTAGCTTTAGATCAAGAAACTGAGGAGGAGGTTAGTTTATGAATTTCATAGTTATCAGTTTGTTATTCCACCATTTGAAAATACATATTAGGCACTTGCTGAAATTTATAAATTCATACGGTAATTCGTATGGATGCCATATGCGGATCCAAGGATTCAAGATTCCGTTCAAGAGGAATTTTTGGTGAATCGTAGCATCTGGCACGTGAAAGTGCCATTGGTAATTTTTTCAACGGTTGAGATGCATGAATCCAACCGAATGATGCGGTAGTTCGGGTGTACGTAACGTATTCCACCACAACCTCAGGAGCTCGACATGCATGCGGGAGACTGGATGAAGATTGGACAACATTCCAGAAGAAGTATATTGAGATGTCGCAGCATAGGTAAGATTATTTGCCAACGTGTCAACCGTATTTGACTTCAGAGTTGGAGATTTCTTCGAATTACAAGGATTGATTCAGTCAGAGGAAGCTGTATCTGCTGTCGGCTGTAGAAAGGAGTAGGGAACATCATCGTAAGAGGCTAAGACGAGGGCCTATCAATCCCAGGTCGAGATGATATGCTGTTGATAGGTTAACATCTGCTCCACATGCACATGCGAACCCGATTCTCGTGCAACATCTTGGTTAGTATGGTTCATTTATTCCTGGCACTAACCCATTTAATTTTACACCATCATCACAACACATACCAATTTATTTTACACTAGCACCATAGCATACACATTTATTCCCTGCACTAACACAATAATCACCAATTTATTTTACACAAGCACCATAGCACGCACAATCATTCCTTGTCCTAACATTATTTCCAGGGATATTTTTTACACGATTGCCAACCCATGCATTGTATTACACGCCCCATGCGACACCATATAGTAGCCCACTGATAGTGTCATGAACACCCCCAACATCATTTTTCTTTCGAGTTGGGTCGTCCTCTCAAACATCGACTTGATCAGGGGGATGCATTGCGGTTGGCTAGGACATAGTCGCATTCATCAACGGAGGGAGGAGAAGAGGTGACCGATTAACCCCGACGTACACATGAAGACAAGGCCAAGATCAATCCCAAAGTAAACATGAAGACCAGGCTGAAATCCCAGTGGAGTCGCCAACCCAAAGAATGCGACAGAACCCTAGGTGTACCTGGTTGTGACCCACATTCGAAGGATCGGTGATTATGTCTATTTGTAATTTTTTGAAGTTGTTTGCTTTGTTTTACATTCGCAATGTAAACTTATTTAAAATATACATATCTTGTTCACTGCAATTGGGATGCATGTATGATAATACTTTGAAATGACATATTTTTATGTATTAATTACATATATATTTTAAGCATGATCATACTAATTTGGGCTGTTTATGGTTTTTTATCTTATAGGGACTAAATTGAAGGCAAAAAAAATTGGGGGTGAAAAGTGAGAATTTAAAGATAAATTAGGTCAGCATGCGAAATAGGAAAGAAATAGTGTCGAAAATACAAAGTGTGAAAGACTTGAGGGCAAAAATTCAAAGAAGAGATTTATAACATAAGACTCTATTTAAATTTGAATTTTATTAGGATTATTGTTAGGATTATTATTTAGATTTAATTTCAGCTTTTATCTTCATTTATCTTTTAGAGTTTAAATAGGAGCAAACTAGGTTTTTTGTATATTATAAACAGGGGATAGAGTGACATAAATATTCACTCGTCTTTTTTGTAAAAACTCCCTCTCCCTAAAGCTCTTAGTTTTTTGTTCCTTTTATTTTTCAATAAAATTCTATTAAACTTATTTCTTTTTTATCGAAAAACATGAGCCACTAAACTCATCCAGCGAAGATTCATGAGGCTTAGAACACATACTTAGCCTTCTTAACAGTATTCATAATTTTGATTTTGATTTGTATATATGTATTATAAATATTGATTTTGATTTGATGATTTTAATATAAAATATGCAATAAATTTGATGATATATAGTTATTAATGAAAAGATAAATTAATTTTTTAAAACTCATTTTAAATATAAATAGAAAAACAAAGTATTTTGAAATTTAAACAACTATTGAAGAACTTAAAATTTTCATATATGCTACTATTCTCTTTTTTTATATATATAATATAAATGATTTTATTTGATGTAGTATAAAATTTATATAAATATGGCGTATATAATAAATAAACATTATATTCTCAAAAAAATTAAACATTATGTGATAAATATAATGTGTAAATAAAATTAACACGAATAAAGTAAGAATAAAATTGAGATATTAAAATAAAAATTATTATGAAATAAACCAATTCATTAATCAAAAATATTTTTTAAAACTCTATAAGTTTGATTTACGCTTTTAAATGTTTTTCCTCAACTTTATTTTTAATTTTAAATATCATTTGAAATAAAATAATATAAAATTTAAAATTTGTATCAAAAATGGTGTGTTTTTTTACTTAACTTGTAAGGAAGGGTCAACTTTATTTTTGCAGTGGATGTACCGTGTAAAGTAGTACTCTGCCTACAAGTTTCCAAGGGTAATTAACTCAAAAAACAACAGCTTTGCTCATAATTCAAAAATCTTTCATCAAATCCGGTGGAACACCAATATGCTTGCTTCAGGATCTTCTTCTTCTTCTGCTACTGCTGCTGATATGATCCAAGCAAGGACATACGATGTTTTCCTTAGCTTCAGAGGCCAGGATACCCGTGATGGTTTCGTGAGTCATCTGTATAAAGAATTGTCTCGAAAGAATATCGAAACTTTTATAGACAGCGAGAAGCTTCGAAGAGGAGATGAAATTTCAGAGGCACTGTTGACGGCCATTCAAGGATCGAGGGTTTCAGTAATTGTTTTCTCCAAAGACTACGCTTCTTCCAAATGGTGCTTGGCTGAGCTGGTCAAGATCATGGACTGCAACAAATGGGTTGTTCCTGTATTTTACAGTGTAGACCCAAGAGATGTACGGAACCAAACAGGGAGTTTTGCAGAAGCATTTGCAAAGCATGAAGAAAATTTCAAGCATGAGCTTGAAAAGGTGAAAACCTGGAGAAGTGCTTTGACTGCAGCTGGCAAATTATCCGGTTGGGATTCACAAGTCACTCGGTAATTGCATCTCCTTTTCATTACAGTTAATCCTTTTTTCTTTATATTATATACATTGATTTGGGAGCAGAGAGATTCAGACTAACTCCTTTTTCCTTTAATCAATGATTCATTTTATACTTTGAGAATAACTACTTATTTTCAAAGGAAAAAGTTATTTGTACTTTGAGAACATAGGAAAGGTTGCCGATGCTGAAATTTTGAATGCTATACGCTGATGCATCAGATCACTAATCAATGTCTACTTATTTTCAAAGGAAAAAGTTGTACTCTTGAGAATATAGAAAAGGTGAATTTATAATTTGTTTCTTTATTTAATATATAGGCCCGAGTCAAGACTCATAGATGAAATTGTCAACGACATATTGAAGAACCTGAATCGTGGAACCTCAAATGCTTATTTAAAGGGTTTAGTTGGAATTGAGAGGCGGATGGAGCAAGTTTTGTCACTAATTCAAGTTGGATTCCCAGATGTGCGAAGGTTAGGTATTTGGGGCATGGGAGGTACTGGCAAAAGTACACTTGCTGAAGCGATTTTTCATCATATTTCAAATGGTTTCCAAAGCTGCTACTTTCTTGCAAACGTGAGAGAATCGGAAGAACATGGAAGATTATTCCAATTGCGTCAGGAATTTCTTTCAACCATAATGGAAGATGAAAATTTATATATTTCAACTCCCACAATCGGGGTAGGCTTTCTTAAGGACAGGCTTTCTAGAAAATGGTTTTGATAGTTTGTGATGATGTGTCAAACTCAAGCCAACTTGAGTTTTTGTTCAAAGGGATTAATCAGCTTTGCCCTGGAAGTCGAGTCATCGTTACGACTAGAAATAAGCAAGTGCTTATTCAGAATGACATTGATCTCATTTATGAAATGGAGAAATTAGATGAAGATGAATCTTTTCAGCTCTTCTGTCAACGTGCCTTCAAAAGCAGTTATCCCACGGGATACCGGTTGGAGCTATCAAAGATGGTTTTAAGTGTTGCTGATGGAAACCCCTTGGCTATAAAAGTTTTTGGATCCTCTCTTTATGGAAAGGACAAAACCTATCAGGAAAGCACAGTAAAGAAACTAAAGCAGGTTCCTAATCCAGACATTCATAAATTGTTGATATGCAGTTTTGATGCACTAGATTGTGAAGAGAAGGATATATTTCTTGACATTGCTTGTTTCTTTAAAGGGGAGAACCGAGACTATGTAACGAGGATTATGGATGCTTGTTATGTCTCTGCACATTCAGGAATTGAGAACCTCATCGATAGATCTCTTATATATGTTTCACAAAATCAAATAGCAATGCATGATTTATTGCAGCAAATGGGTTGGAATGTCGTTTGCAAGGAATCACCTTTAGAGCCTAAAAGACGCAGTAGATTATGGATTTCAGATGACATCTACGATGTACTAATTGAAAACACTGTAAGGGCCTTGTTCATTTCCTTGACTTACTATCACTTTTCATTTTCTTTGAGCATGTCCATGTTCGACCGTCATATTTGACACATTAGAAGACATACTTTTATAGGATATTTATACATATCTGGAGTTCAAAAAATATAGTTCTTATTTTTCATATATTTTTACTCCTTAATCTGATATATTACTTTTGATTTAGGGGACAAAAACACTCAAAAGCATGCTACTTGACATGTCCAGAATTTCAGAGTTGGAATTAAAACCAGAAGCATTTGTGAAGATGCGAAAACTTAAATTCCTCAAATTCTATCATTCTTGCGGAACAAATTCCAAAATCTTACTTCCTCATGGGCTTTTATCACTTCCTGATGAGCTAAGGTACCTCTGTTGGGAGGGTACCCTTGAAAACTTTGCCCACCAAATTCCATCCAAGGAACCTAGTTGAACTTGATATGAGTTATAGCCATGTTGAAAAACTATGGGAGGAAAACAGGTACTATATATATATATATATATAAATCTATGCCTCATTCTCTATGATGTTTTTGTAGATTCATTCAAGCATGTTTGGAGGTATTTCATTGTTGTTTTTTGATTTTATAAAGTTGCCTCTACATATCAATCTATGCCTTTGTTTTGTTTTCATAATAACATAGGAAGAAAATCATATTTCCTATACGGCTAGTGTTTGTTTATAGTTTTCTTTTTCCTTTTTATAGGGAAAAGAAAATTATAAAACATTTGTATTCCTAAGTCATTAGGTTTTTATTTTTAAATGAATTCTAATTTAGTTAAGTTATTGTTGATCTAAGATTTAGTTGTGCTTGATTTATTGAGCAACTCAAATTTTGTTAGTAACAAAATTTCGGTGAGGAAACACATAAACGAAACTCAAACAGAGAATGAAGAAATATAATAAGGCTCCAAGGGGTATATCAAGTCACTATCTTTTAAGGTTCTATTCACCCCACTTATGTTTGGTGTGCAAATTAATGAGTTTCAAACAAATGAATATCAAGGATACAATGAAGTCCGATGACTATTTGTGTTTTACAGTGACGAGAATAGTTTACTAAGCACTGAGCAATGTATAACAAGAAACTCAATTTCTGCAAAAAAAATTTCTGTAGTAATACTTTATAAAATAATCTAATAATATTAGAAAATAGAGGAAGGATAGAAAGAATTTTTAGAATTTGTTGGTGTGATTTTCAAATGAAATCTCATCCTTATTTATAGGAATTTTCATGTCTTTTCATAGATACGTCTTTCAATAGATGTCTTTTTGAATAAAATATATTTAAAAGTGACATAATTATTCATTTAATATCTTTTGATTAAACATAACTATTTAAACAATATTGTTTGAATACTTTTTCAATAACCAAAAGTATATAACTTTTGATTAATTATACCATTTCATTTATAGTTATTAAAACAATGTAAATATTGTTGAAAATGTTCCAACAAATTTTAGCATCTTAATACTTGGCTTGAGCAATTTTAGGTCAGTCTTTATTTTAAATATTTATTTTAATTTTATAAGTATTGAAAAATTTAATTTCAACTTGAAAAAAAAATCTTAGAGTTAAAAGTTAAAGACACACTACAACTTTGAAGTTTAATTAAAAAGAAAATTTAACTTAAACCAAAATTTGAGCCATGAGTTAAAGCCAGCTCTAACTTCTTAGTTCTTGAACTAAATTACCCCTTATATATACCATTAGGAATATAGTTTAATCTTTGTTGCACTTTGTTGATATTTTGGTAACATCTGCTATATTATAGTTATTCAATGTACACAAACTCATCCAACAATATGTTGTGATGCATGCAGGATTTAGTAAACTTGAAGGTGATGACTCTCAACCATTCAGAGAACCTTGTAAAAATCGCAGACCTCTCAAGCGCCACAAATCTTGAAAATCTGAACCTTGTAAACTGTACAAAGTTGCTTGAGCTTCCTTCATCCCTTCAACATCTTGAGAAGCTAACTCATTTGAATTTGAGACTGTGCGAAAATCTTAGATTTCTGCCTAGCTTGTATAAAGCGACATCCCTCACCACCCTTATTCTGAGTGACTGCTCGATTCTCTCTAGCTTTCCAGAGGTTTCATCGAATCTAAGAGAGCTACATTTAGAAGGAACAGCAATTGAACAAGTACCTTCATCAATGGAGTCTCTTTCCCAACTCGTTTTACTGTCTATGGAAGATTGTGTAAGGCTGAATAACTTTCCAACTGCAATTTGCAGCCTAAGATCCCTGGAAGTTTTTTCGCTCAATGGCAGCCCTAGTATCACAACATTTCCGGAGATTTCAGGAAATATAACAGAGTTAAATTTAGGAGGAACTGCAATTGAAGAAGTTCCTTCGTCGATCGAATGTTTCTCTAATCTTCGTGTATTCAACCTATGTTGTTGTAGGAGGCTTAAAAGTGTCTCCACAAGTATTCATAAATTGAAATCTCTAAAGATATTCTATCTTGAAGATTGCTCAAAATTGGAGATTTTCCCTGAAATCTTGGACACCATGGAAAGATTGAGATATCTCGACTTAAGTGGAACGGCTCTTAAGGAATTATCATCTTCAATGGAGAATCTTATTGGTCTTGTGGAATTGAGACTGAACAACTGTGAAAACCTTGTTTGCCTTCCTGACAACTTTTATAAATTGAAATCTCTGAAGTTTCTTTATCTCTATGGATGTTCAAATCTAGTCACATGGCCTGATAACTTGTTTTCTGCCATTGGAGGAGCTTCTTTAACAGAGATGCAGAGAGATCTCAATGGATTATCCTCATTAGAAAACTTAGATTTAACTGGAAGCAATCTTGAGAACTTACCGACAAGCATTAAACAACTTCCTAGGTTGAAGAAGCTAATCTTGAGGAAATGCAAGAGACTGAAATCATTACCTGAGCTTCCACCAAGCCTGAAACATTTAGATGCACATGACTGCACTTCACTAGCGGAAGTTTCAAGCATTAAAAAGCTTTTGAGCAAGCAGTGCTTTGTAAGGAGAGACCATATGGATTCTTGGGTGGATATTTAGCAATTGCTTCCAACTGGATCAGAAAGCTGTGGGAAATACTGGAACACCTAAGTTGCAGATGCTATTTGGACATATGGTAACTTTACTAAAAGATTATCATCAGGTCAGCTTCTTCTTCCTCTTCATATATCTTCAATGTGGCAAATGGTTTATATGCTGAATAATCGGGCATGTTTCTAATAATTGTCACTGAACAGGAATTCTCTAAAAGAAACCAGGTGATTACATGTGTCCCTGGAAGTGAGATCCCGGGATGGTTTGATTTCAAAAGCTCAGGATCTTCCATAAACATCCAATTGCCTTCAGGGTGGTACTACAATAGCAGCAAAAACTTTCCAACTTTCGTTGTTTCCACTGTTGTTTCTTTCCAAGACTATTCTGGCGACGGAGAAATTCTCATTAGATGTATATGTCGTCTAAAATCCCGTAATGGCGACTGTCATGACCTTAGTTGTTCTTTCTTAACTTGGACGACACGAATCCCCGGAAGCGAATTGGTTGGGTCGGATCACTTGTTCCTCTTATATAAAACTTGTTTCTGTGATGACGATGACGAAGTTAGGTGGTTTGTTGGAACTCAGGCATCAAACAAGCGTATGTATAATGAGGCCTGGTTTAAATTCTACCCTCTCGTTTTCAATGGGGATCGGTCTCAAAGCATTTCTTGTGAGGTAAAGCATTGCGGAGTTCATATATCATTTGCAGAAGAGGAGGCAGAGGTGCAACCATCTAAAAGATTTAAGTATCAAAGCTGAATAGTGCTTCTAGCTGAGATTGTTATTTGGGTTCATGGACTCTTTATCTTAGTTCGTCGTTGATATTTAACTTTTTTTATTTTTTGATAAACATAATTTTTTTTATTTTTAAGATTTAATTGATATTTAAATTTAGATTCCATATCATATTTCAATACCTCTAAGTTAACTTTATTTTCTCTAAATTAATTATGAACATATAAATTTATAAAAAATTATAAAACAATTTAATATTAAGAATGAATCTAAACAAATGTTTGTCTAGATTCAAAAGAATTTGGACTTCAATTTATTTAGATTCATACTAAATGTGTTTTTAAGTAATTTTTTATTTTTACTATAAAATATCAAGCTTTTTATAGTATTATGTTAAAATAAAAATATATGTTTTAATTTATCAAAAGCATTTCAAGGTTAAAACCAACATAAATAAATGACACATATCTAAACATCACTTTATCCGAATTCATTTTTTAAAAATTTTAATTTTTTTTATAAATCATAAAACAATACATCATTCTTCCTTGTTCAATACTTTTACCAAACACAATAAAACATTATAGTATTTCTTATGCTCTCACAAACCATTTACGTGACTAATGTTTAAAAAAACATGATATGTTATACCAACAAGACATCTGTTCCAACTTTTTTTAACGAAGAAAGTAAAACAATACATTCAAATTGTTTAATCAAATACGGTACTAATTATAGTCACTAATCTTTTACGCTGCCCACAAACTGAACTTTCGATTCCCTTAAAAGTGGTTCAAACAATCTTTTTTGGTAAATTATAATAACAGGACAAAGTTTAAAGAATAAACACAATTAATAAATATTTTTAATCATCAAGTCATAAGTTTATTCAAAGATTTTTTAATGCCAGAGCTATTCCCTATAAGCTTTTGCATAATAAAATATTATCGGTACCTTCCTAAGAAAGAAAAATCTAAATGTAAACGTAATTTGTTTCTAGAAGTAGGCGTAATTGGCAATAAAAGGAGTCATCTGCTCGTAATCTAACTGGGCGAAACTAGAAATTTTTTGGATCGATATTAAATTATATGTTTCTACGATAGTGAAAATGTAATTTTATCATTTTAATAATTTATATTTTATAATTTTTAAAGGATGAAATTAATTTTTTTTTATTTTTTAGAGGACCAAAGTATACTTTTACCATTACTAATTTAAAAATTTATAAATTATAAAAGGACCTAACTGACAAATTTTCCTCACCATTGAGGCTTTCTCGGATAAAAGCTTAGTATAAATTGTTAAAATAGTTTGATTATACAATAATATAAACTTCAAAAATTCCTCACAATGAACAAATAAGTGCGATCGAAATTCCGTACCTAATAATGTAAGTCTAACTAGTATGATCAAATCAAATCACTAGAGTTTCGTTCCATATCAATCGCCTTTATGAATGCTTAGATAATATTAGGTAAAACTATGATGATGGTCCATAATCTCTCCCATTGTAGATCTTCTTCAAGTAAAAACATCATGGAGGTTTGATTGTATTTTATTTTTTATTAAAAAATAGATAAATTAGTTTTATAGGTTAAATTAGAAAAATTAGTTCTTTTTATTAAAATTTTTATCAATTTTTACTAATAAATACTGCTATGACTGATAGAATAACCAAATAGTTGCATGTGATGTGTCACATGTACCACATTCTAACGTACAAGGACAAATTTTTAACTGTAAAAATAGGTGTAATTTTTAATATAATGACAAATTTCTTCATTGATCTAATGTATAAAGACTAATTTATCTATTTTTTAGTAAAGAGAACAAAATATAATTTAACTCTTAATCGATAATTTTATCATTTCTTCGTTACCGTGAAAAATATCTTAGCTTTGAAATCATGAAATTTGTTGCTTCCAGCCAAAAAATAACAACACCAAGTAAAACTAGTCTAGAATAAAATGTAATTGATGTTTACATTGTAAAACTAACTGTAAACTATAAAAAATGTTACCGAATTATGTTTGTTATTCTATTTTGGTTACTTAATTATTATTATTTATTTAGTCACTAAAATTTTTAAATTAAATATTTTAATCTCTCAAAATTGATATGGGCTTTCTTTTGTTGGTATAATAAAATTAACCCTCTAATATTTATACATTCTATCATTTGATTCGAATATAAAAATTCAACAAATTTAGCTATTAATATTTACAAAATTTATAATTTTAGTTCAATTTTTAAAATAATAATAAATTAAAATAGAAAATTACTATTTTAATCTCTATAAGATGATTACATTAAAATTTAATTTATATTAAAATTATACTTTAGTCCCTAAAATTTAAAAATATATATATTTAATCCTTCAAAAATATGAAAATAATAAATTAATACATTACAAAATTATATTTGAATCTCTTAAGAAATTATTATTTAATTCTGTCCCTAAAAATATTTCTAGATTCGGGTCTCCTCTCAATTTATTGGATGCTTTTTAAAGTGGTACAAAGATTTTCAATGCCATGTTCCCACCACAATGAAGCTATAAGCTTGATAGGTCGGTGCACGTAATTGAGTAAAAGATTAAAAGAGACAAAATTTTGGAAAGTGAGTTTTGTTTTGATATCGTCCACAGTTGTACTTTCAATTAGTGACCGAAGATAATCCAAGGGCCTTCAGAGAGGACCTTTTCACAGTCAAATTTGTTTTGAAATTTAGCCAGAAAATAGTCGTTCTCAATGTCTATCAGTTTAAACAAAAATTGTGGCTTCCAAATGCTGTAAATTTTTTGTGTAGAAGAGAGTAACCAATATTTTGGCCAAGGAGTTTTAAGACTGTTGTGTTTTCCATGTCCTTAGTGAGCAATTGGTGGATCCTTTCTGAAAAGTCTATTGAAGGTATATCATTAACAATAGATTTCTGTATATCTCCTTCCATCACATCGAAATCCTCGTCTTCTTCTATCCCACTTCTATTAGCCATGGATGATTGCCCCATTAATTTCTCTTTCCAAGAGGGTATCAATGATAATATTTGTATTCACCTCTTCAGGTTTATCCCTAAAATGTACCTTTCTAGGAGTCAAAACCTCCATGGATGAGTTTCCAATACCATCTTCCTGACAGAGAGAATCCATTACAATACCTTTGTACTTAGCACCTTCTTTTTAAGTGCTTCAAGCTCAAATTCTTATTTGTGTATATCTTTTGTAGTCAACTTCAAACTCTAAAACGTTTGTACGTAATTAATATAGTATATAATATCTTAGGCTTTACTTGTAATTTTAAGTGATTTTCTAAATACTTATGTTCATTTTTCACCCAAAATATTAGAACTTCTTTTCCTTTTTCTTTCTTATAATTTAAACACAAATAAAAATTTAATACATGTCTAATTGGATTTAAATATTAATAAATCAGAAGATATAGTTTAAAAAATTAGGAAGTTCTAAATTCTTAAAATTCATATTTGATATTGTATTTTAAGTAATAAAGGAAAAGATATTTTATAAATTGAATTTAATTAGAGTTTTGAATCTCCAAAAAAAAAAAAAAGGACAATTGTTAGTCTCTTCCTTAGTACAGAGTGGATGTGGGATGATTGCAAGCTTCAAGTGTATGGGCCCAGTTGTAAGCTTCAATGGTATGGTTTGATCTTCAAGACCAAAAATGCAAACTACGAGGGTGTTGAAGTTGACACTTGAATCGTTTTCCCATATTTAAGTCGATGGAAGAGACTTTTGTAGATAGCGACAAGCTTCCAAGAGCTTCGAATATGTAAGGTGCTACAATAAATACCAAAAAATAAAAGAAAAACTAAAGTATATATAAATTTCACGAATTTATTAAATTAAACTTTGATAAAATCTTTTAGTAGAAAAGAGAATTTAGAAACCTATAGAATTAAAAAAAAAAACAAAATACAACTAATAACGACTGAACCTAAGTTTCCCGAATCTTAACTTAATAATATCTATATATATAAAGCAAAATTAATATAATGAGGAAAATATAAAACTGCTCTTAATTAAATAAAGTAAAATTTTTAAGATATCATGTCAATTTTCGAGTTAAATTTGATGGTTGTTTTGGGTGTCTTCTTGATCTTTTGGGTTTCAGTTATAAAATAATTTTGAGTAAAATTTTCAATTCCCTTTAAATAGATATATTAAGAGCCTCAAATGAACGTTTATAACTTAAGTTACGATTAAAATACTAAAATTATACCATGTTAAAAGTTCAAATCGTAAAAACATTTCAGTAAATAATCTTTAAATTATTTTTACCTTCTTTTATATAATATAAATTATTTTATTTGATATAATATAAAATTTATATAAATATGACATTGATAAATATAACGTGTAAATAAAATTAATACCAGCAAAGTAAGAATAAAATTAAAAGGAATCGACATATTAAAATAAAAATTATTATAAAACAAATCAATTCATTAGAAATTAAAACTCATAACACTTTTAGAGAATTTCGTCAACGTTTTGAGAGTTCTTTGTTTTCGTTTTTTCAAGATTTAGTATTTATTCTATTTTTGTACTCTTCGTTCTTTTGTCGTTATAGTAAAAATATTTTTACCCGTAATTTTTTTACCCTCTTTGGAGGAAATTTTTCACATTAAATTTATGTTTTCAATTTCTTTTACTATTTTTACTTGTTCATTGCTTAATCGGGTCGATCCCCAATAAGTGGTATCAGAGTTAGTTTAATTTTCATAGATTTCTTCACAATTAGTGAGTAAAATTGGTAGAGAAGCATAGTAACTACCCAATTGTTAAAAGAAATGCATTCATACTTGTCTCGGAGGAGAGAGAAAATAAGAATTAGTGTTGAATACAAGTGATTAAAGTAAGAAAGTTAAACTTCTCTTGAAATACATGTTAGTTTTATTTGAAAAATGTGAAATATGATATGTGAATATGATTTTAATGTGTAAATATTGTATATTTTGATATGGAAAAATAAAGAAAAAGTGAAGGGAAGTGAGAAACAAGTAGAAAATTAAAGCAAATGAGGAGCTAAAGGAAGGAGAAGAGGAAGAAAGCTTGACTCCATACTTTGAATTGTAAGTACAACTAAAGTTTTGTTTATTTTAAATATGTGATGAACTGTTGAGGATAAATTTAGATATAGTGTTTAATTAGAAATTTACATATTATGTAATTAAAGAATAAAATTTGAGAATGGTTAAATATATTGGTATAATATATTGACTAAGTAAAATGTAATAGATAAAATAAAAAATAAGTAAAAGATTAGATGCGTACAAAAGACTACTTGATAAGAGGTACAAAAGTTAATAGAACTATAATTTTTTACAAATAATAAAATAAGTGTATGAAATGATATATATATATAATTGATGAGTAGATTGATGTGGTAATGTTGTGAGATTATATGATAAAATATTCATATAATAAGAAAGGGATTGCATTGTAAAGTATGTAAAAGTGATATATGAAAATATATATAACAAGAATTAACAGTAAATTATGGAAGATTAATAAATATGATATATGATACATGAATTATTGTTAGTGGAAAATAATGTTAAATAAACTATCATTACAGGACTAAAATTTGTTAAAAAAGTAAAAGTCATATAAGGTAGATAGCATATGAATAAATGATGAAATATGAAAATTATATTAAATAGCGAAACATGTTACATGTATTAAAAAGATAGGAAAGTTCTATTTAGTGAATTGATGTCCTAAGGAGGCATAAATTGTAAAGTAACTAAAAGTGATAAGTGAAATGTATAATAATAATTACTAATGAAATTATGTAAGATTAATAAATATTGAGACAAGTTACATGTGTTAATGAAAAAGAAGATTTAATTACACAATTCTTGTTATAAGAATTAAATTATAGATAATGTAATAATATTACGCGAAAGGATAAAAATTTGAGAATCAAATAAATCATTAAACTCTTTTGTTTGATTTAATTTTTAAGGTTTTTACTAACTTTATTTTTGGGCAAATATCCCAAAAATACCAAAAAAATACAAAAATTACCGGAAAGGACAGGTTTCAAAAATATTGACCGGAAAGGGCAATTTCCCCAAAAAGCGCGTCCACGTCAGCGCGTTTTTTGGGGAAAAGGCCTAAAGCGCGTCCACGGAGGAGCGCTTTAGGCCGCAACGGTCAAAAAAAAAATGTGACCGTTGGACCCCAACGGTCAAAAAAGCAACGGGTAAAAAAAAAAAACTATAAATACCCCCCAACCCTTCATTTTTTTCACACTTCAATCCTTTCTCATTTTTCTCTCAATTTTCTCTCAATTTGCTCTCAAGTTTCTCTCAAAGGCCTTGAAATTTACGCTTAAATTTGAAATAGTCTTCTACCATTTACTGAAAAAGCCCTTTATAATTTTTTAATATATTTATTTTTTGGAAAATTAAAAAATCTTTATCGAGTACAATGGCGGAGATTTACATCGCCTAGACAAAGAATCACATTGGCGTCCATCAATTGAGAATGGTAAGTTTGAATTTTAATTTTCAATATTATTAAATTTTTTAATTATGCAATTTTAATTAATTTTGAATTTTATTATTTTTAAGCGATCGTAGATCGGATGTTGCAATGTTATATTCGCAACATGCCCGGTCCCCATCACCATTGATCGAGAATTACTTGCGGGAAGTGGGTTTTTGCACGTACACGATAGGCGGGGTTCAAGTTGGACCCGATTTTGATAAGCGTTGATAGAGAGGTGGAGACCGAGACGCACACTTTTCATCCGCCATGCGAGAGTGTAGCATCACCTTAGAAGATGTGCGATTCTGATTGGGATTACCGGTGGGATTTGGTCGGTAGTCACGGACCGTAACATCTCTCGATTGGATGGCCGATGCTACGAGCTCTCGGGTGCCATTCGGATAAATTGCAAGGAGGTCGGATCGATATGGTTTGGTTACTGAGACACATTCCGCAGCCGAATGAAGATTCGATGAAGATGAAAGAATACGGTATGCACGGGCATACATACTTGAGATAATTGGAGGCTATCGATGCGGACGTCTCTAGAAACCTCGTCCACGAGATGGCTCTGAAACTTGTTGATTTCAGAGCAACGGTGAATTCGGTTGAAGTCCGCCGTGCTATCGAGGTTGTATCGGGAGATGTGCGGGCGACAGTGCGGATAAAGCAAAAATCGGAGGTTGCCTATCACTCTGCGGTCATGGGCATGGTTTCGATTTCCATTTTACGTCCTCGACTCGACCACCATATTCATTCCCATTGATAACGAGGTAAATTTAATATTATATTTTACAATTATGTCGAGATTTATAGTATAATTGCATGCTAAGAGTTTATTTAATTAGGTGGAACCATCCGAAGTCATGTTGGAATACCGACTCGCTTGAGGATATCGGCTCCTATTGGAACAACGGTCGGAATCACAAGTAAGTGTCAATTTCGTTATTATAATTTAGTATTTATGTATATAACTAATATTTTGGTAATGTTAATATAGTTTCAATGGACACCGTGACGAGGATCCCGAAATTCGGCGATAATTCAGAGAGTTCCTCCAAATCCGAGCAGTTAGCACGTTAAGGTCCCGCTAATCACCTACGCGACCGTGGAGATGCACCGGTCGGATCGGGTTCTGCGGCAATTTGATGCCGACAACCGATTCCGTGGCTCTGAGGTGCTCGATGATGAGCACATGATGTGGACTTACTGGCAAAGACACGGATTGGCCAATATTTTGGTCGAACATATCGAGAAGTGGGAGAACCGGTATGACTTTTACCTAACCGGAACCGATCGTAGTTCCCGAGTTAGCGTGCGTCGTGGAGTACATGCCATGGTTTAGAATCCATGGCAAGTCAGATCTGTTGTCGGTGAAGAGAGCGACGACAAATTCGAGCGAAGGGAACGTCGGCCCCTTTACATCCAAGGAGAAGGGTGATGAGATGGGCCCAAGAAGCGCCTACACGATCCGGGCCCATCAACAGCGCCTATCTGATCCACGGGCCCATCAACGGCGCCTATACAATCACCGAGCCCATCGTTCGGTGACAACACCGATAACACAGCGTCCACAGTTTATGCGGTGCGTAGGCACCGCCTTACATGTATCCTCCTAACCCATATATGTTTCCTTTTCTAGTCCCCCAGGTTGGAATCCATGGCGGGTTCGAGTCCGTTCTCGACAACTCCTTTTAGCCACCGATCGTGAGGCCGACATCGGTGTGGGATTAGAGGAGGTCTTTGTCGGGGAGCGATTCTTTCTACTGACTCCTTCACCGTGACGGATGCGATCACCCCGCCGTGGTTTATGCAAACACCTCCGGTCATTATTTTATCAAGGTGGGTCATCATCGCAACACCGAACTGCACCCACCGCCGGAGGGACGGATTCCCTTTGAGGTTCCACAACCCATGGGAAGCTAGAAGAAGGAGGAATCCAGTAGCAGAATCGACCAGCCCAGGTGGCACTTGGTTCCCACCGACATCCGCACTAAACCCTAAACCCCATAATTTGAGTAATTGTAAATTAATTTATAATTTGAGTTTAATTTTTTGTAATTAAGATTTAATTTTTGTAATTAAGTTGTAATATATTTAATAAAAATTGAGTTTTTTATTTAATTTTTTAATTTATTTAATTTTAATAACTTTGACAAAATATATTTGGTTTATTTTTTTGTAATTAAGTTGTATTATTTTAATACAATTTGAGTTTTTTGTAATATAATTTTTTAATTTATTTAATTTTAATAACTTTGACAAAATATGTTTGGTTTATTTTTTTTGTAATTAAGTTGTATTATTTTTAATACAATTTGAGTTAGTTTTTTTAATTTAATTTTTTAATTTATTTTATTTTAATAACTTTGACAAAATATGTTTGGTTTATTTTTTTTGTAATTAAGTTGTATTATTTTTAATACAATTTGAGTTTGTTTTTTTTAATTTAATTTTTTAATTTATTTAATTTTAATAACTTTGACAAAATATGTTTGATTTATTTTTTTGTAATTAAGTTGTATTATTTTAATACAATTTGAGTTTTTTTAATTTAATTTTTTAATTTATTTTATTTTAATAACTTTGACAAAATATGTTTGATTTATTTTTTTTGTAATTAAGTTGTATTATTTTTAATACAATTTGAGTTTATTTTTTAATTTATTTTATTTTAATAACTTTGACAAAATATGTTTGGTTTATTTTTTTTTGTAATTAAGTTGTATTATTTTTAATACAATTTGAGTTTTTTAATTTAATTTTTTAATTTATTTAATTTTAATAACTTTGACAAAATATGTTTGATTTATTTTTTTTGTAATTAAGTTGTATTATTTTAATACAATTTGAGTTTGTTTTTTTTAATTTAATTTTTTAATTTATTTAATTTTAATAACTTTGACAAAATATGTTTGATTTATTTTTTTGTAATTAAGTTGTATTATTTTTAATACAATTTGAGTTTTTTTAATTTAATTTTTTAATTTATTTTATTTTAATAACTTTGACAAAATATGTTTGGTTTATTTTTTTTGTAATTAAGTTGTATTATTTTTAATACAATTTGAGTTTGTTTTTTTAATTTAATTTTTTAATTTATTTAATTTTAATAACTTTGACAAAATATGTTTGATTTATTTTTTTTTGTAATTAAGTTGTATTATTTTTAATACAATTTGAGTTTGTTTTTTTTAATTTAATTTTTTAATTTATTTAATTTTAATAACTTTGACAAAATATGTTTGGTTTTTTTTTGTAATTAAGTTGTATTATTTTTAATACAATTTGAGTTTTTTTTAATTTAATTTTTTAATTTAATTTTTTTGTAATTTAATTTTTTGTATTGATCTCGCATACCTGCCAATATACGTTGTTTTATTATTTGTGTTTGTAATTTAATATTAATTATCTTATATTTAATAAATTTGAGTTATTGTACAAAAGTTTACTGCTTTTCCTCCAAAAAACAGACATTACATAGCCACAAGAGACAAACAAGCTAAGAACACGGTCAACTAGTCCGATTTGGACACGGCGAGATGTATGGCCGGGTTCCTACACCACCCGCATCGCCGACTTTGGTTGGTCGGTTCTCGGATATCCATATTGTTGCGTATTCTAGTCGAGGAAGGTCGACCTTTTGGTTTCGTCTCAATTCTCTATCCCAAAGCATACTTATACGGATGCAAGCGATACCGATGGCCACTTACGTTCATCCGGGATCGGTGGGAATACGTGTCTCCACACGTTGTACATGTTTTCTAATTTGTAGACTTCGTCGACATAGTTCATGGGGTCAAGACGAAGATTATGACAAGCCGCAAGTACATGAGCACATGGGTAACGAAGTGCATCAAATATCCCACAGTCGCATGTCCTACTTGTCAAGTGTACACGATAATGCCCGCCAACAATACCTTGGCTCGGTCTGTCAAACTCCGTGACACGAAACCATAGGCTGTCGCGATCGTGACAAACTGTGTGCATAGTGTTCGCCCGTGCCTTCCCATGGTTAATTTCTTGCAAGACCTTCGGGCTCCATACATGGCCTCCTTGCATCTGCCCTCGATAACTCGCTGCTCTCTTCGGAAATAGTGCCGCTAAATGAAAATATGTCTCCCGCAAAACCGCTGTAATCGGCAGATGACGGGTTCTTTTTAGCACAGAATTTATGCATTCGGCCAGGTTTGTGGTCATATGACCATATCGTAGAGCGGCAATCATATGCTTGTGTCCACTGCTCAAAAGGAATATTGCATGGTAGTCTGCGCCTTGGCGTTATCTTCGCATAAGCCGCCAACATCTCGTGAAAGCGGTCTTTATTGATCTCGTACCGCCAATATCGTTGATATCGAATATTACATACCACTATTCAAATTGCGAATAAATCAAAAATTTCAAAAGAAATTATATTAATAGAAATTTCATACCCATATCGGTCACTTGCCGTTTCATCTTTTAGATCGGTGTTGCCCATAGTAGTTGGATGCCACATGCCTCGTGCAATATCGATGGTGTGTGCGATGCCACATGCTTCCCCTGTCGTTCTATTGCCACAAGTATTCCAGGGCCCGATCGATATAACGATATGTCGGGTTGAGGCGGACATGCCTCCTTAACCTAGATAGGAAGAAGTCCCGGTCATCACCGACTTCGGTGTTATTGCGAACGCAATCGGAAGGATTCTCCACGGTAGTCTTGTGCGAGCTAGCAATAGCCGATGCGTATATCTACCATACATGAAGGTACCGTCAATTTGTACCAATGGCTTGCGGATGTAAAAGCATCTCGGCATTGCTTAAATGTCCGAGCAGCGCTTGAACACTGCGAATCCACGGAGCGGACGATCATTGTAGTACGCCGGTTCCGTTTCAATGTCATTGTCTTTGCTGGGACATATCTCTCAAAGACTTACACCACCGCCACACTTCATTATATGAAGCGCCCCACCGACCGTGCAACTTTTCAACGCATACGCTTGGCTATCCAAGCCTTTCAGAAGAGGGCGTGTACCCCATTTGGCTACTGAATATTGCCAATTAAGGCCTAAGACCGTAGTTTTGGGATCGACCTTCACCGTCGGGATTATTAAATCACCAACATGTCCGAATCCATCCTCGGATGATCTTGTGTTACACCACAACGAAGCACGTTAAATAATGCAACATTACATAATATTAGTGTTATTCAAATCATTGAACACATAGTGGTACTGCACTCAGTAAGACATGTATGCGGACCTTTGTACTTCTTCACCTCCCACATCCCGTCCTTTTCCTCAACGACGCCATGATTTTCCATGCACATGTGCCGCCTTGCACAAAGACACTTCGCCTCGTACCTATCGAGCTTTGATTTAACCATGGTGTAGTTAACCCGTTCACGATCTTTGTATTGTTTCAATGCACCAAGAAAAGTGTTCTTGTTGGAAAAGCGGTTACCAACTTCTAATTGGTCCGAATCCAACGAAGAATTTGTACGGTCCACGCGTCCGGTGTGGTAGTTCAGAAACTCCAATGCATCATCTTGAGATAGATCGACATTATGCATGTGCTACGGAGGCGAGTATGCCCTGAATAGCGGATCTTCTTCTTCTTCGTCCGAACCGCCTCAACATCTTCGGTACAATTGGAACGGCTCGGCTCGAAAATAGTCCAACTTCGCACCGTCAGCCCGGCTCCCGAGGTGGATCCACATCGGATTCATCGTCCGATCCTCCATAACTCGCAACAAACGAGGGCCCTCATTGGTGGATGCCGTCGATAATACATCATCCTCCTTAAACATCTTTCGTAAAGATTCCAATCGATGTGGATTGCCATCCACTAGAAGTTGATGACGCCCCCAATGCGTATTTACGTCATCCGACGCCGATTGACGAATATGCATGTCCCATCCACCAACCGAGTGTCGTGCGGGGTTATGTTTTCCATACTACCACCGCACACGGGCACTTCGTGTTTTGCCTCCCACTTACGAGTGTCGACACGGGTCGTGTATTCCCTCGAACGATACTAGATGTTGAGGTCGCGACGGATCACTTGGAGATGAAAATTCTACATATAACTCGAGATAGAGGCGATCCACGGCAAAATGAGTCTCCACCATTGCCTCAAGGCTCGGGACCTTTGATGTCGAATGCATCATATCTCACCGGATCGACCAAGCGCAAAATCTATACTTAATAGATCGAACTTTCATTGGCGTTGTTCAATATTTTACGCCTAATTCTTTTGCGAAGTTCCACCAAATCGACGTTTCGATTAAAACTCAATCGCATTTGTGTTCTCGATAAGAAAACAACACCATTTTGGTGTCACGCACTTCACCATCGTAGTAAATAACACTATTAATACGTTCACTCATTTTCGGTTTTTTTTTTCTTTTTGCTTGAATGCTTTCTGCCAACTGAGAATGCAATTTGGCTGATTTATAGCCTAATTTTACCGCGGGCACTGTAGCAAAAGTGCGTCCACGTGGGAGCGCTTTTCACTGCTCCGGGTAATAGTGCACCCTGCTGGAAGCGTTTTTGGCCACGGTTTGTTCAGAAACGTCTCCTCAAAATAATTTTGCCGGAGACCACTGTAGCAAAAGCGCGTCCACGTGAGAGGCGTTTTGGCCACGGTTTTTCTCAAACGCTCCTCAAAATTATTTTGCCGAGACTATCGTCCAAAAATTAATTCATTTTTCACATTGCAAGTGGATGGAAAGATTAGAGCGCGTCCATGGGGCGCTTTAGGTTAACTCAAGAAAAAGCGCTACGTGGAAGCGCTTTTTTGAAGTTGGCCTAAAGCGCCCCATAGACGCGCTTTAAGCCGATTTCTCAAAAACGCTACCGACGCGACGCTTTTTGGGAAAATTGCCTTCCAGGTCAATATTTTTGAAACCCATCCTTTCCGGTAATTTTATATTTTTTGGTATTTTTGGGATATTTGCCCTTTATTTTAGTTAATTTTAATTTTAAACTTTTGAAATAAAAATAATATAAAATTTTAAAAAATTGTATAAAATTACTTAACTTGCGAGCGAAGGAATTTTCAACGTCTATGGTCCCACACGCTTTAGCAGTGGATGTACAGTGTAAAGTAGTACTCTGCCTATAAGTTCCTAAGAGAGAAGCAAATGTAAGGCTAATTCACTTCAAAAACAATTAGCTTTACTCATAATCCAATCATCTTTCATCAAATCCAATATGCTTGCTTTAACAGCTTCTTCTGCTGCTGCTGATACGAACGAAGAAAGGACATACGATGTTTTCCTTAGCTTCAGAGGCAAAGATACTCGTGATGGTTTCGTAAGTTTTCTGTATAAAGATTTGTGTCGAAAGAATATCGGAACTTTTATAGACAGCGAGAAGCTTCAAAGAGGAGGTGAAATTTCAGAGGCACTGTTGACGGCCATTCAAGGAGCGAGGGTTTCAGTCATTGTTTTCTCCAAGGACTACGCTTCTTCCAGATGGTGCTTGGACGAGCTGGTCAAGATCATGGACTGCAACAAATGTGTTGTTCCTGTTTTTTACGGTGTAGACCCCTCAGATGTACGGAAACAAACAGGGGGTTTTGCAGATGCATTTGCAAAGTATGAAGAAGACTTTAAGCATGAGCTTGAAAAGGTGAAAACCTGGAGAAGTGCTTTGACTGCAGCTGGCAAATTATCCGGTTGGGATTCACGTGTCACTCGGTAATTGCAGTTCCTTTTCTTTACATTCAATCCTTATACATAAATTGATTTGGAAGAAGAGAGATTAAGCACAGACTTTTTTTGTTTCAAGCTGTGATTCATTTATGCTACCCAGATTCGAGTTGAGGGCAGAAACTTGATATGAAAGACTTAATTTTTCCAATCTTTGTTCTTAAAATAAAAAATTTGTCATATATTGAAGGACCATAATTTTGTAGGCATAGAGATGGGACGCATATTGTAGAAAAAATATGAAGAACGTGAGTAATATGCTAAGCTTCTACATTCAACAATGTATAAAATCTACTGTCCAGTCCATATTTATTTATAAATTGTGAAATTTGAATTCTAGATCTGTATTTGAATGTCTTCTTTTTATAAGTCACCCTATGAATCGATTGAGATAAACTTGGAGTCACTTTATCATTTTTATTTATCTACTTCTCTTTCCTTCTTATTTCTCCTGTAATTTGTTTTTTCTTTTAATATATAGGCCTGAATCAACACTGGTAGATAAAATTATCGAAGATATAGTGAAGAAATTGAATTGTGGAACCTCAAGCCCTAATTTAAAGGGTTTAGTTGGAATTGAAAGGCGGATGCAGGAAGTTTTGTCATTATTTCAAGACGGATTCCCAGATTTTCGAATGCTAGGCATTTGGGGTATGGGAGGTATAGGCAAAACTACACTTGCCGACGCCATTTATCACCATGTTTCAAATGGTTTCCAAAGCTGCTTCTTTCTTGCAAACGTGAGAGAACATGATGAACAAAGAGAATTATTAAAATTGCGTAATGAATTTCTTTCAGCTATATTAGAAGATGAAAATTTATATTTCTCAACGCCCACAATCGGATCAGGCTTTCTTAAGGGCAGGCTTTCCAAGAAGAAGGTTCTGATAGTTTGTGATGATGTGTCAAAGTTAGGGCAACTCGAGATTTTATTCGGAGGATTCGATCGGTTTGGCCCTGGAAGTCGAGTCATTGTTACGACTAGGGATAAACAAGTGCTTATCCAGTGTGGCATGGATCTGGATCGCATTTATGAAGTGAAGAAATTAAATTATTATGAATCTGTTAAGCTCTTTTGTCAACGTGCCTTCAAAAGCAGTCATCCCATAGAATATCAGTTGGAGCTATCAAAGATGGTTTTAAATGTTGCTAATGGAAACCCTTTAGCTATTAGACTTATCGGATCCTCTCTTTGTGGCAAGACCAAAAGCTATCAGGAAAGTGAAGTAAAGAAACTAAAGCAAGTTCCTAAGCAGGACATTCAAGAAGTGTTGAAATGGAGTTTTGATGGACTAGATTGTGAAGAGAAAGAAATGTTTCTTGACATTGCTTGTTTCTTTAAAGGGGAGGATCGAGACTATGTAACAAGGTTTATGGATGCTTGTTATGTCTCTGCACATTCGGGAATTGAAAACCTCATTAATAAATCTCTTATATCTGTTTCACTAAATCAGATAGCAATGCATGATTTATTGCAACAGATGGGTAGGAATATTGTACACAATGAATCACCTTTCAAGCCTAAAAAACGCAGTAGGCTGTGGATTCCTGAGGACAGCTATAATGTGCTATCAGAAAACAATGTAAGGGCCCTGTTCATTTCCTTCACTTATGTTACCATCACTCTTCATTTTCTCTGGACATATCCATGTCCGACGGTCATGTTTGATTCTTATTCGAACACATATTTGTATAAAATACATACATGTATATGATAATTATCTTGAGTTCATATTTTGCCTATATCTTGACTCCATATACTGCTCTTGGGTTTAGGGAACGGAAAGGCTCACGGGCATTGTACTTGATATGTTCAAACTTCCAAAGTTGGAATTGGAACCGACAGCCTTGATGAAGATGCGAAAGCTTAGATTTCTCAAACTCCATGGATCTTGTGGAAAGATCTCACTTCCTAAAGGGCTTTTATCATTTCCTGAGGAGCTAAGGTACCTTCACTGGAAGGGATACCCTTTGAGATTTTTGCCCACCAAGTTTGATCTAAGGTACCTAGTTGAACTTGATATGAGGAATAGCCATCTCGAACAACTCTGGGAGGGAAAACAGGTACTCTTGTTTCTTTTGATATAAATCAAAGGTGTTTTGTAGATTGATGCAAGCATGTTTGGAACTAATTCCATTTCCATTTCTTGATTATATAAAGTTTCAATCTATCCCTTTGTTTTCATAATAGCTCAGGAAAAAGACCGTTTCCAATATGACTAGTTTTTTAAAAATGTTTTTATTTATTTATTTAAATTCTACTTTTGATCATTTTTTTTAAAAATCTATTTTATCCGTGATTTTTTATTCTTTTTGAGACATTTTTTCACGTAAAATTTGCGTGTTTGATCTTTTCGATTTTATTTTATTTATTTGTTCGTTGCATACACGAATTTATTTCAACAATATTTAATGAGTTAATTTATTAAGTTTCATGTTTTAAAATTAAAATGTTGTATAAATTTGTGAACTTATAATTAGTATTCTTTTAGATGTTTAAATTTTCATTAAGATTATTAGTAAAAATTTTGCGTAAATGATTGTTTATAACATAATCTATTATTAAGAAAGAGGTAAACACTTGATGACATAGTAAAAAAATAACTTATAGTGCACAAATAAAAAATATTATAAAAATTATAGTAAATGATATGTAGTATAAAACTAAATATTATTCACTTTTTGATACCTAAAGAAAAATACATTAATTTTAATTAATATACAATTCCAAGTTATAACGATCTATTTTTGATGTATATAAAAATTCTTTTAAAAGTTTTAATTTTTATATTATTAAAATGCTTGAAACAATAAAATTTTAATTTGAGCGATGAGTTGGAATGAAGCTCAAACTTGCTGGTTCTACTACTCAAATTAATTACATCTTAAATATTCCATTTTGAAGATTGTTTAATGTGTTGTTGCACTTTGTTCCATTCTAGTCCTCCAATGTACACAAATTTATTAAAACTACCTTCTGATGCATGCAGGATTTAGTAAATTTGAAGATTATCAGACTTAACCATTCCAAGAATCTTGTAAGAATTCCGGACCTCTCAAGTGCCACAAATCTTGAAATGATATTCCTTTGGGGGTGTTCTAACTTGCTTCACCTTCCTTCATCCCTTCAACATCTTGAGAAGCTAACTTCTTTGGATTTCATATCTTGTAAAAATCTTAGATCTCTGCCTAGCTTTTATAAAGCCACATCCGTCACCAGACTTGATCTTAGAGGCTGCTCAAATCTGTATAGTTTTCCAGAAATCATGGACACCATGGAGAGTTTGAGGTATCTTTATTTAAGCGGAACGGCTTTGAAGGAATTACCATCCTCAGTAGAAAATCTTATTGGTCTTGAGTATTTGATATTGGAAAACTGCGAAAACCTTGTTTGCCTTCCTGACAACTTTTATAAATTGAAATCTCTTAAGAGATTAACACTTCAAGGTTGCTCGAGATTGGAGATTTTCCAGAAATCTTAGAGACCATGGAGAGGTTGAGGGATCTTGATTTAAGCGGAACGGCTTTGAAGGAATTTCCATCCTCAATTGATAATCTTATTAGTCTTGTGGATTTGAATTTGAAAAACTGCAAAAACCTTGTTTGCCTTCCTGATAGCTTTTATAAATTGAAATCTCTCGAGATATTTTGTCTTCAAGGTTGCTCGAGATTGGAGATTTTTCCAGAAATCATGGAGACCATGGAGAGGTTGAGGTGTCTTCATCTATGGGGAACGGCTTTGAAGGAATTACCATCCTCAATCGATTATCTTATTGGTCTTGAGTGTTTGATATTGGTAAACTGCGAAAACCTTGTTTGCCTTCCTGACAATTTTTATAAATTGAAATCTCTTGAGAAATTAGTACTTGAAGGTTGCTCGAGATTGGAGATTTTTCCAGAAATCTTAGAGACCATGGAGAGGTTGGGGGATCTTGATCTAAGCGGAACGGCTTTGAAGGAATTACCATCCTCAATTGATAATCTTATTGGTCTTGTGGATTTAAAATTGAAAAACTGCAAAAACCTTGTTTGCCTTCCTGACAACTTTTATAAAATGAAATCTCTTGAGAGATTATATCTTGAAGGTTGTTCGAGATTTGAGATTTTCCCAGAAATATTAGAGACCATGGAGAGGTTGTGGGATCTTGATATAAGCGGAACGGCTTTGAAGGAATTACCATCCTCAATTGACAATCTTAGTGGTCTTGAGTATTTGAGGTTGGACAACTGTGAAAACCTTGTTTGCCTTCCTGACAACCTTTATAAATTGAAATCTCTTGAGAGCTTGAATCTTGAAGGTTGCTCGAGATTGGAGATTTTCCCAGAAATCGTGGACACCATGGAGAGGTTGAGGCATCTTGATCTAAGCGGAACAGCTTTGAAGGAATTACCATCCTCAATCGATTATCTTACTGGTCTTGAGTATTTGATATTGGAAAACTGCGAAAACCTTGTTTGCCTTCCTGACAACTTTTATAAACTGAAATCTCTTGAGAAATTGGATCTTAAAGGTTGCTCGAGATTGGAGATTTTCCCAGCAGTCATGGACACCATGGAGAGGTTGAGGTGTCTTGATCTATAAGCGGAACGGCTTTGAAGGAATTACCATCCTCGATTGACAATCTTATTGGTCTTAAGTATCTGAGGTTGGACAACTGTGAAAATCTTGTTTGCCTTCCTGACAGCCTTCATAAATTGAAATCTCTTGTGTATCTTAGATCTTGAAGGTTGCTCGAGATTGGAGATTTTCTCAGAAATCCTGTTGAGGTGTCTTGATTTAAGCGGCATCCTCATTTTTTATTTCATCTATACTGAATTTCAAACCCTAATTATGTTTCTTAAATATTTAACACATTACATATTTGTCTTTGGTTTTATTTATATTTGTAAGTGATTTTATTAATGTTTATTTGTCGCTCAAAATTTTTGATATTCCTTTTCTTTTCTTATCATTGTTTAACCACAATTACAAACTGAACGTATATGTTAATTAATTTCAATATAAATAGGCTTAAATACTTATTTATTTTTGAATTTCTCACTTTCTTTCTGTCCCAATTTAGTAATGAATTGTCCAGAGTTTAGTACTTTTTAAAACTTTAATTTTATGGTTATTTAAGTTTATTCTTTTAAAGAAAATATTAAAATATTTTAATTTTTTTTTAAAATTTATAAATATGTAAAATATTTTAAAAATATTAATTAAAATTAAAATTAATAAAAAATTATTTAAAAGTTAAGTTCGAAATGAATCTGGACAGTCTGTTATCCCGACACAATGTAAATCTGGACAACCATATGTCCAGATTAATTCAAGACGATATTTCTAAATTATATATATTTAAAAATATTACAAATTAAATTTCCGTAAAAGTGTGATATGTGTATCAATGTTTTAAATTCTAATGAGGACATAAAAGTATTTTAGAAAATAAACAAATAAAATTTAATTTTATTAATCGTTTAATTTTTTTAAAAAGTGTGAATATATCCAAATTACTTTTAATAATAATTTTCTTATTTTTAAAATTTTGAGATTTCTCTGAATTTTTTTTACATATTTTGTGTTGTCTTTTTTTTTCAAAATTTATGTATTTTTATAGAATAAAAGTATATTTTTAAATTGCTGGAAATTTTTTAAAGTTTTCCATAAATTTTCTGAATTTTTGACATTCTTTTATATTTTAGTCTTCTTCTAACTTGATGTATTTTTTATAAAAGAAAAGTATGTATATATATATATTTTAATTTATAGAAATTTATATAACTTTTCATACTTTGTTATTTGTTAAATCAGTAGTAGTGGAAGATAAATTGGGTTTTCAACAGCCTCAAGAACATTACTTGTTGAGCCTCCCTATAATTGGCTTTTCCATGCTAGAGGTTCAGGTGAGGAGATCTTGAAGAGTTTAAAGGACATGGACTTGAAGAGTTTAGAGGAAGAGGAGTATTCAAATAAAATATTTATGTTCAGTTTGGAAATTTAGATTTAGATTTCAGTTATTGTATAAATGGTAACAATAAAATGCGTCTAATATATATTTCTTTAAAAGAGTATAAAAACATCAATTTATCAAATTCAAAAAGCAATTTAAGATTTCAAATTCATTAATAAATAGTTGGGTGAGTAATTTGCAATAATTTGGGCTCGATTTTGGGGTTGCAATTGTCTTTAGAGAGAGGGTAGATTGAGCTGAACAAATAGTTGTATGGAATAAATTGTTGAATGAAATCATTCTTTAAATGAGACTCCTTAAAATAGGTTTGGAGAATTTAAACTGCGTTAACAAATATTATTTGTTTATTCTCTTTTTACTTGTCCCTTTGACTCACATACATTTTAGGCTTGTTATGCAAATTTTTTAGTTCTATTTTAACTTTTTGATCCAACAGAAGATAAAATGAAACTGTTTTGAACAAATGTAAACCAATTTATATGTTTCAATCATAAATAGCTATAACAAAGTGCAAACCAAAACTTTGTCATTTTCAATTTTAGAAAGTACATGGAAAACACATGATAATTTCTTCAACATAAACATATCACAAACAAAGTAGGACTTGCTAATTTTCAACTTCAAAACATTCCATAATTTATAAAACATAAACATAACAAATACAAACAGTGGCGGAGCCACGTTGAGCCCCAGGCTATGGTCCCCAAAGTTTAATTTCTTTTTTTATTTAGTCTTTTTTTGTAAATTTACACTATGATCCTCTCAAAAATATAAGCGAATCTCCCTAAGGTTTAAGATTTTTGTAATTTTTCCCTTTGTATATATATTATATCCCTCCGAAAAATATAATAGGCCCCTCCAATATTTTTATAGGATTAAAAGAAGTTAAATTCCTCATGATCACTTTTGAATGATATTTTTGTTAAATAATAATAAATTAATGTTTATTTAATAGTTTACTTGACATAATAAATTATAGTAGATAAGACAAGCTTATAAATTTCATCATTAAAGCGTCAAAAAAATTGCATAAGTTATTAATTAGAATATTAAAATTCAATTGTCTAAGTGACGGTGGCCCAAGCCACCACACAATCATTGCCTAGATGAATTGCCTAGTCAACTTTTCAATCTCCTCACATACTCCTTTTGAGATTCTCGTGGATTGCATAAAATAACTTGGAATAGAGAGGAGAACTGATTGCACCAATTAGTGAACCTTCCTGCCAAAGAAAGCTGTTTTGCATCCCAATTACATAATATTGCTCTGACTTTTTCAATTACAAACCCCATAGTAGCTTCAGTGTCTCTTTTGTGAAATAGTAGAATTTGAACCCAATTCTTGGGTTATCGTTTACTCCTTGTGAGAAGATCACATTAGTTTTTCCTTTTGCATTAACCTGATGCCCTAAAACTCTACAAAATTGATCCAGAATACTTTTGAAAAGTAATCCATGCTTTGTATCTGCTTCAAAAAAAATCACTAAGTCATCTGCGAAAAAATAAGTGAAAAAGAGTTGGTCCTGTTCTTGTAAGCTTTATAGGGCTCCATTTGCCGAAGGATTCTACCTCTTTGATGCTATGACCTAACCACTCTATACACAAGATAAATAAGTAGGGTGATAAAAGGACACCATTGGTGTACTCCTTTCGTGGGTTTAAACTTCGCTGTGGGAACTTTGTTCCACAACACCTACATGGTGGACGTTGAGATGACAAACATAATCACTTTTCATATAGAGTCTGGTGTTCCTGCTGCTTTGATAAAGCTATCTATAAACTCCCATTGAACCTTATCATAGGCTTTTTCTAAATCAATCTTGATGTTCCTCCACTTTTTACTCTTTCCTCGCATAGAATGAATCACTTCATGAACAATGATAATATTATCGGAGATAATGCATCTAGCGATAAACCTAACCTGTTCTTGTGCAATAACCTTGGGGAATACAAATTTGAATCTGTTAGCGATAACTTTCATAACCAATTTATAAAGTACGAAGCATAGACTAATAGGTCGAAATTGAGAAATCTCCTCTGGCTGAGAAATCTTTGGGATAAGAACAATGAGTGTATTATTTAACTCTTGGTCAATGGGTCGTCCTTTAAAGACTTCTTTAACCCATTCACAAATTTCACCTCTAGCCTCTCCTCCTTTTTCACCAATTTAATTTAATCCTTCAACACCTAATTTTCTTACCTTTTCCCAGTTTTCTCACTTCTATAACATCCCCAAAAATTTCTAGAGTCTTAAACAGTGATAAATATACAATAAATTAGTCGAAATTTTGAGAAAAGTCAGAAAAGTGTGAGTAAAAAAAAATGTTAAAAGAAATGTAGTAACTACGCAACTGTTAAAAGAAATGCATTCATGCTTGTCTCGGAGGAGAGAGAAAATAAGAATTAGTGTTGAATACAAGTGAGGTAAGAAAATAAACTTCTCATGAAATTCATGTTGGTTTTATTTGAAAAACATGAAATATGATATGTGAATATGATTTTAATGTGTAAATATTGTATATTTTGATATGGAAAAATGAAGAAAAAGTGAAGGGAAGTGAGAAACAAGTAGAGAATTAAAGCAAATTAATGAGGAGCTAAAGGAGGGAGAAGAGGAAGAAAGCTTGATTCCATACTTTGACTTGTAAGTGCAAAAGTTAATAAAATATGTATATAATTGATAAGAGGTACAAAAGTTAATAGAACTATAATTTTTTTACAAATAATAAAATGAGTGTATGAAATGATATATGTATATAATTGATGAGTAGATTGATGTGGTAATGTTGTGAGATTATATGATAAAATATGTATATAATAAGAAAGGGATTGCATTGTAAAGTATGTAAAAGTGATATATGAAGAATATATATAACAAGAATTAATAGTAAATTATGGAAGATTAATAAATATGAGACATGAGACATGTATTATTGTTAGTGAAAAATAATGTTAAATAAACTATCGTTATAGGGACTAAAATTTGTTAAAAATGTAAAAGTAGAATAAGGTAGATAAGATATGAATAAATGATGAAATATGGAAATAATATTAAATAGCGAAACATGCTACATGTATTAAAAAGATAGGAAAATTCTATTTAGTGAATTGATGTCCTAAGGACTAAGAATAATGTATAAATATGACAATAAGAATTTGTGGTGAAATATGGAAATTAAACTAAGAAATGAAATATGTTATATATAGTGAAAGACATTGTTACATGAAATGTCGTGATGAGGCCTATATTGTAAAGTAAGTAAAAGTGATAGGTGAAATGTATAATAATAATTATTAATGAAACTATGTAAGATTATTAAATATTGAGACAAGTTACATGTGTTAATGAAAAGGAAGATCTAATTACACAAGTACTATTATAAGGATTAAATGGTAGAAAATGTAATAGCATTACGACAAATTGTAAAAGTGATATGTGTGCATGATATAATTTACAATTGAGAAAAGTGATATATGTTGAAAAGATTTGAAATTGAGAAAATTAGAAAATATATGGTTGAAATAAGTAAAGTAAATTATCTGAAATTTTAGCTACATGGAATAAATGAGAATTTAAAATAAATCATGTGATTCTAGTATTATATAGATGATAATTAAATCAATATATTTAGTTGGTGTTTAATGAATAAATAATAATAAAAGTGGAACTAATTGTAGGAATTAGTGAATTGATTGGTAAATTATGTATGATGAATACAAACAGGTCATTAAATGATTCTGTGTAGTAATAATAAATAAGTTATAATTTATAATATAGATTATGATCTAAATATTAGTTGTACTTACTAAGCTAGTGTAACACCCCCAAACTTGGCCTAGACGTTATGGCCGAATCCGGAGGTGTCACAAAGAATGAGTTTTGAAAACTAAGTCAATACGATAAAACCATTTCAGTTTTTCAACTCTTATTTGCTTACATCCATTGTCAAAACATTATTTAATTAATTAATTTTCCTTAAAACGTGTTTTACAGTGGAAGCTTATGAAAACCGTTGTATTTCAAAAAGGCAGTTCGTATTTTTAGAAAAACCTTTATTTGCGTAAAAATTTTCGTTTTCATAAAACATTTTTCCAAATCATGCAAATTATCAAGCAAATGCAACCAAAACCAAGTCAAAAACCATACAATCCAAAGAGTCCCACAAATTACAAACTCTCAAATAAATTTGGGAATTTTAAGTAAAAACCATAAAAATTACTAAGCATAACAATTCTCGGTCGAGTGGTCACCACTGAGTCTCTGCCACACCTATCTGCCAAAGTCTGTGGATTACCTGAATAGAACAAACAAACAGAAGTGAGTTTACGTAAACTAAGTGTATAACCCAACATAAATAAGCATGAAAACATACAGAAATCTCATATGCAATAAGATACAGATTCGGGCTCATGCCCATTTCAGTATAGTCAATAGAACCATATATACAGAATCCTACCCCTATCCTCTACACACCAACTCCGACCATCCCAACATACCATGTGGGGTTAAACACACCCACCCATCCCTACATACCATATCGTGCCATTACGATACAAGTCAGATAATGTACAGCCAAGCTTCCAGGATATAGGCGAAGGTCGCCTTCAGAACACTTCCTCCATATATACAATCCCACCCCAAAACAGTTACAGAAATCAGATACAGAATTTACAAATTAGACATGCTAAACATGCTTATAAACAGAGAACATACAGACATGTATAATAGTGTCCTACTCAGAGCACACTATCAGAATACCAAATCACATAAACTAGGGTTTGGTTAGCACTTACCGACCCTACGGTAGGCCCACAGTCGATCGGAATGACCCGTCCAACCTTAGGAAAAATTTTAGAAATATGAGCCCACATGCCAGTATAGCTTGCCCTTGTGGGCCTACATGTCCGTATGGCCCACATGCCCAGATTGGCCTTACCCGTGTGGCCCACACGTCCTGGCCCAAAACCCACACACCCATGCGGCATGCTCGTGTAGGCCCACACACCCAACTTGGCCTAGCCTGTGTGGCCCACGGCCGTGTCTTGGGCACGACCATGCCCTCGTCAACCACACGACCGGCTACACGCCCGTGTGGCGTCAACAGTAGGCAATTTTGGCTTTTGTCAAAACCTCATTTTTTGCGATTTGGGAACACACCTGGTACGATTTTGATGCGAAACAACTCCCGAGACCACCAGCACCTAAAAATAGAATCCCAACGCCCTATTAGCAACGATTTACGAATTTAACAAACCTAAAACCAAGCAACGCTCAAAACTTACCACCGCAAAGATGTCTGCACACGAAAGTTAAACTGTTGAAGCGAAAACCACAGGTGCACCGCCTTCACCTACACAACCGTTTGCAGAATTCAGATTCCTACAATAACCGCTACGCTATAACTGCAAAATAGAATAGAAAACTTACTGTACCTGCGTGAATAACTGTAATAACGAACAAAGGAAATCGAACAGAACAGAGAAGCAAAGCTCACGCCAGAAAGTGGAGGAACAAAAATAAAATTGACAGAAACTTTGAAAAAAGCAAAACTGACGTCAATTCGAAGAGAGGAGAGAAAAAAACTTATTAAAATTTGAAAAGAATAAAATAAAAGATATGTTATCAAAATCCCTTATTTTCCTCTCACTAACCCACTACTCACAACTTTCTCAGAATTTCAATTCAACTGAAATTTTATCAGATAACCGAGCAAAAATATAACATCCATGCTTGCTTAGGGATTTAAACTCAGGACCTTTAACACACTAACCCCCTTACCACACGAACCAATAGGCTCATTCTATTATGAGTTAACAGAAAATTTTCTATAAGATCACACAACAAGGGTGAGGCTAGGGTTAGAAAAAATAAAAAAATTTGGCAAAGCTGCGACTTGAACCCAAGACCTAATATACACACTCAGAACACTTAGCCATTGAGGCAGATACATATTTATGCCAAATATTTACAAAAACAGAAATAGATTATTCAGGGAGTTACAACTCTACCCCTAAAAGAAATTTCGACCTCGAAATTTACCTGATCAGAACAGTTGAGGATACTACTGATGCACCGAGTCCTCAGGTTCCCACGTGGCTTCCTCAATGCCATGATTTCGCCACAGAACCTTTACCAACTAAATGGACTTCCTCCTCAGAACCTTAACATCACGATCCAAAACCTAAACCGGCTCCTCCTCAAAAGTTAAAACCGGTCTAATCTCAATCTCCTTAACAGAAACAACGTAAGATGGATCAGACCGATACCGCCTCAACATCGAAATGTGAAACACATCGTGGATATGGTCTAACTTTGGAGGAAACTCCAACTGATAAGCAACCAATCCCATACGCTTCAAAATCCGATACAACCAAATAAACCTAGGGCTCAACTTGCCCTTACGATCGAATATCAGAACTTTCTTCCATGGAGAAACCTTAAGAAACACGAAGTCCCCATAGAATACTTAATATCTCTCCTCTTCAAATCTGCATAAAACTTTTGTCTATTAGAAGCCGCCTTCAGACGATCCCGAATCAGTCTAACTTTATCTTAGGTCTCAGAAACCAAATTAGGACTCAAAACTTGACGCTCACCCAACTCAGTCCAACATAGTGGAGTACCACACTTACGACCATACAAAGCCTCATAAGGTGCCATTTAGATGCTAGACTGGAAACTGTTATTGTAGGCGAACTCAGCTAGTGACAGATAATCCTCCCAACTACCTCAGAAATCCATTACACAACTCTGAAGCATCCTCTAGTATCTGAATCACCCTATCAGATTGACCATCGGTCTAAGGATGGAATGCAGTACTGAAGTCCAATCTCGAACCCAAAGCCTTGTGTAATTTCTTCCAGAACCAAAAAGTGAAAAGAGGATCTCTATCAGAAATTATTGAAACGGGGACCCCATGCAGTCTTACAATCTCGGAGATATAGAGCTTCACTAACTTCTACAGAGAGAAGTCCATTTGAACTGAATAAAATGAGTGGACTTGGTCAATCGATCCACGATGACCCAAACAGAATCCTTCTTAGTGGGTGTCAAGGGCAACCCACTAACGAAGTCCATCATTACTCATTCTCATTTCCATAAAGGAATCTTAATTGGTTGCAGCAAACCCGAAGGCAACTGGTGCTCAGTTTTAACTTGCTGGCATGTCAGATATCAAGCAACGAAATCCGTAACCTCACGTTTCAAACACGGCCACCAGTACAGTTCACGAAGATCCCGATACATCTTATTACCACCAGGATGCATAGCATAAGAGCTACTATGCGCCGTCCTCAGAATCTACTGCCTCAAATCAGAGTCATTCGGCACACAAATCTGACCTCAGAAATATAAAACACCATCATTATTCAGTCCAAAATTTGAAGTACTGCCACTTTCAATCTGACGGAACCGTAAACCCAAAGACTCATCCCCTAACTACTTATCCCGAATCTGATCAATCCAAGATGGCTTAACTTTCAATTCGGCTAACAGACTCCTATCATCAAACAGACTAAGGCAAGCAAACATCGTTCTCAAATCAGTCATCGCTTTACGACTGAGAGCATCAGCCACCACATTGGCCTTGAAAAATTGTATATGAAATAATAATTCAATACCTAAAAAAGCCATTGTTAAACAACTTGCATTAGATTTAATAGAAAGTAAATTAACAATAATTATGAAATTTACAAAGACTTTGGCTATTATTTATTGTACTATGCCTTTAAAAGGAAAATATATAAGATTGACCCCAAGTCAAGAGGAGATATTGCTTACACCAAAAAGCAATGAAAGATTATAAAATTTTGGTGTGTCTGGAAATTAGAAAGTGATGCCCTCACTTCATTGATGTCTATGCTACCATCATTTTACCTTTTTTTTTTTTTCCCTTTTACATGTTTCACGTGGATTCTACTTTTAGAGAGAATTTACCATTGTTTGTTTTTTATTATTATTATACAATGCAGATTTAAACCATTAAATCAGAAGGAAAACCTGTATAAACATACTCAAATTCATGTTTTTTTTATTGTCGTAATAGAAAGAGTATCAACCGAGTTAAAACTCAATTAGTTACTGTATTATTGTCAATTAAAAAATAAAATTACAATCTCTTGATTTTTATCGTTTAAAAAAATTTTCAATAGAAAAAAAAAATACCTTATGAAATCATAATAAAAATTTTGGTTAACCAATGAGGGATTGTTTTTCAAAAATGTTTCAACAGTCAACTTGAGGTTGGATAATGTTGGTTGGTATTTTGAAATCAGGTATCAAACAAACTGTACATACATGAGGCCTCGCTTAAATTCTACCTTCTTGTTAACAAGAGAGGTCAAAAACAATGCGGTTCTTGCGAGGAATGGGAGATACAAATAATTTCACTGGGCCGAACTCTCTTCAAAATGTCTAAGCAAAGAATAGGAAGATGCAAGCTACTCAATATAAAGAGAAATCTTGGATCAATATATCATTAGTAGAAGAACAAAGGTGAATTGGTGAATTTAACCGACTTTTGCTAATATTAACACCTTATTTAAAATGTTGATATCGTGGTGGCAATATAAGGTTTTAAAAGTATACAACAAAAATAAATAAATAAATAGTCAAATGAACTTAAAAGTTTGAGATCGATATATTACATATTCAGAGTAATAATTTTGATTTTTTTTAAACTTTTAATTTCAGCACTATGTTTATAGCCCTTTACATTGAATTTATTCATATGATGATAATGCATCGATATACATGTGTCACGGGATTAAAATTTTAGTTTGGCAAAATTATGCAGCCTTGGATGATTCATTTTCAAATCCGCGTAAGTTAGTTTATCTCATTGAAAAGACGAGAATTCTCAAAGAAATTATCTAAGACATTGAAACTAAGCGAACTCTCAAGCGAAGGCAAACACTCAAGCGAAGAAGCTTCGAGCAAACATAAAAGCCACAAGAAAGCAAATGCATATCAAATGTTTGAGTAATTACTCTTCAAGTATTATTACTTTTAATGAATTATTCTAAATGTAAAATGGAATGATTAGAAATGAAGAGAAGGCTTCTATTTATAGTTGAGCTCTCTCAAATCTAACAGTACAATTTAAATTGCATCGACGATGAGGTTCAATGGCTATTTGCAATATAAGAGTCCTAAGGGATTTAAACACTATATAATCTTATCCCTTAGAATTTACAATATCCATAATGGTAACTCTGGTTTACTAGTATGTTTTAACTGGACCATCAAAATTTCAAGTAGATGGACTTCTCCGTGTGCTTCACAAATCAGGCCATTTCATGTGGATTAAATGAGTCTCATATCAAATTATCTCTATGGCAGATTCAGTGTGCTATAGTCACGTACTTTGATTTGCAAGTTGTGGCATTCTGTATGCAATGCCTTCGTCGCATCCTTGAAATAACACTAGTCTAACTCGTCTTAGAACTACATCAATGTCCTGGTTGATTCCCAACTAGCCGTTCTGTCGGATAGTTCCCTCCCTCAGAACAATTTTCTTGGCTTATGTCTCTGCTCTCAGAACTAGTTTAACTCGCCGTTAATTCTAATTATTTTAAGAATTTATTTTATTTATTTTAATAATTTAACTGAATTTTGATTTTCGATTCACTCACTCTCAACTTACTAACTCGATTTTTATCTTTTCACGACTCTCCATTATATTGGTTTACAACAGATTCACCTAAAATAAGCCTTTTACATCATTATTATTCATGATGAAACTAAAATTTTCATTCTCCAGCCAAGCTACTCAGAAACCTGTTAATACAATCTTAATCTCAATAATCAAAATTTGGTCAACCTCGAAAATAATATTTGACAAGACAAATATCAACATCTAGGAAATAAACAAATATATTATTCAAATCAATATCTTAATTTGAATATTGGAAGTCCATAAAAAGCGTATCAATTTCATCTATTTATTGAATCAAAACCTAAACATCATGAGAAGTAACCTACCAAAAACTCAATGCAGGTTTGCTTTGTGTTTTCTTCGTCAAACGAAAAACCAAATGTAAGCGTAATTGACTAAAGGTGAGTTTGGATGAGCGGAACGTTTATTTGTAGTTAGTATAAAAATAATGATGATGATAAGATTAAATACTGTAACGTGAGACAAAAAAAAATAAACGCACCATCCCACACATCCAAATTCAACCTAAAAAACTCATAAACTGATAAACTATTCAAATGTGTAAAACTGAGGGAAAAACTCAGTAAATTTCCATAGTAATGAGTTAGATTGGACCACTATTTGAAAAAAGAAGTTATATCCTTGGCCGTCGTCTATTATCAACCCAATCCAGCTCAAAATTATTTAATTTTAGTTTTAATAATCATTAATATTTATAATTTAAATAAATAAAAATATTTTTAATTACAATGTAAGAATCTGGGTAATTGACTCAAAGTCAATTTTACTTTTATTTCAAATCCATTCAAATATCTCGTACTACACAAATAAGTCTACTCTGTAATTTCCATGAAAGTCCTTGAAAAGAAAAAGAAAGCAATTGTTGCTCTTCGTCTCTTTCATTAGTGATAGATGCTTATCGTTTCGCCTGGAAAAATTAGAATGATTTTAGATGTACATTTTTTTTTTTATATTTTCCATGTAGATTATTCTGGATACATATTACTTAGAACTGATAATTGATATTACAGGTTACTTAGAAATTGGATATTTATTTAGAATACAAGTTGATTGTATACATTAATTAAAGTATTTATATTAAATAAAATTTGAAATATTTGTGTATATATAGTTGATCATATGATATTTTCTAAGTACCACTGATTAAACAATTCAAAAAGATAAAAGTGGGTAAAAGTATCATGGACGCCTCTGTATTAAGACTCAAATTGCATTTTACCTCCTCTACTCAAAAAATGAGCAAATTAGTCCCTATACGTTACATCAAAAAATAAAATTGGTCCTTTCTATTAATAATTTCATCAATTTGTACCGTTAAAAACTAGTGTACTGACAAATAACCAAACAGTGACATGTAAAGTGCCATATATACAGTGATGAAGCCAAAAAAATATTTTGGGGGCGGAATTAAATTGTATATTTTTACGATAGTAAAAATGCAATTTCACTATTTTAATAATCTATATCTTTATAATTTTTAAAGGATTAAATCAAAATTTTATCGTTTTTGGGAGGGCCAAAGTGTAATTTTACCATTACTAATTTAAAATTTTATAAATTATAAAAGGCATAAACGAAAAATTTTCCATTATAGGGAGGTTGGGGCCCCTGCCATCCCTTGGCTCTGTAATTGTGTAACAACTCGTTTTTAGTCAAATCGAAACAGTGGTTTTGGAACCACAAAACCGAGATCAAAATAATTATTTTATTATTATTTTAAGGTCTATAGCATGATAATGTGATTGTATGAAAATTTCATTAAGAAATTTTATTGTTTGAATGTTCAATTTGACAAAAAGGACTAAATCATATAAAGTGCAAAAGTTGTGCTCTATTAGCTAAAGGTGTTAAATAGTTATATAACTTTAAATTGGAGGTCCTCATTGAGATATTAGCCCACTATTTGAGTTAGTGGATGTGCATGGCTTGGTATTTGAGTAAATTTTAATGTTAGGTAAGGATAAAAAGTAATTAGGTAAATAAAAGCTATTTTAATAAAAGAAAAAGATGTCATCTTCCTCATTTGATACATGCTTCAGCTGAAAATCACCATTTAAAGAGTAGAGAGGTTTTTCTCAAGCCTTTTTCCTTGCATGTAAGTGAGTTTGATGTCTATTTTTATCGATTTTTATGTTTTTGGAATCATTGTTGCTTAAGCTAACTAATGAGGGGACTAATTTGCAAATTGGTTGTAAAGTTAGGGTTTTTCCATGAAATCATGTTAGTTTTTGTGAAGTTTAATGGAAGAAAATGAAACCTTGTTGTGTAATAAACACTTTTTGTTAAGTGAGTTTTAGTAAAATTGTCACATAAGGGTTAAATTGCAAAATGTGAAAAATTATGTGGTAAATGTGTGAAATAATGGAAGTTATGGACTTCTATGAGTCTAGATAATATTCAACTATGATGGGTTGAAATTGAATTGTATGAATTTGCATTTTATGAGATAAGGACTAAATTGTAAAAATGTTGAAATATTAGGGGCAAAAGTGTAATTTTCCATAATATGTCATTTAGGCTAAATTGAATAAATTTATAATTGAATAAGCTAATTTTGATTACATATAGATCAAGAAAAGAGAAGTTCGGATTTAGATCGAGGGAAAAATAAAGTATTGGATTAGTAAATCCGGTTCTGACGTTTTGGTAATCGATGTAAGTTCATATGTTAATAAGCATTATTATAATTGTGATTTAATGCTTTATATTTGAATTTTTGATGACTAAAATTGTACGGAAATATTCGACAAAGATTCGACAAATGAGAAATCTCGCTTAAACCTTAAGAATAGATTAAGATGCAAATGACATGTCATTAGGGGCTATATTGTATTGGCACTTAGTGTGTGAGATTGAGATAGCTTCGGCTATGTATTGGCACTTAGTGTGTGAGATTCTCGAGTATCCGATATTATTCCAAATGGTTCAATGGGTATATTAAAGATGAAGATGAGCATGAGATTGATATGACTTGGTATAGGTATGTACATAGACCGTACAAGCATCGAATTGAAGAAACTTGTGATATTCATATTTAACCTTGTGGTTGAATATGAGATAGGTTTGTGAACCAATATGAATTACATTGTGATATGTTTAATTGCTATAATTGTGTATATTTGGTAAGTTGAAATTGTTACTATACGAACTTACTAAGTTTTATAGCTTACTTTATTTACTTTTTCCATGTCTTATAGTGATATCAAAGCTTGCTTGGATTTGGGAGTCGTCAGAGATCTCATCACACTATCAATCTATCATTTTGGTACTTTTGGAACTTAGTTTTGGTATTATGGCATGTATAGGTGTTGTGGTCATTTTGGTATATTTTGGTTTTGTAAATAGCCAATTGTTTTGGCATGTAAATGTTATGTGTTTTGGTGATGTATATAGCCATGTGAATTGGCTTATTTTGGTATGGTTGATGATGTGCATATATGGGTAAATGGCCTTTTAAAATGTTGTGAATAAATTGCTAGGTGAATGTCTTATGGTGAATTGGTACATTGAGTATCAAATGATTGAATCTTGTGATATGTTTTGCATGTGATTTTAGACAAATTTATGCATAGTTGAAGATATACAATTAGGTGATATTTGATTGTGAAATTGGTATATTTTGAATTAGTCAATTATGACATTATGAGCATTATAGTTGTTGGTTATGAAATAGCATGAAATGAACTTGGTTTAGATGAGTTTTAATGCCATTTGATGATATGGTCATATGTGTTTTGAGTTGGCATAGGTGTGTGATAGTTGGGTGAGAAATGTGGCTTGAAAAATAGCCTATTTTTGTCCACAAGGGTAGAGACACGGGCGTGTGTCTCAGCCGTGTGTCACACGCGGCTAGGTAACATGGTCGTGTGTCCCCTGATGCTATTCAAAAATCAAGTTAATGGCTTCACACGGCTTAGCACACAGGCGTGTGGCACAAATCAGTATACCTCCAATTTTGGCACGGCCTGGACAAAGGCGTGTGTGGCCATTTCGAGAGGCACACGGCCTGACACAAGGTCTTGTGGTCTGGCCGTGTGAGCCAAGTCAGAGAGTTACATGGGGTCAGACACGGGCTGGGACACTACCATATGAACTCATTTTGAATGCCCACATGGCTTGAGACACGGGCATGTCTCTTGGCCGTGTGAGAGACATGGCGTGTGACCCCTATACCTTGAAAATTTTCAATGTTTTCTCAAAACTTTCCTGAGTTATTGGTTAAGTCTCGAACCACTTATAATGCTTGTTTTGGGCCTCGAGGGCTCATGTTAGGGACTATATGATTGCATTTGAATGGTTTTTTGTTTGGATTGAGAATTGAACATGAAATGTATGGTGGTTTGAGTTATAAGTTTAGTAATGCTCCATAATCCTATTCCAGCGTCGAATACGGGTTAGAGGTATTACACACTGCACATATACCTCATGCTAACATATAAAGACTAGTTTTTAACAATAGAAATGGATGAAATTTTAACATAATGACTAATTTACTCTTTGATCTAACATACGAGGATTAATTTGCCTATTTTTCTAGTAGAAAGGATAAAATTAATCTAACTTCTAATATAGGAACCTTCATGATACTTTTACCATAAAATTGAAGAAAAAACCTTGTAAATTTTCATGTCAATGAGTTAGATTCCCTGCAACACCCTAATCCTGAATACGAAGTACTCGAATACTAAGGTGATACATCAGGTCATCGGAGTAACCCATCAAAATTTTCAAATAATTTTAAAACATTGAAATACTTTTTATATAAGAGAAAATACCATACATAGTTATACTGAAAATAGTAAGAAAAGTAGTTATACAAAATATGTGGAGCTCCAATATCATTGTATATCAAAATAGTCAAAATAACAAAAAATGATTAATGAGTTAAAGATCTACAAAAGAAAATACAAGTAAGGCCTTAGGAATACAATGCCCACTAATAGATAAGGTATTGTACTCTGAATACGTGATGCTAGGAGTCTCTCGTCGATGATGTTCCTCGGACAAGAACAAAAGTCTACAAATCAGAACATTAAGAAAATTCGAAGGCTGAGCTTTACAAGCTCAGTGTTACACAACAAAACTACCATACTTCAAGCAATTCATAAATATAAGCATGCAAATCAAATGTATACATAGAAACATGACATGAGTAACGAATAATTAAATCATGAGTCATTAAATCTACATAATCAAATTGCTTGCATATCAAACTTGTCAAACTTGTTAGATTGCACATATTGCTCAAATAATCGGGTATCCAGATAGTTTCGCGCCACTCATGGCCGCTAGTCAAATAATTCCGGTGTCCGTAGGGTTATCCCGAGTGCCACTCATGGCCGCTAGTTAGGTTAGAGCCCAAAGGCTAAGAGCAAACAAAGCATCAAACATATAATCACCAAAAATACAACCATGAAATTCGAGTCTCATACTCGTTTCAACTTGCTTTTCATTCCAGCTAAAATATTAACTAATGAGATGTGACAGTCTGCTACCTTGACATTCTGACCTTTTCTCATTCAAAAATTAATAACTCTTAATATATAACTCTAAATCAAGCACTGTTTGTTTTAAAAGAAACTAGACTTCTGTACGGTAATAGATGTATAAGGCTCACTTCCTATTTTATCTTGTGAAATTTTTGGTAATTTTTCAAAGTCACTGCTAAATCTGTTTTATAAGAATTCTGCTGCCATATTTTTATGACCTTTCAACACTAAAAAATTCATATATTTTAAAATACAAATCAAAATCAATGTCCATTTGCTCTAAACAAAATTAGACTGACTCACAGTTACAACGATGTATAGATAACTTCTTAGTTTTTTTACAGAATTTATGGTGAATTTTTGAACTTACTGTTCATGTAATAATTTGTTTCTAGTAGATTTCACAACTAAGTTTTTAGCTTCATTTTAAATCATTCAAACAAGATTTCCACCCAAAGACATATAACATGCATGCATTATCACACAAGCATCATATTTATGACTTATCAAGAAGTGTAGGAGAGTTAGAGGGTACCACCTTGATGGAAGAATACCAACAAAGTTTCTTGCCTAGCTCTCCAGCACTTTGTCTTTACCCTTAGCTTTAGAAGATTCACCACTCTCTTTAACTAATAACCATGTAACACACAAGATTTTCAAAAAAAAAAAAAAAAAAGGGTTGATAGGATGTAAAAATACATATTTTAAATAAATAAATAAAATATGAGAAGATGGGTAGAGACTTCCTCAATCTCAAACCCTTCTAAACACCCAAAAAAAAAGATCAAGACCCTTACCTTCTTTGAGATTTGGAAGATGAAAACAAATGGTGAGAACTCACTCAAATCTCTTTCCCTCTAAAAGACTTGCTAAGGGAAAAAAATAGATGAAGAAAAGAAGAAAAATAAAAATAAAAATGAAGAAATGTAAAAGGAAAAAAAAACAATAGGGTGATTATAATATAGGGAAAAATAAAGACAAATCTAATTTATCTTATATCTCAATCTACCAAATCATCTTTTCTCATTGATTGGGAGAAGATTTTTATTCAAAAATGGTAAAATCACCATATTAGTCATTCATCTTCCCCCTACTTAACACAAGTTTCCCACATCCTTAATTTCTTATAAAAAAGGTCCAAAATTCACCTAAATTAATTCCAACAAAAACCCAATCCAAAAATAAATTTATCCATCACCAAGCCAGGTCAACACTCGAACGTTGACTCAAGAATTTGGGGCGTTACATTCCCATCGGCTGAATTGGACCACCATCTGAAATTTTTTGTATATTCTTTGCCATGGTTTACTATCAACCCGTTCTGACTCAGAAATTCTGAGTTCATTATTTATTTAATATTAAAATGTAGAAAATATTATTTATATAATTTAACTTAGGCTCAATGATTTATTTGGTTTTCTAACTTCACAAAAAAGTCATTTTAGCCCTCAGTTTAACTTTTTGTCTCTTTTAGCCATTAAACCTGTTGTTTATTAAATCACCCCAAAATGGGTGAAAAAATTAACGTCTGTTAACTTTGCTAATATGGCATCCACGTGTATGATAAACAATTAATTTAAATTTTAAAATTTTAAAAATATTAAAAATATTAAAAAATTCTTATAATTTCTGTACTTTTTTAATAATTTCATTTTTTTAAAAATAATTTTTATATTTTTTGAATTTTTAAAATTTTAAAAAATTAGTTGTTGACGTGACATACACATGGTAATCGACGTAGATGCCATGTCAACAAAGTTAACATACGTTAACTTCTTCATCCAATTTGGGGTAATTTGACAAACAACATGAGTTTAAAGGCTAAAAGAGACAAAAAAAATTAAATTGAGGGTTAAAATGACATTTTTTGTACAGTTGGAGGGCCAAAAAATACATTATGTCTTCAATTTAAATAAAAATATATGTATTAAAAAATAAAATTCGGTAATTGACTCAAAGTCAAATTTATTTTATCTCAAAACCGTTCAATCGTATTGTTAAGGTTGTTTGAATCAGATTTGATATGCTGATTGAATTGGAAATCGGAGAAGGTCGTTGAATTAAGCAAAAATTGATTGATCCAAATTTTTAATAATTTTTTGATAATTTATTTAATTAAATTGGATCGATTTGATCGAACTAGTCGAACTAATTAACCTAATAAACCAATGATTTCACTAGTTCAACAGTTAATTTAATTTTAAAAACCTTTGTAAATCATTCTAAATGAATAACCTCACTATGAAATTTCCTTAGAAGTCTTTCAAAAAAGAATAAGCAATTAACACTGTTTGGCACTTTCATTAGTGATGGATGATGCATATATAATCGAAGAAAGAGAGAGATAATAAATAATTGACTTCAAAAACAATAAACAGTGGCTTTACTCATAAGATAAGCATGAACCCATGCACCAAAGTCGAGTTAAATTTTGGCATATTACTCTTAAGAAATGACCTACATCACCCAAGGCTTAACGTTTTGATTCATCTAATCACACCTAGAGGTTTAATTTAACAGATTTATTAGTATCCGTTGAAGCTGATTTCTTAATGGTAGTTAGTAGACTAAAACATATTTAATGTGTATGGTTGGATTATAGTTTCGGGTTTTCAACTTTCAAAATCAACCACTTTTGATGATTTTTTAACTTTTCTCTCAAAGTTTGCTTGAGATTATTTGTTAACAGCCTTATTTGAGCTGTATATTTTCTAGAGAAAGGATTGTATGAAACAGTGACGCCATGTCATCTGTATCCCTTTCCAATAGTTTTATGCCACATCAGTATTTTCATCCTGAATTTTAGGAATTCAATCTTGAAAAAAGTCAAATCTAAATTAAAATCCTAAAATTTAGGATGAAAATATTGATTTGGCATAAAACTATTGGAAAGAGATACAGATAATATGGCGTCTGATTCATACAATCCTTTCCCATATTTTCTATTATGGTTTAGCTGTGATCTTGTAGTAAAACTTTAATTACAGTGAAATTTTTTGTGGACTTTCAAAGTCCCATAATTTTACCCTTTCCCAACAAATAAGGTAAATTTTGCATCTGGCACGGTGTCAAATATAGTGGTCACTTCTTGAGTTACTTTTCTCAAAACTTGTCTCAACAAATCAAAAATAAATTTATTTGAAAAATAAATAAAATTTATTATATATATAATCTACGTTATATTATTTTGAAAGCATTTTTTATCTTCCATAAAAGAGTGTTTTGATCTTTTCAAGACATTTTTTTATATAAAATCAATAAAGATCTCATACACGATGAGATAAACATCATGATTTTAAACATTCAATTTTACTATTTTAATTAAAGATTTATATAAATATATTTTTACATATTTATTTTACTCACATCATTAATCATATCACTAACTTACTTAAATTTTAATAAATTGATATATGAATATTTATATTAATTAAAATTTGAAATATTTGTGTATTCATATAGTTAATCATATGATATTTTGTTACTGCTAACTAAACAATTCAAAAGGGTAAAATAGAGGAAAAGACTCGTAAATTTCACTGGCAATAAACTAGATATCCCATAGGCTAGATTGAACCATTATCTTAAAAAGTTATATTCATTTGGCATGATCTCATTCGATAATTCGAGTTTATCATTTATTTAAAATTATTTTCTTAAAATATTAATATATATTTTATATAATTTAATTTAGATAAAATAATTTTATTTCAAACCAATTCAAATATACATAATCATATGAGCTAAGAATATTAGTCGAAAACTATATATAATAAATTTATTTGATACAATATAAAGTTTTATATAAATGTTGTAATAAATCAATTTTGACCTGGCCTAGACCCAAAAATAAATTAAAATAAATCTTAATAATCCATATAAAACAGTCCAAATTACAAAATAACAGACCTAAAATACAACAAAACCCATAGCCCAAAATTAACTCTAGCCCAACAATCTCACAACCTTAACATTTTTAGCAAAAAGAAAAGGTAGAAACCTTAGCCGCCGCCACATGCCAGCCACTGCCTCGCACGCGTTTGACACCCCTGCCACCACCACCTGCAAGGAAAGATGAACACGCAACAACAAAATGCGCCAAGCAGAAGAAACAACATAGAAACAGACAAAAAAATAGAAACTAACAATTTGTAATCCGGCTATAAAAGCCACAAACAGTTTCTTTGTATTTTTTCGAACAGACAAGTAATCAAAAATTGTATATTGAATATAAAAAAGGTGATTTCTTTAATTTTTATTTTATGTTATTTTTACTCTTAATTTTTTCTTCTTTTTTCTTATTTATTTTACATACGAAAATATAAAAAAGGGAAAGGAAAACTCACCAGAGTGATTCTGCGTTCTCTTCATCGGAAGCTCTTCCTCCAGCATCGAACTCGGCCCAAGGAGAGGGTGGAGGGTCCTTTTCTTTTGATTTTTTTCGGACTAGGAAGGCTTTGCCTTCAGATCTATTTTAAAACGGACTAAAAAACTTGATTTTGCGCGGCTTCTACCACCGTCCACGGTGGAGCCACGGTAGAGGTGCGGTGGACCGGCAACAGACCCTAAGGCTAGGCTTGAAACCCTAGCAGAGAAAAGGAGGGTTTAAATTATTTTTTTTAAAAAAACAGTGGCGAAATGAGTTTTAAAAAAATTGATTTAAATAAAGATACAAAACGGCGCTGTTTTGAGCTAGGGTTCACAGACGCCAAAACGGCGTCATTTAAGGCAAACCCGCACGTGACCCGACCCTCTCCGGGGATCCACGTGTTGTCAATGTTTGGGCTATTTGGGCGACCAGCCCTTCCGCTTTTGCGCTTTTGTGGCGCGCTTCAGTTTAGTCCTTTTTCACTTTTTTTTAAAAGTTTGGCCACTGAACTTTTTACGCGTTTCAATTTAGTCCCTGGCTCGCTGATCTCCAAGAGAAGGGACGCGTGTCTAGGGGAATTGGGTTATTTGCCCATTTGGTCCCTGTTTGTTTTCGCGCATTTCTAATTAGTCCTTTGTTTTTTTCTTTTCTTAATTTATCCTGTTGATTTAATTTGGTTTACATCTAGGCCCATTATTGTTTTTGTTTATTTATTTATTTTATTTTATTTACCTTTTATTTGTTTTTTATTTTTGGTTTTATTTTATTTTCATTTGGCATCCATTTATCTATTTCGTTATTATTATTATTATTATTATTATTATTATTATTATTATTATTATTATTATTATTATTATTATTATCTATTGTGTTTTTATTTACAAATTGCTCTCCTAACTTCATTTATATTTTAATTTGCTCTTTTTTTTCAATATTTTACAAACTACTTTCTTCAATATCTGTTTGTGTATTTATTTATTTATTTATTCACTTGTCCTTATTATATTTTAAAATTGGTTTTGTCTTGTTTGGTGCCTATTTTATTTTTGTTATTATTGAAACTATTTGTTGTTTATTTTATTTTATCTTTTTTGATTGATTGTATTAGTATTAAAGTGATATTATGTAATTATTGCCATTATATGTACTAAGAATTATTTATTAGTATTTTCATATTGTTGTCATTCATTGGTATAATATTTTATTCATATACCATTTTTTAAATATTGCATTAATTTTCACCCAAATTAAAAAAAGAAAATTTTTAAAATAGGTAATATTTCGCATTTTGGAGATTCGAGAAATCGTACCCTAATTTACGGGGTTTCGATTTGCTCGTTAAACCTAAATAGCCAAATATTCTTTTAAAATTAAAATACATAAGTTTAAATGAAAAAAATGTAAAGGTAAGCTTATTCTCGAGGGTTTAAAATGCCATGTCCTAACTTACGGGATGTGACATTTGTTATCTTGAGACGAGAGGGACTTTGACATTCGTTTGAATTTATTCAAGCTTTTTTTTAAAAAAAATAATATTAATAAAAAAGATGAATCGTATTGTAAATTCTTTCAAGCTTTCAAATTTTCGACATTAAGAAATTAATTAATCAATTAGGTACCAATTTTGGGCATTATGAGGGTGCTAATCCTTCCTCAAATGTAACTGACTCCCGAACCCATTTTCTCGAATTTTGTAAACCAAAATCATTGTTTTAGTAAATCAAAATATTTTATTAAAACGATCAAAATACGAGGTGATTTGATCACAACTCATAAAAAAGGATCGGTGACGACTCCCATTTTATTTTCAAAATAAAAGTCAATTTCAAAAAATAGTTTCGACAAATATTGTGTATATAATAAATAAACATTATAAAAAATAAAATATTTTGTACATATAATGTTTAAATAATTTCTTTTTAAAATGTATTAAAAAAATATACTCGTGAGGAAGGGTTAAAACAATGTAGATGGTTTCCAAATGTCTATGGTCCGACACGCTTTTGCAGTTGGTAAGGGTAGTTGACTTTAAAAACAATAGCTTTACTCGTAATCCAATATTCTTTCATCAAATCCGGGGAACACCAATATGCTTGCTTCAACATCTTCTTCTTCTGCTGTTGATATGATCAAAGCAAGGACATATGATGTTTTCCTTAGCTTCAGAGGCGAGGATACTCGTGATGGTTTCTTAAGTCATCTGTATAATGATTTGTGTCGAAAGACTATCGAAACTTTTATAGACAGCGAAAAGCTTCGAAGAGGAGATAAAATTTCCGAGGCACTGTTGACGGCCATTCAAGGATCAAGGGTTTCAGTAATTGTTTTCTCCAAAGACTACGCTTTTTCCAGATGGTGCTTGGACGAGCTGGTCAAGATCATGGACTGCAACAAATGTGTTGTTCCTGTATTTTACGGTGTAGACCCCTCAGATGTACGGAAACAAAGAGGGAGTTTTGCAGATGCATTTGCAAAGCTTGAAGAAAATTTTAAGCATGAGCTTGGAAGGGTGAAGGCCTGGAGAAGTGCTTTGACTGCGGCTGCCAATTTATCCGGTTGGGATTCACAAGTTTCTCGGTAATTGCAACTCCTTTTCTTTACATTCAATCCTTTATTTTTAATATATATATATATATATTGATTTGGAAGAAGAGAGATTCAGCACAGACTTTTGTTTCAGGCAGTGATTCATTCATGCTACCTACATACTTTATATGAAAGATTTAACTTTTCGATTTTTTAAAAATATTTTTGTCATATATTGAAGGACCATAATTTTGTAGGCATAGAGATCAACTTTTTTTTTAGTTCACGACACCTTCATACGATTCTCTCATGCATAAAATCTATTGTCCAATCTATTGATATATTTATTTCCAAGAAAAAAAGTTATAATTTGAGGATATAAAAAGGGCTGCAAATAGTGAAATTTGAATTTTAGATATATAGTTGAATGTCTTTTTTAAAGTGACCCTATGAATCAATTGAGTTAAATTTGGATTCACTTTTTCATTTTTATTCATGTGCTTCTGTTTCCCTTTTATTTCTATCTTAATTTGTTTCTTCATTTGATATATAGGCCTGACTCAATACTGGTAGATAAAATTGTCAAAGATATAATGAACAAACTGAATTGTGGAACCTCAAACGCTAATTTAGAAGGTCTAGTTGGAATTGAGAGGCGGATGCAGAAAGTTTTGTCATTATTTCAAGACGAAATCCCAGATTTTTGAAACTAGGTATTTGGGGCATGGGAGGTACAGGCAAAACTACACTCGCCGAAGCAATTTTTCACCATGTTTTAAATGGTTTCCAAAGTTACTTCTTTCTTGCAAATGTGAGAGAATATGAAGAACGAGGAAAATTATTTAAATTGCGTCAGAAATTTCTTTCAGCCATATTGGAAGATGAAAATTTATGTATCTCAACTTCCAGAATTGGATCAGGCTTTCTTCAGGATAGGCTTTCTAGGAAGAAGGTTTTGGTAGTTTGTGATGATGTGTCAAAATTAAGCCAACTCGAGTTTTTATTGGAGGAAACAATCGACTCGGTCCTGGAAGTCGAGTCATCGTTACAACTAGGGATAAACAAGTGCTTATCCAGTATGGGGTTGATCTCATTTATGAAATGGAGGAATTAGATGACGATGAATCAATTCAGTTCTTTTCTCAACATGCCTTCAAAAGCAATAATCCCATGGAGTAACATCTATCACAGATGGTTTTAAGTTTTGCTAATGGAAACCCATTAGCTATTAAAGTTATCGGATCCTCTCTTTGTGGCAAGACCAAAAGCTACCAAGAAAGTGAAGTAAAGAAACTAAAGCAAGTTCCCAACCCGGACATTCAGAAACTGTTGAAATGGAGTTTTGATGGACTAGAATGTGAAGAGAAAGAAATGTTTCTTGACATTGCTTGTTTCTTTAAAGGGATGGATCGAGACATTGTAACATGGATTATGGATTCTTGTTATGGCTTTGCGTATTCAAGAATTGAGAACCTCATTGATAAATCTCTTATATCTGTTTCACAAAATCAGATAGCAATCCATGATTTATTGCAACAGATGGGTTGGAATATTGTATGCAATGAATCACCTTTAATGCTTGAAAAACGCAGCAGGAGGTGGATTCCTGAGGATAGTTATGATGTGCTAACAAAAAACAATGTAAGGGCCCTGTTCATTTCCTTCACTTATACATGCATGTATATGATAATTACCTTGAGTTCATGTTTTTGCCTATATCTTGTTGAGGCTCCCTATAATTGCCTTTTCCATACTAGAGGATGAGGTGGGGAGATCTTGAAGATGCTATTTTAGAAGAGTTTGAAGGACTTGAACTTTGTTTTTTGCTTTCCTCTTGCTATTGATGTAACATTGAAGAAACTTGGAAAAAAAATTTAGAGAATTATTGGAAGTAATTAGTAGTAAAGAAAAGATTCTGAGATAGAATTTTCTTTAGGGCTTTTGATGGTTGAGGAGTATTCCAAATAAAAGTTCAAAATAAAATATTTATGCTCCTTTTGGAAACTTAGAATTTGAAAATTTGGATTTAGATTTCAGTTATTATATAAATGGTAAAAATTAGATTTGTCTATGGGCTACGTTGGGTCCACCCAACAAATAGGAGGGTTTGGATAAAAAAATATAAGTTTAAAAAATGAATTTTGACCAAAAAAAAAAGGCCCATTTAAAAAACGAATTGAGCCTCAATAAGATTTTTTGGCCCAACGGCCTAACCCGATTTTCATTTTAAAAAAAAAATCTTACTATTTTTGCTGCTATTTTTCCATGTTTTGTTGCTATTTTCCCATTGTTTTATTATAATTTCACTATTATGTTATTATTTTGTTGTTAATGTTTATATATTGTATAACACTTGTTTTATTGTTAATTTTGCTACTATTTTAGAAGCATTTGCTTGTTAAGTTGCACTTATCTTAGTGTTACGTAAGTATAAGGACATTTTTAATTTATTTTTAATTTGTTGGGAAACATTTATTTTAATATTTTTAGTGTATTATATTTTTAAATTTATTTATATAAAAATTAAAATTAAAATTTAAAATTAATCTGATGCAGGTCTGGTTTTAGCATTTTTATCTGAACCAACTTGGAAAAAATCTAGGCTCATTTTTCAAGTCAGGCCAATGCCTAGTAATCGAGCCTAAAATTTTGTTATGGCCTGACCCGTGAACAACTCTAGTAAAAATGAAATGCATATATTATAGATAGATTAGTTGAGATTCAATCTAATATATATTAAAAAAGAAAAGTAGAAAAGTATGGATTTATCAAATTCAAAAAAAAATAAGATTTTAAATTTATTAATAAATAGGCTTCTAACAAAAGCTTAGATTTGAAAAATAATCATAAACGTTACATTTCCAAGTAGTTTATTACTCAATTTACATTGTTTTTTAAATTTCAATCCAAATTCTAAAACCCTAATTCTCAAACGCTACCTAAAAGAATTGTGAATAACTTTTAACAATAAAAACGACACAAGAGTAGGAGTTTTGGTGCCTTATAGTTTACTAAAAATTTCAAATTTAACAAACTCCAACATCATTTTCCAACTTCTAATAATTAATTTAATGTCCCTTAGCAGTTCTTCAAAACTTCAAATATTATAAATAAAATTTCAATGTTATTTTTTTATGTCATTTTGTTGTAAATTTTTTAGCTTTATGTTAGAACCTTTGATCATTCAAACAAATTTTGGAACATGCATATGCCTTTTCTTGTCTCATGCACTGTTTAGATATATTTTAAAGCATGTGCATATTTCAGTCAAAGATCATTCAGGTTGGGATTCTTGACATTAAAGAGCCTTGATTACATCTAATTTAAACCAGCAAACGAGGAGATAATTTCATGATAGAATATGGAGCAATTATCCTCGTTCAACCGACAGCCTTGGAGATGAAAGAAAGAAGTATCCTTATCCTTTAAGAGTTTTCAAGTTGATGGAAGGTTGTTTTATAAAGAGATTTGTTTGAATATTTTTCTAAGATAATTTATGAAGATAATTTTTAGCATCTAAACATGCAATAAAGATTTATCTTCTAGCTATCGATCACGTCGAAGGAGAGCCTATAAATAGGATCAACTTATTTTTTAGATATGTTAGACTTTTATAGAGAGATATTATATGTAATGTAAGGTATTTGGGAGAAGTGGTTTGTAATAATTAGACTTTAGCAAATAGTTGTACGTAAATATTGTGTATTCATTCTCCCTTTATTTGTCCCTTTGACTCACATACAGTTTAGATTTGTTATGCAAACTTTTTAACTTTATCCAACTTTTGTTCCGGCAGAAGATAAAAACGAAACTGTTTTGAGCAACTTTCTACAACATCAATAATTGAAACGAAGTACAAATCATGGTTTATGTGATTTTCAATTTTGAAATAATTTGCAACATAAACATATAAACCTATCACAAACAAAGTAATACTTGATATTTTTCAACATAAAAACACTCCATAATTTATTGAACATAAACATAACACATACAAACTAGTAGTCATGTAAGTAATGATACGATCATTACAAGAACATCATTGATGATGGTGATGTGGTAATTGCCATGGGTCATGAAGCATGGGGGGAAACTTTATTTATTTGTTAATTTATTACTAGCATAACTTCACCCACATCCATATCCATAGACATAATAACATATCATCCATAGGCCCATAGCTTTATTTTTTACCACATTCAGGGAGGCCTGCAGTAAGCACTGTTACCTTTACACTTATGATGCGGTGCCGGTTTTGGTATGCATTTTGTTCCACGGCCACATACTTTTCCTTTGCCTGCACCACCTGCAACAATCATATATTATGTCCATCTATGCATACTGTTAATTATATATATATATATATATGGATGTCTATATAAACATAAAGACTAGCTGCTGAATCTTACCCAAGGGCTGGTCCTGGATAGGCATGGCGAAAATGGGAATAAAGAAAGAGGAAGCTAAGAGAACACAAACTAAAAGAAACAGTGGCTTCATTTTGGATTACAGCTAAGTAGGTTGAGTTCATCTCCTCTCTCCACTCCTATTAATAGCCCAATTTCAAGTCTTTTGTGGATGAAAATAATATTAAATAAAAATAATAAAAGTGAACATTAGTGATGAAAAAGTAGAATTATGAAATAATATTTATTTTGACCAGATTAGATCTAAAAGTATAAATTTATAATTAATTTTAATATTAAAAATAAAAATTATTAATATAATATATTTATAATTATATTTAAATAAAATATTTTTAATTACAAAATCAATTTTTTATACAATAAAATTTCAAATTCACATACTTATTTAAATTATTAATTTGAAAGCAAGGTTAACCCAAATTCCTTATATTGAGTGCACTAACTCTGCTTTTAGGATCAATTTTCCACAAAGCAAAAAGAAAGCAATCAATGCTATTGTCTCTTTCATGACATCTATTTATATAATTTACAGAGGAAAATATATAATATTGACCCCAAGTCAAGTGCAGATTTTGCTTTCACCAAAAAGCAAGCGAAGATAATAAATTTGGACATGAGAGAATGATTCCTCACGTCACTGACGTCATTTATGCTACCATCATATTCCTTTTTCCTCTTTTACATGTTTCACGGGTGAGCAAAATTCGATTCGATTCAAAAAAATCGAAAAAAAATTTAAATTTCAAATTATTCGAATCGAGTTAATCGAGTTAATCGAATCAACTCGAATTTTGAGTTTCGAATTTTGAGTTCGAATCGAGTTAAATTTTCGAATTCGAATAACTCGAATAATTCGAATAAATCGAATATAAATTATATATATTTTTAAAAAAAATTTAGGCTTTTTTTACAGACCCATTTCCCCCCCCAAGCCCGTCACACTCAGCCCATTTTTTTCCCCAAATCCCAATCCCCCAACCCGATTCCTCCCCCCAAATCAAACCCCAAATCAAAAAGAAGTTCTCATCTTCTCAGGACTCCAATCGTGCCATCGTCCATTGTAGATTGCCGATTCTTCCCAGCTTTCCAATCGTGCCATCGTCCCTCGCAGATTGCCGATTCTTCCACAGCTTTACTTCTCGTTCTCGTTCTCGTTCTAGTTTATTTCAAAACCTTGCATCTATTTTCTATTCTCGTTCGATCTCAATCTCAAATTTTCTACATTGCGCTTAAGATCGTAAAAGCTTTATTCATTTCAAAGCTTTCGGGTTTCAAACTTGAGCCTTTGTTTCTATTTTTTCGCGATTATATTTTTGTTTACTTTGGTTCCGTTCGTTTGTAAAATGAGGAAATGAATGATTAATGAAAGTCTTTCTTTGAGCAATGAGCATAACATTTCTCGGCTCATTATACAAATTTATGGTTTATTAGCGACATTTGGATGTTTTTCGTTTCATTGTTAGATTAAAACACTAAAAACACCGGTTGGGTGAATGTGATAGTCTTAAAGATGACGCTAGTCGCTAGTGAAGAGAAGGGGAGCGTGCGGGGCTTTTGAGTTCATGGTCTCGAGATCAAAACTTTGGGCTTTCCTTTGCATTGCATTTTGGATTCTTAAGTACTTTTCCGTTCTTTAGGACTCAATGAAGTGAATGATCTTTGTGAGTTCAAAATTTCCCAACCTTATGAAGGTTTATATTTGAAGTTTCAAGAGATAATGACTTGGGATTTTTCTTGCTCATGATATGATACGTTTACTCTTCATTAGATTAGATATCCTTTTGCCGTAGCCTCGAACGAAGCGAAAAGAACAATAGGCTTGAATCGAGAGTTATAGCCTACATTGAAGAAAGCTAGAAAAGGAATTTTGGTAAACTAAGAATGAAAACTTGATCTTTGTTATTCTACATATGATTCTAAATGCCTTTGGTAGTATAATATGCGGTATGGTTTTAGAAACAAATGCATCATTAACCTTAATATGAAATTTTGAATTAAAACTTGAAGCATTTTGTTTTGGAATATTTTGTAACACCCTAAAATCGAGTAAATATATATTGCATGATTTGGTGTTTAGATTTTAAAGGAAAATTTCTTACTTTTATTTTCGTGTTTATTGAAGTCCTAAAGAGGAGTATAGCATAATTTGGATAAGGAATAAATTTAATATTTGAGAATTTATTGAAGAGAAGCAAGTGTCATTAATACTTAAGTTAAATTAAGTGTTAATGAGTGACATAAGTTGAGTCGTGGCATGGTGGTGTTGGCGCATGAGTTATAGCATGAGGGAGAGGTTGAATCCCTTGTTTAGCATCTAAATGAATTTTATTTTAATTTTCTGCACATGTATAGCAAGTGTCGGCCAAGAGCATATATGGTAAGTGTTGACCATGTTATTTTTGGTTAGTGTATCAAAGGATTAAGGAAATAGTTAACTTATGGCATGGAATCAAAAACTTAAGGAAAGATATGGGGACATAAGGCACATATCAAGGAAAAATTTTGGAAACAAAATCATGGCCAATTGACCATGTTTTTGGACGGCAATTTGGTCTATAGGGGGAGCCGAATTTTTGGTGATAGTTTGGCTAAGAATTGAATTTTCTCTTTGGTCATTCCTAGCATCCTTGTGTAGAATTTTGCTTTCCTCTTCTCAACTTTTTCCTTTGGCCAAAATTGAACCTTGGTAAAGCCAAATTCTTTTGACCATTTGGTCACTTTTGTTCATCTTTTGAGTTTTCTCTTGTGCTTCTTCATAGTGCCGAAATTGTTAGTACCAAAAGCCATTCTTTTTCTTTTCTTTTTACCATGGCCGAATGTACCTAGCTCCTAAAATCCATCTTTTCTTCTCTTCTCTTTGAAATCAAACAACATCATCACCATCTCTTCTTTCATATTTTATTTCTTTTCACTCAAAGTTTCTCCATTAAACTCTCTCATGGCCGAATGCTAGAGTGCCCATAGCGAATCTTTATTTCTTTTCTTTGATTTTCATAGCAAATCTTCATCCATCACAAACACCATTCTCAATCCTTTCTTTTCGATCGTGGAAAATAGGTAAGGATTCTTTTTTTCTTTTCGTTTTTGATTAATTAATAGTGTTATGGCCGAATATTGATGGTGTTATGAAGGACCATTTGGATCGAAATAAACGTTCGTTCTAATAACGTTTCATTCGTTATTATATAGTGCAATAACGGAAGATCGGAACTCAAGTGTTCGGGAGAATCGTAGAAACGTTGGAATCGATTTATTGTGGTAAGGAAATCACATCCTTTAAAGCCTCTAGTAATTCAATATTATTTTAGATTGGATTAATGTTCCTTTGATCTTGAAGACTTTCAAAATAGGGAAGAAAAGGGCGGTGTTTAGTCATATTAAGAGGGGCGGATCCGTAAATCCCCCATTTAAACGAAGAGCGGTTTGGCGGTCAGGATTTTCCATAGGGTTGCGGACCATCTTTCGAAGGAAGTCAATTATTTGAGGTGGTACGAACTTCCGAGCCTTTATCGTTGGTGGATTCTCGGCGACTAACGAACCAATAAGCGAGGAGAAACCAAAAATCAAGTGATTCAAAATCAAGAGGGTAAGATTTTGGATCTATTATCGATTAAGTATATTTATCTGAAATAGTGTTCTAACGGATCGAAATATGTTTTAGGCGTAGAGAGCGAGAAGGATTAGTACTCTCGGTATCGAGGTGTGTAATTTCACACTTTTCTCGGGTTGGATATCAATTTCGGTATTGAAGTAAAATCGTAAAACGACTAGATCGGTATAAACGTAACAACCGATATTTTGACGAAAATACATGAAAACGACTAAAATCGTGAAAATTACAAAACGCCGAGAAATTACTTGTTAATATGTAAATTGTATGTTTCGTGAAAATGGGTTGTAGAATATGCTAGATCGATAATTAGGCCGAAAACTCTGTTAAATTGATAATCGGGCCGAAACCTCTGTTTGGTTGTAAATTGGGCCGAAATCTCTGCAAGATCGATAAATGGGCCGAAAACTCTGTTAAATTGATAATCGGGCCGAAATCTCTGTATGAATGTAAATTGGGCCGAAATCTCTGCTAGATCGATAAATGGGCCGTAAACTCTGTTGAATTGTTAAATGGGCTAAAATACTTGCTAAATCGTAAAATTGGGCCTAAGTTGATAAATAGTTAATTAGGCCAAAGTGTTATTTTGGGCCTTAATAAAGATTTGGAAATATTAACTTTTGTTAATGGGCCTTTTTATAAAATTATTGTATGACCATAGATTACTATTGCATACATATTGCATGGGTTGGGAAATGATGAAGAGAAGAAGGCCTGTTGCCAAAATCTAGTTCGGTGGCTCGCCACAAAATTATGGCTTTTGCCTCTAGTTCGGTGGCTCGCCACAAAAGTTATAAATGGCTATTTGCCTCTAGTTCGATTGGCTCGCCACAAAATAATAATTGGCTCAATGCCTCTAGTTCGGTGACTTTGTCACAATCTAGTTCGGTGGCTATGCCACAAAATATAAATTGGCTTAATGCCTATGATTGGTGTGATGGCGGGGTGGGTTGACTTGATCCCACAGGTGTGATGGTTGATGCGGGGTGTGTAGCGGATGGAACTAGGTTTGGGAGGAAAAATTCATTTTTTACATGCATGCTATTAATTATGTTATTCATTATATTATTTTGCTTATGGGCTCAAGGCCCAAACCCGTAAATTGAAAATCGCCCGATGGACAAGTAAGTGAGTTATACTTGAGTTCTAAGTAACTCACCCCTTAAATTTTTCCATCTCGGGTAATGGAAATTGGCGTGGACTTGGGGCGAGGATGACTTCGTGGAGGCCATCTTGCAAAACATGGGTTTATTAAACTCGAACTTTTAATAAGTATTTTACTATTTTGGGTTAATGTAATAAAGGCCTCTATAAATAAATTATGGATTTTTATGTGTGTTTGGATTTTAAACTATATTTTGGACTTTTAAATATGGGCTATGGTTATATGATGTTTTATTAAAATAAATTTGGGTTTTCAAATATATGAAATTCCTTTATAAATATTTTATTATCGTTAACTCTTAAACAAATTACCTAAAGGTTTTGATAATACAATGTTAATAATGTTTTTCAACTAACGTTTTCTAATATTCATTAAATTAAAATACTCTTCGATTTTTATTAAACCCTTAATTAATAATAATATTGTAGTTTTCAACTTATTGAAGATTTTAAAATAGCTCGATTCATGTAACAAACCAAATCTAGTCTCAATGCATAGACCGGGTTTGGGGTGTTACATATTTACTTGATGATGTCTTAGGTGTGTAAAGGACTGAATTTTCCTTTTGGTAATCGATAAGGTGTAAATGATTTTTGTGTTATGGATGATTTGCTTATTGGTCTTTCTCTTATATTGCGATTGCATATCGAGGATTATACATTCTTAATCGGGTTTATCGATACTTAATCGAACCACACTATGTCCATTTGGATGCGTAAGTTCTTTCTCTCTCTCTCTTTCTCTTTTTGAGCATGCACTCTTTGGATGTTCTACATTCGTCATTGCATATGAATTTGTTTATGTCTTATTTTATTTTGTTGGTATTTCTAGGACCTCTTTGTCTACCAATAGTGGTTGTTACATCATTCAAAACTTAAAATTTAGTTGCTATGGATTATGATTTGAATTGTTATCGTAACATATTTGATTGTGGAGTTACTTTGGCAAAGTCTTTACTCTTTAGCATCCTCCTGGTGATATTTGATTAGCGTCAAGTTGGTTTGAAGTCTGTACTTAGCCTTTTCTCCTTGCCTTGCACAATTAAACATTAATTACTGATGCTGAAATTATTTTATTTTTGATTTTTTGTTTACGATTTGCCATTTGGGTTCGTTTCATAGAGTATGGTTATTCATTTTTAATACCTTGTGCATATATTTGTCTTGGATATTAATTTCTAATTGCTTGTACGGTCTCTTTAATTGAGCAATATTACAATGGGAAAACTACGCCAATGGTAGAATAGCTCGGTTGCGTCTACTTGGCTATCAAAACCTCATATAACTTGCTTCAACTGATAGATCATTAAGGCTTTTGCTATAGTAGTAAAAATGAAGTAAAATTAAGACTTTTGGTAATCTTTCAACTGTTAAAAATGAAGTAAAATTAAGACTTTTGTTTACTGGAAAGTCATTTGTTTTTGCTATTGTGGTGAGTCTTAGTCTCAACATTAACCAAAAGTATTTTGTTACCATACAATTCAATATACTCTTTACAAGTTTTTATTTTAATCATTAGTGATTGCAGTAAATGTTTACTTGCAGATGAGTGATCCAAAGCGAGATGGTTCAACTCAAAGTTCACAAAATTCTTCCCCAAGTAGAGATGATCAAACAACAACCAAGGAAAATGTTAGAAAAAGATTACTCCAAGGCGACTTGTTGGAACTATTTCACCAAGTATGTGACTAAAGAGGGGAGAAGAGAGCAAGGTGCAATGCATGTGATGTTACTTACACCATGGAAACAACTTGGGTTCTACAACAAATTTGAATAACCATTTGAAAACATGCCTAAAAAGACCTCGAGGTAATACTTCCGATCCAAAGCAATCAGAATTAACATTTGTGAATGTTAGCCAAGAAACAACGGATTTATCAACTTGGGTGTTTGATAAAGATGCTATTAGAAAAGCATTGGTTCGTATGATAATTGTGGATGAACTACCTTTTAAAATTGTAGAGGGAGAGGGTTTTAAATACTTTCTTTCTATAGCATGCCCACGTTTTAGTCTTCCATCTCGTTGGACAATTAGAAGGGATTGTCTTGATTTATTTAACTCCATGAAGAGTGTGATGAAGAATTGTTTTGAAAAAGATATAAGTAGAGTTTGTTTGACGACAGACACTTGGACTTCATTGCAGAGGATATCTTACATGGTTTTAACAGCACATTGGGTGGATGATGAGTGGAGGTTGCAAAAAAGAATTATAAATTTTTGCCCAATATCCGCTCATAGAGGTGAAAGCATAGGTCAAGCTATTGAAAATGTCTTGAGATTGGGGGATTGAGAGGTCTTCACTATTATCATTGATAATGCATCCGCCAATAGTGTTGCCATTGAATATTTGAGAAAGAAATTGAATCATCGAAATGCTTCTGTTGCAAATGGAAGATTTATTCATATGAGATGTGTTGCACACATTCTTAATCTCATTGTGCAATACGGTATTAAGGATGTTTACGTATCACGTGGATCGAGTTAGAGGTCTTTGTGAGGTATATAAGAGCATCACCATCAAGGTTGATAAAATTCAACCAACGGTAAAAGAAGAAATGATAGATAGTAAGGCTCAATTGTGTTTAGATGTGCCTACTAGATGGAACTCAACATATATGATGTTAAAGGTGGTAGAAAAATATGGCGTGCATTTGAATCATATGTACGTGATGACCATAATTTTTTCTTGACCTTCTTCTTTGGAGATGGAGTTCCTACATTTGATGATTGGGAAGCTGTTCAAAGAGTTATAAAAGTATTAGAGCCTTTTATCATCTCACACTTGAAGGTGTCCGGATCTTTGCATGTTACCTCTCATTCACTTTTTGAAGTATTGACGGATGTGCATTGTCTTTTGATGGGTGGCAAAATTGTGGAGATCTAGACATAGTTTCTATGACTTCCAAAATGAGAGATAAATATAATAAGTATTGGGGTGAAGGAAACAAGATCAACATGCTAGTTTACTTGGCGGTCATCTTTGATCCACGATGTAAAATGAGTTTTTTGGGCTTTGGGGTCAACTTGCTTTTTCCTAATGTTGCTCATGACATTATGAAAATGATTGATAAAGAATTGCATTGCTTGTTCAACGAGTATTCTTCTAATGCAGGGAGAATTCAACAGTTTGAAGGTAGATCTAGTTCTTCGACAAATCTTTATAGTTCAATGGAAATAGATCAGTCAGAAATGAATACGGGCTTGGCCAAACAAAAATACCTTCAGAAGAAGAAACAAGTTGGATTAGAAAGCAAATCTGAGTTGGATAGATATTTGGGTGAGGATGAAGAAGTAAACAATTCAAGTTCATTTGATTTCTTGTTGTGGTGGAAAATGAACGATCCTAGATTCCTATTCTTTCACAAATGGCTCGAGATATTCTTGCTACTCCTATTTCAACAGTTGCCTCGGAAAGTGCATTTAGCACGGTGGGCGTGTTCTTGATAGTTTTAGAAGTTCTCTAACTCCTCTCATGGTCGAGGCTTTGGTTTGCACACAAGATTGGCTTGAAATCTAATGATACCATCAATCTTGAAGATTATGTTGATGAACTTCAAACCATGGAAGATGGTAATATATAAATTTTAATTTATAAAATAAGCTTTTGTGTTATTTATATAATTATATTAGTAAGCATAATTTAACTAACACTTTTGTTTTTAAATTTTCTAGACTTGTCAAAAATACACGAAGATCAAGAAGGTAATATACTTAGCATTAGTTTATAAAGTTAAATGTTTATTTAATTTTTTGCGAACATTTTTATCATTTAACTAACTCATTCAATACTTTTACTAGATGTTTCAAGATTATCAATGCCAGCGGTGCTTGAAGCACAAGAAGAAACTTAAACTATTCTATAATGGTTTTTGGTGATGTGTTATTATTATTAGTTTGGTTTGGTTTGTTGTTGTTGTTGGTTAATTTGACTTTTATTGTGTTCTTTTTTGTTTGTTTGGTGGTGTAGGTTTCTATTACATTTTGGACTTTTACTTATATTTTTTTATTATAATGTTGTTGTTTACATCGACTCATGTTGTTTACTTGGACTAATGTTATTTACATGGATTTTTACTTATGTTTTTTATTATAATCTTGTTGTATTGTTTTTGTTGTTTATTTGGACCCATATTGTTTATTTAGGTTGATGTTGTGTTGCTTTTATTTATTCACTTATTTACTTCAATTTTTGTTGTATGATCATGTTTAAAAACTTTAAAGAAAATTATTTTTTGAAAAATTACATAAAATAAACAACACTAAAGTCATTTTTTAAATTTAACTCGAACAAATATATTCGATTCGACTCGATTCAATTTCGTCTCACTCGACTCGATTTGAAAAATTTCAAATTAAGTTAGGATGATAAAATACGATTCGAAAACTCGATTCACTCAAAAATTTTTTATTCGATTCGATTCGATTCGATCGAATGCTCACCCCTATTTCACGTGGATTCTATTTTTACAGAGAATTGTTAGTATCAAAGATTGATTTTCACTAGCGGTGTCATTGTTTTTATTAGACAAAGCTCAATTTTACTTATAATTTGTAAACCATTAAATTAAAAGGAAAGCGATATAAATATACTTTTATTGTTGCGATAAAAAGAATGTCAATCGAGTTAATAATTAATCGATTCCTGTATCATTGTCAATGAAAAGATAATTACAATCTCTTAATTTTTATCATTTAAAAAAATTAAATTTCAATAGAAAAAATGCCTTATAAAATGATAATAGAAATTTTGGTTAACGTGGGATTGTTTTAGCCATTTATCATATGATGATGATGGTTGGTATTTTGAAATCAGGCATCAAAGTGTACATACATGAGGCATTGTTTAAATTCTATATTCTTGTTAACAAGAGGGGTCAAAAACAATGCGGTTCTTGCGAGGAATGGGAGATACAAATGATTTCTCTGGGCCAAACTCTTTTCAAAATGTCTAAGCAAAGAATAGGAAGATGCAAGCTACTCAATATAAAGAGAAATCTCGGATCAATATATCATTGATAGAAGACCGAATGTGAATTGGTGACCTGAACCGACTTTTGCTGATATTAACACTTTTATCTAAAATGTTGATATCGTGGTGGCAAGATAAGGTTATAAAGTATACAACAAAAATAAATAAATAGTCAAATGAATTTAAGAGTTTGAGATAACATGTTACATATTCAAAGTAATAAATTTGATTGTTTTTTTTTTTTAACTTTTAATTTCAGCACTATTTATAACCAATTACATTGAATTTGTTCAAATGGTCATGATATTGCAACAATATGTACGCGTCACGGAGTTAACATTTTAGTCTGATAAATTGCGCGGCTTTGGACGATTCAATTGCTTCAAGTATTCCAAGTAAGTTAGCCTATCTCTTGAAAAGGCGAGAATTCTCAAAGAAATTATCTAAGACATTGAAACTAAGCAGAAGCAAACTCTCAAGGAAGAAGCTACGAGCGAACATAAAAGCCGCAAGAAAGCAAATGCACATCTAGTGTTTGAGTAAATACTCTCAAAGTATTCTATTACTTGGAATGAATTACATTGAATGTAAAATGGAATGATTAGAATTGAAGTGAATGCTTCTATTTATGGTTGAGCTCTATCAAATTCTACGGTACAATTTAAATTACATCAACGGCTAGGTTCAATGCCTACCGACAACATGAGAGTCCTAAGGGATTTAAACACTATAAAATATTATCCCTTAGAATTTACAATATTCATCATGGTAACTCTAGTTTACTAGAATGTTTTAATTGTGCCATCAATGCTTCAAGTAAATGGACTTCTCCGTGTGCTCCACAAATCATGCCATTTCATGTGGTTAAATGAGTCTCATAGCAATTTATCTCCATGGGAGATTCTGTGCACAATGCCCTCATAGCATCCTTGAAATAACACTATTTTAATTCATTTTAGAACCGCCACAATGTCTTGGTTGATTCTCAACTAGTCTTTCTATCTGATAGTTCCCTCCCTCGAAATATTTTTCTTGGCTTATGTTTCTATTTTCGTTTAACTCAAACTATATTTGCTCTTGTACATCTCGATCATAAGAGGTCATTACTCTTGATCCTCATAAGAGTTCCCCGTTATGACTTGCCTCAATCAAAATCCTTTTGATCTTTACAAATAGGCTTTCACATTCTCATGTTGAACACTAGGTTAACCTTAACTATTGTCGTTAACTTTGGTTTGTAAGCCTCTTGGCTTACCTGCTTAAAAACTTTGAAAAGGTCCATGTGTATTTTCCAAACCTATGGTAAGTCATATTGAAAAACACCAGAAAAGTTTTTAAGGTGCACGTCACTTTTGCATCTACTTGATTTAACTGCCTAGTTTGCATTACTTCTTTACATAGTTAGATGCAAAACCCATCTCTCTCTCATAGGTGGTAGTCCTATAGGAAACTCAACAAGTTTCACATCAATTTAGTGCACCTCTAGCATTTCCAAGGGGGATACCTTAGCACACCGATTCACTGACAAAAGCAGACTTTTAGCGTTTTTTGGGCATTTAGCGGCGTTTATAAGCGCCACAAAAAATATTTGCGGCACTTTTCCAAGCGCCATACAAAAACGCCGCTAATACTACCGCCGAAAATTTTTGCGGCGTTTATATAAAAAATGCCGCTAAAGACCATGGTTTTTAGCGGCGTTTGTAATAAAAGCGCCATTAAAACCATGGTCTTTAGCGGTGCTTCTTTTAAAAACGCCACTAAAAACCATGGTCTTTAGCGGCGCTTTTTTTAAAAAACGCTAAAAGTCAGGGCCTTTAGCGGCGCTTATTAAAAAAACGCCGCTAAAAGTCAGGGCCTTTAGCGGCACTTTTGCCAAAAATGCCACTAAAAGTAGGGCCTTTTAGCGGCGCTTTACCAAAAAACGCCGCTAAAAGTCAGGGGCTTTAGCGGCGCTTTCTCAAAAGCCGCTAAAAGTCCGGATTTAACTACGCTTTCCCAAAAACGCGCGCAAAATTTCTTGAGATTTAGCGGTAGCTTTTGTACAAACGACTAATTTGTCTGATTTAAAAAATAAAATTTTTTCAATATTATACCCCTCCTGCACTAAAAACCAACCAATAACAGTATATAATTCCAATGCAAAACAGCAAATTTAGCATAAAAATCACACCGAATACATTAATTCTAAATGATACTTAAAATTAAATAAATTAAATGAATGATAACTGAAAATATTGTAACAATAATGTTAAATGTAATAATGTCAAAACTTCTTACAATGAAAAACTAAATGTCTAAGATGGCGGTTTCTGCATTCTTTGAAACATCGTATCATATCTTTGAAGGCTGGTCTTTGGAGCTCTTCGTATTTTACGTTACGCTCGCTAGCATCGATCTCGCCTCTGCCTTCCTCGCATTGTCATTTGCCTCTCTTCTCGCTCTTCTTGCCTCCCTTGCTTGTGCCGCTTCCGCATCCGCTTTAAGCTGTTGCTGGAGTTCTTCATATTTTCTTTGAACATCAGCAATTTGCTACCTCTGCTCAACCGTGCTCTCTTGCATTTGAGCTATCTGGTTTTGTAGCCTTTGAACTTCAAAGACGAGATTGACCCGGAAGGTATGTCTTCTGGAGGCGGATCCAAAATATTAGGTCGGGTAACACGGATCCTTTAAATCGAACCCGACCATACCTTTCAAGGCGAAAACATCATTGATAATTCTATTAAAATATACTAAAGATTAGCGAGAACTATCGATCGAAGCGATCGTACCTTTCGGGACCCAAAACATCTGTAATAATTACATTATCAATCTCCTCAAGATTAACAGAACTATCGATCAAGCGGTACCGCTTCATACTCGACCTTCTTCTCCTTTAGTTTATCCTAATAAATCAACGAAAGAGTTAGAAAGCGGAATATATAATAAGAAAGAATGCAACATAATTGAACATTATAAATTTAAAATTATAAGCGATGAATTAAACTATTATAATTAAGCGGTAGAAATATTTATAAAAATAAAATTTTATTAAGTAAATATACCAAAATTTATGCGTTTTGGATGTCATCGGAGATCCATCCTTCTTTCTATCGTAATGTCAAAAAGTGACGCGTCCAACTTTTTGACCAATGAAGCTTCCTACATTTTAGCGAAAAATATAATTTAATAGTATAAAGTAATTAATATTTGTGAAATTAATAAATTATAATACCTCGGCGTCACTACACAATCAAAACTTCTAGAACTCAGGTAATGCGTGAATTTTTGTTTACATCTGCTTATTCCAACTCGCTCACGGTCCTACATAATGCAATTTGAATTATATATATAGTAATTACTATAAACCAAATAATTTATATGATTTTAGATGTACGTAATACCTCTCCTTTTTTGAATTCCAAAATCTAACTTGATCTTCCCATTGGTACCTCAACATTCCGGTGGAACATTTCTTAATTTTTAAATCGAGGCTTATGTCTTTCTTAAAATATTGTTTTTTGAGCGTGCTTTTATTGTCTCTCCATTTTTACCCAATGTCTTCTTAACATAGTCATCGAGACCTCTAAATTAAATCTAGCTTTGAAGAAAAAAGTATAAAAAGTTAATATAAATGAAAATTAAATTAAAGTATTATAAATTACATTCACGTTTTATTACCTTAATATTTTCGAGAGCCTGATTTTTGTTGGCATCAGGCATGTGATGCCATGATTCGTAGTTAATGGGCAACATATTGGGATTTCGTGCTAAAATGCCCAAATAGCCTCCTAACAGTCGAGCTTCAGATCCAACAGGCTGACCATCATTGTTTCTCCTTACTTTAACACGATCGTGAGGCTCTAAGTCGTATAAATCTTTAAGTAAGGTACGTCCCCGACCTCTGCGCGCGTCCCACCGAATTTGAAAAATGATATATTATTATATTAAAATTGAAAAATGAATCAATAATAAAATTCAACATGCATGTAAAATAAACTTAACATTACTTTCAAATTCTCCAGGCTCGTCATCTATGTCCGGCAGAGTAGAAGATCCAACAACTGTTTGATGTTCACTACTATTATCTTCTTCTGGATTTGGAGTTCACAGACAATATTTAAATCTCGTAATTGTCTTCTAGGCATTTTTCCTGCAATACACATGAAAATTATATAGCATGACCAACATGAAAATTATAATATTACATATAAATAATAAATCGCTAAATCTTACTACATCATATTTCGTAAATATCTTCATCCACATCCTGACGAACCCATTGAAATTGTTGACTAGTACTAGGGATATTTTCGATTAAGTCTTGTTCGGAAAAGGCAAAGTTTCGATCTTTCGACTATGTCATCTCTACTTCCACCGCCAATGTCGAAGAAGTCTCTAGGGGTGTTTCAAGTACAAAGTACCAACCTCATCAGTTGGATCTTCCGAGTAAAAAACTTGTTTAACTTGAGAAGAAAAACATCGACTCGTCCATCGATTGTTCTCGGTGTGAATTAATCGAGAGAAATTCACCATTGTAAAGCCATATTGATCGTTTTTAATTCCACGGTAGTATTCACATCAGCCCAATCACCTCGAAATAGGACAACTTTGCATTTGCCGTAATAATCCAACTCAATGATGTCGTAATAAGTCCGTAATATTCCAAATTCCCTTGGCCGGATTCTTGTCCCTAGCACTAGCATAACTTGTAATCGAAGAATTAACAACAATTTCGCAATTTTGGGTTCTCCTCAATCTCTCGCGATACCTTGTATGAAATCTATATCCGTTGATGAGGAAGCCACTATATCTTTTAACTATTCTGTTTGGACCTTGTGAAAGCCATTTAACGTCGCCATTTACTTCATTCCGACTCTAAACCTATTGAGTCGAAAGTAAATCGAGTAATTATGAATGTTATGAGAAAATATTATTACTTGTCAATGAAAATTTAAATTCCATACCATTTGGCTTAACCATTCATGGAATGATTACGTGAACAACTTATTAATTTCTCGTCGATTTAATCTTGAGATCGTGAACGAGCTCTCAATATTTGTTTCTACTCACTACGGTAAAAAGGTTTTACTTTGTTAGAAGACAAACAAATCATATTTGATGAGTATTTATCAAATTGTAGAATGTACTTCGAAATGGTTCCATTGAATCGTGATGAAAAGAACGTGTCGATGTGCTTGGACCCACGATCTATCGTCTAATTACGTAATTTCGACTCTGCCGATCGGTTCTCGAAACTTTGAAATAAATAAGTTTCACCAAATTATGATCTGTGAGCCCAACATTTCTACTTGGTGCATTCAATCTTGTTTCAACATCTTCCAAATACCTCGAGCAGAAAGTCATACATTCCTCCGCCAAGTATCCTCGCAATTGATCCTTCCGGATAACGCTTATTGCGGCGATATGACTTCAATTTGGAAAGGAACCTAAACACGATATACAACATTATCAAAAGTTAGAAATAAAGGCATTTAGTGAATGAATGAATATTTTGCAAATAAAGTATGACCTTTTAATGGGATACATCCATCGATAGAAAACGGGTCCACCAAGAAGTGCTTCACGCGGGAGATGAATTAACATGTGCACCATGATAGTGAAGAAGGAAGGAGGAATATCTTCTCCAGATTGTATAAAGTTAATGCGGCTCGATCTTGTAGTCTCTCAAGTTCTTGAACATTCAACACTTTACCATAAATGCCTTTCATTATATTTGACAGTTCAATTATTGGAGCCGTCACCTTTTTCGACATACAACACCGCATAACAACTGGCAGTAAGTCTTGCATCAATATGTGATAGTCATGCGATTTTAAGCCATATAATCTTCGATCCTTAAGACTCACACATCGCGATATATTTGATGTATACGCATCCGGAACCTTTATATCCTTCAACCTTTGTGCGAACACTTCTTTCTCCGTCTTGACATTGAAAAAATAGCGGTGACAATCGATATTTCATATTCGGAGTGCTCGGGGATGAAGCTCACGCCAATTCCATGTGGACTAAATTAAGCCGACTCGAAGATTATCTTTCGATTTTCCATCGACATTCAAAATAGTCCCAATGATGTTCTCGCAGACATTTTCTCTATGTGCATGACATCAAGGTTATGGCGTAAAATCGATGCTCCCAATAAGGCAACTCGAAAAAATACTTTTTTCCACAAGTGCCTCATTAGGATCATCCTCTTCACCAGATTCATCATCAAATTCATCCCTAAATCTTCTATTTCTATGCGGGTTTGCCGGTTGATTCATCTTTCCATAAATGAAATTTATATCTTTCAACATTAACAATATTTCGGATCCACCGATTTGCGAAGGAGCTGATCTGAACTCTTCAGTACCATCAAACTGAGTACTCTGAAATCTAAATGTATGATTTTTCGGTAACCACCGACGATGCCCCATGTAAGAAAACTTTTTCCCATTATATAACCATTGCGAACATGTCTGCGCAGCACAACACGGACAAGCATAACGTCCCTTAGTACTCCAACCAGATAAATTAGCATAAGCCGGAAAGTCGTTAATAGTCCACATTAATGCCGCATGTAAATTAAAGTTCTCTTTTCTCATTGCATCAAATGTCTGAACACCAGCCCATAGTTGTTTTAACTCGTCAACAAGTGGCTGCAAATAGACGTCAATATCATTCCCGGCCCTTTCTCTCCAGGTATAATCATAGACAAGATAAAAGAAGATTGTTTCATGCAAACCCATGGAGGCAAATTGTAGGGAACAAGCACCACGAACCAAATCTTGACGTTGTGCTCATAAGTTTGTAAGGGTTAAATCCATCGAATGCTAGCCCAAGCCTCACACTCAGGATCTCTTGCAAAGCTTGGAAATTTGGAGTCAAAACATTTCCAAGCTAAAGAATCTGCAGGATGCCTTAACAACCCATCATTGGTTCGTCCATCACGGTGCCACGTCATTGATTCGGCTGTCTTCGACGACATGAAAAGCCGTTGAAGCCTCGGTATTAGGGAAAAATACCGCAAAACCTTAACTGACTGCTTCTTTGACTGTGTACCGTGTTCGTCCTCATTATCGTCCTCTGTATTTCTATGAATCCAACGGGATTGGCTGCATACATGACAAAGACCTTTGTTGGTTTATCTGATCGCCAAGATACAACATGCGATCATTTGGGCAACTGTGAATTTTATTGTATCCAAGGCCCAAATCCTTTATCAATTTCTTCATGTCTTTAGAAGATCGAGGATTTTTGCAAGCGGAACATTTCTTGCGAAACTCTAACAAGCATTGTCAACGAGTTTCGGTCTACCCCCAAACATTTCAAGTGAAAAGACAAATACAGAATGACAGTTTGGAAAATTTTGATCCCTCATATAGTTCTTCATTCATTTCACCAAGTAACGCGTAGAACCTCGCCGCTTCTTCATTTGGCTGTTCATCCAGTACACTTCTTTCCCCTTCGGTGAAAGTATTTCCTCTAAAATTGTGATCATCGATTGCACCCAAGTCAGGTGGAAATGACCCGAAACCATCACTGCGCATATTAAAAGCATCCCGCAACATGTTTTCCATGTTATCATCACTAACATTCTGATTGAAACCACTATGAGGATACCCCAGATTCATCGATGAAGATGCTCGACTAGATGTAGACTCGCCATGAAAAAACCATATTTTGTACCCCCGGACAAAGCCATCAACAACTAGATGTTCAGAGACCACTTCACGATAATGCCGTTAATATTGCAACACTTCTTACGGGCAAAGAATCATATTCTCTTGGCTTGCATTTTGAAATCTGAAATTCAAAAAGTTTCTACTCCATTTCGATAGCCACATCTTACCCTTGACAATTTTATCCAACTCCTATCCATTTCGTAGTTGTTGAAGTCTAAAGTTGACAATAAATTATACGGCTAAATTGTTAATTAATAATTTATGTAAGTAATTTATGAAATTTGATCTTAAAATTAGGTAAGTTGTATTCTTTGAGATCCATCATACATGGCATTGTTACACCTAAGGAGGATCCATTATATCTGACAGTGAGATATAAGGCAACCCGTCAGGTTTCCAGCCTATATACTTTAAATCCTTTTTTTTTTTAAATTATACAAGTATTATGTAAGTTATGAAGTTTGATCTTAAGGAAATATTATGTAAGTTATGAAATTTAATCGTCAACTTATGTAATTTATGAACTTTGATCTTAAAATTAGATAAGTTATGTATTCTTTGAGATCCATCATACGTGGCATTGTTACACCTAGGGAGGATCCATTATATCTGACAGTGAGATATAAGGCAACCCATCAGGTTTCCAGCCTATATACTTTGAATCCTTTTTTTTTAAATTATACAAGTATTATGTAAGTTATGAAGTTTGATCTTAAGGAAATATTATGTAAGTTATGAAATTTAATCGTCAACTTATGTAATTTATGAACTTTGATCTTAAAATTAGATAAGTTATGTATTCTTTGAGATCCATCATACGTGGCATTGTTACACCTAGGAGGATCCATTATATCGACGGTGAGATATAAGGCAACCCGTCGAGTTTCGACCTATATACTTTGAATCCTTTTTTTTAATTATACAAGTATTATGTAAGTTATGAAGTTTGATCTTAAGGAAATATTATGTAGGTTATGAAATTTAATCGTCAACTTATGTAATTTATGAACTTGATCTTAAAATTAGATAAGTTATGTATTCTTTGAGATCCATCATACGTGGCATTGTTACACCTAGGAGGATCCGTTATATCTAATAAATGAGATATAAGGCAACCCGTCAGGGTTTCGACCTATATACTTTGAATCCTTTTTTTTAAATTATACAAGTATTATGTAAGTTATGAAGTTTGATCTTGAGGAAATATTATGTAAGTTATGAAATTTAATCGTCAACTTATGTAATTTATGAACTTTGATCTTAAAATTAGATAAGTTATGTATTCTTTGAGATCCATCATACGTGGCATTGTTACACCTAGGGAGGATCCGTTATATCTAACAGTGAGATATAAGGCAACCCGTCAGGTTTCCAGCCTATATACTTTGAATCCTTTTCTTAAAATTATACAAGTATTATGTAAGTTATGAAGTTTGATATTAACTTAAAATTAGGGGTTAAAGGTTATAGGTTAGGGGTTAAGGGTTAGGGTTTAATGGTTAGGGTTTAGGGGTTAAGAGTTAGGGGTATAGGGTTTAAGGGTTTAAGGGTTTGGGTTTAGGGTTTAGGGTTTAAGGGTTTAGGGTTTAGGGGTTAAGGGTTAAGGGTTAAGGGTTAAGGGTTTAGAGGTTTAAGGTTTAGGGGTTAGGGTTTAGGGGTTAAGAGTTAGGGGTTTAAGGTTTAGGGGTTTAAAGGTTTGGGTTTAGGGTTTAAAGTTTAGAGGTTTAAGGTTTAGGGGTTAGGGGTTAGGGTTTTAGATGTTTAAGGTTTAGGGTTTAAGGTTTAAAGGTTAAGGTTTAGGGGTTTAGGGTTTAGAGGTTTAGAAGTTTGGGTTTAGGGTTCAAGGTTTAGAGGTTAGGGGTTAGAGGTTTAAAGGTTTAGGGTTTAGGGTTTAAGGTTTAAGATTTAAAAGTTTAGGGTTTAAAGGTTTAGAGTTTAAGGATTTAGGGTTTTAAAGTTTTAAAGTTTTAGGGTTTCAATGGTGTAGGGTTTATAGCTGTAACAGTGTTATATTATTTCGATATTTAATTTCGTGTTTCGTTAAGATCCATTGTACGTGGCATTGTTAAACCTAGGGAGGATCCGTTATATCTAACAGTGAGATATAAGGCAACCCGATAGGTTTCCAGCCTATATACTTTGAATCTTTTTCTTAAAATTATACAAGTATTATGTAAGTTATGAAGTTTGATGTTAACTTAAAATTAGGGGTTAAAGGTTATAGGTTAGGGGTTAATGGTTAGGGGTTAAGGGTTAAGGTTTAGGGGTTAGTGGTTAAGGGTTAGGGGTTTAGGGTTTAAGGGTTTGGGTTTAAGGTTTAGGGTTTAAGGGTTAAGGGTTAAGTGTTTAGGGTTTAGGGGTTTAAGGTTAAAGTTTAGGTTTTAGAGGTCAGGGGTTTAAGGTTTAGGGTTTAAGGATTTAGGGTTTTAAGGTTTTAAAGTTTTAGGGTTTCAATGGTGTAAGGTTTAAGGGTTTAATAAATGTTATATTATTTCGATATTTAAATTGGTGTTTCGTTAAGATCCATCGTGACGTGGCATTGTTACACCTAGGGAGGATCCGTTATATCTATGATGAGATATAAGGCAACCTGTCGAGTTTCAACCTATATACTTTGAATCTTTTCTTAAAATTATACAAGTATTGTGTAAGTTATGAAGTTTGATGTTAACTTAAAATTAGGGGTTAAATGTTATAAGTTAGGGGTTAAGGGTTAGGGTTTAGGGGTTAAGTGTTGAGGGTTTAAGGTTTAGGGTTTAGGGTTTAAGGTTTAATGTTTAGGGTTTAAGGGTTAAGGTTTAGGGTTTAGGGGTTAGAGTTTAGGGTTTAAGGTTTAGGGTTTACAATTAGGGGTTAAGGTTTAAGGGTTAGGGGTTTAGGGTTTAGGGGTTTGGGTTTAGGGTTTAGGGTTTAGGGTTAAAGGTTTAAGGTTTTGGGTTTAATGTTTAAGATTTGGGGTTTAGGGTTAAAGATTTAAGGTTTACGGTTATGGGTTAGGGTTTAAAGGTTAGGGGTTTAAGGGTTGGGGTTGGGGTTGGGGTTTGGGGATTTAAGGTTTTATGGTTTTAAATTTTTAGGGTTTAAGGATTTAGAGGTTTAGGGTTTAGGATTTAAGGTTTAGAAGTTTAAAGTTAGGGGTTACTGGTTTAAGGGTTTAAGGGTTAAGGTCGGGTTTAGGTAATCGGTTTCAATGTTTGATAATAGTTATATAATATATTACTATATTATTTTCTGACTTAATTTAATATATTTTAATAATAATTATTTTTATATATTTTTTATACATATATAATTATAATATTCAAATTATTTGTATTAACTTGATGTTTTAAAAATTATTTCACTTTATAATTTAAAATAATAAAATTATTTCACTTCCAACAAAAACTTTCGTAAAATACCTCTTAATTTGATGTTTTTAAAAATTATTTCACTTTATAATTTAAGATCGAATCGGTTTTAAAATATTAAGTTCTTAAAAGTTTTTCAACAAAATCAATAATGGGAAAAAATTTACTTCAAAAAATATTCAAATCAAACTCAATGGCAACCGTATTTAAGATCGAATCAGTAACATACCTCTTAATGATGAAACGGTCGGTTCCTCGATCAACAAGAAAACTCGATTCCTTCTCGTAAGCTGCAAAAAAGGGGAAACGTTGAGTAAAATTAACCCCTAGTGATTTAAATTGATCAATTTACAGCATTTAAATTTATCAATTTGCATCAAAAAAGGGATATATATATTCACAAAATGGTTTAACAACCTCCAGCAAGCAACAACATGATCTAATCAAACATTATCCAAACCAAATACCGATTGAAAAGTATAAATTAATAAGTAATGAAGGAGAAACTTGATAAAACTCTGGCTGCACTTTATCTTTACTGTGATAAAATTTTCCACATGTAATCGCTTTCATGGTGACCATAAAGAAAACATCACCTTAAAGCAAAACTAGTTGTAACAATGCCTTGTTGTGGATTTCAACTAATTGTTAAAGATGATTAATCATTTACAAAGTATATAATCACTCATAACATGTGCCACGAAACACCAGCTGATCTTTAGAACAACATGTAAAGCCATCAATTACTCTAGCACACGAGATCATTTATCATAACCACATAATCATAACTCAAATAACCCAAAGTAAATAAAGAAGCATCCATCAACAACATTTGAACAAAATAGATAAATACTAAATTACCTTGCCAAGAAACTCTCCAGAAAGAACTTACGGTGCAATATATCTTTGGAGTTCCAACAGTTGACTTGGGTCTTGAATGCGATGGCGATGACTACAAAATGGGGGATAAGGACAATCTTAAGCAGAATAATTTCAAATGCATTTGACCATGCTTCTTGTAATAATGACCCAATTTATTTATACATTTGAATAACCAAAAAATAGCTGCACAAGTGCCAACAATGATAATACTCCATTGCGCGATAAATATGACTTAATTATTGACTAACCAAACACCAAATGTGAAAAACATATCAATGAAAATATTCTCAGACGCTCAAAGTAATCCACACAATAAACAGTGATGGGATCCCCATTAAATAGTTGGCACTGATCTTAAGCACGGCTCAAATTTGCTTGCAAATATCAATTTAATTTTTTCAATTTGTAGTGTTTTAATCATAGTATGTGCCCTATCTTTGTATTCAATATTATTTATGGTTTCTATTAATGAAATTTATTTTAAAATTGACTTAGAAAATAATTTGTATTCAATTTAGTGATTGATTCAACAGGTTCATAATACTTTATTCAAATAATTTGAAAGACTGTTAAGCTTATTTTTTAAAAATTAAATAGTAAAAATTTCATTCAATTTCAAACATTTTAATCACCAACTATATTTAATTTAAGTAAATAAATTTTATTCAAATAATTTGAAAGACTGTTGCATTCATGGTACAAGCCAGAAAGTTGAACCAAGACTTGTGAAGTTTTTATTTGAAGATAGACGATTGCCAAAGAAGCCATAGACAGATTCGATGAGTGGTTTTATAGTAAGTGTAACTGTTCATAAAAAGAAAAAGGAAAAGGAAAGTAGATAATGAAGCTTAAAATACAGTGATGGTCCAGAGTGGTTTGTTTCCAGAAAGAAGAGAAAATGTGACAAGAAAAAAAGCAAATGCTTGCATGAAGTGTGAATTAAGCATCTTATAGAGCCTCAAGTACTGAACCCTTTCAAGCAATGCCACTATGGGTTTAAATCTTCTAACTTAGAACTACTACAAAATGTATAGCATAAGGCAAATCAACATAAACAACACAAACAGAAAATTAAAACATATATTTTCTATCTGAACTTAAATCTTTCATTCAAAAGAGAAGGCTTTACTTAACCAGAAACCCAATGACCAAAGATTCGGAATTTAGAAAATTGAGTTTAATTAAAAAAAGAACTTGGGTTTAACAGGAATATAAAAATTACATGCCTAAACAAGGTTCAATTTTCATTGAGGCAAATGATCAAACATTTTACGTTCTAACAAAAATGCAAATAAGCAAAATAAACAAACAAACAAACAAACAAACAAACATTCAGGCAGCAGAGAAATGAACTTCACTACAAAATAAAATTTAACTTCAAAAGAATAAAAAACTTACCAAAAAAAGGGAAAGCCCAAATCAAGATAAGAATCCAAAGGAAACACGATGCATCGATAGAGCAATTTGCGAATAGAAGAAAAGCGTAGTCTTTGAGATACAATCGATGGCGAAAATGAGAAAGATAAATGAATTAATCGGATATTTTTGTTAACCTTGTTAGTTTAAGTATAACTTGGATTTATCGTGAAAATATTTAAAAGCGTATATATATATATATATATCAATTTGTAAACATGTTTGTACATATCGTATTAATAACTTCAATACGATGTTTTAAAAGAAATACGATGTTTGTACAAAATGTTAAAGAAGTAATTCAAAAGAAATAAAACAGTGGATAAAATTCTTTAGTTTTCAAATATAACATATATAAAAATTCTTTATTTATTTTAAATTCTGATTTTTTGAAAGTAACAGAGTAAACAAACTCAAATATTTGAATTTCTTACTAAAAGAAGTAACAGAATATTGAATCAAAACTAAAAATTATTTGAAAACTAAAAATAAAGAAGAAATATTTGAAAACTAAAATTTGTTACTAAGACCGAGTCCTTTGAAACTCGGCAACCATGGCGAGCGGAGAGACTCAGTAGTATATTTACCGGCCGATTTGCGATAGAGAAGGGCGATGGCGAAGGCGACGAGCAGAGAGAACACCGGCGTGGCGGGTTTCGAGTGAGATCGCTAGGGATTTGGGGAAAATTAGGGATTGTGAGTTATGTGTTTTTTGGAGGGGGGATGAATCGGGGTATAACCGAGGAAAACAAACGGCGCCGTTTTGTTAAATGAATTTGCCATTTTGTGGCGTTTTTAAAAAACGCCACTAAATTCCCTTACAAAAACGCATCGCTTTTAAATTAACTGCTTCCACTAACCCTCTAAATAAACGATGTCGTATCAATTAAACTGTCGGTTATTTGCAGCGTTTCATAGAAAGCGCCACTAAAACTCTAAAGAAAACGACGCCATTTGAATTAAAATTAATAGTTTTTTGCGGCGTTTTACGTAAAACGCCGCTAATACTAATCTATTGTGGCGTTTTTGTGGCTAACGCCGCTATCACTTCCCCATGAAAAAGCGTCGTTTTCTTTTATTAATATGCTTTTTCCGTTGAGCAAAAAAACGCTAATACTAATCTATTGTGGCGTTTTGTGGCTAACGCCTTCTACCCCATGAAAACGGCATCGTTTTCTTTTATTAATATAACTTTTTTGCGTTTTGAGCAAAACGCCACTAATACCAATATTTTTTTACTTTATTTATTTATTAAATTCCTTTAAAATTATTTTGTTCTCTTTCTAGCACTATATTTAATTTATATAGTTTTATAATTTAAGTTCTCATACCTAAATCATAAAACCCTAAATTATACACCTAATAAAAGTGTGTCATATGATACACTAAACCCCAAATTATACACTATAAACTCTTACTTATATACCTTAAACCCTAAACTACAACTCATACGTATATTACAAGGTGCAAAGTTAATTAAAGAAATAATCTTATTGCAAACCTTAAACCCTAAAAGAATTTAATTTTCACCTCTTTTATCAAATTACTGAACACTTAAATCCCTAAACACTAACACTCTAATTCTGTTGTTCGATATGGTTTAAGCACTACTAAACCCTAAACCCAATATATAAATCTAAAAACTATAAACCTGGCCTAAACCATAAACCTGGCCTAAACCATAACCTAACCCGTACTCTTAAACCCGAAACCTTAAATCTTAATTCTTAAATCCCAAATCATAAACCATAAAGCTTATAAACTATATACCCTAAATTAAACCATATTATAAATAATTTAATATATAAATTAAAATACACTAATTTAATCTAAACTCATAACCCCTATCCTCTATCCCACAAACCCTAAACCCTAATCATAAATTATATAACCCTAAACCCTAACCCTTAACATATTATCCCCAAACCCTTAACCATATATACCTTTAAACCCATTAACCCTAACTTTTACCCTATGAAACCCTAACACATTCCCTTAAACCTTAAACTGCAAATCATAAACCATAATCCCTAAACATTAAAATAGTAACTCCTAAACCTTTATAATTTATTTAATATTTTTTTCATTTTTAACAAATATTTTTCTTTTAAATAATTTAAACTAGTATCAAAATTATATAAGAAATTATTTAATATATAAATTTAAAACAATCAATCATATATATCCAAAAAAAAACTTTATAATTATTTGCGTTTTTGCAAAAGCGCTAAAGTCAGACTTTTAGCGGTTTTTAAAGCGCCGCTAAAGTTTCAGATTTTAGCGGCGTTTGAAAAAGCGCGCTAAAATCTGAACTTTAGCGGCGTTTTACGAATAAGCGCCGCTATATATCTTTTAGCGGCGTTTTGTAAATAACGCGCTTTTCTTTTTTTTTTATGCGTTCTTCTTCAAACGTCGCTAATGTATAATATTTGCGACGTTTTTGTTTAAAACGCCACTAAAAACACCGCTAAAAGTCTGTTTTGGTGTAGTGATTTATTAAGTCAATTTTCCTACCACACGTAACATCCTTGACTAGCTGGATTGTCAACAATACATTGGTTCCACCCCTTATGTCTCAACTTACCGACACAATACATTTTTAAATTGCAAATTGAACAACTGTGAAAACCTTATTAATCTTCCTGAAAGTTTTTATAAATTGCAATCTCTTGAGAAATTCAATCTTATAGGTTGCTCAAGATTGGAAATTTTCCCAGAAAATCATGAACACCATGGACATGGAGGGACTGTATGAACTTGATTTAAGCAGAACAGTTTTAAAGGAATTACCATCCTCAATTGATAATTTTATTGGTCTTAAGGATTTGAGATTGTATAACTGTGAAAACATTGTTTGCAGTAATTCAAATCTAGTCGTAAAAAACTTGTTTACCGCGGATGGAGGCAGACCAGTGAATCAGAAAGATCTCCATGGGTTATCCTCATTGCACAGATTAGATTTATCTGAAAGCAATCTTGAGAACTTGCCCACAACCATCAAACAATTTCCTTTGCATGAGTTAATCTTGCGGAATTGCAAGAGATTGAAATCATTACCAGAGCTTCCACCAAGCCTGGTATATTTAGATGCGCATGACTGTACTTCATTGGAGTATGTCTCAAGCATTAAGAAGCTTTTTGAGCAAGCAGTGTTTTGTCAGGACAAACCATATCGAAGGTTGGATTTGAAATTTAGCAACTGCTTCAAACTGGGTGAGAAAGGTGTGGGGAATGATATAAATGCAGATGACAACACTTCACTAGAGGAAGTCTCAAGCATTAAGAAGGTTTTGAAGCAAGCAGTGTTTTGTAAATCTTTGGTTTGGCTATTTACCAACTGCTTCCAGCTGGTTCAGAAAGCTGTGAGCAGTGCTGAAACACCTAAGTTGGAGATGCCATTTGAGCATATGGTTACTCTACTAAAAGATTATCATCAGGTCAGCTTCATCTTCTGGATAGCTATATGCTGAATAATCAATCATGTTTCTAATAATTGTAATCAAACAGGCACCCCCAGAAAGCAAAAAAAGAGCTTGCATTATTACATGCGTCCCTGGAAGTGAACTTCCGGAATGGTTTGATTTCAAAAGCTTAGGATCTTCCATAAACATCCAATTGCCTTCAGAGTGGTGCTCTAATAATAGCTGGATAAACTTTCCATGTTTCGTTGCTTCTGCTGTTGTTTCATTCCCAGACTCTTCTTATAATGGTAGGGGATTTTGTATTAGATGTGAATGTCATCTAAAATCCTGTAACGGCGACAATCATTGCTTTAGTTGTTCTTCCTCCTTTTGGTTTGGAAGTCGATTGTCAAATCACGTGTTCCTCTTGTATGATGGTTTCAAAGTTAGGGAGATTGTTAAAAGTGAGGCATCAGACAAGCGTATTTACAATGTGGCTTGCTTTCATTTCTACATTGAAGGGTGGGGCTCCTCACAATGCGAGGTAAAACAGTGTGGAATTCATCTATTATTTCCAAATTAAGGATTCAAAGAATGAGAGCTCAATGAAGCTTCATCCTCATTTTTGTTATTTCATCTATACTGAATTTCACACCCTAAATATGCTTACAAAATATTTAACATATTACGTATTTATCATTGGTTTTATTTATTATTGTAACTGATTTTTATTAATGTTTATTTTTCGCTCAATTTTTATGTCTTCTTTTTCATTTCTTTATCATTTAAACACAATTAGAAATTTAATGCATGCCTAAATTGATTTAAATAAAATAAGCTTAAATACTCATTTAGTTCCTGAATTTGTCACTTTCTCTCATATTGATATTTATGGTTTTTTGTAAGTTAGTGCCAATTTTCATTCCATCAAGAGTTTTGCTATCTTTTTATAATGGTGTTAAGTCTGAGACACATGAAATTTTTAGATTATGCTATGTGATCAGTAAAATAAAATTTTTAAAAATAAAAATTAAAAGGAATAATTAAATTTTTACTAGAATAAACTTGGACATATGATTGTCCATGTTCATTCATTCCAAAACTTATTTAAAAAAAAAGGAAAAAACTTATAAATATTTTTATAAAATTTTAATTTTTAAAAATTTTATAAATATGTAAAATACTATTAAAATTTATAAAAATATTAAATGAAATTCAACAGAAATTAAAAATTAATAAAACCCATTTAAAATTTAAGTCAAAATGAATTTGAATTTTTTTTTGTTCGGGTACAATGTAAATTTAGAAAACCTTTTGTCCAGATTAATTCAAGATATATTTTTTGTAAGTTATATAAAGTTTAAAAATTTTAAAAATTAATTTGCTTTAAACATATAATATGAGTATCAACCATTATTTTCATGAATGAGTCCCCTTTTTTTTTCAGCCATTATTTTCATTCTTTTTTGTACAAACAACATTTAGGAACTTTGACTTCTTTGGTTCAAAAGTACAATCTACATTCTTTCAATAACTTCGTAGCACCTACTCTTTTCAATCTTTTTTTATATGTGGCAGTTAGGGGACATTAGGCCTCTTTGTTCTCTTCCTTGCAATCTAATTAGACACAAAGTCTGGTAATGGGACATCATCATTAGAAATGGAATAAGTCTTTCCTTTATCTAGTTGTTTCTCTTTTTTGTGTGTGTGCACGTGCTCAAAGGCTTCTTCTACTGCTTTAGTTGTTGTTGTTCTTGTCATGCCTTTAGTTGTATCCAAGAGATTTCAATCTTCAATAATGGTAATTTTTTAGAAGTAGAACAATAAATCAGATAAAAAAAAGTCATGTACTTGTTGAGGATCAATTGGGTTTTCAACAGCTTCAAGAACATTACTTGTTGAGGCTCCCTATAATTGGCTTTTCCATACTAGAGGTTGAGGTGAGGAGGTCTTGAAGATGCTATTTTAGAAGAGTTTGAAGGACTTGAACTTTGTTTTTTGCTTTCCTCTTGCTATTGACGTAACATTGAAGAAACTTGGAAAAAAAATTTAGAGCATTATTGGAAGTAATTAGTAGTAAAGAAAAGATTGTGAGATAATTTTCTTTAGGGCTTTTGATGGTTGAGGAGTATTCCAAATAAAAGTTCAAAAATCCCTCCAAATAAAATATTTATATAAATGGTAGGGTTGGATTTAGATTTCAATTATTATATAAATGGTAAGAATTAGAGTTGTCTATGGGTTGAGTCGGGTCCACCGAAAAATGGGAGGTTTAGACAAAAATATAGGCTCAAAAAATAGATTTTGACAAAAAAAGGTCCATTTAGAAAACGGGTCAAGCCTCAGATAAGATTTTTTGGCCCGACCCGACCCAACCCGATTTTCAATTAAAAAAATCTTACCGTTTTTGTTGCTATTTTTCCATGTTTTGCTGCTATTTTCCCACTGTTTTGCTACCATTTCACTATTATGTTATTATTTTGTTATTGATATTTGGATATTGTATAACACTTGTTTTATTGTTAATTTTGCTACTATTTTAGAAGTATTTGCATGTTAAGTTGCACTCATCTTAGTGTTACATAAGTATAAGGACTTTTTTAAAATTTATTTCAATTTATTGGGTAACATTTATTTTAATATTTTTAGTGTATTTGGTGTATTATATTTTTAAATTTATTTATATTTAATACGGATTCTGAGTTCGGGTTTTAGCATTTTTATCTGAGCTAACTTGGGAAAAATCTAGGCTCATTTTTAGGTCAGGCCAATGCCTAGTAATTGAGCCTAAAATTTTGTTATGGCCCGACCCGTGAACAACTCTAGTAAAAATGAAATGCATATATTATAGATAGATTAGTTGAGATTCAATCTAATATATATTAAAAAAGAAAAATAGAAAAGTATGGATTTATCAAATTCAAAAAAAAATTAAGATTTTAAATTCATTAATAAATAGGCTTCTAACAAAAGCTTAGATTTGAAAAATAATCATAAACTTTACATTTCCAAATAGTTTATTACTTAATTTACATTGTTTTTTAAATTTCAATCCAAATTCTAAAACCCTAATTCTCAAACGCTACCTAAAAGAATTGTGAATAACTTTTAACAATAAAAACGACACAAGAGTAGGAGTTTTGGTGCCTTATAGTTTACTAAAAATTTCAAATTTAACAAACTCCAACACCATTCTCCAACTTCTAATAATTAATTTAATGTCCCTTAGCAGTTCTTCAAAACTTCAAATATTATAAATAAAATTTCAATGTTATTTTTTTTATGTCATTTTGTTGTAAATTTTTTAGCTTTATGTTAGAACCTTTGATCATTCAAACAAATTTTGGAACATGCACATGCCTTTTCTTGTCTCATGCACTGTTTAGACATATTTTAAAGCATGTGCATATTTCAGTCAAAGTTCATTCAGGTTGGGATTCTTGACAATAAAGAGCCTTGATTACATCTGATTTAAACCAGCAAACGAGGAGATAATTTCACGATAGAATATGGAGCAATTATCCTCGTTCAACCGACAGCCTTGGAGATGAAAGAAAGAGGTATCCTTATCCTTTATCTTTTAAGAGTTTTCAAAGTTGATGGAAGGTTGTTTTATAAAGAGAATTATTTGAATATTAATTTATGAAGATAATTTTTAGCATTTAAACATGTAATAAAGACTGATCTTCTAGCCATCGATCACGTCGAAGGAGAGCCTATAAATAGGTTGTTGATCGACTTATTCTTTAGATGTGTTAGACACTCCTTGTTTAGACTTTTATAGAGAGATATTGTATGTAATGTAAGGTATTTGGGAGAAGTTTGTAATAATTGAACTTTAGCAAATAGTTGTACATAAATATTGTGTATTCATTCTCCCTTTACTTGTCCCTTTGACTCACATATATTTTAGATTTGTTATGCAGACTTTATAATTTTATCCAACTTTTGTTCCGGCAGAAGATAAAACGAAACTGTTTTGAACAACTGCTGTTTCTACAACATCAATAATTGAAATGAAGTACAAATCATGGTTTATGTGATTTTCAGTTTTGAAATAATTTCCTCAACATAAACATATAAACCTATCACAAAGAAAATAGTACTTGATATTTTTCAACATAAAAACACTCCATAATTTATTAAACATAAACGTAACACATACAAACTAGTAGTCATGTAAGTAATGATACGATCATTACAAGAACTTCATTGATGATGGTGATGTGGTAATTGCCATGGGTCATGAAGCATGGGGGAAAACTTTATTTATTTGTTAATTTATTACTAGCATAACTTCACCCACATCCATATCCATAGACATAATAACATATCATCCATAGGCCCATAGCTTTATTTTTTACCACATTCAGGGAGGCCTGCAGTAATTAGGACTTTTACACTTATGAGGCGGTGCCTTTATTACTGTGCATTTTGTTCCACGACCACATTCTTTTCCTTTGCGTACACCACCTGCAACAATCATATATTATGTCCATCTATGCATACTGTTAATTATATATATATATGGATGTCTATATAAACATAAAGACTAGCAGCTGAATCTTACCCAAGGGCTGGTCCTGGATAGGCATGGCGGAAATGGGAATAAAGAAAGAGGAAGCTAAGAGAACACAAACTAAAAGAAACAGTGGCTTCATTTTGGATTATAGCTAAGTAGGTTGAGTTCATCTCCTCTCTCCACTCCTATTAATAGCCCAATTTCAAGTCATTTTGTGGATGAAAATAATATTAAATAAAAATAATAAAAGTGAACATTAGTGATGAAAAAGTAGAATTATGAAATAATATTTAATTTTGACCAGATTAGATCTAAAAGTTTAAATTTATAATTAATTTTAATATTAAAAATAAAATTATTAATATAATATTTTAATTACAAAATCAAATTTTTATACAATAAAATCTCAAATTCACATACTTATTTAAATTATTAATTTGAAAGCAAGGTTAACCCAAATTCCTTATATTGAGTGCACTAACTCTGCTTTTAGGATCGATTTTCCACAAAGCAAAAAGAAAGCAATCAATGCTATTGTCTCTTTCATGACATCTATTTATCTAATTTACAGAGGAAAATATATAATATTGACCCCAAGTCAAGTGGAGATTTTGCTTTCACCAAAAAGCAAGCAAATTGTGGTGCCTTTGGACATGAGAGACTGATTCCTCACGTCTTCCTTTTTCCTCTTTTACATGTTTCACGTGGATTCTATTTTTACAAAGAATTGTTAGTATCAAAGATTGATTTTCAGTTGCGGTGTCATTGTTTTTTATTATACAAAGCTCAATTTCACTTATAATTTGTAAACCATTAAATCAAAAGGAAAACGTTATAAATATACTTTTATTGTTGCAATAAAAAGAGTGTCAATCGAGTTAATAATTAATCGATTACTGTATCATTGTCAATGAAAAGATAAAATTACAATTGTAATTAAATCATTTTGCCCGGCCCACAAAATAAATAAAAAAACTAAAACACAGTCCAAGTTTGTTGTAGAGTCCAATTACAAAACGAGCCCAAATAGGCCCAAATTACAAAACTCTAACCCAAAATTTACAACGGCCCATTGGCCAGAAAACTTAAACATTTTCGTCAGAAACCCTAGGGTTTCGTAACATCCTAAATTTTTAGGCCTATCGTTTAATGGGTGAATATGTGGAATGAGTTAATTTAAGTGTTAGGGTCCAAATTGGGCTCGAGCTTAGCAGAGGCCTTGATTAAAATTATCTGTTTGGGCATTATAGGGTTTAAAAGGTAGTATCTATGTTTAAAATACTAAAGTGGGCTTGTGGCCCAATCTTAGGAGGTGACGCCACACAAGGGAGTAAGGGCCCAAATTTAAGTTTCATGGAGCCCAATTATTTTAATTTGAGTTAGCTAAATTTTGGGCATTAGGATTAGGTGGAGTGGATGGCAACAAGGCTAAAATTTAGGGTTTTAATGTTTAAAATATGTGGATAATAAGCGAGATAAAGGCTATTATTTAGGAATTTATTTTATGTGGATAATAAGCGAGATAAAGGCTAAGATTTAGGATTTTAATGATTAAAATATGTGGATAATATTTGATAAAGGAGGAGGAGTTAGAGATAATTAAGCCTCTTTTAGATGAGCTAGTAGATTAAGATAAAGGAGAAAAGTTAGAATTTATCTACAAAGAGAGTGATGGCCAAGAATCCATCAACGAGAAGAGTAAAGAAACCACTACTACATGGCAAAGGGTTGCCGAATTTCCTATAAATAGAGGGCTAGCTCCTTGTTTCGACATTAAATCCTCTCCTTTTGTGCCGAAATTCCTAGCTTCTTTTCTCCAAATTTCTTTCTCTCGATTTCTTTAAAAGCAAACTTTTCCCCACTTTCTTTTCCCTTGTGCCGATTTCTCTAAAAAGTCAAGCATCCATCGCTTTTTTCTTTTATTCATCCTATTTGAGAAATTGTTCTACACTTCCTAAGATTTAAATCTTCCATCAAGATTACCGAATCCTCTCCCTAGTGCTAGCGAATCTCCTAAGCTAAGGTAAGAGTCTAATTTGATTAGTTCTCATAATCTATTTTAGAAAGGCAAAAGCGAAAGCTAATAGTTAATGGTTTTATGATGGGCGACAATTCGAGATTTGAAGGAGGCTTAGTCGACTAGATCTAAAAGCCGAAAATCATAAGTCTCCAATTTCGGATTTTAAGGTAAGAAGATTATCCTAGATTTTTATTAGATTCGTTCAATATATATATGATCTTAACTCTAAAAGGAGGATTAACGATTAAATATTGTTATAGTAGCTCGATAAGGATTTGATGGAATTAAATATGGATCGGACAAAAGAAAGAATCCTAAGTTTAAGAAACGAAAGATTCATTGCTCGAGATTGGCCAATTGGTTATAGACCGCTTCGAACAACACCTTAGGCAGATAGCAGTTGTGTCGACTAAGGATAGCGTCGATATAGAAAGCCTCATTTTATCAGTAATCAGGTGAGTAGATCCTTAACACATAAGTTTTGTTTGTATTATATGTTATGGGCTAAAAGCCAGAAAAAGGTGTGTAGATCTCTAACACACTACCAATAAACCTGTATGTAAATCTATTTATGTATGTTATGGGCTAAAAGCCGGAAAGAGAGGTCAGATGAACATCAGATTACCTGTAAGGGTAGGCAAGAGATGCAGTACGTAATCATAGAAACTTTTCTATGTGTATCAAGCATGTGAAAGTATGAGATCTGTTTAGATGGCTTAATATTTTGATTCTTGTATGTATGTATGCATGGGATGGGATTGATGGTTTGATTACGGAAGGGAGCGGTCGCGAGGCGATCAAGTGGCTTTGCCACATAGGTCACATAGTGATCGATATGGTGTGTAGTGATTGAGGGTTGATTGTAGAAATCCCACGGTGTGATGGTTGGTGCAGGGTGTGTAGAGGATGGACTCTTAGGTTTTGGGATGGGCCATATTGCATGAATTATTCTTGTTTTGTGTATGGGCCAAGGCCCATAATGTGTTTAATGGGCCCAAGGCTTTTATGTGATTTCGGATTTGCACCGAGTCTTTGTGACTCACCCTTTTATTTTTCCCACTTTTCAGATGAGTAGTAGTTCGTGGACATGGGAGCCGAGGCGAACTCGAGGGGCCATTAAGACTATTATCTACATAGACATTTTTTTCGGTTTTGTTTTCATTTAAGTTTTAATTTTTGGGAATATTTTTTGTAATAAGGCCTCCATAACTTAGGTTTCGAATTATTTCCTTTATGTTGGGTTTTTACAAACTTATGTTTTCTTTTCAAAGTCTTAAATATAAATTGAAATGATAAATGGGCTTTTCAAACTCAGTCAACGCAAATATTAAAGTTATTTTTAAAATTGATTATTTGGCTATAATAAACTAAGTTTTTCCAAAACCCTTCAGAGTAAAGTTTTCAAGATTCAACCAGAGCATACCAGATCCGGTCATGACGCATGGGTTTGGGTTTGGGTGTTACATTTTGGTATCGAGTCGAGTTCAAAACTCGGGCCGTGAAATGGGTCTAGAAGTTTTAAAAAAATGAATTTAAGAAAAATATTTTGGTTTGAAGACATGGCCTTCGAGTCTCTAAGCACCCGATCCACCTGTAAGTATTCGAACTCCGATTGTGATATAAATGTGGGCTTAATGGGCTTTATGGGCGTAGACTATCTAGATGAGAATTTGATGGACTCTAGGCTTAGGCAAACAACTCTTCAATTCCATAAGACTTAACTTCACTAAAACAAAACTCGTAAACGAGTCACAAGACTAAGGTGTGGCAACAGCATATGCATGTCTAGGAGTAGATCCTAAGAGCTTGGTATTTAAGCAATCCAAGTGACTCACCTCCTCTTCAGAATCTTACTCAGTGCGTGAGGATCTGCTCACTCTAGCTATAAGGACTTGTTCATGGGTGAACCCATAATTAAAACCCGAAAGGGACCAAGCACCTATTTTGCAAACAAAACCCTTAAGTTTTGTACACTTCCAAAAAAATACATTTGTTTTGAAAATGTTCGCAACTATGAAGAAAATTACCAAATTACCCTTATTTTTTAAAATTACCGAAATACCGCTGAATCATAAAATTACCAAAATACCCTCAGATCACAAAAATTACCGAAATACCCCCGAATTTCAAAATTACCGAAATACCCCAAAATTTCAAAATTATCGAAATACCCCCGAATTTTAAAATTACTGAAATGCTCTCGAATTTCAAAATTACCGAAATACCCTCAAATTTTAAAATTTTTGAAATGCCCCAGATTCCAAAATTACCAAAATACCCTTAGTTTCCAAAATTACCAAAATACCCCGAGAATGAAAAATTACCAAAATACCCTTATTTTATAAAATCATCAAGGAACCTCATTTCGAAAAAAAATTACGAAAATGCCCCCAGAGGATAAAATTACGAAAAATACCCTTAGGTAGTGAAAACAACAACCACAACAACAACAACACTACTTTTCTGTAATGAACATGAGTTCATGATTGAATGTATGGGTTTCTTAAAGGATATGAACTTGAGACTATATGGTGAATACGAATTCGAAATAATTACTCTTAAAGCAATCATTCACAAGACTGTCCGTGGTTAAAAAAAAAGTGGAAGAAAACTAATAATTCATAAAATTTCTAATCAGATTAACGTGAATCGGTAGAATGAGTACAAGGGGACGAAGACGCTTCAGATGTGAATAATGGTGCGTACCCTACCATAGTGTACTAAGTGTTTATTTTGGCTTTAGAATTAGAGTGCGCAACTAAAGCATAGTGGTGAGACTCAGGTAGAATGAGTACTAGTTAGTTGGAAATTTCGAGGACGAAATTTCTTTAAGGAGGGTAGAACCGTAACATCCTAAATTTTTGGGCCTATCGTTTAATGGGTGAATATGTGGAATGAGTTAATTTAAGTGTTAGGGTCCAAATTGGGCTCGAGCTTAGCAGAGGCCTTGATTAAAATTATTTGTTTGGGCATTATAGGGTTTAAAAGGTAGTATCTATGTTTAAAATACCAAAGTGGGCTTGTGGCCCAATCTTAGGAGGTGACGCCACACAAGGGAGTAAGGGCCCAAATTTAAGTTTCATGGAGCCCAATTCTTTTAATTTGAGTTAGCTAAATTTTGGGCATTAGGATTAGGTGGAGTGGATGGCAACAAGGCTAAAATTTAGGGGTTTTAATGTTTAAAATATGTGGATAATAAGCAGATAAGGCTATTATTTAGGAATTTATTTTATGTGGATAATAAGCAGATAAAGGCTAAGATTTAGGGATTTTAATGATTAAAGTATGTGGATAATATGCTGATAAAGGAGGGAGGAGTTAGAGATAATTAAGTCTCTTTTAGATGAGCTAGTAGATTAAGATAAAGGAGAAAAGTTAGAATTTATCTACAAAGAGAGTGATGGCCAAGAATCCATCAACGAGAGGAGTAAAGAAACTAGCTACTACATGGCAAAGGATTGCCGAATTTCCTATAAATAGAGGGGGCTAGCTCCTTGTTTCTGACATTAATCCTCTCCCTTTGTGCCAAAATTCTAGCTTCTTTTCTCCAAATTTCTTTATCTAATTTCTTTAAAAGTCAAACTTTTCCCCACTTTCTTTCCCTTGTGCCGATTTCTCTAAAAAGTCAAGCATCCATCGCTCTTTTCTTTTATTCATCCTATTTGAGAAATTGTTCTACACTTCCAGATTTAAATCTTCCATCGGCATTACCGAATCCTCTCCCTAGTGCTAATCGAATCTTCTAAGCTAAGGTAAGAGTCGAATTTTGATTAGTTCTCATAATCTATTTTAGAAAGGCAAAAGCCGAAAGCTAATAGTTAATGGTTTTATGATGGGCGACAATTCGGATTTGAAGGAGGCTTAGTCGACTAGATCTAAAAGCCAAAAATCATAAGTCTCCGATTTCGGATTTTAAGGTAAGAAGATTATCCCTAGATTTTTATTAGATTCGCTTCAATATATATATGATCTTAACTCTAAAAGGAGGATTAACGATTAAATATTGTTATAGTAGCTCGATAAGGATTTGATGGAATTAAATTTGGATCTGCAAAAGAAAGAATCCTAAGTTTAAGAAACGAGCAAGATCTCATTGCTCGAGATTGGCCAATTGGTTGTGGATGCTTCAACAACACCTTAGGCGGAGATAGCAGTTGTGTCGACTAAGGATAGCGTCGATATAGAAAGCCTCATTTTATCGATAATCAGTGTGTAGAGCCTTAACACATAAGTTTTGTTTGTATTATATGTTATGGGCTAAAAGCCGAAAAAGGTGTGTAGATATCTAACACACTACCAATAAACCTGTATGCAAATCTATTTATGTATGTTATGGGCTAAAAGCCGAAAGAGAGGTGTATGAACAAATGTATTACCCGTAAGAGGTAGGTAAGAGATGCAGCACGTAATCATAGAAACTTTTCTATGTGTATCAAGCATGTGAAAGTATGAGATCTGTTTAGATGGCTTAATATTTTGATTCTTGTATGTATGTATGCATGGGATGGGATTGATGGTTTGATTACTAAGGGAGCAGTCACGAGACGACGGTGGCTTTGCCACATAGGTCACATAATGATCGGTCTTTATGACAAGTGTGCAAGGTCATCATATACTATAATGTATTATCGAGGTCGATAGCGATCGGTGGCTTTGCCACATAGGTCACATAGTGATCGATATGGTGTGTAGCGGATGGAGGTTGATTGTATAAATCCACGGTGTGATGGTTGGTACGGGGTGTGTAGAGGATAGACTCTTAGGTTTTGGGATGGGCTATATTGCATGAATTATTCTATTGCCTTTGTGTATGGGCCAAGGCCCATAATGTGTTTGTGGGCCCAAGGCTTTTATGTGATTTTGGGATTTGTACACTAAGTCTTTGTGACTCACCCTTTTATTTTTCCCACTTTTTAGATGAGTAGTAGTTCGTGGACATGGGAGCCGAGGCGGACTCGAGGGGCCATTAAGACTATTATCTACATAGACATTTTTTTTTCGATTTTGTTTTCATTTAAGTTTCAATTTTTGGGAATATTTTTTGTAATAAGGCCTCCATAACTTAGGTTTCGAATTATTTCCTTTATGTTGGGTTTTACAAACTTATGTTTTCTTTTCAAAGTCTTAAATATAAATTGAAATGATAAATGGGCTTTTCAAACTCACCAACATAAATATTAAAGTTATCTTTAAAATTTCACATTTAATTGAATATTTCACCAAAATTTCATTTAAAAGTTTAATTTAGTCCCTTTTGTTATTTTTACTATTTCATTATTAAATTAGTTAATTTAATATTATTGTCATTATTATTGTATTTTTTTTTATTTACTTACTTGTCATTATTATCATATTATTAAATTAATTAGTTTTGCATTATTATTACTATTATTATATTTCTTTCATATTTATGTAACTAAATTTTTATATACATTTATTTCATTTCATCATCTATTTATTTACATCCTTTTATATAATTTTAAAACTTTAGATTTTATTATTATAATTATTATTATTATCATCATCATCGTCATTATTATTAATAATATTATTCTTAAATTGTTTTATACAATATTTATTTCTTTATTTAATATTAGGTCTTTAGCTTCAAATTTTAGTTTGTTGTCCTTATTATTTGTCTTTTTATTTTTGACTTGTTTATTTTATTTTCGTTCTTCATATTGTCGTTCACATTAATGCATTTATTATTATTCTGTTATGCATATCAACACCATTTCACATTTTACTACAAAATCGTTTTATATTTTACCCGATATATTAAAAATGTTGTTTTAAACAAGCAATATTTCATATTTTGAAATTTGAAAAGTCGTTCCCTAACTTACGGGGTTTAAATTTTCTCGATAAATCTTGGGAATTAAGAAGAGATCGTATTCTAACTTACGAATATGGTTTCTTTCTAAAACCGAGATAATTGAATATCTTTTAAAATAAATAAAACTTTTGGTGTTTATTCTTGTTTCGGGGATTTAAGGCATTATGTATTAACTTATGGGACATAATTCTTTTCCTCGATTAACGTGAAATACACCATTTTCTATAAAAAATATTTCAATTAACCAATATTTAGCAAATGATCGTATTTTAAAATTTTTTTCAAATTTTTAATTTTTAGGAACCAATTTTAGGCGTTACGAGGGTGCTAATCCTTCCTCGTGCGTAACCGACTCCCGAACCCATCTTTCTGAATTTTGTAGATCAAAAGCGTTGTTTTAATAAATCAAACCGTTTATTAAAAACAACCATCTTACGAGGTGACTTGATCACACCTCATTAAAAAGGATTGGTGGTGACTCCCATTTTTCGTTTTAAAACCAAAAGTCGACCTTTCATAAAAATGGTATCGACCACAATCTCTTAATTTTTATCATTTAAAAAAATTAAATTTCAATAGAAAAAAAATGCCTTATAAAATGATAATAGAAATTTTGGTTAATGTGGGATTGTTTTTAAACAATGTTTCAATAATCAACTTGAAGCTGGCTAACATTTATCATATGATGATGATTAGGGGTGAGCATTCGATCGAATCGAATCGAAAATTTTCGAGTTAATCGAGTTTTCGAATTGTATTTTATCATCCCAACTTAATTTGAAATTTTCTCGAATTGAGTCGAGTGAGACGAAATTCGAATCGAATCGAATATATTTGTTCGAGTTAAATTTTAAAAAAATGACTTTAGTGTTGTTTATTTTTATGTAATTTTTCAAAAAAATAATTTTCTTTAAAGTTTTTAAACATGATCATGCAACAAAAATTGAAGTAAATAAGTGAATAAATAAAAGCAACACAACATCAACCTAAATAAACAATATGGGTCCAAATAAACAACAAAAACAATACAAAATAATTGATTGCTTCATATATTTGTGGACTTGGCCCATATATATCAAATAAACTCAAAAGAAACAAAAGAAACAAATCAAAACACTTACATTGGAGTAGGTATCCACTTTAATATCAGTTGTTACATTCTAATTCTTCATTTGGTGTTAACATCACCAAAAAGAGTTCGCCTTTCTTCGTTCGAAAGAGGTAATAGCCTAACAATAAAAGGGGGGAACACCCATAATACCGAGATTTAGTTGAAGTTCTTGTAGCAAATCAAGAATGGAACATCACACATGATACATAGCAATAAAAAGAATGAGATACCCATGCTAAAACTCTAAAACATGAATCTTTCAACATTTCAAGTGTTGGAAGCAAAATATCTGTAAATGCACTAAATTAGCTATGTAATTACTTACTTAAGAGAACCCTCTTCCAAAACAAACAATGTATATACATAAATATGTTTGAAAACAAATATGACAACATCTTTAAAATAACCTTAAATAAACATTCATTTATCTAATAAACATTCACTTTGCTTATTTCGTGTGTCTTTTAAGGCAGAAGCAATCAGTTGATCTCATGTTGATATTTTTTTTAGTCTGCATTTGTCATCTTTTATTCATCCTAAGGTAGCTACCACATATCTCCTTTTATGAATTGAAATGAGATTGAAAATATACTTTATACCCTCGCAGGAAGCAAGCTTAGCTCTCTCATGGCTCTCACTTGTTCTTGTTCCAATGGCCCAAAGCATTGGACCATTTCTATCACAGATTGCATCGTCACCCACAATCTGCATGGGGATATTTTTTTCCTGCATTACATGCAATGATGCAAATAATGTTTTCTAAAGCACTCAACTTGCACTTACTTTTTTTAATAATAACCACAAGTTCTAATCTATTGATTAATGTTATATTTTTTTATGAGATTTTTAGGATTTTAAAATCATGGATTTCTTGACTACATGCTACTTTAGATAAACATTGTTTCATTTTTCCGATTGCCTGTTCCTCCCTTTGAATGCTTTATTTTCTTTCATTTACGAATGAATACTTTATTTGTTACCATTGTAACATTGTTCTTTGTTATGACTTCTTTTTCGATTTTGATGCTTCAATTCTTCTTATGCCTTGACCCATCCGAAAATGTGCTCAAGGAATGAAAATATAAAATCTGGAACTGCAAACATGATTTTACATGTCTGACTTGGTGACAAGAGTTTGATCTTTGTGTCACTGAAGAGCCAATGATAAAACCGATGTTCACTATTTAGGTTCATTGAAATTAATAACACATGCATTTTGCATCAAATCAAGAAACTAAAAAAATAAATCTACAAAGATCCCAACAAGAATAAATCCAAAACTAAAAAAATAAATCAAGAAACTAAAAAAATAAACAAAGAATCGAGTTCTAACAATGTAAAAAATAAGCAGAAAGAATCTAGAAAGCTTTGTGTTTCAATCCGAAAGTAAAGCAGGAAGAAGAGAAATTCAAGAAATTTGGAATTGAAGAGTAGAAAAAGAGATTAGACAACTTACCAGAAAAAAGGTGCAGCTGAGAGTCAGAACAAAGAAGAAGAAAATTAATTTGGGGTTTGGAGAAGAAGAAACTGCAACAGTGCACAATGAAATTTTTTACCTGCTGCTGCTACTAACCTAGAAAATAAGAATCGGGGGTGGATTCCTGAGGCTGCTAGGCTTGGGGGTTTGATTTGGGGGAGGAAAAGGAATTCGGTTGGGAACTTGGGATTTGGGAAAAAAACATTTGGGCTGAGTGCTGACGGGCTTTGGGGGGAATGGTAAAAGCCTCAAATTAAAAAATATATATATAGTTTATATTCGGTTTATTCGAATTATTCGAGTTATTCGAATTCAAAAATTCAACTCGATTTGAACTCAAAATTCGAGTTGTTTCGATTAACTCGATTAACTCAATTTGAATAATTCGAAATTCAAATTTTTTTTTATTTTTTCGAATCGAATCGAGTTTTGCTCACCCCTAATGATGATGGTTGGTATTTTGAAATCAGGCATCAAAGTGTACATACATGAGGCATTGTTTCAATTCTATCTTCTTATTAACAAGAGGGGTCAAAAATAATTTGGTTCTTGCGAGGAATGGTAGATACAAATGATTTCTCTGGGCCAAACTCTTTTCAAAATGTCTTAGCAAAGAATAAGAAGATGCAAGCTACTCAATATAAAGAGAAATCTTGGATCAATATATCATTGATAGAAGAACAAAGGTGAATTTGTAACGCCCCGAATTTGGGCCTAGAAGAATTGGGCCTAATGGGCCACGAGAATGGGAGCGTTTAAAATTTTTGAGATATATGTAGCACTTAGAATAGTAATTTTAAGGTATTGCCAAGATTATTTTAAGCCTTAGAGATCGAGGAGACCATAGGAAAAATTTATTTTCTTGCTTTAGTGGACCCTAGTCTCGGGCATGAGGCCTCTTAAGAAGATTAAGAGAAAATAAGACACAAATGGGATTGTGGTCTAGTGGCAAGTGGTGTCACTTGGGAGCTATAAGGTGGCGTGTGGGTAAGCTAAAGAGGTCCAAGGTTCGAGGCTTAGAAGTGGCATTTTGTGGAGTGTTTATTTTACTGTGTGGACGGCCAAAGTTGTGTTGGTTTTGAACTCTTGCCGTGGAGAGTTTGAAGTGATATGGTGTGATGGATATGGAGGAAATTTCGGATAAGATTAAGGGGTTATTAGGGAGAAAAGTTAGGAGATGAGGAGTGTGGATGAAGTGGTGCCGAATGGGACTGTCGGGGATGGCATATTAGGCTAGTGGCTATATAAGGAGAAAGTTGAATGCTTGGAAAGGTTCTTTGAGCATTCTTTAGTTTTTCTTCTCCCCCTTAATCGATTTTCTTGTAGTCGAATTCTTCCTATTGTCGAATTCTTTTTTGTCGAATTCCTTTGAAGGGCTCTTTCGGTTTTCCATACTTTTCTCTTCTCTCCCATTCTATTTTCCCATAAGCCAAATTCTCTCATTGATGAATCACCATCTTTCTCTGGCCGCAATTCCTATTTGTGCCAAACCCTTGTCGTTTTCCTCCATCACAAACGGATTGTGATCTACTATCAGTCAAGGTTGAAAAGCCAAATTTAGGCCGCAGGATCGAAAATAGATTTGGTAAGTTTTCGGTTAACCTCTCTCGTACATTTTGTTAAAAATCGAAAGGCTATCTAACTATCCTGTCGTTAATTATATGATAACAAGGATACGATTCAAATATCACAAACGTGGTAGGTTCATTAGCAAAGGTAAGTGTACACAATTCGGTTAAGGTTAAAGTGAATGAGCAAATGTGTGGATGCCTTGTGTGGATTACAAGTCACTCGAATTTTAATGGTGTATGTGTGAGTGCAGATCTAGGTGATACTCCTGATTAGTAGCTAAGGAAAGGCTATTAGAACCCAGAGGCACACGGTAAGGTTACGGTAAGGTTTTGACTTTTGAGTAAATATCTTGATTAGGTATGTGTGAATTGATTGAAGGTTGGTTGGTTGTAGGATTAAGCCTAAGGAAAGAATAGCACGTCGCAGTAACCAGGTGTGTACAAACACTACACACACGACATCGACAATGCCGGAAAGTCAAAAGGCCAGAAGTGGCTAAATGGGCCCAATGGGCCCTGAGGCTAAGTTTGATGAAATGGATTAATTTGATTATATGAATTGGGTTAGGCATGCATGTTACATGATCTGGAATTGTTTTGGGCCTAATAGGCCATATAACTGAGATTTGGGCCTAGTGGGCCGTAAAGATGTGATGTGGCCATTATGGGTTATATGAATGTGAAATGGGTTTGATGGGCTTTGTAGAGACGTAGACAAGTATGCTAGGGTTCAATGGAGTTTAGGCTTAGTTCTGAACAACTCTTAAACCGCATAAAACTTTTTAATAATTAAACATGTCCGTGGACAAGTCGCTAGGTTAAAGTGTGGTAATGGGCATATGCATGTCTAGGATTAGATCTAGGGAGAGCTTGGTACTTAAGCGGCCCTAGCGGTCCACCTTCTCTTCTCTGGAATCCTACTTGGTGCATAGTGTCTGTTCACTTTAACCGCAAGGATTTGTTAATGGGCCAAAGTTCATAACTAAAACTAGAGAGGCACCAAATACCCCTGATTTGAAAATTACCAAAATACCCTTAGTTTGAAATTTACCAAAATATCCTTAGATTTGCAAAATTACCCAAATACTCCTAATTTGAAAATTACCAAAATACCCTTAGTTTTAGAAAATTACCACAATGCCCTTAGTTTGGAAAATTACCATAATACCTTGATTTAAGAAATTACTAAAGTACCCTTAATTTGCAAAATTACCAAAATACCCCTAATTTGGAAATTTACGAAAGTACCACTATAGGTTGAAATTACGAAAATACATCTGGATAGTGAAATGACTAAAATACCCCTATATGATGAGTATGAGTTTTGTGGATGTTGCTCATGTGCATGTTGCATTCATACGATATTCTGCTTAGGTTGCATATGGGTGGGAATTATGGTACGGAGGAAGATTTGAGGACCGCATAGTCGCTTGACGACCATGGATCCACCGGTGGCTTTAAGCCCATTATATGATTAGCAGCTTTACTGCAACGTTAAGTAGTGCAGCTGTGAGTGCTACCTTTGGTATGTAGAGGATGGATGGGTCGATTTAGAAATCCCCACATGTGTGTAGAGTTGGAAGGAAAATAGTGTGTGTAACGGATGGATGAATTTTTGGGGAGGGTTTTGCATTACCTTATTTGGCTTATGATATGATATGATATGATATGATATGATATGATATGATATGATATGATATGATATGAGGTCCTTGTAGGCTAAGGCCCAAGACCACCGATTTTGATAGGGCTTAGGCCCAATGTGAATATTTGTATGTTGGTTTGATTGCCAAGGGTTGTACACACTGAGTTTCGAAACTCACACCCTTTATTTAATGTTTCAGGTGATCCTCAGTAGATGGCTCGACGTGGGAGAGGACTCGGAGATGGCCACTCTACAAGATGTTTAAATTTTTATTTACTTGTTCCAAAAGACATGGTTTTAATTACTTTATTTTTGTTGAACGTAATAAGGCCTTGTACTCCGATTTGACTTTAGATTTTGGGTTTTGTGTTTTAATTGTTTATTTAATTATGAAACCTAAGTAAGTTTCTTATGTTTAAACTTGGTTTCCGAAGTACTTAAAATATTAGAATGGGCTTTTGTCATTACTTAACCAGACTCAAGGGTTTTGGGCTTTTAGGCCTTAAATTGTTAATTAGCAAAAATCATTTTGAATTGTGCCTTTAATGTGACATTCCGGATTCGGGCCTAACTTCTAGGCCGAGTTTGGGGTGTTACAGAATTGGTGACCTGAATAAACTTTTGCTGATATTAACACCTTTATCTAAAATATTAATATCGTGGTGGCAAGATAAGGTTATAAAAGTATACAACAAAAATAAATAAATAGTCAAATGAACTTAAGAGTTTGAGATCAATATGTTACATATTCAAAGTAATAATTTTGATTTTTTTTAAAACTTTTAATTTCAGCACTATTTATAACCAATTACATTGAACTTATTCAAATGATCATGATATTGCAACAATATGTATGTGTCATGAAGTTAGCATGACAAATTGTGAGCTTTAGACGATTCAGTTGCTTCAAATATTCCAAGTAAGTTAGCCTATCTCTTGAAAATGCGAGAATTCTCAAAGAAATTATCTAAGACATTAAAACTAAGCAGAAGCAAACTCTCAAGGAAAAAGCTACGAGCAAACATAAAAGCCGTAAGAAAGCAAATTCACATCTAATGTTTGAGTAAATACTCTCAAAGTATTCTATTACTTGGAATGGATTACACTGAATGTAAAATGGAATGATTAGAAATGAAGTGAAGGCTTCCATTTATGGTTGAGCTCTCTCAAATTCTACGGTACAATTTAAATTACATCGATGGCTAGGTTCAATGTTTATCTACAATATAAGAGTCCTAAGGTATTTAAACACTATAAAATCTTATCCCTTAGAATTTACAATATTCATCATGGTAACTCTAGTTTACTAGAATGTTTTAATTGGGCCATCAATGCTTCAAGTAAATGGACTTCTCCATGTGCTCCACAAGTCAAGCCATTTCATATGGTTAAATGAGTCTCATAGCAATTTACCTCCATGGGAGATTCTGTGCACAATTCCCTTGTCGCATCCTTGAAATAACACTATTCTAACTCATTTTAGAACTGCCTCAATGTCTTGGTTGATTCCCAACTAGTCTTTCTATCTGATAGTTCCTCCCTCGAAACATTTTTCTTGGCTTATGTTTCTGTCGTCGTTTAACTCAAACTATATTTTCTCTTGTACATATCGATCATAAGAGGTCACTACTCTTGATCCTCATAAGAGTTCCCCGTTATGACTTGCCTTAATCGAAATCCTTTTGATCCTTACAAATAGGCTTTGGCACTCTCATGTTGAACACTAGGTTAACCTTGACTATTGTCGTTAACTTTAGTTTGTAAGCCTCTCGACTTACCTGCTTGAAAACTTTGAAAAGTTCTATGTGTCTTTTCCAAACCCATGGTAAGTCATATTGAAAAACACCAGAAAAATTTTGAGGTGTACCTTACTTTTTGCATCTACTTGATTTAACTGCCTAGTTTGCATTACTTCTTTACAAAGTTAGATGCAAAACCCATCTCTCTCATAGGTGGTAGTCCCACAGGCAACTCAACAGGTTTCACATCAATTTAGTACCTCTAGCATTTCAAAGGGGATACCTTAGCACTCTGATTTACTAAGTCAATATTCCTACCACAAGTAACATCCTTGACTAGGTGGATTGTCAACAATACATTGGTTCCACCCTTGATGTCTCAATTTATCGACACAACACATTGTTGTTGTCAAGTATCTAAGATATATATGCAATAAAAAAAATTTAACCAAAATAGCATTAATCTTGTTAAGGAAATTTAAGCCAAGAACAAAGATGTAATCATCTAAATGAATTACCTCAAAGCCTTCCTTGTCTTTCCAATCCTCGATCTATAGCTCAAATTCTTATATTAATCCCACAGTAAAGACATCTATGGAATTAATAGTCATGATTCTCTTAGTCGTTTTGCTAATTGAGAGACCAAATTTACCCGCGGCTCTTTCCGACATGAACAAACTAGATGCCCCTGTATCAATAGTGGCACTCTTCATTCTGCTTACGATGTTGATATCTACAATAGTAGCACTCTTCTTACCGAACTTATAACACAATTACACATACATTTACTCACAATTTCCAAATTTCATTCAAATATCAATAAACACATTCATATAATCCCTAATACGAGCCTATGAGCCCCTAAACTGCATTAGGAGTAGTTCGGGACTAAACTGATAACTTTGGAAACTTTTAAACATTTAAAAATTTTCTCAAAAACAGGGGATACACGCCCGTGTGGCTCGACCTTGTGTCTCACACGGCCAATAGACACGCTTGTGTTTCAGGTCATGTGGACATTCGAAATGGGAGCACATGGCCATGTCTTAGCCCGTGTCTGACTTCGTGTAACTCTCTGCCTTGGGTCACAAGGCCAACACACACGCCCAGGTGGCTAGCCCGTTTGCCCTAAAAATGGCCATACACGTCTGTGTGCTAGGCTTTGTGCAAGGCCGTGCCAAACCTATAGGGTATACTGACTTATACCACACCCGTGTGTGAGGCCTTGTAGAGTATACTGACTTGGTTTCTAATTCAACACCAAGGGACACACGGCGGTGTACGTGACTGTGTGTCACACACAGCTGAGACACACGCCCATGTCTCTATCCGCATGGACAAAAATAGGCTATTTACCAAGCCAATTTGCCACCCAAACTTGTGCATACTTACATCAAATTCAAAGGCACAAATACATAGCATCAATAGGCATTTAACAACAATTCCAACCAAGCTCAATTCACTACTTCAATACCAACAATTTACATGTTCATATTACCATGTATTGCCAATTCTAATCATAACAATTCCAAATTCACAAAGCATCTATATGCATTATTTAAACCAAACTTTTTACCTTGCCTAAAATCACAAACATACAATAATCATTTCTAACCTTTAACTACCTTAAATGCTAAACTATCACAAACCATTTGCAAGCAATTATGAACCACATCATAAGCCTTTTTCACATATATACATATACATCCAAAACAACCAAATTAAGCCAACTCTCATGGCTATATATACAAACCAAAACATATACATTTACAAGCCAATTTATATGGCTAAAATCATTATCAACACATAATCAAAATGACCAAAGTCCCTATACATGCCATATACTCAAAACATAAGTTCAAAAGTATCAAATTGATAGATGGATAGTGTGACGAAGCCTCTGACGATCTCGAATCTAAGCTAGCTTTGGAATCACTATAAAACATTGTAAATTAAACAAAGCTTTATAGCTTAGGAAGCTCGTATGAAATAAACTCAAACTAATCATAAATACACAAATCATTAATTTGAACATATCAACATGTAATTCATGCTAACTAACAAACCTTTCACATGTTTAATCATATGCTTATATGTGCACTTCACAATTTTTTCGATTTAAAGCTTATACGATTCATGTACATACCTGTACCATCTCGTATCAATCTCATACTCAACCACATCTTTCATTTACCGTTGAACCATTTGGGAAACTATCAGATACATGGGAAACTTGTACTCGAAGTGCCACATATATAGTCAAGCTATCTCAATCACATATCACATATATGCTTTCTTTCGAGCTATCAACGGGCCTGCTCACACAAGTTGTGGGTCAAGACGTAGCTACACGGTGCTGCTCATAAAAGCTGTCAAGTAACCGCAACACATGCCGGTATACTCAGCCACCGATAGGACTTACAGGACCAGCACCCGGATCACATAATCACAATCACAAATACCCCTAATGACATGTCACTAGTATCCAAATCCATTCCTAAGGTTCAACCAGAATTTCAATGCCGTATCATCGTCGAATATATTTGTAATCTTGTATTCACAATTTATGCAATATCAAAGCATTAAAAACATAATTATAACAAAGCTTATTACATACAAACTTACCTCGAAAATAAAAACAAAGACACGGTTCAACTAATTCGAGACTTTGTTCTTTCCCCGATCTAAGTCCATATTTCACTTTTCTTGATCTATATAAAATCAAATTTAGCTTATTTAGTCATCCCTCTATTCAATTTAATCCAAAATCCACTTTAAGTCATTTTACACAATTGCCCCTAATATTTACATCTTTTATAATTTAGTCCTTATTATCAAATTGACTAATCAAACAATAAAATTTCTCAATAAAATGTTCACACAAGTATACTATCATGCTGTAGACATTAAAATAATAATAAAATAATTATTTTGACTTCAAATTTGTGGTCCCAAAACCACTGTTCTGATTTGACTAAAAATGGGCTATTACATACAAACATTAACCCTTTCTACTTGTGATCCCTCTTCGTTTTCGCAGAATTGAGTATAATTTATCCAAGCCTTAATGCTCTATCCTCAACAAGCTTCGTTGTCTCTTATTTATTGATTGCAGACAACTTAGTTGCTCTAAACAATCCTACATTTTTTACGAACCACAACATAAGAAGCATTGTATCGACTCCTTATCATTCTTCTTGCTCTTTGGATGATTGTTTGGTTTCCCCATCCCATTTAGTGTTTTCCCATTATCACCATTCTTACAATTTTCATCGATGTCATTCTCAACTTATCCTTCTTAATCTCCCCCACTATTGTCCTTCTCTTTAGGCTCGGAAGACTTGAACTTGTCTTTCCTCAAATCAAGCTTGACAAAGGACTCCATCTCGATCATAGATTTGGTAAACTCTTTGGCCCCTAGTTGACGCAAATCTTGCTTCACTCGAGGGTTCAATCTAGCCTTGAACCATTAGAATGTCTCTTTCTCACTCAAATCAAGTATTTGGAGTAACAACTTAGTGAATTCCCGAACATATTCTCGAATTATGCTTTGTTGCGTAAGCTGACACAACTTAGCCTGAGCTTCTTCCTTAGCATACTCGAGGTAAAATTGCTTCCTAAACTCATTTTGGAACTCCACCTAAGTCCCAATTGTGGTACCAACTCGTCTCTCATATATGGACCTACAACGCCTCCATAAAAGAGCGACATTAGTAAAATCAATTGGAATAGTGTTTACCTTAGTGGCATCATCCTTAATGTCTACTGCATGGAAGTACTGTTTCATCACCCATAAGAAGTTGTTCACACCCTTTGTGTATATTTTTCCCTTAAACTCTTGGGTATCAGCCCCAATACCCTTTTTTCCCATGATAACTTCATAAATGACAAGCTCACCCTTGAGCTCTTCAATCTTTATATTCAAAAATGTCATCATGGCTTTAATTTTCTCTTTCAAAGTCAACATAATATCAAGATAATTATTCCTCTCAATTAGCTTTTCAATGGAATAGAAAGTCTATTTCATCTCTTCCATATTAGCGTGGAGAGTAGCCATCACCTATCCCTTGAGTTGATCCTTCACAGAGTCCAATTTCGTGGTGCATCTTTTAAGATTTACATTATTCAACATGGTAACTCAAGTTTACTGGAGTGTTTTCACTATACCACCAATGCTTCAAGTAGATGAGTTTCTCCATATTTTTCATGAATCAAATCAGTTCATGTGGGTTAAATAAACCTTATTTGATCAATTGACCTCCATAAACAATTCTATGTGCAATGATCACTGACCTTAATCCGCAGCCTGTGACACACTCATAGACATGATATATGATTGTGAATTTTGCAATAGGTCAAGGTAAAGGAAACACATGTGATTGTGAAAAGAAGAACTACAATAGGTTCTAGTGTCACTAGTCGCGGATCAAAGCCCATGACCATGGCACACAGAATACCCCATAGATGTCAACTTATTAAATGTGTCTCATTTGACCCACATGACCTGGCTCAATTCATAGAACCCATAGAGAAGCTTTTCGATTTGAAGCCTTAGTGGCCCAATAAAACACTCTAGTAAAATTTGAATTATAAATAGTGCAAATCCTAAAGGGATAAGATTGCATGAAGTTTAATCCATTAGGATTCTTAATTATAAATAGGAATGGATTCTTAATTGTAGATAGGCTTTAATCTTGATCATCGATAGGTTTTAATCTTGATTGTCGATGTAACTCAATCTGTATTGTTAGTTCTGAGGGAACGTAACTATAAATAGAGATATCTCCTTCATTTGTAATCATTCCATTCATAGTTAAAAAATATTGTCTTTCCTTTGGCTTTTCTATTCTTCGTTGCTCTTTCAGTTCGAGTGTGCTTCCACTTTATATTTGATGCCTTAGAAAAATTCTGCGAGAGTTCTCACTTTTGCAAAAATTAGACTGACTTAGAATCAGAGCAAAGAAACTCCCTAAGACCGCGTGGTTATCGAGACTAAAGTTCTAACCCCGTGACATTAGGTTCTACAATTCACCTTGAATGTGGTGGCAAATAAAGCTATGTGCATATGCATGATATGATGTGATACATTATAAAGTTAAGCCCATGCCTCATGCTCCATGGCAATTACCACATCATCATCAATGAAGTTCATGCCATGACCATATCTGTATTTTCACGACTACTACTTTGTATTATATATAAGTAAATGATTGGTTAAATGGAAACAATCTTGAGAACTTGCCGACAAGCATCAATTAACAAACAGATATATATGTTGAGACTCATCCAAATTCCAAATACAATGAAATTAAATCCACTAAGAAATGAAGCTAGCAATAGAAACCTTAATCAAATTATAACTTAAACATTAACAAGGTACAACAAAAAAGTACATCTTCGAAATATTTATAATTGAAGTATCAATTTACCTATTAACCTTTCCTAGTATTTTACAGGCGAGATCGAATGAAAATTGTTTTCCTTTTAGGATCTTCGAGCTCCATTTCCTTCAAGTCTTCAGGTACCATCTTCTTCTTCTTCTTCACAGGCTCTGTTCCTCCTACAGCTTTGTTTGCAGTGTCTTCCATTTTTGTTGATTGTGTCTCCTCGTCCTTCTTCATTAGTTTCACATCGCTTGGCTCATCTTTTAACTTTTCCTGCAAAAATGTCTGATACAGTTTCTTCCCACCTGAAAATGTCTCACCCCACAGAGCCAATAAAAAATTGATGGTTGGAACAGGCATTTTCTAATATCACAATCAACGCAATTATTGCAATCATCCACAAACAGCAAATCTTTCTCTTCTTTATTTTCATAATTTACTCTAAAATTAAGATGAATATTGACGATATACATAATCGAATAAATCCATGAACAGGAAATAAACCCAAATTGACAAGGCATGGGAACCAATCACTATTCTGCTGGAAAAATGAAACCCAGAAATTATGATTGTTATTTTATGCGAAAATGGTCAAATTAAACCAAAACAAAGTATGATTGATGTAAAATTATAGAGAATATAGGTGGATAAAGAGAAAAGAAAACGAACCAGTGAAACCTTTGAGGGAGACGTTAATGGCGGAGTCAACCGCAAATTTGCTTAGGTTCTTTAGGAAGCTTCCGATGTTGAGGCCGCGATCGGTGGTCGACACGTTGCGAGAAATATAGACCATGATCGAAAGCTGCAAAGAGAAAACAAAAGGAACACAGGACTCAATTAAGCAGCTGAAGTTGGGACAAAAAGAAAGGTAAAATTTTTATTCCTTTAAGATTGAGCTCAGAAAGAAATCATCGCAGGTGTAAAGGTAAAATTTTTATTCCTTTAAGATTGAGCTCAGAAAGAAATCATCGCAGGTGATTAAAACCATCTTACACGTGTGAGATAACTGAAAATCTCCGCCACTAATTAACTGCCTTTCACACGCGTGTGGAAAACATTAAACATTACAAAATGTAGCTCCTATATTATTAGTTACTAAATTAGAAATATATCTTCAATTATTGAATTTTTTCAAAAATTTTATTTAAATAATTCAAATGTTAAAATTGATGTTATATAAATTTTTATTCTTATTGCATGGATTAATAAAATCTTTTTTCTTTTTTATAATTTAATTTTTTTTTCATGAAATAATATTAGACATTATAAATTTATAAATTAAAATTTAATTTTTTTTCCGATCTCTTATATTGAGCATTATATCAACTTAGATCTAAAGTATGTTCTACTTGATAATGGGTATTAATTTATCATATCAATCATCGAATCTTCACTTAAAATTCATTGGTAAAATTTTCTTTTTAAAAAAATACTTACTAATCTAGTAATTTAAATAAATTTTTTAAATAATTTAGTAACTAAATTATAACTAATTTAATGACTAAAATAAAATTTATTCAAAATTTAATGACTAATGATGTAACTATGAATGGGCAGTTTTGATAGGGTCAGTAATTAATAATGTTGAATATTAAATCAACCAATTCTATGGAATGTTAATTGATTTATATATGGGTTATTATTGTGAATTGAATTTTTAATTTTAGATTTTGTGATGTCTATTTTATAATATTAAAAACCAAAATTAATTTAATAAATAATTAAATAATATGTATTTATTGAAAGAATTTTGATATAAAATTAGAATTATTATCGTTTAATTAAAAATAAAATTTCTTAACAAACTCTTGAACATTAAAAAAACTCAAAAGTTGTGTCATTTTCGTCAAGGAAAAAAAAATTGAGGAAAGAAAAGAAATGGAAAGCCCAAATAAAGGAAGGAAAATGAGTTCTTCTAACAGTGACCGAAAGCTACCCACGATCAAGATTCACCTCCCAACCTCCCCTCATCACTCGACCTCCGCCGCTTCCTCCCCCAGCCCCGTCGCCGGAGCTCGTCGCAAGATTGGCGTTGCAGTGGATCTCTCCGAAGAGTCCGCCTACGCCGTTCGCTGGGCCGTCCAAAACTACCTCCGACCAGGCGATGCTGTCATCCTCCTCCACGTGTCTCCAACCAATGTACTCTACGGAGCTGATTGGGGCCCACTTTCCCAGGCCCAACAAAGCCCACGAACGCCTGAGACCCAGAAGCAACTGGAGGACGACTTCGATGCCTTCACGGCTTCAAAGGCAGCGGATTTGGCCAAACCCTTGAAGGAAGCTGGGTTTCCCTTCAAGATTCATATTGCGAAAGATCATGATATGAGGGAAAGGTTGTGTCTTGAGCTGGAGAGGTTAGGGTTGAGTGCTGTTATAATGGGCAGAAGAGGGTGTGGAGCTGAGAAAAGAGGGAATGATGGGAGGTTGGGAAGCGTTACTGATTATTGTGTGCATCACTGTGTTTGTCCTGTTGTTGTTGTTAGGCATCCTGATGAGAAAGATGGCGGGAATGGTCAGCCTGTGGTGACGGATAAGGAGTCCAGGTTGGAGGAAAAAGGTGGCAAATGTTAATCCTATCGGTATTTTTCTTCGTTCGAGTTTGATTGGAAATTTGGGATCTTTGTATGTGTTTTAATGCTTAATTTGGATGGCTTGAGCAGGTTTTTACTGCTTATATGTTTCCGTAGTATGAAAAGATATAGTAGAAAAGTTGTCATATGATCCATATAGCCTATCCCATATGCTAGCCTAGAATATGGCTGAAAATTTGGCTTCTTGGCGGTATTTAGATGTTTAATTCAAATTATCTTAGCATTTTCTTTCTTGGTTATGTGTTTCTGGTGTGTTAGATGATGATTAGAGCAAAGCAGCAGAATGTGGCCGGTATGGCTTACCAGTTACCACACATAGTGAGACCTAGCATAGATTACTGTTGTTATGGATGATAAAAATTTTAAGTTGGCGAATGCTGGTCTTTTCTTGGTATCAATTTGGGATAATATTATATTTATGTAGATGGCCACTTATTGGGAATGGTTTAATATGTTTATGTTTTTAGTGATTCAATATGCATTTTTTTGTTAAATTAGCTGAAAATAGGGCACGATAGTAGAATATGATATTTATAGCTCATCCCTGATAGTGGGAAAAGTTTAGTTTCTTTTTCTTGTAGCTCATATATTGTTTATTCTAATTTGTAGTATTAGATTTTTTAGTAATGGGAGGATTTGTTTAGTTGATGGGATTAGTTTTGTCCCCTTGAATTTTCCTGTTGATTGGGAGTTAATTGAAAAGTAGATTGGTGATGGACAATAAAACTATTTGTTTGGTGTCACTTTTAACTGGGTATAAAATAATGAGTAAGCAGTTGATAAATATTATAAAGATATGTGATGGCAATTGTTACTGTGTTCATTAAGCAACTCTCTAAATGCTTGAGGGCCATAGTTTTCCCTGCCTTGAGCATTCTTGTGGATGTTGTGTTGTTAAACTTTTGGAGCTAATTGATTTGTGGACAAGTTATCTACAATGGAAGTGATGGTATAATGAAGACGTATGTAGTACTGTTGAGTGCTAGATCTTAGGAGCTATAAACTTCTAATAGATATCACTGATTGATAGTTATGCATAAATATGATAAAGGCATGTGGATAACAGTTGCTACTTTTTGTTAACCTGTGAAGTCTATGGAAATGCTAGTATGAATATATGATTTCCAGTTTCTTGATGCAGCATGGCCTGGCAAGTTTGGCCTTTTCATGGAATTTTTAGTATCTTGAGAAATGATCAAATTGTAGTAGAAAGATGTTTTAAGCAGTTGTTTGTCCACGTAAAACAAAGCAGTTGATGCTTAGAAGGAGTTGGAGTATTTCTAACTGTTCGAGATTGGGATGATCGGTTGGAGCTAAAAGGGCTATTGGAAACTGTTTGCATGGAACTGCAAATGGTTTCGTAGATTTCAACTGGGAGAATATGGGAAGATAAAATGCTTCAGTGTGCAATTAAATGTTGGATAGAACATGGTTTTATTGTCGTATATGTTGCTTTACAACATAACTAGTAGGATGTTCAATCTGCTAGAGTTGGTAGGCTGTGGAAATATTTGGATTAATCTGATTTCATAAGCAAATTGAGACTGAAAAGATAACTATTAGATGCTAAAATATATGCTTAGATTCAAAGAAAGCTCTTGCAGTTTGGAGTAAGCTTTTTTATACACCAATTGGTCATTGCCATTTCCTCCAGTTTATTCAAGCTATTGCTTGTTTCACAGGCATAATGGAAAGAGTAAGAAGATATGCAAAGAAAGAGAATTGTCTGTATCATTACCTGGTAGAAACATTTTGAATTAATAGCCATAAGTTTGCCTGTTATGAAATCCATAACATGTAGTGGCAAAGCTTCTTGTATGAAATTTGCTTGTGTTGCTGAACTATTGAGCTTACCACCAATTCTTGTAAATTTGATGCTTCTTTCATGGCAGATGCCTAGCAAGTCCGGTAATTGCAGCTTTATCCCATCAGTAGCAGGTTTGTATCTTGTTGTTGGAAATATCTTCATTTCTATTTTCCATTCTTTCATGCAAACCTGTTTATATCTGATATTTTTCTTTATCTAGCTTTTCTTATGTTGTAGATAGCAAAGAAGACTATGAGTCGCTCAGGATTAGCTCGGATGAAGGATTCAGTTAAAATGGATCCTAGGATTCTCCCTTTCCACTTTCATCTCCGCATTGTTTAACTTTTTATTGGTGATGTTATCGTATGATTGATGAGGTTCTTGATTTCCTTTTATGGCACTCGGGATCATGATTTACTACACCGTGGTGATATACTATAAGATAATCCCGGTGTCGACTTTTTCTTTTGGTTTTGTGAATGTTTGATTTGATGCCATAGTGCAGGACGGAAACATGAAAAAATATTTCATGAACTTCACATTGTATTCAAGGGCAATTTTTTTATGTATAAATCTGGACTACCGTCTTCTTTTCTTTTTTTTTGTGTATGTGCAAAGGGCATCGATGTCTGAGATAGATAGTGGAAGGGGTCGTTGATACTTTGCCATAACCAATTACATTGAAAATCGATATCAAAATAACAAGGTTGGTACTTAGCTATATGATGACGTTAAAAAAATAAATGTGTGCTGGAATAGACCTAAAATTTGCATGACTTTGGTATCAAGTTATTATATATTCTTCTTAAAAGGAAGTATTATATATTTTTTATAAATATTGATATATTGAGGTAAAATCTTTTGGAAATTAATAACAATGATTATTTTAGCAAGAAAATATTTTGGCAATGAACAATCATGCCATAAATAAACATTCATCATTACAGCTGATTTTCAGCAATGCTAAATGAAATCATTAACAAGCATTCCATTTACTCTTTCCATAAAACCCTAACCAAAATTTTTCAAGTCAATGTTAGGCGGTGTAATCTTTGAAGGCAAGGAGACGACTTTGTTTAGAAGAAAACTGGAGTTTTAACATGGAGCGGGATCCTATATTCACTTTGATCTGCTTATTAATAGTAGTTTTTTCTCCCTTGGAATTGTCAGAGGAAGTTGATGTTTTAGGTGTAGAAGGATCAATCAATGATGGTGAGACACTGGTTTCATCATTAGAAACCTTTCAGCTAGGCTTCTTCTCACCTGGAAAATCAAGAAACAGGTACTTGGGAATATGGTTCAAGACCTGCCCTGGAACGGTTGTTTGGGTTGCAAACAGAAACAATCCCATTGCTGATGGGAAAGGGGTTTTAACTATAAGTGACAGTGGAAATCTTGTCCTTTTGAACCAGACAAAGAGTGTCGTCTGGTCATCCAATATGTCTGTGACAGCACAAAATCCTGTGGCACAGCTTTTAGATACTGGAAACCTTGTTCTCAAGGACAACAAAAGCACGGCTGGAAGCTATTTTTGGCAAAGCTTTGATTATCCATCAGACACACTCTTGCCAGGCATGAAAGTAGGATGGAACTTAAAGACTGGTGAGGAAAGATATTTAACATCATGGAAAAGTGCTGATGATCCATCCCCTGGAAACTTCACTTTCAGACTAGACAAAAATGGATTACCTCAGCTAGTCATTGATACAGAATCAATGAAAACGTACCGTACAGGACCATGGAATGGATTTGGGTTTGAAGCTATTCCAGCATACCTCAACTTCCTCTTCAAACATAATGTCGTGTCTAATGAGAATGAGATATTTTTTAGTTATGAAGTTGCCAACAAGGAGATTACCACGCGATTATGGTTGAATCAAACTGGTTATTTACAGCGTCTTATATTTACCCATGATAGTAAAAATTGGGAATTTTTGTACTCAGCTCCATTTGATAAATGTGGGATCTATGGATTCTGTGGTGCTAACAGTGTATGCAGCAGCCGGAGAGCTGATGCCTGTAAGTGTCTAAAAGGGTTCATTTCAAAATCACAAGAGTCTAAGAACTGTGTAAGAGAATCATCACTAGACTGTCAAAAGGGAGATGGCTTTACCAGGCTTGTTGGGGTTAAAGTGCCGGATTTGTTAAATTTTCAGTTGAATGAGAGTTTGAATCTTAAACAATGTGAGGCTGAATGCTTGAAGAACTGTTCTTGTACAGCTTATGTTAGTATGAATGTAAGTGACGGCCGCACCAGCTGTGTGATGTGGTTTGGTGACCTCCTTGATATTTCAGAAGTTTCAGACATGTACCGAAATGAAGTTGTCTTTGTAAGACTTTCAGCTTCAGGTCTAGGTATGCGACACTTATATTGTTCGTCTTTTTTTACTTCTTCTTCTTCTTTTTTTTTCTTTCTTTCTTTTTCTTTCTTTTTTTTTTTTTTTTGGCATTTGATACTGTCTTTTCTAGGATTAACCAATGATTCGAGGAAAAAGAATAGACTAATGGCTATCCTAGTTGTGTCAATCATCTCAAGTGCAACTATTTTGGGCCTAATATCCTTCATAATTTGGAAGAAATGGAAGAAACGAGGTAAGAATACTCATCCAAACTTGCTCACTTTCTTCGAATAGATTTGCAGTATTTAAGAGATCAAACTCAATTGAATTACAGATGATTTGCTTCATTTAACAAGATTGGAAAGTGGGGAAGATGAAAGAGAAGTGCCCTTGTTCCACTTCTCTACAATAGAAATTGCCACCAACTATTTCTCTTTTGGCAATGTAATTGGAGAGGGTGGCTTTGGTCCTGTTTACAAGGTAACCAACCTGGAATAGGTTATGCTATGTCTGCAATTTAAAATCCTTGAATGCAATTATTATACGAACGCAGGGAAATCTCCCAACAGGACAAGAAATAGCAGTAAAGAGGCTGTCAAAAGACTCAGGTCAAGGTGTTGAGCAATTCAGGAATGAAGTAGTTTTGATAGCCAAACTTCAGCATAAGAATCTTGTTGGACTGCTTGGTTGCTGCATTCAAGGAAATGAAAGGATGTTAATCTATGAGTTTATGCCTAACAAAAGCTTAGATTACTTCATCTTTGGTTAGCATTGGTTTCCTATACATTATCTTTACCATAAAACAAATATTCAATACATAATTTTGAGGTCACAGGGTGTTATTTGTGCAGATCATAAAAAAAGAGCACAGCTATCATGGCGAAACAGGTTTGATATTGTTCTAGGCATCACGAGGGGACTACTCTATCTCCACCAAGATTCTAAACTCCCAATTATTCATAGAGATCTCAAAGCAAGTAATATTTTACTAGATAGCAACTTGATCCCTAAAATTTCGGATTTTGGGTTGGCAAGAATCTTTTGTGGCAATGATGTGGAAACAAAAACAAGTCGAGTGGTCGGAACATTGTAAGTTCTATTAGTTCTTTTATAGGTTCGATTCTTCGGCCTCATTTCATATAAAATGCTTTAATGCAGTGGTTACATGGCTCCTGAGTATGCAATTGATGGAACATTTTCAGCCAAATCCGATGTTTTCAGCTTCGGTGTGCTTTTGCTAGAAATAGTAAGTGGTAAAAAGAATAGAGGGTACAGTCATCCCGATCATCTCCACAATCTTCTAGGCCACGTAAGTCATAACAATGGAATCTCATTTCGATTTAAATCACGGTCACAGATGTATGTTCAGTCATGTACCATTTTTTCTTTTTGCGTAGGCGTGGCTGCTTTGGAATGAAGATCGAGGTTTGGAAGTGATGGACACAATCCTAGAAGAAACATGTGTTAGGTCCGAAGTGCTTAGATTTATCCATGTTGCGTTATTGTGTGTTCAAGAATGCCCTGAAGACAGACCAACAATGTCATCTGTTCTTCTAAAACTCACAAATGAAGAAGCAACTTTGCCTCGACCAAAAGCACCTGGTTTCTTCGTACAAAGGAATCCCTATGACAATTTTAGTTCTACAACAGTGACAACTGATGTCACCATATCTATTCTTGAAGCTAGATAGAACTTTCCTGCTATGTTTATTCAGTACATAGGTTGTCTTTAATGATGAAAGAGTTGTGTCTCTTAATTTTGTATATCAAAAGTAGCGTACTGTGTTATTTACCAAGTGATGTAACTATTCGAATAGAAATTTAGGGACGTGGTAAGTTGATGAAGACTTCAGAATTAACACAGATTTTAAACTTATCTATGTTTGATAATTTCTTGCAGTGGTCATTTTGTCTACATAGTATGCAATGGATGGAAGATTTTGTCATATCTGATGTGTTTATTTTTTGGGTTATTTTTTAGAGATTGTGAGTGGAAAAAGTAGCACAGGATTTAGTCACCCAAATCACCACCAAGATCTTCTTGGATATGTAAACAGAAATTAAGAAATTTTTGACGTATTTGTATCTTTTAAATTTTTTTCATGTCCACTTTTACGGTTTATGATCGATTCCATACGCAACTAAAACATAAATATGATACTTCAAGGTTCCTCCGAATAGGCTATTCATATCAAGTGTCATTGTCTTACCAGGCAATTAAGAGGGTCTTAGCGAAATGAATCATTCCAAATTGCTTTTTTAACGTTAAACTTCTTTCTTGAATAGTTATAAATTTTTGGATTTGGAATAGGGATTGCAATGGAACGAAACAGGTCGACCCCAACCCCAACCCCTACCTAAGATTATGTACAAATACTCGATCCTTGATCTGATCCTAAAATTGAGAGAAAAGAACCCGCCTCAACCCCCGACTTGCAATTTTATAAAAAAACCAACCTTAACATAACTCGATTCAAACAAATTTTGTAATCATAAAACAACTATATCAATTAGTTTGATGCACTAAATTTATTTGATTATGAAATACACCCTTTATAATTTCATGTTGGAACTCATTTGCTGACTTTTTTGTAACCATCATTGATGGTCCATCAACCAACACAAATTTTAAAATTATATGAGCTGGTTCAACAAAACAACACATAATTTGCAGAAATAATGGGAAAGTGCAAAAAAAATGTAAATTTTATATTTGTATGCAAAGATTAGAACCTGACTTTTTGCCTCTTCTAAACATTTCTTTCAGTAATCAGAAGTGGAAAATTTTACAGAAGAACACATGCATCCTCCAAGCTTTGGTAAAACAAGAGTTGCAAAACTTTATAGAAACAAGGGGAAATCCCTAAACCACACCCCATATAACACTACAATTTTCAACCCTTTTCTGATCAGTAAACAAAATTAATAAACCATGGAGACAAATGGACATAACACAAACTAATTAAAAGTCACGGTTAACGGGTTAAGAGAGTTTTCATTGAGGGGTTAGATTGTAATTAAAAATTGCAATAATGGTAATTTTATAAATATTTCGGAGCGGATTTATCATAAACTTGACCTTATTAAGTTTTAAATTTAACCTGATCCGAACCTGATTTTAGTTATAAAAAAACTGACCCTACAGAGTTAGATTAGGTCAGAATCCATTGATTTTTAATTCTTTTCTATCCCTAATATAGAGTTGTGCAGAAATCATGTCAATAATCCAATCTTACAAAACATTGGTTTAGTTTATAGATTTTTACTAAGTCTTTGTATTCTTGTTGCTTATGCATTTGTTAAACCTCCCCTACGAATGGGGACACATGGCAAAATAAAAGGTTACCTAAGGGACACACTCCCCAGCCACATAATGAAAGGTAACCAGAAGTTTCACTCCTCGTCTCAATCACTCCTGTAAGCGGAAGGTAATCATTCAAGGAAGCTAACCATTCACTTTTCCAAACGTTTGGCCTTCTATTAAGAGTGTGATTCTTTTAGTCACCAAACCTCACGTGGGTCAACTATTTTATTCCGAATCAAAACGAATGATATAATATGTTCCATTACAGATATTCTCGTTCCATTAAAGATTTTTGTCCCATGTGTCCCATAACGATGGCCTAATTACAGATCCACCACGTTAGCATCATCCTACACAAAATCTCTCCTACAAATAGCCCCAAGACAATGAAAAAGAGATAGACTTCCTAGTACACATGCCCACGCTCTATCAGCTTACTCCCCACAATCACCTTCACCATCTCCATTCTTCCTTACTCTTTAATTTTTCATTTACACTACAACATCTTTTTCTGTATTTTTTTTTTTTCCTTGTTGACCCCACTCATCAATAGTATTGTGCAGCAAAAACAATCATTATTATGTCTTGTAAAATAGATCATAAAGAAGTTATTCTTTACGGGATAAAATGATAAAGCGTGAAGAGGTATGAATGAAGCGACTAGTATATATGCATAATTGATCTGTCAAATATATAAAAACATATATTATCATAGTCAATTGGGATTATAAATATTAAGATAACAAAATAATAAAGTTAATACTCTGCTTTCACCATTTAAATCCCTATAATAACTACAAGGTTTGATATGTGACAAAATTATGTTCAAAAGATATACAAGTGGTACTAATTATTCTTGGCAAAGAGCTACTAATGTCAAAACTTCATTTTCGAAAAATCTGAAAAAGAATAAAATTATGGCTTAGTTTATCAATGCTGCTTAGAAATATTTTTGAGGAAAAGTTAAAATTTTCAACTTCTCAAAAAAGTACTTTTGAGCCACTTTTTAGTTTGGGAAAAACGTTTTTCTTTAAAAAAAAATACCTTGTTTAGAAATATTTTTGTCTCAAAAGCATTTTTTGGCTGAAATATTTCTTAAAAACAATACTAAACACACTCTATATTTTTATTATTAATATTGAGTTAAAATAATATTTTATATTTAAAAATAATAAGTAATTTCATTTTCATATACTTTTTGTGTTTATTCATTTTCTTCATTTAAAATAATTTAAATTTTTAAAATAAAAATTTAAGGATTTTGCATAAATTTTTAAAAAATAAATTAAATTATTAATAAAGAAAATATTTTATTTTTTATAAATTTAAAGATAAAGTTGATAATTAAGTTAAATGTTAAATCTTTCTTTAAAAATAAAATATAGCAAGATTATAAAATTCATTTTATATTTAGGAAGTTCATAGATTTCCTTTCTCATGAATTTACCCCAATTTAGGTAATTAAAAGTAAAAATTTTAAAGGAAAGAAAGAGAAATTTACTACCATTTCCTTTATTTTATTTTAATTATTATGGATAACTTACCTTATTTGACCTTATTTTCCGAGAGAAAGACGTTTTCCCTACAAATCAATTGTAATGTATGTAGACGATAAGAGAAGAAAAGTAGAGTTTTAATATGGGGAAGGCTCCTATATGCACTTGGATTTGTTTTTTAACACTGGTTTTTTCACACTTGGAGTTGTCAGATACAACACTAAAATAGACTTTTAGCGGCGTTTTTAGTGGCGTTTTAATAAAAAACGCCGCAAATATTATACATTAGCGGCATTTAAAGGAAAACGCCGCAAAAAATGATCAATAGCGGCGTTTATTTCCAAAACGCCGCGAAAAAGGATATATAGCGGCCTTTTTCCTAAAATGCTACTAAAGGTCAGAGCAATTGCGGCGCTTTTGGAAAAACGCAGCTAAAGGTCTGAGCAATAGCGGCGCTTCTGAAAAAACGCCGCTAAAAGTCTGAGCAATAGCGGCACTTTTGGAAAATACCGCTAAAAGTCTGAGCAATAGCGGCGCTTTTGTAAAAACGCAGCTAAAGGTCTGAGCAATAGCGGCACTTTTGTAAAAATGCCGCTAAAGATCTGAGCAATAGCGGCGCTTTTATGAAAACGTCGCTAAAGGTCTTTTGAATAAAAACCGCAAATATGTTAATCAATACGACGATGTTCTGTGGTTGAGAAACAAAATTATTTAGTAAATTGAAAATGTTATTTAAATTTCCTAAAATATTGAAAGAATATATATTATTCAAAATTTATCTAAATAATTAAATGTTTAGTAGTTTGTATGGGCTGACTAGGGTTTCGAGGTCAGCATTTCAAGATTTAGTGTACTTTATCAGTTTATGATTTACGGTTAGTCTTAAGATTAGGGTTATGGCTAGAGTTTATGAGTTTATGGGTTTGTGGGTGTATGGTTTAAGGTTTAAGGTTTAAGGGTTTAGGGTTTAGGGTTTAGGGTATAACGAATGAAGACATAATATCAAATTTGATTTAATCATTAAAAAATTATAAAAATATATGCTATAAAATAGTGAGATTGCAATTTTTACTTACAAATTAATTTCAGCCCCTAACAAAATCTGATTGTGCATCTGTTTATCATTACACCCTAAACTTTAAACTTTAAACAGTCTAAACCCTAAACTATAAACCATATATCTAGATTATAAACCCTAAATCATAGCTCTAAACACTCAACCATAAACCCCTAAACTACAAACACTAAACCATTAAACACTAACCTTAAACGTTGCTAAATGTTGAGCAACAATTCTATTTTCATTTAGGGTAATCGACACTCGTTTCGATTTTATTCGATTTAGTTTTCATTTTTTCTTATTTTTATTTTGAATTTAATTTTATTTTGCTATTTGAAATTAAGCGACTTAATTAATTATGAAAAGTGCGTTACAAATTGATAACTAAACCCTTAAGAAGTTTTGCTTTATCGAAACCCTTAAACCCTAACTAGTAATGTTAATTAAAAACAATTTATTTTAATTGAATATATAAAATATAAATATTTTATCTTAATTAAAATATAAATTATATTGATTAAAATATAAATTATTTTTAATCAAAAAATAATGACACTTAGAAAAACGTTTTCATCTTGTTTTTAGTGGCGCTTTAAAAAAACGCGCAAAATATGTTTTTATTCTTTGTTTTACATTTCAAACTTACCTGTTTTAAATATTGATCAAAGTTTGAAAAATTATTTATTTAAAATTTATATGAATTATATAATAATTGTAGCGACGTAAAATTTGCTTGGACGCTAATTGAGAAAACAGAGTTTCAATTTTATTTAAAAAAGGGAGTCGCCATCGATCTTTTTTTCTAGGTGTGATCGGACACCTAATAAATCCTCTTTTTAAAGAAAAATTATTTTTTGAATTTTCTTAAAAAAGGGTCGGGTTTAAGTCTGCGTCAAAATTCCAGAGAAAAATAGGGTTCGGGAGTTAGTTACATGCGAGGAAGGTATTAGCACCTCATGACGCCCAAAATTGGTATCTCATTAAAGCGTATTGTTTTAATTTTCAAAATACAAGTTCAATTTAATATTTAATCGTGATCGATTGAAACACAATAATTTTTTTGAAAACACGAAAATTCTGAAAATTCAAAATTTTTGCAACACGAATTTTTTTGAAAACACGAAGATTTTTGAAAACAAGGATTTTTGAAAACACGAAAATTTTGAAAATACAAAATTTTTGAAGCAATTTTTTTGGAAACAAGAAAATTTTAAAATTGGAGAAAATTTTTTGAGACCGAGAATTTTTAAAACACGAAAATTTTGAAATACGAAAATTTTTGAAAACACGAGGATTTTTGAAAATGAAATTTTGAAAACACGAAAATTTTGAAAAAAGCAATTTTTTGAAAACACAAATTTTGAAATCGAGAATTTTTGAAAACACGAAAAAATTTGAAATTAGAGAAAATTTTCTTTTTGAAACCGAGAACTTTGAAAACAAGAAAACTTTGAAATCTGAATTTTTTAAAATACAAAAATTTTGAAAATTACATTCAACGTATTATGTAAGGAAATTTGATAATTTTGAACAAATCTCTTATTATTATTACTCTGTTTTTTAAACAATAAAATTAATGGATATTCTTAATTTCCGAAATCCATTCTACATTTAACACAAAATCAAAGATATCTACCCAACATAGCGATGAAATCGATGATTTAATGTCAAATCGTTAAAAATTAATTTATTAAAAATTAAAATTAGTAAATAAAATCGCTCTACAATGCTAAAAAAAATAAAGTTATTAACATAACATTTATGAAATAATATAAAGATATATGTCCAATAACCAAATAAAAGATTTAAAAAAATTTACCAATGCCCAAAATTTTGAAATTTCTTCTTTGGAGTGGTCTATTCTTTGTTGGGAAAGTGAAATTTGGTGCTTGGGCTTGGATTTTGGGAGTCATTGATGGACTTGCTCTTTGGGTCACCCTCTTTTAATTTTGTATTAAATTGCTAGAGGTTACTTGGTATTGGTTCTTTGAATGTTCTTTATTTATTTTTCTTTGGTTTCTTCTTTCTTTTCTATCTTCTTTGTTTCATTTCTTTCTTTATTTTCTTTTTCTTTCTTTGCCTTGGTGGTGCGTCGGCCCTGATGGGCTCCTCTTCTCTGCTTTTCTTCCTCTTTTTTCCTCCATTTTCTTGGTCTTCACTAAGAATCAGTCACCCAAGGGCTTAAAATAGGCAGCCTAAGCCCTTGTAATGAAAATAAACTCTTAGCAAATCTGAATTACTTTGAGAGAGATGTAATTGGGTAATGGGTTCTTCCTTAGTTGCTTGGTTGCTTGCTAAATGTTGGGGTTTTTCTAGATTCTTGAGGTTCCTCTTTTCTTGGTAAAACTTTTCACTTCCCCTTCATCACCGAATATGGGGTTTTTTTGTTGAAAATTTTTGGTTTTCTCCTCCCTTTTTTGTCGAAAATCCCTCTCTTCTTTTATGCCCTCATTTTCACCTTCTCTGCATTTTTCGGTGGTGGTTGAAGAAGGAGCAACCTCCCATCTTGGTGGCGGAAAAATCGGGAGTGGGTGCCCCAAATTGCGGATTTTGGAGATTTTACGTGAAGGACCAAATTGCAATGTGACAAAACTTGTAGGGTCAAAACATAATTTTAAGAAAGTATCGGGGTCAAAATGTAATTTAAAAAGTTTTGGGGTTAAAACATAATTTTAGAAAAGTTGAGGGTCAAAATGTAATTTTTAATTTTAATTAATTTTTTAATTTTGGAAATTAAACATGAAATCGAGCCGGACAAAATTTAGTGCTTACAATTTGCCCTCTTTGCTCATCATTTGTGAAGCGAGGATGAGCAAAAAGATTAAAAGCTAAATTTGTTCGATGTCCAATATTTATTCTTTCTTAAAAAGCAAATCGAAAATAACTCGGCGTGCGACACGAAGCTCAACTCACTTCTCGGATTATGAGTTGATCTTTGAAAAACAAAATTGAAAATACCTCGGCGTGTGACTGAGGCTCAACTCACCTCTCATAATATGAGTTGATTTTTGAAAAGCGAAATTGAAAATACCTCGTGTGACTTGAGGCTCAACTCACCTCTCATAATATGAGTTGATTTTTGAAAATAGAAATTGAAAAATACCTCGGCGTGTGACCCGAGCTCAACTCACTTCTCACATTATGAGTTGATTTTGAAAAGCAGAAATTGAAAATACCTCGGTGTGTGACTGAGGCTCAACTCACCTCTGCATAATATGAGTTGATTTTTGAAAAGCAGAAATTGAAAAATACCTCGGCGTGTGACCCGAGGCTCAACTCACCTCTCGCATTATGAGTTAATTTTTGAAAAAATAGAAATTGAAAAATACCTCAGCGTGTGACCTGAGGCTCAACTCACCTCTCCCAATATGAGTTGATTTTGAAAAACGAAAATTGAAAAATACCTCAGCGTGTGACCTGAGGCTCAACTCACCTCTCGCCATATGAGTTGATTGTTTTTTGAAAAACAGAAATGAAATAATTTTAAAAAGTATCAAAATTTCAAAACATATCATCTGGTGGAACTCGAATGTCTTCGTTGTCCTTGGTTGATGCGGCTATCATCAAAACCTTTTGCTTCTTGGAATACTGTATATGTCATGCATGATGTTATCATGATATGAACATGTTTGGTCTTAAATGCTTTTATGCCTACATGATTATGTCATACGCCTTGGGCTTGTTTGCAGTATATCTCTTTTCGTTCGACTCTCATGATGACTTCATTCATTGCTTGATTCTTGACTTCCCTTTTAGGTTTTGTACCCATCCTCGAGTAATCTGCGTTTCTCGTGTATCACCCTTTTGCCCCTTATTGAACTTTGTCCTTGCTTTGATGCTCTTGTACTTACCAAATTCTCATCCGGGTAATACTCAACATTCCTTTTGTTTAGAGTATTCATTTCACTATTTATTATTTAGACAAACCACACATGAGATGCATGAAAATAGGAAAGTAGGTACGAAAGAAATACCTCACATTCATATTTATTTCAAAAGCAATAAGCAAAGAAAATTGACAAGGAAAAGCTCAATAAAGAAAACATTATAAAGAAAGGAAAGTAGATTCAATTGTCACAAATGCTCTAGATATTCAACGCATGAACTTCTCCACATTTCTTCATCCTGGATCTCTTCGAGCACGGCTTCTTGTGTAGAAGATTTCGAGCTTCTGGGACTGCTTCAAATATTGTAATCTCGCCACATGACTCCCCCTTTAAATCGTCTTGCTCCTTTTGTCCGAACCTCCTTCATTAGGATGCCCTTTCAGGTTCTCATCCTAATCTTTTTTTTGTTTATCAAGACGCCCTTTCGAGTTTTCATCTTGATCTTTTTTTCTTCTTTTTTTTCCTTTTTTTATCAAGACGCCCTTTTCGAGTTTTCATCTTGATCTTTCTTTTCTCTTTTTTTAGGCATAGTACTTTTCACGGCATCGAGTTCTTTGGATTAGGTAACTCCTTCCCATCCATCTCGGTGAGAATCAAAGCTCCACCAGAGAAAGTCTTTTTCTGACGTCTGCCCTTCCCAATTTGGTACCCATTTTCCTCGAAAGTCTTTTGTATTGGGAGAATCTTTCTCGATCGAGTTCCCCTCATGAATTCTCTTGGCCGTACCTTCTTGTCATGAGTAGTGATCATTCTCTTGGTACATCATCCCATGATGATTGCCTTCAAGTGTTTTTCTTCGATAAGATTTAGCTAGTCATATCGAGCTTGAACCCATTCTGATTTTTCTAGTTTCGACTTTATTAAGACTCGTAGAGAGGGGATCTCAACTTCAATGGGCAGCATAGCTTCCACTCCATAGACCAGAGAGAAAGGGGTTGCTCCCGTAGATGTCCATACAGATGTGCAATATGCATACAAAGCGAATGGTAGCTTTCGTGCGATCTTTATATATCTCGGTCATTTTCCCAATAATCCTCTTAATATCTTTGTTAGTCGCTTCTCTTGCTCCGTTCATCTTTGGGCGATAGGGTGAGGAATTATGATGCTTTATTTGAAATTGCTACTTTACTTCTTTCATCATCTTGTTGTTCGATTTAAGCGTTATCTGAAATTATTTTCTCGAGCAAACCTATCGACATATGATTTTTTTTAAGAACACGCAAGCTGCAGTCTTTGTCACACTAGCAAACGAAGCGGCTTCTACCCATTTTGTGAAGTAATCTATAACCACAAAAATGAACCAGTGACCATTAGAAGCTTTTGGAGAAATTGGCCCTATAACATCCATGCCCTACATAGAAAAAGGCCACGGAGAAGTCATAACATGCAGGGGTGAAGGGGCTGCATAAATTTTATCACCGTAAATTTGACATTTGTGGCACTTTCGTGCATAACTAATGCAGTCATTTTCCATCGTCAGCTAGTAATAACCGAGTCTCATAATCTGCCTAGCCATAGTGAAACCATTGGCGTGCGCCCCAAAAATTCCTTCATGGACATCTTTAAGTATTTTCCTAGCTTCAACAGCATCCACGCATCTCAGGAGCACTTGATCTTTTCCTCTTTTGTACAGGATGTCCCCATCAAGAACAAATCCTACCGCCATTCTTCTAATTGTTCTTTTGTCGTTTTCATTTGCTTGCTCGGGATACCTTTGATTCTTGACATATTCAAAGATATCATGGAACCATGGCAATCCATCTGTCTCTTTTTCAATGCTACAACAATGTGCAAGGACCTCATATATGCTCATTTGGAGAGGCATTATTTTTGTTTCTCTGTTTGCTTTGAACATTGAAGCCAAGGTGGCCAAGGCATCAGCCAATTGGTTTTCTTCTCGTGGGAAGTAGTTAAAAGTCACTTCTTTGAATTCTTTGACCAGCTCCACTACGAGATCGCGATATTTGACCAATTTGAATCTCTCACTTCCCAATCTCCATGATTTGGTAAATCCTGTATTGAGTCCTCGTATACTTCTAAGATTTTGATGTTTCGTTCAATAGTCGACGAAGGCCCATGATGCAAGCCTCATATTCGCTACATCATTGGTACAAAAGAAATTTAATCTGGCGTTGAGTGGATAATGGTTCCTTACGGTGACACTAAAATCGCTCCAATCCCATACCCCAATGCATTCGATGCACCATCAAAGCTCATCTTCCATGATTTCTCTTTAACGACTCACACTCTTTTTACGCAATGCATATCAAATCCTCATCGGGAAATCAAATCTCAAAGGCTCATATTCCTCTGTGGCTCGAGTTGCTAAGAAGTCAGCTATCGCGCTCCCCTTTATAAACTTTTGGCTCATATATACAATGTCGTACTCTGATAGTAGGATTTGCCATCGTTCCATTCTTCCCGAAAGTGCAGGTGATTCCATCATGTATTTTATTGGGTCCGACTTTGAAATTAACCACGTCGTATGATACAACATATATTATGCGAGCCTTGAACTACCGGACCAAAGCACAATGAATTTTTCAATTGCGGGTACTTTGCTTCATATTCGTGAACTTCTTGCGAGGTAGTAAATCGCCTTTCTCTTTTCCGACTCATCATGTTGCCCCAATCGCAACCCATTGAGTTTTCGAACACGCTAGATATAATATTAACGGTCTTACGAGAGTTGGCGGTACTAGCACGGAGGGTTAGACAAATCTGTTTTATCTTGTCAAAAGCCACTTGGCACTCATCATTCCACTCTCCGGATTATGTTTTCGAAGGAGTCAAAAATTGGGTCACACTCGTTGGTAAGTTGAGCAATGAATCGGCGATGTAGTTCAACCTCCTAAAAATCCTCGACTTCTTTTTGTGTATGCTGAGGTGGTAATTCTTGTATGGCTTTTATCTTATCTGGATCAACCTCAATACCTCTCTCACTAACAATGAAGCAGAGTAATTTTTCCGATGTAGCCCCGAACGTACACTTGGCTAGATTAAGCTTCAGCTGGAATTTTCTTAGTCTTTCGAACAATTTCTTGAGGTTCCCAATATGCTCTCTTTCCCCCCGAGATTTGGAAATCATATCATCAACATAAACTTCTATCTCTTTGTGCATCATGTCATGGAATAGCATCACCATTGCCTACGATATGTTGCCCGGCATTCTTTAATCGAACGGCATCACCTTGTAGCAAAATGTTCCCTACATCGTTCTGAAGGTAGTTTTCTCCATATCCTCGGGAGCCATCTTTATCGATTATAACGAAAATCTATCCATGAAAGAAAACAATGAATGTTTTTTGTGTTATCCACCAACGTGTCGATGTGTGGCAAGGGAAAATTATCTTTAGGACTTGCTCGATTCAGATCGCGATAATCCACGCACATTCGTACCTTACCGTCTTTTTTCGATACTGGGACTATGTTAGCTACCCATTCTGGGTATTTGGAGACTTGTAGGAAGCTTGACATCAAATTGTTTCTTGACTTCTTCTTTTATCTTTATGACATTTGGTCTCATTTGTCTCAAACACATTGAATAGGTTTGCATTCGATTTCGGTGGGAGTCTATGGACCACTACATCCTCGTTCAACCTAGCATGTCTTGATACGACCATGCAAATACATCTTTATACTCACGAAGCAAGGCGATCAAATCATGTTTGGTGTTATCTGAAATGGAGGTCCCAATCTTCACTTCTTGCCTCTTTTCTTCATTTCCCAAGTTCACTTGTCTCATGATTCTTGATGGGGTAGGATCATTTATCTTCTCGTTCTATCATTCTTTGTAAGTCGAGAGGCGAGACATAATCTTGACATTTTCCTCGACTTGAATTCTCCTAAACAAATAGCTTTCTAGAAATCGATTTGGGACTTGTAACGGATTACTCATGTCGTTGATATCTAAGCACCTGAAAGGTGAATAGAAAAGAAAACTATAGAGGAGTATCAAAGGATTGGAGCCAACAAGTATAATGTTATAGCATGATATGAGATATATGTAAGGATAGGCTGTGAGAAGGAGAATAATTATAAAGTTAATGAGAATGAAAAGATTATGACAAAATGCATCTCCATTAATGTTCATTTAAATAATAAAGAGCAAACATAAGATCTTACAAAAGAATCCCACTATTACTTAGGGGCACACAAAAAATGAGAGTTAACATTGAGCATTACTCGAGAGGACTTAGAAACTACAAGAAGATCCACAATGAGTCAATTGTTCAAAATGAATCCAAGAAGACAAGGCGTATCATTGAAACATCTTCAATTACATCATCTCCTTTGTCAATAACATTTATCTTGACGTTGTGAAGACCCTTTCAATCAATAACGAGTGTGCCGTCAATTATCTCATACAGGTACATCATTCCTGCAGATGTAAATGTTTTTGACAAAGGAGGATCTGTTATGGGCTCCCATCCCAATTCGGCACAAGCTCTTGCAATCCTCCTTTCTTGATCTTTACGCAACTATTTTCTTCTTTGTCGTACATCCGACTTGAACCCTAAACTGTATCGAGCCTTGTGGTGTACTGGCTTTAGTGCTCTAACTATCCCTTGCTGATATTTTCCCAAACCTTTCTTCGCTCGGGCTCCCTTTCCCAGTCGACTTAATTCCCATTTTGGTATTCCTTGACAGCTTGGGCGTGGGAATCTTATTTCCTTCAGCAACAAATGTAGCATTGATAAATTTGGAAGAACGGAAGGAACATTCTACTGCATCTTTGTTTACTTCAATGTAGGGTGCGTCAATAGAGATAGATGCAACAATGTCTTCTTCACCAGCGATCGTGATCAAGCGGCTATCCAGGATAAACTTTACTTTTTGATGGAGAGATGAAGGCGCCCTGTGAGAATGGATCCAAGACCTCCCTAAAAGGCAATTATACGAAAGCGTGATGTCCATGACCTGGAACTCGATATCATATGTACATGGGCCCACTTCTAGAGGAATTTTGATCTTTCCCATGACCTCTCATCGTGTCCCATCAAATGCCCTTGCTGTAGAGTGATAAGGCCTCAGATAAGACATATCAATTGGCAGCCTCGAAAAAGTGGCCAAAGGCATGACATTGAGTGCAGACCCATTGTCAATGAGCACATTCGCTATTATATAACCCTTGCAACTGGTTGTAATGTGCAATGCTTTTATGGAGCCCCTACCGTTTGGTAGTATTTCGTCATCACTAAAAGAGATGAAATTATCCGCATTTAAGTTGTTCACCCACCTATCAAGCTTTTCAACAGATACGTTGCTCGCCACATACGCTTGATTCAACACTTTCAGCAAAATATTTCGATGTGGTTCTGAGTTCCACAGTAGAGATAACACCGAGATTCTTGTCGGCTGCTTGTTCAACTGCTCTACGACATTATATTCACTGTGTTTGATGAACTTCAAGAATTCATGTGCTTCATCCTCATTCACAGGTCTTTTTATCTCTTGCTCAGACTGTATTTCAACATCAACTTCAGTATCATGCATTGGTGCCTTTCCTTTCTGATTCGAGTCAACAGCTTTCTTCTTTGGTTCACCTATTTCGGGAGAATAACACCTCCCGCTGCGGGTAAAGTGTCCTACTCTGCTAATATCTCTAATCATAGCCTTTGACTTTTCACCTTCGGGTACAACAATATTAACATCATATTTCCATGGTACTGCCTTATTGTCCTTGTAAGGGAAAGGAGATGGCACTTCAATCACCACATTTGGTTTGACTTCCTTCTTCTTGGCCTAGTAATAAATCACCAGAGGTCGATCGGCACTATAAGGGATAGTTGATGGTTGATTATCAGAGGCGCATATTTTCCTTTCCTCGGCCTCATTTATTTTATCAAAGATCTTGACCTCATTAGTATCCATCATGTCCTGAAGTAATTTTTTGAATCCCTCACAAGACTGGATGTCATGCCCTTCAATACCATGAAAATCACAAAAACATTGACTCTTTGTGTTTCCTTCTTTGAAAATTCTATTGGGATAACAAAACGGCCCTTTTAACCATTACCTCCCAAACCTTCCGCAGAGGTGTCTTTATTTGAAACATAACTTTTAGCTTGTCGACGTCTTCTTTTGTCATCAGCGTTCACGCTCCCTTGATATGGTTAGGAGCAAATTTCCAGCCACATTACTAGTGCCATCAAATCATAAAATCCCTGTATCAATAAGACCTTGAACCCTTCTTTTAAAGGCTAGACAATTTTCTATAGAATGCCCCTGGTTTCCAGCATGATACATGTAACTAACATTATGATCGTACCATTTTGGGTATGGAGGCTTCAAGGGTGCCATATAATGTGGGGATATTAACTATTTTTCCAATAACTTCGGGAAAAACTCTCCGTATGATACGGGAATAGGGGTGAATTGAGGTTTTTCAAGATTGGGTCTTGTCGGTTTTTGTTCATTTTTGGGTTGGCTTTGAGCAGGCATGGTATTTGGTGGGAACATGGTGAATGGTCTTTGGTTATTTGTGGCATAGACGGGGTAAGGAGGAGGTGCTTGATAGTAAGGGCTTTGGGGAGGAAAATAGAAGTTTGAAGGTGGGCAATATCGGGGTCGTGATTGGGTTGGGTATAGGTTAGAAGTGTAGTGTCTCTCAGTTCCCACCATATGGGCTTCTGCCTCTTTTTTCTTTATGGGTACTGCCCTTTTCGAACCCTCGGAGCCTTCCATCCTTCCACTCTTAATAGAATTTTCTATAAGTTCTCCGGATATTACAATATCTGCAAAATCTTTCGTGGCGCTTCCTACCAATTTATCGTAAAACGGCACTTTCAAAGTGTTGATGAAGAGGACTGTTATCTCTTTTTTTTGTTATGAGGGGTTATACTTGGTAGAGATATCCCTCCACCTTTGAGCGTATTGTCTAAAAGTCTCTGTCGGCTTCTTTTCCATCATCTGTAGAGTTAATCGATTAGGCACCATGTCAGATACATGCTTGTATTGTTTACAAAATGCTGATGCTAAGTCCTTCCATGATCGGATCTTTTCTCTACTGAGTTGATTATACCATCGAAGAGCCGATCCAATCAAGCTGTCTTGAAAATAGTGTATTTGTAATTTATCCTCATTTACGTAACGGTCATCTTGAGACAAAACATGATAAGATCGCCTTTGGACATCTCGTTCCATCATATTTTTAAAATCGGCACTTTAAATTTTGGAGGCGAACTAGATCGGGCACCAAGCGATCTCTTTAGCTTTTCGGTCAGAGAAGACTTGATACCTTCTATCGCCTTAAGCCTTTCTTCCAGACTCTATACTTATCTTGAACATCATGATCATCTATTTTCAACTTTGGCTATTTCTACCGGATCATCTAAATCTGGAACAATCGGGTCGACGAGGATTAGCTCACGGGGTTCGATCTGAATATACCTTGCACTAGATGAGCAGGTGGTGCAGGTCGTTGCTCTAGGCCTGCAGGCTCCCCTTGAGGATATCCTCTTTGCATTGCATGGGTGTGAGGTGGAGTGAATCCTGCAGGATAAAGCGGATCCTGATTAACTCTTGACTGGGGCTCTGTGATGTCAGGGCTCTGCATGGGTCCTTTTCCTTTGACCAAAGCTGTCATCATCTCCATCATTTTGGCCATTTGATCCCTTTGCTCGAGCGATTCCTCTCGAGATCTTATCATCAAATCTCTTGCTTCCTGTTGTGACTTAGCCAACTGCTCTTGCAACTCACTTTGGGTCCTTTCCATCCTTTCAATTCTTTCGTTGAGTTCAGCATCCATAGTTCTAGCTCTTAGACGTGTCTTATAAGAATGACGTGATTCCAGATTTATAGTGTCGCAACTGTAGATTATACGGTTTTAGCCTTAGTGAATGATTGGAGTGATATGCACATGTAACGAATGGATGAATGAATAAATGACAAATTAATGCTAATTATGAATAAATATGAAAGAATTTGGTGTTGATTTCAAGATAGCCCTATACTTAGGCATTTCATTAATCAAAAGAGTCTATTACAAAACGTTTTGCCATCTCTGATCTAACAGTTACACAAATTTCCTAGCCACATCGCCTTGTTTTTTTACTCGTTCTAGGAATTCTGACATGTTTGATCCTTGTCTCGGAGGGAATTGGTAACAGAGATCTTCTGCTTCATCCAATAATTGCACAATTTGCATATACTATGCAATTTCATTAATCAAACCGCCAAGATACATATCTTTTTCTTGGAGAGCTCTTTCGTGAGCATGAATATCTCATCATCTTGGCCATTCTTTTCTTCTAGGGTTTTAGGAGAGTATCCAAGTGTTCTTGATGAGCTTATAGTGTATTTTCTAAATCTTGTATTTTCCTTTTTAGCTCTTGGCCTTCGAATGACTAGTCATTAATTCTGCAGAGCAGATTTCAGTATTCAACATTCTTCTTCCTTAACTCTATCATAGCATAGAGCCTTTTTCCTCTTCCTTCTTCGCTTTCCTCTCTAGAATTCCATGCCACCTTTGATGTTGCTTAATTCTTCTTTCCATTCCATCGATGATTTACCCAAACCGCTATTCTTTATGGTGCCTCTTAATTTCTTATTTTCCAAATGAAGATCCTTTAAGTCATTTCTCATGATCTCGACTTCTTTTCTGGACTTTCTCGTTTGGATTTTTCAATTTGAACATCTATCTTCATTTGGTAATTTTCCTCTTGAAGAACTAATATCCCGTGTGATGGCCTTTTCACGTTCAAATTCATGTCTTGCTATTTCCAATTGACGACATTTCTTACGAGAAAGGATTCGGAAAATATAATCCGTTGGTGAGGTTTGTTGACTATTTACTCGTCTTTGTCTCCATATTTCATAATCTTGAGTGATAGTATCAGCATCTGAGCTAACTCCATTAGGTAAATTTCCTTCAAGACTTTGCGATATCTCGGACTTTTTCATGTAACCTTCACTGTAGCATAAACTCGGTATGCTAATCCTCCGGTAGTTGGTATGAAGCGTCGTGAAGCAAACCGCCTTAACCATTAACGGTGCATATCCAACTCCTCCCATAACCCGAGTAAAGGTACCCAATCTTGGCTTCCGCATTTGTATAGCGAATGAAGGACGGATCCATGGTGCTCTCCAAGTTATATCTTGACGCGGAGGTTACGAAAAGCTGAAACCTGTCTTTGTTCGGTGACATCCTTGACCAATCTTTCTCAAGGTAAGCTTCCAATGGGCGAATGTTTTCAAAAACATGTGGAAAGGTGTGCGCTCCACTTTCGTAAGTGGCTCGAATCCAAACATTAAGTAGTTGTGCACATCCGATAAAACGTCCTTCCCTTTTCTCCTACAATAATTTAGAGATCTAAAAGTCTCAACTAAGATAGTTGGGGACGGGGTTGATTCCTTGCCTCAACTTTTCAAAGAAATCCACTCACCGCAACTTCTATATGCCCAAGAACTTTTGGGAAGACAATTAATCCGTAAATGGCTAAAGCAAGCAGATCCACTCTCTTCACAATATCCGGGTGGTTTGAACTAAGTCTCAAAGAAAACCATGGAATACAAGCCGACTTCGTTCTTTTTCATGTATCGACCATTCTCAACTTCATTAGCTTTTTCTTGAAGGTCATTGGTTTGGGCTCTTTCACATATATCTTGTTGAATTGTGCATTGTCAACGCGAAGCAAGGCGGCATACTCTTCTATGGTCGGAGTTATATATTCCTGGTTGAAAGTAAAACATTGATGAGCTGGGTCCCAAAATTGAACCATGGCTTGAATCAATTGTTCGTCTACGTTGACGGCGATTAAGTGAGCTATATCCCCGTACTTTTAAGTGAAGATGCCCCTAGTGTCTAAGTCCCACTGTTTCCAGATCCTAGTCAAGTCTTGAGGTTATTCGACGAACATTCATGGTCACATGCTGGGAAGGTTGAAATACATCCTTCTTTTAAACTGTCTCCTTTTGCTTTCTGGGTTTTCAAAGACCAGTCTCAAACCACGGCATTTTTCTCGGTCACTTGTGTAATTGACTCCTCCATCAGAAACCCATTTTCGGCAACCAATCTCTAATCAACACCTTCCTAACATGATGCCTATGATGCATGATAAAAAATAAAAATGAAGACAAATAACATTGGTTAGTAATTACAACAAATATAAGCGGAGAAAAACTATGGAAAATCTAACAAATTAAGATATTTAATTTTGCATTTTGGTGAAACTGACCTACTTTTTTTTTTACCCCATCATATTTACAAGATAAACTTACCCCACATGCTCATCAGATAATCTACCCGATCCAATTCTATTAAACGGACCTAATTCTCTTGCAAAAACAAATATAAATGTAAAGAAATAAAAAGTAAGAGGCGTTTCTCCCATGTACTTATTTTGGTGACTATTGAAGTTTGACTGCAGCTCTAATCGGGTGGCTCATATGGTTCACTATATGCGGTTTCGATTCTAAAAAGGTACTCGAATTGTCCGTACTATCGCCTACTAAGGCTAGTCTGAGCCTCGGTTATCGCCCATCATAGGCTCGCGAGCTCAATTCGAGGGATTACATTTACTTATGCCTATGCGGAGGGACGAGTTAACTCACGAAAGCATAAGTCATATGTAACCGAAGTATTCACTAGCCTGTGCGGAGGGACGAGTTAACTCACGAAGGCATAGTGTTTACTTCCACTTAAACGGACGGAGCCGGGTAGAGAGCTCATGTTATGCAAAAATACCAGTGCACGGTGTATGGGGAGAAACTCACAAACCTTTTCATTTTACTTTAAAACTAAAAAACTAAAACCATAAAACTTAGAGCTGAAAATAATAAGATAAAACAAGTTAGAAAAATATTTACAACATGATGCAAATGCATGACTTTTTTTTAAAAAAATATTTAAGGATCACGATTAAAATTATTTTGAGCGAGGAATTTTGAAAATTTTGACAACACGCGTTTAATTTGGTGGACTCTCAAAAACGATTTCCCCGATTGGAGTCGCTTGACTATAGCGACGTAAAATTTGCTTGGCGCTAATTGAGAAAAAGAGTTTCAATTTTATTTAAAAAGGAGTCGCCATACGATCTTTTTTCTAGGTGTGATCGGACACCTAATAAATCCTCTTTTTAAAGAAAAATTATTTTTGAATTTTCTTAAAAAAGGGTCGGGTTTAAGTCTGCGTCAAAATTCCAGAGAAAAATAGGGTTCGGGAGTCGGTTACGCGTGAGGAAGGTATTAGCACCCTCGCGACGCCCAAAATTGGTATCTCGTTAAACGCGTATTGTTTTAATTTTCAAAATACAAGTTCAATTTAATATTTAATCGTGATCTGATTGAAACACAATAATTTTTTTTTGAAAACACGAAAATTCTGAAAATTCAAAATTTTTGCAACACGAAATTTTTTGAAAACACGAAGATTTTTGAAAACGAGGATTTTTGAAAACACGAAAATTTTGAAAATACGAAATTTTTGAAACGCGAATTTTTTTGGAAACAAGAAAATTTTAAAATTGGAGAAAATTTTTTGAGACCCGAGAATTTTTTAAAACACGAAAATTTTTGAAATACGAAAATTTTTGAAAACACGAGGATTTTTGAAAAACGAAATTTTTGAAAACACGAAAATTTTGAAAAAAACAAAATTTTTTTTGAAAACACAAAAATTTTGAAATACGATAATTTTTTGGAAAAACACGAAAAATTTTGAAATTAGAGAAAATTTTTCTTTTTTGAAACCCGAGAACTTTGAAAACAAGAAAACTTTGAAATACGATTTTTTTTAAAATACGAAAATTTTGAAAAATTACATTCAACGTATTATGTAAGGAAATTTGATAATTTTTGAACAAATCTCTTATTATTATTACTCTGCTTTTTGAAACAATAAAATTAATGGACATTCTTAATTTCCGAAATCTATTCTACATTTAACACAAAATCAAAGATATCTACCCAACATAGCATTGAAATCGATGATTTAATGTCAAATCGTTAAAATTAATTTATTAAAAATTAAAATTAGTAAATAAAATCGCTCTACAATGCTAAAAAAAAATAAAGTTATTAACATAACATTTATGAAATAATATAAAGATATATGTCCAATAACCAAATAAAAGGTTTAAAAAAAATTTTACCAATGCCCAAAATTTTGAAATTTCTGCTTTGAGAGTGGTCTATTCTTTCTTTGGGAAAGTGGGCTGGTGCTTGGGCTTGGATTTTGGGGAGTCGACTGATGGACTTGCTCTTTGGGTCACCCTCTTTTAATTTTTGTATTGGGCTGCTAGAGGTTACTTGGTATTGGGCTGCTGAATGTTCTTTATTTTTTTTTCTTTGGTTTCTTCTTTCTTTTCTATCTTCTTTGTTTCATTTCTTTCTTTATTTTCTTTTTTCTTTCTTTGCCTTGGTGGTGCGTCGGCCAGCAGCGGGGGCTCCTCCTCTCTTCTTTTCTTCCTCTTTTTTCCTCCGTTTCCTTGGTCTTCACTAAGAATCAGTCACCCAAGGGCTTAAAATAGACAGCCTAAGCTCTTGTAATGAAAATAAACTCTTAGCCGATACTGTTACTTTGAGAGAGATGTAATTGGGTAATGGGTTCTTCCCTATTTGCTTGGTTGCTTGCTAAATGTTGGGGGTTTTTTCTAGATTCTTGAGGGTTCCTCTTTTCTTTGGTAAAACTTTTAGTTTCTTCCCCCTTCATCACCGAATATGGGGTTTTTTGTTGAAAATTTTTGGTTTTCTCCTCCCTTTTTGTCGAAAATCCGCCCTCTCTTCTTTTATGCCCTCATTTTCACCTTCTCTCTGCATTTTTCGGTGGTGGTTGAAGAAGGAGCAACCTCCCATCTTGGTGGCGGAAAAATCGGGAGTGGGTGCCCCAAATCATGGATTTTGGAGATTTTTCGATAGAAGGACAGATTACAATCATGACAAAACTTGTGAGGTCAAAATGTAATTTCAAGAAAGTATCAGTTCAAAATGTAATTTTAAAAAGTTTTGGGGTTAAAACATAATTTAGAAAAAGTTTAGGGGTAAAAATATAATTTTGGAAAAGTTGAGGGTCAAAATGTAATTTTTAATTTTAATTAAATTTTTCTTAATTTTGAAAATTAAACACAAAATCAAACCAGACAAAATTTAGTGCTTACAGTAATTAAATATAAAATTGAAATAAAAGTCAAGCACTCTTTCATTTAGCCTATTCTATTTATTATTTACTAGTTTAATTATATTAATTAAAATGTAATATTTTTAATTTAATATTTAAAATCTTCACAAAAATTAATAACACATAGAAAAAATTGAAACAAATAACATAGAAAATATATGTTAAAAAGTAAAAATGAAAATACAATTATTTAAAATAATAATAAAGATAAATGGGTATATATATGGTGATTTATTTTAAATTTATATATTAAATAATTTTTATATAAATGCAAAAAGATAATATTAATATTATTATATTAAATTATCATTATAGTTTTAATTATTTAAACGTAAAAGAGAGCATATATTAAACCGTATTGCTTAATACTCAATTTAAAAAAAATTAATTCTATTGGCCAAGTTAGAAATAATTTCATTGTAAAATACTATTTTTTACAAATAAGGTATATTGTTTGAAACAAAACAAAATTAAACTGTTAAAATTTATTAATATGAAAGACATTAGTGGCATTTTTGACAAAAAATGCCGCAAAAAACTTACCACTTTAGCGAAAACGATGTCGTTTCAGTTGTGTTTGTTGTGGCATTAGCGGCGTTTTTACTGAAACCGCCACAAAAGATCGGGCATTAGCGGCATTTTTAAAAAGCGCCACAAACTTTACCGTTTAAACGATGTCGTTTTTGTCATCCATCCGGAAACCCCTTATAAGCTGGACGACGTCGTTTTTTTAAATGCAAAAGGTTTAGTGGCGCTACTTGATAAACGCTGCTAAATGTCAGGCTTTAGTGGCGCTATTATAAAAACGCCGCAAAATGTATTTTGCTTTTGACGAAAATGGCGCCGTTTTTGTGTGCTCGATTTTATCCCCATTTAAAGCCCTGAAATCCCTTATCGTGTTCACCAAATGGAATTACCCTGAATCCCTAAATCCCTAAGGTTATTGTTTTCCTCTCAAAAATTACCCAAAATCCCTAACTGGCAGGATTCGCTCAGGTGATCTCTCTTCTGCCGTTAAGGAAATCGTTGAGAACAGCCTTTTGCGCCACCAGTTTTCTTCTTTAATCTACCTAGGTATTTATTTCGTGTTTTTTACGGTGCTCGCTTTTCTTCTTTAATCCTTCTTCTTTCTAACTTTCTGCTTTTCTGATTGTAACCCTTCTTTGCTTTATTCACCCTCTTCTTCTTGCCTTTATTGATCGAAGATAAGGATTTAAAGCCCCACCTTTCGTTCTTCTTCATATGATGAATAGCCTCTATCACCAAACAACACCTTCAATTTTTCTCTGATAGTAAGCTTTATCTCTGAAATAGGTATAGTTTTTACTTGATCATTGTTTTGAAGTTAACTTTTGTTTTTACGCCACTTAATGATATTGGGTTGTCGTTAATTTTTCCCATTTTCTGCTTTCTGCTAATAGAACGTAGTTCTATTGTTTTATGCCATTAAGTTCTGGATTTTATGCCATTTACATATCATGGAAATTGAAAAGTAATGAATTTTATGCTATTGTTATATAGCACATAATGCCCTTTTCTAAGGTTAAAGTTGTAAAATTAATTTGGTGGATAGTGTGTGTTATTTTATTTTTATCATTACTAGAATTCTATTATAAGTTGGACCAAGTATGTCTGTTGACACATACATGAAATACTGTCATGGTCGTATGTTTTTGCAAAAATACTAGTATAAGTTTTACTACGATTAGGCAGTAGTTATTTTTGTGTTATATGTCCGGTTTTTAAATGCATACAAGAAATGACAATTTTCTTTTCTTTTATTGTTTTAGGCATCCCTTAAGGTTTTCTGAGATGTAGCGTGGATTTTTCTTTTACTTTATTTATCTTGAGCACTTCCCAATCGGAGAGAAGCTCTTATAATATCTTCCTGCCACAAACTTCTCTTCCGGGAGTATTGATTTGGTTTGAAAATTTACAAGCTCTGTTGAGTTTATAGAGCTCTTCTAATTATAAATACTAATTTTATACTAATTAAACTTTTTGATTTTTTAATTGTTGAATTCTAACAAAAGGGTAAACTGATTGGTCCTTCAATTAAAGATTGCAATACGGATCTACAACAAAATAGTCCTACGGCGACACTTATGGGGCGACAATTTCTTAAGTGTTGGGATAGGCTGGCCAACATATGCTTTGCCCAACTCTTTTATAAGGGTTGGGATATGCAAGCCTAAGGCAACGCTTAAATAAGAGTTGGCTTTGTCTAGTCCTAAGGCGACATTTACAGGCGACACTTTCCTAAGTGTTGGGATAGACACCGCCAACATACGCTTTAGGCAACTCTTTGTACAACAGTTGGGATATGTAAGCCTAAGGCGACGCATGAGTAAGAGTTGGCTTTTGCGTAGCCCTAAGACAACACTTTTGTGGCAACACTTTCGTAAGTGTCGGGATAGACTACTCTTTGGCCAACACTTTGTATAAGGGTTGAGATATGTAAGCCTAAGGCGACGCTCAAATAGGAGTTGGCTTTTGTGTAGTCTTAAGACGACACTTTTTTGGCGACACTTTCCTAAGTGTTGCGATAGACTATGCTTTAGCCAACTCTTTCAATAAGGGTTGGGATATGTATGCCTAAGGCAACGCTTGAATAAGAGTTGGCTTTTGTCTAGTCCTAAGATGACACTATTGTGGCGACACTTTCCTAAGTGTTGCGATAGACAACACTTTGGGCAACTCTTTGTATAATTATATTAAAATTATAATTATAGTTTAAATTATTTAACAAAAATAGATAAACTTTATATATATTAAAATTTAAAAATTGGTAACTCATGCATCTCTAGAGAAACAAAATTAATTAGTAAATTGAAAATGTTATTTAAATTTCCTAAAATGTTGAAAGAATATATAATATTAAAATTTTATCTCATTAATTTAAGGTTTAAGGTTTGTAGTTAAGGGTTTAGATGTTTGTAGTTCATGGGATATGGTTTTCAGTTTAGGGTTCCAACATTTAAAATTTATGGTTTATGGTTTAGAGTGAGTGTTTTAGGGTTTAGGATTTAGAATTATAAGGATTAGGGTTTAGGGTAGATCAAATGAAGACGTGAGTGATGGAGAGATCAATGCTACTAAAGAACGGTTTGGTCTGTAAATCAGTTAACCAATGTCAATCGGAACTGAGCTATTTTTAATCAAGCCTTTTTCACCCTTATTTGTAAGGTTCTTAAAATGTCATATGTTCGTGCTCATGTTAGAAATCAAACTAATCTAATTAGAAGTAATCAGTTCGGTTTGACCAGGTTTTTTGGTTTCTCATTCATTGTTAGGCTGGATAATGATACCATTCTAGAAATCAATTTACTATTTAAATGTTGGTCAATGATGTTTGAACCGGACAATATTGGCTGGTCGGATTAGCAGCTAGCCGAGGTTACTAGTCTGAAGAATGGCTTTGATTCGGTTAGACCAGTAATTGGCATGGACTGATTAAATTGATAGTTGAATTGGGGTTTTTATTTTTGAATTTGTAATGATTTTTTAATCGAACCGGTCGGATTGGTGAATTGGTGGCTGAACTGGTTCGATTTAAAAAAATTAGTGTTGGTTTGTTTAGTTATTCGATTTAGATATTTAAGGGAAAAAAAACCTAAAAATCAATCACACAATCACGTCCAAATTAAAATACATATCACTAAGCATTCTTGATAAAAATTGATGTCGGGGACAGAGTGCTTAGATTTAAGCCTCTCATTTTGTACAAATATTAAGATTTATATTTAGCTTAGATCTTTCAATAAGTCGGTTTTGTCCAATGTTATTATTAAATTATTGACTAGATTTTTAATTTTTTTTATATATTCAAATTTATATATCAAAATTATTTGTATATAAAATTTCATATATTTATATATTTAGTTCGTAATTTTAATTATAATTAATTAGACATATATTTTAAAATTATATTTTAATTTTTATTTATTTAATTTGGAATCGATTAAGTGATAGTTATTTTATTATTAGAAAATATGAAGATTTTTATATTAATTTTAATTATTAGTAAATAATTAATAAAAAAAGATTGAAACGGTGACATGGCAAAGGATTATCGGTCAATTGCCAAACTTACTTGATTCTTACCCAAAAAAACCAAACTCTGTTGGCCAAAGAAGACCAAGCATCTGCCGTCCACCACCTACAGCAGGCGGTGGTTCATTTTCCGTCGACCACCTGCTCCAGCCACTGGTACATCTGCCGTCCGCCACTTGCTCCAGGTACTGGTCTGTCATGGTAATCGGTTTCGACATTTTTTCTCTGTGGGTAGAAGTTGTGGTTCCAAAATGGCCAAATTGAAAAACTAATGCAAGTTTATGAATAATGCAGGAATTGGCAGTGTTAATTGGGGGTCCATCGATAGAGAATCGTCACAAACTTTGGTTCTTCTCTGCCCTTGAAAAATTGACTATAGAAGGGTTTCGAGGAATAGAAGCCTTTCCAGAGTGGTCGGGAAATCTCTCTTCTCTAAAGCATCTGAGAATCCATTTATGCAATAATCTCTCTTCTCATATAAAGCCTTCTTTTAAATTTTTTTGGCCTTTTGTGGCATTATGTTGCAGGATTTAGTTTGGGCATGGATACTTTTGAGACTATCAGTTTGAGAACCAAATTATGAATTGAATGTGCGGACACAAAAGTAAGTCGTGCTTCTATTTCCTTTCCATGAAAATTATGATATGATGCCTTTAGATTTTGCCTTGATTGAAAAATGGCCAATACTGGTTCAGGTCAATTTTATCAGTAAGAATGAGAAGCAAGAACAATGAAACAACAGAAAGAAAAAAAAATGCATTCACCAAGTATATAAGCTGAAGCTTTAAGCTTGTATTGGGACATGAAAATGGATAATTATTGTTTTCCGACTCAATTAAGTAGCATGTAATAACTTTGTTCGGACTACTATAAGTTGAAATTAAAGAAACCATCCATAACAACAATATCCAAATTCGATATAATGGTTGTTTTAAGACATTCTCATTACCATCTTAGGCGAATACACGATATCTGGGTGCTGGATTTCCATAGTTTTCTTTTTCTAAATGAAGCATTAAAGTTATAATTTTTACATAGTTACTATCAAAATGTTGAGATTAGCGATAAGACATATTATTTATCAAAGAGAATGAAGGCCTAATTCTTAGATACAATATTGCTAAAAGAAATAGACATAAATTTTGACATAGAAAATATTGAATAAGTTGTATTGACAATGGTGGAGAACTTTATATAACTTTCTATAATACTAAATTGTATAATTTGGCTAGTATTTCTTGTATTAAATGTTGAAAACCTTGTGGTGTATATGCATCGATGTGTTGGATCGGGATCTAATCGCCATGGCGACTTTCTATTTATTTCTTTGTTTATCGATAGCAATTTTGAATGGTTTTCACATGCTAGTAGTTATGATATTCTCTTTCCATCCCAATAATGTTGCTATTGAATCTGGATCCAATTAAAGGACTTATCATTACAGAGTACTCGAACAAAAATAGCAACAACAAAACTAGACATCGATATGTAGATCTATAGAGTACTTTTTTAGAAAGATTTTTCTTATGTCATCTTATTAGTTTAATTTCAAATTTCATTATTGGGAAAAAGATTAAACAAATGAAATTGAATGTTTAACTTGAGTTTATGTTTGCGTATTCTCAACTTATCATGTAATACTTAATTTTAAATTCTATCAAATTTTGGATGAATGATTGATGGTATGATGAAAATTTTGTATCGAACTTTCAGACTAATATGCTTTGTAAAAGCTTCATATTATACTTTCTTGTTGAGATAATCTTTTTTACGGGAAAGTTTATGCCTTTGAATGTCGTGGGTGTGATCCCGGATGAGCTCGGACTTTGACCTTTCTTACCAATCTGTATGGATTATATTTACTTTTCTTACAATTGTACATTTTCAAGGATTACATCCTTTTATGTCTCTGCTAAGATCAAGGTCTTTGCAGAGCTTGAAATTTGAATTATGTTGAATACCGTCTAGCGCATCGTTCTCCACGATCAATTGTCCATGTTTCTTGATGATGAATATTGACATTTGTCAAACCCATTTCTTTCGGAGATGGGCGAATTACTTGAGGTCCCTTTCGACTTCCATTGGCAATCTAACTTTCGAATGCAATGGCGTAAGTACAAATTGTAAAATCTCGCTTATGACTTCATTATTATAAATCTTTCTAGTTCGGACATTAATTTACGTGTTGAATAGGGACATTGGCATTAATGCATTATCGGGGAGCTCCCAAAGGAGATAGGATTGCTTCTTGATTTACGATCATTGTAAGCTAATCTCTTTATTTTCTCTTTTGTTAATTTTGCGACTTTCTTTTCCCATTTTTCCGTGATTGTATGATGAGCATCATCCCTAAAATCTGAGTTTCTTATTTTACATTGTTTTACATTACACATACATTTCGACAATGTAATTTATTCTGATTTACATCCTATATACTTGGTGAATGTATTTTAGAGAGGGATCCATTGGGCCATACACCAGTTCAAAGACATTTTTCATCCCTCTCTACCAGTCTACTACCCTCCTCAGTAATCCCCAAAGCTGCAACATTTGCCGTCCTATGAATTTTTTTAATTTTTATTTGGGGAATATCTGCACTCTCTGAAGAGGTGGTCCCTTGATGCCAAGTCTTGTCTACTTAACATGCTTAGGGATATAGATGGTGCACCAAACAAATCGATGGCACCCAGTTCACGAAATTTGAGTGTAAGAGCTTCCCAAGTCAGAGTAGTAGAAAAGGTGTGCCCAGGTACACTTCAGATGACTCCTTGCTCAAACCTGATCAAGAACCGTGTGACTATTCCCTTCATGTTAAGTAATTGCAACTAGAAATTATTAAGAAATGGAAATTATTAAGAAATATACATATTATTTTGCATCATTGCCTTGCCTTTGATGAAATTCGGTTTCATGGCTAAATGATTCATGAAATGTTTGAACCAAGTCTTTTCTAGTCTCATGTGTTATCATGATTAAAAAATTCACAAAAGCACTGTCAATCTGAACACCATGACGAATTCCTTGGCGGATGAACATGTGGTGTCCGGTGCTTGCTCTGCTGTTGCTGCTGTTTGCAGCCAGAAATCAACAAAATTATACAACTGCAGTGTTCAAACTACATGCTGCCCCATAAATTAAACAAACAAATAAATTTAATAATTAATTAATTACAGTCTATTTGCCCTTCTTAAGTAGCATTGAGCTTGCGTCATATGAATTTTTTTTTTACCTCTGTTGTTCATTGTATCATTTTTGTGAACTTTTCAGGCTAAATTAAAGATCCCGAAGCATATGCCTTTCTACTATAATTGAGATATATGTGATATTGAATTTACCAGTTTGATATAACCAGAAGGTTAGTTAACCTTATCTTTTCCTTTTTTTTTTGGTTAAATTTACGTTTAAATTTTTCTATGTTTGTAGTTGCATTGTTTGTCAGTTTATACTTATTTTTTGTTGCATTGTTTGTCAGATCACCTAAAAAAGAATGGAAAAATTAATATTTGTTAACTTTGCTACATGACATCCACCTGTATACCATGTTAGTAATTAATTAATTTATAAATATAAAAAATATATATTTTAATTTTTTGAATATTTTGAGTCATTTATATTTAAATAGTGACTTTAATTGATGAATCTTAATACAGTATTCTGATTTTAATTGTACCCACAAATCCTGTTCTTCGAGTAAGTAAGTTGACAACATCTCTCTAAGATGACTTGGTCACTTGAGCAAATCTTAATTTCTTACTCTACATTTGTCTCATTCACGCTCTACAAATATTCAAAAAAACATGTCACATCCAACTTTTGTGAGATGTACATGACAGTGAAGAGCCAAACCATATGGCCAATCCCACTCATTAACATATGAAAAGTAAAGGCATTAAAATTAATTATATATATATAATGTGTGTGTGTGTGTGGTGTGCCAATAATAACATAAATATATTCCTTCGTCTTCATATGAAGCTGTAATTGCCGCAATTCATTTTAGTATTATTGTTCTTTTTATTACTATATATCAAAATCACACTTGTAATACCCATAATTTAACAAAAGTTATGGTAAATCCAAACGTAAACTTGTAATACCTTTTCTTTTCTTTTCCTTTTGCTGTTAGTTCACTAGAAAGCTCGTATATTTTCACACATGAACCTTAGGATTAGGCATTAATAGATACTCTATTTTAATATTAATTACTTTAACAGATGGGTGATAAAAGTTGGATGGATGCTCCAAGATTTAGCACCAATCACCTAGCTGGAATAGAAAGATTTCTATCATTTGCAATTGGAAAATCACTTTCTAACGGAAATATATATTGTCCGTGCCGTCGTTGCAATAATAGGCTATTGCACGAACCACATATTATGGGTGAGCATCTTCATCTTCATGGTATAATAAAAGAATACAAGCATTGGATTTTTCATGGAGAATCCATTGAAAGAACATCGCTGCAAACTGACCAAACAATGAGAACTTCTCCCTCAATTTGTACGTTGTCACAAGACAACGAAGCCGATTTAAGAGATCTCATAAGAGATGCTCTAGGTATCAATATCCCAACTCTTACTGAGAGTTTTGATGGAGTTCGAAGCGAGTTTGAGAATACTGGTCCGGAGTATGATGTTAATGAGGACCAAAGGCCTGCGGATAGAGCAACTACTCTTCTAGATGATTATGATATTCCGCTTTATCCCGGTTGTATCAAGTTCTCATACGTCTCATTCTTACTTTGGCTTTACCACTTCAAAGCACTTTTTGGATGGTCAGTAAAATCTTTGACATGCTTATTAGAGTTGTTAAACGAGGCATTTCCAGATGGAAACACAATCCAGACTACATACTATGAAGCGAAGAAAAGATTTACGCACTAAATCTTGGGTATGTGAAGATTGATGCATGTCCAAATGATTGTATGTTATACTGGGGCGATGCTAGTAAAAGATCAGGTGTGATGTCTGTAAAGCTTAAGGTGGCAATCTTCTAATGAGTTGGATGTAGATGAACAAGTTGATGGTAGTTGTCGCCGTCCTAAGCCTGCCAAGGTATTACGGTACTTTCCTTTGATTCCTAGACTTAAAAGATTATTTCAATCCTCCAAGACATCACAATCCATGAGATGGCATAAAGAAGGATGAACCAAAGATGGTATATTGAGACATCCAGCCGATGGTTCTGCCTGGGATGCATTTGATAAGAGGTTTCCTGATTTTGCATATGATCCTCGCAATGTTAGGCTAGGTTTGGCTAGCGGTGGATTCAATCCATTCCGAACAATGAGTACAAGTCACAGTACATGGCCTGTACTTCTTATTCCTTATAATTTGGAACCATGGGCATGCATGAAACAATCATCAATGATTCTCTCAATGGTTATCCCGGTGAAAAAGGACACGCAATGACATTGATGTCTACATGCGACCTTTAATTAAGGAGTTGAAGCAATTGTGGGCGTGGAGTTGATGCTTTTGATTCATCGACTTGAGTCTTTCACTTTACTGGCTTGTCTTCTTTGGACAATCAATGATTTCCCGCCACGCTAATCTTTCGAGGTGGAGTACAAAAGGTCGGGTTGCTTGCCCAGTATGTGCTGAAAACACTGAATCTCGATGGCTACTGGTATGGTCGGAAGTTCTGTTATATGGGTCATCTTCGATGGTTATCAGTTGAACACCCTTTTCGAAAATAGAGTCGTGAATTCGATGGAACTATAGAATATGGGGTAGCTCCTATACCACGATCCGGGGAAGATATCTTAAGGGAAGTTGAAGGTGTCAATTTCATTTATGGAAAAACTCGAAAGAGGGATAGAGAAGAATTAGATGAAGGGCGGTGAGAACTTGATGTACACGAGGAGTGTGATTTGTTTAACAACTATGATGAATTGGTGGTAGAGGGAGATGAAGCAAATCTCATAAATCAAGACGATACTTTATGGAAGAAGAGGAGTATATTTTTTGACTTGCCTTATTGGCGTTACAATCTACTTCGACATAACTTGGATGTCATTCACATCGAGAAGAACGTATGTGACAATGTCGTTGGCACCCTTCTTAATCTCTCACGCGGTGGTAAAGATAACGTTAAGGCATGCAAGGACCTACAAGATATGGGCATCCGAAGTTATCTTCATCCAAAAATGAGGAACGGGAAAGAGTACTTACCGTAAGCATGTTACACTCTTGCATCAAAGGAAAGAGATATTTTTCTTTCCATCGTGAAGAACTTGAAGGTACGGATGGTTATGCATCGAACATATCCCGATCGTGAATTTGAAAGAGCACAAGTTGAGCAATCTCAAAAGTCATGACGGTCACATTCTCATGCAAGATTTGCTTCCTATATGCTTAAGAGGAGTTGTAGAAAAGAAGGTGCTAAGTGTTACTACGAATCTATCGATTTCTTCAAGCGATTATGTGCAAAAGTCTTGATCCAAGAAGTTGATCAACTTCAAAGCCAAGCCGTATTAACACTTTGTGAAATAGAGAAAATATTTCCTCCAGGTTTCTTCACAATCATGATTCATTTGATTATTCATTTACCGATGGAGGCTAAGCTTGGTGGACCTATTCAATATAGGTGGATGTACCCGATCGAAAGGTATATGAAATATATCAATAATATTTCACAATATTTTATTTTTATTATTTTAATAGAGAATATAATAAGTATGTAAAAATAAATGTATGTGATGTAGGTATCTAATGGGATTGAAAGCTTTGGTGTGAAATAGAGCTTATCCTGAAGGTTCCATATGTGAAGGGTACATAGTTTCAGAATGTCTTCCATTTTGCTCCCGTTATTTTTCTGATGTTGAGACAATATTTTCCAGTCCTCCGAGGAATGATGGGAATATTCAAAAACGGTACATTTTCTCTTCTGGAGGACGTCCAATTGGCACCATGAACACGAAGATATTGGACATGCGATCTCTTGCACAAGCAAACCGCTATGTTCTATTGCATAGCGATAAGTTATCACCATACCGTCAGTGAGTTTCCTGAGTAAAATTTTGTCATTCGGTTATTTTTCTTAACAAATAGACAAAAAAAGTTATCACGTAATTTGTATACATTTTGACAACATTTTTCACAAAATCTGAATATATTATAGAGAATTTTTGGAGTCTGGCGAAATGTTTATGGTGGCATTCAAATTAGTAAACGTCTGAGAGGACAAATGGATGGTTGAAAAGTTCCCAAGATGGCTTTGAAATAGGTAAATTGTCACTATTAAAATAATTTATTGTATTATTTATGTAATGAGGGAACATTGTAGAATTTTGATCATAGAATAAGAGTTAATTGACTTTACTACTATATTGTTAGATTCCAAAGATGGAAGTTGAACAAGTTGATCTTGATGTAATTGCTCTTGCTCGAGGACCGCATAAGGTGGTTTCCACATATGATGGGCTTATAATTAATGGTTTTAGGGTCCATACAAAAAAACTTGAGCAATATCATAAGACTCAAAATAGTGGCGTGATGGTTTTTGCTGACAGGAGAAACTATTATGGCAATTGCATTGAAATTATCGAGCTAAAATATTATGAAAGGTTTTGGGTTATCATGCTTAGATGTGATTGGGTGAATATTAAATCTCCTAGGAGTATGAAGAAGGATGCAAATGGTTTTATTATGGTAAAATTTTCTGAGCTTATCCATGTAGGGAATCATGATTCAGACGATCCATACATATTGGCTTCTCAAGCGAAACAAGTATTTTATGTTGAGGATGGCAAAAGTGAAGGATGGTTCCATGTTATCGGAATAAAACTAAGAGATTTGTTCAATCTAAGCGTTGAAACCCCAGTAGAAGATGATGAATATCCAATGTGATCATCATATTGTAACTTAATAATTTTAGTTTTATTTTGAACAAGAACGATGTTTTGAAGTGCAAAGATTTAGTGTATTTGACATTTATATTATATTAACATCTATATATGTTCATTTATATATTTGAAGTCATTTTGGGTTATAGGAATTATGAAATTATATCTTGTTGGAAGCCACAAATATAGTTTTATTGACATATAAGCTTCATTCTCGATCTTGGGATTATTTTCTTTTCCATGTGTGAATATGTTTTATGCCTTGTTGACATGATTATCTTGTTAACATGTTATAAGCAATAGGTTTTGTCACCACCGCTTGCGTGCTCACTCATCAATCAATGGTTCATTTGCTTGCACTCTGCATTGCTTCATTTTAGAAAAAGGTTCATACCTTGTTGATTTTTGTTTTTGATTTTTTCCCCGTTAATTTGAATGTGATGTTCGTATAAATAGATGTCATGGTTGTGGACAAGTGGCACTTAGTTGGAACTTTTTCAGGTAATGGTTGATTTTTTCCTCATCAATCTTCTCTCGCCGATCAAATAGCAGTTTCCTATCATCTCTTTACTGACTTTTATCGGTATTTAATTTGTAATTTTTAAATCTAATGTGTACGTGTTTTCTTTCGGGTTTAACCATTTTATGTTTGTTTTTAGCGGTTTTGACCGATTTTATAGTTTGGACTCTCTTGTATCTTGCGTCGTCTCTGTTGAGGTCCTTTGGTGGACTGAAATTCCTTCCATCCGGAAGACCGGTCGATCACGATTTCTACTTCGTCCTTGAATGAAAAGGTTCATGATTTTTATAGTAAGTGACTTTCAAGAGGTCGATTTAGGTTCGTTTTGAGCTCTAATTAAAAGGTATGTTTGCAAGGTTGCATGAATGACTTAATGTTTGAATGAAAATGAAATGAATTGTTTTGTGATATAATATATCTTTGGTTGGATGAAAATGAAATGTATGTTAGGGTGATATAATATATCTTTGGTTGGATGAAAATGAAATGTATGTTTGGGTGATATGTTATGAAATGTAATGATTGAAAGACCGTAAAACAATGAAAAAGGAATTAATTAGTTAATGCAAGTGCTAATTAAATTTAGGTGAAAACATAAATTGTAGTTAAAGGTGAAACTGATAATGTGGGCCATTGAAGTAGTTAACTAAATAGGATATACTGTTGGAAGCCACAAATATAGTCTTATTCAGCATATAAGCTTCATTCTCGATCTTTGGGATTATTTTTTTTTCCATGTGTGAATATGTTTTATGCCTTGTTGACATGATTATCTTGTTAACATGTTATAAGCAACATGTTTTTGTCACACTTTGCTTGCGTGCTTTCATTTCGTGTCAATTGGTTCATTTGCTTGCACTCTGCATTGCTTCATTTTAGAAAAAGGTTCATACCTTGTTGATTTTTGTTTTGATTTTTCCCGTCAATTTGAATGTGATGTTCGTATAAATGGATGTCATGGTTGTGGACAAGTGGCACTTATTTGGAACTTTTTGGGTAATGGTTGATTTTTCCTCATCAATCTTCTCTCGCCGATCAAAGAGCAGTTTCCTATCATCTCTTACCGACTTTTATCAGGTATCTAATTTGTAATTTTTTTAAATCTAATGTGTACGTGTTTTGTTTAACCATTTTATGTTTGTTTTTAGCGATTTTGACCGATTTTTATAGTTTGGACTCTCTTGTATCTTGCCGGCGTCATCTCCGTTGAGGTCACTGGTGGACCTGAAATTCCCTTCCATCCTGGAAGACTGGTCAGTCACGATTTCTACTTCGTCCTTGAATGAAAAGGTTCATGATTTTTATAGTAAGTGACTTTCAAGAGGTCGATTTAGGTTCGTTTTGAGCTCTAATTAAAAGGTATGTTTGCAAGGTTGCATGAATGGCTAAATGTTTGAATGAAAATGAAATGAATTGTTTTGTGATATAATATATATTGGTTGGATGAAAATGAAATGTATGTTAGGGTGATATAATATATCTTTGGTTGAATGAAAATGAAATGTATGTTTGGGTGATATGTTATGAAATGTAACGATTGAAAGACTGTAAAACAATGAAAAAGGAATTAATTAGTTAAGGCAAGTGCTAATTAAATTTAGGTGAAAACATAAATTGTAGTTAAAGGTGAAACTGATAATGTGGGCCATTGAAGTAGTTAACTAAATAGGGATGCCTTAATATAGAAACATGAAAGGTAAGTGGTAAATAGAAATTGCATCAACATCTGCTGTCCTAAAGGAATTGCGATTCTTTTCATATTATGCAATGAAATGGTTGCCCACAAGTTATTGAGTCAAATTTCAAACATGGTTAAGGGAAGTAGGAGATGTAGAGTTAGAGGTTACGCGCACAAATAGCTTGTATGACTCATTTCCTATCTAAGTAATTTGTAGTAACAAAAAGATGTAGGTCTCTAGGTGGGAAGTAACTTACTATTCAGTCGTACTTTATGGGAATCTCTTTGTTTCTAAATCAATCATATTGCTTATGAAGGTTGGAATACAGAGTAGCTACAGCTATCAAATTATGGGTTTAATTATGCCACCAAAATGTTAAACAACAATCATTTAGTTGATGTAAAATATGGAAATATTGCCAAAATGTCTCCAGAAAACTCCCTTCCTTTGTAATTATAAAATTTTATTAACATATTTTACACGTTAATAAAATCATCCTCATCCATGGAAATATTATGTCTCCCTTAATTTTCTTAATTTACGCCTATATTATAGTGACTTGTTTGAACTAATTCCTATATTAATTAATTATTTATTTAATCTTTTATTAGGATATTTATGGTTTAAATATATTATTGAGCTAATGTTTTAAAGTTTTTGTTCTATTTTATTGGGTGTATTTTATTGTTTTGTTTTTTGGTCTGATTTGGTTTTTTTTTTTTGTTTTGCTTGGTTTTGGGTTTTTTTTTGGGTTTGTTTTGGCCTAGTTTGTTAATAAAATGGCGGTATTTTAAACAATATATAAAACCAATTGAATGGACATTCCATTGCAATTGTCGGCCAATCCCTAGGTGCATAACGAAGCAAACCTTTCTCCAAAATTACGGTGGGTTTCAAGTTTCCGGCAATAGTAAGTTGAAAAATCATATTTTTCCACTTTTCCTCCTCAAAACCCATGAAATTTTCGATGCTCATTGGTGCTTCATCGTTAACCATTACCGATTTGTTTTCTAGGAAAATGATGGCAATAGGCGACCATTAAAAGGTGTACGATTCTCTTCAAGGGTTCTTGACGAGTTGAATACATTGGGAAGTGTTGCTACCGATAGTCTAAGCACGGAGATGAAACTCCGACTCAATCACCGAAGATGTACACGCAACTCCTACTGGTACCTCCATTACGTCCTCACTTATTTTTCCCTGGTTTCAAACTACTTTATTACCTTCTGCTAGTATTTATTCTTTCCCTCATACTTATTCTTTCTCTGCTACTTTATACTTTGTGTTTGGTTTTTGGCCCGACTGATCTTTCTATTTGTCGCTGCTCCTCTTTTTCCACTCCATTACTGTACAAATTTTTGGTTTTGTTTTCCTTCCTTCATAGATTCCTCTTCGTCTTCTGCTACACTTGACTTTTTCACAACTTTTAGACAATTTATTTTGTTTGTTAAATTTGATGGGTTTTTACATTTTTCTTTGTTCTTCAATAGATTTAAAATCTTGTTTTTTAATTAATAACATATTTTGAAGAATTAAAATTTTATCCTGAATTTATTGAAGATATTTTATATTTTGATTAGCTTACAATTTTGATGGAAAGGTTGATAGTAATTGACTTTTAGTTTAACAAGTATTGAACTATTATATATTTCTCTTAATTTTTGAACTCTCTAAATCTGAGCATTACGGTTTGTGCTATACTTAATAAGACCATGAAAAAAAGTATGCACTATTTGGTTTAACCCATATTTTGATGTATCTGAAACTTAATAGCATGCCCTTTGTCTTTAAGTACCTTGGTTTATCTAGCCAGAGGCAAAATAAGGACCATAACTAGGCATCGGATGGATTATTAAAAAACTTAATTATTCCACCAAGAGCAAAAATATATAAGTATCTTGCAACTAGGAGAGCTATGGATATCGTTGAAACCAGTCAAGAAAAGCAAGTAATGTATCTTGGCCATTAGTTTAGTTGAAGTTATTTAACTATGTTCTTTTTTTCTTTTAAATCTCTTCGTAAGAGTTTCTGTCTCAAGATGCAATGGATTATTGACGTTAGTGGTGAAAGCTTATTCGTCTTCAGAGGTGTGATCACTTTCAATCCTAGTAGATTATTTATATTTTTTATCATGTGCTATTAACCTTGTTGTAAACTGGAGCAATTTTGAGACATTGTTAAAGAAAGAGACATATTATTAATTGTAAGATTTTTCAAAGGGTTCAAAGGAATCGATTTTTTTCTCGAATCTTTTTATTAATTAGAGTTCACTTTGTTTTTAGCTATGAATTTTTTTGTTATTTGAACAAAAAGAAAGGAGTTTTGTTATTGTTGAAAAAAAATCAGTTTTTTTATTAAATATTTCAGCAAGATACATTATTATTTTTTTCAATTTTCATATCTAAAATATAATTGTTACTTTTGAGAGGCTACTAAGGGTATTAAGAGAAAGCGAGGCCTACAAACATGAAAGATATATGGAATCTTCAACACGGAACTCGTATAGTAGTAGATGCCAACCAATATGGGCAGCCTATTGGGAAGGAGGCTTCAAATTGGTGAATTTCTCGATACAATTGCAAGGATCGGTTCTATCATCCTTTGAATACAAAACATTGAAACATCTTCCTAAATATGTGTTGGAAAACATATTGAGAATCGTTCATGTATGTAGTACATATTCATTTTGTAATTTAAAGTATTGCAATAATTTTGCATTATTTGATATTGTATGTAATGAGTACTTGTTACATTATTTTGTTATATGTGTAGGAAAAGTTTGATCTCCAAGGCAAGGTGGAGGACTCTGACATCCTCTCACATATTGGAAAACTCCGGAAGGAGTTTAAATCGACTTTGAAAACTAGATACTACAAAGAGATGGTCCAAGAGGGTCGACCAATTGAAGAAATATACGAAAACAATCCTCCTGGTGTGCATCATGATCAATGGAAGTGGCTAGTGGAGCGATGGGGAACACCACAAGCTGCGGTAAGCACTTTTATTAGAGTAAATGTCCTATCCCACATACGGTATGATCAAAGTAGGGGTGCATAAATGCGTGATTTCTTGAATGAGGCATAATAAACTTAGTTTTCCTATTACTCTCATATTTTTTCCCATTATTTTAAACAATAGGCACAATCAGAAAAGGCGAAAGAAGCCCGAACAAAGGTGCGTTTTGCACACACTGTTGGTAGTACAGGATATGCAACCCTCAATGCACAGTTTGTAAGTATTACATATTGATCAATATGTAACTTATATTATATTCATTATTTTGCGCTCATTGCTGAATATTGTTAACAACTTTTTTTGTTGTTGTTGTATAATAGGTTGACAAGGAAGGCCGTGAACCTTCGCGTTTGGAGCAATTTAGATTTCAACATTTGCGCAAAGATGGGAGTGACAAATTCAGGAGTGAGGAAGCAGAACAAGTTTATGTAAGAAATAAATGGGTATTATATTTTTATTTATATTTACTTTGACATCTATTTTTTTTTTCAAAATATATTTTTCTAATTAAAGAGAACCATAGGATGAAGCATGCAAGATTGTTAAAGAGTCTATGCCAACACCTGACAGTTCTTTCACACCTCAAGATAACATTGCATTAGAAAACGAGGTCTATACACAATTGTTTGGCCCTGACAAGGATGGAAAAATGATGGGATATGGACGTGGGATGACCAAATCTAAGTTGTTTGGCTATGGGTCAGTCACCCGAGGAAACCAATCTACATCGGTCATTAGTACATTGCTTGAAGAGATGAGCGCTAAACATGTTGAGCAAATACAAACAATTCAAGCCGAACAAGCAATTCGAGAGAAAACTCTACTTGAGGAAGCAGAATCTCGATTCTGTACGGAGGCCAAGGAACGAGAAGCTCGTTTGATAGCTGAGGCAGAAGAAAGATTTATGAAATTAACTGAAATTCGAGAGGCAAAGTTCATGGAGATGATGGATGCCCGTGAGAAAAAGTATAAGGCTCTCATCAATGAGTGTATGGCAAAGGGACTGTCAAGTAAGTTCTAGGTTTTTCATAGAAAGCATAGTAAGGTGACTATTTTATGACTAGATTGTCAATAAGTTTGTTAATGGTTTAATAGACATTGATTGTTGTAATTGAATGCTAGCTTCTTATTTGATGTCTTCATTGCTTGCTCAACTAATATTTAGTTGATGTGCTGCTGAAAATTCTTTATTTAGCTTCAATTTATGGTTATTTGCTTAATATTAAAATATCCTTCTCATGTGTTCATGTTGTTTCTCATCTAACTTGTATAAATAGAAAATGTACATTGCTATTTTTGCAGTTGACTTTCAGACTAGCGGACTTGATGATAAAGCCTTCAGTTCGGATGATGATGAATGACGCTTACTGCATATTATGTATTATATATATATGTTATAGTGGTTAATGAATGCAGTAGTCCCATAATTTTTTGGTGTCATAGGAATCATTTTGACCACATGTTTGCAACATGTTGACTGCTTCTATTAGGATTTTGTATAATTTTTTGATATCATAGGAATTGAGTTGACAACATGTTTGCAAATGTTTACTGCTTCTATTAGGATTTTGTATAATTTTTTATGTCATGTGAAATAGGTTGACAACATATTTGCAACTTGTTGACTACTACTATTAGGATTTTGTATATAAATTACTAACTGCATTATTTAATGATAATTTTGTATTTATATGATCATTTTATGTTAATTAATTGTTCAATTTATATTCACCCAAACATTTCTAAACTCAATACATATAAATTTCCTCATATTTCACCAAAATATGCCATTAAAATTGGGAAAACATCGTAAGAAAATATTGGACATGAGACAAAAATCTATCCCGACCTTTTTACATTTGCCTTGACGGGTTTAGCGACTTTTATAAAGTTGCTTTAGACGGGTTTATCCCAACTTTTTTAAGTTGCCTTGGAAAAGGTCTATTCCAACCTTTTAAGGTTGTTATAAACGAGTCTATATCAACATTTTTAACATTGTCTTAGACAAGTCAATCCCAACTATTTTTAAAATTGCCTTCGACAAGATCTATCCCAACCTTTTACGATTATTTTAGACAAATCTATCCCAACCTTTTAAGGTTGCTTTGAACAAGTCTATCCCAACCTTTTCTAAAGTTGCTTTATACAAGGTCTATCCTAACATTTTTAAAAAGTTGTCTTAGACAGGTCTATCCCAACCTTTTGTAAAGGTTGTCTTAGACAAGATCTATCCCAACTTTTTATAAAACGTTGCCTTAGATAAATTCTATCCCGACTTTTTTTTATGGTTGCCTTAAACAAGCTCTATCCCAACCATTTTAAGGTTGCTTTTAAATGAGTCTATACCAACCCTTTTTAAGAGTTGCCTTAGGCAAGGTTTATCGCAACTTTTTTAAAACGTTGCCTTAGATAAGGTCTATCGCAACTATTTTAAAAGGTTAGCTTAGACTAGTCTATCCCAACCTTTTTAAGGTTGCCTTAGACATGTCTATCACAACATTTTTCAAAAGTTGGCCTTGACTAGGTCTTTTCCAACTCTTTTTAAAAGTCGGCATTGACTAAGCTTTTCACAACCCTTCAATAAGGGTCAGTTTATGTAACACCCCAAACCCGGTCTATGCGTTGAGACTAGATTTGGTTTGTTACATAAATCGAGCATTTTTTTAAATTTGCAATAGATTGAAATCTACAATATTATTTTTTAAAATTTGAAGAGTATTTGAATTTGATAAATATTAGAAAACATTAGTAAAAAAAAACATTATTTTATTATCAAAAACCTTTAGGTAATTTATTTAAGAGTTAACAATAATAAATATTATAAATGAATTTCATATACTTGAAAGCCCAAATTTATTTTAATAAAATATCATATAATCATAACCCATATTTAAAAAAAATCCAAAGTATAATTTAAAAGCAAACACACATAAAATCCATAAATTATTTATAGAGGCCCTTATTACAACATCCCAAAATAGTAAAATTAATTATTAAAAAGTTCAGAGTTTAAATAACCCATATTTTGTAGTATGGCCTCCACGAAGTCATCCTCGGCCCAAGTCCACATCAATTTCCATTACCTGAGATGGAAAAATTAAAAGGGGTGAGTTACTTAGAACTCAGTGTGTAACTCACTTACCACCATTCTTGGGCGGATCGTCAAGATATTATCTTTGGGCTTGAGCCCAATTCTGTAATTCAATATATCATAAAATAAAATAATTTAAAGATGCATGTAAAATGAATTTCCCAACCAAACCTAATATCCATCCGCTAACACCCCGTACCAACCATCACACACTGGGATCAAGTCAACCCACCCCGCCAACACACCAATCGTAGGCATTAAGCCTTTTTATGATTGTGGCAAAGCCACCGAACTAGAGCGATAAGCCATATTTGTGGCGAAGCCATAGAACTAGAGGCAATAAGCCATAATTGTGGCGAGCCACCGAACTAGAGGCAATAAGCCATAATTGTGGCGAAAGCCACCGAACTAGATTTACAGCAATGGCCATTCTTCTCTTCATATACCCCACCCCATGCAATCGTGCGTATATAACAAAATATAATCATATAATAATTTCTTTTATTTAATTCATAACAATGGTGGGTTTATCATTAAACATTTCATTGGCCCATAAAATAATTTAACAATTTGCTCATTTAGCAGTTTAGTGGACTTTGGCCCATTTATCAAACTAGAGTATTTTGACCCACTTTATCGAACTAGAGTAATTTGGCCCAATTTATCGAACTAGAGTATTTTGGCCCAATTTATCGAACTAGAGTATTTTGGCCCAATTTATCGAACTAGAGTATTTTGGCCCAATTTATCGAACTAGAGTATTTTGACCCAATTTATCGAACTAGAGTATTTTGGCCCAATTTATCGAACTAGAGTATTTTGGCCCAATTTATCGAACTAGAGTATTTTGGCCCAATTTATCGAAACATACAATTTACATAATAACAAGTAATTTCTCGAGGGCGTTTTCATAATTTTCACGATTTAGTCATTTTTTTACGTATTTTCGTCAAAATATCAATTTTTACGTTTTTACCGATCTAGTCGTTTTTACGATTTTTACTTCCATACCAAATTGACATCCAAGCAGAAATAGTGTGAAGTTACACACCTCGATACCGTGAGTACTAATCCTTCTCGTTCCTCGGCACCTAAACATATTTCGATCCGTTAGATTACTATTTCATAAAAATATTCTTAATCGATAATAGATCCAAAATCTTACCTCTTGATTTTGAATCACTTGATTTTCGGCTTCTCCTCGTTTATTGATTAGTTCGCGCGAGAATCCACCAACATATAATGGCTCGGAAGTTCGTACCACTTCAAATAATGGACTTCCTTGGAAGATGGTCCGTAACGGTGGAAAATCTCGATTGCCGAAACCGCTCTTCGTTTAAATGGGGATTTACAAATCCGCCCTCTTAACGTGACTAACCACGCCCTTTTCTTCCCTATTTTGAAAGTCTTCACGATCAAAGAAATATTAGTTAGATCTAAAATAATATCAAAGCAGTACTAAAGGCTTTAAAGAATGGGATTTCCTTACCACAATAAAAGCGTTTCCAACGTTTCTACGATTCTCCGATCACTTGAGTTCGATCTTCGTTATTGCACTAAATAATAACGAAAAAGCGTTATTAGAACGAGCGTTTATTTCGATCCAAAAGGCCCTCATAACACCATTAATATTGGCCATAATACTTTAATAAAGCGAAAGCGAAAAAGAATCCTTACCTATAATCCACGATCGAAAAGAAAGGATTGAGAGAGGTGTTTGTGAGAGTTGGAGAATTGACTATGCAACCAAAGAAAAGAGAAAATAAATTGGTTATGGCACTCTAGCATTACCAAGAGAGTGTTTGATGGAGAAACTTTGATTGAAAGAATTAAAATATGAAAAGAGATGGTGATGAGGTAGTTTGATTTTAAAAGAAGAGAAGAAAAAGATGGATTTTTAGGAGTTAGTGCATTCGCCATGGCAAAAAGAAAAAGAAAGAGAATGGTTTTTGGTATGGTTGATTTCGGCACAAGGGGAAATACAAAAGAAAATTCACAAGATGAATAAAAGTGACCAAATGGTCAAAAGACTTTGGCTTTACCAATTGCAAAATTCGGCCAAGATGAAAGTTGAAAGGAGAGGAAATAAAAATTCTGCACAAAGTGCAAGGAATGACCAAGAGAGAAAAGAAATTCTTAGCCAAAACTAACTCAAAATTAGGCTCCTCCCTATACCAAATTGCCGTCCAACACATGGTCAATTGGCCATGATTAGTTTCAAAATTTCCCTTGATATGTGCCTTATGTTCCCCTATCTTTCCTTAAGTATTTGATTCCATGCCATATATTTTCTATTTCCATAATCCTTTGATACACTAACCAAAAATAATATGGTCAACTCTTACCTTAATTGTCCTTGGCGACACTTGCTATGGATGTGCATAAAAATTGAAACAAAATTTACCTAAAAGCTAAACAAGGATTGAACCTCTTCCCTCTTGCTAAAACCCATGCGCCAACTCCACCATGCCATATACTCAACTTATGACACTCATTAACACTTAATTTAACTTAAGTCTTAATGACATTTGCTTCTCTTCAATAATTTCTTAATTAATAAATTTTATTCCTTATCCACATTATGCTATACTCCTCTTTAGGACTTCAATAAGCACTTAAAAAAAATCTAAACACCAATTCATGCAATATAATAATATTCGGATTTTTAGGGTGTTACAACTCTACCCTCCTTAAAAAAAAATTTCGTCCTCGAAATTTACCTGGTTGAAAGAGGTGAGGGTATTGTTGCCGAATTGCATCCTCGGGCTCCCGTAGCTTCCTCCACTCCATGGTTCGCCATAGAATTTTGACCAGCAGCGCGGTTTTCTTTCTTAGCACCTTGACATCTTGGTCTAAGATTTCCTTTGGTTCTTCTTGAAAGATAAATCTGAATTCACTCAATTCTTCTCTGGGTATAATGTGCGAAGGATCCGATCTATAACGCCTCCACCGAAACATGAAAAACATTATGGATTTGATCCAATTAGGAGGTAACTCAATCGATAAGCCCTTGGACCAACACGTTTGACACGATAAGGTCCAATGTATCTAGGACTTAGCTTGCCCTTCCTTAGAATCGAAGATCTTTTTCCAAGGAGATACCTTCAAGAAAACCTGATCTCCCACATCATACTCGATATCTCTTCGCTTCAGGTCTGCATACGACTTCTGTCTATCTAAGGCTTCTTTCAACCGTGCTCGAATAACTTTTACCTTATCCTCTGTCTCAGATATCATCTCAGGACCTAACATCTATCTTTCGCCCAACTCAGTCCAACAAATAGGAGAACGACACTTACGACCATACAATGCCTCGTAAGGTGCCATCTGAATGCTAGGCGATAGTACATTGTTGTTATCTGTGAATTACGCTAGTGGTAGATAATCTTCCCAACTACCCTCAAGTCGATTACACATCCCTTAACATATCTTCCAATATCTGGATTACTCTCCCGTGACCATCGGTGAGGATGAAAAGCCGTCTTGAAATTCAACTTTGTCCCCAAGGCTTCATGCGAGCTTTCGAGAATCGTGATGTAAACCTAGGGTCCCTATCCGATATAATAGATCTGGTACCCATGCAATCTCACAATTTCGGATCGTACAATTTCGCCAACCGTAATGAATAATCCATACGAACAGGCAGGAAATGAGCAGTCTTAGTCAACCGATCAACAATTACCCACACAGAATTTTTTTTAGTAGATGTTAAAGGTAACCCACTAACAAAATCCATAGTTATCCGCTCCCATTTCCAAAGAGGAATCTTTATCGGTTGTAACAATCCAGACGGTAATTGATGTTCTGCCTTCACTTGTTGACAAGTCAAGCATTTTCCCACAAACTCTATAATCTCCCGCTTCAACCCTGGCCACCAATATTGTTCACGGAGATCTCGATACATCTTATTTCCTCTGGGATGCATAGCATAAGGGCTACTATGCGCCTCCCGTAGAATCATTTGCCTCAGATCTGAATCCTTAGGCATACATACTCTTCCTCGAAAGCACAACACACCCTCCGTGTTTATTCCAAAATCCTCAATTTCACTATTTTCAACTTGTTGAAGTAAAGGTCCCAACTTCTCATCGATGTCATTTTTCCTTAATTTGTCCCAGCCACAGAGGCTTCACCTGAAGTTCTGCTAACAAACTGCCATCCTCGTACAGACTCAAATGGGCAAACAATGCTCTCAAATCAGATACTGTCTTACGACTTAACGCGTCAGCTACCACGTTAGCCTTTCCCGGATGGTATTCGATTGAGAAATCATAATCTTTTAATAATTCTACCCATCTTCTTTGTCTCAAATTTAACTCCTTTGGGTAAGGAGGTATTTAAGACTCTTGTGATCCGTGTAGATTATTGACTTCTCACCATAGAGATAGTGCCTCCAAATCTTTAGAGCAAAGACAACGGCAGCTAACTCCAAATCATGAGTAGGGTAGTTTACTTCGTGTGGTCTCAATTGACGAGAAGCATAGGCCACCACCTTTCCATTTTACATCAACACACAACCCAGACCCGTGTGAGACGCATCACAATAAGCAATTGAATTCTTTTCCAACCTCCATTTGAATCAAAGCTGGAGCTTCGTCGGATCTTCTTCAATTTCTCGAAACTCTCTTGCTTTTCGGTCCAAATATACGGAGCTCCCTTTCGCAAGCAGTTTAGTTAGGGTGCGACAATCAACGAAAACCCTCTACAAAGCGTCATAGTATCCACCAATCCCAAGAAACTCTAAATTTCATTCTGATGTTGGTGGTTTCCAATCCGAATAGCCTCAATTTTCGAGGATCCACCCTTATTCCTTGGTGATACTACATGACCAAGGAAAGTCACTTCCTTTAGCCAAAATTCGCATTTACTAAATTTGGCATACAATTGTTTATCACTTGATGAGTTGCAATACTATTCGCAAATCTTTGGTTATGTTCCTCCTCATTTCTCGAATAAACCAATATGTCATCTATGAACACTACCACAAACCGGTCTAAATATGGTTGAAAGACTCGGTTCATCATGTCCATAAATGCATTTGGTGCATTGGTTAGTCCAAACGGCATCACTACAAACTCATAGTGTCCGTAGCGTGTCCGAAATGCCGTCTTATAGATGTCCACTTCTTTCACCTTGAGTTGGTGATAACCGACCTTAAATCAATTTTGAGAAAAGCTGAAGCTTCTTTTAATTGATCAAGCAGTCGTCAATTCTTGGCGAGAGGATATCGATTCTTGATCGTTAATTTATTCAATATGCGTAGTCAATACACATACGCATCGATCCATCTTTCTTCTTGACGAACAAAGCTGGTGCTCCCCACGGAGACACACTTGGTCGAATAAATCCCGATCCGGCAATTCTTGAATTTGAGCTTTGAGCTCACCAACTCCTTGATTGCCATTCTATAAGGAGTAATGGACCTTTGGGTGTCCTAGCAAAAGCTCAATGCCAAATTCCACTTCCGATCTGGAGGTATACGGGAAGTTCTTTGAAATGCATCGAGAAATTCTTTCACCGTCCTCACATCATTCACAGATAACTCTTTGGCATCCAAAGCACGAGATAAAGGCTAGGAATGCACCATATCCTTTCCGCACCAACTTCTCTGCCTTAAATGCAGATACCACATTTGCCAGATAGTTCCTTCGCTCACCAATCATTATGACTTCCTTATCATCCGAGGTTCTTACTGACATTCGTTTTTCAGCACAATCCAATTGCGCCCGATGTTTGACCAGCCAATCCATGCCCAGAATGAGATCGAACTCGCCGAAAGGTAGTTCCATCAAGTTTGCTAAGAATACCTCCTCTTGGATTTTCAAGGGCACGTCTTTAAATATTTTATTAACAATTACCGACTGTCCTAAAGGACTAATTACTGTCATCTCACTATCGGTAATTTCAGATTCTAAATTCAGGTTTCCAGATATGGCACTAGCTACATATGAATGGGTAGAGCCAATATCTATTAAGGCAATAACAGGTACATCAAAATGAAGAACGTCTGGGTTATCACATCAGTGCATTGCCGTCCTCATGCTGGCGTCTAGCGCATAGACCGATCCGGTGTCTTGCATCTCGTATTTCCTCTCGGACCATTGCCTCGACCCGGTGCACCTTGACCACGACCAGCCCCATTACCACCACAACTTGGTCCACGACCCCTCGGTGGCTGCTGATTACCCTTGGCCGGCTGTGCATCATTATTACGGACTTCTTGAGTCGTATCCAAGCGTCGAGGACAATTTTGTCTTGATGATCCATTGAACGCATTTGTAGCATCGCCGTTTTCCTCAACATTCTCCAAAATGTCTTTTCCCACACTCGGTGCAATCTCGACTCGATTATTTGCTCTTTGGGTTCTACCTTGAAGCGATTCATCATTCCGAGGTTTCTTCTAAAATCTCTTTGAAGAACGATCGCTATGTCTCTCTTGTTTGAGAATCTTTCTCGGTTACGCAGTTCTCAATTCTTAGCCTCTTCAAACTATTTTGGCCTTCTCCACGAGTGGAAAAATTTCTAACTTGTCTGAGACAATCGAACCCTCGACTCATCATTAAGTCCATCTTGAAGCGTACACAACGTTCGTGATCATTGCTACAATTGTCGGGCATAGCGGCTCGGACGTAAAAACTTCGACTTCATATCTTGCCACGGTCTTACTTCCTTGGACAAGATTCGAAATTCCTTCCTTGACGTCTACATAACTCGTTCCAACATATTTTCCTTGGAATGCGACTTTAAAGAATTCCCAATTAATTAGTGCGACTTGATTGCCTTCTCGAGCAAGTGAGCCATCAACGTCGCCTCATCTCTCAATAAGGATCTGACTCCTCTCGGTTTTTGCTCGGTAGTGCATTCCATATCATCCATAATCCGTTCCACGACTTGAGCCAAGATTCAGCTACATTCGAGCTACACGAGACTCCTCTAAAAATTTACGCATTATTTGACTTAAGTCGCTCGAGATTGACCCACGAGTTGTTGGCCCAATTCTAGCTCCAATGACCCTTTCCAAGACTCGCGGCATTGCTTGAGTCAATGCATTATCTTCTTTCATGTGATCACGTGATCCGTCTCACTTTCAATTGATGCGGTCGTCTACTTAGGCATATGATTTGGTGCTTGATCGTAGCACCTCGGCCTCTACCACGGCCGCGTCTCTCGCGATCCCGACCACGTCCTCTAGTGCTCATGATAGCTTGTTCGTTTTATCGATTACAAGTTTTATGGATTAGAAAATTTGTTTCGGTGTTTATTAACGATATTTTATGAGATTTGAGATATAAAGTTATTTTTTCGCAACATGCCCTATAGTCTCAATCTCTACAGTTTTTCACATCTAAAACTAGAAGTTCTAGAGTGTTCCTATGATCATATCATAGTAATCATTAAGTAGTAAATACTTACTTGACTTGTTGCCGGATGCTTGTGGTGCCATACTGATCTTTAAAATATAATTGTACAATTTCATACAGAAATTATTTGCGAACCCAAACCACAGTCGAGTTTTTGAAACTGGCTCTGATACCACTAAATGTAACACCCCAAACTCGGTCTATGCGTTGAGACTAGATTTGGTTTGTTACATAAATCGAGCATTTTTTTAAATTTGCAATAGATTGAAATCTACAATATTATTTTTAAAAATTTGAAGAGTATTTGAATTTGATAAATATTAGAAAACATTAGTAAAAAAAACATTATTTTATTATCAAAACCTTTAGGTAATTTATTTAAGAGTTAACAATAATAAATATTATAAATGAATTTCATATACTTGAAAGCCCAAATTTATTTTAATAAAATATCATATAATCATAACCCATATTTAAAAAAATCCAAAGTATAATTTAAAAGCAAACACACATAAAATCCATAAATTATTTATAGAGGCCCTTATTACAACATCCCAAAATAGTAAAATTAATTATTAAAAGTTCGAGTTTAAATAACCCATATTTTGTAGTATGGCCTCCACGAAGTCATCCTCGGCCCAAGTCCACATCAATTTCCATTACGAGATGGAAAAATTAAAAGGGTGAGTTACTTAGAACTCGGTGTGTAACTCACTTACCACCATTCTTGGGCGGATCGTCAAGATATTATCTTTGGGCTTGAGCCCAATTCTGAAATTCAATATATCATAAAATAAAATAATTTAAAGATGCATGTAAAATGAATTTCCCAACCAAACCTAATATCCATCCGCTAACACCCCAGTACCAACCATCACACTGTGGGATCAAGTCAACCCACCCGCCAACACACCAATCGTAGGCATTAAGCCTTTTTATGATTGTGGCAAAGCCACCGAACTAGAGCGATAAGCCATATTTGTGGCGAGCCACCGAACTAGAGGCAATAAGCCATAATTGTGGCGAGAGCCACCGAACTAGAGCAATAAGCCATAATTGTGGCGAGCCACCTAGAACTAGATTTTTGGCAACGGCCATTCTTCTCTTCATATACCCCACCCCATGCAATCGATGCGTATATAACAAAATATAATCATATAATAATTTCTTTTATTTAATTCATAACAATGGTGGGTTTATCATTAAACATTTCATTGGCCCATAAAATAATTTAGCAATTTGCTCATTTAGCAGTTTAGTGGACTTTGGCCCATTTATCAAACTAGAGTATTTTGACTCACTTTATCGAACTAGAGTAATTTGGCCCAATTTATCGAACTAGAGTATTTTGGCCCAATTTATCGAACTAGATTATTTTGGCCCAATTTATCGAACTAGAGTATTTTGACCCAATTTATCGAACTAGAGTATTTTGGCCCAATTTATCGAACTAGAGTATTTTGGCCCAATTTATTGAACTAGAGTATTTTGGCTCAATTTATCGAAACATACAATTTACATAATAACAAGTAATTTCTCGAGGGCATTTTCGTAATTTTCACGATTTAGTCGTTTTTTTACGTATTTTCGTCAAAATATCAATTTTTACGTTTTTACCGATCTAGTCGTTTTTACGATTTTTACTTCCATACCGAAATTGACATCCAACCGAGAACTAGTGTGAAGTTACACACCTCGATCCGTGAGTACTAATCCTTCTCGTTCCTTGGCACCTAAACATATTTCGATCCGTTAGATTACTATTTAGTAAAAATATTCTTAATCGATAATAGATCCAAAATCTTACCCTCTTGATTTTGAATCACTTGATTTTGGCTTCTCCTCGTTTATTGATTAGTTCGCCGAGAATCCACCAACGATATAATGGCTCGGAAGTTCGTACCACTTCAAATAATGGACTTCCTTGGAAGATGGTCCGTAACCGGTGGAAAATCCCGATCGCCGAAACCGCTCTTCGTTTAAATGGGGATTCTGAGATCCGCCCTCTTAACGTGACTAACCACCGTCCTTTTCTTCCCTATTTTGAAAGTCTTCACGATCAAAGAAATATTAGTTAGATCTAAAATAATATCAAAGCAGTACTAAAGGCTTTAAAGAATGGGATTTCCTTACCACAATAAAAGCGTTTCCAACATTTCTACGATTCTCCGATCACTTGAGTTCCGATCTTACGTTATTGCACTAAATAATAACGAAAAGAAAGCGTTATTAGAGCGAGCGTTTATTTCGATCCAAAAGGCCCTCATAACACCATTAATATTCGGCCATAATACTTTAATAAAATGAAAACGAAAAAGAATCCCTTACCTATAATCCACGATCGAAAAGAAAGGATTGAGAGAGGTGTTTGTGAGAGTTGGAGAATTCGGCTATGCAACCAAAGAAAAGAGAAAATAAATTCGGTTATGGCACTCTAGCATTCGGCCAAGAGAGTGTTTGATGGAGAAACTTTGATTGAAAGAATTAAAATATGAAAAAGAGATGGTGATAAGGTAGTTTGATTTCAAAGAGAAGAGAAGAAAAAGATGGATTTTTAGGAGTTAGTGCATTCGCCATGGCAAAAGAAAAGAAAGAGAATGGTTTTGGTATGGTTGATTTCGCACAAGGAAATACAAAAGAAAATTCACAAGATGAATAAAAGTGACCAAATGGTCAAAAGACTTTGGCTTTACCAATTGCAAAATTCGCCAAGATGAAAGTTGAAAGGAGAGGAAATAAAATTCTGCACAAAGTGCAAGGAATGACCAAAGAGAGAAAAGAAATTCTTAGCCAAAACTAACTCAAAAATTAGGCTCCTCCCTATACCAAATTGCCATCCAACACATGGTCAATTGGCCATGATTAGTTTCAAAATTTCCCTTGATATGTGCCTTATGTTCCCCTATCTTTCCTTAAGTATTTGATTCCATGCCATATATTTTCTATTTCCATAATCCTTTGATACACTAACCAAAATAATATGGTCAACTCTTACCTTAATTGGCCTTGGCCGACACTTGCTATGGATGTGCATAAAAATTGAAACAAAATTTACCTAAAAGCTAAACAAGGGATTGAACCTCTTCCCTCTTGCTAAAACCCATGCGCCAACTCCACCATGCCATATACTCAACTTATGACACTCATTAACACTTAATTTAACTTAAGTCTTAATGACATTTGCTTCTCTTCAATAATTTCTTAATTAATAAATTTTATTCCTTATCCACATTATGCTATACTCCTCTTTAGGACTTCAATAAGCACTTAAAAAAAATCTAAACACCAATTCATGCAATATAATAATACTCGGATTTTTAGGGTGTTACAGTTTATGTTGACTTATGGCGACGCTTTTGCAAAAGCGTCGCCATGCCTATCCCAACTGTACTATAGACGGCTATTTTGGAAGCGTCGGACAAAGCGTCGCCAAACCTATGCCAACACTTTTTGCGCCGTCTTAGGTCAAAAAAAGTGTAGCCGTAGGGCTGTTTTGTTGTAGAGAGTTCATTGGGTGTAGAGAGATATCGATAATATATGCATGTTTTTACACGTTTATGTAATAAGCTTGTCAAGGTATTCAATTGAGTTATATTTCTTTAGTTTCAGTTTGTTTTAGGATAAAAACCCTGAATTATGCTCAGTTACTTTATGTGTTTGGTTTGTAGAAAGTGTGCTTAATTTCCTTATCTATACCTGAGGTGCCTTTTTCATAATTTGTTTTATAGTTAAATTGATATTTTTATTGCTGATTAAAAATAATAAAAAATTGATTAGGTGCATAAGCCATTTGAGTGTATTAGAATGTTCAAACACATCCGTTTTGATAATTTCAACTCAAGCTTGGCTCATATTATGAAGCCGAATTTCTTATTTTTTGATAATTTGATTTATGTATCCATATATCAGATATAAACCTTAAATCAAACATGGATTATACAAAATAATATTATTATTTTTATTCAATTTTTACTTTTTCTAAACTAAAATAAAATATAATCATTTAATTAAATTAATTAATTATTTTATATTTACATATAAATATATATTTTAATAGACTTAAGGCTTGAAAAACAGAATTGGACAAAACAAATTAACCTAGTTTTAAATATGGTTAGGGCTCGGGCTTGAACATTCAAGGTCTGAACTTGGCTCGGCCCAATCCATTTTCTAAATTTGTAATGATTTATATTATCTAATTTATAATACATAAAACTTAAATTTATAGTAATATATGATACTACTATAATGTAAACACATAAAAACTTAAGGTCTCAAAGTTTTTATTTGTATAAAATTTCATACTAGTGTTTAATAATGTATGTGAATAGACCTTTTATTTTAATAAATTTCATATGTATTTGTTATGATTGTATTGAGAAAGGTATCCGTACTTTGAAAGTGAGTAGAATTGAAGAGGACTTAAATCGACTCTTGAATTGACTATTTTCTTTCGTCAAAGAATGTGAGTATTAATTTTTATTAAATAGCATTTTGTAATTAATCAATAGCATTTGTTAATTCATGTGTTGTTCGTATTTTAATTCTTGCTTCCTACTACTCTCGCAGGCTGTCGGATTGGTTCTTGCTAATAACTTGACAGGTATGAAATCAGTATTAATCTTATTTATATTCATTTTGCTGATTTATATTCATTTGATAGAATAACATTAGATATCCAATTGTTAGTCAATATTATTAATCTTTTGTATTTACGATTGCACATTTGTTTCTTGGTGAGAGTGGAGTAGACCATCTTCTTGAAATTATTAAGGTGCGTTTTAGTTCAAAATTGAGATCGATGTGATTATATCATGATGAATTTGTCCAAATTGCGGTTTATTATCCTGCTTGGTTGTTATATATGTTGTTTGTTCTATTGCTGTACAAAAAAAAAATTCAAAGTATATAGGCTGGAAACCTAGCGGGTTGCCTTATATCTTACTGTAAGATATAACGGATCCTCCCCAAGTGTAACAATGCCACGTATGATGAATTTTAAATAATTTCTGTCTAAATTGATGTTTATTATTAATAATGTTTGAACAACCTCCAAATTGCTATCTAATCATGCCGCTTGGATTATTTACAAGCTCCCATGTATTATTTTTAAAATTTAAGGTACGATTCGATATAAAAATAACATAAACAAAATATAAAAGTGAATTGTTAAAATATGTTATAAATTTTTATATTTTAAATTTAATTCTTATACTTTTTTGTTAAATTTATTGTTGTTAAATTTAAAAATGTTAAAATTACGTTTCGATTAACTTTAATTTAATAAATAATAATAATAATAATAATGAGACCTAAATTTTAAAATTTGTAAAATAAAATTATGACTAAAATCATGCATATAAGATGATTTAAAATGATAATATAAAGTTGAATTTTGCAAGATAAGATAAGAGATTAACATAAATTTTATATTTTAATAAATATTTTAACATAAATTTCATATTTTAATAAATATTTGCAAGTTAAGAAGAGATTAACATATTTTAATACAAACTGTCACTACATATATTATATATTATATTAATGAATTTTTTTTACTTTATCTTCCTAATAATAACCTATGGTGTAATGATTTAATTAATCTCTTCACAAAAGTAGTGGGCTAATAATAGCGATAGCTTCTCAATAAAATGAATTTAATTGTATTTATTTTTAATAAATGTTTTATGTCATAAGAAAAAATAAATTTTATTTTTAAGAATACTTACATTTATATGGCTTTTTGGTTTATTACTAATTACTAATTACTAATTTTTATATTAATAATGTTTGATTTTAATATTTAATATTTTCAATGTTTTCCAAAATGGTAATAATATTTTGTTATCGATATAATAATAATATTGATCATTATTTAAATGGGTTTTATTATAAAAATAAATTATTTTTAAAAGAAATAATTTAAAACTTTTAAATTTAAAACTTATAAATATTTTGTTATCAATATAATAATATAGATCATTATTTAAATATGTTTTAATATAGAAAATAAATTTAACAACATCACAAAGAAATTTCAATTATAAAAAACATATAATAACATTTTCCAACCTACCTCAAACGAAAAACTAAAACCAATTAATATTTTAAAAAACTACAATGTAATGCATATGCCATATATGTTCACACCTCAAGCTGATTCTCGATTTGAAATTTTAATTTAACTTACATAATACATAATACATAACTTACATAAAATTATTTAACTTACATAATACATAACTTACATAATTTTAATAGCTTTCATCAAATTATTTAACTTACATAATGCATAACTTACATAACTTACATAATACTTGTATAGATAAAAAAAAGATTTAAAGTATATAAATTTGGAAACTGACGGGTTGCCTTATATCTCATCGTTAGATATAATGGATCCTCCTAGGTGTAACAATGCCATGTATGATGAATCTTAAAAAAAAAAATTGTTTTAAAAATCAAATTCTTGTCAATTAACAATTTAGCCGTGTAATTTATTGTCAACTTTAGACTTCAACAACTACAAAATGGATAGGACTTGGATGAATTTGTCAAGGGTAAGCAACGACTATCAAAATGGAGTAGAAACTTTTTTGAATTTCGCATTTCAAAATGCAAGCCAAGAGAATATGATTCTTTGCCGTGTAAGAAGTGTTGCAATATCAATTGGCATTATCGTGAAGTTGTCTACGAACATCTAGTTGTTGATGGCTTTGTCCGGGGTACAAAAATGAATTTTCATGGAGAGTGTACATCTAGTGGAGCATCTTCATCGATGAACAGGTTATCCTCATAGTGCTTACAATCGAATGTTAGAGATGATAACAAGGAAGGCATGTGGCGGGATGCTTTTAATATCTTGTGATGATGGTTTGGTCATTTCCACGACTTGGGTGCAACCGATGATTATAATTTTGGTGAAAATACTTTCACCGAAGAGGAAGAAGTGTACCTAATGAACGACCAAATGAAGAAGCGGCGAGGTTCTACACGTTACTTGGTGAAATGAATGAAGAACTGTATGAGGGATCAAAATTTTCCAAACTGTCTTTCTGTATTCGTTTTTTTCACTTGAAACGTTTGGGAGGATAGACTAGAAACTCATTGACAATGCTGTTAAAGTTTCTGCAAGAAATGTTCCCATTTGCGAAAATCCCTCAATCGTCCAAAGACATGAAGAAACTGATAAAAGATTTGGGCCTTGGCTACAACAAAATTCATAGTTGCCAAAATGACTGCATGTTGTATTGGGGCGACCGGATAAACCAACAGTGCTGTCATGTCTGCAGTCAATCCCGTTGGATTAATAGAAATGCAGAGGATGGTAATGAGGATGAACACGATACACAGTCAAGGAAGCAGCCGGTTAAATTTCTCGCTAATACCAAGGCTTCAAAGGCTTTTCATGTCATCGAAGACAGCCGAGTCAATGACGTGGCACCATGATGGACGAATCGATGATGGATTGTTAAGGCATCCTACAGATTCTTTAACTTAGAAATCATTTGACTCAAAATTTCCAAGCTTTGTAAGCGATCCTCAGAGTGTGAGGCTTGGGCTAGCATCTGATGGATTTAACCCTTACAAACTCATGAGCACAGCGTATAGTACTTGGTCGGTGGTGCTTGTTCCTTACAATTTACCTCTATGGGTTTGCATGAAACAATCATCCTTTATCTTATCTATGATTATACCTGGAGAGAATGGGCCCGGGAATGATATTGACATATATTAGCAGCCACTTGTTGAAGAGTTAAAACAACTATGGGTTGGTGTTGAGACATACAATGCAATGAGAAAAGAGAATTTTAACTTACGTGCAACTTTGATGTGGACTATTAATGACTTCCCGGCTTATGCTAATTTATCTGGTTGGAGTACCAGGGGATGTTATGCTTGTCCTTGTTGTGCTACGCAGACATGTTCGCAACGGTTATATAATGGGAAGAAGTTTTCTTACATGGGACATCGTCGGTAGTTACCGAAAAATCATAGATTTAGATATTAGAGTGCTTAGTTTGATGGTACTAAAGAGTTCAGAGAAGCTCCTTCACAGACCGGTGGATCCAAAATATTGTTCATGTTGAAAGATATGAATCTCATTTATGGGAAGATGAATCAACCGGCCAACCTGCAAAGAAATAGAAGATCAAGGGATGAATCTGATGATGAATCTGACGAAGAGGATGATCCTAATGAGGAGGACTTGTGGAAAAAAAGAAGTATTTTTTTTGAGTTGCCTTATTGGGAGCATCAGATATTACGCCATAATCTTGATGTCATGCACATTGAGAAAAATGCCTGCGAGAACATCATTGGGACTATTTTGAATGTCGATGGAAAATCGAAAGACAATCTTCAGAGTCGACTTGCTTTAGTCCACATGGGAATTCGGCGTGAGCTTCATCCCCAAACACTTCCGAATATGAAATATCGATTGCCGCCTACTATTTTTTCAATGTCGAAGATGGAGAAAGAAGTGTTCTGTAAGGTGTTGAAGGATATAAAGGTCCCGAATGCGTATGCATCAAATATATCCCGATGTGTGAGTCTTAAAGATCGAAGACTATATGTCTTAAAATCGCATGACTATCACATCTTGATGCAAGACTTACTGCCAGTTGCTATGTAGTGTTGTATGTCGAAAAAGGTGATGTCTTGTGTAATTGAACTGTCCAATATAATGAAAAGCATTTGTGGCAAAGTTTTGGACGTTCAAGAACTTGAGACACTACAAGATCAAGCCGCATTGACTTTATGCAATCTGGAGAAGATCTTCCCACCTTCTTTCTTCATAATTATGGTGCACTTGTTAATTCATCTCCCTCGTGAAGCAATACTTGGTGGACCCGTTTTCTATCGATGGATGTATCCTATTGAAAGGTCTAACTTTATGTGTAAATTATTCCTTCATTCACCTAAATGCCTTTAGTTGCAAACTTTGATAATGTTCTATACCGTTTTTAGGTTCCTATCCAAATTGAAGTCTTACTGCCGCAATAAACGTTATCCGGAAGGATCAATTGCCGAAGGCTACTTGGCAGAAGAATGTATGACTTTCTGTTCGAGGTATTTGGAAGATGTCGAGACAAGAATGAACAGACCAAGTAGAAATGATGGGCTCACAGATCATAACTTGGCTGAAACTTATTTATTTCAAAGTTTCGAAGAACTGATCGGCAAAGTTAAAATTGCAGAATTAGACGATATATTGTGGGTCCAAACACATCGATATGTTCTTTTTCAACACGATTCAATGGAACCATTACGCAAGTAAGTTTTAGAATTTGATAAATACTCATCAATTATAATTTGTTTGTCTTCTAACAAAGTAACCCTTTTTTAAACATAGTGAGTACAAACAAATATTGAGAGCTCGTTCACGGTCTCGAAGATTACCTCGACGAGAAATTAATAAATTGTTCACAGAATCATTTCATGAATGGTTAAGCCAGACGGTATGCAATTGAAGTTTTCATTGACAAGTAATAATGTTTTTTCGTAACATTTATAATTACTCAATTTACTTTCGATTCAATAGGCTTGGATTCGGAATGAAGTAAATGATGAAGTTAAATGGCTTTCACAAGGTCCAAACAGAATAGTGAAAATATATAGTGCCTTCCTCATCAACGGATACAGATTTCATACAAGGTATCGCGAGAGATTGAGGAGAACCCAAAATTGTGGAATTGTTGTTAATTCTTCAGTTACAAGTTACGCTAGTGCTAGGGACGATAATCTGTCGGGGAATCAGTTCTTGACATCATTGAGTTGGATTATTACGAAAAATGGAAAGTTGTCTTATTTCGAGGTGATTGGGCAGATGTGAATACGGCTCGCGGTAAAAACGATCAATATGGTTTTACAATGGTAAATTTCTCTCGATTGATTCACACCAGAGAACAACTGATAGACGAGCCGTATGTGTTTTCTTCTCAAGTGAAACAAGTTTTTTACTCGAAAGATCCAACTGATGAGGGTTGGTACGTTGTACTTCGAAACACCCCTAGGGACTTGTTCGACATGGGCAATGAAAGTAGTAGAGATGAAATCGTCGAAAGATCAGAAACTCTGCCTTTTCCAAAACAAAACCTAAATGAAAATATCCCTAGTACTAGTACACAATTTTAATGGGTTCGTCAGGATGTGGGACGAAGATTTTACAAATTATGATGTAGTAAGATTTTACGATTTTTTTATTTATATGTAATATTATAATTTTAATCTTGGTCATTTTATAATGTGGGCCCATCATGGACGAGTCATGGCTTATACAAATGCCCGATGCAAAGTAAGGAAAACACTCATGGCTCTCGATAACGCCTAAGCTCGAACAAAACTGGGCATTATTGAATGCAAATATGTTGCCCATCAATTACGAGTCATGGCATCACATGCCCGATGCAAACAAAAACAAGCTCTCGATAAGTAACAAAACGTGAATGTAATTTATAATACTTTGGTTGAAGTTTAATTTATATTTACTTTCTAAACTTATGTTTTTTTGGAGAGATTTGCTTTGGAGATCTCAGATGACTATATAAAGAAGACTTTGGAAAAAATGGAGAGACCATAAAAGCACACTGAAAAAAAATTATTTTAAGAAAGAAATCAGCCTCGAGGATAAATTGCGAAATGTCCCGCCGGGAATGTGGATGTATCAATGGGAAGATGCGGTTAGAATTTGGAACTCAAAGAAAAGAGAGGTATTACCTAGTTGTAAACTTTCGGTTTATTGTATTTACTATATACGTAATAATAATTTCATTATGTAGGACCGTGAGCGTGTTGGAACGAGCAGCAGGTAGAAACAGACACTCACGCATTACAAGAGGTCCACAAGTTTTGCTTCAGAATGATGCCGAGGTCTGATAATTTATTAATTCTATCAAATATTAGTAACTTTATACTATTAAATTAAATTTTACTACTACACTGTAGGAAGTCTCCACCGGTCAAAAAGTTGGACGCGTTCAATTTTTGACATTACTATAGGAAGAAGGAAGGTCTCCGATGACATCCAAGTGAAGAGATTATGGTATATTTACTTAATAAAATTTGATTTATTTTAAATATTTATAATGTTTACTTATAATAGTTTAATTATTCGTTACTAGTTTTAAATTAATAATGTTAAGTTATGTTGCATTCATTCTTATCGTATATATTTCATTTCTAACTTTTCATTGATTTATTAGGAGAAACTAAAGGAGAAGAAGCACGCAGATGAGGCGTTGCTTGAGTGATAGTTCTATTAATCTTGATGATATCGATAATGTAATTATTACCGATGTTTTAGGTCTTGAAAGGTATGGTCGAATTTTATGTTACATTTGCTGTTTTTTGGCTTCATTTATATGATACATATGCTATTTTTTATTACTGATGTTTTGGGTCCTAAAAGGTATGGTCGGGTCCGATTTCAAGGATCTGGTGTTACCCCGACCCAATATTTTGGATCCGGCTCCCAATGGTACATGCCTTCCAGTACTCAATCGCAAGCTGAAGTTCAGAGGTTAAAAGACCAAATATCTTAGATGCAAGCGAGCACGAGCTTCAAACAAATTGTCGAGGTTGAAAGAAAATATGAAGAACTTCAAGCGGATGCAAAGAAGCAAGGGAGGCGTGGCGGCAACGAGGAGGCAAAGCGAGTAGAAAATACGATGAGCTCAAACTGACTTCAAAGAGATGATGCAGATGTTTCAATGATCATGAAGTCGCCATCTTAGTCCCTTAGTTTCTCTTTGTAATATTATTTTTAACATTGTTACATTTAACATTATTGTAAGAATTGTTTCAATTATATTTTATTTATTAATTTATATCATATATCTTTTATTAAATGTAGAGTATCGTTTAGATTTAATGCTTTTAGTGAGATTTAAATATTATATTTACTGTTTTGGGTTGAAATTATATGCAACTGCTGCTGGTTTTTGATTGGTTTAATGCAGGAAGGGTAGGATATTGCAAAAATGAGCATTGCAAATCTATGCAAATTAGTGGCGTTTGTGGTAAAAGCGCCGCTAAAAGTCCTGACTTTTAGCGGCGCTTGCGATTTTTTTCCTAAAAACGCCGCGAAAGTTTGCGGTGCTTTCTTTAGCGGTGTTTTTTGCGGCGCTTAGGAAAAAAAAACTCCGCTAAAAGTCTATTTTGGTGCAGTGAGAGGAAGTTGATGTTATAGGTGCAGAAGGATCAATTAGTGATGGTGCGACACTAGTTTCATCATTAGAAACCTTTGAGCTAGGCTTCTTCTCACCTAGAAAATCAAGAAACAGGTACTTGGGAATATGGTACAAAAACAACCCTGGAGCAGTTGTTTGGGTTGCTAACAGAAACAACCCCATTGCTGAAGGCAAAGGGGTTTTAACTTTAAGTGACAATGGAAATCTCCTTCTGAACCAAACAAACACAGTGGTCTGGTCAACCAATATGTCTGGGGCAGCACGAAATCCTGTGGCACAGCTCTTAGACACTGGAAACCTTTTTCTCAAGGACAACAAAAGCATGCAGAAAGCTATTTGTGGCAAAGCTTTGAACACCCATCAGACACACTTTTGCCAGGCATGAAAATAGGATGGAACTTAAAGACGGGTGAGGAAAGATATTTAACATCATGGACAAGTGCGGACGATCGATCCTCGGAAGCTTCACTTACAGACTTGACAAAAATGGGTTGCCTCAGTTATTCATTGATATAGGATCAGTGAAAAGATATCGTACAGGACCATGGAATGGAGGCTTTGGAGGTGTTCCAGCAGTTCCCAATTTAGTCTTCAAACCAACTGTTATCTCTATTGAGAATGAGGTATATCATACTTACGAACCTGCCAGTAAGTCGATTACCATGCGGTTATGGTTGAATCAGTCTGGTTATTTACAACGTCTTATATGGGAACAGAAAAGTAATGAATGGGATGTTTTATACTCAGCTCCATTTGATAAATGTGGGAGCTATGGATCCTGTGGTGTTAACAGTATATGTAGCAGTAGGAGAGCAGACGCCTGTGAGTGTATAAAAGGGTTCATATCAAAATCACAAGAGTCTAAGAACTGTGTAAGAGAATCACCACTAGGCTGTCAAAAGGGAGAAGGCTTTAAAAGGCTTGATGGCGTTAAAGTGCCGGATTTGTTGAAAATTGAGTTGAATGAGAGCTTGAACCCTACCGGATGTGAGGCTGAATGCTTGAAGAACTGCTCGTGTACAGCTTATGCTAATGTGAATGTAAGTGAAGGCTGCACGGGCTGTTTGATGTGGTTTGGTGACCTCTTTGATATTACAGAAGTTTCAGACATGTACCGAGGAGAAGATGTCTTTATAAGACTGTCAGCCTCAGGTCTAGGTATGAATACTAGCTGCGCATGTTCTCGTCTATTTTATGACATATATTTGGAATAGAGTAATTCAGTGTCATGTCTATATTCATCATATGTGTTTCTCCATTTTTCAAAACAAATGCCTGATTTATAACTAGCTAGTTTCTTAACACTGTGTTTTTCAGGATTAACCCATGATTCAAAGAAAAAGAACAGAATGGCTATCATACTGGTGTTGATCATTTCAAGTGCGATTATTTTGGGTCTAATATCATTCATAATTTGGAAACGCTTTGAAGTCAAGCATCATAGGTCTTTTATGTTTATGAATAAATAATATAAGATTATTTCTTTGAATAAGTCAGATTTTCCCTTTAAAGAGAGATATAATGAGTCAAATGTTGATATGATTTCAAGATTATGTTAGTCGGAGGATATGAGGTTAGAAGTCGATATATATATTAAGTTAAATCCCATCACTTACTAAAGAAATAAAATATAGTAGTAAAATAAAGGGATTTGTGGGGTAAAAGCTAGAGTGGTGCGGGGGCGAAGTTGGCGCGGTACAGATCATGCTACGCAAGTAGAATTCATATAGAATTACACTTTTTCTATTGGATATTGATTAAAATAGAATTTTTCAACCTTTTAAATAGATGTAATTGAAATCCTTTTGTATCATTCGATTTTCAACCCTAGTGAATTGTGTATTTTATTTTTCTTTTTTTATTACTTTACGATTATTTTATTGCTATTATTGACATTTACTATAACACTATCTATAATTTATAATATATATAAAAGGATCAACTCTAAAACTGTAAATACATATACTTTTTCATTCGATTATATCACATTCATAATTTTAGAGAAAAATTGTCGACAAATCAAGCTTCATTTTCTATATTTATCTTATTTATTTAGTACACAATTCATAGAACGTATAATTATATCCAAGTACATGAAATATCACAGGATAAGGAAAACCAAATGAGAAGAAAAATCGACTGGTTATGTGCAGCTTTATCGACTCCATATATGAAAGTTCACTATTTAAAAAAAAAAATTGAAAACTCATAACATTTTAATTATCATCTAACTTTTTTTTTTCTTTACAGGAGAAATATTATACAATTCTAAGCATGAGATTAGAAAAGGTTCCTTCTTGCAGCTACCGTGGTGCTAGAAGATTTCAACATGAGACATCAACCTTGTGTTGTCACAATGAAAAAGTTAAATTAACGATAATTCAAATTCCAGGTGCTTACTTCTCAATCTGACAAAATTTTACCATTTCAAAAGTAAAGAAGAGCAGATAATAGTATATTCTCATTCACATCTTTTGGAGTTCATTTGGATAAAGAATATGCATCTTCAAAAGACAGGATTTACACATTTCGAGCACAAGAACAAATAAATCATGATCTCCCATCACTAATACCTGAAGTAAATAGTCCATATGTTATTTTCAACTATACTTTTATGATACTGATATTGATCTTCAAAATAGAATGAGAATAATACAAGAAGCTAACTTAAATGTAAGAATTGTAAAAGTGATAATGAAAATTTTTGAAGGAAATCCCCATGCTCAAGTGCTAAACAGATTAAAACGTTTTCCTTCGTTGGACTATCTGACAATACATATTGCAACAAATACTAATCTTGATCAAAGAGTTTACACAAGACCATCAACGGATCAAGTTGCTACTATATAGGTTGAAGGAAACAATCCATATGTTCCATTTGATCGAGAAATTGTAGTCCATGCACGTTCTGGAACTCGACTTAGAGTAAAATATTCTCAAAATTAGGTGATAAATCATTGAGAATAGCAGACTACTATTCATTATCAATGATTACTTGATCACATCCAAATAAAATATCACAAATATGCTTCATCCCAACTAAATAATCTCTCATGTTCTTGTCATTTTTCTTGGTATTATGCAGTATACATCTATAATGTATCTTCTTTGTGCGTGATTGATCAGTAAATATTTTATTCAACTTAGTGCAAATCTCAAAAGAAGTATGTCGAAACTGGTTTTTTTTTTTTTTTGAAAACAAGTATACCTTAAAAAAGAAAATAGGAGCCGCCACTAATCTTTTTTGATGAGGTGTAATCGAGTCACCTAGTAATTCAGTCATTTTAATAATAGATTTGATTTATTAAAGCAATAGTTTTGATCTACGAAATTTAGAAAAACTAGTTCGGGAGTCGATTACGCACGAGGAAGGATTAGCACAATCGTAACGCACTAGTTGATTAATTAGTGTCTAGTGTCAAAATAAAAAATTGAATAGATTTTAAATCATTTGTTAATACATTGCTTAATAGAAAATTTTTCTGAGAAGGGGGCATATTTCACGTTAATCGAGAATAAAGAATTACGTCCCGTAAGTTAGGACACAACATCTTAAAACCCGAAACGAGAATAAATACCAAAAAATTTGTTTATTTTGAAAGACATTTGATTATCTCGGTTTTAGAAAGAAATCGTATTCCGTAAGTTAGAACACGATTTTTCTAATTCCCGAGAATGTTTAAAATTCATGCTTTAAAAAGTTCGTTTACTCGGATTTATCGAGAAAATCGAAACCCCATAAGTTAGAGAACGATTTTTTGAATCTCCAAATACGAAACAATGCTTACTTTTAAGAAAATCTTTTTCATGCGATTATGTGAAAATGAATATAACATTTGAAATGTCGATGATTTTATTCGGGACGTGATAGAACGAAAATTTAAAACGGTTCGCGATGTGATTGCAATAATAATAAAATGATGATGCATGACACGATGATATAAGTAAAATAAGCAATGGCATTAGCTAATTAAACCTAATGTTAATTAAACAATAATATAAATAATAATAATAATAAAAGAAAGTGAAATATGCATGATATATAAAAAATAATATACATGAAAGTATCAAAAGAAAAATAAATAAGTGATAAAGAAGAATTAAAATAATATAATGATGATAATAGTAAATCTGGCGTAAATAAGAGATTATAAACAATTATATATTTTGTTTAAAATATATATGTGTATGTATATAATAGTAAACAAGCAAAGGAATAAATAAAGCAGATATATATAATATTAGATTTAAGTATTTTATAAGTAAAAGAATATAAATAAATAAATTAGTAAAAATAAATATAAAATTTAAGTATATATAAAAGAAAATGATAAATAATGGATATAAAATAAAAATAATATATACTAACTTAAGTGATTGAGAAATGAAGAATAACATGTAAATTAATGAATCAATAATAAAATGAATTAAACAAAGGACTGAATTGAAATCAGAACAACATTAGAGGCACAAATTGTAATAAATTTAATGACAAAATCGAAAAAGGACAGAAAATTAGTGCGCTTAAAGGAGGGGTCATCCGGGAAATTATTCCCTTTCCCAAAACAGCCCCGTTCACTTCGGGACTAAAATGAAACACAAATAAAAATAAGCGACAAAATTAAAAGGAAAGAAAAATTCAAAAAAGGACCAAATTAAAACAACCCAAAAATAAGGAGGACCAGGGGCATAAATAACCCATAAAATGGAAGACACGTGGATCCCCCTGAGCAGGTCGGGTTACTGCGAATAGGCCCCAGACGGTGTCGTTTCGGCATCTATGGTTTGGGCCCAAAACGGTGCCGTTTTATATCCTTACAAAAATCAGAAAAAAATTCTTATTACTCATTTCTACCATTGTTTTAAAAAAATTCAAAGGGTTCCTCTTTTCTCTCAACCTTTTTTTTACACGCCCAAAGGCCGGCCATGGGTCCACCGCACCTCCGCCGCGTCTCTGCCGTAGACGGTGGCCGGGGCTACCAAAAGTTTGGTTTTTCAAACCCCTTTTTTTGTTTTTAAAAAACTTTTGAAAATTAGATCTATGTTTTAAAAGAAAACACACAACAAAAAATGAATAGATCATGAAGGGTTGCTGGAGCTCTCCTCGGCAGTGACGAAAAACGAATCGACGGTGAGCTCTTTCTTTTTATTCTATTTCTTTTATTAAAATAGATGCGTAAAAAATAAAAAGGATAAACAGAAAATTAAAAAAAACGAGAAAAGAAAAAAAAAAAGCAAACACCTTTTTAACTTCATTTCCGTTTCTTTTTTTTATTTTTTATTGCGTATTCCTAAAGAATTACAAGATGTTTGTGGTGGCTTTAATAGTCGAAATACATGTCATTTTTGTTCTTTTGCTTGCTTTTGTTTCAGCCATATTTCTTTTGCTCGTTTCCATGATGTTGTCCTTTTTTTCTTGTTTGCAGGTACGGGGCGACGTGGAGGGGCTGCGGCGGTGCACTTAGCTAGGGTTTCTTTCTTTGGCTAAAAATGTTTAAGTAGTGGGCTTATCGGGCCATTAGGGTTTTTTTATTTTTCGGGTCAAGGGCCATTAGGAATTTGGGTTGTTTTTAGTATGGGCCATTCAAGTTCTGGGCCTACTATAAAAACTTGGACTGTTTAATTTTATTAAAAGCCCGGGTAAGATTAGGTTATTACAATGTATTAAGACCATTTAGATGATTATCCAGAGTAACAACATTAACAATGATGCCAAAGCATATTCTTGTTGCTCAAAAGCAACAAAAACAAGATTCTCGATTTGTTTACTTTCATTATTAAGAATAATTCAAGAAGGAGTTGCAGTTGTACCTTCAATAAAGGATTGAAGACAATGAGTCTTAAGTGTAAGGAACACATGTTTTTAGGCTAAAAAATTACTTTCATCAATCAAAAGAGATTTTTTTTTACATAAATGTAGTAGAACTCTGTGAAGAAGACTAAGAATTAGCAATAGGTGTTGTTCTTGTTGCAAGAACCACAATTTCATCATCAGATAGATTATCACTGACAATCGCCATTGATGCACCTAGAACTAGCAAGAATGAACAAAAAATTACAAAATTTAGCACTAGAAGACGAGCAAATCTAGCTCTGATACCGTAACGAAAAAGCTAAAAATAATGTGTTAACACTGAATGTTGATAATGACAATATAGAAAGATCGCAAAGCAATAAGAAAGAAAAATAAAAACACGCAAATTTTACATGGAAACCCTTTCGAGAAAAAACCACGGGCAGAAAAGAAGTAAATTCACTATTGTCGAATTCAAATTATACAAGAGGAGTTTCGGCTACATCTATTTATATGTTGAAAAACCTTATTCTAATCAATATCAAATAGAAGCAATGTAGTAAGCAGCGTAAAACGATCGCAAAGCAATAAGAAAAAAAACACACAGATTTTACGTAGAAACCCTTTCGGGAAAAAACCACGGGCAGAGGAGAAGAAAATTCACTAATGTCAAATTTGAATGATACAAGAGGAGTTTCAACTACATCTATTTATAGGTTGAAAAACCTTATTCTAATTAATGTCAAGTAGAAGCAGTGTAGTAACCTTATTCTAATCAATGTCAAATAAAAGCAGTTGTAGCCCCGCCCTTGGCCTTCACCTCCATAGATCTTCTATTTTGTCACTGTATTTTATTTCTTTAACAAGAATTTAGGTCACAACTCTAACACAATGAGGTAAAATGAACAAAAAACAAAGAAATCAGTAAAGAGACAAAACTTTATTCATTCATCATAATAACGAATCAATAGCTCTAACCATTTATATGTTGGAACATTTTCAAAGTAATTATACTGTTCCAATAGTTACAAATGAAAAGTTATAAGCAAATAACAGTCATGTCACTTGATTATTAACAAATAGTCATAATTATTCAAGTAGATATCTATTGAATAATTATGTTTATTGTTAAAGATGTGTAATGACCCAATAGTCACGGGTGTCAAAAGTGCATTTTCAAGACACCGTTACCGTAAATTTGACTCGTAAATATTTGTAATTAATTAGGTTTTGGTTAGGTGAATTTGCATGAATTAAGAGTAATTAAGTATAAGGACTAAATTGCATAAAGTGTGAAAGTTGAATTATAGATTAAAGAAAAATTAAAGGGACCAAAGAAGCAACCATGCCATGGCTTATAAATGAGGTGGCATAAGATAAGTATTTATAAATTTATTTATATATTATAATATAAAACCTTAATATTTAAGTATGTATAAAATATTATATAATAATAAAACAAATAAATAAAATAAAAAATAGAAAAAAAAACAAAGCAAAATGAAACAGGAAAGAAAGAAAGAAAAAGAGAATGAAGAAAAAAAGCCACAGCCTTAGGGGCTTCAATTGTTCAAAGTTCAATTGGTTGGTCAATTTAGTTCCTTTTCTTGAAATTTTTATGATTTTGGAATTCCGGTGTTAAATGCTACCCGACCCATGTCAAAATTTTAGAAATTATTGAGTTTTTAACTGTTGTTAATGTTGAATAATTTTAGTATTAGGGATTAAATTTATATATTTTTAAGTTAGAAATAAAAAGGATTAAATTGTAGAATAAATTGTAAATTTTAAGGAATAGGGACTAAATTGTGAAAATTTTGAAATTTAGGAATTTAAGTGAAATAGGGAGTTAAATTTAGTTTAAAGTGGAATTTGTATGAAATTATAAGATTAATTGTGAAGAAATAAAATTAGTCTCGATTTAGGGACTAAATTGGAATTTAGGAAAATATTGAGTAAAAATTGAAATTTTCAATATGAAATTAAATTGTGTTGTATTGATGAATTTTAATTATTTTAATTCCATAGCTAACGTCGTAACGGAATCTTCGACTAAAAAGGAAAAGATAAAGTCGACATCGAATAGCTCGAAATTTCTGGTTTGTATTTTTATAATCCGAAACTAGTTATTAATTATTTTATTTTTTATTTAATACATATGGTAAGTGTTGAGGTGAGTATTTGGAACTTTGACATTGAATTGAATTAAAAGTTGATTGAATGGATTGAATTGATATATATATATATATATATATATATATATATGAATATATTGATTATTTGAATTGAAAGGAATGTTAATGAGAAATTTGAATATTGGATATTTGTTACATTTTGAAAGTGAATTGAAACTCTATTAACTGTATCGAACTGAGTCAGATATAGATAGCATGCCATAGGATTGGAAGAGTTAAAGGATTTCTTTGACTTCGAGTCGATGAGGCACTGGGTGTCAATTTACTTCGATTTAACCAATGAGACACTGGGTGTCAATTTACTACTTTGAATTTATTCGATGAGACACTGGGTGTCAATTTACTACTTCAAATTATCCAATGAGGTACTGGGTGCCAAACTAGTGTGTTTTGGTTGGATCCGTGTATCCGTCCGAGTCTGAGTCGTGTTAATAGGGGTAAATGAATAATAAATTTTTATAATTGATATTGAAATGGCATGGTATGAAAAATAGAAGTGAAATAGTGAATTGAAAATAGAATGTGAAATATGTTGGCAATACATGGAATATATGAATTATATACTCATGAATTGAGTATGGTATAAAATGATGTATTCATGAATTGAGTATTGCATGACTGATGCCATTGTACGAATAAATATGGTTTGATATGTGAATAACCATTTATATAGCAATTGTGTGAATTAGGATATTGTTTAATAAATGAAAAATGATAGTTATGATACTAGACATTAATATGTCCTTATAATTTAATTGTGCCTATTATATTATCTTGTATTTAAATATTAGAATTATAGAAATACCACTGAGTTTTTACTCAGCGTACGTTTTGTTTTCCGTGTGCAGATTAGGTACAGTGATTTTGAAGAGTTGTAATTGAGGTTGTGAGCATCCATCTCATCACATCTCCAAGTGCCAAGAGGGTATGTTTCAAAATTTTGAATAGAATAGCATATACTTAGGAAGATCAAGTGTGTTCCAAATAGTAGGGACTAAAATATAAGTTATAAAAATTTATTTATTTTTAATGTTCAAATATATTAGTGATTAGCCAAAATCGCTTTGGCATCAAATGTAATATTCCTATATCAGGTTCCTTGGGTCGAATCGGGTATAGGGGTGTTACAAGATGTGACTATCTATTTTGGATAGTTATGTCTCTTTGAAGAGACATGAGACCTTTTATAAATAGGAGTGAACTTTCATTTGTATGACACACCCAAAAACATAAAATAAAATTTTTTTTATTAAAAATATTGGGTTTTATTAAAAACATAAATCCAACAAAATCCAAAAAACTAACAAAGCCCAATCCAAAAACAAAAAGGCAGTACCAAAAAAGAAAATGAACATAAACGAAGCGTCAAAACCAAAAAAACAAAAAAAGAATAAAAATAAAGCAATAACAACCCAACCACATGAGCTTTCATCTTCTAGAGAAATCTAAAAATATCTGAAGCTTAACAAACCAGCTCTAAGATAAGACAAAATGATGGAATTCTAATCATTTCAAATTTCTTCTCACAAAACCACACATCTATTTTGAAACTTGACTCAAATACAAGTTTAATCTCCATCCACGATCAATTTCCGATTAGGTGATTTCCTAATCAAAAACTCCATTAACAAGGTACGCATTTCTCCCCACTTTTAAACCTTCAATTGTGAAACAATGAGCAGATTCATTTGATGGTCGTCTTGCATATTGAAACTTACAGCCATTAAAACCCTCACTCAGATTTTTAACATCATGAATGTAAAGTCCTATTGTCGATTTGTTCCTCTCCATATTTTGAGCTTTCTTGATCACAGTCAAAGAATCCCCATCAATCTCAGCATGCATAATCCCCAAATCTCTACCCACAATAACTGTCTGCACACAAGCGATGGCCTCTGCTACAAAAACTAAAGGTATATTCTTGTGAAACATTTTCTTAGAAGCCAAAATATCTCCTTTAAAGCTTCTAAACATGAGTCTTGGGCAGGATCTATTTTCCTTGGTATCAAAAGTGGCATCAAAATTAATTTTATAGAAACCTAACTGCAGGGGTCTCCATCTATAAGAATCCGGGCTCAAGGCAAGATTCTTCCTATTAAGCTCTACTAATTTATGAATATACTGTTTAATGAACTTTGCTGTATCTACTTCAGATTTCTTTCTTCCCTCATGAATCCATTGATTTCTGCCGGTCTAAATAGCCTAATGGCACAACAAATATTCTACAAACATCCACCCTACTGTTTAACAAAACCCAAGTAAACCAATCCATAAACTCAAATTGTAACAATTATTGTGACCAGACATAATCTAAATTTTTCCATATCTCTTTTGTAATAAAACAATCACAAAAAATGTGTTCCCTTGTTTCCAACCTTTGCATACATCTTGGGCAGACAGCCTCAGTAGTCAATCTTTTTGTTCGAAGATTCACTAATGTAAGAAGATAACTAAATGTAGTTTTCCAAACTATAATTTTTATTTTAAAAGGAAGATCTAGGTTCCAAAGTTTCTTATAGCATGTTGTATTGTCAATTGGGTTGTACAGGGGTGAAGCCAAGGAGGCTAGCATTAGCCCCGGCCCCCCTAAAATGTAAAATTGCTATTTAAGCCCTTAAAATTTTTTAAAAAATTTAAATTAGTAAAGGTAAAATTACACTTTGGCCCCCTAAAATTATAAAAATTTGATTTAATCCTTTACAAATTATAAAGATATAAACTATAAAAAATTAAAATTTCATCCGGCCCCTCTAAAAAATTGTTCTAGCTTCGCCCTTGGGGTTGTAATTATTTGGATTATTGAAATTACCTTGTAAAAGTAACTTATAGCCACTGCACACTGTGAACTCACCCATCAACCTCACCCCTCCACACCATAAAATCATCATGAGGAAATTTGGCTAAAGGTATTCGCAAGATCTTCCGTGCATCACTATCAGCAAAGGTACTAAGAACCAGTCCAACTCTCCATGATCTAGTATCACTATCAATTAGATTCGTAACCCTCATAATATTTGGCTTGCTAACAGTTTTTTTTATCTTGATACCCTCAACTTTCGGAAGCCAAACATCATCCTCAATTTTGATGTCTCTGCCAGTCCCTACCCTCCAACAAAGTCCAGACAATAGAAGACCTTTTACAGCCTATATACTTTTCCAAGTATATGAAGGTATATTTCCTAACTCTAAATTTAAGAAATAAAAATTTTGATGGTATTTAGCTTTCAAAGTTCAGGCTATAAGAGAATTAGGATTAACAAGTAATCTCCAACCTTACTTCGCAAGTAAGGCCAAATTGAATTTTGCTAAACAATGATAACCGAGACCACCACTCTCTTTCAACTTACAAAGTTTCTTCCATTCACACCAGTGAATACCATGCCTTCCATGACCTTTTTGCCACTAGAAGTTTGCCAATATTTGCTCCATCTCCCTATAAATAGATTTCGGCAATATGAAGCATTCCATCGTATAAATCAAAATCACCTGTAGCACATCTTTTATGAAAACCTCTTTCCCCCTTGCGATAGAAAACGAGTACTCCAATTGTCAATCTTCATTTTGATACGGTCCTTTAAATGTTGAAAAGCCAAACGTCTCTCTCTACCCACCATATTTGGGAAACCCAAATATTTTTTAGAATTATTTGACTGTTGTGAAAACCTCTTTCCCCCTTGCGATAGAAAACAAGTACTCCAATTGTCAATCTTCATTTTGATATGGTCCTTTAAATGTTGAAAAGCCAAACGTCTCCCTCTACCCACCATATTTGGCAAACCCAAATATTTTTTAGAATTATTTGACTGTTGAACCCCAATCCTGTCAGAAATGGCAATTCAAACATTCTCTAAAGTATTTGAGCTAAAAAAACACTGTCGACTTTCTATAGTTAACGCATTGACCTGAACAGACATTGTACTCTTTCAAAATATTTCCAAAGGTATCAGTACCCCTATCAGTCACCTCCCCGAACAAAATACAATCATCAGCAAAAAGAAGATGAGAAATCTGAGGCCCCTTCTACTTACCCTAACCCCTCTTAGATTCCCTTCCTCGCATGCAAGCCTCATAAAAGTTGAAAGTCCCTCACTAAAAATAAGAAATAGAAAAGGGCCTAAAAGGTCTCCTTGGAACAAACCTCTCTCCGGGATAAAATCCTTCCCCACGATATCGTTTAGAATGACCGAATAGGAAACAGTGCTAATACATTGCATGATGAAACCAACCCATAAGGACTAAGGCAAGCACACTGATGTGTCTCTAACTAACTATGATCACAATAAAGGCAAGTGCACCTATCGTTTAATAGTATAGTTATGGTAAGACCAGAAATATCGTATCCACAAGGACCAAGAGTACTAGTAATTACTATCTTCTTATTATCTAGCCTAAGAATTGGAGTGATTTCTTTTAAACTAAAATTAATTAAAAGCACGATAGAGAATGAATTGGGAAAAATACTTTTAGACAACTATATGAGAGAGGCAATACCCAAGGAATAATCCACCTAGACTTCACTTATTACTTTTAATTCATATGATTTATTCACTTGACTTAATCTGTAGAAATCCCTGATTTATGTTAATAGCTCTTTCAAGACTAAAAACAACTAACTCTAGGTTGATTAATTAAAATATCTTTCTAATTAAAACCCCTATCGTCGCATTAACTCGATCTATGGATTCCCTTATTAGATTTGACTCTAATCCGGTAGATTTATGTCATCCTATTTCTAAGGTTGCAATAAACTTCACTTAATTGTGTTGATCTACTCTTAAACAAGGACTTTTGCTCCTCTGCATAAGCACATTTGACTTGAATCAATAACCTAAATTATCAAAACAATAATAAGAACTCACAATTAAGAATAAGAATAAGTATTTATCTTATAAATCAAATAGTAATAAGATTCATCTAGGTTTCATCCTCCCTAGGTATTTAGGGAGTTTAGTTCATACTTATAGAGGGAAACATCTTGAAATAAATAAAACCACAAAACATAAGAAAACAAAAAAACTACAAGAGAAATTGATAGGAGATCTTCAGCCTTGATGGAGATCCCTCTTCCAAGCTGCTCCCGACGGCTGTCTTCGAGTATTTTCTGCTTTCTACTCTGTGTGTCTTCATTTAGGTTCTCCCTTGGGGTGTTTATATAGGCTTTGGAACACCTTTATTGGCCCACAAGTGATCTTTTCCGAATAGAATTAAACTTAGGTTCGGTAGGGACACGCCTGTGTTCGATAGCTTAGGTAGTGCTCAATTCTGCTCTTCACACAAGACCGTGTGATCTGCCCGTGTGCTATAGTTCTGGCCGTGTTGATTTTCGAGGTAGGCCCATTTTGTCCCTTTTTTGCCCGTTTATCGTTCTTTTCGACTCCCTAAGTTCTCCTGAGTGTAAAACATGAAATTAAAAGATTAGGAGCATCGAATTTATCAAATCTAATGAAAATTCATCCAAAAATAAGCCAAGCATGGGGTAAAAATATGTATAAATTATGGTTTATCAAATATCCCCACACTTAAGCGTTTGCTTGTCCTCAAGCAAAATCCTCAACTCACAATTAAAATTAAACTTCCTTAATTCATAAATCTCATCAATAATGTCTTATCATAATTCATAAATAATTCATGCATTGATAATTTAACTAAAAGAGTCCTAAAGATTCAAACAATCTAAGTCATACATTTTTATAGCATGAAAACACAGGTGTTTCCCCTTACCTAAATAATCACTTTTAATTCAAAATCGAAAAGAATTGACATCCTCACTAAAGATTCACTCAAATCACTCAAAGTGTTTAAGGTTCAAGATTAAGCACTCAAAAGTCAAACATGAAAAGTTATTACCATAAGCTTGCATGAAAATCAAATCTCCACCATTATAAAATGAGATGATACACAAATCAAAAGGTATTTAAAGGGTTGTAATGGGGCTTGGGTTAAAGGTGTGGATAAAGGCTAAATTAGATGGTTAGAATCGAGATCGACTTGACAATTTACCTAACTAGAAAAATAAACTAATACTGAATAATTACATCAATTGAAAACTTATCACTAATAACACGAGCTTCTTCTCAAAATGTGAAATTAACTGCTTAAGCTCAAATAACATAGAACTAGTAATAATAATTTTTTTTTAAATGTACAATAATAAGAAAGAATTTAACAACTAAAATATAGAACATAGTTAGGCAACTGATCAAATCAAATCTCGGCAAAAAGAGGTTAATACAATAGGGAAAATTCTTATGAATAAAAAATAATGAGTTTTGGGTTAATATAAGGGTATATCAAGAAATGGTTTATTAGGATCAAAGGGGTTCACTAGGGGTTAATTATGAAGGTAGGATTTTTAGGGTAAGTGGGTTAAAACCTAGGTGCCTTTATCATCTCAGTATATCAAATTAAGGGTGTGGTCTCGACATGCATAATCAAAGCAATTTCTAGAATAACAAATCAATATTGACACACTCATAACCAATAAAGTGAGCAAGAAAGGTATATGTTCTAAAAGGCTCAAAATCTCACAAAAATTATGGTTTTTGATGTCAACCTTGCAAATTTCAAACTTCAAAGTAATATTTAAATTTAGGGAAACAACCTAGCAAATTTTTAATTCTGAAAATAGACTTATCATGCTTGATTCTCTAATGTCTTAAAGTTTAAATCATCAATGCACAATTACCTATGACTTAATCCAAAACATATCAATGAAAATCATAAGTTAATAGGAATTTTATTCTAATAGTAATATGAGAAAATTTACTTAAGAATAAGACATAATTCAGGGATTTTCTAATAATACTATAATTAACCTCCCTACACTTAAGATGTACATTGTCCTCAATGTCCAAAGATAAATAATGACAATATAGTAAGAAAATCATAAGATAGGGAGAGAAGTGAAACTTTCCTGAATTTTGGATAGAGTTAATGAAAAAAAACCTGATAAATTTGGGCAGAGGTGAACGTGGGGGACGATACTCCGCAAAGACCTCAAACCTTTTGAAATCAAATCAATGAAGCAGCCGGCATGAACTTATGGTACCCTAAGCTAAATCTAAATGGCATAAAGAATAAGAACAAAATAAAAATAAATAATGGAAAATAGATATGAATTCAAAAAAAAATAAATGGGAGAAAGAATGACCAACGGTGGCAAGAATGGTGGTTGGTGTGGTGGCGGTGTAAAGAAGGAATAAGGGAAAGGGGGAAAGGAAAAAGAAAGAAGAAAGACAACGGGAAAAGAAAAAGGGAAAATGGGGGTTTCAAGTTAGGGAATAAGGGAGGAAGGAAGGAGGTAGAGGAGCAGAGCGGTGGTCGGAAATGGCTGCGGTGGCTAGGTTTAGGGGGAAAAAGATTTGGGAAAGAAAGTGAACAGAAGAATGGGGTTTAAATAGAGATTGGGACACATGGTCGTGGCCCACACCCGTGTGCCCGGGGCATGCTAGGTCACACGGCTGAATCGCACGGCCGTATGATACTTAGTTCATTTCTCCCACGCCTGTGTAGAGGTTTCCACGCCCATGTTGATTGGTCAGTATCGACCACGACTTATAGGCACGGACGTGTCGCACCCTCGTGTGGATTTATCATTTCCGTGTTCTTTAGTTAATGTCGACCACAGCCGTGGCATTTTTTGCAGCTCGTGTTTTGGGGTAGTTTCGTCCTGTTCCCGCACGATCTCCGCCACGTCGGTGTACCTACTTATGGTGTCCACACGGCCACGACCACGCCTGTGTGCAAGGCCGTGTGGGTAGGGAAACCTGCGCCTATTAATTTGGTTAGTTTTTAGTTAGATGCTAAAATTTAAAATATGGACGTTAATAAGGTTAGTGCTCGGGTTGCCTCCCGAGAAGCGCTCGTTTAAAGTCTTAAGCTAGACTCACCTTCCATTCTCATACTCATGGTGGTTCGAGGAGTTGACACTCCTTTCTTCTACTATAAGTTCTATTATCAATATACAGTTTGAGTCGAGTAGTGTTTACCTTAAAAGTGCAGAATTTAGGATTAATTACCTCGACTATTCCGTATAGGAAGACATTGAGTACTATAAAAGGGATCGCTTCGTTTGTATTAAGGTCTGAAGTGGTGATTCGAGGGTCTGTTTTATCCAACAATACTTGATCTCTAATCTTAAATTGGTTTGTCCCATCCTTAAGCTTGTCATGGAGTTGATTTGGTTCATCGTGTTTTCTCGGTTTCTCCTTGAACTGTGTTTGCCATTCATCTAGTTCTTCGATCTGGAGTCTTCATTCCTCATGAAAAGTTATATTCTCAATATGAGAGCTAGATCATGGCTTTGTCATCTTTTTCTGAGAAATTTCCTGCAAAGAAGTTTTAACATTAAGTTTACTTACAGTAACAGGACTTGTATTATCTTGATCACTAGATAATCTGACAGAATCACGTGCTTGGAGTTTAATCATGTCATCACCTACACGAAGATTAATTCCGCACCAACATCAATAATGGTCCTAGTAGCTTGCTAAAAGGATCGTCCTAAAATTAAAGGAACATCACTATCCTCATCCATGTCTAAAACATCAAAGTCTCATCGAATATGAATTTATCAATTTTGACTAGCACATCTTCAATTATATCCCTAGGAAATCTAATGGTTTTATCAGCCAATTGAATGCTCATCTTAGTTTGTTTGGGTTTCCCAATACCTAGCTGTTTAAACATTTTATAAGGTATATCATTGATACTTGCCCTTAAATCAGCTAAAGCATTATTAATAGATAAACCACCAATTAGGCAAGGAATCATAAAATTCCCTGGATCTTTTAACTTGCGAAGTAGTTTATTCTGCAAAATTACTGAGCAAACTGCATTTAGCTCCACATGTGACACATCGTCTAACTTCCGTTTGTTTGCCAAAAGCTCTTTTAAAACTTATACTAAATTGGCCATCTACGAAAGAGCTTCAATAAATGGTAAGTTAATATGTAATTTTTTAAAAAGTTTAAGAAATTTACTGAATTGTTCATCTGTGCGGTCTTTTTTCGTCGTATTGGGATATGGCACACGAGGTTTGTATTCTGTACTTACCAATTTTGGTTTATGGCTTACCTTAACCTTACTTTTATCTACCACATTTTCTTACCTCGATTTTGGTTCGTCTAACCCTTCACTATCGTGAGCAGTAATGGCATGAAGTTGCTCATTTGGGCTAGTTTCAGTGTTACTTGGCAGGCTGCCTTGTAGTCATTCTGAGATCAACTTGGCAAGCTGACCTATTTGGTTCTTGAGCCCTTTAATTGACGCTTGCTGATTTTTGAGTGTTATTTCGGTGTTTTGAAAATGGGTTTCTGACACCAAGATGAATTTTGTTAGCATCTCCTCAAGGTTTTACTTCTTCTCCTGTGGGTAGGGTTGTTGTTGAAAGCCTGGAGATGGTTTTTGTCTCTGATTTTCTTGACCACTCCTTGAGAAATTTGGGTGGTTCCTCCAACCTGGATTGTAAGTGTTACTATAGGGATTATTCTAAGGTCTAGAATTATTAACCATATAGTTCATTTGTTCGCTTTATATGCCAGGGTTGTAGGGTGGATATTCTGTATTGTTCATTCCTCCTCCATTCGTATCGCACTTCATCACTGGATGTACTGCGAAGAACCACACAAACCATCAATATTTTTACTTAAAAGCTCTACCTGGTTTGATAGCATGGTGACGGTTTCTAGGTTGAAAACACTAGCGGCTTTTGTCGAATTTATTCTCATGCCTTGCCACTAATAGTTATTTAGTGACATCTCCTCTATAAACTTATAAGTCACTTCAGGGATTTTGTTATTTAGGGTTTCACCGCCAGCTGCATCAATCAACTACCTAGTTGAGGGGTTCACACCATTGTAAAAGGTTTGAAACCTATAGCCATAATGGTAGCCCATGGTGAGGGCATCTTCTCAGTAGATCCTTGTATCTCTCCCATGCATCGTAAAGTGTTTCTAAATCCATCTGCACAAAAGAAGAGATATCATTCCTTAACTTAGAGTTTTAGCGGCGAAAAATATTTAAGTAAAAAATTTTCGGCCATTTGTTCCCATTTAGTGATTGATCCTCGTGGTAACTAATAAACCGTAAAAGTAACATATTTTAAGCCCACATTTAGTATGCTTTTGGATGATTTATCCCTTGATTTGTGTAAAAAGGTGCTCTTAATCCTTTCTTTTCATGTTTCATACTCAAGAAAGCACCCGAGGATGAAAAGAACGAGAAACGAGCCTAAAACGGACCAAATTGGGCCAAGATAGAAATCGACACGGCCTGGGCCCAAGATCATACGGCCATGCCTCCCTAATTCACTCGAACACGGCCTGAGCCCTGAAACACATGGCCATGCCTCTTCATCAGACTCGACCACGGCCTGGCCACGACTTACACGGGCGTGTGCCATGGGCGTGTCCCTGTCGCGGCCAAGAGGAGTTTTACTCAGATTTGGATACTTGAAGGCAAAGAAACACATTCCAAAGCCTATTCAAACACCCTAGTAGGAATTCCATTCAGATTAGGATACTTAGGGACCAAGTAAGGCATCTCAAAGCCTATATAAACACCTTAGGGGGCAACTAAAGCGAGGAGTTTGGTAGTAGCCTTCTGCCAGGGCTTAGTCAGAGGGCGGTTAGCTAGGCCAAGGAGCCGAGCCAGAAAGGTTAGATTTGTGGGAATCACTCGAAGATAGTGAGTTGATCCATATCAAGAAGCCAAAATTCTACCCAAGACGACGGATCCCTCCTTCAATTCCTTCAGGGGATTTTAGAAATTTCTTATGTTTTGTTTTATCTTTTCTTCTGAGATGTTTTCTTTTATCGTTATGAACTAAACCCTTCAGATACCTAAAGGGATGAAACCTAAGATGAATCTTGTTATTGTTTTCTGAACTATATGATAAATATTTGCTTTCCCCTCACCATTGCCTTTCCCCACCCCAAATCTTCCAAACTTTCAAATATCCATACAAAGACGAAGCCACGCACGTGTTAACAGGATCACACGCCCACTCTACCGTCGCGTTACCTAGAAATTTCACAGCACACGACTGTGTGCTATTGTTACACAACCGTGCTCCGCCACTCCATATAGCCACGCTCAAAAGCACCACTGGTCACCTTTCATTATTTCATCCCCATTTATTTACTTATTATATGATTAAGATTTCATTTTGTTTAGTCTCTTTTTACTTTTATTTTTATTTTTATTCATTAATTAATCCTTAAAATTTTAGAACTAATTTGATTACTACCTTAAAATATGTTAGTCATTGTTTAGGTAGTTAATTAGAACTAGATAGAACTAATCACTAATCACTGTCGAAATGTTTGCTCATGGTTGAAATGTTCTTATTTAGACTTTGAAAATTTTGGGTATTGATTGGTATAAAATTACTTGAATATCCACTATTTTTAGGTACAATGTCGTCGTCACGAGGAAAGCGAACCGTAGCCACCACCTCTAAAAACGAAAAAGGACCTGGCTTATCCTCTGCTAACGCAACCATCGAAGTGCACCACCGGTTCCTCCAATTCCCTCAAGCCATCCAAGAAGACCGTTACAAGGCACTACAGGTGTGACCTCTCGAACTCGGTAGATGCATTGATTAGGCCGCTTTAGAGCAGGTCCGCCTCGCAGACGATGTTCGAGCACTGCTTACAACCGATCCGTGGGATCAATTTTTTACCATCATCGAGCCCACGTACTTGGAGCTCACTCTAGAGTTCTGCTCAACTTCCAACTTCAAACGATGATGACGAAACACAATGATCCGGGTACAAAACAATTCTGCCTCGGAAGCACTATACGACAGATGAATGTACCACAGTTCAGAGCCGCACTCAGATTTTACATGGACAACTTTGTAGTAGAGAATGATCTCTCCGAGCTACACCATCATTTTCATCGCAATCCCGTAAGATATTGGTATAACATTGCCCCCGACGGAGGAAATTACGACCCTAATCGCTCCAAGGCGACAGCCCTTGCCCCGTCTCTAAGGTACATACATGTTATTCTAGCCCATATACTTATAGGTCGATGAGAAAGCACTGGCGTCATCAATACTCACGACGCCTACTACCTGTGGTGCATGTCGAATGGCCACGTTGTCGACCTAGCCTATTTCATAGCCTGAGCCATTCAACACCAAACAAAGCAACACAAGAGAGGGATCATATCTATGAGGCCATACATCACACGCTTGGCTCAACATTTCGGACTCCTCAACACTAACGAACAGACATCTTCACTCACCTTGATCGGTCAGATGTCCCCACAAGGCATCCAGACTATGTTACACATGAGGATGATCCAACACTGATGTGGAACTGGTCTTCCACAATATCGACTTAAACCTCCCACCGACGAGGAGGACCCCGAGGACATTACTGACGATGTCCAACCACCACAGGAGGCACCACTATCGAGCCATCGTCCCTCCCAAACAACAGCTTCACTATCAAACATTTATGCACGCCTCACCTAGTTCGAGCATTACTGTGCTCAATAATTAAATGACACCGCTCGACGATTTCATGGCATCAAGGCCACCCTTCAGCAAATCTATCATCATTTCCATATCTCATCACCACCACCACCTCAAGACCTAGATGATGTAGAGGACTTTTGAGTCCTTTTTTATTTTTTATGCTTATTTTTCTTTTTCTTTTTATTTTCATGTTTCTCCTTTATCTTTATTTCTACTTTTATTTCGATACTAATTTAGTTATTGTCTAAAGACTTGAAAGTTTTATTATTACTATTGATCCTAATTTATCACTAGCTATCTAACCATAAAAGTCCATAACAACATCCACCCCCCAAAACTAACTGATGACTTCACATTACATAGATTGAATATACCACTCACAGAATGAAAACATCACATACACTTAGTCATCACACTTGTCATGGAACATCCTCCAAGGATCTCATCCATAATTCAGGAAGTTTCACCTCTCTCCCTCTCTTTTGATTATATACTAATTGTTATTATCTTTCTTTGTACATTAAGGGCAATGTACAACATAAGTGTGGAGGGGTTAACTATAGTATTATTTGAAAATACTTGAATTATGCCTTGTTTGAAAGTAAGTTTCTCATATTATGATTAGAATGAAATTTCCCTGATTTATGATTTTTATTGATATGCCTTAGATTAAGTTATAGATAATTGTGCATTGATAATTAAATTTGAAGAATACTAGAGAATCAAGCATGATAAGTCTAATTTTCAAGAATCAAAAATTTTCTAGGTTGTTGAACTGAATTTGAATATTACATTGAAGTTTGAAATTTACAGGGATTGATATCAAATACCCATAATTTTTGTGAGATTTTGAGCCTTATAGAGCATATATTCTTTTTATGCTCACTTTTGATTATTAGTGTGTCAACACTAAATTGTTATTCTAGAACTTGCCTCGATTATACATGTTAAGACCACATCTTTGATTTGATATACAGAGATGATAAAGGCACTTAGGTTTTAACCCACTCACTCCACTAAAAAGCCTACCTACATAATTAACCCTTAGTGAACCCTTTGATCCTAACAACACGTTTTATTGATTCACCTACTTATATTAACCTAAAAACCCCACTCGTATTTGTTATCACCATTCATTTGACTACTCTTCTATCAAGAATTGTTTGATCAGTTGCCTAATTATTCTATTTCAGTTGATGAAGTTCTTTCTTTTATTATGTATTTATTTGATTTGTTCTTTAAAAAAATAAAAACAAATAAAAAAATCAAAATATATTCATTATTAGTTCTATGATTAAGAGAGCTTATATGTTTAAATTCAACATCTTGAAGAAGAAGCTCGTATTATTAGTATTTTAAATTTTCATGTGATGTAATTATTCAAGTTATTAGTTCATTTTTCAAGTTAGGTAATTTGTCAGTTCAATCTTGATTCTAACCTTCTAATTTAGCCTTTATCCACACCTTTAACCCAAACCTGTTACAACCCTATTAAAGACCTTTTGATTTGTGTATCATCTTATATTACAGTGGTGGAGATTTGATTTTCAGGCAAGCCTTGGGATTAACTCTTCATGTTTGACTTTTGAGTGCTTAAATTCTGAACCTTAAACACTTTGAGTGCTTTGAGTGAATCTTTAGTGAGGATGTCAATCCTTGTCGATTTTGAATTAAAGGTAATTATTTAGATAAGGGGAGACACTTATGTTATCTTGCTACAAATATATGACTTAGAATTGTTTGAATCTTTAGGAGTCTTTGAGTTAAATTATCCATGTATGAATTGTCCATGAATTATGATGAGGCATAATTGATGAGAATTATGAATTGTGGAAAGTTAATTTTAATTGTAAGTCGAGAATTTTGCTTGAGGACAAACAAAAGCTTAAGTGTGGGGGTATTTGATAAATCGTAAAAGTAACATATTTAAGGCCCACATTTAGTATGCTTTTGGATGGTTTATCCCTTGATTTGTGTAAAAAGGTGCTCTTAATCCTTTCTTTTCATGTTTCATACTCAGGAAAGCCCCCGAGGATGAAAAGAACGATAAACGGGCCTAAAACAGACCAAATTGGGCCAAGATAGAAATCGACACGGCCTAGGCCCAAGACCATACGGTCGTGCCTCCCTAATTCACTCGAGCACGACTTGAGCCCCGAAACACACTGTCTGTGCCTCTTCATCAGACTCGACCACGGCCGCCACGACTTACACGGCGTATGCCATTGGCATGTCCCTGCCACGGCCAAGAGGAGTTTTACTCAGATTTGGATACTTGAAGGCAAAGAAACACATTCCAAAGCCTATTCAAACACCCTAGTAGGAATTCCACTCAGATTAGGATACTTAGGGACCAAGTAAGGCATCTCAAAGCCTATATAAACACCTTAGGGGGCAACTAAAGTGGGGAGTTCGGTAGAAGCTTCTACCAGGGCTTTAGTCGGAGGCGGATAGCTAGGCCAATGAGCTGAGCCAAAAAGGTCAGATTTGTGGGAATCACTCGAAGATAGCCAGTTGATCCATCTCAAGAAGCCAGAATTCTACTCAAGACGACGGATCTCTCCTTCAATTCCTTTAGGGGGTTTTAAGGATTTATTATATTTTGTTTTATCTTTTCTTCTGAGATGTTTTATTTTATCATTATGAACTAAACCCTTCAGATACCTGAAGGGGATGAAACCTAAGATGAACCTTGTTATTGTTTTCTGAACTATATGATAAATATTTGATTTGTTCTTAATTATGTGAGCTTAATTCTTGTGTTAATATTTTCGGGATATTGATTCAAGTTGGATGTGCTTAGGTGGTGGAGCAAAAGTCCCTGCTTAAGAGTAGATCTAGCATAATTAGGCGGAGTTGATCACACGCCTAGAGATAGGGTGATGAGATTTTGCCGGATTAGGGTGAAACCTAATATGGGAATCCATAGATCGAGTTAATGTAATTCTAGGGGTTTTAATTAGAAAGAGATTTCAATTAATCAACCTAGGGTTAGACGTTATTCGCCTCGAGATAGGGTATTGTCTGGTTCAGTGAATAAATCCTAACTTAGATACCCTAACTTGACGGATCAAGTCAAGTGAATAAATCATCTGGTTCAGTGTTAGATAACAAGTAAAGTCTAGGTGGATTCTTCCTAAGGGTATCATCTTAGTCAATTGGTTTCTCTCAAGTTATTTCTTCAATTCATTCTTTTTGTCTTTGTGTATTAGCTTAGTAGTCAGTTTGTTTTAGATTAAACAACTAATCACTTAGTATTTAGGCTAAATAATAGAAAGAAAGTTAGTATTAGTACTTTTAGTTCCTTTGGGTTCGACATTTCGGTCTTGCCTAAGCTATACTACTGTTCGATAGGTGCACTTGCCTTAAGTCATTGTCAGAGTTAGTTTCTAGGTTCGATCATTCTCTCTTTATAAATTTTAAAACTCAACAGCCACGAACAGTAACGAGTTCAACCACCGTTTAGCTTTGTTCCTCAATGAAAAGGGAAACAACCGAAGGCGAATGGCATCATCAGGAACTCCATTAATTTTAAAAGTATCGCACAACTCTAAAAAGTTGGCTAAATGAGTATTTGGGTCTTCATCCTGCAAACCATCAAACTGAACAAACTGTTGAATCATTTGAATAGTGTTAGGTTTCAGTTCAAAAATTTTTTTAGCAATAGCAGGTCTAGTAATACTTGATTCAGCCCCAGTTAAATTAGGCTTAGCATAATCCTACATAGTACGAGGAGCAAGATTTTGATTCACTGGATTTGCGACTACCACAGGGGGTAGCGGATTGTTATCAGCCATCTCCTCGGTAATATTGGTTTCGTCCTCTTGCTCTTCTTCTATGTATTGTAGACTTTGTCTTATCTTCCTACGATTTCTACTAGCGGTACTTTCTATCTCACTGTCAAAAAGCAAGGGTCTTGACGGGTTCCTTCTAGTCATAAACTAGAAATACCTGCTAGAAGCGAATAAAAGAAAAATTAGAAAAGTAAAAATAAAATAAAAATGGCTAAAGTAATAAAAATTTAGTGTTCCTAATATCTTACTCCCCAACAACTAACTATGATCACAATAAAGGCAAGCGCACCTATTGTTTAATAATATAGTTATGGTAAGACCGAAATATCGTATCCACAAGGACCAATAGTACCAGGAATTACTATCTTCTTATTATCTAGCCTAAGAATTGGAGTGATTTCTTTTAAACTAAAATTAATTAAAAGCACGACAGAGAATGAATTGGGAAAAATACTTTTAGACAACTATAGAGAGAGGCAATACCCAAGGAAGAATCCACCTAGACTTCACTTATTACTTTTAATTCATACGATTTATTCACTTGACTTAATCCGTAGAAATCCCTGATTTTTGTTAATATCCTTTCAAGACTAAAAATAACTAACTCTATATTGATTAATTGAAATCTCTTTCTAATTAAAACCCCTATCGTCGCATTAACTCGATCTATTGATTCCCTTATTAGATTTGACTCTAATCCGGCAGATTTATGTCTTCCTATTTCTAGGGTTAAAATCAACTCCGTTTAATTGTGTTGATATACTCTTAAACAGGGACTTTTGCTCCTCTAAATAAGCACATTCGAATTGAATCAATAACTTGAATTATCAAAACAAGAATAAGAACTCACAATTAAGAATAAGAACAAGTATTTATCTTATAAATCAAATAGTAATAAGATTCATCTAGGTTTCATCTTCCTTAGGTATTTAGGGAGTTTAGTTCAAACTTATAAAGGGAAACATCTTGAAAGAAAGAAAACTACAAAACATAAGAAAACCAAAAAACTTCAAGAGAAATTGATAGGAGATCTTTAGTCTTGATGGAGATCCCTCTTCCAAGCTGCTCCCGACGGCTGTCTTCGAGTATTTTCTGCTTTCTACTCTGTGTGTCTTCATTTAGGTTCTCCCTTGGGGTGTTTATATAGGCTTTGGAACACCTTTATTGGCCCACAAGTGGTCTTTTTCGGATAGAATTAAACTTAGGTTCGGTAAGGACACGCCCGTGTGACATGTCCATGTTCGATAGCTTAGGCCGTGCTTGATTTTGCTCGTCACACACGGTCGTGTGATCTGTCCGTGTGCTATAGTCCAAGTCGTGTTGATTTTCGAAGTAGGCCCATTTTGTCCCTTTTTGGCCCATTTATCGTTCTTTTCGACTCCCTAAGCTCTCTTGAGTGTAAAACATGAAATTAAAGGATTAGGAGCATTGAATTCATCAAATCTAATAAAAATTCATCCAAAAATAAGCCAAGCATGGGGTAAAAATATGTATAAATTATGGTTTATCACATACCTATCGAATAATGGTATAGCTATGGTGAGTAGGGAATATCGTATCCATGATAACTAAAAGTACTAGTAATTATTATTTTTCTATTATTTAGTCGACAAATTGGAATGATTGTTTTTAATCTAAAATTACTAAACTAATCTAACTAAGAACGCAACAGAGAATGAAATAGGAAAATAATCAAAGATAACCAATGAGATAGATGAAACCCAATAAAGAATCCACCTAGACTTCACTTATTATTATGAATCTGAATTAAACGATTTATTCGCTTGTGTCTTGATTCGTAGAAATCCCTAAATTATGTTAATATCTCTTTTGAGAGTAAGAACAACTTACTCTAGGTTAATTAATTGAAATCTCTTTCTAATTAAAACCTCTATTGTCGCATTAACTTGATCTATGAATTCCCCTATTAGATTTGACTCTAATCTAGCAAATTTATGTCATCCTATTTCTAGGATTGCATGCAACTCTACTCAATTTTGCTAGATCTACTCTACTCTTAAACAGGGACTTTTGCTCCACTGAAATAAGCATATTAAACATGAATTAAGATCACAGAAATATTAAAATAAGAAATAAGCATACATAATTGAGAACAAGAATAAAGTATTTATTATGTACATCAGAAATCAAATAATAAGATTCATCATAGGGTTCATCTTCCCTAGGTATTTAGGGAATTTAGTTCATAATCCTGAATAGAAACATCTCAAAGTTAGGATAACCACAAGACATAAAGAAACTCAATAAAACTTCGAAAGAAATTAAACAGAGATCTTCAATCTTGAGGGAGATTCGCTTCCTAGTTGATTTTGATGGCGTTCTTCGAGTGTTTTCTTTGATCTTCTCTGATTGCCCCCTTAAGTCTTCTTCTAATTGGTATTTATAGACTTTAGAATGCTCAGAAAACCTAAAAATTAGGTTTTTCCTGGTATTTGGGAAGCAGGTTGCGAAATCGACACAGACTGGCACATGGGCGTGTGGCCAGCCCGTGTAGGAATGCCCAAACCATGTGGATCTTGAAAACATCTTCTTCTTTTTTCCGATTTCGATTCATTTTTCGCTCCTTTTGCTCCCAAATGCTCTCCTAAGTATAGAAATATTAATTTAAAGGATTAGAAGCATCAAATTCACTAATTTGCATAATTAATCATCCAAAATACATTAAAAATAGGATTAAAATATATTGCATTTATAACTTATCATATAACCTTAAACTTAGTTTAAAAAGCGAACTTCATGTTGAAGGGGCCCTTCGATACGACTTCCCCTCTTGCACTTCTCTAAATACAGTGTTTAATATTGCAGGTGTGCTAGCTTTAAAGACTTGAATGATTAAAAAAATGGAAAATTGCTTTGAATGGCGATAAACTTAGCAATTGTCTACTCCTCTTACTTTTATTGCATTTCATGTTTGAATTGTCAGATGAGAATGACAAACTTGAAAATTAAATTTCCGTTGCTTGACTATAGTGAACCATTGATAGGAAATATATATATACACATAGGTTGAGCAATGGAATGGAAATTTATATGATTTTATGTGTAAATTACTATATTTTATAACTTTTTAAAAAATACACGTACAAATACTAATCTTAAAAAAATACATTGATAGTCAAGGTTTGAAAAAATACATTTGATACAAAGTATTCCGCGTAAATAGCTAGTAATGTCAAAACGTCATTTTCCAAATGCCTGAGGGAGAAGGGAACTGTGTGATAGAATATTCCTTGCAAACACCATCATTTTCTTTATAATTTATTATTGCTTTGAATCAAAAGTCTTATTGAACATTCTAAGAGATACAAATATCATGTGTCAAATGTTCATATAATTTCAAGCCACGTTAGTTGGATTAGAGGTTGAATGTCCATATTTTATTTTTTTAAGGTTTTTCTTCATATTTAAGATTTTATGTTGATATAAGTATTGAACATAAATACCTTTTTTTTATAAAAAAATACCATATTTAAATTTGTTGTTAACTAGTGTGGTTCAATATACATAAAATAAGAAATGTTTTCATTTTCGTCTAAAAATATTTTGTTTAAAATAAGTTATTAATAAAGAAAATATTTTTATTTATTTTAATAAATTTAAAGACAAAGTTTATAATTAAGTTAAATGTTAAAACAAGTTTTTTTTTAAAAAAAAGTATATTTTAAAAAGTTTATAAGTTTGCCGGTAATTAAAAGTTAAAAGTTGGAAGAAGGAGGAGGGAATGTTAATTGTTATGATACATGGACGCTATGCTTCAACTTCTAAAGTCAATGGTAGCCTTTTTCTACACGCCAAGCAATTGCAATATATGTAGACAAGTAGAGAGAACCTGTTTAGGAGAACACTGGAGTTTTAACATGGAGACGGCTCCTGTATTCACATTGATCTGCTTTGTAGTACTAGTTTTTTCACACTTGGAATTATCAGAGGAAGCAGATGTTTTAGGTGTAGAAGGATCTATTAGTGATGGTGAGACACTGATTTCATCATTAGAAACCTTTGAACTAGGCTTCTTCTCACCAGGAAAATCAAGAAACAGGTACTTGGGAATATGGTACAAGAACAGCCCTGAAGCTGTTGTTTGGGTTGCAAACTGGAACAACCCCATTGCTGAACGGAAAGGGGTTTTAACTTTAAGTGACACTGGAAATCTTGTCCTTTTCAACCAGACAAATAGTGTTATCTGGTCATCCAATGTGTCTGGGACAGCACAAGATCCTGTGGCACGGCTGTTAGATACTGGAAACCTTGTTCTCAAGGACAACAAAAGCATGCCAGAAAGCTATTTGTGGCAAAGCTTTGATCACCCATCAGACACACTCTTGCCAGGAATGAAAATTGGATGGAACTTAAAGACAGGTGAGGAAAGATATTTAACATCATGGAAAAGCGCCGACGATCCATCTCCCGGAAACTTCACTTACAGGCTTGACAAAAATGGGTTGCCTCAGTTATTCATTGATAGAGGATCGGTGAAAATATACCGTACAGGACCATGGAATGGAATTGGGTTTGGAGCTGTTCCAGCAGTTCAAAATTTAGTCTTCAAACCAATTGTCATCTCTAATGAGAATGAGGTATATCATACTTATGAAGCTGCCAGTGAGGCGATTACCATGCGATTATGGTTGAACCGGTCTGGTTATGTACAGCGTCTTATATTGAACCAGCAAAGCGAATGGGATGTTTTATACTCAGCTCCATTTGATAAATGTGGGAGCTATGGATCCTGTGGTGTTAACAGTATATGCAGCAGTAGGAGAGCAGATGCTTGTGAGTGTATAAAAGGGTTCATATCAAAATCACAAGAGTCTAAGAACTGTGTAAGAGAATCATCTCTGGACTGTCAGAAGGGAGAAGGCTTTACAAGGCTTGTTGGGGTTAAAGTGCCGGATTTGTTGAAATTTCAGTTGAATGAGAGCTTGAACCCTACCAGATGTGAGGCTGAATGCTTGAAGGACTGCTATTGTACAGCTTATGCTAATATGAATGTAAGTGAGGGCCGCACCAGCTGTTTGATGTGGTTTGGTGACCTCTTTGATATTACTGAAGTTTCAGACATGTACCGAGGAGAAGATGTCTTTGTAAGACTCTCAGCTTCAGGTCTAGGTATGCACACTTGCTATGCGTGTTATGCATTTTTTCTTGAAGTACTCATGTTTGACAGATATTTGGAATCGAGTAATTCAATATCTTGTCTATATTCATCATAATTGTTTTTCAAAACAAATGCATGGTTAATAACTATTTTCTTAACACTGTCTTTTCTAGGATTAACCAATGAGTCAAAGAAAAAGAACAGAGTGGCTATCATACTCGTGTCAATCATTTCAAGTGCAATTGTTTTGGGCCTAATATCCTTCATAATTTGGAAGAAATCAAAGAAAAGACGTAAGGACACTCATCCAAGCTTGCTCATTTTCTTCAAACAGATTTCTGGTATTTAAGAGATATAACGCATTGAATTACAGATATAGTGCTTCATTCAACAAGAATGGAAGGTGAGGAAGATGAAAGAGAAGTTCCCTTGTTCGACTTCTCTACCATAGAAATTGCCACCAAATATTTCTCTTTTGGCAATGTAATTGGAGAGGGTGGCTTTGGTCCTGTTTACAAGGTAACCAGATATGGTAAATGTTATGTTACCACAATTTGACTGTGGCAGCATTCGTTTGTCATGATGCAACTGAAAACATGTCCATGTCTGCAATTATTATACCAATCTTGTTCGACATTATGCAGGGAAATCTCCCAACAGGACAGGAAATAGCAGTAAAGAGGCTGTCAAAAGATTCATGCCAGGGTGTGGAGCAATTCAGGAATGAAGTAGTTTTGATAGCCAAACTTCAGCATAGGAATCTTGTTGGACTGCTTGGTTGTTGCATTCAAGGAGATGAAAGGATCTTAATCTATGAGTTTATGCCCAACAAAAGCTTGGATTACTTCATCTTTGGTTTGATATTTTCATCCATTTATCAGTTTGAATTAATAGATTATCCTTTAATATCAATATTCAAGACATCATTTTGAGATTCACGAGGCATTATTTGTGCAGATCATAAAAGTAGAGCAATTTTATCATGGAAAAACAGGGTTGATATTGTTCTAGGAATAGCAAGAGGGCTACTCTATCTCCACCAAGACTCTAAACTTCAAATTATTCATAGGGATCTCAAAGCAAGCAATATTTTACTAGACAGCAACTTGATCCCTAAAATTTCAGATTTTGGGTTAGCAAGAATTTTTGGTGGTAATGATGAGGAAAAACAAACAACTAGAGTTGTTGGAACATTGTAAGCTACCATTACTGATCTATTAGTTAACTCAGGCCTCATTTATATAGAAAAAAGACTTCATTTGATACAAAACGCTTTAATGCAGTGGTTACATGGCTCCTGAGTATGCAAACGATGGAACATTTTCAGCCAAATCCGATGTTTTCAGCTTCGGTGTGCTTTTGCTAGAGATAGTAAGTGGTAAAAAGAATAGAGGGTACAATCATCCCGATCATCAACACAATCTTCTAGGCCACGTAAGTCATAACAATGGAATCTCTTTTCGATTTAAATTATGGACGCAGATGTATGTTCAGTCATGTACCATTTTCTTTGTAGGCCTGGTTGCTTTGGAATGAAGACAGAGGTTTGGAAGTGATGGACAGAATCCTAGAAGAAACATGTGTTAGGTCTGAAGTGCTTCGGTTTATCCATGTTGGTTTATTGTGTGTTCAAGAATGCCCAGAAGACAGGCCACCAATGTCATCTGTTCTTCTCAAACTCACAAATGAAGAAGCAACTTTGCCTCAACCTAAACGACCTGGTTTCTTCATACAAAGGGAACCCTTCAACAATTTTAGTGCTATCAAAATGGCAACAGCATTTACTGGAAATGAACTTACCATATCTATATTTCAAGGTAGATAGAACTTTCCTGCTATGGTGGATTTATGTTTGAACATTTTCAAAAGTAAAATAATGTAATTTGCATGTTCTAGGTGAAAGAGTTGTGTCTCTTAATTACGTATATGATCAGTTCTAAACACACATACAATCGTGTAATGAATTGACAGGTTCAAATTCATACATTGAAATGAGTTTGTCAATTATGTTGGTGTAGCAAAGACTTAATTGAAATTATGGAATAACAGATGAAATGAAAGGATCAATTAATTCATTATCAATCCAGCCCTCATATACAAGTCTCAAGTAACAACCTCAACAAAGATTCAAATTGCTACTCCTATTAACAAGCTAACAACTCTTACTCCTACTAACAAGCTAACAAATCTCCCTATGACTTAGTCATATTTTTTTAAAAAAAATAGTTGCAGCCTTGAGATACTAACATTCTCTTCCTAACTCAAGTGTTGCAAACACCAAGTTTATTCTTATAATTGCCTCTAATAGTTTTCTAGCATGAAATGCCATCTAAATCAAAATTCCATAATTCAAAATCATCACAAGTTGCTCCAGAAAGTCATAAGAGTGACCAGAGTGCTTTCCCTTCTTCTAAGGTCTTGTGTAGTCACTATTCTTGCGATTAATACCATTTATAGTTTGATTAACAAATCTTCTCGCAGATAATAATTCCTTTTTCAATTTTGTATTTTGCACTGAAGGCTTGATCACCTTACCAACTAAATTTTTAAACTCAACAACATCTACAGATGTCAATTCTTTTGCATATGAAGCTTCTTCAGTCGGCTTTTGATTTTGGAAGCATAACTCACTATTCTCTTCTAAAAGTTGCACATCACTCTTGATCTCCTAAGATATATACTTTTTCCGTGGCTCATTAGCATGTTCTTCAAATATTTCATGTGTAAAAGATGGTAGTTTATCAAAGAGAGATGTCAACTGCTGCTCCAAGAGAGTTACCTTTGCATGCAACTTTTATTCTCAAAACACTTTTCATTACATTGTACCATCAATTTCATAATTGTTTGTTGCATTGATATCATTCCTTCCTGACATTTGGATGCCACTTGCTCCTCCTCAAATGGATTCAATGAGAAAGTCTTCTTCTGCATCTTGATTCTAAACAATTCATTGCCACTAGAGTCAATGATCAGACATATTCCCTCTTCAAACATCAACTTAAATTTCTTCTCTACCAATTGCTCCACACTCAACAAGTTTTGATCAATCTCAGGTACAAACAGAACATCTGAAATCAATTTACATTTCCTATCCTTACTTTCGACGTCAATGACCTGTCAAGGTCTTTAAACAACTTCTCATTTAAGTCATGTGATTGGTACAACCACTATCAACTAACTAACTGTGACATAAAATGCTTGATGAGAAGCAAGAGATGACAAACAAATGGTCTTCTTCTTTAACTACAACAAGTGCTCCACCTTGTTCAGTTACTTGCAGAACCTCTCAATGTGCCCCATCAAGTTACACCTTCTGCATTTCACATCTGGCCTTCTCCAATACCTGAAATGGGGATGATTCTGTTTTCCACAATACTTACATGAAGAATACTTATTATAATTTTCAGTACTGTTACCTTTTGCAACAATTTTTGAACCACTATTACAATCACTCTTCTTCTCATTCCACTTATGTTCCTCTCCTTTTTCGACTTCCTGTATCTTAGCCTTCAAAGCTCCTTCTATGCTTCTTTCTATCCTTCCTTCCTGCCTCATTAGCCTCCTCTGCTCTTGTGCTTGTAAAGCACTGATCAACTCCACTATTCTCAATTGAGTCAAGTCCTTAGTGTTCTCAAAAGAGGCAATAGTTGATTCATATTTCTCAGGCACAAAGACAAGTATTTTCTGCACTAGTCTAGAGTCAAAAAGATCAGTCCCAAGAACTCTTACCTTGTTGGCAATATCTATCAGCTTGTCTGAGTATTCTTTGATTGACTCAAACTCCTTCATTTGTAGCCTCTCGAATTCTCTGATCACCTTCATGCTCTTGATCCTCTCATCTCCTTGATACTCAGCTATGAGGTAGTCCCATATCTCCTTCGCTGATCCAAAAATCATAATTCTATTGAATATGGCTGGTGAAACTGAAGCATAAAGACAAGACTTTGCCTTAGCCTTCCTGGTGGTTCTCTCCTTGTTAATTTTGATCTGGTTCATAGTTGGATTGTTGGGAAGTGGAGTCACCTCATAGTCTTCCTCGACAGCTTCCCAATAATCACAACCCTCCATGTATGCTTGCATTCTCACGGCCCATGCTTGATAATTCTCTCCATCAAACACAGGTGGGGCTAAGATGGACAGGTTACTCGATCCCGATTCCATTTTCCTCAAAACCTCACAAGTGTATCTCTCAAATTTCCTCACAAAACTTTTCTCACAAGTCCCTCAAGAAAAATGGCTCTCGATACCAATTGTTGGTGCAGCTAAGACTTAATTGAAATTATGAAACAACAGATGAAATGAAGGGATCAATTAATTCATTATCAATCCTGCCCTTATATACAAGTCTCAAGTAACAACCTCAACAAAGATTCAAATTGCTACTCCTATTAACAAGCTAACAACTCTTACTCCTACTAACAAGCTAACAAATCTACCTAGGACTTAGTCTTATTTTAAAAAAAAAAAAAAATAGTTGCAGCCTTTGAGATACTAACAAATTATCTTGCCTCTGAATCATAAGCATTACAGGAGCAGTTGTTTTTGCATATGTCCTTCTTGCACTCTTCAAGGTTCAAACTGTAACTAAACCAGCAGGATCGTTGAGAATCCGGTAATTTCACCCTGGAGTACTTTAGAAATCCATCATTAGAACAGATTAATGGAGTGTTTCCAACACATCCACTTGACCAAAGTTTTCTAACCCATGGGTTTGGAGATTTTGGCTGAAATCCTTTCAAACAACTGCATACGGGGTAGTAAGTAAAGGTGCAGATACCATATGGACCACAAAGTACATAATTGTCACGGTTATCCATTTGTACCACTGCATAAGCTTCCCAACTTTGTTTTCTGTCAATCCAAGCAAGGTGCCAAAGTTCATTATCAGTAAACACAATTCATGAAGGAATTGAGTTATTAAGAAGCTTGGAGCTGTAATATATCTCCCTTTTGTTCAACACGAATCTAAATGTGAATATACCGTTCAGTTTTAAATACGTTATGCCGCTGAACTGCACACCGTTCCAAGGAGCAAGGTGGTATCGAATGGTTGAGCCTTCTTTGGTAATGATCTCTGGGAATCCATCAAGTTGCAGCTCAAATATGAAATTGCCATGAGAAGGGTCATTAGGGGTTTTTCAGGATGACAGATATCGGTTAAGTACGGTTCTTAAGTCCCTTCCGAGCTTCATTTCTGGCAGGAATGTATCACCTGGATAATCAAATCTCTGCCATTAGAAGTTTCCAGGATTGTATTCATTTTTCTTTCACAACAAGATTCCCTGAATCCAGAAGCTGGGCAACTGGACTATGAACACCATGTGTGGATGAGTTTGAAGACCGGACAATGTTACCTTCATGGTCTGTAAGGACTAGGATCCCTTGATTGGCAACTTGTAGAACACCTGATGTATCGTTGAGGGGCAAATTCAGGTAACATAGAACTAATAAAACTATTATTTCTTTCCCTTAATTTCAAAAAAGAAAAAAACTATTTGTTTCCCTTCACATTGGGTTTCAGCTTTGCTTATCATGCTCAAGAAACAAAGCTATGTTGCTGCGACTATTCATTTTTCTTAGAAGTATGTTTGTCCCGAACCTATGTCCAACAGAGTTATTCAGATATGATCCTTCAAGAATTCTCTAAAGATATTCATGTTGACACATACTCATATTCAACACTCACATTCAAATCCAAGTAACATAAAAGCAAAATACGGTTATCCTTGACTGCCAAAGAAAATGAGCAACAATCAAAAGACATTAGCCCCCCAAACAGCAAACGTAACAACATGGCAATCATCTAGCCTTTACTTTTGTGATGGTTTAAACATTAGATGAAATAGGTTTGCTATGTCTCGGCGTGTTACCAGGTTCAATCAGATCCCTTTCAATGAAAAAAAACAGGTTTTTTTTAGGACGAGGCAATGGGCCTTGAGTTTCCAATATCACCTTTTAGACAATGTTTGGTATGTCTTGAGTTCTCAACAGGTTTTATTTTTATAGTCTTGCGCATAAAAAGCTAAGAGTGTTATTATTTATCTAAGGGGCTGCCCAAGTCCACGAAGTTGACAATTAAATTTATTTTAATAATTAAATTAAAAATTATATTTAAAAATAATTGATGATGTGGCATAATTTTAATACTGCATCATCATCTATAAAAAAAGTGGATTTACTGAGGTGGTATAATTTTAAGTGTGGCACTACTAAACTTTGATATTTTTTTCAAGTTTAGAAAATAAAATGGATTTAATTGTCAAGTTTGTATACTAAAATGCTTAAAAATGTACATGTACTATAGTGAATTTAATTGTAAGTTCAAAGACAAAAATTACATTAACCCCATTTTTTACAAGAGATTATAATATAAATAGTGAAATAAATTATAAATATGATAATTTTAGACCCGTTGAATCTATCGCTTAAAATTAATTACATAAATCACAAATTTAAGCTAAAATTATTCATGTATCGAACCACAATCCAGATTCAAAAAAAACTCAAGCCTAAATCTGTTTTGGGCAACCTGGCCCATAAACCTGTTTAATTGTTCAAAATCTTAAATATATATATATATATATATATTCATATATTTACAATTAAATTTAATTTTTAAAATATTTTTAAACTATTTAAATTAAATTTGAACCCGTATGAAACATGAAAATATTTATCTAAGTTCAACCTATGTTGAGCTCAACGAACTACCTAACTCTTAGACAACTCTCTCTCTATATATATTTTTTTATATTTGGTTTTTTTTTTTTCTTTTTTTCCAGGTGTTTTTATATTTTTTTTAGTATTTGGAATTCTTTTTTCTTCTACTTAAATACAAGAAACAGTAAAATGTATTCAAGGAATAGAGGTATTAATGGGCCCGGTCGAGCTCGGACTTTAAAGTTCAAGCTTGAGTCTAATATATATTTTAAACGAGTTTAATATTTTATTCAATTCTATTTTTTGAGTTTAATATTTTTGTTCAAATTTTTCAAATTTCGAACCAATCGGACCGATAAACTAAGCCATTAACAATTCTATCAAAAACCATAATAGAAGGTATGGGCAAAATTCAAAGTTCTCCTTCGAAATGTGTAGAAGAATAACATCTATGTCCATCACTTGTGTTGTTGAAGCCTAAGATCCTGTTATTACGTGCTGTCAAAAACCATAACATTCAAATCTATAAAATATTTGTCGACTTTTAAAGTATGAAATATTTGTTTATTGTTTAGATTCCTGAACTACTTATTTTATCTTACGTAGATGCCATATCATATGAAAAATAATAATAATATACAAGCTGGATGGTGCCTTGAACTTACTCTCTAGTTTCGTTTACTTTGAAACAACATCATTGACTTTGATCTCTTTCATGGTTGTTTTCATTCATAATAATCATTCTCAGATTTGCCTTCATTAATTCCCACTTCCCAGATTCAACCAAGTTCTTCAGAAATATCAGAGCTTACTACAATAATCCACCAGGTAAAAACTATCTAAACCTCTGCATATATATGATAGTTTCATGTCATCTTTAATCCTCAGTCATGGCATAGTTTCATATCATTCTGAATGATCATGAAAGTTTGTATCTTTTGATTCAACAAATTATATTGTTTGCATTACAGGCAGTGATTAATTCTATACATGGAGCTAATAGGAACAGCAATTGGATTCTTCAAGTGTATAGGGGTTCCTACATGCAGATACTTGGATAATTACCGAAAACTTGAAGAAAAAATGAATGATCTAAGATTGAGATTGGATGACTTGAATGTTCGAAAGCAAGATATAGAATCGGAAAACGAATCGGAGATCCGTGGCGGGAAAATGGTCAAGAAAGAAGTAGAGAAATGGCTAGACAATGTAGAGAAAATGAATGCCGAAATCGAGAAGATCGAACAGAAGCTGGTCGTTGTTTCTTGCTTCTCGCGTGCTCGATTAGGCAAACTTGTTCGGAAGAAGATCGAAGAAGTGAAGGAAATTCATCGACAAGGCTGTTTTTCGGATGGTGTGGCGGTTGATAGGCCACCAGCCAAAGGGGTGACATTGTTAACATCAGATTTAGAAGGTGAAACAGATGTAAACAATCAAATATGGAAGCTCTTGATGGATGAAGATCAAGTTGGAATGATTGGAGTTTGCGGGATGGGCGGTATCGGGAAAACTACGATCATGAAGCATATCAACAATCAATTGTTGAAGGAAGATCAATTTCATAAAGTCATTTGGGTTACTGTATCGAAAGAAATGAATGTTTCCAAAGTACAAGAAGACATTGCTCGTTGTCTCAAGCATTCTCTTCTGGAAGATGAACTCGAACGGGCAACAACATTGAACCATGCTTTGGAAAGAACAAGTTATGTGTTGATCTTAGATGACGTTTGGGAACGGTTTTCTTTATCGAAAATCGGAATCCCTGATCCGAAACCTGATGAGCAGAGGAAAGTGAAAGTAGTGCTTACTAGCAGATCAAAAGAAGTGTGCAAATCTATGGGGTGCAAGGTGGTCCAAGTGAAACCTCTTTCAAAACAAGAGTCCATGAATTTATTCTTAAACCATGTTGAGCTTGAGCATAGTGTTGTACAAGATCCAGAGTTGAAAAAAATTGTGAACTCCATTGTTGAGAAATGTGGAGGTTTACCACTTGCCATTGTTACAATAGCTGGTAGCATGAAAGGGGTATATGATATCCATGAGTGGAGGAATGCACTAAATGAGTTATGTCAACAAGTGAAAAGTGTGAAACAATGGGATAATGAAGTTTTCGAGTGCCTGATGTTTAGTTATAACCGTTTGGCTGATTCAGAAATCCAGAATTGTTTCGTATATTGCTCGTTGTATCCGAAGATTTCCCGATTAAAAGAAGGGAGTTGATCGAGAAATGGATCGATGAGGGGTTCATTAATGGAAATACTAGGCAGGCAATGTATGACAGAGGCCATAGTATTCTAAACAAGCTCGAAAACAATAGCCTGTTGGAGCGGACTCGAAGTTTAGGCTATGAGTTAAGTGTTAAGATGCACGACGTCATAAGGGACATGGCATTGTCGATCGAAGACCATTCTCGATTCTATGTGAAAGCTGGCTTGCAGTTGAAGGAACTACCAGATGAACGCGAATGGACGACAGGGACTTTTGACAAGGTTTCCTTGATGAATAATTCAATATTAGAAATCCCTTCTCACATTTCACCTAAATGTCATAATCTATCAACCTTGTTATTGCAACAACGTGATCTGGGATTCAGAAGGGTTCTAGAAACCGGTTTCAAAACGATTCCGGGAACTTTCTTTGAGCACATGAATGGACTAAAGGTTCTTGATCTTTCCTATACCAACATCACGAATCTGCCCGATTCCATTTCTAACCTGGGAAATCTTAATTCCCTGGTACTCCGATGTTGTTACAAGTTAAGACATCTGCCTTCTTTAGCAGGGCTTAAAGCACTGAAAAAGTTGGATCTTTATAACACAACCATTGATAAGATCCCTCCTCAAATGGAAACGTTAGAAAATCTAACGTATCTTGCTCTACAAGCAGAGGGTTTAAAGGAGCTACCGACCGGAACTCTACCGATGTTTTCTCGTCTCCAATACTTGGCAACAATGATACAGCTAAAAGGAGAAGAAGTAGGCAAATTAAGCAAGCTTGAATTTCTTTCATGCATATTTCTTGATATGGAAGAGTTCAAGAAATATAACTCTACGACCGGAACCAAATGGCCTCAAAACTATATTTGCTCCGTGGGATCGTCTTTGTCTAGAAATGGTTCGTTATTTGGGGTGGAAGACAGGTTTGAGAAACCTGAGGAGCATAACACTTTATACTTTGTTAATTGTGATCTAGAAGAAGCAGACTTTGCAATGCTTCCAATGGACCTCGATTATTTTCTTGTTGAGAAGTGTGATAATCTCAAATGCTTATGCGACCGAACGTCTTTGTTCCATGGAGTAACACTTTGTCACATTTGGGAGTGTCAAGGGATCGAGTGCGTGATCGATTTGTCGTCATCGCCTTCCTACTCATTCAAGAACATCGAGAGGCTAGTCCTTGGAAAACTACGCAACTTGCTTGAACTTGTAAGAGTAGGACCAACATTTGAATCTCCATGTCCTGTCATCTTTTCTCGCCTTACAATGATTTCCTTGGAAAAATGTTCAAGGATGAAGAAGTTGTTTTTGGTTGAAATGTTGCAAGGCCTCCAAAACTTGGAGGATTTGAGGGTTGAAGGTTGCCAAGAAATGGAAAAAATCATAGACGACAATGGAACAAGAAACAGTTCCGACACTACATCACTTGTTCTCCCAAAACTAAGGGAACTGTCCTTATACAGCTTACCAAGTCTGAAAACTATTTGTGGTAATGGTGTGATGATTCCCACAAATTTTCTTCGATATCTTCGAATAACAGAATGTCCTGAACTAAAAAGGATCCCTTTGTTATTTCCCCAGCTTGAAAATGGGGAACCTTCAATTCCTCCATTTTTGAAACGAATCTGTGTAAAGCCAAGAGAATGGTGGGAATCCATTGAATGGGATGATCCTAATGCTATGAATGTCGACCTTTCAACCTTTGTTTCTCATGTTGAATATTTCTAGAATCAATTTTGGACTTTTAGCCCAACTCAGGACTCAAATTTTTCATTTCTAAGCCCAATAACAAATGCTTAAAATATCGAAACATCCTCAGAAAATATCACAATCTAATCTCTGCTTCTCCTGATACTTCCAATGGCGACTTTGTTAAACCCTTCTTCTCTTCTTCTACCTTCAAAACCCTTTCTTCCAACTCGTTTCCAGTTCACTGCACACCCTGTTATCCGAGTGAACTCACTGATTCATCACCTTCCTTCATCGTCGACTAGTCGTCGTCGTGTTATCAAAGCTGCAGCACTTGACAGTGACTATTCATCTAAGAGAAGCAGCAGCAATGAGACCAGGGAAACGATAATGTTACCTGGTTGTGATTATAACCATTGGCTCATTGTTATGGAGTTCCCTAAAGACCCTGCTCCTACAAGAGAACAAATGATTGAGACTTATCTCAACACTCTTGCTACTGTCCTTGGCAGGTGAGACTTTTTTCTTCCTGGGTTTCATGTTTTAAGTTGAAAAACTGAAAAATATGGAATTTTGGTTGGCTGTGAAGTAATTAAGAGTTCCTCTTTGGGTTTCATGTTTTATTTTCTGGGTTTGTTTTTTCTTGTTGGGAAATCTCAAATTTGATGAGATTTTTTGTGGGTTTTAAGAGTTCTGTTTTCCCTTTATGTATCTGTTTGTTTCCCAAGAAATGTTTAAATAATGGGGTAGCTAGTTTGTTTCCATTGGTTTTTTTTTGAAACATAGAAAGGGAATTCCTTTGTTAATTGTATTAAGGTGAGGGGTTTATTATTATAATAATGTATCTTATTGTTTTAGCTTGAAGATTATGAACAAAGATGGAGCCTTGAATTGAATGAAAGAAACAAGATTGAACAATGCATTACTCATAAATGTTCTGAATCATCATAATTAGTAGTTGCCACTAAAGTTAAAAAGCATAATGAAGAGGAAAAGAATTTGCATTTCATCTTGTTATAATGAGTTTCAGACAACATTATAACAGTTCCTCCTTAGAAATTAAGGCTACTTAGGACAGAATCTTTGCCTTAGGACTGTATGTATATCTAGCAACTGTAATGAAGAAATCTCTTATATGATCTCTTCTTTTTTCTCTTTATTACAGCATGGAAGAAGCAAAGAAGAACATGTATGCTTTTAGCACTACAACATATACAGGTTTCCAGTGTACTGTATCAGAAGAAACCTCCGAAAAGTTCAAGGGTAATGTCTTATGCATATTCAGACATGGTCCATGAACCCTCCAAATACATGGAACATAAGTTTAATATTATGTTGTTTGTTTTGGATGTAGGATTGCCTGGAGTACTTTGGGTGCTGCCTGATTCCTACATAGATGTCAAAAATAAAGATTATGGAGGTTGGTTGGTCTAGTTAACTTCAGTCACGCAAAGAAAGTTTTGGTTTCACAGACAGCTAGATTATGGTCATGTAATATAATATGGTTTTTGTGTAATTTTTTAGGTGATAAATATATCAATGGGGAAATTATACCCTGCAAATACCCTACTTATCAACCAAAGCAAAGAAAAGAATCAAAATCTGTGAACAAAAGATATGAGAGGCGAAAAGATGGTCCTCCTGCTGGACAGTTCAGACCAAAGCAGTCAGCAAGTCAATCGGAATCGTCATCTTGACAAGGTACTTTCGACTCTTCATTTTTCGTAAAATATTCGTGTCCAAACATGAATATACTCATATTAGACATATATTCGCATTTCACACTTATATTCGAATCCGTAAAACATTCTTCTATGCTCCTCTTAGTAACGTTGGGTCTTAAAGTCTCATTTTCATCATCAAGCTTTCTTTTTCTTTTGTTGACGGTTCATGAATGGTTGCTGGACAGGGCAAAGCAGATATCAATGTCATTATGCATGTATTGGGAACTCATTGTTGGAGGGTTACTAAATATTTGTTGTATAAATTCTTGTCTGTTTAGGACTTTGTAGTAGTTTTATTGTCGCAGAAATATATCAGTGTTATTTAAAAAAAAAAACATTGTTACAAGTTCAATATGTTGTTTTCATTACCTTTGATCTCAAATCGGATTTATCGATGTTGTTAAGGAGTTAGCCTAGGCATTGCGACTTTGATTAAGTTGGTGCAATTATTCGTGAAATTTTTATTTTAATTTAATCGTACATATTTGAATTTATATTAGATTAATATAATTGTTTGTGCATGTAATATATCAGTGAAATTTGTGCTAATTCGATAATATTATTAATGATTTGTGAAAATAAAATGAAATTGAGATTTCATGTATAAAATCGCATGGAATCAAAGTTTATATACGATATTGCACATTAAATCGAAGTTTATAAGTAATTTTAATATTTATTCTTTTCTTATTTATTAGTTTGTTTTTTTAGGTAATTAATCTTTTAACTCCATTAACAATGTCCAAAAAATATAGGGCACAATGTAAAATATTATTATCAAGCACTGAAATTAAGGATATCATAACTATCTCACTTTTAAAATATATTCATTTAATTATTAGCGTGTTTTGGTTTTAATTACTCATTTTTAAATTTTATATTTTAGTTATTATCATTAAAGAAATTTAATATTTTGATCACTTATATCATTAATGGAGTTTTGATGTGGTATTTTTTATTGGTATAATAATAAATTTAATTATCTCATATTTATAATTTCTATCAATTTAGTCATAATTCTTAAAATCCAACAAATTTAATCATCAACTTTACACATTATATCAATTTAGACTTGATTGTAAAATTTAAATTTTAAATTTTAAAAACTTTTAAAAATTATTTAAACTTTCATTTTCGATAAAAATACATACAAAATTATAAATATATATATTTCTCATTTTCGAACATGACATTGTTTATTAGTAGAGCTAATTGTTCTCATACTTGGCGGTCTCTTATTAAAGTTTGGAATTCATTTACGGATAACAGACGTTGGAGTATTGATGGGCGAACTGTTAATTTTCTTACTGATAATTGGATTCAATGTCTGGGGCCGTTGTGTAATTATGTTAAAAATTCCCCGGTTGATTTGTTAGAGCTTAAAGTTGCAGATTTAGTGGATTCGGATGGTTGGTGGAATTGGAATCCATTGAGACAGTATTTTGATAAGAAGATCTTGAAGTATATAGAAGCATATCCTCCACCGAATGATGAACTTGGCAAAGATAGATGTGTTTGGAAGAATAGTTCGACTGGTAGATTTTCTGTTCGAGATGCATATAAGGGTTTTGTTCAGCTGGAAAACTCTACTAATATAGATAATTGGAAGAATGTTTGGAGAAATAATTTTCCCCCAAGAGTCTAGCACTATATATAGCTGGTTTTGAGACAGGGTTTGTTGACAAATCAGCAGGAGAGGGTGAGGAGGTGAACGTCTGATGATAACAGTTGTTCAATTTGTGGTGGAAGCCAAGAATCTATGGTTCATATCTTGCGACATTGTCTCTCTAGTGCAGGTATGTGGTAAAAACTAATTCCCTCAGTTTACATATCTCAGTTTTTTTGGGATGAATATAATAGATAGGATAACTGTTAATCTAGAAAATAATGTTGGTTTACATGTTGGTAGTATAGAGTGGGGAATATACTTTGCTGTTTTGTGTTGGTTCTTATGGAAAAATAGGAACAGTGTTTTATTTCAACATGATAGTGTCTATCCGGAAGAGATTCTTTGGAGGATTGAAAGTCTTGCTACTAATATATGTAGTACGATGAGAACCGATAACCTAAAGTCACACAATCAAAGTATTTATGTAAAGTAGAATCCTCCAAAGAAGGGTTGGGTCAAAGTTAACACTGATGGAGTGTTAAATGATAATGGGAACTATTCCACCATAGGTGGTGTCTTACGTGATTTTCATGGTAATTGGATGGTAGGATTGTACCGATTTGTTGGAAGATGTCCAAGTCTCACAGCTGAATTATGGGCAATATATCATGGTTTACATGTAGCTTGACATAGAGGTTATTCTGAAGAGTGACAGCAAAATAGTGATTAATATGCTAAATGCAGATTCTGAGAATGTTATGATAGCCTCGCTCATTCGAGGTATTAAAGTAAAAAGTAGGCAGTTCTCGATGGTCAAATTTTAATATGTATTTAGAGAAGTTAATATGTAGCTGATTGATTGTACAGCAAAAACATATCTTGAAAATGCTTTAGAGTTAGTCATATTTGAGTTATCTTTGAATAATGTTAGGAAGATATTATTAGATGATAAAGCTTAGAATTCTTATGTAAGGACTAATGGGTCTTAAGGCCGCTTATGGTCTTCTTCTTCTATAAAAAAAAATGGTAATTTTATAAATAAATAAAAAACAATTTAAGAGAAAAAAAATCTATGAAGAAGACTCAAGTAGGTTCAACTTTTCTTTTTTCTCAACATTGATGACCACTATATTCAAGTTGAGTTAAAAACTATAACCTGGGGTAAAAAGGGTAAGAATTGATGGTTTTTGGTTGTTTGCCATAATGAGTTTATTTACGTTAGAGGTTATGCTTGAGGGTGAGCATATTTGGAGATATATAGGTGAAGATGAGATCTTGGAGACCCAATAGATGGTCATGTTGACAGCTCTATTACCTAACCTAGTTCGATGGCATAATATGAAAGATGTGAAAATTGAGGAGTTCAAAGTAAGGGTGTCATCGGTGCTAGTAGCTGTGGCCAAAGATGGTGCCTAGCACTCCACAAATTTGGCTATGACTAAAGACCAAAGCCAAACATATAATAAATAAATTATTATTTATAAAATGAAACTAAAGATGGAAAAGTTTGGATTTGGTTTAAGTCTTATTTGTGGAGTTTTTTAAACATATTTTATTTTATAAAATTATTATTTTAAGAATAAAATTCATGTTAAAAATGAAAATTGGGTATTTTATTATTATTATTATTATTATTATTATTATTATTATTATTATTATTATTATTATTATTATTATTGCATATGCATTTTTATAAAATCTTACGTATTTTTATCAAAAATGAAACTTTTAAAAAATTATTTTTAAAATCAATACTAAATTGAAATCATGTGTAAAGGTGGGGGTTAAATTTGTTGAATTTTTAGAATTAAGACTAAACTGATAGAATCTATAAAATTAGAGAGTTAAATTTGTTATTATACCAATAAAATTATCACATTAGCAATCCATTAGTAATTTAACGGATGAATGACCAAAATATTAAATTTTTTAACGTTAGTGACTAAAATAAAAAAATAAATATAAGTGATCGAAACAAAAATATGTTTGGTGATTATTTATAGAATTTACCCAAAAATATATTGTAACTTTCTTTCTATAACTTAAAAAACTACTTATATATTATACGACTAAATTTATTATTTTAAATTATTTTAATTATTTTAATTATTTTCACTCATATAAAATGAGTAGTGCAATATCTAGTTTTTTTAAATTAATTATGAGTATTTAAAAATAAAATGAAATCATAAAAAAAGTCAAAAATGCTTAATTGAACAGAAGATCTTTAAATTATGTCGTTTGTTTGAGTTAAGTACTTAAATTTTTTGGTCAAACTAGGTACCTAAACTTTATTCCATAACGAAACTAGCCCTCACTATTATAATTTTTATAAAGGTTGATTGTATTATGATATACAATTTTATATCAAATTTTAAAACTTTGAATGTGATTAGCAAATGTATACTTTATTTTAAAATATAATAATATTATTATTATTATTATTAAAATTTTAATTTTTTACAATCTTTTTCAATTTCTAATGATTTTATAATTTTCTACAATATTTTACAAATTCTAATATTTTTATAATTTTATTACTTTTTACTATTTTTAAAAATATAAAATATTTTTTATTTTGTAAAAAAAAATTAATATTTTATAATTCTTTTATATTTTTAAAGATTTTTAAGGGTATCATCATAATATTAACGTATGTCACGTAACGATTTATAATTGGTTGAATATCTAATCAATATTTTTAACGGTCGAAAGGATGATTCAAGAATGTTCGGTAACTTTAAAGACTGAATTGAAAACAACTAATAATATCTAAAATGAGAAAAATAATTTACTTCAACTAAAATGTACACACTCAATTTTTTTTATTATTTTAGTGCTTATATTATGAGCCAATAGATTTTCTAATTGATCCTAGAGAAAAGAGATTGGCCTTAGGAACAAATAGCGTTGGATTCCATGACAGAAAGAAAGAGGTCACGGGAAAAAAATCACGCCTGTGGACCTGCACGGCCCACTCGTGGGCCTATAAAATCTGCTTTTACGGTTTTGCCCGTAGCCACTCCTTCCACCACACAGAAATACACCTCGTGACCAACCCACCATCCGGAAAGTGCCAAGTTGCAGTCACCCATGGTCCGCGTCTGTCAAACCGTATGGCTGCCTCACCTTCATTTGGTGCCCTGCTCGTAACGAAATCATTGCCCCCTCCACAAACTCAGAATTATGTCTGGGTCATTTCTGGTTACTGTCCCACTCTCCTGTCCCCAACTGGCCAAGAGGTAAATAAATTAAAACATATATTATATATGAAGCCAATACTTTTAAGTTATTACAACAATAATGATTTATTGATCTAAAATATAATGGTATGTTTAAATGGACGATGTATTTTTTGTTATTAGTGTACAAATAGTGTAAATATTGTAATAATAATATAATATTTGATAAAAATAAATTAAATATATCGCATTTTACCGCTCATCTAAACTCACTTTAAGATTAGTTAAAAATTTACATTTATAATAGATACAATTATATGAATAAATTTAATGATTAAATTATTAAAATATATAGTTATACAAAATATTATAAAATTGTGCAAAAGTACAAAATAGTTTTACACTATTGTAATCACTCATAATATATATATACAAAATTACAAGTTTTTTATATATATATATATATATATGAACATACAAATATAACAAGTTGTAATGTATAGAAAAAGAACATGAGAGACAAATATGACATACATGAATAAATGCATGAAGACTCATAATAAAGATGCAAGAAAAAATGTGAAAATCAGAGCTGTGGAGGGTATAATTACATGTTTGACCTTCACTTACTAATCTGACTACATGAAAGTTGCTGTCTGTTTTGAGTTATGGAGTGACAAAAATGGCCTTTCCTTGTCTAAATTAACCCTAATTTATGATCACTAGAATTAGGGTTTAAGAGTTGGTGATAATAACTTTGATTTGCCTTGGAGCACCATCCTAATTGTGATGAGATTCGAACAACAAAGATTGTGATTGATTCATCCTTCGGTCCATATAACAATTTGGTTAGGGACCATTTCAAACACAATTTGTTTATAAGGTATAAAAATAGTTTATTATATTAATTTCAAATTGGTTATTCTAAAAAATATAGAGTAATTTAATCTTTATTAATTTGAAAGTGAGCAACTAGGGCAATTAACCACAATTTAATATTTTCCATAAAATTTACATGATTTTTATTGGTATAATAATAGATTTAACCTTCAAAATTTACACATTTTATCAGTTTTGTTATAATTCAACAAATTTACCTCGCAACATTTGAGCAAATGTTGATATTGAATTCGTTGATTTTTTTAGAATTAAGACCAAAAATACAAAATATGTAAATTGAAGGTTAAATCTTTATTATATCAATCAAAATTATGTACAATTGACAGAAGACATTAATACGATTAATTATATTTAATTGTTCACTTTTGAAATTAATAAGGTTTAAATTACTTCAATTTTTTTTTGAAATTACTAATTTACTCAATTTTAAATTTAAATTTGTTGATACACGGTATCAACAGAAGTGAAAAAGGGAAACAAAATAATCTTGAAGAAGGCTGAGAGTAGAGAAGAAGAAACTTTCCCAGGAAGAAAATAAAAAGTAGTTTATCTAGCCTCCTCCCCAAATGGAATGATTGGGGCTACTTAAATTATGAATATTTCGAGTTGGATAATGGAGTCAAGTTATTATATATTTTATTATAAATAAATTTAAAAAAAAACTCATGAGTTGTGCCTAACCCCACAATTTACCTTTGCATTTGTAGGAATATTAGAGATTCATAAACCATTTAAGTAACTTTAATTGTATGGTTTTTTTTAGTTTAATTAAGATAGGAAAACATTATAGATGCTATCCAATCTAAGATTCCAAATATTTTGTTTTTAGTTATTCTATTATTTTCCAGCATCCACATGACATATACCAAATTCTATAATTATGGGTATGAAAACAAGTCAAATAATGCAAATAATTTTGGACAACATCATACTCAGTGGACCACACCATGCCTATTATGGTCTTACCACTTATATATCAACACTATAACTTACTAACATTATATATGTCAACACAACAAATTTTAATCTATGTCATCACCTTACAACAACCTAACATTCAATTCATGTTCTTTATTTCCATCAAAATGACAATTCATAAATGCATGTCCCTCTAGTTTTTCTATTCTACATAATATAAATTATTAAATTATGTAAAATTTTCAATAATAATCATTATTTTTTTTTTTAGTTTAGGTTTTAAATGTCATATCCATTCGACGTGAACTAAATTTTAAACACGTATACTTTTGATATAGATTATTTGGACTTGACATGTTGAATAAAATAAATAATTTTTTAAAATTTTAATGACCACCAAAGGCGAATTCAAGGGTCGCAAGAATGGTATTATAAATTAATGTATGGTAAAATTCAAATTTACCCCTAAAATGAAAACAATTGTATTTAGTTTCTTTAAAATGATGAAATCATATACCAATTCATACTAAAATTACACTTTAATCTCTTAAAAAAAATTAGAATTTTGACTCTGTAAAAAATTCTAGATTCTCCCTAATGACTTCCTTTTTAAACATTTAAAATCTAAATTAACATATAGCAAAAAAATGATAACTAAATTGACAAAAAAAGGACTTAATTGATAGAAGAAGTAATACTTTAAGGAGTAAATAAAGATATTCCAAAATTTAAGAAACACATCGAGTGTAATTACCCCTACTAATTGATGTCATGTTGTGTTATACCAACCAAGGGCAAAAGAGTCATCTCTCATAATTTTTAAAACAATATTTTAATGAAATACTCATTTTTCCACATATTTTTGTTTTCATCCGCTTCTCCCATCTCCTCTAATAAGCTAACACACCCATTTTCCTCCAAATACCTTTCCATTTTCCCCATCTTTTTTTTTCTTTAATCTCCTTTTATCTTTTCCATCTTTCTATGCAAATTCGAATATCATCCATGGCAGTTCCCAGCAGTACCATAAAAACCAGACCGTATTCAACAAAACAACACCTTCATTTCTTCTTCTTCATAATAATATTTTCCTTCCTCTTTTTACCCTCTTCTTTTTCATCCTCTTCTCCTTCAATCCACGATCTTCTCGTTTCGAGAGGGTTACCGGCAGGTTTGCTCCCAAAAGAAGTGAAATCTTATACCCTTTCAGACAACGGAACCCTGGAAGTGTTGTTGGACGAACCCTGCTTGACGAAGTACGAGAATAGGGTGTTTTTCGACAGTGTAGTGAGGGCTAACCTTAGCTATGGAAGCTTGATTGGGGTTGTCGGGTTAAGCCAAGAAGAACTGTTCCTTTGGTTGCCTGTTAAAGACATCATCGTTAATGACCCGACATCTGGTCTCATCTTGTTTGACATTGGACTTGCTCACAAACAGCTTTCTTTGTCTCTTTTCGAAGATCCTCCTCTCTGTAAACCTCAAGGTATATATCAATGTCTTCCTTTTTCATTTTCCATTTTTTCTTCATTTAAGTTACATTATGAAATCAAATAAGAATAAAATTTCCAACAACATAATTTATTTGGATAATTAAAAACAGCTTTGGATTTTTAATGTTTCCAGTTACATTCATTCAGTGTGAGTCTGTGGCTTCTGTTTTCTTTCTTTGTCAGTTCCTTTTTTTTTTTTTTTTTTTGTCTTTTTTTCCGGTTAAAAAGTAGAATTTTTATAATATAAATACAAAATAACTTTATTATTTATATTTTAAAAATATTAATTTAAATATATTGAATAATAAGCATTTTTTTTTCTTTTGTTTACTTTTTTTATTTGAAGGACTAATAAATAAATATTGTTTTTTTTTCAGGAATATTGAAGAATAATGTGAGGAAGGAGAAAGGATTTGAGGAATTAGATAGGGAAAAGATAATCCAAATGCTAGTGTCAACTTTGGTTTTGTGTTTTCTTTTTACTAATTGTATACTAAAATATAAGTAATTTTAGGAGTTGTAATTAAAGAAGTGACTTGTTGGAATCTAATTTCCTAATCAAATTAGAAGGTTTATTTTTTTAAATTTTCCTTTTAATCCATTTAAGATTACAACCAAAGCAATTAATAAATTCTTATTTATCTCTCCACTACAATAATTCATCATTTTCAACTTTATTTAAGAAAAATATCTCCTCTTAATTATATTTTTTCTTTATTTATTATTTTAATTTTCTCCCGAATATTGAAAGAACCAAATTTCCTAAAATATTTTAATTTTATGATGAAATTTGGTGAGAAAATTAGAATAAAAGGATAATTTTTCAACTAAAAAGAATTAAACCCAAATGTATAGATTTAGGTAGATGTGAATCATTTTGCCATTATAATTTAAAATTTCTCATCTAATAAAAATATCGTTATTGTTATTAGTTTTGAACTTGTGAAAATGCTTTAAGCACTGCAAATATTTTATTAAAAGGAAGAAGAAGAAAGCCTTTTTCAAGGCGAAATTTGTGTTGTTGGTTCATATACCTATAAAAACACTTCTCTTGCTTGGATTTTATTACCATATAATATAATATAATATAATAAAATATATACTACAAATAATATATTTGCTCCATTTTAAAGAACTAATGAGGCTTTACCTATATATTAAAATTTAGGGTAAATTATTAAAATAGTTATTTATATTTAAAATGTTACATATTAGTTATATTATAATATTTTAGTCATTAAACTGTTAATTATTTTTAATAGTATAACGGAAGCGACGTGGCATATTAAATTATTATTTCAAATAAAAATTTTAAGTTAATTTATACAATCGATTTTTATATTTTTTTTTTTTTTTTTTTTTTTATTCTCTTTTGCTTTTCCTTTGTTTTCCTTTCTTCTTTATCTTTTTAACAAAATTTTTAATATTTTCTATTTGTTACAACTAACCCTATATATTTTATTTTTTGAATAATTTAATTTTTTAGAGTGAAACGAACTTTTGAACTAATTTTAAAAATTTTGAGTATCAACCTTATATAAATATATGAGTTTTCCTCTTACTTTACAAAAACAAAAAAAAAAATTTAAAAAAAAGTCGAAATTTCAACATATACAAATAAACAATCCAATATGAATAGTATTAAAAGAAAAATACAAAATTGATTAATAAAAAATAGGGTTATGGATGAAGGTTATAATTTTACGCGGGAAAGGTAGGTCCAATGTCCTAATGTTAGAGTATCGTTAAAAGAATAAATGTAGGGTACATGATTGTGATCCATTTTTTTTATTGATGCGCTTGGATTTTTTGGTTCTCTTTGGCATTATCACATAGTCTTTGCATGCCTCTTGGGATCCCATCCCCCAGCCCCCGCTCTTTTTAATTTTATTCTCTTTTTCGATTTAATATACCTTTTCTTTGTGGGGGCAGTTCCCTTTATTATTTTAAATTCCTCTTCAACACTAAATTATTGCTTTAAATTGATTATGTAATAGATATTTTCGGCTAATTTATGTATATGTGTAGTTTTTTTTTTTTAAATTGGTCAAGTAAGTTGTTTTTTTTCAAGATTTAGAGACAGAGGTGAATTCAAGGGCTTAGTAGGGGTCTCGCCCCCTTAAAATAAAAAATCTTTCATTTAGACTCATTAAAATTTTTAAAATTTTAAATTAGTAAAGATAAAATGACACATTGGTCCTCCTAAAAATATAAAAATTTGATTTAATATTTTAAAAATTATAAAGATATAAACTATTAAAATTGTGAAATTATACTTTTACTATCGTAAAACATTACAATTTAATTTTGGCCCCTAAAAAAATTTTTTAGGTTCTCTCTTGTTTAGGGAGATAGGTTGATTTTGGAGAGAGTATGTGAAAGCACGTCCAGCTGAATAAGCTTTTGTTGACATTTCAGGAAAATGCGTCCAGCTGGAAGTGTTTTCTGAAAAGCTTTTTTAACAATCGTACAGAAAGCACGCTCAGCTGGACATGCTTTTCATACTCTCTCTCAAATTGGTCTATTTCCCTAAATCTAAAAAAAAAAACTATTTGACTAATTAAAGAAAAAATATGACATATATGACTCATTTGGCCAATATTTCCTCTTTGTTTTTTAATCTATGCAATATTTATAATACTAAAAAAAAGGTTTTAATTGAGGGTTTAAGGTATAAGAAAGAAGCACGAAGTTAACTTAAAATTCCAAGAGTCCAAGTTTGGGCTTATTCAAGATAAAAATTATGTTGTAGGGTGCTTTTCCTTTTTAATTTCAAATTCTATTATTTTTGCTCCAATTTTATTAAAAATATTAAATCAAACTCTATAATAAATGGGTAAAATACCCAAATATACAAAAAAATAAAATAAAATTTACGGAAAAGGACTATTTTTTTGAAAATTTATGGAAAAGGGTCATTTCCCCACAAAACGCGTCCACATCAGCACGTTTTGTGGGGAAAAACTAGGAAAGTGCGCCCTTGGGGATGCGCTTTATGCCACATCAACAAAAACGCTTGACGACGTGGGACGCTTTCTCGATGTGGCACAAAGCGCGTCCCCAGGGGCATGCTTTAGCCCTACAACGGTCAAAAAATAAACCTATAAAAATCCCTCCAACCCTTTTATTTTTTTCACACTTTAGTCCTTACTCATTCTTCTCTCAAATTCCTCTCAAATTTTTCTTTAAGTCCTTGAAACTTCCTCCTGAAATTTTGAAATAGTCCTTTAATATTTACAAAAAGCCATTTTTAATTTTTTAATATATTTTTTGAAACTTTTAAAATTTTCGATCAGATTACCAATGGTCGGGAATTAATTCGTCTGACAACAAGCACATCTCCGTCGATCAAATGCAAATGGTAAGTTTTAATTTTAATTTTTAATATTATTTAATATTTTTAGGTTTATGCAATTTTAATTAATTTTATTTTATAATTTTTTAAAAGTCGTAGATCGGTGTTGCAATGTTATATTCGTAATATGCATGGTCCTCCATCGCCGCTGATCGAGAATTACTCATGGAAGTGGGTTTTTGGCACGTGGCCACGATAGGTGGGGTTTAAGTTGGAGCCGATTTTGATCGGTCGTTGATAAAGAGGTGGAGACCGAGACGCACACTTTTTATCTTCCATGCGAAAGTGTACCATCACTCGAAGATGTGCGATTGCTTGATTGGGATTCTTGGTGGGCGAGTCAGAGTCACCGGGTCCACAACTTCTACCGATTGGATGGTCGTATGCTACGAGCTTCGGGTGCCATTCGAATAACATTCATGGAGGTCGGATCGAGATGGTCCGTTACGAGACACGTTCCCTAAGCCAAATGAAGGTTTGACCGAAATAGAAAGAATACGGTATGCTCGGGCATATATTCTTGAGATAATTGAAGGTTATCGATCTTGGACCTATCTAGAAACCTCATACACTTGAGATGGTCATGAAACTTGTTGATTTTAGAAGCGGCGGTGAATTGAGTTGGGGTCCGTTGTCTTATCGAAGTTGTATCGGAGATGTGCGGGCGACACTACCGAGTAAAGCGAAAATCGGAGGTTGCCTATCACTACTACGATCATGGGCACGGTTTCAATTTTCATTTTACGTCCTCGACTCGACCACTATATTCATTCCCACTGATAATGAGGTAAATTTAATGTTATATTTTATAATTATTACGTAGATTTATAGTATAATTGTATGCTAAAAATTTATTTAATTAGATGGAACCATTCGGCGAATTATGCTAGAATACCTACCTCGCTTGAAGATATACGGCTTCTATTGGACCAACGGTCAAAATCACAAGTAAGTTTCGAATTTCGTATTTATAATTTAGTATTTCATATTTAGTGTTTAGTATTATGTATATAACTAATATTTTGGTAATGTTAATATAGTTTCAATGGACACCGTACGAGGATCCGAGTAATTGAGGCGATAATTCCGGAGGATTTCTTGTAAAATTCAAACATTTGGCACGTGAAGGTCCCATTGATCAATTATAACCGTGGAGATGCACCATCAAATCGGGTTCTACGACAATTTGAGAATCGTGCTCGATGAGATGAGTACAAAGTGGACTTACTGGCGATTAACACGGATTGGCCAAGATTTTGGTCAAGATATATCGAAATGTGGGAGAACCCAGATAATTATTTACCTATCCGGAACCATTGTCGTTCTGAGTTAGCGTGTGTCTTAAATACATGCCATGATTTAGGATCTATGGTGTCGTATTTGTTGTCCGAAGAAGAGAGGCGACAACAACCGTCAACAAAGGGAACGTCGGGGCCCTTTAAATCCAAGGAGAAGGGTGATGAGGCGGGGCCATCAACAGCAACGACACGATCCATCGGGCCCATCAACAATCTTAAACATAGTCACGGGCCCATCGTTTAGCGTAAGCGACATCGACATCACGACCTTTAGCTTTTATGCGGTGCGTGCCCTAGCCCTTATATGTATCTTAACCTATATATGTTTCCTTTGCCGGCCCCACCCAAAGTTGGAATGCATGGCGGGTTCGAGTCCGTTTCGACTACTCCGATCGACCACCGATCTTGAAGCCATCGTCGCGTGAGGGATCACAGGATGTCTTGTGGGAGCACTTCTTTTACCGATCTCCTTCGCCATACGAGATTGAGACACCCGCCGTGGTTTATACAAACACCTCGGTCATTATTTTATGAAGTTGGGTCATCCTCGCAACACCCATAACTGCACTCCATCTTTGGAGGAACTGGAATCCCTCACCGAGATTCAACGACCCATTGAAGCTAAAAGAAAGAGGAATCCAATACAGAATCGCAAACCACCCCAGTGTGGCATTGATTCGACCAAGCATCAACATTGATTCGGATGAGCTTTTTATTTTTAAATTATAATAATTTTTTATTTTTAATAAAATAGAAGTTGTTTTTATTTGTGTTTATAATTTAATTTTAAGATCTTCACTAAAATAAAAGATGTTTATTTTTGTATGTAATTTAATTTGAATTTTTAATAAAATAAAAGTTATTTTTATTTTTAGTTTTTTAATTTAGTTTTAATATATTTAATAAAATAATAGTTATTTAATTTTTTATTGTAATTTAATTTTAATATCTTTAATAAAATAGAAATTGTTTAATTTTTTATTGTAATTTAATTTTAATATATATAATAAAATAAGAAGTTGTTTTTTTTTTTTTTTTATTTTATTGTAATTTAGTTTTAATATATTTAATAAATAAGATATTTTTGTTTTTTATTTTTGTAATTTAGTTTTAATATATTTAATAAAATAAGTTTTTTATTTTTATTTTTTGTAATTTAGTTTTAATATATTTAATAAATAATAATTTTTTTTTTTTTTTTTGTAATTTAGTTTTAATATATTTAATAAATAATAATTTTTTTTTTTTGTAATTTAGTTTTAATATATTTAATAAATAAGAATTTTTTATTTTTTATTTTTTGTAATTTAGTTTTAATATATTTAATAAAATAATAGTTGCTTATATGTTTTTATAATTTAATTTTAATATCTTTTATAAAATAGAATTTGTTTAATTTTTTTGAAATTTAATTTTAAAAATAAAAGTCCAATATTTGTAATTTTATTGTAACTTAAAAGTTTTTTTCAAAATTAGTCCTTCTACAAAAGTTCACCGTTTTCATCAACAAAGGAAGTATACAAAACAAAGGGAAATGTAGTAATGAGGAAGTTTATTGACAAACTCGTTTTTTATTTTATGTTGGTTATTATGGAAAAATTGAAATATTTATGTTTTTTTTAATTGTCATAATTATGTATAAAAGCTTATGGATATAGGTATTATTTGGATGAGGAGTTATGTAAGGACGATTTCTAACCTGTTGCATCATATTCCTATGGTCACTGTTACGATTTCGTCACCACCAGATAGAGGATGGATTGAGCTTAATATGGATGGGGTAGTGTAACCAAATAGTTTGAATGTATCTATTGGAAGAGTGTTTAGAGATTTTGGTGTGAATTGATTGTTTGGTCATTTGATGATGATGGGTAATGACACAATTTTTAGAATCAAAGCAAGGGTTGTTTAGAAGGTCTACACTTAACATAGGACAAGGGTTTTAGACAATTAGACCTAAAATTTGATAATGTTCGTGGAGCTGATAGTAGATTGGTGGAGCTATGCCTAATACATCGATTGCGTCCACGTGAGAGCTCTTTTCAGTACCCCTGCTGACAGTGCATCCTGCTTGAAGCGTTTTGGCCACTGTTTGTTCAGAAACGTCTTCTTAAAATTATTTTGCCATATACAACTGTAAAAAAAATTCAAATAATTTTTTTTACTAATATATTTTGCCCAAAACCCTAAATATATTTTTACTAAAGCCTAATTAATCCTAATTAACCCTAATTAAATTTCCCCTAAAAATCTTAAAACTAACGACCCTAAAAAATCATAAACCCTAGCCCAAAAACCTTAAAATTCATACCCTAACGCTAAAAACGGCTGGAAAGGCAAGACGGGGAAGAGGGCAAAAGCAAGACTGGGACGCGCTTTATGCCACATCAAGAAAGCGTCCACGTTAGCAATCTTTTCTTCGATGTGGCACAAAGCGCCCCTAATAAGCGCGTTTTCATGGTTTTTCCCCACAAAATGCGCTGACGTGGACGCATTTTGTAGGGAAATGACCATTTTCCGTAAATTTTCAAGAAACCAGCCTTTTTCCGTAAATTTTTTTTTTTGGAATATTTGGGTATTTTACCCATTATAAATGATGTCAAAATTCATTAATTATTAATAAAGAAATATAATGGTTTTTTTTTACTCTCTAACTTTATAAAAAGAATTATTTTAACTTTCCATTTTTTTTTTGTCTCTTTTAACTTTTGAACTTGCATTATTTATCAAATCACCAAAAATAGATATGTCATACATGTGGATTACCATGTGCATGCCACATTAGCTATTAATTAATTTTTAAAATTAAAATATTTTAAAAATAAAGATATATTTTATATTTTTAGTAATTTTAATTATTTTAATATTTTAAAATAATTTTTAATTTTTTAAAATTAATTAATTATTGATATGATATCCACATTATCTTTTCTATCTATTTAGATGTTTTGATAGATAATATAAATTTAAAGACTAAAAATAATTTTAAAAAGAAAAAAAACTAAAAATATATTATTTTTTTTTGTAAAATTAGAGGACTAAATAGATTATTCTTCCTAATAAAAAAGGTAGGGTAGTACCCCACCAAAAATTTGATTTCATGGAATATAAAACCCATAAAAGCCACAACAGAATCCACATCCAACGAAGCTTAAGAGTATGAATGTCAGTAAAGACATAACTTTCCCCGACTAATCAACATTAATTAAACTAAGCCAACTATTCTATTATTGTAATTAGGGTAAATTACACATATAGTCACCTAATTTTTAAAATTTTCATTCTAGGCATTCAATAAAAAAAAAGTTCGCAATTTAAGTACCTACATTATATAGTTTAGTCATTTTAGCCACTCCCGTTAAAATCACAAACAGCAAACTATCGTGACAGTTAAAAAATTGATTTAATAATAAATTTAGCCCTCAACTTTAAATTATTTTATCAATTTAGTCATAGTTTTAAAAATCAACCTTAAAATTTATAAATATTCTCAATTTAATCCAATTTTTAAAATCCCACCCAATAACAAGCGAAGGTCTAAAGAGCAGTAATCAAGGGTGAAGAAGCAACCAAGTTAAGTGAATTTGTGTTTTTGCAACAATGAATGCCCTTTCAACTTTTAACCTTACATCTTGAAGCCGGAAGCTGGTCAGCGGGTGTGCACCCATACGATAAATTTCTTTTTTATTTGGGCAACAGAAAGAGGTGAAGGGCTCAAATGTAGGGTTAATTTTTTTAAATTATGACTAAATCTATATAATAGGTAAAAGTTTAGGGTTAAATTTATTATTATATCAATTTTTTTAACTGTAATGTTAACTTACCATTTATAATTTTAACGAGAGCGATCAAAATGATGGGAGTATATTTGAAATTTCGCTTTGCTTGTCTTCTTTTTTCATGTCTGTATTTTCAAGAAGGGAACCTGGGGTGTTGGTTCCTTCCTTTGGTGGGTTAGTTTGTCGTTTCATATGGATGAACTTGTGAAACGGTTAGGTTTCTAATTATTTTTTAAAAGTACATGTATTAAAAGGAATAAGAGGCAATGGAGGAATTTTATAAGAAAAGTTTCTAATTATTTTTAAAATATTATCTTATTAATTGATAAATTTATTTGTGAAGTGTAAAATATTTTTGTGGGTGTTTTGGTGCTGAACCATCCAAAATGATTGGATTTTCATTGTAATATAGGTAGTCCATGGATTAATTTTGTTACTGAAAATGGAGGGGTAAATTTTATTTTATATGAAATATAGAATTAATTTATGACCCCACTTGATTGTTTCTAAGTATATTTGATGTTGATATCTAGCCTACTTTCATTTTATCTCATTTTATCATCATGATGTAGATGAAAATAATTATATTAGATATTTATTAACAATCGAATGAAAATTACATATTATTTTAATTGGAGATTTTGAGTGGAGACAATAGATTTGAAGATGATATGGAATTAAAATAATAGACTTCGAGGTGCGGGTGATATTTTCTAAAGAGAATAATTTGCCCCCACACAAAGTTGTTAGAAGGTTATAACAAAGGCCCTCCCGAGATATAACGAAGCTTTTTGATTTCCTTTGATTAGCAAAATCGAGGAATTCTCAAACTCTTACTCTAATTTTTGAAATTAGATTGACTATACTAATAATATTTTTGAGAACCATAATCATCTATTTATGTGCACTTAATGAACACTAGTGAAGAGCTATAACTTTTCGTATTAGACATACTTCTTAGAAGAAACATGTCTAATGAAAATTAAATATATCCATTGGATGAATGAATCATCACTTTCTAATCCGAATAAGTGCTCATGCATCATACTAAGTAATCTATTAAAATATCTAATGAATTTGCAATCTATAATTTCCAACAACTTTTATTGAAATAGTAAAATTAAGGTGTGTACATTTAGTGTTTTAAATTCAATTCACACAGCAAGTAGAATATATAAAATAAAAATAAAATATACATCAACAAAAGTTATACCATACATAAAAAATGTTAAGCTCCATCAATGATTCAAACATAATCGATAGCAAGATAAATTGTATTTTTAATATATTTATTTTTGGTTAAATATCGAATATAATGCTATTAAATTTGAGTTTTTTTTATCAGGAATGAAATTGGTCTGTTGAATTCAAACTCTTAAAAAAAAGTGTTAAATTGGAACAAAAATCAAAGATGAGGCTTGATTGAAGAGTTAAAGATTTAAAAAAGTGGCATAAAGGTTCAATGATTTTTATATTGTTAAAATTCTGTAATTAATTTGAATTTAATCTCTAGTTTAAATTTAATTTTAAAATTTTGATTTATTTAGTAATAATATTTAAAAATTCTAACTAAATTTTAACACTAAAGCTTTGTATAAATAAATAGTGGCCACAGTCAATTAAACACACATTTTGGCCTTCCACATTTAATAAATTCTTTATATTTTTTTCCCTTTCCTGCATCTCTGCGTTTTCTATTCTGCTACTTCATTTTTTTTCCTTTTATTTTCAATCTTTATTGGTTTAATTTCCTTTAGAGCCCCCTTCCCTTTCCACTTTTCACAGTTCCATTTAGACTATTTATTTTCAAGTATGATTCTTTTCATGATTAACTAAACCCCTATTTAACTTTAACCCGAAATTGCTCCCAACAAAACAATTGTGAGATACGAACTCGCTAAAAAAAAGACCTCTCAAAGCAGTATTTCTATCTCTCCGATAAATGGGATAGTACAAATTCATCCCTTAAAGTTGATTCAGCTTCGATTCAAAAAGTGCTCGTTGGGTTGGAGTTGTTTCGCATACAGTTGAGAAGTCGAATCGACCGTGCTGTGTTCGAATTCCCGCAAACAAATTGGTGTGTCTAGGTGGAAAAAGCCAGTTGGATTCCATCAAGGGAGATAGAGATCAGATTTAAACCACCCACGCGGTTGAGGCCGTTGATTCGAGTTGGGCTTTTCAGATCGCAAGGCTGTCGAAATCTTGAATTGCGAACACCTATATCGCAGTTAGAAATTTGGCAATAGTCAGTTTGTAAGTCGTATCGGATCGACTACATAAGGAAATGTTGGCGGTCAGGACGTTCTTGGTCGATATAATCAACTTATCGCTTGGAAGGAAAAATATACTTCAAGGATCGATTTAAGATTGGTGTACACTGAGGCTAAGGCTAAGCTTCAAAATATATTTTATTTATCCATTTAATTTTATTTCGCTTAATTTATTTTGCAATCACATTTTTACTTTATTTTATATACATATTTTTTCCTCCTTTTAATATTATTATCTTATTCACTAAACCCCCATTTTTATTTTTCAACATTGCAACGCACTAGTTGTAGGCACGATTGTTACCATGACAGTAATTCTGGTCACGAGAAAAGGTGAAATTAGACAACCAGTCCCTGTGAATTCGACCCTACTTCTCTATACTGCTATATACTGTTATTTTGTCGTAGGAATTTATATTTGGTGGTTTTCACTCCTATCAAATTTTGGCGCCGTTGCTGACTGGTAAAAATTTCTAATTTTTGTTTGTTTTCTTATGACTAGGTCAGAATCGGGGACTTTAACATTCGAACCAGAAATAGAAAAGTTGGCTCGAACACTTTAAAGAGAAGCTATTCAGTGCAATAAACAACCACAACCTGACTTTAAACAAAGATATTACACCAAAGATATTTACTCATCTGAAGATTCAGACGAAATGACGGATCAAACTATACGCCAACTTACAGCTTCACTAGATGAACAATAACCACTATTCATAACTTATCCGGCGGGTGAAACACCGTTCGAGTTAAAATCAGGATTAATACATTTATTACCTACTTTCTGCTGTTTGAAAAACAAGAACCCCCACAGTCATCTGAAAGAATTCCACATGGTCTGTTTAAGCATGAAACCAGAAGGAGTAACCTTAATTGAGGATTAAATAAGTGTGAGGGTTCATGCTTAAACAAACCATGTAGAATTCTTTCAGATGTGTGTAAGGGTTCTTATTTTTCAAACCGCGAAAAGTAGGTGTATTAATCCCGACTTTAACTCGAATGGTGTTTCACCCGCAGGATAAGTTATATATAGTGGTTGTTGTTCATCTAGTGCAGTTATAAGTTGGCATATAGTTTGATTTGTCATTTCGTCTGAATCTTTGGATGAGTAAATATATTCGGTGTAAGATTTTTCTTCAAAGTCAGGTTGTGGTTATTTATCGCGTCGAATAGCTTTTCTTCGAAGTGTTTGAGCCAACTTTTCTATTTCTAGTTCAAATGCTAGAGTCCTCGATTTTGACCTAGTCATAAAGAAAACAAACAAAAATTAGAAATTTTTACTTGTCCCCTATAATGGTGCCAAAATTTGATGGGCGTCGAAACCACTAAATATAAATTCCTATGACAAAATAACAGTAAATAAGTATAAAGCAGTAGGGTCGAATCCACAAGGACTAGTTGTCTAATTTCACCTTTTCTCGTGACCAGAATTACTGTTGCGGTAACAGTCATGCCCGCGACTTGGAAAATAAAAAGGGAGGTTTTAGTGAATAAGATAATAATATTAAAAGAAGGAAAAAAATATGTATATAAAATAAAGTAAAAACGTGATTGCAAAATAAATTAAGTGAAATAGAATTAAATGGATAAATAAAATATTTTTTTAAAACTTAGCCTTAGCTTCGGTGTACTCCAATCTTAAATCAATCCTTGAAGTAGATTTTTCCTTCCAGTGATAAGCTAATTATAGTGATCAAGAACGTTCCGATCGCCAACTTTTCCTTATGTAGTTGATCTTGGTATGACCTGCAATCTAACTTTTTTCAAATTTATTGTGATACACGTGTTTGCAATTCAAGATTTCGACAGCCTTGCGATCTAAAAAACTCAACTAGAATCAACGGCCTCAACCGCGTGGGTCATTTAAATTTGATCTCCGACTTCTTAACTGTATACCAAACAACTCCAACCCAACAAGCACTTTTTGGATCGAAGTTGAATCAACTTTAAGGGACGAATTTGTACTATACCATACACCGGTGAGATAGAAAATACTACGTTGAGAGGTTATTTTTTTAGCGGATTTGTATCTCACGATTGTTTTATTAGAGCAATTCGGGCTAAAACTAAATAGGGGTTTAGTTAATCATAGAAAAGAATTATGCTTGAAAATAAATGGTTTAAATGGAACCATGGAAAGTGGAAAGGGAAGGGCTTTGAAGCTAATTAAACCAATAAAGATTGAAAGTAAAAGTAAAAAAAAAATGAAGTATCAGAATGGAAAACGTAGAGACGATGGAAAGGGAAAAATATAAAGAATTTATTAAATGTGAAAGGCCAAAGTGTGTGTTTATTTTGCTGTAGCCACTAGATATTTATACATAGTTTTAGTGTTAAAATTTAGCTAGATTTTTAAATATTATTATTAAATAAATCAAAATTTTAAAAATCTAATTTAAACTACTTACAAAATTATAAAAATATAAAAACTTTTAATCTTTATCCAGCCATTTTTTTATATCTTTAACCCTTCAATCAAGCCCTCATATTTACTTTTTGTTTCATTTTAGCCTTTTTTTTAAGAGTTTGAATTCAGCACACCAACTTTGTTTCTGACAAAAAAACCTAAATTTAATAGCATTTCATTCGATAATTAACCAAAAATAAATAAATTAAAAATATTAATTTATCTTACTATCAATAATAAAATTCACAAAAGTAATATAAAAAAAACATGTATACTATAATTACAACATTTTATACAATTAATATTATATATAGTACTATAAAGTCTTGTCCTAAATACAATTGATTTTTCACTCCCATACATGGAATTAAATAAGAACATACCATCATGTTCATTCACCTTATTTATCAGCTTTCTTATAAGTCTTGCTGTATCTGAGCTTGATGACTCACCCACTGAATCAGAAGAGGTAGCAGCTTGGGATGAAACTCTCTTCGGAGAATTTGGCAGCCCTGATATTTCCTAAACAAGGGCGAAAAATAAACTATTAATTGTCAATTATCTTGGCAGAATTTTGCCCTTGATATCGAGTCCTTTACTCTTCATATCATAACATGCATGGTATCACATGCAGCCATCATATAATACCATTGCAAAGGAACGTAATAGAATCGAAAAGTGGTATCACTTTAACCCTTTTTTCCAACCTATCTTCATCAAATGCAACCTCATGTCACAAGGACGAACTTGGTTTCCCATGCATGCCATTGCAAATTTCGAATATTGAAATAGTACATTAGCAGCAACAGCTTGCTTTTTTTCTTCAGTCTGACATAAATAAGAAGTAGAATGAAGTAGGTCAAAACAGTTTTCTCTTAAGGAGGAGATTTTTAAAATTTAATAATAAAAACACTCGAATCTGACCATTTAGCATAAGTTATTACCTAAAAGAGATCAAAAGCAACTGAAATTAGTCCAACTTCAATTAGGAGTCGTAACTAGAAAATGTGAAGGAAACCAACAAACTTGTACAGTGATTAGTGTTTTCAAATGAATCAACATAAAAGCAATTCAAGATCACTCCTTTCTCATCAATGACATTTAGCAATTATCAACCATTAAACTTGTCCTCACTGCAAATCTGGACAGATAGAAAACAGAGAACCATTCAAGATCATTCCCTTCTCATCATGAAGTGTCAAGTGATTAACATCAACCATTAAACTTGTCCTCACTGCAAAACTAGACACAGAAAGAACAGAGAGAAATCACACAGGTTCATTAGGATAAAGCTCTTAAGGAAAGCAGCAAGTCTCAACGTCACTGCACGGTTACTTGATAAAAAAGAAAAGCCTTTGCAAGAGGCAAAGATTGATGAATTACAGTCATTATTACTTAGACATAATGAGCTTAAGCCAGCTTTTCACGTCCCATTGTGGATGAGCTTCTGAGTCCTGAAACTACAAAAGTGCAACTTTACATTTACAAATGGATTTCTAAAACTCAATAAGTTGGCCTTTACTATCTGTTTATGCTGAATACAGTCACAGACATTGACAACATATTCACCAGATCTACTAAGTCCCCCAAAATGAGTTCATGAAAAAAAATATGATTTCTAGATTCAATAGTTCTAGAGCAAAGCAAACAACCAACATCAACATTAAGTTGAATAGAGATAATTGATCTCTAAAAGGGAGCTTATTCAACACAACCATCTAAACAACAATAGAGTGCTTAGGAAACCACAATAATCTATGCCAGCACACTTTTTTGCCTTTTTCTCTAATTTTCTTCCGAAATCTTGCTACATAGAAGAGTCCTTTGAACATTATAAATGGATTATTACTTGGTTTTTCAAACTCTAGAAGGGTTAAAACTTAAAAAGCTGCAATATGTTTCATTTTTTTAATTTTTTTTAATATCAACATGGGACAACTTTTTTAATATATTTATAAATAGTCATTTAATAATGAAATAAACGAAAAGACAGGAGAAGAGAAAATGAAGAAATAAAAGAAAATTATATTAGATTGCTAAAAATGGAAAAATATGGGTATTAATTATATAATTTAATCTAAAATTTTCATACAAATTAAGAACATTAATAAACATATAATAATCTTTAAAACTTTTCATCCGAGATGGATTATAATATAAAAAAATTAAATCGACATGAGGGCGGTTGGGACTGTCGTCGGAGTCGGAATTGCTAATGCCAACGCTCCCGGTGTTCAGTCGACTTCTCCGTCTGCCGAGCACTCCATCATACGTGTCGCCGCTCCTCGTTCTGCTTCTTCCCCTATTGCTGTTTCTAGTGAAGGAGTTCCGTCTGTTTGTCTCACGACAGCATCGGCCAATCAAAAGGCATCTTGGGAGCACGTTGACGACTGGGAACTTTCCGGTGGTATCGTTGAGCGCGAGGTGGCTCTGGAAGGATCCAGCGACGCCTCCGGCCAAGGCGAACCGATTGCTGGTGTGTTGTTTGGTGGCGTTCCCAGCCTGGAATAAGCAAAAGAAGCCACTGCTGATTTGAAAGATGCATTGGATATGTAAAGTTTATCTTTTGACTCATTGGTTAATTTTAAAACTAATATATATTTATGTAGCAGTTGCAGGTGATGAGCTTAAAGTTGAGGGATTTCCAAAGAAACTAGAAGAGTACGAAGACAGTGAAGACCCGTCGTCGGGTTTTATGCAGAAAATGAAAGGCTGTTTGTTAGAGCTTTGGCTTGCATTTGTAACAAAAGACCAGCAGCAAATCAAGCTCAACTTAAGCTGCAACACTGTTTTGAAGTGCAGAAATGAAGCTGGTCAGAATGCAACAACTCATTTTAATTGTTTTGCTCCTATGTAACTTAGTCTAGTTCTTTTGTAATGTGATAGCTAAGTTAGTAGGATATGATGACTGATTTGTATTGATGTAATAGCTGATATGTCAGCTAGCTTTTGTGTGCAATTCAAGTTACTAGGCTACTTAGTGGTAGTAGGTAGTATTTGGTGTTGTATTTTTCCTATAAATGTATTGTTTTCTTATTGAATGAGTGAGCAAAACATGAGCTATCAGCCATAGCTCCCTTGCTGCACATTTGTGAGCAAGTAAAATATCATATTGCCTTGTTCTCTGTTCTGTTTTCTTCTTTTGTTGCTGCCAATGTTCCAACAATTGGTATCATGAGCCTATGTCTTAAGGGCCATTGATTTTTTGCTTCTGTTGCTAGAAAGGCAAGAAGCCGTTAAAGCCTGTCACCTTTGAAGGCTTGTTTTTGCTTCTGTTGCTTGTTAAGAAAGACAGAAGCTGCTAAAGCCTGTCATCTTTGAGGGCTGATTAAGGAGAAGACAGCAACAACTCACCCCTGTGAGACTTCCAAACAAGCTTGGGATAAGCTGAAGGAGGAGTTGATGGAGTATGTGCATGAAGACACTCCACAGCAGGAGGGAGTATGTGCAAGAAGAAACAGGACAGTAATGAACAAAGGAATAAGGCATTTTTTGCTGGATGAAGTATGAGAGCCACACTGCAGAAGGCTAAGTCATCCGGATGAAGTTTGGAGTCCAAGGAGGAGAAGACTCCATTTGAAGACGGTTGAAAATGAAGTGCTTGTGCAGGGCCAGCTTGAAACAAAGCATTTTAGGACTGCCAAGCTTAAAATTTTTTGAATGTTTGGTATTTGCAGCATGGTGTCCAAGGAGGAGTGTTGAAAATGGCCAACCATGCTGCTGTTATTTTTTGGTTAAGTGCATGCAGCTTGCACATTGTTGCTGCAGCACTAATGCTTGCTGTAACAGCAAGGCTGTTTGTTAGAGCTTTGGCTTGCATTTGTAACAAAAGACCAGCAGCAAATCAAGCTCAACTTAAGCTGCAACACTGTTTTGAAGTGCAGAAATGGAGCTGGTCAGAATGCAACAACTCATTTTAATTGTTTTGTTCCTATGTAACTTAGTCTAGTTCTTTTGTAATGTGATAGCTAAGTTAGTAGGATATGATGACTGATTTGTATTGATGTAATAGCTGATATGTCAGCTAGCTTTTGTGTGTAATTCAAGTTACTAGGCTACTTAGTGGTAGTAGGTAGTATTTGGTGTTGTATTTTTCCTATAAATGTATTGTTTTCTTATTGAATGAGTGAGCAAAACATGAGCTATCAGCCATAGCTCCCTTGCTGCACATTTGTGAGCAAGTAAAATATCATATTGCCTTGTTCTCTGTTCTGTTTTCTTCTTTTGTTGCTGCCAATGTTCCAACATTTATGCAGAAAATGAAGAGTAGTGTGGTTGAGATGGCGAGAAAAACGATTGATTTCTCGGATAGATGTCTTACTAACTCAACTGAAAAGGAGGAATTGCTGGATGGAGCATATTTTATGAGACAACTGTAAGACTCTTAATGGGATTTGGCAGTGATAGTGATTATAATTATTTTACTGACACGACATAGTAAGTAAATTTGTTGGTTTTAGAAACTCAAAGAGTTTGCTCATTCGGATGCCTTTATGGATGATAATGGTGATAGTATAGTATAGTATAGTATAGTACAATGAATGGGTTGTAAGACTTAAAATACAGGTTTTACAGAGAAATGAAGTGATGAACATGAACTACATCTTGAAACGATTAACTTCCTGTGGTCTTTGGTTACCATCCTCCACCATGCCTGTTCATAAGCTTTAAATGCTATTATATATATATATATATATATATTTAAAACTTAAAGAGGGCATTTACTCTAAAGTTTTTTTTTGTCAAATGATGCTATTAGACCCTATAATTTCATCAAGTTGTGGATTTAGTCCATTTTAACTTTGTCCTTTTCAGTCCCTATATTTTTATAATTTTAAAATTTTAGTTCTGACTAAATGACAACAATTAAAATCATAAGTTTTGTTCTATGATTTTCAAATTTGACGTCAAATATATTATTGCATGTGTAATGTCATATCAACTAGCAATTTCCATGTATTAGTTACAAAATTTACTTAATAGATTTAATGATTGTCGTTTTCATTAAGATTAAAATTTTAAAATCTAAAAAATATAGCGACAAATAATGATCCAATTGGAGAGCATAAACTAAATTTCTAATTTTATTATGTATAATTCAAAGGTAATTAAGGGATGAAGGGAAGGCATGTATACAAAACCTATTGTTGCTAATGTTCATTTGAAAAGGTAAGATGTATATGAATTTATGAAATGTAATGAATGGGTAGTTATCATGTGATGAAAAAGAAAGGTATGTAATTTATTTCCTAGCATATGGAATTATACATAGATGTTATGTTTTCATGATATCTACTAATCATATTGTTAATTATGGTGCATAGGAAAGTTTAATGTTAAATGATGCAATGAGCGTGGTTGTGTGGATTATTAATTGATGTTTGGTAAGTTAAAGTTTACCTTTTATTGAACTAACTAAGCATTAAATGCTTATGTTGTTGCTTTCTTTTGTTTTGTAGATCATCGAAAGCTCGATCGGTTGGAACTTTGTCGGAGTCCTATCATACTATCCATAAATCATTTTGGTAGATTTTGAGTTGTTTTGGTTTTGGTTATTATGTATGAAAGTGAATGTTATTTGGTGATGATGGCTTGGAGATGTGTTTTGTGTACATAGTGTTGTTATCTCATGTACTGATTATCCCATAAATAACGTAAAAGGATTTGAATTGTAGGGAGGTCCTTTGTGATCCTTTTGAAGCCCAAAATATGTATTGTGGTTACAAGGCTTTTCAATAGCTTCTGGGCCGAGCCTAAAGAGAAAATGAAAAGAAACAAAAAGACTAATTTAAATCCGTTGGATCTAAATACCTTTGAACCTTTCCCTCAAACAAAATTTGACCGACGAGATCAATTTTCTTTTCTTTTTATGGGATAAAGATGCTATACCTTACATTTAAAATAAATTAAAAAACTCTAATGAATTATCACTTAACACCTGTCCAGTGTTGGTGGGACAGGTGGCGTTCTCTCTCTATGTTATAAAACTAGCTATTAAAGAGCAATATACTCAAAAATATCAAAAAAAATATTTATAGAAAAGAGTCAAAATTTTAAAATTCTGAGAAAAGGGTTATTTCTCACAAAATGCGTATACATATCAAGACGTTTTATGGGGATGCAACAAGAAAGCAGCAAGTCTCAACGTCACTGCACGGTTACTTGATAAAAGAAAAGCCTTTGCAAGAGGCAAAGATTGATGAATTACAGTCATTATTACTTAGACATAATGAGCTTAAGCCAGCTTTTCACGTCCCATTGTGGATGAGCTTCTGAGTCCTGAAACTACAAAAGTGCAACTTTACATTTACAAATGGATTTCTAAAACTCAATAAGTTGGCCTTTACTATCTGTTTGATCAAGTGACCATATGCTGAATACAGTCACAGACATTGACAACATATTCACCAGACCTAAGTCCCCCAAAATGAATTCATGAGAAAAAATATGATTTCTAGATTCAATAGTTCTAGAGCAAAGCAAACAAAACATTAAGTTGAATAGAGATAATTGATCTCTAAAAGGAAGCTTATTCAACACAACCATCTAAACAACAATAGAGTGCTTAGGAAACCACAATAATCTATGCCAGCACACTTTTTTGCCTTTTTCTCTAATTTTCTTCCGCAATCTTGCTACATAGAAGAGTCCTTTGAACATTATAAATGGATTATTACTTGGTTTTTCAAACTCTAGAAGGGTTAAAACTTAAAAAGCTGCAATATGTTTCATTTTTTAATTTTTTAATATCAACATGGGACAACTTTTTTAATATATTTATAAATAGTCATTTAATAATGAAATAAACGAAAAGACAGGAGAAGAGAAAATGAAGAAATAAAAAGAAAATTATATTAGATTGCTAAAAATGGAAAATTATGGGTATTAATTATATAATTTAATCTAAAATTTTCATACAAATTAAGAACATTAATAAACATATAATAATCTTTAAAACTTTTCATCCGAGATGGATTATAATATAAAAAAAATTAAATCGACATGAGGCGGTGGGGAATGTCGTCGGAGTCGGAATTGCTAATGCCAACGTTAGCGGTGTTCAGTCGACTTCTCCATCTACCGAGCACTCCATCATACGTGTCGCCGCTCCTCGTTCTGCTTCTTCCCCTATTGCTGTTTCTAGTGAAGGAGTTCCGTCTGTTTGTCTCACGACAGCATCGGCCAATCAAAAGGCATCTTGGGAGCACGTTGACGACTGGGAACTTTCCGGTGGTATCGTTGAGCGCGAGGTGGCTCTGGAAGGATCCAGCGACGCCTCCGGCCAAGGCGAACCGATTGCTGGTGTGTTGTTTGGTGGCGTTCCCAGCCTGGAGGAAGCAAAAGAAGCCACTGCTGATTTGAAAGATGCATTGGATATGTAAAGTTTATCTTTTGACTCCTTGGGTTAATTTTAAAACTAATAAATATTTATTAGCAGTTGCAGGTGATGAGCTTAAAGTTGAGGGATTTCCGAAGAAACTAGAAGAGTATGAAGACAGTGAAGACCCGTCGTCGGGTTTTATGCAGAAAATGAAGAGTAGTGTGGTTGAGATGGCGAGAAAAACGATTGATTTCTCGGATAGATGTCTTACTAACTCAACTGAAAAGGAGGGAATTGCTGGATGGAGCATATTTTATGAGACTACTGTAAGACTCTTAATGGGATTTGCAGTGATAGTGATTATAATTATTTTACTGACACGACATAGTAAGTAAATTTGTTGGTTTTAGAAAAAGAGTTTGCTCATTCGGATGCCTTTATGGATGATAATGGTGATAGTATAGTATAGTACAATGAATGGGTTGTAAGACTTAAAATACAGGTTTTACAGAGAAATGAAGTGATGAACATGAACTACATCTTGGAAACGATTAACTTCCTGTGGTCTTTGGTTACCATCCCCCATCATGCCTGTTCATAAGCTTTAAATGCTATTATATATAATATATGTATATATATTTAAAAACTTAACGAGGGCATTTACTCTTAAGTTTTTTTTTGTCAATTGATGCTATTAGACCCTATAATTTGATCAAGTTGTGGATTAAGTCCATTTTAACTTAGTTCTTTTCAGTCCCTATATTTTTATAATTTTAAAATTTTAGTTAATTATGACTAAATGACAACTATTAAAATCATAAGTTTTGTTCTATGATTTTCAAATTTGACGCTCAAATATATTATTGCATGTGTAATGCCATATCAGCTAGCAATTTCCTTATATTAGTTACAAAAATTTACTTAATAGATTTAATGATTATCGTTTTCATTAAGATTAAAATTTTAAAATCTAAAAATATAGCGACAAACAATGATCCAATTGGAGAGCATAAGCTAAATTTTTAATTTTATTATGTCGATTCAACAAGTAATTAAGGGATGAAGTGAAGGCATGTATACAAAAACCTATTGTTGCTAATGTTCATTTGAAAAGGTAAGATGTATATGAATTTATGAAATGTAATGAATGGGTAGTTATCATGTGATGAAAAAGAAAGGTATGGAATTTATTTCCTAGCATATGGAATTATACATAGATGTTATGTTTTCATGATCTCTACTAATCATGTAAATTATGGTGCATAGGAAAGTTTAATGTTAAATGATGCAATGAGTATGGTTGTGTGGATTATTAATTGATGTTCGGTAAGTTAAAGTTTACCTTTTACGAACTAACTAAGCATTAAATGCTTATGTAGTTGTTTTATTTTATTTTGTAGATCATTGGAAGCTCAATCAGTTGGAACTTTGTCGGAGTCCTATCACACAATCCATAAATCATTTTGGTAGATTTTGAGTTGTTTTGGTTTTGGTTATTATGTATGAAAGTGAATGTTATTTGATGATGATGGCTTGGATATGTGTTTTGTGTACATAGTGTTGTTTTTCTCATGTACTGGTTATCCCATAAATAACGTAAAAGGATTTGAATTGTAGGGAGGTCCTTTGCGAGCCTTTTGAAGCCCAAAATATGTATTGGAGTTATAAGGCCATTCAATAGCTTCTGGGCCGAGCCTAAAGAGAAAATGAAAAGAAACAAAAGGACTAATTTAAATCCGTTGGATCTAAATACCTTTGAACCTTTCCCTAATTTAAAATTTGACCGAAAAGATCAATTTTCTTTTCTTTTCTTTTTTTTGGATTGCTGGATGAAGTATGAGAGCCACACTGCAGAAGGCTAAGTCATCCGGATGAAGTTTGGAGTCCAAGGAGGAGAAGACTCCATTTGAAGACGGTTGAAAATGACGTGCTTGTGTAGGGCCAGCTTGAAACAAAGCATTTTAGGACTGCCAAGCTTAAAATTTTTTGAATGTTTGGTATTTGCAGCATGGTGTCCAAGGAGGAGTGTTGAAAATGGCCAACCATGCTGCTGTTATTTTTTGGTTAAGTGCATGCAGCTTGCACATTGTTGCTGCAGCACTAATGCTTGCTGTAAAAGCAAGGCTGTTTGTTAGAGCTTTGGCTTGCATTTGTAACAAAAGACCAGCAGCAAATCAAGCTCAACTTAAGCTGCAACACTGTTTTGAAGTGCAGAAATGAAGCTGGTCAGAATGCAACAACTCATTTTAATTGTTTTGCTCCTATGTAACTTAGTCTAGTTCTTTTGTAATGTGATAGCTAAGTTAGTAGGATATGATGACTGATTTGTATTGATGTAATAGCTGATATGTCAGCTAGCTTTTGTGTGCAATTCAAGTTACTAGGCTACTTAGTGGTAGTAGGTAGTATTTGGTGTTGTATTTTTCCTATAAATGTATTGTTTTCTTATTGAATGAGTGAGCAAAACATGAGCTATCAGCCATAGCTCCCTTGCTGCACATTTGTGAGCAAGTAAAATATCATATTGCCTTGTTCTCTGTTCTGTTTTCTTCTTTTGTTGCTGCCAATGTTCCAACATTTATGCAGAAAATGAAGAGTAGTGTGGTTGAGATGGCGAGAAAACGATTGATTTCTCGGATAGATGTCTTACTAACTCAACTGAAAAGGAGGGAATTGCTGGATGGAGCATATTTTATGAGACAACTGTAAGACTCTTAATGGGATTTGGCAGTGATAGTGATTATAATTATTTTACTGACACGACATAGTAAGTAAATTTGTTGGTTTTAGAAACTCAAAGAGTTTGCTCATTCGGATGCCTTTATGGATGATAATGGTGATAGTATAGTATAGTATAGTATAGTACAATGAATGGGTTGTAAGACTTAAAATACAGGTTTTACAGAGAAATGAAGTGATGAACATGAACTACATCTTGGAAACGATTAACTTCCTGTGGTCTTTGGTTACCATCCTCCACCATGCCTGTTCATAAGCTTTAAATGCTATTATATATATATATATATATATATTTAAAACTTAAAGAGGGCATTTACTCTAAAGTTTTTTTTGTCAAATGATGCTATTAGACCCTATAATTTCATCAAGTTGTGGATTTAGTCCATTTTAACTTTGTCCTTTTCAGTCCCTATATTTTTATAATTTTAAAATTTTAGTTCTGACTAAATGACAACAATTAAAATCATAAGTTTTGTTCTATGATTTTCAAATTTGACGCGTCAAATATATTATTGCATGTGTAATGTCATATCAACTAGCAATTTCCATGTATTAGTTACAAAATTTACTTAATAGATTTAATGATTGTCGTTTTCATTAAGATTAAAATTTTAAAATCTAAAAATATAGCGACAAATAATGATCCAATTGGAGAGCATAAACTAAATTTCTAATTTTATTATGTATAATTCAAAGGTAATTAAGGGATGAAGGGAAGGCATGTATACAAAAACCTATTGTTGCTAATGTTCATTTGAAAAGGTAAGATGTATATGAATTTATGAAATGTAATGAATGGGTAGTTATCATGTGATGAAAAAGAAAGGTATGTAATTTATTTCCTAGCATATGGAATTATACATAGATGTTATGTTTTCATGATATCTACTAATCATATTGTTAATTATGGTGCATAGGAAAGTTTAATGTTAAATGATGCAATGAGCGTGGTTGTGTGGATTATTAATTGATGTTTGGTAAGTTAAAGTTTACCTTTTACGAACTAACTAAGCATTAAATGCTTATGTTGTTGCTTTCTTTTGTTTTGTAGATCATCGAAAGCTCGATCGGTTGGAACTTTGTCGGAGTCCTATCATACTATCCATAAATCATTTTGGTAGATTTTGAGTTGTTTTGGTTTTGGTTATTATGTATGAAAGTGAATGTTATTTGGTGATGATGGCTTGAGATGTGTTTGTGTACATAGTGTTGTTATCTCATGTACTGATTATCCCATAAATAACGTAAAAGGATTTGAATTGTAGGGAGGTCCTTTGTGATCCTTTTGAAGCCCAAAATATGTATTGTGGTTACAAGGCTTTTCAATAGCTTCTGGGCCGAGCCTAAAGAGAAAATGAAAAGAAACAAAAGACTAATTTAAATCCGTTGGATCTAAATACCTTTGAACCTTTCCTCAAACAAAATTTGACCGACGAGATCAATTTTCTTTTCTTTTTATGGGATAAAGATGCTATACCTTACATTTAAAATAAATTAAAAAACTCTAATGAATTATCACTTAACACCTGTCCAGTGTTGGTGGGACAGGTATGTTCTCTCTCTATGTTATAAAACTAGCTATTAAAGAGCAATATACTCAAAAATATCAAAAAAAATATTTATAGAAAAGAGTCAAAAATTTTAAAATTTACGAAAGGTTATTTTCACAAAACGCGTATATATCAAGACGCTTTTATGGGGATGCAACAAGAAAGTGCGCCCTTGGAACACTTTTTGCCACATCAACCAAAAATGCGTCTTTGAGGACACGCTTTGCTGACGTGACAAAAACGCTCTCCTAAAGACGCGTTTTAGCCCATATTTTTTAAAAAAATTCTCTAATTTTTTAAAAATTTACGAGAATAAATCTTTATAAAGACCAAAAGTGACAACACCATTTTTTTAAGGTGTTATCAATTAATAATGAAATTAACTTACAAAAGAAACCTTTATATAGACCCAAAGTCTCATTTCCCTTGTTTTCTTGAGCAAAGTGGGATATGAGATATGTGTATATATATAGACTCATGAGTAGTTTTGCAACTTGTTTTTAAACAATTTGGGATTCCTTTCTTTTAACTAACAACATGATATTAAAGGCTACACTATATTTAATTTTTTTTACAAAACAATTTTTTTATATATTTTGTTAACATTTTCTTATATTATAAAATTATCTTTTGAGATCTTTAATCTTGTTGCATTTTAGAATTGTTAACATATACAAAAGAACTATTAAAAAAAGAGAGAACAAATTGCACATATGAAACTTGTACATGCAATAATCTTCTATTCAATTTTAAATATTTGAAGTTAATATCAATGCAATTCTAATTTTAAAATAATTTTCATTATTTAAATTTAGAAGTTATACTTTTAATTTTATTATTATTTATTTTATTTTATATTATGAATGTTTGATTAATAAATAAATGGTGAGTATTTAGTATTCAAATAGTATTTTTTTTGTAATTTAAAAATTGATATATCTTTTAAATATTTATTTATTTTAATATTTTACTATACTAATTAATTTTTGTAATTCTAATTTAATTTAATTTTCATCACCTAAAGAATGCCGATAAATTTATTTCAGTATATATTTTGACTAGATAGATAATCTATTTAAACATAGTATATAATTATGTTAAATAAGTTTTTATTGAAATATATAATATACCTAAAACATAATAATTATTTTTCATATTTTATATCTAGATTAAATTACATTAGTAGTCACTTAATTATATTTTTTGGCTATCAATTATAAAACTTATAAAATGATCACTCAACTATTAGTAATTTTTAAATATTTATTTTTAATATTTTACCATATTCATTTTATATTTTATATATTTTTTACTTATGGAGTTTAAAAGTTTTATTTATAATGTAACAAATGTTAACTTTTGTAAAAAATTAAACTCTTAAGTAAAAATATCAAATATAGTGTAGCATTTCATCTCATGTTATTAGTTAAAATGAAGGAATCCCACATTGTTTAGGAACAATTTCGCAAAACTATTCATCACCTATATATATACATATCTCATATCCCACTTTACTCAAAAAAATAAGGAAAATGAGACTTTTGATCTATATAAAGGTTTATTCTCGTAAATTTTTAAAAATTTTGAGAATAGTTTTTTCTTTTAAAACACGAGCTAAACCATGTTCTTGGGGGAGTGTTTTTGCCACGTCAGCAAAGCGCGCCTTCAAAGATGTGTTTTTTGCTGATGTGACAAAAGCGCTCATTCAAGGGCACGCTTTCCTGCTACATCTTCACAAAACACGTTGACGTGGACGCGTTTTGTGGAAGAAATGATCATTTTCCGTAAATTTTAAAATTTAACCCTTTTTGTAAATATATTTTTTAATATTTTCGCCCTAAAAGAGTTATAAGAATATAATAAAATCATTTTTATGAAAATTTTAATTAATTATAAAATAATTTATTATTTTATTATGTACATAAATGTTCTAAAATAAATGGTAAAATTTGGTAGAGGTGACACCACCGACTTGTCACGTCAACTAATTATTGGCTACTAAATTAAAAAATTAATTTTGTAATTGGAGTCAATTTATTTAACTTAATGTCACCTATATAAATAAATATTTGGGGGTGTAAACTCAAAAGGGGTTGTTTTCCTTTGAAGTCCATTTTCAAACTTAAATTTGAGGAGTGGAGACCCACCTGAAAGTAAAAAAAGGGAGTTATTCTATAGAGATATTTGGAAAACAAAATGTAGAAGAGTAAGGAATGGAAACGACATGCCGTTTCATTCCTTCCAAATGACGACAAGTAATCAAAAACCGTCATAAAATATCCTTTCCTGTTCAACTCAAATAAAATAAACTAAATTCCTTTTATTTGCCTTCTATTTAATCCCATTATCCTCATCTTCTTCTCAGTTGATCTAATCCAAATACACCATCTCTTCATTTTATTGGAATCACCGAAATGGGCGGAGGAGGAGTCATGAGGGCGGTGGGGAAGGTCGCCGGGGTCGGAATTGTTAACTCCAGCCTTCGTGGTGGTGTTCAGGGAACTCCGCTGTCTGCTGAGCAATCCGTTATGCGTGTCGCCGCCGCTTCTCGTTCTGCTTCTTCCGTGGTTTCTGTTTCTAGTGAAGGAGTTTCGTCTGTTGTCGACACGACTGCGTCGGTCAGTCACAAGTCATCTTGGGAGATGGTGGATGATTGGGAATTCGCTGGTGATTTTGAACAGGAAGCTGCTCTGGAAGGATCCATCGCCGCCTCAGGTAGACCCGAACCGATTGCTCGGGTTTTGTTTAGTGGCGTTCCAAGCCTGGAGGAGGCTAAAGAAGCCACTAATGATTTGAAAGATGCACTGGACAAGTAAAGTTTATTCTTTTCAGTTCTTTTATTTATTTATTTATTTCAGCTTTTAGGAATTGTTAACAAAAGAATATGTTTCAAGCCGAAATTTGGGTAATTATTGCTTTTATAGGAGAAATATATTGAATTTAAAGGGTTTTGCTAACTATTTCTATCTAAATTATGATATAGTAAGAAAACATCATCAAAAAGCTGCTTCTAGTGACCAATTATGGGGAACTGTTGACTAACATCAAGAACCAAACAAAAATATAGTTAAGACTTCATTTCATATTGAATTTTCAAGTTTGTAATGACATATTTTGAGGGTGGGATGTGATGTTGGTATGTATGAGAAAACCATGTTACTATGTTTCTGGATCTGTTAGAGAATATTCCATTTTGGTTCAGGGTTTATCTGTCATCTCCAAAATATAGTGAAACGGTTCAGGTGACTGGCGTTTCATCGCTTTCGAACACTGAGGAGACTAAAGATTGTGTTGCTTACAATATTGAAGCCACTTCAGTGCCAAAACCTGCTATTCAGGCATTCAAATTACTCAATGAGAGCCCTGCAGTTCAGGTTGTGGTTAACTACATTTTGGATAATGATATTCCTTACAGATTGTTAACAGTGTTGTTTAGGGTTATTTCCTTTGATACTCTTTACTTGGATTTATTATTAGGATTCTGACGTTAGTGTTGGGTACCCTTAGAGGGTATCGGATGATATTTTAAGAAAAACAGAGATTTCGTGCAACATAGTCTTCCATACTTCATACTAGGATGCTTTATTTGGTTGTTTATCTCATAATCGTTTGTTTATAGATTTACTTCCATTACCTATAATTATAAAATATAAGATGGTTGATGGTTAATGGTTTTAGTTTTGGTTTTGGTTTTCCCCTCAGTCTGTTGTTGCTTCCATTGCTTCTGATCCAAATGTATGGAATGCTGTCCTGAACAATTCAGCTTATATGGATTTCATTAAATCCCAGCAGACGAGTGAGAAGTTTTGCTCATTGTTTCACTATTACTTCCATTGCATCGCATCTTTTACTATTTTGCTTAATTTTGTAACCAATATGATGCAGATGATAAGTTTGAATTTCCGGGATCTCCCCGAAGTTCTGTATCTTCAGTGAAGCTTGAGGAAAATGAAGATGGTGGAGATTCATTTTCGGCTTTTATACAGAAAATCAAGACTAGTGTGGTCGAGATGGTGAGTAAAACGACTGATTTCCTCCATAGTCTCTTTAGTTTACCCTCGGTGGACAAGGCTAAAGAAAATGCTGGATCGAGCAATATGGATAAGACAATTGGAGCTAGCTTGATGGGATTGGCAGTGATGGTTATTATGGTTGTTCTTGTGAAACGAGTGTAGCACTGTTTTTTAAAGTAAATTTGCCGATATTACAAACTCAAAAACACTTGCTCGTTTGTTTACTCATGGATGATAATGATGATCAATATAAACTTTAAAGTCTACTGTCTGTAAATTCTAGTATTTTGCTTGTGGTTAAGTAGCTTTCAATTGTAATGGAATTAGTTGAAGTCCACAATGTGCACTATGCACATTGCCTATCTTAGAAACGAGTTCAATACCATATTCCAGAGGAATAAATAATGCATTAACACAGTGATGTAATTGGATCGGGTCGACTTGAGTCTGAATATTGGTGAGTTTGAGTTTGATTCAAATTTTGGAGCTCTAACTCAATTAGATATCTACTTTTAAGTTTGAGTTCAGCTTGAGATGTAATCGAGTTATTTGAGCTTGAACTTGATTAAGTTTAAGTTATATAATTTTGGCTAGATAATTAAGTTTAGAGTTAATAGCATATTTTAAAGATAATAATATAATTAAATTTGAAGTATTATTAAGTTTGAATTTGGTTAAATCCATAGCTTACTCTAAGTTTGAGTTTGGTTTGATGACTGAGTTTTTTTTTAATCGAATTCGAATGAGTTTTTCTTTAATCGAATTTGAATAGTTTGTCAAGTCCAAAATCTTATATACATCCTATCAATTTTCAGATGGTTGATGATTAATTTATGAAATGTAATACATATATATATATATATATAGATTAGTTCATGATTAATATGTATAAGGTGAACACTGAGGATTTTTGGTTTGAGGAAAGATGGTATAAGGTGAACACTGATGGTGCTGTGTGTAAAGTGTCTAGAAATATTTTAGCTGGTGAAGCTATTCGGGACAAACATGGTGCATGAATTTCTAGTTTCTTTAAATATATTGGTTGCTGTTCTGCACTCAATGCCGAGCTTTGGGGAGCTCTGGAGGGACTTCAAATTGCTTGGAGTTTATGCCTTCAACAGGACTTCAAATTTCTAGTATGATTGCAATCCAGTTGATTCAAAATGAGTCAATTGAGTTCTACCATTCAGTCGTGTTAGGAGCCATTAAAAAAATTATTCAACATCCTTAGATGATTAGGATGACATATGTATTCATAAAGAGTAATCGAGTAGACAATAATGACATTTTCAAGGCCTCTAAGCATGCATAATTATATGCAACCTTAGGATGAAATTCTTTAAAAATTACATGATGATTGCTTTAGAACTTGACCCTGCCTAATCTAGTTATGATTTTATCATTTTTCATATAAATATAGTATAAAATCAATTAAACAACTTAATTTCTAAATTAAATCCACCAATTACCATATTTACTACAACATTAATTAGACAAATCCACCAATTACGTAATTGATAACGTTTTTTTTTTTCCAAATTCAAATCTTAATTCGATTTAAGTTATAACATTTTCTTCCAAAAAGCCTTCTCATAAACCTCATTTCTTCCTTCTCATTTTCCCATAACACCAAAAAGATGGCTAACCAAATTAGTAATATTTCCCCCAAAATCTTGGTCATCATAACCCTAATTTCCATTGGTTTCAAAAACTATTTCCTGCCAATTGATGCTGAAGAAACAGGCAAGGCCCTGATTGAATCAACCTGCAAAAAAACACAGTACCCTGAAGAATGTATCTCAGCTTTGGAATCAGATCCAGGCAGCTTCACCGCCAACTTAACTGGGTTAACACGGATTGCAGTGGAGAAATCAGCTTCTAAACTTGTTGAAACCTTACACATTGTGGAAACGTTGGTGCTGAATGCGACAGATTATCTAACATGGGGGTTCCTTGTCAACTGTCGTGATACTTACAACATCAGCGTTCCTCAAATCCAGAGAGGTCTACAGGCTTTTGATCAGCTCAAGTTTGATAAATCGTATAAAAGTGTTGAGGCTGTTAATAATGCAGTCATTCGGTGTGATCGTCAGGGATGGACATTGCCAATCTTAACCCAAGTTAATAGAGCTTTGTTTAGGCTCACCAAGGATACCATGATGATCTTGCATCTTCTTTACTAATCTAAACAATGTTCTATGTTATTACATATATATTGACAAATAACACGTTCTCAAACAATCCATGAAATTTTCCATGTGCTGGGCTGGCCTATTACTATTTTGTTCTCCAAAATTAATACTAAGAGTCAAGCCATGTTTAAGAAAACATAGACTTGTTCACAGGCTATATTTAGTTGAGAATGATTCAAATTGAAAAAAAAAATTAAAGTTAGGCTTGTGTTTTTTTACTAATCCGGCCCAGTTCAAAAGTTTATTTCACGGTTCAAAATATTAATAAAAATAAAAAATGTTCTTATATTAATATTTATTTTTAGAATTAAATTTAATTTTGTACAGTTATTTAGATCGAATATGGATTACGGAAGACAAATTTGTGACATGAAAATCTTCATTCAAATTCGATCCGAATCGTGAATTATTCAATTTATAAGTAACTTTACTTAACAATGTTAAACTTGAACATAATTTGAAATTTTAGACTTAAATATGATTGAACTACTCTGGCTCACTCTATTGAATTATTTGTGTCCTTTAATCTAATTTGATTTGGGATGTTAAAATTTTACATAAATTGAACTTAATAAAAATGGAATTTTCTAAATAATATATAGATTACAGGGATTTTAAGTAAAAGGTTGACACAATTAAAGAAAGTCTTTTTAAGTTTATTCATTTTTTACAAATTAAATAATTATTAAAATTGAAATAAAAATAATGTTACAATAAATTATTTAATAATCAAAATTAAAATTAAGTTAGAAAGTATATATAAAAATAAAATTTTACACAATCAACTGTTATAAATATTTATGTTTTAAAATAATTTTAAAATATTGTTTATTAGAATTCAGTTTAATATCGGATTAGTATTTGGTACATTAGTAATTCACATTTTCTATTCCACAAGTAATGTTAAAAATTGTCATGTGTCTCTTTCTTTTAAATATTTATTTTTTAATATTCTACTATACTCCTATAGGACACTTGTCACCTCGTGAACTCTACTTGTGGAGTCTAAAAACTCCACTAGCACAACAATGTGCCAAATATTATATTCTAATTTTATAAACGTATTACAAAATTTATTAAAAAAAATAAAATTTAGTTAATATATACAACAAGCCCGTGTTTTGCACAAGTAAAGAATATATATTGATACAAGATTTCAACAAGGGAGGAGAATGTGGTGGAGATGGGATGGGCATTTCACCAATGATAGGCGAATAGTAAGAGTAGGAGGTTGAGGGAGAGGAGAAAGTAGGAAGAGGGATACTTGGGTTTTTCTTGGGGTATAAGGAGATATCCCTTTTCTCTCGTGCTTTGGGGTATATATAGGGATATATTCTTTTGTTCCCTTGTGCAACATAGCTGACAATATGGGAGGTGAGTGTGATCAAGGTAGTCGGCCAGGTGGTAAATGCCATTATAGGTTAGTTGTTGCTGTATGTGATACAGTGTGGTCCTGCACTAACATTATTCTTATTGAGGTTGTACGATGTTGTTGTACCTCAGTGGTACCCATGAGGTTTGTAATGGATCATCTTTAAGATAGCTCAAGTAGGACTCACGAAGGGTCAATCAAAGACAATCTTTGGTAGAGGGTCATTGCAAAAAGCCTTTAGTAGAAGCTTGCTCACAAGTTGTTCCCAATGATAGGTCATTAAAAAGTCGTCCCATATTTTGCCATGTGTCATTGCCAAAGTAGGGGTATAACAATATAAAATAAGGCCTTCCTTTGTTGACACTTCTAGCACATCAATGTTTTTTTTTTACAATACAAAAAAAAGAAGAAGTAAAATTTCACTTTTATTGTCTCTTTTATGTTTAAATTCAAGATTTAATGTTTATACATTCATTTTTAATGTAAATTGGCTTCTATATTTTTATAATGCTATAAATTATTTTAAATAGTTTCTTTTTGAAAAGTAAAATCATTAATTTATTCAATGAATGAAACCATACAATTCAGAAGAAAAAAAAAGAAGACAAACACTCGTTGTAGATAGTGAAGGACAAGCTCCATCAACACAAAGGCTTTAGCCTTACCATTAATAAAATATCATGACTCGTTGATAATTGGTTTTGTCACAACTCAAGCACGATATATCTGGAGTGATTGCAAGCACTTAATACGATAAGAAAATTAATTTCGGATGATCCAAAGCGGCAAGTAAAAATCGACAAAAGAATCGAGCATTTACCAAATCGAGAGGACGACAACAAAACTATCTTTAAAATCACTTGTAAAACTAAGGTTACATGCATAAGCAAGACTAAAAAGCGTGCTACAAGAACAGACAAAAAATTCTAAAATTGAAAACTTATTAAATAATGAAAAAAAAATATAAAACTTAAGACAACACGGGTCCAAATAGACTCGTGAAATCATTTATTATTCTGAAATATTCTCAAAACAGAAACATATTAAAAATTAGTTGACGAAGAGCCCCTATTTTCCAAGAAAAATTACTGGTGGCCGGTGGAGTTTTAGTGAACGAAAGCATCGTTATCTATTCATCAAAACTAGTGAAGATAACAAAGATACCTACAAAATAGATCTGCAAACTGAAAAAAGAAGAAGACGTGTGGAGTGAATGGGAAAAAAAAGAAAGAAAGGGTTGGTGAAAGAGAAAAAAAGGCGAACGATAGCCAACCTGGAGACTGACATTGTCTTTGAGAAAAACAAAATATAAGAAACAAATGACTTGGAGAAAAAAAAGGAAAAATTTTGAAAATTTTGAAAATTTTAAAGGTGGAGTTCGAATTTATTAATTTAAAAACTTAATATTATTAACTTTTTAATTGAAATATTATTATTCATTTCTTTTGAGTCGTCTTGCTTTATTACTATTATTATAATATAATGGTCAAACTTTAGCTTAACCCTGTATGATTTTGAAACTTAAAATTTCATATATATACTTTAATTTATGACATAATTTAATAGCTTGATATTTTTGTCTCAATTAATATATTAAGACAATTATTTTAGAACTCAACGTATAAAACACAAAATAACAAATTTAGGAATATAATATAGAATCAATTAAGCAAATTAATTTCTAAATTAAATTCACCAATTGCCATATTTACCACAACCTTAATTACACAAATCCACCAACTACGTAATTGATAACTTTTTCCAAATTCAAAATATTAATCCATTTTTTAAATCACAAAACCTTGTCATAAACATCATTTCTTCCTCCTCCTGCATTCTCATTGACCTACAAACCCCCCCAAAAAAAAAAAAAGGCTAGCCAAAATAGTAATATTCCCACCAAAATCTTGGTCATCATAACCCTAATATCCCTTGGTTTCAACAACTATTTCCTGCCAATTGATGCTGAAGAAACAGGCAAGGCCCTAATTGAATCAACCTGCCAAAAACACAGTACCCTGAAGAATGTATTTCAGCTTTGGAATCAGATCCTGGCAGCTTCACTGCCAACTTAACTGGTTTAACTCGGATTGCAGTGGAGAAATCAGCTTCTAAACTTGTTGAAACCTTACACATTGTTGACATGTTGGTGCAGAATGCGACGTCAGATTATCCAGCATGGGGGTCCCTTGTGTTGTGTCGATATTCTTATAACACCAGTGTTCCTCAAATCCAGGAAGGTCTACAGGCTTTTGATCAGCTCAATTTTGATAAGTCGTATAAAAGTGTTGAGGCTGTTAAGAAAGCTGTCATTGACTGTGATCATCAGGGAGTGAAAAGCTTAACCCAAGTTAATACAGCTTTGCTTAGGCTCATCGAGGATACCATGATGATCTTGCATCTTCTTTTCTAATCAAATCGATGTTTTATGTTTGACAAATAACATGTTCTTAAACAATCCTTGAAATTTCATTCAAGAAAGAAAAGAAAAGCCATCAACCTTATTTAATATTTATTCTACAAATGTTTCTTGTATTCTATACTCGAGTTGAGCAATCGTTTATGATGGGTCAGGTCATTCGATTCTTTTTCTTTCTTTAAAAAAAAATAAAAATAAAAAAATCCAAGTTTTGTGACTATGCTTGGATTGAGCTTATCGGGTTAAGAAGATTTTTGGCCCATGGATAATTTTACTAAATAGTGACAAATTTGAGCTTGATTCAAAACTGAGAGCTCAATATTCAATCTGAACACAATCGAGTATCACTTACAGAGCTCGAGTTTGACTTGAATTTAGTTATACTAATCCAGCTTCTTCAATTAGACTTGATTATTTGAATACCTTCATCTAGCTTGAATCAGGACATGTAAACTTTACATAAATAAAACTTAATAAATAATGAAATTTCCTAAAGATGATATATTAATAAATTATAGAATAAGTTATATCATTAGTCACTAAATTATAGATAAATTTTCGTTTTATCACTTAATTAAAAAAAGAAATTATAATTTGATCATTGAATTATTTAGAAGTTTTCATTTAAGTCATTAAACTACTCAAAAGTTTTTATTGAAATCACTAGTTGTTACGCTTTATTCCTTTTTAAAATTCTGTCAAAGCACTCCAAACAATAATTTGATGATTATAATGGTGGATCAATACCTATCGACAAGTAGAAGAATATACCTTAAAGATTAGAGAAAAAAGTTATTTGAATTTTGGTTCACAAATTTGTGACGTCCAAAGCTATTTCATGAAAAAATAAACTATAGAATAAAAGGAAAAAATATAATTTTCGATTAGGTAATGCTAAGAAAGCTATATATCATAGATTTTAATAGTCCAAATGACCTTAATGAAAATTTTAAATAATTTAGTGATTAAATTATAATTATTTTTAATTAAGTGACCAAAATAAGAATTTGCTAATAGTTTAGTAACTAATGATATGATTTAGGCTAAATTTTAAAAAGTTTATGTAACTTTTGAATAAATTTGATATCTCCTTTATATCATTTAATATGTTTCTAAATATATATTTCTATAAGACTAAATTGGTAATTTCATCAAGTCCTTGCCTTTTAAAGTCGATTGCAACTTTGCCCTATTTTTCTCTCACCACAAAAGAGGTTTTATCCTGAAGTGTTAAACCCTGATTCTCCCCATCCCCACTAATATCTCCTTGATGGCTTTGAGAGCGGCGGCGACGAGAGCAATGTTCGCTAGGGCAGCTCCCCAGGGATTCAGGCGCATGTGTTCAACAGCTACGGCTAATTCCTTTATGCCGCCCCCAATTACGGCGATGGGCAACGGCGAGGGAACCCCTGGTCGAGAGCAAGCGCCTCCTAGTACCAACCTCTTTGTCTCTGGTACATATATTTTCTTTTCGATCTATATCTGTCATAGCTTCTTTCTTGTTTTCTCATGTTATTTTGTTGGATTGTTTGGTGTTGTTTACATGTTTGGTTGCTTGGAAACTGCTGGAAAATGGATGAAAAGTTTTTTCTTTTAATGGGTTTAGTTTGTTGGTCCTGTTTTTTCTGGGTTCTTGGTAAATATGGTATATATATTGATTTATTGGGGGTTTTTTTTTGCTTGTTCCTTTGCTCGAAAAAGCTCTGTTTTTTTCGAGGTTTTCCTTTAATTGCTTCTATTATTTTCTGGTTTAATTTATAGTTTTTGCGTACAGGCTGATTTATTAGGTTATTATGCTGGCTTGATTGGTGGAAAATGTGGGAAAACGACGAAATTTTTTGTCAATTTCTATGGTTGATTAAGAAAAACGATTGATGTTGTCTATCTCTTTAATTCATTCAAAGAAGTAATTCTTCAATATAGAATGAATTGAGTATTATAAATTTGGGTTTAAAATCAATCCTCTCCTTGTTTTGGTTTGTAATTTGATTTGTATACTTTTTCAAGTCTACTGTGTCACTTGTTTACCTTTCTCGATTCATATTTTGATGAAAGTTATTATGTGAATTTGTTTTTAGGGCTTAACAAGCGCACGCAGTCTGAGAAACTTCGAGAAGCCTTTTCTCAGTTCGGACGTGTAATTGATGGTTAGTCTCTCCTTACCCGAAAGAATGTTGGAAATTGTTTTTATGAGATTATTAACCATTGGCCTTTTCTTTCTTTACAGCCAGAGTAGTGACTGATCGTGTATCAGGATATTCTAAAGGGTTTGGTTTCGTAAGATATGCCACTATAGAGGAAGCTGAGAAAGGAAGAGTGGGAATGGATGGCAAGGTTAGCTCCCTTTACTCCCTTAAAATGTTCATTTCTTTGTTTCGATATTGTAATTTCAATTGAACTAAAGATGTTAGGTGCCTTTATAGAACTGTTCCAGGTTAGATCATTGATGATTGAACTATGCTTTGTTGTTAGTATGTTCTTTTGAGGGTAGATTGTGGAAAGTGATTTATCCACATACTCTACCTCCCCCTTTCCCTTGATTGTGGTATAACTAATTTCCTTCGAATCATTGTAGTTCCTCGATGGTTGGGTTATATTTGCAGAGTATGCAAGACCTCGGCCAGAACGAACTCCGCCTCAGAGCAACATGTCTAATTCAAATGGCTATAATTCCTATGGCCGTGAATAACTTGGATTAATCAGAGGCGGGTTTACAACAGGTCGACCTATCATCTCCTTAGCAGAAGAAAGAAATTAATTATGAATTTTGTAATGTGAGACTTGAATGCAATAGGAATGTGATGAACTGAGGTCTATTATTCAAGAATTATAGGAAAAACAGGAGCAGATGTTGAATTATTTTCATGGCTGCTAAGAACTCATTGTATGATTATTTGGTGTTCCTTTCTGTTTTGATTATTTACCTATTTGCAGCTGGCTTTGTTATGAAATTAATTTGCTTAAAATAAAGCCTTATTCAAATCTTGATCTATGCTTATTTCATTTGCCTTTGACCTCTAATCTTTCATTCAATTGTGTGATAATCATAATAATATTTGACTACTGAAATCCCTAATTAATCCTGCTGCTAAATAAGATATAAAAGAAATAGCGAGTGCTCCAAATTTACATTTTGTAACTACTATATGGTAATATTTTCCTTTAATAATGAATAAAATCTTTATTTTTCTTCTTTGAACATGTTGGATGTACATCACGATTGTCGAAAGAAGCCGTGAGGGATGGTCATGAGTATTTTTAGAAAATATTCTTTAAAAATTGCTCTTTGCAGTATATGAATGATAGTCTTGCTATCCAAGAAAATGGATGTTTTGAAACACAAATATAGACAAATTCTTCAAAATCATAGAAGTGGCGGCCAAGTTTTAGCTTGGATGGATGATGAAATTGTAGGCGTAGCGAATAGTTGCACACTTATAATATAATTTTCTTGTTACTAAATTAAAGATTATTGATAATCAATTTTGATTTTTGAGATGTCAATAAGAGATCTAATCACTGTTGACTTTCTTGTTTGAATATTTATTCTTAACAAATCATACTATGGTCCTGTTGATTGATTGCAGCGGTTGATTTGATTAATAAATTCTATTAATTGACTTGATCAATTGGTTTTATTAATTGTTTATTTAAAAGTGTTTGCAAAACTTAGCTGAAATTATGATAGGTGTAAAATGATAAATAATGGCATAACACATTTTACTGTTAAGTATTTATTTATTTATAATACTTTAGTATTTATTGGGTGAAGTTATTGAAATAAACACTATTACCAAGGAATTAAAATATCTATTATTGAAATTATTTAGTGAATATTTATTAAAATTTAAATAAAAAAATCTATGTTCTTTATTTGCAAATATTAACATTGTGAAAATGGATAAATATTAATAGTGTATCAATATAATTGTATATAGTGACAAAGGGAGTAAATTTTGAGCAAGCATAATTAGATATGTTATTGCACATATCTCATTTTCAATTAGCTGTGAAAAAAGTTATCCATGCCAGCGTTTTTTCTTTTGGAGGTTTTAACTTAACAAACTCTTACTAATCTCCATTCACCAAACACTATAATTATAGAGTATAACTACCCAATCCTTTGTGCCCAAATCAACTAAAAAAACTCAAAACTCTATTTACCAAACACCATCTATAAATTTTGAAACATGATAGAATCCCACGACTCAAAACTATAAAAGCATACTAGGTTTATCCTTATCCTCATGGAAAACATAGGTTGAAAGCAAAATGAGCTTTTGAATCTTTGGGAAGCATAATTGTATACTCCACCTAAAAGATAGAGTTGAGAATTTTGTAATCCAACTACAGTTGAATAATGCATGGATCGTATGCATCTTCCATCCAACGGCATCCCTCCCCTCTCTGGGAACATCTTACACGACTATCCATCCAACGGTCCCACCGGAACAATGCATCCCTTCCATTGCACACCAACCATCGTCATCTATTGGAAATGTTACTCATTCTGCAAATTTATCATACCCCACCATGTTACTCCAAGTAAAAGACCGAGGGAAACCACTTCAAAGATTTCAGTATGTGTCTATCACTACTTGAAAGCATTTTGTCAATGTTACTTCGTTGAGTTGCGGTTTTAGTAGCTTGTTGGTTTAGATTCGAATTTTATTATGGACAATTGTAAATTGTTTTTTTTTTTTAAAGATTATTGAATTTAAATTCTATCATGTTGAATTCTATGAAAATCTATTCTAATTTAAGTTCTAATATATTTTAATTTTCAGTTTGTTGTGTTTTACATTAAATTAATTTTAATTTTAATGGATTAGATATGTATATTTATGTACAGTTCAATAAAATCACATGATGAATATGTAGATAAATTCCTTCAAAATTTTTTGGTTTAACTGATTTTGGTTTAAAATATTTTTTTTGGTTCAATAAAATCGTGATTTTCTGCTATTTGGTGTACAATTCCACAAAATCGACATGGCCTACCACACACTGTGGTCTGGACATGTGGAATGATTCAACCCGTGAGACTCCTGTTGTAACACCCCTTAACCCTAAATTGTTACCGGAATAGGGTTACGGAGCATTACCGAACCTTTTAGAAATATTATAAACCTTATACAAATAAATAACATACATATTGTAAAACAATCATAATGTCCCTTTTATGGGCTCTTGAGGCCCAAAATACATGTTAGAAGTGATTCGTGAAATTCCAAAATTTTTCTCAAATACAGGGCTTACACGCCCGTGTGGTCTGGGGACACGCCCGTGTGACCCTAAGACATGACGTTGCTTCAGGCCGTGTCCTAATTTATGTGCTCTCTGACTTACCTCACACGACCAAGCCACACGCCCATGTGCTAGGCTGTGTGGTCAATTTATTTTTCGAAAATTAAGTGCAGTTTTCACACGGCCAAAGCACATACCCGTGTACTAGGCCGTGTTCTTCACACGGCTGAGATACACGCCCGTGTCTCTACCCGTGTGGTAAAACCTGAGCATTCTGTTTTGGAAAATTAAAATTGCAAGGGACACACGGCCTAACCACACGCCCAAGTATAAGCCGTGTGTCTCACACGGTCTGATCACACGCCTGTGTGCCAGGCCGTGTGGACTCAAAATGAGCGTTATACATCAAATTTAACCAACCTTGCAAACTTAAACCTCAAATAACTCAATAATCAATATTCAACCAATCCAAAACACAATCAAATATATCCAAATCATACCAAGTAATCTACCTAATGATCTAATCAACATATTAACATAGGTATTTTACAAATACTTACTAACTCAATTCATTTAATTTCATTTAAACCAATTCAAATTTTATACCAAATTTAAACCTAAAATTTACATACATTGAATTCATTCATAGTTCAACCAATATATGCCATTTTATAATTCCAACAAAAAACACAAACTGATACATATGACCAACTAATATCATCTTATATAATCACTTACAACCATTTACTAAAATGACATACATATGACCACCTAGGTACATGCCATTACCAAAAAGAAATATACTTCACCACTTTGAGTTCAAGATCGGCTTTGGATGCTGATTCGACAATTTGACTTTAACCTAACCCGCGCAGAAACAAACCATACGCTGAGTATAAAATTCAGTGGTATTTCTATAATCCGAACCTTCAAAGGAAATAACATTATTTTTAACTAAATATAAACATTATTCAATCAATAATTCATTTTATACATTTAACCTTCAATTCTCATCAATAGCTTTTCTCACTTTGATTCACAGGTCATTTGGCAAAAACAATACTCTTTCATGAACCCTTGGTTCATGCATTTCATTTGTACAATTCAATTCAATGTCCAATTTCAAATTCACATTCAATATCAATCTTGTTGCCAATTCATTTATTTACCCCTATTAACAAGGCTCGGACTTTGGCGGATACACGAATCCAACCAAAACACACTAGTTTGGCACCAGTGCCTCATCAGATAGTTTGAAGTAATAATTTGACACCTAGTGTCTCATCTACTCGTGGTCGAAGTATCCTTGAACACTTCCAAACCTATGTCATGCCAACTATATCCGACTCAGCCCGATACAGTTAATAGGGTTTCAATTTCAATTTCTCAATTTTCGATCAATACACATTTCAATTCAAATAATCACATATAATCACATAATCAATTCAATTCAATTCAATACCACAATACCAAACTCACCTCAATTCCACTTACTATACATAATAATAATAAATACCACAAATAATTTTAGTTTTCGGATTATAGAAATACAAACCAGAATTATCGAGCTACTCCTCGTTAACTTTGTCTTTTCCTTTCCTAGCCGAGGTCTCCGGCTCAACGTTAGCTACAGAATTTAAAATAATTGAAAATCATCAATACAACACAATTTAACATTAAATATTTCAATGTATACACAACTTTTGTCTAAATTCCAATTTAGTCCTTAACCAATACTAACTTTATTTATACAAAACTAATTCCATATCTTTATTAAATTTTCACTTTAAACTAATTTCAAATCTTAATTTCATCATAAAACCCTAATTTTGAAATTCTTTCAATTTAGTCCCTATTACTCAAAACTTATGATTTGTTTTGCAATTCAATCCTTTATTCAATTCTAACTTGAAATTCTATCAATTTAGCCCCTAATTCTTCAATTAATTCAACATAAACTACATCTAAAAATCAACTAACTTACAAAATTTCCACATAAATTAAGTAGTATCTTGTTCTAGGATTCCAAAAACATCAAAATTACAAGAAAATGGGCTAAATTGACTTACCACTTAAGCTTCAAACCCTAAAATCCCTAATTCTCCTTATTTCTTTTCTCCTTTCTTTTTCTTTCTATTCTTTATCTGTTTCGTTTCTTTCTTTTCCTTTACTTATTTCTTTTATTTACTTTTATTTTATTTTATGTTTTATTATATTATTATATTATATTTTAGTAACAATTATTATTAACTTAAATAATAAGTAAATACATACATGTATTACAAATGTATGTATAATATTTATTACACATTTATTTAATTTTTACCATACATTTGGCACCTATGGCTTAATTGCTAATTTAGTCCTTCAACTTTTCTTGATTCTATAATTCAACTTTTACCCTATATTCAATCTAGTCCTTACACTAAATTAACCTTAATTCAAGCTAATTCACCTATCCAAATTCTAATTAACCACACAACTAAATTCTTAAATATTTTTAATAAATATTTATGAATTTGTTTTTCGAAAACAATGACCCGAAAATGTACTTTCCAATTACCCGACTATATGGTCATTACACTTGTAGCTTGCTCCGACGCTCCGATTTTTCGCTCCTTTTTCTCCCAAGTGCTTTACTAAGCATTAAAACATGAATTTAAAGGATTAAGAGTTTAAAATTCATAATTAACATCGAATAATCACCAAAAAATGCATTAAGAACGAGGTTAAAACATGTTACTTTTAGCACTTATAAAAAATCCCACACTTATGCAGTTGCTTGTCCTCAAACAAAATTCTCAACCCATATTCAAGTTAACTTCCCTCAATTTATTGTTTTCACTGATAAAGTCTTAAGATAATTTACAGATAATCATACATTGGAAATTTAAACAAAAATGACACTAAATAACACAAGTAATCCAAACAAAAATTTTTTGAAGCATAAAAATTAAACGACTCCTCTGTCTCGACAAATATATGAAATTCAGACTTAAGAAGAATTAACACCCTTACTAAGGTTCACTCAAGCAATCAAGGTGTTTAAGGTTCAAGTAATGTGCACTCAATAGTCGAATAAGAAATGCTATTACCATAGGCTTGCTTGAAAATCAAATCTTCACCACTATAGAAATGAGATGACACACCAATCAAGAGGTCTTTACGGGGTTGTAATAGGGCTTAGGTTAAAGGTACGAAATAGGATATAAATAGGCTAATGGTCAACTTTCTTCTTTAGCCATTTGGGGGGGTTAGATGTAACATCGCTAACCTATCTCCGTCACTAGATTAGGGTTACGAAGTATTACATTAAAATTCTAACATTTCATAGAAGTATAACTATAAATAAACAAATCAAAATTGATTTATAATAAACATGCAATTACAGGCCTTAAACCAAGCTTACAGGTCCTAAAAATAATTTAGGAACATTCTGGGATCAATTTGAAGCAAAATAGAAAAACTAGGAAAAAGTTGAAAAATTTAAAAATAGGGGTCACACAGCCATGTGACATAGCCTAGATCATGTGGACTGAAACACCCCAAACCCGCCCACGAGCCTAAACCGGATCTGGTATGTTCCCGGTGTGAACTGCTTCAAAATTCTTTTGTTACTTAGGAAAAACTTATGTGTTTTTAAAGAAAGATTGTTTTGGGTTGGGCTTGAGTTGAAAATAAGTTTATTTCATTATCAAAATCCTTTACTTTAGGTGACAAAACGTTTGGGCTTTGTTTTAAAAATAGATTTACTTAATATTTTAATAAATAAAAGTTTGTAAGCTTAATAAATAAAAATGTAATAAAATAGTTCTACTAGGCCTTATTACATCAAATAATTCCCAAAATTTAAATTCAAAATACTTAAAGTAAAATAGTCCAAATAAAAGAAATCGAACTTCACATGGCCTCCACTAAGCATCTGTCACCGGTTCATCACCGATCGTCACCGAAAAATAATCCCACAAGGGGTGAGTCAAGACTCAATGTGTAACCAACACTAAAATTTAATAAATCGTGCATACATTATCATACATGTTCATAAACAAATAAAAATAATGATGCAACCCGAACCCAAACCTAGATAGCCATCCGCTACACGTCCCCGCACTCAACCTCGCACACCGTGGGGACTACAAAGTCAACCTCCATCCGCTACACACCATCAAGGCGTCATTGCAATGACGTGTGCTCATCGCTCTTATAAAAATTCGTGGTCTTAGGTCACCACATTTAGAATTCGTGGTCTTAGGTCACCACATTTAGTTATCGTGGTCTTAGGTCACCACATTCGATTTCGTGGTCTTAGGTCACCACATTAACTTCCCTTTCCATATAACCCATATGCCCGTATTCACATATCATGCACATCATGCCTTAATTCACATTCTTATCACTTTTCACATGTTACATATAACATATATTCATAATCCTAGTAGGAGTAGGAAACGACTTAGTACTTTGTACCATTGTATGGTACCTTAGCCATGCTTTTCACATTCTTAATAACACATTTAATTTAAACATAGCCATGAACATATTAAAACTTAGGGTAGGGTACACACCTGATTCGCTTAACAATTTCACTTGAAATCCCGAATTTCGATCTTAGATCTTTAACTCCCTACATTCGGCCCATATTAAAGATTTAATGAAAACTCATTCACATAATACCAAATCCTAGTAGGATTTGTGCACTAAAACTTACCTTAATCTTTGATTTGCTTATCTCTCAAATCCTCAAAACTTTGCTATTCTCCTTCTTTATTCTACCAAACACCGGATCTCTACATAGGTTAGTTTCAGATTTTTAAACAAAGTAAGAGATAGATCTAGATATCCAAAATAGGCCTTGGCCGAATATACCTATGTGCTTACCTTCCTTCAATCGGCTAGGCACTTGTGATCTAAATCCCGTAATCCTTGTATATTATTGTCGATCGCCCTTGTGATTCAGTAAATCTTAATTGGATCCTTACTTCTTTAGTGATGGCGAAATTCCTATATACTCATGTTAGATCTAATCTAACATTAAATCATAATAATATAGCTTATGGTCGAATGGTATTCATAACTTACCTTAGATCTTAGAAGTCCCGAAAGTTTCTTCTTTGTAGTCGACAGTACCTAATTCCCAAAACTTCCTTCAAGTAGCCATAGACATTAATAGAGTTAGAGTCCTAATTTCAGCCTAAGAAAAAGAAATAAGATGATAACTTATAGATCCTTACCCCTTTATACACAAGTCGACAACCTCCCTTGCTTGAAGCCCTAAAGAAATCGACTAGGAAGACTGAATAGTTGTCACAGATTTCGGCTTTTGGACTTATTGGATTAATCGGTTAGGGGTTGTCTTTGAGGTTTCGGCTTTTGATGAATTGAAACAAAGAAGAAGAAGAATAGAGATGGAGGATTCGGCAATGGTGAGTCTTTGAGAGGAGCTTATGATTTTGTCAACAAAAGAAAATAGAAGATGACAAGAGAATTTCTAAGAGACTTTCAAAAGAAAAGAAAAAGAAACAAATGGCCTTTATTCCTTTTGGCGAAAATACTACACTTAGTTCCCCTATTCGCCAACTCTCCTTATTTGATAAAGTTTATCTTTTATTTATCACCTTAATTAATCACATCAATAATCCACTTAAAATAATCTAATATTAAATCACCATTTATCTACTATTTATCCAAAATTTAAAGAGAATCAAACTCTTCTTTCAAGTGCCTTAATGCCGTCCAACTCTCTTGTTCCTTGCACCAAAATAAAATTCCTTTGTTTGCTCCCCAAGTGACTCGAACCTAGGCTCCTTCCCCTTGACTGTGGCGTCACCTACTGGGCTTTAAGTGGTGCCTCCAAGCCACTTAAACAAGCCTATGTTTGTGTCAAATTCCTTCTATAAATTTTCTTAAAGCCACCTTGTTTTAGTCTCCTTTTTTAAACTTAACGTTTCCTAACATTTTCAAGTTTCCAAAATGTTCACTTTCCTATTTTAACTTAACATTTCCAAGTTTCCAAAATGTTCACTTTCCTATTTTAACTTAACATTTCCAAGTTTCCAAAAATGTTCATCGTACATTCATAATACATAAGACATGCCATTTCGTATAATTAAATCAAAAATACATAGGCCCATTTTCAGGATGTTACATGGACATTCAAAGTCCAGACACACAGCTATGTCCCAGCCTGTGTGTTTGACCGTGTGGGTATTCAAAATAGGGTCACAGAGTCGTGTCATAGTCTGTGTGCTAGACCATGTGAAAAATTGTTTTGAGGCACACGGCCGTGTCGTAGATCGTGTCTCAGGCCATGTGAAACCTACACCTAAAATGAAAATGATATATGACTATGTGAGGTGACCGTGTGTGGCACATGGCAATATGACAAACCGTGTCCTAGGCCGCGTGCTTCTAATTTAGCCCCTAACAAGCCAAATCAATACCAAACCTTTCCCAACAAGATACATCATTTACACACACATTCAATTGACCAAAACACTCTCTAATTACACTCAAATCAATTCACCTATAAGTTCTAACCAATATACCAATCAAGGTACCTCAATTTAATAAACATTTAACTTACATTAACTCTACTCATCTATGCATCTCATATCCATTAACTTATCTACCATATCATATTATAAACAAACCCAATTCAAGATAATTCATTGCATACACTTCCAAACAACTAATTTCATCGGACATATAATATAAACTATATACACAAGTATTTGCAACTATCACAAAACATATCCCATATTCACATAACAACATTCTTTTAACATGTCTCTCCCAAAAACTAACAAATACACAAAATGACCATTCTAAAACCATTAAGTCCTTGGTATATGCCAAAACAAAAAAGAGTACTTCACTAACATTGAGTCTGGGATTATCTTTGGACGCCAAGTTGACAAACGAAGTTAAGTACCTAACCTGCACACAGAGGAACAAATCATATACTGAGAAAATTTCATTAATCTTTACAAACTAAACGTTTACTTAAAAATCTTAGTTCATAAATCCATATCCTATTGTGTTGTTACCACTTGTTATATTACAAGGAACATTTTTAGCATTCTCTACTCATCCTCTTTATATCAACTCTTTGCCAAACATCTTCAATAGATCGATTATACAAACCCCAAAATAATCAAATCTTAATCGACACCTAGTGCCTAATAGATAAACCGTACAATGATTTGCGCCTTGCGCTGGTCGGTAATATTGACTATAGATGTGCCCTGTACTGGTCAAATACTCCGACAATGTTTTGCACCCAACACTAGTTGGATAAACCGATGATAGATGTGCCTCGCACTTGCCAGATAAACCGACAATGTTTTACACCCAACGCTGGTCGAATAAATTGACAATATCATAGGAGTGTGCCTAACACTGTTGGTTAAACCAACATTACATATATAATTACATCATTCTACAAACCATCAGTTCATAATTCAATCTCTTACATCAATCATCTAGATAAATTTCTATGATCTATTTTATAGACACATACATTTACAATTCTATAATATTTCATTCAAGCTACTAATAACTAAAACACATTTAATTAGATATCAAAGTAATTACCAATTTGACAAAACTAGATAAATTAAGTTTGAGTTTAAGGACTATGAACTTATCTTCGTAGTAGCTATCGGTACTTGATGATAATTATTCAATAATTTTTCCCTTTCTTGACTATTGACCGATCTACTTGTTTCTTGATCAATTGAAGCTTGTAAAATTTCAGCCCCGATGCCGAAACTTCTTTTCTTCACCCCTAGGTTCGAATTTACATGAAATCAAAATGGAAATTTTTTTGTGTTTCTTTTCCCACTAACTCGTTTTGTTACTTTATTATATTATGTTATTTATTTATTTACTTATTTATTTTATGCAAAATTTACCACACTTTGTTAACAATTAAACCATATTGTGGTCCATTTAAAATGAACATTGGTTAAATTTTTTTATAAGTTCCTTAATTATAGTTTAGATTTTAATTTAATAAAAAATCACACTTTTACTACTTAAGCAGTTTAATCCCTAAATGCGAAATAGGCCCTAATTCAATGGAATTTCCTAACCGAAATTCAATTCGATTCCAAGATAACTTTGTAATTATTTATTAATTATAATTACGAGTTCATTTTAAGAAAATGCAGTTTCAAACTACACTTTTCAACATTTCTAACTTTCGGGTCATTACATTAGACACTCTTGGGTTTGACTTTGAGGCTGCAATTATATGAGGGAGAGAGTAGATTGGGCTTAAACCAAGAGTTGTACAGGATGAATTGTTAATAAAATCATTCACTGAGCAAACTATAGGTTGATGCTTAGATGATATTTTTGCAAACAATTGGTGACGTTGCGACGATAGACTTTCAACGTTGCGACGTGAAATCGATAGAAAGTGCCATTGCGACCATTGACCCTTGATGTCATGACGACACTAACTGTTTTGGCAAGGTCGCAACGTGATACCCTCGACATCGTTACGCAAATTCAAAAATTTTAAAAACATTACACTTTAGTCCTAAGTCAACCTCTGTAACAGCCCAATTTTAGCTAAATTGGAACAGTGGTTTTGGAACCACAAATTCGAGGTCAGAAAATTATTTTTATATTATTTTTGGTGTTTATAGCATGTGATTATATATGTGTGAAAGTTTCGTGAAATAATTTTAGCATTTGAATGCTTAATTTGATAAAAGGACTAAATTGCGTAAAATGTAAAAGTTGCATTCTATTTGTTAAAAGTGTTTAATTACTATTACTTATTAAATGAAAAGTCCTTATGATGATATTAGACCATTGATAGTGGAATTTGACATAAATGGGCATGTATTTGATGTTTTAAATGTTATTTAATTAAGGTTAATTTAGTAAATTGTGAATTAAGTTTAATTAAACAAAACAAAAGCCATTTTCATGCTATCATATTCTTGAATAGCCAAATGTGAGGAAGAAAATAAGGGTTTTAAAGCTTTGAAGGTTCGACCATTGTTGTTCAAGCATGTAAGTCTATTTTAACTTGATTTTTGATGATTTTTACATTTTTGAGATCGTTGTTTCGTATTCTAGCTAGCCCATGCCTTAATTTTTGAATTTTTTAATGATTGTGTGAAGTTCCATTGATGAATACTTGAGCTTTTGAATGTATATAGATCAAGAACGAAAGAAATCAGATTTAGATCGGGGAAAATCAAAGGTTATCGAATAGTCGATCTAGTCCATTTATCCCGAATACAAGGTAAGTTCATATGCAAATAAATGTCTTTAAATTGAATTATATATGTTTAATTGTCATTGAATTGCTATGAATGTTGAATGATTAAATACGAGCAAGAATCGACAAGGTTACAATATTCGAAAGTCTCGTATGAACCTTAGGAATAGTATAGGATACGAATGTAATGACATTAGGATTAACGAGATGTGATTATGTGTAAGACTATGTCTAGGACATTGGCATCATTATGTGATTACGTGTAAGACCATGTCTGGGACATTGGCATCGTTATTTGATTTTGTGTAAGACCATAGCTTAGCTATCGGCATCAATATGTGATAACATGTAAGACCATATCTGGGATATGGCATTGTTCGAGCTATATGTGATTTCTGAGTATCCTTAACAATTTTAAAAGGTTCAACGGGCAAATTCAAGTCAAGAAAGAATGTGTGAATGAGTTAAGTGACTTAGGTACGTATGAGATTCATACAAGTATTGAAAAGGGAAGTATTTGATGAATTCACTTGTGATATTGATTATGTATACATTGGGAAAGGTTTGTGAACTTTTATGTGCTTATTCATAGTTTGCCTATTGAAGAAAATGATGTTGATTCATGTGGTAATTTTATTTGTATATGGCTTACTAAGGTTTTAAAGCTTACTTGGTGTGTTCTTTCCCTGTTTTATAGATAATCGAAGCTAGCTCGGACTCGGGGATCATCAAGAACATCGTCACACTATCGATCAAATTGTTGGTACTTTTGATGCATTGTAAATATGGTATATGGCATGTATAGGCTAGTGATATGATGATATGTTTTGAGATATGATATTAGCCATGAGATTTGGCTCATGAATGATGTAAATGTTGATGTGTATTTGGCCATTTAAGTTTGCTTAAATCATAAGTTTGATAAGTGATGTATGATGTATATATTGCCTTTTGTTTTGGCATGTTTGGGATGATTGTTGTGATAGTTATATCATTGCAATTAGCTAATTGTCAATTTGTGTATTATTGCTTGAAAAATGGCATGTTGTGGCTTGATTTTAAGATGATGATTGGTATGTTTTATGGAATGAATTAGTTGATAAAATGATGAGAAAAATGCATAGAGAAGATAGGTGAAATTATTTGTAATAATATATTGTTTTGGTATGTTTATAGTTATAATTTGAGTAGTGAAATGGTTGAAGATGAAATGGTATGATTTGTATATGAATTGGCATGTTTTGATTGCCTATAAATGTATAGGCTAGATGTGGTATTTTGGTTGTTTAGGTGAGCATGAGAAAGGGTGGCAAATTGGCATTGCAAATGACCTATTTTTGTCCACACGGGCAGAGACACGGGCGTTGTCTCAGCCGTGTGCGACACATAATCATGCTACACGGCCGTGTGTCCCCTGGTGTTGAAATTGAATTGAAGTCAGTATGCTCCACACGGCCTCACACACAGGCGTGTGACCGACCGTGTGGCACAAGTTAGTATACCCCCTAAATGGCACACGGCCAAGCACACGGGTGTGTGACTTGGCCGTGTTGCATAAGTTAGTATACCCTACAAGATTGGCACTGCCATGTACACAGCCTGAAACATGGGGGTGTCTAAAGCCGTGTGAAGCAGACGGCCTGCTCATACGGGCGTGTGACCTTTGTATGTTTGAAAATTTTCTAAGTTTTCAAGAATTTTTTGTATGTTATCGATTTAGTCCCGAACCACTTCTAAAGCTTATTTAAGGCCTCGTAGGCCCTTATAAGGGACAATGTGATTATGATTGAATGGTGTTTGAGAATGGATGCATAAACGTATGTTAAATGATATGTATTGTTCAGTAATACCTTGTAATCCTATTCTGACTGTGAATACGGTTGAGGGGTGTTACAACCTCGGTTCATTGAAAGAGCTTTTGTAAGCTCGTTTAAAACCAATATTTGATTATATAACATGTTATAATTACATATTGAGCTTAATAGTGACTTGAACCTAAAACCTTTAGGGAGTGCACTAACTATTTAACCATCAAGCCTATTCAATTTCTTAATTATTTATTTCAATTAACCCCTATATTTTGGGACGTGACAAAGAATGACTAAATAGCTAGGATTTGTTAATCCTAGGGGTGACAAGGGTAAATATCCCAAAATTTGACCAAAAAATAAAAAGAATACATTGGGGAAGGAGTGGCTTAAACCTAGGTCCTCTAGCAAGCCTAAGGCTCATTTCTTGTTTAGTCTTAATTCTTGACCATATGTATTTGGGGTATGACTTTACCCTAAGTTGTCGAAAATAAAATAGGAGGAAGAGAACTTGAACTTAGGTCTCTAGGGAGGACTCTCTAACATTTAGCTGTTTAACTTAATTCATTTCTTGTTTAACTATTTTAATTAAACCCTTATATTTTGAGACGTGACAATTTAATCTTCAAGCCTAGTAATTTTTCTGTATGATTGTGTCCTAGCTGTGTGTATTTCATTGTTCTTTTCTTATTGGTGTTGTTGTATGGCATATATTGTTTCCTTCACCCCTGTTAATAAAATTTTAAATTGGTTGAGAAAAAAGATATTTATAGTCTCATGGGTGATATTGCTTCACACAAGGTGATTTTTTTTGCAAATTACGAGGAGTATTTTCAATAACTTATATGTGATGAGTAAAATATAAATCATGAGTTGATATTTAGTAATACATCTAAGCTAGTTCCAATGTTGGCTCTTACCCAAATTCTCAATCTTACAAACATCATTGATTTCCTTTACAAAGATGGAGATGACTACACACATGTAGAAAAATTTATGTAGATGCAATTACTTTTATTTGGCCAAAAAAAATTGTTACTGTAGTCATATTACATTTAAAGTATTATATAAATCTTGATACCTCAAAAAATTGTGGCATATTTATGCTACTCATTTATTTTTCTATCTAATCAAATTCTTAATCAATTGAATTTAACTTTTTGTCCTATAGATCAATTTCAAGACATTGTATCTAATAAGTTATTCCATTGTAATTAAATCCGTAACTGAAAATTTGTATGGCTTGACTTTCTCTGTCCTTCGCTTTCCCATCCTTGGTAGCTAGGCCTGGTAGCATCTTTGCTAGGCCTGCAAGCTATATACTAGGCTTGATCTCAACTGCCCCGGTCACAAGAAGACAGGCGAGAAAGGCCTTCGCTTAGTAATGGGCAGCTAGCCATTTCGCATTTATGTGGCATTTGACTCTCGTACCATGCCTCTTGCTCGTTGAGACCTCTAGAGCATCCAATCCTCAAAGGGAAGAAGTGAAGAAGAAGGGGAATCCCCAAGTCCGAGGGCATATTAAAAAACCAACTGTAGACCATTCTACTGGCAACCAATCACACTGCCAATTATCAATTAGCTAATTAAGGCATTCAATACCCTGATATATATCTTACTCCATACAATACATAGAATTATTGTATTATCACAATTTAAAAATATAAATTTAAAAGTTAAAAAAACGAAAAATTAAATATAAAACTAAAATAATTAATTTTTTATAAAAGTTTTAAGGGCGAAATAAATTATTGTCACAGTTTAGAATTTCTTTAAGCAATCCAACTTACACTGAATCGGTCCAATACCAAATCAAGCATCACATTCTGTCGAAATCAACTGGACCTCTTCTTCCTTGCATTTCTCTCTCTCTTTTTCTTCATTGTTGTTAAGAACTTGTCCTCAATTTCCTCTATAGATCTAACTTTTCTATTGTCTCCTAGCCCAAGAATGACTCCATTACTCACCATCTGTTCACTAGCCTCAACATTGCTCTCCAACTATTTTAGGAGAATTTTTTTCCAACTGAATCTCAACTCTCTTAGAAATCCCCTACCAATTACAATTCCCTCCAGTAAAATGCACTGCTGATTACCCGCACTTCCTTCCACCGATCCATTTTTCTTTAAAACCCCTACCTTTAATCTCTTAAGCAATCACATAAAAACACCTCAAACAACCCCAAGAGACCAAACTTACCATCTTTAACACCTAAAAAACTTTAAAGCCAAGGTTCATTCATCATCATCCCCTGTTAATATACTGTAAGTATTAGCCCTTTGTAACACAATAACACAACTACCACTCATGATCCCTTGCACTGAAATCTCATAAGCACAAATCATTTGAGACCAACTCAGAACTGCACCGAAAGAACAATCAGGAAACTCATTTAAATAACAATGCTTGATTCATTCACCAACCGGTAAGGCTCAAGAAATCATGAGAACTGAAAATTTATTGAAATATGACATAAAATATAGTACAAAAGAGTAACATAAATATACCATAAATTATTGAGGTGATATAACACCTCAAACATAAAATGACACGTAAAAGTGACACAAACATACACTATGGATTATTGAGATATTAGGATTTAAATAACATCTTAAACACAATATAACATATGAAAGCAATACACACGAAATGGATAGCTAGATGATATAGATTCTTAATTCCTCAATAAGAGACTGGGATTGGATCAATGAGCACAGAAGTTATTCCATCTTTTGTATTTTTTCCAACATGTGTACCCATCTCCATTCTTGTAAAGGAAATCGATGACCCTTGTAAAATTGAGAATTAGTGTAAGAACCGGCCCTAGAACAACTTTGGATATCTCACTAAATATCAATTCCTGGTTTATATCTTTCCAACCATTCTCCACTTGCTTCTTCAATTCACTACATGCTTCTTCTTCTTTGACCGCATGTTCTCTCATGTAGCATTCAACAGCCGATGCACAGTGCCCTCTCTCTTGCTCAAACTATATTTATATTAGTTTTATTTATCAAATAGAAGTCATTGAAAATAATCTTTCAAAATTCTCAAAGAAAGTACCTTGTGTGAAGCAACATCATCCATGAGACGACCAACAATAGAAGAAGCATAAATGATTTTAGGGTTGTTAAATGCACAATTAAAAATTTCAGGTGTCACAAAATCTCCCATTCCAACAAAAGATACGATAGTTGGCATGATATAATCAAAAGATACTACTGCGTTCCTTATATACTCTTTCATTGTTGGTATATAGTTTTCATTACACCATTTGACCTCCACAAAATAAGATTCACTCACTTGTTTAAACTATAAAAAGGAAAAAAAAAAAAGGAAAAGGAAAGTCATAATAAAATTTCAAGTTTAAAGTACCAACTTATAATCTTCCAATATTAATATTTTTTATAAAATGAATATACTCATGTTGACTATCTATATTTAGGGATAACAAAATAACCCAAACCCATATGTTTCGATTCAACCCTATAAAGCATATTTTCTATGAAAATTGAATTTGAAGACAAGGGTTTTCAATTAAAATTTTAGAGTTCGGGCAGAGATAAGATTTTAATTAAACTTGCATCTTCGTCCTATCTTAAAAATTACCAAAATACTTTTTTAATTTCATAACTAATTTTTATATTTTAATTATAATTTCTTCAAATTCTATAAAATTTTATAAGATTTAAATTTTTAACATTTTATTTGATCGATATTGTAAAAAGTAATAAGACATAAAAATTATTTAATATTTTAGAGTGAGTTAGGTAAAGTTGAGAATTTTTTTTTTTGGATATAAAATTTCAAATATAAAATCATGTTTGGGGTAATGTCGAGGCATGAAAGGGTATGGAATACTAAACTTATGAATCAAATGATGTATTATTTGTGAAATGAATCTTGCCATCAACTAGTCCTCAATACACAGATTATATAGGCAACAATGCCTAACTGATGAGTTGTTAACTCATAACAGAAAGCTTAACGTACTAACTATCTATTATCATACTAAACACGTGTGATTTATACTATAACATTCACCTAGCTTCTTCTAGTGGTACAATCTGAAGAACATGACAAAATCGAGTAAACAGGAATACAAATAACGGCTTAGTAAGAATATTCGCCACCTGGTCACATGCGGAACTTCACCAACAATCAATTCTCCATTCGCCACCTTTTCATGAACAAAAAACAAATCAAGTTCAACATGCTTGAACTTGGAGTGCAGAACCGGATTAGCTGCAACAGCAACAACACTAGTATTATCACACCATACAGTAGGAACATCAATAGAAGTGAGTTTTAGTTCGGACAAAAGAGAGACAAGCCACGCAATATCACTAGTGGCTGTGGCTAGACTCCGATACTCAGCTTCAGCTGTGGATCGAGAAACGACTTGCTGTTTCTTGGAACACCATGAGATAGGGGCATTCCCAAAATATACACAATACCCTTTTGTGGATCGACGATCATCAAAATCAAGACCCCAGTTCGCATCCGCATATTCGACCAAAGAAAGTCTATTAGATGGACGAAAAATCAGACCATGAGAGAGTGTACCACGTAGATACCGCATAATATGTTTAAGAGCTATCATATGTACTATAGTGGGAGCATGCATGAATTGACACACTCGATTCACCGTATATGAAATATCTGGTCGTGTCAAGACAATATACTGAAGAGTGCCAGCTAGACTCCTATACTCAGTTGGATCAACAACTTTAGACATCATAGGGAACTTACCATTGGTGTATGAACAGCTTTCACATTAGTCATAGAACGGCGATTAAGAAGTTCCTTAATGTATTTCTGTTGACACAAATGAAGACTACCAGAAGTAGATCTACTTACTTCAACCCCCAGGATATAATAAAGCTCACCCAAATCTTTTAAGGCAAACTTGTTGTTGAGTTGCTGAATAAAATAATCCACCTCATCAGACGAATTTCCAGTGATAATAATGTCATCCACATAAACAAGAACATACAAAGTAACCTTGTTGAGGATTTTGACAAACAACGAGGCATCAGACTTAGAGACAGCAAATCCATTAGCAAGAAGAAAACTTCTCAACTTGTCGAACTAGGCACAAGGAGCTTGTCGCAAACCGTAGAGTGCTTTAGTTAAACGACACACAAGTTGTTCACCATGAGAGCCAAATCGTACATAGCCCGGAGGTTGCTGTATGAAGACTTCATCAGTTAGATCTCCGTTCAAAAAAGCATTATTGATATCAACTTGCTTGAGTTGCCACCCACTGGATACAACAATTGAAATAATAACACATATAGTTGTTGGCTTGACCACTAGACTGAATGTCTCCGTGAAATCACATCCCGGTACTTGGGAACATCCTTTTGCAACTAACCGTGCTTTCCACCGATCAATAGACCTATCAGGATTCTTTTTACTTTAAACAACCATTTGCATCCAATCGCTTTACGGCCAGACGGAAGAGGAACAAGATCCCAGGTAGAGTTGGCTAATAAGGCATCAAACTAAGCTTGAACTGCCTGACGCCATTCAGGATGGGCCAGAGCCTCTTCAACCGAACTAGGCTCAAAGTCGGTCGCATCAGCAGATAACACCTTTGGCTTAAATATCTTGGCTTTATACTGAGTAACCATGGAATGGGTGTTAACAGACTCATTTACTCTTGCAGTAGGAACAACTTCAATAGTTGTCAACCTTTCTAGGGAGCCATCTACAAAGGGCTTGAGATAGGTTGCAAAGCACTGGTGTTTCCTGAAGAGCTCGATGCAGATGGTGAATCACTAGTCGCGCTGGAATTTTGTTTAGCATTTATAGTGTCAATAGATAAATGTCCAGAGGCTGTAAGGTGTACTACACCACCTTGAGACACCAGTGGACGGATAATGGGAACATATGTAGGAAGAGTCTCAGAGGGAGACTGCAGACTAGTAGAAGTACCAGAAGAAGAAAACAAAAACTTTTGTTCATCAAAAATCACATGACGAGAAATAACTACCTTCCGTCTGGTAGTAGACAATAGTAACCTTTATGCTGGGAGTTGTACCCAAGAAACGTTGAAGGTTGAGATCGATAGTCAAGCTTATGTCGAACAAATGGCCGTAAGCAGGGAAAACAATAGCACCCAAATACACAGAGATGCTCATACTCTAGTGCATGACCATACAAACGTTAATACGAAGATTGATCACCCAAGACTAAGGTGGGTAGTTGATTAATGAGATGCACAGCACTACGGAAGGCATAACCCCAGTAGTTCATAGGTACACTAGTATGAGCCAATAAGGTAATACCGGTTTCTACAATATGACGATGTTTTAGTTCAGCAACCCCATTTTGTTCAGACGTATAAGGACAAGAAAATCAGTGAATAATACCGTGATTGGCTAGAACAGATGCAAAAATCTAAAATTAACCACCCCAATCACTTTGAAACTTCTTAATGCATTTGCCAAACTGAGTCTGAACCATCTGTTGAAACTGTAGAAAACACTCAAGAGCTTGAGACTTCCGTTTAATCAAATAAATCCATGTGAAACGACTACATATCAATGAAATACACATAGTAGAGATTTCCTTCAGATGAAACCGAAGCTGGTCCCTAGAGATCAGAAACGACAAGTTCAAACAATTTATCATACTTTGAGAGATTGTGAGAATGGTAGGTTATGTGATTTCTCTTGCTGACATGCTACATATACTTCATCAAAATAATTTTTATTGAATTGAATTTGACATTTACTAAGAACATTTCTCACTATATTAGAAGAATGATGGCCTAATCGCCTGTGCCACAAAGTAAAGACATTATTACTAAAGGTATTTTCACGAACTGAGGTAGTATGCACAATTAGGGAATCATCCATCAAGGTGGTCGAAAAATAATAAAGCCCTTCACGAACTTGGCCCCGCATCAATATTTCTGCATCTGGATATCCTTAACCACACAATAGGAAGGGTGAAACTCAAAGAATACTTTGTTATTTGCTGCAAACTTAAACACAGAGAGCAAGTTTTTGCAAATGCTAGACACACACAAAACATTAGATAAGTGTAAAACTTTCTTTTCTATAGCAAACATCGAAGTCCCAATAGAAGATATTTTAGTAGAAACTCCATTTTAAGTGAAGAATTACCTATATATGGGTTGGAAGAATTAAGTGTAGACGGATTCTGACACACATGATGAGTAGCACCAAAATCTAGGCTCCAAGTCGCACTGCCTACTTGTAAAGGAACATATGAATTATTATTGTTGAAACTAGAATCATAGGCAGTGGCATCACAATAGCTAAAAGCATGTAAATCAGAAATCCTCGGAGGTAGCCCAACAAATTGAGAGGAGCCATACGGAGAAGAATCAACATCAAAAACCTGAGCTCTCGATTTTGTGCGCCTTGGGATCGCAGAATCACCTATTTCTTGAAATGGATTAACTGTAGCACAATAGGCATTAGGTTCGAAAAAAATCTGATCATCCGATGTCCGTGTGTGAACAGGTCCACGAGGCCCACTATTATGTCCAATAGTATGCTGTCCATGAGGGCTAGGTGAAACATTACCATGCGACCCAAAATATGTACCCATTAATTGGCTATTAAAATGGGCACTAGAAGTCCCATAATCACGCCGTGCACGTTGAGGGGAGGGGTTTGGTCTTTCAATCAGCCCATGTGTGACATTTATAGGGCCACGTGTGACCAAGTGGTCTACTCTTACCACCGGCCTAGTACTTGGGTAAAGAAACTACTGCATTGAATTGATTAAATTGGGTTGACCATAAAAACCCAATTTTGACCATAGTCCTAAAAATCGTGAGAGGCATCCCTTCCATTCGACGCAGCAACACCTGACCAGCCCTCCATATTTGGCCCTAAAACCTGATCGTCACGAGGAGCAAACAGAACCCAATTGTCACCGTTCGATGGCTGATCATCACGTCGATACCGATAGAAGCAACGCTGAGCATAGTGGCCATATCTACTACAGATTTGGAACTGTACACGAGGGTAAAAATTTTGGTCCCATCCACGAGCAAAGGAGCGACCGCCACGAGAAGAGCCGGCCACCTCTTGTGTCGACGAATTGTCCACAAAATTTGCAGCAATCAATGTTTCTTTAGCAGATCTGAGTTGACAAGCTTCACACTCAAGAAGCGCATCAACGAGTCGGTTAAATGGTAACGGCATCAACGACAGAGATGCGGATAAAGCAACTACATCAAATTCAGAGGAGAGGCCCGAGAGCAAGACCGCCGTAATCGGAGGCAGCAAGAAGAGCACAGAGATTTGTTATTTTATCAACATAAGCACGAAAAGATAAAGTACCTTTCTAAAGAGAGTGAAGAGAGTGCCAGAGTTGTGCTGTTTCATACTTGTGTCGACCGTAAATAAACTGTTAGCCAGAGTTCACACATCACTGGCGGTGTGAACGTCCGTGAATGAAGACAACACGGAGGAGTTAATGGTCGAGAGTAGCCAAGAGGTTAGAAGGTTATCTTGTTGAGTAAAAATTGTATCCGAAGGATTAGGAAGGAGATTTCCATCGGGAGCTTGGAGAAATCTCGTCAGAGCAGAAAGAGAACCATCAAGAAATCCGAACAAACCATAACCGGTGAGTATAAGGTGTACCTGTTGTCGCCATTGAAGGAACGTATCATCAGTGAGCTTAACCATGTCGTGGCGAGGGAATGTGGTGATGAGGCTCTCGCGGAGAAAATAGATTCGCTTGGATCACTGATGTCAGAGGCTAGAGAAGGTGGAGTGGCCATGCCAAATCAGAACCTAGCGACTGATACCATGAAAAGGTATGGAATACTAAACTTATGAATCAAATGATGTATTATTTGTGAAATGAATCTTGCCATCAACTAGTCCTCAATACACAGATTATATAGGCAACAATGCCTAATTGATGAGTTGTTAACTCATAACAGAAAGCTTAACGTACTAACTATCTATTATCATACTAAACACGTGTGATTTATACTATAACAAGGCAGGAGGTATAAATATTGGATGGAGCTAAGGTGAATAGTCCCACCATGCCTCGCCCTATTGTCAACACTTTTCTCATATAATATATGAGAAAAGGGTTATTAATTTTTATTAATATAAAATCATTTAAAAAATGAGATAAGGTATGGATGTACTGTATCGTCTCGCATATTTGACACGATATACTTTTGCTTGTTTAATCATTGCCTCCTCCATTTCTCCATTAAAATCTAACAATGGTTCGTAAAACGACTTCATGTATTCTGGGAGTTGATTTATACAATGAGCATCCAACCTGAAAATCAAAAAGAGAAAAGTTCAAAATCAAACATATTGAATGATGTCTATCGAACCATTTTTTTAAAAACGGGAATCGACTAGGGTTTTGAAAACGAAAATAAAACAGGAGTCGCCACCGATCTTTATTAGGTGTGATCGAATCACCTTTGTTTTAATAAAACATTTTGGTTTACTAAAACGGTGTTGTTGGTGTACGAAATTCAAGAAAATGGGTTCGAGAGTTGGTTACGTGCGAGGAAGGATTAACACCCTCGTCACGCCCAAAATTGGTACCAAATTGATTAATTAGTGTATTAATGTCAAAAGTTGAAAACCGAGAACGAATTTAAAATACGATCTTTTTATTAGTCCGAAAAAAACAATGCTTGAATTAAATCAAAACCATTACTAAAGATTTCCTCGTCTCGAAATATCGGAGTATCGCATCCCGTAAGTTAGGACGCGACATTTAGATCACTCGAGCGCAAGTTTGTCTTTAGTTTTAATTAAAATTTTAAGTATTTTGAAATTTAAAAGGATATTTGGCAATTTAGGTTCAAAGAGAAAACCAAAATCTCGTAAGTTAGGGCACGGTTCCTCAAATTTTCTAAACACGAAACATTACCTTATTTCAAAAGGTTTTCAAATAGGTAATTTTAAAACCGATTCAAAATATTTAGTTTGAAATTGGATGAAAGTTGGAGTGAAATCACAATACAAGAATACGGAACAAAGACATAACAAATAACATGAAATAAAGATATGTAGCAATATCACTTCTACAAAAAAAAAAAATAAATAATTATAATATTTAGCTATAAGGCATCTAAACTAGCACATTACACCATATGAATATTAACATCCGCATTTAAAACTAACAAATTAACAACAAATACCAAATAACAAGAAGTAATAAATCTTAAACAAAAAGAATTTGAAATTGTCAATGTACAATCAATAAAATATAAAAAGTTTAAAACCAAGTACAAGAGTATAGCACAAAAATATATTATATTAAATAATGATATACATAGATTTTGAAATGAATTTATTATATATAAAAATGTTATATGACCCAATTTGAAACAAACTTTATAAATAATTAAAATCTAATGAAAATTATGTATAATATATATAATAATGCATGCAAAGTATTTAAAATTCATATAAAATTCCAAAACAAATAATGTATATACAATAAAATGTTAATGATTTAAAAGAACATAGGTAACGGAAATTATAATATACAAAAGAATGCATAAATGTATAAAAATGATTTAAAGTATATACAAAAAAAAGTGTGTATATATATATATATATATATATATGAATAATAGAATCTATATGACATGAGATTGATAATATGCAAAATAATTTGAAACATAATATATTGGTTTAAAGATAATAGTATATAAAATAAAAATACATACAAGTTCTTATAAAAATATTCAAATAATAATAATAAATTATAAGAATATTTAAATCAACTATTATACAAATCTTTAAAACAAAGAAATGTATAAAAGAGATTTTAAAATAAACAAATTATAAAATAAACAACCTGAAAAATTTATACTAATGAAAGTAAAAATAACACACTGAAATAATGTAAAATTAGTGTAATAGTTCAAAACAATGTATTAGAACAATTTCTATAAATGAATTATAAATAAATTTTTAAGGAATATATATATATATATATAAACTGAAATTTAAAGAACTCAATTGAAATGAAGACAAAATTGAAAGGATAAATAAATAAAATTACAACAATAACACTGAGGATTAAAATGCGATGTGCACAAACAAACATGGACCAAACGCGAAATTATTCCAAGCCACTAAGCGCAACGTTTAAGTTCGGACTAAATTGAAGTGGCGCATAAAATTCAGGGCAAAATTAAAATTTAAAAAAAGAAATAAGGTACAATTAAATAGTGGCGCAAAATGGGAGGGCCCATCGCGAAATATCCCTTTTGAAGGGATATGCGCAGTTTCTTGAAGCCAAACGGCGTGTTTGCTTCTGTTATAACAGCATTCCTTTATTTTTTTTATTTGATTCCCTTTCTTTAAAAATAAAACAGAGAACCCCCCAATCGTTTCTTCTTCTGCTAGGGTTCTTCCATCCGCCGTAACGCCTCTAAATCCGGCGGCCGACGAAGTGCGCAAAGAGGGGCCTTTAATGCTCCGTTCGGAGAACCCCGAAAGCCCCGATTTTTAGCGTCTCTGAGGCGAAAGGTAAAGGCCTTCGACGCCCCCCTAAGGCCGAGTCCGAAGACGGAAAGAAAGCATTCCGACGCCGCGACGTGGGGACTCCGGTAAGGTTCTTCCCTTCTTTTGATTTTTGTTTGTAAAAGTTTTTTTAAAAATAAAATATATAAAGAAAATAAATAAAAACAGTAAACGATAATAGAAAATACAAAAACTAAATCAACTTTAAGCTTCTATTCTCTATTGATTGCTGATGATTCGTAAAAAAATTACAAAGGGTTCGTTTCGGTTTTTATAACCGAGTGATATTCCTATTTGTTTGCTTTTGTTTTGTTTTTTTGTTATTTTTGTCGTTTTCCTTTTGTTGCTTTTTGCTGCCTTCTGTTGTTGCCTTTACTTCTCTGTTGCACGTGTCAGAAACGCATGGGCGGCGGTGGCAGAGGTGTGGTGGCTGCTGGTGGAGGGAGACGAAAGGTCGGCGGCTGACTTTGTTTGAGCTGCTGTTTTTTCTTTTTTTTTTTTAATGGGCTAGGTTTGTAAACTTTGGGCTTAGTGGGCTGTAATTAATTTGGGTCAAAAGGGTTGGTTTAATTTTGTAAATGGACATTATTGTTGTTTTATTATTTTGGATTATTAAATTATTTTGGTTTGTGTTTTAATCTGGCCAAAATTGGCTATTACAATGTCTATTATATATGATTACATAAATTAATTGAATCAAATTTGAAATTTAAAATCTTTGAACTGCATTTGTGAGGAGTTGAAGTTCTTCAAGTGTGCCATATGCGTCATATATGTCATTCATTAATGTTATCATGACTATTGTTTTTTCTAATATCTCCCTAGCAAAAGAGTATTGTGGCTCAAAATACACTCCTAATATCCAAAGGAAACCTTCTACCAATCTATCTCGAGCAAAAGGTAGTTTTGTAGCTAAGTCTAAACCATTCTTCCACCTGAAACAAAACCCACATTAGCCTAACTATGTATAGTTCATTATTAGGTATCAATTAGTCCTTTTAAATTAGGATAAACAATTAATATTGTTGAATGTTAAAGGAGTAATATATTGCCTTGAGATCTTGCTTAGCTCTTCTTTGTGTAAAATTTATAACAAGTTGAAATCCAACTCTGCAAACTTCAATAGCGTTTTGTTATGTGAAGCATCGTCTTGGTAAAAGGAAATGAATCGCCTAGCCTCCAACCTTGACAAGCCCTTGCGGATGAGTTGCTATAGAGCATGTGAGACTAAGGCTGAAAGGGGATATTCGATAGTCCCAGCAGCTTTGGCTAAACCAAGATGAGTGGTGGTGAAACAAAGAGCTTCTTCAAGTATATCTTCCCCATGCACACGTAAATATGAAGCTTCGTATAATTCTAGCAAGCCTTTCACATCACTTGTTAAGGACATGTTAAAGTTTCCTTCATCATCTTTGAACTTGTTGAACCATTCTACCCAGCCCAATAAAATATTATTATATTAATCATTGTAATATAGAGAAATTAAATTTAAACTCTCAACAACAAAGTTTTGTAGGAAAAAGAGAAAAATAACTCGAAGGAAAAAAAAATTAAGATGCACAATATGACAACGATTTTCATCGTGGTCATCACCATCATAATTTATTATTTTAGGAAAACAATTACATGCAATTACTTTTATATGGATTTTAAGCAAAAATAATATAAATCTCGATCTAAAATATTGAATTGATTAATATTTATTTGTGTTGAATCATAAAATTTTATTTTTTAATAATTTTGATTGGATTAGATCATCTATTCAAGTTTGGACAATTTTTTTAATCAAAACAGTTAAATTATTTTGTTGACCCTAATTAGCAGTTAAAACAATAAAAAAAACAAGATTTGACGTGAAAAATGGGAAGGAAATGGACTCACCACAAGGAGCACCCAATCCGTTCTCTCTAAACAATCGAAATTGAAGAGAAGTAGTCTCGAGAGTTTGGTCATCCTTACAGTCATGCTCATAAATATTGAGCAATACTTCCTCCAACTCTCTTTCAAAATGGTAACTCACACCCAACCGTTTGATTGTATCAATTAAACGCAATTTGTAGAGCAACTCATCATCCATCACTACCTTAATCATCCTCCTTACTTCTTCTTTCAGTTCTTCATGTTGTAGTTTAGTTTTAGCATCAACATTCTGAAAAATTGTGATGTACTAAAATACGAAATCAATATAAAGACGAAAACATATTTACTCAAGTGCAAACACTTGTATATATGTGATTGAAGCTAAACAGTATATTAACCACTGATATTTCTCATGTGCAAACACACGTATGTATCTAAACTCTTTACCGTTGTTGGAGATGAAAGGAAAATATCCCCCCAAACGCTAGGATGAAACTTGGCTGTGGGATGCTTCTGGTTGGACATTGATAGAGTATAGTATACCTTAGCTAATACAGTTAGTTGGTTAGCGAAGAATCTGTTAGTATGGCTGGCCTTGGTTAGTTGTTATGCAATGGTTAAAGAGCAGTTAGTCCAGATCTTTGTATAAATATGACATGTACAGATGAATGTGATAGGGTTTTCATAATAAGTTCAGAATAAAGAAATAGAAAGCAATTTTTAGATTTATTTTCTCTCAAGCATTCTATCAAACGTACTTTCTAGCATGGTATCATTCGCCATTCGATCCTAGGAACTATGGCTGCAAATTATTCTCTGAATCCAGTTCTGTTGATGGTGGTTGTGCCTTGTCCACTGGTGAGAGAGTTATAACGTCGTTCCCATGGCATGATGTGGTGAAGCTTGACGACGGGACCTTTATCCAGTGGCAACAACAGGTACGATTGATTCTTGGTGGCTATGATTTGTTAGGTTTTCTAGATGGCTCGTTATCTCCACCGGTGCAGTTTATACAATCAACGGATGGCTCCCTAGTTATCTCACTTCGTGGTTGCTGTCCACGATCAACAACAATTTTTTGTCATCCTTCACCGATGCTCACTCGTCTTTGGACGTTTGGAACACTGTAACCAGCCTCTTTGCCTCGGATACAGGTGCTAAACAGTCAAAGCTCTGCCATGAGCTTCATTCCTTGAAGAAGGGTGCTATGTCTTTCAAGGCATATGTCGATCGGATCAAACATATCTGTGCTCTCTTTACGGTGTCTGGCGCTCAAATTTCTGAGGCAGAAAAGATGGAGGTACTACTTGTGGGCTTACCATCTGACTTTGATGTGGTTGTGTCAACGGCGTCTCTTTCATTGGAGCCGATTCCATTTAATCGGTTAGTTGAGACATTACTCGATTATGAACAACGGCAGTTGCGGGTCATCCAGGAGATAGCCGTGCATGCGAACCTCGTCGAGGCTACACCGTCGCAAGCTCGTGCTGATTTCGGTCGTGGCGGTCGCCTTCCGTCTAGTGTTCGTGGCCACGGTTTTCGCCCGAGAGTATAATGCCAGATCTGTAACCGTTTCGACCATGTTGCTCAAAGGTGCTTCTATCGGTTTAATCATGAGTATGATGGTCCACGTCCTGGTGCACCAAGTGTTGATGGTTTTCGCCCGTCGCCGGCGTCGGGCTACTTCATTGATCCTACCTATGTTGTGTCGCATGATGATTTTGTGGGTAGAAGGGAGTGGTCTTCTCAAAGGCTCAAATATACTTATCCAGCTGGTCAAAATTGGTCATGTCCTGGTCAAAATCAAAATTCAAATTGGCTACCAGTTGGACACCATGTTCGGCCACATTTTTCCATGCATGAACGTGTGGCTTATGTTGCGCCACCTAGCCCACTTGTGCATGCACTGGGTTTGCTCCTAGTAGGCCGAATTTTCACACTAAGCCACAATGTGTTGGTCCTTGTGATGGACATCCTGGGCCTAGCCCAATTGAGGGAGTTAGACCAACTACCAATTGTGTTTATTTTGGGCAAGAGTTAGATTCCCTCGTTCCTTGGCCAACTAAGCCGCGAGCCCATATTTATTTGGGTTTTGACCCGTGCATCGGTCTTCTTCGGGTGGGTGACTTGCATGCTTCGAATTATTCTGACTCCTCGGGCTCTCATATCAACACTGCTCAATGTTGTTCAAATGATGGCGGTACAGACTCGTTTATACCTATGCCAGTTGGGTCAGCATCTTGGTACCCTGACGCGGGTGCGAGCAACCATGTTTGTTGCAAGGCGTCGGTACTGCAGGATACCACTCCGTATCTAGGTATGTCTTTTATCTTGATGGGTGATGGGACACCTGCCCCGATCTCCTCAATTGGTAATGGCATTTTACCTACACGTTCTAAATTACTTCAGTTGTCTGATGTTTTATGTGTGCCGCGAATTCGAAAAAATTTGTTGTCTGTCTCACAATTTGCTAAGATAATGATGTGTTCTTTGATTTTCACCCCACGTACTATGTTATTAAGGATTTAAAGACCCGAGAAATCGCTGCTGAAGGACCACATTCATGATAGGCTATACCGGTTCTCTCTTTCAATTTTGTCTGCACAGTCTATAGAAGCCTCGGTTCCTTCCAATATACTCAGTAATAATACTAATAAGTGTAATGTTTTGTCATTGTGGCATAATCGTCTTGGTCATTCGTCCATTACTACAGTCAAAAGTATTTTAGATAAGTGTAATATTGTCATTCAATCTAATGCTTGTCTTGATAGTGTATGTACTGCTTGTCAAAAGGGGAAGGCTCATAAATTACCGTTTCCTACATCTACTACTAATTACACGAGTGCATTTGATTTGGTGGTTTCTGATCTTTGGGGCCTGCATCCATTTCTTGTAGAAATAATTGGTATTATATTTTTTGTGTATATATGTACTTGATTTACGTGGGTGTATCTTCTTCGTCAGAAGTCTCAGGCTGTTCAGTGTTTTATTCAGTTTCAATAATTAGTTAAAACTCAGTTTGGGAAGAGTATCAAACAATTTCAGAGTGATTGGGGCGGCGAATATGGAGCGTTTACGTCTGTTCTAGCTTCGCAAGGGATTATTTATCACTTGACCTGCCCACATATGTCTGAACAGAATGGCATTGTGGAATGAAAACATCGTCACATTGTTGATATGGGTCTTACATTGTTAGCTCAAGCAAATTTATCCATGGAGTTTTGGGGTTATGCGTTTTGTTGTGCTGTACATCTCATCAATCGGCTACCTACTATAGTTCTGAAGGGACAGTCCCGTTTAGGGCTCTTTATGGAAATGACCCATCTTATGATTTTCTGAGGGTGTTTGGATGCTATTGTTATCCTTATCTACGTCCTTTTATGGCGAATAAGCTGGATTTTCGGTCTCAACCATCCACTTTCTTGGGATATAGTGCTCAACATAAAGGGTATCTATGTCTCTTACCAACAGGTCGGATTATTGTTTCGCGACATGTGGTCTTTGATGAAACAAAGTTTTTATTATCCCGGTCGGTCCGACGATATGTTTACCAATAGAAAATCAGCCTGTCTCAACATTTGTTCTGGTTGTTCGGTCTGGTTTGTCTACTCCTGCAGCGCATCCAGTTGTTCGATCTTCTCCTTTATGTTCTCAACAACCTGTTTGTTCTTTCCGACTTCTCCTCTCCCTACTCAACCTGAGGTCGGCTCTGCTCGGGAGTCTCATAGCTCCTCTTTGTCTAGTCCTTCTTCTGGTCCTGTTACTGGTCTTTGATGTAAAAGAAATGTTGCTCGATTTCTGATACTCTGAATTAGTTCTACCCGTAGTCAATGACTACCCGATGGTGACTATGTGGAAGGCTGGAATTTTCAAACCCAATGTCATGCCTATTGAGGATGTCAAACCTTCTACAATTGAAGAAGCCTTGACCTCTTCTGCTTGGCAAGCTGCTGCTCAGGAAGAATATGATGCGCTAATCCGTAATTCCATTTGGGAGCTTGTTCCGTGACCACAAGGCCGTAAGGTTATTGGGTGCAAGTGGCTTTTCAAAAATAAGAGAAATCCGGATGGTTCTGTTGCTCATCGAAAAGCTCGTTTGGTAGCTAAAGGTTACTCTCAAATCCCTAGGTGTATGATAAATCGTAAAAGTAACATATTTTAATCCTACATTTAGTATGTTTTTGGATGATTTATCCCTGATTTATGTAAAAAGGTGCTTTTAATCCTTTCTTTTCATGTCTTATACTCAGGAAAGCACCTAAGGATAAAAAGAACATAAAACGGGCTTAAAACGGACCAATTTGGGCCAAAGAGAAAATCGACACGGCCTGGACTTCAAGCCACACGGCCGTGCCTTGTCACTTACTTCACACGTCCATGCCACGATTTACACGGCCGTGACCTAATCAACAAAATCGAGACACGGCCTGAAGACGATTTACACGGGCGTGTGCCATGGGCGTGCCCCTTCCACGAGAATGAGAAATTTCACTCAGATTTGGATGCTTGAAGCCAAAGAAACAAACTCCTAAGTCCACTTAAACACCTTAATAGTAAGTCTACTTGAATGAGGTACTTAGGAGCCAAGTAAAGCATCTAAGGAGCCTATATAAACAACCCAAGGCAGTCGTTCTAAAGGGAGAGTTTTGGGCAGAGTTTTCTGCCAGAGCTTTTAGTCAGGGAATTACTCAAAGATAGCCAGTTGATCCATCTCAAGAAGCCGGAGTTCTACTCAAGACGGAGGATCTCCTCTTCAATTCCCTCAAGGGGTTTTAGGGATTTCTTATGTTTTGTTTTATCTTTTCTCTTGAGATGTTTTCTTATTTTGTTATGAACTAAACCCTTCAGATACGAAAGGATGAAACCTATGATGATTTTGTTATTTGATTTCTAAATTATATGATAAGTACTTAGTTTGTTCTTAATTATGTTGCTTAATTTAATATGATGTTCTTAGGTGGAGGAGGAATAGACCTCGCCTAAGAGTAGATCTAGAATAATTAAGCGGAGTTGATCGGCGCCTAGAGATAGGGTTATGAGATTTTGCCGATTAGGTGTAACCTAATATGGGAGTCCATTGATCGATATCTTGCTTCCTTAGGGGTTATTATAAGAGAACGAGAGTTCCACTAATTAACCTAAGGTTAGACGTTATTTGCCTCGAGAGAGGGTTTAATATAGATTAGAGAGTCTCACGGATCAAGCTAAGTAAATAAGTCATATGAATTAAAAGTTAGATAACAAGAGAAGTCATAGGTGGATTATTCCTGAAGGTATCGTCTAAAATCAATTGAGTTTTTCCACAGTCTTTTCCCAAAGTTTCATTCTTTTGTCTTTGCATCTAGTTTAGTTTTTCATTAGTTTTAGATTAATAAACCAATCACTCCATATTTTAGGCTAAATAATAGAAAGAAAATGAGTAAAAGTTCTTTTAGGTTCCTTTGGGTTCGATAAAATAATCTTGCCTAAACTATACTATTGTTCGATAGGTGCACTTGCCTCAATCGTTGTCATAGTTAGTCTACAGGTTCGATCATTCTTTATAAATATTAAAACTCGACTGTTTGACACAATCAAGTTTTTGGCGCCGTTGCCGGGGAACACTAAAATATTAAGAAAGCTCTATTTCTATTACTTTAGCCATTATTTTAATATTTTTTTCGCAATTTACTTTTATTTTTAGTTTAGGTTTAATTTTTTTTTTTCTTTCTTCTCCTAGCACGTACCTCTAGTTTATGACTAGAAGGAACTTGAGAGGACCTTTAGCATACGAAAGTGACATTGAAGCTACCGCTCGCAGGAATCGCAGAGAAACTAGACGAGCTCTGGACTACCAAAGAGAAGAACAACAAGACAGATCCAATCCTACTGAAGGGATGGACGAAAACAATCCACCGCCAAATGTGCAAGAACAGAATGCTCCGCGTATTATGTATGATTATGCTAAACCTAATTTGACAGGTGCAGAATCTAGTATTGTTAGGCCTGCTATACCTGCTAATAATTTTGAATTAAAACCTAATACAATACAAATGATTCAACAGTTTGTTCAATTTGATGGTTTCCAGGACGAAGACCCGAACACTCATATAGTAAATTTTTTAGTGTTCTGTGATACTTTCAAAATAAATGGCGTTTCTGATGATGCCATTCATCTTCGATTGTTTCCCTTTTCATTAAGGAATAAAGCAAAGTAGTGGTTGAATTCGTTACCACGAGGGTCAATCACCACATGGGATCAAATGACCGAAAAATTTCTTTTAAAATATTTTCCACCAGCCAAAACGGCCAAATTTAGGAATGACATATCTTCTTTTGTGTAGAATGATGCATAAACATTATATGATGCATGGGAAAGATATAAGGATCTCCTAAGAAGATGTCCACACCATGGATCACCTTTGTGGCTTCAAGTCCAAACTTTTTACAACGGTGTGAATTCTTCAACGAGGCAAATGATTGACTCATTAATCGGTGGAACTTTGAATAACAAAACTACTGAAGCGGCTTACGACTTTATTGAAGAGATGTCGTTGAATACCTATCAATGGTAAATTACAAGGGTCAAACCGACAAAATCATCTGGAGTTTTTAACATAGACGCAGTAACAATGCTGTCAACACAGGTGGAGATGATGAATAAAAAGCTCGATAGTTTATGTTCTTTGTAGGTACACCTAGTAATACAATGCGAAGCGAGTGAGAATGTGATGAATCCTGAATACCCACCCTACCAACCAGGAGTGAGCAGACAAACTATATAGGTAACAATTTCAGATCCAATAATAATCCTTATAGTAACACTTATAAAGCGGTTGGAGGAACCACCCAAATTTTTCGTGGGGAGGACAAGGAAATCAAAGCGACAACCTCCTCCAAATTATCAAAATCAGCCATATCCACAAGAGAAGCAATCAAACCTCGAAGAGATCTTGACGAAATTCATGGCGACCCAGATTCTCGTTTCCAAAAGATCAAGCAAGACTTGATGAACAACAAAAATTGATCAAAGGGATCGAGAATAAAGTTGGAGAACTTACTAGGTCAGTGGGGCATCTTACAAAGCTGATTTCTAAACGTCAACAAGGACGTCTACCAAGCAACACAGAAATAAACCCAAAAGAACAGATCCAAGCCATCACAGCTCAAGAGGTTACAAAGGAAGACGAGCCCACCACAGTACAAGAAACCAAAGAAGAAAAAGGTAAAATAGAGGTAGCACACGAAAAGCCAAAACCAATAATCAAAGAATACAAACCTCGCATACATTATCCCGAAGCATTGAAAGGAGATGATTTAGAGGAACAGTTCAGTAAGTTTCTTAAACTTTTAAAGAAATTATATTAACTTACCCTTTCTTGAAGCTCTTTTCCAGATGCCAGACTCGAGGAAATTTTTAAGACAACTCTTGACAAACAAATTCAAAATAGACGCAGAGCACCACGTGGAACTAAACGCAACATGCTCGATAATGTTACAAAATAGACTACCGCAGAAACAAAAAGATCCAGGGAGTTTTACAATTCCATGCTTAGTTGGTAGTTTAACTATTGATAATACGTTAGCTGATCTAGGGGCAAGTATAAATGTCATGCCTTATGCATTGTTTAAACGACTAGGTCTAGGGAAGCCCAAACAAACTAGGATGAATATTCAACTAGCTGATAAAACTGTTAGAATTCCTAAGGGCATTTTTGAAGATATGCTTGTAAAAATCGATAAATTTGTTTTCCCAGTAGATTTTGTTGTTTTAGACATGGATGAGGATAATTCAATCCCCTTAACTCTAGGAAGACCTTTCCTAGCAACTGCTAGAACTAAAATTGATGTTGCCACAGGTGAGCTCATACTTCGCGTAGGAGATGAATCGATTAAGCTTCAAGCTCTTGACTCGGCCAGAACAACAGATGATGAAGGTAAGAAAGTCACTTCAATAGATAATCAAATTGTTTAACTTTCATCGCAGGAAACACCACATAAAGACAACCCTGAGCCGACTCATAAGTCCCAAAACAACAAAGAAGAATCCTACAAGGGACAAGACCTTAGGATTGACAAGTTTGAAGAGTAGAAGATACAAGTCAAAGAAAAGTCGGATCCACATGAAGTAAAACCAAAGAAACCGCCAGAAAAGCTCGTAGGGACATCAAACCACTACAAAATAGGAGACCAGGTACTATTAGACAAAGCAGATCCGCACACCACCACAAGACCTGAAGACAAAGGAAAAAATATTTCTTAAGGTACACGATATCTTCCCTCATGGAATAGTCGAGGTAAGCAATCCAACATTTGACACTTTTAAGGTAAACGTTTCCCAACTTGAACCTCATCAAGAAAACAAAATTTTAAGCAAGAGGGAAGATATTCAAACCTTTAAACCTCCTTAATTTTTCTAATCCGAGAAAAGTCTAGCTTAAGACTATAAACAAGCACTTTTTGGGAGGCAACCCGAGTACTAACATTAATTTTTATTCTGTAGTCTTAGTTTTATTTTTATTTCTATTTTTTCTTTTAGAATTCAATAAATTGAAAAAATGCAGATTCCCAGACCACACGATCTAGCACACGATTGTGGTCGTAGCCGTGTGGGTACTCTGAATCATCGTACTGACATAGCAGAGGCCGTGTGAATCTTGCCCCAACCAACTGCAGAAGTCACGAGTTCACCTACCCCACCACGGCCGTGCAAGGCGGCGTGGGTCAACACTGCCATTATAGAAATGGGCGTGGCTTCAGAGACAAATGGGCATGGCACTCCAACACGCCTAGAACACGGTCGTGCGACACGACCTTGTGAAGATATTAACTTATCGATCACGGGCATGACTTATCGACCATAAGCATTTAAATCTCCAACACGCCTCTAAACACGGCCGTGCGATACAACCATGTAAAGCAACACGCCCTAGATACATGGGCGTGGAACAGTCGAAGCAAAAATCTATTTAGACCCCACACCCTTTCCTCTTTCCCCCATCTTCTTTCCTTCTTCTTTTTCTTTCAATTTTTCTGTCTTGCATTAGAAAAGGTGTTTAGACTCTAGAGCTATACTAAAATCATGTCAAAGAAGCGTAAGAGGCCAATCACAATCTCTCTATGGGAGACCAATCTATATAAGTTCATGTCGGCCACTTCATTCAAACAACAAGCCAAGGGTCTTTGAGACCATATAGTTTTTATTTTCTTTTTCTCTTTTGCTTCAATTTCCTTCTCTTTAACAATATTATGCTTAGTTTAGTTTATTTTAATTTAGTTTGTTGGTTTTAGGTTCTAAAGTTTGCTTGGAAATCACGCACCACAGTCTTAGAGGTCACACCCACCTCGCGAAACATCCAACAATAAGGACCCCTTAGTCCATTAGTCTTTTCTTTCAATTTCAGTTTTCTTCTTAGTCTCCTTCTCTTTATTTCCTTTGTCTTTAATTATAATATTAGTATATTATTAATGTTTCTTTAGATTTCTTGGCTATATCTTTGCAGGCTACCCAATTTCTTTATCTAGCACAAAGATCATCGGTAGACACCCCACCAGACCGGCCCCTCCAACTTATATTTCTCTGCCATCCTCTTGGAAATCACCCAAAATTCAGGAAGTGGCACTTTCTCCCTCTCTTTTGATCTTATATTAATTGTTATTACCTATCTTTGTACATTGAGGGCAATGTACATCTTAAGTGTGGGTAACTTTTTGCATAATTCTCAAATTAATGCCTAATTTTTCATTGTTCTCAAAAATCCTGAATTTTAAACTTGTTTGAAAGCATTTTATCATATTACTAATTAGGATGAAATTTCTAATGATTTATAATTTTTATTGATATGTTTTAGATTAAGTCATAGTTAATTGTGCATTGATGATTAAATTTGAAGAATACTAGAGAATCAGGCATGGTAAGTCTACTTTCTAAAAAATAAAATTAATAGGTCGTTGAACTGAATTTGAATATCACCTTGAAGTTCAAAAATTTACAGGGATTGATGTCAAAAACCCATAATTTTTGTGAGATTTTGAGCCTTATAGAGCATATATCCTTTTTCATGCTCACTTTATTGATTATGAGTGTGTCAACTTTGAACTATTATTCTAGAACTTGCCTCGTTTAAACATGTCAAGACCACATTAATGATCTGATATACTGAGATGATAAAGGCACCTAGGTTTAACCCACTTACTCCATAAAAAGCCTACCTTCACAATTTAACCCCTAGTGAACCCCGTTGAATCCTAATACCCTTTTTATTAACTCACCCACTAATATTAACCCAATATCCCTTTGTATTTGTTATCACCATTCTTTTGACTACCCTTTAATCGAGGTTTGATTTGATTAAGTTCTTGAATTATATTAGTTTAGTAGTTACATTTATCATTTATGATGTAATATTTTAGGATTTTGTTAAAAAAGACCAAGTATATTCAATATTAGTAGTATATAAAAAGCTTAGAGCATTTAAATTCCAATTGTTAAAGAAAAAGCTCGTATTAAAGTATTATCAAATTTTAAGTAATGAAAATACTCTTTATTATAGAGTAATTATCAATAGTGGTATTATTAGTTTTCATTCGAAGTAAATATTCATATTTAGTTCATTGTTTCTAGTTAGGTAATTTGTCAAGTCAGTCTCGATTCTAATCCTCTCATCAGCCTGTATCCACACCCTTAACCTTAGCCTCATTACAACCCTGATAAAGACCTTTTGATCGTGTATCATCTCATATACAGTGGTAGAGATTTGATTTTCAGGCAAGCCTATGGGATTAACTTTTCAGGCTCGACTTATGAGTGCTTATTCTTGAACCTTAAACACTTTGAGTGATTTGAGTGAATCTTTTGTGAGGATGTCAATTCTTGTCGGTTTTGAATTAAAAGTAATTATTCAGATAAGAGGAGACACCTATGTTTTCGTACTACAAAGGTATGACTTATCGTGATTGAATCTTTAGGACTCTTTGAGTTGAATTATCCATGTATAAATTATCTGTGAATTATGATGAGACATTGTCGATAGGAATTATGAATTATAGAAAGTTCGTTTTAATTGTAAGTTGAGAATTTTGCTTGAGGATAAGCAAAAGCTTAAGTGTCGGGGTATTTGATAAACTATAAAAGTAACATATTTTAATCCTATATTTAGTATGTTTTTAGATGATTTATCCCTGATTTATGTAAAAAGGTGCTCTTAATCCTTTCTTTTCATGTCTTATACTCAGGAAAGCACCTAAGGATAAAAAGAACGTAAAACGGGCTTAAAACGGACCAATTTGGGCCAAAGAGGAAATCGACATGGCCTGGACTTCAAGCCACACGGCTGTGCCTTGTCACTTACTTCACACGGCCATGCCACGATTTACATGGCCGTGCCCCAATCAATAGAATTGAGACACGGCCTGAAGACGATTTGCACGGGCATGTGCCATGGGTGTGCCCCTGCCACAGGAATGAGCAATTTCACTCAGATTTGGATGCTTGAAGCCAAAGAAACATACTCCTAAGTCCATTTTAACACCTTAATAGTAATTCTACTTGAAAGAGGTACTTAGGAGCCAAGTAAAGCATCTAAGGAGCCTATATAAACAACCCAAGGCAACCGTTCTAAAAGGAGAGTTTTGGGCAGAGTTTTCTGCCAGAGCTTTTAGTCAGGGAATTACTCGAAGATAGCCAGTTGATCCATCTCAAGAAGTCAGAGTTCTACTCAAGACGGAGGATCTCCTCTTCCATTCCTTTAGAGAGTTTTAGGGATTTCTTATGTTTTTTTTATCTTTTCTCTTGAGATGTTTTCTTATTTTGTTATGAACTAAACCCTTCAGATACCTGAAGGGGATGAAACCTATGACGGATTTCGTTATTTGATTTCTAAATTATATGATGAGTACTTAGTTTGTTCTTAATTATGTTGCTTAATTTAATCTGATGTGCTTAAGTGGAGGAGGAATAGACCCTGCCTAAGAGTAGATCTAGCATAATTAAGCGGAGTTGATCGAGCGCCTAGAGATAGGGTTACGAGATTTTATCGGATTAGGGTGAAACCTAATATTGGAGTCCATTGATTGATATACTGCTTCCTTAGGGGTTATTATAAGAGAACGAGAGTTCCACTAATTAACCTAAGGTTAGACGTTATTCGCCTCGAGAGAGGATTTAATATAGGTTAGGGAGCCTCACAGATCAAGCCAAGTAAAGAAGCCATATGAATTAAAAGTTAGATAATAAGAGAAGTCATAGGTGGATTCTTCCTGAAGGTATCGTCTAAAATCAACTGAGTTTTTCCACAGTCTTTTCCTAAAGTTTCATTCTTTTGTCTTTGCATCTAGTTTAGTTTTTCATTAGTTTTAGATTAATAAACCAATCACTCCATATTTTGGGCTAAATAATAGAAAGAAAGTGAGTAGTAGTACTTTTAGGTTTCTTTAGGTTCGATAAAATAATCTTGCCTAAACTATACTATTTTTCGATAGGTGCACTTGCCTCAATCGTTGTCATAGTTAGTCTACAGGTTCGATCATTCTTTATAAATATTAAAACTCGACTATTTGACACAATCAGTGTGATTTCAAAGAAACATTTAGTCCTATGGTCAAACCTACTACTGTGCGTGTTGTCTTGTCTATTGCGGTCTCTAGAGGGTGGCAGTTGAGGCAAGTCGATGTCAACAATGCTTTCTTGAATGGTGATCTTGATACTGAGGTTTTTATACATCATCCTCCAGGGTATGAGCAGTATGGTTCTGATGGACAACCTCTTGTGTGTCATCTGAAGAAAGCTTTGTATGGCCTTCGACAAGCACCTCGTACCGGGTTTGAGAAGCTAAAATAGTTTCTAAAATCGGTAGGAATTGTTGGTTCCAAGTCTGATTCGTCTCTGTTTGTGCAAGTGACAGGTGGTTCTACCCTTTATGTTCTTGTGTATGTTGATGATATTATAGTCTCTGGAAACATGTCCACGTCTATAGAGTGGTTTGTTCGGTTGTTGAACAGTGAGTTCTCGCTTAAGGATATGTGTGATTTACACTATTTTCTTGGACTAGAGGTAACTCGTACCACTGACTATCTCCATCTTTGTCAGTGAAAATATATTCGTGATATTCTTGGACGATGCTCGATGCTCATGGCAAAGGGTGCTCATACTTCAATGGTTAGCTCTTCTACAATGTCCAAGACTGATGGCGAACCGTTCGAGGATCCAACTGAGTATAGGAGCTGGTGGTACTCTTGAAGACATTATTCGACCAGCGACATTGCATATGCTGTGAATAGAATCTGTCAGTTCATGCATAGCCATACTACTATTCATATGGTGGCTCTAAAGCGCATATTACGGTATTTGAGTGGCACTCTTGATTTTGGATTAATTTTTCATCCGTCTACTCGGTTATCCTTGGTTGGCTATGCCGATGCGAAATAGGGACTTGACTTTGACGATCGTCGATCCACCTCAGGCTACTGTGTATACTTCGGATAGACTCCTATCTTATGGAGGTCTAATAAGCAGCAAGTAGTTTCTCGATCCACGGTTGAAACTGAATATAGGAGTCTAACTGTGGCAACGAGTGAGATGAATTGGTTAGTTTCATTACTTCAAGAATTACGGGTTGTGTCTGATGATACTCCAGCTATCTAGTGTGATAGTTCAAGTGCAGTAGCAGTTGCGACCAATCCTGTCCTGCACTCAAAGTTCAAACATGTCGAGCTAGACTTGTTTTTTGTTCGCGAAAAAGTTGCCGATGGGTCTCTTTTGGTAGGTGAAGTTCATGCTTGTAATCAAGTGGCGGATATATTTACGAAGCCCTTGTCAGCAACATGTTTTTCACGGTTTGAAATCTTCTTTGCGTCTCACAAGTCGGGAAGATGAGTGCATGATAGAGTATAGTATACCTTAGCTAATACACGGTTCTTTTACCTTTTAACAAAACGAGAGCTCCACGAGATACTTTAATGCCGCTCGACTCGATGTTGATTCTGCATCCTTTCAAGTCTAAACTACTCAATGAGATGAGATTCTTTCGTAAATCAGGTACATACCTGACATCTGAGAGTGTCCTAATTGTCCCATCGTGTATCCTAATTTTAACAGTACCAATACCAATTACTTTACTGGATGAATCGTTTCCCATGCGCACAACTCCACCTTCAACTGAACTGTATGTGGAGAACCATTCTCTAATTGGACACATGTGGAAAGAACATCCCGAATCTAGGATCCACTCAGACATGAGCTTTGAGTTATCGCTCGTTGACACTAACAAGAAATCATCACCGCTTTCATCGGCCAAATTAGCACCAGCTACATCTTCCTCGTTACTCTCAGCAACTCTTTTTTTTCGTAGTTTATAACAATCTGCTTTGACGTGACCTAACTTTTTACAATAGCGACACCTTTTGTCTCGTTTCTTTGATACTACCAAAATGGAAGCTTGCTTATCTGTCTTGCTATCCAAACCAAACTCATTGTCTAGTTTGTCTCTACTCAACAAATGACCCTTCACATCTTCAAACGAGAGTTTGTCTCTACTATAAATTAGGGTCTCCTTGAAAGACTTGTATGAAGGGGTAAAGAGCACAATAATAGCATAGTCTGATCTTCATCGTCAATATGACCCTCAACATTCTTTAAATCATTTAAAAGAGTAATGAATTGACTGATGTGATCTCTAAGAAGCTCATCTTCGTTCATGCGAAACGTAAATAGACGTTGTTTCAATACTAAACGGTTAGCTAGAGACTTAGTCGCATAAAGAGTTTCTAACCTTTTCCACAAGGCGGATGAGGTTTTCTCCATCAATACCTCCTACAATACCATATTCATGAGGCACAACTGGATTGCAAACAAGGCCTTTTCATTAAGCTCTTCCCATTCCATTTGATTTAGATTATCAGGCTTTGATAAATCGTAAATGTAACATATTTTAATCCCACATTTAGCATGTTTTTGGATGATTTAGCCCCAATTCATGTAAAAAGGTGCTCTTAATTCTTTCTTTTCATGTCTTATACCCAGGAGAGCACCCGAGGATGAATAGAATGAGAAACGGGCTTAAAACGGGCCAATTTGGGCCAAAGAGGAAATCAACACGGCTTAAAATTCAAGCCACACGGTCGTGCCTCGACAATTAACTTGAACACGGCCTGACCACGACTCACATGGCCGTGCCTCAATCAACAGACCGAAACACGGCCCAACCACGATTTACACGGGCGTGTGACATGGCCGTGGCCCTGCCTTGGGGAAGAGGAATTCTACTCGAGAAAAGATGCTTGGAGGCAAAGAAACACATTCCAAAGCCTATTTAAACACCCTAGTAGGAATTCAACTTGGATTGGGATACTTGGAGGCCAAGTAAGGCATCTCAAAGCCTATATAAACACCCTAGAGGGCAACTTAAGGGGAGTTCGGCAGAAGCCTTCTGCCAGGGCTTTTGTCAAGGCGTCAAGCTAGGTTAAGGAACCAAGCCGAGGAGTCTCACAGATCAAGCTAAGTAAAGAAATCATATGGTTCAGGGTTAGATAATAAGTGAAGTCTAGGTGGATTCTTCTTGAGGGTGTCGTCGTGATCAATTGAGTTTTTCTTCAAGTTATTTTCCAATTCGTTCTTTTTATCTTGTGTCTTTAGCTTAGTAGTAGTAATATAGGTTTAAAAGCAACTTCACTTTATTTTAGGCTAAATAATAGAAAGAAGGTTAATATTAATACTCTTAGTTTCCTTGGGTTCGATAATCTGGTCTTGCCTAAGCTATACTACTGTTCGATAGGTACACTTGCCTTTAATCATTATCAGAGTTAGTCTCCAGGTTCGATCACATTCTTTATAAAATTTAAAACTCGACTGTTTGACACAATCAAGTTTTTGGCGCCGTTGCCGGGGAACTAAAATATTAAGAAACCCTATTTTTATTACTTTAACCATTTTTATTGCAATTTATTTTATTATTAGTTTTATTTTTTACTTTGCTAATTTTTCTTTTATTTGATTTTTTCCAGATAATTTTAGTTTATAGAGGAGATGGCACTAAATAACTATCAGTGGCAAGTTATGAGGACAACGCCAACAAAAGCCGCCAGTGTCTCCAACCTCAACGTGTTCACTAGGTTATCTAACCAACTAGAGATGATGAATAAAAAGATCGATGGTTTGTGTAGTCTCTCAGGTACACCCAGTAATATGATATGACTCGAATCTAGGAGGCGTGGCGAATCCTGAGTACCCACCCTACGGATATGGCATGGAGAATGAACAAGTCTACTATATGGGTAACTACTCTAGACCTCAAAATAATTTTTATAATGACACTTAAAATGCAGGTTGGAGGTACCATCCCAATTTCTCGTGGAATGATCAAAGTAGCCAAAGACAGGAACTTCCTCAAAATTTTCAACAACCACCTCACCAACAGGAAGATAAGTCGACCTTGAAGAGATACTGGCAAAATTCATAGCAAGCACAGAAACACGCCAAAATATAGAAACAAAACAAGAAGCATCGATTCAAGGGATCGAGGATCAGTTAGGTCAGCCCGCTAAGCTGATCTTAGAACAACCACAAGAAAGCTTGCCAAGCAACACTGAAACAAACCAACGAACATCGATTGAAGAGATCAAGAGCCAAGTTGGGGAAATCACTAAGGCAGTCGGACAACTTGCAAAGTTAATGTCCGAACGACCGCAAGGACGTCTATCAAGCAACACGGAGATTAACCCAAAAGAGCGAATCCAAGCTATACAAGCTCATAACAGAGAAAGGTTAGTGGAATCTGACCCAAGGCAAGAACCTGTGGTAAGTGAAGGTAAGGTTGAGGTGAGCCATGAAATACTAAAATTGGCAATTACAGAGTACCAACCTCATATACCATATTCCGAAGTAATGAAGAAGGACAACACAGAGGAATAGTTTGGTAAGTTTCTTAAACTTTTAAAGAAATTACATATTAACTTACCGTTTCTCGAAACTCTTTCGCAGTACCGTAAAAAGTAAAAGTTATTATAGAAAATTTTATGGACAAAAGATTTTAATTGTTGACAAACAAATGGAAGCTAGACGAGGCATTGCATGTGGAGCTAAGCGTAATGTGCTCAATTCTACAAAATAAATTGCAAAGTTGTGAAATTCGCCACGAAAACTAAAAGATTTAGTCGAAGGGAGTTTTACAATTTCATGTTTAATTGGTAGTTTATCTATTGATAATGCTTTAGTGCGATTTAGGTAACTAATGTGCTTAGTAAAGGCTCGAGATAAGTAAGTAAGGTTTGATATGTTTTAATGTTGCAGCGTCAATGTTATGCCTTATAAAATGTTTAAACAACTAGGTCTAGGGTAACTTGGAAACAGTTTTAGTAATTAATCGTAAAAAGTAAAACAGTGATGTGATTTTGAAAAATCACCAAAAATAGGAGAAATTGAATTAGAAAGTGAATAAGACATAGAATTAAATTTTATTATGCAAACTAGGATTGTGAGCCTTCAATTAATTGAAATTTTGTGAAGTTAAATAAAACTATCGTAAATTAAACTGTACTATGAAAAATTCTGGAAAAATTATAAAAGAAAATGTTCTAATTAAAATTGATAAATTGGACAGCTTTAAATTACTCAAACTAGTAGTCAAGACTAGTAATGCCCCATACTAGAATTAAATTTTATTACTCAAGTTAGGCGTTCTAATTAAAATTGATAGACATGGATGAGGACAATTCGATTCCTTTAATTTTAGGAAGACCTTTTCTAGCAACTGTCAGGACTAAAATTGATGTTGGTATAGGAGAACTCATTCTTTGTATAGGAGATGAATCAATCAGTCTACAAGCTCTTGACTCGGCCAGAATATCGATTGATGAAGGTGAGAAAGTAAATTCAGTTGATAACAAATTTATTCAACCTTCATCACAGGAAACACCACGAAGCCACAAACCCAAGCTGAATCATAGACCTCATGCCAACAAAGAAGAATTATATGAGGAACAAAGCCTTAAGGTCAACAAACTAGAAGAGTGGAAGACACACTTTAAAGAGAAACCAAAGCGCACGAAGAAAAATTGAAGGAACCCCCAGACAAGCCGATAGGAACAACAAATCACTTCAAAATAGGGGATCAAGTATTGAGGAATAAGGAAGACCCTTGAATCGCCAATTCAGACCTAAAGACAAACGACGAAATCACTTTTGAGGTACTTAATATCTTCCTATACGGGACAGTCGAGGTAAGCAATCCTAAATTCAACACTTTTGAGGTAAACATTACTCGACTTAAACTTTATATCAAAAATCGAGTTGATCGCATGAGAAATGATTTTCACCTCCTCAAACCACCTTGACCATACAAATAAGAGGTAAAGTCTAGCTTAAGACTACAAACGAGCGCTTCTCGGGAGGCAACCCGAGCACTAACCCTACTAATTAGTTTAGTTTAATTTCTTTTCATATTTAGGCGCAGGTTTCCATACCCAGACGGCCTTGCACACGGCCGTGGCCATGGCCGTGTGAACACCACGGGTCGGCACAAGGGCGTGGACCGTATCATTATTTAATTATTTACTTTTATTTTTATTTTTATTTTTATTTTATTTTTTATTTTTTAATTTTATTTTCATTTTCATTTTTATTTTTATTTTTATTGTTTATGCTTTTATTTCTATTTTCTTTATCATTTTCTTTTTATTATTTATGCCATTTAGATTTAGCTTAAGACACAATAAAATTCCACCGGCTGCTTCGAGGATTCAATTTCGATCAGTTTAAGGCGCTCCCCAACATTCACCTCCGCTCAATCCTATCCGGTTTCTTTTCATTGACTCCATCCAAAATTCAGGATGTTTCACTTCTCTCTCTATCTTATGATTTTATTATTATTGTGCTATTATCTATCTTTGTACATTGAGGACAATGTACATCTTAAGTGTGGGGGGTTAACTATAATATTATCTGAAAATCCCTGAATTTAGTCTTGTTTTTAAGTATTTTTTCTCATATTACTGATTAGGATGAAATTTCTGTTGATTTATGATTTTTTATTGATATGTTTTGGATTAAGTCATTGATAATTGTGCATTGATGATTAAATTTGAAGGATACTAGAGAACCAAGCATGATAAGTCTATTTTTCAAAATTAAAAATTTGCTAGGTTGTTGAACTGAATCTAAATATTATCTTGAAATTTGAAATTTACGAGGTTGATGCCAAAAACACCCATAATTTTTGTGAGATTTTGAGCCTTATAGAGCATATATTCTTTTTCATGCTCACCTTTTGATTATGAGTGTGTCAACTTTGAACTGTTATTCTAGAACTTGCCTCGCTTATACATCTTGAGACCACACCTTTGATTTGATATACAGAGATGATTAAGGCACCTAGGTTTTAACCCATTTACTCCATAAAAAGGCTACCTTCATAATTAACCCCTAGTAAACCCCGTTGATCCTAACAACCCTTTTTATTGACTCACCTACTAATATTAAACCCAAAAACCTTTTGTATTTGTTACCACCATTCTTTTTAACTACCCTTATATCGAGATTTGATTTGATTAAGTTATCTAGTTATTTTATTTTAGTATATGAATTTATCTTGTATTATGTACTCATCTTAAAAAAAAAACAACAACAACAACAAAGTATATTCAGTATGAGTATGATAAGTGAGCTTGTACGTTTAATTTCCAACTATTTTAGAAGAAGCTCATATTATTATTATTAGTTTCAAAATTTTCAATTGATGTAATTATTTATTTTCCAGTTCGTTGTTTCTAGTTAGATAATTTGTCAATTCAATCTCGATTCTAACCTACTGATTCAGCCTTTATCCACACCTTAACCTTAGCCCCATTACAACCCTAATTAAAGACCTTTTGATTTGTGTATTATATCATATTATAGTGGTGGAGATTTGATTTCCAGGCAAGCTTATGGGATTAACTTTTCAAGTTTGACTTTTGAGCGCTTTCCCTGAACCTTAAACACTTTGAGTGCTTGAGTGAATCTTTAGTGAGGATGTCAATCCTTATTAGTTCTGCGAATAGATCAATATATCATCTATAAAAGCGACCACAAAGCCGATCTAGATACGATTTGAAGACACGATTCATCAAATCCATGAATCTGCCGGGCATTAATGAGCCCAAGCGGCATCACCAAAATTCATAATGACCATATCTAGTCCGAAAGCGGTCTTCGACACGTCGGCTTCCTAACCGTGGCGATAATAACTTGACCTCAAGTCAATTTTTGAAAACACCGAGGCTCCTTCGGTGATCAAATAAATCGTCTATCGAGGCAATGGATATTTATTCTTAATTGTCACCTTATTGAGTTGTCGATAATCGATACACATTCTTAATGTTCCATCTTTCTTCTTCACAAATAGAGCAGGCACCGCAAGGAGAGAAACTCGATTCGGGCAAAACCTCTATCCGTTAATTCTTGCATTGAGCCTTCAATTCTTTTAATTAGTAGGTGCCATTCTATATGGAGCTATCGAGATCGGAGTGGTCCACAGGCACTAACTCAATGCCAAACTACCTCCGGATAGGTGGCAATCCGGTAATTCCTCGGAAACACATCGAATATTCGCTAACAAGCGCGCAGTTCGATATTCTTTTCGGTTATCTTGCTATCAATCACATAAGCAAGATAAGCTTCACCACCCTTTTCAAAAACTTACGAGCCAACATCGGCGATATCACTTTAGGTAGTCCGATTAAGTCCATGATCTCAATCCAGTTATATCATTATTTGACATCTCAACTCAATAGTCTTTCGTCTACAATTTACCTTTGCATCATACATTGTTAACCAATCCATCTGAGAATAATGTCAAACTCAAATGACGGTAACAACATCGGATCAGTAGAAACACATATCTCGAATCATCAATGGGCGGTTTTTACACACTTTATTGACTAACACACATTCTTGCGAATTCCACTTGAAAGAACTCCCGGTAACTTTCTCTTTAGGGACAAGCAAACACTAGCGTGTTCCACCGATGAAGTACGCGAATCCGCGATAGTGATATAACACACTTCAAACACTCGTCGAGGTACAAGGCAGCTCATCGAATACTCGAGCGGTGTTATCGAGCCAAAATTCAGCTTTCGCTCAGTGTCGTCATCATCCTCGGCTCTAAACTCTTGTGCCCCATGCTTATATCGATCAATCGGGGTTTAGTTGTTCGATCAAGACCGATCCTTGGAGGTACCTTTGGTGTTATCGGAGGTCCAAGGATGGTTTTGTAAGTAGTGGCTAAACCAATCATTCATCATATTTTGGAAAGCTTTGTTTTACCCTTTCTTTCAGACCACTTTCGCGGTGGGTCGAGGTTCTTCCGACAGCGATTCCTTGGGCGGGGAGAGAGCCACACTCTCGACATCATCCGCCAATGCTTGCTCGGGATCCGGTTCCATTCTTGAATGAAGGAAACAAATAGGTTTCATTGTCGAAGTCATCACATTATCTTATCACAAAACATGGCATGTATAGCTAGACTCTTACGCCTTCGTTAGTCCAGAACCGACTAAACCGTAGCTCGATACCAATAAAATGTAACACCCTTATCTATATATGTCGCTAGAGAAGAATTATGAAGCATTTCCAATTTAAAATCCATCTCGGGATAATTACTAATACACCGTCCATTAACAAATTATTGAGTAATTTATTACTAAGAAGATACATTTATTCCATTCTACTTGTATCCAAATATAAATATATGTCAATAGATTAATCACCAACCTTTCTAGAGACAAATATGTGCATACTTCACTTATTTTATCAATCCAATTAGTCTATGTTCTACACCAAATATGCATGAATTGAGGTTGTACAACCATCACATAATTTCTCATACATATATGTGACTATGGCTACTAGCTTGCCATTTCACTTTATTTAAACTATGCTTCCCTTATTACATCACTAGATGCCATATAACAATTTGGATCAACATTTCATTCAATTACCTTTAGCAAAAGTATAAGCCTTAATTCATTCAACTTTGACTTTCTACATATCGAGATTTGATTTGATTAAGTTATCTAGTTATTTTATTTTAGTATATGAATTTATCTTGTATTATGTACTCATCTTAAACAACAACAACAACAAAGTATATTCAGTATGAGTATGATAAGTGAGCTTGTACGTTTAATTTCCAACTATTTTAGAAGAAGCTCGTATTATTATTATTAGTTTCAAAATTTTCAATTGATGTAATTATTTATTTTCTAGTTCGTTGTTTCTAGTTAGATAATTTGTCAATTCAGTCTCGATTCTAACCTACTGATTCAGCCTTTATCCACACCTTAACCTTAGCCCCATTACAACCCTAATAAAAGACCTTTTGATTTGTGTATCATATCATATTATAGTGGTGGAGATTTGATTTCCAGGCAAGCCTATGGGATTAACTTTTCAAGTTTGACTTTTGAGCGCTTTCCCCTGAACCTTAAACACTTTGAGTGCTTGAGTGAATCTTTAGTGAGGATGTCAATCCTTGTCAGTTTTGAATTAAAGGTAATTATTTAGATAAGGGGAAACACCTATGTTTTCGAACTACAAATGTATGACTTATATTGTTTGAATCTTTAGGTCTCTTTGAGTTAAATGATCCATGTATAAATTATCTATGAATTATGATGATACATTATCGATAGGAACTATGAGTTATGGAAAGTTCGTTTTAATTGCATGTTGAGAATTTTGCTTGAGGACAAGCAAAAGCTTAAGTGTGGGGGTATTTGATAAACCGTAAATGTAACATATTTTAATCCCACATTTAGCATGTTTTTGGATGATTTAGCCCCAATTCATGTAAAAAGGTGCTCTTAATCCTTTCTTTTCATGTCTTATACCCAAGAGAGCACCCGAGGATGAATAGAATGAGAAACGGGCTTAAAACGGGTCAATTTGAGCCAAAGAGGAAATCGACACGGCCTGGAATTCAAGCCACACGCTGCCGTGCCTCGACAATTAACTGGAACATGGCCTGACCACGACTCACACGACCGTGCCTCAATCAACAGACACGAAACACAACCCAACCACGATTTACATGGGCGTGTGACATGGCCGTGGCCCTGCCTTGGGGAAGAGGAATTCTACTCGGGAAAGGATGCTTGGAGGCAAAGAAACACATTCCAAAGTCTATTTAAACACCCTAGTAGGAATTCAAATTGGATTAGGATACTTGGAGGCCAAGTAAGGCATCTCAAAGCCTATATAAACACCCTAGGGGACAATTTAAGGGGGGAGTTCGGTCAGAAGCCTTCTGCCAGGGCTTTTGTCAGGGCGTCAAGCTAGGTCAAGGAACCAAGCTGAGGAGTCTCACGGATCAAGCTAAGTAAAGAAATCATATGGTTCAGGGTTAGATAATAAGTGAAGTCTAGGTGGATTCTTCCTGAGGGTGTCGTCGTGATCAATTGAGTTTTTCTTCAAGTTATTTTGCAATTTGTTCTTTTTGTCTTGTGTCTTTAGCTTAGTAGTCGTAATTTAGGTTTAAAAGCAACTTCACTTTATTTTAGGCTAAATAATAGAAAGAAGGCTAATATTAATACTCTTAGTTCCCTTGGGTTCGATAATCCGGTCTTGCCTAAGCTATACTACTATTCGATAGGTACACTTGCCTTTAATCGTTGTCAGAGTTAGTCTCCAGGTTCGATCACATTCTTTATAAATTTTAAAACTCGACTGTTTGACACGATCAGGCTTTTTCCTGGTAACAACCTTTTTCAAGCCTGTTTGAACTAGAATTGCCATCATCCGAACTTGCCACAGATTGAAATTTGTCTCACTATCGAACTTCTCAATTTCAAACCTCTTTCCTACCATCTCTAAACGGGCTGACCTATAAAAATTGAACTAGCTCTGATACCACTTGTTAGGATCACCCCGATTAAACATAAAGATTTTAAAATTCAAAAAAATATTAAAAATAATTAATCATTGATTTGACATTTCATGTATATGTCCACATCAGCAAAATTAACATTTGTTAAGGTCAGAATAACATCAGAGGAACTTCAAATTAGCAGCTTGTTTTCCGTTATTGTTATTTTAAAAGTTTCATTAAAGTTTTTCTTAATTATTTTATTTTGGGATTGTAATTATTAAGTATTTTTCTTGTTTTTATAGCTTAGGTTTGAAATTGTTTAGCTTGTTTATTTTAAAGCATAAGGTTTACTTAAACTCTGATATTTGCATGCTTTTCAGTTTAGAAAGCCATCACCGTAAATGTTTTCTGTTGCTTTGTAAATACTTAAATGTTTTGATAAAAACTCTTTAAAACCTAGCTGTTTTCTCAAAATTACACCTCAATAAAATTTTGTCACACCTCGAAATAAATAAGGTGAGTAGAAATGACTAATTAAGAAATGAGTCCTAGGCATTTAAGAGTTAGTCCTATATCTTAAAAGTTATAAGTTTGAGCTTCCTTCCTCCTATTTTTTTTTTCAATTTCGGCAAGCATGGATAAATTACCATTGCTGCCCTTAGGTATATAATCAATTTTTACTTCCTAATTAGATTTTTAGTTTGCCCCTTTCTTATAATTCTAATAGAATTGTTCTCCATAATCTTTTTTTTTCTTTTCTCTCATTCTTCCATATTTTCACTCTTGTACTTTTGATTATTTTTCTTACCCCTACCAAATCATCTCTCATTCGTTGAATTCTATCGATATTTAGATTGCCACCAATAACATTCATATCTTTTCTAGGAAAAGATAAGTAGGCCTTACTTTGATGATTTAATCTCGAATTTTTGTACTATTAATGTTTGGTATTAATATTTAGGTTAGATTAATCGATCTTTTATGAATCTTGTCAAATCTTTGATAATCTTGTAAAAACCTTGATACCAACCATTAATTCGTGTGTAAATGTCGTTTGAAAGACCGGATCTAGGTGAATCAGACCAAAATCAAGCACGAGGAACATTGATCAGACCCATGGTGAAAGGTGTGTGTTCTTTACCAAGTGAATCGGGACAAACTATGTGTGGTTTAGGGCCACACGATCCTCCACGTAGCCATGTGCACCTATAGATTTTAGGGACTTCGTGAACCACATGACCTCAGCCTGTTACACGGTTTGCCACACGACCGTATCTCTCCTTTCATCTCTTCCTTGAAAGCTTGCAACCTGGCGTCCATCTTTGCTTCTAGTTTCGTATCTAAGAAGGCCAGATGGCTTTGAATCTTTGAAATCTCTTGCTGTAGGCCATTGACTTCCTTTTGCAGACGTATGGTAACCCCTTTTCTGACCATGAAGATGGTGCTTGCTCTAATACCCTTGATGTGGATTGAAATTATTGAGTAAGAATAAGAGAGATTAGAGAAAAGAGAAATGAAAAGAGGAGAAATTGTTGTGTATTTTTCTATATGCCTTTTCTAGTTCTCCATAACCAACATAAAAAGAGGAAAATCAACCGGGAAAGATGGTTCAAAAGTTTGTTACTAACAATAGAACCGTTGTTGACCAAAACACAACGTTTAAGTAAACTAATACTTATGCCAATACACCCCGTTTAAGCTAACTGCTGCTTCTTAATAAACTTGTAATGCTACTAAGCACCATTTTCATTAAAATAAAATGCACCATTTTTCATCATTTCTGATTCTGGCCCATAACATCCTACTGCTAAATAAGATACAAAAAACAATTAACGAGTGCCCTAAGCTTACATTTTATAATTATTATAATGTAATATTTTCCTTTAATAATGAATAAAATCTTTATTATTATTTTCATCTTCGTCATCTTTGGAGATGTTGAATGTACAATCACGATTATTGGAAGGATTAGTCTTGGGTAGTAAGGGGTAGCCACGAATTCTAACTAGTCTTTAAAAATTGTACATTGGGTCAATATATCTACATTCTATGTATATTGTAATAAGGCCATTTTGCGGGCCTATTTTTTCAGAAAAAATAAAAATCAATAAATAAAAATAAAGTCCTAGTACAAAGCCCAAAACCAGACCCAAATACCCTAAACCCGAATTACACCCACAAACAGACTTAAACAGAGACCTAAACCCATAGCCCAAAACCTATATGGCCCAAAGGAGCCCAAAATTTTATTGTGATCGAAACCTAGGGTTTCACAGAAACCATCTGCCATGACCTCGTGCCTTAGCTCCTTTTACACCGCAAGCCAGGCCAAATGTCGTGCAGTAATCACTGAAGCCCAATCGTTGCACCCATGCCAGGCTTTTGGTTGCGCCAGGATCCGCGCCCGAATCACGAGCAATATCGCCGCCGCGATTCACGCACGGATAATACCTTCGTCAGCGCCGGACTCCGCTTTGACCTGCAAAGAAAAAGGAAAGAATAACAGGAAAAAAAAAGGAAGAAAAACAATCGGATCTTATATTTCTTTTTTGTTTTTTTTGGCTATATAAAACCCCAAAATCAGTAAAGGGGATTACACGGATATACACAAATACAAAGAGACACGAAATCTTGAAGAGAGAATATCGCGATTTATAAAGCATCAAAGGTTTTCATTTTTTTTTTACTTATCAAATCTATTTTTTTGTGTTATCGTTATTTTTTTACTCATATATAATAGATATTTATTAAAATAAAAAAAGGATAAAATTTTACCTTTTGGAAAATTTGTGGCCGTGACAGTGGCGAGACATTGGATGGAGCCTCACCGGAGAAGGACCGTGAATCACCCTGAGGAAGGCTCTCAAATTTTTTTTTGTGCTGAGGGGAGAAATGAAAATTTCAAGGTAAAGGGTGGCTTTTATAGGGTTCTAGAACGGTGCCGTTTTGCACCAGGCCCTTAAGCGTCAAAACGACATCGTATCGTCCCTGGCCCGACCCGATCTGACCCCCTCCATTTAGGAACCACGCGTTTTCTCAAATAATGGGTCATTTATGCGTTGAATCCCTCCGATTTCTTACCCTTTTTCAATTTAGTCCAATCCGATTTTAATTATTTTTTCTTTAAATTTATTTTTGTTTCATTTTAGCCTCGCAAGAAGCGACACCGTTTTGTAAAAAGGCATAATTCCCTCATAAGTCCTTGTGGTTTAACATGTATTCTTATTTAGTCCTTATTATTCGTTTTATTGCTATTTAACCATTTTTTATTTGATCCTTTTATTTATTTTTTAAAAAACCCTTTTATTTTATTTATTTTAAATTAATATTGTTTTAAATTATTTTATCATTTTAAATATGTCATATTAATTTTATTATTTATTTCATTTTATAAATTTATATATATACTTTTTACTATCTTTATATTTAATTATTATATATATTATTTTATTTATTTAATAATTTTTATATTTTTATTATTTATTACATTATATTTTGTATATTATTTAGTATTATATTATATCATATACTATTTTCTAAAATTTTATTTTGGTATAAAGTTTATTTATATTTTATAACATGTTTGTATATATATTTTTTAATATATTTATTCAAAATTATTATATATTATTATGTTTTATCTTTTATATATATTAAATTATATATTTATTATTTAGTTTTTTTATTGTTTTACATATATTGCTTTATATATTTTATTTGTTTATATAATGCCTTTTTATTTATTCATTATTTTATGATTACTATAGTGTAGTTATTTTAATTGTGTTTTATATTGCATGCTATTGTATTATAATCATTTTTTAATATTTGTGTATAATGTTCTATAAATGCAATGTTGTCACAAGGTTATTGTTTAAAATAAAAAAAAAATTCATTTTTGCAAAACTATTGTATTTTTTAAAAGTTTTTAAAATAAGGCAATGTTTTGGTATTTAGAAATTGAGAAATAGTGCCCTAACGTACTGGGTTGCGATTTTCCGTTTGACTAAATAACTAAATACCCTTTTAACAAGTTTTATAAATCATGAGATGACATTAATTATGAGGGTTTAAAAAATGTCGTGTCCTAACGTACTGGATGTGATGTTTATATTCCTTCGGAATAAAGAAATCTCAAGTTTTAAATAAAAAAAATATTGTTGGGAATTCAAGGTGTTGTGCCTTAACTTATTGGGTTCGACATTTTACGTTTCAAGATAGGGATTTCCTAAAATAAAGACGAGCTTAATTTCAAAGTCATGAGGTGTTATACCTTAACTTCTTGAGTAAAGTACTTTATTCCTTTGAGATAGGTAAGTCTTGGTTTTCTTTCTAATAAAAGGATCATATTTTGTAATTTTCTTTATTTTCAACATTCGGACATGATCTTATCGATTTGGTACCAATTTTTGGGCGTTATGAGGGTGCTAACCCTTCCTCATATGTAACCGACTCCCGAACTCATTTTCTTGTTTTTGTGGACTAAAATTGATTTTTTTTTTAAATAAAACGTTTTACAAGGTGATCCAATCACACCTAAGTAAAAAAGAATTGGTGGCGACTCCCGTTTTTGTTTTTAAAGTCTATTCCCATTTTCTAAAACTCAAATTTTAAAATGGTTTCGATATATGTGAATGATAATCTTAAATATGATCACATATGAATGATAATCTTGCTATCCAAGAAAATGAATGTTTGAGAATTCTTCAAATTCATACAAGTGGCAGCCATGTTTTGGCTTGGGTGGTTGATGAATTTGCAGGTACTATTAATAGAAGAAGGAATCGATTTTAATAGCTCAATGATTTAAATAATTTTTTGTAAATAAATTAGTGACTAAAAATAATTAATGGTATAAATTATTCAAATTTTTAAAAAAATGATTGTTAAACTATTATTTTGGTGATGACAATCAATTTTGGTTTTTGTTTTCTTTAATTGGGAAGAGAATGGGGTTGCTTGACATCAAATCTAAGCTTTCATTTTTGTAAAATAACACTCTTTCTACTAAATCAAGAGATTATTGACAATCAATTTTGATTTTTAAGACCCTAACAAGAGATTTAACTACTACTCCCATTAATACTTGTACTTAATGAATCATACTATATAGATTTTGAAACAAGATAGAATCCCAGGACACAACAGTACTATACAAGCATGCTGGGTTTATCGTCATGGAAAACATAGGTTGAAAGCAAAAGGAGCAAAAAAACTTTTAATTTAAATCTTTGGCAACCATAATTGTATATTCCACCAACTGAAAAATAGAGTTGAGATTTTGTAATCCAACTACATTTCAATAGTGCAGGATCGTATGTATCTTCCATAGGTTTTGTTTTTCCTCAACGGCATCCCTCCGTCTCTGGGAACATCTTAGACGACTATCCATCCAACGGTCCCACCAGAACGATTCATCCTTCCATTGCCCACCAACCATCGTCATCAATTGGAAATGTTGCTCATTCTGCAAATTTGTCATACCCTACCAATACCATCTTACTCCAATTAAGAGACCGAGGGCAACCACTTCAATGATTTTTAAGCATGTGTCGATTACTACTTGAAAGCATTTAGTCAATCTTCCTCTGAGTTGGGGTTTTGGTAGCTTTCTAGTTCAGATTCGATTTTCTTTTTAAAGTTTTATTATGCACAATTTGTCATGTGTGATTTTCTTTTAAAGATTATTGCACTGAAAGTCTTGTTATGAGTAAATTCTATTGATTTATTCTGATTTAAGTTGAATATATTTTAGCTTTTAGTTTATTGTCATGGATTTGAGTGTAGCAGTGTGACTTGGGTTTGGATTTGAGTCGTACTAATCGCGTTGGTTGTTTAGATTTTAATTTGTTAATTCACAGAAAAAAATATAAATAATTAAATAAATAGTGGTTAAGGTAATGGTTCAATGTCATGTATATTATTTGAATAAAATTAATAACATTTACACTGTTGTAAAAAAAAGACCAGAAGTATTTATTAATGCAATAATACAAAGTAACAAGTAAGACAAAAACTTGTATAGGACACTTATTAAATAATGAAAAATAACATAAAACACATTAGATTGCTATAACACCTCAAACATAGTATGACACGTAAAAGAGACACAAACATACGCTATGGATTGCTAGATGATATAGATTCTTAATTCCTTAATAAGAGGCTGAGATTGGATCAATGAGCAAAGAAGCTATCCCGTCTTTTGTATTTTTCCCAACATGTGTGTACCCATCTCCATTCTTGTAAATGAAATCGAGGACCCTTGTAAGATTGAGAATTCGTGTAAGAACTGGCCCTGGAACAATTTTGGATATCTCACTAAATATCAATTCCTGGTTTATGTCTTTCCAAGCATTCTCCACTTGCTTCATCAATTCCTTACATGCTTCTTCTTCTGAAACCGCATGTTCTCTCATGTAGCATTCAACAGCCGATGCACAGTGCCCTCTCTCTTGCTCAAACTATATATTTATATTAGTTTTATTCATCAAACATAAGTTATTGAAAATACTCTTGCAAAATTCGAAAAAAGGTACCTTGTGTGAAGTAACATCATTCAAGAGACGAACAATAATGGAAGAAGCATCAATGATTCTAGGGTTGTTAGATGCCCAATTAAAAATCTCAGGTGTCACAAAATCTCCCATTCCAACAAAAGATGTGACAATTAACATGATATAACCAGCAGATACAATTGCGTTTCTCATATACTCCTTCATTGTTGGAACATAGTTTTCATTACACCATTTCGCCTCCACAAAAAAAGATTCCGACAGTTGTTTAAACTATGAAAAGAGAAAAAAGAAAAAGTCATTACCTTTAGGTCATAATAAAATTTCAAATTTAGAGCACATATGTATCAACTTATAATCCTTCAAATATAAATATTTTTTTTTTTTTATAAAATGGAATATGCTCATGTTGAACATATATCTATATTTAAGGATAACAAAATAACTCCTTGTGTCCTTGCCAACTCCACTTATATTCGACACTTTCCTTATATAATATATGAGGACAGGGTTAGTAATTTTTATTATTTATGTAAAATCATTTAAAAAATGAGATAAAGATTCGAACATACGACATTTTTCGCATATTTGATACGATATGATTTTCCTTGCTTAATCATTGCTTCCTCTTCTTCTCCATAAAAATCTAACAATGGCTTGTAGAATGGCTTCATGTATTCTGGGAGTTGATCTATATAATCAACATCCCATCTGAAAAATCAATTATAGAAAAGTTAAAAATTGATTTTTTTTTTTTTATACATGATCACATTAATTAATTGAATCGATTTAAAATTGAATCGTGCATAAGAATAGAAGTTGCTAACCTCTGAATTGCATTCTTGAGGAGTTGAAGCTCTTCAAGTGTGCCATATGCGTCATATGTGTCATCCATTATTGATGCCATGACCAATGTTTTTACTGATATCTCCCTAGCAAAAGAGTATTGTGGCTCAAAATACGCTCCCATCATCCAAAAGTAACTTTCTACCAATCTATCTCGAACAAAAGGTAGTTTTGTAGGTAAGTCTAAACCTTTCCCCCACCTGAAACAAAACCCACATTAGCCTAACTATGTATAGTTCATTATTAATTAGGCATCAATTAGTCCTTTTAAATTAGGATAAACAATTAATGTTGAATGTTGAAGGAGTAATATATTGCCTTGAGATCTTGCTTAGCTGTTCCCTGTGTGAAATTTGTAACAAGTGGAAATCCAACTCTGCAAACTTCAACAGCATTTTGTTATGTGAAACATCGTCTCGGTAAATGGAAATGAATCGCCTAGCCTGCAACCTTGGCAAGCCCCTGCGGATGGGTTGGTATAGAGCATGGGAGACTAAGGCTGAAAGGGGATATTCGATAGTGCCAGCAGCTTTGGCTAAACCTAAATGAGTGGTGGTGAAACCAAGAGCTTCTTCAAGTATATCTTCCCCATGCACACGTAAATGTGAAGCTTCGTATAATTCTAGTAAGCCTTTCACATCACTTGTTAAGGATATGTTAAAGTTCCCTTCATCATCTTTGAGCTTGTTGAACCATTCTACTCAACCCAAAAAGATATTATTATATTAATCATTGTAATATAGAGAATTAAATCTAATATTGAAACTCTCAACAACAAAGTTTTGTAGGAAAAAGAGAAATATAACACGAAGAATTAACAAAGTTTTGTCGTCATCATCATAATATATTATTATAGGAAAATAAGTTACATGCAGCGACTTTTGTATGAATTTTAACCTTGGATCTCAACCCAAATTTCATATTGGATTGATTATTTATTTGTATTGAATTATAAAGTAAAAATTTGAAAAATATTCATTTCAGTTTTTAACAATTTTGATCCGGTTGGATCATCTATTCAAGTTATCGATGAAGGAGCTGGAAGATTTTATTGAATCAAAACAGTTATTTTGTTGACACTAATTAGCAGTAAAAAAAAAAAAAAAAACAAGATTTCACGTGAAAAATAGGAAGGAAAATGGACTCACCTGAAGGAGCACCAAATCCATTCTCTCTAAGCAATCGAAATTGAAGAGAAGTAGTCTCGAGAGTTTGGTCATCTTTATAGTCATGCTCATAAATATTGAGCAATACTTCTTCTATCTCTCTTTCAAAATGGTAACTCACACCTAACCTTTTGATTGTATCAATTAAACGCAATTTGTAGAGTAACTCATCATCCATGGCTACCTTAATCATCCTCCTTACTTCTTCTTTCAGTCCTTCATGTTGTAGTTTAGTTTTAGCATCAACGTTCTGAAAAATTGTAATGTAGTACAATACGAAATCAATATAAAGACGAAAACCTATTTACTCATGTGCAAACACTTGTATATATGTGATTTAAGCTAAACAATATATTAACGACAGATATTTACTCATGTGCAAACACACGTATGTATCTAAACTCTTTACCGTTGTTGGAGATGAAAGGAAAATATCCCCCCAAATGTTAGGATGAAAGTTGGCTGAGGGACGTTTCTGGTTGGACATGGATCCACGAGTTGAAGAAGGAAGCTTTGATGAAGACTTTTCGTTAGCTAGTAACTGTGTATGTTGGAAACACTACGAAAGGAGATGAATTGGTGTGAGGCAAAGAGCTCCTATGTTGAAGTATTTATAGAACTTCCTCAACATGACATCTTGAAATTGAAGGGTAGGTTCCGGTAAAAATCAATAGGTATAATGCCTTATTAATTACTTTTTTTTTTTAAAATCCAAAAAACAATAGAAAGTTGTTAAAATTATTTTAAAAATTGTAAAACTTAAAATATATTATAAATATTTTAAAATTCAAAAATATTAAAATAATTAATCATTGATTTGACATTTTATGTATATGTCCACATCAATAAAATTAACGTTTGTTAAGGTTAGAATGACATCAGAGGAACTTTAGATTAACAGTTTGTTTTCCGTTATTGTTATTCTAAAAGTTTCATTAAAGTTTTTCTTAATTATTTTATTTTGGGATTGTAATTATTAAGTATTTTTCTTGTTTTTATAACTTAGGTTTGAAATTATTTAGCTTGTTTATTTTAAAGCATAAGGTTTACTTAAACTCTGGTATTTGCATGCTTTTCAGTTTAGAAAGCCATCACTTTAACTGCTTTTCCGCTGCTTTATAAATGCTTAAATGTTTTGACAAAAACTCTTTAAAACCTAGCTATTTTCTCAAAATTACACCTCAATAATATTGTAATTGAATTGTTTATTAAAGTCGGTTTAAATTAATGAATATTTTTTTTCTAAAAACAAAAGAGCGATTTTCATATGAATCCACTTAAGTAAAAAGTACAGCTTTACAAGATCACTTCGGTGATCGAATGTAACACCTTCGACTTAGCCGAAACTCCTAAGCCTGATCGGGGGTGTTACAGAATCACAAGTGGAGAGATAAATAATTTGCATTCAAGTTTTAAGTTGACATTGGCATTATTGCCAATGTAGGAGGATGTGGGTTCGAGCGAGCTAAAGCACATTGTTCTCCATTTGAAGGGTTGGGAAGGGACTATAAGTAATTCTAAGCATTATATCAAAATTTAAATTAAATTATAAATAAACAATGTTAAAATATTAAATATCCATATAATCACCATTTAAATTAAAATTTTAAGAAACTTTGTAAAACTATGTAAAAATTAGGTATAATGACTTTTTTGCCCTCTAACTTTACAAAAAAATAGAGGTCATTTTGACCCTTTATTTAATTTTTTTTTGTCTATTTTAGCTTTTAAACTTGACAAAATAAATGCAATGTTAACTTTTCCATTTATTTTGGGTTGATTTGATAGAATAAATGCAAGTTCGAGGGTTAAAGAGAGGCGAAAAAATAAATGGAGGGTAATTTTTTTTTTTTGGTAATGTTGGAGTGCTAAATAAGTCATTATACTAAATTAATTCAATCAATTAAAAATATAACTAAATTGTAAATAAATTTTTTTATATGTAACTGAATCACAATTGAAGTGATAAATAATTTGCATTCAAGTTTTAAGTTGACATTGACATTATTGTCATTACAGGAGGATGTGGGTTTGAGCAAGCTGAAATGTGTTATCCTCCTTCCTTTTAAGGATTGAGAAGGGACTATAGATAGTTTTAGGTATTATATAAAAATTTAAATTAAAATTTAAATAAACAATGTTAAAATCTTAAATATCTATATAATCATCATTTAAATTAAAAATTTGAAAAACATTGTAGAACTATGTAAAACTTAGGCATAATGATTTATTTTGCCCTCAAACTTTATAAAAAAAAAGTTATTTTGGCCCTTTATTTAATTTCCTTTATTTTAGCTCTTAAACATGATTTTTTTGGTCAAATCAACCCAAAATGAATGAACACATTAACGTTTGTTAACTTTATTGATGTGACATATATGTGGATGATATGTCAACATTTAATTAATTAAAAATTAAATAATCAAAACATTTTAAAAGTTATTTTAACTTTGTTACTTTTTAAAATATTTTTAAGTTATAAAAATAAAGTTAGTTCCTAACATTTACTCATTTTGTCATGTTAGTTTTTTTTTCCTTTTGGATCACTTTGGTCCCTCAACATTTAAAATGTGAAATTGCTTTCTTCTTTTTTTTTTTTTTTTTATGAAAATTTTGATTGAATTGTTTAAATTTTAACGACATTTGCAACTTTTATGAATTTATATGTTTAAAACATTTTTTTTTACTTGAATATGAATAAACGTTATCGCTACACCTATTTTTACTTAAATATGTTTAAAACCTTTTTTTTCCAAATATGTTAGGGGAAATATTTATATTTATAAATATGTTTTCAATAAAATTTTTTTCCAAAATTGTTTTAAATTAAAATATATAAAACTATTCAAAACCTTATAGAAATAAGTATCTTTAAATTTAAGCAAATTTATACATTACTTAAATAAAAATTTATTCTATAATTTTAAAACTAATATTTTTAAACTTCATTATAAAAAGAATAAAATAATTAGATATTTTTAATTTATATACATAATGCAAATTAGTATATATATTATAAAGCTTAAGATTATTATTGATGTAAATAATTTAAAATGACGATATTTGGCACTGTAAATAAATGTTACGTGCATGGTTAAAACTATTTTTAATTTAATACACTTTTATTAATATAATTATAAATAAAATGAAAATCATGTTTACTATTTTTAAAAGGAAAATGTCTAAAACATTTTTTTACAGAACTACTTTTTAATTAAAAATTATATTAATTAAAACAGTTCAAAAGAATTTTAAATTAGTTTTTAAAAAATTTTCTAATCGTATATATTATATATATTACAAATCATATATAATATATATATTATTATGTTATGTTATATCATAAGGTAGTCTTAAAGCTCAAACTTGATGTGTACAACTTTTTAATTATTTTTTTCTTAACAATTTTAAATAAATAAAATTTAAAATTATAAGTAAAATTTGAAAAGGTTAGATTTTAAAATTTTATCTAAATTCTTTAGTTAAGAAAATAAAATATATAAAATTCTTATAAAATAAATTATATTACCATAAATATAAAAATTGTTTAATTATCATTAATAATTAAAGTTTTTACCATTGGATATTTTAAAAAAATCATCCTTATAATTTATTTTAAATTTAAATTTTATTTTATGTATTTCATTAAATTTAAAATTATCATAAAGTATTCATTATTTAATTTGGATTTAAGATAACAAGATAAATAAATTTTAATTTTTAAAAAATTTAAAATAAATCTATATAAATGTCCATAATTCTTGTATAAAACTATTTTAAAGAATAGTGTTTTCATTTCTTTATTTTTCACATACCATTTTTATATTTACCAATAGTTGAGGCTCAGTCGGGAGACGTTTCGGCATATATTCCTACTAATGTGATTTCCATTACAGATGGACAAATATTCTTATCCGCCGATCTATTCAATGCTAGAATCAGACCTGTTATTAATGTGGGGATTTCCGTATCTAGAGTAGGATCGACAACTCAAATTAAAGCTATGAAAATTGGAATTGGCTTAATTCGCCGAATTAGAAGCCTTTGCACAATTTGCTTCTGATCTCAATAAAGCTACTCAGAATCAATTGGCACGAGGTCAACAATTACGTGAGTTGTTTAAAGAATCCCAATAAGTTCCTCTTACGATGGCAGAACAAATGAGTACTATTTATACCCGAACAAATAGTTATCTTGATTCATTAAAAATTGGACAAGTAAGGAAATTTCTTGTTGAGTTACTTATTCTTAGTTTCATTTTTTTCTATGTGTCATCTATGCTTTTAACTTTTTTTAGCATTAAATTAAAAATAAAAGGTATTTTATCGCACCGGAAAGAAATTAGTGCATAAATATATTACAAGATTTAGGATCAAAGATGATGTGGATAGTTTAAAATAACCATATTTGACACTTAACCGTCTATTGTCAAAATTATTTTTAAATTTAAAGCATTTTATTAATTTCATTTTAAATAAAATCGTTTTAATATTTTTTGAAGAAAACATGTCAAAAATATTTAAAAAAAAATAGTTCTACATTATACGGTTTGCAAAACTATCTTTTATTAATGAAATTCTATTAAAAACTCTATTAATTAAAACAGTTGTTAAATTGAAATTTATTTGTTTAAAAATCCAAATAAATTTTATTTTTATTAAAATTATAAATGTCAATTTTCCTATAATAATATCTAAATAGAAATATTTAAAATTATTATATACTAAATTTTTATTAATATATTAAATAAGTTTATGTATCTCACGAATAAAAAACAAATTACTATATGATTGTACTGTATGAAATAAATAATTTTAGAGCATGTAATTACTAGAATAGTTTATACGTTCATTTAAGCATCCAATGGATTTCTACACACTCTTAATGGGATGATAAATAAATAAAATTAAATATCACCATAATTAATAATTAGTATTATTTTGTTATTACCATATAGGAGAAGATTCTATAAATACCAGAACATTGAAGCTCTTTGGCTCACACCAATTCATCTCATTTTGTAGTGTTTCCAACATAATTACTACCTAAAGAAATGTCTTCATCAAAGCTTCCTTCTTCAACTCAAGGATCCATGTCCAACCAGAATCGTCCCACAGCCCACTTTCATCCTAATGATGTTTGGGGGGATAATTTCCTTTCATTTCCATCTAAAATGGTAAAGAATCATCTCTTCATTTGGGGGGGATAATTTCATTTCATTTCTTTTTTTTTTTTTTTTTTGCAGTTGAGAGTTGAAATTTCAGACATAAATTCTACCTATTATAACGATTAATATGATAATATCTTGTTGGATTGAGCAGACATGTTCAGCAAGTTCAAAGACAATGAAGGAAACTTTAAGAAGTCCTTAACAAGTGATATGGAAGGCTTGCCAGAATTATACGAAGCCGCACATTTATGTGTGCATGGAGAAGATATTCTCGAAGAAGCCCTTGCTTTCGTCACCACTCATCTAGGTTTAGAAAAAGCTGCTGGCACTATCGAATATCCTCTTTCAACCTCAGTCTCCCATGCTCTACACGGACCCATCCGCAAGAGCTTGCCAAGGTTAGAGGCAAGGCGATTCATTTCCATTTATGGAGAGAATGCTTCACATGACAAAATGCTGTTGAAGTTTGCTTAGTTGGATTTCAGCCTGTTACAAATTTCACACAAGGAAGAGCCAAGCAAGCGCTCAAGGAAATATATTACTCCTTGAGCATTCAACATTAATTGTTTATCCTAATTTGAAAGGGCTAACAAAGGCTAACGTGGGTTTTGTTTCAGGTGGCGGAAAGATTTAAATTTTGTGACAAGATTACCTTTTGCACGAAATAGAGTGTTAGAATGGGAAAAGGATTGTATAAAACAGTGATGTCACGTCATCTGTATTCCTTTTGCAATAGATTTATGTCACATCAGTATTTTTATCCTAAAAAAAATTAAATTCAAATTAAAATCCTGAAATTTAAGATAAGAATACTGATGTGACATAAAACTATTGGAAAGAGATACTATCTCTGTTTCATACAATTCTTTCTCGATGGAATGTTACTTTTGGATATTAGGAGTGTAATACTCTTTTTCTAGACAGATATTAACAAAATTGATAGACTTGACATCAATTACAGATGACATATGTAGTGGGCTTATTTTGTCCGAGCTCAAACCAGAAAACAAAACTAAAATAAAAATAAATTAAAGTTCAATTACAAAATATGTTGGCCCAATTTTAAAGCCCAAATTACACTAAACCCCAGCAGCCCAATACCCCAGCAACCAAAAAAACAAAAAAACCATAGGTGCGCCGCACCTAGGTGTCGTAACCATTTTTTTGGAAAACAATAAAAAAGGGGGTTCGACTTTGGTTTTGAAAATAGGAATAAAAAAGAAGTCGCCACCGACCTTTATTTGGTGTGATCGGATCACCTTTATTTTAATAAAACATTTTGTTTTACTAACACGAGTGTTTTTGGTGCGAAGTTTTGAAAATCGGGTTGGAGTCGATTCACATACGAGGAAGGGTTAGCACCCTCGTCGCCCAAAATTGGTACCAAAATGATTAATTAGTGTCTTAATGTCGGAAGTTTGAAAAGGTTTTAAAATACGGGTCTTTTAAACGGTATTAGGATTTTTGAGATGTCTTTGTTCCGAGAGGGCACGAACATCACATCCAGCACGTTAGGACATGATATTCTAAACCTTCGTAATCAAAACTATCTCATGATTTTTACGAAGTTTACCAAAAGGATGTTTAGTTATTCTAAACCTTCGTAACCCAGCACGTTAGGGCACTACTCCCCGAGTTCCTAAATACAAAATATTGCCTTTATTTCTGTCGTAACCATTTTTTTTAGAAAACAAAACGGGTTCGACGTTGGGTTTTGAAAATAGGAAAAAAACGGAGTCGCCCGACCATTATTTGGTGTGATCGGATCACCTTTATTTTAATAAAACATTTTGTTTTACTAAAAGCAGTGTTTTTGGTCCCGAAGTTTTAAAAATCGGGTCCGGAGTCGGATTACGCACGAGGAAGGTTAGCACCCTCGTCGCCCAAAATTGGTACCAAAATGATTAATTAATGTCTTAATGTCGGAAGTTTTAAAAGGTTTTAAAATCTAAGATCCTCTAAAAATGTTTGGATAATTAGGGCCAAAATTTTGAGATTTCTTTGCTCCGAGAGGATACAAACATCACATCCAGCACGTTAGGACATGATGCTTTAAACCTTCGTAATCAAAGCTATCTCGAGGTTTCACGAAGTTTATCAAAAGGATGTTTAGTTATTTAGTCAAACGGAAAATCGCAACCCAGCACGTTAGGGCACTATTTCCCGAATTCCTAAATACAAAACATTGCCTTCACTTAAAAAACCTTTGAACAGAGTGTAGCGACTTTTCAAAATGCGTCGTATGGGATTGAATTCTAGAAAAGGCTTGAATCAAAATTTGAAATTTCTTTGTCCCGAAAAGATATAAACATCACATCCAGCACGTTAGGACACGATGTTTTAATCTCTCGTGAGCAAAGTTATCTCGTGATTCGCAAAGCTTCGTAAAAAGGATGTTAAGTTATTTGGTCAAACGAAAAATCGCAACCCAGCACGTTAGGGCACTATTTCTCGAGTTTCCAAATACCAAAACATTGCCTTATTTTGAAATCTTTTAGATGAAATGTGATGATCTTATGAAAGATGTTTTGTTCAAAAATATAATACAAAACAAAGATAATAAATATGGATGTGAATATTATAAATAAAAATACAAATGATAGTAATAATAATAATAATATTATGATAATACAAAGTAGTAACAAGAATTGAATAAGTAAATAAATGAAATGACGATGGCATGATAGTAAAGAGCGATACTTGAAATGAAAATAATAATAATGATAATAAAATGATGGATGCTAATAAAATAATACATACAACGTAAATAAACAAATATATATATACATAAAATAATAGTATTAATAATAAAATGATAATGATAATAAAAATATACTGAATAATGATATAGTAATGATAATATTGAGAACAATAATAGAAATAATAATAAATGATGATAATAACAATAACAAATACAAGAATAATGATGAATAAAATATCAAATGTTAGTGATTATAATAAAAATTGTGAAATAAATGAAAAGGGGATTGAGTTGCATCAAAAATTGGAAATTTTGGGGTTAAATTGTAAATAAACAAGTGGTTGAGGGGCTGTAAGCACGCAGCACGTCAAAGTGAAGGGACCAGAAAAGCAATTCTCCCATAGGCAAACGCAGACATTTAAATGGGGACTTAATCGCGAACCATAATAAAATTATTGGACTAATTTTGAAATACTCAAGAGTTTGATTTTAAAATATTAAAACGCGGAAGGACTAATCACGCAAATAGACCATTCTTTCGGCAAAACACGCGGATCCTAGGCGGGTCGGATCGGGTCGGGCTGCTCCGGGTGAAACGACGTCGTTTTGGGGCTTTTGGACGCCGGCCAAAACGACGTCGTTTTAATTCAGCTATAAAATCAAAATTTTTTACAAAAATTTCATTTCTCCCTTCTTTCAAAAAAAAACTGGTTTCAGCTTCTCTGTTTTCTCCGCGGTGAGGAATTCCGTGGGGGTCCGCCTTGTGCCGGCCAGCTGGCGGCTCGGCCACCGTGGGATGGTGGCGGAAGGTAAAAAATTAATTTTTATTTTTATTTCTTTTTAAACTATATATAGTTTAGTAACGAGATCGTGCATAAATAAAAACGATTTTCAAAAAAAAAGAAATCACCTTTTCTTTTTTTTATTTCGGACGAATCTTTGCGTTCTTTTTTTGCTTCGGATCTGCTTTCTATTTTTATACCTTGAAGTTTCCTTTTTTTGGTATATTTCGAAAGGAAAATGATAATAAAAATTTCTTGCTTGAATCTTTTCATTTTTTTTTCTTGTTGATTTCGGAGAAAAAAACTAACTTTACAAAGCCATTCTTCGGCCTCTTTATAGCCGAATATGTTTTGTTTTTTTTGTGTTACTTGCTGCCCTCGTTTCTGTTCTGTGTTGTCTTTTCTTTGCAGGGCGTGGGGAGCGGATGGAGCAGGTGGCGGAGGCGACGGTGTCAGAGGGTAGGCTTGGCGGTGTCAGAAGTTGAAAAATCGGGGTAGGTGGGGTTGGTGCTAGGGCTGCGGCGCTAGGGTTCTCAGAAACCCTAGCTTGCTGGAAAGGAGGAAGTGGGCCTGTTGGGCCCCGTAGGTTTGGGTTCAATTGGGTTTGTTTTTTATTTTGGGTTTGGTTTTTTTATTTTGGGTATGTAATTGGGTTTATTTTAGTAATTGGGTCTGGATTTGGTTGGGTCTGGGGCTGTTGGGTTTGTGTATTGGCTTATTTTGGGCCGGGCGATTTTGGGCTTTGTACAGCTGCCCCTCTTTGCTCATTTTCGTGTAACGAGAATAGAGCAAAGACTTTAAGAAGCCCAATATTGCCCGGCCTCGCCGAGTCTTGGCCTCTCAGGTGCTCTCCTTCAGGTAGCGTCACTTCTGCCTACCGCATCTTGTTGCTTCGATCCACTCCACCGATATGTGGCTTCAATCTACTCTTACTGCGACTTCAATGGGATGCGACTTGTTTATTTTCGATCTACTCTTGCAAATTTAGGAATGTCTAAACGGCTATCTTCAATCTGGTCCTTACAAACTCAAGGATTACCAGATTGAATCTTCAACCTGCTTCCTGCAACTTCAAGAAGGTCAAATCTGCCATCTTCGATCTGCTTCTTGCAACTTCAAGAAGGTCAAATCTGCTATCTTCGATCCGATCCCGCAAACTCAAGGGTCACTAGTCTGAATCTTTGATCCGCTTCGCAACCGGGAACGTCAAATCGCTTCTTTCAATCGATCCTTGCAAACTCAAGGATCACCAGACTGAATCTTTGATCTGCTTCGCAATTTCGAGAACGTCAAATCGCTATCTTCGATCTATTTCTTGCAACTTCAAGAAGGTCAAATCTGCTATCTTCGATCTGCTTCTTGCAACTTCAAGAATGTCAAATCGCTTTCTTCAATCGATCCTTGCAAACTCAAGGATCACAGATGAATCTTTTGATCCGCTCCCGCAACTTCAGGAACGTCAAATCTGCTTCTTTCAATCTGATCCTTGCAAACTCCAGGATCACTAGATTGAATCTTTGATCTGCTTCTTGCAACTTCAAGAAGGTCAAATCTGCTATCTTCGATCTGCTTCTTGCAACTTCAAGAACGTCAAATCTGCTTTCTTCAATCTGATCCTTGCAAACTCAAGGATCACCAGACTGAATCTTTTGATCTGCTCCCTGCAACTTCAGGAACGTCAAATCTGCTTCTTTCAATCTGATCCTTGCAAACTCCAGGATCACTAGATTGAATCTTTGATCTGCTTCCTGCAACTTCAGGAACGTCAAATCTGCTGCTTTCAATCTGATCCTTGCAAACTCAAGGATCACCAGACTGAATCTTTGATCTGCTTCCTGCAACTTCAGGAACGTCAAATCTGCTTTTTGATCTACTCCACTGCATACTTAGGGAGACGAGATCTACTCAACCGTGCTGTCCTTCTTGAGGACGTAACCTGTTGAATGAATACATACTTATGCCTAATGATTAGGATGCCATGAGTATGATGAGTCAGAATGTTATGAGTATGATTCCTATTTAAGATGTTATCACTCATTTGTCTGTCAAGGTTTTATCTTCGTTTTCCTCTCAGTGACCGTCTTCACATGAATGGCTTGCCCCTGTGGAAATTTCGAAACCTATTTTAGGCCTTAGAACAAAGTCTGCCTTGACTTCTAGCTGTCTTCCCCGGGAGTCACAACCCCTACTTGAAGAATGTTCGACTTGGTTTGTTCGACTCTCAACCATTTAGGGTATTTGAATCTTTCCTTATCGAAAATTGGCCTGTCTTACTTTTTAAAAGTGACCAAGCAACATTATTTATTCTTGCCACAATTACTGAATCGGGCGAGAAACTTCAAAGAGATGGTCTTCATTAAGACTCCTTATCTCCAATGTCTTGATCTTGTGTTCATGGAAGTTCTAAACAACTGTTCTGTTTTGGCTTCCTGTTTTATCTAGAGATTTCCGAAGTGATACGTGGAACTTCCTTTTGTGAAATCATTAGTTCATCAATTTGTTTTTTAATGCATCGTGTTAATGATGGATAACAGTAGATCGATTTTAAAGAGAATCAAAATGAATTTATCTATGAAACAAAGAAAATTGATTGGGGACATATTCTCTCCTTTTTGGGAAAAGGACTCAAAATGGTAAAATAACAACATGGATCGGCGCCTAGACATCGTAATTGGGCTTCGTATACAAGCTTCAAGAAGACCGCTTTCTGGCGTGTCATGTGTTTAGGAGACTCAAGTATTTTGTCGATGCCCCGTGATATGCGTACTTCCTCTTCTCATTGATTATGGCGCCACGAGATCGCGACGTGTCCATTCAAAATTTGAGCCGCCCTTTTGGTTTTCAACTCAAAAGCCCTTTGGTCTCAAGGTGCCCTTTGCGGGTTTTCACCTTGGCCTCTCCGTTTTTTTTCAAGTCTCAAAGTGCCCTGCGGGTTTTCACCTTGGCTTCTTCTATCTTAAGCAAAGTATTTTTAAGCGAATCGAGTTCACGGGATTGGGCAAGCTCTTCCGTCCATCTCTGCTCGAGAATCGGTCCTCCCGAGAAAGCTTTCTTTACGACATACGGTCCTTCCCAGTTCGGCATCCATTTCCCTCTGTGGTCCTTTTGTATGGGGAGGATCTTTTTCAGCACGAGGTCCCCTTCGTGGAACTCCCTTGGGCGAACCTTTTTGTTGTAAGCTCGCATCATTCGCTTTTGGTACATCTGACCGTGACGGATAGCCCTCAATCTCTTTTCTTCAATTAAGTTCAACGATCATATCGAGCTGGATCCATTCACTTCCTCCGACTTTACTTCCGAGCGATTTTCGAAGGAAGGTATTTCCACTTCAATAGGTAGAAGCGCTTCCATCCCATAGACCAATGAGAAAGGCGTTGCCCAGAGAGGTTGGACGGACGTTCGATAAGCATAAGTCTGACGGCAACTTCTCATGCCGATCTCTATAAGTCTCGATCATCTTTCCCACTATCTTTTGATGTTTTTGTTGGTCGCTTCTCGCCCCATTCATTTTTAGGCGTCTGGTGATGAATTGTGGTGTTTGATGTTGAATTGGCTACAAACCCCGCTATCGTGCTATTGTTTAAGTTCAGTAGCGTTGTCGATATGATCCTTTCGGGCATTCCATATCGACAAATGATTTCCTTCTTCAAGAAGCTAACCGGCGATTTAGTGACGTTAGCATATGAGGCGACCTCTACCCATTTCGTGAAGTAGTCGATGACCACAAAGATGAATCGATGCCCATTCGATGCTTTGGAGATATTGGCCCAATGACGTCCATGCCCCACATGGAAAATGGCCATGGAGAAGTCATAACATGTAAAGGTGACGGGTACGTGAATCTTGTCTCCATAATCGGCATTTATGACATTTTTGGCATAGTTGATCTGATCTCCTCCATGGTGGACCAATAATACCGAACCTCATTATTTGTCCGCCATTGTGAAACCATTAGCGTGAGTTCCATGACACCTTCATGGACTTCTTCTAGGATTAACTTAGCCGGCGGCATCCACACACCTCAATAGCACTTGATCCTTCCTTTTTTGTATAAGACTTCTCCATCCAAGACGTAATCACGTGCTAATCTCCTCGGCTTTTTTTTCATTCTCGGTGGCTTGATCAGGGTACTCACGATTCTTTAAATACCGCAATATATCATGATACCATGGTGGGCCGATTTTTCCTTCTTCCTCGACATTGTAGCAATGGGTCGGGTCTTGATGAATGCTCATTTGTATTGGCTTCATATCTTCGCTTTCATTTATTCGGACCATGGAAGCTGGGTGGCGGGGCATCGACCATCCGATTCTCGTCCTCAAGCGTGTAATTGAAAGTGATGTCATCGAACTCTTTGATAAGTTCTTGGGCCAATCTTTTATAGATAACCAATTTTGGATCCTGGTTTCCCATTCTCCTTTGAGTTGATAGATTACCAGAGCGGAGTCTCCATAGACTTCTAACACCCGATTTTGTATTCGATAGCGGTACGGAGCCCCATGATGCAAGCTTCATACTCGACCATATTATTAGTGCAATCGAAATCCGACTTACAAGTGAATGGATAATGGTCTCCTTTGGGGATATCGATCGCCCCAATTCCATTGCCCACAGCATTTGATGCCCCGTCAAAGTTTAATTTCCAAGGATGGTCTTCGGAGGTACCTTCTTCAATGTCTGCCACGTACATCAAGTCTTCATTAGGGAAATCAAAATCTAAGGTCTCATAGTCTTCAAGGGCTCTACTGGCTAGAAAGTCTGCTATCGCGCTCCCTTTTATCGCCTTTTGGTTTACATAAACGATATCAAATTCGGAAAGCGTGATCGCCACCGCCATCCTTCCATTCAAGGCGGAGACTCCATCATATACTTAAGGGATCTAGCTTTGAGATGAGCCATGTCGTGTGATACAGCATGTATTGCCTCAACCTTCGAGTTGTCCAAATCAAGGCGCAACATAATTTCTCGATTGGTGGGTACCTCATTTCACATGCGGTGAATTTCTTACTGAGGTAGTATATTGCTTTTTCTTTCTTCCCCGATTCATCATGCTGACCCAACACGCATCCCATCGAATTATCAAGTACTGTTAGGTAAAGGATGAGGGGCTTGTCAGGTTGAGGCGGCATTAATACTGGGGCCTGAGAAAGGTATTGTTTTATCTTTTCAAGGTCTTTTGGCACTCTTCATCCACGTGCACAGGTTGTGTTTCTTGAGGAGGCGGAATATGGGGTCACATCTCGGTCGGTTGTGAAATGAACCAAAGCGATGTAATTCAACCTTCCTAAGAAACCTCTAACTTCTTTTTGGGTACGTATGAGGTAACTCTTGTATGGCTCTGACTTTATCTGGGTCAACCTCAATCCCCTTTTCACTGACTATGAACCCGAGTAACTTTCCGGACCGAGCTCCAAAGGTGCACTTTGCCGGGTTAAGCTTCAACTGGAATTTTCTCAGCCTCAAGAGTAATTTTCTCAAGACCTGCACATGCTCTTCTTCAGTTCGGGATTTGGCAATCATATCGTCGACATAAACCTCAATTTCCCTGTGCATCATGTCATGGAATAAGGTCACCATAGCTCTCTGATATGTCGCGCCTGCATTTTTTAGCCCAAATGACATTACCTTGTAGCAAAATGTTCCCCACATGGTTATAAACGTCGTCTTGTCCATGTCCTTAGGATGCATTTTTATTTGGTTGTACCCCGAAAAACCATCCATGAAGGAGAACAACGAATACCTACATTGTATTGTCTACTAAAGTGTCGATATGAGGCGTGGAAAATTATCCTTGGTGGCCTTGTTCAGTCTCGTAGTCCACGCACATTCGTACCTTCCCATCTTTCTTGGGGACAGGGACAACGTTAGCCACCCAATCCGAGTACTTGACCACTTGTAAGAACCCGGCATTAAATTGTTTCTCGACTTCTTCTTTTATCTTTAACAAGACGTCTGGTCGCATTCTTCTGAGCTTCTGTTGGACTGGCTTGCATTCTTCCCTTATGGGCAATCGGTGTACTGCAATATCAGTACTTAGTCCGGGCATATCTTGGTACGACCATGCGAACACATCCTTGAATTCATGGAGTAGTTCGATGAGGTCCCGCCTGGTTTCTGCAGTAATACAAGCTCCAATTTTCACCTCTTGCCCCTCTCCTAGGCTCACCGTTTCTCTGAGCTCTTTATGGGGTAGGATCTGTTTTCTTCTTGCTCTACCATTCTCAAGAACCGGAGGCAAGTCGTGATTCGTGTCATTTCAAAGTCCCGAGATTCCTCTCAACACATGTCTTGCTCAAAGCAGACCTCTGAATCTGTAGTATCATTACTCATATCATTGATGTCTAGAGACCTGTAATGGGTATCGAAGGGTGTATAAAGAATAAATGAATTTGAGGACAATTATTCACATGATATGAATGAGAACAAAGAATAAATGATAAAATGTAAAATAAGAGAATATTTAGTAGAATTGAAGATGCATTTTATTAAAACAAAATGTCCGAACATCACCTATTTCACAAAAGAAATCTCATTGTTTCTAGGCTTAAAAACAACAAGAGTGTTAGAATATTACTCGCAAAATCTCTAAATACTACAGAAATTCCTCTGCAATTCAATTGTCTAATGTGCTTCCGTGTTCATATGGGCGGATGCCGACAAGCTTCTTTGATCAATCTCCTCATCGTATGGCATTAATGTGAGGCATTCCCTCTAGGAGACTCTTTTCCGGGTAAATCATCCTCCCGATCTGAAGGTGCAAGATATGTGGGGAAATGTCATCGGTTCCCACTTCACGTCTTCTCCATTCACTGGCATTTCTCCTTTCTTTTTCTTCTCCATCTCCTTCTTCATCTGCTTAGCATCCGGTTTGAAACCTAAACCAAAGCGATCCTTTTTCTCTCAAAGATCGGGCTGGACTTTCCTTGGAGATATTTACCCAATCCTTTTTTGGTAGGGCTCCTTTTCCCATGTCATTTGCAATCCCATCCCGGTAGTCTTGGATAGCTTAGGTGACGGGACTTTGTTTCCTTCGAAATGAAAGTCGCATTCACGAACTCTAAGGATCTAAATGAACATTCAATGGCTTCCTCATTCGCTTAGGTATGGCGCCGTTGGTAACGATTGCTATGATATCATCCTCGGCGTTTATAGTTACCGGTAGATTTTCATTACCAATTTCAATTTACAGTGCGAAGGATTGAAGTCTACCCCATTGAATGAATCCGTGGTCTCCCTAGTAGCAGTTGTAAGAAGGCTTGATATCCATGACCGAAAGTCTACTTCATAGGTATTAGGCCGATCAATAATGGTATGTCTATTCTTCCCATCACTCTTCTTTGGTGCCATCGAATGCTCTCACTATGTTTTGGCAGGACTTCATATGAGAACTATCTATCGGCAACCTCTTGAGTGTGGCTAATGGTAAGACATTTAATGCTGACCCATTGTCTATTAACACACTTGGCAAGGTGTATCCCTTGCAACGGGTAGTTATGTGTAATGCCTTGTTGACCCATACCTCCCGATGGGATTTCGTCATCATCAAGTAGATGAAATTATCGGCGCTTATGTTACTAACCGACGATCCAACTTGTTGACGGATATATCTTTAGTAACATAGGTCTCATTCAAGACTTTCATTAACGCTTCATGATGCACTTGAGCTCGTAAGTAGCGCTAACACGTAGATACGGCTGGTTGTTTGTGCAGTTATTCCACCACACTGTATTCGCTGTGTTTCAAAAATTTTAAGAACTCTTTAGCCTCTTCCTCTTTTACGGGCTCATTGATAACGGCCTCGGGTTCTTTTTCCTGTCCAATCGACACAGTCTTGCTTTTGCGCTCCCGTTCTCCTATTTTCAGGATCATAACGCTTTCCACTTGGCAGATAGGAACCTTCGTTCTTGACTTCCTCTCAAATACTAGTGGAACCTTGCGCTCTGGTGTTGTCACATTGCAATTATAATTCCAAGGTACCTTTTACTATCTTGGTAGGGAAAGGAAGCAGGTTTCTGAATTGTGATTTTCGGTCTTCCCTGTACTCCGCCCTCTGTGTTCCGCGAAATGATGATTCTCGGGTAATTACCTCCGGGCTTTGTCAATTCTTCCTCGGTCGCACATATTTCCTCTTCCTCCACTCCTTCTTCATAAAACTCCAGCTCTTTGTTGTCCATGAGGCCTTGTACCAAAGTTTTAAACTCGACACATTCTTGGATCTCGTGCCCCCTCGTCTTATGGAATTCACAACAATTCTTCATATGTATTTTGCTTCCTGTAGAATCTGACTCTATCAATCCTCTTTTCACCATTTCCTTCCAGACTATTCGCAACGGGGTCTTCACTTCGGCGACGTCTCTCTTGATCTTTCTCACAATCTCTTCACCGATTGTGTTCACCCCTTTTTCCTCATGATTAGGCAATGGGTTCCCCTTTCTTACCAAGTCATCAAGCGCTATAACTCCCATTTTGATTAGCCTCTCGACTACCTTTTTGAAGGAGAGGCAATTCTCTATCGAATGCCCCTCTATCCCTGCGTGGTAATCGCATTTAGCGTTTGGGTCGTACCACTTAGGGTATGGGGGTGCAATGGTTGTAAGTAAAAGCGGGACACGATGTGCTCATTGAATAAAATCTGGAATAACTCTTTATGCGTTATCGAATCGGCGTGAATTGGATCCTTCGTAATTTGATCTAGTTCCGATTCTGTCTTTGTTACCTGGTTGCCGATTATAATCGCCTTTGGGTGATTAATCTGCGATCGCCTTTGGGTATCCTCTATTATATGTACTCACATTATTGACCTCACATTGTCTTTCTTTTTAGGAGCGACTCTCCGGTGCTTTCTCTGTCTCGATTTTGCCACCCCTTATAGCATGCTCGATCATTTCCGCCATTACTATATCAGCAAAGCTTTAGTTGTACTCCTATCATATGGGTTATGAAAGGGCCTTCAAGGTATTAATAAAAGCATGGCGGTCTCTTTTTCCAAAAGCGGTGGTGAACTTGTGGCCACTTCCTCCATCGCCGGGCATATTGCTCGAAACTTTCGCTTGGCTTCTTCTCCATGTTTTGGAGCGTGATTCGATCAGCGCTATATCGACTATGTGCTCAGATTGTTTCGGGAAGGCTGTGCTAGGTCCTTCCATGACTTGATCTGTACTACCGAGGTGATTGTACCATTTGGTCATGGACCCAACCAAACCTGTCTTGAAAATAAAGTGAATCGCCAGCTGATCGTTGTTGACATGCCCGCCATCCGTCGGCTGTAACATTGTGATGTGCGTTTGGGCAATCGCCCCGTGTATTTTTTCAAAGTCAGGGGTCTTGAATTTTGGAGGAAGTACGAGATCTGGGACTAGGCTCAAGTCTTTAGCGTCCACCCCGTAGCGATGGTCAGCAGTCTCTATTTCCCTAAACTTTTCTTCTAACCATTTGCAATGATCTTCAAGTTGTTTGGGAAGGTTTGCTTTTGCCTTATCCATTTCAGCCATTTCATCAAAATCGGAGACTATAGGGTTAGCCGGACCTTCTCCGGGATTAGTGCCTGAACCAGTCGGGAAGTGCGCTGGCATTGCGGTCTCAACCTGGCACTGTGGTCTGATAACAACAGGCGTCCTTTGGGGGAATATTTCTGGTGGTGCTTGGGTATTTGGCGGGGTAAATCCAGGAGGGTAAGCAGGGTCATCATTATTCCCTGAGCTAGCAGCGGCGCCCTTTCCTCGTTCATTGGCCAATAGTTGCGCCAGCTGACTTATCATGTTGTTTTGGGACTCTTGCATCCGCTCCATCATATCTTCTTTGAGCTTCATCATTTGCTCTTGCATCCTTTCTTGCATTTCTTTCTCGAAATTGCTCAAATCTTTGATCCATTTTTTGGTCTTAGTACGAGTCCCGTAGAAAGTTGTTCGGGCCCAGATTTTCTCTTTTCTTTTCCTTTTTACGATAATTTTAACCGATTAGGCTTCTTTTTATAAACTTTAATGTATGTAATATGATGCAATGTAATGCTAATGCATGAAATGTATGCAAAAAGGCATTAATTCGATTCAATTTCCATTAGAATAACTCTCTAGAAAACAAGTTTCTTTACATAGAATGGATTACATATAAGGCCTCGCCTAATGCTTAAGGCCTTGACTTCCTCAAGAAGCCTAGCTAACTCTTGTCCTTGTTCGACTTTGATTCATAAAATAAACTTAGTACATCGCTTGGACTCCTAAGGTTTGCAAATGCTCGCGACCTCTGACTTGAGCCACGGCTTCCCCATGATGTAATCCCGATCCCGACTTGATTTTGGGAGTGATGAAGTTGTTGCTCCAACGCTCCTCATTGACTTCCAGCAGCTCCACCGTAGCTCGCAACCATGTAAAGCGACTCTAGCTCTTGATTCTCGCTTTCATTTCTTCAATTTTACCAAGCTAGCTTTTAATTCTCTGCAGAGTTGCGGGCCACGACATCGTCTGAGGTTCTTTCCAATTCGCCACCCAGTCTTTAATTCCTCTTTCTCGCCTTGGGTTTTTGCGGACTTCTTTTCGAGTATCTTCTCGAGCTTGAGTATCTCTGAGTTCTCGTTCCCATTGGCTAGCTCTATTTTTTTCTCTCTCGAGTTCTTGACCCCATTGCTCGATGTTTTTCCTAATCCAAAGAAGCTTCATTGATCTTCGCGACTTCTTATAGTCCGTCTTCAAACTATCCAAATCTTCCTCACTTTTATTTTCCCTTTTCTCAATTTTTCTACTCTAGCTTCGAATGTCAACGTCTAAACCCAGTGCATCTTCTCTTCTTCTAACCGTTCTATCCTTTTCCCCAATTACGCATTCCTTTTCTCAAAATCTTGTTTAATGATTTGAGCTCGATGGGATTACCGTAGGTATTCCTCCATTGATCGAGCGTCTTCCTGGCCTGGTGTGGGAATGTTGTCGTTGATTCTCTGGTTCCTCCATCGGTCGTATTCGGGAGTTGTCATCAGGTTTGCGGCAAACCTTTTTATTCTATGAGTCGACTCAAGCGCTTGCAATTTCACGAACCCTTTTCTTACAATGATCCCTTTGTATTCAAATTCACACCGAATTAGACCTTGTGTTATGGTATAAACCTGCTCGATCGGTATTGTCTCAACACAAGGAGAGGAGCATATCCAACGGCTCCCATACTCCCAATAACGGAACCGGTCAAAATCTCCACATCGATATAGTATCTCATCAGGAACCATCAAAGGAGCTTTCCATACCACGTCTTCCTCTTGCAGGTTTTGCAGAATTGTCATCCATTTTTCTTCCGTAAGATCCTCTCGCCTTGGTGTGGCTGCTAATTCCTTTAGCGGAGAATAGTCCTCGGAGAAGATTCGACCTGGTGCCTTTTCCACTTTCCAAAAATGATGTTGAACCATACTAGCAAGAGCTGCTGCACCGGTGAATCTTCCTTCGCCCGCTCTTGACGCTGTTTAGAGACACGAAAGTTTCGCCGAGTGCAGTGAACAGGCGTGACTCTTCTATCCAACCTGTCGAATAGATCTGAGACCGCCTCATCTACATGCCCTAGAGCTTTAGGGAAGATGATCAATCCATAAATGCTCAAGGCAAAAATGTCAACCCTTTTCTTCACATCCGGGTGTGCTATGATCAAGTCCCTTAAATTTCTCCAAGGGATACACTTACAATCTCCTTTTTGTTTTATCCGTGCCGCAACCCACTGCTCACTCATTCCCGTAATATTCATCAACTTTTTAAGAAGGTGGGAACGTTAATGTGTCTCGTATAAACTTTATCGCTTGAATTTTTAGCACAGAAGTAATGCTATGTATTCTTCTATAGTAGGCACTAGATCCACTTTCTAAAAGTAAAACAACTATAAGCTGGATTCCAAAATTGGGCCATAGCTCGAAATAGGTCTTTGGTCTACCTTGATGTCGAAAGGATATGGCGCGATCTCGTAATGACAAGAGAATAATTGCTTGATCTCATGATCCCACCGACCCCATATCTCTTTCATCTCCTCGAAGATTGTTTTGGGTGACAACGATACGCGTGAAGTCCCATAATTACGTCGTGCCCTTCTGCGAGGCTATCACCTTTTTCTTCTTTGCATGCCTCTACCAAACCCGGACGGACGCGTTGTCTTCCACTCTATCAAGAAACCCCTTTCCATGACAAAGCTATCTATTTGGGCAATTGAACATGAGTCAACACCTTTTTGATGAATATGCCATGCAAAAACAAAAATAAAGCAAATCAGTATTTCATACACGATGAGGCAAAGAATAAAAGTACCTAATTCGTTAACCACTAGGGTTTGGCATGGCTCTACCTAGGGTAGGTTCCTTAGGGCTTATTATATGGGGTTTGGTTCTAAGGAGGGTACTGAACCAGTGATTCCTCGATCTTCACCCATTATAGGCTCATATAGACCGAAGTTCGATTCGAGGATACATTTCCCTATGGCTACACGGAGATGAAAATCTCACGAAGACATAGGTACGGATGTATCCAAAGCGATCCACTATCCTGCACGGAGGTGAAAACCTCACGAAGGAGTAGTTTCTCACTCTCACCTAAAGGTGTGACCACAACGGTCATGCAATGCAATGCCGCAATAAAAAACAACATGCAATACAAATATAGTAATTTTCAAATAGAACTTTCAAACTTCCGACAAAAGACTGAAAATAATCAATTTATGGCTTGACTCTCTTTAAGGTAGTCCCCAGTGGAGTCGCCAAGCTGTCGTAACCATTTTTTTTAGAAAACAAAACGGGTTCGACGTTGGGTTTTGAAAATAGGAAAAACGAGTCGCCACCGACCATTATTTGGTGTGATCGGATCACCTTTATTTTAATAAAACATTTTGTTTTACTAAAGCAGTGTTTTTGGTCCATGAAGTTTTAAAAATCGGGTCCGGAGTCGGTTACATACGAGGAAGGGTTAGCACCTCGTCGCCCAAAATTGGTACCAAAATGATTAATTAGTGTCTTAATGTCGGAAGTTTTAAAAGGTTTTAAAATCTGGATCCTCTAAAAATGTTTGGATAATTAGGGCCAAAATTTTGAGATTTCTTTGTTCAGAGGATACAAACATCACATCCAAAGACGTTAGGACATGATGCTTTAAACCTTCGTAATCAAAGCTATCTCGAGGTTTCACGAAGTTTATCAAAAGGATGTTTAGTTATTTAGTCAAACGGAAAATCGCAACTCAAAGACGTTAGGGCACTATTTCCAATTCCTAAATACAAAACATTGCCTTCACTTAAAAACCTTTGAGCAGAGTGTAGCGACTTTTCAAAATCGTCGTATGGGATTGAATTCTAGAAAAGGCTTGAATCAAAATTTGAAATTTCTTTGTCCCGAAAAGATATAAACATCACATCCAAAGATGTTAGGACACGATGTTTTAATCTCTCGTGAGCAAAGTTATCTCGTGATTCGCAAAGCTTCGTAAAAAGGATGTTAAGTTATTTGGTCAAACGAAAAATCGCAACCCAGCACGTTAGGGCACTATTTCTCGAGTTTCCAAATACCAAAACATTGCCTCATTTTGAAATCTTTTAGATGAAATGTGATGATCTTATGAAAGATGTTTTGTTCAAAAATATAATACAAAACAAAGATAATAAATATGGATGTGAATATTATAAATAAAAATACAAATGATAGTAATAATAATAATAATATGATAATACAAAGTAGTAACAAGAATTGAATAAGTAAATAAATGAAATGACGATGGCATGATAGTAAAGACGATACTTGAAATGAAAATAATAATAATGATAATAAAATGATGGATGCTAATAAAATAATACATACAACGTAAATAAACAAATATATATATACATAAAAATAATAGTATTAATAATAAAATGATAATGATAATAAAATATCGAATAATGATATAGTAATGATAATATTGAGAACAATAATAGAAATAATAATAAATGATGATAATAACAATAACAAATACAAGAATAATGATGAATAAAATATCAAATGTTAGTGATTATAATAAAAATTGTGAAATAAATGAAAAGGGGATTGAGTTGCATCAAAAATTGGAAATTTTGGGGTTAAATTGTAAATAAACAAGTGGTTGAGGGGCTGTAAGCACGCGCACGTGAAAGTGAAGGGACCAGAAAAGCAATTCTCCCATAGACCGAAACGCAGCATTTAAATGGGGACTTAATCGCGAACCATAATAAAATTATTGGACTAATTTTAAAATACTGAAGAGTTTGATTTTAAAATATTAAAACGCGAAAGGACTAATCACGCAAATAGACCATTCTTTCGGCAAAACACGCGGATCCTAGGCGGGTCGGATCGGGTCGGGCTGCTCCGGGTGAAACGACGTCGTTTTGGGCTTTTTGGACGCCAAAAAACGACGTCGTTTAATTCACTATAAAATCAAAATTTTTACAAAATTTCATTTCTCCTTCTTTAAAAAAAACGGTTTCACTTCTCTGCTTTCTCTGCAGTGAGGAATTCCGTGAGGGGGTCCGCATTGGCCGTCTTGGCAGCGCTGGCCCGGCCACCGTGGATGATGGTAGGAAGGTAAAAAATTAATTTTTATTTTTATTTCTTTTAAACTATATATAGTTTAGTAACTAGATCGTGCATAAATAAAAGCGATTTTCAAAAAAAAAAGAAATCACCTTTTTGCTTTTTTTTTTTATTTGAATTAATCTTTGCGTTCTTTTTTTGCTTCGGATCTGCTTTCTATTTTTATACCTTGAAGTTTCCTTTTTTTGGTATATTTCGAAAGGAAAAATGATAATAAAAAAATTTCTTGCTTGAATCTTTCTGTTCTTTTTTTCTTGTTGATTTCCAGAGAAAAAAAACTAACTTTACAAAGCCATTCTTCGGCCTCTTTATAGCCGAATATGTTTTGTTTTTTTTGTGTTGCTTTGCGCCCTCGTTTACATTCGTGTTGTCTTTTCTTTGCAGTGGGGAGCGGATAGGCAGTGTATGAGGCGACGGTGTCGAGAGGTAGGCTTGGCGGTGTCGAAGTTGAAAAGTCGGGGTAGGTGGGGTTGGTGCTAGAGGCTGCATGGCTTAGGGTTCTCGAAACCCTAGCTTGTCGGAAAGGAGGAAGTGGGCTGTTGGGCCCCGTAGGTTTGGGTTCAATTGGGTTTGTTTTTTATTTTGGGTTTGGTTTTTTATTTTGGGTATGTAATTGGGTTTATTTTAGTAATTGGGTCTCGATTTGGTTGGGTCTGGGGCTGTTGGGTTTGTGTATTGGCTTATTTTGGGCCGGGCGATTTTGGGCTTTGTACAATTTCAAATCCTTTAAATGGAGTATAGTAATTTTACAAAATGCATCGTATCGGATCGAATTTAAAAAAGGGCTTGAGTCAAAATTTGAGATTTCTTTGTCCCGAAAAGATACAAACATCACATCCAGCACGTTAGGACACGATGTTTTAATCTCTCGTAATCAAAGTCATCTCGTGATTCGCGAAACTTCGAAAAGGGATGTTAAGTTATTTAGTCAAACGAGAAATCGTAATCCAAAGACGTTAGGGCACTATTTCCAGTTTCTAAATACCAAAACATTGCCTTATTTTGAAATCTTTTAAATGAAATATGATAATTTTCTGAAAGATGTTTTGTTCAAGAATATAATACAAAACGAAGATAACAAATGTGGATGTGAATGTTATAAATAAAAATACAAATAATAGTAATAATAATAATAATATTATGATAATACAAAGTAGTAATAAAAATGAATAAATAAATAAATAAATAAAATAAGAAATAACAATGACAAGATAATAAAGATGATATTCAAATAAAATAATAACGATAATTCAAAAAAGTGATGGGTACTAACAAAAGAAATAATACATATAAAATAAATAAATAAATATACATGCATAAAAATAATAGTAGTAATAATAATGATAAAATAGATAGCAATAATAATAATGAAATCAACAAATAATAATAATGCATAAAATAATAATCTTAATCACAAGAAAAGAAATAAAATAAAATAAAATAAAATAAAATAATGACACATACACTCGTGATAATAAATAATAATAATAGCAAACCAATAATAATAAATATATAATCAAGATAACAAATAATAATAATATAATAATAATAAAGTTAGTGAAATACATTAATAATAAAATATGTATATAAAAATATACTAATGGTAATAACAATACTAATATAATAACAAAAGACTAAAAAAAATTGCAAAAGTAACTAAAATTGGATTAAATTGCATTTAAAATGAGAGTTTGGGGTCAAATCATAATAAAATAAAAGAAAAAGGGCTATTTGAAACACGCGTGAAAGGAGGGGGGACCGCAATTATTCCTTTCTCCTAAACGCAGCGTTCTGACAAGGACCAAATTAAGAACCGGAGTAACTTGTTGGGCTAAATTTAAAATATCAAAAACCTAATTGCAAAATCATAAAAAGGCGGAAGGACCGCGCGCGCAAATATCCCCCTTTAAAAAAACGCGCGGATCCTGAGGCGGGTCGGGTCGATCGGATCGGGTCAAGGTGAAACGACGTCGTTTTGGGCGTTAGGGCCAGCCCCAAAACGACGTCGTTTTGAAGGGCTATTTAAGGCCCCTAACCTTGAAAAAAAAATTCATTTGTGTGCTGTTTTTAAAAAAAAAAAACCTTTCTTTCTCTTTGTTTTCCTCTGCAGGGGGAAGGCCGATGGGGGTTCCGACCAGGCTCCGTCGTCGGCGCCGGAAAAGGTAAAAACTCTATTTTTTATTTTTTTATTTTTTATTACCAGTTTATATATATGTGTCTAAGTGTATCTCATGAAAATAAAAAATAAAATATAAAGGGTTTTGAAAATAAAAAATCACCTCTTGATCTGTTTAAATGCGTTCTTGATCTATTGCGTTTTCTTTTTGCTTTGAATCTCTATTTTTTTTTTTTACTGGAAATCTCTTTTTTGATTCCAAAGAAAAGCTCCCCTTTTTTTTTTTTTTGCTTGAATCTATTTCTTGTCTTTATTTCAAAAGAGAGAAAAACCTCCTTTACATCGGTTTCGACCTTGGCTTTTATAGCCATTTACAAGTATATATTTTTGCATATTTATTTCTGTTTTCTTTATGTGTTCTTTTCGCTTTTTGCAGGGCATAGGGAGTAAGTGGAGCGGTGGAGGAGGCGCGGTGGCGGTGGTGCGAGGAGGTGTGGTGTCGGAGGTCAGAGGCCAGACCTAGGTGCGACGCCTCTTTAGGGTTAGGGTTTTTTTTTGGCTGAAAGTTGTTTAATTTTGGGCCATTTGGGCCTGGTTTTTTTGGTTTTGGGTTTGGTTTTGTTAATGGGTCTGGGTAGTTGGGTTGTAAAATTTAGGTTTTGTTTTGGGTATGTAAATGGGTTTTAATTTTGGTTTTATTTGTTTGTTGGGCAGGGCAATTAGGGCTTTGTACAATTGCCCTCTTTGCTCATTGTCGAGTGAGAATAGAGCAAAGACTTAAAGAAGCCCAATATTGTCTTGTCTCGCCGAAGTCTTGATTTCTCAGGTGCGCTTCTTCAGGTAGCGTCGCTCCTATCCACCGCATCTTATTGCTTCGATCTACTCCACCGCTATGTGGCTTCAATTTGCTCTTGCTGTGACTTCAATGGGATGTGACTTGTTTTATTTTGGATTGCTCACGCTTCTCCGTAAAGATGAGGTCTTTGATCTTCAAACCTATTCCACCGCTAGTTAAGGCAATATGGACTAAAGCTTAACCATGCTCCCCTTGGTTAGGCGTGAATTACAAATTTTGACCTATTCCATCGCTTTGGTCGGGACATTAGGAGGGTGGCTAAATCATGTTCCCATCGTTAGGGAGCCAAGATTCGCTTCGATCTTGCCCCACTACTAGTTAGGGCGACAAAGTGTACAAATTTTGACCTATTCTACTCATCGGTGGGTGGCAATAGGACGGTGGCCTAAATCGTGTTCCCCCTTGGTTAGGGAACCAAGATTCGCCTTCGATCTTGCCCCACTACTGGTTAGGGTGACAAGATCTACAATTTTTGACCTATTCCACTGCTGGTCAGTGGCAATAGGAGGGTGGCCAAAATCATGTTCTCTACTGGTTAGAGAGCCAAGATTCGCCTTCGATCTTGCCCCACTACTGGTTATGGTGACAAGATCTACAATTTTTGACCTATTCCACTGCTGGTCAGTGGCAATAGGAGGGTGGCCAAAATCATGTTCTCTACTGGTTAGAGAGCCAAGATTCGCCTTCAATCTTGCCCCACTACTGGTTATGGTGACAAGATCTACAATTTTTGACCCATTCTACTACTGGTCAGTGACAATAGGATGGTGGCTTAAATCGTGTTCCCCACTGGTTAAGGAGCCATGATTTGCCTTCGATCTTGCCCCACTACTAGTCAAAGTGACAAGATCTACAATTTTTGACCTATTCCACTGCTGGTCAGTGGCAATAGGACAATCTTCAACCTATTCCACCACTGGTTGATGACAATAGGACAATCTTCAACCTATTCCACCACTGGTTGATGGCAATAGGACAATCTTCAACCTATTCCATCACTGGTTGATGGTAATAGGACAATCTTCCACCTATTCCACTGCTGGTCAATGGCAATAAGGTAATCTCCAGCTTATTCCACTGCTGGTCAGTGGCAATAAGACAATCTTCCACCTATTCCACTGTTGGTCAGTGGCAATAGGGTAATCTTCAACCTATTCCACCGCTGGTCGATGGCGATAGGACCACCCATTCCCCCGCTGGTCGATGGTAATAGGGTAATCTTCAATAGTATTGCTACACCGTCCTCTAGGGACATATCCTGTAGACTCGATTTTATATGTTTGTGTTTATGCCAAATGGTGAGGATGCTATGGTCGGAATGACTCAAATGCTCCTGACTATGTGTGATATGGATGACACTTACATGAATGCAGAATGTCATGAGAATGATGATTAAGATGCAATGATTGTAAGAGATCGAATGCTCCTAACTAAATGATATTATGGAGGACATTTGCATGAATGCAGGATGTCATGAGAATGATCTCTTTTTAAAAGCTCGTATCGTAATTACTCGTTCGCTTGTCAAGGTCACGGCACAGACGTGACATCTTCTCTGATATCTATGACCGCGAATCTGAAGAAATGGTCATAATTTTAGATTCCTCGAACGTTTCCAACCCCTAAGTGTGGTGGTTCCTAAACAGCAGTCTTGTTTTAGGTTTCTACGCTGTTTAGAGGCTTCCAGAGTAATAGGTAGAACTCCTTTTATGGAAGCATTATGGGTCCATGGGTCATTATTTCAATTGCAAACAACTTAAAGATTTAAAATAACAATGGAATTTGTGAAGAATGGAATTGGATTAAATCAACAAAAGCAAACATTATTGGAGTACAAAAAATGGGTAAAAAGAAAAAGTAGGTGCCCCAGATATTGCAGCCTGAGCTTCACCACTAAATCCTTCCGAAGATCATTTTGAGCTGAATAGACGTTGGGAGATCTGCAGTGCTTTGTAGATGTTCCGAGGTGTAACATTCCTCCTTTTGCTAATTCTAGGAGAACAAAAATTGTTACATACCCCTTCTTTCGTGCAAATTTGAGCCGCCCTTATCGGGTTTTCGACCCAAGGCCCCTTTGGTCTCAAAGCGCTCTTTACGGGTTTTCACTTTGGCCTCTCCGATTTTTTTTTTTTAGGTCTTAAAGCGCCCTTTACGGGTTTTCACTTTAGCCTTTCCCTTCTTCAAGCGTAATACTTCTTCACTGAATCTGAATTTATGGGATTGGGTAGATTTTTCCCATCCATCTCGGCCAAAATTAGAGCCCCTCCAGAGAAAGCCTTTTTCACCATATAAGGTCCTTCCAATTTGGCATCCATTTCCCTCTGAAATCCTTTTGTATGGGGAGAATCTTTGTAACACCCCTTACCCGAAACCTTTGCCGGAGTCGAGTATGTGGCATTACTAGACTTGACTACTAATTTGGGGCATAAAAATTTAAAGCTGTCTAACTGCATCATACTGACTAAATTGACCATAACTCGAGTTACAAAACTCAAAATTTATATCCGTAAATTTTCTTTGAAACTAGACTCATATAAATTTTACCATAATTTTTCTAGAATTTTTCATGTGGCCAATTAGTACAGTTTATTCATCAAAGTTACCCCTATTTCACTGTTTGATAATTCTGACCTATCTTTACAAAAACTCAGTTATCTCATTGCACAAAATTTCAATAATGTCCTTGTTTATTCCAATCAAAAATAGACTCATTAAGGATTCTAAACATATAAACTATGCTCCATAATTATTTTTGTACAAATTTTTACAAATTTTCCAAGACAGAACAGGGACTCACGAATTCATTCAGGACAAGTCTCACTAAAACTTAAATATCTCATAATATATAATTCCTTTGCCTAACTTGTTTCTTTCATATCAAAATAGACACAATAAACTTTAATTCTATGTCTTATTCACTTTCTAATTCAATTTCTCCTATTTTTGGTGATTTTTCAAAATCACATCACTGCTGCAGCTAAAAACTATTTCATAACAAAAATATGATTAACTAGTTTATAACTTCCTTACTCAATTTAATCAAGTTATTAAAGGCCTTACAAGACCAAATATGCCTAAGGATTTATATGCCAACAACCTAACTTAACAACTACCACATTCATAATACATCATTGGCAAGTTTAACAAACATCAAGGCCGACTTCAAACAAGACCAAATAACTATAATTTAGCCATTTTCGCATGGCATGAGTATGTACATACATGGTTGACCTTGTTCCAAAATACCTTAGCTTATACATGCCATAAAAACATAATTTACTACTTCAAAATAAGGTATACCCAAAAGAGATGATAATATGGTGAACTTCGAGACGAATCCCAAGCACAAAATCGAGCTTTCCAAAGTAACCTATACACACAAGAATTAACCAAAATAGAATAAGCTTTCCAAAGCTTAGTAAGACTTAAGCAATGAATACATTCACATAAGCATGTATGAACTCATAAGGAAATAACTCTTCTCCTTTACATTCATCTCAAGTTGTTTGTTATTCCACATAATTAGGCTCATAACCACCATATAAATTAAGTCTTATACATCTCAAGGCAAAGTAATTAATCAACCACATTCAACCACTATTCAACTTTATATCATAAGTAAATATTACTTACCTTGAGTATATTTCGATTTTTCGAAATCATTCGTTACTATGTAACACAGGATAATACCATTGCCGAATTTCCATACATATAAAAAAACATTGAATAAACACAGCACATCCCAACTAATCTCAAATCATTATATTCTCATATTATTTAATTTGGTCACATATCGCACACATAGTGCTGTTAGTAGTTAACTCCGCACACTTAGTGCTAATTATAAACGTAACGTATCGCACACTTAGTGCCGTTACTTACCCATTTTCGCACACTTAGTGCTAACCGACCGATCTTGCACACACAGTGCTCGGTATAAACTCGCACACATAGTGCCAGTGTTTATTTGCTATTGTTCAATGTGATTCACATACATATTCTCTAATAATCAATAGCAATTAAACTCACTAAAGGAGATATACATACCAAAACCATTCAGCATAATAATGATTTATATGCCACAATTATCCAACATAAGTACATGAAACTAAATTGAGTTCAATTAAATTCAAATGCTTAAAATCTTACCTCAAGTAGTCACCAATTTAACTTTCCGATTAGTCGATCAATTTACTTTTTCCCGATCCGATCCTACCTCCTTTTGTTCTTGATCTAAATGAATTAAATTAAACTCAATTAAGCATATTATAACAATTTTGGTCCCAACACATATAAATAAGAAATTTATGATTTTGCCCCTTTATTTCACACTTTTACAAATTAGTCCAATTTGGACACCACACAAAATTCACCAATTTCAATCACAAATACCCTAGGCGAATACTCATTGACCTTATACAAGGCCTTGCATGTTATTTAATTCATGATTTAGTCCTTCAAAATTTTCATTTTTTAATTTAACCCTTACAATCAATTTCACTCAAACTTCAAATAATAAACATGCTAGTTTAAGCTTTATACTTAATAATCTATCAACAACCATTATTTACTATTAAAATGCTTCAATGGCGAATATAAAAGTGCCATAAACTCTAAAATTTCACCATGGGTTATATAGTATTCAAAACACCCATTCCAAAAATGCAAAAATAATTGAAAACTAAGCATAAACATACCCTAATTGAGCTTTCAAATGCCGACTTTCAAGCTCCAAAATGGATTTTTCTTTCTTCAAATTTCGGTCAAAAGATGAACAAGGTGCCTTCTCTTTCCTTCCACTATGTTTTATTATTTTATGTGTTAAATTATACTATTATTTATTTATTCTTCAACCACCAAAACATATTATAATAATACTTATATTCTAAATCACATTCCATCATGTTGCAGTCCACCATCATAATATTGGCTAAATTGTCCTTTAAGGACTTCACCTTATAAAGCCATATGCATTTGTCACTAAATCCATTAAAAGGTCATTTTTACCCATTATACAAGTTAGTCCTTTAGTCAAATTACTCACACAAATAAATAAATTAAATCACCAAAATTTAACACATGTTCAATCATAGATTTTAGACCTAATATGAAATATTAAAATATTCTACCGACGGATTCATGGTCTCGAGACCATCATTCCGATTAGGGTCAATTCAATTTGTTACAATTCTCCCCCTTAGAAATTTTCGTCCTCGAAAATCTTACCGATAAAAGGTTCGGTAGCGTTCTTTCATAGTCTCCTCCAATTCCCAAGTTGCTTCTTCAAACCCGTGCTTTTGCCATAGCACTTTTACTAAGGGAATTTTCTTGTTTCTTAATTCCTTTGTCTCCCGAGTCAAAATCTGAATCGGTTCCTCCTCGTAAGTCATATCGGGTGAATCTCAACTTCGTTGGGCTAATCACATGCGAAGGTCCTGACCGATATTCACGAGCATCGAAACATAAAAGACATTATGTATCTCTCTAACTCTGTGGCAATCAGAGTGAGGCAACCGCCCAATACGTTCCGTGACTTCAAACGGTCCAATAAATCTTGGACTCAACTTTCCTTTACGACCGAATCTGAGTACTTTCTTCCATGGTGAAACTTTCAAAAGTACCCGATCTCCAACATGAAACTCAATGTCTTTACGCTTCAAGTCGGCATATGATTTTTGTGATTCGATGCGACTTTTAAACTATCCCGAATCAACGCTACCTTTTGTTCACCTCTCTAATTAGATCTACCCGTGTATTTTGTTTTCACTGAGCTCGGTCCAAAACAATGGTGTACGACACTTACGACCATACAAAGCTTCGTAAGGTGCCATTTTAATACTAGATTGAAAGCTATTATTATAAGCAAATTCAACCAAAGGTAAGTACCGCTCCCACGTACCTTCGAACTCAAGGACACAACACCTTAACATATCTTCTAGTATTTGAATGATTCGCTTGGATTGACCATCGGTCTGCGGGTGAAAAGCTGTACTAAAATGTAGTTTAGTACCTAAAGCATCTTGTAATTTCTTCCAAAATCGCGACGTAAATCTCGGGTCGCGATCTGAAATGATAGATATCGGTACTCCATGCAACCGCATAATCTGCGATATGTAGAGCTCATTTAGTTTATCAAGTGAAAAGTCGAGACGCTTTGGGATGAAATGAGTCGCTTTTGTCAATCATCACAATAACCCAGACTGAATCCTTTTTGCTCGGTGATAATGGCAAACCCGATACAAAATCCATCGTGATTCTATCCCACTTCCATTCAGGTATCAAAGTTGGTTGAAGTAGTCCCGACGGTACCTGATGTTCAGCTTTCACTTGTTGACATACCAAGCACTTTGACACAAAATCAGAGATGTCGCGTTTCATTCCATGCCACCAGTAATGTTGTTTCAAGTCATTAAACATTTTTGTGCTACCCGGATGAATCGATAGTTTGCTATTGTGAGCTTCTTCACAAATCATTTGAATTAACTCAGAGTTCTTAGGCACACATAACCGATTCTTAAACCGTAGGCATCCTTCGTCATCTAAAGAAAATTCTGAATTCACACTTGCATTACAAAGTCTTCTTTTTTCTTTGAGATCATCATCAATCTGCTGAGCCTCCCTGATTTGCCGCACAAACAATGGTCTCGCCTTTATTTCAGCTGTGAGGATACCATCATCAGACATAGCTAGGTGAGCATTCAGTGCACGCAGAGCAAATAACGATTTTCGACTGAGTGCATCAGCAACTACATTAGCCTTTCCCGGATGATAATCAATTACAAGCTCATAATCTTTTAACAACTCCAACCATCTTCGTTGTCTCAAATTCAGATCTCTCTGAGTCATTAAATACTTTAAGCTCTTATGGTCCGAGAAGATGTGGCATTTCTCACCAAAAAGGTAGTGTCGCCATATTTTCAAAGCATATACTATAGCGGCCAATTCAAGGTCATGAGTTGGATAATTCTTCTCGTGAGGTTTCAACTGTCTCGATGCATAAGCTATAACTTTACCCCCTTGCATCAATACACAACCTAGGCCATTTAGAGATTCATCACTATAGACGATGAATTCTTTACCAGATTCAGGCTGAGTAAGTATCGGAGCTTCCGTTAACAAGGTTTTCAGCTGCTCGAAACTTTGTTGACATCTTTCTGACCACTCAAATTTCACATCTTTTTGCAACAATTTGGTCATCGGAGCTGCAATCATAGAAAATCCTTTCACGAATCTTCTATAGTATCCGGCAAGTCCCAGAAAGCTACGAATTTCGGAAATGTTTCGTGGAGGCTTCCAATCAAGTATGGCCGAAATCTTACTTGGATCAACTCGAATACCTGATGCCGATATAACATGTCCGAGGAAGCTAACTTCACTTAGCCAAAACTCGCACTTCTTGAATTTTGCATATAATCGTTTTTCACGTAAAATTTGCAAAGACCAAATTCAAATGCTCAAGATGCTCGGTCTTATTTCATGAATAGATCAAGATATCATCAATAAACACAACTACAAACCGATCTAAATACTGGTGCGAATACGGTTCATCAAATCCATGAAAAGCAGTGAGGGCATTAGTAAGTCCGAATGGCATCACCAAAAACTCATAATGACCATATCTCGTTCGAACGCAGGTTTGAATATCCAACTCTCTAACTCGTGAATGGTAATACCTCGACCTCGGATCAATTTTCGAGAGAACAGAGGCTCCTTTAAGTCGATCGAATAGATCATCAATACGATAGTGGGTATTTGTTCTTTATGGTCACCTTATTAAGGCCGATAATCAATGCACATTCTCGAGTTAGTCCTTCTTTTCACAAATAGAACAGAGCACACCAAGGAGAAAAACTCGGTCTGGCAAATCCTCTATCTGTTAATTCTTGCAACTGAGTCTTTAATTCCTTTAATTCAGTTGGTGCCATTCGGTATAGAGCTATTGAAATTGGGGTAGTCCCCGGCACTAACTCAATCCCAAATTCTACCTCACGAACTAGCGGCAGTCCTGGTAATTCCTCTGGGAACACATCTGGATATTCACTAACAACCGGTACTAACTCAATCTTCCTTTTGGTAACCTTGCTATCAATTACATATGCCATGTAGGCTTCACAACCCTTTTTCAAATACTGTCGAGCCAACATTGGAGATATCACAGCAGGTAATCCACTCAAATCCGCTGACTCAATTCGAATTTTCTCATTATTCGGACCTCTCAAATCCAGAGTCTTTCGTCTACAATCAACTATCGCATTATGAACTGTCAACCAATCCATGCCGAGAATAATATCAAACTCATCAAAAGGTAGTAACATCAAATCAGCCGAAAAACATATGTCTCGAATCATTAAGGGGCAATTCTTACATACTTTGTCTACTAATACGAAACAACCCGGGGTTTGAAACCCGATTCACAAATTTGAGAGACTCAACGGTAGAGTCTTCTTGGTCACTAGAGTTTCACACACATACGAATGAGTTGAACCGGATCAATTAATGTAGTGACACTAGTATCAAAGAGTGAAAAGTTACCGATAATAACATACGGGTTGAGGTTTCCTCTCTATTACGGATGGCATAAGCTCGCCGTACACGTGTCTCCGATCTAATGCATTGCATCAAGAGTCCCCTCTGAATACCACCTCTACCCCTACCAACTCGGAAGATCTCTCTAGTTTGTAGTGCCACTTGGTCTCGCACACAGTATTACTCTTATCATCAACCTCCAAGGCGGTCTCGGATGAAGTGATCTCGAGAACCACACCTATAACAAGTGCGATTAATATATTTACCCCAGCATTCCCCAAAATGTCGTCTACCACACTGCTGACAGTCGGGTTTGTTCGATCGAGCATCGCCCACACTAGCCATCGGCGAGGCAGAGAACTCTTGGTGGCCGCTCTCGTATAGAAATCCCGGTATTAGGTCTGGACCGGCTACCATCATTCTTGAACTTCTTTAATGCCGACTGTGAAGATTTACTCACAGATCTTTTTCGAACATCTTTTGAATCTAGCTTTGCTTTCTGTTTTTCTTTCCCCAGGTCTTCAGCTTTACAAGCTCGCTCGACTAACACGACGAACTCATTAATCTCAAGTATACCAACCAACAATTTGATATCTTCATTCAGGCCATCTTCGAATCTTCTGCACATAGCAGCCTCTGTCGAGACACACTCATGAGCGTAGCGGCTAAGTCGCACGAACTTACGCTCATATTCAGATACAGTCATACGACCCTGTTTAAGCTCAAGGAATTCTTTACGTTTGGAGTCGATGAAACGCTGACTTATGTACTTCTTGCGGAATTCAGTCTGAAAGAAGTCCCAAGTAACTCTTTCTTTCGGGACAACTGACACCAACGTGTTCCACCAGTAATAAGCAGAATCCCGTAACAAAGATATAGCACACTTCAAACATTCATCGGGTGTGCAAGATAATTCATCGAAAACACGAACGGTGTTATCAAGCCAAAATTCAGCTCGCTCAGCGTCATCATCATCCTCGGCTCTAAATTCCACGAGCTCGTGCTTCCTAATGCGATCAACGGAGGTTTAGTCACTCTTTCAAGATTAGTAGCTCGGAGGTACAATTTGTGTTGCAGGGGGAACATTCGGATTTGGGGGTGGTTGAACATTCGGAGTGGTTCGTAGGTAATGACTGAACCAATCGTTCATCATATTATGGAAGGCCTGCTTTACCATCTCATCTGGGCCACTCGCAGCAGGTCGAGATTCTTCAGACGCGGTCCTTGTGCGGGAACAGGCGCCACACTCTCGACATCGTCAGCTAACGCTTGCTCGGGATCCGGATCCATTACTATACGTAAGAAATAAATACATTTCACTGTCAGAAGTCATCATATTATCATTCATATATTTTACGACATGTATAGCTAGACTCACAGATGCTATGTTAGTCCAAGAATCGACTAAACCATAGCTCTGATACCAATCAAATGTAACACCCCTTACCCGAAACCTTTGCCGGAGTCGAGTATGTGGCATTACTAGACTTGACTACTAATTTGGGGCATAAAAATTTAAAGCTGTCTAACTGCGTCATTCTGACTAAATTGACCATAACTCGAGTTACAAAACTCAAAATTTAGATCCGTAAATTTTACTTGAAAATAGACTCATATAACTTTTTACCATAATTTTTCCAGAATTTTTCATGTGGCCAATTAGTACAGTTTATTCATCAAAGTTACCCCTATTTCACTGTTTGATAATTCTGACCTATCTTTACAAAAACTCAGTTATCTCATTGCACAAAATTTCAACAATGTCCTTGTTTATTCCAATCAAAAATAGACTCATTAAGGATTCTAAACATATAAACTATGCTCCATAATTATTTTTGTACAAATTTTTACAAATTTTCCAAGACAGAACAGGGACTCACGAATTCATTCAGGACAAGTCTCACTAAAACTTAAATATCTCATAATATATAATTCCTTTGCCTAACTTGTTTCTTTCATATCAAAATAGACACAATAAACTTTAATTCTATGTCTTATTCACTTTTTAATTCAATTTCTCCTATTTTGGTGATTTTTCAAATTAACATCACTGCTGCAGCTAAAAACTGTTTCATAACAAAATATGATTAACTAGTTTATAACTTCCTTACTCAATTTAATCAAGTTATTAAAGGCCTTACAAGACCAAATATGCCTAAGGATTTATATGCCAACAACCTAACTTAACAACTACCACATTCATAATATATCATTGGCAAGTTTAACAAACATCAAGGCCGACTTCAAACAAGACCAAATAACTATAATTTAGCCATTTTCGCATGGCATGAGTATGTACATACATGGTTGACCTTGTTCCAAAATACCTTAGCTTATACATGCCATAAAAACATAATTTACTACTTCAAAATAAGGTATACCCAAAAGAGATGATAATATGGTGAACTTAGAGACTAATCCCAAGCACAAAATCGAGCTTTCCAAAGTAACCTATACACACAAGAATTAACCAAAATAGAATAAGCTTTCCAAAGCTTAGTAAGACTTAAGCAATGAATACATTCACATAAGCATGTATGAACTCATAAGGAAATAACTCTTCTCCTTTACATTCATCTCAAGTTGTTTGTTATTCCACATAATTAGGCTCATAACCACCATATAAATTAAGTCTTATACATCTCAAGGCAAAGTAATTAATCAACCACATTCAACCACTATTCAACTTTATATCATAAGTAAATATTACTTACCTTGAGTATATTTCGATTTTTGAAATCATTAGTTACTATGTAACACGGATAATACCATTGCGAATTTCCATACATATAAAAAAACATTGAATAAACACAGCACATCCCAACTAATCTCAAATCATTATATTCTCATATTATTTAATTTGGTCACATATCGCACACATAGTCTTTGTTAGTAGTTAACTCCGCACACTTAGTGCTAATTATAAGCGTAACGTATCGCACACTTAGTGCCGTTACTTACCCATTTCGCACACTTAGTGCTAACCGACCGATCTTGCACACGATTGCTCGGTATAAACTTCGCACACATAGTGCCGGTGTTTATTTGCTATTGTTCAATGTGATTCACATACATATTCTCTAATAATCAATAGCAATTAAACTCACTAAAGGAGATATACATACCAAAACCATTCAGCATAATAATGATTTATATGCCACAATTATCCAACATAAGTACATGAAACTAAATTGAGTTCAATTAAATTCAAATGCTTAAAATCTTACCTCAAGTAGTCACCAATTTAACTTTCCGATTAGTCGATCAATTTACTTTTTCCCCGATCCGATCCTACCTCCTTTTGTTCTTGATCTAAATGAATTAAATTAAACTCAATTAAGCATATTATAACAATTTTGGTCCCAACACATATAAATAAGAAATTTATGATTTTGCCCCCTTTATTTCACACTTTTACAAATTAGTCCAATTTGGACACCACACAAAATTCACCAATTTCAATCACAAATACCCTAGGCCGAATACTCATTGACCTTATACAAGGCCTTGCATGTTATTTAATTCATGATTTAGTCCTTCAAAAATTTTCATTTTTTTAATTTAACCCTTACAATCAATTTCACTCAAACTTCAAATAATAAACATGCTAGTTTAAGCTTTATACTTAATAATCTATCAACAACCATTATTTACTATTAAAATGCTTCAATGGCCGAATATAAAAGTGCCATAAACTCTAAAATTTCACCATGGGTTATATAGTATTCAAAACACCCATTCCAAAAATGCAAAAATAATTGAAAACTAAGCATAAACATACCCTAATTGAGCTTTCAAATGCCAACTTTCAAGCTCCAAAATGGATTTTCTTTCTTCAAATTTCGGTCAAAAGATGAACAAGGTGCCTTCTCTTTCCTTCCACTATGTTTTATTATTTTATGTGTTAAATTATACTATTATTTATTTATTCTTCAACCACCACAACATATTATAATAATACTTATATTCTAAATCACATTCCATCATGTTGCCGTCCACCATCATAATATTGGCTAAATTGTCCTTTAAGGACTTCACCTTATAAAGCCATATGCATTTGTCACTAAATCCATTAAAAGGTCATTTTACCCATTATACAAATTAGTCCTTTAGTCAAATTACTCACACAAATAAATAAATTAAATCACCAAAATTTAACACATGTTCAATCATAGATTTTAGACCTAATATGAAATATTAAAATATTCTACCGACTTCAGTTCATGGTCCCGAGACCATCATTCCGATTAGGGTCGAATTTGATTATTACAATCTTTTTCAAAACTAAGTTTCCTCGTGGAATTCTCTTGGACGCACTTTTTTGTTGTATGCTCGCATCATTCGCTTTTGGTACATTTGACCATGACGGATAGCTTTCAGCCTCTTTTCTTCGATCAGATTCAGTTGATCATATCAAGCTTGGATCCATTCTGCTTCATCCAATTTCAATTCGGACAATACTCGTAGGGACGAATTTCAACTTCGATGGGTAAAAGCGCCTCCATTAGTAAACCAATGAGAAAGGAGTTGCCACCGTGGAAGTTCGATTGACGTTCGATAGGCAAAAGGGCAAATGGTAATTTCTCGTGCCAATCTTTGTAAGTCTCACCATCTTCCCTATTATCCTCTTCATGTTCTTATTAGTCGCTTCAACTGCACCGCTCATCTTTAGGCGTCTGGTGATTTAATTGTGATGTCGATCTTGAATTGCCTCATGACTTACGTGATCATGTTGTTGTTCAAGTTTAACGCATTATCAGATATGATCCTCTCAGGCATTCCATATCGACATATGATTTCTATTTTTTAGGAACTTGCTGACCACTGATTTTGTCACATTGGCATATGAAGTGGCCTCCACCCATTTAGTGAAGTAATCAATTACCACGAAGATGAACCGATGTCCATTGGAAGCTTTTGGTGAGATTGGTCCAATGACGTCCATGCCCCACATAGAAAAAGGCCATGGGGAGGTCATAACATGTAAAGGTGAGGGTGGTTCATGAATCTTGTCCTCATAAATTTGGCACTTATGACATTTCTTAGCATAATCAATGCAATCTCTTTCCATGGTAGACCAATAATACCCGAATCTCATGATTTGTCTTTCCATTGCGAACCCATTGGCATGTGTTCCACAGACACCCTCATGGACTTCTTCTAGGATCTGCTTAGCCTCGGTGCCATCCACACATCTCAATAGCACTTGATCCTTTCTTCTTTTGTATAGGATCTCTCAGTCTAAGACATTGTCGCAAGCTAGTCTTCTCAACGTCCTTTTGTCATTTTCAGTTGCTTGATCGGGGTATTTATGATCTTTCACGTATTGTAGTATATCGTGATACCACGGGTGATCATTTTGCTCCTCTTCTTCCACGTTGTAGCAATGGGCCGGGGCCTCATAAATGCTTATTTGTATAGGCCTCATATTCTCCTTGTTGTTTGCTCGTACCATAGAAGCCAATGTGGCTAGAGCATCAGCCATCTGGTTTTCGTCCCTTGGTAGATAACTGAAAGTGATGTCATCGAACTCTTTGATCAGTTCTTGGACCAATCTTTTGTATTCAACCAATTTAGGATCTCTCGTCTCCCATTCTCCTTTAAGTTGATAAATCACTAGTGCAGAGTCTCCGTATACTTCTAGCACCTTAATTTTTCGTTCTATAGCGGCATGGATACCCATGATGCAAGCTTCATACTCTGCCATATTGTTTGTACAATCAAAATCCAGCTTACAAGTAAATGGGTAATGATCTCCATTTGGGGACACCAGAACTGCCCCGATTCCATTGCCCATAGCGTTCGATGCCCCGTCGAAGTTCAGTTTCCAAGGACAACTTTTCGGGGTACCTTCTTCAGTGGTCGCTATGTACATTAAGTCTTCATTAGGAAAGTCGAAGTCTAGAGGCTCATAATCTGCCAGAGTTCTACTAGCCAGAAAATCCGCTATTGCACTTTCTTTTATCGCCTTTTAGTTTACATAAACTATGTCAAACTCAGAAAGTAAAATTTGCCATCGGGCCATCCGTCTATTCAAAGTAGTTGACTCCATTAGGTATTTCAGTGGGTCTAGCTTCGAGATGAGCCAGGTCGTATGATACAACATGTACTGCCTTAATCTCCGAGTTGTCCAGACCAAGGCACAACATATTTTTTCAATTGGTGAGTACCTTGTTTCACACTCAGTAAACTTTTTACTAAGGTAGTATATTGCTTTTTCTTTCTTTCCGACTCATCATCTTTGGCCGAGCACACATCCCATTGAATTATCAAGTACCCTCAAATAGAGGATCAAAGGCTTCTCGGATTAGGCGGTGTCAATACCGGAGGATTGGACAGTATTGCTTTACTTTGTCGAAGGTCTTCGACATTCCTCGTCCCACACACCGGGTTGTGTTTTTAAGGAGGCGAATATGGGGTCACATTTCTCGGTCGGTTGTGAAATGAACCGAGCAATGTAATTTAATCTTCCTAAGAAACCTCGAACTTCTTTTTGCGCGCGAGGAGGCAACTCTTGTATAGCCTTGACCTTGTGCAGGTCAACCTCAATCCCCTTTTCACTGACTATAAATCCTAGCAGTTTCCCTGACCTGGCTCCAAAGGTACATTTTGCCGGATTAAGCTTTAGCTGGACTTTTCTAAACCTTAAAAATAATTTTCCTTAAGACTTGGATATGCTCCTTTTCGGTTCGAGACTTGGCGATCATATCGTCGACGTAAACCTCAATTTCCTTGTGCATCATATCATGGAATAGGGTTACCATGGCTCTCTGATATGTTGCTCCCGCATTCTTCAACCCAAATGGCATTACCTTGTAGCAAAAGGTTCCCCACATGGTTATGAATGTGGTTTTATCCATTTCTTCAGGGAGCATCTTTATCTGGTTGTATCCGGAGAAGCCATCCATGAATGTGAACAATGAATAACCTACCGTATTATCTACCAAGGTGTCGATATGAGGTAACGAAAAATTGTCCTTCGGGCTAGCCTTGTTTAGATCCCTGTAGTCTACACACATTCGTACTTTCCCATCTTTCTTAGGAACATGGACGATATTAGCTACCCATTCCGAGTACTTAACCACTTGCAAGAACCCTGCGTCAAATTGCTTCTTGACCTCTTCTTTTATTTTCAGTAAAACATCTGGCCTCATCCTCTGAAGTTTCTGTTGGACTGGCTTGTATTCTTCTTTTATGGGCAAACGGTGTACCACGATATCAGTGCTTAATCCGGGCATGTCTTGATATGACCATGTGAAGACATCCTTGAATTCTTGGAGTAACTCAATGAGCTCTTGCTTTGTCTCTGCGATGATACTAGCTCCAATCTTCACTTATTTCTTTTCTTGCCCATCTCCTAGGTTTACTATTTCCACCGATTCTTTGTGAGGTATGATTTGTTTCTCCTCTTGTTCTACCATCCTTAACAGTTCAGGAGCTAAGTCACAACCTTGGTCATCTCCAAAATCCTGAAAATCTTCCGTACCCATATCTTGCTCAAAAGGACATTCTGAGTCATCAGTAGCGTTGCTCAAATCATTGATATTTGAGGACCTGTTATGGAGATGAATAAAGGCTCATAGAATCACAGAATCTAGGTATGCTTATTGGTATCATAAATGAAGAATAGAAATGTTTAGAAGAATATCTACAGAAAGAATAATGATAATAAATGAAATGAATCATAAAAGAAAATTTGCTCAAAAGGTGGCGGAGATGTATTTTATTGAAAATAACGATGCCTTATACAAAATTATGCTTCACAAAAGGGACTCTTATTGCTTCTAGACTTAAAGCAACAAGTGTGTTCCGAATATTACTCTGAATAAGTTCTAAAAGCTATAGGAATCTCCTCCATGATCCGATTGTTTAGAACGCTGCCTGGCTCATAGGGGCGGATGCTATTTCGATTTTCTTTCTTAATCTTCCCCTCAGATATAGCGTTGACATGCACGATTCCTTCATTTTGCATTTCTCGTCTCGGATGGATAACCCCTCCTGATATAAAGGTCTCACGAATATGAGGAATTATCATCGATTCCCATTTAATCTCATTTCCGTCCAAACGCGCTTTCCTTCTTTCTTGCTTCTTTTCTAAGTCTCTCTTCTTTTGCTTGGCATTTGGCTTGAATCCTAAGCCAAAGAGGTCTCTTTTTTCTTTCAATCTTGGGACTTCGATTCCTCCTTGGAAATACCTTCCCAGTCCCTTTCCAGGTACGGCCCCGTTTTCGACCATTAATTGCAAACCCATTTTTGTAGTTTTGGATAATTGAGGCACTGGGATCTTGTTTCCCTCGATGACAAACGTTGCATTGACGAATTCCAAAGAGCGAAAGGAACATTCAGTCGCTTCTTCATTTGTTTCTAAATATGGTGCACCGCTGGTCACGGTCGCGATGATGTCTTCTTCAGTATTTATTGTTACCAAACGGCCTTCTGCGACTAATTTCAATTTTTGGTGCAAGGATGAGGGGACTGCTCCCGCTGAGTGTATCCAAGGTCTCCCCAACAAACAGTTATCTGACTACGATATCCATTACTATGAAATCCACTTCATATGTACTTGGGCCGATTAAAAGGGGTATTTCAATCCTCCCCATGACTTTCTTTTCAGTTCCATCTAATGCCCTTACTACATTGTGGCAGGCCTTCATGTGAGAGCTATCAATGGGTAATCGATTCAACGTTGATAATGGCAGGACATTGAGTGCCAATCCGTTATCGACTAGTACCCCTGGTAGTGTGTATCCTTTGCACCATGTAGTAATGTGGAGTGCCTTGATGGAACCCATACCCCCTGGCGGAATCTCGTCATCATTAAAGAAAATGAAATTATCAGCACTTATATTACTAATTAAACGATCCAGCTTGTTAACGGTGATGTCATTAGCAACATAAGTTTGATTCAATACTTTCATCAGTGCATTGCGGTGCACTTCTGAGCTTAATAATAAGTCAAGCACAGATATACGAGCCGACTGTTTATGCAGCTACTCCACGACACTGTATTCACTATGCTTTATAAACTTCAAGAATTCCCTAGCCTCGTCTTCCTTCACTGGCTCCTTTATAGGAGCTTCCTGTTTGGTCGCACTTTCTCTCTTTTGTTCGCCCACTGAGGTTTTCTCTTTTGTAAGCTCAATTCGTGGGTTTGCCGTGTCGTAATGCTTCCAACTTCGTGTATAGGAGCCTACTTCCTGGTTTCCCCTTCAAGTGCTGGACAAGTCTCCTTTCCCCAGAATCGTCACATTAAAGTTGTAGTTCCAGGGAACCTTTTTGTCATCTTCATATGAAAAGGCCGCAGGTCTTCGGATTACAATCTTCAGAGGCTCCTGGTTTCCTTTTGTGGTGTGGGACAAGTTTCCTATTTCGGGAATCGTCAGGTTGCAGTTAGAGTTCTGGGGAACCTTCTTGTTGTCTTCACACGAAAGGACCGCCGATTTATGAATCACGATCTTCGGAGTTATCTTTATCTCGGTTCCATCATTCTTTGGCTGCGAGATGATGACCAAAGGATAGTTAGCTTTCGAAGCTTTTATTGCTGATTCATCTTCCAACACGCAAATGCTTCTTTCTTTTTGGCCTTCATTAATTTCAAAAAATTCCAACTCCTTATTGTCCATCAGCCTTTGTACCAAAATTCTGAACTTAATGCAGTCCTGAATTTCGTGCCCCTCCATGTTATGAAACTCACAACCTCTTCTTGTTCTTTCATGCTTTCCTACTGGCCTTGATACAGCTAATCCTCTCTTCATCATTTCTTCCCAAACTTGTTTCATCGGGGTCTTTACTTCTTCAACATCCCTTTTAACTCTTATTCCCATGTTTTCGCCTATCATATTGACCTCATGATTAGGCAGTGGGTGTCCCGTGCTGGGGGTATTGTCTACTTTTATAACGCCCATTTGGATGAGTCTTTCTACCAGTTTTTTGAAAGCAAGACAGTTCTCTATTAAATGCCCCACAATTCCTGCGTGATATTCGCACTGTGCGTTCACGTCATACCACTTAGGGTATGGGGGTTGCAGGGGTTTTAGGTAATGTGGAGAAACAATATGTGCATCGAATAAGTTCTGGTATATTTCCTTGTACATGACTGGGATTGGCGTGAATTGGATTTTCTCCGTGTTCTGCTTTGTATTGGATTCCTGCCTAGAGGAGCTCTGATGATCAGCGATTACGGCCTTGGGCTGATTTACAGTGATAGGTTTTGGGTAACCTTTACTTAGGTTATTTACATCGTTCTCTCTTTTCTTTGGGATTGTTTTTCTGGTACTTTCTCCCACTTCTATCTTGCCACATCTGATTGCATTTTCTATCATCTCTCCCGACATCACGATGTCTGAAAAGCTTTTAGTGGCACTTCCCAGCATATGATTGATGAAAGGAGCTTTCAACGTATTTATAAAGAGCATGGTTGTCTCCTTTTCCAAAAGTGGTGGCTGAACTTGTATTGCTACCTCTCTCCATCACTGGGCGTACTGTCTAAAACTTTCGCCCGGCTTTTTCTCCATATTTTAGAGCGTGATTCTATCAGGAGTAATTTCAGTCACATGGCCATAATGTTTCATGAAGGCCTGTGCCAGATCTTTCCACGTCTTGATTTGAGCACGACTAAGTTGGTTATACGATTTGGCGGCCGACCCAGCCAAACTGTCTTGAAAACAGTGAATTAACAACTGGTCATTGTTAAGGTACCCCGCCATTCGCCGGCAGAACATTGTTATGTGCGCCTCAGGACAGCTAGTCCCGTTGTATTTTTTGAACTCTGGTGTTTTAAACTTTGGCGGAAGGACTAAGTCCGGGACCAGACTTAAGTATTTAGCGTCCATCCCGTAACGATGGTCAGCCATTTCTATTTCTTTAAACTTTTCTTCTAGCCACTTGCAGCGGTTCTCAAGTTGCTTTGACAAATCTATCTTTGCCTTGTCCATTTCTACCAGTTCATCGAAATCCGGGACCACAGGATTAGCTGGCTTTCCCCTGGGTTAGTACCTGAACCAGTCGGAAGGTGGGCTGGTATCGCGGTATTAACCTGATATTGTGGTCTAATAGTAACAGGCGGCCTTTGTGGATGTACGTCCAGTGGTGCTTGGGTATTTGGTGGGGTAAAACCTGGAGGGTAAACAGGGTCGTCATTATCATTTCCCAAACTAGTAGTAACGCCCTTTCCTTTCTCACGTTCATTGGCCAACAATTGCGCCAATTGATTCATCATGCTATTTTGAGATTCTTGCATTCGTTTTATCATGTCTTGTTGCATCTTGATTAATCGCTCTTGCATCTGTTCTTGTATTTCCTTTTGCATTTGCTCTAGTCTTTCTATCCTTTGATCCATGATTTTAGTCTTGCCTCGTGTATTGTAGCGATGTTCCAGGGTAACTGTCATAATTTAAGGTTCTTTTGTGAGATTTAATGCACATGATACAATGTAATGCTAATGCATGAAATGTATGCAAAAAAGGCATTAATTCTGATTCAATTTCCATTAGAATAACTTTTCTAGAAAACAAGTTTCTTTACATAGAATGGATTACATATAAGGCCTCGCCCTAATACTTAAGGCCTTGACTTCCTCAAGAAGCCTAGCTAACTCTTGTCCTTGCTCTGACTTTGATTCATAAAATAAACTTAGTACATCAGCTCGGACTCCTAAGGTTTGCAAGTGATCCGCGACCTCTCGCACTTGAGCCACGGCCTCCCCCATGATGTAATCCCGGTCTCTGACTTGATTTTGAGAGTGATGAAGTTGTTGCTTCCAACGCTCCTCATTGACTTCAAGAAGCTCCACCCGTAGCTCACAACCATGTAAAGCAGATTCTAGCTCTTCAATTCTTGCTTTCATTTCTTCAATTTTACTCAGACTAGCCTTTAATTCAACTGCAGAGTTACGGCTACGATACTGATACAAGGATCTTTCCAATTCTGCCACCCGAGCCTTTAATTCCTCTTTCTCGCTTTGGGTTTTTACCAGACTTTTTTTCAGGGTATCTTCTCAAACTTGAGTATCTCGGAGTTCTCTTTCCCATTGATTAGCTCTATTTTTTTCCTCTCTGAGTTCTTGACTCCATTGCTCTGGCGTTTTTCCTAATCCAGCAAGTTTCATTGACCTTCGCAGCTTCTTATAGTCTATTTTTAAACTGTCCAAATCTTCCTCAGCCTTATTTTTCCCTTTTCTCAACTTTTCAGCCTCCAGCTTTTGAATGTCAATGTCCAATCCTTGCTGCATTTTCTCTTCTTCTAATTGTTCTATCCTTTTCCCTAATTCCGCATTCTTTTTCTCAAAATCTTGTTTGATGATTTCGAGCTCTGATGGGATTACCCGCAGGTGCTCCTCTATTGATCGGGCGTCTTCTTGGCCTGATGTGGGAATGTTGTCATTGATTCTCTGACTCCTCCATCGGTCATATTCGAGGGTTGTCATCGGGTTTGTGGCAAACCTTTTCATTCTATGAGTCTGACTCCAAGCGCTTGCTATTTCACGAACTCTTTTCTTACAATTGTCTCATTTGTATTCAAATTCGCACTGAATTAGACCTTGTGTTGCAGGTATAAACTGTCTCGATCTGTACTGTCTCAACATGAGGAAAGGAGTATATCCGACAACTCCCCATACTCCCAGTAGAGGAACCCAGTCAAAATCTCCACACCGATATAGGATCTCATCAGGGATCATTAAAGGAGCTTTCCATTCTATGCCTTCCTCTTGCAGGTTTTGCAGAATCGTCATCCATTTTTCTTTCGTAAGATCGTCTCGCCTTGGTGTGGCTGATAATTCTTTTAGCGGGGAATAGTCCTCGGAGAAGATTCGACCTGGTGCCTTTTTCGCTTTCTAAAAATGACTGTTGAACCATACTAGCAAGAGTTGTGCACAACCGGTGAATCTTCCTTCGCCCGCTCTTCGGCATGTGCTTAGAGACCTAAAAGTTTCGGCCAGAATTGTAGGAACGAGTGTGACTCTTCTATCCAATCTGTCGAATAAATCTGAGACTGCCTCGTCTACATGCCCTAGAGCTTTAGGGAAAATAATCAATCCATAAATGCTCAAGGCAAAAATGTCAACCCTTTTCTTCACGTCAGGGTGTGCTATGATCAAATCCTTAAATTTCTCCAAGGGATACACTTACAATCTCCTTTTTGTTTTATCCGTGCTGCAACCCACTGCTCGCTCATTCCGTAATATTCATCAGCTTTTTTAAGAAGGTGGGGACGTTAATGTGTCTTGTATAAACTTTGTCAATTTGAATTTTTGGGCAATGGAGTAAAGCTGTGTATTCTTCTATAGTAGGCACCATGTCCACTTTCCCGAAAGTAAAATAGCTATAAGCAGGATTCCAAAATTGGGCTATAGCTCGGAATAGGTGTTGGTCTACCTTGATGTCGAGCAGATATGGCAGATCTCCTAATGACAGTAGAATAATTGCTTGATCTCATCATCCCATTGACTCCATATCTCTTTCATCTCTTGAAGATTATTTTGGGTGACACTAATACGCGTGAAGTCCCATAATTCTGACATGTGCCCTTCTGTAAGACTATCACCTTTTTCTTGCTGCACAATCTCGGCCCATATCCGGACGGCCGCATTGTCCTCCACTCTATCAAGAAACCCCCTTTCCATGACAAGCTATCTATTTGGCAATTGAACGTGAATCAACACCTTTTTAATGAATATGCCATGCAAAAATAAAAAATAAAGCAAATCAGTATTCCATACACAGTAAGCAAAGAATAAAAATACCTAATCTGTTAACCACAAGGGTTTGGCATGGCTCTACCTAGGGTGGGTTCTCAGGGCTTATTATATGAGGTTCGGTTCTAAAGAGGAGTACCTGAACTAGCAGATTCCTCAATCCTCACCCATTATAGGCTCATATGGATCGAGTTCAGTTCAGGGGAATACATTTCCCTATGGCTACACGGAGATGAAAATCTCACGAAGACATAGGTACGGATGTATCCCGAAAGTGATCCACTATCCTACACGGAGGTGAAAACCTCACGAAGGAGTAGTTTCTCACTCTCACTTAAAGGTGTGACCACAACGGTCATGCAATGCAATGTCGAAATTGAAATAACATACAATAAAAAGATCTTGATTTTTAAATTAAACTTTCAAGCTTCCGACAAAAGACAGAAAATAATCAATTTATGGCTTGACTCTCTTTAAGGTGGTCCCCAGTGGAGTCGCCAAGCTGTCGTAACCATTTTTTTGGAAAACAATAAAAAAGGGGGTTCGACTTTGGTTTTGAAAATAAGAATAAAAAGGGAGTCGTCACCGACCTTTATTTGGTGTGATCGGATCACCTTTATTTTAATAAAATATTTTATTTTACTAAAACAGTGTTTTTGGTCTGCGAAGTTTTGAAAATCGGGTTCGGGAGTCGGTTACGCATGAGGAAGGCTTAGCACCCTCGATACGCCCAAAATTGGTACCAAAATGATTAATTAGTGTCTTAATGTTGGAAGTTTGAAAAGGTTTTAAAATACGGGTCTTTTAAACGGTATTAGGATTTTTGAGATGTCTTTGTTCCGAGAGGGCACGGACATCACATCCAGCACGTTAGGACATGATATTCTAAACCTTCGTAATCAAAACTATCTCATGATTTTTACGAAGTTTACCAAAAGGATGTTTAGTTATTTAGTCAAACTGAAAATCGTAACCCAGCATGTTAGGGCACTACTCCCCGAGTTCCTAAATACAAAACATTGCCTTTATTTCAAAACCTTTAAATGGAGTATAGTAATTTTACAAAATGCATCGTATCGGATCGAATTTAAAAAAGGGCTTGAGTCAAAATTTGAGATTTCTTTGTCCCGAAAAGATACAAACATCACACCCAGCACGTTAGGACACGATGTTTTAATCTCTCGTAATCAAAGTCATCTCGTGATTCGTGAAACTTCGTAAAAGGGATGTTAAGTTATTTAATCAAACGAGAAATCGCAACCCAAAGACGTTAGGGCACTATTTCCGAGTTTCTAAAACCAAAACATTGCCTTATTTTGAAATCTTTTAAATGAAATATGATGATTTTACTGAAAGATGTTTTGTTCAAAAATATAATACAAAACGAAGATAACAAATGTGGATGTGAATGTTATAAATAAAAATACAAATAATAATAGTAATAATAATAATATTATGATAATACAAAGTAGTAATAAAAATGAATAAATAAATAAATAAATAAATAAAATAAGAAATAACAATGACAAGAAAATAAAGATGATATTCAAATAAAATAATAACGATAATTCAAAAAGTGATGGGTACTAACAAAAGAAATAATACATATAAAATAAATAAATAAATATGTATGCATAAAAATAATAGTAGTAATAATAATGATAAAACAGATAGCAATAATAATAATGAAATCGACAAATAATAATAATGCATAAAATAATAATCTTAATCACAAGAAAAGAAATAAAATAAAATAAAATAATGACACATACACTCGTGATAATAAATAATAATAATAGCAAACCAATAATAATAAATATATAATCAAGATAACAAATAATAATAATATAATAATAATAATAAAGTTAGTGAAATACATTAATAATAAAATATGTATATAAAATATACTAATGGTAATAACAATACTAATATAATAACAAAAAGACTAAAAAAAAATTGCAAAAGTAACTAAAATTGGATTAAATTGCATTTAAAATGAGAGTTTGGGGGTCCATTCATAATAAAATAAAAGAAAAAGGGGCTATTTGAAACAAGCGTGAAAGGAGGGGAGACCAAAATGGCAATTATTCCTTTCTCCTAAACGCAGCGTTCTGACAAGGACCAAATTAAGAACCGGAGTAACTTGTTTGGCTAAATTTAAAATATCAAAAACCTAATTGCAAAATCATAAAAGGAGGAAGGGCTGGCAAGCAAATATCCCCTTTAAAAACCCGCGGATCCCGAGGCGGTTCGGTCGATTGATTGGGTCAAGGTGAAATGACATCATTTTGGGCGTTAGGGCCAGCCCCAAAACGACGTCGTTTTGAAGGGCTGTTTAAGGCCCTAACCTTGAAAAAAAAATTCATTTGTGTCTTGTTTTTAAAAAAAAACCTTTCTTTCTCTTTGTTTTCCTCTGCAGGGGAGGTGATGGGGTTCAGACCAGCTCATTCGTCAGTCTTTAAAAGGTAAAACTCTATTTTTTGTTTTTTTTTAATTTTTATTTCCAGTTTATATATATGTGTCTAAGTGTATCTGCGGAAATAAAAAAAATAAAATATAAAAGGGTTTTGAAAATAAAAAAAATCACCTCTTCGATCTGTTTCGTCGTTGCTGATCTATTGCGTTTTTTTTTGCTTTCGAATCTCTGTTTTTTTTTTACTGGAAATCTCTTTTTTGATTCCAAAGAAAAGCTCCCTTTTGTTTTTGCTTGAATCTGTTTCTTGTCTTTATTTCAAAAGAGAGAAAAAACCTCCTTTACACTGGTTTCGGCCTTGGCTTTTATAGCGATTTACAAGTATATATTTTTTGCATATTTCGGCTCTGTTTTCTTTGTGTGTTCTTTTCGTTTTTGCATGGCATGGGGAGTAAGTGGAGCAGGTGGAGGAGGCGACGGTGGACGGTGGTGCAGGGAGCAGGTGGTGTCAGAGGGTCAGAGGCCAGACCTAGGTGCGGCACCTCTTTAGGGTTAGGGGTTTTTTTGGCTGAAAGTTGTTTAATTTTGGGCCATTTGGGCCTGGTTTTTTTGGTTTTGGGTTTGGTTTTGTTAGTGGGTCTAGGTAGTTGGGTTGTAAAATTTAGGTTTTGTTTTGGGTATGTAAATGGGTTTTAATTTTGGTTTTTATTTGTTTGCTGGGCCCGAGCAATTAGGGCTTTGTACACTAGGTCTGACCACCCACTGCTGCCCGCCTTGCCTGCCACCACCACTGGCCACTGCCTCTGCTCCACCGTGCATTTGCATTTACAGAAATGATAGCAAATAATATAAAATTTAGACTAAAACTTTGTAAAATGGCTATAAGAGCTGTAAACACTAAATTTTGTCCGGCTCAATTTCGTGTTTAAAATTAAAATTTAAAAAAATAAAAAATACAAAAAAATCAAAATTATATTTTAACCCCCTAACTTTTCTAAAATTATATTTTAACCCTCCAACTTTTCAAAAATTACATTTTGACCCCTTGGATTTTTTAAAATTATATTTTGGCCCTTAAACTTTTTTAAAATTACATTTTGAACCCTAATTTTTCTCAAAATTATGTTTTGGCCCCAAAAGTTTCACTGCATTTGTGATTTGGTCCTTCTGGCGGAATCCGAGATTTGGGCACCTACTCTCCGCGATTTTCGGCCACCAGCCTAAAGGATGGCCTCCCTTCCCCCTAGCCACCTGCTACTTGCAAAAAACAACAATAAAAAGGGCTCTTACCCCCCAAAAATCGGTGAAGCAAGAAACCCTCAAAAAAAAAAAAGAAAAAGGAGAGAAAAAAGAGAAAGAAAAAGAAGAGAAAAAGAGGAAAAATAAGAGAAAGAAGAGAGAAAGGGAGGAGAGACTACCTCTCGTCGCACCACCAGACGGAGACGAAGGCAGCAGCACAAGCGGAGGCGTGAAAGAGCCGGCGGCGCAAACTTGAAGAAGAAGAAGAAGAGGGAAGAAGAAGAAGAAAGAAAGAAAAAGAAAAAAAAAAAAAGAAAGGAAAAAAGAAAAAGAAAATAATAATAATTTTTTACAGTCGGGCTGACCCAACCCGACCCGTCCGACCCACGACCTGACCCTAGTACTAGCAGGCCACCCAAAAAAAAAATAAAAAATAACCAAAAGAAAAAGGCAGCCCAAGTAAAAAAAAAAAAAAGAAAACAGGCCCAAAGGCAGTCCAACATCCAGCCCAGGCCCAGCAACACTAGCGAGGCCCGGCCCAAAGAAGAAAGCCAAAGGCCTAGGCCCAAAGGCAAGAAAGAGAAAAAATAGAGAAGAAAAAACGAAAGAAAAGAGAAAAAGAGAGAAAGAAAAAAAGAGAAAAAAAAGAAAAAAAAAGAAAAAGGTCGTGTATCCCGATCTTCAAGCCCGTAATTTTGAGCTTTTCGGTAATTTCCTTTTTACCCACTTTTAATTTAATTCGTTCATTTTTGAGGACATCTCGTTTTAATATTATTGATATTTTTAGCATTTTTATTTTTCAATTGTATTTTTTTAATTTTAATGATAATAATTTTAATAAATAAGGCAACGAATCGGTTTAACACTTGTCGTTGATTTCATCGCTATGTTGGGTGAATTATCGGTTCGTGTTAAATACGATACGCCCTTTTAAAATAAAAAATCCAAAAAAAAATTTTGAGTTTTAAAATAAAATGATTATTTTTGTGGTTATTTTCAAAGTATCAAAATTTTGTTTTTAAAATGTATATAATACGATAATATGTAATTTATCAAACTTTTCGTATTTTCAAAAATTTCGTGTTTTACAAAATTCTCGGTTTTTAAAAAATTCTCGAGTGTAAAAAATTTTCGTACTTTGAAAATTTTTGTGTTTCAAAGATTTTCATGTTTTCAAAAAAATTCGTGTTTCACATTTCGTATTTTCAAAAATCTCGTGTTTCAAAAATTTTCGTGTTTTCAAAATTTCTGTGTTTTAAAAAAAAATTTCGTGTTTTCAAAAATTCCGGGTTTTCAAAAAAAATTTCTTGTTCAAAAAAATTCTCGTGTTTTCAAAGTTTTCGTATTTCAAAAAATTCTCGTGTTTTCAAAATTTTGTGTTTCAAAAATTCTCGTGTTTTAAAAAAAATTGTGTTTCAAAAAGCTTCGTGTTTTAAAAAAAAATTACTCGAGTTTCAAAAAAAAAATTTTCTCCAATTTCAAAATTTTTGTGTTTTAAAAAATTCTCCTGTTTCAATCAGATCACGATTACATATTAAAATAAACTCGCATTTTTGAAAATTAAGACAACACGCGTTTAACGAGATACCAATTTTGGGCGTCGCGAGGGTGCTAATACCTTCCTCGCGCGTAACTAACTCCTGAACCCTATTTTTCTCTGAAATTTTGACGTAGACCTAAACTCAGCTCTTTTTTAAGAAAATCCAAAAAAAATGCTTTTTCTTTTAAAAAGAGGATTTATTAGGTGTCCGATCACACCTAGAAAAAAAAGATCGGTGGCGACTCCCTTTTTTTAGTAAAATCGAAAATCTGTTTTCAAATGTTCAATAACTTTCTCAATTAGCGCCCATACTAAAATTTTACGTCGCATCTGATGGCGACTCCACTGGGGAGATTTTTTTGAGAGTTGAGTCTCGAATTAAACGCGTGTTGTCAAAATTTTCAAACTCCTTGTTCAAATTAATATTTAGTCGTGATCCTTAAATTTTGAAAAGTCATGCATTTGCATCATGTTGTAAATATTTTTAACTTGTTTTATCGTTTTGTTTTTCAAATTCTAAGTTTTTACGGTTTTAGTTTTTTAGTTTTAAAATAAAACAACAAGGTTTGTGAGTTTCTCCTCACACACGTGCACTTGCATTTTGCATAACATGAGCTCTCTACCGGCCTCGTTAAGCTTAATTGGAAGTAAACACTATGCCTTCGTGAGTTAACTCGTCCCTCCCATGCAAGCTAGTGAATACTTAGGTTACATATGACTTATGCTTTCGTGAGTTATCTTGTCCCTCCGCATAGGCATAAGTAAATGTAATCCCTCGAATTGAGCTCGTGAGCCTATGATGAGCGATAATCGAGGCTCTGTACTAGCCTTAGTAGGCGACAGATGGACAATTAGAGTACCTTTTTAGAACCGAAACTGCATATAGTGAACCGTATGAGCCACCCGACTAGAGCCATGCCGAACCTTCGTCCGTTAATAGTTACCAAAATAAGTACATGGGAGAAACGCAACTTACCTTTTATTTCTTTAACATTTACACTTTTTTTGCAAGAGAATTAGGCCTGTTTAATAGAATTGGATCGGGTAGACTTTTTTGATGAGCATGTGGGGTAAGTTTATTTTGTAAAGTATGATGGGGTAAAACAAAAAAAACAAAAAACAAAAAAAGGGCAATAAAAAGTAGGCCGGTTTCATTAAAATGCATGATTAAATAGCTTAATTTGTTATATTTGCCATAGTTTTTCTCTGTTTATATTTGTTGTGATTACTAACCAAGGTTATTTGTCTTTATTTTTATTTTATCATGCATGATAGGCATCTTATTAGGAAGGTGTTCATTAGAGATTGGTTGCCAAAAACGGGTTTTTGATGGAGGAGTCAATTACACAAGTAACCGAGAAAAATGCCGTGGTTCGAGACTGATCTTTGAAAACCCAGAAAGCAAAAGGAGACAGTTTAAAGGAAGGATGTATCTCCAATCTTCCTGAGCATGTGACTATGAATGTTCTTCGGAATAACCTCGAAGACTTGACTAGGATCTGAAAACAGTGGGACTCAGACACTAGCGGCATCTTCACTGAAAAGTACTGGGATATAGCTCACTTGATCGCCGTCGACGTAGAGAAACAGTTGATTCAAGCCATGGTTCAATTCTAGGACCCAGCTTATTAATGTTTTACTTTCAATCAAGAAGATATGACTTTGACCATAGAAGAGTATGCCGCCTTGCTTCGCGTTGACAATGCACAATTCAGCAAGATATATGTGAAAGAGCCCAAACCAATGACCTTCAAGAAAAAGTTAATAAAGTTGACGGGAATGACTAATACATCAGCTGAAAAACAGATAAAAAAAAAGAACAAAGTCAATTGTGTTCTGTGGTTTTCTCTACGAGACTTAGCTCAAAACCATCCAGATATTGTGAAGAGAGTGGATCTGTTTGCTTTGGCCATTTACAGATTAATCGTCTTCCCAAAGGTCCTTGGGCACATAGAAGTTGCGGTAGTGGATTTCTTCGAAAAGTTAAGGCAAGGAATCAACCTCGTCCCAACTATCTTGGCCGAGACTTTTAAATCTCTAAGTAGTTATAGAAGGAAAGGGGAAAAACGTTTTATCGGATGCGCGCAGTTACTTAATGTTTGGATTCTGAGCCACTTCTGGAAAGTGGAGAGCACACCTTTCCACATGTTTTCAAAAACATTCTCTCCATTGGAAGCTTACCTTGGAAAAGATTGGCCGAAGATGTCACTGAACAGTATTGGGTTTCAGTTTTTCAGAACCTCCGCGCCAAAGATATAACTTGGAGAGCACCATGGATCCGTCCTTCGGTTCTATTATACAAGTGTGGATTTACTCGGATTATAGGGAGGAGTTGGATATGCTCCGTCAATGGTTCAAAGGTAGTTTGCTTCACGACAGTTCATACCAACTACCGAGAGATTGGCACAGTCTGAATTTGCTTTTACGGGTGAAGGTTACATGAAAAAAGTCTGAGATACTGCAAAGTCTTGGAAAGAAATTTACCTAATGGAGTTAGCTCTCTATGCTGATACTATCACTCAAGATTATGACATATGGAGACAACAACGAGTTAATAGTCAACAAATCTCGTCGACGGATTATACTTTCCAGAATCCTTTCTCAAAAGAAATACCGTCCGAGCTAGAAATGGTAAGACATGAATTTGAACGTAAAAAGGCCAAACTGTTACGAGATATTAATTCTCTTCAAGAGGAAAACTACCAACTGAAAGTCGATGTTCGAATTGAAAAATCCAGAACTGAGAAAGTCCAAAAAGAAGCTGAGATCATGAGAAATGACTTAAATGATCTTCATTTGGAAAATAAGAAATTAAGAGGCACTATAAGGATTAGTGGGCTGGGCAAATCATCAGTAGAATGGAAGGAAGAACTAAGCAACATCAAAGGTGAGATGGAATTCTGGAGAGGGAAAACGAAGAAGGAAGAGGAAAAAGCTGCGTGTGCTATGATAGAGTTAAGAAAGAAGAATGTTGAATACGAAACCGTGTCTTCAGAATTAATGACTAGTCAATCTGAGTGTCAAGAGCTAAGAAGGAAAATACGAGATTTAGAAAATACGTTGCAAGCTCATCAGCAACATTTGGACACTCTCCTAAAAACCTTAGAAGAAAAGAATGGTCATCATGACAGAGACATTCATGCCTACAAAAGAGCTTTCCAAGGAAAAAATATGCATCTCGACGCTTTGATCAATGAAATTCGTAAGGCGGCTGTGCAAATCGTGCAATTATCAGATGAAGCCGAAGCTCTCAGTTACCAATTCCCTCCGAGACAAGGATCAAGCATGTCAGAGTTCTTAGAACAAGTGAAGAAACAAGGCGATGTGGCTAGGAAATTTGTGTAACTGTTAAATCAAATATGGCAAAACGTTTTGTAATGGACTCTTTTGATTAATGAAATACCTAAGTATGGGGCTATCTTGAAATCAACACCAAATTCTTGCATATTTATTCATGACTAACATGTATTTTTCATTTATTCATTCATCCATTCATTTCATGTGCATATCACTCTAATCATTCACTGAGGCTAAAACCATACAATCCACAGTCGCAGAAAGATCAAGAAATGAGGTTTGCAGGAGCCTCAGGTCGAGAGTTGGAATGAGAGCCCATAGCGTATCCTCCTTTGTCAAAAACATTGACATCTGTAGGAATGATGTACCCAAGGCAAGATAATGCATGAAGCACGCTGCCATTAATTGAAAGGGGTCTTCAGAACGTCAGTATAAATGTTATTAACAAAGGAGATGATGCGATTAAAGATGTTTCAATGATACGCCCTTGTCCTCCTAGATTCGTTTTGAACAATTGGACTGTTATGGATCTTCTTGTAGTTTCTAAGTCCTCTCCAGAGTAATGCTCAATGTTAACTCTCTTTTTTGTGTGCCCCTAAGTAATAGTGGGATTCTTTTGTAAGAGCTTATGTTTGCTCTTTATCATTTAAATGAACATTAATGGAGATGCATTTTGTCATAGTCTTTTCATTCTTGTTAACTTCATAATTAATCCTTCTTCTCACAGCCTATCCTTACATGTACCTCATATCATGCCATAACATTATGTTTGTTTGGTTCCAATACTTTGATGCTCCTCTATAGTTTTCTTTTCCATTCACCTTTCAGGTGCTCAGATACTAACGACATGAACAATCCGTTACAAGTACTGAAATTAATTTTGAGAAAGCTATTTGTTTAGGAGAATTCGAAGCTGAGGAAAATGCTGAAGATTATGTATCATCTCCTGACTTACTAAGGATGGTAGAACAAGAAGATAAACAGATTTTACCCCATCAAGAATCTATTGAGATAGTAAATTTGGGAAATGAAGAAAAGAGACAAGAAGTGAAGATTGGGACTTCCATTTCAGAGAACACCAAACATGATTTGATTTCCTTGCTTCGTGAGTTCAAAGATGTATTTGCATGGTCGTATTAGGACATTACAGGTTTGAATGAGGATGTAGTGGTCCATAGACTCCCACTGAAACCAGAATGCAAACCCATTCAATAGAAGCTTAGACGAATGAGACCTAAAATGCTGTTAAAGATAAAAGAAGAAGTCAAGAAACAATTTGATACTAGCTTCCTACAAGTCTCCAAATACCTAAAATGGGTAGCTAACATAGTCCTAGTACCGAAGAAAGACGGCAAGGTATGAATGTGCATGGATTATCGCGATCTGAATCGAGCAAGTCCTAAAGATAATTTCCCCTTGCCACACATCGATACGTTGGTGGATAACACAGCAAAACATTCATTGTTTTCTTTCATGGATGGATTCTCGGGTTATAATCAGATAAAGATGGCTCCCAAGGATATGGAAAAAACTACCTTCGTAATGATGTGGGGGACATTCTGCTACAAGGTGATGCCGTTCAGATTAAAGGATGCTGGGCAACGTATCAGAGGGCAATGGTGATGCTATTCCATGACATGATGCACAAAGAGATAGAAGTCTATGTCGATGATATGATTGCGAAATCTCGAGGGGAAAGAGAGCATGTTGGGAACCTCAAGAAGTTTTTTGAAAGGCTAAGAAAGTTCCAGCTAAAGCTTAATCCAGCCAAGTGTACGTTTGGGGCTATCTCGGGAAAATTACTAGGCTTCATTGTCAGTAAGAGAGGTATTGAGGTTGATCCAGATAAGATAAAAGCCATACAAGAACTACCACCTCCGCGTACACAAAAAGAAGTCAGAGGATTTTTAGGGAGGTTGAACTACATCGCTCGATTCATTGCTCAACTTACAAACCAGTGTGATCTAATTTTTTGACTCCTTCGAAAACACAATCCTAGAGAATGGAACGAGGAGTGTCAAGTGGCTTTTGACAAAATAAAATAGTATTTGTCTAGCCCCCCGGTGCCAGTACTGCCAACTTCTGGGAGACCATTAATTTTGTATCTGACTGTGTTTGAAAACTCAATGGGTTATGTGCTGGGGCAACATGATGAGTCGGGGAAAAGAGAAAGGGAAATTTACTACCTCAACAAGAAGTTCACAGAGTATGAAGCAAAGTACCCGTCAATTGAAAAATTTTGTTGTGCTTTGGTCTGGGTAGTTCGAAGGGTTAGACAATATATGTTGTATCATACGACGTGGTTAATTTCTCTTGTACTTTTGATTATTTTTCTTACCCCTACCAAATCATCTCTCATTTGTTGAATTCTATCGATATTTAGATTGCCACCAATAACATTCGTATCTTTTCTAGGAAAAGATAAGTAGGCCTTGCTTTGATGATTTAATCTCGAATTTTTGTACTATTAATGTTTGGTATTAATATTTAGGTTAGATTAATCGATCTTTTATGAATCTTGTCAAATCTTTGATAATCTTGTAAAAACCTTGATACCAACCATTAATTCATGTGTAAATGTCATTTGAAAGATCGGATCTAGGTGAATCAGACCAAAATCAAGCACGAGGAACATTGATCAGACCCATGGTGAAAGGTGTGTGTTCTTTACCAAGTGAATTGGGACAAACTATTGTGGTTTAGGGCCACACGATCCTCCACATAGCCATGTGCACCTATAGATTTTAGGGACTTCGTGAACCACATGACCTCAGCCTGTTACACGGTCTGCCACACGACCGTATCTCTCCCTTCATCTCTTCCTTGAAAGCTTGCAACCTGGCGTCCATCTTTGCTTCTAGTTTCGTATCTAAGAAGGCCAGATGGCTTTGAATCTTTGAAATCTCTTGCTGTACGCCATTGACTTCCTTTTGCAGACGTATGGTAACCCCTTCCCTGACCATGAAGATGGTGCTTGCTCTAATACCCTTGATGTGGATTGAAATTATTGAGTAAGAATAAGAGAGATTAGAGAAAAGAGAAATGAAGAGAGGAGAAATTGTTGTGTATTTTTCTATATGCCTTTTCTAGTTCTCCATAACCAACATAAAAGAGGAAAATCAACCGGAAAGATGGTTCAAAAGTTTGTTACTAACAATAGAACCGTTGTTGACCAAAACACAACGCTTAAGTAAACTAATACTTATGCCCATACACCCCGTTTAAGCTAGCTTCGCTTCTTAATAAACTTGTATTGCTACTAAGCACCATTTTCATTAAAATAAAATGCACCATTTTTCATCATTTCGATTCTCGCCCATAACATCCTCTCGCTAAATAAGATACAAAAACAATTAACAAGTGCCCTAAGCTTACATTTTATAATTATTATAATGTAATATTTTCCTTTAATAATGAATAAGATCTTTATTATTATTTTCATCTTCGTTATCTTTGGAGATGTTGAATGTACAATCACAATAATTGGAAGGATTAGTCTTAGGTAGTAAGGGTAGCCACGAATTCTAACTAGTCTTTAAAAATTGTACATTGGGTCAATATATCTACATTCTATGTATATTGTAATAAGGCCATTTTTCCCGGGCCTATTTTTTCAAAAAAAATAAAAATCAATAAATAAAAATAAAGTCCTAGTACAAAGCCCAAAACCAGACCCAAATACCCTAAACCCGAATTACACCCACAAACAGACTTAAACAGAGACCTAAACCCATAGCCCAAAGCCTATGTGGCCTAAAGGAGCCTAAAATTTTCAGCAGTCAGGAAACCTAGGGTTTCCTAGAAACCATAGCACCGCAGCCTCGTGCCTTAGCTCCTTTTACGCCGTAAGCCAGGCCAAACGTCGTGCAGTAATCGCTGAAGCCCAATCGTTGCACCTATGCCACGCTTTCGGTCGCGCCAGGATTCGCGCCCGAATCACGAGCAATATCGCCGCTGCGATTCACGCGCGGATAATGCCTTCATCAGCGCCGGACTTTGCTTCGACCTGCAAAGAAAAAGGAAAGAATAACAGCAAAAAAAAGGAAGAAAAACAATCGGATCTTATATTTCTTTTTTCGTTTTTTTCGGGCTATATAAAGCCCCAAAAATCTGTAAAAGGGGGGATTACACACGAATATACACAAATACAAAGAGACACACGAAATACTGAAGAGAGAATATACGCAGTTTATAAAGCATCCAAGGTTTTCATTTTTGTTTTTTTTATTTATCGAATACTATTTTTTTTGTGTTATCGTTATTTTTTACTCATATATAATAGATATTTATTAAAATAAAAAAAGGAGAAAATTTTACCTTTTGGAAAATTTGTGGCCGGCGACGGTGGCAGACGTTGGATGGAGCCTCACCGGAGAAGGACCGTGAATCACCCTGGGGAAGGCTCTCAAATTTTTTTTGTGCTAAGGGGAGAAATGAAAATTTCAAGTTTATAGGGTTTTGGAACGGTGCCGTTTTGCACTAGGCCCTTAAGAGTCAAAACGACGCCGTATCGTCCCTGGCCCAACCCGATCCGACCCGCTCCATTCAAGACCCGCGCGTTTTCTCAAATAATGGGTCATTTATGCGTTGAATCCCTCCGATTTCTAACCCTTTTTCAATTTAGTCCAATCCGATTTTAATTATTTTTTCTTTAAATTTATTTTTGTTTCATTTTAGCCTCGCAAGAAGCGACACCGTTTTGTAAAAAGGCATAATTCCCTCATAAGTCCTTGTGGTTTAACATGTATTCTTATTTAGTCCTTATTATTCATTTTTATTGCTATTTAACCATTTTTTTATTTGATCCTTTTTATTTATTTTTTTAAAAAAACCCTTTTTATTTTATTTATTTTAAATTAATATTGTTTTAAATTATTTTATCATATTAAATATGTCATATTAATTTTATTATTTATTTCATTTTATAAATTTATATATATACTTTTTACTATCTTTATATTTAATTATTATATATATTATTTTATTTATTTAATAATTTAATAATTTTATTATTTATTACATTATATTTTGTATATTATTTAGTATTATATTATATCATATACTATTTTCTAAAAATTTTATTTTGGTATAAAGTTTATTTATATTTTATAACGTGTTTCATATATATTTTTAATATATTTATTCAAAATTATTATATATTATTATGTTTTATCTTTTATATATATTAAATTATATATTTATTATTTAGTTTTTTAATTGTTTTACATATATTGCTTTATATATTTTATTTGTTTATATAATGCCTTTTATTTATTTATTATTTTATGATTACTATAGTGTAGTTATTTTAATTGTGTTTTATATTGCATGCTATTGTATTATAATCGTTTTTTAATATTTGTGTATAATGTTCTATAAATGCAATGTTGTCACAAGGTTATTGTTTAAAATAAAAAAATCATTTTTGCAAAACTATTGTATTTTTAAAAGTTTTAAAATAAGGCAATGTTTTGGTATTTAGAAATTCGGGAAATAGTGCCCTAACGTACTGGGTTGCGATTTTTCGTTTGACTAAATAACTAAATACCCTTTTAACAAGTTTTATATATTATGAGATGACATTAATTATGAGGGTTTAAAAAAAATGTCGTGTCCTAACGTATTGGATGTGATGTTTATATTCCTTCGGAATAAAGAAATCTCAAGTTTTAAATAAAAAAAAACATATTGTTGGGAATTCAAGGTGTTGTGCCTTAACTTATTGGGTTCGACATTTTGCGTTTCGAGATAGGGATTTCCTAAAATAAAGACGAGCTTAATTTCAAAGTCATGAGGTGCTATACCTTAACTTCTTGAGTAAAGTACTTTATTCCTTTGAGATAGGTAAGTCTTGGTTTTCTTTCTAATAAAAGGATCATATTTTGTAATTTTCTTTATTTTCAACATTCGTACATGATCTTATCGATTTGGTACCAATTTTTGGGCGTTATGAGGGTGCTAACCCTTCCTCATACGTAACCGACTCCCGAACTCATTTTCTTGTTTTTGTGGACTAAAATTGTTTTTTTTAAATAAAACGTTTTACAAGGTGATCCAATCACACCTAAGTAAAAAAGGATTGGTGGCGGCTCCCGTTTTTGTTTTTAAAGTCGATCCCCATTTTCTAAAACTCGAATTTTAAAATGGTTTCGACATATATGAATGATAACCTTAAATATGATCACATATGAATGATAATCTTGCTATCCAAGAAAATGAATGTTTGAGAATTCTTCAAATTCATACAAGTGGCAGCCATGTTTTGGCTTGGGTGGTTGATGAATTTGCAGGTACTATTAATAGAAGAAGGAATCGATTTTAATAGCTCAATGATTTAAATAATTTTTTGTAAATAATTTAGTGACTAAAAATAATTAATGGTATAAATTATTCAAATTTAAAAAAATGATTGTTAAACTATTATTTTGGTGATGACAATCAATTTTGGTTTTTTTTTTTTCTTTAATTGGGAAGAGAATGGGGTTGCTTGACATCAAATCTAAGCTTTCATTTTGTAAAATAACACTCTTTCTACTAAATCAAGAGATTATTGACAATCAATTTTGATTTTAAGACCCTAACAAGAGATTTAACTACTACTGCCATTAATACTTATACTTAATGAATCATACTAAATAGATTTTGAAACAAGATAGAATCCCAGGACACAACAGTACTATACAAGCATGCTGGGTTTATCGTCATGGAAAACATAGGTTGAAAGCAAAAGGAGCAAAAAAACTTTTAATTTAAATCTTTGGCAACCATAATTGTATATTCCACCAACTGAAAAATAGAGTTGAGATTTTGTAATCCAACTACATTTCAATAGTGCAGGATCGTATGTATCTTCCATAGGTTTTGTTTTTTCCTCAACGGCATCCCTCCCGTCTCTGGGAACATCTTAGACGACTATCCATCCAACGGTCCCACCAGAACGATTCATCCCTTCCATTGCCCACCAACCATCGTCATCAATTGGAAATGTTGCTCATTCTGCAAATTTGTCATACCCTACCAATACCATCTTACTCCAATTAAGAGACCGAGGGCAACCACTTCAATGATTTTTAAGCATGTGTCGATTACTACTTGAAAGCATTTAGTCAATCTTCCTCTGAGTTGGGGTTTTGGTAGCTTTCTAGTTCAGATTCGAGTTTTATTATGCACAATTGTCATGTGTGATTTTCTTTTTAAAGATTATTGCACTGAAGTCTTGTTATGAGTAAATTCTATTCAGATTTATTCTGATTTAAGTTCGAATATATTTTAGCTTTTAGTTTATTGTCATGGATTTGAGTCGTACTAGTCGCGTTGGTTGTTTAGATTTTAATTTGTTAATTCACAGAATAAAATATAAATAATTAAATAAATAGCGGTTAAGATAATGGTTCAATGTCATGTATATTATTTGAATAAAATTAATAACATTTACACTGTTATAAAAAAAGACCAGAAGTATTTATTAATGCAATAATACAAAGTAACAAAAACTTGTATAGGACACTTATTAAATAATGAAAAATAACATAAAACACATTAGATTGCTATAACACCTCAAACATAGTATGACACGTAAAAGAGACACAAACATACGCTATGGATTGCTAGATGATATAGATTCTTAATTCCTTAATAAGAGGCTGAGATTGGATCAATGAGCAAAGAAGCTATCGCATCTTTTGTATTTTTCCCAACATGTGTGTACCCATCTCCATTCTTGTAAATGAAATCGAGGACCCTTGTAAGATTGAGAATTCGTGTAAGAACTGGCCCTGGAACAATTTTGGATATCTCACTAAATATCAATTCCTGGTTTATGTCTTTCCAAGCATTCTCCACTTGCTTCATCAATTCCCTACATGCTTCTTCTTCTGAAACCGCATGTTCTCTCATGTAGCATTCAACAGCCGATGCACAGTGCCCTCTCTCTTGCTCAAACTATATATTTATATTAGTTTTATTCATCAAACATAAGTTATTGAAAATACTCTTGCAAAATTCGAAAAAAGGTACCTTGTGTGAAGCAACATCATTCAAGAGACGAACAATAATGGAAGAAGCATCAATGATTTTAGGGTTGTTAGATGCCCAATTAAAAATCTCAGGTGTCACAAAATCTCCCATTCCAACAAAAGATGTGACAATTAACATGATATAACCAGCAGATACAATTGCGTTTCTCATATACTCCTTCATTGTTGGAACATAGTTTTCATTACACCATTTCGCCTCCACAAAAAAAGATTCGGACAATTGTTTAAACTATGAAAAGGGTAAAAAAAAAAAAAAAGTCATTACCTTTAAGTCATAATAAAATTTCAAATTTAGAGCACATATGTATCAACTTATAATCCTTCAAATATAAATATTTTTTTTTTATAAAATGGAATATGCTCATGTTGAACATATATCTATATTTAAGGATAACAAAATAACTCCTTGTGTCCTTGCCAACTCCACTTATATTCGACACTTTCCTTATATAATATATGAGGACAGGGTTACTAATTTTTATTATTTATGTAAAATCATTTAAAAATGAGATAAAGATACGAACTGTATTTTTCGCATATTTGATACGATATGATTTGCCTTGCTTAATCATTGTGTCCTCTTCTTCTCCATAAAAATCTAACAATGGCTTGTAAAATGACTTCATGTATTCTGGGAGTTGATCTATATAATCAACATCCCATCTGAAAAATCAATTAGAGAAAAGTTAAAAATTGATTTTTTTTTATACATGATCACATTAATTAATTGAATCGATTTAAAATTGAATCGTGCGTAAGAATAGAAGTTGCTAACCTCTGAATTGCATTCTTGAGGAGTTGAAGCTCTTCAAGCGTACCATATGCGTCATATGTGTCATCCATTATTGATGCCAAGACCAATGTTTTTACTGATATCTCCCTAGCAAAAGAGTATTGTGGCTCAAAATACGCTCCCATCATCCAAAAGTAACTTTCTACCAATCTATCTCGAACAAAAGGTAGTTTTGTAGGTAAGTCTAAACCTTTCCCCCACCTGAAACAAAACCCACATTAGCCTAACTATGTATAGTTCATTATTAATTAGGCATCAATTAGTCCTTTTAAATTAGGATAAACAATTAATGTTGAATGTTGAAGGAGTAATATATTGCCTTGAGATCTTGCTTAGCTGTTCCCTGTGTGAAATTTGTAACAAGTGGAAATCCAACTCTGCAAACTTCAACAGCATTTTGTTATGTGAAACATCGTCTCGGTAAATGGAAATGAATCGCCTAGCCTGCAACCTTGGCAAGCCCCTGCGGATGGGTTGGTATAGAGCATGGGAGACTAAGGCTGAAAGGGGATATTCGATAGTGCCAGCAGCTTTGGCTAAACCTAGATGAGTGGTGGTGAAACCAAGAGCTTCTTCAAGTATATCTTCCCATGCACACGTAAATGTGAAGCTTCGTATAATTCTAGTAAGCCTTTCACATCACTTGTTAAGGATATGTTAAAGTTCCTTCATCATCTTTGAGCTTGTTGAACCATTCTACTCAACCCAAAAAGATATTATTATATTAATCATTGTAATATAGAGAATTAAATCCAATATTGAAACTCTCAACAACAAAGTTTTGTAGGAAAAAGAAAAATATAACACGAAGAATTAACAAAGTTTTGTCGTCATCATCATAATATATTATTATAGGAAAATAAGTTACATGAAGCGACTTTTGTATGAATTTTAACCTTGGATCTCAACCCAAATTTCATATTGGATTGATTATTTATTTGTATTGATTATAAAGTAAAAATTTGAAAAATAATCATTTCAGTTTTTAACAATTTTGATCCGGTTGGATCATCTATTCAAGTTATCGATGAAGGAGCTGGAAGATTTTATTGAATCAAAACAGTTATTTTGTTGACCCTAATTAGCAGTAAAAAAAAAAAAAAAAACAAGATTTCACGTGAAAAATAGGAAGGAAAATGGACTCACCTGGAGGAGCACCAAATCCATTCTCTCTAAGCAATCGAAATTGAAGAGAAGTAGTCTCGAGAGTTTGGTCATCTTTATAGTCATGCTCATAAATATTGAGCAATACTTCTTCTATCTCTCTTTCAAAATGGTAACTCACACCTAACCTTTTGATTGTATCAATTAAACGCAATTTGTAGAGTAACTCATCATCCATGGCTACCTTAATCATCCTCCTTACTTCTTCTTTCAGTCCTTCATGTTGTAGTTTAGTTTTAGCATCAACGTTCTGAAAAATTGTAATGTAGTACAATACGAAATCAATATAAAGACGAAAACCTATTTACTCATGTGCAAACACTTGTATATATATGATTTAAGCTAAACAATATATTAACGACAGATATTTACTCATGTGCAAACACACGTATGTATCTAAACTCTTTACCGTTGTTAGAGATGAAAGGAAAATATCCCCCCAAATGTTAGGATGAAAGTTGGCTGAGGGACGTTTCTGGTTGGACATGGATCCACGACTTGAAGAAGGAAGCTTTGATGAAGACTTTTCGTTAGCTAGTAACTATGTATGTTGGAAACACTACGAAAGGAGATGAATTGGTGTGAGGCAAAGAGCTCCTATGTTGAAGTATTTATAGAACTTCCTCAACATGACATCTTGAAATTGAAGGGTAGGTTCCGGTAAAAATCAATAGGTATAATGCCTTATTAATTACTTTTTTAAAAAATCCAAAAACAATAGAAAGTTGTTAAAATTATTTTAAAAATTGTAAAACTTAAAAATATATTATAAATATTTTAAAATTCAAAAATATTAAAATAATTAATCATTGATTTGACATTTTATGTATATGTCCACATCAAGTAAAATTAATGTTTGTTAAGGTCGAATGACATCGGAGGAACTTTAAATTAACAGTTTGTTTTCCATTATTGTTATTCTAAAAGTTTCATTAAAGTTTTTCTTAATTATTTTATTTTGGGATTGTAATTATTTAGTATTTTTCTTGTTTTTATAACTTAGGTTTGAAATTATTTAGCTTGTTTATTTTAAGGCATAAGGTTTACTTAAACTCTGGTATTTGCATGCTTTTCAGTTTAGAAAGCCATCACTTTAACTGTTTTCTGTTGCTTTATAAATGCTTAAATGTTTTGACAAAAACTCTTTAAAACCTAGCTATTTTCTCAAAATTACACCTCATTGTAATTGAATTGTTTATTAAAGTCGGTTTAAATTAATGAATATTTTTTTTCTAAAAACAAAAGAGCGATTTTCATATGAATCCACTTAAGTAAAAAGTACAGCTTTACAGGATCACTTCGGTGATCGAATGTAACACCTTCGACTTAGCCGAAACTCCTAAGCCTGATCGGGAGTGTTACAGAATCACAAGTGGAGAGATAAATAATTTGCATTCAAGTTTTAAGTTGACATTGGCATTATTGCCAATGTAAGAGGATGTGGGTTCGAGCGAGCTAAAGCACATTGTTTTCCATTTGAAGGGTTGGGAAGGGACTATAAGTAATTTTAAGCATTATATCAAAATTTAAATTAAATTATAAATAAACAATGTTAAAATATTAAATATCCATATAATCACCATTTAAATTAAAATTTTAAGAAATTTTGTAAAACTATGTAAAATTAGATATAATGACTTTTTGTCCTCTAACTTTACAAAAAAAATAGACGTCATTTTGACCCTTTATTTAATTTTTTTTTTTTTGTCTATTTTAGCTTTTAAACTTGACAAAATAAATGCAATGTTAACTTTTTCATTTATTTTGGGTTGATTTGATAGAATAAATGTAAGTTCGAGGGTTAAAGAGAGGCGAAAAAATAAATGGAGGGTAATTTTTTTTTGGTAATATTGGAGTGCTAAATAAGTCATTATACTAAATTAATTCAATCAATTAAAAGTATAACTAAATTGTAAATAAATTTTTTTATATGTAATTGAATCACAATTGAAGTGATAAATAATTTGCATTCAAGTTTTAAGTTGACATTGACATTATTGTCATTACAGGAGGATGTGAGTTTGGGCGAGCTGAAATGTGTTATCCTCCTTCCTTTTAAGGATTGAGAAGGGACTATAGGTAGTTTTAGGTATTATATAAAAATTTAAATTAAAATTTAAATAAACAATGTTAAAATTTTAAATATCTATATAATCACCATTTAAATTAAAAATTTGAAAAAACATTGTAGAACTATGTAAAACTTAGGCATAATAATTTATTTTGCCTCAAACTTTATAAAAAAAAGTTATTTTGACCCTTTATTTAATTTCCTTTATTTTAGCTCTTAAACATGATTTTTTTTGTCAAATCAACCCAAAATGAATGAACACATTAACGTTTGTTAACTTTATTGATGTGACATATATGTGGATGATATGTCAACATTTAATTAATTAAAAATTAAATAATCAAAACATTTTAAAAGTTATTTTAACTTTGTTACTTTTTAAAAATATTTTAAGTTATAAAAATAAAGTTAGTTCCTAACATTTACTCATTTTGTCATGTTAGTTTTTTTTTTTTTTCCTTTTGGATCACTTTGGTCCCTCAACATTTAAAATGTGAAATTGCTTCTTTTTTTTTTTTTTTATGAAAAATTTGATTGAATTGTTTAAATTTTAACGACATTTGCAACTTTTATGAATTTATATGTTTAAAACATTTTTTTTACTTGAATATGAATAAACGTTAAGAGCAAAATTTATCACTACACCTATTTTACTTAAATATGTTTAAAACCTTTTTTTCCAAATATGTTAGGGGAAATATTTATATTTATAAATATGTTTTCAATAAAATTTTTTTTCCAAAATTGTTTTAAATTAAAATATATAAAAACTATTCAAAACCTTATAGAAATAAGTATCTTTAAATTTAAGCAAATTTATACATTACTTAAATAAAAATTTATTCTATAATTTTTAAAACTAATATTTTTAAACTTCATTATAAAAAGAATAAAATAATTAGATATTTTTAATTTATATACATAATGCAAATTAGTATATATATTATAAAGCTTAAGATTATTATTGATGTAAATAATTTAAAATGACGATATTTGGCACTGTAAATTAATGTTACGTGCATGGTCAAAACTATTTTTAATTTAATGCACTTTTATTAATATAATTATAAATAAAATGAAAATCATGTTTACTATTTTTAAAAGGAAAATGTCTAAAACATTTTTTTTATAGAACTACTTTTTAATTAAAATTATATTAATTAAAACAGTTCAAAAGAATTTTAAATTAGTTTTAAAAAAATTTCTAATCGTATATATTATATATATTACAAATCATATATATATATATATATATATATTATTATGTTATGTTATATCATAAGGTAGTCTTAAAGCTCAAACTTGATGTGTACAATTTTTTAATTATTTTTTCTTAACAATTTTAAATAAATAAAATTTAAAATTATAAGTAAAATTTGAAAAGGTTAGATTTTAAAATTTTATCTAAATTCTTTAGTTAAGAAAATAAAAATATATAAAATTCTTATAAAATAAATTATATTACCATTGTAAGCACTAAATTTTGCCGGCTTAATTATGGGTTTATTTTTCTTTTTTAAAAAAATTAAAAATTTTACATTTTAACCCTAAACTTTCCTAAAATTACATTTTAGCCCCAAAACTTTTCAAAATTACAATTTTACCCCTCAATCTTTCTCAAAATTATACTTCGACCCCAATAGTTTTACTACATTTACATTTTAGTCCTTCTGTTAGAAAATCTCCAAAAATCTGGCGGATTTGGGCACCTACCTTCCGTGATTTCCGGCCACCAGCCTAAGGGATGGCCTCCCTTCCCCCTATCCACCTGCTACCTGCAAAAAAAAAAACTATAAAAGAGGGATTTTCCCAAAAAATAAACCCCCCAACATTTTGAAAAAAAAAACCACGAAAAAGAGAAAAAAAAGAAAGAAAAAGAAGAGAAAAAGAGAGGGAAGAAGAGAGAAGGAGAAGAAGAAGAAAGGAAGAAGGCCGACACCGGTGAAGGAAGGCGACCACATGGCGACATTTTGGAGAAGAAGAAGAAAGGAGAAGAAGAAGAAGAAGAAGAAGAAGAAAAAAGAAAAAAAGGAAAGAAAAAAAAAAAGAAAAAAAGGAAAAAAGAAAGAAAAAAGAAAAGCAAAAAAAATATCGGTCAGGTCAACTGACTCGACCCTAACCCGCTACTCCGACCCGAGTCCAAGAGAAAAAAAAAACAAAAGCAAAAAAAAAGAAGAAGCAAGCCCAAAAAAAGAGAAAGGAGCCCCAAAAAAATAGCCCAAGCAAAAAAGGAACGCAGCCAAAAACCCAATACCAATTCACCCTGTGCCAAAGAGACCAGGCCCATTTTCAGAAATTTAACTTATGCCCAACAAAGAAAAAAAAAAAAAGAAAAAAAAAAAAGAAGAAAAAGGGAAAAGGGAAAAAAAAAAAGAGAAAAAATAGACCGGATAGTGTATCTCGTTCTTCAAGCCCGTAATTTTGAGATTTTCGGTAATTTTCTTTTTACCCACTTGTAATTTATTTCGTATATTTTCATGACATTTTGTTTTAATATTATTGGAAATTTTTTAGCATTTTTGTATTATTATTACTACTATTATTATCATTTGTTTTTTATTACATTCACATCTACATTCGTTTTCTTCGTTTTGCACTATGTTATCAAACAAAACACCTTGTGTAAAATCATCATATTTCGCCTAAAAGATTTTAAAATAAGCCAATGTTTTGTATTTAGAAATTCGAAAAATGGTGCCCTAACGCGCTGGGTTGCGATTTTCCGTTTAACTAAATAACTTAACATCCTTTTAACGAAGTTTCATGAATCACGAGATGACTTTGATTACGAGAGATTAAAACATCGTGTCCTAACGTGCTGGATGTGATATTTATATCTTTTCGGGACAAAGAAATCTCAAATTTTGACTCAAGCCTTTTCTTAAATTCAATCCTATACGATGCGTTTTGTAAAATTACTATACTCCACTTAAAGGTTTTGAAATAAAGTCAATGTTTTGTATTTAAGAACTCAGGGAGTAGTGCCCTAACGTGCTGGGTTACGATTTTCCGTTTGACTAAATAACTAAACATCCTTTTGGTAAACTTCGTAAAATCATGAGATAGTTTTGATTACGAAGGTTTAGAATACCATGTCCTAACGTGCTGGATGTGATGTTCGTGCCCTCTCGGAATAAAGATATCTCAAAAATCCTAATACCTTTTAAAAGACTCGTATTTTAAAACATTTTCAAACTTCCGACATCAAGACATTAATTAATCATTTTGGTACCAATTTTGGGCGTATCGAGGGTGCTAACCCTTCCTCGTGCGTAACCGACTCCCGGACCCGATTTTCAAAACTTCGCAGACCAAAAACATAGTTTTAGTAAAGACAAAATGTTTTATTAAAATAAAAGTGATCCGATCACACCAAATAAAGGTCGGTGGCGACTCCCTTTTTATTCCTATTTTCAAAACCAAAGTCGAACCCCTTGTCGTTTTCCAAAAAATGGTTACGACAATACATAATAAGATTTGGACTTAGGACACATGAATTTTTAAATTTTTAATTTAATCATTTTAACCAAAGCCTTAGTTGATTTTAATATAATTTTTTATAAACATATATTTTATTTACTTTTTCAGCCACATTGTGATTATGCTACAATTTTGATAATTTGTAATGTATTAAAAATTTCTTAACTTTTTTAGTTTAATTGAATTTGGATTAATATTATAAATAATTAAGAACCTCATGTGATGGTCTAATAGTTAAAGGTATTGATCATTTAAAGTATGACTTGGGTTGAGTGTGGCTTGGATCTGAGTCGTACTAATCGGTTGGTTGTTTGGATTTTAACTTGTTAATTCACAGAAAAAATATAAATAATTAAATAAACAGTGGTTAAGATAATGGTTGAATGTCATGTATATTATTTGAATAAAATTAATAACATTTACACTGTTATAAAAAAAAGACCAGAAGTTTTTATTAATGCAATAATACAAAGTAACAAGTAAGACAAAAACTTGTATAGGGCACTTATTAAATAATGAAAAATAACATAAAACACGTTAGATTGCTATAACACCTCAAACATAGTATGACACGTAAAAGAGACACAACCATACGCTATGGATTGCTAGATGATATAGATTCTTAATTCCTTAATAAGAGGCTGAGATTGGATCAATGAGCAAAGAAGCTATCCCATCTTTTGTATTTTTCCCAACATGCGTGTACCCATCTCCATCCTTGTAAATGAAATCGAGGACCTTTGTAAGATTGAGAATTCGTGTAAGAACTGGCCCTGGAACAACTTTGGATATCTCACTAAATATGAATTCCTGGTTTATGTCTTTCCAAGCATTCTCTACTTGCTTCATCAATTCCCTACATGCTTCTTCTTCTGAAACGTCATGTTCTCTCATGTAGCATTCAACAGCCGATGCACAGTGCCCTCTCTCTTGCTCAAACTATATATTTATATTAGTTTTATTCATCAAACATAAGTTATTGAAAATACTCTTGCAAAATTCGAAAAAAGGTACCTTGTATGAAGTAACATCATTCAAGAGACGAATAATAATGGAAGAAGCATCAATGATTTTAGGGTTGTTAGATGCCCAATTGAAAATTTCAGGTGTCACAAAATCTCCCATTCCAACAAAAGATGTGACGATTAACATGATATAACCAGCAGATACAACTGCGTTTCTCATATACTCCTTCATTGTTGGAACGTAGTTTTCATTACACCATTTCGCCTCCACAAAAAAAGATTCGGACAGTTGTTTAAACTATGAAAAAGGAAAACAATTAAAAAAAATAAAAGAAAGTCATTACCTTTAGGTCATAATAAAATTTCAAATTTAGAGCATATATGTATCAACTTATAATCCTTCAAATATAAATATTTTTTTAATAAAATGGAATATGCTCATGTTGAACATATAGCTATATTTAAGGATAACAAAATAACTCTTTGTGTCCTTGCCAACTTCACTTATATTCGACACTTTCCTTATATAATATATGAAGACAGGATTACTAATTTTTATTATTTATGTAAAATCATTTAAAAAATGAGATAAAGATACTGAACATACGGCATTTTTGCATATTTGATACGATATGATTTTCCTTGCTTAATCATTGCTTCTCTAATTCTTCTCCATAAAAATCTAACAATGGCTTGTAAAATGACTTCATGTATTCTGGGAGTTGATCTATATAATCAACATCCCACCTAAAAAATCAATTAGAGAAAAGTTAAAAATTGAATTTTTTTTTATACATGATCACGTTAACTAATTGAATCGTGTGTAAGTATAGAAGTTGCTAACCTCTGAATTGCATTCTTGAGGAGTTGAAGCTCTTCAAGTGTGCCATATGCGTCATATGTGTCATCCATTATTGATGCCAGAACCAATGTTTTTACTGATGTCTCCCTAAAGAGTATTGTGGCTCAAAATACGCTCCCATTATCCAAAAGTAACTTTCTACCAATCTATCTCGGACAAAAGGTAGTTTTGTAGGTAAGTCTAAACCTTTCCCCCACCTGAAACAAAACCCACATTAGCCTAACTATGTATAGTTCATTATTAGGCATCAATTAGTCCTTTTAAATTAGGATAAACAATTAATGTTGAATGTTGAAGGAGTAATATATTGCCTTGAGATCTTGCTTAGCTGTTCCCTGTGTGAAATTTGTAACAAGTGGAAATCCAACTCTGCAAACTTCAACAGCATTTTGTTATGTGAAACATCGTCTCGGTAAATGGAAATGAATCGCCTAGCCTGCAACCTTGGCAAGCCCCTGCGGATGGGTTGGTATAGAGCATGGGAGACTAAGGCTGAAAGGGGATATTCGATGGTGCCAGCAGCTTTGGCTAAACCTAGATGAGTGGTGGTGAAACCAAGAGCTTCTTCAAGTATATCTTCCCCATGCACACGTAAATGTGAAGCTTCGTATAATTCTAGTAAGCCTTTCACATCACTTGTTAAGGATATGTTAAAGTTCCCTTCATCATCTTTGAGCTTGTTGAACCATTCTACTCAACCCAAAAAGATATTATTATATTAATCATTGTAATATAGAGAAATTAAATCTAATATTGAAACTCTCAACAACAAAGTTTTGTAGGAAAAGAGAAATATAACACGAAGAATTAACAAAGTTTTGTCCTCATCATCATAATTAATTTATTATTATAGGAAAATAAGTTACATGTAGCGTCTTTTGTATGCATTTTAACCCTGGATCTCAGACTCAGATTTCATATTGGATTGATTATTTATTTGTGTTGAATTATAAAGTAAAAATTAAAAAAAAATTCATTTCAATTTTTAACAATTTTGATCGGGTTAGTTTTCGATGAAGGAGCTGGAAGATTTTGTTGAATCAAAACAGTTATTTTGTTGATCCTAATTAGCAGTCAAAAAAAAAAAAAACAAGATTTCACGTGAAAAATAGGAAGGAAAATGGACTCACCAGAAGGAGCACCAAATCCATTCTCTCTAAGCAATCGAAACTGAAGAGAAGTAGTCTCGAGAGTTTGGTCATCTTTATAGTCATGCTCATGAATATTGAGCAATACTTCTTCTATCTCTCTTTCAAAATGGTAACTCACACCCAACCGTTTGATTGTATCAATTAAACGCAATTTGTAGAGTAACTCGTCATCCATGGCTACCTTAATCATCCTCCTTACTTCTTCTTTCAGTCCTCCATGTTGTAGTTTAGTTTTAGCATCAACGTTCTGAAAAATTGTAATGTAGTACAATACGAAATCAATATAAAGACGAAAACATATTTACTGAAGTGCAAACACTTGTATATATGTGATTTAAGCTAAACAATATAATAACGACTGATATTTATTCATGTGCAAACACACTTATGTATCTAAACTCTTTACCGTTGTTGGAGATGAAAGGAAAATATCCCCCCAAATGTCAGGATGAAAGTTGGCTGAGGGACGTTTCTGGTTGGACATGGATCCACGACTTGAAGAAGGAAGCTTTGATGAAGACTTTTCGTTAGCTAGTAACTATGTATGTTGGAAACACTACGAAAGGAGATGAATTGGTGTGAGGCAAAGAGCTCCTATGTCGAAGTATTTATAGAACTTCCTCAACATGACACCTTGAAATTGAAGGGTAGGTTCCGGTAAAAATCAATAGGTATAATGCCTTATTAATTGCCTTTTTTTTTAAATCCAAAAACAATAGAAAGTTGTTAAAATTATTTTAAAAATTGTAAAACTTAAAAATATATTATAAAGATTTTAAAAATTCAAAAATATTAAAAATAATTAATCATTGATTTGACATTTCATGTATATGTCCACGTCAATAAAATTAACTTTTGTTAAGGTCGAATGACATCGGAGGAATTTTAGATTTGTAGCTCGTTTTCCGTTATTGTTATTCTAAAATTTCATTAAAGTTTTCTTAATTAATTTATTTTGAGATTGTAATTATTAAGTATTTTTTCTTGTTTTTATAACTTAGGTTTGAAATTATTTAGCTTGTTTATTTTAAAGCATAAGGTTTACTTAAACTCTAATATTTGCATGCTTTTCAGTTTAGAAAGCCATCACCTTAACTGTTTTCATTGCTTTACAAATGCTTAAATGTTTTGACAAAAACTCTTTAAAACCTAGCTGTTTTCTCAAAATTACACCTCAATAATATTGTAATAGAATTGTTAATTAAAGTCGGTTTAAATTAATGAATATTTTTTTTTCTAAAAATAAAAGAGCGATTTTCATATGAATCCATTTAAGTAAAAAGTATAGCTTTACAGGATCACTTCGATGATCGAATGTAACGCCTTCGACTTAGCCGAAACTCCTAAGTCTGTTCGGGGGTGTTACAGAATCACAAGTGGAGAGATAAATAATTTGCATTCAAGTTTCAAGTTGACATTGACATTATTGCCATTGTAGGAGGATGTGGGTTCGAGCGAGCTAAATCGCATTGTTCTCCATTTGAAGGGTTGGGAAGGGACTATAGGTAATTCTAAACATTGTATCAAAATTTAAAGTAAATTATAAATAAAAATGTTAAAATATTAAATATCCATATAATCACCATTTAAATTAAAATTTTAAGAAACTTTGTAAAACTATGTAAAAATTAGGTATAATGACTTTTTGCCCTCTAACTTTACAAAAAAAAAAAAGAAGGTCATTTTGACCCTTTATTTATTTTTTTTGTCTATTTTAACTCTTAAACTTGACAAAATAAATGCAATGTTAACTTTTCCATTTATTTTGAGTTGATTTGATAGAATAAATGAAAGTTTGAGGGTTAAAGAGAGGTGAAAAATAAATGGAGGTATTTTTTTTTTTGGGTAATGTTGGAGTGCTAAATAAGTCATTATACCAAATTAATTCAATCAATTAAAATATAACTAAATTGTAAATAAACTTTTTATATGTAATTGAATCACAATTGAAGTGATAAATAATTTGCATTCAAGTTTTAAGTTGACATTGACATTATTGTCATTCTTGGGAGGATGTCGTTTGAGCGATTTGAAATGTGTTATACTCATTCCTTTTAAAGATGGAGAAGGGACAATAAATAGTTTTAGACATTATATAAAAATTTAAAATAAAATTTAAATAAACAATGTTAAAATATTAAATATCTATATAATCATCATTTAAATTAACATTTTAAGAAACATTGTTGAACTATGTAAAACTTAGGCATAATGATTTATTTTGCCCTTAAACTTTATAAAAAAAAAGTCATTTTGGCCCTTTATTTAATTTCCGCTTATTTTAGCTCTTAAACATGATTTTTTACCAAATCAACCCAAAATAAAGTTAGTTCCTAACATTTACTCATTTTGTCATGTTAGTTTTGTTCCCTTTTGGATCACTTTGGTCCCTCAACATTTAAAATGTGAAATCGCTTTTTTTTTTTATAAAAATTTGATTGAATTGTTTAAATTTTAATGACATTTGCAACTTTTATGAAATTTATATGTTTAAAATATTTTTTTACTTGAATATGAATAAACGTTAAGAGCAAAATTTATCACTACACCTATTTTTACTTAAATATGTTTAAAACTTTTTTTTCAAATATGTTAGGGAAATATTTATATTTATAAATATGTTTTCAATAAAATATTTTTTCCAAAATTGTTTGAATTAAAAATATATAAAAACTATTCAAAACCTTATAGAAATAAGTATCTTTAAATTTAAGCAAATTTATACATTACTTAAATAAAAAATTATTCTATAATTTTTAAAACTAATATTTTTAAACTTCATTATAAAAAGAATAAAATAATTAGATATTTTTAATTTATATACATAATGCAAATTAGTATATATATTATAAAGCTTAAGATTATTATTGATGTAAATGATTTAAAATGACAATATTTGGCACTGTAAATAAATGTTACGTGCATGGTCAAAACTATTTTTAATTTAATACACTTTTATTAATATAATTATAAATAAAATGAAAATCATGTTTACTATTTTTAAAAGGAAAATGTCTAAAACATTTTTTTACAGAACTACTTTTTAATTAAAAATTATATTAATTAAAACAGTTCAAAAGAATTTTAAATTAGTTTTTTTAAATTTTTCTAATCGTATATATTATATGTATTACAAATCATACATATATTATTATATTATGTTATATCATAAGGTAGTCTTAAAGCTCAAACTTGATGTGTACAACTTTTTAATTATTTTTTCTTAACAATTTTAAATAAATAAAATTTAAAATTATAAGTAAAATTTGAAAAGGTTAAATTTTAAAATTTTATCAAAATTCTTTAGGTAAGAAAATAAAATATATAAAATTCTTATAAAAATAAATTATATTACCATAAATATAAAATTGTTTAATTATCATTAATAATTAAAGTTTTACCATTGGATATTTTAAAAAAATCATCCTTATAATTTATTTTAAATTTAAAATTTTTTATGTATTTCATTAAATTTAAAAATTATCATAAAGTATTCATTATTTAATTTGGATTTAAGATAACAAGATATATAAATTTTAATTTTAAAAATTTTAAAATAAATCTATATAAATGTCCATAATTCTTGTATAAAACTATTTTAAAGAATAGTGTTTTCATTTCTTTATTTTTCACATACCATTTTTATATTTACCAATAGTTGAGGCCCAGTCGGGAGACGTTTCGGCATATATTCCTACTAATGTGATTTCCATTACAGATGGACAAATATTCTTATCCGCCGATCTATTCAATGCTAGAATCAGACCTGTTATTAATGTAGGGATTCTCGTATTTAGAGTAGGGTCGGCAACTCAAATTAAAGCTATGAAAATTGGAATTGGCCTAATTCGCCGAATTAGAAGCCTTTGCACAATTTGCTTCTGATCTCAATAAAGTTACTCAGAATCAATTGGCACGAGGTCAACAATTACGTGAATTGTTTAAAGAATCCCAATAAGTTTCTCTTACGATGGCAGAACAAATAAGTACTATTTATACCAGAACAAATAGTTATTTTGATTCATTAGAAATTGGACAAGTAAGGAAATTTCTTGTTGAGTTACGAATTCTTACTTTCTTTTTTTTCTATGTGTCATCTATGCTTTTAACTTTTTTTAGCATTAAATTAAAAATAAAAGGTATTTTATCGCACCGGAAAGAAATTAGTGCATAAATATATTACAAGAAATTAGTGCATAAATATATTACTCCACTGCGGCCTCTGCCTTGCCTGCCACCACCACTGGCCACTGCCTCTGCTCCACCGTGCATTTGCATTTGCAGAAATGATAGCAAATAATATAAAATTTAGACTAAAACTTTGTAAAATGGCTATAAGAGCCATTCAAAAAACGATTGTAAATTTTTTTTTTAACGAAAGGATTGAATACAACCGATTGGAATACAAAGAAAACCGAGATTGAATACAAAAAAAAAAAAAACATAGAGAATCAAGCAAATAGGAAAGAAAATCAAATCTATTCAAATGTTTTTTCTTTCTTTCTCTTCATTCCTTTTTATATACAATATAAGATATATAAATACAAAATAAAAATAAAAATAAAAAATAAAAAATGCCTTTTTTTTTTCTTTGTTGTCGAGAACCGAAAGGTCCCTTCACCTTTTGGCCATTTTGGCCTTTTGTTGCTAAAAAGAACCCCAGATTTAGAACCGAGGAGTCAAAAGGAGTCGAAAGGTCTCCTTTTTTGAAAGTCCGGTTGCCACACATGGTGGTGGCGGCCTTGGCGACCGTGATCGGTTGGCGGCTAATGACTGGAGCCTAGCCAGATTTCTCATCAGACCAGGGGGAGAGAGAGAAGAGAGAGGAGTTTTTTTGTGTTTTTTTAAAGAAGGAATGAAAAATGAAGTTTTTTTTTTTTTAAAAATGGCTTAAATAGGCAAATGAAAACGGCGCCGTTTCACCCCCCTTTGCGCCTCAAAACAACGTCGTTTAGGGGCGACCCGAAATCCGACCTGCTCCAGGGGAAGGATTTTTTTTATTAATGGGCTATTTTGCTTTAGGCCCTTTCGATTTTTTATTATTTTACAATTAAGTTTCTTTCATTTTTAATTTTTGCCCTATAATTTATTTCGATTTCAATCTGGTACACCTTGAAGCTGTGCGTTTTGGAGGTGAGAATTATTTCCAACTTTGGTCCCTCCTAGTTATTCGTGACGTTTAAATTGGTCCTTTTTCTTTCTATTTATTTTGATTTGCCCCGAATCTTTGTTTTAAAATTCAATTTAGTCCTTTTCTTGGTTATTTTAGTTACTTTATTATTAAATTAATTAGTTTAATATTAATACTATTATTATGCTTTCTTTTTGAATTTACTTATTTATTTTATTATCATATTACTAAATTAATAAATTTTACAATATTATTATTATATATTTATTTTCCTAGTTTTTATACACATACTTATCTTTTTTAATCTATTTATATCCTTTTATATAATTTTAAAATTTTAGTTTTTTATTTATCTTATTATTCTATTATTATTCATATCATCATTATTATTATTAATATTGTTATTATTATTAAATTATTTTGCATCATATTTATTTACGTAACATTAGGTTTTTAGCTTCAATTTTTTTAGTTTGTTATTCTTATTATTTGTCATTTTTCTTCTGGCTTGTTTATTTTATTTTATTTCTGCTCTTCATATTTTCATTTACATTAACATACTTATTATTCTGTCATGCACACAAACATTTCACAACAAAATCGCGTCACATTTTACGCGATGAATTAAAAAATTTTGTTTTTGAAAATAAGCTATACTCCATGTTTTTAAAAAATCGAAAGGTCGTTCCCTAACTTACGGAGTTTCGACTTTCTCGATAAATCCGAATCAACGAACATTTTGAAACTTCTAAGTAATCTCAGGAATTACAAAAAGATCGTGTTCTAACTTACAGAATATGGTTTCTTTCTAAGACCGAGATAACCAAACATCTTTCAAAGTAATTTTTTTTTGCGTTTATTCTCGTATCGAAAATATAAGACATTGTGTCCTAACTTACGGGATGTAATTCTCTTACTCGATTAACATGGAATATGCCCCTTTCTCGGAAAAATTTCAATATTTTTACAAAGGATCGTATTTTTAAAATCTTTTCAAATTTTCAACTTTCGACACTAAAGGCACCAAGTAATCGACTAGGTATCAATTTTAGGGTGTCCCGAGGGTGCTAATTCTTCCTCGTGCGTAACCGACTCCCAAACCTGTTTTCTGGATTTTGTAGACCAAAAATCATCGTCTTGATAAATTTAAACTTTTATTAGAATGATTAAACTACGAGGTGATCCGATCACACCTAAATAAAAAGGATTGGTGGCGACTCTCATGTTCGTTTTCTTTTTCAAAATCAAAGTCGACCCCTTTTTCAAAAAAATGGTTTCGACAGCTTGGCGACTCTACTAGGAAACCAAATACAAGAGTTAAGCCACAAGTTGATTATTTTTTGTGTTTTGTCAAAAGTTGAAAAATTGGTTTAAATTTATGATCCTTTTGTTGCATTTCATCCGTCTTTTTATGGTCTTTGTCATAATATGTTTGCTTTATCGGTCTGAGCCTTTCTATATATCTCGCATATTGCATCGCATAAATTGGTCAATTTTACCCTTTTAAATGGGAGTGAGAAACTATTCCTTCATGAGGTCTTCACCTCGTATAGGATAGTGGGTCGCTTTTGGGATACATTCGTACCTATGTCTTCGTAAGATTTTCATCTTCGTATAGCCATAGGGAAATGTATTCCCCTGAACTGAACTAGGTCCATATGAGCCTATAATGGGGGATGATCGAGGAATCTATCGGTTTAGGTACCTTTTCTTTAGAACCGAACCGCATATAGTAAGCTCTAAGAGCCCACCATAGGTAGAGCCATACCAACTCTAGTGGTTACCCGAGTAGGTGTTTTATTTATTATTCCTTGCTTGCTTTAAGTTGTGTATGAAATACTAACTTGTTTGTTTTTACTTTGATTGTAACTGCATGGCATTTTCATCACAAAAAGGTGTTGATTCACGTTTGGTTACTAAATAGATAACTTGTCATGGAAAAGGGTTTCTGATAAAGTGGAGGATAATGCGGTCGTCCGGATATGGGCTGAGACAACGTAGCAAGAGAAGGGTGATAGTCTTACAGAGGGGTATGCATTAGAGTTATGGGATTTTACTCGTATCAGCATAACCCAAAATAATCTTCAAGAGATGAAAGAAATATGAGATCAATGGGATGATGAGATCTAGCAACTATTTTACTGTAATTATGGTGATTTGCCTTATTTACTCGATATCAAAGTGGACAAGCATTTATTCCAAACTCTCACCCAGTTTTGGAACCCTGCCTATAGTTGTTTTACTTTTGGAAAGGCAGATTTGGTACCTACTGTGGAAGAATACACGACCTTACTCTGTTGCTCGAAGATTCAAACTGACAAGGCCTATTCTAGAGCTGCCATGTCCCGACGTTCTTAAAAAGCTGATGAACATCACGGGGATGAGCGAATAGTGGGTTGCAGCTCGAATCAAGCAGAAAGGTAATAGTAATTGCATTCATTGGAGAAATTTGAGAGATTTGATCCTAGCACATTCTGATGTGAAGAAAAGGGTTGATGTTTTCGCATTAAGAATTTACGGATTGGTTATCTTCCCTAAAGCTTTAGGGCATATAGATGACGCGGTCTTCGATTTATTTGACCGACTTGATAAAGGGTCACATTCATTCCTGCAATTTTGGCCTAAACTTTCAGATCCTTGAACGCATGCCGAAGAGCGGGTGAAGGGAGATTCATCGGATGCGCACAACTCTTACTAGTGTGGTTTCACAGCCATTTTTGGAAAATGAAAAAGGTCTCATATCGAATCTTCTCCGAAAACTATTCTCCGCTGAAAGAGTTAGTGGCACTGTAACACTCCTAACCCGTATCCGTCGCAGAATTAACGTTACGAGGCATTACCGGTCATACCACAGTTCATACATAAAATCATTACTTTTCTCAACTCAAAGTTTAATCATATTAATGCTCATAACTTAATCAAATATCGAGTCTTAAAAATCATAGCAATCATAACATTTCATAATTAATCATATTTTAGCATATATCGAAACATATCATATATAGAACACATAACAAAACATCTATTTCATTAGTTGGATATCAATCTATTATTATCAAGCTTTCGCGCATGTACAAATTAGACATTAAACAAATCATATTTCAATACTAAATTGCTCATTCATTTATGCGGCATTGGTGATATAAAACATGACCAAACATACTTAATTTATCATTTCACCATGCGTGTATTTCCTAATGTCAAAGCTATGTCTAAATATTTTTACCAAATCAATAATAAAGTCCAATGCAAAGCTATCCATAATAACATTATAGGCTAACCGCCATATCAAAATTTATACACATTTAGCAAATCCATTTCCTTATTTGTTCGGCTATCAAGGTTAACCACATAGAAAATACAAATTTTGCCATTTCCTAATCATATCAAAATTGATCATTTCAAAATCAATGAATTCATAGGCATAACTTATTAAATAAATTTTACTAGTCGAATATAACCATGCATTTAATTGACTTATTAAGTAATCATGGAACCAATACAACATATTTGTAATATAATTCATGAAATCCAATTAATTCATCCAAATTAATAAGTACGATGCCAAATCAAATCATGTCTATTATACGTATTATGCATTGTACGAAAATATCACACGAAATCAACTGGCTTCTCAGCAATTCGGCTAGCAAAAATTAACCTGAAACACTTTCGTCAATTATCAATTCAAATCCAAACCTGTATAGCCAATTCACATTATTAAATCATACATAACATTTCACAATGCCAGAACAAACATCCCTCCATCACACAGTTTATAGCATAAAACACACTTCCAAAACAATCTTAGGCCATGATCGAATACACTCAAGCTAATATATTATAATTAAGCCATATTTGCATGGCTTAATATATATATATATATATATATATATATTCAAAATTCATCCAAAATAAATACTAGCCTATACATGCCTTAAGAACAAAAGTCTAAACATTATAAGTACCAACATGAGGCGATAGTGTTAGTGACTTCAGTGATGATCCCGGAGCTAGTAGCTTGATCAAATCTATAAAATGAAACAATGAACACACACAAGGTAAGCTTACTAGCTTAGTAAGTCTTAAGCAAGTATATTATAACTCCAATCATCCAAGCATTTTAACAAACAATTCAAGATATTAAAAATACATAGTCTAACTTATAAATTCACTATAGCCAAATACCATTATTCCATTTAACCCTACAACTTTCATTTTCTTACCAAAGTACACCATTCACCGAATATACTAACACATATATAAGTAAAGATATACTTATCTAAACATTTTTAATCACTCTCATGCTTTCAAGTAATCAATCTCCACATGGCATAGTATATATAAAATTTCTAGTAGCCAATGTCCTCATATATTTGCTCATTTACACCGTATGCAACATATAAGTATGAAAAGCACATACCTCAAGGCTGAATTAACATGATTCATTTTCAAAAGCTTAGACTTTCTCGATTTGTTTCATAACTTTGTTGTTACTTACTCTAAGCTCGAAATTTCAATTCACCGATATAGAACTTGCTAGGCATTAGCTCGAATCACACACACCGGCACTAAGCCTGCTAGACTCAAGGTCGAGATTTAAACACCGACATTTAGCCTGCTAGGCAATAAGCCCGATAAGATTCACCGGCACAAGGCCTGCTAGGCATTTAGCCCGATATAGATCACCGGCACAAGGCCTACTAGGCTCGAAGCTCGAGTATCAACATAATTAACCATTTCATAAACCTTTCTTAATACCAAGATCACATATATCCCATACATTTCATAATACTAAAACATACCAAATTCGAATAAGCTTAATCACATCACATTAAATAAATAACTTTAATCCAATATTACACCACCAACATTCGGCAATCTCATATATATATCCTCAAAATATTTAAATTTCATCATTCATTAAGTTACATAAATTACTTTTTGACATATATTTGCTTAAAGACTTACCTCGACTATCGACGGATGACAAAAATCGGCTATTCGTGACTTTCACTTTTCCCCGATTCAAATTCGATTTTCTTTGTTCTTGATCTAAACATATTTAAAATAAGCTCATTCAAGTAAATTTCATTTCAATTTAATCCAAAAACACCTAAATAGGTAAATTACCATTTTGCCCCTAATATTTCACATTTTTACAATTTAGTCCTATTTGCACAAAACACAAAATACACAAAATTTCATTACACCACCTAAGGGCCGAATGTTCATAGGGACTATACAAGTCCATTTATTTCATTTATTTTGTATTTTAGCACCTTAAAAATTTATTTTTGCAATTCAGCCCAAAATACTCAAATTCACCAAAAATCCAAAGACAAAACATATTAATTTCTAACATACTTTTAATATTTTCCCACCAACATCATAAAACATAAACATCTAACCATGGCCGAATATCAAGCATGCTCAAATTCAAAAATTCTAACATGGGTCAACTAATATTCGAAGCAACGATCTCAAAAACGTAAAAATTATCAAGAACTGAAATCAAACCAACCTTGAATTTGAGCCTATAATTGCTGAAAATCAATGGAACCAAGCCCTTGTTCTTTCCTCCATTCGGCCAAGAATAAGAAAAGATAATAGTGGCTTTATTTTTGTTTTATTTTATCATATCATGATCATATAATTACCTTACCAAAATACCCTTTATTACTTAATATTATTAACTTATATAATAAGGACAAAGATGACTTTAGCCACCCACTAACTTTAAAAATAGGCTATTTGCCCTTTTAATACCTCATATTTAAAAGCCACTATCACTTAGACACTTTTCACTATGGTTTGCAACTTTTACATTTTACGATTAAATCATTTTATTAAATTAAACACACAAACGATCAAATTTTCATACAAAACTTTCAAACATTATAATTCATATATAATAAGCACGAGCTATATTATTTAAATATTTCTCGTGGTCTCAAAACCACCGTTTCGATTAGGTTCAACTTTAGACTGTTACAGTTATGCCTAGACGGGATGATATCAAGGAAGAGAAATGGATGATGATTCTCCAAAATCTACAAGATGAAGACGTCGAATGGAGAGCCCTTTGGATGGTCCCTGACGAGATTTTATATCGGTGTGGTGATTTTGATTGGGTTCCCATACTTGGAATATGGGGGCTATCAGGTATGCCCCTCTACTCGTGTTAAGATAGTATAGATCGAGACAGTTTACGCCAACAATGCAAGGGTTAGTTCATTGTGAGTTTGTGTACAAGTGAGATAATTACAAAAAGAAGGTTTGATAAATATCAAACGCTTGGAATCGAACTCGTAGAATGAAAAGGTTTGCCAACAATCGATGACAACCCCCTGAATATGATCAATGGTGGGGGTCAGAGAATCAACGACAACATCCCTACGTCAAACCAAGAAAACACCTGATCAATAGAAGAACACTTACAGATGATCCCGTCTAAGCTAGAGATCATCAAATAGGATTTTGAGAAAAAGAGTTTGGAATTAGGAAAAAAAGATAGAGCAATTGGAGGAGGAGAAAATGCAGCTAGGACTGGATGTCGACGTCTAGAAACTAGAAGTCGAGAAACTGAGAAAAGGGAAGAATAAGGCTGAAGAGGATTTGGACAGTTTGAAAATAGACTACAAGAAGCTGTGAAAGTCAATGAGAATTACCGGACTTGAGGAAGATGCCCAGGTTCGAGGAAATACCTTAGAAAGAGACTTATCAGAATGCCAAAATAAAAAGATTAGATTAAAAGCCAGAGTCGTAGAACTAGAAAAGTCACTTCATCAATATCGTAATCACAACTCCACAATCGAGCTAAAAGTGAGTATAAAAAATATTGAAGAGCTGAAAAAGAAAATAGAAGAGCTCGAGATCGCATTACAAATTGTGAACTCCGAGTTGAACTCCTTGAAGCAAGCAACGAGCAGTGGAAAGAACAACTTCACCGTTCTCAAGGTCAAGTCAGGGATAGAGACTATATCATGGGAGAAACTATGGCTCAAGTACGAGAGGTGGCTGATCATTTACAAACCTTAATAGTCTAGGCTGATGTACTAAGTTTGAAATACAAGTTAGAGACAGATCGAGGCCGAGAGTTAGCTTGGATTCTTAGGAAGGTCAAGGCATTAAGTATTAGGGCGAGGCCTTATATGTAATTCATTTTATGTAAAGAAATTTGTTTTCTAGAAAAGTTACTCTAATGAAATTAAATCAGAATCAATGCCTTTTTGTTGCATGCATTTCATGCATTAGCATTACATTTCATCATATGCATTAAATCTCACAAAGAGACCCTAAAATCATGGCAGTTACCCTGGAATATCTTTACGATACACGAGGAAGAACTAAAGCAATGGACCAAAGATTGGAAAGATTAGAGAAAATGCAAAAAGAGATGCAAGATCAATTGCAAATACAGATGCAAGAACAATTGGCCAAAATTTAACAAGATATGAGGGATCATATGTTAGAATCCCAAAGGAATATGATGAGCCAATTAACCCAGTTGCTGACTGGAGGGCTAGAGAAAGGAAAGAGCCTTATGGTCAACCCCGGGGATGATAACGAGGACTCTTCTTATCCTCCAGGCTTTACCCCAATAAACACCTAAGCACAACCAAACGTATATCCACAAAGGGTGTCCGTTAACATCAGACCCCAGTATCAGATAGGTACCTCAGCACCAACAAGCCTTCCGACAGGTTCAGGCTCCAACCCAGTAGACAATCTAGCAAACCTCGTTGTCCCTGATCTAGACGATATGACATAAATAGAAAAATAAGAGTGGAGCTGCCAAAGCAACTTGAGGATCGATACAGATGGCTAGAAAAAAAATTCAGAGCAATGGAAAATGCTGATTACCACTATGGAATTGATGCCAAGGACCTGAGTTTGGTCCCAGATTTAGTACTCCCTCTCAAGTTCAAAACTCTAGAGTTTGAAAAGTACAACGGGACTAGTTGCCCTAAAGCTCACATTACCATGTTTTGTCGTAAGATGATAGGATATGTCAATAATGACCAACTATTAATCCATTGCTTCCAAGATAGTTTGATCAGGTCAGCAGCTAAATGGTACAACCAACTGAGTCGTGCCAAAATCAATTCGTGGAAGGGCTTAGCACAAGCTTTTATGAAGCAATATAGTCATGTGATAGACATGACACCCAACAAAATCACATTGCAGAATATGGAGGAAAAACAGAATGAGAGCTTCAGACAATATGCACAAAGATGGAGAGAGGTGGCCACGCAAGTCTAGCCACCTCTTTTAGATAAAAAACCATGATGCTTTCCATCAACACTTTGAAAGCCCCATTCATCAACCATATGTTGGGGAGTGCTACTAAGAGTTTCTCGGATATAGTGATGTCCGGTGAAATGATTGAAAATGCGATGAGAAGCGATAAGATATACGTAGGGGAAAACTCTAAAAGAGCGACCCCAAAGAAGAAGGAAAACGAGGTGAATAATGTAGGCACATATAACAAGGGTTACTCAAAACCCATTATCGTTGGCTCACAAAGGACAGTAACCACTAGTCTTCAACTAGTCTTCAAGCCCCCAAAGGCAAGAATCCAACCAAAGGCCAAATACAGAAAGGCTCCAATACACGCCTATCTCGATGACATATAGAGAGCTACATTAGAGCCTGTTTGATACACACGTGGTATCCCTCTTTTACCTGAAGCCTATGCAACCTTCATTCCCCAAATGGTATGATGCAAATGCTCAATGCGAGTACCACGCAGGAATCACAGGACATTCAATCGAGAACTGCATCGCATTGAAAAAGTTGATCGAAAGGTTCATTAAAATGGGAATTGTAAAGTTCGACGACCCGCCAAGACCTAATTTGGCAGTAAATCATTACCCAGTCATTCTGATAAAGGGGTAAATCCGATAGTCGAGAATGGAGCAAAAAAACCAAGATGGATGTAGAGGAAGTAAAAGCCCTACTGAAATGGGTTTGTAAGAAAATGGTAGAAAGTAGATTAATCACACAGAAATTAGGGGGAAATCCCAAAAAGCAAGGAACTACTATGAGTTTCATGACTAAGAGGGTCATGAGATTCAAAGATGTAGTGAATTCGGGCCCTAGTACAAGGTCTGATAGACAATAAGGAGTTAGAATTCTTTGAGTATATCGAAGGCCCAAAAGGAGAAGATGTGTGTGCCTTTCAAGAAAAATCAACAGAGAAAGTCTATAAGGCCAATCACCCAGTGGTAATCATCTCACGACCAAGAATCAATGAAGTCGGAGCACAAATTGCACCAGGGGTTATAATCCAGAAACACATATCTTTTTCCTATAAAGACAGTAAAAGGGTTCCTTGGAATTATAACTGTAATGTAACGATCTCGAGGGAGGAGAACCCGGTTAACACCTCAGAAGAGCGACAAGACGTGGGTTTCTATACACGCAACGGAAGGTGCTATGATACTCCGAACACATAAGATGAACTTGTTAAAGGAAAATCCTTGGAAATTGAACAAAAGAAAGAGAAGCCGACCAGACTTGAATCACCTATTAATGAGCCAGTAACTAAGAAAGAAGCTAAGAAATTTTTGAAATTTCTAAAACACAGTGAGTATAGTGTCGTAGAACAACTACATAAGCAACCGATTTGCATCTCAGTGCTAGCTTTACTCTTAAGTTTAGAGACACATCGTGATACGTTAATGAAAGTGCTAGACAAAACTTATGTCACTAATAATATCTCTGTAAGCAAGCTGGATAGCATAGTTAACAACATAAGTGCCGAAAACTTCATCTTCTTCAATGATGATGAGATACCACTTGGGAGTATGGGATCTACCAAGGCTTTGTACATCACCACCCTTTGCAAAGGGTATATATTACCATGGGTGTTAATTGATAACGGATCGACACTAAATGTCATACCTTTATCCACCATGAATAGGTTACTGTGGATAGCTCTCATATGAAGACATGTCAAGACATAGCGAGAGCATTCGATGGAACCGAAAGAAGGGTGATGGGGAGGATTGAGATACCCCTCTTGATTGGGCCAAACACGTATGAAGTAGATTTCTTGGTGATGGACATTAAGCCTTCCTATAATTATTTGTTGGGGAGGCCTTGGATTCACGCAGCTGGGGCAGTACCATTATCACTGCATCAAAAGCTAAAGTTGGTAACTGAGGGTCGGCTGGTAACGATAAACGCAGAAGAAGACATTATTGCATTTGTAACCAGTGACACGCCATATATAGAGACGGATGATGAAGCGATAGAATGTTCATTTCGATCGTTGGAATTTGTGAATGCAACCTTCATTGTCGAAGGAAACAAGATCCCGATGCCCAACATTTCTCAAACTATAAGAATGGGCCTGCGACTGATGGTCGGGAAATGAGTTTTGTGGGGAGAGGACTGGGAAGATACCTACAAGGAAGAGTTGAGGCACCTATGCTGAAAGACAAATGAGATCGCTTTGGTTTAGGATTTAAGCCAGATGCGAGGCAAAGGAAGAAGAAGATGGAGAAGAAACAAGAAAGAAGAAGAGCGCGATTGAGCGGGGAAGAGGTCAAGTGGGAACAAATAACTTTTCCCATATATCCAAGACTTTCGTATCGGGAAGAACTATTCATTTGAAAGAAGGATGCCAAGAGAAGAGACCGTTGAAGAAATGTTGGGAAACCTGAACATTAACGGCATATCTGAAGAAAGGATTTGGGAAGAAAATTTATTAGACATCTGCCCCTATATACCTGGAAGTGTTTTAAATAACTGGACTACGAAAGAGATTCCTATAGTTTTTAGAGCCAATACAGAGTAATGTTCAAAATACACTTGTTACTCTAAGCCTAGGAGTAATAAGAATCCTTTTGTGAAATAGGCATATGTCTAATATCTTTATTTTAATAAAATACATCTTTGCGTATCATTTTGAGTAAATATTCTTTCATTCTTTCATTTCATTCATAATCATACCATACAGATAGTTATTCTTAGATTCTTTTATTCTTTGGATCTTCCTTTATTCCTATAATAGGTCTCCAAATATCAATGATATGAGTGACGCTGCTATTAACTCAGAATCTCCTTTTGAGTAAGATATGTGTTTAGAGAAAACTCAGGACTTTGAAGATGACAGAGATTGTAACCTATCCCCTGATTTGTTAAGGATGGTAGAAGAAAAGGAGAAACAGATTCTACCTCACAAAGAGTCAATAAAGATTGTGAGCTTGGAAGAAGGAAAAAAGTGAAAATTAGAGCTTGCATTACCGTAGAGACAAAGCGAGACCTCATTGAATTACTACAAGAATTTAAAGATGTCTTCACAAGGTAGTATCAAGACATGCCCGGGTTAAGTACTGATATCGTGGTACGCCGGCTCCTCATAAAGGAAGAGTGCAAGCTGATTCAATAGAAGCTTTGAAGGATGAGACCTGATGTTCTATTGAAGATAAAATAGGAGGTCAAGAAGTAATTCGATGCTGGTTTCTTACAAGTGGTTAAATACTAAGAATGGGTAGCCAATATCATCCCCGTCCCTAAAAAGATGGGAAAGTACGAATGTTTGTAGACTATAGGGATTTGAACAAGGCCAGCCCAAAAGATAATTTCCCATTGGCCCACATTGACACCTTAGTGGACAACACGACAGGTTACTCATTATTCTCCTTCATGGATGGCTTCTCAGGATACAACCAGATAAAGATGCATCTTGAAGACATGGATAAGACCACATTTGTAACCATGTGAGGAACATTTTGCTATAAGATGATGCCATTTGGACTGAAAAATGTGGGAGTGACATATCAGAGAGCCATGGTAACCCTGTTCCATGATATGATGCACAAAGAAATTGAAGTTTATGTCGACAACATGATCGCCAAATCTCGAACAAAAGAGGAGCATGTGCAAGTCTTGAGAAAGTTATTCTTGAGGTTGAGGAAATTTCAGTTAAAACTTAATCTAGAAAAATGTACTTTTGGGGCTAGGTCAGGAAAATTGCTAGGATTTGTAGTTAGTGAAAAGGGGATCGAGATCTGACCCAGACAAAGTAAAGGCTATACAATAATTGCCTCCACCGCGCACTCAAAAAGATGTTCGAGGTTTCCTAGAAAGACTAAATTATATTGCGATTCATCTCACAACTAACTGAAAAATGTGACCCTATATTCTATCTCCTTAAGAAACACAACCCAGACATTTGGGATGAGAAGTGCCAGAAGACTTTTGATAAGGTCAAACATTACTTGTCCAATACCCCAGTATTGATGCCACCTAAACCAGATAGGTAGTTGATACTATACTTGGCAGTATTTGGGAATTCCATGGGATGCGTGCTTGGTCAACATGATGAATCGGGAAGAAAAGAAAAAGCGATATACTATCTCAGTAAGAAATTCACTGAATGTGAGGCAAGATATTTGCCAATCGAGAAGTTATGTTGCGCCCTAATTTGGACAACCTGAAGATTGAGACAATACATGCTGTACCACACAACTTGGCTCATCTCAAAGCTGGACCCTCTAAAGTACATGATGGAGTTGACTACTTTAAATGGAAGAATGACCCGATGGAAAATCCTACTTTCAAATTTGACATAGTCTATGTGAATCAGAAGGCCATCAAAGGAAGCACAATAATAGATTTTCTGGCCAGTAGAGCTCTAGAGGATTGTGAGCCTTTGAACTTTGATTTCTCGAATAAAGATCTAATGTATGTTGCAACCATTGAAGAAGACTCTCAAGAAGGTCATCCTTGGAAGATAAACTTTGACGGAGCCTCAAATGCTATGGGTAACAGAATTGGGGCAGTCTTGGTATCCCCAAACGGAGATCATTATCCCTTCACTAGCAAATTGGATTTTGATTGCACGAACAATATGGCAGAATACGAAGCATGCATCATGGGTATCCGTGCAGCCATAGAATGTGAGTTCAAAGCACTAGAGGTATATGGGGATTCCACACTAGTGATCTATCAACTCAATAGAGAATGAGAGACAAGAGATTCCAAGTTAATCAAGTATCAAAAGTTGGTTCTTGAGCTAATTGAGGAGTTCGATGACATCACCTTCTATTACCTCCCACGAAAAGAAAATTAGATAGCTGATGCCTTGGCTACCTTGACTTCGATGGTCAAAACAAACAAACAAGAAGATGTAAAACCTATCTAGATGAGTATTTACGAGATTTAAGCCCATTGCTACAACATCGACAAAGAAGAAGAAAGAGACGATCACCCCTGGTATCATGATATTCTGCGATACGTGAAGCAACTGAAAATGATAAAAGGACCTTGAGAAGGTTAGCCAGTGACTATGTCCTAGACGGGAAATCTTATATAAAAGAAGAAAGGACCAGGTGTTATTAAGATGTGTGGACACCATCGAGGCTAAAAAAATCTTAGAGGAAGTCCATGAAGGTTTTGTGGAACACATGCTAATGGTTTTACAATGGCTAGGAAAATCATGAGATTCGGGTATTATTGGTCCACAATGGAAGGAGATTGCATCAATTATGCCAAAAAATGCCACAAGTGTCAAATTTACTGCGATAAAATTCATGTACCTTCCTCACCTCTTCATGTTATGACTTCTCTGTGGATTTTCTCTATGTGGGGCATGGATGTCATTGGGCCAATTTCACCCAAAGCTTCTAATGGGCATCGATTTATCTTTGTGGTCATCGATTACTTTACAAAGTGGGTAGAAGCCGCTTTATATGCCAATGTCACAAAGTTAGCAGTCAGTAAGTTCTTGAAGAAGGAGATCATATGTCGATATGGAATGCCAAAAGGATCATATCTGACAATGCACTAAATTTGAACAACAACATGATTTCAAAAATCTGTAGTCAGTTTAAGATCAAACACCACAATTCATCACCATATCGCCCAAAAATGAATGGTACAGTGGAGGTAGCCAATAAGAACATTAAGAAAATCGTGGGCAAAATGACTGAGACGTATAAAGATTGACATAAGAAATTACCATTTACCTTTTATGCTTATCGAACATCTGTTAGGACCTCAACCGGGGCGACGCCTTTCTCTTTGGTTTATGGAATGGAGGCAGTTTTACCCATTGAAGTTGAGATTCCTTCTCTCCAAGTTTTGGCAGAATTGAAGTTGGATGAAGCAGAATGGATCCAATCCCGATATGATCAGCTAAACTTGATTGAAGAGAAAAAGGTTGAAAGCCATCCGTCATGGTTAGATATACCAAAAACGAATGATGCGAGCTTACAACAAAAAGGTTCATCTTAGAGAATTCCATGAGGGAGACTTGGTATTAAAGAAGATCATTTCCATACAAAAGGACTTCATAGGAAAATAGATGTCAAACTAGGAAAGACCTTATATGGTAAAGAAGGCTTTTTCGGGAGGAGCGTTAATCTTAACCGAAATGGATGGCAAGACTTTGCCTAATCCAGTGAATTTAGATTCAGTCAAAAAATACCTCACTTAAATTAAAAAAAAAGGAGAGGCCAAGGTGAAAACCCGCAAAGGGCGCCTTGAGACCAAAGAGGTTTTTGAATTGAAAACCTGAAGAGGGCGATTCAACTTTTGATCAAAAGATGGGGCATGCGATAAGTCTTACTATGCCTAAATTAACAAGAAAGAGAAATGCTACGTCTTGGGGCATCGACAAAGTACTCTAGATCTCCTAAACACATGTTGAGCTCAAAATGGTCCTCAAAAAGTTCTTGTAGAGAAGCTCGTGCTGCTATATTTGGGGCACCTATTTTCCTTTTACTCATTTTGTGTTTTAGCAATGTTTGCTTTCTTTGATTAATCTATTCTTTTCAAATTTTGTTCCTGATAAATTTTAGTTCTGTCCATCATTATGATCTTTTTCGAGCATTTTGCATTGAAATAACGATTAATGGACTAATAATACTCTCATAAAAGGAGTTTTGCATATTACTCTGAAAGCTTCTAAATGGTACGAAAACCTAAAATAGGACTATTATTTAGAACTAATCAAACCTAAGGGTTGGAAACATTTGAGAAAGAATAGTGTAAATTGGCCATTTCTTTGGGTTTTCTGTCAAAGATACCAACTGAGCAAGAAGGCAGGGTAATACGTCAATGATAGAACCTTGATGAACAATGACCAATGACAACCTAAGCATTGAAAAGGGGATCATTCTCGCAAAATGGCATTCTGCATTCATGCAAATATTATTCATACACATCTAGTTAAGAGCATTTGATTCATTCTGATTATGACATCCTAATCATTTGGCATAAACATAGGCCCAAGAAATGGATTCTACATGTCTTGTTACCTAGAGAATGGTGTAACAGATCGATGGATTGAAGAAGCCAAAAATTCTATACCCCTGAGTTGTAGTGGGATGGATGGAAGAAATTACAAATCTTATCTTCCTAAAGTTGCAATGGTCCAGACTGAAGATAATAAGTCTTATATCTCTGAAGTTGCAGTGAAGCAGATTGAAGATAGCGGATCTTATTTCCCTGAAGTTGCAGTGGAACAGATTAAAGCTACAAATTACAAGTCTTATCTCTCTAAAGTTGCAGTGGAGCATACTGAAGATAGAGGATCTTATTTCCTTGAAGTTGCAGTGGAACAGATTAAAGTTACAAATTACAAGCCTTATCTCCATGAAGTTGAAGTGGAGCAGAATGAAGATAGCAAGTCTTATCTTCCTGAAGTTGCAGTGGAGCAGATTGAAGATAGCAAGTCTTATTTCCCTGAAGTTGAAGTGAATAGATTAAAGCTACAAATTACAAGTCTTATTTGAAGATAGCGGATCTTATTTCCACGAAGTTGCGATTGGAGCAGTTAAAGCTACAAATTACAAGTCTTATCTCTCTGAAGTTTTGGTGGAGGGATCAAAGCAACAAGATGCAGTTTACTGGGATGAAGCTACTTAAAGAAGAGAAGCACCAAAAGAAGTTAAGAACTCAGTAAGACCAGGTAAAATTTTGACAATCAATTTTGATTTTTAAGACCCCAACAAGAGATTTAACTACTACTCCCATTCTTATTTGAATACTTGTTCTTAATGAATCATACTATATAGATTTTGAAACAAGATAGAATCCCATGACACAACAGTACTATACAAGTATGCTGGGTTTATCCTCATGGAAAACATAGGTTGAAAGAAGAAGGAGCAAAAAGGTTTTAAATCTTTGGGAAGCATAATTGTATACTCCACCACCTAAAAAATAAAGTTGAGATTTTGTAATCCAACTACGTTTGAATAGTGCAGGATTGTATGTAACTTCCATAGGTTTTGTTTTTTCCTCAATGGCATCCCTCCCGTCTCTGGGAACATCTTAGATGTCTATCCATTTGACGGTCCCACCAGAACAATTCATCCCTTCCATTGCCCGCCAACCATCATCATCAATTGGAAATGTTGCTCATTTTGCAAATTTATCATACCCCACCATCTTACTCCAATTAAGAGACCGAGGGAAACCACTTCAATGATTTTTAAGCATGTATCGATTACTACTTGAAAGCATTTAGCCAATCTTCCTTTAAGTTGGGGTTTGGGTAGCTTTCTAGTTCAGATTCGAGTTTTATTATGCACAATTATCATGTGTGATTTTCCTTTTAAAGATTATTGCACTGAAGTCTTGTTATGAGTAAATTCTATTCAGATTTATTCTGATTTAAGTTCGAATATATTTTAGCTTTTAGTTTATTGTGCTTTGTATTGAATTAATTTTAGTTTTAGTTGAATAAATATGTATTATTTATCTACGACTTAGTTTAAAATTACTAAAATCCTTTATTTTTATAAAGTAACAAGTATTAATATGAGAATATTTTAATCTTTTCATATTTTTAATAAAATAATACATAATAAGATTTGGACTAGGGACACATGAATTTTAAACTTTTAACTTAATCATTTTAACCAAAGCCTTAGTTGATTTTAATATAATTTTTTATAAATATATATTTTTATTTACTTTTTCACCCACATTGTGAATATGCTACAATTTTGATAATTTGTAATGTATTAATAAATTTCTTAACTTTTTTTAGTTTAATTGAATTTGGATTAATATTATAAATAATTAAGAACCTCATGTGATGGTCTAATGGTTAAGAATGTTCATCATTTAAAGTGTGACTTGGGTTCAAGTGTGGCTTGAATCTGAGTTGTACTAGTCACGTTGCTGTTTGAATTTTAACTTGTTAATTCACGAAAAAAATATAAATAATTAAATAAATAGCGGTTAAGATAATGGTTCAATGTCATGTATATTATTTGAATAAAATTAATAACATTTACACTGTTAATAAAAAAGACCAGAAGTATTTATTAATGCAATAATACAAAGTAACAAGTAAGACAAAAACTTGTATAGGGCACTTATTAAATAATGAAAATAACATAAAACACGTTAGTTTGCTATAACACCTCAAACATAGTATGACACGTAAAAGAGACACAAACATACGCTATGGATTGCTAGATGATATAGATTCTTAATTCCTTAATAAGAGGCTGAGATTGGATCAATGAGCAAAGAAGCTATCCCATCTTTTGTATTTTTCCCAACATGTGTGTACCCATCTCCATTCTTGTAAATGAAATCGAGGACCCTTGTAAGATTGAGAATTCGTGTAAGAACTGGCCCTGGAACAATTTTGGATATCTCACTAAATATCAATTCTTGGTTTATGTCTTTCCAAGCATTCTCCACTTGCTTCATCAATTCCCTACATGCTTCTTCTTCTGAAACCGCATGTTCTTTCATGTAGCATTCAACAGCCGATGCACAGTGCCCTCTCTCTTGCTCAAACTATATATTTATATTAGTTTTATTCATCAAACATAAGTTATTGAAAATACTCTTGCAAAATTCGAAAAAAGGTACCTTGTGTGAAGTAACATCATTCAAGAGACGAGCAATAATGGAAGAAGCATCAATGATTTTAGTGTTGTTAGATGCCCAATTAAAAATCTCAGGTGTCACAAAATCTCCCATTCCAACAAAAGATGTGACGATTAACATGATATAACCAACGGATACAACTGCGTTTCTCATATACTCCTCCATTGTTGGAACATAGTTTTCATTACACCATTTTGCCTCCACAAAAAAAGATTCGGACAGTTGTTTAAACTATGAAAAGGGAAAAAAAAAAATAAAAAATAAAAGGAAGTCATTACCTTTAGGTCATAATAAAATTTCAAATTTAGAGCATATATGTATCAACTTATAATCCTTCAAATATAAATATTTTTTCTTTATAAAATGGAATATGCTCATGTTGAACATATATCTATATTTAAGGATAACAAAATAACTCCTTGTGTCCTTGCCAACTCCACTTATATTCGATACTTTCCTTATATAATATATGAGGACAGGGTTAGTAATTTTTATTATTTATGTAAAATCATTTAAAAAATGAGATAAAGATTCGAACATACGACATTTTTCGCATATTTGATATGATATGATTTTCCTTGCTTAATCATTGCTTCCTCTAATTCTTCTCCATAAAAATCTAACAATGGCTTGTAAAATGACTTCATGTATTCTGGGAGTTGATCTATATAATCAACATCCCACCTGAAAAATCAATTAGAGAAAAGTTAAAATTGAATTTTTTTATACATGATCACATTAACTAATTGAATCGATTTAAAATTGAATCGTGTGTAAGTATAGAAGTTACTAACTTTTGAATTGCATTCTTGAGGAGTTGAAGCTCTTCAAGTGTGCCATATGCGTCATATATGTCATCCATTATTGATGCCATGACAAATGTTTTTACTGATATCTCCCTAGAAAAATAGTACTGTGGCTCAAAATACGCTCCCATTATCCAAAAGTAACTTTCTACCAATCTATCTCGAACAAAAGGTAGTTTTGTAGGTAAGTCTAAACCTTTCTTCCACCTGAAACAAAACCCACATTAGCCTAACTATGTATAGTTCATTATTAGACATCAATTAGTCCTTTTAAATTAGGATAAACAATTAATTTTGAATTTTGAAGGAGTAATATATTGCCTTGAGATCTTGCTTAGCTGTTCCCTGTGTGAAATTTGTAACAAGTGGAAATCCAACTCTGCAAACTTCAACAGCATTTTGTTATGTGAAACATCGTCTTGGTAAATGGAAATGAATCGCCTAGCCTGCAACCTTGGCAAGCCCCTGCGGATGGGTTGGTATAGAGCATGGGAGACTAAGGCTGAAAGGGGATATTCGATTGTGCCAGCAGCTTTGGCTAAACCTAGATGAGTGGTGGTGAAACCAAGAGCTTCTTCAAGTATATCTTCCCCATGCACACGTAAATGTGAAGCTTCGTATAATTCTAGTAAGCCTTTCACATCACTTGTTAAGGATATGTTAAAGTTCCCTTCATCATCTTTGAGCTTGTTGAACCATTCTACTCAACCCAAAAAGATATGATTATATTAATCATTGTAATATAGAGAAATTAAATCTAATATTGAAACTCTCAACACCAAAGTTTTGTAGGAAAAAGAGAAATATAACACGAAGAATTAACAAAGTTTCGTCGTCATCATCATAATTAATTCATTATTATAGGAAAATAAGTTACATGCAGTGACTTTTGTATGAATTTTAATCCTGGATCTCAGACCCAGATTTCATATTAAATTGATTATTTATTTGCGTTGAATTATAAAATAAAAATTGTTAAAAATATTCATTTCAGTTTTTAACAATTTTGATCGGGTTGGATCTATTCAAGTTATCGATGAAGGAGCTGGAAGATTTTGTTGAATCAAAACAGTTATTTTGTTGACCCTAATTAGCAGTAAAAAAAAAAAGAAAAAAAACAAGATTTCACGTGGAAAATTGGAAGGAAAATGGACTCACCAGAAGGAGCACCAAATCCATTCTCTCTAAGCAATCGAAATTGAAGAGAAGTAGTCTCGAGAGTTTGGTCATCTTTATAGTCATGCTCATAAATATTGAGCAATACTTCTTCTATCTCTCTTTCAAAATGGTAACTCACACCCAACCGTTTGATTGTATCAATTAAACGCAATTTGTAGAGTAACTCGTCATCCATGGCTACCTGAATCATCCTCCTTACTTCTTCTTTCAGTCCTTCATGTTGTAGTTTAGTTTTAGCATCAACGTTTTGAAAAATCGTAATGTAGTACAATACGAAATCAATATAAAGACGAAAACAAATTTACTCATGTGCAAACACTTGTATATATGTGATTGACGCTAAACAATATATTAACGACAGATATTTACTCATGTGCAAACACACGTATGTATCTAAACTCTTTACCGTTGTTGGAGATGAAAGGAAAATATCCCCCCAACTGTTAGGATGAAAGTTGGCTGAGGGACGTTTCTGGTTGGACATGGATCCACGACTTGAAGAAGGAAGCTTTGATGAAGACTTTTCGTTAGCTAGTAACTATATATGTTGGAAACACTACGAAAGGAGATGAATTGGTGTGAGGCAAAGAGCTCCTTATTTATAGAACTTTCTCAACATGACATCTTGAAATTGAAGGGTAGGTTCCGGTAAAAATCAATAGGTATAATGCATTATTAATTACTTTTTTTTAATAATCCCAAAAACAATAGAAAGTTGTTAAAATTATTTTAAAAAATTGTAAAACTTAAAAATATATTATAAAGATTTTAAAAATTCAAAAAATATTAAAAATAATTAATTATTGATTTGACATTTCATGTATATGTCCACGTTAGCAAAATTAACGTTTGTTAAGGTCATAACAACATCAGAGGAACTTCAGATTAGCAGCTGGTTTTTCGTTATTATTATTTTAAAATTTTCATTGAAGTTTTTCTTAATTATTTTATTTTGGGATTGTAATTATTAAGTATTTTTCTTGTTTTTATAACTTAGGTTTGAAATTGTTTAGCTTGTTTATTTTAGAGCATAAGGTTTACTTAAACTCGATATTTGCATGCTTTTCAATTTAGAAACCATCACCTTAAATGTTTTCTGCTGCTTTAAAAATACTTAAATGTTTTGATAAAAACTCTTTAAAACCTAACTATTTTCTCAAAATTACACCTTAATAATATTGTAATTGAATTGTTAATTAAAGTTGGTTTAAATTAATGAATATTTTTTTCCTAAAAACAAAAGAGTGATTTTCATATGAATCCACTTGAGTAAAAAGTACAGCTTTACAGGACCACTTTGGTGATTGAAGGTAATGCCTTCGATTTAGCCGAAACTCCTAAGCCTGGTCGAGGGTGTTACAAAATCACAAGTGATAAATAATTTGCATTCAAGTTTTAAGTTGAATTATTTGTTGACTTGACATCCATGTGTATGTCCACGTCAGTAAAGTTAATATTTGTTAACTTTTCTATCTATTTTGGAGTGATTTGATAGAAAAAATGCAAGCTTGAGGGTTAAAGAGAAGCAAAAATTAAATGGAGGACTAAAAAGACTTTCAATTTAATGTTGGAGGGATAAATAAGCATTATACCAAATTAATTCAATCAATCAAAAATATAACTAAACTATACCTTAGATCCAAGTCGAACTAACAGTCAGTGTTGGAGATCAAAGACAAAAAAAAAAAAAAAAAATGAACTATAAAAGAGAAGGGGGAAGAGAATTTTTTTTATTGGTGCAAGTAGTGCGAACAGAGAAAGTCGTACAGCATCGATTTTAACAACCCATTGACTTAAATAAAAACTTTTGGATCGTTCAATGACCTAATTGTAACCTTTTTTTAGTTCAGTAATCATTTTTGAACACTTTCCTGACTTTTTTTTAATGGAATTCTGTAGTTGAAGTTATGACTAAATTATTGAAGTAGTGCAAATTGAAAATCCAATCCGCAAAGATTTACCTTTAAATTATGGATAAATTTTTATTTTGGTTAATTAAAAAAAGTTACAATTTGGCTACTGAATTATTCAAAAGTTTTCATTTAAGTCACGAGAATGTTATTTTTTTATTAAAAAAAGTCCCTCCAGTGAGCTCCAAGTGACAATTTGACAATTAATATCGTAGATCAGTATCCATCGACGAGTAGAATAACATGCCTTAGATCCAAGTTGATCTGATGGTTAATGTTCGAGATCAAGGAAAAAAGCTGTTTAAATTTTGGTTTGTAGATTTGTGATGTCCAAAGTTGTTTCATGAAAAAAAATTGAATTAAAAAGAGAATGGGAAAAAGAGTTTTTGATTGGTGCAGTCAGTGTGAACAAAGGAAGTCATATAGAACAAATTAAATAATTAAATTCTAATTAACAAGGAAATATTCTAAGCTATTAAATACAAGCTCTTGTATTCGACAAACATGAATATTTGTAATTAAAATAGATGATTGTCACTAAACTAACTATAATTACGACAAAGGCTAGCTCACCTATCGAAAAATAGTATAGCTATGATGAGTAGAGAGTATCGTATCCACGAGGACTAAAACTACTAGTAATTACTATTTTTCTATTATTTAGCCAATAAATTGAAGTGATGGTTTTTAATATAAAATTTACTAATCTAATTTAACTACGAACGCAATAGAGAATGAAATGTGAAAAATAATCGAAGACAACCAATGAGAAAGACAATACCCAGGAAAGAATCCACGTAGAGTTCACCTATTATTCTGAATCTGAATTAATCAATTTATTCACTTGTGCCTTAATCCATAGAAATCCCTAATTTATGTTAATATCTCTTTTGAGAGTAAAAACAACTGACTCTAGATTGATTAATTGAAATCTCTTTCTAACTAAAACCCCTATCGTCGCATTAACTCGATCTATGGATTCCCCTACTAGATTCGACTCTAATTCGGTAGATTTATGTCACCCTATTTCTAAGATTACATGTAACTCCACTCAATTATACTAGATCTACTCTTAAACATGGGCTTTTTCTCCACTGAAATAAGCACATTAACCATGAATTAATATCCTAAAAATATTAAAACATGAAATAAACATACATAATTGAGAACGAGAATCAAGTATTTATTATGTAATTCAGAAATCGAATAATAAGATTCATAATAGGTTTCATATGCCCTAGGCATCTAGGGAATTTAATTCATAATCTGAAATGAAAACATCTCAAAGTCAAAAAACTACAAGACATAAAGAAATCCAAATAAACTTCGAAAGAAGTTAAAAGGAGATCTTCAATATTGAAGGCGATCCGCTTCTGAGTTGGCTCCGATGGTGTTCTTCGAGTAATTTCTTCAATCTTCTCTGAGTGCCCCCTTAGATCTTCTTCTAATTGATATTTATAGATTTTAAAATGCTTAGAAAGCCTAAAAATTGGGTTTTTCGGTGTGTTTGGGAAACAGGGTGCGATATCGACATGGACTGGCACATAGGCGTGTGGCCAGCCCGTGTGGCTCACACGGTGTGTGGGCAGCCCATGTGGAAATGCCCAGGTCGTGTGGATACTGGAAACAGCTTTATTCATCCAATTTTGGCTCGTTTTTGCTCCTTTCGCTCCCAAATGCTCTCCTAAGTATAGAAACATGAATTTAAAGGATTAGGAGCATCAAATTCACTAATTTATATCATTAATCATCCAAAAAATGCATTAAGAATGGGATTAAAATATGTCACTTTTACAAGTTATCAATAGAATATATCAAAACACCAAAGAATAAATTGGCATGCCAATGAAGTTATTTGTGTGTTGGTACGGGACATATGTGATGGTATGAAGTTTATGATTTTATGAAGTTATTATTTATTGTATCGGAATCTAACATTTGTTGCGAATTATCGAGTTATATGTCATTAGGGAGACCCTAAAATGGTGGAGGATGTATTCTTATACGATTAAATATGTTGCATATGGGCTTTCCACTTTAATGCCCTGGTGTGGTGTAGTTACTGTTCGATGAGCAACCTAGTGTTACATTGCATATATCTACATTAGTGTCCTTACACTCAAAACCCAAACATTTCATCACCATCCAAATTGAAGGAATCATTGCTATGTTACATTGCATATCCAATTTCAATCCACAAAGCACTTCACAGTTCGTCACCCGCCACACAAAATACTTCAAGGCTATTATATCAACAACACCGCCACTAATATTAACATTCATGAAGCCCAAACATCCTACAAAATTATTTTACCTATATTGCACTTGAATTTACTTTTAAATTACGGGTGATTTTCAATTTTGATCACTTAATTATAAAAAAAAAACTATAATTTGGTCATTGAATTATTCAAAAAATTTATTTGAGTCACGGGACTGTTATTTTTTTAAAAGAAGTTCCGCTACTGAGTTCCAAACAATGATTCGATAATCAGTATAGTAGATTAGTACTCATCGACGAGTGGAAGAACATACCTTAGATCTGTAACACCCCAAACCCGGCCCATGCGTTGTAACACCCCAAACCCGGTCAACACACCACAACTGAATCTCGCATGTTACGGGGTGAAAATGTTTGAATAAACAAGTTCCCCGGTTTATCTTTATTGGAAACTCTTTTATCGTTCTTAAAGTTTAGAAAACCCTATACAAAATAATGTTGAAAATGTTTTTGTGTTGCTTTACAATCCAGAGAACTCATGCTTGAAAATCTGTTTGTTGTGACTAGTTTGTTTGAAAATTTAGGTTTGAAATCATCTTTGTTAACTTTGTCATTACCTTGTGAATAATGTCACCCGATGGTAACGTTGAAAAACTCGATATAGAGTATAGTTTTGTAAACTTCAATTTAATTCTGGTTACTAAAGCAAATCAAGTTATTAATTATATGCATAAGGTATTTAAATATAATCAAGAAATAAAAACCCAAATTAATACTTAGCGGCCTTATTACAAAACCAAAACCAAATTTAAGTAAATAAATAAAACTGAAATAATAATTTTAAAAAATCAAAAAACCCGAAACTAGCATGCATGGCCGCCTCGAGTCCTACCCGGCTCCATATCCACAATCTACGCCTCATCTGTAAAATATAAGGGAAGGGGTGAATCACCGAGACTCAGTGTATAAATTCCCAACCTGATGGTACAAGCACTTACGCAAATCATCAGTATAACATGCAAATCATGCAACCCCGTAGCCTAACCATCCGATCTCCTTTATCTACCCCGTGTGGTTAAAAACACTGGTGGTCAAAACCACTGGAGACCGTAGTCACAAATATATGTATATCGGTGTGGTCAAAACTACTGGTGACCTTTGTCACAAATCAAGTGATGGGGCCAACCCATCGCGTGGTCAAAACCACTGATGACAATCCCGTAATTAATCATGTGGGGGCAACCCACTGTGGTACCAAACCACTGGGACGAGTCACAATATCCATATGTGGTCAAAACCACTGGCGGTCAAAACCACTGGGACTTAGTCACAAATTATAATATCCAAGACGGGGCCAACCCGTCGTGTGGTCAAAACCACTGGTGACAGTCCAAATAATTCTTTCCCCCTCCTCTCAACAATCCCACCATCATGTCCATATCAATCGTGGCATAATAACATATGATGATGCAAATATACATGGCATAGCATTGAACAATGACATGATAACATATATCGAGATCCATGTAACAGGGGACTTACCCGGAGTCCATGCTCATGCCCACAAGGCACAACTACCGGTTTCAATGGCTATAACAGTAACACAATAAACATATCATACTAATGAAGTGTGTAAGCGTTACACACCTGACTATTTGTAAATCTAAGCGAAATCTCGAAACGTTAGCCTTCACTCTACCCTACAATCAGCCAACACATACTTTTAAGATCATAGCCATTCGGCTAAATCACCAAAATCCCGAAGATGTGTCACACAAAGGTAGCACTTACCTTAACGCTGATTTGGTTTCCAACCAAATCCTGAAGCTACGTGATGAACCTCCCTTTACAATCAGCTAAGCCCTAGCATAAAGATAATTAGCCTTCGATTTTTGAAAGAATAAGAACCAGATCCAAAACGCAAAAACCCTTACCTAGATCGGCAACTAAATCTCAAAAATCTACTGTATTCGGCTACACTCCTCCCTACAATCGACTTTAACACATTATTAGGAATCTAAAAGCCATTCGGCCATAGCATGAATTTCGAAACCAAAAGAGATTGTTACCACCTTACCTTACTGACAGTTTCAACCACCAAGCACCAATGTTCGGCACCCCTAAGTGATCTTAAAGGTTTCGGCTACCAACATGAAACAAGAATGAAGTTTAGTATATAGATCTTTAATAGAAGAGAAGATAGAAGAGAAGCTGTTTACCAAGAGATTTGGCTATGCCTCAAAAAGAAGTAGATAGATTCGGCACTTCAATGGAAACTAGATCACGCGAGAAGAGAAAGAAATAAGGCCAAGGGTATTCGGCCAAACACTTGAAAGAAGGGAAGAAGAAGAAAACTCACAAGGTTTCGGCTTTTGAAGATGGTAAAGATGGAAGAAGAAAATGAAATGGAAAAAAAGGGATTCGGCAAAGAAGAGTTTTGGTCAACAATGAATGCACAAGAAAAGAAGAGGAGAGAATGGCTAATAAGTTTTGGCTCTTCTCAACAAAATGGTAAGGTTTGGTTTGGCCAAATACCAAGCTTGCCGAATGAGAAAAGAAAGAAAATACACTTTGAGGTTCAGTTTTGACACTAACAAAGAAAAGAGAAAGACTCCCAAAGCTAGCCGATTTAGCTATTCCCCAAAGCACATTCGGCCACCCTCCAAAAAACCTAAAATCGATTGCACTCCTCCTCCCCACAGTCCAACTTTCGGCCAACACTAAGTCTCCCTTAGCTGATTCATCAAAATCCTCCTAACCCCTCATTCAAATGAGTTTGAAAGGTTCAAACTCCTAAATTCCCTCACCTTTATCTGTTTGACTCCTTCCATCCTTATCCTCCAGAGTCCACCCTGATCACTCCACTTCCTCAGCTTGGCGTCAAAATAATAAGCAGAAAATGAGATTTCTGTTGCTCGAACCTGAGCTGCCTTCCCCTGTTTGTAGCGTCACCTCCCAAGGCCCTAAGTGGCGCCTCTTTGCCACTTTACCAAGGCTTTACTTGTGTCACAACACACCAAGAATATCTTTTAACCCCTAACTCTCCTAGCTCCCTCTTCCTAAGCACTAAAACAAAACTTTCAGCCATGACCCAGGCCTAACCCGAGGTCATGCCTAGACCCCAAAACATACTAAACTAGCACAGTAAGCATATCATCACATGCAAACACATGCAAAATGCAGAGACCCTGATTTAAGGATGTTACAATTTTAACCCCTTAAAAATAATTTTGGCCTCGAAATTACCTGATCAGAAGAGTTGAGGGTATTACTACCGCATCACATCTTCTGGTTCCCACGTGGCCTCCTCCGTACCATGGTTCCGCCATAACACTTTCACCAAGGGAACTGACTTTCTACGCAAGACTTTGACATCTCGGTCCAAAATCTGTACTGGTTCCTCCTCGAAAGACAAGTCTGAGCCCACATCAATCAGCGTAAGAAGTGTAGGAGTGATACAAGAATTGTTAATGTGATAATTAACAGCGAGGAAGAGATAGTAAATGGCGTGATGGAGTTTCATCATAAGAGGAAGGCAGATCGCATTAAGACTTCTGCTATAATGACAACTACCCCTTCTTCTCCCTCAGTGAGCTCACAAACTATTGCTCACGAGAGTTCTCTTTTCGCTACTCGCAATAACCCTCCTTCTCTATGTATCTCTCTCCTTTGCCTACCTCTCGCTGAGGAGTTACCTGTTGAAGAAAGTGACGAGCTAGCTCCAAGTCACCAGAATTTAAGTAGTAGGGAGCTGAAAGGTATTGTTGAGAGGTGGAAAAAGGTTGTAAAAAGGAAGATATGTGATGGTGACTCATCTGGGAGTTCGTAGAAGTCTGCGTTGTTAACACTCAGCTCCTTTTTGTAAGCTTTCCTCGCTGAGGCCTCTGCAATCAGTTTAGGCCTCAAAGAGAATATCATTGGGGCAGAGCTACTCACAGAGTGCTTAAAAAAATATTAAGAGCACTCAGGAGAGATGACTGAAAATGAGTGATAAAAATGAAGTGCTCTACAAATAAAACGAGTAGCTCACCAATAAGTTAGGAGCTGAACAAGTAAAAAATGATGAACTATCCAGCGAGGTCGCATCCCTGGGTGTCGAGCTGAGAAGGGTTGTTAAGGAGCATAAGGCAACCATGAACCACATCAAGCTCTCAGTTGTAGCTTTAAGGCTCATAGATTCAAACACCACAACCTCCAAAATAGTTGAAGCTCGCGGTTTAAGTTTAAAATTGGCTAAAAATTTGCCTAAACATCCGAAACTTGTTTAAATTCACTTAAGTTAAAATTTTCCTCAAGATTTTGGAGAAATAAAACATTATGACATTAACAAATAAACTTAAATATTTCTCAAACTTCAATTCTTTCATTCATAAAGAAGGAAAATTCAAACTTACAAAATTATACGTAATTAAACATCAGTCCTTTCATCTTACCATGAGCCTCATTCTCCCTCCCTTCTCACTCATTAACTTCGACATTCTTAATAGCAGGGTCAGAAGTGGTGTAATCACCAGCAGGTACAACGAGTGGTTCAGAAGGACTTTCCTCGATGTAAAAGTCACTTGAGTTCTTCCACTTGGTTGTGAACTCATCCCAAGCAGCTCCCAAAGGGAAGCGAATGTCAAAGCCAAGCCGGTCCAGCTTTACCTCACAGAGAGCATCAAAATCAACCTTGCGAGCATCAAAAGGCCCAATAGCAATTTGAGTATGAAGAAGAATATTAGATTTGAGCTTAGTGGTAACATCATTCAACATTCCTAATGTATTCTTTTTAAATCCTTCAAAGGCGTCTTCTTGTTTTTGCTTTAAGTTCGTCATTGCAGCCTCATGCTCTATAGTGATACGGTTCACAGTTGCCTTGTGCTCCTCAACAACCATTCTCAAATCGATATCCAAGGCTACAACCTCACTGGATAGTTTATCATTTTTTACTTGTTTAGCCCCTAACTTCTCGATGATGTAACAGTTCAGTTTAGACCCTAGTCAGAACAGTGGTTTCAGGACCATAAATTCGAGTCATAAAAATATTTTAATATTATTTCAGAACAATGGATTAATTTTTCCGTTTGTGTGCTTAATTTGACAAAAGGACTAAATCGTATAATTTGTAAAGTAGATTTCTATTTGATTAATGGCCTATTTGAGATGGCTTTTAAATAGGGAGGCCTTATGAGGCAAATAAACCATTTCTAAGATAGTGGATGGCTAATGGATGGTTTGGGACATAAAACATATGGTTTTCTAATTATTTCTACTAAGGTCATTTTAGTAAAATGGATATTAATATGTTTATAACAAAACAAACAAATTAAAAGATGAATATGATCATCTTATTTTGGCTGAAAATACCAAAGAAGAAGAAAATAAAAAGAAGCTAGGTTTCGGCTAGCTTTTGATTCAAATTCAAGGTATGTTTTTAATCGATTTTCGATAATTTTTACGTTTTTGTAATCGTTGCTTTGTATACTTCAAAAGCCATAAATATCGCAGCATCGCTGCTGGTTAACAAAATGGCTAAAAGCCATAAATATCGCAGGAAGGCTAAAAGCCTTTTACAAAATGGCAACGGCCGTACACTTCCTCCGTAACAATGTCCCAACCCCATGCAAAATGTCGTGTATGTCATTCTCGATCATCATAGGTGTATGCAGAATGGTTATTCTCAGTAACAATCATTTAAACATATATTAAAAGCATATCAGTCACACGACCACAGTCAAGTAAGTTAAGTCATAGCACAAATCAGTCATTTACCCTCAGGGGTAAAATAGTCATTTTACCCTTCAAGGGTATCTCGATAATTTTACCCTACAGGGGTATTACTGCCATTTTACCATACGGGGGTATATCGGTCATTTTACCCTATGGGTCATTATGGTCATTTTTCCCTATAGGGGTATTGGTGCAGATATCGACCTTTCAGAAGATCCGCAGTCGCCTTGAGCGACTCAACCAGGACTAAAATTTTAAATAATACACTGATATTATATATGAGATAATAAGTTTGTCGCATCAAAGTTTGAAAATAACATAACATAACTTAATGAACGACAATATAATATGCATAATAATATAATAGATGCGATAATATGAACGACAATAATAAAAGCGAAAAATAAATGACAAGAAGATAAATAAATAAAACAATTAATTGTAAGATAAAAAAATAAGTAAATAAACAAGTAAAACTAAAAGTTCAAATATAATATTTTGAAAGTAAGCAAATGAATAAAAGAATAGAAATATTAAAAAAATTACTAAATGATGATGATGATAATAATAATAATAATAATATTGATAATAATAGTAAATAGTCTAGGCTTGAAATTATAAAAGGATATAAGTAAATAAATAATAAAATGATGAAATAAATATATTTAAAGAAAATATTATGTAAATAAGCAAATAAAAATATAATAATAATAGTAATAATATAAAATTAATTCATTTGACGATAAAATAATAATAATAAGTAAATAAATAAAAGGTACAATATAATAATAGTAATAATAATACCATAATAATAATAATAGTAGTAGTAATAAAATAAAATAAACATATTATTATTAAAATTAATTAATGAAATAGCAAAAGTAACAAAAGAAATAAAAAGGACTAAATTGAACTTAAAACAAAAGTTTGGGGCAAATCTAAAAAAAAAAGAAAGGGACTAATTTGCATGCGCGAATAACAAGGAGGGACCAAAGAGAAATTATTCCTCCCATCTAAACGTGCCGTTGTAGGGGGATTAATTCGAAAACCGAAATAAATCATAGGGCACAAATTAAAAATACAAAGGAACTTAATTGTAAAATAATAAAAATAGAAGGACCAAACTAGCAATAAGACCAATTTTAAAAAAAGTGCGGATCCTCAGGCACTCATTGAAAAGGCATCGTTTCATTTGGGGTATTTATACCCAATTTTTTTTTTAAAAAAATTCATTTTAAACCCTCCACTCAAAAAAAAAAAACCTTTCAAAAACTCTCTCACCCCTTTCGAATTCCAGCCAGGCTCCGGTCGCCGGATCACCGTGGCGGCCGCTAGTCGCCAGCGATGGCACTGCCGTCCACAACGGCCGAAAAAAACCAAAAAAGTACCCCTTTTAGTATTTCGACCTCCGAGTCTAGATCGGCCTCGAAACGCCCGAAAAACAAACCTGTAAGCTCCTTTTCTTTTTCTTCTTTTTTTTATATGTCGAAAAAATAAAAAAGAAATAAAATAGAAATAAAAAATGCAAGTAAAAAAAATCACCTTGAAAAGTTTTCTATTTTTTTCGTCTATGATTTTTTTGTATTTGATTTTTCATGTGTAAAAAAAAATACACTATTTTACATGGCTTTATAACCGAAAATAAAAGAAAAATACAATATTTCTTGCTCTCTTTTTTCAGGTTGTTTTGTCCTTGCAGTGCACGGAGGTCGCATTAAGGCGCACGTTAAGAGGGCAGTGGTCTTGACATGGGCATAGATTGAAGAGGGCTAGGGTTTCTTAGTGGCTGAAATTGTTTAAGTTTTTTGGGCCATTTGAGCCTTGTAATTTTGGGTCTTAGATTGGGTCTATTTTTTTTGTAACGGACTGTTAAAATTTGGACTTTATTTTTTATTTTTATTTTGGTTTATTTACTTATGGGCCCGGGCAAAATAGGCCCATTACAAATATTGTTTCCATGATTATTCATACATAATTTTTAGGTTGACAAATGGAAAATATTTAACTCTAATACATAGGGTTAATTTTAGGTAAATATTCTAAGGGACAGGGCTATCTGACAGGGAGACTAGTTGGGAATCAGTAGAGGCAATCAACCAGTTCCAAAATGAGTCAAACCAACGTCATTCCAAGGACGCAATGAGGCGTCGAGGGAAACGGTGGTGGAGAACACCACGAGCCGTGGATTAAAGCCGTGACCATTTCCCATAGAACGTCTTATAGAGGTTAACTTATTAAATAGGGCTCATTTGATTCACTTGAATTGGCCCAATTCAAGGAACACATGGAGAAACTCATCTACTTGAAGATTTGGTGGCCCAGTGAAACACTCCGTAAAACTAGAGTAACCAATTTAATTAATGTAAATCTTAAGGGATAAAGATGTATAGGATTTAAATCCCATAGGACTCTCACCTTGCAAATAAACACTAATCTCAGCCATTGATGTAATTCAATTTGTACTGTTAGATTTGGGGAAGCTCAACTATAAATGGAGGTTTTCCTCCTCATTTGTATTTTTCCTTTAGAATTCCATTGTATCTGACACTTGAGTAATAGACTACTTTGAGAGCATTTACTCAAACACCTTGTAAGCATTACTTTCTTGTGGCTTTTTCTATTTTTTTTTTTTTTTGTTACTCTTTTGTATTTGAGTTGCTTCCACTTTAATTTTGATGTTTTGGAGAATTTCAATCGAGAATCCTCACTTTGAGAGAGGTAGGTTGAATTAGGCATATTTGAAACCAAGAAATTGCCTACGGCTGCATAGATTGCAACACTAAAGTTCTAGCCCTGTGACACTAGAATATAATGTATTGGTCAATACAAGATAAATGAATGTTAAAATATAAATATAAATAATTTGATTATTTATTTTGGATTTGTTGAATAATATGCAAGGTATGGGATGATCTTATTTTTAATTTATGTAATAATTTCTTTACTTGTTTATTGAGTTTGTTTAATGATAAATTGTATTAGTGAAATTTATTAAATAATTTTTACATGATTGATAAATATTTTATATTTGAGATTTAATTAATCTATCTATTTGATATTTATAAATATTATATATATCAAATCTTTTTAAAATAAAATAAATCCAAAATAATACAGTAAAATACACCAATACAAATATCTACATTAGTCTCCCAACACTCCAAACCCAAACATTTCATCACCATCCAAATTGTTTGCAGTTAAGTATTTTACATGCACTTGTATTGAATTTTGGCACTTAGTTTATAGCAGTCTCTTTCTTCCGCATTTTAATCTTTAGTATTTAGACATGTATTGAGATGATATAATCAAACGATTTTTAATGAGGTATCTTTCTTTATAAATAAAATAAAATCATATATCTACGTTGTATTTAATTTTATTTTTATATAATCAAAATATCAAACAGTTTAATAAATTAAAAGAAAACAAAACAAAATAGTGATTTTTTAACATGTTTTTCTGGACCATCCGCCCTCGCCAACACGTACTTGAAAGTGATTTCTCAACTAGATTGGTCCCTACTCTGTTTTCTGGACCATCCGCCCTCGCCAACACGTTTTTCTTTTCTCTTTCTTTGTTACCTTATAAAATAGTTGAAATTCAATTATTAATCCTTGTATTTTGCATAAGCTGCAAATTTACTTAATTTTAGTTTTTATACTTTTTAAAATTTGAAATCTTAATCTTGATTAAATAGTAACAGTTAACTTTGTTTGGTTAAAATCTGTTATTAGTCTTATACTATATCTAAAGTTGTAGATTTAGTCTATATTATCCAGTTGAATCATTCTTAGTTTTTCTTATATTTTAAAGTTTTTGTTTTAATGCAAGCTAAATTGTTAAATCAATAAATTGATTTTTTTAGTAATATGTAGAAATAGCAAGTTGACATGATATTATATATGTGATAATAAATTTGTCACATTAAATTTTAAAAATGACAAAAATTTAATGAATTTAGTAACTACCACTTGATTAAGACTAAAATTTAAGGCTATGTTATGTTGCATATCCAATTTCTATCCACAAAGCCCTTCACAGATCGTCACCCGCCACACAAAATACTTCAAGGCTTTTATATCAACAACACCGCCATTGATACTAACATTCATGAAGCCCAAACATCCTACACAATTATTTTACCTATATTGCACTTGAATTTACCTTTAAATTATGGATAAATTTTTATTTTGGTTAATTAAAAAAAGTTACAATTTGGTAACTGAATTATTCAAAAGTTTTCATTTAAGTCATTGAACTATTCGAAAGTTTTTATTTAAGTCACATGAATGTTATTTTTTTAAAAAAAAAAAGTCCCGCTAGTGAGCTCCAAGTGACAATTCGACAATTAATATGGTGGATCACTATCCATCGACAAGTAGAATAACATAACTTAGATCCAAGTTGATCTGATGGTTAATGTTTGAGATCAAGGAAAAAAGTTGTTTGAATTTTGGTTTATAGATTTGTGATGTCTAAAGTTGTTTCATGAAAAAAATGAATTATAAAAGAGAATGTGAAAAGAGTTTTTGATTGGTGCAGTCAGTAGTAACAAAGGAAGTCATATAAAACAAATTAAATAATTAAATTCTGATTAACAAGGAAATATTCTAAGCTATCAAATACAAAGCTCTTATATTGGACAAACATGAATATTTGTAATTAAAATAGATGATTGTCACTAAACTAACTATAATTACGACAAAGGCAAGCGCACCTATCGAACAATAGTATAGCTATGGTGAGTAGAGAATATCATATCCACGAGGACTAAACGTACTAGTAATTACTTCTTTTTTATTATTTAGCCAATAAATTGAAGTGGTGGTTTTTAATCTAAAATTTACTAATCTAATTTAACTACGAACGCAACAGAGAATGAAATGGGAAAATAACCGAGGACAACCAATGAGAAAGACAATACCCAAGAAAGAATCCACCTAGACTTCACCTATTATTCTGAATTTGAATTAAACGATTTATTCACTTGTGCCTTAATCCTTAGAAATCCCTAATTTATGTTAATATCTCTTTCGAGAGTAAAAACAACTGACTCTAGGTTGATTAATTGAAATCTCTTTCTAACTAAAACCCCTATCGTCACATTAACTCGATCTATGGATTCCCTATTAGATTTAACTCTAATCTGGTTGTTACAATTAAGTGGCCCAAATCCTTATTTAAATAAAATATAATGGTAAAATAAAATAAAAGAAGAAGCCCTATAGAACTATGTTTCTTTTATTTTATTTTAAATAAGGTTTTTTAAATCTTATTAAACTCCATCTATTTAATATTGATTAGAATAAGGTGTTTCAATCTTACTACACTCCTATTAGAATATGGCTTTACAAGCCTATAAATAGACATAGTCTATTCCTCTTGTAATCGATTCGAATTCGACATGGTGAATTTTCTTCTCCTCTGCCCGTGGTTTTTTCCCGAAAGGGTTTCCACGTAAAATTTGTGTGTTCTTTAAATTTTATTTCTCTTTTCTTTGCGATATATTGTCATTACTGACGTATATTTTTCACAAATTGGTATCAGAGCTTTCAGGTTTTTCATCTCTATCATAGTAATGGCGTCTTTAAAATATAAAATTTCATTGTTGGATCGCAATACCAGATTTGCATTATGGCAGATAAAGATGCAGGCAGTTCTTGCACAGATAGATTTAGAGGAAGCCCTGCTAGGGGTGGATAAAATGCCTTCGACATTGACGGGGGAAAAGAAAAAGCGTAAGGATCAAAAGGCGTTAACACAGTTACTTCTGCATTTGTCTAACGAAATTTTACAGGCTGTGATGAAGGAAAAGACCGCTGCTGCATTATGAAAGAGGCTAGAACAAATATGTATGTCAAAAAATCTAACCAGCAAGTTGCATATGAAGCAATGTCTTTATGCTCATCGTTTGGAGGAAGGTGCGTCTGTACACGAACACTTAATAGTGCTTAAAGAAATTCTCTCAAACTTAGAGGCCATGGAGGTTTAGTATGATAAGGAAGATATAGGGTTGATTCTACTTTGTTCGTTGCCCTCATCTTATTCAACCTTCAGAGACATGATTTTATATAGCCACGAGTCTCTCACAGTTGATGAGGTTTATGATTTTTTGACCTCGTATGATAAGATGAAGCATCTTGTGATTAAACCCGACTCTCAGGGAGAGGGTCTCATTGTTCATGGGAGACAAGATCGGAATGCTGATGATGACCGTGGAAAGACACAAGAACGGAATCCTTGTGGTAAATCTAAGGGTAGATCGAAGTCTTCAAATAGAGGTAAAACATGTAACTTCTGCAAGAAGAAAGGGCACATTAAATCGAAAGTGCTATAAGAAGAAAGGGCACATTAAATTTGAGTGTTATAACTTCTAGTTGCTTCTCAATAACAAGATTATTTGAAATGTGTCCCAATCGAGATTGGTTTACAAATTGCGAATCGAATTGAAGAGAAATTTAATTTCGTTAAGTACTCTTGATTCAAAAAAAGACCCTAATCGGAATGGTAGGAAAATAATCATAGGATAGTTTAAATGTTGGATGTTTAATTTAATAAAAGGATTAAATTGCTAAAGTGGCAAAAGTAGTAAGCATGAAATTAGAGGAGTAAAATTTTGATGAAGCCGATGTTGTAGAAGACTGAGCTTTAATTTAGTAATCTATATGTAAATGATGGTGAACTTCTAGTCGCTTGTAGAAATGATAGGAGGATTGTTTCAATTTGAGCATAATAATTCTAAAGTGAGCTAAATTGTTGGAAGAGTGGATATTTAATTCGGCCTTGATGAATGGTTTAAATTATGGTTGCACCTTCCACATGTGTTCCCAATCGAGATTGGTTTACAAATTACATTGATAATGTTTAATGGTTATTGGATAATGGAGCTAATATTGCCGAATGAGTTATGGAGATTATTTAACCGCTTGTATTATGCAAGGTAAGTTAAGATAGTTGATTGAGTAGTATGAAGGTGTTATTTTGATGGGAAATAATGCTTCTTATATTGAGCATGAGTAAAATCGCTTGATTATATGAATGAGTGTTGGAACAATTAAAGTTAAGATGTTTGATGCGCTGTGAGCGGACGTTATGAGATTTTTGTCGATTTTAAGTACTTAGTGACGCTCGTGAGCGATACATGATCATTGAGTAACTGGCTCTATGTGAGTGATACGTTACTGCAAGGTATGTGACTCATTTTAAAAGAATTGAAGATAAATTTAATTTATTGAAAATTTTAGTAGAATAAATGTACTTAGTTTAGAAAGTGAAATCTTACTAGCAGTTGAAGCTTACTTTTCTCCGTTGTTTCTAGGAATTGTAGATCACTTTTGGAAGGTTAACTTAAGCTCGTGGATCAATTTACTCATACTATCAATTTTGGGCACAAATGCACAAGCTAAATTGTGGAAAGTGAGGATTTTGAAGATTTTCAAAGGTTCCTTGTTAGTGATGCAAAGCGAATATGGTGATTGTGTATTTTAGTAATTAAAATATGTGTGAATGCCAAGTTATATGTATTTACAAAATAGGTTTGATTTTGATAATGTGACCTTCTATTATTATTGGTGATGCTTTTTGACAATGGAAAAAGGGATCTTGAAATTGCAAGTTTAATTGTTTTTGAGTTAGATAACTTGTTTTAAAAAGAGAGTAAAGCTTATACATATTTAGTTAAGGTAATGATGATGATATTACTAAACTTTGGCATATAGTAATACCTCTTAACGCCTACGGGCATATGAGTGAGAATGACATGGCAAAATTGAGCGTAAAAAGGAGAACTTCTTGATGGGCAATGAAGTTTGATATTACTAAACTTTGGCATATGCGCCTAGGGCATATGAGTGAGAATGACATGGCAAAATTGAGCAAAGGAGAACTTCTTGATGGGCAATGAATTTGCAAACTGAAGTTCTGTGAGCACTGCGCTTTTGGGAAGCAAAAGAGAGTTCGATTCACTAGAGGAATCCATAACACGAAGGGAACATTAGAGTATATTCATTCTGATTAGTGGGGGCTATCAAGAGTGCCTTCAAGAGGTAGAGCTAATTATATGCTAACTTTTATTGATGATTTTTCCAGAAAAGTTTGGGCATTCTTCTTGAAGCAGAAAAGCGATGTGTTTTCCACATTTAAGTCTTGGAAAACTATGATTGAAAAACAGACGGGAAAACAAATAAATACCTTCACACAGACAATGGCTTAGAGTTTTATTCTGATAAGTTTAATAAACTGTGCAAGTCAGAAGGGATCGTGATACACTTGACAGTTCATCATATTCCACAGCAAAACGGTGTTACAAATAGAATGAACAGAACGATCATGGAGAAGGTTTGATGTATGTTGTCAAATGCCAACTTACCAAAGACGTTTTGGGCCGAAGCAGCCTTTACTGCATGTTTTTGATCAACTGATCTCCATCCGTTGCCATTGAAAAAAAGACTGCACAATAGGTATGATCCGTAATCTTGCTAATTATTCGATTTAAAGATCTTTGGGTGTCATGCGATGCTCATGTTGATAATGAAAAATTGGAACCGAGATCCATTAAATCTGTTTTCTTGGTTAAAAAGTGTAAAAGGGTATAAAAGGGTCCCGAAAATAGAAAAGTTATGATTAGCAGAGAGATGTTTTGATGAAACTACTATGCTACCTAACTTATCTCTTAAAGACTCTTCCAATAAAGAAAATCAAAATTAGGTGGAGGATCAGATTAATACAGAGTCGACTCCTCAAACCAGTGCAAAAATTGAGAATAGAGTTGCTTTTTCACCACAATACTCTATCGCCAAAAATAGAAATAGTAGAGAGATTAAACCTCCAAAGAAGTATGCCAAAGCTGATCTAGTTGCTTATGCTTTAAATGTAGCCGAAGATATACATGCAAACCAAGAGTCATCTAATTATTCTAAGGCAATTAGCTGTGAAGACTTAGAAAAGTGGATGTTTGCTATGCAAGAGGAGATGGAATCACTCCATAAAAATAGAACATAGGATCTTGTGAAACTTCGTAAAGGTAAAAAGGTTGTTCACTGTAAATGGGTGTTTAAAAAGAAATAAGGGACTCTAGGAGTTGAAGAACCGGATATAAAGCAAGGCTTGTTGTAAAGGTTATAGTCGAATTCCAAGAGTGGACTTCATGGATGTGTTCTCCCGCCATGAAGCATAGTTTGATTCGAGCTTTGTTTGGTATTGTGGCCATGCATGATTTGGAGCTTTAGCAGTTATATGTAAAAATTGTATTTTTGCATGGAGAACTTGAGGAAGATATTTACATGCAACAACTAGATGGTTTTACAGTCTAAAAAAAAAAGAGGACTATGTTTGCTTGTTGAAAAAGTTCCTTTACGGTTTGAAACAGTTACCAAGATCAGTGGTACAAGAGGTTTGATTCCTTTATGACTTCTCATGATTTTAAAAGAAGTAGTGTTGACAACTGTGTTTACTTTAAGAAAAATAGTGATGGTTCTTTTATGTATCTACTTCTTTATGTTGATGACATGTTGATAGCGCAAAAGATAAATGAGAGATAAGAAAGGTCAAAGCCCAACTAAGTAAAGAATTTGAGATGAAAGATTTGGGACCAGCAAAGAAGATACTTGGTATGGAGATTCTCATAGATAGAAAAGCAAGTAAATTATACCTAAGTAGAAGGGGTACATTGAGAAAGTTCTTTGCAGGTTTAATATGCAGAGTGCTAAGCCTGTTAGTACTCTTTTAGCAACCCATTTCAGACTTTCATTGGCTCTGACTCCAAAATCAGATGATGAGATTGAGTACATGTCACATGTTTCATACTCTAGTGCAGTGGGATCTCTCATGTATGCTATGGTTTGTTCACATCCAAATTTATCATATGCAGTCAGTGTAGTTAGCAGATACATAGTGAATCCCGGTAAAGAACATTGGAAAGCAGTTTAGTGGATTTTAAGATTCTTACGAGGTATTACTGATGTTTACTTACACTTTGGAAGAACTAGAGATGGAATCATTGGGTATGTTGATACTGATTTTGCTGGAGACCTTGATAGAAAAAGATCTCTCACTGGTTATGTATTTACAATCGGAGGTTGTACAATTAGTTGGAAAGCTACTTCGCAAACTACAGTCGCTTTGTCTACCACTAAAGCTGAGTGCATGGCGATTATTGAGGCTTGTAAAGAAGCTATTTGGTTGAAGGGGCTCTTTAGTGAGCTTAATGAAGACCTTCAAATCAGCACATTATTTGTGACAGTCAGAGTAATATCTTCCTTACAAAAGATCAAATGTTTCATGAGAGAATAGAATACATTGATGTTAGGTATCATTTTGTTCGTGATATTATTGCTTGTGCTGATATTGTTGTGAGCAAAAATTAGTACTCATGAAAATCCTGCAGATATGATGACTAAGTCACTTCCTATAACCAAGTTTGAGCATTGCTTAGACTTGGTTGGTGCTCATTGTTGAAGTTAAACCCTTAAGGGGTTTTATGGAAGAGTTGTGTCGAAACCATCTTTAAAGTTTTGATAAAAACGGGGATCGACTTACAAAAATGAAAATGGGAGTCGCCACCAATCCTTTTTATACTTAGGTGTGATTGGATCACCTTATAAAACGTTTTATTTCAAAATGTTGATTTTGGTCCACGAAATACAAGAAAATGGGTTCTAGAGTCGGTTATGTACGAGGAAGGATTACCACCATCGTAACGTCCAAAAATTGGTACCTAATTGATTAATTAATGTCCTTATGTTGAGAATTTGAAAAGATTTTAAAATCCAATTTCTTTTAAAGAATGTTTATATAACCCGTTTTGGGAATATTAAGACTCTTTTGTTCCAAAAGGATAAAATATCACATCCAGTACATTAGGGTGTGACATTTTAACCCCCGAAACTAAGATCGTCCTTTAATTTCCCAAAACACGAAATTAAAAAGGATATTTAGTTATTTAGGTGTTCGAAAAATTGAAACCCAGCACGTTAGAGCACAATTTCTTGAACTTCTCAAACACGAAACATTGCCTTGTTTTCTGAAATCCTTATCCCAAGATGACAAAATGTCATATCCAGTGAGTTAGGACACGACAATTTTGAATTCTCGAGATTAAGCTTTTATTTATCTTTTAAAGGAAAATGATTAATTCTTTAGATTTGATGAGATAAATCAAAACCTAGTAAGTTAGCGTACGATTTCTTTCGAACCTTAGAATATGTAATATTTTCTTATTTCAAAATGAAAATTTTAATGTAAAAACATAATGCGACCGTAAAAATAAGGAGTGAATTACAATGCCAACAAGTGCATGACAACAATATACATCAAAGGTCAAATAAAGCGAACCGAAATAAAAGGAATAATTAAAATAAAATTAAGATAAGATAAATAACAAAACAAGAATAAAAGAAAAATAAAATGAATAAAAACTAATTATAAAAAAAATTAAGTAAATAAATAAATGATTAAAAATAGTGAATCAAATAAATAAATAAAAGGATATTAGGTAAATAATTTAAAATAATTAATAATAACAAAATAATAATAATAGTAAAGATAAAATAATACTATTAATAATAAAAATAATAATCATAATAGGAAATAATGATAATAGGGCATAATAATAGTAATGGTAATATATACAAATAATAGTAATAAAAATATAATAATCTTGATAATAATAAAGGCAATAGTAATAATAATAATAAGTAAGTTAATATATAATAATAATAATAAATAAGTAAGTTAATTACAAATAAAAATAATAATAATAATAATAATAATAATAATAAGTAATAGTAGTAAGTAATAATAAAATAACAATTATAATGATAAAATACTAGTAACACTAAATAATAATAATAACCAAAAATGATAATAAAAGTATTGGCAAAAAATGGTATAATAATAAAATAATAGTAATAATATTAAAATTAATAGTGATAAATAAAAATAATAATGAGAATAGAATATAAAATAGTAATATTGAAAATAATAATAATATTAATAATAAAACAACGATAATAATAAATATAATAATAAACATAGTTATAATAATAATAACATATATAAAAGATAGTTGTAAAGTTAATTAAAAATAAAATGATGGTAATAATAATATCAATAAAAATATAAGCAATAATAATAAGTAGTATTAATAAAAAATAAAATAAAATAAATAACAAAATAACAAAAATTTCAAAAGAAATAAAAAGGATGGGATTGAATTTAAAATAAAAGTTTGGGGCAAATTTTGAAGAAAATAAAAAATGAGGGACCTATTCGAACTCGAGGATAACTTGGAGGGACTAAAAGGAGAAATATTCTCTCTCCAAAATGCACAGTAGCAGGGGATCCAATTAAAAAAACCGTTGTAAATTATCAGGTAAAATTAAAATAAAATAAACTTAATTTAAAAAACAAGAAAATGTAGAAGGGCTAAAGTAGCAAATAACCCATTTTATAAAGACACGCGGATCCTCCTTGCAGGTCGGGTCACACGTGCGGGCCATAGGTGAAACGGCGTCGTTTTGGGCTATAGTAGCCAGCCCCAAAATGGCGCATTTGTGTGTCTATATAAACAAATTTTTTGAAAAAATTCATTCTTTCTTCAGCAGAAAAAAAAAGAGAGATGCTCTCCCAGGTGATTTTGCTAAACGCAGTGAAGCTCTCGGCGACCCTTCAAGTCGTCACTGCAGTGCACGACGGCCAAAATTTCAAAAGATAAGTTTTTTTCTTCCTTTTTTTAGTTTATTTAAATATATATATGTATAATACAAAAAATAAAAATGAAAATGAAAACTTTAGCTGATTCAAAAAAAAAGAAAAAAAAAAAAGAAAAAAAGATGAACCTTTGTTTATTTTTTTGATTGTGTATATCTAAAAAAATCTGTATTCTCTTCTGTATATCGTGTATCCAGCTATTTTATAAGTTTTTGGGTTTATATAAACTCGAAAATAGATTTAAAAAAAGGAAACATATGTATTTTGCCATATTTGCTTGCTGTTTTTCCTTGTTTGTGCAGGTAGGAAGCAGAGATCTCGTTAGCGCGTTGATGGCGGCGCAAGGGTTCTCCAGAAACCCTAGGTTTCTGCTGATTTTGCCTAAGCATTGGGCCATTTTGGACCGCTTGTATCTGGGTCTGGGGCCTAGGTTTAGTTTGGGTTGCTGGGTAATTTAGTATTTTGGGTCAGGGTGTATTCGGCTAATGGGTTTGTTTTGGAGTATTGGGTCATGGGTTTAGGTGTTGGGCTTCAATGGGTTTGTAAATGGACTTTAAAAAGTATGGACTTTATTTACTATTTTTTTTATTTATTTTGACTTTTGTTTGAATAGAATGGGCCCGGGTTAAATTGGGTTCCTACAAGGTGGAAAACTTGTTCGTTGAGAGTTCATGATGAAAAACTTGTTTATTGAGAATTCGTGTCAATGTGGAGATTGTTAGAATTAAGTGACCCAAATTCTTATTTAAATAAAATACAATGGTAAAATAAAATAAAAGAAGAATCCCTATAGAACTACACTTCTTTTATTTTATTTTAAATAAGGTTTTTTAAACCTTATTAAACTCCATCTATTTGATATTGATTAGAATAAGGTGTTTCAATCTTACTACACTCCTATTAGAATATGGCTTTACAAGCCTATAAAATAGTCTACATAGTCTATTCCTCTTGTAATCGATTCAATTCAACATAGTGAATTTTCTTCTCCTCTGCCGTGGTTTTTTCGAAAGGGTTTCCATGTAAAATTTGGGTTCCACGTAAAATTTGTGTGTTCTTTAAATTTTATTTCTAGGATTGCATGCAACTCCACTCAATTATACTAGACCTACTCCTAAACATGGACTTTTTCTCCACTGAAAAAGCATATTAACCATGAATTAATATCCTAAAAATATTAAAACACGAAATAAACATACATAATTGAGAACAAGAATCAAGTATTTATCATGTAATTTAGAAATCGAATAATAATATTCATCATAGGTTTCATCTTCCCTAGGTATCTAGGGAATTTAGATCATAATTTGATATGAAAACATCTCAAAGTTAGAAAAACTACAAGAAATAAAGAAATTCAAATAAACTTCGAAAGAAGTTAAAAGAAAATCTTCAATCTTGAAGGCGATCCGCTTCTAAGTTGGCTCCAATGGTGTTCTTTGAGTAATTTCTGTTGAAACCATTTTTAAGTTTTTCAAAAAAAAACGGGGATCGACTTTAAAAATGAAAATGGAGTCGCCACCGATCCTTTTTGCTTAGGTGTGATCAGATCACCTTATAAAATATTTTTTTATTTAAAATATTAATTTTGGCCTATGAAATTCAGGAAAACGGGTTCGGGAGTCGGTTACGTACGAGGAAGGGTTGGCACCCTTGTAACGCCCAAGAATTGGTACCTCATTGATTATTTAATGTCCAAATGTTGAAAATTTAAAAAGATCCTAAAACATGATTTCTTAAAAACTTGAACAATTTGAGTTAGAACTTGAGATTCCTTTGTTCCGAAAGAATACAAACATCACATCCAGCTCGTTAGGACATGATATTTTAAACCCTCGTGACCAAAATTATCTCATGATTTACAAAATTTATCAAAAGGATATTTAGTTATTTAGACGAACGAAAATTCAAAACCCAGCACGTTAGGGCGCAATTTCTCAAACTTCCAAACACAAAACATTGCCTTGTTTTCTGAAATCCTTATCTCGAGAAAACAAAACGTCATGTCCAGTGAGTCAAGACACGACAATTTTGAATTCTCGATAATAAGTTTCTATTTAACTTTAAAAAAGGAAAGTAATAGGTTCTTTGGACTCGAAGAGGAAAATCGAAATCCAGTAAGTTAGGGTACAATTTCTTTCGAACCCTAGACGCGGAGTGTTTGCTTATTTTAAAAATCGAATAAAATGTGGTGATTATAATAAAATGGAAAATGAATTTAAAATAAATTGTAAATCAATTTACAATGCTAGTTTATGTAACGACATGATGACGATAAAATATAATAACAATAAAGGCGTAAATAAAATACAATAAATCAAAAGCAAGATAGATAATCTGAAATAAAATAAAAGAGAATAGTAAAAAAATAAAAAATATAGAATAATAATAATAGTAACAAAAGTAATAATAATATATATAATAATAAATGAAAAATAAAATAAAAATTATAAAATAGTAAAAAATAAAATAAAATAATAATAATAATAACAAAATAATAATAGTAGAAATATCAAAATAATAATTTAATAATAAAATAATAATAATACTAAATTAGTAATAATAATAGTAATAATAATATAAATAGTAATGAAAATAATAACAAAAGTAATAAAAATAGTATTAATAATAAAATGATAGTAATGATATTAAAATTAATAATAATAAATAATAGTAATAGTAAAAATAAAGGTAATGTTAATAATAATGAAAAATAATAATAACAATACAATAAAAAAAAAAAAACGTTAGTAATATTAAAAGTAATAATAATAAATACAATGACATTAAAAATAAATAACAATAATAAAATAATGACAACAATAACAAAAATAAAATAAAATAAGGAAAAAAGCTAAATTAAACTTAAAAATAAATTTTGAGGTAAATTGGGAATAAAAAGAGGAGGAGGATCAAATCATAGTGCGCGAATGAAATGGGGGGACTAGAATTGTAAATATCCCTTCCCTCTAACTGCAACACTTTGCTCGGGACTAAATTGGAATAGGAGAAAATTATGGGGTAAGATTGAAAACAAAAAAAGATGAGATGTATTTAAAAAATAGAAAACGTGGGGGACCAAAAGTGGAATAAAACCATCGTTTAAAAAAACACGCGGATCTTGTAACATCCCAAAAATGGGGTTATTTGGAATTTAATTATTTTTCTTATGTATGGACTGCTGAGATTTTATTTATTGAATAATAAAGCTTAATTTAAGGCTTTGAGTGTGCACGGTTTGGTAAAAAAATATCAGTTTGTAACTTAAGAGGCAGGGAGCCTTAGCAGGAGGGTGTTATAAGAATTAATGGAGAAACTTTTGACATAAAAATGAGCTTAGAATAAGTGGCAAAGGGAGGGCCACTTGGGAGCTACACTTGACGCCATCAAGAACAAGGGAGAGCCTTGGTTCGAGTCACAATTCTCCCTTTTTGTTCTTATTTTTGGACGGCATAGGGAGGGGAGAGTCCTTTCTCTCTTTGAACTCTCTTCCTTTTATTTTATTAATAATATTGGATAATAAGTGGAAATCAAGGATAATATTATAGTAGATAAAGGAGATATTAGTTGATTTATTAGGTGATTATAAGGATTAATTCAAATTATTTTTGAATTTAATTAAACAAGTGGTGTAGAGCAATTTATGGAAGTGGGATGGATTTTGGACTCTTGGTTGAAGAGTTGGACCAAGGCTACTAGAGGGGGTGCCGAATGCTTATAAAAGCACCTAAGTAATCACCTTGATTTTCTTTTCTCAATTTGCTTAGCCGAAAATTCAAAACACTTTTTCCTAATTTTCTTTTATCATTCCATTCTCTAAAAACCTTGGCCGAAATCCTCTTTGTTTCTGCCATTGCCGAATCCCCCAAACTTTTGATCCCTTTTCTTCTCCTTTTCCTTTGATAATCGAACCTACTCCCTGAACCATAGCCGAATTTCCCCTCTCTAAATTTCAAGTCTTGGTGAATCTCAAGCATAGAGTTTCTCTATTTCTTCAATCGGGTTTTAAGGTAAGTAGATCAAATGTTTTTTTATTGACCCCTAGTACTTGTCGACTTCTGGGGGAAGGTAAGGACCTATTAAAAGGTATTAACTCTCTTTGGTGAACCCGATTATGTTTAGGTGTTTCGGGATCTTGAGGAAATCGGTTCAAATCTCCATCAACTAAATTTGGTAAGTAACGGTAAGTCAAGTCTTTCTAAACCTTTCAGTGAATAATTGGAGAAAAGCCGAAACTAATCTTGTTTGGTTGGCCGATTGCTAGGAACCCCTAAAAGGATTCGGGTTGTTAGAAACCAAATCAAAGCAAGGTAAGATCTACTTTAGTTAGTCGATTGTTAATCATTTTAGCCGAAGGCTACTAACTTATTGAGTGTCGATTTTAGGGTGGTGAAGCAAAAGGTTGATACTCAAGACTTTCGGGTAAGGATTCGGGTTAAAAAGGAGAACCCTTTAAATTGTTTGATTTAGCCGAATGCCCTAACTCATGCCTTGGCCGAATATAGAGGCGATAGATCTAGGGTGGTCGACTCTTGTTTTGGATTTAGACTATCCGGTGGTGACAGTGTGTACATACACACCATAGCGATTAATATGTGTGATAAGTTATGTTGCTTGTAAACCGCTTGATGTAGATCTGGATTTAGTACCTTAAAAGGGTACAAGCAAGGACCTCGGTAAGTCTCTATTTATATGAGATTATTATGATGCTTTTGGGAAGCATGATTTATTTAATACATGTGATAAACGTATGAACTCGTTATGATTGTGGTATGGGTTGATGAGTGGAGGGGCAAGATTGTTGTGCCGACGGGCACCGATGTTTTGGTAACACACCGTGACTACGGTCACGGAGGTTTGGTACCTCAGAGGTTTGGCACCTCATAGCGACTTGTCCCCGTGGTTAACACCACCGTGGGTTGGCCCCACTTGAGATATGGGATCGTCGCAATGATTTGGTATCACACGATGGGTTGGCCCCATCAAATAATCTGTGTCTACGGACACCAGTGTTTTGGTAACACATTGTGACTATATGTCACCAGTGGTTTGGCACCACCAGTGGTTTGGTACCACAACGGGTAGACAAAGGGCGCTTGGATGGTTAGGTCGGGAATTAAATATTCTCGCATATTAATTGTTATGTGTTGTGTATGAAAAATGTTTTAAAACGGGGGAAGGGTTACATACTGAGTCTTGGTGACTCACCTTCTCCATTATTTTTTTTCAGGTGATGCATAGATCGCGGATATGGAGCCGGAGGGACTAGAGGAGGCCATGCGGTGGATTTAAAATTAAATGAACTTTAATTTTAGTTATTTTAAATTTTGTTATTGGGTTGTTTTATTTTAGATGTAATAAGGCCTCATTATACTTTACTTTAGTTTTTTTTTATATGTTGGATATTTTATTTTACTATAAATTTGAATCACACGCTTTTTCTAAATTAACACGAAAAAATGTTTTATCGTGCCATCAAGCACATGTCAAGTTTGTATAATAACTTGGCCTAATTAAATTTTGAATTTGGGACCTGAGTATGATTTGACAAGTTAGCTTAAAACGCGAAGTTTTTAACAAATCTTGAATTGGTTTTAAAATGGGTTTCAAAAGTTTTTCTCCCAGAACGACCCATATTCGGTCCTAACGCTTGGGTAGGGTTTGAGCTATTACAAATTGGTATCGAGTCCAGGTTCAAAGTTTCATTTGTGGGGCCCAAGGCCCAAAAATGTTTTAGTAGGCCTTATTGATTGTTTTTGGTTTTAAAGCATGGCCCGAGTCTCAAAGACCGATCCGCCTGTAAGTACATCTAAACCTCTGTGTGAATTATATTCAGTAGAAGGGTAGGAAGCATGGAACGTAGATAGACTTATAGGAACTTGAACCCTAGGATTAGATTACTCAAACACACAAATGTAACATAAGACTTAAAGAACTAAACCAACCTATGACTTGGTCAATGAGCTAGGGTGTGGTTACCCCTGACGCATGTCTAGGATTGGATCCTAAGAGCCTGGTATTTAAGCAACCGAGTGACTCACCACCTCTTCGCAGTATCCCGCCAGTGCGTAGCTTGGGTTCACCCTAACTCGGAGGGCTCATGGTGTGGTAACCTCTGCAAGCATGTCTAGAAAGGTTCTTGGGAGCTTGGTATTTAAGCAGTCCGTGTGACTCACCTCCTCTCCACACGAAACCTGCCTGGTGCGTAGCTTGGGTTCACCCTGACCAAGAGGGCTCGGTCATAGGCTAAACATAATGACTAAAACCCGAAAGGGAATTAGCCTTGATTTTCGAAAAAGAATGGAACAACAAAACTTGGTTTTAAAACTTTTCAAATCACTCCTTCAAAAGTAAGAACAACTCTTTTTACAATGTTTTCCCCGAAAAGTTCGATTTGTGGAAAATTACGAAAATGCCCTTAGGGGTAAAATTACTAAAATACCCTTGGTTCATAAAAATATCAAATCAATGATTTTGTCCAAAAATTTCAACTATTTGATAAATATTCAGCAACTTAGCCTTGAAAATCATCAGCAAAATATTTTGGTTTTGGAAAATTTCGAAAAACGCCCTCAAACTGCAAAATTACCGAAATGACCTTGACTTTTGAACTTTTTGCAAACAGCAATGTTTTAAGAAAGAAAATTTACAAAAGGACCCTCAGAGTTTTACAATTATTAAAACACCCTTGATATAAAAAAAAATTACAAAATTACCCCTGATGGACAAAATTACCAAAATACCCCTGGTTTCCGAAATAACGCCATAACTTCAAATTTTACGAAATTTTTAGAAATGCTCTTCAATTTTTGGGTGACCTGTTTTATCAAAAGTTTGAAATCTCTCGAATTTTATTACAAAGATACCCCTGTAGGAAAAAGACGAAAATACCCCTGGGTTAGAAATGGGTAGAAATGTCCGAAGAGCGAATAGGTATGGAAAGTATTAAGGAATGGATGCAAGAACTTCTTTGTGTGAACTTAGATAGAAGACTGAATCCTTGTTTGCACGAAAGAATCTCTAATTAAAATTTCTTCATAAAATTTCTTCATGAGTAATGAAGGGAACAAACGCTAATACATAAAAATTTCTCTTAATCGATTAAAAGCGCAGAGATAGAATGAGTTCTAGAGGACGTGGACGCCGTGGACACGGTAGGGGTAGGATGATGTGTGTACGAACCCGTCAGTCGGGACAAGGTTAAAACGATGTACCACCGCCACCACCACCTCCAACTTTTGGAGCAGGAGAGCAGGATCGACGGAAGGAGAGGCAGATCGCAAGTGTCTTGCGAGTCCTCGAATTGGTGGTCAATGGTGGAAATTTAGGAGCTCGAAATCTGTTCCCAAGTGAATTCGGTCCAACGGAGTGAGGTGTTCCGGTGTGTCGAGTGGCACCCCAAAGGCGAATCATCGCTAGAGTCAACCGAAAGGATCATGGAGGATCTTGACTGACCGAGGAAGAAAAACTGAAGGGGTAGACGCTTCTAAAGGATGAAGCGATCGATGGTGGTCGACGATTCGAGATGGCGCTACTGGCAGATGATTTGACTTGGGATTATTTCAAACCGCCACGGAAGAAGTATGGGCACGGTTATACAGATGCTCGGAGGAAAGCCTTTTCGGGGTTAGTGCAAGGGACTAAGTCATGAGCGGAATATGAGGCGGAGTTTTAAGACCGAGTAGGTATGCTAGAGGCATCGTGGCTACTGAACACGAGCGCCGTGGTTCCGCTGGAGGACTGACTCGAGATGATTTGAGGTTCTTGATTGCCCATGCACAAGTCACGTGAGTTTTCATCTCTTGTGGAAAAGACTAAGGTAGCCGAGGGATCAAGGAGGTCGTGAGGCAAAATTATAGTAGGAATAATCAAAGAGAGGATTTGGGTCATTTGGATCCAATGGTAATGATCAAGAAGGCTAGACAGTGGGCCAAATCAAAAGAAGGCCGTAGCTACTAATCGAGACCTACCAAGGTAATCGGCTGGGAAGTCCCATTGGGAGGTTGTTCAACCGGTGATAGAGGATGTTTTGAGTGTGGGTCTTTAGAGCATCGGGTTAGAGATTGTCCCTAAGCGAGCTCAAATCAGCGGAGAGGGCGTAACTGCATCAGATGAAATGTGGGACCGCAGAGGGTCGCAGTAATGGCCGAGGAAGCAATGGTCCTAACCGAGGTCATGGAATTGTAAGCGAGGTTCAGCAAACACAGAGGCTAGGCAAACTGGCTTAGTCTATCTGCGAGGCGTCATGAGGAGGGTGACGACCGGATGCCATAACCCAGACGCTTTTTGATTTTTGGTCTTCCTTATTATGCATTAATTGATGTGGGTCTACACATTCGCACGTAGCCGATGAGTGTGGTAGAGACTTTGGACCTAAACTCAAACCGCTTCTAGGGAGATGATCAGTAGTTAGTTCGTTAGGTCACTCAGTAGTGGTAGACAAACTTTATAGAGACGCACTCTAGAACTCCAAGGGTAGTATTTGTGGTCGATCCGATGGAACCGCCGCTTGGGGAGTTCGATTTGATCCTTGGAATGGATTGGTGGCTAAGTATCGGCGATTTGGATTTGCGCTGACTAAGCGCATGGTTCTTAAGACACCGAGAATGATGAAGTGGTTATGATAGGTGATAGAAGGAATTACCTATCCAACGTGGTGTCCGCCTTGAAGGTTGAGAAGATGGTCAAGAAGGGTTGTAAGCATGCTCTTGGTTCAAATCGTGCTTTGGAAGATAAGGAGTCGAGAGTTGGAAAGGTCCGAACGGTTGGGGAATTTGCTTGATGTGTTCCTGTAAGAACTTCCGAGTCGCCTCCAGATCGGAAGTCGAATTCAGTATAGACTTGCTACCCAAACGGCACCGTGTCTATAGCACTCACCGAATGGCACCAAAGGAATTGGTGGAGTCAAGGCTCAAATTCAGAGCTCTTGGATAAGGGATTTATTCGACCTAGTATATCTCCGTGGGGCGCTCAGATTGTTTGTCAAGAAGAAGGACGGTTCTATGCGGATGTGCATCGACCACCGCCGATTAAACAAGTTAACGATCAAAACAAGTACCCATTGCCTCTGGATCGATGACTTGTTTGACCGATTGAAGGGGCGTCGGTGTTTTCAAAGATAGACCTTAGGTCAAGTTACCATCAACTTAAGGTGAAGGAGGCCGATGTTCACAAGACGGCATTCCGGACTCGGTATGGGCATTACGAGTTCCTAGTGATGCCATTCGGGTTAACCAATGCAACGGCCGGCGCTCATGGACTTAATGAATAGGGTATTCCAATAGCATTTAGACCAATTCGTAGTGGTGTTCATTGACGACATATTGGTTTACTCAAAGACGGAGGAGGAGCACGACAAGCATCTACGGATAGTTCTGCAAGTGTTGAGGGAAAAACAATTATATGCCAAATTCAGTAAGTACGAATTTTGGCTAAGGGAGGTGGCTTTCTTAGGTCACGTGGTGTCAGCGGAAGGAATTAGAGTGGATCCCCGCAAGATTGAAGCGGTGTTGGGGTGGAAACCACCAAGTCGGTGGCAGAGATACGAAGTTTTCTGGGTTTAGCGGGGTATTATCGAAGGTTTGTGGAAGGGTTCTCTCAGATCGCAGCGCCGTTGACTAAGTTGCTAAGAAAAGGTGTTCCATTTGTATGGTTAGAGAAGCAAAGAAGAAAGTTTTGATAAGTTGAGGAAGATTCGACTAAGCTCCAGCTTTAGTTCAACCCGAGGCGGAAATTATTCACAGCCTATTGTGATGCATCTCACATCGGTTTGGGGTGTGTTGATCTGAGGATGGGAAGGTAGTAGCCTGCGCGTCCCGTCACCGAGACCGCATGAGGTTAACTATCCAACTCACGACCGGAGTTAGCAGCAATGTCTTCGCTTTGAAAATATGGAGACATTATCTTTATGGGGAGAAGTCGATAATTTACTCGGATCACAAAAGTTTGAGGTATTTTCTGATTCAGAAGGATCTGAATCTGAGACAGCGCCGATGGATTGAACTGTTAAAGGACTACGACTGTTCCATCGAATACCATCCGGGTAAGGCTAACGTGGTGGCTGACGCGTTGAGCCGGAAGGTTGTGGCGGACTTAAGAGCAATGTTTGCTCAGTTGAGCCTATATGATGATGGAAGCCTTTTGGCAGAGCTTCAAGTTAAGCCAACGTGGATCGAGGAGATTAAGGAAAAACAGTTAGTGGATGAAGGGTTAAATGCGAAGAGAATGCAAGTTCAGGATGGTGGTTTAGAAGGGTATAGTGTGACTGGCGATGGTGTGTTATGTTTTCTAGGACGGCCCTGCATGCCAAAGGATATGGAGTTGAGGCGAAAATTCTCCATGATGCATATAGCAGCCCATACGCTATGCATCCCGGAGGCGACAAGATGTATGGAGATTTCTGGAAATAGTTTCGTGGCGGGTTGAAGCGTGAGATAACGAATTCGTAGGAAGTGCTTGACGTGTCGCCAGAGTTAAGGTTGAACACCGCTACCATCGGGTTACTTCAACCGTAAAGATCCTCAATGGAAGTGGAACGGATCACCATGGATTTCGTCGCTGGCTACCCCTTACGCCTCGAAGAAAGACGCGGTTTGGATAATTGTAGACCGCTCGATTAAATCACTCACTTCATACCGGTGAGAATGGATTACTCACTCCGAAGCTAGCAAAGTTGTATGTGGTCGAGATAGTCGATTGCATGGTGTACCGTGTCGCTTATCTCGGATAGGGACCCAAGGTTCACTTCAAGGTTTTGAAAGCGTTACATCAAGCGTTGGGTACGCTGGTGGATTTCAAAGATGACTTTCCACCCTCGTACTGGACGAGGCAATGAAAGGGTCATCTGATTTTAGAGGATATGTCGAGGGTTGCGTTTTGGAATTCGAGGTAGTTGGGAGGAATTCTTACCTTTAGCCGAGTTTGCCTACAACAACAGTTACCAAGCGAGTATTCAGATGGCACCATACGGCTAATCAGATGGATGGAAATGCCGAACTCCGACGTGTTGGACGGAATTGGGTGAACGACAAGTGTTGGGCCCAGAATTGGTAGCAGATCAAGACAAAGTCAAAGTGATTCGGTCTCGCCTCAAGGAAGCATCGATAGGCGTAAGTCTTATGCCGATCTCAAACGCAAGGAAATGGAGTATCTTTGTGGGAGATAAGGTCTTCCAAGGTGTCGCCTTGGAAGAAGGTACTAAGATTTGGGCGAAAAGGAAGCTAAGCCCAAGATTCATTGGCCCATATACTGATCAAGTGAGTAGGACCAGTAGCTTATCACCGAATCGCCGGCAGAGTTAAGTCAGATACATGACGTCTTTCACGTATCAATGCTGAGACGATATCGGTCAGATCCATCACACGTGGTGCCTGTGACAGAAATTGAGGTCAACTCGGACTTATCTTTTGAGGAAGAACCGGTTCAGATCTTGGATAGAGGTGTAAAGGTTCTACGTAGGAAGTCAGTGCCCTTAGTGAAAGTGCTGTGGCGGAACCATGGTGTGGAAGAAGCTACGTGGGAACCTGAGGATGTGATACTACGGCAATACCCTCATTTGTTTTAGCTAAGTAATTTCGGACGAAATTTATTTTAAGGGGTGGGCAGTAACATCCCAAAATGGGGTTATTTGGAATTTAATTATTTTTCTTATGTATGGATCTTTGAGATTTTATTTATTGAATAATAAAGCTTAATTTAAGGCTTTGAGTGTGCACGGTTTGGTAAAAAATATCGGTTTGTAACTTAAGAGGCGTGGAGCCTTAGGGAGGGTGTTATAAGAATTAATGGAGAAACTTTTGACATAAAATGAGCTTAGAATAAGTGGCAAAGGGAGGGCCACTTGGGAGCTACACTTGACGCCATCAAGAACAAGGGAGAGCCTTGGTTCGAGTCACAATTCTCCCTTTTTGTTCTTATTTTTGGATGGCATAGGGAGGGGAGAGTCCTTTCTCTCTTTGAACTCTCTTCCTTTTTATTTTATTAATAATATTGGATAATAAGTGGAAATCAAGGATAATATTATAGTAGATAAAGGAGATATTAGTTGATTTATTAGGTGATTATAAGGATTAATTCAAATTATTTTTTGAATTTAATTAAACAAGTGGTGTAGAGCAATTTATGGAAGTGGGATGGATTTTGGACTCTTGGTTGAAGAGTTGGACGGCAAGGCTACTAGGAGGGGGTGCCGAATGCTTATAAAAGCACCTAAGTAATCACCTTGATTTTCTTTTCTCAATTTGCTTAGCCGAAAATTCAAAACACTTTTTCCTTATTTTCTTTTATCATTCCATTCTCTAAAAACCTTGGCCGAAATCCTCTTTGTTTCTGCCATTGCCGAATCCCCCAGACTTTTGATCCCTTTTCTTCTCCTTTTCCTTTGATAATCGAACCTACTCCCTGAACCATAGCCGAATTTCCCCTCTCTAAATTTCAAGTCTTGGCGAATCTCAAGCATAGAGTTTCCCTCTATTTCTTCAATCGGGTTTTAAGGTAAGTAGATCAAATGTTTTCTTTATTGACCCCTAGTACTTGTCGACTTCTAGGGAGGAAGGTAAGGACCTATTAAAAAGGTATTAACTCTCTTTGGTGAACCCGATTATGTTTAGGTGTTTCGGGATCTTGAGGAAATCGGTTCAAATCTCCATCAACTAGATTTGGTAAGTAACGGTAAGTCAAGTCTTTCTAAACCTTTCAGTGAATAATTGGAGAAAAGCCGAAACTAATCTTGTTTGGTTGGCCGATTGCTAGGAACCCCTAAAAGGATTCGGGTTGTTAGAAACCAAATCAAAGCAAGGTAAGATCTACTTTAGTTAGTCGATTGTTAATCATTTTAGCCGAAGGCTACTAACTTATTGAGTGCCGATTTTAGGGTGGTGAAGCAAAAGGTTGATACTCAAGACTTTCGGGTAAGGATTCGGGTTAAAAAGGAGAACCCTTTAAATTGTTTGATTTAGCCGAATGCCCTAACTCATGCCTTGGCCGAATATAGGGGCAGTAGATCTAGGGTGGTCGACTCTTGTTTTCGGGATTTAGACTATCCAGTGGTGACAGGTGTGTACATACACACTCATAGCAGTTAATATGTGTGATAAGTTATGTTGCTTGTAAATCTGCTTGATGTAGATACGAATTTAGTACCTTAAAAGGGTACAAGCAAGGACCTCGGTAAGTCTCTATTTATATGAGATTATTATGATGCTTTTGGGAAGCATGATTTATTTAATACATGTGATAAACGTATGAACTCTGTTATGATTGTGGTATGGGTTGATGAGTGGAGGGGGCAGTATTGTTGTGCCGACGGGCACCAGTGTTTTGGTAACACACCGTGACTACGGCCACCAGAGGTTTGGTACCTCAGAGGTTTGGCACCTCATAGCGACTTGTCCCTCGTGGTTAACACCACCGGGTTGGCCCCACTTGAGATATGGGATCGCCTCGCCGCTGATTTGGTATCACACGATGGGTTGGCCCCATCAAATAATCTCGGTTCACGGACACCGGTGTTTTGGTAACACATTGTGACTATATGTCACCAAAGTGGTTTGGCACCACCAAGTGGTTTGGTACCACAACAGGGTAGCAAATGGCGCTTGGATGGTTAGGTCGGAATTAAATATTCGCATATTAATTGTTATGTGTTGTGTATGAAAATGTTTTAAAACGGGAAGGGTTACATATCGAGTCTTGGTGACTCACCTTCTCCATTATTTTTTCGTGTGATGCATAGATCATGGATATGGAGCCGGAGGGACTAGAGGAGGCCATGCGGTGGATTTAAAATTAAATGAACTTTAATTTTAGTTATTTTAAATTTTGTTATTGGGTTGTTTTATTTTAGATGTAATAAGGCCTCATTATACTTTACTTTAGTTTTTTTTTATATGTTGGATATTTTATTTTACTATAAATTTGAATCACACGTTTTTTCTAAATTAACACGAAAAAAATGTTTTATCGTGCCATCGGGCACATCTGAAGTTTGTATAATAACTTGGCTTAATTAAATTTTCGAATTTGGGACTGAGTATGATTTCAGTAAGTTAGCTTAAAACGAGAAGTTTTTAACAAATCTTGAATTGGTTTTAAAATGGGTTTCCAAAAGTTTTTCTCCGTAACGACCCATATTCGGTCCTAACGTTTGGGCCGGGTTTAATGTTATAGATCTACCCCATTCGGATTGGGTAATCGGGTTGGCTCAGAACACCCATACCTCGTATCCAACACTGGATTAGGGCTACGGACATTACTTTACACAACACAAGTCTAAACACCATATAATATAAACCGCTCCTATGATAAACGAGTACCAAATCATAATGTCATAGATAAACATGTGTACTCATCTAGTTTCAAAACATTATCTACTATACATATATATACATATCAAATAGTATCATTAAACATAGCCAAACAAATTTGATTCAATGAACCAATCACTATTCATTAATGTAACAAAATCATCAACCACATACACAAATTATGATCAAATCATCTCGATGATATAAATTTAAAAATCTTTTAAATTTTATTCACACGCAAACATAAATACCAACATGCTTTAATAGAATCTAAAAGATACGAAAATATGCATCACCTAAAACATAAGTAAATCAATCCCAACCAAAACTATGAGCCATATTCACATGGCATTTATGTATATCAATCCAAAACAAACTCAAAAGAGAGATCAAGCTTAGACATGCCATAATTTCTAGAAATTTTGAGTAACAAAATACCAAAAGAAGACGATAATGTGATTGACTATGACAGATCCCGAGTGTGAGCTTCAACTCCAAAGACAAAAATCTACAATTTCAAAGCAACCGAAATAAAATAAGCTCTCCAAGCTTAGTAAGATTTAAACAATTCATATGCAATAGGCTAATTTAAACTTTCATGAATAAACCCTTTTGTCATACCCTTGTCGAATAGTCATATATTCAAGAAATAAATAAATATTAACATATAGAAAAATATATGCATTTACAATATATACTTATATCTATATTCAAATATCACCATCACATGATAGATAATTTGCAAGCACATTTTCAATTTTGTTCAATCTCATACTACCATTTCGAAGTTACTAAAATTTCAATAATATATATATATATATATCTCACATTCCTTTAATTTGCAGACCTTTCAGAATAAAGTTCAATCACTTACCCTATTACCACCGCAATAAATTAACAATGGAGATTCAAAGTGCTTCTTTTCTTTCAAAGAAAATTCGTGGAGAAGATGAGTAAGAGAGAGAATGAATTTCACTCATGTTTCTCTTATTTTATTAGTTTAATGTCTATTTTAATATACTTAAAATATAGTAATTAAATTATTAAACACTAAAAAATTGTTTCCCATCATCATTGACGCCCACTAACATTAAAAGTGGGCAATTTGACATGCAAACCCCTTCTTTTATACCACACTTAAATTTAACCTTTCATTTATTGCATGTTATTTTTATACCTTACCTATTAGGTCCTTTCTCTTAATTCAAGCATACCAAATAATCAATTTCACACCATTCAACACACATCACATAAATAAATAAATATCACAAGATTTCTAACTCGGATTCGTGGTCTCGAAACCATCGTTCCGATTTGAGTCGTAATTGGTCGTTACAACTCCCCCTCCTTAAGAGAAATTTTCGTCCCCAAAATCTTACCGACGAATAAGGTAATCTTGTTCTTTCATTGATTCCTCTGTCTCCCTGTGTTGCTTCCTCGACTCGCTTACACCATAACACTTTAACCAACGGTATCCTTTTATGTCGCAGTTCTTTCACTTCACGAGTCAAGATACGAATTGGTTCCTCCTCATATGTTAAATTTGGCTAGATTTCAATTTCTGAATGACTGATCACATGAGAAGGGTCGGATCGGTATCGCTGAAGCATCGATACGTGAAAGACATTGTGAATTTTGTCCAACTCAGAAGGTAATCTAAGTTTATATGCTACCGGTCCAATCCGCTCAATAATTTCATACGGCCCAATGAATCGCGGACTCAGCTTCCCCTTCGACCAAATCTCATTAGCTTTTTCCACGGCTATACTTTTAGGAACACTCGATCACCTATCCAAACTCAATGTCCTTGCGCTTTAAATCAAGATAAGACTTCGACGATCCGATGTCGCTTTCAAACTATAACTAATTATTGCCACTTCTCGCTCAGTTTCTTTAACCAAATCTACCCCATGGATCTTATTTTCCCTAATTCGTCCAAGACAACGGAGTACAACACTTACGACCATACAAGGCTTCATAAGGTGCCATTTTGATGCTCGATTGAAGTCGTTGTTATAAGCAAATTCGATCGAGACAAATATCGATCCCACGTACCCTCAAATTCAAGAATGCAACATCTTAACATGTCCTCAAGTATTTGAATAATACGCCAGATTGTCCATCCGATCGAGGGTGAAAAGCAGTACTAAAGTGTAGTTTAGTACCCAAAGCATCTTGTAACTTCTTCCAAAATCGCGATGTAAACCTTGGGTCTCTATCAGAAATAATAGAAATGGGTACCCCGTGCAATCGTATGATCTGAGATACATACAATTCGGCCAATTTATCAAGTGAAAAATTAAATGCATATTGTGGATGAAATGAGCCGATTTTGTCAATCTATCCACAATAACCCAGATCGAATCTTTCTTGCTCGGCGTCAAAGGTAATTTCGACACAAAATCCATTGTGACTCGGTCCCATTTCCACTTAGGTATCAAAATCGGTTGAAGAAGTCCCGATGGTGCTTGATGCTCAGCTTTCACCTGTTGACATATCAAACACTTCGATACATAATCTGAGATGTCTCGTTTCATACCGTGCCACCAATAATGTTGAAACACCCCACACCCGGCCCACGAGCCTGAACCAGATCTGGTATGTTCCTAAAGTAAACCGGTTTCAAAAACATCGTTACTTAGAGAAAATTTGTAAATTTTTAGAAAACTATTATTTTGAGTTGGGCTTAGATTGGAAACCCATTTATTTAATTTTGTAAATCCAATTTGATTAATTACGTCCAAAATAGTTCTTAGCACAATATTTAAAAGTAAAGTAAAAAATAAAGAATAATCCACTGGGCCTTATGGCCTTATTACATCAAGTAAAACCCAAAATAAAATTAAAGGTACTAAAAAATAAAGTCCAAATTATATAAAATCTCGAATGTAGCATGGCCACCTCAAGGTCACAGGCCTGGTCCACACTTGTTCATCACCGAAAATAGTTCCCATAACGGGTGAGTCAATAGACTCAATGTGCACACAAGACTACCATTCAACAAATCAGGCATACATGTTCATATCAAATTCATATAAAAATAAATGATGATGCAACCCAAACCCAAGCCTAATGGTCCATCCGCTACACACCACCAGCATTCGCCAAATACACACGTGGGACTACTAAGTCAACCTCCATCCGCTACACACCATCGAAGGCGTCATTACGCAATGACGTACTCATCGCCTATATAATTTGTGTCATTAGACACCATATTCAAATAATGTAACCGGTTACCAAATTCGAGATAATGTAACCGAGTTACCACATTCAAAATGTTGTGACCGTAGTCACCATATAACGCTGGTGAGACCAAGTCAACACCTTCTTCCCTTTCACATAAATCCCGAATGCCCAAAAAATATATATATCATGCATAACATACTTAATTTCATATTCATATATATATATTCACATGTTATAAAATAACATATTTCATAATACTATCAGAAGTAGGAAACGTACCTGAGTACTCTTGTACCACTTTAGGGTACTTAGCCATATTCACATACTTAAGTATAATCATATAATAAAAATAATTACCATATGAAATATCGAAAGTTAGTGTGCGTACACACCTGATTTGCTTAATAGATTCCTTGAAATCCCGAAGAACGATCTACCGATCTAGATTTTTACTCCTATATTCGGCCAACCATTAAAATATATTAACAAACTTATTTGGCTTAAAAACCAAATCCAAGTAGGATTTGTATTACTTACCTTGTTGCCGAATTAAAAGATTGTAAATCAAATGCCAAAATTTGATAATATTCCTTCCTTAAATTGGCTAGCCACTAAATCAGGTAATTATGTCAGTTTCTAACTTTTTAATAAATGGAAAATAATTCCAATATCAAGAACAAGCCTTGGCCGACTGGATCTATGCACTTACCTTATAGTTTCCAAATCCCGAAAGTTTCCTTTGTCTTGAATATCTGTCGAAATTCCTAAAATTCATATGTTAGATCTGATCTAACTTTAATAAGTAGTAATTGGCCTTTGGCCGAATGTGTCTCACCTTAAATTCCTTGAATCTGAAATCCCGAAACTCTTCCTTTGATATTCGGCCAAGAGACATAAAAGAGGTTATTTCCTTAGATCTTGATTAAACGAATTAGAAGAACAAGAATTAATTGTTCTTACCTTAGATCCTTGATCTTTATATTCGGTAATTGTGGAAACCGAGAGACCCTTGTAGATTCTACCAAAATTTGCTATTAGGATTAGTACCAATTTTGGTAAAAGAAAGGAATAGAAATTGATTGACCACAGATCTTACCCTTTGATGTTGTAGTTGATTGCTCCTTTACCTAGAATCAACAAAGATTCAAACTTTGACAAGAGAAACAGAGAAGAAAAATAGAAGAAAAGAGGATGGTTTTGCTTAAAGAAAATTCGCAGAGAGGGAGAAAGCCATGAGAATTTCGGCACACACTTAGGAAAAGATGAGAGAAAAGCCTTTAGTTCTCCTTCTTTAGCCGAAATTATCAATAGGAGAGCCCCTTTCTTGGCCACTACTCCATAAATGATAATATTATCTCCTTTAATTATCACCTAATTAAATTAAAAGTATTTAATCCATCCTTTATCTCCTCATTTATCTTATTAAAAGAAAATCCTTTATTTATCACTTAATTTATCAAATTTTAACAGAAATAAAACTCCTCCTTTCTAGAAAATAGGTGCCGTCCACCCTCTTACTTATGGAAGCAAAAATAAACCTTCATTATTTGCTTCCCAAGTGACTCGAACTCAGGCCATTTCCATAAGCCTTAAGTGACACCTTCAGGCCACTTTTCCAAGCCTGTTTGTGTGTCAAACTTCACCAACTTTTTCTTTTAAGGCCCTCTTGCCCTTATTTCCTATTTTGAACCTTAAAATTTGACATTCCTCGATTATTTCTAAGTTTCCTAAAATTTTTATCGGCTCAGAATTTGCCATTTTCTTACATGTTCAAGTTTCCAAAATGTTCAAGTTTCCAAAATGTTCAAGTTTCCAAAATGTTCAAGTTTCTAAAAATGTTCAGGTTTCCAAAATGTTCAAGTTTCCAAAAATGTTCGTGTTTCCAAAATGTTCGTGTTTCCAAAATATTCAAGTTTCCAAAATGTTCAAGTTTCCAAAATGTTCAAGTTTCCATTTTTATGCATTTCCGTGTTTCCAAAATATCAAAATTTATTCTTATTGCTTAAACTTGTCTTTTCATACAATTGAACTGAAAATGCATAGCCCTTTTCAGATGTTACGCTTCTACCCTTAAACAAAATTTCGTCCCGAAATTTCCTAACTAAAATAGTTGAGGGTATTCTTTGTCGTGATGGTCTCTTCCGCTCCCACGGCTTCTTCCGATCCATGATTGCGCCATAGCACTTTGACTAGAGGCACCGCCTTCCTTCGCAATACTTTCACATCACGCTCCAAGATCCGAATCGGTTCTTCCTCGTAGGATAAGTCTGGCCTTAGCTCTACTTCTTCTACAAATACCACATGCGACGGATCCGATCGATAGTGACGTAGCATGGATACATGAAATACGTCGTGCATCTGCTGCAACTCTGGTGGCAACTCTAGTTGGTATGCCACTGGTCCAACTCGCTTCAATACTCGGTAGGGCCCTATAAATCTTGGGCTTAATTTCCCTTTTTGACCGAACCTCATTACCTTCTTCCAAGGTGAGACTTTCAGGAATACTTAGTCTCCCACTTCAAACTCTATTTCCTTCCGCTTAAGGTCTGCGTACGACTTCTGCCTATCGAGGCTTCCTTCAACCGGCCCAATTAACTCAACCTTCTCTTCGGTTTCGCCACTAATTTCGACCCAAAACTCTGCTGTTCTCCTAACTCGGTCCAACAAGTAGGTGTTCTACACTTCCTTCCATACAATGCTTCGTATGGTGCCATCCGAATGCTAGCTTGATAGTTGTTGTTGTAGGCGAACTCACTAAAGGCAAGTAATTTTCCCAACTTTCTAAATCCATTACATGACCTCTCAACATATCCTCCAATACTTGTATAACCTGCTCAGACCGCCTCGTCCGATTGTGGATGAAAAGTCGTAGTGAAGTCTAACTTAGTGCCTAAAGCTTGATGAAGTGCCTTCCAAAATCGAGACGTAAACCTTGGGTCTCTATCGAGATGATCGACTTTGGTACTCCATGCAATCTCACAATCTCTGCCACATATAACTTAGCCAGCTTCTGAAGAGAATAATCAACTCTTCATCGAATAAAGTGTGCGGACTTGGTCAAACGGTCCACTATCACCCATACCGAGTCCTTCTTAGTAGGCGTAAGGGGAAGCCCACTAACGAAGTCCATGGTAATTCTTTCCCACTTCCATCGGGGAACTTCGATTGGTTGAAGCAATCCGATGGGACTTGGTGTTCAGCCTTAACTTGCTGACACGTCAAACATTTCCCCACAAATTCAGCCACCTCTTGTTTCAGATCAGACCACCAAAACTGTTCCCTTAGATCTCTATACAACTTGATGCCTCCGGGATGCATAGCATAAGGGCTACCATGCACTTCCCGAAGAATCCTTTGTCTCAACTCCTTATCCCCTAAGATACGTAGACTTTTCTCTTGTAGCACAATACTCCTTCATCATTGATGTCATAGTCCTTTAATCCTCCTTGCTGTACTTGTTGTAACTTAGTACTTATGCCGTTATCAGCCAACTGTCCTTCTTTCACCTCCTTCAGCCATGTGGGCCTGACTTGTAACTCTGCCAATAGGCTTCCATCATCATACAGTCTTAAATGAGTGAACAAAGCCCGTAGATCCGATACAACCTTCTGACTTAGGGCATCGACTACCACATTCGCCTTGCGGATGATATTCTATTGAACGATCAGAGTCCTTCAAACAATTCCACCCACCTTCGTTGCCTCAAGTTCAACTCCTTCGAGTCAATAAGTACTTAAGGCTCTTGTGGTGCAATGTAGATAACCGACCTTTCTCCATAAAGGTAGTGCCTCCAAACTTTAAGGGCGAAAACCATCGCCGCTAGCTCTAAATCATGAGTTGGGTAGTTAACCTCATGCGACCTTAACCGACGAGACGCATAAGCGACCACTTTACCCTCTTGCATTAGTACACAACCCAACCCCGTATGCGAAGCATCACAGTACACCACAAAATCTTTTCCCGCCTCCTACCAATTAACACCGGAGCTTCCACAACACCTCTTAAGCTTTTCAAAGCTCTCCCGCCGCTTATTCATCCATTCAAAGGGTACTTCCTTCCTTTGTTCATCTATATACCGGTTCCTACATACTTCTTCCGAATGCCTCTAACATACTCCTGTGTCAAATTTTCAACCGTGGTACCATCCCGGCAGTTAACCACCATCGACACGCTTCATCGCAGAATAACGCCACCATCCCTTTCAACTTCTCCTCCGAGTCGATCAAGCTCATCCATGATGCGCTCCGTTGCTTCCAACCAAGACTCACCAGTACTGGGTGCCACTCCACTTACTCCTCGAAACATTTCAGCTCCATTAGCTCGGAGCCTTTCAGGTATGACATACGATTTCCTGAATTTCCTCCTACACCTACCACCAATTCCAAAACTCAGAGAAACGACTGCGACACAAAGATCTTCCCCGTCCGAGCCTCGCCGCTCAATATTAACAGTTGGAGGTGGTGGTGGCGGTGATATTTCATTGTCGAACCTCGACCCGATCTAACGGGTTCGACATACCATCCTTCCTCTACCTCGACCACGACGACCACGCCCTCTAGAGCTCATTTTCTAGCCGAGATCTAATTAAGAAATTTTATGGTTTAGTCATTGTTCCACTTATTTATCAATAAGGAGTTTTATGAAAAGGGATTTAAGAGTGGTTCTTTCGTATTCTTACAAACACAAAGTCTTTTCCATTCATTCATTCATCTATCAAACAAGTATGAACTTTCGTTCATTCAGAGAAACGTTGTAGTTTTCGTTGTTGTTGTTTTCCACTACCTAGGGGTATTTTCGTAATTTTATCCTACAGGGGCATTTTCGTAATTTTTTAGAAGAAAACGTTCCTTGGTGTTTTTGCCAAAAAGTATTTTGTAAATTTCAAAGTCTCGGGGTAATTTGGAAAAATTTTGAAATCCGGGGGTATTTCGATAATTTTTGACCTCAGGGGTATTTCGGTAATTTTTTTCACAAATCAAGGTAAATTTGTAAATTTAATAAATTAGGGATATTTCAGAAGTTGTAAAACTTTGAGGGTTCTTTTCGAAAATTGTTCCTTCAAAAATGGAGATGTTGCAAAAATTTTGGAAATCAGGGTCATTTTGGTAATTTTGTAGGTTAGGGGCAATTTTGTAATTTTCCAAAATCAAGGTATTTTGATATTTTATAAATTAGTGTTCTTGAATGTTTATGAAATAATGAAATTTTGGTAAAGCTGTTGAGTGGTTGAACATTTTATAAACCAAGGGCGTTTTGGTAATTTCACCACTAAGGGCATTTTTGTAATTTTCAAATCAAGAGTTTTTCGTAAAATGTTGTAAAAATAATTTTCTCAGATTTAAAAGAAAGTTTTAAAAGTTTGAAAAACTAGGGTTTGTTGTTTTGTTCTTTCTTCTTTTTTTTTAAAAAAAAACATGGCTAGTTCCTTTGGGTTTTAGTCATTATGTTTAGCCTATGTCCAGCCCTCTTGGTCGTGGTGAACCAAAGCTACGCACCTGTGAGGATTCGGGTGGAGAGGAGGTGAGTCACGGATCGCTAAATACCAAGCTCCCACCAAACCATTCCTAGACATGCGCATGAGGTTGCCACACCACTAAGCCCTCCGAGTTGGGTGAACGAAGCTATGCACTGTAGGATTCCTACGAAGAGGAGGTGAGTCACTAGGACTGCTTAAATACCAGGCTCTTCCGGATCCAATCCTAGACATGCGTACAGAGGTTACCACACCTTAGCTCAGTGACTTAGCCATAGGTTTGTTTAGTGTTTAAAGTCTTATGTGGTTTTATGTTTGAGTAGTCTAGTCCTAGGGTTCAAGTTCCTATCATTCTATTCTCGTTCCATGCCTTTTCTACCCTTAAACAGTTCACAGAATCACACATACAGTTAGGGGTACTTACCTGGTGGACTGCAGGTTGGAGACTTAGGGGCCATGCCGAAGCCCGCTTATTTTCAAAGAAAATCATTTGGGCTCAATTCAAAACGTTTTGGGCCTTAGCCCACGTGTCGAGAGTTTAAAATCGGGCTCGATATTAAGTCGAAACACCCCACACCCTACCACGAGCCCGAACCAGGATCTCGTATGTTCCTAAAGTAAACCGGTTTCAAAAACATCGTTACTTAGAGAAAATTTGTAAATTTTAGAAAACTATTATTTTGAGTTGGGCTTAGATTGAAACCTATTTATTTAATTTTGTAAATCCAATTTGATTAATTACGCCCAAAATAGTTCTTAGCACAATATTTAAAAGTAAAGTAAAAATAAAGAATAATCCACTGGGCCTTATGGCCTTATTACATCAAGTAAAACCCAAAATAAAATTAAAGGTACTAAAAAAAATAAAGTCCAAATTAAATAAAATCTCCGAATGTAGCATGGCCACCTCAAGGTCTATCGGCCCGGTCTGTCACTATTCATCACCTGAAAATCGTTCCCACAACGGGGTGAGTCAATAGACTCAATGTGCACATAGTACTACCATTCAACAAATGAGGCATACATGCTCATATCAAATTCATATAAAAATAAATGATGATGCAACCCATGTAACATCCCGAAATTGGGCCTAGGAGAATTGAGCCCAATGGGCCTTAGGCATAGTAGCATTTAAAATTTTTTGGAGAATAGGAGATCGGCTTAAGTGCAAGTTAGACCTTTTAGATAAGTGATTTTGGAAGGTTAGGGGGCTTCTACGAAGTCCCGGGGATCAAATATTAGCTTTGGGAAAATTTTGGTTTTAGGTGAAAAAAACTTTGGAGGTTGGCGGGTAGGCCTTAAGAATAAAATGTGGAGGAAAATGACACAAGTGGTGTGTGTGGTGTAGTGGCAAAGTGACGCCACAAGGAAGGAAGGAGGTCCAAGGTTCTAGTTGTAGCGCTTGCATTCCTTTTGATTATTTTTATTAAATGAATTTAGACCTTGGCCATAAGGTTATATTTAATTAGCATGGTTTGAGGCACAAGGAGCTAGTTGGTAAAGTGGCTAGCGGCGTGGATTCTCGCCATGGGAGCCCGGGTTCAATCTCATGAGAAGCAAGGAGTATTTATTTTATGAGTGGACGGTAAGAGTTTCAGCTTGAATTTAAACTCTCGACGAAGGGATCCCACATCGAAAAGATACAAGGAATGAAGGTGAAGAGCTAGCTATATAAAGAGCATGCCGGAGAAGGGTTAACATACCTTGGTGGGCGTTGGGCGGTGGAGTGGTCGCAGTGTGATTTAGCACCGAGTCCTATCGTGTGTAACTCTCTACTCTAGTTGTAGAGCCAAGAATGTCAAGGTCGATCCGGCAATAGTAGTTACACGAGCGCGCGAAGACGCGTGGGGCTTCAACGCGATAGTTGACGCCATCGAGTATTCTTGTGGGTCAATGCTTGGGTCGCGATGGGTAGAAGTGGGCCTAATGGGCCCGTGAGGCCCAATTGGAATAAATTGTATGATGATATAGTATATAGTGAACTAGACTAGGTGGAACTTATATACGTGGATAGATTTGTGTTAGGTGGGCACACAGGCGTGTGGACCCGAATGGGCCGAAATCGAGTTTTAGCCCAACAAATCCGATAGAAGATCGAAAATGGTAGTTGAGTAGCTCAAGGCGATTAATCGCACCTTTAGAAAGGCCATTCGTGTACAAAATTACGAAAATACCCTTGGTAGGTAAATTACGAAAATACCCTTGGTGGGTAAATTACAAAAATACCCTTGGTGGGTAAATTACGAAAATACCCTTGGTGGGTAAATTACCAAAATACCCTTGGTAGGTAAATTACGAGAATACCCTTGGTGGGTAAATTACGAAAATACCCTTGGTGGGTAAATTACTAAAATACCCTTGGTGGGTAAATTACGAGAATACCCTTGGTGGGTAAATTACGAGAATACCCTTAGTGGGTAAATTACCAAAATACCCCTGAAAGGTAAATTACAGAAATGCCTTTAGTAGGTAAAATTACGGTTATACCCTTAGAGGTTGATTAGCATGATTATGTTGTTTTATGTCTATCTGATTATGATGGTAATTCATGTTATACTTATATTTGATATTTGTTCTAGATACATGACATAACGCATACACAATTATTATGTCATATTGCACTGTATGATGAGAGGAGGGGAAGATTGATATCGTGTCTTGGACACCGAGGTTTGGTACCTCCAAGTGATTTGGTATCACATTCGTGTCTTCGGACACCGAGGTTTGGTACCTCATAGCGCCTCGTCCCCGTGGTTTCACACCACCGTGGGTTGGCCCCACTTTTGAGATATGGGATCGCCGCCATGATTTGGTATCACACGATGGGTTGGCCCCATCATTCGATTTGTGTCTTCTGGACACCGGTGATTTGGTATCACATTCGTGTCTTCGGACACCGAGGTTTGGCACCTCATAGCGACTTGTCCCTCGTGGTTAATTCCACCGTGGGTTGGCCCCACTTTTGAGATATGGGATTGTCCGCCAGTTGATTTGGTATCACACGATGGGTTGGCCCCATCACTTGATTTGTGACTTCACCACCGGTGTTTTGGTAACACAATTGTGTCTTTGGACACCAGTGGTTTGGCACCACCAGTGGTTTGGTACCACACGGGGTAGAAAAGGAGTTATGGATGGCTAGGTTGGGTGCATTATGCATATGTATTGCTTTGTTATAAATTGTGTAAGTATGTGGCATTTACCCGGGAGAGGGAATATGCACTGAGTCTTGGTGACTCACCTTCTCCCCTTATATTTTCAGGTGATTCGTGAGATCGCGAAAATGGAGCCGGATGAACTCGAGGAGGCCATGCAATAAAATTGGTTTTACATGAATTTCCATTTGGGTACTTTAAATTTATTTAATTTGGTTTGTTATATTTTGGGTTTGTAATAAGGCCTCTTTATTATGTTTTTGGATTATTTACATATTTTGGACTTGTTTAAAATATAGTTTATAACTATCATGGTTGATATAATAAGTTGATCACAAAGTTTTCTAAAACTACAAAATGCGATGATTTTAAAAACGCTACCATCGGGTAACATGAATCATTTGATAACTTTTAACATCTTAAATATTTTCGATAAATCATACTATTTTCCAAAACTCAACTTTTCCAAATTTCTTTTAGATACGCTTTTCAACCTAATCACTTTGGTTTCTTTTATAACTATAAAAGGTTTTCTAATCTATGGTTTTGCAAATAAGTTTTTAAGACGATTTTCAAGATTTCAAAGTAAATTATCGCTTTTAACTTATTATACACTGATTTCTATTGAACTTAGATCAACAAAGAGTTTTTCACAAAAATTCAATCGTTAACTTTATTTTCTTTAAACGCTTTCCTTCGTGGCATGCCGATTCGGTCATGGCAAGATAGACCGGTTTGGGGTGTTACAACCCAAACCCAAGCCTAATGGTCCATCCGCTACACACCACCAGACCGCGGTCATTCCCGGGGACTACTAAGTCAACCCTCCATCCACTACACACCATCGAAGGCAAATACATATGACGTGCTCATCGCCTATATAATTTGTGTCATTAGACACCATATTCAAATAATGTAACCGGTTACCAAATTCGATAATGTAACCGAGTTACCACATTCAAAATGTTGTGACCGTAGTCACCATATAACGCTGGTGAGACCAAGTCAACACCTTCTTCCCCTTTCACATAAATCCGAATGCCCAAAAATATATATAATATGCATAACATACTTAATTTCATATTCATAAACATATATTCACATGTTATAAAATAACATATTTCATAATCCTATCGAAGTGGGAAACGACTGAGTACTCTTGTACCACTTTAGGGTACTTAGCCATATTCACATACTTAAGTATAATCATATATAAAAATAATTGCCATATGAAATATCGAAAGTTAGTGTGCGACACACCGATTTGCTTAATAGATTCCTTGAAATCCAGAAGAACGATCTACCGATCTAGATTTTTACTCCTATATTCTACCAACCATTAAAATATATTAACAAACTTATTTGGCTTAAAACCAAATCCAAGTAGGATTTGTATTACTTACCTTGTTGTCAATTAAAAGATTGTAAATCAAATGTCAAATTTGATAATATTCCTTCCTTAAATCGGCTAGCCACTAAATCGTAATTATGTCATTTAACTTTTGAATAAATGGAAAATAATTCCAATATCAAGAACAAGCCTTGGCCGATTGGATATATGTACTTACCTTATAGTTTCCAAATCCCGAAAGTTTCCTTTGTCTTGAATATCCGTCAAATCCCTAAAATTCATATGTTAGATCCGATCTAACTTTAATAAGTAGTAATTGGCCTTTGGCCGAATGTGTCCGACCTTAAATTCCTTGAATCAAATCCCAAACTCTTCCTTTGATATTCGCCAAGAGACATAAAAGAGGTTATTTCTTAGATCTTGATTAAACGAATTAGAAGAACAAGAATTAATTGTTCTTACCTTAGATCCTTGATCTTTATATTCGTAATTGTGGAAACTTGAGAGACCCCTTGTAGATTCGGCCAAAATTTGCTATTAGGATTAGTACCCTAATTTTTGGTAAAAGAAAGGAATAGAAATTGATTGACCACAGATCTTACCCTTTTGATGTTGTAGTTGATTGCTCCTTTACTTAGAATCAACAAAGATTCGGCTTTGACAGTAGAAACAGAGAAGAAAAATAGAAGAAAAGGGGATGGTTTTTGCTTAAAGAAAATTCGGCAGAGAGGGGGAGAAAGCCATGAGAATTTCGGCACACACTTAGGAAAGGATGAGAGAAAAGCCTTTAGTTCTCCTTCTTTAGCCGAAATTATCAATAGGAGAGCCCCTTTCATGGCCACTATTCCATAAATGATAATATTATCTCCTTTAATTATCACCTAATTAAATTAAAAGTATTTAATCCATCCTTTATCTCCTCATTTATCTTATTAAAAGAAAATCCTTTATTTATCACTTAATTTATCAAATTTTAATGTAAATAAAACTCCTCCTTTCTAGAAAATAGGTGCCGTCCAACCTCTTACTTATGGAAGCAAAATAAACCTTCATTATTTGCTTCCCAAGTGACTCGAACTCAAAGCCATTTCCATAAGCCTTAAGTGACACCTTCAGGCCACTTTTCCAAGCCTGTTTGTGTATAACTTCACCAACTTTTTCTTTTAAGGCCCTCTTGCCCTTATTTCCTATTTTGAACCTTAAAATTTGACATTCCTCGATTATTTCTAAGTTTCCTAAAATTTTCGATCGGCTCTGTAACTTGCCATTTTTCTTACATGTTCAAGTTTCCAAAATGTTCAAGTTTCCAAAATGTTCAAGTTTCCAAAATGTTCAAGTTTCCAAAAATGTTCAGGTTTCCAAAATGTTCAAGTTTCCAAAAATGTTCAGGTTTCCAAAATGTTCAGGTTTCCAAAATATTCAAGTTTCCAAAATGTTCAAGTTTCCAAAATGTTCAAGTTTCCATTTTTATGCATTTCCAGGTTTCCAAAAATATCAAAAATTTATTCTTATTGCTTAAACTTGTCTTTTCATAGAATTGAACTGAAAATGCATAGGCCCTTTTCAGGATGTTACAAATGTTGCTTCAAGTCGTTATACATCTTTGTACTACCCGGGTGAACCGTCAATCTACCACTATGAGCCTCGTCACAAATCCTTCAATTAAATCACTTTCTTAGGTATACACATTCGATTCTTGAATCAAACATCCTTCAAAGATCTATTCAAAATTTGAATTCGCCGTAATTACTACGACCCCTTTTGCCTTTAAATCTTCATCAAGCTCCCGGCTTCTCGGATCGTGACACAAATGACGATCTCGCCTTTAATTTCAGAATGATCACCCCATCATCGCTTATAGCTAAATCAAGATTCATTGCACGAAGAGCAAATAATGATTTGTGACTAAGTGCATCGGCCACCACATTAGCCTTTCCGGTGATAATCGATCACGAGCTCATAGTCTTTCAATAATTCTAACCATCGTCTTGTCTCGATTTAGATCCTTTGTGTCATTAAATACTTTAGACTTTTGTGATCCGAATAGATATGGCATCTTTCACCAAAAAGGTAGTGACGCCATATCTTCAAAGCGAAGACTATGGCAGCTAATTCAAGGTCGTGTGTTGGATAGTTCCTCTCATGCGGTTTTAATTGTCTCGAGGCATAAGCTATAACTTTACCCTCTTGCATCAATACACAACCGAGTCCATTTAAAGACGCATCACTAAAAATGATGAACTCTTTACCCGACTCTGGCTGAACGAGTACTGGAGCATCTGTTAACAAAGTCTTCAGATGATCAAAACTCTTTTGACACCTATCCGTCCATTCAAATTTTACATCTTTCTGTAGAAGTTTTGTCATTGAGTTGCTATCATCGAAGCCTTTCACAAAACGTCTGTAATACCCAAAGAAGTCCCGTAAAGCTACGAACCTTAGAAACATTCCATGAGGTTTCCAATCAAGTATGGCTGAAATTTTATTTGGGTCAACCCGGATACCGGAGGCTGAAATGACATGCCCCAAAAGCTAACTTCTTTCATCCAAAACTCACATTTACTAAATTTTATGCACAATTGCTTTTCCCGTAAAATCAGAACACTAGCTTCAAATGTTCAACGTGCTTTCGGTTTAATTCTGCGAATAGATCAATATATCATCTATAATACGACCACAAACCGATCTAGATACGGTTTGAAGACACGATTCATCAAATCCATGAATACTTTGGGCATTAGTGAGCCCAAACGGCATCACCAAAAATTCATAATGACCGATCGCGTCCGAAGGAAGTCTTCGACGTCGCTTCCCTAACCGTGAATCGATAATAACCCGACCTCAAGTCAATTTTTGAAAACACCGAGGCTCTTTCACCGATCAAATAAATCGCCTATACGAGGCAACGGATATTTATTCTTAATCGTCACCTTATTGAGTTGTCGATAATCGATGCACATTCTTAATGTTCGTCTTTCTTCTTCACAAATAGAATGGGCGCACCCCAGGGAGAGAAACTCGATCGGGCAAAACTTCTTTCCATCAATTCTTGCAACTGAGCCTTCAATTCTTTTAATTTCGTAGGTGCCATTCTATATGGAGCTATCGAGATCGGAGTGGCCCTCGCACTAACTCAATGCCAAACTCTACCTCCCGATAGGTGGCAATCCTGTAATTCCTTCTAAACACATCCAATATTCGCTAACAACTCGCACAGATTCGATATTCTTTTCAGTTATCTTGCTATCAATCACATAAGCAAGATAAGCTTCACCACCCTTTCTCAAAAACTTCTGAGCCAACATCGACGATATCACTTTAGGTAGTCCGATTAAATCCACAGACTCAATCCGAATTATATCGTTATTTCGGCATTTCAACTCAATAGTCTTTCGTCTACAATTTACCACTACATCATACATTGTTAACCAGTCCATACCGAGAATAATGTCAAACTCGTCGAACGGTAACAACATCAGATCAGCCGAGAAACACATATCTCGAATCATCAATGGATAGTTTTTACACACTTTATTGACTAACACACATTTACCCAGAGGGCTTGAAACCCGAATCACAACATCGGTAGACTCGATAGGCAAATTTTTACTAGATACCAATGTTTCACACACATACGAATGAGTTGAGCCGGGGTCAATCAAAGTAGTCACATTAGTATCAAAGAGAAGGAAAGTACCAGTAAGTAATGACATCTGGGGACGAGGCCTCCTCTCTAGTACGGATTGCTTAAGCCCTAGCCGGTACCTCGCATCCGATCGAACAATCACGCCTCAAACTCCCTCCGAGTACCGCCTACCACCCCCAAAACGAGATGATCTACCTCGAGCTATATTGCCACTTGGCCTCGCACTGCACTGTACACCTCTTAGCATTCTCTAGACAATCTCAGATAAAGTGGTCTTGGGAGCTGACTTATAACAAAGTAGAAATAGATTTACCCCAACACTCCCCATGATTTCGCTCACGATTATGCACTTAGGTTTACCCGATCTCTCATTACCCACGCTTGTAATCGATGTAGCCCGAGAACTCATCAAGGTCATTCTCTAATAGAAATCCCAAAGATTAGGCTTGAATCGTCCACCGTCATTCTTAAACTTTTTCATAGGCATCTGTGAAAGTTTGCTTGTCATCCTCTTCAATGTCTTTGGATTCGCACTCACTTTCGCTTCCTTTCCCAATTCTTGACTTTACAAGCTCGCTCAACCAAAGACTACGAACTCATCAATTCCCAAAATATCACCAAAAGTTTTATATTCTCATTTAAGCCATCTTTAAATCTCCAAGCACATAATAGCTTCCGATGAAACACACTTCGAGCAAGCGACTAAGTCGCACAAATTTACGCTCATACTCGAGACATGACCATTTGGCCTCTGTTTGAGCTCAAGAGCTCTTTGCTTAGAATCAATAAAGCACGGCTTATATATTTCAAGGAATTCCACTTGAAAGAACTCCCATGTAACTTTCTCTTTAGGGACAATCGACACTAGCGTGTTTCACCAATAGTACGCAGAATCCCGCAGTAGTGATATAACACACTTCAAACACTCGTCGAGGGTACAAGACAGCTCATCGAATACTCGAATAGTGTTATCGAGCCAAAATTTGGCTTCGCCGCGTCGTTATCATCCTCGCTCTAAACTCTTGAGCCCTATGCTCTTAATACGATCAATCGGGGTTTAGTTGTTCGATCAAGACTAGTCACCGGAGGTACCACCGGTGTTATCGGGGTCCAACCGGGTGGTTCGTAAGTAGTGGCTAAACCAATCATTCATCATATTTTGAAAGCCTATTTTACCCTTTCATTCAAAGCCACTCGCAGCTGGTCGAGGTTCTTCGACGCAGCTTTTGGGTGAGGGTGCCACACTCTCGACATCATCCGCCAATGCTTGCTCTGGATCCGTTCCATTATCGAATGAAGGAAACAAGTAAGTTTCATCGTCAAGTCATCACATTATCTTATCACGTAACATGGCATGTATAGCTAGACTCTTACGCCACGTTAGTCCAAGAACCCACTAAACCATAGCTCGATACCAATCAAATTTAACACCCATACCTCGATCCAACACCGGATTAGGCTACGGACATTACTTTACACAACACAAGTCCAAACACCATATAATATAAACCGTCCTATGATAAACGAGTACCAAATCATAATGTCATAGATAAACATGTGTACTCATCTAGTTTCAAAACATTATCTACTATACATATATATACATATCAAATGGTATCATTAAACATAGCCAAACAAATTTGATTCAATGAACCAATCACTATTCATTATGTAACAAAATCATCAACCACATACACAAATTATGATCAAATCATCTTATGATATAAATTTAAAAATCTTTTAAATTTTATTCACACGCAAACATAAATACCAACATGCTTTAATAGAATCTAAAAGATACGAAAATATGCATCACCTAAAACATAAGTAAATCAATCCCAACCAAAACTATGAGCCATGATATACCAAAACAAACTCAAAAGAGAGATCAAGCTTATACATGCCATAATTTCTAGAAATTTTGAGTAACAAAATACCAAAAGAAGACGATAATGTGATTGACTATGACGGGATCCCCGAGTGTGAGCTTCAACTCCGAAGACAAAAATCTACAATTTCAAAGCAACTGAAATAAAATAAGCTCTCCAAGCTTAGTAAGATTTAAACAATTCATATGCAATAGGCTAATTTAAACTTTCATGAATAAACCCTTTTGTCATACCCTTGTCGAATAGTCATATATTCAAGAAATAAATAAATATTAACATATAGAAAAATATATGCATTTACAAATATATACTTATATCTATCTTCAAATATCACCATCAAATGATAGATAATTTGCAAGCGCATTTTCAATTTTGTTCCGAATCTCATACTACCATTTCGAGTTACTAAAAATTTCAATAATATATATATATATCTCACATACCTTTAATTTGTAAACCTTTCGTAACTAACCATTCATGCATAATGTACTATACTTGATCCAAACCTTTCTGCATACATAAGAGCATTAGTAGATATGGGTGTCTTTCAAACCTCTACCTACATTTTAAATATAAGCTTTAGCAACGTATCGCTCACATAGAGCCGTTACTTGTCACTTCTAGTAACGTATCACTTACATGTAGTTACTTATCACTTCTCGTAACGACGCTCACATAGAGCCGCATTTAACACTTTCGTAACGTATCGCTCACATAGAGTGTTATTTAACACTTCTCGTAACGATCGCTCACATAGAGCGTTACTTTATTAATTCGCACACATAGTGCCCTATAACCGATTTCGCACACTTAGTGCTCAAGTGACATGCTCGCACACTTAATTAGTGCCTTTCATAATCTATTATTCATTACTTCCTATACATATATAAATGAAAATCAATCCAATGAATTTCATATAATTACATACACCATAATATGCCATTAATAGTTTCTATCCAATATTATAACCCATTCGGCCAAGCCTTTATCATGCATCCAATCGACCCATACATAAAAATCAATCATATTCTAGCTTAATATCTCGCATACTCATGTTACATTATCAATATCAAAGTGTCCTATTTATGCAATTACACCCAAATTATACATAACCTCTTATTCGGCCAATTTTGAACAAACATAATAAAGCATTCCGCAATGAATAAGTTAACATACCTATCTCCGCTTATTAAAAATCTAATTTATAAAATAAAATTCAATTTAACCCAATTGCTTAAATCTTACCTCGATAGTTACCAAATTAAGCTTTTCCGACTACTCGTTTAATTTAGCTTTTCCTCGCTCCAAATTCCTTTCCTTTTGTTCCGGATCTAATTTGGTTCAAATTAAACTCATTTAGATACATTACAATTCCATTTAATTCACAAATATCTAATAATGCAAACTTTAAATTTTACCCTCAACATTTACAATATACAATAACACAATTAATTTCATATTGGCCGACTATACAAAAATTCATTACCTTATCACCTATGGCGAACATTAACTCAATATATATATATAATATATAACCAAATATAACAAATTCAATAAACATCCTATTTGCTCATCCAAATCTAGCGAATATAGTGAATATATCTAGGCTCAAATCTAAAATAAATCCCATAATGTTCATACTATTTATTAACACAATTTAACCCATTATTTTTCCATTTCATCTAAATCTCCTACCCAAATCCTATTGTTTTTTTTTTTTAAATCTATACTAACCCTTCTCCCATCAAGCACATCAAACAAACAAAAAAATATATACCCATCTATGGTCAATTTAAACATGCTAAACTCTCAAAATTTTAATATGGTTTTGATGGTATTCAAGGTAATCAACTCAATCATGTAATTATTTGCTAAAACAAAGTTCAATCACTTACCCTATTACCACCGCAATGTACTAACAATGGAGATTCAAAGTGCTTCTTTTCTTTCAAAGAAAATTCGTGGAGAAGATGAGTAAAGAGAGAGAATGAATTTCACTCATGTTTCTCTTATTTTATTAGTTTAATGTCTATTTTAATATACTTAAAATATAGTAATTAAATTATTAAACACTAAAAAATTGTTTCCCATCATCATTGACGCCCACTAACAATAAAAGTGGGCAATTTGACATGCAAACCCCTTCTTTTTATACCACACTTAAATTTGACCTTTCATTTATTGCATGTTATTTTTATACCTTACCTATTAGGTCCTTTCTCTTAATTCAAGCATACGAAATAATCAATTTCACACCATTCAACACACATCACATAAATAAATAAATATCACAAGATTTCTAACTCTGATTCATGGTCTCAAACCATCGTTCCAATTTGAGTCGTAATTGTCATTACATGGCCTCCCAAACGACGCTGCTTTTGGCGTCTGGGGAGGCCCATGAAACGACGTTGTTTTTGTCTTTTATAAAAAGCACATTTTCCATTTTTTTTTTCATTTTCTACCGTTGCTTCAAAAAAAAATTCCCCTTTTTCTCTCAAGCCCCTATTTTAGGCCATAAGTCCAAATAAACTCGGCGTCATTGTCCGTCATTGCCGTCGCCCACCACCACGCCGACGGTGCAATAAATTTCAAAAGATGAGTTTTTTTCTTCTTTTTAGTTTATTTAAATATATATATGTATAGTACAAAAAAAATGAAAACTTTATATGTTAACCGATTCGAAAAAAAGAAAAAAGAAAAAAAGATAAACCTTTGTTTGTTTTCTTAATTGTGTATATCTGAAAAATCTCTGTATTCTCTTGTGAATATTTGCCCTCCCCTCCGTTTACAGATTGCTTTGGGGTTATTTATAACCCAAAAAAATAAAATCAAAAAATAAATATAGATCGCAATCTGCTGCTACTGTCCATTTTGTTTCCTTGTTTTGTAAGTAAATGGCGCGGATCTCGGCGATGGAGCTATGTCCGTCTTGTTGATTGGCGTGACCGAGGGTCGGCGTTGGTGTCTTCTTGGCGTGAGACAGAACCTTAGAGCAGGTTTCTGTTTCAAATTAGTTTAGGGCCATTGGGCCATTTGGGTCATGGGATTAGGTTTAGTTGGGTAATGGGTTTTGAGTTGTTGGGCTTCTGTAATGGATTGAGGGATAATTGGGTTTTGTAAATGGACTGTAAAAACTTTGGACATTTGGTTTATTTTTTTTTTTTATTTTCTAGTTTATTTCATTTATACGGGCCCTTGCAAAATGGGCTGATTACAATTTCTTCAATCTTCTTTGAGTGCCCCCTTAGATCTTCTTCTAATTAATATTTATAGATTTTAAAATGCTCAGGAAGCCTAAAAATTGGGTTTTTCGGCGTGTTTGGGAAATAGGGTGCAATATCGACACGGGTTGGCACATGGGCGTGTGGCTAGCCCATGTGGAAATGCCCAAGCCGTGTGGATACTGGAAATAGCTTTATTCGTCCAATTTTGGCTTGTTAATTATAAAAAAACTATAATTTGGTCATTGAATTATTCAAAAAATTTTATTTACATGAGTGAATTATTAAAAAAAATTATTTGAGTCACGGGCTTGTTAATTTTTAAAAGAAGTTCCGCTAGTGAGTTCCAAATTAACAATGATTCGACAATCAGTATAGTAGATTAGTACTCGTCGACGAGTAGAAGAACATACCTCGATCTAAGTCAAACTAACAGTTAGTGCTAGAGATCAAAAAAAAAATTGAACTATAAAAGAGAAGGGGAAAGAGAAATTTTTTATTGGTCCAGGAAGTGCGAATAGAGAAAGTCATATAGCATCGATTTTAACAACCCACTGACTTAAATGAAAACTTTTGGATAGTTCAATGACCCAATCTGTAACCTTTTTTAGTTCAATAATCATTTTTGAACTCTTTCCTGACTTTTTTTTATGGAATTCTGTAGTTGAAGTTATGACCAAATTATTGAAGTAGTGCAAATTAAAAATCCAATCCAAAACGACTTACAAAAAATAAACTTTAACTTCACTTTTCTCCATTTATTTAATTAAATCAATAATAAATAAAATATAAATATAAATAATATATTTGAAAACTTAAATAATAAAATTGAAGAAGAAAAATATCACAAATATTTTTAAAAATACACACTTGGAGTAAAGCACCAATGGTATGGTGGAAATAAATGTGGACGTTGGCTTTGGAAAAGCATGCAATACAATTGGCTTTGGTGCAACTATTGAGGGTGTTTAATTGCTTGTAGTTAAGTATTGTACATGCACTAGTATTGAATTAGACCCTCTTTAATATGACAAACGGTGGTGGCTAGCATCCACCAACTTTGTTAATTATGATTAAAGTTAATTAATTAAGTTAATTACGATTAATTAACTATTGATATAATTTTTTAAGACAAAAATTAAAAGAAAAATAAAACGTTTGTGTTCATCTTCTTCATCTTCACGAACAAAAGAAGGAAAATAGGAATTGGAAGCTTAAACTTTCTGCCTTCAATTTGGTATGTTTAATTTAGTCATTTTCTTGTAACTTTTGTGTTTTTGAATTTATGTGAATTTGATTTAGTTAACTCATGAATCAATTTGTAAAACTGTTAAAGTTTTTAAAAAATTTTATAATTGGTTTATTAAAAAAATTGGTGCTAAATTAAAAATTCTTTGAAATTTCCTTTCTCATCTTTAAATTTGTTAAACAATTCTGATTGCAATTTACAAATTCAAAAAATTTTGGGGAAACATTCAGATTTCAGATCTACTACCTTTTACACTTGATTATAATTTTGTTAAAAGGATTTTGCAAGGTCAGCCAAAACCAAATTTGTATTCAATAATAAAATTGGTAGTGCTTAGTTAATTAAATGTTGAGTCAAATTGGTGAGTCTTCTAACACTGATTGAATCAACTAATTATACTAAAAGAGAATTTCAATATAAAATATGTATTAAATAAAATATGTATTTGATCAAAAACAATTGACCTGTCTGTTCATTATGGGTAGATTTAGAGAACTCCATAGTGTGATTGACAGATGCCATGTCTTTATACTATATTAAAACTAAAAATAAGTTAAAATCTAATATATTTTTTATTAAAATATCTCATAAGATTTTATACTTTTCATGAATTTTTAATCTAGTCCATACCTTTCTATTTCTAGGAATTTAGTCTCTTTATTTTTCATATTTTAAAATTTTAGGTCTAATTATTAATACTGCTAAAATTATTTTGTTAAATTCAAGTTTATTACAACATTTTTTTAGTTATATGGCTATCAAATAAGTATTAATAAATATTTTATTTGTATTAATAAATATTTTATCTTTGAAATTTACTTAATCTCATCTTTTAATAGTTATAAATATTATATATATATATATATATATATCAATTTTTTAAATAATGATAAATCTTAAATTATTTTACAAAATTATTATCAAGCATCGTACAAAATTATTTTACCTATCCTTTAGAATAATTTCCTTTATTTTTGAGCTACACTATTAGTCATTAAATTATAAATAAATTATTTTGATCACTTAACTAAAAAAATTATAATTGGGTCACTAAATTATTAAAAATTATTTAAGTCATTAAATTATTCAAAAAATTATTTAAGTCACAAAATTGTTATTTTTAAAAAAAGTTCAACTAATAAGTTGTAAAAAAAATGTTATTGTACATGCACTAGTATTGAATTTTGGCACTTAGTTTATAGTATTGTCTCTTTCTTCCGCATTTGAATCTATAGTATTTAGACATGTAATGAAACGATTTTTAATGAGGTAGCTTTCTTTATTTAAAAAAAATCATATGACTACATTGTATTTAATTTTATTTTTATCTAATCAAAATATCGAACAGTTTAAGAAATTAGAAGAAAACAAAACAAAATAGTGAACCTCGGGCTATCTGTTCCTATTGAAAGAAATGTCGCTGAATGTGTCTCAACTGTAATTTACAATTAAAAGCAGGAGAAAGTGACAAAAGGCAGTAGCGACCGGTTCTTTTCAAGGGATAGGAAATAATGGGCTCAGGTTCAGCAGACAGGAGACAATAAGCTGTTCGGATAGCCATTCCTTAAACACCTGACAGTGTTTTCTCAACTCAGATTGGACCTACTCTGTTTTCTGGACCATCCGCCCTCGTCAACACGTTTTTCTTCTCCTTCTTTGTTACCTTATAAAATAGTTGAAATTCTATTATTAATTATTGTATTTTGTTTAAGTTACGAATTTAGTTAATTTTAGTTATAATTTATTTTTAAAATTTGAAATATTAATTTTGATTAAATGATAACAGTTAAATTTATTTAGTTAAAATTGTTATTAGTCTTGTATTGTTCGTAAAGTTATAGACTTAATATATATTCTCTAATTAAAACATTCTTAAATGTTATATTTCTTAAATTTTAAAGTTTTAGTTTTAAACGAAGCTACAGTTGTTAAATCCATAAATTAGTTTTTATTGAGTAACATGTAAAAATAGTAAGTTGACATGACATTATATATGTAATAATAAATTTATCGCATCAAATTTTGAAAATAGTAGAACTTAACTTAATGAATTTTATAGCTACCATTCGTCAAAACTAAAATTTTAAAATTTGAAAAGTAAAAATTAAAATAACTAAATTAAAGTGTAACGATAAATTTCACAATTAACAAATAATACATAAATTAATATCAAAATTTAACCTTTAAATTACCAAGCTTAGCCAAATATGAAAAAAAGAAACCAAACAGGCCACACAAATTCCTCGTTCATAAAGCCAAATAAAAACATGATATTTAACGTATCAATTGGTATTTACCGTGTTGATCTATTTTGCTCATACTGACTAAAATATGATGTATTGATCAGATACCATTAAATATAAACATTCTAAATCCGGTCTAGCGTTATGACCGAATCAAGAAGGTTACAATAATAAATTAAAGATTTTGACAATTATTTTGAAAATAGATCAAATTTTGAACTTGAAAAATCGAAGACTTTATAAAAACTTGTCATGACTTATAGGTAAGAGAAATTAGACCTATAAAATAGTTCTTGTGTAATTTTAAATTAATTTTTTTATGAAACTTGATTTTTACAAAACCGTCACGAAATTAATTTTAGTGCAAAACTCATAATCGTATTTAGTACCATGCAGCGGAAAACTGTAGATTTGATTAATTTTGTAAAATGTTCGTTTAATTCAAATTATCATAAAATCATGCCAATTTTAAATAGCTAATTAAAATATTTAGCAAAGCCCAAATACCAGATTTAAAATCCGAAAATAGTCCAACAGTCCATAAAATCAAGAATAAAGTTTCCGTAAAATTTAATTCAGTAAATCGAGCCGAGCTCTTAAGCGCCGCCAAATCCTAAGTCTAAGGATCACCTGAAAAATGATAAACAAATAGAGTGAGCTAAAAAGACCAGTGTGTGCCTTGGCCCACAAGAAAATATCATATCAGAACATACTTTAATGCATATTTCAGAACAGACAGATCAGAAATTTCACATATGTGTATGCATATATCAGAATAGAACAATCCTACCCCTATCCCCTACACACTAACTTCGTCCAACCAATCATACCAATAATGGCTACAAATCCCCATCCAACCATCAAACCAAAATGTGGTCGTATGTCACTCAAAAAATTTGCAGCTATGTTGCTAGAACAGATATCGCAGTATACCGCTATAATTGTAGTAAAACTGTCAGAACACAGTTCCTCCATCACATATCATATCCCATCCCAATGCACATGCAATAACATACTAACAGCTCATGCTACATATGATCATAACGAAACATATTTATGACATGCTTACATAAATGTCATCAAAATTGATTATGTCACACAACCCACACGGAGTTTTACTAATCAAAGTCATACTTTACCAACATGAAGACACTTAAATTACAGATTTAATGATCTTATACACTTACAGAGTATCTACAAATCTGATTTCAAAGTCTCACTTTCGGCCCAAACTGAGCCGAACAATTCACCCAAAATGGGCCCACACACCCGTGCTACCTACACACCCTACTTGTACAGGTCGTGTGGCCCAAACGATCTACCACACGACTGTGTGACCCACACGGTTTGCCACATGACCAACCACACGATCGTGTAATGCAGTTTGCCAACTTTGAAATTTTCACGAAATTTCAGATATTCGTGACCAATTTCAACGCTTTCGGGTTAGAAACACAAACCTTAATCCTAAATCCTAGACATTGGTGCATAGGTGTCAACAAAATTTAGGCTTTCCTTTTGCCTAAATCCTTTAGCCACCAACCTAGCCTTAAAGGTTAGAGAAATCCCCTATTGAAGTATTCTTCCTCTTAAACACCCATTTACATATGATAGGCTTCAATCCTTAAGGAAGGTCAACTAAAATCCAAGTATTGTTGGACAATACTGAATCCATTTCATCATTGATCGCCTCTTTTCAAAATGTCACATCCTAGAAGTCATGGCTTCACTATAGGATTATGGATCACCATCCACATTAAATATTATGGGGATCTTCTTAATTACGGATTCTATATTTCCCTCAACAAGGAATACTAGAAATTGAGAGGAAATGAAATCGGGACCAAAGTCCTTTACTTTTCTCACTCTTTGACTTTTCCTCGACTTTTCCTCGACAAAGGATAAGATTCAACAATATAAGTAGAAGAATTAATTTTATTCATATCAATTTTCAACTTGAACATGCCCTCGTTACAATATCCTTTTCTTACATATATATCACCCTTAAGCAAGACTAACTAATCGGATTCCAAGATAACCTTGAACTCCTTGTTACATAGAAGACTCGCAGACACTAAATTCTTTCTCACATCAGGAACACGCAACACAGTGGTCAAAGTCAATTTCTTCCCAGATGTGAAGTTGAGTTCCATCGTCCCTTAACCGAACACCTTAACCGATTAATAATTGCCCATAAGCACTTCACAATTTGCCACTAATTCATAACTCTTGCAATGTTGTAGGTGATTACACACATGGACAGTAGCTCCAAAATCAAGCCACCAATTATAGGACTTATCGGTCAATGGCTATGTTGAGTTTGGTAATCATACCTCTCCAAACTCTCTATCCCTTCAGTAACCATGGCCACTAAGTCCATATCCTCCACCATATTATCTTTGGAAGTTATGGCATCTTGCTTCTTTTTAAGAAATTTGCAATCCTTAATGTAGTGTCCTTTCTTGTTGCAATTAGAACAATTGTGAGATTTTTCTTCTTATCTTGCACGTCTTTGGTCTCGGATATGGCCTTTCACTTACGATTTCAAGAGTTCTTAAACTCGCTCATATGGTTCACTTTAGAACTTTGGGAAAGATACACCGCATAATGCTTCCGAGTTTCCTCTTCAATAATCAAATGCCTAAGTATTTTCTCTAAAATGAAGTCCTCTGCCATATGCAGAAGTTTCTTTTGATAATTTTTCCAAGACAAGGTCAACTTCAAGATGATAGCTTTGACTTATAACAATTCTAAAATAACAACTTTCAAGTCACAAAGCCTACTTACAAGGACTTGTAGTTCATGGACTTGATCTATGATCGGGATACTATCGAGCATTTTGAATTTGAAATACTTCATCATTAAAAATTTATCTGTACCTTGTTTCTTGGTGTTATATTTCTCTTCAAGAGCTTTCCATATTTCCACCGGGGATTGTATGGACATATAGAGATAATACAATTGATCAGACAAGGTGTTGAGGATGTGTCATTGACATGTTAAATTGTTTTCTTTACACTTCTTGAGTTTGGCCACTTTCGCAATTTACTTAGAATTTGCATTGGGGCGGGATCCTCCACGGTTTGTAGGTTTGGATCCAGAACGTACGCTACATTTAAGACAGTAAATCTTATCCTTGTAATAACGAAGTTTGATCCATCAAATCGATTAAGTTTCACAAACTCTTAGTTCATCACTTTGAATGCGGTGGTAGCCTCCGTCACCATCTCTAAAATAGTTATCTTTGATTGTTGGAGATATTGAGTGGAGATAATAGATTCGGAGACTATATGGAATTAAACAGTAGACTTCGAGGCGCAAGTGACACTTTCCAAAGAGAACTACTTGCCCCACACAAAGTTGCTAGAGGGGTAAGACAAAGGTCTTGTCGGGATACAACAAAGCTTTTGAATTTCCTTTGATTAGCAAAATTGAGGAATTCCCTAACTCTTACTTTAATTTTTGAAATTGGATTGAATGTAATGTACTTTGTGAGCACCATAGTCCCTCTATTTATCTGCACTCAATTGATACTATTTTGGAGAGCAACAACCCTTCATGTTGGACATACTTCTTAGAAGAAACATGTTCTATGGAAATGTATCCATTAGATGATAAATAGCCACTTTTTAATTTGAAAAGTGCTCATGAATAATTAATATGCAATTTACAATTTCCAACAATTTTACAATTGAAAACACATTTTAAGATAGCAACCCAAGCCACCGAAAATATTAAAAGAAAAAAACAAAAACCATCACGACCACAGAGGATTAACTAAGCATCACTTGCACTTCCAATAGAAGGTAGCAACTGATAAGATTCTTTAACCTCCTTGATCTTGTTGTTGGGATTCTTCCTTTTCTTTAGTACTATTATTAGCTTTATTATCCCTCATTTAAACTTCAAATATATTATTGTTAAATAGTTTGTTATTTCTCTATGTATATATAGGTTGGTAGTGTTTGTCAAAAGTGATATGAATAAAACCTTATTCTCTAAATTACTTTCTGTTTCTCTCATTCTATATGGTATCAGTCACCTATCTCAAACGAGGTTAGGTTTTGATTTCAATGGCTATTGAAAATTCCCTTTCCAACCCTCCTGACCCCAACAATCACCTCACCATAGTCACAATCCAGAACTCTATCAAACTCAACTCCACCAATTATCTTTTCTGGAAAACCCACATTGAATCTATCCTCATAGGCTATGACCTCTCAAAATTCATTGATGGCACACATCCTTGTCCACTAAAAACTATCACTACCAATAACACAACCTCCATCAATCCGACATATCAGACATGGTTACGACAAGACAAACTCTTGTTTGGTGCATTAGTTGGCACCATCTCCAAAAATCTTGTACCTCTAGTCTTACGATGCACAACCTCAAGCTGAAACTTGGACGGTCCTCGCCAACATTTATGCTTGTTCATCTCGTGGTCATATCAAACAAATCAAAGATAATCTTAAAAACATTTCCAAAGGCTCCCAAACTATCACCGACTATATGCGAGCTATTAAAATCAAAGCCGATGAGCTTGCTACTCTTGGTAAACCATTAGATGCAGAGGATCTTATTAAAAAAGTCCTAGAAGGGCTTGATGACACCTTTCAACTAGTTATCGATACTGTCAATAGTTGCGATATTGTCATCACCTTTGGTGAGTTACATGAGAAACTGATTGACAGAGAGCTCGCCTTACACAACTCCTCCTCAAGTGTATCAGTCACTGCCAACTCGACTCACGCTCAACGCTCCAAGCAGCAGTTTCATCGATCTCCTACGTCATCTACATCTCAACAGTACAATAGACCTATGTGTTCTTTTTTAGGCAAATGTCAGTGGTGCCAAACTCAAGGGTATGTTGTCACTCAGTGCTCTATCTTTCGTCAATAGTTCCCAAATACAGTCGTACCTCCATGTCAGGTCAATTCATCTACATCTCGTACGCCTCTACCATGGCAACCTCAAGCTCATGTAGCTACCTTCAATTCCTCATCCTCTGATCCTTGGCTATTAGACAGTTGTGCTACACACCACATCACAATCGATCTCCAAATTCTATCTGTTCACAATCCCTACACTGGCTCGGATGAAGTAATGATTGGTGATGGCTCTGGTGTTGCTATTACTCACTCTAGTTCTACCACTCTTCCCACTCCCACTCCCTCTCACTCATTTACTCTATCTAATGTCCTCTGTGCTCCTAATATGAAATGCAATTTAATTTCTGGGTCTTAATTTTGCAAATCGAACAATGCTTCTATTGAATTCTTACCTTCTTCTTTTCTTTTCAAGGATCTACAGACCAGGACAATTTTTTTCGACGTCAACTTAAATATGGTGTCTATGAGTGGCTCGTACACTCCACCCCGTTACTTGCTTTCTCTACAATAAAGACAAACAACTCCTGTCTGGCATCACCAACTTGATCACTCATCTCTCTCGACATTCAAGTACATGATTTCGTCTTTTCATTTAGATGTTAACACATCTTTTCCATCAGATACATATTGTAATGCCTGCCACTCTAATAAAAGTCACAAACTTCCTTTTTCCGCTTCCACCTTATTATCTTCATCCCCTATTGAAATAGTTTTTACTGATGTATGGACCTCTCCAATACACTCTGTCGACAGATTTAAATATTATATAATCTTTGTTGATCACTTCACCAAATACATATGGTTGTATCCTTTAAAGTGCAAGTCTAAGGCTCGTGAAACTTTCATCCGTTTCAAAGAAGTTTTGGAAAGTTCTTCAACACTGAAATTAAAACAGTCTATTTAGATAATAGAGGTGAATAACAAGCCTTATTATCATTTTTCAATATCAATGGAATTTCCCATCTTACATCTCTTTCTCACACCCTTGAGCATAATGGCTTTGCTGAATGTTGACTTCGACATATAGTATAAACTGGTCTATCTCTTCTTTCCCATGCCTCAATGCCTCTATCCTATTGGTCATATGCCGTTTCCACAGCCGTTTATCTATAAACTGTATGCTTATGCCTACCCTTCACAATGACTCCCCACACTTCAAACTTTTTGGCACTCTTCCTAAATATAGTAAACTCCGAAGCTTTGGTTGCTTTTGTTATCCCTGGCTACGTCCCTATGCCTCTGATAAACTTGAACCCAGATCGACCCCTTGTCTCTTTGTCGATTACTCGTCTTCTCAGAGTGCCTATCTCTGCCTTGATATGCCTTCTCATTGCCTCTATACTTCTTGTCATGTTCGCTTTATTGAAACCATTTTCCCTTTTACACAAACTGCGCCTACTCTCCCTAGACCTACTCCCATTACTATTTTTGAGCGGTGCTCCTTGTCTATACCAATCATTACTTCATTCGCTTCAACACCTACAACTATAGCTGTTTCTAATGCTCCATGTCCTTCCATCACTTCACCTGATCCAAACCTTCAACCGTCTTTTTTGACTACTTTAGACCAAACTATCTCACCAACCACTACACCTACTCAACCTGAATTACCAACCCTCCTCACCTCCACTCAACCTAAATTGCCAACCACCACTACCGTACAACCACCTTTACCCTCTCCCAATGTTGTTACTCATTTTAAACATAATATACGCAAACCAATTCAAAAACTCAACCTTCATGCAAAACTACACCTCCTTACCCATGAACCAACCACAGTTACTTAAGCCTTAAAAGACCCTCAATGGAGGCGTGCCATGTCCGATGAATTTGATGCTCTTCTTCAGTAACGGAACATGGGAACTTGTTCCATCATGCCCTACTCAAGATGTAGTAGGCTGTAAATGGATATTCAGCAATAAATATCATTATAATGGTTCACTTTATAGGTACAAAGCTCATTTAGTAGCAAAAGGCTTTCATCAATGCCCGGGTGTTCAATTTACAGAAACTTTTAGTCCCGTTGTTAAACCAACCATGGTGCGCTGGTACTTAGCCTTGCTATTAGTCATGGTTGGGCCCTTCATCAGCTTGATGTTAATAACGCCTTCCTTCAATGCACCCTTTCAGAGGATGTGTTCATGACTCAGCCTTTGGGGTTCATCGACCAAGATAATCCTACTCATGTGTGCTGGCTTCGAAAAGCTATCTATAGGCTTAAACAGGCTCCGCGTGCTTGATATCATGAATTAGAATCAGTCTTGCTATCTTTTAGATTTATCAACTCCATTGCTGATGCCTCGCTGTTTGTCTTTCATGGCCACAATACTGTAATTTATCTTCTTGTCTATGTTGATGATATCATCATTATAGGCAATACCTCTTCAGCTATATCTTAGTTTCTTCAGTACCTATCCACTCAGTTCTCATTAAAGGATCTTGGTCAATTACATTATTTTCTTGGTGTCGAGGTCATTCCCCATGTTGATGACTTATTTCTTAATCAGTGCAAATACATTGTTGACCTTCTTCACAGAGCTCAAATGACTGAAGCTAAACTGGTATCAAAACCAATGTCCTCCTCGGTGTCTCTTAAATTACATTATGGTTCTCCATTAGTAGATGCAGCTGCCTATCGTACCATTGTTGGCAATCTTTAGCATCTCTCGTTAATACGACCCGATATCTCCTATGCCGTTAACAAGTTTTCGTAGTTCATGCATCAACCCATGCCCGACCATTGGATTGCTGTCAAATGACTATTACGCTATCTTTGTGGTACCTTAGATTATGGCTTCTCCATCCATCACCATTCGCCTCTTGCCCTTCATGCTTTCTCTGATGTTGATTGGGCTGGTGACAAAGATGGCTTTACCTCTACAAGTGCTTATATTATCTATGTTGGTTGCAATCTCATATCTTGGAGCTCGAAGAAACAAAAGATGATTGCTCGATCTTCTATTAAAGCTGAGTCTCGTTTAAGTGGTCGACGATCAATTGCTAAATTACATTGGTCATGCTCCCTTCTATCTGAACTCGGTGTCATCATACCACAACAGCCAGTGATATATTATGACAATGTTGGAGCCACTCATCTTTGCGCCAATCCAGTATTTCATTCACGCATGAAGCATGTTGCGCTAGACTGCCACTTCATTCGTGAACAAGTATAAATCAGTTGTTTTCGTGTGTCTCATATTTCCACTACCGACCAGTTTGCTGATGCTCTCACAAAATTGTTACCTCGCCGACTTATCGTGTATAGAGTCATAAAAATTTATATAATGAATGATCTAGCCTAAAAACTAACTATAACAATGACTTGAGGTAAGCGCACCTATCGAATAGTAGTATAGTTTAGTGGCAAGACCGGATTGCCAAACCTAAAGGAACCAAAAGTACTAATACTAACTTTCTTTTTATTATTTAACCTAAAAATTAAAGGAATTGTTGTTTAACCTAAAATTAACTAACTACTAGGTTAAAGATGCTAAGACAAAAAAATGAATTGGGGAAATATTTGTGGGAAAAACCAATTGATTGCGACAAAACTCGAGGAAGAATCCACCTAGACTTCACTTGTTATCTAACTCTGAACCAGACAATTTATTCACTTGACTTGATCCGTAGAATTCCCTAATTGAAATCTCTTTCTAATTAAAACCCCTAGAATTGCATTAACTCGATCAATGGACTCCCATATTAGGTTTGACCCTAATCCGGTAAATTTTCGTCATTCTATCTCTAGGGTTGCGATCAACTCCGCTTAATTATGCTAGATCTACTCTTAAACAGGGTCTATTCCTCCTCTGCCTAAGAGCATAAATGCTTGAATCAATGTCCTGAAATATCAAAATAAGAATTAAGAACACATAGTTAAGAATAAATAAAGTATTTATCATACAGCTCAGAAAACAATAATAAGATCTGTCATAGATTTCATCCCCCTCAGGTATTTGAGGGGTTTAGTCCATAATTATAAAAGAATACATTTCAGAAGAAAATATAAAACAAAACATAAAGAAAACCCTAAAACCCCTGAAGGAATTGAAGAAGAGATCCTCAGTCTTGAGTATGACTCTGACTTCTTGAGATAGATCAACTGGCTTTTTTCGAGTGAATCCCACTAATAAACCGTAAAAATAACATATTTTAACCCCATATTTAGTATGCTTTTGGATGATTTAGCCCTTGATTTATGTAAAAAGGTGCTTTTAATCCTTTCTTTTCATGTTTATATTCAAAAAGCACTCGAGGGCGAAAAGAACGTAAAACGGGCTTAAAACGGACCAAATTGGGCCAACCCAAGAATTCGACACGGCCTGGACTTCAAGCCACACGGCCGTGCCTCGTCAAATTACTTCACACGGCCATGCCACATTTTACACGACCATGCCCCAATCGATAGAATGGAGACACGGCCTGAAGATGATTTACACGAGCGTATGCCATGGGCGTGCCCTTGCCACGGGAATAAGCAATTTCACTCGAATTTGGATGCTTGAAGCCAAAGAAACATACTCCTAAGTCTACTTAAACACCTTAATAGTAATTCTACTTGAAGGAGGTACTTAGGAGCCAAGTAAAGTATCTAGGGAGCCTATATAAACAACCCAAGGCAGCCGTTCTAAAGTGGGAGTTTTAGGCGAGTATTTCGCGAGCTTTTATTCAGAAATTACTCAAAGATAGCAGTTGATCCATCTCAAGAAGTCGAGTTCTACCCAAGATGTAAGATCTCCTCTTCAATTCCTTGAGGGGTTTTAGGATTTCTTATGTTTTTTATCTTTTCTCTTGAGATGTTTTCTTATTTTGTTATGAACTAAACCTCTAGATCCCGAAGGGATGAAACCTATGATGGATTTTGTTATTTGATTTCTAAATTATATGATAAGTACTTAGTTTGTTCTTAATTATGTTGCTTAATTTAATCGATGTGCTTAGGTGGAGGAGGAATGAATACCGCCAAGAGTAGATCTAGTATAATTAAGCGGAGTTGATAGAACACCTAGAGATAGGTTACGAGATTTTGCCAAATTAGGGTGAAACCTAATATGGGAGTCCATTGATCGATTCTTGCTTGCTTAGGGGTTATTATAAGAGAACGAGAGTTCCACTAATAAACCTAAGGTTAGGCGTTATTAAGCCTCGAGAGAGGGTTTAATATAGGTTAGGGAGTCTCATGGATCAAGCTAAGTAAAGAAGTCATATGAATAAAAAGTTAGATAACAAGAGAAGTCATAGGTGGATTCTTCCTGAGGGTATCATCGTAATCAACTGAGTTTTTCCACAGTCTTTTCCCAAAGTTTCATTCTTTTGTCTTTGCATCTAGTTTAGTTTTTTTTATTAGTTTTAGATTAATAAATCACTCCATATTTTAGGCTAAATAATAGAAAGAAAGTGAGTAGTAGTACTTTTAGGTTCCTTTGGGTTCGATAAAATAATCTTGCCTAAGCTATACTATTGTTCGATAGGTGCACTTGCCTCAATCGTTGTCATAGTTAGTCTACAGGTTCGATCATGCTATATAAATATTAAAACTCGACTTTTTAACACAGCCAAGTTTTTGGCGCCATTGTCGGAAACACTAAAATATTAAGAAAGCTCTATTTCTATTACTTTAGCCACTATTTTATTATTTTCGCAATTTACTTTTATTTTTAGTTTAGGTTAAATTTTTATTAAATTTCTTTCTTTCTTCTCCTAGCAGGTGCCTCTAGTTTATGACTAGAAGGAACCCAAGAGGACCTTTAGTGTATGAAAGTGACATTGAAGCTACTGCTCGCAGGAATTGCAGAGAAATTAGATGAGCTCTAGACTACCAAAGAGAAGAACAAGATAGATCCACTCCTACTGAAGGGATGGACGAAAACAATCCACCACCAAATGTGCAAGAACAGAATGCTTCGCGTACTATGCATGATTATGCTAAACCTAATTTGACAGGAGCAGAATCTAGTACTGTCAGGCCTGCTATAGCTGCTAACAATTTTGAATTAAAGCCTAAGACAATACAAATGATTCAACAGTTTGTTCAATTTGATGGTTTGTAGGACGAAGACCCGAACACTCATATAGCTAATTTTTTAGAGTTCTGTGATACCTTCAAAATAAATGGCGTTTCTGATGATGCCATTCGTCTTCGATTATTTCCCTTTTCATTAAGGAATAAAGCAAAGCAGTGGTTGAACTCGTTACCACGAGGGTCAATCGCCACATAGGATCAAATGACCAAAAAATTTCTTTTAAAATACTTTCCACCAGCCAAAACGGCCAAATTTAGGAATGACATATCTTCTTTTGTGCAGAATGATGCAGAAACATTATATGATGCATGGGAAAGATATAAGGATCTCTTGAGAAGGTGTCCACACCACGGATTACCTTTGTGGCTTCAAGTCCAAACCTTTTACAATGGTGTGAATTCTTCAACGAGGCAAATGATTGACTCATCAGCCGGTGGAACTTTGAATAACAAAACTCCTGAAGCGGCTTACGACTTTACTGAAGAGATGTCATTGAATACCTATCAATGGCAAATTACAAGGGCCAAACCGACAAAATCAGCCAGAGTTTTTAACATAGATGCAGTAACAATGCTGTCAACAAAGGTAGAGATGATGAATAAAAAGCTTGATAATTTATGTTCTTCACAGGTACACCCGGTAATGTAATGCGAAGCATGTGGGAATGTGGCGAATCCTGAGAACCCACCCTACCAACCAGGAGCAGAACATGAGTAGACAAACTATATAGGTAACAATTTCAGATCCAATAATAATCCTTATAGTAACACTTATAATGCAGGTTGGAGGAACCACCCAAATTTTTCGTGGGGAGGACAAGGAAATCAAGGAAATCAAAGGCAGCAACCTCCTCCAAATTATCAAAATTAGCCATATCCACAAGAGAAGCAATCAAACCTCGAAGAGATGCTGACGAAATTCAAGGCAGCCACAAATTTTCGTTTCCGAAAGACTGAAGCAGCACTTGATGAACAACAAAAATCGATCAAAGGGATCGAGAATAAAGTTGGAGAACTTACTAGGTCAGTGGGACATCTCACAAAGTTGATTTCTGAACTTCAACAAAGACGTCTACCAAGCAACACAGAAATAAACCCAAAAGAACAGATCCAAGCCATCACAGCTCAAGAGGGTACAAAGGTAAACGAGCCCACCACGGCACAGGAAACCAAAGAAGAAAAAGGTAAAATAGAGGTAGCACACGAAAAGCCAAAACCAATAATCAAAGAATACAAACCTCGCATACCTTATCCCGAAGCATTGAAGGGAGATGATTCAAAGGAACAGTTCGGCAAGTTTCTTAAACTTTTAAAGAAATTACATATTAACTTACCCCTTCTTGAAGCTCTTTTCCAGATGCCAGACGCGAGGAAATTTTTAAGACAACTCTTGACAAACTAACGCAAAATAGACGAAGAGCACCACGTGGAACTAAATGTAACATGCTCGGCAATGTTACAGAATAGACTACCGCAAAAAACAAAAAGATCCAGGGAGTTTTACGATTCCATGTTTAGTTGGTAGTTTAACTATTAATAATGCGTTAGCTGATCTAGGGGCAAGTATAAATGTATTGCCTTATGCATTGTTTAAACGACTAGGTCTAGGGAAGCCCAAACAAACTAGGATGAGTATTTAACTAGCTGATAAAACTGTTAGAATTCCTAGGGGCATTATTGAAGACGTTCTTGTAAAAATCGATAAATTTGTTTTCCCAGTAGATTTTGTTGTTTTAGACATAGATGAGGATAATTCAATCCCCTTAATTCTAGGAAGACCTTTCCTAGCAACTGCTAGAACTAAAATTGATGTTGCCACAGGTGAACTCATACTTCGCGTAGGAGATGAATCAATTAAGCTTCAAGCTCTCGACTCGGCCAGAACAATAGATGATGAAGGTAAGAAAGTCACTTCAATAGATAATCAAATTATTCAACTTTCATCCTAGGAAACACCATATAAAGACAACCCTGAGCTGACTCATAAGTCCCAAAACAACAAAGAAGAATCCTACAAGGGACAAGACCTTAGGATTGACAAGTTTAAAGAGCAGAGGACACACGTCAAAGAAAAATTGCACGAAGCAAAATCAAAATAACCACAAGAAGAGCTCGTAGGAACATCAAACCACTACAAAATAGGAGACCAGGTACTGTTAGACAAAGCAGATCCCCACATCACTTCAACAGACCTAAAATCAAAGGGAGAAATTCTTCTTAAGGTACACAATATCTTCCTACACGAAACAGTCGAGGTAAACAACTTAATATTCGACACCTCCAAGGTAAACGCTTATCGACTTGAACTTTATCATGAAAATAGAACTATAAGCATGAGGGAAGATGTTCAAACCTTTAAACCTCCCTGAAATTTTTTGAAGAGTCTAGCTTAAGACTATAAACAAGTGCTTTTCGGGAGGCAACTCAAGTAGTAACAATAATTTCTATTTTGTAGTTTTAGTTTTGTTCTTATCTTTTCTTTTAGAATTTAATAAATTGAAAAAATACAGATTCCCAGACCACACGATCTAGCACATGACTGTGGCCGTAGCCGTGTGGGTATTCTGAATCACCGTACTGACATAGCAGAGGTCGTGCAAATCCTGCCCCAACCAACTACAGAAGTCACGGGCTCACCTAACCCACCACGGCCGTGCGAGGCTACCGTGGGTCAACACTACCATTTTAGAAATGGGCGTGGCATTAGAGACAAATGGGCGTGGCACTCCAACACTCCTAGAACACGATCGTGTGACACGAGCTTGTGAAGATACTGACTTATCGACCACAGGCGTTTAATCTCCAACACGCCTCCAAACACGATCGTGCGATACAGCCGTGTAAAGCAACACGCCCTAGGTACACAGGTGTGGGACAGTGTCAGAAGAAAAAATCGATTTAAACTCACAGCCCTTCTCCTTTCCCTCATCTTCTTTCCTCCTTCTTTATCTTTCAATTTTTCTGTCTTGAATTAGAAAATGTGTTCAGACTCTTAAGCTACATTAAAATCATACCGAAGAAGCGTAAGAGGCCAATCACAATCTCCCTATAGGAGACCAATCTATATAAGTTCATGCCGGCCGCTTCATCCAAACAACAAGCCAAGGGTCTTTGAGACCATATAGTTTTTATTTTCTTTTTCTCTTTTGCTTCAATTTCCTTCTCTTTAACAATCTTATGCTCAGTTTAGTTTATTTTAATTTAGTTTCTTGGTTTTAGGTTCTAAAGGCTGCTTGGGAATCACGCACCACAGCCTTAGAGGTCACACTCACCTCGCGAACCATCCAATAATAAAGACCTTAGCCCATTAGTCTTTTCTTTCAATTTCAGTTTTCTTCTTAGTCTCCTTCTTTTTATTTTCTTTATCTTTAATTATAATATTAGTATATTATTAATTTTTCTTTAGATTTCTTGGCTATATCTTTGCAGGCTACCCAATTTCTTTATCTAACACAAAGATCATCGGTAGACACCCCATCAGACTGGCCCCTCCAACTTATATTTCTCTGCCATTCTCCCGAAAATCACCCGAAATTCAGGAAATGGCATTCTATCCCTCTCTTTTGATCTTATATTAATTATTATTACCTATCTTTGTACATTGAGAGCAATGTACATCTTAAGTGAGGGGGGATAAAAGTGCCTAACTTTTTGCATAATTCTCAAATTAATGCCTAATTTTTCATTATTCTAAAAAATCCTGAATTTTAAACTTGTTCGAAAGTATTTTTCTCATATTACTAATTAGGATGAAATTTCTAATGGTTTATGATTATTATTGATATGTTTTAGAGTAAGTCATAGTTAATTGTGCATTGATGATTAAATTTGAAGAATACTAGAGAATCAAGCATGGTAAGTCTACTTTCTAAAAATTAAAATTGATGGGTCGTTGAACTGAATTTGAGTACTACCTTGAAATTTGGAATTTATAATGATTGATGTCAGAAACACCCATAATTTTTGTGAGATTTTGAGCCTTGTAGAGCATATATTCTTTTTCGTGCTCACTTTATTGATTGTGAGTGTGTCAACTTTGAACTGTTATTCTAGAACTTGCCTCATTTATACATATCAAGACCACACTTTTGATTTGATATACAGAGATGATAAAGGCACCTAGGATTTAACCCACTTACTCTATAAAAAGCCTACCTTCACAAATTAACCCCTAGTGAAACCTGTTGAATCCTAATAACCTTTTTATTGACTCACCCACTAATATTAACTCAAAATCCCTTTGTATTTGTTATCACCATTCTTTTGACTACCCTTTGATCGATGTTTGATTTGATTAAATTACCGAATTATATTAGTTCAAGAGTTACATTTATCATTTATGATGTAATATTTTAGTTTGTTCTTAAAAAATCCAAGTATATTCAATATTAGTAGTATATAAAAGAGCTTAGAGCATTTAAAGTCCAATTGTTGAAGAAAAGCTCGTATTAAAGTATTATCAAATTTTAAGTGATGAAAATACTCTTTATTATGAGTAATTATCAATAGTAGGTATTATTAGTTTTCATTTGATGTAAATATTCATATTTAGTTCATTGTTTCTAGTTAGGTAATTTGTCAAGTCAGTCTCGATTCTAACCCTCTAAATCAACCTGTATCCACACCCTTAACCTTAGCCCCGTTACAACCCTGATAAAGACCTTTTGATCGTGTATCATCTCATATCTGATGGTGGAGATTTGATTTTCAGGCAAGCCTATGGGATTAACTTTTCAGGTTCGAATTATGAGTACATATTCTTGAACCTTAAACACTTTGAGTGATTTGAGTGAACCTTTAGTGAGGATGTAAATCCTTATCGATTTTGAATTAAAGGTAATTACTCAGATAAGGGGAGACACCTATGTTTTCGTACTACAAAGGTATGACTTATCGTGATTGAATCCTTAGGACTCTTTGAGTTAAATTATCCATGTATAAATTATCTATGAATTATGATGAGACATTGTCGATAGGAATTATGAACTATGGAAAGTTCGTTTTAATTGTAAGTTGAGAATTTTGCTTGAGGACAAGCAAAAGCTTAAGTGTGGGGGTATTTGATAAACCGTAAAAGTAACATATTTTAACCCTATATTTAGTATGCTTTTGGATGATTTAGCCATTGATTTATGTAAAAAGGTGCTTTTAATGCTTTCTTTTCATGTTTATACTCAGAAAAGCACTCGAGGACAAAAAGAACATAAAATGGGCTTAAAACGAACCAAATTGGGCCAACCCAAGAATTCGACACGGCCTGGACTTCAAGCCACACGATTGTGCCTCATCAAATTACTTCACAGGGCTATGCCACGATTTACACGGTCGTGCCCCAATCGACAGGATCGAAACATGGCCTAAAGACGATTTACACGGGCGTGTGCCATGGGCGTGCCCCTGCCACAGGAATGAGCAATTTCACTCGAATTTAGATGCTTGAAGCTAAAGAAACATACTCCTAAGTCTACTTAAACACCTTAATAGTAATTCTACTTGAAGGAGGTACTTAGGAGCTAAGTAAAGCATCTAGGGAGCCTATATAAACAACCCAAGACAGCCGTTCTAAAGAGGGAGTTTTAGGCATAGTTTTCTGCCAGAGCTTTTATTCAGGAAATTACTCGAAGATGGCCAGTTGATGCATCTCAAGAAGTCGGAGTTCTACTCAAGACAGAAGATCTCCTTTTCAATTCCTTCAGGGAGTTTTAGGGATTTCTTATGTTTTGTTTTATCTTTTCTCTTGAGATGTTTTCTTATTTTGTTATGAACAAAACCCTTCAGATACTTAAAGGGGATGAAACCTATGATGGATTTTGTTATTTGATTTCTAAATTATATGATAAGTACTTAGTTTGTTCTTAATTATGTTGCTTAATTTAATCTGATGTGCTTAGGTGGAAGAGGAATAAACCCTGCCTAAGAGTAGATCTAGCATAATTAAGCGGAGTTGATCGAGCGCCTAGAGATAGGGTTACGAGATTTTTTGGATTAGGGTGAAACCTAATATGGGATCAATTCTTTGCTTCCTTGGGGATTATTATAAGAGAACGAGAGTTCCACTAATTAACCTAAGGTTAGACATTATTCGCCTCGAGAGAGGGTTTAATATAGGTTAGGGAGTCTCATGGATCAAGCTAAGTAAAGAAGTCATATGAATTAAAAGTTAGATAATAAGAGAAGTCATAGGTGGATTCTTCCTGAGGGTATCGTCGTAATCAACTGAGTTTTTCCACAGTCTTTTCCCAAAGTTTCATTCTTTTGTCTTTGCATCTAGTTTAGTTTTTTTTTCATTATTTTAGGTTAATAAATCACTCCATATTTTAGGCTAAATAATAGAAAGAAAGTGAGTAGTAGTACTTTTAGGTTCCTTTGGGTTCGATAAAATAATCTTTCCTAAACTATACTATTGTTCGATAGGTGCACTTGCCTCAATCATTGTCATAGTTAGTCTACAGATTCAATCATTCTTTATAAATATTAAAACTCGACTGTTTGGCACGATCGCCTATAATTCGGCCCCTCTAGCTTGGCTCTTTGGCCTAGCTGAACCACCCCCTTAAAGGTTGGCCTCTAGGGTGTTTATATAGGATTTTGGAATGTCTTTTTTTGCCTCTAAGTACCCTAATCTGAATGAAACTCTTCTTTTTCTTTGCAGCAGACACGCCCATGTGCCACGCCTGTAATTCGAGTTATAAGTGTGGTCGGTCCTGCTAAAGGGGCATGACCGTGTGACTCGGGGTCTAGGCCATGTGGATTTCGTAATCTGGCCCATTTTCTCCGTTTTCGACCCGTTTCTCGTTCTGTTCATCCTCCGGTGCTCTCTTGAGTATAAAACATGAAAACAAAGGATTAGGAGCACCTATTTCCATAATTAAAGGGATAAATCATCTAAAAGTATGCTAAATATGGGATTAAAATATGTGTATATTATGATTTATCAAATACCCCCACACTTAAGCTTTTGCTTGTCTTCAAGCAAAATTCTCAACTCACAATTAAAATAAACTTCCTCAATTCAAAATATTCATCGATAATGTTTCATCATAATTCATAGATAATTTATAAATGGATAATTTAACTCAAAGAGTCCTAAAGATTCAAATAATCAAAGTCATAGTTTGTAGCATGAAAAATATAGTTGTTTCCCCTTATCTAAATAATTACCTTTAATTCAAAATTGACAAGAGTTGACATCCTCACTAAAGATTCATACAAATCACTCGAAGTGTTTAAGGTTCAAAATTTAGCACTCATCAGTCAAACATGAAAAGTTAATCCCATAGGCTTGCATGAAAATCAAATCTCCACCACTGTAAAATGAGATGATATACAAGTCAAAAGGTATTTAAAAAAGTTTGTAACGGGGCTTAGGTTTGGATATAGGTTGAATTAAAAGGTTAGAATTGAGATTGAATTGACAATTTACCTAACTAGAAAAATGAACTAATCCTGAATAATTACATCAATTAAAAACTTGAAACTAATAATATGAGCTTCTTCTTCACGATGTTGAAATTAAATGTATAAGCTCACTTAATCACAGAACTAATAATGAATATACTTCAATTTTTTTAAGAACAAATCAATAAATACATAATATAAGAAAAGTTCAACTACTGAAATAAAATAATTAGACAACTGATCAAATCAAGTCTCGATAGAAGGGCAGTCAAAAGGAATGGTGATAACCAATACAAGATGGGTTTTAGGTTAATATTAGTGGGTGAGTCAATAAAAAAGTTGTTTGGATCAACAGGGTTTACTAGGGGTTAATTACAAAGGTAGGCTTTTATGGAGTAAGTGGGTTAAATCCTAAATGCCTTTATCATCTCTATATATCAAATCAATGATGTGGTCTTGACCTGTATAATTGAAGCAAGTTTTAGAATAACAAATCAATGTTGACACACTCATAATCAATAAAGTGAGCACGAAAAGAATGTATGCTCTAAAGGCTCAAGATCACACAAAAATTATAGGTTTTTGATGACAACCTTGCAAAGTTCAAACTTCAAGGTAATAATTAGATTCAGGTAGACAGCCTAACAAAATTTTAATTTTTGAAAATAGATTCATCATGCTTGCTTCTCTATCATCTTAAAGTTTAAATCATCACTGTATAATTATCAACGACTTAATCTAAAACATATCAATAAAAATCATAAATCAACAGAAATTTCATTCTATTTAGTGATATGAGAAAATTACTTAAGACAAGATATCATTCAGGGATTTGAGAATAATGCAAAAAGTTAGGAACTTTTCTAAATAAATTTTCACCCCCCACACTTAAGATGTACATTGCCCTCAATGTACAAAGATAAATTGTAATCATATATTAAGAAAATTAAAGAGAGGGATGAATTCCTTGATAATGAAACTTGTAGGGATGAAGTAGATGAAAGGCATGATGAACTAAGCAGATGTGAAGGTATGTGACAATTTTCTAGTTCCTTAGTAGCACCTTGAACAATTTTTAGAATTGAAGAGTCAGCCGTAACTTTTTAGGGGTTTTCGTTATGATATTTACTCAAAAATTAGACAGTCAAAGACAAAAGAAATTGGACTTATACTAATAAAAGTTTTTGAACAATATAAAAGGTAAAGGGTTGAACTTAGCAAATTATAGTAAAAGGGTACATAAAAATCAAATAAAGGTAAAATTAAAAATAAAAATAAAGATAGAACTAAAATTAAAAATAACTCAAAAGTCCTCATCATCGTTGGATCGTGGGGTGGTGGAGGCGGTGATATATGAAAGTGATGAAAAATCTGCTGAAGAGTTGCCTCAATGCCATCGAATCGTTGAGCGTTGTCATTGAATTATTGAGTACAGTAATGCTCGAACTGAGTGAGGTGTTCAGAGATGTCTGAAAGTGAAACAGCCACATGAACTGGGCGATGGCTCGGTTGTGGCTTGTCATGTGGTATGGGCTAGCCGATATTGGGGAGGATCTGTCTCACGGTGACGCTTGATCATCTGCATGTTTATTATCATTGAGATGCCCTGTGGAGACATCTGGCCTATTAAGGTGAGTGAGGCGGATTGTGATGCAGTGTTGAGGAGACCAAAGTATCTTGCGAGCTGTGCTACATAAGGCACCATGGAAATGACCCCCTTGCGGTGGCGCTCTATCTGATGCTAAATGGCCAGAGCGATGAAGTAGGCAAGGTCGAAGACGTGGCCATTTGCTATACACCAGAGGATGTAGGCGTCATGTGTGTTAACGACCCTTGTGGTCACTCACCTTCCTGTCAATATGTGAGTTAAAATGGCATGTAAGTATCGCAAGGATGGGGCGAAAGCTATCACTTTGGAATGATTAGGGTCATAATTGGTTGTGTTGGGGGCTATATTATACCAACATCTCACTGGCGAGTTATAGACTTGGTGATGGAGCTCCGAAAGGTCATGTTCTTCTCTGAAGTCATCTGTGTATAGGCCTAGAGTGATGCCAAATTCAAGGATACTCATTTCCCAAACTAAACCTCCTAGATGAAACTAAATATTGCCTGGGTCATCGTGGTGTGTCATTACCACCTTTAAATGGAAGGTAGAGCATAGCACTAATGTTAGTTCGAGGTAAGTGGGTTCGATAATACCAAAAAATGTTCCTAAGGGTCAGTCGTGAGGAGTGCCCGAATATCATCAGCAAGTTGAAGTTGTTCCAGGGTAGCCTAGTCGATTCATCGACCTTGATTGAGACGTCGTGCTCGTAGTATTTGAAAAAGTTCCTCTTGAGCTCTAGGAGGAAATCGTAGGAATGGGTGTCTCACTTCGATCGATGCATTGGTGGATGATAAACTGGGTCCCTTTCATTTTTTTGAAATGGGGACTGTGGTTTTCTTGCTTCGGGAAGAAGACATTATGTTCCTGTGTGATAGAATAAAGAATATTGTCTTATGATAATACCTATGAGTCCACAATTTCAATCTTATTAACAATGAACATTTCTGCTAACAATTCTCTAAAGATTCCAGACATTCAAAGATAATAGTTAATCTAATCTATTTATAGTGCTTAAGTAATCATTAGTTATTTCCAATAATAAATGAAGTGAATGCTATAAAAAATTTTAAAGAATAAATAAAAGATCTAAAAATAATCATGGAATGTAAAATATCAAGCAGTAAAGTAGAAGGTGTAGAATGGACCGATGGAGGTGTAGAGATGGCGCACAGTCATTTGAGGGCTGATGCACGGGCGTGTGCTGGGGGTAGGTGGTGGAAGAGGGCTGGGGGTGTGTTTATTTTCGTCCACACGGGCGTGGTCTATGTTGGTATGTGGATGAGGAAGATAAAGAGAGAGAGGGGAGAAGGGGTTGAGTGGACGTGAAAGGTGGAGAGGGAGAGGGCGCTAGTGACCGGAATGGTGAGGTATGGGGAATTCGGGGGTGCTTGGAGGAAAAGGCTAGGGTTAGGGATTTGGGGAAGAAGATGAATAGGAGGGGTTTAAATAGAAATAAGGGCACACGGGCGTGTGACACGCCTGTGTGAATCATTTTTAGCCCGTTCATTTTGAATGTTCAGGGGTTTGGCGCGCCTATGTTGCTTCCCATGCCCATATCGCCCGAGCGTGCTTAGCTTTGTTCGCTTATCCCAAGCCAGTTTCATTCTTCCCCTTTGTGTTCTCATTGAGTTTCCGATTATGGGGCGGCGTGTCGCATGCCCATGTTCAATAGGTTTAGCCACGGTTATGGGGCACGGGCATGTCGCACGCCTATGTCATTTACTTAGTTTCGACCACGGCCTAATCGCACGGCCGTGGTGTTTTTTTCGTAGCCCATGTTTTGGGGATTTTTTCATCCTTGGTTTGCACGGCCTTCGCCACACCGATGTGCTTTCTCGTGGTATCCACATGGCCACGCCCGTGTGCAAGGTCGTGTGATAGGGAAACCTGAGCCTTATTAAATTGGTTAATTTGTAGTTAAGTGCTAAAAATAAAAAAAAATATGTTATTAATGAAGTTAGTGCTCGGGTTGTCTCCCGAGAAGCGCTTGTTTAAAGTCTTAAGCTAGACTTACCCTTTTTTCATTTCTAAATGAAGGTTCACAGAGCCGAAGCTCCTCTCTCATATCCCTAAAATCTTCACCATTATAAATTTTTAGTTGTTGACCATTTACCTTGAATGTGCCATGAGTTGGATGAGTTACCTCTATTATGCCGTAGGGAAAAATAGTTTTGATTATGAATGGACCTGACCATCTTGATTTCAGCTTCCTAGGAAACAATTTTAGCCTTGAATTGTATAGCAGGACTACATCCCCTACTTCGAATAGCTTTGGATGTTTTAAACGAGTATCATGGTGTCGCTTTGTTGCCTCCTTATAGAGTCGTGAGTTTTTAAAGGAATTAGCTTGCCATTCAACAAGCTCATTCAACTGCATTATCTTTTTCTCACCTGCAGTTTTAAGATCATAATTTTAAAATTTTATAGCCTAAAAAGCTTTGTGCTCTAACTAAAATGGTAGATGACAACTTTTTTCGTAGATAAGTTTATATGGGGATATTCCTATGGGAGTTTTAAAAGCTGTTCTATAGGCCCATAAAACATCGTCTACTTTTAATGCCCAATCTTTCCAGTTTGATTCTACTGTTTTCTCTAGAATATGCTCAAGTTCTCGATTTGCTACTTCCACTTCTCCACTAGTTTGAGGATGATAAGGGGTAGCTGTCCTATGGTGTTCTCCATATTTTTTTAAGACTTTATCAAATTGAGTATTACAAAAGTGAGTACCTCTATCACTAATGATTGCTCTGGGTGTTCCAAATTGAGAGAAGAGTTTCTTAAGAAACCTTACTACTACTCTAGCATCGTTAGTAGGTAAAGCTTGAGCTTCCACCCATTTTGACATGTAATCTACTGCTACTAAGATGTATTTATTTCCAAATGAACTAGGAAATGGACCTATAAAATTAATACCCCATACATCGAATATTTCACATGATAGCATATACGTTTGAGGCATTTCATTGCGTTTAGAGATATTACCTGTTCTTTGGCATTTATCACATGAAGCAACATACATGTTGGCATCTTTAAATAGAGTTGGCCAATAAAAACCTAATTCGAGCATTTTATGTGTTGTCTTAATCCCGCCATAATGTCCTCCTGAAGCTCCTGAGTGGCAATGTTCTAGAATTTTGCTTGCTTCTGCCTTTGTAACACATCTTTGAATTACTTCATTTGTACATATACGAAAAAGAAAAGGGTCCACACAAAAATAGTTTTTCGCATCAGCAAAGAATCACTTCTTTTGATGATGTGTTAAACTTTTTGGTAGGATGTTAGTAGCTAAATAATTTGCAATATGTGCAAACTATGGTACCTCGAAGTTGGTTATAGAGAAGAGTTGTTCTTCATGGAACTAGTCGTTTATCTCACTCTCGTCGAGTTCTTTGATATGTGGGTTTTCAAGCCTAGAAAGATGATCTGCTGCAAGATTTTTAGCTCCTTTTTTATCCTAAATTTCCAAATCAAATTCTTGTAACAGTAAAATCCATTGTATGAGTTGAGGTTTTGCATCGAATTTAGTCAAAAGATAAAGAAGAGCTGAATGATCAGTGTAAACGAAAACTTTAGATAGTATCAAATATTGTCTAAATTTATCAATTGCAAAAACCACAGCTAGCAATTCTTTTTTTGTGGTGGTGTAATTTTCTTGTGTGACCGTTAATGTCTTGCTAGCATAATAAATTGGATGAAAGTGCTTGTCTCTTCACTGTCCCAAAACTGCACCTACTATAAAATCACTCACATCACACATTAGTTCCGAAAGGTAAATTCCAATCAGGTGCAATTATAATTGGGGCATTTATTAATTTATCTTTGAGGATATTAAATGTATCTAAACATTCCTGATCAAAATTAAAAGGTACATATTTTTCTAGTAATTTCTTTAAAGGCTTAGCTATTTTAGAAAAAACTTTAATAAATCTTCTATAAAATCCAGCATGTCCTAAAAAGCTTCTAATAGCCTTAACTGAACTAGGAGGAGGTAATTTTTCTATGGTTTCAACCTTTGCTTTATCTACCTAGATCTTTACTAGAAATTTTATGTTCTAACACAATCCCTTCTCGAACCATAAAGTGACACTTTTCCCAATTAAGCATAAGGTTCATTTCCTCACATCTCATTAGAACTCGTTTTAAATTTTTAAGGCAAAGATGAAAAAATTACCAAATACCTGAAAAGTCATCCATAAATACCTCCATAATATCTTCCACGAGTTCATCAAAGATGGCTAGCATGTAGCGCTAAAAAGTAGCAGGAGCATTACATAATCCAAAAGGCATTTGATCGTGTATCAGAGTCTTAAAAATTTATAATATGAATGATCTAGCCTAAAAAACTAACTGTGACAATGACTTGAGGCAAGCGAACCTATCGAACAGTAGTATAGTTTAGAGGTAAGACCGGATTGTCGAACCCAAAGGAACCAAAAGTACTAATACTAACTTTCTTTTTATTATTCAACCTAAGAATTAAAGGAATTGTTGTTTAACCTAAAATTAACTAACTACTAAGCTAAAGATGCTAAGACAAAAAGAATGAATTGGGGAAATACTTGTGGTAAAATCCAATTGATTGAGACAATACCATAGGAAGAATCCAACTAGACTTCACTTGTTATCTAACTCTGAACCAGACGATTTATTCACTTGACTTGATCCGTAGGATTCCCTAATTTATATTAATACCTCTCTCGAGGCTACTAACATACCCTACGTTGATTAATTGAAATCTCTTTCTAATTAAAACCCCTAGAATTGCATTAACTTGATCTATGGACTCCCATATTATGTTTGACCCTAATCCGACAGATTTTCGTCATCCTATCCCTAGGGTTGCGATCAACTCCGCTTAACTATGCTAGATCTACTCTTAGACAGGGTATATTCCTCCTCTGCCTAAGAGCATAAGTGCTCAAATCAATATCCTGAAATATCAAAATAAGAATTAAGAACACATAGTTAAGAACAAATCAAGTATTTATCATACAGCTCAGAAAACAATAACAAGATCCGTCTTAGGTTTCATCCCCCTCAGGTATTTGAGGGGTTTAGTTCATAATCATAAAAGAATACATCTTAGAAGAAAATATAAAAAAAAAAGAAAAACCTAAAACCCCCTGAAGGAATTGAAGGAGAGATCCTTAGTCTTGAGTATGATTCCGGCTTCTTGAGATGAATCAACTGGCTTTCTTCGAGTGAATCCCACAATTCGACCCCTTTGGCTTGGTCTTTGGCCTAGCTGAACGCCCCCTTTAAGGTTGGCCTCTAGGGTGTTTATATAGGCTTTTGGAATGTCTTTCTTTTCCTCTAAGTGCCCTAATCCGAATAAAACTCTTCTTTGCTGCAGCAGGGACATGCCCGTGTGCCACGCCCTTATGATTCGAGTTATAGGCCGTGGCCGGATCTACTAAAGAGGCACGACCATGTGACTCGGGGTCCAGGCCATGTGAATTTTGTATTTTGGCCCATTTTCTCCGTTTTTGGCTGTTTCTCGTTCTTTTCATCCTCCAGTGCTCTTCTGAGTATAAAACATGAAAACAAAGGATTAGGAGCACCTATTTCCATAATTAAAGGGATAAATCATCCAAAAGTATGCTAAATGTGGGATTAAAATATGTGTATATTATGGTTTATCAAATACCACCACACTTAAGCTTTTGCTTGTCCTCAAGCAAAATTCTCAACTCACAATTAAAATGAACTTTCTCAATTCATAATATTCATCAATAATGTTTCATCATAATTCATAGATAATTTATACGTGAATAATTTAACTCAACGAGTCCTAAAGATTCAATCAATCAAAGTCATAAGTTTATATCATGAAAACATAGGTGTTTCCCCTTATCCAAATAATTACCTTTGATTCAAAATCGACAAGAGTTGACATCCTCACTAAAGATTCACTCAAATCACTAAAGGTGTTTAAGGGTCAAAATAAAGCACTCATCAGTCAAACATGAAAAGTTATTACAATAGGCTTGCATGAAAATCAAATCTCCACCACTATAAAATGAGATGATATACAGATCAAAAGGTCTTTAAAAAGGGTTGTAACGAGGCTTAGGTTAAAGGTATGGATATAGGTTGAATTAGAAGGTTAGAATCGAGATTGAATTGACAATTTACTTAACTAGAATAATGAACTAATCCTAAATAATTACATCAATTAAAAACTTGAAACTAATAATACGAGCTTCTTCTTCACGATGTTGAAATTAAATGTATAAGCTCACTTAATCACATAACTAATAATGAATATACTTTATTTTTTAAGAATAAATCAATAAATACATAATATAAGAAAAGTTCAACCACTGAAATAAAATAATTAGGCAACTGATCAAATCAAGTTTCAATAGAAGGGTAGTTAAGAAAAATGGTGATAACAAATACAAGATGGGTTTTAGGTTAATATTAGTAGGTGAATCAATAAAAAGGTTGTTAGGATCAAAGGGGTTCACTAGGGGTTAATTGTGAGAGTAGGCTTTTAGTGGAGTAAGTGGGTTAAATCCTAGGTGTCTTTATCATCTCAGTATATCAAATCAAAGATGTGGTCTCAACATGTATAATCAAAGCAAGTTCTAGAATAACAAATCAATGTTGACACACTCATAATCAATAAAGTGAGCACGAAAAGAATGTATGCTCTAAAAGGTTCAAAATCTCACAAAAATTATGGGTTTTTATGACAACCTTGTAAATTTTAAACTTCAAGGTAATAATTAGATTCAGGTAGACAACCTAACAAAATTTAAATTTTTGAAAATAGACTTATAATGCTCGATTCTCTAGTATCTTAAAGTTTACATCATCACTGTATAATTATTAATGACTTATTCTAAAACATATCCATAAAAATCATGAATTAAGGGAAATTTCATTCTAATTAGTAGTATGAGAAAATTACTTAAGACAAGATATCATTCAGGGATTTGGGAATAATGCAAAAAGTTAAGAACTTTTCTAAATAAATTTTTACCCCTCACACTTAAGATGTACATTGCCCTCAATGTACAAAGATAGACAGTAATCATATAATAATAAAATTAAAAGAGAGGGAGAGAAGTGAAACTTCCTGAATTTTTGGATGGATTCCTTGAGTTGGAAGTGTGGAAACTTGATTTGGAGGTGAAAGATAAGTTGGAGGGGGCGCCTCGAGCCGTTTGAAATTAGATCCTTGAAGCAGTCGGTCTAATCTTATTGTATCCTAAGCTTAATCTAAATGGCATGAAGAGTAAGAAGAAAATAATAAAGAAAATAAAAAATAAATATAAAAAGAAGAATAAAAATAAATAATGAAAAGTGGATATGTGTTCAAAGAGAAGGGGAAAAAGGGAGGAAGACTTTAGGAAAGAAAGTGAACAGAAGAAGGGGATTAAATAGAAATCATGGATCTGGTGGTTGCCCATGCCCTTGTACCTTCCTATGGTGGCCACACAGCTACGGCCACGGTCGTGTGGGTATGAAAACCTGCACCTAAAAGTCTGGTTAGTTCTTAGTTAGATGCTAAAAGTTGAAAATATAAAAATTAATAGGGTTAGTGCTCGGGTTGCCTCCCGAGAAGCGTTAAAGTCTTGGGCTAGACTTACCTATTATTTGTATGGCCATGGTAGTTCATGGAGTTGAAACTCCTTGTTCTTACTATTAATTCTATCAACATATGGTTTGAGTCGGGTAATATTTACCTCAAAAGTGTTAAAATTAAATGTGTAACCTCGACCATTCCATATGGGAAGACCTTACGTGCCGAAAAAGGAGTCGCATCATTTGTATTAAGCTCTGAAGTGGCTATTCTAGGGCCGGTTGCATTTGAGAATACCTGGTCCTCAACTTTGAAGTGATTGATTTCATATTTAATACTCGATGTCCTAGTCGTGTCAAGAATTGCGTTTAGCTCCAAATGTGACGTATCGTCTAACTTCAGTTTGTTTGTCAAAAATTATTTTAAAAATTTCCTTGAATCTGGCATCTGCGAAAGAGCTTCAAGAAATGACAAGTTAATATGAAAATTTTTTGGAGGTTTAAGACATTTATCGAGTTGTTCCTCTGTGTGGTCTTTCTTTATCGTACTAGGGTATGGCACACGAGGTCGGTACTCTGTAATTACTTTGTTTGGTTTATCATGGCTTACTTCAACCTTACTTTCCTCTACCACATTCTCTTGCTTAAACTCTGGTTCATCTAACCCTTCACTATCATGAGCCATTATTGCTTGAGGTTGCTCTCTTGGGTTAGTTTCGGTGTTGCTAGGAAAGATACCTTGTGGTCTTTTTGAGATCATCTTAGCAAGTTGTCCTAATTTGTTTTCGATCTCTTGAATTGATGCTTGTTGATTTTTAAGTGTTGTCTCGGTGTTTTGAAAATGTGCTTTTGACACCGCTATGAATTTTGTTAGCAACTCCTCATGGTTCGACTTCTTTTCTTGTGGGTAAGGTTGTTGTCTTTGATTGGGATGGTATCTCCAACCTGAATTGTAAGTACTACTATAAGGGTTATTTTGAGGTCTAAAATTGTTACCATATAGAGAACTTGCTCGTTTTTAGCGCTTGGGTTGTAAGGCGGATATTCAGTATTGTTCATCCATCCTCCATTCGTATTATACTGCATAACTAAATGTACCTGCAAAAAGCCACATAAACCATCAATCTTTTTATTTAATAGTTCTACCTGATTTGATAGCATGGTTACTGCGTCGAGGTTGAAAGCACTAGCGACTTTCGTTGGCTTTGTTCTCATAACTTGCCATTGATAGTTATTCAGTGACATCTTTTCAATGAATTTGTAGGCTGCTTTAGGTGTTTTGTTATTCAAGGTCCCGCCGGCGGCTGAATCAATCAGTTGTCTCGTTGAAGGGTTCACACCATTGTAAAAGGTTTGGACCTATAGCCATAAGTGTAATCCATGGTGTGGGCACCTTCTCAATAGATCTTTGTATCTCTCCCATGCATCGTATAGTGTTTTTAAATCCATCTGCACCAAAGAAGAGATATCATTCCTTAATTTGGCTATTTGGCTGGCGGGAAATATTTTAATGAAAATTTTTGGTCATTTGTTCCCATGTAGTGATTGATCCTTGTGGAAGAGAATTCAGCCACTATTTAGCTTTATTCCTCAAAGAGAAGGGAAATAACCGAAGACAGATGACATCATTAGAAACACCGTTAATTTTAAAAATATCGCAAAATTCTAGGAAATTTGCCAAGTGATTATTTGGATCTTCATCCTGCAAACCATCAAACTGAACAAATTGTTGTATCATCTGAATTGTGTTAGGTTTCAGTTCAAAATTATTTGCAGCAATAGCAGGTCTAACAATACTTGATCAGTTCCTGTTAAATTAGATTTAGCATAATCATACATAGTTAGAGGAGCATGATTTTCGGCCACCTCTAGAGGTAGCGGATTATTCTCAGCCATCTCTTTGATAGTATTAATTTCATTCCCTTGCTCTTCATGTATGTAGTTTAAGCTTCGCCTTATTTCTCTACGATTTCTGTGAATCGTACCTTCGATATCACTATCGTACCTTCGATAGTATTAATTTCGTTCTCTTGCTCTTCTTGTATGTAGTTTAAGCTTCGCCTTATTTCTCTACGATTTCTGTGAACCGTACCTTCGATATCACTATCGTAAATCACGGGTCTTGTCGGGTTCCTTCTAGTCATAACTAAAGGTACCTAACAAGAAAAGAAAAAGAAAAAGAAAATTAGAAAAGTAAAAATAAAATTTAATTGCTAAAAAAATAATAAAATCTGGCTAAAGTAATAAAAATTGACCTTCTTAATATTTCAATTCTACAGCAGCGGCCTAAAAAAAACTTGATCGATGTGTCGAGTCTTAAATTGATTTATAATATGAATGATCTAATACCTCTCTCGAGGCTAGTAACGTCTAACCCTAGGCTGATTAATTGAAATCTCTTTCTAATTAAAACCCCTAGAATTGCATTAATTCAATCTATGGACTCTCATATTAGGTTTGACCCTAATCCGGCAGATTTTTATCATCCTATCTCTAGGGTTACGATCAACTCCGATTAACTATGCTAGATCTACTCTTAGACAGGGTATATTCCTCCTCTGCCTAAGAGCATAAGTGTTCAAATCAATATCCTGAAATATCAAAGAAGGAATTAAGGACACATAATTAAGAACAAATCAAGTATTTATCATACATTTAGAAAATAATAACAAGATTAGTCTTAGGTTTCATCCCCTCAGGTATTTAAGAAGTTTAGTTTATAATCATAAAAGAATACATCTCAGAAGAAAATATAAAACAAAACATAAGAAAACCCTAAAACCCTTGAAGGAATTAAATGAGAGATCCTCAGTCTTGAGTATGATTCCGGCTTCTTGAGATGAATCAACTGGCTTTCTTCGAGTGAATCCCACAATTTGACCTCTTTGGCTTGGCTCTTTAGCCTAGCTGAACCCCCTTTAAGGTTGGCCTCTAGGGTGTTTATATAGGCTTTCGGAATGTCTTTCTTTGCCTCTAAGTACCCTAATCCGAATAAAACTCTTCTTTGCTGCGGTAGGGACACGCCCGTGTGCCACGCCTGTGTGATTAGAGTTATAGGCTGTAGTCGGATCTGCTAAAGAGGAACAGCCGTGTGACTCAGAGTCCAGGCCGTGTGAATTTTGTACTTTGGCCCATTTTTTTTGTTTTCAGCCCGTTTCTCATTCTTTCATCCTCCGGTGCTCTCTTGAGTATAAAACATGAAAACAACGTATTAGGAGCACCTATTTCCATAATTAAAGGGATAAATCATCCAAAAGTATGCTAAATGTGGGATTAAAATGTGTATATTATGGTTTATCAGCATTCTACGATAAGCAAACGTATCGTATGGGCATGTAATTGTTGTCTTTTCTTGATCCTCAGGAGCTTTTGGAATTTCGAAGTAGCCAAAAAGTCCGTCCAGGAAGTAGTAGTACATATACCCAGATAATCTTTCTCACATCTGATCAATAAAGGGTAAAGGGAAGTAATCTTTTCTGGTAGCGTCGTTCAAATTTCTATAGTCAATACAGACTCTCCAGCCTGTGGCTGTTCTTGTAGGAATCAATTCATTCTTTTCGTTGGCTACAAGAATAATGCCTCCTTTTTTTGGAACGACCTGCACAGGACTTACCCAAGTACTGTCATAAATAGGATAAATTATTCCAGCATCTAGTAGTTTAATTACCTCAGTTTTAACAACTTTTTTCACGTTGGGATTCAATCGTCTTTGAGGTTGCACACATGGTTTATACTCATCTTCCATTAAAATTTTGTGGGTGCAAAACGATGTGTTTATTCCTTTAATGTCAAAAATTTTCCAAGCTATGGCTCTTTTATGTTCCCTTAGTACCTGTAGCAACTCGTCTTTCTTTTTGGGTTCCAGTTCTGAAGAGATAATTACTGGTAGCATGGAACTATCCCTGAGGAATGCATATTCTAACTGTTTTGACAACTGTTTTAATTCTAATTTAAGTGGCTCATCAATAGAGGGTTTTTTTTTTTAGTTCGTCGTTGATTTCAATGCCCTCTTCTTTCGTTCGTCTAGCAGAAAATGTATTAGAATTCAACTCATCGGTATCATCATCTACTCCCTCATCTTGGGTAAGTCACAGTTCTATCGTGTCATTATGTATGATTTCCTGCAATGAATCTTGAATAAAATGATCAATGGCATCAATAAAAAAAAATGAATCATCTTTTTCTCTAGAATATCGCATAGCATCGTAAATTTGAAAAATAATTTCCTCGTCACCTACCCTTAGCGTGAGTTTACCATCACCTACATCAATAACAGCCCTAGCAGTTGCTAAAAAGGGGCCGCAAAATTAAAGGCACCTCAACGTCCTCATCTATGTCAAGCACAAAAAAATCGACAAGGAATATAAATTTATCAAATTTTACCAGAATATCTTCGATAATTCCCCTAGGATATTTAATAGATCTGTCAGCTAGCTGAATACTCATCCTAGTGGGTTTAGGTTCCCCGAGACCAAGTTGCTTAAACATTTTATAAGGCATTAAATTAATACTGGCACCCAGATCAACTAGTGCTTTCTCTATGTTTAAACTACCAATTAAACAGGGAATAGTGAAACTTCCTAGATCTTTCAATTTAGTTGGTAGCTTGTTTTGGAGGATGGCTGAACATTCTTCATTAAGTTCCACTGATGATATCTTCAAACTTCCTTTTATTTGTTAGAAGCCCTTTTAGAAATTTTGCGTATGTCGGCATCTACGAAATAGATTCAACAAAAGGTAAGTTGATATGTAACTATTTAAAAAGTTCAAGAAATTTACCGTATTATGCGTCTAAGCGGTCTTTCTTCAACTTTACTGGATATAGGATCGATGGTTTAATTTCCTTACGTACTGGAATTGAATTCTCATTTTTTTCCTCTGCCTTTACATTATCAGTTTCGTGCGGTATCTTCTTCTTTGTTTCAACCAACTCCTTTCCACTATTTAGTGCAACTGCCTTCACATGCTCTTTTTCACTAGTTAAACTTTCTGGTCTCCTTTTAGAAACTAACTTAGTTAGTTGTCCAATTTGATCCTTAAGCCCTTGAATTGATGCTTGCTAATTATTCAATATCGTTTCAGTATTTTGGAAACGAGTTTCTGACACCTTTATGAATTTTGTTAGCATCTCTTCAAGGTTTGACTTCTTTTCTTGTGGGTAGGGTTGTTGTCTTTGATTGGGATGGTATCTCCAACCTGAATTGTAAGTAATACTATAAGGGTTATTTTGAGGTCTAAAATTGTTACCCATATAGTGAACTTGCTCGTTTTCAATAGTTCGGGTTGTAAGGCGGATATTTTGTATTGTTCATTCATCCTCCATTCGTATTGTACTGCATATCTGAATGTACCTACAAAGAACCGCTTAAACCATCCATCTTTTTATTTAATTGTTCACCTGATTTGATAGCATGGCGATTGTGTCGAGGTTGAAAACTCCGACTGTTTTTGTTGGCCTTGTCCTTGTAACTTGCCACTGATAGTTTTTCATTGACATCTCCTCTATAAACTCATAGGCCACCTCAGGAGTTTTGTTATTTAGGGTTCCATCGACTGCTAAATTAGTCAACTGCCGGGTTGAGGGGTTCACACCTTTGTAAAAAGTTTGGACTTGTAGCCACAAGGGTAATCCATGGTGTGGGCACCTTCTTAATAGATCTTTGTATCTCTCCCATGCATCGTAGAGTGTTTCTAAATCCATCTGCACAAAAGAAGAGATATCATTCCTTATTTTGGCCATTTTAGCCGGAGGAAAATATTTTAATAAAAATTTTTTGGTTATTTGTTCCCATGTAGTGATTGATCCTCGTGGAAGAGAATTCAGCCATTGTCTAGCTTTATTCCTCAAAGAGAAGGGAAATAACTGAAGACAGATGGCATCATCAGAAACACCATTAATTTTGAAAGTATCGCAAAATTCTAGGAAATTTTGCCAAGTGATTATTTGGATCTTCATCCTGCAAACCATCAAACTGAACAAATTCTTTGTATCATTTGTATAGTGTTAGGTTTCGATTCAAAATTATTAGCAGCAATAACAGGTCTAATAATACTTGACTCGAAGACTGTTAAATTAGGTTTAACATAATCATACATAGTTCGAGGAGCATGATTTTCGGCCACCTCTAGAGGTAGCGGATTATTCTCAGCCATCTCTTTGGTAGTAATAATTTCATTCTCTTGCTCTTTTTGTATGTAGTTTTAGTTTTACCTTATTTCTCTATGATTTTTGTGAACCGTGCCTTCGATATCACTATCGTAAATCAAGGCTCCTGTCGGGTTCCTTCTAGTCATAAACTAGAGGTACCTACCAGGAAAAGATAAAAGAAAATTAGAAAAGTAAAAATAAAATTTAATTGCAAAAATGAAATAAAATAAAATATGGCTAAAGTAATAAAAATTGAGCTTTCTTAATATTTTAGCTCCCCAACAACGGCGCCAAAAACTTGATCGTGTGTCAGAGTCTTAAAAATTTATATAATGAATGATCTAGCCTAAAAATTAACTGTGACAATGACTTGAGGCAAGCGCACCTATCGAACAGTAGTATAGTTTAGTGGCAAGACCAGATTGTCAAATCTAAGGGAACCAAAAGTACTAATACTTACTTTCTTTTTATTATTCAACCTAAGAATTAAAGGAATTGTTGTTTAACCTAAAATTAACTAACTACTAGGTTAAAGATACTAAGACAAAAAGAATGAATTGGGGAAATACTTGTGGGAAAAACCAATTAATTGTGACAATACCCAAGGAAGAATCCACCTAGACTTCACTTGTTATCTAACTCTAAACCAGACAATTTATTCACATGACTTGATCCATAGGATTCCCTAATTTATATTAATAACTCTCTCAAGGCTACTAACGTCTAACCCTAGGTTGATTAATTGAAATCTCTTTCTAATTAAAACCCCTAGAATTGCATTAACTTGATCTATGGACTCCTATATTAGGTTTAACCCTAATCTGACAGATTTTTGTCATCCTATCTCTAGGGTTGCGATCAACTCCGCTTAACTATGCTAGATCTACTCTTAAATAGGGTCTATTCCTCCTCTGCCTAATAGCATAAATGCTCGAATCAATGTCATGAAATATCAAAACAAGAATTAAGAACACATAGTTAAGAACAAATCAAGTATTTATCATACATTTCAAAAAAACAATAACAAGATCTTTTCATCATCTTAGGTTTCATCCCCTCGGTATTTGAGGGTTTAGTTCATAATTATAAAAGAATACATCTCGAAGAGAAAAGAATTGAAATGAGAAAGTTAGGGAGATTTGCCAAAGACCAAGAACTTACCCAAATGCCTAAGCATTCCATCGATGCATGAGAAAGATGAAATCAAGGGGAAACTTTTAAGAAAATATCCCAACCGAAAAATGTCCATCTCCACAAAACATAAAGAAAACCCTAAAAACCCCTTGAAGGAATTGATAGAGATCCTCAATCTTGATTATGACTCAGACTTCTTGAGATGAATCAAATGGCTTTCTTTGAGTGAATCCCACAATTCAAGTGCCCTAACGGCTTGGCTCTTTGGCCTAGTTGAAGATGAATCCCCTTGAAGGTTGGCCTCTAGGGTGTTTATATAGGCTTTTGGAATGTTTTCTTTGCCTCTAGGTACCCTAATCCGAATGAAACTCTTTTTTTTGCTACGGTAGGGACACGACCGTGTGCCACGCCCGTGAAATTTGAGTTATGGGCCGTGGTCGGTCCTGCTAAAGAGGCACGACTGTATGACTCAGGGTCCAGGCCGTGTGGATTTCGTACTATGGCCCATTTTCTCCGTTTTTGGCCCGTTTCTCATTCTTTTCATCCTCTGGTGCTCTCCTGAGTATAAAACATGAAAACAAAGGATTAGGAGAACCTATTTCCATAATTAAAGGGATAAATCATCCAAAAGTATGCTAAATATGGGATTAAAATATGTGTATATTATGGTTTATCACCAACAGTTCAGTCACATCATCAACAAGATTGGCCACACTTTGACGTCGTCCATCTTGCGGGGGCATGATAAGATTCTTCAACCGCCTTGATCTTGTCATTGGGATTCTTCCTTTTCTTTAGTACTATTATTAGCTTTATTATCCCTTATTTAAACTTCAAATATATTATTGTTAAATAGTTTGTTATTTTTTATGGATATATAGGTTGGTAGTGTTTGTCAAAGGTGATATGAATAAAACCTTCTTCTCTAAATTACTTTCTGTTTCTCTCATTCTATAGCAACCACCAAGTTTTGGCACAAGTAATGAAAATGACCATTGTATCCCACCAACAAAAAGACCACAAAGACTTTCAATCCACCAAAAAAATCCAAATCGAAAACTTTCAACATGACCAACACTAAGAAACAAAGACAACGGATGCAAACACAAATACAATCCCAGTGACACTAGACTTCTCTAAAACCCCAGCACAAGCCAAGAGATTGAAGAGCATCATAAAACAAAACAGCGACAAATAATTATTTATTTTACAAATGAGCTAACAACTTGAGAATAAGAGAATAATCTTATGGATGCCACTTTTCAAAAGGGAGTTCATGTTAATTTGTACATTAAATTCTTGTTCAAAGTGGGATCAAATCTATTAGCAAGGTAGTGATGCTAGTTTTTGTTAACTCACCAACTTGAGTGTAAGCATCTTCGCCCTTGAAAAGGAGATCAATGACCCTTGCAAGGTTTAGCATTTGATTAAGAGCCGATGTTGGTGCTGCTGTTGGTTTCAAGAACTCTTCATTTATATCTTTCCAAGCATTGTTTATTTGCTTGTATAACACATCGTATGCCTCTTGCATTGACACCCTCTATTTTTTCATGTCACACGCCATTGATGAGGAAACATGTCATCTCTCTTGCTCAACCTACAATAAACATAAGTTAATTTGAGGTAATGTAGAGTTGTGCCAGATAATAAAAATAAACAAATAAATTATTGTACCTTGTGGCCAACAATATCACTCATCAGCCTACAAATAGTGCTTGAAGCTTTGATAATCTTAGGGAAATTAAATGCCCAATTAAATTTCTCTTTTGTTATGCTATCTTCTATGCCAACAAAAGATGAAATTGTAAGATGCCAATAACCACAAGAAACTAATGCAATCCGCATATACTCCTCCATTGTTACCATTTGGCCTCAACATAGAAAGCTTGACATTGTCGGTTCATCTATTAACAAACAAAAAAACAAAAAAGTTAGCAAAAACCAACTAATGTAGCTGATTAAGATTATAAAATAAGAATGTTTTTCAAGAAAAAAAAGGTAAATATCATATATACTGCTTCTATTACGAGTGGGGCACAATATGATTTTCCTTCTTTGGACATCAAATCTTCCATATATTTATAAATATTTAAGGCTTCACTATACCACAATTTCATTTAGTCTGGAAGTTTATCGATGCAGTTGGTATCCTACCTACAATATATCATTCATTTTCATTCAAATGGTCAATTCTCTCTATTATTCAATAAAAAAACATTTACTTCTAATGATTTGAAGTAAAGGTGGATATACGTTTTGAATGACCTTTGGATTGCTTTTGTAAAGATTTCAAGTTCTCCATATGTGCTATATGCATCATAAATATCATCCAAAATTGATAGGAGGCATATCCCTTTGGTCAGAAAAGTTCTAGCAATGGCATAGTGAGGTTCAAAGTATACACCCAACATCCAAAAATAACATTCCACAAATCTATCCCTTATAAAAGGAAAATTGGTCGCAACATCTAAACCTTTACACCACCTAAAACAAGCAAGAATAAGAAATTATGATACATATATATTATTAGTAGACCTATGTATTGGCTAGGCTATGAATAAGGGTTTTATTTGGCTTGACTTATGGAAGCCTTTGAGCACTATTGATTACCTGTTTATATTGTCTATCTCCATCTTGTGTAAATGTTGTAAGATTTTGAGATCTAACTTTTTAAATTTCAATAAATTTTCATCTTGGATACCGTATCCTTCATATATGGAAATGTAGCTCCTAGTAATCAACCTTGGCAAGCTCTTGTAAAGGGGACAATTTAGAGCACTAGCAATTTGTGTGGAGAGAGGATAGTCCACCGTAGTTCTGCCAACTTCAGATTAAATGTAGTGAAGGAAAGGGCTTCTTCTAATATATTTTCCCCATGCAGTTGAAAGTGTGAAGCTTCATATAATTGTAACATGCATTTCACATCACCAATTAAAGATTCTTTGAAATTTCCTTTCTCATCTTTGAATTTGTTAAATATCTGTTTTGAGATGTTATTTTCTAAGTTGCAATTTGCAAATTTAAAAATTATTTATGGAAAAGTTTGGATTTCAAAATCTAATCAGATTTTAATTTAATTATAATTTAATTAAAAGGATTTTGCAAATTTGGGTCAGCCGAAATTAAATTTGTATTCAATAATAAAATTGGTTCATTTAAGATTACAATAACTTTAAATCTAATGCTTAATTCAATTACTTCATATAATCCAATATTTAAAATATCAAGTTGAGTCAAAATGGTGAGTCCTCTAATTATCGATTGAAATAGTTCAATTGATCATATTGATTCAATCAATTGATTATATTAAAATAAAATTTTTGATATAAAATAAAATATTAAAGAAAATATGTATTTGATTAAAGACAATTGACCTATCGTCCACTATGGGTAGATTTAAAAAAACTCGATAGTGTGGTTAGACAGCTGCCATGTCTCTATACTACATTATTGCTAGTGTAGGAGAACATGGGTTCGAGTGCACTGAAGCGCATTATTCTCTTATTTAATTGTTGGGGAGGGACTTAAAAAAAGTTAAAATGTAACACCCCTAACCCACATCCGTCGCCGAAATAGGGTTTTGGAGCATTACCGAAGCTTATCAATCAAATAGACATAAATTACAAACATTTCTTACCATATTATAATCATATAAAAATAAACATCCTACGTGCCTAACCAATGTACCCTCATAGGTACCACAATTATATCATCATTTCATATTAATAAAACGTCATTCAAATCATCATTACAAATCATGCCTAATTCAATTCATTTTTGCTTAATTTATGAAGACTTAAACATTAACTTAATTTCACATGTTTTTATATATACCAAACTAACATTATATTTATAACCTCATTTACAAACAATTCACAAAATAACTATTATTTAGACACCCTAGGTACATGCCGACACAATTCAAAAGGATAAACATCACCACGTTTGATTTCGGGATCATTGTTGGATGCTGAATCGGTGATCAAAATTAAGTACCTAACCTGCACACAGAAAACAAAATCGTACGCTGAGTAAAACTCAATGGTATTTCTATAATCCAAATATTTAAAGATAAGATATATATTAATATTTAAATATTACAACAACCATATCATATTTCATTTGTTTCACAAATATCTCAATTCTCATACTTGCTATATAAATAGCGTTTCACAATTTATTTCACATTTCATTATACAATTGCATTATCCATTCCTTTTCATTTCATGAGTATATAACTCATATATTCCATATATTTGCAACATATTTCACATTCTATTTTCAATTCACTATTTCACTTCTATTTCTCATACCAAGCCATTTCAATACCAATTATAAAATCTTATTACTCATTTACCCCTATTAACACGACTCAGACTCGGACGGATACACAGAATCAACTAAAACACACTAATTTGGCACCCAGTGCCTCATCGGATAATTCGAAGTAATAAATTGACACCTAGTGTCTCATCGGCTAAACGAAGTAAATTGGCACCTAGTGCCTCATTGAATTAATTAGAAGTAGTAAATTTACACCCAGTGTCTCATCGACTCGAAGTCGAAGAAATCCCTGAACTCTTCCAATCCTATGGCATGCCATCTATATCTGACTCTGTCCGATACAGTTAATAGGGTTTAATTTCACAATTCAAATACAATCAATATCCAATATCAATTTTTCATATAATCACATATACATATAAATTCAATTCAATACCAAAATGGAAAATACTCACCTCAATCACTTACCATAAACATTTAATCAAAATACAACAATTAATAACTAAGTTTGGATTATAGAAATACAAACCAAAAATTCTGAGCTGTTTCTCGTCGACTTTATCTTTTCCCTTTTTAGTCGAGGATTCCGGTACGACGTTAGCTGCAGAATTAAAACAATTAAAATTCATCAATACAACATAATTCAATCTCATATTTAATATTTCAATTTTTACTCAATATTTGCCTAAATTCCAATTTAGTCCCTAAACCTGAGACTAACTTTATTTCTTTACATTTAATTCTTTATTTTCATACAAATTCCACTTTAGACTAAATTTAACTCCTATTTTCACTTAAATCCCTAAATTTTGAATTTTCACAACTTAGTCCCTATACTCAAAATTTACAATTTATTTCTGATGTAATCATTTTCATTTCTAACTTAAAATCTATCAATTTAATCCTAATTCTAAAATTATTCAACGTAGACAACACTTAAAAACTCAATAATTTCTAAAATTTCGACATGAGTCGGGTAGTATTTAATACTGTGATTCCAAAAACATAAAAATTACAAGAAAAATGGAATTAAACTTTGAACAATTGAAATCCCTAGCTTTGTGTCTTTCTCCTTCCTTCTTTCTCTTTCTCTTTTCTTTTTTCCTTTCTATTTTCCTTTTTTGGCTTGGCTTTCTTTTTTTATTTTTAATTCATTCCTTTATTACTTTTGTTTTATATAATATATATAAATACTTAAAACTTAAGGTTTTTATATATAAATACTTACCTTTCATGCTAGTGGACGGTAATGATGATGGGGAAGATTATTTTGTATTTTATAATGTAAATAATATATTTTATGAATAATAATTTATGTATTATATTGATTTAACAAAATAAACATGAAAAGAAATTGATTTTCTCTTCCTTCCTTCATCTTCTTCCTGAATTCCCTTCAAAGAAAAGGAGAAAATTCATCCCTCATCATTCGGCCATTGCATGTGTTTGGTAAGGTGAGAATTTGAGCTTTAATTTAGTAATCTATACGTAAATGAGTTGGTTTGAAATTTTTGGAGTTAGGCATGTTGAGTTTCGGCCATGGGAGGTGATTATAGCTTGTGGTGTTAATGAATATTAAATGAATGGAGATAGAAAATTTGATGAAATGGAGAGTAGTAATTTAAGCTTGTAGAAATGATAGGAGGATTGTTTCAATTTGAGCATGAAGATGCCCTCTTACGTTCGGTCGAATGTTGAGATGGCCATGTGAGGTTTTCTTTCTAAATTGTTGGATATATGTTTATGTATATGTATATGAAAATTCGGGTACATTAAATAGTATATTCGGCCTTGATGAATGGTTTAAATTATAACAAAGAAATTTAATTAAGCTTGAGGAGAATTCAGCTCTAGTGTAAATGTGTATAAAATTTTTATATTGTATATTATGTTGAATGAATAAAAAGAAATAGTAGTAAATTGTAAAAGTTTCAAATTATGATTGAGAGATGGAAAGAATGGTATAATTATGTGTCGATGAGAAATGAATGAAATGATTTGAATAGGTTCTTTTAAATTTGGTTTAGATCAAGGAAGGAAAGATTTGGAAAAGGATCGGGGAAAAGCTAAACTAGATGAATAATCGGGAAACCCTGAATCGTCGTTCTTCGAGGTAAGATTTCAAGCAAACGAGTTAATTAAAACAATTCTTTGTACATTGATAATGTTTAATGGTTATTGGATAATGGAGCTAATATTGCCGAATGAGTTATGGAGATTATTTAACCATTTGTATTATGCAAGGTAAGTTAAGATAGTTGATTGAGTAGTATGAATTTCGTACCACCTTAAATCTGAATGCAAATGTATATAAACATATATATATACACACTAAGTGATGGTAAGAAATGTATTCGAAATAAAGATATAGTATGGAGGTAATGTGCTAGATATTTTAGTTATATTGAGCATGAGAATATAATTATTTTCATGAATTAATGCATGGCGATTATATGTTGGATGAATGTTAGCTTGATTATATGAATGATTTGGTATTTTTATTTGAATTACGAGTTTACAAAATGTACTATGGGTGCGAAACTATGATTGAGCACCAAGTTTGCAGGTGAATAAGTAACGGCTCTGTGTGAGTGGTACGTTATGAGATTTTTAAGTAATGACTCTGTGTGAGCGGTACATTACGAGATTTTTAAGTAACGGCTCTGTGTGAGCGGTACATTACGAGATTTTTAAGTGACGGCTCTATGTGAGCGTCGTTCTGGGATTATTGAGTACTTGACTCGTGTGAGCGATATGTTACGAGATCATTGAGTAACGGCTCTATGTGAGTGATACGTTACATAGTGATTTTATCGGGGGTACTAATCGTGCGAAACACTGTTAAACTTATTTATCAACGTGTAGGTATGTGACTCGTTTTAAAAGACTATGTTATAAATGCAAATTGGTATATAGTATCGTGGGGAAATAGTATCCTATAATTATGTATGAATGACTAAGTTTCGAATGGTAAGTATATATAGAGGTACGTTTAATCATACAATATCCATGAATTGGTTCTTGAAACCTTGATTGTTCGGCCTTGTTGTGGTATGTGAATTGCTTACTGAAAATTTTAGTAGAATAAATGTACTTAGTTTAGCAAGCTGAAATCTTACTAAGTAGTGAAGCTCACTTTCTCTCCGTTGTTTCTAGGAATTGTAGATCACTTTTGGAAGGTTCAACTTAAGCTCGTGGATCAATTTGGAAGCTCATCATACTATCGTTTATTTTGGTACCCCTTATTGATAGATTAATCTTTGATGATTATGGCATGTATAAGCTATTTTGTTTTCTTAGGATCTGTATAAGACGAATCTTTAATGGATGTATGCCATGCGAAAATGGCTAAATTGTGGTACTTTGATCTTGTGTATGTTCGGTCATGAGGTTAATCCTTTTGTGAAAGTATAGTTATTCATGTGTTTATGCTTGAGGTATGATAATGTAGCTTGAATGACCTTTCGGTTGAAGTTTTATTGTGCAAAGCCGAATATGGTGATTGTGTATTTTAGTAACTAATATTTCATGTTAGTCGTATATGTGTGTAATGAGTTTGGTTTATATGTAGGGCTATTTACAAAATAGGTTTGATTTTGATAATGTGACCTTGCTAATTGAAATTGATGTGATCAATTAAATCATTGGATGCTTTTTGACAATGTAAAAAGGGATATTGAAATTGGTACAAGTACAATTGTTTTTGAGTGATAGATAACTCGTTTTAAAAAGAGAGTAAAGCTTATACATATGTAGTTAAGGTAATGAAAATGGCTAGATGAATAGTAAATGGGTTTTATTGAAAGATGTTTACGGATTGGGTTTAGTTTAGTAATACCTCTTAACTAAGATCCGGCGACGGATACATGTTAGGGGTGTTACAATAATATATATATAATATATTTATATTTTAACTTAAAATTTATAAATATCTATCTTATGCGCCTCATTTATAAGCAATGACATAATTGTTTCTTTGGTCCATTTAATTTTTTAATCTATAATTCAACTTTTACCCTATATACAATTTAATCCTTTTACCTAATTACCCTTAATTCAAGCAAATTCACCTAACCAAAACCTAATTAACCACACAAATAGCTTCCTAAATATTTTTAATAAATATTTACGAGTCCAATTTACGGATAAAGAGTTTCAGAAATGCACTTTCCGACACCCGTGACTATCAGATCATTACGTAAAATCTAATCGCGTATAATATTTTTTAGCTAAAATATGTCATAAGTCCTTATACTTTTCATGAACTTTTAATTTAGTTTCTATCTTTTTATTTCTAGGAATTTAGTTTCTCTACTTTTCATATTTCAAAATTTTAGGTTCAACTGTTGATACTGTTAAAGTTATTTTGTTAAATTCAAGTTTATTACTACTTATATATTTTAGTTACATGGCTATCAAGTGAGTTTTTTTTATTTCAAAATGTTATACCAAAAAATTAACCATAAAAAGTTAACAATGTTAACAATTGAATCTGAATTTTGAAATTTAAAAAGTAAAGGAACCGAATTCCAAGAAAATAAAAGTGTATGAACTAAATTCTAATTTATGAAGAGTACAGAGACTTATGAAATATTTAACCTAATTTTTATTGAAAGTTTAAAGGAAAAGGTTTAAAATCTGTTGTTGTTGTGGTCTCATATTTTAGGTATTTTCTTGTCGACTTTTTATCATTAGAAAATCAAGCAGTTTGATGATTCTCGATTGAAACAAACTACAAATCCTTACATCATGAGGTTCGACAAATTAGTATGGTTCGTTTTTTCAACAATCCGTAAATAGTGGTATCCAACGTGTCTAGAATATATTTAAATGGTTTAAATATGCTAAAGTTGTATGTATTTTTTAAAATTTAAATTTAAATTTTATATTTTAATTTTATGACATTTAATCCTATACTTATTTTATTTAAAATTTTAGTGCCTCCATCTAAATTTGTCGTTAAAGTATCAAAGATAAAATAATTTTTTAGCCCTTAATATTTATAGTTTTTAGGGTTAAAAAATTATTTTAATATTATAGTTTTTTAGGGTTAAAAAATTATTTTACTTTTAATACCATTAACTTTCATGATAAAATTAGATGGAAGAACTAAGATTTTAAATAAAAAATACAAGGACTTAATGTCTCAAAATTAAAATATAGAGACTAAATTTTAAATTTTAAAAGAAACAGAAACCTTTCACATATTTAAGCCAATTTAAATTCCATACCTTTTTTTTTATTACCAGATTTGGTTCTAAAAACTATGTCATACCACAATGAACATCGAAACCATGCTCTCTTAACAGGCGAAATCGAACAGCAGTAGTGTAAAGATCATCACCATCGATCTCAATATGATTGCAATGATGATGGTATGTAATTTGCAAGGTCTCTTCTATCTCTTTCTCGAAATGGTAAGTCACACCTAAGCGTTGGACTGCATCAATTATATGCAACTTTTGGGACGATTTATCCATATTTGACCACTAACATTCTCCTCACTTCTTGCTTCTATTCTTCGTACTTTTGTTGAGTTCCAGCATCCATATCCTATTCACATGTAAAGCTTTATATTAATTTTAAATTATTCACGTGCATGTATCCAACACATTGAAATGAGAACAGATGTATGTCTCATCAATTACGAAAATAGTTGTTAAAAATTGAATACATTTGTATGAAATACATATTAGCACATACATCAAATATAGGTATGTGATGTCACACAAACACAAATTAAAAATGATTATCATACGTCCGAGCATATCATTTGAGAAAGAGAAGAGAGGAAAATGTCCCCCCAAAAGCTAGGTTTAAAATTGGCCAAATGACGATTTTCCTTGGAGGTGTTACCATCTTCAGATGGAGCAAGATTTGTAGAAATTGGAGAAGACATTTTGTTTAGTATGGTAAAAGCTGTTTTTTGTGTGATCCAAATGCTTTTATGAGTAGCTTGTATTTATAGGCACCATCTTTTGAGGTTTTTCACCTTACTGCATATCTTTTGAGTTTTGTTTAGCATGGTAAAAGAGAAAGTTTTACTAACTATTAATCAGCAATTACAGCGTCTTCACATTGTTTTAATGAAAAGTATGGCTTTTATTATAGTAATTGGATTAAATTAATTCATTTATTATTAAAAGAATCAATTTAGTCTTATACTATTAAAAAGGAATTAAATAAATTCTAATTGTAATGGAACTAACATTTATTGTATAAAAATGCTTGGAAATTGCTATTTTTCATTGCAGTTTAATTCCAATAAGCTATTGAGATAGCTATTCATTCAACACTTGAAACTGCTTTCTCAACTCAGATTGTTCCCTACTCTGTTTTCTGGACCATCCGTCCTCTCCAACACCATTTCTTCTCTCTTTCTTTATTACCCTATAAAATAGTCCAAATTCAATTATTGAAACTTTGTGGCTGAAAGTGTCTCGATGCGTAATTTACGATGACGGCCTTTTAACATGTCTGAAAGTAGGAGAAAGTGACAAAAGGCAGCTATAGCAATTACCGTGCCTTCACGTGGTTTTAAAGAAAAATATTGCTTTTATTATAGAAATTGGATAAAATTAATTCATTTATTATTAAATGAATCAATTTAGTTTTATACTATTAAAAAATTAAATAAATTTAAATTATAACGGAACTAACATTCACTCTATAAATGGAAATTGTTATTTTTTATTGCAGTTTAATTCCAATAAACTATTGAGATAGCCATTCATTCAACACTTGAAACTGTTTTCTCAACTCAGATTGTTCTCTACTCTCCAACACCATTATTTTCCGTCTTTCTTTGTTACCATTTAAAATAGTCCAAATTCAATTATTGAAACTTTGTGGCAGAAGTGTCTCGATGCGTAATTTACGATGACAACTTTTTAACACGTCTGAAAGTACGAGAAGGTGACAAAAGGCAGCTGTAGCAATAGAGACCAGTTCATTTCAAGTGTTTTCTCAACTAAGATTGTTCCCAACTCTGTTTTCTCCACTACCGTCCTCTCCAACACCTTTTTTTTTCCTCTTTCTTTGTTACCCGTTAAAATAGTCCAAATTCAACACCTTTTTTTTTTTTCCTCTTTCTTTGTTACCCGTTAAAATAGTCCAAATTCAGTCATTGAAAATCTGTGGCTGAAAGTGTCTTGATGTGTAATTTTAAAGAGAGACCAGTTCTTTTCTAGGGAAAGAAAATCATGGTCTTTTCAAGTTGAAAGTGTCCTCCCCAACACGTTTTTTTTTTTTATCTTTCTTTGTTACCCTGTAAAATAGTTGAAATTCTATTATTAATCTTTATAGTCTGTTTAAGTTGCGGATTTAATTAATTTATATACTTTTCAAATTTTAAAATGTTAATCCCGATTAAATAGTAGCAAGTAAATTTATTAGTTAAATTCGCTATTAATTTTGTACTATCGTAAAGCTATAAATTTAATTTATATTCTCCAATTGGATTATTCTTAGTTATTATATTTTTAAATTTGAAGTTTTAATTTTAATGCAAACTACAGTTGCCAAATCCATAAATTGGTTTTTTTTTTTGAGTAATATGTAGAAATAGCAAGTTGACATAAATTAACTTAATAAATTTTGAAAATAACATAACTTAACTTAATGAATTTAATAGCTATCATTTGGCCAGGACTAAGATTTTAAATTTTAAAAAGTACAATGACACAGTACAGAAACAGTAGACATGTTTAACACGCATTTTTATCAACAGTAGCATAAGACATGTTTATCATGTATTCGGTTTATTAGTACAATAAACATGTTGTTCAAACAATCAGTATTTCAATAATACGTGTAACACAATTTATCAGTAATTCAATCATACACAATGTGAAAGCCCAATTTTGTCCGAGTCCAAATAAAAAAACCAAAAATAAAAAAAATTAATAGTCCAAGTCCATGACAATTACAAGCCAAAATCAAAAAACCCTAATAGCCGAAAATCTAAAAAAAAAAAATACAAAAACCCTAGCTAGCCGCTGCCCCTAGCCCCTAGCCTCTGCCACCACCACTCCTCCACCGCCCAACCGCCACCTGCAAAATCAACAGTAGAAAAGATAGTAGACAGCACCAAAAAATAGGAAATATTGTATTGAAATTGGCTATAAAGCCACAGAAACATCAATGTAATTTTTTTGGACGGAGAAAATATATACAAAAAAAGAAATTGAAACAGAAATCATATAAGGTGATTCATTTTTTCTTATTTTTGCTAAATAAGTAGATAATAATAAAAAAATTTTACCTGTCGTTCGGTCTTCGCACCACCGTCGGTGTTTCTTCCGACCCTAAAGGTAGTCGAATCCCTTGGGATTCGGCCAAGGTCGTTGATGGAACTCGAAACTAACTATTATTTCGAGAAAGGAAAGCGCACCTATCGAACAGTAATATAGCTATGGTGAGTCCGGAATATCGTATCCTCAAGGACTAAAATTACTAGTAATAACTATCTTTTTATTATCTAGCCTAATAATTAAGGGATTTATTTTTAATCTAAAATTAATTAACTAATTTAACTAACTAAATGACTATGAACGTGACAGAGAGAGAATTGGGAAAATACTTTTGGACAACTTATATGAGATAGGCAATACCTAAGGAAGAATCCACCTAGACTTCACTTATTACTTTTGATTCATATGATTTATTCATTTGACTAAATCCGTAGAAATCCCTAAATTATATTAATACCTCTTTCGAGGCTACTAACAACTGACTCTAGGTTGATTAATTGAAATTTCTTTCTAATTAAAACCCTTATTATCACATTAACTCGATCTATAGATTCCCTTATTAGATTTGACTCTAATCCGGCAGATTTTTGTCGCCCTATTTCTAGGGTTACAATCGACTCCGCCTAATTGTGTTGATCTTCTCTTAAACAGGAATTTTTGCTCCACTGAATAAGCACATTTGACTTGGATTAATAACCTGAATTATCAAAACAAGAATAAAAACTCACAATTAAGAATAAGAACAAGTATTTATCTTATAAATCAAATAATAATAAGATTCATCTAGGTTTCATCCCCTTAGATATTTTAGGGATTTAGTTCATACTAATAGAGAGAAACATTATAAAATAGAGAAAACCACAAAACATAATGAAAACCCAAAAACTTCTAAAGAACTTGATGGGAGATCTTCAGTCTTGATGAAGATCCATCTCCTAAGCTGTTCCTGATGGCTATCTTGGAGTATTTTTCGTCTTCTACTCGGCGTCTATTCTACGTCCCCTTTTAAGCTGCCCCCTAGGGTGTTTATATAGGCTTTGGAACACCTCTATTGGCCTACAAGTAGCTTATTCCGAACAGAATTCTTCTTTGCTACGGCAGGGACACGCCCATGGTGGACTCCTTCGACCGTGGTCGATTTTGCTCACCACACACAGCCGTGTGTCTACCCGTAGTTGATAGTTCAGGCCGTGTAATTTCTGATGTAGGCTCATTTTGTCCCTTTTTTGGCCCGTTTCTCATTCTTTTTGACTCCTAAGCCCTTCTGAGTATAAAACATGAAATTAAAGGATTAGGAGCATCGAATTCATCAAATCTAATGAAAAATCATCCAAAAATAAGCCAAGCATGGGGTTAAAATATGTGTAAATTGAGGTTTATCAAATATCCCCACACTTAAGCGTTTGCTTGTCCTCAAGCAAAATCCTCAAGTTACAATTAAAATTAAACTTCCTCAAATCATAATTCTCATCAATAATGTCTTATCATAATTCACAGATAATCCATACATGGATAATTTAACTCAGAGAGTTTTAAAGATTTAAACAATCTAAGTTATAAATTTTTATAGCACAAAAACATAGGTGTTTCCCCTTACCTAAATAATTACCTCTGATTCAAAATCGACAAGGATTGACATCCTCACTAAAGATTCACTCAAATCACTCGAAGTGTTTAAGGTTCAATTTAAGCACTCAAAAGTCAAACATGAAAAGTTAATCCCATAGGCTTGCTTGAAAATCAGATCTCCACCACTATAGAATACGATGATACACAAATCAAAAGGTCTTTAAAAGGGTTGTAATGGGGCTTGGGTTAAAGGCGTGGATAAAGACTGAATTAAAGGGTTAGAATCGAGATTGAATTGTCAAATTACCTAACTAGAACAATAGACTAAGACTAAATAATTACATCAATTAAAAACTTATAATAGTAACACGAGCTACTTCTTAAAATATGAAATTAACTGCTTAAGCTCAAATAATCATAGTACTAATAATGAATTTCCACTTTTTTTTTAAAGAACAAGAATAGCAATAATAGGAAAGAACTTAACAAATGAAATAAAGAAAATAGTTAGGCAACTGATCAAATCAAATCTCGACATAAGGGGAGTCAAGAAAATAGGGGAAGTAAAAATTTGGTTTTGGGTTAATATTAAAGGTTAAGTCAAGAAATTATTTATTAGGATCAAAGGGTTTCACTAGGGGTTAATTATGAAGGTAAGCTTTTTATGGAGTAAGTGGGTTAAAACCTAGGTACCTTTATCATCTCAGTATATCAAATCAAAAGTGTGGTCTCGACATGCATAATCGAAGCAAGTTCTAGAATAACAAATCAATGTTGACACACTCATAATCAATAAAGTGAGCACGAAAAATGAATGCTCTAAAGGCTCAAAAATCTCACAAAAATTATGGTTTTTGATGTCAACCTTGCAAATGTCAAATTTCAAAGTAATATTTAAATTTAGGAAAACAACCTATAAATTTTTAAATCTGAAAATAGACTTATCATGCTTGATTCTCAAATGTCTTAAAGTTTAAACCATCAATGCACAATTACCTATGACTTACTTCAAAACATATTAACAAAAATAATAAATCAATAGAAGTTTCATTTTAATTAGTAATATGAGAAAATTACTTAAGACAAAGCATAATTCAGGGGTTTTCTAATAAGAGTATTGTTGACACCTCCCCACACTTAAGATTTACATTGTCCTCGATGTACAAAGATAAAAATGACAATAAAGTAAGAAAAGCATAAGAGAGGGAGAGAAGTGAAACTTCCTGATTTTCGGATGGAGTCAAAGAAAAGAAACAAGGGAAATTCGGGTCGAGTTGGAGGAGGGTACTCTGATGGTGTGGTCATTCCGTAATAACCTAAACCCTTAGAAACTGCAGGGTCAATGAAAAGAAATGGTAGTTAGGCATAAATGAACGCGAAGGTGGATACTAGGGTCGTGGTGAGGTGATTCCCTAGCAGCCTTTTGAACCTAAATCAAAGAAATCAAAATATAATAATATAAATTAAGCACAAGAGAGATAAAAAGAAGGAAAATAAAGGAGAAGAGAAAAGAAAGAGAAAAATTAAATGGACTCAAAGGTCCTTGTCTTGTCGAGGGAATGAAGCGGCCAGCATGAACATATGTAGAGTGGTCTCGCACAGGGAGACTGTGCTATGGTCTTTTCGCTTCTTCGACATGGGGATGGTGGTGTAGAGAAAGAGTGAGGGAAAAGGAAAAAGGAAAACGAAAGGGTAAAGATAAAGAAAAAGGGAAGGGATGTGGTGGTTAGGGTTTTGAAGGAGAAGAAATTGGGGAGAAAGTGAGAAGAAGGGGGGTTTAAATAAGAATCAGGAATCTGGTGGTTGCCCACGCCCGTGTGCCATGGGCGTGTTAGGTCACACGGCCGTATCGCACGGCCGTATAATGTTTCGTTTGTTTCTCCCACGCCTGTGTAGAGGTTGTCATGCCCATGTTGATTAACCAGTGTCGACTACGGCCTCAAGACACGGGCGTGTCATACACCCGTGTTATTTTCTCAGTGTTGACCACGGCCATATCAAACTGCCGTGGCATTTTATCTTTATTCGTTGTTTGGGGATGTTTCGTCCTTGGTTCGCACGATTTCTGCCACGCCGATGTGCCTAATCATGGTGTCCTCATGGCCAAGGCCACGCCCACGCCCGTGTGCAAGGCCGTATGATAGGGAAACCTGCGCTTTTATTGAATTTGTTAGTTTCTGGTTAGGTGCAAAAAATCTAAAATAAAAATTAATTGGGGTTAGTGCTTAGGTTGCCTCCCGGGAAGCGCTCGTTTAAAGTCTTAAGCTAGACTTACCTCTCATTCACATAATCATGGTGGTTTAAAAAGTTGAAACTCCTTTCTTCGGCTATCAATTCAATTATCGATATATAATTTAAGTCAAGTGGTGTTTACCTTAAAAGTGTCGAATGTAGAATTAGTTACCTCGACTATTCCGTATAAGAAGACATTCAGTACCGTGAAAGAGATATCTTCGTTTGTATTAAGGTCTGAAGTGGCGATTTGAGGGTCTTTATTATCCAACAATACCTGATCTCCAATCTTAAATTAGGTTGTCCCATCCTTAAGTTTGACATGGTTTTGCTTTGGTCATCGTGTTTTCCCTGTTTCTCCTTGTCATGTGTCTTCCACTCGTCTAGTTCATCGATCTGAAGCCTTCACTCCTCATGAGTTATTTCTTTGTTAGAATGAGGTCTAGAATCTGGCTCAGTTGAGTAATTTCTTGGTGCTTCTGAAAGAAGGTTGAACCAAATGGTCATTAATAGAATTTATGTTCTCACATTTATTACTAGATGTCCTAGCCGAGTCAAGAGCCTGAAGAGTGATCGTTTTGTCACCTGCACAAAGTGTGAGTTCACCTGTACCAACATCAATTCTAGTTTTAGCGGTTGCTAAAAAGAGTCTTCCTAAAATTAAGGAACATTATTTTTCTCATCCATGTCTAAAACAACAAAGTCTTCTGGGAATATGTATTTATCAATTTTTACTAGCACATCTTCGATTATACCCCTAGGAACTCTAATAGTTTATCAGCCAATTGAATGCTCATCCTAGTTTGTTTGGGTTTTCCCAGACCTAGCTATTTAAACATTTTATAAGGCATAACATTTATGCTTGCCCTTAAATCAGCTAAAGCATTGTTAACAGATAAACTACAAATTAAGCAAGGAATCATAAAACTCCCTGGATTTTTTAAATTTTGTGGTAGTTTATTTTGTAAGATTGCTGAGCACACTGCACTAAGCTCCACATGCAACGCCTCATCTAACTTCCGTTTGTTTGTCAAGGGCTCTTTTAAAAACTTTTTCGAATTGGGCATCTGCGAAAGAGCTTCAAGAAATGGTAAGTTAATATGTAATTTTTTTTAAGAGTTTAAGAAATTTACCGAATTGTTCATCTGTGCGGTCTTTCTTCATAGCATTAGGGTATGGCACGCGAGGTTGGTACTCTATAATTACTGATTTTGGTTGATCATGGCTTACCTCAACCTTACCTTCCTCTACCACATTCTCTTGCCTCAATTTAGGCTTATCTAACACTTCACAATCGTGAGCAGTAAGACATGAAGTTGCACCTTTGGGTTAGTTTCAATGTTGCTTGGCAAGCTACCTTGTGGTCGTTCAGATAAGAGCTTAGCAAGTTGTCCTAATTGGTTCCTGATCCCTTGAATCGATGCTTGCTGATTTTTTAGTGTTGTTTCGATGTTTTGGAAATGGGTTTCTAACATCGCGATGAATTTTGTTAGCATCTCCTCAAGGTTTGACTTTTTCTCTTGTGGGTAGGGTTACTGTTGAAAGCTTGGAAGGGGTTGTTGTCTCTGATTTCCTTGGCCACCCCATGAAAAGTTTGGGTGGTTCCTCCAACCTGGATTGTAAGTGTTACTATAAGGGTTATTTTGGGGTCTAGAATTATTACCCATATAGTTCATCTGTTCGTTCTCTATGCCAGGGTTGTAAGGTGGGTATTCTGTATTGTTCATCCCTCCTCTATATGTATCGCACTGCCTCACTGGATGTACCTGCGAAGAACCACACAAACTATCAATCTTTTTATTTAACAGTTCTACCTGATTTGATAGCATAGTTACTGCGTCGAGGTTGAAAACACTGGCGACTTTTGTTGGCTTTGTCCTCATAACTTGCCACTGATAGTTATTCAGTGCAATCTCCTCTATAAACTCATAAGCCACTTCAGGGGTCTTGTTATTTAGGGTTCCACCGACGGCTGAATCAATCAACTACCTAGTTGTGGGGTTCACACCGTTATAAAAGGTTTGAACCTTTAGCCATGAAGGTAACCCATGGTGAGGGCATCTCCTTAGTAGATCTTTATATCTCTCTCATGTGTCGTAAAGTGTTTCTAGATCCATCTACACAAAAGAAGAAATATCATTCCTCAACTTAGCCATTTTAGCTGGCGAAAAATATTTTAACAAAAAATTTTCGGTCATTTGGTCCCATGTAGTGATTGATCCTCGTGGTAACGAGTTCAACCACTGTTTAGCTTTGTTCCTCAACAAAAAGGGAAACAATGGAAGGCGAATGGCATCATCAGAAATTTCATTAATTTTGAAAGTGTCGCAAAACTCTAGGAAATTTGCCAAGTGATTGTTTGGATCCTCATCTTGCAAACCATCAAACTGAACAAATTGCTGATGTCGAAACCATTTTTATGTTTTTGAAAAAAATAGTGATCGACTTTAAAACGAAATATGGAGTCGCCACTGATCTTTTTTGTTTAGGTGTAATCGGATCAACATGTAAAATATTTTATCTTTAAAAATTAATTTTGGCCTGCGAAATTTAAAAAAATGGATTCGGGAGTCAGTTACGTACGAGGAAGGGCTAGCACCCTCGTACACCCAAAATTGATACCAAATTGATTAAATAATGTCCTAACGTCGAAAATTTGAAAAGTTTTGAAAATGGAATTTCTTTGAAGAAGGGTTGGAATATCCCAAATTTAAATGTAAGATCCACTCATCTCAAAGGAACAAAGTACTACACCCAGTACGTTAGGATGCAATATTTTGAACCCTCAAAATCGAGATCATTTTTTAATTTCCAAATCATGCAATTAAAAGGGTATTAAGTTATTTGGTCAAACGAAAAACCACGACCTAATACGTTAGGGCATAATTTCCCGAATTTCCAAACACTAAAATTGCCTTATTTTGAAAAATTTTCAAGTAATCAAAATGTATTTTATTTGATTTATTTGGGATGAAAAACAACTAAAATTGGCCTATATAATCTAGAATCTGCATCATTATTTGATAATAAGACATAGTATCAAGCATGGAATTACAATACGTGGTAACAATAACATATAAAGGAACAAAATCATATGAAAATACCAAGAAACCAAATTAAAACACATACGATGGCAATACAACATATACTTTACAAATGCTAACATCAATATTCAAAATCCATAAATTAAAAGACAAATTTTTAAAAGAATAACAAACAAATTAACACAATTCAAATGCGACAAATACATAAAAATGAATAACATAAAAGGAAAAACATTTGCAACCAATGTTATTGAATTATAAGTTATATGTACATAAGTTTAGAAATTACATGTAAAAGAAAATCAAAATTAATTGTATACAAAATAGTAAATAGAAATAATATAAGTAATTTATGTATGATGAAAGCTTTGAAATAAACAAAGATATGAATAAGAAAATAATATATATATGATAAAATAATTTTAATACCAATTACATATATGAAAGAATAAATTACTAATGTATAAGGGTATTTGAAATAAATACCATACAATTCTTTAAAATTGAGTAATATATAAAAGAAAATCTTGAAAATAAATATTTATATAATAAATTAAAATATGCACAAATGGAATTATAAAATCGATTAAAACACCATAAAAGCGATAAAATAATTCAATTTAATTTATTAAAACAATTTCTATAATAAATAATAAGTGAAAAGTTTCAAAGATTATAAATAAAACCTAGAAAATACATAAGAATAAAATTAACAAGCTATTTTATAAATAAATAAGATGATTTTAACAAAGTCAAGGACCAAGCTAAAATGCGCACAAATGATCAGGGATCAAACTAGCAAATATTCCGATAGCTAAAACGCAGCACAAAGATTGGATCAAATTGGAATGGCGCGCAATTTACAGAGATCAATTTAAAAAAAAAAGAAAGTGCATTACAGGTCTAATCAAATAGCAGTATGAAAAAAGAGGGATCAAACATGCAAATATCCCTTCAACAAGTAAACACGCGAATCCTGAAGGTTTTGGATCGGATCAGGTCGGGCAACCTTACATACGACGCCATTTTGAGGCTATTGAATTGAGCCCAAACGGCGTCATTTCCTTAATGAATTATAATCCCTAAGAACTGACCTTAAAACTGTCAGCCAATTTAAAAATAAAAACGAAACCCTAGCCCCTTTTTCTTTTACTCTCAGCTGCACCCTGAAACCTCTTCATGTAACCACTAAAATGCCACCATAAACGGTGGTAGTGGTACACGAGGGTCTGATTTGATTGACCAACGTCTTTGTCTAGCCCCGATTGCAACAGAGAAAACGAGGACAAAATCTTACGATGGTAATCCCTCCTTTTTCTTTTTATTTACAAATAAACAAAAAAAATAGAAAGAAAAAGGAAAGAAAACATGAAAGCAAAAAGATTTTTAAAGATCACCTTTCAATATTTTTTGCTTTTGATTTAGTATCTTACGTATTAGTGTGCGTAAAAATTCAATGTACAATATTCGGCTTTTTATAGCAAAAAAATGAAATACACATTTTCCTTCTACTGTATTCTCGATTTTCTGCTCTTCTCTATTTCTGTTGCAGGTACAGCTCTAGAGGAGGCCGTTGCTGGCGCGCGTGTGCGTGATGCAGCTGGCGTGGATGCACGCAGGGTGCGCGTGGGAGAAGGCTGCGGTGCTGGAGGGTTCCAGAAACCTCTAGGGTTTGGAAAGCGCTGCCAATTTGGGTCATTCGGATCCTATAAATTTGGGCTTGGTTCGATTTGTAAATCTGGGCTCGGGTCAGGCCATCTGTAAATTTTATTTTGGTTACTAGACTATTTTAAGTTATTGGGCTTGTAATTTTGTATCCGGACTGTTATTATTGAACTATTATTTTATTGGATTTTTTATTATTGTTTTTGGTTTTATTTTTGGGTTCTAATTTGGTTAATATTTTTTAGTTTAATTCAGTTAATGGGCCTGGGCGAATTAGGCCTATTATAGCTGCCCCTCTTTGCTCATTTGTTGATCGTGTCTGTCGAGTCTTAAAAATTTATAAAAAAAATTATCGAACCTTGAAACTAACTAAGACAATGATGGAGGCAAGTGCACCTATCAAATAGTAGTATAGTTAGCGACAAGACCGGATTGTCGAACCCAAATGAACCAAAAATACTAATATTAACTCTCTTTCTATTATTTAGCCTAGGAATTAAGGGAATTTTTTATCTAATCTAAGTTTAACTAATCAACTAAGCTAAACGTGCTAAGACAAAGAAGAAATTGGGGAAGGACTTGAGGGAAAACCGATTGATTTAGACAATACCTAAGGAAGAATCCACCTAGACTTCACATGTTATCTAACTCTGAACCAGACAATTTATTCACTTAACTTGGTTCGTAGGATTCCTTAATTTATATTAATACCTCTCTCGAGGCTACTAACGTCTAACCCTAGGTTGATTAATTGAAATCTGTTTCTAATTAAAACCCCTAGAATTGTATTAACTCGATCTTTGGACTCCCATATTAGGTTTGACCCTAATCCGGTGTATTTTCGTCACCCTATCTCTAGGCGCACGAGCAACTCCGCTTAATTATGCTAGATCTACTCGTAGACAGGTTCTCTTCCTCCTCTACCTAAGCACATCACACTTGAATCAATATCTCGAAAATACCAAAATAAGAATTAAGAACACATAGTTAAGAACAAATCAAGTATTTATTATACAGCTCAGATAACAATAACAAGATCCATCTTAGGTTTCATCCCCCTCAAGTATCTGAGGGTTTAGTTCATAATTGTAAAAGAACACATCTCAGAAGAAAAGATAAAACAAAACATAAGAAAACCCTAAAACCCTCTGAAGGAATTGAAGGAGAGATCCTCAGGCTTGAGTATGATTCCGGCTTCTTGAGATGAACCAACTGGCTTTCTTCGAGTAAATCCCTGAATTTAACTGCTCTAGCTTGGCTCTTTGGCTTGGCTCTTTGGCTTAGCTGAACGCCCCCTAATGGTTGGCCTCTAGGGTCTTTATATAGGCTTTTGGAATATATTTCTTTGCCTCTAAGTACCCTAATCCGAATAGAATTCTTCTTATCTGCGGCAGAGACACGCCCATGGCTCACGCCCATGTAAATCATGGCCAGGCCGTGGTCAAACCTATTGATGAGGCACGGCCGTGTTTTTTGGGGTCCAGGCCATGGTCAATTCTTCTCACAGGGAACGGCCGTGTGGTCTTGGGCCCAGGCCGTGTGGATTTCGTACTTCGGCTCATTTTCTTCATTTTGGACCGTTTGTCGTTCTTTTCATCCTCCGATGCTCTACTGAGTATAAAACATGAAAACAAATGATTAGAAGCACCTATTTCCATAATTAAAAGGATAAATCATCCAAAAACGTACTAAATGCGAGATTAAAATATGTTACTATTACGGTTTATCAAATACCCCCACACTTAAGTTTTTGCTTATCCTCAAGCAAAATTCTCAATTCACAATTAAAACGAACTTCCCTAATTCATAATGTTCATCAATAATGTCTCATCATAATTCATAGATAATTTATACATGGATAATTCAACTCAAAGAGTCCTAAAGATTCAAACAATCAAAGTCATGAATTTGTAGCACGAAAAAGATAGGTGTTTCCCCTTATCTGAATAATTACCTTTAATTCAAAATCGACAAAAGTTGACATCCTCACTAAAGATTCACTCAAATCACTCAAGGTGTTTAAGGTTCAAAAATCAAGTGATAAACTGTAAAAGTAACATATTTTAGGCCCACATTTAGTATGCTTTTGGATGATTTAGCCCTTGATTTATGTAAAAAGGTGCTTTTAATCCTTTCTTTTCATGTTTTTACTTAGGAAAGCACCCGAGGACGAAAAGAATAAGAAAGGGCCAATTTGGGCCAAAGAGGAAATCGACACGGCCTGGACCTCAAGCCACACGATCGTGCCTCGACAATTAACTAAGACACGGCCATGCCACGATTTAAACGGCTATGCACCAATCGACAGAATCGAGACACGGCCTAAAAATAATTTACATGGGCGTGTACCATGGCCGTGCCCCTGCCACGGGAGAGAGCAATTTCACTCAGATTTGGATACTTTGAGGCAAAGAAACACATTCCAAAGCCTATTCAAACACTTAGTAGGAAGTATACTTGAATTGGGACACTTAGAGGCCAAGTAAAGCATTTCAAAAATCTATATAAACACCCCAAGTGTAACCTGAAGGAGGGGGCGGTGAGCTAGGCCAAGGAGCCGAGCCAGAAAGTCAGATTTGTGGGAATTACACAAAGATAGCCAGTTGTTCCATCTCAATGAGCTGAAATTCTACTCAAGATGGCGTATTTCTCCTTCAATTCCTTGAGGGGTTTAGGGATTTCGTATGTTTTGTTTCATCTTTTCTCTTGAGATGTTTTCTTTATTCATTATGAACTAAACCATTCAGATACCTGAAGGGGATGAAACCTAGATGAATCTTGTTATTGTTTTCTAAATTATATGATAAATACCTAGTTTGTTCTTAATTATGCATGCTTAATCCAAATCTGATGTGCTTAGGTGGAGGAGGAATAGACCCTGCTTAAGAGTAGATCTAGCATAATTAAGCGGAGTTGATCACACGCCTAGAGATAGGGTGACGAGATTTTGCTGGATTAGGGTGAAACCTAATATGGGAGTCCATAGATCGATTTACTTCTATTCTAGGGGGTTATTATTCGAGAAAGAAATTTCCATTAATTAACCTACGGTTAGACGTTATTCGCCTCGAGAGAGGGTTTAATATACGTTAGGGAGTCTTACGGATCAAACTAAATGAATAAATCGTATGGTTTAGTGTTAAATAACAAGTGAAGTCTAGGTGGATTCTTCCTGAGGGTATCATTGTGATCAACTGAGTTTCTCTTCAAGTTATTTTCCAATTCGTTCTTTTTTTTTTGCGTCTTTAGTTTAGTAGTCGTTAATTTAGATTAAAGCAACTTCACTTATTTTAGGCTAAATAATAAAAAGAAAGTTAGTATTAGTACTTTTAGTTCCTTTGGGTTCGATAATCCGGTCTTGCCTAAGCTATACTACTGTTTGATAGGTACACTTGCCTTTAATCATTGTCAGAGCTAGTTTCTAGGTTCGATCTCATTCATTATAAATTTTAAAACTCGATAGACACACGGTCAAGTTTTTGACGCCGTTGCCGGGGAACTAAAATATTAAGAAAGCTCTATTTTATTACTTTAGCCATTATTTTTATTTTATTTTTATTTTTATTTTTGCAATTGATTTTTTTAATTTTTTAATTTTATTTCCTTCTTTTCCTAGTGGTATCTCTAGTTTATGACTAGAAGGAACCGGACAGGACCTCTAGTATACGATAGTGATATTGAAGCTACTGCTCGTAGGAATCGCAGAGAAATTAGGAAAGCCCTAAATTACACAAAAGAAGAGCGAGAAAGCAGGTCCAATCCTACTGATGGGATGGATGAGAATAATCCACCACGAGATGTGGCAGAAAATAATGCTCCGCGTACTATGTATGATTATGCTAAACCTCATTTAATAGGTGCTGAATCTAGTATTGTTAGGCCTGCTATAGCTGCTAATAATTTTGAATTAAAGCCTAACATAATACAAATGATTCAACAATTTGTTCAATTTGATGGTTTGCAGGACGAAGACCCGAATACTCATATAACCATTTTTTTAGAGTTTTGTGATACTTTAAAAATAAATGGCACTTCTGATGATGTCATTCTTCTTCGATTATTTCCCTTTTCATTAAGGAATAAAGCCAAACAGTGGTTATACTCGTTACCACGAGGGTCAATCACTACATGGGACCAAATGACTGAAAACTTTTATTAAAATATTTCCCACCGACCAAAACGGCCAAATTACGAAATGATATCTCTTCTTTTGTGCAGATGGATTTAGAAATATTATATGACGCATGGGAGAGATACAAGGATCTCTTGAGAAGGTGTCCACCACCATGGTCTACTCTTGTGGCTACAACTCCAAACTTTCTATAATGGTGTAAACCCTTTAACGAGGCAACTAATCGATTCAGCCGTCGGTGGAACCCTGAACAACAAAACTCCTAAAGCAGCCTACGAGTTCATTGAAGGGATGTCACTGAATAACTATCAGTGGCAAGTTACAAGGACAAAATCGACAAACTTAGCCAGAGTTTGCAACCTCGATGCAGTGACCATGCTATCAACACAGGTAGAGATGATGAATAAAAAGCTTGATAGTTTGTGTTCTTCGTAGGTATATCCAGTCATGCAGTGCAACACAAGTGGAACTTTGGCGAATCTTGAGTACCCACCCTATCAACTGGACGCAGAGAGCGAATAGATGAACTATATAGGTAATAATTTTAGATCCAATAATAATCCTTATAGTAATAACTACAATCCAGGTTGGAGGAACCACCCAAATTTTTCATGGGGAGGCCAAGGAAACCAAGGAAATCAAAGACAACAACCTTCTCAAAATTTCCAAAATCAGCCAAATCCGCAAGAGAAGAAGCCAAACCTCGAAGAGATACTGACAAAATTCATGGGAAACACAGAAAATCGTTTCCAAGAAATTGTGAAAACACTGAAAAGCAATGAGAACCGATTCTGGGAACTTACTATGTCAGTCAAGGAAGTCACTAATGCAGTCGAACAACTCGCAAAGCTAATGTCAGAACGACCACAAGGACGGCTACCAAGTAACACCGAGATTAACCCAAAGGAGCAAATTCAAGCCATCTCAGCTCATGACAGTAAGGGGTTAGATGAACCCAATCCAATACAAGAAAACAAGGTAGACGAAGGTAAGGTAGAGGTAACTCAAGAAAAGCTAAAACCGATAATCAAGGAGTACCAACCTCTCATACCTTATCCCAAAATAATGAAAAGAGATGATTCAGAGGAACAATTTGGTAAGTTTCTTAAACTCCTAAAGAAATTACATATTAACTTACCTCTTCTTGAAGCTCTTTTTTAGATGCTAGACTCAAGAAAATTTTTAAGACAGCTCTTGACTAACAAACGCAAATTAGACAAAGACCATCACGTGGAATTGAATGCAACATGCTCAGTAATGTTACAGAATAGACTACCACGAAAGCTAAAAGATCCAGGGAGCTTTACAATTTGATGTTTAATTGGTAGTTTAGCTATTGATAATGCATTAGCGGATTTAGGGGCAAGCATAAATTTCATGCCTTATACATTATTTAAACGAATAGGTCTAGGAAAGCCCAAACAAACTAGGATGAGTATAAAATTAGCTGATAAATCTGTTAGAATTCCTAGGGGCATTATCGAAGATGTTCTTGTCAAAATCAATAAATTTGTTTCCCAGTAGATTTTGTTGTCTTAGATGTGGATGAGGATAATACAATCCCCTTAATTTTAGGAAGACCCTTCCTAGCAACTGCCAAGACTAAAATTGATGTTGCCACAGGAGAACTCATACTTTGTGTAGGTGACGAATCAATCAGCCTCCAAGCTCTTGACTCGGCCAGGACAACAATCAATGAAGGTAAGAAAGACAATTCAGTTGATAATCAATTTGTACAACCTTCATCACAGGAAACACCATATAAAGACAAACCTGAGCCAATTCATAGAACCTAAACCAACAAAGAGAAGGATCAAAACCTTAAGGCCGACAGACTAGAAGAGCAGAAGACACACGTCAAAGAAGAACCACACGAATTAAAACTAGAGGAACCACCAGAAGAGCTCGTAGGAATATCCAATCACTTCAAAATAGAAGACCAGGTACTGTTAGACAAAGCAGATCCCACATCATCACAACAAACCTGAAGCCAAAGGGAGAAATCCTTCTTAAGGTACACAATATCTTCCCACACATAACATTCGAGGTAAGCAACCCAACATTCGGCACTTTTAAGGTAAATGCTTCTGGACTTAAACTTTTTCAAGGAGATGGAACTGTAAGTAGGAGGGAAGATATTCAAACCTTTAAACCTCCCTAATTTTTCAAATCCAAGGAAAGTCTAGCTTAAGACTATAAATGAGGGCTTCTCGGGAGGCAACCCGAGCACTAAAATAATATATCTTTCCATTTTGCTTTCAATTTCTTTTCCTTTTTGATAATTTAGTTTTAAATTAACACAAAAGTCCAAATTTCAAAGCCATATGGCCTTGCACACGACCGTGGCCATGGCCGTGTGGACCACCAGAATCCCCATACTAACATAGCAGAGGTAGTACAAATCAAATCCCACCTAATTCTCAATGTAACGGATCCAACCACTCCCTCATGGGCACCGATAAGTTGGCACAGCCGTGCTCTACAACCGTGTGAAGCCACTAACTTTTCAGACACGAGAAAGGCACGCCAATGCTACCCAACCGTGCCAACAGACTGCCTTTTCAGGAACGGGGGTGGCATCTGGAAAACGAGCGTGGGTGAACCAACATGCCTAGACACACGGCCATGCGATGCGACAGTGTAAATTTAACACAACCTTGGTCCACGGGTATGGGAAAGCACCAGAAAGCAAAATTCTATTTAAACCCACCCCCTTCCCATTCTTACTAACAATTCTTCTTCCTCTTCTTTTCTCTCAAAATTCTCCCCTCTTCTTAACATTTTTTTTCCAACCCTTGAGCCACACCAAAGTCATGTCGAAGAAGCTTAAGAATGCAAGCATAGTCTCCACATCGGAGACCTCGACACATAAGTTCATGCCGGCCACTTCATCCGAACACCAAGCCAAGGGTCTTTGAGACCATTTAGTTTTTACTTTTCTTTTCTCTTTTGCTTCAATTTCCTTATCCTTACTTCTCTTCTACTTAATTTAGTTTATTTTGTTTTAGTTTATTGGTTTTAGGTTCTAAAGGATGCTTGGGAATCACACCGGAACCATGACCACACCTTGCGAACTATCTATCAATAAGGACTCTTTAGTCCATTAGTCTTTTTTTTAATTTCAGTTTTCTTCTTAGTCTCATTCTCTTTATTTTCTTTATTTTTAATTATATTATTAGTATTTTTTTAATGTTTCTTTAGATTTCCTGGCTACATCTTTGCAGGCTCCCCAATTTCTTCATCTAGCACAATGCTTGTCGGTGGCCACCTCACTAGGCCCATAGAAAATGCCACCACCTCCAAATTGACAAGGGAACAAGGAATTCATCCAAAATTCAGGAAGTGTTGCTTCTCCCCTTCTCTTTTAACTCTATTATTACATAATTGTTTATCTATCTTTGTACATTGAGGACAATGTACATCTTAAGTGTGGGGGGTAAAAGTACCTAACTTTTTGCATTATTCCAAAATCCTAAATTTTAGTCTTGTTCCTAAGTAATTTTCTCATATTATCAATTAAGGTGAAATTTATAATGATTTATGATTTTTATCGATATGTTTTTGAGTAAGTCATTGATAATTGTGCATTGATGATTAAATTTGAAGAATACTAGAGAATCAAACATGATAAGTCTATTTTTCAAGAATAAAAAATTTTCTAGGTTGTTGAACTGAATTTGAATATTACCTTGAAGTTTGAAATTTATAGGGATTGATGTCAAATACCCATAATTTTTGTGAGATTTTGAGCCTTATAGAGCATATATTCTTTTTCGTGCTTACTTTATTGATTATTTATGTGTCAACACTGAATTGTTATTCTAGAACTTGCCTTGATTATACATGTCGAGACCACATTAATTAATTTGATATACTGAGATGATAAAGGCACTTAGGTTTTAACCAATTCACTCCACTAAAAAGCCTACATTCACAAATTAACCCTTAGTGAACCCATTTGATCCTAACAACCCTTTTTGTTGATTTACCCGCTAATATTAACCCAAAACCCTTTGTATTTGTTATCACCATTCTTTTGACTACCCTTCTATCGAGAATTGATTTGATCAGTTACCGAATTAGTTTATTTCAGTTGATAAATTTTTCTTTATTATGCTTCTATTTGATCTTAAAAAAAATTGAAATCGAAGTATATTCAGCATTAGTAGTATAAAAAGTAAGCTTGTACATTTAAATTTCAATTATCAAAGAAAAGCTCGTAGTATTAGTTTCAAAGTTTCATGTGATATAATTATTCAGGTTATTAGTTCAATTATTTTTCTAAATGTTAGGTAACTTGTCAATTCAATATCGATTCTAAACCTTCTAATTCAACCTTTATCCACATCTCTAACCTAAGCCCCGTTACAACCCTATCAAAGACCTTTTGATTTGTGTATCATCTCATATTACAATGGTGGAGATTTGATTTTAGGCAAGCCTTTGGGATTAACTTTTCAGGTTCAACTTATGAGTGCTTATTCTTAAACCTTAAAACACTTTGAGTGATTTGAGTGAATCTTTAGTGAGGATGTCAATCCTTGTCAATTTTGAATTAAAGGTAATTATTTAGATAAGGGGAGACACCTATGTTTTCGTGCTACAAATATATTACTTATATTGTTTGAATCTTTAAGAGTCTTTGAGTTAAATTATCCATGTATAAATTATCTGTGAATTATGATGTGGCATTGTTGATAGGAATTGTGAATTATGGAAAGTTCGTTTTAATTATAAGTTGAGAATTTTGCTTGAGGACAAGCAAAAGCTTAAGTGTGGAGGTATTTGATAAACTGTAAAAGTAACATATTTTAGGCCCACATTTAGTATGCTTTTGGATGATTTAGCCCTTGATTTATGTAAAAAGGTGCTTTTAATCCTTTATTTTTATGTTTTTACTCAAGAAAGCACCCGAAGATGAAAAGAACAAGAAATGGGCTTAAAACGGGCTAATTTGGGCCAAAGAGGAAATCGACACTGCTTGGACCTCAAGCCATATGGCCGTGCCTTGACAATTAACTAAGGCACAGTCATGCCATGATTTACACAACCGTGCCCCAATCGATAGGATCGAGACACGACCTAAAAATGATTTACACGGGCATGTACCATGGCCGTACCCCTGTCGCGGGAGAGAGCAATTTCACTCAGATTTGGATACTTTGAGGTAAAGAAACACATTTCAAAGCCTATTCAAACACCGAGTAGGAAGTATACTTGAATTGGGACACTTAGAGGCCAAGTAAAGCATTTCAAAAGTCTATATAAACACCCTAAGTGTAACCTGAAAGAGGGGCGGTGAGCTAGGCCAAGGAGCCGAGCCAGAAAGTCAGATTTGTGGGAATTACTCAATGATAGCTAGTTGATCCATCTCAAGGAGTCAGAATTCTACTCAAGACAGCGAATTTCTCCTTCAATTCCTTCAGGGGAATTTAGGGATTTCTTATGTTTTGTTTCATCTTTTCTCTTGAGATGTTTTCTTTATTCATTATGAACTAAACCCTTCAGATACCTGAAGGGGATGAAACCTAGATGAATCTTGTTATTGTTTTTTGAATTATATGATAAATACTTAGTTTGTTCTTAATTATGCATGCTTAATCCAAATCTGATGTGCTTAGGTAGAGGAGGAATAGACCCTGCTTAAGAGTAGATCTAGCATAATTAAGCGGAGTTGATCGCACGCCTAGAGATAGGGTGACGAGATTTTGCCGGATTAGGGTGAAACCTAATATGGGAGTCCATAGATCGATTTATTGCTATTGTAGGGGTTATTATTCAAGAAAGAGATTTTCATTAATTAACCTAGGGTTAGACGTTATTCGCCTCGAGAGAGGGTTTAATATACGTTAGGGAGTCTTACGAATCAAACTAAGTGAATAAATCGTATGGTTCAGTGTTAAATAACAAGTGAAGTCTAGGTGGATTCTTCCTGAGGGTATCGCCGTGATCAACTGAGTTTCTCTTCAAGTTATTTCCCAATTCGTTCTTTTTGTCTTTGCTTCTTTAGTTTAGTAGTCGTTAATTTAGATTAAAACAACTTCACTTATTTTAGGTTAAATAATAAAAAGAAAGTTAGTATTAGTACTTTTAGTTCCTTTGGGTTCAATAATCCAGTCTTGCCTAAGCTATACTACTGTTCGATAGGTACACTTTCCTTTAATTGTTGTCAGAGTTAGTTTCCAAGTTCAATCTCATTCATTATAAATTTTAAAACTCGATAGACACATGATCATTAAGTGCTCAAAAGTCGAACATGAAAAGTAAATCCCATAGGCTTACTTGAAAATCAAATCTCCACCACTTGTAAAATAAGATGATACACAAATCAAAAGGTATTTAAAAAGGGTTGTAATGGGGCTTAGGTTAATGGTGTGGGTAAAGGCTAAATTAGAAAGGTTAGAATCGAGATTGAATTGACAATCACCTAACTAGAAAAATGACTAATAACCTGAATAATTACATCAATTGAAAACTTGTAATACTAATAATACGAGTTTCTTCTTCAAGATGTTGAAATTAAACGTATAGGCTCGCTTAATGACAAACTAATAGTGAATATAATTTGATTTTTTTTAAGAACAAATCAATACAATATAAAACTTTAACAACTGAAATAATATAATTAGGCAACTAATCAAAACAAACCTTGATAGAAGGGTAGTCAAAAGGAGTGGTGATAACAAATACGAGATGGGTTTCAGGTTAATATTAGTGGGTTGGTAAAAAAAAAGGTTGTTAGGATCAAAGGGGTTCACTAGGGGTTAATTGTGAGGGTAGGCTTTTAGTGGAGTAAGTGGGTTAAATCCTAGGTGCCTTAATCATCTCTGTATATCAAATCAATAGTGTGGTCTCGACATGTATAACCGAAGCAAGTTCTAGAATAACAAATCAAAGTTGACACACTCATAATCAATAAAGTGAGCACAAAATATGTATGCTCTAAAAGGCTCAAAATCTCACAAAAATTATGGGTATTTTGATGTCAACATCGTAAATTTCAAACTTCAAGGTAACAAATTAGATTTAGGTAGACAACCTAATAGAATTTTAATTTTTTGAAAATAGACTCATCATGCTTAATTCTCTAGTATCTTAAAGTTTAAATCATCATTGTACAATTATCATGACTTAATCTAAAACTTATTAATAAAAATCATGAATCAATTAGAATTTCATCTTAATTAGTGATATGAGAAAATTAATTTAAGACAGAATATCATTCAGGGATTTGAGAATAATGCAAAAAGTTAGACACTTTTTCTAATAAACTTTCACCACCCACACTTAAGATGTATATTGCCCTCAATGTACAAAGATCGATAATAATCATAAAATAAGAAAATCAGAAGAGAGGGAGAGAGGTGAAACTTCCTAAATTTTTGGATGGATTCTTTGAAAAGAAACGGGGGAGTGCCTCGAACCATTTGAAATTACATCCTTGAAGCAACTGATCGAATTTTATTGTATCCTAAGCTAAATCTAAATGTCATAAAGAGTAAGAATAAAATAATAAAAAAATAAAAATAAAAATAAAAGAAAATAATGGAAAATAAAAGAGGAAAGACAACTGGAAAAGAAAAAAGGAAGAAGGGGGTTTAAATAGAGATGCAGCCCGTGTTTTGGGAAAAATTTTGTCCTGCTGCTACACGTCTACGGCCATGCCCTTTTACCTACATGGGGTACCCACACGACCACAGGCCATGGCCATGTGCAAGACTGTGTGAGTATGGAAACCTATGCCTAAACATGGAAATAAATAAAACTAAACTAATTAGCAGGGTTAGTGCTCGGGTTGCCTCCCGAGAAGCGCTCGTTTAAAGTCTTGAGCTAGACTTAACTGTTATTCGCACAATCATGGTGGTTTGAGGAGGTGGAAATCCTTTCTCATACGATCAATTCGGTTATTGATATATAGTTTGAGTCGAGTAGTGTTTACCTTAAAAGTGCTAAATTTAGGATTAGTTACCTCGACTGTTCCATCTGGGAAGATTTTAAGTACCTGATCTCCAACTTTGAAGTGATTGGTTCCACCCTTAATACTTGATGTCCTAGCCATGTCAAGAACCTGAAGAGTGATCGTTTCGTCACTTGCACAAAATGTGAGCTCACATGGTAGTTTATTTCATAGAATTATTAGGCACATTGCGTTTAGCTCCACATGCGACGTATCGTCTAACTTCCGTTTGTTTGACAAAAACTCTTTAAAAAATTTTCTTGAATTTGGTCTCTGTGAAAGAGCTTTAAGAAACGGCAAGTTAATATGTAATTTCTTTGGAAGTTTAAGAAATTTACCGAATTGTTCCTCTGTGTGGTCTTTCTTTATCGCATTAGGGGACGACACACATGGTTGGTACTCTGTAATTACTGGGTTTGGTTTATCATGGCTTACCTCAACCTTACCTTCCTCTACCACATTCTCTTGCGTCAATGTTGGTACATCTAACCCTTCACTATCGTGAGTAGTTATTGCTTGAGGTTGCTCTCTAGGGTTAGTTTCGATGTTGCTAGGCAAGATACCTTGTGGTCTTTCTGAGATCAGCTTAGCAAGTTGCCTAATTGGTTTTCGATCTCTTGAAATGATGCTTCTTGATTTTTAAGTGCTATTTCGGTGTTTTGGAAATGAATTTCTGACACCGCTATAAATTTTGTCAGCATCTCCTCAAGGTTCAACTCCTGTTCCTGTTGGTGAGGTGGTTGTTGAAAATATGGAGGAAGTTCCGATCTTTGACTACTTTGATCATCCCACGAGAAATTGGGATGGTACCTCCAACCTGCATTATAAGTGTCACTATAAAAATTATTTTGAGGTCTAGAATAGTTACCCATATAGTGGACTTGTTCGTTCTTGTGCTAGGGTTGTAGGATAGATATTCTGTGTTGTTCACCCCTCTTCCATTCATATCGTACTATATTATTGGATGTACCTGCAAAGAATTACATATGCCATCAATCTTTTTACTCATCATCTCTACTTGATTTGATAGCATGGTGACCGCATCAAGGTTGAAGACACTGGCTACTTCAGTAGGCTTTGTCCTCATGAATTGCCACTGATAATTATTCAATTCCATCTTTTCTATAAACTAAAATTATCTGCTAAAAGCAAATAAGGGAAAATTAGCAAAGCAAAAACAAATAAAAATAAAAATAATAATGAAAATAAATTTCAATAATAATAAATGGCTAAAGTAATAAAAATTGAGCGTTCTTAATATTTCAGTTCCCTGGCAACGGCGGCAAAAACTTGATCATGTATGTCGAGTCTTAAAAATTTATAAAAAGAATGATCGAACCTAGAAACTAACTAAGGGAATGATGGAGGCAAGTGCACCTATCAAACAGTAGTATAGTTAGCGGCAAGACCGGATTGTCAAACCCAAAGGAACCAGAAGTACTAATATTAACTTTCTTTATATTATTTAGCCTAAGAAATTAAGGGAATTTTTTATCTAATCTAAGCTTAACTAATCAACTAAGCTAAAGGTGCTAAGACAAAGAAGAAATTGGGGAAGGACTTGAGGGAAAACCGATTGATTTAGACAATACCTAAGGAAGAATCCACCTAGACTTCACTTGTTATTTAACTCTGAACGAGACGATTTATTCACTTGACTTGATCCGTAGGATTCCCTAATTTATATTAATACCTCTCTTGAGGCTACTAACGTCTAACCCTAGGTTGATTAATTGAAACCACTTTCTAATTAAAACCCCTAGAATTGCATTAACTCGATCTTTGGACTCCCATATTAGGTTTAACCCTAATCTGATAGATTTTTGTCACCCTATCTCTAGACGCGCAAGCAACTCCGCTTAACTATGCTAGATCTACTCTTAGGCAGGGTCTGTTCCTCCTCTGCCTAAGCACATCACACTTGAATCAATATCCTGGAAATACCAGAACAAGAATTAAGAACACATAGTTAAGAACAAATCAAGTATTTATCATACAGCTCTGATAATAATAACAAGATCCGTCTTAGGTTTCATCCCCCTCAAGTATCTGAGGGTTTAGTTCATAATTGTAAAAGAAAACATCTCAGAAGAAAAGATAAAACAAAACATAAGAAAATCCTAAAACCCCCTGAAGGGATTGAAGGAGAGATCATCAGTCTTGAGTATGATTCTGGCTTATTGAGATGAATCAACTGGCTTTCTTCGAGTAAATCCACAATTTAAGCTCGCTTTCGGCTTGGCTCTTTGGCCTAGTGAATGCCCTAAAGGTTGGCCTCTAGGGTCTTTATATAGGCTTTTGGAATATGTTTCTTTGCCTCTAAGTACCCTAATCTGAATAGAATTCTTCTTATATGTGGCAGAGACACACTCATGGCACACTTGCCCGTGTAAACCGTGGCTAGGCCTTGTTCAAACCTGTTGATGAGGCACGACTGTGTTTTTCGGGGTCCAGGCTATGGTCGACTCTTTTCACGGGGCACGGCCGTGTGGTCTTGGGCCTAGGCCGTGTGGATTTCATACTTCGGCTCATTTTCTCTATTTTCGGCCTGTTTCTCATTCTTTTCATCCTCCGGTGCTCTTCTGAGTATAAAACATGAAGACAAATGATTAGGAGCACCTATTTCCATAATTAAAGGGATAAATCATCCAAAAACATGTTAAATATGGGATTAAAATATGTTACTATTACGGTTTATCAATTATCGTGTAACGAGAATAGAGCAAAGACTTCAAAAAGGGCCAATTTTGCCCGGTCCTACCAAATCTTGACTTCTTTCAGCGCTTTTCTTCTTCGAGTAGCTTCGTTCCATCCCGCTATATCTTCAGGACCTCGGGAAGATAAAGCTAAGTGACTTGAATCTACTCCATTGCCAATACATGGAGATAAAATTCACCATATTCGATCTGCCCCACTGCTATCTCGAGGAGACAAGATCTACAATTTATTTAGTTTGCTCCCTTGCTACATCAGGAAGATAAGACTATAATCTTCAGCATGCTCCCTTGCTACCTCATGAAGATAAGGCTAGGTAATTTGAATCTGCTCCATTACCAATACATGGAGATAAGATTCACCAAATTTAATTTACCCCACTGCTATCTCGAGGAGACAAGATCTCCAATCTTTATTTAGTCTACTTCTTTACTATCTCAGGAAGATTACAATCTTCAGCCTGCTCCACTACCTTCTCGAGGGAACAAAATCTGAACTTTTCAGTCTGTTTTCTTACTATCTCAAGAAGACTTCAATCTTCAGTCTTCTCCACTACCATCTCGAGGGAACAAAATCTAAACTTTCCAATCTGCTTCCTTACTATTTCAGGAAGACTTCAATCTTCAGTTTGCTCCACTACCATCTCGAGGGAACAAAATCTGAACTTTCCAATCTACTTCCTTACTATCTCAAGAAGACTTCAATCTTTAGTCTGCTCCACTACCATCTCGAGGGAACAAAATCTGCTTCCTTACTATCTTAGGAAGACTACAATCTTCAGCCTGTTCCACTACCGTCTCGAGGGAACAAAATCTAAACTTTTCAGTCTGCTTCCTTGCTATCTCAGGAAGACTATAATCTTTAGCCTGTTCCACTACCATCTCGAGGGAACAAAATCTAAAATTTTTAGTTTGCTCCCTTGCTACATCAGGAAGATAAGACCAATGGCTAAAATCTGCTCCATTGCCAATACATGGAGATAAGACTCGCCAAATTAGATATGCTCCACTACTGTTTAGGGAGATAAGATCTGTGAATTCACCGTCCTCTAAGGGACATGTCCTGTAGACTCAGTTCCACATGCATATGTTTATGCCGAATGATTAGGATGCTATGATCAGAATGAATCAAATGCTCCTAACCACATGTGTTATGAATGCCAAAAATGTCATGATTTTTTTATGTACAATGATTAATTTGCAATGATCGAAATGAATCAAATGCTCCTAACCAAATGATATTTTGGATGACATTTGCATGAATGCAGACTGTCATGAGAATGATCCTTTGTTACATATATAATGATTAGGATGCAATGATCGGAATGAATCAAATGCTCCTCACTAAATGTGTCATGCATGAATGCAAAATGAGAATGATCCCATTTTAAAGATTAGGATGCAATAATAAGAATGAATCAAATGCTCTTAGCTAAATGTGTCTTGCATGGATGCAGAATTTCATGAGAATGATCCCTTTTTAAATGTTTAAGGTGTCATTGATCATGGTTTATCAGGGCTTTATCACTGACGTATTATGTTGTCATCTTATTCAGCTGGTAATTTCAACAAAACCTGAAGAAATAATTATCTTGCTCAACAAGTTTGCCCCACTGTAGCCTCAGAGTTCATTTGGGACATAAAGTTTGTACCATCTTCAAACCATCTTATTGTGCCTTAAAGTACAGGATCTGAATCCTTTCCAATCCATCCCATCACCATTAAAGGGTATATATCCTCTTCAATCAATCTTACTATCATTCAATGGTAGAAAATTTGTTTCATTTTCAATCTAACCCACCACAACCCAAGGGTAGAGGACTGCAAACTCAAGGATATAAGATTTGTATTAATTTCCATCCATCCCACTGCAACTCAGGGGTATAGAATTTGTATCATTTTCAATCCATCCTACCACAACACAAGGGTAGAAGATCTGTATCTTCTTTAGTGAATTACACCGTCCTTTGGTGTCACAACCAGATGAATGTAGGCTTCCCTCTTTCAGGAATAACCACCCTATAATGTCTGACGGATATTTTGTTCAAGAAATCTGAAGAAATAGTCTCAACTTACACTCTTCCTTCTCAGATATTCCAAACCTTAAATCTGGTAAGTTCTAAACAATAGTCCTGCTTCAGGTTCTTGTATTATTTAGAAACCTCTAGAGTAATATGCGAAACTTCTTTTATGAAAGTATTACTAGTTCATTCATCATTATTTCAATGCAACATGCGTGTAAAAGATCATAACAATGAACAAGAATAAAATTGAAGATCGAAATGAATAAATAAAAAGATATTGATTAAAACATACTCATCTTTAAAAAATGACAAACAAGAAATTAATTGAAAATACACATCTTGAAAGGAACAAAGTATTCAAAGATTGCAAATTAATTATAAAATAAAGATTAGGTGCCCCAGATATCGCAGCTTGAGCTTCTCTGTTCAAACTTCCTGAAGACCATTTTGAGCTCAGAATGTGTTTAGGAGATCTCGAGTACTTTGTCAATGCTCCTAGATGTAGCATATTTATTCTTTATTAATTCAAGTATAGCAAGATAACCGCATGCCCCTCATTTGATCAAAATTTGACCCGCCCTTTTCGAGTTTTCAACTCAAATACCCTTTGGTCTCAAAGAGCCCTTTGCGAGTTTTTGCCTTGGCCTCTCCTTTTTTCTTTTTATTCATCTTTTAATGGTCTCAAGGCACCCTTTACAGGTTTTCACCTTGGCCTTTCCTTTATTTTATTTATTTTATTTTTTTCGAAGGTCCGAAAGCGCCCTTTGCGGGTTTTCACTCTGGCTTCTTTAAGCATAGTACCCTTTTGACTACATCCAAATTTACAGGACTGGGTAAGATTTTTCAATCCATTTCAGTCAAAATCAATGCTCCTCCGGAGAAAGCCTTTTTCACAACGTAAGGCCCCTCACAATTTGGCATCCATTTCCCTCTGAAATCTTTTTGGATGGGGAGTATCTTTTTCAACACTAAGTCCTCTTCATGAAATTCCCTTGGGCGAACCTTTTTGTCGTAAGCTCACATCATTCATTTTTGGTACATTTGACCTTGCTGGATAGCCTTTAGCCTTTTTTCTTCAATCAAATTCAACTGATCATAACGAGACTGGATCCATTCTGCTTCATCTAATTTTAGTTCTGACAAAACTCGAAGAGAAGGTATTTCCACTTCAATGGGTAAAATTGCTTCCCTTCCATAGACCAATGAGAAAGGTGTTGCCCCAGTAGAAGTCCTGACAGACGTTCGTAAGCATAGAGGGCGAATAGTAACTTCTCATGCCAATCTCTATAAGTTTCAGTCATTTTCCTCATAATCTTCTTGATATTTTTATTGGCATCTTCCACAGCACCATTCATTTTTGGACGATACGGCGACGAGTTATGGTGCTTGATCTTGAACTGACTATAGATTTCTACTATTGTACTGTTGTTCAAGTTGAGTGCATTATCTGATATGATCCTCTCAGGCATTCTATATCGACATATGATTTCCTTTTTTAGAAATCTGCTAACTATCGATTTAGTAACGTTGGCATATGAAGTAGCCTCTACCCATTTGGTGAAATAATCAATGACCACAAAAATAAATCGATGCCCATTTGAAGCTTTTGGTGAAATCAGCCCAAGAAAATTCATGCCCCATATAGAAAAAGGCCATGGAGATGTCATAGCATGCAAAGGCGAAGGAGGCACATGAATCTTGTCACCATAAATCTGGCATTTATGACATGTCTTAGCATAATTGATGCAGTCTCCTTCCATGGTAGACCAATAGTATCTGAATCTCATAATTTGTTTAGCCATTGTAAAACCATTGGCATGCGTTCCACAAACACCTTCGTAGACTTCTTCCAAAATTTTTTTAGCTTAAAAAGCATCCACACATCTTAACAGCACCTGATCCTTTCTCCTTTTATACAGAACCTCCCTATCTAAGACATAGTCACAAGCTAGTCTTCTTAGTGTCCTTTTATCATTCCCAGTTACTTGATTAGGACATTCACGATTTCTTACATATCATAATATATCTTGGTACTAAGGGTGATTATCTCTTTCTTCTTTCTCCACGTTATAACAATGAGCTGGGGCTTCGTGAATACTCATCTGAATAGGCTTTACATCCTCTTGTTTACTAACTTTGATCAAGGAAGCCAAGGTAGCCAAAGCATCTACCATCTGGGGTCTCTTCAATTAACCCCAGAATTATCTTTCGATAATTGACCAATTTGGGGTCTCTTGTCTCCTATTCTCCTTTCAGTTGGTAGATCACTAGTGCAAAATCTCTATATACTTCCAATACTCTGATCTTCTGTTCTATGGCTACACACAATCCCATGATACATGCTTCATATTCTGCCATATTATTTGTGCAATCAAAATCCAATTTACATGTGAACGGATAATGATCTCCACTTGGAGATACTAGAATTGCCCCAATTCCATTACCCACAGCATTCGATGCTCCATCAAAGTTCAGCTTCCAAAGATGTTTTTTTGCAACATTTCCTTCAATGGCTGCCACATACATCAACTCTTCATTGGGAAAATCAAAATTCAAAGGCTCATAATCTTCTAGAGCTCTACTCACCGAAAAATCTGCTACTGCGCTTCCCTTTATAGCTTTTTGGCTCACATAAACTATGTCAAATTTTGAGAGAAAAATTTTCCATCTAGACATCCTTCCTTTCAAAGCATTTGACTTCATCATATATTTTAGAGGGTCTAACTTCGAGATTAGCCAAGTCGAATGATATAACATGTATTGTCGTAATCTTCGAGTTGTTCATATCAGGGCACATCATAACTTCTCAATTGGTGGATACCTCATTTCACACTCAGTAAATTTCTTGCTGAGGTAGTATATTGCCCTTTCTTTTCGTCCCGACTCATCGTGCTGTCCAAGTACACATCCCATAGAGTTATTAAATACCATTAAATACAATATTAATGGCCTATCTAGGCGAGGAGGTGACAATACTGGGCAGCTTGACAAGTACTATTTGACTTTATCAAAAGCTTCTTAGCACTCATCATCCCACACACCTGGGTTGTGCTTCTTAAGGAGACGAAATATAGGATCACATTTTTCAGTTAGTTGTAAGATAAATCGAGCAATGTAGTTTAATCTTCTAAGGAAACCTTGAACTTCTTTTTGAGTATGCGGAGGAGGTAATTTTTATATAGCCTTGACTTTGTCTGAATCAATCTCAAGTCCTCTTTTCCTAACTACAAAACCCAGCAATTTTCCAGATCTGGCTCCAAAAGTACATTTTGTTGGATTGAGTTTTAATTGGAATTTTCTCAATTTCAAGAATAACTTCTTCAAAACTTGGATGTGTTCCTCTTCTGTTTGGGACTTTGCAATCATGTCATCGACATAAACCTCAATTTCTTTATGCATCATATCATGAAACAAGGTCACCATGGCTCTTTGATATGTCGCACCCGCATTTTTTAATCTAAATGGCATCACCTTATAACAAAACGTACCCCACAAGGTTATGAAGGTGGTCTTCTCCAAATCCTCAGGATACATCTTTATCTAATTATATCCCGAGAAACCATCCATGAAAGAAAACAATGAAAAACCTACCATGTTATCCACTAGAGTATCAATGTGTGGCAAAGGAAAATTGTCCTTTGGACTAGCTTTATTTAAATCTATGTAATCCACACACATCCGTATCTTCCCATCTTTTTTAGGTACAGGCACAACGTTGGCCACCCATTCTGAGTATATGGCCACCTGCAAGAATCTAGCATCAAACTGCTTTTTGACTTCTTCTTTTATTTTCAGCACAATATCAGGTCTCATCCTTCTAAGTTTCTGCTGAATTGGCTTGCAATCTTCTTTTATGGGGAGGTGGTGTACTACAATGTCAATGCTTAACCCTGACATATCTTGGTATGACTATGCGAAGACATCTTTGAATTCCTGAAGTAACCCAACAAGGTCTTGCTTCGTTTTTTCAGTTATGCACGTTCTAATTTTTACTACTTTTCCCTCTTCTAGGGTCACAATGTCCACTATCTCTTTGTGAGGTAGAATTTGTTTCTCCTCTTATTCTACCATCCTTAACAAGTCCGAAGATAAGCCATTGTCTCTGTCATCTTCAAAGTCCTAAGATCCCTCTGAACACATGTTTTGCTTAAATAGTGATTCTGAGTCAATACCAGCGTCACTCATGTCGTTGATATCTGGGAACCTATTAGAGGTTGATCGTCTAGAGTTGTCGAGTTTTAAAATATATAAAGAGAATGATCAAACCTAGAAACTAACTCTGACAATGACTTAAGGCAAGTGCGCCTATCGAACAGTAGTATAGTTTAGGCAAGACCGAATTGTCGAACCCAAGGGAATTAAAAGTACTAATACTCACTTTCTTTCTATTATTTAGCCTAAATATGAAGTGATTGATTGATTAAACTAAAAGTTAACTAATTACTAAACTAAGATGCAAAGATAAAAAGAACAAATTGAAGAAATAACTTTTAGAAAAACTCAGTTGATTATGATGATACCCGAGAAGGAATCCTCCTAGACTTCACTTGTTATCTAACACTGAACCAGATGATTTATTCACTTAGCCTGATCCGTAAGACTCCCTAATTTATATTAAACCCTCTCTTGAGGTGAATAACGTCTAACCCTAGGTTGATTAATTGAAATCTCTTTCTAATTAAAACCCCTAGAATCGCATTAACTTGATCTATAGACTCACATATTAGGTTTCACTCTAATCCGGTAAAATCTCATCACCCTATCTCTAGGCAAGCGATCAACTCCGCTTAATTATGCTAGATCTACTCTTAAGCAGGAACTTTTTCTCCACCACCTAAGCACATTCAACTTGAATCAATATTTCAAAAATATTAACAAAAGAATTAAGCATACATAATTAAGAACAAACTAAGTATTTATCATATTGTTCAAAAACAATAACAAGATTCATCTAGGTTTCATCCCCTTCAAGTATCCGAGGGGTTTAGTTTATAATGATAAAATAAAACATCTCAAGGGAAAAGATAAAACAAAACATAAGAAATCCCTAAAACCCCCTGAAGGAATTGAAGGAGAGATCCGCCGTCTTGAGTAGAATTCTGGCTTCTTGAGATGGATCAACTGGCTATCTTCGAGTGATTCCCACGAATCTGGCCTTCTGGCTCGACTTTTTGGCCTAGCTGACTGCCTAATTGACCGCCCTCTTTTAGGTTACACTTAGGGTCTTTATATAGGCTCTTGGAATGCGTTTCTTTCTCCCTAAGTACCCTTTTCCGAGTGAAATTCCTTTTTTTAACAGGGCCACGGCCATAGCACACGCCCGTGTAAATCGACTTCAGGCTGTGTTTTGATACTGTTGATTTAGGCATGGCCGTATAAATCGTGGTTAGGCCATGTTTCAATTCTGTTGATTGAGGCACATCCGTGTAAATTAAAGTCCGGCCGTGTCAATTTCCACTTTGGCCCAAATTGGCCCATTTTAAGCCCGTTTCTCATTCTTTTCGTCCCTAGGTGCTTTCCTGAGTATAAAACATGAAAAGAAAGGATTAAGAGCACCTTTTTACACAATTCATGGAATAAATCATCCAAAAGTATGCTAAATGTGAGATTAAAATATGTTACTTTTACGGTTTATCAAATACCCCCACACTTAAGCTTTTGCTTGTCCTCAAGCAAAATTCTCAACTTACAATTAAAATGAACTTTCCACAATTCATAATTTTCATTAACAATGACTCATCATAATTCATAGATAATTCATACATTGATAATTTAACTCAAAGACTCTTAAAGATTCAAACAATATAAGTCATACATTTGTAGCACAAAAAACATAGGTGTCTCCCCTCTTCTAAATAATTACCTTTGATTCAAAACCGACAAGGATTGACATCCTCACTAACGATTCACTCAAATCACTTAAAGTGTTTAAGGTTCAAAATTAAGCACTCAACAGTTGAACCTGAAAAGTTAATCCTATAGGCTTGCTTGAAAATCAAATCTCCACCACTATAATATGAGATGATACACAAATCAAAAGGTCTTTAACAGGGTTGTAATGGGGCTTGGGTTAAAGGTGTGGATAAAGGCTAAATTAGAAGGGTTAGAATCGAGATTGAATTGACAAATCACCTAACTAAAAACAATGAACTAGAAAATAAATGATTACATTAATTGAAACTTTGAAACTAATAATACGAGCTTTTTCTTTGATAATTGGAATTTAAATGTACAAGCTCATTTTTTATATTACTACTACTGAATATACTTTGATTTTTTGATTTTTTTTTTGCAAGAACAAACTAAAGTGAATACATCATAAAGAGAGAAATTTACCAACTGAAATAAACTAATTAGGCAATTGGTCAAATCAATTCTCGATAGAAGGGTAGTCAAAAAGAATGGTGATAACAAATACGAAGGGTTTTTTGGTTAATATTAGTGAGTGAATCAATAAAAAGGGTTGTTAGGATCAACGGGGTTCACTAGGGGTTAATTATGTAGGTAGGCTTTTTAGTAGAGTGAATGGGTTAAAACCTAGGTGCCTTTATCATCTCAGTATATCAAATCAATAATGTGGTCTTGACATGTATAATTGAGGCAAGTTCTAGAATAACAATTCAGTGTTGACACTCATAATCAACAAAGGGAGCATGGAAAAGAATATATGCTCTATAAGGCTCAAATCTCACAAAAATTATGGGTATTTGACATCAGTCCCTGTAAATTTCAAAATTCAAGGTAATATTCAAATTCAGTTCAATAACCTAAGAAAAATTTTATTCTTGAAAAATAAACTTATCATGCTTGATTCTCTAGTATCTTAAAATTTAAATCATCAATGCACAATTAACTATGACTTAATCCAAAACATATTAATAAAAATCATAAATCATCAGAAATTTTACCCTAATTAGTAATATGAGAAAAATACTTAAAGACTAGATAAAATTCAGGGTTTTGAGAATAATGCAAAAAGTTAGGTACTTTTACTCCCCACACTTAAGATGTACATTCCCCTCAATGTACAAAGATAGATAAATAATCATGAAATCAAAAGAGAAGGAGAGAAGTGACACTTCCTGAATTTTGAATGACTCTAGGAGTTTGGCAGTAGTCGTGGTAGAAGATGAGTTGGAGGAGTAGTGGTGGTGTTTTCTATGGTCCTGGTGGGTGGCTACCAAAAATCTCTGTACTAGATAAAGAAATTGGAGAGTCTGTAAAGATGCAACTAGGAAATCTAAAGAAACATTAATATTATAATTAAAGACAAGTTGTAATATCTCGGATTATGGCCTATGCATTTTTGCTTAATAATATGCAATAGCATGCCTTTGTATGTTAAGAATGTGTTGTATGAATTTTGTGAACTTTAGAAAATAGGAGAGTGCCTTAGAAATTATTAGATTCTAAATCTAAAAGAGGAAGCTAAGCAGGGTGGCCTTAAGAGAAATGTAAAGGAGTTATGACACACAAATGGGCTTGGTTAAGTGGCTTGGAGGTGCCACTTAAAGCCTCTGTAAGTGATGCCACAAGCAGGTGCAAATGGGCCAAGGTTCGAGTCACAAGGAAAGCAAATAAAAGATTTTATTTTGCTACAAGGAGGAGAGGAAGTGGACGGCACATAGACTCTGGAGAAGAGGAAGTGGACGGCACAGGGACACTTCAAGATTTGGCTAAGGAATAGTGAATTAGAGGATTAGATAGTGAGAGGATGTAGTGGCCGAATATTGGACTCTAGGGGCTTGTATTTTTGGCTTTGAAGAGTGTGAAGGAGTGTGTGCTGAATTTTTTGTGAGCATTCATCTTTTTCTTTCTCTTTGTGCCTTGCCAAAATTCCTTTCTCTTCCTATTCTTTTTTATTTCAAACTCAATTCATCACCTTTTCTTGAATGGCCGAATGACCCTTTGTCATTGAAAAGCCTGGCCGAATCTCAAAGTGCCTATTTTCTCTTCTTTGCCGCAAGTCTTAAAAGCCGAAATGGTTAGCCGAAATCTATTCTCTGTTAGTCTTCACAAGTAAACGTTGGTGGTAAGTATTTCTTTTAATCAGTTTCCCTTCTCTTTCTTTTAGTATGCCGAAACCAAATGTTTGACCTTGGTTTTAGGGATGGCCGAATGTGTGTAAGGCCATAGTGATGTGTTCTTTTTGTGTAGCCAACGTTAGGGAGTAGTAAAGGAGCCTTTCGGGATTTGAAGAGATCAAGGTAAGCAAGTATGGTATTCGGCAAAGGGCCAATCTTATGGATTATTGCTTAAAGCCGATTCTAACATGTGGCATATAGGGATTTCGACAGCTTCTAAGGCATGTGGTGGTTTTGGGATTTAGATCTGTAAGGTAAGATAGTAGTGGTATTCGGCTATAGGCCATTTTGGGTATATAATGTTAGCTGAGTCTAACTATGGATATTTAGGGGCAGTCAACAGTGGTATACAAGGATTTCGGGATTTCAAATCGCAAGGTAAGGACTTATGTACAATCGGCCAAGGCCATATTTGGTGTTTTAAGATCTATCCCTTATTTGTTCAAAAGCCGGAACTAACCAAGTTAAGTGATTTAACATTGGCCGATTGGAGGGTAGGAAGATCACAAAGTTTTCGGGATTTGAGGAGTACTCAAATCGGCTAGCAAGGTAAGCTTTCGGTTATGGATTTGGATAGTTAGCCGAATAGGCTTTTTCTAACATGTTGAGGGTGGCTGAATATAGGAACTAAGGATCTAGGACGCTAGACCGGGTTTTGAAATTTTCAATAAAGCGATAAGTATATCAGGTGTGTACCCCACACTAAGCTTCAATTAATTTATGATTATGCCTTAATATATGTGTTAATAAAAATATGTGTGAGGTGGTTAAAAGTACCATGCAATGGTACGAAATACTCAGGTACGTTTTCCTACTCCTACTATGAGTATGTTGTGATAAATATCTATTATGGCACATAAGTGCAACTATAAGGATGTGAATAAAGCATAAGGCATGATATTGCATGTTTTGTATGACATGGGGCATATGGGTGATATGTAAAGGGGAAGTGAATTGGTGGTTTAACACCCCAATATCTGAATGTGGTGATTTATGTCACAATATCTGAATGTGGTGACTTATGTCAAAATATCCGAATGTGGTGACTTATGTCACAATATATGAATGTGGTGACTTATGTCACGAATATATATCTGGTGGCTATGCCACGAATTTTATAAGGGCGATGAGCACGTCGACTGCAGCGACTGCCTTCGATGGTGTGTAGCGGATGGAGGGTTGACTTAGTAGTCCCCACGATGTGATGGTTGGTACGGGTGATGTGTAGCGGATGGTTATATAGGTTTGGGTTCGGGTTTGTATCATTAATTGTATAGATGTTACTATGTATGATTTGACATGCCTGAGTTAATTGAGTTCTATGTTGGTTGTACACATTGAGTCTGTCTGACTCACCCCTTGTGGGACTATTTTCAGGTGACACTCAGTAATGGACCGGGTCGGCTGGAGCTCAGTGGTGGCCATGCAAAGCTCAGAGACTGTTTTATTTTTATTTAATGTAATAAGGCCAAAGTATTAAATTGTTTATGCATGCTTTTAAATTACTTAGTATTATACGATTATTATCGAATTAAAGTTAAAAGTCAATTTTTCTTAAGTATTAATAATAAATGGTTTGGACACCTAATCAACACGGTTTTAAAATTTGAACCCAACCCAAATCAACTATTTTAAAAAACACACAAGTTTTTGGTGAAGCCCAAATAAGATCCGAATGGTTTTTCTCTAGAAGCATGCCAGATCCGGTCAGGACTTGTGGGCCAGGTTTGGGGTGTTTTAGAATTGGTATCAGAGCCCGATTCAAAACTCGGCCTTGAGGGCTTCTAGGGCCCAAAATGTTTTTTGTCTTTTGAAAGTGGATTTTTCTAAGAAATAAGTAGGTTTTCTAGCATGGCACCTGAGTCTCCGACCCGAAGTCCACCAAGTAAGTACTCCTATCTATTGTGTGAATTATTGCATGATTTGTAGAAGGGTAGGAATGGAACGTAGATTAGTATGATAAGTACTTGAACTATAGGACTAGTTTACCCCAACAATTACACAAAACTTTAATGCGCAAATAAACAAACCTGTGTCTAAGTCGACGAGTTAGGGTGTGGCAACCGTTATGCGCATGTCTAGGATTGGTTTCAGTGGGAGCTTGGTATTTAAGTAGTCCTAGTGACTCACCTCCTACCCACTTGAATCCTACCTGGTGCGTAGTGATGGTTCACCCTAACTAAGAGGACTCAATACAGTGCTAAACCCAATAACTAAAACCCGAAATGGACCAGCCATATTTTTATAAAAACCCTAGTTTTAAAATCACCAAATTACCCCTTTGATGTGTAGGAAAACTATTTTGAAAAATTTTCTAAAATATTCTCGATTTACTAAAATGACCTAATACCCTAGGTTTGTAAATTACTAAAATGCCCTTAGTTCATAAAATCTCAATACTACCCACAGTTTTTATCAAGATTTTTCTCACCTTATAAAAAAATATATATCCAAAAACCCTATTTTGCAAAATATTAAGACACCCTAATTTGGAAAATTTACGAAATTACCCTTGATTTGCAAAATGATCAAATTACCCCTAACCTATATAAATGACCAAAATACCCTCAGTAAGGAAAATTTTCGAAGTACCCTCAAATTAGAAATTTTTAAAAATACCCTTATTTTGAAAAGTCACCAGGAATCGTATTTTGTAAAAATTACAGAAATGACCCTGGCTTGTGAAATTACAAAAATACCCCTAGTGCATAAAATTACCATTTCACCCCTGAAATTTTCTTAGCAATTTTGTAAAGCATCAACAATCTCTATTTTGCAACATTTTAAAATACCCTAATTTGAAAAATTACCAAAATACACCTGTAGGACAAAATTACAGAAATACCCCTGGGTAGTGAAAAACAACAAACAACGACAACTACAACATTTCTCTGCAATGAACGCAAGTTCATGTATGTGATTGAATGAATGATTTGAGTCTGTATGTGTATGAATCGAAAGAACTACTTCTTAAAACTATTAAACATAAAACTGTTCGTGATAAATCAGTGGAACCAAACTAATTCATAAAACTCTTTAATCAGATAAACGCGATTTGGGAGTATGAATTCAAGGGGACGCAGTCGTAACATGCGTGGCCGTGGAAGAGGCCGAATGACTGTGTCAAAACCTATTAGATCGGGTCAAGGATCTGAAAATAAAATGCCAACACCACCACCAGCCGCTGATGTGGAATATCAGGATCAGACGGGGGATGACGCAGTGTCACAGGCGATGCTACGGGTTTTAGAAAGGGTGGCTGGAGTGGGTGGAAGCATGGGAGCTCAGAAGTCGGTACCTGTGCGACTCTGAGCCAATGGAGCTGAGGTGTTCCGTGGTGTATCAGGTGTGGCACCCAGTACCGCTGAGTATTGGTTGGAGGTGATCGAGCAGATTATGGATGAGCTCGATTTAACTGACGAGGAAAAGCTAAAAGGGTTGGTGTCGCTTCTCCGCGATGAGTCATATTAATGGTGGCTCACGATTCGGGATGGTGCTACAGCTGAGGAACTTACTTGGGAGTATGCTAAAGCGGCATACCAAAAGAAGTATGTTGGTACGCATTACATCGATGCACAGAGGAAGGCATTTTTGGGGCTGGTTCAAGGGAACAAGTCCGTGGCGGAGTACAAAGTGAATTCTAAAATTTGGCAGTTATGCTCGAGGTATAGTGTCAACTGAGTATGAGCGGTGTGTCCGGTTTGAAGACGGATTTGAGGATGACCGAGGTTATTGATAGCCCATAATAGAGCGAGAGTCTTTGTGTTGGTGGAAAAGGCTAAGGTAGCCGAGGGGATCAAGGATTCTGTAAGGAAGAACATCGATCAGAATAGATAGAAAAGAGGATTTGGATCATCAAGGCATCTAGGAATGAGCAAAAGAGGCCTAAAGTTGATGGGCTGCGAGGTCAGCAAGCTGCTACTGGAGGGCAGTATCGTACTTGTGATCAGTGTGGTAACAAGTATTTAGGAGAGTGTTGGAAGAGGACGGGAGGATGCTTCAAGTGTGGGTCCAAGGACCACATGATTAAGTATTGTTCTGAGAGAATTGAAGGGGGACGACCAGTAAGTCAAGGTCCTAATCAAGCTGGAAGAGGTGGATAGCGACCTCGGTGAGGTCATGGTTCAAATGGTAGAGAAGCAGATCAGTGAGGACGAGGAACATCGGGCGAGGTATTGGTAACATGGAGGCCAGGCAGTCGGGTTTGGTTTATGCAGTTCATTGGAGGGAGGACGGAGACGCACCGAACGTCATAATCGGTACGTTCCTTATATTTGGCAAACCTTATGTTACTTTGATTGATGTGGGCTCGACCCATTCCTATGTTGTATGTAGAGTAGTTGAAACTCTAGGAATAGCCTCTAAATTATCTGATAGGGAGATGACTGTAGTGAGCCCATTAGGTCAAACAGTAGTGGTGAACAAGATATTTCAGAAAGTACCTCTAGAAATTCAGGGAGTAGTATTCCCTGCTGATTTAATGGAATTACCTTTTGAGGAATTCGATCTCATACTTGGAATGGACTGGCTAGTGGAGCATCGAGCTGTATTGGATTGTGCAGCTAAGCGAATGGAGTTAAGGACTCCCAAGGATGAGGAAATAGTTATGATAGGAGAAAGAAGAAACTACTTGTCTAACGTAGTTTCTGCTTTGAAAGATGATAAGATGGTTCGAAAGGGGTGTAAGGCATTTTTGGCTTTCGTTAGTACTTTGGATGTGAAAGAAGGGGGAGTTAGTGGAGTTAGAACCATAAGGGAGTTTGTGGATGTCTTTCGGAGAAATTACCAGGAATACCCCCAGATAGGGAGGTGGAGTTTGGAATCGATTTGTTGCCGAGGAACAGCTCCTGTGTCAATAGCTCCGTATCGAATAGCACCAAAGGAGTTGGTTGAGCTCAAGGCCCAGATCCAAGAGTTGCTAGACCGTGGTTTTATCTGACCTAGTGTGTCTCCATGGGGAGCACCGGTCTTGTTTGTGAAGAAGAAGGATGAAACTATGCGCATGTGCATAGATTATCGTCAGTTGAACAAGCTGACCATCAAGAACAAGTATCCATTGCCAAGAATAGATGACTTGTTCGATCAGCTTAAAAGGGGCCGTAGTATTCTCGAAGATAGATCTAAGGTCTTGATATCATTAGCTTAAAGTGAAGGAGACTGATATCCATAAGACGGCTTTTCGAACAAGGTACGGGCATTATGAGTTCTTAGTAATGCCGTTCGGTTTGACAAATGCCCCAGTCGCATTTATGGACATGATGAATCAGGTTTTCCAACCCTATCTGGATCGGTTTGTTGTTGTGTTTATAGATGATATTTTGGTGTATTCGAAGTCTGAGGAGGAACATGATGAGCATATTCGGGTTGTGTTGCAAGTGTTGAGGGAGAAGAAGCTCTACGCCAAATTCAGCAAGTGTGAATTTTGGCTTAAGGAGGTGGCGTTTTTAGGACATGTGGTATCTGCTGAAGGAATAAGGGTGGATCCTCGAAAGATTGAGGCAGTTTTGGATTGGAAACCACCTAAGTCGGTGGCGAAAGTTAGGAGTTTCTTAGGATTAGCAGGCTATTATAGAAGGTTCATGGAAGGGTTCTCGTCGATAGCCGCGCCTCTGACAAAGTTATTAAGGAAGGAAGTGCCTTTCATATGGACTGATAAGCAACATGAGAGCTTTGAAAAGCTTAAGAAGGTCTTGACTAAAGCTCCGGTTTTGATTCGGCCGGAGGCGGGAAGGATTTTGTAGTGCACTGTGATGCTTCCCATACAGGATTAGGAGGTGTCCTTATGCAAGATGGGAAAGTAGTCGCGTATGCATCTCGACAACTAAGGCCACATGAGGTTAACTACCCGACGCATGATTTGGAGTTGGCTGCAGTGGTCTTTGCCCTCAAGGTGTGGAGGCACTATCTTTATGGAGAAAAGTCGGTGATCTACACAGACCACCAAAGCCTTAAGTATCTGCTGACTCAGAAGGAGTTGAATCTGAGATAGCGAAGGTGGTGGAATTATTGAAGGATTATGATTGTTCCATAGAGTATCACCCGGGCAAGGTGAATGTGGTGGCAGATGCTCTAAGTCGAAAAGTTGTGTCGGATCTGAGGGCGATGTTTGCACATCTGAGCTTATATGATGATAGAAGTCTGCTGGCAGAACTGCAAGTTAAGCCGACGTGGTTGAATGAAGTGAAAGAGGGACTTCGTTAGTGGGCTTCCCCTTACGCCTACTAAGAAGGACTCGGTATGGGTGATAGTTGATCGACTGACAATGTCTGCACATTTTATTCCAGTGTGGGTTGACTACTCCCCACAGAAGTTAGCAAGGTTGTATGTAGCGGAGATTGTGAGGTTGCATGGAGTGCCGATGTCAATTATCTCGGATAAGGATCTGAGGTTCACGTCTCAATTTTGGAAAGCACTACATCAGGCTTTAGGCACCAGATTGGATTTCAGTATGACTTTCCATCCACAGTCGGACGGCCAGTCTGAACGAGTGATCCAAGTGCTAGAGGATATGCTGAGAGGCTGTGTGATAGACTTCAGAGGAAGTTGGGAAAAATATTTGCCTCTAGCGGAATTTGCATACAATAACAGCTATCAGGCAAGTATACGGATGGCACCGTATGAAGCACTGTATGGTTGGAAGTGTCGCACTCCGACGTGTTGGACGAAATTAGGGGAACGTCAGATTTTGGGTCCAAAAATTATGGTAGAATTCGAGGAGAAGGTTAAGATAATTTGGGCACAGTTGAAGGAAGCATCTGATAGGCAGAAGTCATACGTGGATCTCAAATGGAAGAAAATAGAATTTGATGTGGGAGATCAAGTGTTCCTTAAAGTTTTGCCTTGGAAGAAGGTGATGAGGTTTGGCCGAAAAGGGAAGCTAAGTCCAAGGTTCATAGGACCTTATCGGGTATTGAAACGGATCAGACCGGTGGCATACCAGTTGGAGTTACCTCCAAAATTGAAGCAGATGCATGACGTATTTCATGTTTCCATGCCATGTTGGTACCAATCGAATCCATCTCATGTAGTTTTGGTTGAAGAGGTGGAGCTGAGACCAGATATGTCTTATGAGGAAGAGCCGATTCAGATTCTGGAACGAGATGTGAAGGTGCTTCGGAGGAAGTCGGTCCCTTTGGTCAAGGTGTTGTGGCGTAACCATAGATTGGAAGAAGCTTCGTGGGAGCCAGAAGAAGCAATGCGACAGCAATACCCCCACCTATTTTAGCCAGGTAATTTCAAGGTCAAAATTATTTTAAGGGGGCAGAACTGTAATATCTCGGATTATGGCCTATGCATTTTTGCTTAATAATATGAAATAGCATGCCTTTGTATGTTAAGAATGTGTTGTATGAATTTTGTGAACTTTAGAAAATAGGAGAGTGCCTTAGAAATTATTAGATTCTAAATCTAAAAGAGGAAGCTAAGTAGGGTGGCCTTAAGAGAAATGTAAGGGAGTTATGACACAAAAATGGGCTTGGTTAAGTGGCTTGGAGGCGCCACTTAAAGCCTCTGTAAGTGACGCCACAAGCAGGTGCAAATGGGCCAAGGTTCGAGTCACAAGGAAAGCAAATAAAAGATTTTATTTTGCTACAAGGAGGAGAGGAAGTGGACGGCATATGGACTCTGGAGAAGAGGAAGTAGACGGCACAGGGACACTTCAAGATTTGGCTAAGGAAGAGTGAATTAGGGGATTAGATAGTGAGAGGATGTAATGGCCGAATATTGGACTCTAAGGGCCTGTATTTTCGACTTTGAAGAGTGTGAAGGAGTGTGTGCCGAATTTTTGTTGTGACCATTCATCTTTTTCTTTCTCTTTGTGCCTTGCCGAAATTCCTCTCTCTTCTTATTCTTTTTTCTTTCAAACTCAATTCATCACCTTTTCTTGAATAGCCGAATGACCCTTTGTCATTGAAAAGCCTAGCCGAATCTCAAAGTGCCTATTTTCTCTTCTTTGTCGCAAGTCTTAAAAGCTGAAACGGTTAGCCGAAATCTATTCTTTGTTAGTCTTCACAAGTAAACGTTGGTGGTAAGTACTTTTTTTAATCGGTTTCCCTTCTCTTTCTTTTAGTGTGCCGAAACCAAATGTTTGACCTTGGTTTTAGGGATGGCCGAATGTGTGTAAGGCCATAGTGATGTGTTCTTTTTGTGTAGCCAACGTTAGGGAGCAGTAAAGGAGCCTTTCGGGATTTGAAGAGATCAAGGTAAGCAAGTATGGTTTTCGGCCAAGGGCCAACTTATGGATTATTGCTTAAAGCCGATTCTAACATGTGGCATATAGGGATTTCGACAGCTTCTAAGGCAGGTGGTGGTTTTCGGGATTTAGATCCGCAAGGTAAGGTAGTAATGGTATTCAGCCATAGGCCATTTTGGGTATATAATGTTAGCCGAATCTAACTATGGATATTTAAGGGCAGTCGACAGTGGTATACAAGGATTTTGGGATTTCAAATCGCAAGGTAAGCACTTATGTACATTCAGCCAAGGCCATATTGGTGTTTTAAGATCTATTCCTTATTTGTTCAAAAGCCGGAACTAACCAAGTTAAGTGATTTAGCATTGGCCGATTGGAGGGTAGGAAGATCACAAAGTTTTCAGGATTTGAGGAGTACTCAAATCGGCAAGCAAGGTAAGCTTTCGGTTATGGATTTGGATAGTTAGTCGAATAGGCTTTTTCTAACATGTTGAGGGTGGCCGAATATAGGAACTAAGGATTTAGGATGCTAGACCAGGTTTTCGGGATTTTCAATAAAGCGATAAGTATATCAGGTGTGTACCCCACACTAAGCTTTAATTAATTTATGATTATGCCTTAATATATGTGTTAATAAAAATATGTGTGAGGTGGCTAAAAGTACCATACAATGGTACGAAATACTCAGGTACGTTTTCCTACTCCTACTATGAGTATGTTGTGATAAATATCTGTTATGGCACATAAGTGCAACTATAAGAATGTGAATAAAGCATAAGGCATGATATTGCATGTTTTGTATGACATGGGGCATATGGGTGATATGTAAAGGGGAAGTGAATTGGTGATTTAACACCCCAATATCTGAATGTGGTGACTTATGTCACAATATCTGAATGTGGTGACTTATGTCACAATATCCAAATGTGGTGACTTATGTCACAATATATGAATGTGGTGACTTATGTAACGAATATATATCTAGTGGCTATGCCACAAATTTTATAAGGGCAATGAGCATGTCGACTGTAGCGACTGCCTTCGATGGTGTGTAGCGGATGGAGGGTTGACTTAGTAGTCCCCACGGTGTGATGGTTGGTACGGGTGATGTGTAGCGGATGGTTATATAGGTTTGGGTTCGGGTTTGCATTATTAATTGTATAGATGTTACTATGTATGATTTGATATGCCTGAGTTAATTGAGTTCTGTGTTGGTTGTACACATTGAGTTTGTTTGACTCACCCCTTGTGGGACTATTTTCAGGTGACACTCAGTAATGGACCAGGTCAGCAGGAGCTCTGTGGTGGCCATGCAAAGCTCAGAGACTGTTTTATTTTTATTAGTTCTATTTCTATTTAAGTTTTGAATTATTTCAGGTTTTTATTTAATGTAATAAGGCCAAAGTATTAAATCGTTTATGCATGCTTTTAAATTACTTAGTATGATACGATTATTATCGGATTAAAGTTAAAAGTCAAAATTTTTTTAAGTATTAATTATAAATGGTTTGGACACCTAATCAACACGATTTTAAAATTTGAACCCAACCCAAATCAACTATTTTCAAAAACACACAAGTTTTTGGCGAAGCCCAAATAAGATTCGAATGGTTTTTCTCTAGAAGGATGCCAGATCCGGTCAGGGCTTGTGGGCCGGGTTTGGGGTGTTTCACAAGTAAAATAAAGAGAAGGAAACTAAGAAGAAAACTGAAATTGAAAGAGAAGACTAATGGACTGAGGAGTCCTTATTGATAGATGGTTAATAAACCGTAAAAGTAACATATTTTAGACCCACATTTAGTATGCTTTTGGATGATTTAGCCCTTAAGTTGTATAAAAAGGTGCTTTTAATCCTTTCTTTTCATGTTTATACCCAGGAAAGCACCCAAGAACAAAAAGAACAAGAAACGGGCTGAAAACGGGCCAATTTGGGCCAAAAAGGAAATCGACACGGCCTGGATATCAAGCCACATGGCCGTGCATCGTCAAAATACTTCACATGGCTTGACCCCCAATTTACACGGCCGTGACTCAAATAATAGAATCAAAACATGGCCCAACCACGATTTACACGGGCGTGTACCATGGCCGTTGTAACACCCCAAACCCGGCCCATGCGTTCTGATCGAATCTAGCATGTTATCGAACACATAACATTTTATCGCATTTTGAAAACGCAAGTTAAATTAATTAAATTTGAATAAAGGAGAGACTTTTTGAAAATAAACCTCTTTGTATTTTTATTATTAAGTATAAATAAACCTTATCATAAAATTCATAAGTTGCTTAACATTAATAACTGCTGAGTTGATTGAAAGCTAGGGGCCTTATTACATAAATATTCTCGAAAAAAACAATGAAATAAAATAAACTTTAAGAAATCCCTAAAGAAATTAACTTGTAGAAATAGAACTTGATGGCCCCTCGAGTCCGTCTCGGCTTTTATGTCTACGATCTACTGTTCATCTGGAAGAGTAGAGAAAAGGAAAGCGTGAGTCACAAAGACTCGGTGTATAAATCTCAAAACACACATCGACTGAGCCCACAAACACATTATGGGCCCTGGCCCATACAGGAAGGCATCAATCATAATCACATAATAGACAATAAAGAATGAATAACCCAACCCATCCTAGGTTTCCATCCTCTACACACCAACTCATACCAACCATCACACCTTGGGGATTTCTAAAATCAATCCTCCATCCAATACACACCAAAACGACAGCCGTACTGCCTATTCCTATTAAGTAGGAATTATTAAACGTGGCATAGCCACCGATCACAATGTGACCTGGCATTTATATTTGTGGGTTTTCTCTGGCGATCAACTGCGTGACCTATCATGCACCTCCCTTCATCATATCAATATCCCATCCCATGCATACACACATAAAGAAAATATCATGCGTCATATATATTTTTCGATACACATAGGGATTTCTATGTTTACGCACTGCATCCTTGCCTAGCCCTTTAGGGTTCCATTCATTGCTTATCTGACCTTATTCGACTTTTAGCCCATAACATACATAAATAGATTTACATCTGAGTTAATTGGTAGTGTGTTAGAGATCTACACACGATTACCAATAAAATGAGGCTTTCTATATCGACGCTATCCTTAGTCGACACAACTACTATCTGCCTAAGGTATTGTTCAGAAGCTGGTCCACAACCAATTGGCCAATCTCGAACAGCAGATACTGCTCATTTCTTAAACTTAAGGATTCTTTCTTTTGCCTGATCCATATTTAATCCATCAAATCCCTATCAGAGCTACTATCACAATATTTAATCGTTAATCCTCCTTTTAGAGTTAAGATCATATATATATTGAATGAATCTAATAAAAATCTAGGTATAATCTTCTTACCTTAAAATCCCAAAATTAGAGACTTATGATTTTTGGCTTTTAGATCTAGTCGACTAAGCCTCCTTCAAATCCCGAATTGTCGCCCATCATTAAACCATTAACTATTAGCTTTCGGCTTTTGCCTTTCAAAAATGGATTATGAGAACTAATCAAAATTCGACTCTTACCTTAGCTTAGGAGATTCGGCTATCACTAGGGAGAGGATTTGGTAATGCTAATGGAAGATTTAAATGCCGAAAGTGTAGAACAATTTCTCAAATAGGATGAATAAAAGAAAAAAAGCGATGGATGCTTCGGCTTTCTAGAGAAATCGGCACAAGGGAAAAGAAAATGGGGAAAAGTTTCGGCTTTTAAAGAAATTAAAGAAAGAAATTTGGAGAAAAGAAGCTAGGGAATTTCGGAACAAAAGGGAGAGGATTTAATGTCAGAAACAAGGAGCTAGCCCCCTCTATTTATAGGAAATTCGGCAACCCTTTGCCATATAGTAGCTGGTTTCTTTACTCCTCTCAGTGATGGATTCTTGACCATCACTCTCTTGGTAGATAAATTCCTAACTTTTCTCCTTTATCTCAATCTACTAGCTCATCTAAAAGAGACTTAATTATCTCTAACTCTTCCCTCTTTTATCAAGATATTATCCACATATTTTAATCATTAAAATCCTAAATCTTAGCCTTTATCTGCTTATTATCCACATAAAATAAATTCCTAAATAATAGCCTTGTTGCCATCCACTCCACCTAATCCTAATGCCCAAAATTTAGCTAACTTAAATTAAAAGAATTGCGCTCCATAAAACTTAAATTTGGGCCCCTTACTCCTTGTGTGTGGCATCACCCTTGCTCCATTTTAAGTGTCGAAAATTGGCCTGAAAACATGGGCTCCTTACGACCCAAGACTTGTTCCTTTTTAATTATTAATGATGTCACCTTAAAATAATTTAATATGGGCCTTTACCTAATTCTAAGCCCGAATTTAAACCCCTATCACTTAAATTAACAAATTAAACATATCCCCACACTAAATGCATAGGCCCATAAATTTAGGATGTTACAGCCGTGTCCCTGCCGCGGGAGTGAGCAATTTCCCTCAGATTTGGATACTTTGAGGTAAAAAAACACATTAAAAAGCCTATTCAAACACTGAGTAGGAAGTAAACTTGAATTGGGACACATAGAGGCCAAGTAAAGCATTCTAAAAGTCTATATAAACACCCTAAGTGTAACCTAAAAAGGGGCGTTAGGCAGGTGAGCTAGGCCAAAGAGCCGAAGCCAGAGTAGCTCAATTCAGGGAATTACTCGAAGATAGCCAGTGATCCATCTCAAGGAGCCGAAATTCTACTCAAGACGGCGGATTTCTCCTTCAATTCCTCCAGGGGGTTTTAGGGATTTCTTATGTTTTGTTTTATCTTTTCTCTTGAGATGTTTTCTTTATTTGTTATGAACTAAACCCTTCAAATACCTGCAGGGGATGAAACCTAGATGAATCTTGTTATTGATTTCTGAATTATATGATAAATACTTAGTTTGTTCTTAATTATGCATGCTTAATCCAAATCTGATGTGCTTAGGTGGAGGAGGAATAGAGCCTACTTAAGAGTAGATCTAGCATAATTAAGCGGAGTTGATCGCACGCCTAGAGATAGGGTAACGAGATTTTGTCGGATTAGGGTGAAACCTAATATGGGAGTCCATAGATCGATTTACTGCTGTTCTAGGGGGTTATTATAAGAGAACGAGAGTTCTACTAATTAACCTAGGGTTAGACGTTATTCGCCTCGAGAGAGGGTTTAATATACGTTAGGGAGTCTTACAGATCAAACTAAGTGAATAAATCATATGGTTCAGTGTTAAGTAACAAGTGAAGTCTAGGTGGATTCTTCCTGAGGGTATCGTTGTGATCAATTGAGTTTTCTTCAAGTTATTTTCCAAGTGGTACTTTTTTCTTTGTGTCTTTAGCTTAGTAGTCGTTAAATTAGATTAAATCAACCAATCACTCCATATTTTAGGCTAAATAATAAAAAAGAAAGTGAGTATTAGTACTTTTAGTATCTTTGGGTTTGACAATCTGGTCTTGCCTAAGCTATACTACTGTTCGATAGGTACACTTGCCTATAATCGTTGTCAGAGTTAGTTTCCAGGTTTGATCATATTCTTTATAAATTTTAAAGCTCGATTTCAAATGATCAAGTTTTTGGTATTTATTGTCGAGAACTAAAATATTAAGAAAGCTCTATTTTTATTACTTTAGCAATTATTTTTATTTTTTTATTTCACAATTTATTTTATTGTATTGTTTTTGCTAATTTTATTTATTCCTTTTTCCTAGCAGGTACCTCTAGTTTATGACTAGAAGGAACCGAACAGGACCTCTAATATACGATAGTGATATTGAAGTTACCACTCGTAGGAATCACAAAAGAAATTAGGCGAGCCCTAAATTAAACAGAAGAAAAGCGAGAAGGAAGATCCAATCCTACTGAAGGGATGGATGAGAATAATCCACCATGAGATGTGGAAGAAAAAAATGTTCCCCGTACTATGTATGATTATGCTAAACCTCATTTAACAGGAGCTAAATCTAGTATTGTTAGGCCTGCTATAGCTGCTAATAATTTTGAATTAAAGCCTAACACAATACAAATGATTCAACAATTTGTTCAATTTGATGGTTTGCAGGACGAAGACCCGAACACTCATATAGCTAATTTTTTAGAGTTCTATGATACTTTCAAAATAAATGGCATTTCTGATGATGCCATTCATCTTCGGTTATTTCCCTTTTCATTAAGAAATAAAGCCAAACAGTGGTTGTACTCGTTACCTCGAGGGTCAATCACTATATGGGATCAAATGATCAAAAATTTTTTATTAAAATATTTCCCACCGGCCAAAACGGACAAATTACGAAATGATATCTCTTCTTTTGTGCAGATGGATTTAGAGACATTATACGACGCATGGGAGAGATACAAGGATCTCTTGAGAGGGTGTCCACACCATGGTCTACCCTTGTGGCTAATAGTCCAAACTTTCTATAATGGTATAAACCCCTCAACGAGGCAACTAATCGATTCAGCCGCCGGTGGAACCCTGAACAACGAAACTCCTGAAGTAGCCTACGAGTTGATTGAAGAGATGTCACTGAATAACTATCAATGGCAAGTTACAAGGACGAAACCGAAAAAATCAGCCAGAGTTTACAACATCAATGCAGTAACCATGCTATCAAAATAGGTAGAATTGATGAATAAAAAGATTGATAGTTTGTGTTCTTCGCAGGTACATCCAGTCATGCAGTGCAATGCAAGTGGAACTATGGCGAATCCTGAGTACCCACCCTACCAACCGGCGCAAAAAGCGAACAGGTGAACTATATAGGTAATAATTTTAGATCTAATAATAATCCTTATAGTAATACTTGCAATCCAGTTGAAGAAACCACCCAAATTTTTCGTGGGGAGGTCAAGGAAATCAAAGACAACAACCTCCTCCAAATTTCCAAAATCAGCCAACCCTCAAAGAGATGCTGACAAAATTCATGACGGACACAGAAAACCATTTGAAAAATACTGAGAGAACACTTAAAGATCAACAATCGATAGTTGAGAAACTTACTGAGTCATTCGAAGAGTTCACTAAGTCAATTGGACTCCTTACTGAGATGGTCTATGAAATACGGACAGAGATTTTTTCTAAAGAAATCGGACAGGTAAAAGTGGTTACACTAAGAAGTGGAAAAGAATTAGTTGAACCAAGGAAACAAATATCCCCACACGAAAACAACAAAGCAAGAGATAAGGGAGTTGAGGATGTGACTCCAGTACGCAAAGAAAGTAAACCACCAATCCCATATCCAGCAAAGTTAAAGAAGGAATGATTAGATGCCAAATATGGTAAGTTTCTTGAACTTTTTAAACAAATATATATTAACTTACCTTTTGTTGAAGCTATTTCATAGATGCCGAAGTATGCAAAATTCTTGAAGGAACTCCTAACGAATAAAATGAAGCTTGATGAAGTATCGACGGTAGAACTTAATGAAGAATGCTCAGCCATCCTCCAAAACAAGTTACCAACCAAATTAAAAGACCCAGGAACTTTTACTATTCCTTTTTTAATTGGTAGCTTAAATATTAAGAAAGCATTAGCTGATCTAGGTGCCAGTATTAATTTAATGCCTTACAAAATTTTTAAATAATTAGATCTTGGGGAACTAAAACCCACTAGGATGAGTATTCAATTAGCCGATAGATCCATTAAATATCTAGAGGAGTTATCGAAGATGTCTTGGTGAGAATTGATAAATTTATTTTCCCTGTCGATTTTGTTGTGCTAGATATAGACGAAGACATTAACGTTCCATTGATTTTAGGGCATCCTTTTTTAGCCACTGTTAGAGCTGTTATTAATGTAGGTGACAGTAAACTTGTATTAAGGATAGGTGATGAAGAAATTATTTTTCAAATTTATGATGCCATGCGATATTCTAAAGAGCAAGATGATTCCTGTTATTTTATTGATACTACTGATTATATCATTCAAAATAAATTACAGGAAATAATACATGACGACATGATGGAACTGTGCCTGACTCAAGAAGAGGGGAAGAAGATGAAGGCGATGAGATGAATTTGAATACCCCGTCATTTAGACAAATGAAAGAAGAAATCATTGAAAACAATGACAAAATAAAACAGAAATCCTTCATTGATAAGCCACCCAGTCTGGAATTGAAACAGTTGCCAAAACACTTAGAATATGCATTCCTCGGGGACAATTCCACACTACCGATAATTATCTCTTTAGAACTAGAACCCAAGGAAAAAGAGGAGTTGATGAAGGAACTAAGAGAGCATAAAAAAGCCATAGCTTGAAAAATCTCTGACATCAAAGGTATAAGCCCCTTGTTCTGCACCCACAAAATTTTAATGGAAGAAGAATACAAGCCGTGTGTGCAGCCCCAGGGATGACTAAACCTAAATATGAAAGAAGTGGTCAAGGCCGCAGTAATTAAACTTCTAGATGCAAGAATTATTTATCCTATTTCTGACAACACTTGGGTAAGTCCTGTGCAGGTAGTTCTAAAGAAAGGAGGTATGACGGTAGTGCCTAATGAAAAAAATGAATTAATCCCCACAAGAACAGTTACAGGTTGGAGATTCTGTATAGACTATAGGAAGCTCAACGATGCCACCAGAAAAGATCACTTTCCTCTACCCTTCATAGATCAAATGCTAGAAAGACTATTCGGGCATATGTACTACTGTTTCTTGGACGGACTCTCGGCTACTCCCAAATCCCCATAGCTCCTGAAGATCAAGGAAAATAACATTTACATGCCCATACGGTATGTTTTCTTATCATAGAATGCCTTTTGGATTATGTAATGCTCATGCTACTTTTCAGCGTTGCATGTTGGCAATTTTTGAAGAACTCGTGGAAGACATTATGGAGGTATTTATGGATGATTTCTCGATATTTGGTAATTCTTTCCATATTTGCCTTAAAAATTTAAAACAAGTTTTCATGAGGTGTGAGGAAACAAACCTTGTTTTGAATTGGGAAAAATGTCACTTTATGGTTAGAGAAGGGATTGTATTAGGACATAAGATTTCTAGTAAAGGGATTGAGGTAGATAAAGCAAAGGTTGAAACCATAGAAAAATTACCTCCCCTTAGCTCAGTTAAGGTTATTAGAAGCTTTTTAGGACATGCAGGGTTCTATAGAAGATTTATTAAGGATTTCTCTAAAATAGCTAAGCCTTTGACAAAATTACTAGAAAAAGATGTTCCTTTCAATTTCAATCAGGAATGCTTAGATGCATTTAATGTCCTTAAGGATAAATTAATAAATGCTCCGATTATAATTGCACCTGATTGGAACTTACCCTTTGAACTAATATGTGATGCAAGTGATTTTACAGTAGGTGTAGTTTTGGGACAACGAAGAGACAAGCATTTTCAGCCAATTTACTACGCTAGCAGAACATTAACACCCACACAAGAAAATTACACCACCACAGAGAAAGAATTGCTAGCTGTAGTTTTTGCTTTTGACAAATTTAGGTAGTATCTAATATTGTCTAAAGTTGTCATTTACACTGGCCATTCAACTCTTCGTTATCTTTTAAACAAACCTGATGCAAAACCTTGACTCATGCGATAGATTTTACTCTTACAAGAATTTGACTTGGAAATACAAGATAAGAAGGGAGCTGAGAATCTTGCGGCAGATCACCTATCCAGACTTGCAAATCCATATATCAGAGAACTCGATAAAAATGAGATAAACAATTCATTTCTCGAAGAACAACTCTTTTCTGTAACACATTCTGAGGTACCATGGTTTGCAAATATTGCAAATTATTTAGCAGCTAACATCTTGCCAAAAAGATTAACACATCACCAAAAGAAGCGATTCTTTGTTAATGTGAAAAACTATTTTTGGGAAGATCCTTTCTTTTGCATATGTGCAGATCAGGTAATTCGAAGATGCATTACAAAGACAGAAGCAAACAAAATCTTGGAACACTGCCATTCAAAACCCTCAGAAGGACACTACAGTGGCATTAAGACAGCACACAAAATACTCGAATCAGGTTTTTATTGGCCCACTCTATTTAAAGATGCCAATAGGTATGTTACCTTGTGTGATAAATGCCAAAGAACAGGTAATATTTCTAAGCGTGATGAGATGCCTCAAACATATATGTTATCATGTGAATTATTTGATGTATGGGGTATTGATTTTATGGGACCATTCCCTAGTTCATTTGGAAATAAATACATCTTAATGGCAGTTGATTACATGTCAAAATGGGTAGAAGCGGCATCCCCATACAAACTGGTATATAGGAAAAGCTGTCATCTACCATTCGAGTTAGAACACAAAGCTTTTTGGGTAATAAAATTTTTTAATTTTGATCTTAAAGCTGTAGAAAAGAAAAGAATGATGCAGATAAACAAGTTAGACGAATGGAGAGCTGAGGCCTACGAGAACTCAAAATTATAAAAAGAGGCAACAAAGCGACGCCACGATTCTTGTCTAAAGAGGACGAAACAATTTGAAGTAGGAGACTTGGTCCTACTATACAACTCAAGGCTCAAATTATTTCCTGGGAAGCTAAAATCACGATGGTCATGCCCATTCATGATCAAAATAATTTTCCTATATGGGACAATCGAGGTAACTCACTCCACTGAGGGCACATTCAAGGTAAATGGTCACTAACTCAAAATTTATAATGGTGCAGATTTTGGAGATATGAGAGAGGAGCTTCTGCTCATGAACCTTCTTTTAGAACCAAATATAGGGAAAGTCTAGCTTAAGACTTTAAACTAGCGCTTCTCGAGAGGCAACCCGAGCACTAACTTTCCTAACATCATACTTTTAATTGTTCAACGTCTAACTAATCTAATAAAATGCAGGTTTTAGACCACACAGCCTTATACACGGGCATGCCCGTGGCCGTGTGGAAACCAAGAGACAAACCACGGGCGAGCCAATAGCCATGTACGACAAAGAAGAATTTATTTTCCAACACGGCCTGTGATAAAAAGACCACGCCCGTGCCGACTACCCGTGTTAGGTTACTGACTTATTGAGCACGGGCAAGACACGGCCGTGCCCGCCAACCGTGTAAGGCTACTGACTTATCGAGCATGGGTGAGACAAGCTCGTGCCAGATGACTATGTGGAGATACTGACTTGCCACATACTGGCGTGCCCATTGACCGACGGCCGTGCCAATAACACCTGAACGCACCTAAATCTTAAACTCGTGAAAAGCACAGGCTATTTAAAATCCACACGGGCATGCCAACCACTCATGCTTTCCCCCCTTCTATTTAAATTCAATCACTCACCCCCTTCACATAAACCCTAATCAGATTTTTTAGCCCCTCTCCTCCCTAATCTAGCGACACCAACATCCTCAATCATCCCAAAACTCCTCACCTTGCCCTTCCCTCCAAAAACCACACAAAACTATCCGCACACCCTCAACACCGCCGTGCTGCAGTAGACCACGCCCTCTCCATAGCCATGTACCGAAAAAAATCACCATAGCATAGCTGTGCTCCGCCCATGTTCGACTGATTTACACCACCACAACCTCTGGTTCCCTTCCTTATTTCAATTTCTTGACTTAAAGCTTGACAAATCTGATGTTACCTTGCATTATTTTTATTTTAGTTTAGTATTAACATGATTATACTTAGGAAATTATCTCAAAAATTTATGAATACTTAATATTTAGGCTTGATGGATTATTTGCTATTTATTGATTGATGAATTTCCTATTGATATTTAGGAATAAAATCTCGCATTTTAGAACTAATACATTTCTTTGTTTGAAATAATCTCTGCTAATTTCTAATGATTAACATGCTTAGGATTCTAACTCTTCAAATTTTACTTGATTTAATATAGAATATTTTGGCTTTATGATTGTGAAAACTGGATCAAAAGAACTTGCTTTATATTTGATTACCGATTTCAGGTACAATGTCGTCGTCTCGACCAAAATGATCCACAGCCAACCCAAGCAAGAAAAGAAAGGGGTCAGGATCATCCTCAGTAAATGCTTCTTCCGAGTTAAGACTCCCATTCCTCCGATTTTCTCAAGTAGCTCAGGAAGAGCGATACAAGGCCATACGGGATAGACCCCTTGGCATCGGTAGGTGCATCGATTGGGATGCACTGGAACAAGTCAAGCTCACAACTGATATTCGAGCCCTCATCTCGACCGACCTGTGGGAACAATTTTTCTCAATCTACTAGCCCACATACTTGGAGCTCAGACTAGAGTTCTGCACCACCTTCACCTTGTAGGCAGTAATAGCACAGTTCGATGACTCGGGTACAATCCAATTCCATTTAGGGGGCACGGTACATCGGCTAAGCGTACCACAATTCGGCTTGGCACTCGAACTCTACATGCCAGAATTTATAGAAGAAAACCCACTATCTGACTTAGACCGGCAGCTCCACTGCTGGCTCAGCTTACATCCCATCACTGGCATCTATGATCCCAGCCGCTTCAAGGTGATAGCTCTTAACCCAGCCTTGAGGTACATTCACGCCATTCTCGCTCATACCATTACAAGTCATCGTGAGAGCACCGGCGTGGTAAATCGACACGATGTATACTACTTATTTTGCATTTCGGAAGGACACATGTTCGACCTTACATACTTTATTGCTGGAGCAATGCATCATCAAACAGAGGCATATAGAAAGGGAATTCTATCAATGGGCCCATTTATAACACGGTTGGCTCGACACTTCGGCCTCCTTAACACTGACGACCAGAGATCCTCCCTAACAATGATTGGGCAAATGGCACCTCAGGCATCCAGACGATGCTACACATGAGGATGATTAAACATCGTCGAGGGACTGACCCCCTTCAATTCCGCTTAGTGACACCTACAGATGAGGGGGAGCCCGAGGACATTACTGATGATGTTCCACCACCATCACAAAAGGCACCGATTCCAAGCCAGCGGCCATCCCATGGAGCAACCTCATGGGCGGATATCTCTGCACGCCTCGACCAGTTCGAGCAGTACTTCATTGACAACACTCGACATTTTGATGGGATAGAGGCCACTCTCCAACAAATATGCCAGCACCTCTATATCTCATCACCAGCACCATCACAGGACCCAGCTGATGATGAGGACATTTGAGTCCTTTTGACTATCTACATTTTATTTTCTTATTTTTAGTTCTATTCCATTTTTATTTTCTTTCTTTCTTTCCTTTATTTTAATTTTCTATATTTTTCGTAATTTGAAACTTTTCTTCATTGCAAAATTTTATGATTAACATTGCTTATCTAATCTTCGAGTATGCCTAACATTTATTTATTTACGCCTCCGAAATATCTAACTGATGGCTTCGTAGTTCCAATCACACACTCCACATACACGAACAAATCACTAGGAGTAATTCACCACTACATAAGTCATCTTCAATCATGACCTCGGCAAACTCCCAAAGTCATCCAAAATTTAGGAAGTGTTACTTCTCCCCTTCTCTTTTGATTATTTTATTACATAATTGTTTATCTATCTTTGTACATTGAGGGCAATGTACATCTTAAGTGTGGGGGAGGGGGTAAAAGTACCTAACTTTTTTCATTATTCTAAAATCCTGAATTTTAGTCTTGTCCCTAAGAAATTTTCTCATATTATTAATTAGGGTGAAATTTCGGATGATTTATGATTTTTATTGATATGTTTTTGAGTAAGTCATTGATAATTGTGCATTAATGATTCTAGGATTGTTGAACTGAATTTGAATATTACGTTGAAGTTTGGAATTTACAGGATTGATGTCAAATACCCATAATTTTTGTGAGATTTGAACCTTATAGAGCATATATTCTTTTTCATGCTCACTTTATTAATTATAAGTGTGTCAACACTGAATTGTTATTCTAAAACTTGCCGAGATTATACATATCGAGACCATATTAATGATTTGATATACTGAGATGATAAAGGCACCTAGGTTTTAACCCATTCACTCCACTAAAAAGCCTACCTTCACAAATTAACCCTTAGTGAACCCATTTGATCCTAACGACCTTGTTTTATTGAACTACCCGCTTAATATTAACCTAAAATCTTTTGTATTTGTTATCACCATTCTTTTTGGCTACCCTTCTATCAAGAATTGATTTGATCAGTTACCAAATCAGTTTATTTCAGTTGATAAAGTTCTTTCTTTATTATGTATTTACTTTAGTTTGTTCTTAAAAAAACCAAAGCATATTCAAGCATTAGTATATGATTAAAGGAGCTTATGTGTTTAAATTCTAATTGTTGAAGAAGAGCTCGTATTAAAGTATTATCAATAGTAGTATTACTAGTTTCAAAGCAATCATTTATCTTCTAGTTCATTATTCTTGTTAGGTAATTGGTTAGGGCAATCTCGATTTCAAACTTTCTAATTCAGCCTTTATCCACACCTTTAACCTAAGCCCCATTACAACCCTGTCAAAAGACCTTTTGATTTTTGTATCATCTCATATTATAGTGGTGGAGATTTGATTTTCAGGCAAGCCTATGGGATTAACTTTTCAGGTTCTACTTTTGAGTGCATTAATTGTGAACCTTAAACACTTTTGAGTGGTTTGAGTGAATCTTTAGTGAGGATGTCAATCCTTGTCAGTTTTGAATCAAAGGTAATTATTTAGATAAGGGGAGACACCTATGTTTTTCGTGCTACAAATATATGACTTAGAATTGTTTGAATCTTTATGAGTCTTTGAGTTAAATTATCTATGTATGAATTATCTATGAATTATGATGAGGCATTGTTGATAGGAATTATGAATTTTGGAAAGTTCGTTTTAATTGTAAGTTGAGAATTTTGCTTGAGGACAAGCAAAAGTTTAAGTGTGGGGCTATTTGATAAACTACAAAAGTAACATATTTTAGACCCACATTTAGTATGCTTTTAGATGATTTGTCCCTTAATTTGTGTAAAAAGGTGCTTTTAATCCTTTATTTTCATGTTTATACCTAGGAAAGCACCCGAGAACGAAAAGAATAAGAAATAGGCTTAAAATGGGCCAATTTGGGCCAAAGAGGAAATCAACACAGCCTGGACATCAAGCCACATGGTCGTGCATCGTCAAAATACTTCACACGGCCTGACCCTCGATTTACACAGTCGTGCATCAAACAACAGAATCGAAATACGACCCAACCACGATTTACACGAATGTGTACCATGGCCGTGCCCCTGCCACAGGAGAGAGCAATTTCCCTCGAATTTGGATACTTTGAGGCAAAAAAACACATTACAAAGCCTATTCAAACACCGAGTAGGAAGTATACTTGAATTGGGACACGTAGAGGCCAAGTAAAGTATTCTAATAGTCTATATAAACACCCTAAGTGTAACCTGAAAGGGGGCATTAGGCGGGTGAGCTAGGCCAAAGAGCCAAAGCCAGAGCAGTTCAATTTAGGGAATTACTCGAAGATAGCCAGTGATCCATCTCAAAGAGCCAAAATTCTACTCAATACGGCAGATTTCTCCTTCAATTCCTCCAACGGGTTTTAGGGATTTCTTATGTTTTGCCTTATTTTTTCTCTTGAGATGTTTTCTTTATTTGTTATGAACTAAACCCTTCAGATACCTGAAGGGGATGAAACTAGATGAATCTTGTTATTGATTTCTGAATTATATGCTAAATACATAGTTTGTTCTTAGTTATGCATACTTAATCCAAATCTGATGTGCTTAGATGGAGGAGGATAGACCCTGCTTAAGAGTGGATCTAGCATAATTAAGTGGAGTTGATCGCACGCCTAGAGATAAGGTGACGAGATTTTGCTGGATTAGGGTGAAACCTAATATGGGAGTCCATAGATCGATTTACTGCTATTCTAGGGGGTTATTATAAGAGAACGAGAGTTCCACTAATTAACCAAGGGTTAGACGTTGTTCTCCAAGAGAAAGGGTTTAATATACATGAGGGAGTCTTACGGATCAAACTAAGTGAATAAATCATATGGTTCAGTGTTAAGTAACAAGTGAAATCTAGGTGGATTCTTCCTGAGGGTATCGTCATGATCAATTGAGTTTTCTTCAAGTTATTTTCCAAGTCGTTCTTTTTGTCTTTGTGCCTTTAGCTTAGTAATCGTTAAATTAGATTAAATCAACCAATCACTCCATATTTTAGGCTAAATAATAAAAAGAAAGTGAGTATTAGTACTTTTAGTTCCTTTGGGTTTGACAATCCGGTCTTATCTAAGCTATACTACTGTTCGATAGGTACACTTGCCTATAATCGTTGTCAGAGTTAGTTTCCAGGTTTGATCATATTCTTTATAAATTTTAAAGCTCTGATTTCAGCGATCAATGGTTCGCAAGGTGGGGGTGATTTCTAAGGCTGTGGTACGTGATTCCCTAGTAGCCTTTAAAATCAAAAACAAAGAAACTAGAATAAAATAAACTAAATTAACCATAATATAGTCAAAGGGAAGGAAAATAAAAGAGATGACAAAAGAAAAATAAAACTGAAAAGGTTTCGTGGACCCTTGGCATGTTGAGTAACTGAAGGTGCCGGCATGAACTCAAGTGAATCGGTCTCTTTTGAAGAGATTATGGTTGGCCTCTTATGCTTCTTTGACATGATATAGCTTAAGGGTCTTAGAGAATTTGTAAGGAGAGGAGAGAAATCTGGTAGTGGGAAGGGAGAAGAGAGGTGGAAAGTAGAAGAATGGGGAGGGTGGGGTTGGTGTTTAAATAGGGGTTCAATTCTGGTACATTCCCACGCCTGTGTCCCGAGGGCATGTCATTTCACACAGTCGCTTCACACGTCCATGCATCTAGGAGTGTTGATTCTCCATGCCCGTTTTTTAGCAAGCCACGCCCGTTAGTGAAAAGTCAGTATGTTGGCACGGTTGGGTAGCACGGGCATGTCTAGCCTGTGTTTGGCAAGTCAGTGAAGTCCACGGCTGCGTGGCACAGCTGTGGTGTGGGGCATATCATTTTGCCCACGCCCATGTGTAGTTTTCCACGGCCGTGTATGAACTCTTAGTGTCGGCCATGGCTGCATCGCACGGCCGTGGTGCGGTAGTTGTGTCCGTGACTTTGAAATATTGATTCATTCTGACTCGTACCATCCCTGCCATATTAGTACGGCTATTCAAAGTACCCACACGGCCAAGACCACGGCCGTGTGGTCTGGGAATCTGCACTTTTGATTCATTAAGATTCTGGAGAAGGAGAAAAATAAAAATATAAAAGAAATAACCAAAAATAGAAATAAAGAGATAGTGTTAGTGCTCGGGTTGCATCCCGAGAAGCGCTTGTTTAAAAGTCTTAAGCTAGACTTTCCCTTCGTTTGTATAATCATGGTGGTTTGAAGGTTTGAACATCTTTCCCCATGCTGTCGATTTTATATTCATGATAAATTTTAAGTCGGGAAGCATTTACCTTAAGAGTGTCGAATATGGGATTACTTACCTCGACTGCTCGTATAGGAAGATATTTCATACCTCGAGAGGGATGTATGCATTTGAATTTAGGTTTGGTGTGGTGATGTGAGGATCTTCTTTATCTAACAGTACCTGATCTCTTATTTTGAAGTGATTTGATGTCCTTACGAGCTCATCTAGAAGTTTTTTCAATTTTTCTTTAAAGTAGGTCTTCCACTCTCTTAGTTTGTCGACCTCAAATCTTCGTTCCTCATATATTTCTTCTTTGTTGGGATGAGATTTATTATCCGGCTCAGGTTTGTAGCTTTGTGCTTTTTCCTGTGGTGAAATTTGAATAGAATTGTTATCAACTAAATTAACTTTCTCACCTTCATCATTCGATGTCCTGGCCGAGTCAAGAGCTTGTAATCTGATCGATTCATCACATACACTGAGTATAAGTTCTCCTACACCAACATCAATTTTAATTTTGGCAGTTGCTAAAAAAGGTCTTCCTAAAATTAAAGGAATCAAATTGTCCTCATCCATATCTAAGACAACAAAATCAACTGGAAAAACAAATTTCTCCATTTTTACGAGAACATCTTCAATAATACTCCTAGGAATTCTAACAATTTTATCAGCTAATTGTATACTCATCCTAGTTTGTTTGGGTTTCCCTAGACCTAGTTGTTTAAACATTTTATAAGGCATGACATTTATACTTGCCCTTAAATCAGCTAATGCATTATCAATGGTTATTCTACCAATTAAACATGGAATTGTAAAACTCCCTGGATCTTTTAACTTTTGTGGAAGTTTATTTTGCAACATTTCTGAGCATACTACGTTCAGTTCCACATGTGGTTCCTCGTCTAACTTACGCTTGTTTGTCAAGAGTTGTTTTAAAAATTTTCTCGAATCCGACATCTGTGACAGAGCTTCAAGAAGTGGTAAGTTAATATGTAATTTTTTTAAAACTTTAAGAAACTTATTGAACTGTTCCTCTATGTCGTCTCTCTTCAATGCTTCGGGATAAGGTATGCGAGGTTGATCCTCTGTAATTACCGGTTTTGGTTTTTCTTGTGTTACCTAAATTTTACCTTCTTCTACCTCATTTTCTTGACTTGAATTGGGTTCATCTAACCCTACATTTTTCTGAGCTATTTTGGCTTGGATTTGCTCCTTTGGGTTAATCTCGGTGTTGCTTGGTAGACGCCCTTGCGGTCGTTCGGACATTAACTTTACAAGTTGTCCAACTGACTTTGTAACTTCCCCGACTAACTTAGTAAGTTCCCCAACTTGGTTCTTGATCCCTTCCATTGATGTTTGTTGGCTTTTAAGTGTTGCCTCAGTGTCTTGGAGACGGTTTTCTGTGGCTGTCATGAATTTTGTCAACATCTCTTCGAGGTTGGGCTTCTTTTCCTGTGGGCAGAGCTAATTTTGGAAATTTGGGAGAGGTTGTTGTCTTTGATTTCCTTGATTTCCTTGACCTCCCCATGAAACTTTGGGTGGTTCCTCCAACCTGGATTATAGGTATTACTATAAGGATTATTATTAAATCTTAAATATTACCTATATAGTTCATCTGTTCACTTTCTGTGCCCAGTTGGTAGGGTGGGTACTCAGGATTCGCCACAGTTCCACTTGCGTCGCATTGCATTACTGGATGTACCTACGAAGGACACAAACTATCAAGCTTTTTATTCATCATCTTTACCTGTGTTGATAGCATGGTTACTGCATGGAGGTTGAAAACTCTGGCTGATTTTGTTGGTTTTGTCCTTTTAACTTGTCGCTGATAGTTGTTCAGCGAAATCTCTTCAATGAATTCGTAGGCTGCTGCAGGAGTTTTGTTATTTAGAGTTCCACCGGTGGTTGAATCTATTAGTTGTCTCATTGAGGGATTTACACCATTGTAAAAAGTTTAGACTTGTAGCCACAAAGGTAATTCGTGGTGTGGACACCTCCTCAAGAGATCTTTGTATCTCTCCCATGCGTCGTATAATGTCTCTAAATCCATCTACACAAAAGAAGAAATATCATTCCGTAATTTAGCCGTTTTGGCCGGTGGGAAATATTTTAATAAAAATTTCTCAGTCATTTGATCCCATGTGGTTATTGACCCTCGTGGTAACGAGTTTAACCATTGTTTAGCTTTATTCCTTAATGCAAAGGGAAATAACCGAAGTCGTATGGCATCGTCAGAAACACCATTTATTTTGAAGGAATCACATAACTCTATAAAATTAGCTATATGAGAATTCCGATCTTTGTCCTGGAAACCATCAAATTGAACAAATTGTTGAATCGTTTGTATAGTGTTAGGCTTTAATTCAAAATTATTAGCGACTATAAGAGCCTAACAATACTTGATTCTCGCTCCTTTTAAATGAGGTTTAGCATAATCATACATAATCTGTGAGCATTGTTCTCGCCACATCTCGTGGTGGATTATTTTCATCCATCCCTTTAGTAGGATTGGATTCGCCTTCTTGATAATTTAAGGCTACTTTGATTTCTCTGCGATTCCTACTGACGGTAGCCGATATCACTATCGTATATTAGAGGTCTGTCGGGTTCCTTCTAGTCATAAACTAGGGGTACCTACTAGGCAAAGAAAGAAATAAAATTAGCAAAAATAATAAAATAAAATAAATTGCAAAAAATAAAAATTAATGGCTAAAGTAATAAAAATAGAGTTTTCTTAATATTTTAATTCCCCGGCAATGGCGCCAAAAACTTGATCGTCTAGAATTGTCAAGTTTTAAAATTTATAAAGAGAATGATCGAACCTGGAAACTAACTCTGACAACGACTTAAGACAAGTACACTGATCGTGTCAAACATTCAAGTTTAATATTTATAAAGAATGATGGAACCTGTAGACTAACTATGACAACGATTGAGGCAAGTGCACCTATTGAACAATAGTATAGTTTAGGCAAGATTATTTTATCGAACCCAAAGGAACCTAAAAGTACTACTACTCACTTTCTTTCTATTATTTAGCCTAAAATATGGAGTGATTGGTTTATTAATCTAAAAACTACTGAAAAAAACTAAACTAGATGCAAAGACAAAAGAATGAAACTTTTGGGAAAAGACTGTGGAAAAACTTAGTTGATTTTAGACGATACCCTCAGGAAGAATCCACCTATGGCTTCTCTTTATATCTAACTTTTAATATATATGACTTCTTTACTTAGCTTGATCCGTAAGACTCCCTAACCTATATTAAACCCTCTCTCAAGGCGAATAACGTCTAACCTTAGGTTAATTAGTGGAATTCTCGTTCTCTTATAATAACCCCCTAAGGAAGCAGTAAATCGATTAATGGACTCCCATATTAGGTTTCACCCTAATCTGACAAAATCTCGTAACCCTATCTCTAGGCACTCGATCAACTCTACTTAATTATGTTAGATCTACTCTTAGGCAGGGTCTATTCCTCCTCCACCTAAGCACATCAGATTTGGATTAAGCAACATAATTAAGACAAACTAAGTACTTATCATGTAATTTAGAAATCAAATAACAAAATTCGTCATAGGTTTCATCCCCTTCAGGTATCTGAAGGGTTTAGTTCATTGTAATATCCGGATTTATGGCTTATGCATTAATACCAAATTGTATGAAGTAGCATGCCTATTTATGTTCTGAATTATGTTGCATGAATTTTGGAAACTTTAAGGTGTAGTAAATGCCTTAGAAATTATTCGATTTTAAGTTTAAAAGCGGGAGCTAAGCCTAAGAGGCCTTAAGAAAATTAGTAGGGGAAATAAGACACAAAAATGGGCTTGTTTAAGTGGCTTGGAGGTGCCACTTAGGGCCTCAGTAAGTAACGCCACAAGAAAAGGGGGAAGGGCCTAGGTTCGAATCACAAGGGAAGCAAAAAGGGAGCTTTTATTTTTCTACAAGAAGGAGAGGAAGTGGAAGGCATATGGACTCTGGAGGAAGGAAGTATAGATTGGGTTGGAAAGAGTTAAAGATTCGAGTAAGGTAGAGTGAAAAGGGGGATTGAATGGAGAGAGGGAGAGTTGGCCGGCCAAGGGACTCTCTTGGGTGGTATTTTCGGCCAAAAGGTAGAAGTGAGGCCATATTCATTCTTTTCTCTTTAGTTCTCTGCCAAATTCTCTAAGAAAATACCCTCTTCTCTTTTATTTTTTTTCCAAAGCCGAAATTCCTTGTGTTCTAGCCGAATCTCCATCATCCATCTTCTCCTTCTTCTTTTGAAAATTCACTCAAGCCGAATAAAATAATAACCCTAGCCGATTCTCCATCAAACCCCAAAAGCCGAAAACCTGTTGATCTCTATCTAAGTCTACATAATCGAATCTCTGTGGATCTAACAAAGAGCAGTCGACTTCTATCATAAGGGTAAGGATCAACTATCGATTCTTTTATTTATTTTCTTAAAGCCGAAATCAAGATTCTAATGCCCTTAATGTCTTTGGCCGAAACTATGAAGGATTCTTTCGGGATTTCCATAGTAGCCGACTTCTAGGGAGATCATTCGGGATTTCAGATCTAAGGTAAGTAAGGTGAAAGATTAGGCCGAAGGCCATGTATTCAAATATTGGAATAGGATCTGACATAGTGCTTGTAGGGATTTCGACAGAGAACAAGGACAAGGATATATTTCCGGGATTTAAGATTTATAAGGTAAGTGACTATGTACATTTGGCCAAGGCCATAATTGGTGTTTCAGATCTATTTCGTATTTATTCAAAAAGTCAAAACTAATCAAGTCCAGTGAACTAGTGTTAGCCGATTGCAAGGAAGAAGTATCACAGAATTTCGAGATTTGATTAGTAATCAAATCGGCAACAAGGTAAGATTTCGGTTACGTTAAACCTTCGAGATTTGATTATATAGCCGAATAGGCTTTTGCTAAAGTAATTAAGGTTGGCCGAATGTAGGAACTAAGGATCTAAAGCATTAGATCGGGTTTTGGGATTTCTGTGAATTCACTAAGTAAATCAGGTGTGTACCCCACACTAACTTTTATTAGATTTACGGCATAAATTTTATAAATGTGTTTATAATGATGTAAAATGTGGCCAAAGGTACCATGCAATGGTACAAAGTACTCAGGTACGTAACCCTAACTTTATGTTAATAAATGATATGAATATTTGAAATTTGGCACGTATGTGAATATTGATAAGAATGTGAAGTAAGGCATAAGGCATGATGTTGCTTGATTTGTAAGACATGGGGCATACGAGAAATTGTTTAAAGGGGAACTGATCTGGTGGTTTATACCACAATATCTGAATGTGGTGACTTATGTCACAAATAATTATCTGGTGGCTATGCCACAATATATATAAGGGCAATGAGCATGTCGACTGCAGCGACTACCTTCGATGATGTGTAGCGGATGGAGGGTCGACTTAGTAGTCCCCACGGTGTGATGGTTGGTATGGGTGATGTGTAGCGGATGGTTATCTAGGTTTGGGTTCAGGTTTGCATCATTGATTATCTGAGTTTTATATGTGTGATTTGACATGCCTAAATTGACTGAGAGTTTGTGTTTGGTGGTTACACATTGAGTCTGTTTGACTCACCCTATTATGGGATATTTTTCAGGTGACACTTAGTAATGGACCATGTCAGTAGGAGCTCAGTGGTGGCCATGCTTAGCTCAGAGATTATCTTATTTTCTATTAGTTTTTAATATTTAAGTTTTGAATTATTTCGGGTTTGGTTTGATGTAATAAGGCCATAAGTATTAAACAGTTTATGCATGCTTTTAATTATTTTAGTATGATACGATTTTTATTAATTTAAAGTTAAAGTCAATTTTTCTTAAATATAAATATTAATTGTTTTGACACCTAATCAACACCGTTTTTAATTTTGAACCCAACCCAAATCAATGGTTCTTCAAAAACACACAAGATTTTAGCAAAGTCCAAATAAGTTTTGAATGGTTTTTCTCTAGAAGCATACCAGATCCGGTCAGGGCTTGTGGGTCGGGTTTGGGGTGTTTCATTCATAACAAAATAAGAAAACATCTCAAGAGAAAAGATAAAACAAAACATAAGAAATCCCTAAAACCCCCTGAAGGAATTGAAGAGGAGATCCTCTATCTTTAATAGAACTCCGGCTTCTTGAGATGGATCAACTGGCTATCTTCGAGTAATTCCTTGAATAAAAGCTCTGGCAGAAAACTCTGCTTAAAAACTCCCCGTTTCAGCTTCTGCCGAACTTCCATTTTTAGTTGCTACCTCGAGTGTTTATATAGGCTTTGAGATGCTTTACTTGGCTCTTAAGTATCCTAATTCAAGTAGAATTCCTCCTAGGATGTTTAAGTAGACTTAGGAATGTGTTTCTTTGCCTCCAAGCATCCAAATCCGAGTGAAATTGCTCTTTCTCGCGGCAGGGGCACGACCATGGTACACGCCAGTGTAAATCATCTTCAGGCTGTGTCTCGATTCTGTCGATTGGGGCATGGCCGTGCAAATCGTGGCATGGCTGTGTGAAGTAATTTGACGATGCACGGCCATGTGCTTGAAGTCCAGGTCATGTCGATTTCTTGGGTTGGCCCAATTTGGTCCGTTTTAAGCCCGTTTTACGTTCTTTTTATCCTTAGGTTCTTTCTTGAGTATAAGACATGAAAAAAAGGATTAAGAGCACTTTTTACATAAATCAGGGATAAATCATCCAAAATCATACTAAATGTGGGATTAAAATATGTTACTTTTACGGTTTATCATGCACCTATCGAACAGTAGTATAGTTTAGGCAAGACCGAATTGTCGAAACCAAGGGAATTAAAAGTACTAATACTCACTTTCTTTCTATTATTTAGCCTAAATATGAAGTGATTGATTGATTAAACTAAAAGACAACTAATTTCTAAACTAAGACGCAAAGACAGAAAGAACAAATTGAAGAAATAACTTTTAGAAAAACTCAGTTGATTACGACGATACCCTAGAAGGAATCCACCTAGACTTCACTTGTTATCTAACTTGAACGGATGATTTATTCACTTAGCTTGATCCGTAAGACTCCTTAATTTATATTAAACCCTCTCTCGAGGCGAATAACGTCTAACCCTAGGTTGATTAATTGAAATCTCTTTCTAATTAAAACCCCAGAATCGCATTAACTTGATCTATGGACTCCATATTAGGTTTCACCTAATCAAGCAAAATCTTGTCACCCTATCTCTAAGTCGTGATCAACTCCACTTAATTATGCTAGATCTACTCTTAGCAGAGACTTTGCTCCACCACCTAAGCACATTCAAATTGAATCAATATTAGGAAATATTAACACAAGAATTGAGCACACATAATTAAGAACAAACTAAGTATTTATCATATAGTTCAAAAATAATAACAAGATTCATCTAGGTTTCATCCCCTTTAGGTATCTAAAGGTTTAGTTCATAATGATAAAATAAAACATCTCAAGAGAAAAGATAAAACAAAACATAAGAAATCCTAAAACCCACGAAGGAATTGAAGGAGATCTCTAGTCTTGAGTAGAATTTGACTTCTTGGATGGATCAACTGGCTATCTTCGAGTGATTCCCACGAATCTGGCCTTCTAGCACGGCTTCTTGGCCTAGTTGACTGCCTAACTGACCGCCCTCTTTCAGGTTTGGTAAACCGTAAAAGTAACATATTTTAACCCCATATTTAGCATGCTTTTGGATGATTTAGCCCTTTATTTATGTAAAAAGGTGCTATTAATCCTTTCTTTTCATAGTTTATACTTAGGAAAGCACTCGAGGATGAAAAGAATGAGAAACAGGCTTAAAATGGGCCAATTTGGGCCAAAGTGGAAATCGACACACCCTGGACTTCAAGCCACACGACCGTGTCTCGTCAATTTACTTCATACGGCCTGGACCATGATTTACACGGCCCTGCCTCAATCAACAGAATCGAAACATGGCCTGAAGTCGATATACATGGGCGTGTTCCATGGCCATGCCCTTGTCATGGAAAAGAGGAATTTTACTCGGAAAAGGATACTTAGAGAGAAAAAAACGCATTCCAAGAGCTTATATAAAGACCCTAAGTGTAACCTGAGAGAAGGCGATCAGTTAGGTAGTTAGCTAGGCCAAGAAACCGAGCCAGAAGGCCAGATTTGTGGGAATCACTCGAAGATAGCCAGTTGGTCCATCTCAAGAAGCCGGAATTCTACTCAAGATGGTGGATCTCTCATTCAATTCCTTTAGGGGGTTTTAGGGATTTCTTATGTTTTGTTTTATCTTTTCTCTTGAGATGTTTTATTTTATCATTATGAACTAAACCCTTTAGATACTTGAAGGGGATGAAACCTAGATAAATCTTGTTATTGTCTTCTAAATTATATGATAAATATTTGATTTGTTCTTAATTATGTGTGCTTAATTCTTGTGTTAATGTTTTCGGGATATTAATTCAAGTCAGATGTTCTTAGGTGGAGTGGCAAAAGTCCCTGCTTAAGAATAGATCTAGCATAATTAAGTGGAGTTGTTCACGCGCCTAGAGATAGGGTGACGAGATTTTTCTGGATTAAGGTGAAACCTAATATGGGAATCCATAGTTCAAATTACTGCTATTCTAGGGGGTTATTAAGTGAGAAAGATATTTTCGTTAATTAACCTAAGGTTAGACGTTATTCGCCTTGAGAGAGGGTTTAATATACGTTAGGGAGTCTTACGGATCAAGTTAAGTGAAAAAATCGTATGGTTCAGTGTTAGATAACAATTGAAGTCTAGGTGGATTCTTCCTAAAGGTATCATCATGATCAACTAAGTTTCTCTTCAAGTTATTTCCCAATTCATTCTTTTTGTCTTTGCGTCTTAGTTTAGTAATTAATTAGTTAAATTTAGATTTAATCAACCAAATCATTTAATATTTAGTTAAATTCTAGACGATCAAGTTTTTGGCGCCGTTGCCGGGGAACTAAAATATTAAGAAAGCTCTATTTCTATTACTTTAGCCATTATTTTTATTTTTATTTTCACAATTTATTTTATTATTTTATTCTTGCTAAATTTTCTTTCTTTTCCTAGCAGGTACCTCTAGTTTATGACTAGAAGGAACCCAACAGGATCGCTAGCATACGATAGTATATTGAAGCTACCCTCATAGGAATCACAGAGAAATCAAGCGAGCCTTAAATTACCAAGAAGAACAACAACAGGACAAATCCAATCCTACTGAAGGGATGGCCGAGAATAATCCACCACGAGATGTGGCAGAAAACAATGCTCGCGTACTATGTATGATTATGCTAAACCTCATTTAAGAGGAGTGGAATCTAGTATTGTTAGGCCTGCTATAGCTGCCAATAGTTTTGAATTAAAGCCTAATATTATACAAATGATTCAACAATTTGTTCAATTTGAAGGTTTGCAGGACGAAGACCCGAACACTCATATAGCTAATTTTTTAGAGTTCTGTGATACTTTCAAAATAAATGGCGTTTCTGATGATGCCATTCGTCTTCGGTTATTTCCCTTTTCATTAAGGAATAAAGCCAAACAGTGGTTGAACTCGTTACCACGAGGATCAATTATGACATGGGACCAGATGTCTGAAAAATTTTTATTAAAATATTTCCCATCGGCCAAAACGGCCAAATTACAGAATGATATTTCTTCTTTTGTGCAGATGGAGTTAGAGACATTATACGACGCATGGGAGAGATACAAGGATCTCTTGAGGAGATGTCCACACCACGGATTACCTTTATGGCTTCAAGTCCGAACTTTTTACAATGGTGTAAATCCCTCAATGAGGCAACTAATTACTTCAGCCGCCAGTGGAACCCTAAACAAAAAAACTCCTGAAGTAGCCTACGAGTTTATCGAATAGATGTCGCTAACAAATATCAGTGGCAAGTTACAAGGACAAGGCCAACAAAATCAGCCGAAATTTTCAACGTCGACTCAGTAACCATGCTGTCAAATCAGGTAGAGATGATGAATAAAAAACTTGACAATTTGTGTTCTTTGCAGGTAAATCCGGTAATACAGTGGCGAATCCTGAGTACCCAAACTACCAATCGGGCACGAAAAATGAACAAACAAATTATATATGTAATAATTTCAGATCTAATAATAATATTTATAGTAACACCTATAATCCAGGTTGGAGGAACCACCCAAATTTTTCGTGGGGAGGTCATGGAGGCCAACGATGCAACACCCTAAAAATCCGAGTATTGATATATTGCATGATTTGGTGTTTAGATTATGAAGGAAATTTTTCTTACTTTTATTTTCGTGTTTATTATAGTCCTAAAGAAGAGTATAGCATAATTTGGGTAAAGAATAAATTTTATATTTGAGAATTTATTGAAGAGAAGCAAGTGTCATTAATACTTAAGTTAATTTAAGTGTTAATAAGTGACACAAGATGAGTACATGGCATGGTGGTGTTGGCGCATGAATTAGTGCATGAGGGAAGAGGTTCGAATCCCTTAAATAGCATTTAGACAACTTTTATTTGCTCTTCTATGGTAAGTGTCGGCCAAGCTTATTTATGGTAAGTGTTGACCTTGTTATTTTTGGTTAGTATATCAAAGGAATAAGGTAAGAGTGAATTTAAGGTAGGGAATCAAGAAAATATGGAAAGATATGGAGACATAGGGCAAGTATCAAGGAAAGTGTTTTGGAAACAAATTCATGGTCATTTGACCAATGAATTTGGAAGGCAATATGGCTAGGGGGAGGTTGGCCGAATTTTGCTAGTAGCTTGGTAAGGGTTAGGAGTTTACTTTGGTCATTTTTAGTTTTTGTGCAAAGTTTTGCAACTTTTCTCTCAACCTCTTTTCCTTTAGCCGAATTTGATCCTTGGTAAGCCTTGATTATATTGACCAATTGGTCATTTTGCTTTTCACTTTAGTGTTCAATTTTGTGCCTTTCTCATAGTGTCGATTCTACCAATACAAAAGACCATTCTTTTCTTTTCTTCTCCCATTCTTTGAATATACACCTCTCCCAAAACTCATCTCTTTCTTCTTTCTCTTTTATTCTCTTTGAAAATTTAAACAACATCATCATCATTCTTCTCTCATCTTTTATTCTTGACACTTATAATTTCTCCATTATTTTCTCTCATGGCCGAATGTTGATGTACCCATAGCCGAATCATTTTTCTATTTCCTTTGGTCATATAGCCGAATCCTCTATCTTTCACAAACATCATTTTCAATCCTTTCTTTTCAACCGTGGACAAAAGGGTAAGAATTCTTTTTAGTTTCGTTTAGTTAGAAGTAGTCATGGCCGAATATTGATGGTGGTATGAAGGCTTTCTTAGATCGAAATAAACGTTCATTCTATTAACGTTTATTTATGTTATACTTTAGTGCGATAACGGAAGATCGGAAATCAAGTGGTCGTGAGTGACATAGAACGTTTGGATCGATTCTCCTTGTGGAACAAGAATATTTGTGGTAAGGAAATCTCGCCTTTAAGATCTTTAGAATTTTATTTCGATATATTATTAGGATTAACGATCTTTTGATATTGAAGATCATCAAAATAGGGAAGAAAAGGGCGGTGTTTAGTTATCGTAAAATGGGCGGATCCACTATTCCCCCTAAGTATAAACGAAGGGCGGTATCGGTAGTCCGAGATTTTCCACCGGGTTGCGGACCATCTACCAAAGGAAATCAATTATTCAAGTAGTAAGAACTCCGAGCCTTTGTGCGTTAGTGGATTCTCGTGAATAACGAATCGATAAACGAGGAGAAATCAAAATTGAAGTGATCCAAAATCAAGAGGTAAGGTTTTGGATCAAATATCTATAACATATTTTGTTCATGATAATGTCCTAATAAGATCGTATTATGTTTAGGTGTTGAAGAGCGGAAGGGTTAGTACTCACGATATCGAGGTGTGTAACTTCACACTTTTCTCGGGTTTGGATGTTATTCGTGGTATGGATCTAAATCGTAAAAACGACTAGATCGGTATAAAACGTAATAATTGGTATTTGGTGAAATTACATGAAAACGGATAATATGGTGAAAATTACGAAAAAGCCCTCGATGAGTTAGATGGAAAAACATAAATTTTCATGTCTTTGTAAAATGGACCGATAAATTTGATAATTAGTAATTGGGCCAAAATCTCTGTTAGATCGATAATTGGGCCGAAATCTCTGTTAGAATAATAATTGGGCCGAAATCTCTGTTAGATCGATAATTGGGCCAAAATCTTTGTTAGATCGATAATTGGGCCGAAATCTCTGTTAGAATAATAATTGGGCCAAAATCTCTGCTAGATCGATAAATGGGCCGAAATCTCTGCTAGATCGATAAATGGGCCGAAATCTCTGCTAGATCGTAAATGGGTCGTAATCTCTGTTAAATTGTTAAACATGCTGAAATCTCTGATAGATCGTTAAATGGGCCAAATTCCTACTAGATCGTAATTTTGAGCCTAAGATGTTAAATTGCTAAAATGGGCCAAATGATTGGGCCTTAATAAAAATCTGAAATATTGACTCTTGTTAATGGGCCTTTTTATATAAAATCATTATATAATCATAGACTACTTTGCATACATATTGCATGGGTTGGGAAAATGATGAAGAGAAGAAAGGCCTGTTGCCAAAAATCTAGTTCGATGGCTTTGCCACAAAATTATAGCTAATTGCCTCTAGTTCGGTGGCTCGCCACAAAATTTATAAATGGCTATTTGCCTCTAGTTCGGTGGCTCTGCCGCAAAATAATAATTGGCTCAATGCCTCTAGTTCGGTGACTTTGTCACAATCTAGTTCGGTGGCTCGCCACAAATATAAAATAACTTAATGCCTACGATTGGTGTGATGGCGGGGTGGGTTGACTTGATCCCCACGGTGTGATGGTTGGTGCAGGGGTGTGTAGCGGATGGAATTACGTTTGGGAGGAAAAATTCATTTTACATGCATGTTATTAATTATGTTATTCATTATGCTATTAATTATGTTATTAATTATGTTGTTAATTACGCTTATGGGCTCAAGGCCCAAATCCATAACTTGAAATCGGCCCGATGGACAAAGTAAGTGAGTTATACATTGAGTTCTAAGTAACTCACTCCTCAAATTTTCCATCTCGGGTAATGGAAATTGATGTGGACTTGGGCGAGGATGACTTCGTGGAGGCCATCTTGCAAAACATGGGTTTATTGAACTCGAACTTTTAATAAGTATTTTACTATTTTGGGTTAATGTAATAAGGGCCTCTATTAATGATTCATGGATTTTTATTTGTGTTTGGTTTTAAACTATACTTTGGACGTTTAAATATGGGCTTATGATTATATGATGTTTTTATCAAAATAAATTGGGTTTTCAAATATATGAAATTCCTTTATAAATATTTTATTATTTTTAACTCTTAAATAAATTACCTAAGGGTTTTTGATAATACAATATTTTCAACTAATTTTTTTATACATCAAATTTAAAATACTCTCTTGATTTTTATTAAACCTCGTAATTAAAAATAATTTTGTAGACTTCGATTCACTGTAATTATTAAGATAGCTCGATTCATGTAACAAACCAAATCTAGTCTTAATGTATAGACCGAGTTTGGGGTGTTACATTTAATGGTATCAGAGCCAGGTTCAAAAACTCGATTGTGGTTTGGGTTCGCAAATAATTTCTGTATGAAATCGTTCAATTATATTTTAAAGATCAGTATGGCACCACAAGCATCCGGCAACAAGTCAAGTAAGTATTTATTACTTAATGATTACTATGATGATCATAGGAACACTCTAGAACTTCTAGTTTTAGATGTGAAAATCGTAGAGATTGAGACTATAGGATATGTTGCGAAAAACAACTTTATCTCTCAAATCTCATAAAACATCGTTAATAAACAAGAAACAAATTTTTGATTCATAAAACTTGTAATCGATAAAAATGAATAAGCCATCATGAGCACTAGAGGGCGTGGTCGTGGACGCTTGATGAGCGTGGGTAGTGGTAGAGGCCGAGGTGCTACAATGAAGCACCAAATCATATGTTGGAAAATGGATGCACCTGCATCAATTGAGAGTGAGACGGATCACGCGATCACATGGAAGAAGACAATGCTTTGACACAAGCCATGCTACGAGTCCTAGAAAGGGTTCTTTGGAACTAGAATTGGGCCAACAACTCGTGGGTCAATTTGAGCGACTTAAGTCCAATAATGCGAAGTTTTAAAGGAGTCTCGGTGTAGCTCGAATGTGGTGAATCTTGGCTCAAGCTATGGAGCGGATTATGGATGATATGGAATGCCTTTGTTGAGCAAAACCGAAAGGACTATGTCTTTGTTAAGAGGCAAGCGTATCAATGGTGGCTCACTATTCGAGAAGGCACCAAGTCGCACCGATTACTTGGGAATTCTTTAAAGCGCCTTCCAAGGAAAATATGTTGGAACAAGTTATGTAGGCGCTTGAAGGAAGGAATTTCGAATCTTGTACAAGGGAGTAAAACGATGGCGACATATGAAGTCGAAGTTTTACGTTTGAGCCGCTATGCTTGGACAATTGTATCAATAGATCATGAGCGTTGTGTGCGTTTGAGGATGGGCTTAATGATGAGTGAGGGTTACGATTGCCCCACGACAAGTTAAAACTTTTCCACACTTGTGGAGAAGGCCAAGATAGCCGAGGAGGCTAAGAACTCGTAACGTCGAGCAAGAAAGATTTAGAAATAAGAGAGAGACACAGCAGTCTGGTTCTTCAAAGAAATTTTAGAAGAGACCTCAGAATGATGAACCAGTTCAAAGTAAAACACCGATAACTAATAATCAAAGTCGAGATTGTGCTGAATGTGGAAAAAGACATTTTGGAGAGTGTAGGAGAAAAACGGCGCTTGTTACAAATGCGGTTCAATGGATCATCGATATAGAAATTGTCCTCGGCGTATGGATACGACTCAAGAAGTTTGTAATAATGATGCCTGTAGGCAGAGGTACTCGGTGACCATCGAGAGGTCGTGGACCGGTCGTGGTGGTAATGGGGCTGGTCGTGGTCAAGGTGCACCGGTCGAGGCAATGGTCCTAGAGGAAATGCGGATGCAAGACGACCTTGGTGGTTTATGCGGTTAGACGCCATGAGGACGGCAATGCACCGAATATGATAAGCGGTGCGTTCTTCATCTTGATGTACTGTTATTACTTTAATAGAGATTGGCTCTACCCACTCATATGTTGCTAGTGCCATATCCGAAACACAATTTAGAATCTGAAATTACCGATAGTGAGATGACGATAATTATTCCTTTAGAACGATCTGTAATTGTTAATAAAATGTTTAAAGACGTGCCCTTGGAAATTCAAGAAGAGGTATTCTTGGCAAACTTGATGGAGCTACCTTTCGACGAGTTTGATCTCATTCTGGGCATGGATTGGTTAATTAAACATTGGGCGCAATTGGATTGTGCTAAAAAACGAATGTCAGTAAGAACCTCGGATGATAAGGAAGTCATAATGATTAGTGAGCGAAGGAACTACTTGGCAAATGTGGTATCTGCATTAAAGGCAGAGAAGTTGGTTTGAAAAGGATATGGAGCATTCCTAGCCTTTATCGTGCTTTGGATGCCAAAGAGTTATCTGTGAATGATGTGAGGACGGTGAAGGAATTTCCGATGTATTTCGAAGAACTTTCTAGTATACCTCGGATCGGGAAGTGGAATTTGGCATTGAGCTTTTGCAGGGGCGACTCCGGTGTCCATTGCTCCTTATAGAATGGCACCAGAAGGAGTTGGTGAGCTTAAAGCTCAAATTCAAGAATTCTTTGGATTGGGGATTTATTCGACCAAGTGTGTCTCGTGGAGAGCACCGGTTTTGTTCGTCAAGAAGAAGGATGGATCGATGCGTATGTGCATTGATTACGGACAATTGAATAAATTGACGATCAAGAATCGGTATCCTCTGCCGAGATTTGACGACTATTTGATCAATTAAAAGGAGCTTGATTTTCTCAAAATTGATTTGAGGTCGGGTTATCACCATTCAAGGTGAAAGAAGCGGACATTTATAAGGCGGCATTTCGGACTCGTTATGGACATTATGAGTTTGTAGTGATGCCGTTTGGATTAACCAATGCACCAGCTGCATTTATGGACATGATGAACCAAGTCTTTCAACCATATTTAGACCGATTTGTGGTAGTGTTCATAGATGACATATTGGTTTATTCAAGAAGCGATGAGGAGCATGACACGCATTTGCGGATAGTATTACAGCTACTTCATGATAAGCAACTGTATGCCAAATTTAGTAAATGCGAATTTTGGCTAAAAGAAGTGACTTTCCTTGGTCATGTGGTATCAGCCGAAGGAATAAGGGTGGATCCTCGAAAAATTGAGGCTATTCGGATTGGAAACCACCAACATCGGTAGATAAAATTCGGAGTTTCTTGGGATTGGTGGATACTATAGGCGTTTTGTAGGGGTTTTCGTTGATTCTTTGCACCTAACTAAAGCTGTTGTGGAAGGAGTTAGTATAATTGGGAAAAGCAAAGAAGAGAGTTTCGAGAAATTAAAGAAAATCGACGGAAGCTCAGGTTTGATTGGTAGGAGGCTGGAAAAGAATTCACTATTTATTGTGATCGTCTCACACGGGTGCAGGTTGTGTGTTGATGCAAAATAGAAAGGTGGTGGCCTATGCTTCTCGTCAATTGAGACCGCACGAAGTAAACTACCCTACTCATGATTTGGAGTTAGGCTGCGTGGTCTTTGCTTTAAAGATTTGGAGGCACTATCTCTATGGTGAGAAATCTATAATCTACATGGATCACAAGAGTCTTAAATAACTCCTTACCCAAAAGGAGTTGAGTTTAAGACAAAGAAGATGGGTAGAATTATTAAAGGATTATGATTTCTCAATCGAATATCATCCCGGAAGGCTAACGTGGTAGCCGACGCGTTAAGTCGTAAGGCGATGTCGATTTGAGAGCATTGTTTGCTCATTTGAGTTTGTATGAGGATGGAAGTTTGTTAGCAGAACTTCAGGTAAAGCCGCTGTGGCTGGAACAAATCAAGGAAAAATAGACATCAGATGAAAAATTGGGACCTTTATTTTAGCAAGTTGAAAATGGTGAAATCGAGGAATTTGGAATAAACACGGAAGGTGTGTTGTGCTTTCAAGGAAGAGTATGTATGCCTAAGGACTCAGATCTGAGGCAAATGATTCTACGAGAGGTGCATAGTAGCCCTTATGCTATGCATCCCAGAGGAAATAAGATGTATCGAGATCTCCGTGAACAGTATTGGTGGCGGGGTTGAAGCGGGAGATTTTAGAGTTTGTGGGAAAATGTTTGACTTGTCGACAAGTGAAGGCGAACATCAATTATAAATGCGGATTGTTACAACCGGTAAAAATTCCTCTTTGGAAATGGGAGCGGATAACTATGGATTTTGTTAGTGGGTTACCTTTAACACCTACTAAGAAAAATTACATTTGGGTAATTATTGATCGTTTGTGAAGATTGCTCATTTCCTACCGGTTAAATACGGATTATTCATTGTAGAAGTTGGCAAAGCTATCGTGATCTGAAATTGTGAGGTTGCATGGGGTTTTGTATCTATTATATCGCATGAGATCGGATTTACATCACGATTTTGGAAAGCTCTGCATGAAGCCTTGGGGACAAAGTTGAATTTCAATCTGACTTTTCATCCTCAGTCGGATGGTCAGTCAGAGAGGGTAATTCAGATATTGGAAGATATGTTAAGGGGATGTGTAATCAATTTCAAGGGTAGTTGGGAGGATTTTCTATCACTGGCAGAATTTGCATATAACAACAGTTATCAGTCGAGCATTCAGATGGCACCTTACGAGGCATTGTATGGTCGTAAGTGTCGTTCTCCTATTTGTTGGGTGAGTTGGGCGAACAGCGGATGTTAGGTCTGAGATGATATCGAAATAGAGGAAAAGGTAAAAGTTATTCGAGCACAATTGAAAGAAGCCTCAGATAGATAGAAGTCGTATGCAGACCTGAAGCGAAAGGATATCGAGTATGATGTGGGGGATCAGGTTTTCTTGAAGGTCTCACCTTGGAAGAAAATTTTCAGGTTTGGGAAGAAGGGCAAGTTGAGCCCTAGATATATTGGACCATACCGTGTGGTGAAGCGAGTTGGTCCAGTGGCCTATCAGATCGAATTACCTCCGGAATTGAGCCAAATTCATAATGTTTTTCATGTTTCCATGCTGAGGCGCTATAGATCGGATCCTTCGCACATAGTACCGGTAGAAGAAGTGGAATTGAATTCAGATTTGTCTTTTGAGGAGGAACCAGTGGAAATCTTAGACCGAGATGTTAAAGTGCTAAGAAAGAAAATCGTGCTGTTGGTCAAAGTTCTATGGCGTAACCACGGAGTGGAGGAAGCTACGTGGGAGCCTGAGGATGCAATTCGGCAACAATAACCTCACCTCTTTCAACCAAGTAAATTTCGAGGACGAAATTTTCTTTAAGGAGGGTAGAGTTGTAACACCCTAAAAATTCAAGTATTGATATATTGCATGATTTGGTGTTTAGATTATGAAGGAAAATTTTCTTACTTTTATTTTCGTGTTTATTATAGTCCTAAAGAAGAGTATAGCATAATTTGGGTAAGGAATAAATTTTATATTTGAGAATTTATTGAAGAGAAGCAAGTGTCATTAATACTTAAGTTAATTTAAGTGTTAATAAGTGACACAAGATGAGTACATGGCATGGTGGTGTTGGCGCATGAATTAGTGCATGAGGGAAGAGGTTCAAATCCCTTAAATAGTATTTAGACAACTTTTATTTTGCTCTTCTATGGTAAGTGTCGGCCAAGCTTATTTGTGGTAAGTGTTGACCTTGTTATTTTTGGTTAGTATATCAAAGGAATAAGGTAAGAGTGAATTTAAGGTAGGGAATCAAGAAAATATGGAAAGATATGGAGACATAGGGCAAGTATCAAGGAAAGTGTTTTGGAAACAAATTCATGGTCATTTGACCAATGAATTTGGACGGCAATATGGCTAGGGGGGAGGTTGGCCGAATTTTGCTAGTAGCTTGGTAAGGGTTAGGAGTTTACTTTGGTCATTTTTAGTTTTTGTGCAAAGTTTTGCAACTTTTCTCTCAACCTCTTTTCCTTTAGCCGAATTTGATCCTTGGTAAGCCTTGATTATATTGACCAATTGGTCATTTTTGCTTTTCACTTTAGTGTTCAATTTTGTGCCTTTCTCATAGTGTCGATTCTACCAACACAAAAAGACCATTCTTTTTCTTTTCTTCTCCCCATTGCTGAATATACACCTCTCCCAAAACTCATCTCTTTCTTCTTTCTCTTTTATTCTCTTTGAAAATTTAAACAACATCATCATCATTCTTCTCTCATCTTTTATTCTTGACACTTATAATTTCTCCATTATTTTCTCTCATGGCGAATGTTGATGTACCCATAGCGAATCATTTTCTATTTCCTTTGGTCATATAGTCAATCCTCTATCTTTCATAAACATCATTTTCAATCCTTTCTTTTCAACCGTGGACAAAAGGGTAAGAATTCTTTTTAGTTTCGTTTAGTTAGAAGTAGTCATGGCCGAATATTAATGGTGGTATGAAGGCTTTCTTAGATCAAAATAAACGTTCATTCTATTAACGTTTATTTATGTTATACTTTAGTGCGATAACGGAAGATCGGAAATCAAGTGGTCGTGAGTGACATAGAACGTTTGGATCGATTCTCCTTGTGGAACAAGAATATTTGTGGTAAGGAAATCTCGCCTTTAAGATCTTTAGAATTTTATTTCGATATATTATTAGGATTAACGATCTTTTGATATTGAAGATCTTCAAAATAGGGAAGAAAAGGGCGGTGTTTAGTTATCGTAAGAGGGGCGGATCCACTATTCCCCCTAAATATAAACGAAGGGCGGTATCGGTAGTCCGAGATTTTCCACCGGGTTGCGGACCATCTACCGAAGGAAATTAATTATTCGAAGTAGTAAGAACTCCCGAGCCTTTGTACGTTAGTGGATTCTCAGCGAATAACGAATCGATAAACGAGGAGAAACCGAAAATTGAAGTGATCCAAAATCAAGAGGGTAAGGTTTTGGATCAAATATCTATTACATATTTTGTTCATGATAATGTCCTAATAAGATCGTATTATGTTTAGGTGTTGAAGAGCGGGAAGGGTTAGTACTCACGATATCGAGGTGTGTAACTTCACACTTTTCTCGGGTTTGGATGTTATTTGTGGTATAGAGCTAAATCGTAAAAACGACTAGATCGGTATAAAACGTAATAATTGGTATTTGGTAAAATTACATGAAAACGGATAATATGGTGAAAATTACGAAAAAGCCCTCGATGAGTTAGATGGAAAAACATAAATTTTCATGTCTTTGTAAAATGGACCGATAAATTTGATAATTAGTAATTGGGTAGAAATCTCATTAGAATAATAATTGGGCGAAATCTACATTAGAATAATAATTGGTAGAAATCTACATTAGATCGATAATTGGGAAATCCAAGAATAATAATTGGGCGAAATCTACGCTAGATCGATAAATGGGCCGAAATCTCTGCTAGATCGATAAATGGGCCGAAATCTTTGCTAGATCATAAATGGGCCGTAATCTCTGTTAAATTGTTAAACGGGCTAAAATCTCTGATAGATCGTTAAATGGGCCAAATTCCTACTAGATCGTAATTTTGGGCCTAAGATGTTAAATTGCTAAAATGGGCCAAATGATTGGGCCTTAATAAAAATCTGAAATATTGACTCTTGTTAATGGGTCTTTTTTATATAAAATCATTATATAATCATAGACTACTTTGCATACATATTGCATGGGTTGGGAAAATGATGAAGAGAAGAAAGGCCTGTTGCGAAAAATCTAGTTCGGTGGCTTTGCCACAAAATTATGGCTAATTGCCTCTAGTTCGGTGGCTCTGCCACAAAAATTTATAAATGGCTATTTGCCTCTAGTTCGGTGGCTCTGCCACAAAATAATAATTGGCTCAATGCCTCTAGTTTGGTGACTTTGTCACAATCTAGTTCAGTGGCTCTGCCACAAATATAAAATGGCTTAATGCCTACGATTGGTGTGATGGCGGGGTGGGTTGACTTGATCCCCACAGGTGTGATGGTAGGTGTAACATCATGATAATTAGGGTTTATGCATTTTACTTAATTGAATGATGTTGCATGCTTAATTATTATTAAATGTATTTTGGAAGTTATTTGAGCTTCATTAAATAAGTGAATGCTTAGTGAAACTTTTAATTTTTAATAAATAAGATGGAGCCTAACATAATTAGGGGTTATGCATTTTACTTAATTGAATGATGTTGCATGCTTAATTATTATTAAGTGTATTTTGGAAGTTATTTGAGCTTCATTAATTAAGTCAATGCTTAGTGAAACTTTTAATTTTTAATAAATAAGATGGAGCTAAGCATGTTAGGCTTTAAGAATTAATGACAAGGAGTTTTAAGCATAAGATGAGTAATTGGCAAAGTGGTTTGGATGCATGGATTAGTGCTTGAGGGGAGAGGTTCGAATCCCCTAGCTAGCAAATGGGAAAAATTTTAATTTTTATGTTTTCCTTCCCTATAGTGTCGGCTAAGAATATTCTAGAGTGGATGAGTATCCTTTTATTTTTGTCCATTTGACCATATGAAAAAGGAAGATAAGAACTTATGGTATGGAATCATGAAAGGATGATAAGATGAGGGGGGACAAAAGGCATGATATTGGGCAATGTTTTGGAAACTTGTTCATGGTCATTTGACCATGAACCTAGACGGTTTTAGGGGCAAAAGGGAGTGGTTAATGGTGATAGCTAAATTAAGGTTTGATAGGGAAGAAATATGGAGGAAAAAGGGGGAATATGTTGGCTTCCTTGTTGGCCGAATTTTGACTTGGGTTAGGGGGTGATTGTTGGCCAAAAGTTATTGCATTTTTGTACATCTTCTCACATTTCTCCAAAAGTTTCTCTTCTAGCTGAATTTGTCATTGAGTTAAGCTAAAAATTTCTCTTTGTTTGGCTCTCATTTTGACCCATTTTTCTCCAAGAGCTCTCCTCCTAGCCGAATGTTGCTATTGTCATTAGGTAAAGTTTTACTTTGGTTCTCATTTTGACCATTTTGGCTAAAATTCCTTTTCTCTCAAATTGTAGTCTTCATTAGTCATAAACATCAAAGATTAGAAAACATTTTTTCTTCTTTTCTTTTCCCTCTCATAGTCGAAACTACCAAATTGCAAAGAATTATTTTCTTCTTCAATTTCTTCCTCTTTGGCCGAAGTGCATAGGTCTCTAAACCTATCTCTTTTTCTTTTCTTCATCATCATCTATTCTTCTTCTCTCTCTCTTTCTCTTTCTCTTTTCTTTCTTCTCTCTTTCCTTCTCTTTTCATACTTCTTTCTCCTTCATTCTCAACAAAACCACCATAGCCAAAAGTATAATATTTTCTCTTTTGTTAAAGCCGAATCATAAATTCCTTTCTTCTTTTGTTCAAGGCGAACCTTCAAGCGAATCAAGTAAGGATTTTGTCAATTGTTTTCATGATCTTCTTCTTATTTTAGTCTCATAAATCTTTTATCCTTGGAAAGGATTTTTAAGGATCTTTGTTGAAGACAATCTTTAAGAAGTGATCTTTCAAAATCATCAAGGTAAGGATTTTTAATTTCGATCATATCAATTCTTTTAGAATGGATCTCTAATCAATGTTATTTTAGGGGCGATTTAAGACTAACAAGATAGGTAAGAAAAGAGCCGTACGGAGTGGTTGGAAAAGAGGAGGCACTCCTTTACCATCAAACTACAAACAAAGGGCTGTATCGGCGGTTAGAGACTTTCCACCGGGTTGTGGACCCTTTGTTAACGAGGATCGATTATTTGAAGTAGTGCGAACAACCGAACCACTTTACGTTGGGGGGATATCAAAGGGTTTTGATCCATCTAGTGGAGAAAAACCACAAATAACTGTCGTTCAAGAATCCGAGGGTAAGGATTTAGATCCATCATCAATAAGTGTAGTTTTGTTAGCAATAGTGTATACTAACCAAGTGTGTTAATCAATTACGTGTTGACGAGCGAGAGGGTATTATTCTCACTGCCACAAGGTGTGTAACCTTACATTAAAAATCTCATAGATTATTTATATTTAAATGTGATTATATGACCATGTGTATTATTGTGGTTTTGGATACCATTCAGTGGTATACGATAATCAGGTATGCTTACCCTAATATTTTGTTCATTTTGCTATATGCATAAATGTGAGATAAGTATGACTATATTATGATTTGTGGGGTAAATAGCATGAATATTTATTGATATGTATGTGCATAGGCATATGGGTATTATTGATGAAGGGGAAGTATTCTGGTGGTTTTACCATATTTGAATCCGGTGACTTCGGTCACATATTTGAAATCCGGTGACTTCGGTCACATATGTGAATCTGGTGACTTCGGTCACGTATTTGAAATTTGATGATTTCGGTCAGGTGACTTCGGTCACATTTTTCTGGTGGCTTTGCCACAATATTATAAGGGCGATGTGCATGTTGATGCGCAAAGAAGCGCCTTCGATGGTGTGTAGCAGATGGAGGTCAATTTAGTAATCCCCGGTGTGTTGGTTGGTACGGTGGTGTGTAGCGGATGGATATTTAGGTTGGGCCGGGCTTGCATTTCATTATTTGTACATATCCATGTTATTTAATTGATTATTAATTAATCTGCTATGAAAATGGGCCTTTGGGCTAAATATGAGCAAAATGGGCCTTTGGGCTAAATATGAGCTAAATGGGCCTTTGGGCTAAATATGAGCTAAATGGGCCTTTGGGCTAAATATGAGCTAAATGGGCCTATGGCCATATGTTAATTAATGGGCTTAATGGCTTAATCAAATGGGCTTTTTAATGTATGTGTTATACATTGAGTTTATGACTCACCCCTTTTGTGGGAAAACTTTTCAGATGATTCGTAGTGCGATGGATCGGGTCAGCAAGGATTTCGAGGTGGCCAATGCTCAAACAATGAAGTTTGGAAATTTTCCTACTTAAACTTATTAAGTTAATTATTTAGACTTTATTATGGGTTTGCCAATTTTATGTAATAAGGCCACTATAAACTGTTTTTAATTTTGTGTTTGGATTTACTTTTATTTTGCCATGAACAATAACTATTAAATAACTAAATGGTTTTTGATAAATAATAATTCAAAATGTTTTTTTCACTAATATATATATATATATATATATATGTGTGTGTGTGTGTGTGTGTTTTGTTTTAATTTCCTTAAATGTGGTTTTCTTTTGATTTATCAATTCCTCCTACAAGTTATGTATGTTTTAAAAGATATAAAATTTTCTTTACAAATTTATTTTCAACCTAAAATGGTAAGTTAATCTGCTTTTCTACAAACTCATCAAGTTTTTCTTAAACAAAAATGAGAATTCGCTATACTTTTACTCGAGGAACATACCAAATCCGGTTAGGCTTTTGGGGCGGGTTAGGGTGTTTCAACTTGGTATCAGAGCCCAGTTTTAAACTCTCGGCCTTGGGTTTTGAAGCCCACAATGTTTTCAAAGTTTGGCCCAAATGACTTTTTGAAAGTTTTTCTAAGTTAAAATGGTTTTATAAGAGCATGGCACTTGGAATTCTCGGCCCAGATCCATCAGGTATGTACTTTTATTTGATAAGTGATATGAATGTATGATAAGCCTAAGGAAACTTTAGAGACATGGACCCTAGGTGTATGTATGCTACTACGAAAAAACCACTGAATATCTGTTTCATAAGACTTTCTTTTAATAAGAAGTGAAAAGACTCTAATACATAAGACTTTTCATAAAAATAGATAAGACACGTAGTAGACATGAGCTCTAGGGGACGTGGTCATCGTGGACGTGGAAGAGGAAGAATGGGGTGTCGGAACCAGTTAGATCTGGTCAAGGTTACGAAAATGAAGCTCATACCAAATTTGTTGGGGTGAATTTTCAAGAGCAAAATGAAGGAGGTGACTTGATATCACAAGTCTGTCTTTGCAAGTTTTGGAACATGTAGCGAAGCTAGTTCGAAATGGGTCTCGAAAGTCGATGGTGAGAGACTTAGATCGAATGGAGCTGAGTTTTTAGGAGGAGTATCTAGAGTAGCTCAAATGTAGTGAATATTGGTTGGAGGCGGTCGAGAGGATCATGGACGATATAGAGGCGACCGATGAAGAGAAATTGAAAGGTGCTATTTCACTTCTACGTGATGAAGCCTACCGGTGGTGGCTCACTATCAAGGAGAGTACCCACGTGGATCGTGCGGATTGGGGGTATTTTAAGATTAAATTCTAAGGAAATACGTTGGAGCTAGCTACATTGACTCCAGAGGAAGACATTTCGAATTTGGTCCAAGGAAACAAGTCGATAGCTGAATATGAATCGAAATTTTTGCGACTTAGCCGTTATGCGGAGGATAGTGGCTACGGAATATGAACGTGTATCGATTTGAAGATGGACTTAGAGATGAATTGCGAGTGATGATTACTCCACACCGTGAAAGAGATTTTGCAATCTTAGTGGAAAGGGCAAGAATAGCTGAAGAGGCAAAGCGGATCGAGAGATGAGCGGGACAGAGGCCGAGCAAGAATAAGAGAAGCTTTGGGTCTTGTGGTCGTCAGGAATTTTAGAAGAAATCAAGAAATGATGGACCGCGAGGTCAACAGACTACTACGGGTGGAAAAAATCGTACTTTTACTCAACGTGGAAAAATGCACTTGGGAGAATGTTGGAAAAAGACCGGTGGATGTTTCAAGTGCGATTCAAAGGATCATATGATCAAGGATTGCCCGATGAACTCGGAGAAGAACCATCCAGCAAGTCAGGGTGCTAATCAGGTTGGCCGAGGTGGATGATGACCGATAAGGTGTCGTGGTCCAAATGGAAGGGGTAATGGTTAGGTGAGAGGTCGCGGAACTTGATGACGATGGTAACTCGAGGCGAGACAACCAAGTCGGTGTATGCGTTCATCGTAGAGAAGACGGTGGCCTTTTGATGTTATCACAGATGCGTTTCGATTTACGGGTTGCCCTTTATTGCTTTGATAGATATAGGGTCAACTCACTCTTATATCGCTAGTGAAGTATCGTGACTTTGCATGTGACTTCGGCTGTACCTAGGAAGATGGTGTACTTAGTCCTTTAGGATGACGATGAGTTGTAGACAAACTTTTAAGGAAGTGCCTTTAGAAGTTCAAGGGATACAGTTTCTGGCTGATTTAATGGAGTTACCATTCGAGGAATTCGACCTGATCTTAGGCATGGACTGGCTTGTGAAGTATCGTGCAAATGTGGATTGTGCTGCTAAGCGAATGTCCTTAAGAATTCTTGATGACAAAGAAGTTGTAGTGATGGGCGAGAGACGGAACTACTTATCTAATGTAGTATCCACTCTTAAGGCAGAAAAGATGGTTAGAAAGGGATGTGAAGCCTTCCTGATGTTGGTGAATGCTTTGGAAGCTAAGGAAGCAACTGTTGAAGAGGTCAGGACTGTGAGAGAATTTGTAGATGTTTTTCGGAAGAACTTCCAGGTTTACCTCCGGATCGTGAGGTAGAGTTCGAAATTGATTTATTGCCCGAGCAGTAGCGGTTTTATTGCTCCATATCGAATGGCAAGAAGGAGTTAGTTGAGCTTAAGGCTCAGATTCAGGAGTTGCTTGATCATGGATTCATCCGACCTAGTGTGTCTCCATGGGAAGCACTGGTCCTATTCGTGAAGAAGAAGGACGGATCGATGAGGATTGTATAGACTACCGGCAGTTGAATAAGTTGACCATCAAGAACAAGTATCATTTGTCGAGGATCGACGACTTGTTCGATCAGCTTAAGGGAGCTGCGATATTCTCAAAGATTGATATAAGGTCAGGGTACCATCAGCTTAAAGTGAAGGAAGCGGATATCCATAAGACAGCTTTCCAAACTAGATATGGGCATTATGAATTTCTGGTAATGCCATTCGGATTGACGAATGCCCCAGCTGCGTTCATGGATATGATGAACCGGATTTTTTAGCCCTACTTGGATCAGTTCGTTGTGGTATTCATAGACGACATCCTGGTGTATTCTAAGTCCGAAGTAGAACATGATGAGCATCTCCGGATTGTGTTGCGAGTTTTAAGGGAGAAGAAGCTATATGCCAAATTCAGCAAGTGTGAATTTTGGCTGAAAGAGGTTGCATTTTTAGGCCATGTAGTATCGGTAGAAGGGATAAGGGTGGATCCTCGGAAGATTGAAGCTGTGCTAGATTGGAAACCACCTAAGTCCGTGGCGAGGTTCGCAGATTTCTTGGGTTTAGCCGGATACTCTGTAAGATTTGTCGAAGGATTTTCATCGATATTTGCACCTTTAACGAAATTGTTGAGAAAGGAAGTACCTTTCGTGTGGGGTGATAAGCGAAGAAGAGAGTTTTGAGAAGCTCAAGAAAGTTTTGGTGAAGCTCGGTTTGATCCAACTTTGAGGCGTGAAAGGATTTAAATCGTGTATTGTGACGCTTCTCAACGGGATTAGGATGTGTTCTGATGCAAGACAGGAAGGTTGTTGCTTATGCGTCTCGGCAGTTGAGGCCACATGAGGTTAATTACCCGACACATGATTTGGAATTGGCAGCTGTAGTCTTTGCTCTTAAAGTTTGGAGACATTATTTATACGGGGAAAAGTCAGTGATATACACGGACCACAAGAGTCTGAAATATCTACTGACTCAGAAGGAACTGAATTTGAGGCAACGAAGGTGGATAGAGTTGTTGAAAGACTACGACTGTTCTATCGAGTACCACCCGGGCAAGGCAAATATGGTGGCAGACGCTCTAAGTCGGAAAGTGGTGTCAGATTTAAGAGCGATGTTTGCACATATTAGTCTTTACGATGATGGAAGCTTGTTGGCAGAACTTCAAGTTAAGCCGACATGGTTAAGTCAAGTGAAAGAGAGGCAGTTAGTAGATGAAGATTTGAATGAAAAGCTTCGACAGGTGCAGAGTGGGAAATTGGAAGATTTTGGTATTAACAGTGATGGGGTATTGTGTTTTAAAGGTAAAGTCTGTATGCCGAGGGATCGGGAGTTGAGGCAAAAGATACTTCAGGAATCGCATGGTAGCCCCTATGCTATGCATCCTGGAGGAAGTAAATTATACCGAGATTTGCGAGATCAATTTTGGTGGCACGGACTTAGCGAGAAGTTACGGAGTTTGTAGGAAAATGTTTAACGTGTCGACAAGTAAATTTGAACATCAAGTACCTTCGGGATTGCTTCAACCGATAAAAATTCGCAGATGGAAATGGGAGAGAATCACCATGGACTTTGTTAGTGGGCTTCCTCTTACGCCTACTAAGAAAGACTCTATATGGGTGATAGTGGACCAATTGACAAAATTGCACATTTTATCGATTCGGGTTGATTACTCTTTGCGAAATTGGCGAAGTTATATGTGGTGAGATTGTGAGATTGCATGGAGTGTGGTTGTCGATTATTTGGATAGAGATCCGAGGTTTACATCGCGGTTTTGGAAAGCTTTGCATCAGGCTTTGGGCACCAGATTGGACTTCAGTACGGCATTTCATCCTCAGTCGGACGGTCAGTCTGAGAGAGTAATCCAAGTTTTAGAAGATATGTTAAGGGGATGTGTGATAGATTTCAAGGGAAGTTGGGAAGAGTTCTTACCGTTGGTAGAATTTGCGTACAACAATAGTTACCAAGCCAGTATACGGATGGCACCGTATGAAGCACTATATGGACGGAAGTGTCGCACTCCTACGTGTTGGACAGAATTAGGGGAACGTTAGATTTTGGGTCCAGAAATAATGGCTGAATCGAAGAAAAGGTAAAGGTAATCCGGGCTCGGTTAAAAGAAGCATCCGACAGACAAAAGTCGTACGCAGATCTAAAGCGGAAAGAAATAGAGTTTGCTGTGGGGACCAAGTTTTCCTAAAGGTTTCACCTTGGAAAAAGGTGATGAGATTTGGTCGCAAAGGGAAGCTAAGTCCCAGGTTCATTGGACCTTATCGGATTGTGAAGCGGGTCGAAACTGTGGCATATCAATTAGAATTGCCTTCGGAGTTGAAGCAAATGCATGATGTGTTCCATGTTTCAATGCTACGCCATTACCGGTCGGATCCATCTCATGTAGTGCCAATTGAGGAGGTGGAATTAATACCAGACTTGTCATATGAAGAGGAGCCAATTCAAATTCTGGAGCGAGATGTAAAGGTTTTACGGAGAAAATCAGTTCCTCGTTAAGGTATTATGGCGTAATCATGGATCGAGAAGAGGCTTCGTGGGAACAGGAGGAAGCGATGTGTGACAATACCCTCACTTATTCCGGCCGGGTAATTTCGAGGACGAAATTATTTTAAGAGGTAGAAGCGTAACATCCCGATAATTAGGGGTTATGCATTTTACTTAATTGAATGATGTTGCATGCTTAATTATTATTAAGTGTATTTTGGAAGTTATTTGAGCTTCATTAATTAAGTCAATGCTTAGTGAAACTTTTAATTTTAATAAATAAGATGGAGCTAAGCATGTTAGGCTTTAAGAATTAATGACAAGGAGTTTTAAGCATAAGATGAGTAATTGGCAAAGTGGTTTGGATGCATGGATTAGTGCTTGAGGGAGAGGTTCGAATCCCTAGCTAGCAAATGGGAAAATTTTAATTTTATGTTTTCCTTCCTATAGTGTCGGCTAAGAATATTCTAGAGTGGATGAGTATCCTTTTATTTTGGCCATTTGACCATATGAAAAGGAAGCTAAGAACTTATGGTATGGAATCATGAAAGGATGATAAGATGAGGGGGGGACAAAAGGCATGATATTGGGCAATGTTTTGGAAACTTGTTCATGGTCATTTGACCATGAACCTAGACGGTTTTAGGGGCAAAAGGGAGTGGTTAATGGTGATAGCTAAATTAAGGTTTGATAGGGAAGAAATGTGGAGGAAAAAGGGGGAATATGTTGGCTTCCTTGTTGGCTGAATTTTGACTTGGGTTAGGGGGTGATTGTTGGCCAAAAGTTATTGCATTTTTGTACATCTTCTCACATTTCTCCAAAAGTTTCTCTTCTAGCCGAATTTGTCATTGAGTTAAGGTAAAAATTTCTCTTTGTTTGGCTCTCATTTTGACCCATTTTTCTCCAAGAGCTCTCCTCCTAGCCGAATGTTGCTGTTGTCATTAGGTAAAGTTTTACTTTGGTTCTCATTTTGACCATTTTGGCTAAAATTCCTTTTCTCTCAAATTGTAGTCTTCATTAGTCATAAACATCAAAGATTAGAAAACATTTTTTCTTCTTTTCTTTTCCCTCTCATAGCCGAAACTACCAAATTGCAAAGAATTATTTTCTTCTTCAATTTCTTCCTCTTTGGCCGAATGTGCATAGGTCTCTAAACCTATCTCTTTTTCTTTTCTTCATCATCATCTATTCTTCTTCTCTCTCTCTTTCTCTTTCTCTTTTCTTTCTTCTCTCTTTCCTTCTCTTTTCATACTTCTTTCTCCTTCATTCTCAACCAAAACCACCATAGCCAAAAGCACAATATTTTTCTCTTTTTGTTAAAGCCGAATCATAAATTCCTTTCTTCTTTTTGTTCAAGGCCGAACCTTCAAGTGAATCAAGTAAGGATTTTGTCAATTGTTTTCATGATCTTCTTCTTATTTTAGTCTCATAAATCTTTTATTTATTCTCTTCTAGGCCGAATCCTTGGAAAGGATTTTTAAGGATCTTTGTTGAAGACAATCTTTAAGAAGTGATCTTTCGAAATCATCAAGGTAAGGATTTTTAATTTCGATCATATCAATTCTTTTAGAATGGATCTCTAATCAACGTTATTTTAGGGCGATTTAAGACTAACAAGATAGGTAAGAAAATAGTAAGATGCGAGTGTTTGGAAAAGAGGAGGCACTCCTTTACCATCAAACTACAAACGAAGGGCTGTATCGGCGGTTAGAGACTTTCCACTGGGTTGTGGACCCTTTGCTAACGAGGATTGATTATTTGAAGTAGTGCGAACAACCGAACCACTTTACGTTGGGGGGATATCAACGGGTTTTGATCCATCTAGTGGAGAAAAACCACAAATAACTCGCTGTTCGAGAACTGAGGGTAAGGATTTAGATCCATCATCAATAAGTGTAGTTTTGTTAGCAATAGTGTATACTAACCAAGTGTGTTAATCAATTAGGTGTTGACAAGCGAGAGGGTATTGTTCTCACTGTCACAAGGTGTGTAACCTTACATTAAAAATCTCATAGATTTATTTATATTTAAATGTGATTATATGACCATATGTATAATTGTGATTTTGGATACCATTCAGTGGTATACGATAATCAGGTATGTTTACCCCAATATTTTGTTCATTTTGCTATATGCATAAATGTGAGATAAGTATGACTATATTTGTAACATCCTGAATAGGGCCTATGCATTTCCAGTTTAATTGTATGAAATGACAAGTTTCAAGTACTATGAATAAATTTTTGATACTTTTGGAAACCTAGAAATGCATGAAAATGGAAATGAAAATGAAAATGGAAATGAAAATGGAGATGGAAATCAAAATGGAAATGGAAATGAAAATGTACATTTTGGAAACTTAGACATTTTGGAAACTTAGACATTTTAGGAAACTTGGATATGTAAGAGAAATAAAGGAGTTTTATTCACATATATATGTGAATAATAAGAGATAAATAAAGGAGTTTTATTCACATAAATATGTGAATAATAAGAGATAAATAAAGGAGTTTTATTCACATAAATATGTGAATAATAAGAGAGAAATAAATGAGTTTTATTCACATAAATATGTGAATAATAAGAGATAAATAAAGGAGTTTTATTCACATAAATATGTGAATAATAAGAGATAAATAAAGGAGTTTTATTCACATAAATATGTGAATAATAAGAGATAAATAAAGTTATTTTCTAAGGAGATAATTGAGGAGATAATGGATGGATTAAAGGCTTTTATCTTTTAAATAAAAGAGATAATATTATCAAAAGAGGAGTGGTGGACAAGTAAGGGACTCTTGGCCTAGCAAATTCGGCTATAAAAGGAGAACCCAAGGTCTTTTCTCTCATCTTTCCAAGTAGCGAAAATCCCTTGCTCTCTCCCCTCTTGTGAATTTCTCTTTAAGCAAAATCCATCTCTTCTTCTTCTATTTTCTTCTCCTCTCCTTTGCTATTGTCGAGCCAAAACACTCTTTGATCCCTGATTAAAACTCCATAGCCGAAACTCTGTGATTCTAAGCAAAGGAGCAATCAACTACAACATCAAAAGAGTAAGATCTGTGGTCAATCAATTTCTATTCCTTTTCTTTTTACCAAAATCAGGGTACTAATCCCTATTCTTGTTCATGACCGAATCTACAAGGATCTCTCGGGTTTTTACAATCACCAAATATAAGGATCAAGGATCTAAGGTAAGAACAATTAATTTTTGTTCTTCTAAATTCTTTTAATCAAGATCTAAGGAAATAACCTCTTTTATGTCTCTTGGTAGAATATCAAAGGAAGAGTTTGGGATTTGATTCAAGGAATTTAAGGGATTTCGACAGACATATTAAGGAATCCTCGTCGATTTGGAAATTGTATGGTAAGTGACATTCGCCAAGGTTTGATCTTGATATTGAATTATTTTCCACTTATTCAAAAGTTAAAACCGACATAATTTCTGATTTAGTGGCTAGCCGATTTAAGGAAGGAATACTATCATTTTCGGCATTTGATTTACTGATCTTTTAATTGAAACAAGGTAAGTAATACAAATCCTACTAGGATTTGGTTTTGTTTTAAGCCAAATAGGTTTATTAATGTGACTTATATAATGGCGAATATAGGAGTTAATGAGATCTAAAGTTAGATCGGGGTTTGAGATCTCAAGGAACCTTTTAAGCAAATCGGTGTGTACCCTTACTAACCTTGATATTTCATATGGCTATTATTTTAATATATGAATATGTATAAGAATGTGAATATGGCTAAGTACCACAAATGTGGCAAAAGTACCCGTGCACGTTTCCTACTTCGATAGGATTGTGAAATATGTTATCTTATAACAGTGAATATATGTATATGAACATGAAATTAAGTAAGTTATGCATTAAATATTTTTGGGGCATTCAGGATTTATGTGAAAGGGGAAGAGCAGGTGTTGACTTTGGTCTCACCAACGAAGGTGTTGACTTTGGTCTCACCAACGAAATATGGTGACTACGGTCACATTATCTGAATTTGGTAACTCCGGTTACATTATTTGAATATAGTGTCTAATGACACAGCATATATATAGGCGATGAGCACGTCATTGCTGATTGCGCCTTGATGGTGTGTAGCGGATGGAGGGTTGACTTAGTAGTCCCCACGGTGTGAATGGCAGTACGGGTGGAGTGTAGTGGATGGACCATTAGGCTTGGGTTTGGGTTGCATCATAATTTCATTTTATATGGATCGATGATTTGAACATGTATGCTGATTTGTTGAATGTTAATCTTGTGTGCACATTGAGTCATTGACTCACCCGTTGTGGGAATTATTTTGGTGATGGAAAGTGTGGACCGGGCGGTGGACATTGAGGTGGCCATGCTACATTCGGAGATTTTATTTTATTTGGACTTTATTTTATTTGGTACCTTAAACTTTATTTTGGGTTTATTTGATGTAATAAGGCCATAAGGCCTAGTGGATTATTCTTTATTTTTACTTTACCTTTAAATATTGTGCTAGGATCTGTTTTGGACATATTAAATCAAATTGGATTTACAAGATAAATAAATGGGTTTCAATCTAAGCCCAACTCAAAATAATAGTTTTCCAAAATGTTTACAAATTTCTCTAAATAACGGAAGATATTGAAACGGTTTACTTTGGAACATACGGATCCGGTTCGGGCTCGTGGTAGGGTGTGGGGTGTTCGATTTAGTATCGAGCCCAATTTTAAACTCTCGGCTTTGTTGGCTAAGGCCCAAAATGTTTTCAAAGCGAGCCAAATGATTTTCTTTGAAAAATAAGCAGGTTTTCTGGCATGGCACCTAAGTCTCAGACCCATGATCCACCAGGTAAGTACCCTAACTTTATGTGTGATTACATGATTTATATAAGGGTAGAAAAGGCATGGAGCGTAGAATAGAATGATAGGAACATGAACCCTAGGATTAGACTACTCAAACACAAAACCACATAAGACTTAAAGCACTAAACAAACCTATGGCTAAGTCATTTGAGCTAAGGTATGGTAACCCTTATGCATGTCTAGGATTGGATCGGAAGAGCTTGGTATTTAAGCGGTCCTAGTGACTCACCTCCTCTTGAGAATCCGACCTAGTCGTAGCCAGTTCACCATAACTCGGAGGGCTCGATGGTGTGGCAACCTCTGTCGCATGTCAGGAATGGTTTGGTGGGAGCTTGGTATTTAAGCGATCCGCGTGACTCACCTCCTCTCCACACGAATCCTGCACAGTGCGTAGCTTTAGTTCACCACGACCAAGAGGGCTCGGTCATAGGCTAAACATAATGACTAAAACCCGAAAGGAACTAGCCATGTTTTAAAAAAAAAGAAAAAAAAAAAAGAAAAGAAGAGAACAAAACAACAAACCCTAGTTCTTCAAAATTTTAAAACTTTCTTTTAAATCTGAGAAAATTATTTTTACAACATTTTTTGAAAAACTCCTGATTTGCGAAAATTGCAAAAATGCCCTTAGGAGTGAAATTACCAAAACGCCCTTGGTTTATAAAATGTTCAACTACTCAACAACTTTACCAAAATTTCATGATTTCATGAACATTCAAAAACCCTAATTTGTAAAATATCAAAATACCATGATTTTGGAAAGATTACAAAATTACCCCTAACTTACAAAATTACCAAAATTGCCCCTGATTTCCAAAATTTTTGCAACATCCCCATTTTTGAAGGAACAATTTTTGAAAAGAACCCTCAAAGTTTTACAACTTTTGAAATACCCCTAATTCAATAAATTTACCCTGATTTGTGAAAAAATTACCAAAATACCCCTGAGGTTAAAAATTACCAAAATACCCCCGGATTTCAAACTTTTCCAAATTGCCCCGAGACTTTGAAATTTTCAAAATAATTTTTGACAAAAACACCAAGGAATGTTTTCTTCTGAAAAATTACGAAAATGCCCCTGTAGGACAAAATTACGAAAATACCCCTAGGTAGTGGAAAACAACAACAACAAAAAAAACTACAACGTTTCCACGAATGAGCGAAAGTTCATACTTGTTTGATGGATGGATGAATGAATGGAAAAGGCTGTGTGCATGTATGAATCTGAAAGAACCACTTAAAAAAAAAATTCTTTCCATAAAACTTCTTCGCGGTTAATCGGTGAAACAAAATTTTTTAATACATAAAACTTCTTAATCGATTAAATCGTGACGTTAGAAATAAGTTCTAAGGGACGTGAACTTAGAGATTGTGCTGGAAAGTATGATAGTTCTTTAGGATCGAGTCTGTGACAATAGCGTAGTGGGGTGAGTTAGGCCAAACGATTGTTAAATCAATAAGTAATTTGGGGACGAAATTTTGTTTAAGGGGTAGAAGCGTAACATCTGAATAGGGCCTATGCATTTCAGTTTAATTGTATGAAATGACAAGTTTCAAGTACTATGAATAAATTTTGATACTTTTGGAAACCTAGAAATGCATGAAAATGGAAATGAAAATGAAAATGGAAATGAAAATGGAGATGGAAATGAAAATGGAAATGGAAATGAAAATGTACATTTTGGAAACTTAGACATTTTGGAAACTTAGACATTTTAGGAAACTTGGATATGTAAGAGAAATAAAGGAGTTTTATTCACATAAATATGTGAATAATAAGAGAGAAATAAAGGAGTTTTATTCACATAAATATTTGAATAATAAGAGATAAATAAAGAGTTTTATTCACATAAATATGTGAATAATAAGAGAGAAATAAATGAGTTTTATTCACATAAATATGTGAATAATAAGAGATAAATAAAGGAGTTTTATTCACATAAATATGTGAATAATAAGAGATAAATAAAGGAGTATTTTCTAAGGAGATAATTGAGGAGATAATGGATGGATTAAAGGCTTTTATCTTTTAAATAAAAGAGATAATATTATCAAAAAGAGGAGTGGTGGACAAGTAAGGGACTCTTGGCCTAGCAAATTCGGCTATAAAAGGAGAACCCAAGGTCTTTTTCTCTCATCTTTCCAAGTAGCGAAAATCCCTTGCTCTCTCCCCTCTTTGCGAATTTCTCTTTAAGCAAAATCCATCTCTTCTTCTTTATTTTCTTCTCCTCTCCTTTGCTATTATCGAGCCAAAACACTCTTTGATCCTCGATTAAAACTCCATAGCGAAACTCGTGATTCTAAGCAAAGGAGCAATCAACTACAACATCAAAAGAGTAAGATCGTGGTCAATCAATTTCTATTCCTTTTCTTTTACCAAAATCGGTACTAATCCTATTCTTGTTCATGACCGAATCTACAAGGATCTCTCGGGTTTTTACAATCACCAAATATAAGGATCAAGGATCTAAGGTAAGAACAATTAATTTTTGTTCTTCTAAATTCTTTTAATCAAGATCTAAGGAAATAACCTCTTTTATGTCTCTTGGCCGAATATCAAAGGAAGAGTTTCGGGATTTCAGATTCAAGGAATTTAAGGGATTTCGACAGACATATTAAGGAATCCTCGTCAGATTTGGAAATTGTATGGTAAGTGACATTCGGCCAAGGTTTGATCTTGATATTCGGAATTATTTTCCACTTATTCAAAAGTTAGAAACTGACATAATTTCCTGATTTAGTGGCTAGCCGATTTAAGGAAGGAATACTATCATTTTTCGGCATTTGATTTACAGTCTTTTAATTCGGAAACAAGGTAAGTAATACAAATCCTACTAGGATTTGGTTTTGTTTTAAGCCAAATAGGTTTATTAATGTGACTTATATAATGGCCGAATATAGAAGTTAACTGATCTAAAGTTAGATCGGGGTTTTCGAGATCTCAAGGAACCTTTTTAAGCAAATCAGGTGTGTACCCTTACTAACCTTCGATATTTCATATGGCTATTATTTTAATATATGAATATGTATAAGAATGTGAATGTGGCTAAGTACCACAAATGTGGCAAAAAGTACCCATGTACGTTTCCTACTTCTGATAGGATTGTGAAATATGTTATCTTATAACATGCGAATATATGTATATGAACATGAAATTAAGTAAGTTATGCATTAAATATTTTTGGGGCATTGGGATTTATGTGAAAGGGAAGAAGCGGTGTTGACTTGGTCTCACCTTGAAGGTGTTGACTTTGGTCTCACTGTGAAATATGGTGACTACGGTCACATTATCCGAATTTGGTAACTCGGTTACATTATTTGAATATAGTGTCTAATGACACAAGCGTATATAGGCGATGAGCACGTCATTGCGATGGATCGCCTTGATGGTGTGTAGCGGATGGAGGGTTGACTTAGTAGTCCCCACGGTGTGAATGGCGTGTGCTGGTGGAGTGTAGCGGATGGATCATTAGGCTTGGGTTTGGGTTGCATCATAATTTCATTTTATATGGATCGATGATTTGAACATGTATGCTGATTTGTTGAATGTTAGTCTTTGTGTGCACATTGAGTCTGCATTGACTCACCCGTTGTGGGAATTATTTTGGTGATGAAGCGGTGTGGACGGCCGGTGGACCTTGAGGTGGCCATGCTACATTCGAAGATTTTATTTTATTTGGACTTTATTTTATTTGGTACCTTAAACTTTATTTTGGGTTTATTTGATGTAATAAGGCCATAAGGCCCGATGGATTATTCTTTATTTTTACTTTACCTTTAAATATTGTGCTAGGATCATTTTGGACATATTAAATCAAATTGGATTTACAAGATAAATAAATGGGTTTCCAATCTAAGCCCAACTCAAAATAATAGTTTTCCAAAATGTTTACAAATTTCTCTAAATAACGGAAGTTATTGAAACGATTTACTTTGAAACATACCAGATCCGGTTCGGGCTCGTGGTAGGGTGTAGGGTGTTTCAATATTATGATTTGTGGGGTAAATAGCATGAATATTTATTGATATGTATGTGCATAGGCATATGGGTATTATTGATGAAGGAAAGTATTCGGTGGTTTTTTGACACATATTTGAATCCGTGACTTGGTCACATATTTGAAATCCGGTGACTTGATCACATATGTGAATCTGGTGACTTCGGTCACGTATTTGAAATTTGATGATTTGATCGGTGACTTGGTCACATTTGTCTGTGGCTTTGCCACAATATTATAAGGGCGATGTGCATGTTGACTGCAGCAACTGCCTTCGATGGTGTGTAGCGGATGGAGGGTCGATTTAGTAATCCCCACGGTGAGTTGATTGGTACGGGTGGTGTGTAGCGGATGGATATTTAGGTTGGGCCGGGCTTGCATTTCACTATTTGTACATATCCATGTTATTTAATTGATTATTAATTAATCTGCTATGAAAATGGGCCTTTGGGCTAAATATGAGCAAAATGGGCCTTTGGGCTAAATATGAGCTAAATGGGCCTTTGGGCTAAATATGAGCTAAATGGGCCTTTGGGCTAAAAATATGCTAAATAGCTAAATGGGCCTATGGCCATATGTTAATTAATGGGCTTAATGGCTTAATCAAATGGGCTTTTTAATGTATGTGTTATACATTGAGTTTATGACTCACCCCTTTTGTGGGAAAACTTTTCAGATGATTCGTAGTGCGATGGATCGGGTCAGCAAGGATTTCGAGGTGGCCAATGCTCAAACAATGAAGTTTGGAAATTTTCCTACTTAAACTTATTAAGTTAATTATTTAGACTTTATTATGGGTTTGCCAATTTTATGTAATAAGGCCACTATAAACTGTTTTTAATTTTGTGTTTGGATTTACTTTTATTTTGCCATGAACAATAACTATTAAATAACTAAATGGTTTTTGATAAATAATAATTCAAAATGTTTTTGTCACTAACATATATATATATATATATATATGTGTGTGTGTGTTTTAAAGTAATTTCCTTAAATGTGATTTTCTTTTGATTTATCAATTCCTCCTACAAGTTATGTATGTTTTTAAAAGATATAAATTTTTCTTTACAAATTTATTTTCAACCTAAAATGGTAAGTTAATCTGTTTTCTACAAACTCATCAAGTTTTTCTTAAACAAAAATGAGAATTCGCTATACTTTTACTCGAGGAACATACCAAATCCGGTTAGGCTTTTGGGGCCGGGTTTGGGGTGTTTCAGTTGGTACGGGGGTGTGTAGGGGATGGAATTAGGTTTGGGAGGGAAGAATTCATTTTTACATGCATGTTATTAATTATGTTATTCATTATGCTATTAATTATGTTATTAATTATGTTGTTAATTCTGCTTATGGGCTCAAGGCCCAAATCCATAACTTGAAAATTTGGCCCAGTGGACAAAGTAAGTGAGTTATACACTGAGTTCTAAGTAACTCACTCCCTCAAATTTTCCATCTCAGGTAATGGAAATTGACGTGGACTTGGGCCGAGGATGACTTCGTGGAGGCCATACTGCAAAACATGGGTTTATTGAACTCGAACTTTTTAATAAGTATTTTACTATTTTGGGTTAATGTAATAAGGGCCTCTATTAATGATTCATGGATTTTTATTTGTGTTTGGTTTTAAACTATACTTTGGACGTTTAAATATGGGCTTATGATTATATGATGTTTTTATCAAAATAAATTGGGTTTTCAAATATATGAAATTCCTTTATAAATATTTTATTATTTTTAACTCTTAAATAAATTACCTAAGGGTTTTTGATAATACAATATTTTCAACTAATTTTTTTTATACATCAAATTTAAAATACTCTCTTGATTTTTATTAAACCTCGTAATTAAAAATAATTTTGTAGACTTCGATTCACTGTAATTATTAAGATAACTCGATTCATGTAACAAACCAAATCTAGTCTTAATGTATAGACCGGGTTTGGGGTGTTACAAACGAAATCAAGGAAATCAAAAACAACAATCTCCTCCAAATTTCCAGAATCAGCCCTATCCACAGGAAAAGGAGCCGAGTCTTGAAGATATGCTGAAATAGTTCATGGCAGACACAGATGCCCGTCTCCAAAAAACCGATACAACACTTGATAACCAAGAAATATCGATCAAAGAGATCAAGGACCGAGTCGGGGAAATCACTAAAATGGTTGGACAACTCGTGCAGCTAATGTCCGAACGACCACAAGGGCGTCTACTAAGCAACACTGAGATTAACCCAAAGGAGCAAATCCAAGCCATAATAGCTCATAGTAGTATAAAGGTAGACGAAACCAGTTCAATACAAGAAGACAAAGTGGAAGAAGATAAAATTGAGGTAACACAAGAAAAGTCAAAATCGGTAATCAAAGAGTACAAGCCTCGCATACCTTATCCCGAAGCGTTGAAGAGAGAAGATTCAAAAGAACAGTTTGGTAAGTTTCTTAAACTTTTAAAGAAATTACATATTAACTTACCGCTTCTTGAAGCTCTTTCACAAATGCCAGATTCGAGGAAATTTTTAAAGCAACTTCTGACGAACAAACGTAAGCTAGATGAGGAACCACATGTGGAATTGAACGTAGTATGCTCAGCAATGTTACAGAATAGACTACCACGGAAGCTAAAAGATCCAGGGAGTTTTACAATCCCATGTTTAATTGGCAGACTAACTATTGATAATGCATTAGCTTATTTAGGGGCAAGTATAAATGTCATGCCCTATAAAATGTTTAAGCAGTTACGTCTAGGGAAACCTAAACAAACTAGGATGAGTATTCAATTAGCTGATAAAACTGTTAGAATTCCTAGGAGTATTATCGAAGATGTTCTTATAAAAATTGACAAATTCATTTTCCAGTAGATTTTGTTGTCTTAGACATGGATGAGGATAACTCGATTCCTTTAATCGTAGGAAGACCCTTTTTAGCAACTGCCAGAACTAAAATTGATGTTGCCACAAGAGAACTCATACTTTGTGTAGGTGACGAATCGATCAGTTTACAAGCTCTTGACTCAGCCAGGACATCGATCAATGAAGGTGAGAAAGTAAATTCAGTTGATAATCAATCTGTTTAAATCCCTCCATAGGAACAACCACAAAGCTACAAACCTGAACAGAAGCAAGGACCCTGTGCCAATAAAGAGGAATTATGTAAGAAGCAAAGCTTTGAGGACAACAAACTAGAAGTGTGGAAAACACATTTTAAAGAGAAGCCAGAACCACACGAGGCAAAACCGAAGAAGCATATGGAAGAAATCGCAGGGACATCGAATCACTTCAAAATAGGAGATCAGGTACGGTTAGATAAAACAGATCCTCCATCACCATACCAAACCCGAATTCAAACGCAGACATTTCTTTTGAGGTATGCAATATCTTTCTATATGGAACAGTCGAGGTAAGCAATCCCATATTCAGCACTTATAAGGTAAATGCTTCTCAACTTAAATTTTATAAAACTGATAGTATGAGGGAAGATAGTCAAACATTTAAACCACCATAATCATACGAGCAAAAAGGACAGCTAGCTTAAGACTTTAAACGAGCGCTTCTCGGGAGGCAACCCGAGAACTAACATTAATTTCTATTTTGTGATTTTAGTTTTATTGTTATTTTTATTTTCTCGTTTAGAATTTCAATAAACTGAAAGTGCAGATTCCCAGACCACACAGCCTAGCACACGGTCGTGGCCGTGGCCGTGTGGGTACTTTGAATCGTCGTACTGACATGGCAAGAGATACGGGTCAAACGGAATCAATTCACCAAAATCACGGGCTCACCTACTCCACCACGGTCGTACGAAGCGGCCGTGGACCAATACTGCCTTTTCAGGAATAGGTGTGGTGTCTAGAAAACAGGCGTAGGTAAACACAAACGGCCGTGCAATGTGACCGTGTAAAGATACTGACTTATCAACCCCGGGCGTGGCAATAAAAACACGGGCGTGTAGATCCCAACATGCCCCCAAACATGGCCGTGCGATGCATCCGCGTAAAACGACACACCCACAGTATGCGGGCGTGGGAAAGTGTCAGAAGCCAAAATTCTATTTAAACCCACCCCCTCTTCTCTGTCACCCTCCTTCCTCCTTTCTTTCTTCCTTATTCTTATCATATTTCCCCTCTCTCCTTTTCTTCTAACATTCTTATGAATCTCTAGACCCTTTAGCTACATCATGTCAAAGAAGCATAAGAGGCCAACCACAATCTCCTCAACGGAAACCGATTCACATGAGTTCATGCCGGCACTTGACTACTCAACATGCCAATGGTCTTCGAAACCTTTTCTATTTTATTTTTCTTTTCTCTTTTGCTTCAAATTTCCTTATCTTTACTTCTCTTCTGCTTAATTTAGTTTATTTTATTCTATTTTCTCAGTGTCAAGTTCGCCAGGCTGCTAGAGAACCACACCGAAACCACGACCATAGCCCCTCCGTAGCCTTAGAAGTCACACCCACTTTGCGAACCATCTATCAACAAAGACTTCTTAGTCCATTAATCTTTTCTTTGAATTTAAATTTTCTTCTTAGTCTCCTTCTATTTATTTTTCTTGTCCTTAATTATATTATTAGTATATTTTTAATGTTTCTTTAGATTTTTTGGCTATATCTTTTCAGGCTACCCAATTTCTTCATCTAGCACAGTGCTTGTCGGTATCCACCCCACCAGGACCATAGAAAATGCCACCGCCGCCTCCTTCTACAATTCGACAAGGGAACAAGGATTCATCCAAAAATTTGGGAAGTGTTACTTCTCCCCCTTCTCTTTTGATTTTATTATTACATGATTACTTATCTATCTTTGTACATTGAGGGCAATGTACATCTTAAGTGTGGGGGGTAAAAATACCTAACTTTTTGCATTATTCTCAAATCCCAGAATTTTGTCTTGTTATTAAGTAATTTCCTCATATTACTAATTAGGATGAAATTTCTAATGATTTATGATTTTTATTGATATGTCTTAGATTAAGTTATAGATAATTGTGCATTGATGATTAAATTTGAAGAATACTAGAGAATCAAGCATGATAAGTCTATTTTTCAAGAATAAAAAAAATTCTAGGTTGTTGAACTAAATTTGAATATTACCTTGAAGTTTGAAATTTATAGGGATTGATGTCAATTGCCTATAATTTTTGTGAGATTTGAGCCTTATAAGAGCATATATTCTTTTCCACGCTCACTTTATTGATTATGAGTGTGTCAACACTGAATTGTTATTCTAGAACTTGCCTCAAGTATATATGTCAGGACCACATTATTGATTCGATATACTGAAATGATAAAGGCACCTAGGTTTTAACCCATTCACTCCACTAAAAAACCTACCTTCACAATTAACCCTTAGTGAACCCTTTGATCCTAACAACCATTTTATTTGATTCACCAATTAATATTAACCCAAAAACCATTTGTATTTGTTATCACTATTCTTTTGACTACCCTTCTATCGAGAATTGATTTGATCAGTTGCCTAATTAGTTTATTTCAGTTGATAAAGTTCTTTCTTTATTATGTAGTTACTTAGTTTGTTTTCTCAAAAAAAATCTATCGAAAAATCAAAGTATATTCAGCATTAGTAGTATAAAAAGTGATCTTGTGCATTTAATTTTCAATTATCAAAGAAAAAGCTCGTATTATTAGTTTCAAAGTTTCAATTGATGTAATCATTTATTTTCTAGTTCATTGTTTTTAGCTAGGTGATTTGTCAATTCGATCTCGATTCTAAACCTCCTAATTTAGCCTTTATCCACACCTTTTACCCAAGCCCCATTACAACCCTGTTAAAGACCTTTTGATTTGTGTATCATCTCATATTACAGTGATGGAGATCTGATTTTCAGGCAAGCCTATGGGATTAACTTTTCAGGTTCGACTGTTGAGTGCTTAATTGTGAACCTTAAACACTTTTGAGTGATTTGAGTGAATATTTAGTGAGGATGTCAATCCTTGTCGATTTTGAATCAAAGGTAATTATTTAGATAAGGGGAGACACCTATGTTTTCATGCTACAAATATATGACTTAGAATTGTTTGAATCTTTAGGAGTCTTTAAGTTAAATTATCCATGTATGAATTATTATGAATTATGATGAGGCATTATTAATAGAAATTATGAATTATGGAAAGTTCGTTGAGAATTTTGCTTGAGGACAAGCAAAAGCTTAAGTGTGGGGGTATTTGATAAACCGTAAAAGTAACATATTTTAACCCCATATTTAGCATGCTTTTGGATGATTTAGCCCTTGATTTATGTAAAAAGGTGATCTTAATCCTTTCTTTTCATAGTTTATATTCAGGAAAGCACTCGAGGATGAAAAGAATGAGAAACGGGCTTAAAACGGGCCAATTTGGGCCAAAGTGGAAATTGACACGGCCTGGACTTCAAGCCACACGGCCGTGTCCCATCAATTTACATCTGGTGTTTATGTGCAAGGCTTTAGTAGATCCCGTACCTCTTGGGGGTATTTCGTCATCGTTAAAGACGATGAAATTATTAGTACTTATGTTATTAGCCAACTTATCCAGCTTGTTGACCGAGATATCATTAGTCACATATGTCTCATTTAATACCTTCATCAGTGTGCTTCGGTGTACCTCTGAACTTAAGAGCAAAGCTAGGATAGATATACGAGCTGGTTGTTTATGCAATTGCTCCACCACACTATACTCGTTATGCCTCAGAAATTTCAAGAATTCTTTAGCTTCATCCTTATTTACTGGTTCATTAACAGGAAACTCAGGTTCGACCATTTTTCCTTTCTGTTGTTCCATTGTCGAAGCTTTTCCTTTTGCAGGTTTGAGTCGGGCATTTACCAAGTCATAGCATTTTCCACTATCCGTGTGAGACCCTATATTTTGATCTTCAGGGCTGGTTGAAAGCTCTTTTCCCGAAACTGTCACATTACAATTGTAGTTCCAAAGGACCCTTTTGTTATCCTTGTAAGAAAAAATAGCTGGTTTATGAATTATAACTTTTGGTGTCTGAATCCCAACTTCATTTTTAGGATGTGAAATGATGACCGTAGGATAATTGACTTTCGTCATTGATTTTGACGTGCATATACACCCTTCCTCTTTACCCTCTTCATAAAATTCCATCTCTTTACTGTCCATCAAGCCTTAAATCAAAGTTTTGAACTACTCATATTCTTGAATTTTGTGCCCCATTTTGTGATGAAACTCACAATAATTCCCCATCTCATTGTAACTTCCTTCTGGATTCGATGTAACTAACCCCCTTTCTGCCATAGCTTCCAGACCCATTTCAAATGTGTTTTCACTTTTGTAACATCTGTCTTAATTCTTCTTACCATGGTTCCATCTATTGTGTTTACTCCGCTATCCGTATGATTAGGTAACGGATTCTCTATACTGGGTGCATCGTCAAACTTCACAATGCCCATTTGAATAAATTTTTGACTAACTTCTTAAAAGTAGTGCAATTTTATATCGAGTGCCTTATGATCCCTGCATGATATTCACATTGAGCATTGGCATCGTACCATTTAAGGTATGGGGGCTGCAATGGCTTTAAATAGAAAGGAACCACCACATGTGTATCAAATAAGCTTTGATATAACTCCTTATATGCCATGGGAATTGGTGTAAATTGGAGTTTCTCAACATTCTATTTCATTCAGATTCTTGTTTTGACGAGCCCTGATTAGTAACCATTGCTTTTGGTTGACTTACAGTAACAGATTTTGAATACCCTATATTTGCATTATTTACTTCATTTTCCTTTTTCCGCGGGGCTGATCTTTTGGTGTTCTCACCTACCTCTATCCTTCCACTTCTTATTGCGTTCTTGATCATTTCTCCAATCATTACCACATCTGAAAAACTTCTTGTGGCACTTACTAACATGTGGGAAATAAACGGGGCCTTTAAAGTATTAATAAAGAGCATCATGGTTTCCTTTTCAAGGAGTAGTGGTTGGACCTGGATTGCTACCTCCATCTATCTCTGTGCATATTGTCTAAAATTTTCATTTGGTTTTTTCTCCATATTCTGTAAAGTGATCCTGTCATAACACATATCTGTAACATGACTGTGTTGTTTCATGAACGCTTGGGCTAAATCTCTCTATGAACTAATTTTGTTTCTACTCAACTGATTGTACCATTTAGACGGAGCTCCTAGCAAACTATCTTGGAAGCAATGAATCAGCAATTGATCATTGTTAACATAACCAGTCATTCTTCTGCAGAACATGGTAATGTGTGCCTCCGGGCAACTCGTCCCATTATACTTCTCAAATTCTGGAATTTTAAACTTGTGGGGGAGTACCAAATTTGGAACTAAACTCAAGTCTTTAGCATCAATTCCATGATAGCTATCAGCACTTTTCATGGCCCTAAACTTCTCCTCTAGCCACCTACACCGTTCTTCTAGTTGCCTTTGTGATTCTTTCTTTGTCTTTTCCTCTTCTGCCACTGCATCCAAATTAGGAACAATTGGATTATTTGAATTATTACCCGAGTTAGAGCCTGAGCCAACCTGAAAATTCATTGGTATCGAGGCTCCAGCCTGAAACTATTGCAGCCTAATCATAACAGATGGCCTCTGTGGGTTTATTTCAAGTTGTGCCTATACATGTGTTGGGGTAAAATCGGAAGGATATTGAGGATCTTCATTATTTTCCCCGGCATTATCCATGGTGTCCTTCCCTTTGTCCACTCTTCCCACCAGCAATTGGGACAGTTGAGCCATCATGCTTCTTTGGGACTCCATCATTTGATCCCTCATCTCTTGCTGAATTTTAGCTAACTGCTCTTGCATCTGTGCTTGTATTTTCTCTTGCATACCCTTTTACAATTGTTCCAATTTTTCTAACCTCTTATCCATTGACTTGGTCTTTTTCCTTGTACTGTAGGGATGCATGTCTGGTAAAGTTTTGTCAGTTTCTAGGTTACTGAAATAATTTTTAATTAATTAGGGTCTTTTTAATGAATTTTAATATATATAATGCAATGTAATGTAATGCAAATGCATGAAATGCATGAATGCAAAGAGGCGTTAATTTTGATTCAATTCCATATAGAAAACTTTATTAGAAAATAGAGTTCTTTACATAAAATAGATTACAGATATGGATTTGCCTTAATGCCCAAAGCTTTAATTTTCCTAAGTAATAAAGCTAACTCCTTTCCACGATCTGTTGCAACTCATACTACACGCTCAGTATATCCGCTTGTACTGCCAAAGTCTGCAAGTAGTCAGCTATCTCTCAAATTTGGGTTACGGCTTCTCTCATGATGTAATCCCTATTTCTAACTTGATTCTGAGAGTAGTAAAGCTCCTCTTTCCATCACTCTTCATTCACCTCTAGGGACTCAAAACTGTTTTGACAATTATGCGATGCCATCTCTAATTTTTCAATTTCCTTTTTCATTTCTTCGATTTTTCTCAAACTTGCTTTTAATTCCATCACAAAATTACGATTTTGATGATAACAAAGAGACCTTTCCAACTCAGCCACCCTAGACTTCAGTTTATTTCTTCCATTTTGTCTTTCTAGCATTTGCCTTTCTAAAATCTCATTTTGGGCCTGCATTTCTTGAAATTTCTCTTTCCATTGTTCAGCCTTAGCTCTTTCCTATTGAACCTCTTGTCGCCATTGATCTGAAGTTTTCCCTAGCCTAGCAGTTCTCATTAAAAGCCGCATCTTCTTATAGTCTGTCTTTAAACTATCCAGATCCTCTTCAGCTTTATTTTTCCCCTTTCTTAACTTCTCAGCTTCTGACTTCTGTACTTCCATATCTAATCTCAAGTGCATTTTTTCTTCCTCCAGCTGCTCAATCCTTTTCTCGAACTCGAAACTCTTCTTTTCAAAGTCCTGCTTTATAATCTCTAGCTCTATCGGGACTACTTGCAAGCATTCTTCCACTAATTGAGCATCTTCTAAATTTGATCCCAAAATATTATCGTTAACCCTTTTGCTTAACCAAGCTTTATACTCAGGAGTCGTCATTTCACCCACAATCACTCACTTCATCTGACGAGTTTGCTTCCAAGCATTCGTAATTTCTCGAATCTTTTTCTTATAATTCTCTCCTCTCTAAGAGAATTCACTTTGAGCCAACCCATGTGTTGCCGGCATAAACTGTCTGGACTTATACTGTCTTGTTGCAAGCAAAGGAGCATATCCAATGGCTCCCCAAATTCCAGGTAAAGGGACCCAATCAAAGCTTCCACATCTATAAAGTATCTCATCAGGCACCATCCATGGAGCTCTTCACTCGATATCCTCTTCTTAGAGATTCTAAAAAATCATCATCCACTTTTCTTCTGATATATTTTGCGCCATGACGTAGCTACTTCTTCTTTTAAATGTGAATAATTCTCACAGAAAGGTCAGTAAGAGACTTTATCTGCTTTCCAGAAGTGACCGTGAAACCATACCATCAACAATTGTGTACATCCAACAAACCTACCTTCTCCTGCTTTTCGACATGCATTTAAGGATCTGAAGGTCTCAGCAAGAATAACAGGGACAGGTGTAACTTGGTTATCCAACTGATCAAATAAATTAGTAACTAATTTATTTATATGCCTTAGAGCTTTAGGGAAAATAACTATAATCCATAAATGCTCAAAGCAAAGATATCAATTTTCCTCTTTACGTCAGGGTGCATCAAGATCAAATCTCTCAAGTTTACCCAAGGAATACATTTTCCTTCGCCTTTAGTTGAATTCGAGCTGAAACCCACTGCTCACTCATTCCCGTAATATTCATCAACTTCTTCACGAAAGAAGGAACATTAGTAGTACCCAACCTAGCCATCCACAACTCCTTTTCTACCCCGTGTGGTACCAAACCACTGGTGGTGCCAAACCACTGGTGACCCAAAGTCACGAATAATTAAGTTGTGGGGCCAACCCACATGTGATACCAAATCACTGGCGACGATCCCATAATATCAAATGTGGGGCCAACCCACTGTGGTGCTAAGCCAGTGGGACGAGTCTTTATGAGGTGCCAAACCTCTGGTGTCCCAAAGACACGAAATAACTGTGGTACTAAACCACTGGAGGTGCCAAACCTCTGGTGTCCCAAAGACACGGATATCAAATCCTTCCCCCTCCTCTCATATCACCCATACCAATATAACATTTAAACAAAACATGCCATTATACTTTATTAGGAATCACATAGCAAATATATCATAAATCGTATCATCATGCATCATATTGCAAAAGTTATATTGAAATGGACTTACCCGATTCCTTGCTCATACCCATACGGTATCATATTGAAAATCTCATAGTTTTTGGCTTTAACAATAAGATTAGAATATTTATATATTTATATTACCAAGTTATGAAGTGTGTAAGGTACACACCTGTTGAAACACCCCAAACCTGGCCCACGAGCCTGAACCGGATCTGGTATATTCCTCGATGTAAACCGGGTCAAAATTTTTTTGAATACTTTGAAAACTGTGTGTTTTGAAGATAGTTTGTTTGTGGGTTGGGCTCGAGTTGAAAACAAGTTTATTTTTATATTGAAAACCCATTTATTTCAGGTGACAAAATATTTAAAGTTTATTTTAAATTAAATGGACTAAATCTTTAAATAACCTAAATACGTAACATAGTAATAAAAATAACAATAAAATCATCACTATGGCCTTATTACATAAAACAAAACCCAAAATAAATTGTAGAGTACTTAAATAAAATTTCCAAATTAAATAAAACTTCACGCTGAGCATGGCCACCACAAGTTCTGCCGTCCCGGTCCATCACTGTTCATCATCTGAAACATGTTCCCACAACGGGGTGAGTCAACAGACTCAATGTGTAACCACAACACTAAGGCTCAACAGATCATGGCATACAAAATCATACATACAATATAATAACATAAATAATGATGCAACCCGAACCCAAAACCTATATGCCATCTGCTACACTCCACTCATACCATCCTGCACACCGTGGGGACTACTAAGTCAACCCTCCATCCGCTACACACCATCGAAGGTAGTCGCTGTAGTCGATGTGCTCATCGCCCATATATAATTCGTGGCATAGCCACCGAATAATTGTGTCATGAGACACCACATTCAGATAATGTAACCGAAGTTACCACATTCAGATAATGTGACCGAAGTCACCACATTCAGATAATGTGACCGAAGTCACCACATTCAGATAGTGAGACCGAAGTCACCACATTCACTTCCCCTTTCTTATATAACCCGAATGCCCCATATTATTCATATCATGCATATCATACTTAAATTCACTTTCGTGTCACTTTTCACATGTTAAATATAACATATTTCGTAATCCTAGTAGGAGTAGGAAACGTACCTGAGTACTTATTACCATAACATGGTACTTTAGCCACATTCTTACACTTTCATATTAACACATATATCAAGTTAAAGCCATAAATCTAATAAGATTAGTGTGGGGTACACACCTGATTCACTTAACAACTTCACTGAAATCCCGAAATCTGATCTACTGCTTTAGATTGTTAATGCCTACATTCGGCCAACATGGTAATATTTAGCAAAGGCCTATTTGGCCATAAAACCAAATCCTAGTAGGATTTGTGCACTTACCTTAATGCCGATTGAATTAAAAATCAAATCCCAGAAATTTGTATTCTTCTCCTTTGAAATCGGCTAATCACTAGATCCTTTGAATTGGTTAGTTTTCGATTAAAACAAATAGATCTAAGTACTTAAGATAGGCTTTGGCCGAATATGTAAGTACACTTACCTTAAAATCCCGAAACTTTGCTTATGCTTCTTCCTTGTATTCGGCCAACTCTAAATCTTTTAACATATTAGTTTTCAACTTTTAAGATAATAAAAGATAGATCCAAATACTAAAATAAGCCTTGGCCGAATGTTATAGGTGCTTACCTTGTGGATTTTAAATCCTGAAATTCACCGAATAGCTAGGGAATACGCGTCCTATGGTGTACCTTCGGGAAAAGAACTTCTCCTTCCTTGTAGTCGATACTTAGTAATTCCCGAAAGATCTCCTCAAGGTTTCGGCAACAATATATTGAGGAAATTAGAATCTTAATTTTGACAGACTTAAAAGAAATAGAATGAGAATCGAACCGAATCTTACCCTTACTGAAGAATTTGATGGAACTCTTGCTTGAACCCTTAGTAGTATTTGGCTATGGCCCTTATATGTAACACAAGGTTTGACTTTTGTAACTATAAAGGAATCGGCTAGGGCTTTGCTTACTTTCAGTTTTTTGATTGTGTTTGTAATAGAAGAAGGAAAGAAAAGAAAGGAAGAGATTTGTGACAGAGAGAATTCAGCTAGGGAAAGAAAGAAAAGAATGGTGGTATTTGCTAGAGAATTTTGGTAGAGGCTTCTCTGAAGAGAAAAGAATGAATGAAGAATGGCCTTGTTTTCCTTCTATTGCCGAAATTCCTAGGCTAGAGTCCCCTACTTGGCCACCACTCTTCCTATGTGATAAATTTTATCTTTTAATTATCTCTTTTCAAAGAATTAATCCAACACTTATTTCCTATTTAGCCGAAATTCTAAAGGAAGTAAAATTCCTCTTTTGAAAGCCTTCAAGCCATCCACCTCTCTGCTCTTGATGAGCCAAATTTGAGCTTGTGCTATTGGGCTCCTTGTGGCCACAAGAGGCCCAAATTATCCACCTAAGTGGCGTCACTCCTTGGGCTTTAAGTGGCATCTTCAGGCCACTTTTCCAAGCCTGTTTGTGTGTAAAATTTCACATACTTTTTCTCTTAAGGCCACCTTGCCTTAATTTCCTCTTTTAAACTTTAAAACTCGACATTTCTAAGTCATTTCTAAGTTTCCAAAAATTTTTATTCGGCTCTTTAATCTTGACATTTCCTAGGTTTCCAAAATGTTCACTTTCCTCTTTTAACTTAAGTTTCCAAAATGTTTACTTTCCTCTTTTAGCTTAGGTTTCCAAAATGTTCACTTTCCTCTTTTAACTAATCGTTCCATACATTTCCTTACATTTCCATACATTTCCATACATTTCTGTACATTTCCATACATTTCCTTACATTTCCATTCATTTCCTTACATTTCCATACATTTCCATACATTTCCATACATTTCCTTACATTTCCATACATTTCCTTTCATTTCCTTTCATTTCCTTTCATTTCCTTAAATTTCCTCTTAAGACTTAATATTTTCTAAAGCATTTTCTTTCCATCCTAGAATTCTAAAAAAAAAAAAAAAACTCTTAAAACACCTCTAAACACCCTTAAAGCCTACTAACACTTGAGTTATGCTCCAAACGCATAACTCCTAATCTAGGATGTTACAGTTCTACCCTCCTTAAAAATAATTTTGTCCTAGAAATTACTTACTAACGAAAATCATACATCCTAACTCACCACACTACACTACTGTTGCGCACTCTAATCTTAAAACTAACACATTTCCTACAAAAATTCACATCCAAGGTTTCATACTTAGCTACGGACTTGTTCCCTTGAACTAGTCCTAGGAAAGCCTTTCTTTGGGCATCAATATAATGAGTGCCCACATACTTCTTTTGGTATGCTGTCTTAGCATACTCCCACGTGAGTTCCTCAGCTGTAGCACCATCTCGCACCGTGAGCCACCATTGATATGACTCATTGCGGAGAAGTGACACCAACCCTTTCAACTTCTCCTCATCAATTAAATCAAGCTCATCCATAATTCGCTCGGTCGCTTCCAACTGATACTCAACGGTATTGGGTGTTACACCTGATACACCGCGGAACACCTCAGCTCTGTTGGCTCGAAGTCATTCAGGTACCGACTTTCGAGCTCCTATGCCTCTACCTGCTCTTGCCACCCTTTCCAAGACTCGCAGCATCGCTTGTGACACTGCGTCATCCCCCGTCTGGTCCTGATATTCCACATCAGCGGCTGGGGGTGGTGGTGGCATTTCATTCTCAGATCCTTGACCTGATCTAACGGGTTCAGACACGGTCATTCGGCCTCTTCCACGGCCACGCACGTTATGACCACGCCCCCTTGAATTCATACTTTCGCTTGCGTTTATCTGATTTAAGAATTTTATGAATTTAGTTTTGTTCTGCTTGATTATCCACGAATAGTTTTATGTTTAATAGTTTTAGGAAGTAGTTCTTTCGATTCATACACATACAGTCTCACATCATTCATTTAGTCACACACATGAACTTGCGTTCATTACAGAGAAATGTTGTAATTGTCGTTGTTTGTTGTTTTCCACTACCTAGGGGTATTTTCGTAATTTTATCTTATAGGGGTATTTTGGAATTTTTTTTTTAAATTAGGTATTTGGAAATGTTGCAAAATAGAGATTGTTGATATTTCACAAAATTAAAATTACTTACTGGAAAAATTTCAAGGGTAAAATGGTAATTTATACACCAAGGGTATTTTTGTAATTTTACAAGCCAGGGTCATTTCGGTAATTTTTCGCAAAATATGGTTCCTAGTGACTTTTCAAAACAAGGATATTTTTGGAAATTTTTAATTTTAGGGCACTTCGTTGATTTTCCTTACTGAGGGTATTTTGGTTATTTGTACAGGTTAGGAGTAATTCAGTCATTTTGCAAATCAGGGGTACTTTCGTAAATTTTCTAAATCAGGGTATCTTTGATATTTTGTAAAGTTTTTGAATACTTGTGCAAAGTCAAAAATTGTTATTGAAATCGGGGGTAGTATGGTAATTTTGAAAAATCGAGGGCATTTTAGTAATTTTACCACTAAGGGTATTTAGGTAATTTTGTAAATTGAAAATTCTTAGAAAGTTTTTTCCAAATAAAAATTTTCAAAATTTCAAAAGGGTAGTTTGTTGTCTTTTTAAAACTAGGGTTTCCATAAAAATATGGCTAGTCCTTTTCGGGTTTTAGTTTATTGGGTTCAGCCTGTAGCTAAGTCCTCTTGGTTAGGGTGAACCATCCCTATGCACCAGGTAGGATTCGCGTGGGTAGGAGGTGAGTCACTAGGACTGCTTAAATACCAAGCTCCCACTGAAACCAATCCTAGACATGCACACAACGGTTGCCACACCCTAGCTTGACGACTTGGACACAGGTTTGTTTAATTGTGCATTAGAGTCTTATGTAATTGTTGGGGTAAACTAGTCCTAGGGTTTAATTCCTAATCCACTAGTCTACGTCTCTATATATCCCTACATACAAATTACAAAGAGGTTAGGAGTACTTACCTGGTGGACTTCGGGTCGGAGACACAAGTGCCATGCCAGAAAAACCTACTCATTTCTTGGAAAAGTCCATTTTTCAAAAGACAAAAAATGTTTTGGGCCCTAAAAACCCTTAAGGCCGAGTTTTGAACCAGGCTCTGATACCAAACTGAAACACCCCACACCCGACCCACGAGCTTGAACCAAATTTGGTATGTTCCTTGATGTAAACCGGTTCAAAATTCTTTTGAATACTTTGAAAACTGTGTGCTTTGAAGGTAGTTTGTTTGTGGGTTGGGCTCGAGTTTAAAACAAGTTTATTTTTATATTAAAAACTCATTTATTTCAGGTGACAAAATATTCAAAGTTTTTTAAATTAAATGGACTAAATCTTTAAATAACATAAATACGTAACATAGTAATAAAAATAACAATAAAATCATCACTATGGCCTTATTACATAAAACAAAACCCAAAGTAAATTGTAGAGTAGTTAAATAAAATTCCCAAATTAAATAAAACTTCAAGCTGAGCATGGCCACCACAAGTTCTGCCGTCCCGGTCCATCACTGTTCATCACTTGAAACATGTTCCCACGACGGGGTGAGTCAACAGACTCAATGTGTAACCACAACACTAAAGCTCAACAGATCATGGCATACAAAATCATACATACAATATAATAACATAAATAATGATGCAACCCGAACCCAAAACCTATATGCCATCCGCTACACTCCACCCGTACCATCCTGCACACCGTGGGGACTACTAAGTCAACCCTCCATCCGCTACACACCATCAAAGGCAGTCGCTGCAATCGACGTGCTCATCGCCCATATAAAATTCGTGGCATAACCACCGGATAATTGTGTCATGAGACACCACATTCAGATAATGTAACAAAGTTACCACATTGGATAATGTGACCGAAGTCACCACATTCGAGATAATGTGACCGAAGTCACCACATTCAGATAGTGAGACCGAAGTCACCACATTCACTTCCCCTTTCTCATATAACTCGAATGCCCCATATTATTCATATCATGCATATCATACTTAAATTCACTTTCGTGTCACCTTTCACATGTTAAATATAACATATTTTTAATCCTAGTAGGAGTAGGAAACGTACCTCGAGTACTTATTACCATAACATGGTACTTTAGCCACATTCTTACACTTTCATATTAACACATATATCAAGTTAAAGCCATAAATCTAATAAGATTAGTGTGGGGTACACACCTGATTCGCTTAACGATTTCACTTAAATTTTGTAAAGCTTGATCTAATGCCTTAGATCTCAATTCCTACATTGGGCCAACCTTAATATATTAGCATAAAGCCTATTTGGCTATAAAACCAAATCCTAGTAGGATTTGTATTCTTAAAACTTACCTTGTTGCCGTTTTGATGTATAATCAAATCCCGAAAACTTGTATTCTTCTCCTTTGATATCGGCTAATAACTAGATCCCTTGAATCGGTTAGTTTTCAGCTTAAAACACATAGTAATAGATCTATTACAAAAATAGGGTCTTGGCCAAATATTCATAGTCACTTACCTTAAGGATCTTAAATCCCAAAATTCACCGAAGAACTAGGGAACACGCGGCCTATGGTGTACCTTCGGAAAAGAACTTCTCCTTCCATGATTCGGCCAAGATTAATAATAGGAATTAGTCCCTAAATTTTGATAAGTCTAAAATATAAAAGAATGGAAACCAAACTTGGTTCTTACCCTTATTTGAAGGAATCGATTGCACCTTCACTTCGACCTTCAGAGATTCGGCTATGGCTAAATGATGCTCTCACAACTTTCAGCTTTTGGAGGGATTAGAAAGAAAAGAGAAGGAAGAATAAAGATGGAGGATTCGGTTTGAACACAAGGTATTTTGGCTTGGCTTGGCAAGAATAAAAGAAGAAGAAGAATAAAACTGTAGGAATTTCGGCAGAGAGAGGAGAATCTGCTTAAGAAATTCGGCAAAGGAAGAGTGAATGAATGAATGGCCTTCTATTCCTTTTATAGCCGAAATTTCTAACTTAGAGCCCCTTACTTGGCCACCACTCTTCTATTTGATAGCTTTACCTCTTGTTTAGCCGAAATTCTAAAGGGAATAAAACTCTTCTCTTAAGAGCCCCTATTGACCGTCCATTGCTTCCTCTCTAAGTAATTAAATAAAAAATCACTTAAAGCTTTAGCTAGGTGCCGTCCGCCCCCTTCCCTTGATGAGCCGAATTTAAACTTATTCTTATTGGACTCTTTGTGGCCATACGAGGCCCAATTTATCTACCTAAGTGGCGTTACTCACTAGGCTTTAAGTGGTATTTTCAGGCCACTTTTCCAAGCCTGTTTGTCTGTAAAATTTCACATACTTTTTCTCTTAAGGCCACCTTGCCTTAATTTCCTCTTTTGAACTTTAAAACTCGACATTTCTAAGTCATTTCTAAGTTTCCAAAAATTTTCGTTCGGCTCTTTAAACTTGACATTTCCTAGGTTTCCAAAATGTTCACTTTCCTCTTTTAACTTAAGTTTCCAAAATGTTTACTTTCCTCTTTTAGCTTAGGTTTCCAAAATGTTCACTTTCCTCTTTTAACTAATTGTTCCATACATTTCCTTACATTTCCATACATTTCCATACATTTCCTTACATTTCCATACATTTCCTTACATTTCCATACATTTCCATACATTTCCTTTCATTTCCTTACATTTCTTTATATTTCCTTACATTTCCCTACATTTCCTTACATTTCCTTACATTTCCTTACATTTCCTTACATTTCCTTACATTTCCTTATATTTCCTTACATTTCCTTACATTTCCTTACATTTCCTTTCATTTCCTTTCATTGCCTAACATTTCCTTTCATTTCCTTTCATTTCCTAGAATTCTAAAAAACTCCTAAAACACCTCCAAACACCCTTAAAGCCTTGAAACACCTGAGTTACGCTCCAAACGCATAACCCCTAATCTAGGATGTTACACCTATCACTAGTGAAATCACTAAATCTTGAAGACCTGATCTACCTCACTAGATCTCCTTGTCCTACATTCGGCCAACACTAAGATTAATACCATAGACCATTCGGCCAACAACCAACCTTAGTCTCAATAGCCTTCGGCTTAACATCCTCTTAAAGAATGATAAACCAACATAAATCCTTACCACTTGACTTACCAACTTCGTTTGCTAGAGAAATAGGATTAAATCGTTTACTTCCAAAGTCCTGAAGAGCCTAAAAGAATATCAATTCCTAAGAATGATTAGAACCTTGTTAACAAGTGCCCAAAATTTGGCTTTTGCCCTCATGAGAATAAGTAGAGAAAGAGAAAAGAAACAAAAGAAATACGGCCAAGAACACTTACCACCTTCCAAAGCCGATTGAAGAAAACCAAAAGAAGACCTACCCTTTTTGTTATTCGGCCAAGATAACACCAAAAGAGAGAAAGAAGATTCGGGTATGGTGGATAGAAGACTATCAAATAATTTAGGCTAGAGTGAAGAAAGAGAAAGGAAAAGAAAAAGGAAATTAGGAGAAGGAGGATTCGGCTTGAGCAAACAATGGAAGAAAAGAAAAGAGTATTTGGAAAGCAAGAAGATTCAGCCAAAAAGAAAGTACAAGAAAAGATGTAGGTTTTTAACAATTATGAAAAGAAAAGAAAAGAGATGGGAGAAAGAGATTCGGCCAAACACCTTGTTTTCCAAAAAAGAAAAGAGCACAAAGTGCTAAGTGTGGTTTCGGTTTCAAAGAAGAAAAGAGAGAAAGCAATTAGGATTTGGTTCAAGGATGAAAGCCAAAACAAAAACAAAATTGCACCTAATGTCCAAGACACATTCGCTAAGGAAGAAGATTTTGGAGAGGAAAAGAAAATGCAAAAGATGCACAAAATGCTAAGAATTGACCAACTAATCCCCCAAAATCCTATCAACATTCGCCAACCCCCTAGACACCCATACCGTCCACATTCATGGACAATTAGCCATTAAAAGCTTCCAAAACCTCACCTTAAACCAAGCCTTATGTCCCATATCCTTCCTTAATCCATATGATTCCTTTCCCAAAGTTCAAGCTTTCCTAATTTACGATTCAACTTGCCATAAAAATTGAAAGTCCAACTTACTTAAATGCAAAACTTGGCGACACTTAATGCAATGATGCATAAAAATAAAGTCTTCCACATGCAATCCATGCTACTTGAACCATTTCCCTCAAGCAACCTTTCATGCGTCATAACCACCTTGCCACTAACTCCTCATGTGCTAGAATTTAACACTTAAATTAACTTAAGTGTCAGGTTCACCTAATCCACTTCACTAAATTTTCAATACTAAAAATTATTCTAACTTCATAAAATAAAATCAAGCCTTCACAAGACTATGCTAAACACACAAAATTCATACCCGAGTCAACACAAATAATAAGATAATACTCTAATTTTTTAGGATGTTACAATTCTACCCCCTTAAGAAAATTTTGTCCTTGAAATTACGATCAAAAGAGTTGAGGGTCTTCCGCCTCATTGCATCTTAGGTTCCCACGTAGCTTCTTCTACGCCATGGTTTCACCATAAAACCTTCACTAAAGGAACTGACTTCTTACGCAAAACTTTCACGTCTCGATCTAGAATCTGCACTGGTTCCTCTTCCACCGTCAAATCTAGACTCACCTCTAATTCCTCCACTGCCACGACATGCGATGGATCAGAACGATAGCGTCTAAGCATGGAGACATGGAACACATCGTGAATCTGACTCAGTTCTACTGGCAACTCGAGCTGATAAGCTACTGGTCCCACTCGTCTCAACACCTTATACGGCCCAATAAACCTTGGACTTAACTTGCCTTTTCTCCCAAATCTTAATACCTTCTTCAATGGCGAGACCTTCAGAAAAACCTTGTTACCCACGGTAAACTCTATATCCCTCCGCTTGAGATCGGCATAAGACTTCTGTCTATTCGAAGCTTCCTTCAACCGAGCTTGAATCAACTTCACCTTATCCTCAGTTTCTGTAACCAATTCTGGTCCTAACATCTGACGTTCACCTAGCTCTGTCCAAGATATAGGTGTACGACACTTCCTACCATACAATGCCTCATATGGTGCCATCTTAATGCTTGCCTGGTAACTATTGTTGTATGCAAACTCAGCTAATGGTAAAAACTCTTCCCAGCTACCTCTGAAATCCAAAACACAACCTCTTAACATATCCTCTAAAATCTGATAACTCTTTCGATCGCCCGTCGAATTTGTGGATGAAATGCAAGATCGAAATCCAACCGTATACCCAAAGCTTGGTGTAACGCTCTCCAAAACCTCGACGTAAATCTAAGTTCTCTGTCTGAGATGATCGACACTGGCACACCGTGCAACCTTACTATCTTCGCCACATACAACTTAGCTAACTTCTGAAGCGAGTAATCCACCCTTAATGGAATGAAATGAGCTGACTTAGTCAGACGATTCACAATCACCCAAACTGAGTCTTTCTTACTACGTGTAAGAGGTAATCCACTGACAAAGTCCATAGCGATCCTTTCCCACTTCCACTGTGGAATCTTCACCGACTGAAGTAATCTAGACGATAACTGATGCTCAGCTTTGACCACCGACACGCCGACATTTACCCACAAACTCGCCATTACCTCGCTTAGTCTTGGCCACCAAAATTGCTCTCTTAAATCCCGATACATCTTGCTACCTCCGGGATGCATAGTGTATGGGCTACTATGTCGTCAGAAGAATCCTTTGCCTCAACTCAACATCCTTCAAAGATACAAGCTCTCCTTGAAAACACAACACTCCATCTTTGGACAAACTATAATCCTCTAAACCACCATTCTAAACTTGCAACCTCCGATCATCCAAACCATCGTCTTCTAACTGTTTCTTCTTGATCTGTTCTAACCAAGTCAGCTTGACTTGCAATTCTGCCAAAAGACTCCCATCGTCGTATAAACTAAGACGAGCAAACATCGATCTTAAGTCTGATACAACCTTATGGCTCAATGTGTCTGCCACCACGTTAGCCTTGCCCGGATGATACTCAATTAAACAGTCATAGTCCTTCAACAATCCAATCCATCTACGCTGCCTCAAGTTTAAATCCTTCTAAGTCAAAAGATACTTAAGACTCTTGTGATCCGTGTAGACTATCGACTTCTCTCTGTACAAATAGTGTCTCCAAATCTTCAAAACGAAAACCACTGCGGCTAATTTCAAGTCATGCGTCGGATAGTTATCTTCATGTGGTCTCAACTGTTGAGATGCATAAGCCACTACCTTCCCTTCCTGCATCAGCACACATCCCAAACCAAGATGTGATGCATCACAAGAAGTGAATTCCTTGTTCGCCTCAAAGTTGAATTAAAACCGAGCTTCAATGTAATTTTCTTCAACTTGTCGAAACTTTCTTGTTGCTTCTCAGTCCACAAAAATGGAACTCCTTTCCTCAATAATTTGGTCATTGGTGCTGCGATCAAAGAAAATCCCTCTACAAATCTTTGGTAATACCCCGCTAGACCTAGAAAACTCTGAATCTCAGCCACTGACTTAGGCAGCTTCCAATCCAACACTGCCTCGATCTTCTGAGGATCCACTCTAATCCCCTCAGCTGATACTACATGACCCAAGAAAATCACCTCCCTAAGCCAGAACTCGTACTTACTAAATTTGGCATAAAGCTGCTTTTCCCTTAGAATTTGTAACACTACTCGCAAATGCGCATCATGCTCCTCCTCTGACTTTGAGTATACCAAGATATTGTCTATAAATACCACTACAAACTGATCCAAAAACTGCTGGAATACCAGATTCATCATGTCCATGAATGCTGCCGACGCGTTAGTCAACCCAAACGGCATTACCAGAAACTCGTAGTGCCCATACCGAGTGCGAAATGCCATTTTATGGATATCAGCCTCTTTCACCTTTAGCTGATGATACCCAGACCTTAAACCAATCTTGGAGAAAATCACTGCCCCTTTAAGCTGATCAAACAAGTCATCTATCCTCGGCAATGGATACTTATTTTTGATCGTCAGCATATTCAACTGGCGGTAGTCTATACACATCCGCATCGTACCATCCTTCTTCTTGACAAAGAGTACCGGTGCTCCCCAAGGTGAAACACTTGGTCGAATAAAACCTCTATCCAACAACTCCTAAATCTGGTGATGGTTCGTCCTTTCTGAACTGAGCTCGACCTTGACCCTCAGTCTGATTCCTGGCTAGCTTACGTGGACAATCCCTCACACGATGATCCAGCGAACCACACTCAAAACATCCTTTCCCTCCGGTCCAACATTCGCCCCAATGATATTTCCCACATCAATTACATCGCTACTGGTCCACGATTAGCGAGAATAGCCTCCCAAATTGATTCGGCCCATTCTGTCTAACCCTCTTCTGAGAATTACCGGCTGACCCAAATGATCCAAAACCTCTCTTATGTTTATTCCTGTCGTGACTCTGCCTTACAGATTCCTTTATCCCTTCAGCAATCTTAGTCTTTTCAACTAGCGCAGCAAACTCTTGCTCCTGATGTAGAGCAATCAGCAATTCAGCTCGTCCCTCAATCCATCTTCGAACTGGGCACATCGCTCAGGTTCAAAGCCACAATACCTCAAAGATACTGGCTCAATCTTAAAAATACGCCTTATATTCGATACGGACTTACTCCCGAACCAAACTCGAAATGCCTTTACGCGCGATCAATGTAGCTAGACCCAATATATTTCTTCTGATATGCTGCCTTAAAATAATCCCAAGTGAGATCCTCCGTCGCAGCACTATTCCTCACCGTGAGCCACCACTGATATGACTCATCCCGAAGAAGCGACACTATCCCTTTTAGCTTTTCCTCAGCATTCAGATCCAAGTCATCCATGATTCGTTGCGTCGCCTCTAACCAATATTCGGCCGTACTAGGAGCAACACCAAAAACACCTCGAAATACCTCAACTCCATTGGCTCGGAGTCGCTCAGGTACAGATTTCTGAGCTCCCTCGCCTCCACCTATTCCAGCTACTCTCTCAAGAACTCGTAGCATTGCTTGAGACACTGTGTCATCTCCCGTTTGATCCTGAAACTCACCACCTACAGCCGATGGAGGTACTGGTATCTCATTTTTCGACCCTTGACCAGGCCTCACCGGCTCGGCACACGACCATCCTACCTCGTGGCGCCCACGCATAACACGACCCCGACCTCAAGTGCTCATGTCTAAAGTCTTGACTTATCTGATTTAAAAGTTTTATGCTTAGACATCATTCCACTATATTTAAAACATAGTTTTTTGAATAATTTTAATAAGAAGTTGTTTCGTGAGTACATACAACCTATAGTTTTGAGTCTCTAGAGTAGTTCCTACTACTATACAGTCATGCCATCATCATTATATCATCAAAATCAACAGTTTGAAGTACTTACCCGAGCAGATCGGTGCCAGAAACTCGGTGCCATGCCTATATAATTTTCAACAAAAACATTTTAAGACCATACTTTAAATCATTTTGGGCCCTGGGCCCACAACCAAGCTTTTAAACTTGGCTCTGATACCAATTTGTAACACCCCAAACCCGATCAATACGCCATGACCGAATCTAACATGCCACAGAGGAAAACATTTTGAAGAAAATTGAGTTTTCGATTAAATTTGAGAAAAATAAGTGCATGATTAGTTAAAAATCGATAGTTTACTTTTAAAATCCCGTAAGTAAATCTTTTAAAACTTAGTTGACAATCCATAGGTTAGAAAACATTTATGTCATTTTAAGAAAAACCCAAATTATTACTTTGAAAACCGTTTGCATTTGAGTGTAGAAACTTTAATTTGTAAATCATTTAAGTTGTCTTAAACATTTAAGTTGAAATTTTACTATCAAACGATTTATATTACCCGATGGTAAGATTTTGAAAACTATTGCATTTTTATAATTTAGAAAACTTTGGGCTCAATTATTAGATCAACCATGATGATTATTTAGCCATGTTTAAAACAAGTCTAAAGCATATAAATAATCCAAAAACATAATTAAAGAGGCCTTATTACAAATCTAAATAAAGATGTTAACCAAATTAAAATAAAATAAAGTACCCAAATCGAAGTTCATGTAAAACAGAATTTTTATTGCATGGCCTCCTCGAGTTCATCCGGCTCCTCCTCCGCGAACTAAGAATCACCTAAAAAGATAAAGGAGAAAGTGAGCCACCAAGACCCAGTGCATAAATCCTTCTCCCGGTTAATGCAACATTCTTACACAATTCATAACCAAGCAATATATATATAATGCACCCAACCTAGCCATCCACAACTCCTTTTCTACCCGTGTGGTACCAAACCACTGGTGGTGCCAAACCACTGGTGACCCAAAGTCATGATATCCAATAATGTGGTGCCAAACCACTGGTGACCCAATGTCACGAATAATTAAGTTTTAGGGCCAACCCACATGTGATACCAAATCACTGGCGACGATCCCGTAATATCAAATGAGGGCCAACCCACTGTGGTGCTAAGCCACTGGGACGAGTCGCTATGAGGTGCCAAACCTCTAGTGTCCCAAAGACACGAAATAACTGTGGTACCAAACCACTGGAGGTGCCAAACCTCTGGTGTCCCAAAGACACGGATATCAAATCCTTCCCCCTCCTCTCATATCACCCGTACCAATGTAACATTTAAACAAAACATGCCATTATACTTTATTAGGAATCACATAGTAAATATATCATAAATCGTATCATCATGCATCATATTGCAAAAGTCATATCAAAACAGACTTACCGGATTCCTTGCTCATACCCATACGGTATCATATTGAAAATCTCATAGTTTTTGGCTTTAACAACAAGATTAGAATATTTATATATTTATTTTACCGAGTTATGAAGTGTGTAAGGTACACACCTGTCACTAGCGAAATCACTAAATCTCGAAGACCCGATCTACCGCACTAGATCTCCTTGTCCTACATTCGGCCAACACTAAGATTAATACCATAGACCATTCGGCCAACAACCAACCTTAGTCTCAATAGCCTTCGGCTTAACATCCTCTTAAAGAATAATAAACCAACATAAATCCTTACCACTTGACTTACCAACTTCATTTGCTAGAGAAATAGGATTAAATCGTTTGCTTCTAAAGTCCCGAAGAGCCTAAAAGAATATCAGTTCCTAAGAATGATTAGAACCTTGTTAACAAGTGCCCAAAATTTGACTTTTGCCCTCATGAGAATAAGTAGAGAAAGAGAAAAGAAACAAAAGAAATACGGCCAAGAACACTTACCCCCTTCCAAAACCGATTGAAGAAAACCAAAAGAAGACCTACCCTTGTTGTTATTCGGCCAAGATAACACCAAAAGAGAGAAAGAAGATTCGGCTATGGTGGATAGAAGACTATCAAATAATTTAGGCTAGAGTGAAGAAAGAGAAAGGAAAAGAAAAGGGAAATTAGGAGAAGGAGGATTCGGCTTCAACAAACAATAGAAGAAAAGAAAAGAGTATTTGGGAAGGAAGAAGATTCGGCCAAAAAGAAAGTAAAAGAAAAGATGTAGGTTTTTAACAATTATGAAAAGAAAAGAAAAGAGATGGGAGAAAGAGATTCGGCCAAACACCTTGTTTGTCGAAAAAGAAAAGAGCACAAAGTGCTAAGTGTGGTTTCAGTTTCAAAGAAGAAAAGAGAGAAAGCAATTAGGATTTGGTTCAAGGATGAAAGCCAAAACAAAAAAAAAAAAATTGCACCTAATGTCCAAGACACATTCGGCTAAGGAGGAAGATTTTGGAGAGGAAAAGAAAAATGCAAAAGATGCACAAAATGCTAAGAATTGACCAACTAATCCCCCTAAAATCCTATCAACATTCGGCCAACCCCCCTAGACACCCATACCATCCACATTCATGGACAATTAGCCATTAAAAAGCTTCCAAAAACCTCACCTTAAACCAAGCCTTATGTCCCCTATCCTTCCTTAATCCATATGATTCCTTTCCCAAAGTTCAAGCTTTCCTAATGTACTATTCAACTTGCCATAAAAATTGAAAGTCCAACTTAGCAAATGCAAAACTTGGCCGACACTTAATGCAATGATGCATAAACATAAAGTCTTCCACATGCAATCCATGCTACTCGAACCATTTCCCTCAAGCAACCTTTCATGCGTCATAACCACCTTGCCACTAACTCCTCATGTGCTAGAATTTAACACTTAAATTAACTTAAGTGTCAGGTTCACCTAATCCACTTCACTAAATTTTCAATACTAACAATTATTCTAGCTTCATAAAATAAAATCAAGCCTTCACAAGACTATGATAAACACACAAAATTCATACCCAAGCCAACACAAATAATAAGATAATACTCTAATTTTTTAGGATGTTACAATTCTACCCCCTTAAGAAAATTTCGTCCTCGAAATTACCTGATCAAAAGAGTTAAGGGTACTACTGCCTCATTGCATCTTCCGGTTCCCATGTAGCTTCTTCTACGCCATGGTTTTGCCATAAAACCTTCACTAAAGGAACTGACTTCTTACACAAAACTTTCACGTCTCGATCTAGAATCTGCACTGGTTCCTCTTCCACCGTCAAATCTGGACTCACCTCTAATTCCTCCACTACCACGACATGCGATGGATCAGAACGATAACGTCTAACCATGGAGACATGGAACACATCGTGAATCTGACTCAGTTCTACTGGCAACTCGTGCTGATAAGCTACTGGTCCCACTCATCTCAACACCTTATACGGCCCAATAAACCTTGGACTTAACTTGCCTTTTCTCCCAAATCTTAATACCTTCTTCCATGGCGAGACCTTCAGAAAAACCTTGTCACCCATGGCAAACTCTATATCCCTCCGCTTGAGATTGGCATAAGACTTCTATCTATCCGAAGCTTCCTTCAACCGAGCTTGAATCAACTTCACCTTATCCTCAGTTTTTGCAACCAACTCTGGTCCTAACATCTGACGTTCACCTAACTATGTCCAGCATGTAGGTGTACGACACTTCCTACCATACAACGCCTCATATGGTGCCATCTTAATGCTTTCCTGATAACTATTGTTGTATGCGAACTTAGCTAATGGTAAAAACTCTTCCCAGCTACCTCTGAAATCCAAAACACAACCTCCCATCATATCCTCTAAAATCTATATAACTCTTTTCGACTGCCTGTCAGACTGTGGATGAAATGCGGTACTGAAATCCAACCGCGTACCCAAAGCTTGGTGTAATGCTCTCTAAAACCTTAACGTAAATCTAGGATCTCTATCCGAGATGATCGACACTGGCACACCGTGCAACCTTACTATCTCCGCCACATACAACTTAGCTAACTTCTGAAGCGAGTAATCCACCCTTACTGGATTGAAATAAGCTGACTTAGTCAGACGATCCACAATCACCCAAACTTAGTCTTTCTTACTAGGTGTAAGAGGTAATCCACTGACAAAGTACATAGCAATCCTTTCCCACTTCCACTGTGGAATCTTCACCTGGTGAAGTAATCCAGACAGAATCGATGCTCGACTTTGACCACGACACGCCGACATTTACCCACAAACTCGATTACCTCCCGCTTGGACTGCCACCAAAATTGCTCTCTTAAATCCCGATACATCTTACTACCTCTAGGATGCATAGCATATGGGCTGCTATAAGGCCACGAAGAATCCTTTGCCTCAACTCAACATCCTTCGGCATACAAGCTCTCCCTTGAAAACACAACACCCTATCACTGGACAAACTATAATCCTCTAAACCACCATTCTAAACCTGCAACCTCCGATCATTCAAACCATCATCTTCTAACTATTTCTTTTTGATCTATTCTAACCAAGTCAGCTTGACTTGCAATTCTGCCAAAAGACTCCCATCGTCGTATAAACTAAGACAAGCAAACATCGATCTTAAGTCTGATACAACCTTACGACTCAACGCATCTGCCACCACGTTAGCCTTGCCCGGATGATACTCAATCGAACAGTCGTAGTCCTTCAACAATTCAATCCATCTATGCTGCCTCAAGTTTAAATCCTTTAGAGTCAAAAGATACTTAAGACTCTTATGATCCTTGTAGACTATCGACTTCTCTCCGTACAAATAGTGTCTCCAAATCTTCAAAGCGAAAACCACTACGGCTAATTCTAAGTCATGCGTCGGATAGTTATCCTCATGTGGTCTCAACTGTCGAGATGCATAAGCCACTACCTTCCCTTCCTGCATCAGCACACATCCCAAACTAGTATGTGATGCATCACAGTAAACCCTGAATTCTTTGCCTGCCTCAGGTTGAATTAAAATTGGAGCTTCAGTCAGAATTTTCTTCAACTTGTCGAAACTTTCTTGTTGCTTCTCAGTCCACAGAAATGGAACTCCTTTCCTCAATAACTTGGTCATTGGTGCTGCGATCAAAGAAAATCCCTCTACAAATCTTCGGTAATACCCCGCTAGACCTAGAAAACTCTAAATCTCAGCCACTGACTTAGGCGGCTTCCAATCCAACAATGCCTCGATCTTCCGAGGATCCACTCTAATCCCCTCAGCTGATACTACGTGACCCAAGAAAATCACCTCCCTAAGCCAGAACTCGCACTTACTAAATTTGGCATAATGCTGCTTTTCCCTTAGAATTTGTAACGCTACTCGCAAATGTGTATCATGCTCCTCCTCTGACTTTGAGTATACAAAGATATTGTCTATAAATACCACTACAAACTGATCCAAAAACAACTGGAATACCCAATTCATCATGTACATGAATGCTACCGGTGCATTAGTCAACCCAAACGGCATTACCAGAAACTTGTAGTGCCTATACCGAGTGCGAAATGCCATTTTATGGATATCAGCCTCTTTCACCTTTAGCTGATGATACCCAAACCTTAAATCAATCTTGGAGAAAATCGCTGCCCCCTTAAGCTGATCAAACAAGTCATCTATCCTCAGCAATGGATACTTGTTTTTGATCATCAGCTTATTCAACTGGCGATAGTCTATACACATCCGCATCGTACCATCCTTCTTCTTGACAAAGAGTACCGGTGCTCCCCAAGGTGAATCACTTGGTCGGATAAAACCTCTATCCAACAACTCCTGAATCTGAGCCTTTAATTCCACTAATTCCTTCGTTGCCATCCTATACGGAGTGATAGACACTGGCGCAGTTTTGGGTAACAGATCTATACCAAATTCAACTTCACGATCCGGAGGCAGTCCCAGAAGTTCTTCTAGAAATACATCACCATATTCCTTTACTGTTCAGACATTCCCTACAGTAGACTCCTTAGCCTCCAACGCACACACATGAACCATAAATGCCTCACAACCCTTCCCGACCATCTCTTTACCTATCATAACCACCTATCATAACCACCTCTTTACCCTCAGCTATCTTCAACACCATGCACTTAGCAGCGCAATCCAAACCTCGCCTGGTACTTGACCAACCAGTCCATCACAAGAATCAGATCAAACTCCCCAAACGACAGTTCCATCAGATCAGCTACAAACACTACCCCTTAGAGTTCTAGGGGTACATCTCTATACAACTTATTTACTTCTACAGAGTGACCTAGAGGGCTAATTACTATCATCTCCCTAGAAGTAGTCTCAAAGTCTAAGTTCATGGTCTTTACTATGCAACTAGCAACATACGAATGCGTCGAACCCACATCTATCAAAGCAATATATGGTGCACCAAAGATTAAGAACATACCAGTTATGACGTCTGGTGCATCGCCCTCTTCACGATGTCTCGCTGCATACACCAAACCAGCTGTCTTGCCTCAGTGTTACTTGCACCTCTGCCCGATGCTCTGCGGCCTCAACCAGAACCATTACCTCCTCTACCATTACCACGACCTCTCTGCGGTGACGGTCCCTCCTTTCTAAACTGAGCACGACCTTGACCCTCACCGATTCTCGGCTAGCTTACGTGGATATCCCTCACACGATGATTCAAATGAACCACACTCAAAACATCCTTTCCCTTCGGTCCAACATTCGCCCTAATGATATTTCTCGCATCGATTACACTACGCTGGTCCCTGATTAGCAGTAACAGGCCTCCCAAATTGATTCGGCCCATTCTGCCTAACCATCTTCTGAGAATTACCGGCTGACCTAGATGATCCAAAACCTCTCTTATGTTTATTCCTGTCGTGACTATGCCTTACAGATTCCTTTATCCCTTCAGCAATCTTAGTCTTTTCAACTAGCACAGCAAACTCTTACTCCTAATGTGGAGCAATCAGTAATCTCAGCTTGTCCCTCAATCCATCTTCGAACCGGACACATCGTCAGGTTCAAGCCACAATACCTCCAAAGATCTACTCAATCTTAAAAATTCTGCCTCATATTCTGATACGGACTTACTCCCCTGAACCAAACTCAGAAATGCCTTACGCTGCGTATCAATGTAGCTAGACCCAATATATTTCTTCTGATACGCTGCCTTAAAATAATCCCAAGTGAGATCCTCCGTCGCAGCACTATTCCTCACTGTGAGCCACCACTGATATGACTCATACTGAAAAAGTGACACTATCCCTTTCAGCTTTTCCTCAGCAATTCAGATCCAAGTCATCCATGATTCGCTGCGTCGCCTCTAACCAATATTCGGTCGTACTGGGAGCTACACCAGAAACACCTCAAAATACCTCAGCTCCATTGGCTTGGAGTCACTCAAGTACAGATTTTTGAGCTCCCGCGCCTCCACCTATTCTAGTTACTCTCTCAAAAACTCGCAGCATTGCTTGAGACACTGAGTCATCCCCCGTTTGATCCTAAAACTCACCACCTACAGCCGGTGGAGGTACTGGTATCTCATTTTTCGACCCTTGACCAGACTTCACCGGCTTAGACACAGCCATCCTACCTCGACCGCGTCCACGCATAACACGACCCCGACCTCGAGTGCTCATGTCTAAAGTCTTGACTTATCTGATTTAAAAGTTTTATGCTCAGACATCATTCCACTATATTTAAAACACAGTTTTTTGAATAATTTTAATAAGAAGTTGTTTCGTGAGTACATGCAACCTATAGTTTTGAGTCTCTAGAGTAGTTCCTACTACTATACAGTCATACCATCATCATTATATCATCAAAATCAACAGTTTGAAGTACTTACCTAAGCGAATCGGTGCCAGAAACTCGGTGCCATGCCTATATAATTTTCAACAAAAACATTTTAAGACCATACTTTAAATCATTTTGGGCCTTGGGCCCACAGTCGAGCTTTTGAACTTGGCTCTGATACCAATTTGTAACACCCTAAACCCGGTCAATACACCATGACCGAATCTGACATGCCACAGAGGAAAACGTTTTGAAGAAAATTGAGTTTCTAATTAAATTTGAGAAAAATAAGTGCATGATTAGTTAAAAATTGATAGTTTACTTTTAAAATCCCGTAAGTAAATCTTTTAAAACTTAGTTGACAATCCATAGGTTAGAAAAAATTTATGTCATTTTAAGAAAAACCCAAATTATTACTTTGAAAACCGTTTGCATTTGAGTGTAGAAACTTCAATTTGTAAATCATTTAAGTTGTCGAAAACATTTAAGTTGAAATTTTACTATCAAACGATTTATATTACCCGATGGTAAGATTTTGAAAACTATTGCGTTTTTATAATTTAGAAAACTTTGGGCTCAATTATTAGATCAACCATAATGATTATTTAGCCATGTTTAAAACAAGTCCAAAGCATATAAATAATCCAAAAACATAATTAAAGAGGCCTTATTACAAATCCAAATAAAGATGTTAACCAAATTAAAATAAAATAAAGTACCCAAATCGAAGTTCATGTAAAATTGAATTTTTATTGCATGGCCTCCTTGAGTTCATCCGGCTTCTCCTCCGCGAACTAAGAATCACCTAAAAAGATAAAGGAGAAGGTGAGTCACCAAGACTCAGTGCATAAATCCTTCCCCCGGTTAATGCAACATTCTTACACAATTCATAACCAAGCAATATATATATAATGCACCCAACCTAGCCATCCACAACTCCTTTTCTACCCCGTGTGGTACCAAACCACTGGTGGTGCCAAACCACTGGTGACCTAAAGTCACGATATCCAATAATATGGTGCCAAACCACTGGTGACCCAATGTCATGAATAATTAAGTTGTGGGGCCAACCCACATGTGATACCAAATCACTGGCGACGATCCCGTAATATCAAATGTGGGGCCAACCCACTGTGGTTCTAAGCCACTGGGACGAGTCGCTATGAGGTGCCAAACCTCTGGTGTCCCAAAGACATGGATATCAAATCCTTCCCCCTCCTCTCATATCACCCGTACCAGTGTAACATTTAAACAAAACATGCCATTATACTTTATTAGGAATCACATAGCAAATATATCATAAATTGTATCATCATGCATCATATTGCGAAAGTCATATCGAAACGGACTTACCCGATTCCTTGCTCATACCCATACGGTATCATATTGAAAATCTCATAGTTTTTGTCTTTAACAACAAGATTAGAATATTTATATATTTATATTATCGAGTTATGAAGTGTGTAAGGTACACACCTATCACTAGTGAAATCACTAAATCCCGAAGACCCGATCTACCGCACTAGATCTCCTTGTCCTACATTTGGCCAACACTAAGATTAATACCATAAACCATTTGGCCAACAACCAACCTTAGTCTCAATAGCCTTCGGCTTAACATCCTCTTAAAGAATAATGAACCAACATAAATCCTTACCACTTGACTTACCAACTTCGTTTGCTAGAGAAATAGGATTAAATCGTTTGCTTCCAAAGTCCCGAAGAGCCTAAAAGAATATCAATTCCTAAGAATGATTAGAACCTTGTTAACAAGTGCCCAAAATTTGGCTTTTCCCTCATGAGAATAAGTAGAGAAAGAGAAAAGAAACAAAAGAAATAAGGCCAAGAACACTTACCCCTTTCCAAAACCGATTGAAGAAAACCAAAAAAAGACCTACCCTTGTTGTTGTTCGGCCAAGATAACACCAAAAGAGAGAAATAAGATTCGACTATAGTGGATAGAAGACTATCAAATAATTTCGTCTAGAGTGAAGAAAGAGAAAGGAAAAGAAAAGGGAAATTAGGAGAAGGAGGATTCGGCTTGAGCGAACAATGGAAGAAAAGAAAAGAGTATTTGGGAAGGAAAAGATTCGGCCAAAAAGAAAGTAAAAGAAAAGATGTAGGTTTTTAACAATTATGAAAAGAAAAGAAAAGAGATGGGAGAAAGAGATTCATCCAAACACCTTGTTTGCCGAAAAAGAAAAGAGCACAAAGTGCTAAGTGTGGTTTCAGTTTCAAAGAAGAAAAGAGAGAAAGCAATTAGGATTTGGTTCAAGGATGAAAGCCAAAACAAAAACAAAATTGCACCTAATGTCCAAGACACATCGCTAAGGAGGAAGATTTTAGAGAGGAAAAGAAAATGCAAAGATGCACAAAATGCTAAGAATTGACCAACTAATCCCCCCCAAAATCCTATCAACATTCGGCCAACCCCCTAGACACCCATACCGTCCACATTCATGGACAATTAGCCATTAAAAAGCTTCCAAAAACCTCACCTTAAACCAAGCCTTATGTCCCCTATCCTTCCTTAATCCATATGATTCCTTTCCCAAAGTTCAAGCTTTCCTAATTTACTATTCAACTTGCCATAAAAATTGAAAGTCCAACTTACCAAATGCAAAACTTGGCCGACACTTAATGCAATGATGCATAAAAATAAAGTCTTCCAAATGCAATCCATGCTACTTGAACCATTTCCCTCAAGCAACCTTTCATGCGTCATAACCACCTTGCCACTAACTCCTCATGTGCTAGAATTTAACACTTAAATTAACTTAAGTGTCAGGTTCACCTAATCCACTTCACTAAATTTTCAATACTAAGAATTATTCTAGCTTCATAAAATAAAATCAAGCCTTCACAAGACTATGCTAAACACACAAAATTCATACCCGAGCCAACACAAATAATAAGATAATACTCTAATTTTTTAGGATGTTACAACTAGGGTTCCTGGTTTGCTGAAGATAGGTTTAGGTTTGGGCCCTTTTGGGCTAGGGTTGGTTTTCGTTTGGTTTAATTTAGGCTTGGATTGTAAGATGGATTAGATGTGATTTGGGTTATTTGGGCTTTTGATGTGAATGGACTTTGGACTATTAACATTATTTGTGTGGTTTTAATTTTGGCTTATTGTTTCTAGTCTGAGCCCCGGGCAAAATAAGCCCATTACAATTACATTTTAGCCCTTTATCATTTATTTTATCCCAATTTGCCCCCAAAATTCTACTTTAGTTTTGATTTAGTCTTTCTTATATTTATGCATTTATTTTATTATAGTTTAGGCTCTTAATTTCATTTCAATTTTGATGTAATCCTTATTTATTTAATTTTGACCTCAGATAGATTTTTTATATATTATTTTTATGTATTATTTTATTTATTTGCTTATTTATTATCTCTTCATTTTTATTTAAGATTGTTTTTATTTTATTTTTATCTTCTTTTCATCCAAAGATTTATTTATTTGTTTTATTTTTATTAATTTTTATTATCTATTTATATTTATGTATTACTTCTTTTTATATATACTTAAAAATTAGATTGTTTATAGTCTTTTATTTGCACAATTTTTTATTTATTATCGTTTATTTTGGAATTAGAAAAGTCGTGTCCCTAGCTTAAGGATTATGGCTTTCTTCTAAAACTGAGATAATCGAATATCTATTTTAAAATAAATAATAAAAAAGATTTAAACTTCTATTCTCATTTTCGAGGATTTAAGGCATTGTGTCCTAACTTACGGGACATGATTCTTTCCTCTCGATTAACTTGAACGTTCGTTTTTGCACGATACATAAAAAAAGGAAAATTTTTAATGGAAGCAATATTCATTATTTTGGAATAAAAAAGAGTTGTGTTCCTAACTTACGGAATATGGCTTCTTTTTTTAAAAAATTGATACAGTCGAATATCTATTTAAAAAAATTCTAGCGTTTGTTCTCGTTTTCAAGGATTTAAGGCGTTGTGTCCTAACTTACGGAACATGATCCTTTCTTCTCGATTAACTTGAAATAAGCCCCTTTTCGTGAAAACTAATTTAGATAAGTAACATCTTAATAAGGGATTGTATTTTAAATTCTCTTCAAATTTTCAATTTTCGACACTAAAGACGTCAAGTAATCAATTAGGTATCAATATTGGGCGTAACGAGGGTGCTAATCCTTCCTCGTACGTAAGTGACTCCTGAACCCATTTTCTAGATTTTTGTAGACCAAAAAATATTGTTTTAATAAATTGAACCTTTTATTAAAATGATCGTATTACGAGGTGATCCGATCACACCTTTTATTAAAAAAGATTGGTGGCGATTCTCATTTTTCATTTTAAAATAAAGTCCATTTCAAAAAAGGTTTCGACAGCTTGGCGACTCTATTGGGGACCAAATAAGAGATTCAAGCCACGAGTTGATTACTTTTTCTCTTTTTGTCAAAGATTGATGATTTGGTTTAAATTTATGATCCTTTGGTTGCATTTCATCCGTCATCGTTGTGGTCTTCATCATTTTGTTCGTGTTTTCTTTTTGATTCGAGTTTCTTGGTATATTTTCGCATATTGCATTGTATAATCGTTCGATCTTGCCCTTCTTAAGTGGGAGTGAGAAACTATTCCTTCGTGAGGTATTCACCTCCGTATAGGATAGTGGATCGCTTTCTAGATACATCCGTACCTATGTCTTCTTAAGATCTTCATCTCCTTATAGCCATAGGGAAATGTATTCCCCTGAACCGAACACGGTCCGTATGAGCCTATAATGTGTGAGGATCGAGGAATCTACTGGTTCAAGTACCCTTACTTTAGAACCGAACTGCATATAACGAGCTCTAACAGCCTACCCTAGGTAGAACCATACCAAACCCTAGTGGCAACCCGGATAGGTACTTTATTTATTATTTATTACTTGCTTTGAATTTCATCTTTGTATGAAATTTACTGACTTGTTTTGTTTTGCTTTGCTTTGACTATGATTGCTAACATTTTTCATCATAAAAAAGGTGTTAACTCACGTTCGATTACTAAATAGAGAGCTTGACATGGAAAAGAGATTCCTTGATAAAGTGGAAGATAACGTGGCTATCTGAATATGGTATGAGAAAATGTAACAAGAAAAGGGTGATAGTCTGACGGGGGGTATGTGTCAGAATTGTGGGATTTCACTCACATCAGTGTGACTCAAAATAATCTCCAAGAGTTGAAAGAGGTGTGGGACCAATAGGACGATGGAACCAGGCAGCTATTTTACTGTAACTATGGTGATTTGCCATATCTACTATATGTCAAAGTGGATAAGCATTTGTTTAGAGTTCTGGCCCAATATTAGAATCCTGCATATAGCTATTTCACTTTTGGGAAGGTAGATTTGGTGCCTACTGTGGAGGAGTACACAACCTTACTTCGTTGTCCTAGGATTCAAGCCGACAAAGCCTATTCTAGAGCCGCCAATGTCCCAACTTTCTTAAAAAAGATAATGAACATCATGGGGATGAGTGAGCAATAGGTCGCGACTCATATTAAGCAAAAGGGAGATAGTAAATGTATACCTTGGAAAAGTTTGCGAGATTTGGTTTTGGCACATCTGGACACGAAGAAGAGGGTCGATGTCTTCACCTTGGGTATCGACGGGTTAGTAATTTCCCCAAAGCACTAGGGCATATAGATGAGGCAGTTTCAGATTTATTTAATTGGCTGGAGAAAAGGGTCACGCCCATCTGAGCAATCTTGGCCGAAACATTTAGATCTTTGAATGCATGCAGAAAAATGGGTGAAGGAAGGTTCATCGGGTGCGTGTAACTTTTGTTAGCATGGTTCCATAGCCACTTTTTGAAAGTAGAAAAGATCTCTTATCGAGTATTCTCTGAGAACTACTCTCTATTGAAAAAGTTAGTGGCTACATTGAGGCGATATGATATTTCGAAAGAGAAATGGATGGCAATTCTCTAGAATCTCCAAGACGAAGACGTCGAATAAAGGGCTCCCTAGATGATCCCTGATGAGATATTGTATCAATGTACAGACTTTGACTGGGTTCCTCTACTCAGAATATGGGGAGCTATTGGATACGCTCCTTTACTTGGACTGGGGCAGTATAGATCAAGACAGTTTATACCGGTCAGTGTGAATTTGCATATAAGGGCGATAATTACAAGAAAGTTCGTGAAATATTGAACACTTGGAATCAAACCCACAAAATGAAAAGATTTGTCGCAAATCCGATGACAACCCCCGAATATGATTGGTGGTGGGGTAAAAGAATCAATGACAACGTCCCTGCGTCAAGTCAAGAAAACACTCGACCAATAGAAGAACACCTACAAGTGATCCTGTCTGAGATAGAGATCATTAAGCAAGACTATGAAAAAAAGAGTTCGGAGCTGCGAAAAAAGATAGAATAGTTGGAAGAGGAAAAGATGCAACTAGGATTAGACGTTGACATTTAGAAGCTAGAGGCTGAGAAATTGAGAAAGGGGAAGAACAAGGCTGAAAAAGACTTGGACAGTCTAAAAATGGATTATGAGAAGTTGCGGTTGTCGATAAGAACTGTCGAGCTGGGAAAAATCAAAACAATGGCTGCAAGAAATCAAACAAGAAAATATCAAAGCTGATCAGTGGGAAAAGACATTCCAAGATGCTCGAGTTCGAAAAAATGCTCTAGAAAGAGACCTATTGGAAAGCCAAAATGAAAAGGTGGGATTAAGAGCTCGGGTAGTAGAATTAGAAAGATCGCTACACCAATATCGTAGTTGTAATTTCGCAATTGAGTTGAGAGCAAGGCTAAACAAGATCGAAGAGTTGAAAGGAAAGATAGAAAAGCTCAAAACTATACTACAAAATTGTGAACTTCGAGAGAAACTTCTTGAAGGAAATAATGAGCATTGGAAAGAGCAGATCTGACGATCTCAAGGTCAGATTAGAGATAGAAATCACATCATGGGAGAAGCTATAACCCAAGTATGGGAGATGACTGATCATTTGCAAAACCTAGCAGTTCAGGCTGACGTGCTAAGCTTAAAATACGAGTCTAAATCAGATTGAGGTTGAGAATTAGCTTGGCTTCTTAGGAAAATCAAAGCCTTGAGTATTAGGCAAGGCCGTATATATGAAATATATGTTTTATGAGTTGTTTTCTAATAAAGTTGATCTAATAGAATTGAATCAGAATCAACGCCTTTTTTGCATTCATTTAATTCATTTGCATTATATTGCATCATATGTATTAAATTTCATAAAAGGATTCTAATTAATTAAAATTATGACAGTTCACCTGGAACCTAACAAGAGTATACCAACTTAATATCATTACGATACTCGGGGCAAAACCAAAGCAATGGACCAAACGATAGAGAGATTAGAGCAAATTTAAAAGGAAATGCAAGATCAGTTGCAAGCGCAGCTGCAAGAACAGTTTACAAAAGTACAACAAGACATAAGGGATCAAATGCAAGAATCCCAAAAAGTATGATAAGCCAGTTGACACAGTTGTTAGCCGGAGGAATTGAAAAAAGGGAAGAGCACTGTGATCAACTTAAGGGATGACCCTACCTATCCTTCAAGTTTTACCCCGATAAATGTCCAGGCCCAACCAGATGCGTACCCACAAAGGGTACCCGTCACCATCAGGCCTCAACAATATCAAGTCGGTACTTCGACACTAATGAACTACCCAACAGGCTTAGGTTCCAATCCGTGGATAATCCGACCAATCTCGTTGTTCTTGATCTAAACGATATGCCAGAATAGAAAAAAAATAAGGGTAAAACTGCCAAAGCAACTTAAAGATCGGTACATATGGTTAGAAGAAAGATTCAGAGCAATGGAGAATATTGATTAACATTGCGGTGTTGACACTAAGGATTTGAGTTTGGTTCCAGATCTAGTACTCCCACCAAAATTCAAAACTCCAGAGTTTGAAAAATATAATGGGACCAGCTATCCTGAGGCTCACATTACTATGTTCTGTCAAAGAATGACGGGATATGTCAATAATAACCCATTGTTAATCCTCTATTTCCAGGATAGTCTAATCGGGTCAGCTACCAAATGGTACAACCAGTTGAGCCATGCCAAAATTAACTCATGGAAAGACCTAGCACAGGCTTTCATGAAGCAATACAGCCATGTAATAGACATAACACCTAACAGAATTACGTTACAGAAAGGAAAAGAAGCAAAATGAAAGCTTCAGGCAGTATGCCTAAAGATGGAGAGAGGTGGCAACGCAAGTCCAGCCACCTTTTCTGGAGAAAGAAACAACAATTCTTTTCATCAATACCCTAAAAGCCCCATTCATTAACTATATGTTGGGAAGTGCTACCAAAAGTTTCTCAAATATAGTAATGTCTAGCGAGATAATTGAAAACGCAGTGAGAAGTGGGAAAATAGATGAGGGAGAAAATGCCAAAAGACCCGCCCCGAAGAAAAAGGAACATGAGGTGAATAACGTGAGCACATATAGTAAAGGATATCCCAAACCGGTCATTGTAGGCTAGCCAAGAGCTATAACTACCAACCATCAGGGCCTTCTAAGGCAAGAATCCAACCCAAGGCCAAACACAGAAAGACTCCAGTTCATGCCCATCCCGATGACATATAGGGAACTGTATTAGAGTTTATTTGATGAACATGTGGTATCCCTATTCTACTTGAAACCTATCCAACCTCCGTTCCCGAAATGGTATGATGCTAAAATTAGATGTATAAATTGAGAAATAAATTAGAATAAAATTAGATGTTGATAAATAGAAAATTTTATATTATAGATCAAGAAATTAAAGATAAATGAGGGAAGGAAAAAGTTGTCGAATAGTCCCTGAAATCTCTACAACTACTACAAATTGTTATAGGTAAGTTTGTGTAACTTGAATTATATTCTTAAATGCTTGGAATGCATGTTTATTGATGTGAATATGGTTTTGATGTTCATTATATGATATTTGATGAAAAACTTGATAATTCTCGATTAAAAGGGGAAATAAATCTCGGTTGAATGAAATGGACTTTGATGGATCACTAAAAAGGGAATTGATGGTACAAAGAATCTGGCCTGGACGGGTGATCCTAATGATATAACCCTCCCGAAGAATATGTGAAATGGATTTATCCCGGATGGGTAATCCAAATTAAGCTCATTAGAGTAATTGTCATTGCAGGGGATTTAGCCTGGACTGGTAATCCCGACAATACTCTTTGAGCATATGATAGAAAGGATTTAGCCTGGACTAGTAATCCCACTATAAGAAATGAAGTTCGCGGGAGTGTGCTCTCTGGAAAAAGGGTGTACCCATATGTGTACGAATTGACGGACTCGAAGTTGTACACAAAAGTGTACTACTGAATATCCATCAAAATTCCAAGAAATTTAACGGGATAAATATGAGAAATGGACATGAAAATTATGGAATTGATGAGTTCATCAATCATTTATCTTTGAATTGAATTTATATGATATTGCTTAACTAATGGAAAAGTTGAGTTTTTTATGTGATAGGTATAAGTTTATGTGAATTGGATGTGTGCTTGTGTTGTTAAATGATGGATGTATAAGTATGGTAAGTATAATTTCTGTTGCATGAACTTACTAAGCACCATGTGCTTACCCCATTCTTTTTTTCCCTACTTTGTAGTGCTCGGGAGCTCGAAGGTCAGAGATTAGTCGGAGCCTTATCACACTATCAACCCATATTTTTTGGTATATAAAAATGACTTATTTTGAAAGAATGGCATGTATAGACTAAATACCAATGTTTACATGGAAATGGTTGTTTGTAACTTAGCTATTGGCATGGCTAGAGTAAGTATAATTTTAGGATTTTGTGAAAAATTCCCTATGATTCTGATTTGGTTCAGTCTGGTTTCGATGCATAATTTGGGCTTCGAAAGCCCATCTAAGAGACGTAATAATAATTTTTGATAAATAAATGGTACTTGATTCGAATAAATGGAAATTGGTTTCGTAAGTTTTGGTAATGCCTCTTACCCTATTCCGGCGACGGATACGGGTAAAGGGTGTTACACAAATAATTATTATTAGATTCATTAGTTCTTTGGGTCTTCCTTCGTGCCTACAACAGGTCTCTAGATATCAATCACATGAGTGACACTACTACTGACCCAGAATCTCCTTTTGAGCGAGATATGTACTTAAAGGAACCTCAAGACTTTGAAGATGACAGAAATTGTAACTTATCTCCTGATTGGTTAAGGATCGTAGAACAAGAGGAAAAACAGATCTTACCTCACAAAGAGTCAATAGAAATTGTGAACTTGGGAGGTAGACAAGAAAAGAAAGAAGTGAATATCGGAGCTTGCATTACCGCAGAGACAAAGCGAGACCTTATTGAGTTACTCCAAGAATTCAAAGATCTCTTCGCATGGCTGTATCAAGACATGCCTGGTCTAAGTACTAATATCGTGGTACACCAGCTCCTTATAAAAGAAGAGTGCAAGCCAGTTCAACAGAAACTTCGAAGGATGAGGCCTGATGTCATGTTAAAAATAAAAAAAGAGGTTAAGAAGCAATTTGATGCTAGTTTCCTACAAGTGGTTAAATACTCGGAGTGGGTAGCTAATACAGTCCCCGCCCCTAAGAGAGATGGGAAAGTACGAATGTGTGTAAACTACAGGGATTTAAACAAAGCTATCCCGAAAGATAATTTCTCGTTGCCTCACATTGACACCTTAGTGAAAACATAGCTAGTTCTTCACTGTTTTCCTTTATGGATGGCTTCTCCGATTACAACCAGATAAAGATACATCCTAAAGATATGGAAAAGTCCACATTCATAACCATGTGCCATTCGACTGAAAAATGTAGGAGCGACATATCAAAGAGCCATGGTAACCTTGTTTCATGATATGATGCACAAAGAAATCGAGGTTTACATCAACAATATGATTGCAAAATCCCGAATAGAAAAGGAGCACATACAAGTCCTGAGAAATTATTCTTGAGATTGAGAAAGTTTCAGCTAAAGCTCAATCCAGCAAAATGTACCTTCGGGACTAGGTCGGGAAAATTGCTAAGCTTTGTAGTCAATAAAAAAGGGATCAAAATTGACCCTGATAAAGTTAAAGCTATATTGGAGTTGTCTCAGCCGTGTACTCAAAAAAAAGTCTGAGGTTTCCTAGGAAGACTAAATTACATTACTCGATTCATTTCACAACTGACCAAGAAATGCGACCCTATATTCTGTCTTCTTAAAAAACACAATGCAGGTGTATGGGATGACGAATGCTAGAAAAATTTTGACAAAGTTAAACAATACCTGTCCAATTCCTCAGTGTTGACGCCACCTAGTCTAGATAAGCCACTGATACTATATTTGGAAGTATTTGAGAATTCTATTGGATGTGTGCTTGGCAAACATGATAGGTTAGGAAGGAAAAAAAGAGTGACATACTACCTTAGTGAGAAATTCACCGAGTGTGAGACGAGATACTCGCCAATTTAGAAGTTGTGTTGTGCCTTAATCTGGACAACCCAAAGATTGAGACAATACATGTTGTACCACACAACCTGGCTCATCTCAAAACTAGACCCTCTAAAGTACATGATGAAGTCGGCTACTTTGAATGCAAGGATGGCTCAGTGGCAAATTCTACTTTCTAAATTTGATATTGTCTACGTGAATCAGAAGGCTATAAAAGGGAGTGCAATAGCAAATTTTCTAGCAAGTAGAGCTCTAGAAGATTACGGCCTTTAAACTTTGATTCCCCGAATGAAGATCTAATAAATGTCGCAACCACTGAAGAAGACTCTTAAAAAATTCATCCTTGAAAGCTAAACTTCAACGAGCCTCAAATGCTGTGGATAATAGAATTGGGGCAGTCCTAGTATCCCCAAACAGATATCATTATCCCTTTACTAGTAAATTGGATTTTGATTGCACGAATAATATGGCAGAATACAAATCATGCATCATGGACATTCATGCAGCCATAGAACGTAAGATCAAAGTACTAGAGGTATATGGGGATTCTGCATTAGTCATCTATCAACTCAAAGGTGAATGGGAGACGAGAGACCCTAAATTGATCAATTATTGAAGGTTGGTTCTTGAGTTAATTGAAGAATTTGATGACATCACCTTTTGCCACTTCCTGCGAGATAAAAATTGGATAGCGGATACCTTGGCTACCTTAGCTTCCATGGTCAAAGTGAACAAACAAGAGGATGTAAAATCTATCCAGATTAGTATTTATGAGAATCCAACTTGTTACAACATCAAAGAAGAATAAAAGGATGATCAGCCTTGGTATCACGATATACTGCGATATGTAAAAAATCATGAATACCCTGACCAAACGACTGAAAATGATAAAAGGATGCTAAGAAGACTGGCCAGTGACTATGTCTTAGATGGGGAGATCCTATACAAAAGAAGAAAGGATCAAGTGCTACTAAGATGTGTCGGCGTTGTTGAGGGTAAGAAAATCTTAGAAAAAGTCCATGAGGGTGTCTGCAGAACACATGCCAATGGTTTTACAATGGCCAGACAGATCATGAGATTCGGGTATTATTAGTCCACCATGGAAGGGGATTGTATTAATTACACCAAAAGATGTCATAAGTGCTAAATTTATGGAGACAAAATTCATGTGCCTCCTTCACCTCTTAATGGCATGAATTCTCCATGGCCTTTCTCTATGTGGGGCATAGATGTAATTGGGCCAATATTGCCAAAATCTTCCAATGGGCTTCGATTAATCTTTGTGGTCATCGATTACTTCACCAAGTGGGTAGAAGTCACTTCATATGCAAGTGTCACAAAGTCAGCAGTCAGCAAATTCTTGAAGAAAAAGATCATATGTCGGTATGGAATACCATAAAATATTATATCTGATAATGCACTAAATTTGAACAACAGCACAATATCAGAAGTTTGCAATCAATTCAAGATCAAATACCATAACTCGTCACCATATCGCCCAAAAATGAATGGTGCGGTGGAGGCAGCCAATAATAATATCAAGAAGATCGTGGGGAAAATGACTGAGATTTATAAAGATTGACATAAAAAGTTACCATTTTCTTTATATGCTTATTGAACATCTATCAGGACCTCCACCGAGGCAATGCCTTTCTCTTTAGTTTATGAATGGAGGCGATTTTACCCATTGAAATTGAGATTCCTTCTATCCAGGTTTTGGTAGAATTGAAGTTAGATGAAGCAGAATGGATCCAATCCTGATATGATCAGCTAAACTTGACTGAAGAGAAAAGGTTGAAAGCCATCCATCATGGTCAGATGTACCAAAAGTGAATGATGCGAGCTTACAACAAAAAGGTTCGTCCAGAGAATTCCATGAGGGGGACCTAGTATTGAAAAAGATTCTACCCATACAAAAGGATTTCAGAGGGAAATGGATGCTAAATTAGGAAGAACCATATATAGTAAAAGGGCCTTTTCTAGAGGAGCACTAATTTTGACCGAGATGGATGGCAAAAACCTGCCTAATCATGTGAATTTGGATTTAGTCAAGAAGTACTTCACCTAAAAAAAGAAAAATGAAGAGGCCAAGATGAAAACCTGCAAAGGGCACCTTAAGACCAAAGAGGTTTTGAGTTGAAAACACAGAAAAGAGCAACTCAAATTCTGATTGAAGATTAAACATATAATGGTAGGGTCTTCTTAAAAGGAAGAACGTTACGTCTTGGGGTATCAACGAAGTACTCTGGATCTTCTAAACACATATCAGGCTCAAAATGGTCCTCGAGAAGTTTGTGCAGAAAAGCTCAGGCTGCGATATTTGGGGCACCTATTTTCATCTTACTCATTTTGAATTTTAGCAGTGTTTGCTATTTTGATTAATCTATTCATTTCTAACTTTACTCCCAATAAATTTCAACCTTTTCCATTGTTACAATATTTTTCAAGCTTTTATTGAAATAACGATTGATGGACTGATAATATTCAAGTAAAAGGAATTCTACATATTTCTCTGATAGGTTTTCTAAATAGTACAAGGACCTGAAATAGGACAACTGGTCATAACTAACCAAACTTAAGGGTTGGAAACTTTTGAGAAAGAATAGCCTAAATTGTGACTATTTCTTTGGATTTTCTGTCAAAGATACCAACTGAACAAAAAGGCATGGTAATACATCAGTGATAGAACCTTAATGAACAACGAGCAATGACAACCTAAGCATTAAAAATGGATCATTCTCGAAAAATGACATTCTGTATTCATGCAAATATCATTCATACAAATCTAGTTAGGAGCATTTGATTCATTCTGATCATGACATCCTAATCACTTGGCATAAATAGGCCCATCAAATGGATTCTACAGGTCATGTTCCCTAAAAAATGATGTAACAGATTAGAGAAACCATAAATCCTATACCCCTAAAGTTGTAGTGGGATGGATTGAAATCATAATGGCTAGTCTTATCTCCTTGAAGTTGCAGTGGAGTAGATTGAAAATAGTAAATCTTATCTCTCTAAAGTTACAGTAGAGTATATTAAAGCTATAAACCTTATCTCCCTGAAATTGTAGTGGAGCAGGTTGAAGTTACAAGTCTTATCTCCTTAAAGTTGCAGTGGAGCAGACTAAAGATAATAAATCTTATTTCTCTAAAGTTGTAGTGGAATAGATTAAAGCTGCAGATTACAAATCTTATCTCCCTGAAGTTGTAGTGGAGTAGATTGAAGTTACAGATCTTATCTCCTTGAAGTTGCAGTGGAGTAGGTTAAAGTTACAAGTCTTATCTCCCTGAAGTTGCAGTGGAGCAGACTAAAAATAGCAAATCTTATCTCTCTGAAGTTACAGTAGAGCAAATTAAAGCTATAAATCTTATCTCCTTGAAGTTGCAGTGGAATAGATCAAAGTTGAAAATCTTATCTCTCTGAAGTTGCAGAGAGCTGATTGAAGTCACAAATCTTATCTCCCTGAAGTAGCAGTGGAGTAGATCAAAGTTGCAAATCTTATCTCTCTGAAGTTGCAGAGAGCAGATTGAAGTCACAAACCTTATCTCCCTGAAGTTGTAGTGGAGTAGGTTGAAGTTACAAGTCTTATTTCCATGAAGTTGTAGTGGAGCGGACTAAAAATAGCAAATCTTTTCTCTCTGAAGTTACAGTAGAACATATTAAAGCGATAAACCTTATCTCCCTGAAGTTGTAGTTGAGCAGGTTGAAGTTACAAGTCTTATCTCCCTGAAATTGTAGTGGAGTAGACAGAAGATAGTGAATCTTATTTCCTTGAAATTGTAGTGGAACAGATTAAAGTTACAAATTACAAATCTTATCTCCCTAAAGTTGCAATGGAGCAGATTGAAGTTACAGATCTTATCTCCCTGAAGTTGCAATAGAGTAGATCAAAGTTGCAAATCTTAACTCTCTAAAGTTGCAGAGAGCAAATTAAAGCCATAAATCTTATCTCCCTGAAGTAGCAGTGGAGTAGATGAAAGTTGCAAATATTATCTCTCTGAAGTTGTAGAGAGTAGATTTAAGTCAAAAACCTTATCTCCCTAAAGTTGCAGTGGAGCAGGTTGAAGTTACAAGTCTTATCTCCCTGAAGTTGTAGTGGAGCAGACTAAAAATAGAAAATATTATCTCTCTGAAGTTGCATTAGACCATATTAAAGCTATAAACCTTATCTCCCTAAAGTTACAGTGGAGTAGGTTGAAGTTACAAGTCTTATCTACCTGAAGTTACAGTGGAGCAGACTGAAGATAGCGAATCTTATTTCCCTAAAGTTGTAATTGAACAGATTAAAGTTACAAATTACAATCTTATCTCCCTGAAGTTTCAGTGGAGCAGATTGAAGTTACAGATCTTATCTCCCTGAAGTTGCAGTGAAGTAGATCAAAGTTGCAAATCTTATCCCTCTAAAGTTGTAAAGAGTTTATTAAAGCCACAAATATTATCTCCCTGAAGTTACAGTAGAGTAGATTGAAGCGTCAAGTCCTATACCTATGAAGTTGCAGTGGGTCAGATTAAATCTATCATAGCAAGTCTTACCTCCTTGAAGTTGCAGCAGAATAGAATAAAGCTACAAGCTACAAATCTTATCTCCCTGAAGTTGCGGTGGAGTAGATTGAAACAACAAATTCTATATCTCTAAAGTTGCAGTGGGTTGGAATAAAGCTACTTGAAAAAGATGAGCACCAAAGAGGTCGAGGTTTTGAGAGACCAAATGAAATTGGTCCTTTTTAAAAGTTTTTGCTTCATTCTCGTTACACGACAACGAGCAAAGAAGGGCAGCTATGAAAGCCCAATTTCGTTCGGGCCCAAATAAAAAAAACCAAAAATAAAATAAATAACAGTCCAAATCTATTACAATTACAAGCTCAAATTAGAAAACCCTAATGGCCCAAAATCTAAACAAAACAAAAAGAAACAAACCCTAGCTAGCTGCCGTCCCTAGTCCCTAGCCTCTGCCACCACCGCTCCTCCACCGCCCAACCACCACTTACAAAATCAGCAGTAGAAAAGATAGTAGACAGTACCAAAAATAGGAAATATTGTATTGAAATTGGCTATAAAGCCATAGAAACATCAATGTATTTTTTTGGACAGAGAAAATATATACAAAAAAAAGTAATTGAAACAGAAATCATACAAGGTGATTCATTTTTTCTTATTTTTGTTAAATAAGTACATAATAATAATTTTTTTTACCTGTCGTTCGGTCTTCGCACCATTGTCGGTGTTTCTTCTGGCCCTAAAGGCCGTCGAACCCCTTGGGATTTGACCAAGGCCATGGTGGAGGACACTAAACCAAAAGGTTTTCTTCCTTTTTGGGAAATTTCTACTTTAGTTTGGGATTTTTTTTAACTCCGAGTCGGAGTTCTATGCGAAAAAGGGGTTAAAACAGCCTTTTGGGTAATTTTTTGGCCACTGGAGATGGTGGTCACCGTCACCGACGACTGGTGGCTGTTGGCGGAGCATGGTGGCTCCATTGGCCAGCCCTAAGAACAGTTGAGAGAAAAAAAAAAGAGAAAAGGAGTTTTTTTTAAACAGTGGGCAGAATGATTTTTTTTCCTAATTTTTTACTTATATAGCCCTTCAAAACGATGTCGTTTTTGGGCTTAAGTCACATATGCCAAAACGGCATCGTTTTGTGTCTGACTCGATGACCCGACCCGGATCCTCCTAGGATCCCGTGTTTTTTAAGGGAGGGTCTAATTGCTAATCCAGTCCTTCCTCTTTTTAATTATTTTTTAATCTGGTCCTAATTCCTTTTTTTTTCTTTTAGATTGCGCCATTTAATTTTATTTTGTTTTCAATTTACCCCCCCAATTTGCCAAAGAAACAGTGCGTTTAATAGGTTTTGGTGTATTTTCCCATTTAGTCCTTATTTCTTTTCGCGCATTTCATTTTGGTCCTTTATTTTGTTTTACTAGTTTTTTATTTACAATTTATCCCCTAAATTTCAATTAAATTTTGATTTAATTCTCTACTTATTTATTTATTTTATTACATTTTAGCCCTTTATCATTTATTTTATCCCGATTTGCCCCAAAATTCTACTTAAGTTTTGTTTTAGTCTTTCTTATATTTATGCATTTATTTTATTGTAGTTCGTGCTCTTAATTTCATTTAAATTTTGATTTAATCCTTATTTATTTAATTTCGACCTTGTATAGATTTTATATATATGTATTATGTATTATTTTATTTATTTACTTATTTGCTTATTTATTATGCCTTCATTTTATTTAAGATTGTTTTTATTTTATTTTTATCTTCTTTTCATCCAAAGATTTTTATTTATTTGTTTTATTTTTATTAATTTATTATTATCTATTCACATTTATGTATTACTTCTTTTTATAAATACTTAAAATTAGATTTTTATACTCTTTTATTTGCATAATTTTTATTTATTATCTTATTTTGAAATTAAAAAGCCGTGTCCCTAACTTAAGGAATATTGCTTTCTTCTAAAACCGAGATAATCGAATATCTATTTTAAAATAAATAATAAAAAAAATTTTAACGTCTGTTCTCATTTTCGAGAATTTAAGGCGTTGTGTCCTAACTTACGGGACATGATTCTTTCTTCTCGATTAACCTGAACATTCGTTTTTGCACAATGCATAAAAAGGAAAATTTTTAATGGAAGCAGTATTCATTATTTTGGAATTAAAAAGAGTTGTGTTCTTAATTTATGGATTATGGCTTCTTTTAGTAAAAAAAATCGAGATAGTCGAATATCTCTTTTTAACAAAAAATTCTAACGTTTGTTCTCATTTTCGAGGATTTAAGGCGTTTTGTCCTAACTTACAGGACATGATTCTTTCTTCTCGATTAACTTGAAATAAGCCATTTTTCGTGAAAACTAATTTAGTTAAGTAACGTCTTAATAAGGGATTGTATTTTAAATTCTATTCGAATTTTCAATTTTCGACACTAAAGACGTCAAGTAATCAATTAGGTACCAATTTTTGACGTAACGAGGGTGCTAATCCTTCCTCGTACGTAACTGACTCCCGAACCCATTTTTGTATTTTTGTAGATTGAAAAATATTGTTTTAATAAATCGAACCTTTTATTAAACGATCGAATTACGAGGTGATCCGATCATATTTTTATTAAAAAAAATTGGTGGCGACCCATTTTCATTTTAAAATAAAGCTGATTTCAAAAAAGGTTTCGACACACAACATGTACTTAATCACATATCATGCATTCAATAATCCGATTAAACGAGTAATGATGGAAATTTATCAACAATTCAGACATTGAAGGCATGTATAAATCACATAGAATACTTATGTAATAGTAATCAAATCAATCCATCATGGATTCTAGCATTAATCTTAAAATCAACGGCTCAATTGAATTAAATAAATCACTAAAATCAATTTGAGAACCACTTAAGGACTAATCTGCACAAAACATAAAATTTGGGGTAAAATTTAGGAAACAGGGGCACATGGTGCATGGGTCACACGCCCGTGTGGAATGGCTCGAGCCGTGTGGCCAGACCGTGTAGAGGGGTCCAGGCCATGTAAGAAGCAAAAATTTTAGGGTTTCAGTAGCACATAGTCATGTGAGAGGCCGTGTGGTCCACATGGGAGGACCACGCGCCCATGTGGAGGGTTGTGTGGTCTGTTCTAGTCTCGATTTTGCCTTGTTTTTCTCATAAAAGAACACCCACCTATTATCGGAAAGCCGAACGACATCCCTCTTATTCAAATCTTGTCTGGAATACCTGAATCGGGTTGTTCAAATGATATTTACCCAAGAATCAATGATGGATTTCAAGATTAAGCAAGTTTAACTAAAGAATTCGAAAAAAATCATGATATGTAACATCCTGATAATTAGGGGTTATGCATCTTTAATTAATTGAATGATGTTGCATGTTTAATTATTATTGAGTGTATTTTGGGAATTATTTTGAGCTTCATTAATTAAGTGAATGCTTAGTGATGAATTAAATTTTTAATAATTAAGATGGAGCTAAGCATGTTAGGCTTTAAGAATTAATGACAAGGGATTTAAAGCATAAGTTGAGTAATTGGCAAGGTGGTTAAGATGCAAGGATGTGTGCTAGAGGGGAGAGGTTCGAATCTCCTAGCTAGCATAAAGGAGGATTTTATTTTTTTGTTTCCTTCCCTATAAGTGTCGGCCAAGATCCTTCTAGAATGGATGAGCATTCTCTTAATTTTGGCTATTTGACCATGTGAAAAAGGCAAGCAAAAGAATTTTGGCATGGAATCAAGATAGGATGATAAGATAGAGGGGACAAAGGCTTGAAATAGGGGCTTTGTCTTGGAAATTTTGGATTTATGGGGAAGAAACAAGGAGGAAAAAGGGGGATAATGTTGGCTAAGGTTGACCAAAAATTTTGCATAGCCATTAGGGTGCTAGTTGGCCAAAAATCCTAGCAAATTGTCCATCTTTTCTCTTTTCTCCATAAATTTTTGTCTTAGCCAAATTTGTCTATTAGCATTTGGTAAAAACTTTGTTTTGTTTTGGCTATTATATTTGGCTAAATTGGTACTCTTTTTCTTCTTTTCCTCTCAAGATTTTCTCTCTTTTTGGTACCAAAATATTACCACTTTTGAAGGCATCTTTCTTTCATCTTTTCTCACTTGACCATTACCAAAAACTTTTTCTTTATTCAATTTCTTCCATAACCGAAACCCATTTATTCTCTTTGATTATTTCTCATTTTCTTTTTCTTTTCATCCTATTTCTCTCTTCTCTTTCCTCTTTCTTTGAACCTACAAAAGTTCAAGAACCATTTTCTTCAATTTCTCCCCTTGGTGAATGTGCATTGGTCCCTAAACACATCTCTTTTCTTTTGAGAATCAACATCATTTTCATCTCTTTTGTCAATCGAATCAATTTCTATTTCGATTTCCTTTTCTTATTTTCTTCTATTGAAAATCGAAACTATTTTATGCCATAAATCACTATCCTTTTTCTTCTTTTCTTTTTTGTGCAAGCTGAAATCACCAAGTTACTTTTTATTCTCTTCTTTTCTTATTCAAGGCCGAATCTTCAAGAACTCAAAGTAAGGTTTTGTCAATCATTTTCATCATTTCTTTTCACTATGGCCAATTTAGAATCATAATCTCTTATTTTTCTCTTCTAGGCCGAATCCTTGGAAAGGATTTTTAAGGATTTTTAGCAAAGCCAACTTTTAAGAAGTGACCTTTCCAAATCATCCAAGGTAAGATTATTTCTTTTTGGTTATATCAATTCCTTTAGATAGACTACTAATCAATCTTATTTTTAGGGGTGATTTAAGACTAACAAGATAGGTAAGAAAAGGGCAAGACGGAGTGTTTGGAAGAGAGGAGGCACTTTGCTTTTACCATCAATTTCAAACGAAGAAATCAGATCGGCTGTTAGAGACTTTCCACCGGGTTGTGGACCCTCTGCTAACGAGGATCGACTAATTAAAGTAGTGCGAACAACCGAACCACTTTACGTTGGTGGAATATCAACGGGTTTTGATCCATCTAGTGGAGAAAAACCACAAATAACTGTCGTTCGAGAATCCGAGGGTAAGGGTTTAGATCTCTCGTCAATAAGTATAATTTTATTAGTAATAGTTTATACTAACCAAGTGTGATAATTAATTAGGTGTTGACGAACGAGAGGGTGTTGTTCTGACTGTCACAAGGTGTGTAACCTTACATTAAAATCCCATAGATCTGTATTAAATATGATTTATATGACAATATATTTGATATTGATTGTGAATACCATTCAGTGGTATACGTTATTCAGGTATGTTTACCCTAATACTCCGTTAAATTTGGCTATATGCATAATTGTGTAATAAATGTGACTAAATTATGATTTTGGGGTAAATAGCATGAAAAATAAATGATATGTATGTGCATGGGCATATGGGTATTATTGATGAAGGGGAAGTATTCTGGTGGTTTTACCACATTCTGGTGACTTCGGTCACATATTTGAAATCCGATGACCCCGGTCACATATTTGAAATCCGGTGACTTCGGTCACGTATTTGAAATCCGGTGACTTCGGTCACATATGTGAATCTGGTGACTTCGGTCACAAATATGAAATCGTTACTTGGTCACAATTTTATCGGTGGCTTTGCCATAAAATTATAAGGGCGATGTGCATGTTGATAAAGAATCGCCTTCGATGGTGTATAGCGGATGGAGGGTCGATTTAGTAATCCCACGGTGTGTTGGTTGGCGGGTGGTGTGTAGCGGATGGATATTTAGGTTGGGTAGGGCTTCCATTTCATTATTTGTACATATCCATGTTATTTAATTGATTATTATCTAATCGCTATGAAAATGGGCCTTTAGGCTAAATATGAGATAAATGGGCCTTTGGGCTAAATATGAGATAAATGGGCCTATGGCCATATGTGAAATTTTGGGTTTAAAGCATATGATAAAATGGGCCTTTTAATGTATCTCATTATACATTGAGTTTATGACTCACCCATTTTGTGGGACAACTTTTCGATGATTCAGAGGCGATGGATCGGTTGACAAGGATTCCGTGGTGGCCAATGCTCGTATCAAGTATTTTGGAGACTTTCCAATTTAAGCTTATTAAGTTAATTTTATTATTTAGACTTTATTTTGGGTTTGCTATTTTGTAATAAGGCCACTATAAACTGCTTTTTAATTTTGTGTTTGGACTTTTATTTTGCCATAAACAAATATTTATTAAATAACTAAAAGGTTTTTCGATAAATAAGACAAAAATGTTTTGTCACTAATATAAATATGTTTTAAAGTAATTTCCTTAAATTTAGTTTTCATTTAACTTATTAATTCCTCCTAAAAATAATGTTTTTAAATGATATAAATTTACTTTACAATATGATTTCAACCTAAAATATTTAGTTAATCTGTTTTCTACAAAATTATCAAGTTTTTCTTAATTAAATCGAGAATTTGCATAAGTTAGATTCGAGGAACATATCAAATCCAGTTAGGCTTTTTGGGCCGGGTTTGGGGTGTTTCAACTTGGTATTAGAGCCCAGTTTTAAACTCTCGGCCTTGGGTTTTGAAGCCCACAACATTTTCAAAGTTTGGCCCAAATGATTTTTTTAAAGTTTTATTAAGTTAAAATGGTTTTATAAGAGCATGGCACTCGGAATTCTCGGCCCAGATCCATCAGGTATGTATCTTTATTGATAAGTGATGTCTGATAAGCCTAAGGAAACTTTAGAGACATGGACCCTAGGTGTATGTATGCTACTACGGAAAAACCACTGAATATTTGTTACATAAAACTTTCTTTTAATAAGAAGTGAAAAGACTCTAATACATAAGACTTTTCGTAAAAACAGATAAGATACGTAGTAGACATGAGCTCTAGGGGACGTGGTCGTCATGGACGTGGAAGAGGAAGGATGGCTGTATCGAGAACCAGTTAGATCTGGTCAAGGTTCCAAAAATGAAGCTCCACCACCGGCTGTTGGGGTGGATTTTCAAGAGCAAAATGAAGGAGGTGACGCAGTATCACAAGCTGTGCTGCGAGTTTTGGAACGTGTAGCAAAAGCTAGTTCTGGAAATGGGTCTCGAAAGTCTGTAGCTGAGAGACTTAGATCAAATGGAGCTGAAGTTTTCGGGGAGTATCTGGAGTAGCTCCAAGTGTAGCTGAATACTGGTTGGAGGCAGTCGAGAGAATCATGGACGATTTAGACTGCACTGCTGAAGAAAAATTGAAAGGTGCTATTTCATTACTCCGTGATGAAGCCTACTAGTGGTGGCTCACTGTCAAGGAGAGTATCCCTACGGATCGACTGGATTGGGGATATTTTAAAATTAAATTCGAAGGAAAATATGTTGGAGCTAGCTACATCGACTCCCAGAGGAAGATATTTCTGAATTTGGTGCAAGGAAACAAATCGATAGCTGAGTATGAAGCAGAATTTTTGCGACTCAGTCGATATGCCAGAGGGATAGTAGCTACTGAATATGAACGGTGTGTCAGATTTGAAGATGGACTTAGAGATGAATTGAGAGTGATGATTGCTCCACACCGGGAAAGAGATTTTGCAATTTTGGTTGAAAGGGCAAAAATAGTCGAAGAAGTCAAACGGACTGAAAGACAGAACCAGGATAGAGGCCAGAACAAGAATAAGAGAAACTTTGGATCTTCAGGGTCATCTGAAAATTTCCAAAAGAAACCAAGAAGTGAAGGACCGCGTAGTCAACAGAATGTTTCGGGTGGACAAAATCGTGCTTGCACTCAATGTGGAAAAATGCACCCGGGAGAATGTTGGAAAAAGACCGGGGGATGTTTCAAGTGTGGTTCGAAAGATCATATGATCAAGGATTGCCCGAAGAATTCAGAGAAGAACAGTCCAGCAAGTCAGGGTGTTAATCAGGAAGGCAGAGGTGGACAACAGCCGATAAGGGGTCGTGGTCCAAATGAAAGAAATAATGGTTCTGGTAGAGGTCGTGGAACTTCAGGCAGAGGCAGTGGTAGCTCTGAGGTGAGACAACCTAATTTGGTATATCTTTGTCGCAGAGAAGAGAAAGCGACGACCTTTTGATGTTATTACGGTGCGTTTTTAATTTAAGGTTGCCTTTATTGCTTTGATAGATATAGGGTCAACTCATTCCTACATCGCTAGTGAAGTATCCGGGACTTTGCATGTGACTTCGAGATCTGTACCTAGGAAGATGATCGTATTTTAGTCCTCTAGGATGCATGTGAGTTATAGACAAACTTTTAAGGAAGTGCCTTTAGAAGTTCAAGGACGCATTTCTCGCTAATTTAATGGAATTGCCATTCGAGAATTGACCTTATCTTAGGTATGGACTGGCTTGTGAAGTATCGTGCAAATGTGGATTGTGCTGCTAAGCTAATGTCCTTAAGATCTCTTGATGACAAAGAAATTGTAGTGATGGGCGAGAGACGGAACTACTTATCTAATGTAGTATCCGCTCTAAAGGCAGAAAAGATGGTTAGAAAGGGATGTGTAGCCTTTCTGATGTTGGTGAGTGCCTTAGAGGCTAAGGAAGCAACTGTTGAAGGAGTCAGGACTGTGAATGAATTTGTAGATGTTTTCCCGGAAGAACTTCCAGGTTTGCCTCCGGATCGTGAGGTAGAGTTCGAGATTGATTTATTACCTGAAACGGTGCCAGTTTCTATTGCTCCATATAGAATGGCACCGAAGGAGTTGGTTGAACTTAAGGCTCAGATTCAGGAGTTGCTGGATCGTGGATTCATCTGACCTAGTATGTCTCCATGGGGAGCACCGATCCTATTCGTGAAGAAGAACGACAGATCGATGAGGATGTGTATAGACTACCGGCAGTTGAATAAGCCGACCATCAAGAACAAGTATCCTTTGCCAAGGATCGATGACTTGTTCGATCGACCAAGGAGCTCCAGTATTCTCAAAGATTGATCTAAGATCGGGGTACCATCAGCTTAAAGTGAAAGAAGCAGATATCCATAAGACGGCTTTTTGAACTAGATATGGGCATTATGAATTTCTGATAATGCCATTCGGATTGGCGAACGCCCCAACTGCGTTCATGGATATGATGAACCGGATTTTCCAGCCCTACTTGGATCAGTTCGTCGTGGTATTCATAGACAACATCCTGGTATATTCTAAGTCCGAAATGGAACATGATGAGCATCTCCGGATTGTGTTACGAGTTTTAAGGAAAAGAAGTCAGATTCCAAATTCAAAGAAGTGTGAATTTTAATGAAAGAGGTTGCATTTTAGGCCATGTGGTATCGGCGGAAGGGATAAGGGTGGATCCTCGGAAGATTGAGGCTGTGCTAGATTGGAAACCACCTAAGTCCGTAACTGAGGTTCGCAGTTTCTTGGGTTTAGCCGAATACTATAGAAGATTTGTCGAAGGATTCTCATCGATAGCTACACCTTTAACGAAATTGTTGAGAAAGGAAGTACTTTTCGTGGGGTGATAAGAAGAGAGTTTTGAGAAGCTCAAGAAAGTTTTGATCGAAGCTCGATTTTGATTGACTCGAGGTGAAAGGATTTTTCGTGTATTATGACGCTTCTCACACGGGATTAGGATGTGTTCTGATGCAAGATGGGAAGGTTGTTGCTTATGCGTCTCGGCAGTTGAGGCCACACGAGATTAATTACCCAACGCATGACTTAGAGTTAGCAGCTGTAGTCTTTGCTCTTAAAGTTTGGAGACATTATTTATATGGGGAAAAGTCAGTGATATACACGGACCACAAAAGTTTGAAATATCTACTGACTCAGAAAGAACTGAATTTGAGGCGTGAAGGTGGATAGAGTTGTTGAAAGACTACGATCGTTTCTATTGAGTACCACCCGCAAGGCGAATGTGGTGGCAGATGCTCTAAGTCGAAAAGTGGTGTCAGATTTAAGGGTGATGTTTGCGCATCTTAGTCTTTTCGACGACGGAAGCTTGTTGGCAGAATTACAAGTTAGGCCGACATGGTTAAGTCAAGTGAAAGAGAGGCAGTTGGTAGATGAAGATCTGAGTGTAAAGTTTCGGCAGGTGCAGAATGGGAAATTAGAAGATTATAGTATTAACGGTGATGGGGTATTGTGTTTTAAAGGTAAAGTCTGTATGCCGAGGGATCAGGAGTTGAGGCAAAAGATTTTTCAAGAGTCGCATAGTAGCCCATATGCTATGCATCCTAGAGGAAGTAAGTTATATCGAGACTTGCGAGATCAGTTTTGGTGGCCTGGACTTAAGCGAGAAGTTACGGAGTTTGTAGGAAAGTGCTTGACATGTCAGCAAGTCAAGGCTGAACATCAAGTACCTTCGGGATTGCTTCAGCCGATAAAGATTCCGCAGTGGAAGTGGGAGAGAATCACCATGGACTTTGTTAGTGGGCTTCCTCTTACGCCTACTAAGAAAGATTCTGTATGGGTGATGGTGGACCGATTGACGAAATCTGCACATTTTATTCCAGTTCGGGTTGATTACTCTTTGCAGAAGTTGGCGAAGTTATATGTGGCTGAGATTGTGAGATTGCATGGAGTGCCGTTGTCGATTATTTTAGATCGAGATCCGAGGTTTATGTCTCGATTTTAGAAAGCATTGCATCAGGCCTTGGGTACCAGATTGGATTTTAGTATGACATTTCATCCTCAATCGGACGGTCAGTCTGAGAGAGTAATCCAAGTTTTAGAAGATATGTTAAGGGGATGTGATAGATTTCAAGGAAGTTGGGAGGAATTCTTACTGCTTGGCGAATTTTGCGACAACAACAACGATTACCAAGCCAAGATATCTGGATGGCAACCGTATGAAGCACTATATGGACTAAGTGTCGCACTCTTACGTGTTGGATAGAATTAGGGAACGTCGATTTTGGGTCCAAAATAGTGGTGAATCAAGAAAAGGTAAAGGTAGTCGGGCTCGGTTAAAGGAAGCATCCGCAGACAAAAGTCGACGCAGATCTAAAGCGGAAAGAAATAGAGTATGCGATGGGGACCAAGTTTTCTAAAGGTTTTACCTTGGAAAAGGTGATGAGATTTGGTCGCAAAGGAAGCTAAGTCCTGTGTTCATTGGACCTTATCGGACGGGTCAAGCATATCGCTTAGATTTGCCTTGAATTGAAAATGCATGATGTGTTCCACATTTCAATGGATCCATCTCATGTAGTGCGCTTGAGGAGGTGGAATTAAGATCGATTTGTCATATGAAGAGGAGCCAATTCAAATTCGAACGAGATGTAAAGGTTGGAGAAAGTCGGTTCCTCGTCAAAGTATTATGGCGTAATCATGGATTGGGAACTGACGAAGAATACCCTCACTTATTTTCAATGTAATTTCGAGGACAAAATTATTTTAAGGGGGTAGAACTGTAACATCCTTATAATTAGGGGTTATGCATCTTTAATTAATTGAATGATGTTGCATGTTTAATTATTATTGAGTGTATTTTGGGAATTATTTTGAGCTTCATTAATTAAGTGAATGCTTAGTGATGAATTAAATTTTTAATAATTAAGATGGAGCTAAGCATGTTAGGCTTTAAGAATTAATGACAAGGGATTTAAAGCATAAGTTGAGTAATTGGCAAGGTGGTTAAGATGCAAGGATGTGTGCTAGAGGGGAAAGGTTCGAATCTCCTAGCTAGCATAAAAGAGGATTTTATTTTTTTGTTTCCTTCCCTATAAGTGTCGGCCAAGATCCTTCTAGAATGGATGAGCATTCTCTTAATTTTGGCTATTTGACCATGTGAAAAAGGCAAGCAAAAGAATTATGGCATGGAATCAAGATAGGGTGATAAGATAGAGGGGACAAAGGCTTGAAATAGGGGCTTTGTCTTGGAAATTTTGGATTTGATGGGGAAGAAACAAGGAGGAAAAAGGGGGATAATGTTGGCTAAGGTTGGCCAAAAATTTTGTGTAGCCATTAGGGTGATAGTTGGCCAAAAATCCTAGCAAATTGTCCATCTTTTCTCTTTTCTCCATAAATTTTTGTCTTAGCCAAATTTGTCTATTAGCATTTGGTAAAAACTTTGTTTTGTTTTGGCTATTATATTTGGCTAAATTGGTACTCTTTTTCTTCTTTTCCTCTCAAGATTTTCTCTCTTTTTGGTACCAAAATATTACCACTTTTGAAGGCATTTTTCTTTCATCTTTTCTCACTTGACCATTACCAAAAACTTTTTCTTTATTCAATTTCTTCCATAACCGAAACCCATTTATTCTCTTTGATCATTTCTCATTTTCTTTTTCTTTTTCATCCTATTTCTCTCTTCTCTTTCCCTCTTTGTCGAAACTACAAAAGTTCAAGAACCATTTTCTTCAATTTCTCCCCCTTGGCCGAATGTGCATTGGTCCCTAAACACATCTCTTTTCTTTTGAGAATCAACATCATTTTCATCTCTTTTGTCAATCGAATCAATTTCTATTTCGATTTCCTTTTCTTCTTTTCTTCTATTGAAAACCGAAACTATTTTATGCCATAAATCACTATCCTTTTTCTTCTTTTCTTTTTTGTGCAAGCCGAAATCACCAAGTTACTTTTTATTCTCTTCTTTTCTTATTCAAGGCCGAATCTTCAAGAACTCAAAGTAAGGTTTTGTCAATCATTTTCATCATTTCTTTTCACTATGGCCAATTTAGAATCATAATCTCTTATTTTTCTCTTCTAGGCCGAATCCTTGGAAAGGATTTTTAAGGATTTTTATCAAAGCCAACTTTTAAGAAGTGACCTTTCGAAATCATCCAAGGTAAGATTATTTCTTTTTGGTTATATCAATTCCTTTAGATAGACTACTAATCAATCTTATTTTTAGGGGTGATTTAAGACTAACAAGATAGGTAAGAAAAGGGCAGTACGGAGTGTTTGGAAGAGAGGAGGCACTGTTTTACCATCGAATTTCAAACGAAGGGCTGTATCGGCGGTTAGAGACTTTCCACCGGGTTGTGGACCCTCTACTAACGAGGATCGACTAATTGAAGTAGTGCGAACAACTGAACCACTTTACGTTGGTGGAATATCAACGGGTTTTGATCCATCTAGTGGAGAAAAACCACAAATAACTGTCGTTCGAGAATCCGAGGGTAAGGGTTTAGATCTCTCGTCAATAAGTATAATTTTATTAGTAATAGTTTATACTAACCAAGTGTGATAATTAATTAGGTGTTGTGAACGAGAGGTATTGTTCGATTGTCACAAGGTGTGTAACCTTACATTAAAATCCCATAGATCGTATTAAATATGATTTATATGACAATATATTTGATATTGATTGTGAATACCATTCAGTGGTATACGTTATTCAGGTATGTTTACCCTAATACTCCGTTAAATTTGGCTATATGCATAATTGTGTAATAAATGTGACTAAATTATGATTTTGGGGTAAATAGCATGAAAAATGAATGATATGTATGTGCATGGGCATATGGGTATTATTGATGAAGGGGAAGTATTCTGGTGGTTTTACCACATTCTGGTGACTTCGGTCACATATTTGAAATCCGATGACTTCGGTCACATATTTGAAATCCGGTGACTTCGGTCACGTATTTGAAATCCGGTGACTTCGGTCACATATGTGAATTTGGTAACTTCGGTCACAAATATGAAATCTGGTGACTTCGGTCACAATTTTGTCTGGTGGCTTTGCCACAAAATTATAAGGCGATGTGCATGTTGATCGCAAAGAATCGCCTTCGATGGTGTGTCGCGGATGGAGGGTCGATTTAGTAATCCCCACGGTGTGTTGGTTGGTACGGGTGGTGTGTAGCGGATGGATATTTAGGTTGGGCTGGGCTTGCATTTCATTATTTGTACATATCCATGTTATTTAATTGATTATTATTTAATCTGCTATGAAAATGGGCCTTTAGGCTAAATATGAGATAAATGGGCCTTTGGACTAAATATGAGATAAATGGGCCTATGGCCATATGTGAAATTTTTGGGCTTAAAAGCATATGATAAAATGGGCTTTTTAATGTATGTGTTACACATTGAGTTTATGACTCACCCATTTTGTGGGACAACTTTTCAGATGATTCGTAGTGCGATGGATCGGGTCAGCAAGGATTCCGTGGTGGCCAATGCTCGTATCAAGTATTTTGGAGACTTTCCAATTTAAACTTATTAAGTTAATTTTATTATTTAGACTTTATTTTGGGTTTGCTATTTTTGTAATAAGGCCACTATAAACTGTTTTTAATTTTTGTGTTTGGACTTTTATTTTGCCATAAACAAATATTTATTAAATAACTAAAAGGTTTTTCGATAAATAAGACAAAAATGTTTTTGTCACTAATATAAATATGTTTTAAAGTAATTTCCTTAAATTTAGTTTTCATTTAACTTATTAATTCCTCCTAAAATAATGTTTTTAAATGATATAAATTTACTTTACAATATGATTTCAACCTAAAATATTTAGTTAACTCATTTTCTACAAAATTATCAAGTTTTTCTTAATTAAATCGAGAATTTGCTTAAGTTAGATTCGAGGAACATATCAAATCCGGTTAGGCTTTTTGGGCTGGGTTTGGGGTGTTTCATGATAGATTGAATTCGAAATGAAAGTTTAACAAAACACGACACTATTTCAGAAATTGAGTTCTAAAAATTGGATCAACTAAACTTACCAAACTTGGATGAAAAGACAGAGATTATTGACGATAATTTTCAACAATTGATAGAAAATAGATTAACAGTATTCGATTTGATTTGGGATTTGCAAAAGTACTTCCAGCCAAGGATGAACAATTTTACGGAGAGAAAAGAGAAAATAGGAGAAAAAGATGAATATAAAGGGGAGAGGAAAGTAATCTCATTTAGGGTTTGAAAAAGGAATTTAACTCAAATTATGATTGTCAAATTTTGAAGGGGCTGGATAGCAATTTACCCCTACTGTCAAAATTAAAAGGAAAAATTTTAAGGAGGGTGGCGTCACTTTAACCAAGGAAACAAGGAAAAAATTGCAAAGCCTGAGCTGCTACCCACGCTTGATTTATTTTTACCATATACTAGATTGAGTTTGCTCCTTAATTGCCAAAAAAAAAAACAATGAAAGAAAATAGGAAGAGGTGTAAATAGAACCTTGAAGTATCCTAAACACTTAACTATCAAGTCTAACCATTTTCTTGATTATTTTTTACAATTAACCCCCTAAATTTTGGGTGTTATATTAAGTCTTTATATGAGGTGTTTTATGTATGGATATCCCTTGCATGCTTAGTAAAATAGTTCTTTACCAATTTTTTTCTCACCCGAAATAACATGTTATTAAAATCCCAGAAATGGTACCTAACCAATAGGTTAGTGATAGACAAAACAAGACGAACTCCTCACACAAAACCTAGAATAAGAAAACATAACTACACAATGAGTCCCTAACAAGACATCATCCCCAAGCCAAACACCATAACACGCAAAACCCAAACCATAACAACCATACAAAATCCTAACAATCTCTTAAGCAATCACATGTTGCTATACTGTAAGCCAAGGCTCATTCACCATCATCCCATGTTGATATACTGTAAGCATTATCCCTTTGTAACACAATAACACAACTACCACTCATGACCCCTTGCAGTAAAACCTCATAAAAAATTAATTTGAGACCAAATCAGAACTGCACCAAAAAGAACAACCATAAAACCCATTTAAATAACTATGCCTTGATTCATTCACTTTCCCTTAAGTCTCGAGAAATCACGAGATTGATATAACACCTTAAACATAATATGACATGTAAAAGTGATACAAACATACATATGAATTATTGAGACGTTAGGATTTAAATAACTTCTCAAACACAATATAACATATAAAAGCAACATAAACATGAAATGGATCGCTAGATGATATAGATTCTTAATTCCTCAATAAGAGACTGAGATTGGATCAATGAGCAAAGAAGTTATCCCTTCTTTTGTATTTTTCCCAACATGTGTGTAGTCATCTCCATTCTTGTAAATGAACTCGGTGACCCTTGTAAAATTGAGTATTCGTGTAAGAACTGGCCTTGGAACAATTTTGGATATCTCACTAAATATCAATTCCTGGTTTATATCTTTCCAAGCATTCTCGACTCTCTTCTTCAATTCACTACATGCTTCTTCTTTTGAAACTGCATGTTCTCTCATGTAGCATTCAACAGCCGATGCAGAGTGTCCTCTCTCTTGCTCAAACTATATATATATTAGTCATCAAACATAAGTTCTTCAAAATACTCTTTGTAAAATTCAAAAAAAAAAAAAAGATACCTTGCGTGAAGTGACATCATTCATGGGACGAATAGTAATGAAAGGAGCATCAATGATTTTAGGATTGTTAGATGCCCAATTGAAAATCTCAGGCGTCATAATCTTCCATTCCATCAAAAGATGTGATAGTTATAACATGATATAAACAGCAGATAAAACTCAATTCCTCTTATACTCCTCCATTGTTGGTATGTAATTTTTGTTGTAACCATTTTTTTGATAAAACAGGAAACGACGCGGTCGACTCGGGTTTTGAAAATGAAAAAGAAGGGAGTCGCCACCAATCTTTTTTTGATGAGGTGTGATCAGGTCACCTCGTAAAATAGTTGTTTTTAATAAACAGTTTGATTTATCAAAACAACAATTTTGGTCTACGAAATCCAAAAAATGAGTTCGAGAGTCAATTACGCACGAGGAAGGGTTAGCACCCTCGATACGCCCAAAATTGGTCCAAATTGATTGATCGATGTCTTAATGTTGAAAACTTTGAAATGATTCGAAAATAGATACTTTTGATTTCCAAAACTTGAGGATCGAAAGGGACGTTAAGACTGTCTTATTTTCGAAGAGATAAAGCATCATGTCTAGTAAGTTAGGGCGCAATACTTTAGACTCCCGAAACTAAGCTCGCCTTTTAAAACTTAGTTTTATATTTGAAGAGGATCTCCCGTCATTTGTCAAACGAGAAATCAGAACCCAGTAAGTTAGGGCTAGATTTCTCGAGAATCCAAATTAGGAATATTGCCTCTATTTTAGAAGGGAAAGAAAACTTATCTCGCAGTATCTTGGTGTCGAGTCCAGTAAGTTAGGGCGCGACATTTAGAATTTCTGAGATAAAGTGTTTTGTTTAAAATTTAAATTGCGATTTTAAAAGGGACATTCTGTTGTTTAACTTAAACGAAAAAAATCGGAACCCAATATTCACTCGAATTGCTAATATAGAATGTCGATTTGAAACTTGAATTTGCGATTTTTGAAAGGGATATCCCATTGTTTAACTTAAACGAGAAAAATTGGAACCCAGTAAGTTAGGGCTCGATTCACTCGAATTGCTAATACGGAATATCGATTGTTATGAAAATTGAGGCATCGAGAAAAATTAGCGCGAAAATGTGAAAACGCGATGTTATACGCAAAAAGAATAATAACAAGACACATACGCATATATATACATATAAATAAGGAGGATATATAATATATTGAAAGTATTACGATATAGCAAGTAGTAGAAATAATGATGAAATGATAAGAATAATAACATGATAATGGTGATAATATGATAGAAAGAGAAAATAAAATAATGGTAATGATCAACAATATAAGATGCGAAAACAAAATGATAGAAAATAAAAATAGTAGGACAATGATAATAATAATTGTGGAAATAAAAGTAGAATAGAGAATGATAATAAAAATAACATTAATAATAATAATAATCAATAATAAAATGATAAAATAAGATGATAATAATATTAATCATGGTAGTAATTAAGAGGTAAATAAAATATATATACAAAGGAATAGACAATATATATATATATAAGTGTGTGTAAAAATTCTAATATAATAATAGTAATAATCAAGATATTAACTAATAAGAATAGGGTGATAATAATAATAATATGGTGATGATAAAAATGCTAAGTAATAACAATAATGATGATAATAGGAATAAAAAATTATTTAAATAAATAATAATGGTAATAGAAATAAATATAATACTAGTAGTGAAATAATAATAATAATAATAATAATAATAATAATAATAATAATAATAATAGGAAGTTAATTATAAAATAATGATGGTAATTAACTAGTAATAATAATACTATACAATAATATTATGAGTAAATCGAAATAAAAATAAAATTAAAGGGGTAAGATTGTAACATCCTGAAATTGGGCCTAGTAGGATTGAGCCCAATGGACCTTAGGCGTAGTAGCGTTTAAATTTTTTTGGAGAATAGGAGATCGGCTTAAGTGCAAGTTGGACATTTTAGATAAGTGATTTTGGAAGGTTAGGGGGCTTCTATGAAGTCCCGGGATCAAATATTAGCTTCGGGAAAAATTTTGGTTTTAGGTGAAAAAAACCTGGAGGTTGGCGGGTAGGCCTTAAGAATAAAATGTGGAGGAAAATGACACAAGTGGAGTGTGTGGTGTAGTGGTAAAGTGACGCCACTTAGGGGACAAGGAAATTACGCCACAAGGAAGGAGGTCCAAGGTTCTAATTGTAGCGTTTGCATTCCTTTTAGATTATTTTTATTAAATGAATTTAGACCTTGGCCATAGGGTTATATTTAGTTGCGCATGGTTTAAGACACAAGGATCTAGTTGGTAAAGCGGCTAGCAGCGTGGATTATGTTATAAAGGAGCCTGAGTTCAAATCTCATGAGGAGCAAGGGAGTATTTATTTTGCAGATTGGACGGTAAGAGTTTCAGTTGAATTTAAACTCTCTTGTGAAGGATCCCACATCGGAAAGATACAAGGAATGAAGGTGAAGAGCTAGCTATATAAAGAGCATGCCAGGAGGAGAGTTAACATACCTTGGTGGGCGTTGGGCATAGGAGTGGTCGCAGCGCGGTTTAGCACTAGAGTCCTATCAGGTGTGTAACTCTCTCTACTCTAGTTGTAGAGTGGCAAATGTCGAAGTGCCGATCATGGCTATAGTAGCCACACGAGCGTCTGAGTGCGTGTGGGGCTTCACGCGATAGTTGAGGCCATCGGTAGTATTCTTGTGGGTTGAAATGTTTGGGCGCGATGGTCCGAAGTGGGCCCAATGGGCTCGTAGGCCCAATTGGAATAAATTGTATGATGATATAGTATATAGTGAACTAGACTTGGTGGGTAAATTACGAAAATACCCTTGGTGGGTAAATTACAAAAATAGCCTTAGTGGGTAAATTATGAAAATACCCTTGGTGGCTAAATTATGAAAATGCCCTTGGTAGGTAAAATTACGGTTATACCTTAGAGGTTGATTAGCATGATTATGATGTTTTATGTCTATCTGGTTATGATGGTAATTCATGTTATACTTATATTTGATATATGTCTAGCATACATGACATACTGCATACACGAATTATTATGTCATATTGCACGGGTATGATGAGAGGAGGGGAAAGATTGATATCTGTGACTTTGGGTCACCAGTGGTTTGGTACCACAGTTAATATTCGTGACTTTGGGTCACCAGATGTTTGGCACCTCATAGCAATTCGTCCCAGTGGCTTAGCACCACAATGGGTTGGCCCCATATTTGATAAAACGGGATTGTCGCCAGTGATTTGGTATCACAACGTGGGTTGGCCCCACACATGGATTATTCGTGACTTTGGGTCACCAATGGTTTGGCACCACCAGTGGTTTGGTACCACATTATATTGATATCAGTGACTTTGGGTCACCAGTGGTTTGGCACCACCAGTGGTTTGGTACCGTATGGGGTAGAATCGGGAGTTTCGGATGGTTAGGTTTTGGGTTGCATGACATGCATATTTTCATATGAAATTGTGTAAGGGTTTAACACCCGTTGGATAGGGATTTACACACTGAGTCTCGATGACTCACACCTTAGTTAAATTTTGCAGGTAATCATTAGATTGCGGATTTGGGAGCGGAGGCAGACTCGAGGTGGCCATGCTCAATATTTCGGTTTCATTTTAATATTTATCATGGGAGTTGTTTTACTATAAGTTTGGTTTACAGTTTTGTAATAAGGCCACTATTTTGGTTGGTTTCGCTTTTAATTTGACTACTGCCTACTATTATTAAATGTTCAATATGGGAATTTCCTAAACCCTTAATAACCATTTTCCAAAATATTAATAAACCATTTCTTATTCAAAATTTCTTACACTCGATTTTTCACAACAAATATAAAGAACATGAACTTTTTAATGAACGCACAGTTTTTAGACATTCCTTTCATGTGACATGCTAGATTCGGTCGTAACGTTTAGGCCGAGTTTGGGGTGTTACAAAGATAGTAATAAAGCAAAGTGAAAAGGGACTGAATATAACGCAGCGAAAAAATAACGAGGGCTGAATGGGAAAATATCCCAAATTCTCTATGTGCTGCGTTCGGAAGGGCCTTATTTAAAACACAAATGAAATATTGGGGTAAAAATTAAAAAAAAGAAGTGCTAATTCAGCTGAGATTAGAAACGCAGCAAAAGGGAGAGGGGTCATCGCGCAAATACCCCCTTGCGAGGATATGCACAATCTCCCTTTATAGTAAACGGCGCCATTTTAATCAAGGGCATATAAGCCCCAAGCATTTTGTAGAAACATATTCCTAACCTTAAAATCTAAAACAAATCAGCAGCCAACCAAAAAATCTCTCTTCCTCTCATCTTTTTCCTCTCTCAGGCGAGTTCACTTGTTTCCCGTGGCACCACCACCGCATATGGTGGCCGACGGGGCGCAAAATATGGGCCCTAGCACCGTTTCGAGCTGGTTCGAAGATCTAGCCTTTTTGGTTAAAAAACAAAAGAAAATAAAAGGGCGAATCGATCCCTTTTAGTCCGATTTCAACACCGGAGCGGGAGTTCTAGCAATTTGAGACGATTCAGGTATTTTCTTCCCCCCCTTTTTTGTTATTGTTGTAACAATCTTAAAAGAAGAAATCAAAACTAAAAAATGAACGAAAGCAGTAGTAAATAATCATAAGAATAGAAACGAAAATCCACCTTGAAACTCTTATTGATCTTCTGATTTTTTTTGTATTTGGATTTTTATTATATTTTTTTATTCCGAAAATTTTTTTGCATGAATTTCTCTCCTTTTTTTATTGATAAAAAAACCTTTTACAACAGATTTTGATGGCTTATATAGCCATTACAACTTGTTATTGCTGTCATTTCTCTTTCAATATTTTTCAGGTGCAAGTGGAGCAAGTGGAGGGCAGTACTGACGCGACAGTGGCCGGTGGCTTCAGGCTTTGGTAGAACAGAGGGCAAGTGGGGTTACAAGGCTGAAGACAGAAGACCCTAGGTGCGGCGCACCTAGGGTTTGAAAATTCTGAAAAATTTATTGGGTTAGGGTTGTAATTGGGCCTTTAGGTTTGGGCTTCATTATTTTTGGGTTAAGTTTTATTTTTGGGCCTGGTAAGTTTGGTATTGGGTTTTAGTGGAGTGTAGTTTGTTTGCAATTTGGGTTAAAATGGGCTTGTAAGCTCGGGCAAAATTGGGGTTGTACAGCTGCCCCTCTTTGCTCATTATCGTGTAATGGGAACAGAGCAAAGACTTTCAAGAAAGACCAATTTTGCCCGGTCTCGCTAAGTATTTGACTTCTTTAGTACCCCTCTTCTTCAAGTAGCCTCATTTCAATTCACCGCATCTTGTTGTTTCGGTCTACTTCACTGCTGCAACTTCAGAGGTATAAGATTCTTCATTTAATCTGCCACTTTGATCTGCTCCTGCTATCTTCGATCTGCTCCCTGCAATATCAGGAATGCCAGACTTGCTATCTCCAATCTGCTCCCTGCAACATCAGGAACGCCAGACTTGCCATCTTTGATCCGCTCCACTGCAAACTCAGGGAGACAAGATCTGCCATCTTCAATCTGCTTCCTGTAACATCAGGAATGCCAAATCTATTATTTTCAATCTGCTCCTTGCAACATTAGGAACGCCAAATCTGTTATTTTCAATCTGCTTCCTGCAACATCAATGAGGCAAGATCTGCCATCTTCAATCTGCTTCCTGTAACATCAGGAACGTCATATCTATTATTTTCAATCTGCTCCCTGCAACATCAGGAACGCCAAATCTGTTATTTTCAATCTGCTCCCTACAACATTAGGAACACCAGACTTGCTATCTTCAATCTACTCCCTGCAACATCAGGAACGCCAGGCTTGCTATCTTCAATCTGCTCCACTGCAAACTCAAGGAGACAAGATCTGCCATATTCAATCTGCTCCCTGCAACATCATGAACGCCAAATATGTTATTTTCAATCTACTTCCTACAACATCAGGAATGCCAGACTTGCTATCTTGATCAGCTCCATTGCAAACTCAGGGAGACAAGATCTACCATCTTCAATCTGCTTCCTGCAACATCAGAAACGCCAAATCTGTTATTTTCAACCTGCTCCCTGCAACATCAGGAACGCCAAATCTGTTATTTTCAATCTGCTCCCTGCAACATCAAGAATGCCAAATCGGTTATTTTCAATCTGCTCCCTGCAACATCAAGAACGCCAGACTTGCTATCTTCAATCTGCTCCCTGCAACATCAAGAACGCCAGACTTGCTATCTTCGATTTGCTCCACTGCAAACTTAGGGAGACAAGATCTGCCATATTCAATCTGCTCCCTGCAACATCAGGAACGCCAGATCTGTTATTTTCAATCTGCTCCCTATAACATCAAGAATGCCAAACTTGCTATCTTTGATCTGCTCCACTGCAAACTCAGGGAGACAAGATCTTCCATATTCAATCTGCTCCCTACAACATCAGGAACGCCAAACTTGCTATCTTCGATCTGCTCTACTGCAAACTCAAGGAGACAAGATATGCCATATTCAATCTGCTCCTTACAACATCAGGAACGCCAAATCTGTTATTTTCAATCTGCTCCCTGCAACATCAAGAGCGCCAGACTTGCTATCTTCGATCTACTCCACTGCAAACTCAGGGAGACGGGATTTGTAATCTCAACCTACTCCACAAAAACTTTGAGGAAATAAGAATTCAGGGAGAAGAGATTCGTAATCTCTATCTTCTCTACTGAAACTTCAAAAAATAAGAATTTATCCTCATTATTAACTCATGGAGACGGGATTTGTAATCTCAACCTACTCCACGGGAACTTTGAGGAAATAAGAATTCAGGAAGAAGAGATTTGTAATCTTCATCTTCTCTAATGAAACTTCAAAGAAATAAGAATTTATCCTCATTGTTAACTTAGGGAGATGAGATTTGTAATCCCAACCTACTCCACGAGAACTTCGAGGAAATAAGAATTCAGGGAGAAGAGATTTGTAATCTCTATCTTCTCTACTGAAACTTCAAAGAAATAAGAATTTATCCTTATTGTTAACTCAGGGAGACGGGATTTGTAATCTCAGCCTACTCCACAGGAACTTCGAGGAAATAAGAATTTAGGGAGAAGAGATTCGTAATCTCCATCTTCTCTACTAAAACTTCAAAGAAATAAGGATGTAACCTCATTGTTAACTCAAAGAGACGGGATTTGTAATCTCAACCTATTCCATGAAAACTTTGAGGAAATAAGAATTCAGGGAGAAGAGATTCGTAATCTCCATCTTCTCTACTGAAACTTCAAAGAAATAAGGATTTAACCTCATTGTTCACTCAGGGAGACGGGATTTGTAATCTCAAACTACTCCACGGGAACTTTGAGGAAACAAGAATTCTAAACTTTCCAATTTGCTTCCTTACTATCTTCAAGAAGACTTCAATCTTCAGTCTGCTCCACTACCATCTCGAGGGAACAAAATCTGAACTTTCCAATTTGCTTCCTTACTATCTTCAGGAAGACTTCAATCTTCAGTCTGCTCCACTACCATCTTGAGGGAACAAATCTGAACTTTCCAATGTGCTTCCTTACTATCTTCAGGAAGACTTCAATCTTTAGTCTGCTCCACTATCATCTCAAGGGAACAAAATTTGAACTTTTCAATTTGCTTTCTTACAATCTTCAGGAAGACTTCAATCTCTAGTATGCTCCACTATCATCTCTAGAGAACAAAATCTAAACTTTGATATTGCTACACTGTAACATCCTGAAAAGGGCCTATGCATTTTCGATTTAATTGTACGAAATGACATATGTCTTATGTGTTATAAAGGTATTATGAACATTTTTGGAAACTTGGAAATGTAAGAAATGATTTAGAAATGTTAAGTTTCAAAAAGAGGAAAGTTAACATTTTGGAAACCTAAGCTAAAAGAAGAAAATGAACATTTTGGAAACCTAAGCTAAAAGAGGAAAGTGAACATTTTGGAAACCTAAGCTAAAAGAGGAAAGTAAACATTTTGGAAACCTAAGAAATGTCAAGTTTAAAGAGCCAAACGAAAATTTTTAGAAACCTAGAAATGACTTAGAAATGTCGAGTTTTAAAGTTTCAAAGAGGTAATTAAGGCAAGGTGGCCTTAAGAGAAAAAGTACGTGAAATTTGACACATAAACAGGCCTAGAACAGTGGCCTGAAGATGCCACTTAAAGCCCAAGGAGTGATGCCACTTAGGTGGATAATTTGGGCCTCATATGGCCAAAAGGAGCCCAATAGAATAAGCTCAAATTTGGCTCATCAAGAGCAGAGAGGTGGACGACTTGAAGGCTTTTAAAAGAGGAATTTTACTTCCTTTAGAATTTCGGCTAAATAGGAAATAAGTGTTGGATTAATTCTTTGAAAAGTGATAATTAAAAGATAAAATTTTATCACATAGGAAGAGTGGCGGCCAAGTAGGGGACTCTAGCCTAGGAATTTTGGCAATAGAAGGAAAACAAGGCCATTCTTCATTCATTCTAGCCTCTGCCAAAATTCTCTAGCAAAATCACCATTCTTCTCTTTCTTTCCCTAGCTGAATTCTCTCTGCCATAATTCTCTTCTTTTCTTTTCTTTTCTTCTTCTATTACAAACACAATCAAAAGCTGAAAATAAGCAAAGCCCTAGCCAATTTCTTCATAGTTACAAAAGCTGAAACCTTGTGTTACACATAAGGGCCATAGCCGAATACTACTAAGGGTCCAAGCAAGAGTTCCATCGAATTCTTCACTAAGGGGTAAGGTTTAGACTCGGTTTCCATTCTTTTTCTTTTTCTTTTTAAACCTGTCAAAATTTTGGGACTAATCCCTCATATGGTATTGTGGCCGAAACTATGGAAGGAAATTTTGGGATTTAGGGGTTTCAATAGGGATTTTGACAGAGGCATATAGGGATTTTGAGATTTGAGAAATTCAAGGTAAGTCCCTATATACATTCGGCCAAGGCCTTAATTTTTGGATAAGATCTATTCCTTATTTTGCAAAGGCTGAAACTAATTTGTTAAGTGATTCCATGCTTGGCCGAATGCAAGAAGAAGCATAGCAGCAATTTCAGGATTTGAATAGTCATCAAATCGGCACCAAAGGTAAGAAGTTGACTACATAAACCCTTCAGGATTTGGGTTATAGCAGATTAGGCTTTAAAAGAAAACACTAAGTTTGACTGAATAGGCCTTTGCTAAATATTACCCTATTGGTAGAATGTAGGCATTAACAATCTAAAGCGATGAGATCAATTTGAGTTCGGTGAAGTTGTTAAGCGAATCGGTGTGTAATTTACACTAACCTTATTAGATTTATGGCTTTAACTTGATATATGTGTTAATATGAAAGTGTAAGAAAGTGGCTAAAGAACCATGTTATGGTACAAAGTACTGTGCACGTTTTCTACTCCTACTAGGATTACAAAATATGTTATATTTAACATGTGAAAAGTGACACAAATGTGAATTTAAGTATGATATGCATGATATGAATAATATGGGGCATTCGTGTTATATGAGAAAGGGGAAGTGAATGTGGTGACTTCGGTCTCACTATCTGAATGTGGTGACTTCCATCATATTATCTGAATGTGGTGCCTTGGTCACATTATCTCGAATGTGGTAACCGGTTACATTATCTCGAATGTGGTGTCTCATGACACAATTATCAGTGGCTATGCCACAAATTTTATGTGGGCGATGAGCACGCCGTCATTGCAATGACGCCTTCGATGGTGTGTAGCGGATGGAGGGTTGACTTAGTAGTCCCTACGGTTATGCATGTGATGGTACGGTGGAGTGTAGCGGATGGCATATAGGTTTTGGGTTGGGTTGCATCATTATTTATGTTATTATCTTGTATGTATGATTTTGTATGCCATGATCTGTTGAGCCTTAGTGTTGTGGTTACACATTGAGTCATTGACTCACCCGTTGTAGGGAACATGTTTCAAGTGATGAGCGGTGATGGATAGGGATGGCGAGAACTTGTGGTGGCCATGCTCGACTTGAAGTTTTATTTAATTTGGAAATTTCATTTAAGTACTCAAGAAATTTATTTTGGGTTTTTGTTTTATGTAATAAGGCCATAGTGATGATTTTATTGTTATTTTTATTACTATGTTACGTATTTATGTTATTTAAAGATTTAGTCCATTTAATTTAAAATAAACTTTAAATATTTTGTCACATGAAATAAATGGGTTTTCAATATAAAAATAAACTTGTTTTCAACTCGAGCCCAACCCACAAACAAACTATCTTCAAAACACACAGTTTTCAAAGTATTCAAAAGAATTTTGAACCGGTTTACATCGAGGAACATACCAGATCCGGTTCAAGCTCGTGGGTCAAGTTTGGGGTGTTTCAATTTGGTATCAGAGCCCAGTTTTAAACTCACGGCCTGTGGTCTAAGGCCCAAAACGTTTTCAAATTGAGCCCAAATGAGTTTTATAGAAATATTTCTGAAAGTAGACAGGTTTGATGGCATGGCACCTAAGTCTCCGACCCGCAGTCCACCAGGTAAGTACCCCTAACTATCTGTGTGATTATGTGAATTATAGAAGGGTAGGAAAGGAATGGAATGTAGAATAGCCTGATAGGAACTCGAACCCTAGGATTAGTCTACCTAAACACAAATATATAAGACTTAATGCACTCAACAAACCTATGGCTAAGTCAACCAAGTTAGGGTGTGGTAACCTTGTGCGCATGTCTAGGATTGGATCCGGAAGAGCTTGGTATTTAAGCAGTCCTAGTGACTCACCTTCTCTTCGCAGGAATCCTACCTGATGCGTAGCTTCGGTTCACCCTAACCCAAAGGACTTAGTGGGTGTGGCAACCCTGTACGCATGTCTAGGAATGGTTTCAGTGGGAGCTTGGTACTTAAGCAGTCCATGTGACTCACCTCCTCTCCAATTGAATCCTGCCTGGTGCGTAGCTTTGGTTCACCCTGACCAAGAAAGCTTGGTCATAGGCTAAACCCAATAACTAAAACCCGAAAGGGAACTAGCCATATTTTTTAAGAACCTTAAATTTAGAACTCTTAAAATCATTTTTTCTTTAATTCATGAAAATTATTTCTTTTTACACAAATTTTCGAAAAAAATTTTGATTTATAAAATTACAAAAATACCCCTAGTGGTAAAATTACAAAAATGCCCTTGGTTTATAAAATATCCAACTACTCAATAGTTTTGCCAAAATTTCATTATTTTATAAATGTTCTAAAACCCTAATTTGAAAAAAAAATACCTTGATTTTGGAAAATTACAAAATTGCCCCTAACTTACCAAAATTACCAAAATGACCCTGATTTCCAAAATTTTTACAACTTCAACGTTTTGGAAAGTACAATTCTCAAAAAGAACCCTTAAAGTATTGCAACTTCTAAAATATCCCTTATTTATTAAAATTTTACAATTTACCCCGGTTTGTGGAAAAAATTACCAAAATACCCCCAAGGTCTAAAATTTCCAAAATACCCTCGGAGTTCAAAAATTCTCCAAAATACCTTGGGAAATTAAAAATACCAAAATGCTTTGTGACAAAATCACCAAGGAACTTTTTTGAAAAATTATGAAAATACCCCTATAAGATAAATTACCGAAATACCCCCGGGTAGTGGAAAAATAACAACAATGGTAACTACAACATTTCTCTGAATGAACGAAAGTTCATAATTAATTGATGGATGAATGTAAAGACTGTGTGCATGTATGAATACGAAAGAACCACTCCTAAAATTTTTCATAAAACTTCTTCGCGGTTAATCAGTAGAATATAGGCTAATTCATAAAATTTCTTAATCAGATTAAAGTGCATCATTAGATATGAGTTCTAGAGGACGCGGTCGTCAAGGATGCGGTAGAGGAAGAATAACTGTGTCAGAACCCGTTAGATCGGGTCAAGGGTCTGACAATGAGTTACCACCGCCACCACCACCCCAATTTGTTGGTGTCGAGCAAACAAGCTTAGACGGGATGATCTTTGTGTCGAGGCTATGTTGAGTTTTGGAAATGGTGGTGGCGGGTGGAAATACGGGAGCTTAAAAATCTATACCCAAGCGACTCCGAGCCAACAGAGCTGAGGTGTTCCGTGGAGTATCTGGTGTGCCACCCAGTACAGCTGAGTACTGGTTGGAAGCAACCGAGCGCATTATGGATGAGTTCGATCTAACCCCGAAGGAGAAGTTCAAAGGAATGGTGGCACTACTATGCGATGAAGTGTATCAATGGTGGTTAATAGTGAGGGATGGTGCCACTGCTGAGGATCTGACATGGGAATATGCTAAGGAGGCATATCAAAAAAAGTATGTCGGCACACGTTATATCGATGAACAGAGGAAGACTTTTCTAGGACTGGTTCAAGGGAACAAGTCCATCGCAGCATATGAAGCTGAATTTTGAGGTTAAGCCAATATGTTCGAGGAGTAGTGGCAACTGAGCATGAGCGCTGTGTCCGTTTTGAGGACGGACTAAGAGATGATCTAAGATTATTGATAGCACCGCATCAGGAGCGGGAGTTTTCCACTTTAGTAGAAAAAGCTAAGGTAGCCGAGGGAATCAAGGACTCGGCCAAGCAGAACTCTGATAGGAATAGACCCAAGAGGGGTTATGGATCATCGGGAAATGTGCAGAAAAGGCCCAGAGTTGATGGGCCGCAAAATTTGCAAGCTAGTTCAGGAGGGCAGTATCATCCTTGTAAACATTGTGGAAAGAAGCACTTAGGGGAGTGGTGGAAAAAGACGGGAGGATGTTTTAAGTGTGGGTCCAAGGACCATATGCTCAAGGACTGTCCAAGAGATTAGATTAAAAGCGACAAAGAACTTCGTAATGTTAATCAGTGGTAGGGAGGGACAGATGACCTCAACGAGGTCGTGGTTGAATAATGAGGTAATGGTCTTTGGCAAAGGACGTGGAACACAAAGCGTAGGAGTCTTTGCCAATGCTTGAGGCAAGGCGACCTGTGTTTGGTTTATGCGGTTCACCGTAGGGAGGATGGAGACGCGCTGGACGTCATAACCGATACGTTCCTTATTCATGGCAAACCCTATTATGCTTTGATTGATGTGGGCTCGACCCATTCTTATGTTGCATATAATGTAGAGATGACTGTAGTAAGCCCATTAGGCCAAACTGTAGTGGTAAATAAGATCTTTCGGAGTGTATCCCTAGAAATTCAAGGAGTGAGCTTCTGGGTTGACTTAATGGAGTTATCCTTCGGATACTTGGTATGGATTGGTTAGTAGAACACCAAGCTGTGTTGGATTGTACGGCTAAACGAATGGAACTAAGGACCCCTGATGGTGAGGTGGTCATTATGATAGGAGAAAAAAGAAACTACTTGTCTAATGTAGTTTCGGCGCTTAAAAGGTGAAAAGATGGTTAAGTAAAGGGTGCGAAGCATTTTAGCCTTTGTAAGTGCGTTGGATGGAAAGGAGGAAGGTGTTAATAGAGTTAGAACGGTAAGGGACTTTGAGGATGTGTTTCAGAAGAATTACCAGGAATACCCCCAGATAGGGAGGTGGAATTTGGAATAGACTTACTATCGGGAATGGCTCCTGTGTCAATCGCTCCATATCGAATGGTGCCAAAAGAGTTAGTTGAGCTCAAGGCTCAAATCCAGGAATTACTTGACCGTGGGTTTATTCGGCCCAGTGTGTCTCCGTGGGGAGCACTGGTCTTGTTTGTAAAGAAGAAGGATGGAACTATGCGTATGTGCATAGACTATCGTCAGTTAAATAAGCTGACCATTAAAAACAAGTATCCTTTGCCAAGGATCGATGACTTGTTCGATTAGCTTAAGGGGGCGGCAGTATTCTCGAAGATCGACTTAAGGTCGGGATATCATCAGTTAAAGGTGAAGGAGGCAGATATCCATAAGACAGCCTTTAGGACAAGATACGGCCACTATAAGTTTATGGTAATACCCTTCGGGTTAACAAACGCCCCAGCCGCGTTCATGGATATGATGAACTGGGTGTTTCAACCTTACTTGGATAGGTTCATCGTAGTATTCATCGACGACATCCTCGTATACTCTAAGTCTGAAGAGGAACATGATGAGCATCTCTGGATTGTGTTACAAGTATTGAGGGAGAAGAAGCTTTATGCCAAATTCAGCAAGTGTGAATTTTGGCTTAAGGAAGTTGCTTTCCTAGGACACGTGGTGTCGGCTGAAGGAATAAGGATGGATCCTAAGAAAATTGAAGCAGTGTTGGATTGGAAACCACCTAAGTCGGTGGCATAGATTCGTAGTTTCTTAGGATTGGCAAGCTATTACAGAAGGTTCGTGGAAGGATTTTCGTCAATAGCCGCGCCATTAACAAAGTTGTTGAGGAAGGAAGTACCCTTCATATGGACGAATAAGCAACAGGAGAGTTTTGAAAAACTTAAGAAAGTATTGACGGAAGCTTCAGTGTTGATTCAGCCGGAGGCGGGAAAGGATTTTGTGGTGTACTGTGACGCTTCACATACGGGATTAGGATGTGTTCTAATGCAAGATGGAAAAGTAGTCGCTTACGCGTCTCGACAGTTAAGGTCGCATGAGGTGAACTACCCACCCATGACTTGGAATTGGCAGCAGTGGTCTTCGCCCTTAAGGTATGGAGACACTACCTTTATGGCGAAAAGTCGACGATCTACACAGACCACAAGAGTCTCAAGTACCTATTGACTCAGAAGGAGTTAAACTTGAGGCAGCGAAGGTGGGTGGAATTACTGAAAGACTATGACTGTTCGATAGAATACCACCCGGGCAAGGCGAATGTAGTAGCAGATGCCCTAAGTCAGAAGGTGGTGTCGGATCTGAGGGCAATGTTCACCCATTTAAGTTTGTATGAGGATGGAAGCCTGTTGGCTGAGTTGCAAGTCAAGCCAACGTGGTTGAAGGAGGTGAAAGAGGGACAGTTGGTTGATAAGAACTTAAGTGTTAAGTTACAACAAGTACAGAATGGAGAGTTAGAGGACTATGAGATTAGTGATGAGGGAATGTTGTGCTTCAAAGGAAAGGTCTGTATGCCGAGGGACAAGGAGTTAAGATAGAGGATTCTTCGGGAAGCGCATAGTAGCCCTTATGCTATGCATCCCGGAGGCATTAAGTTGTACAGAGACCTAAGAGAACAATTTTGGTGGCCTGATCTTAAACGGGAAGTTACAAAATTCGTGGGAAAATGTCTGACGTGTCAGCAAGTTAAGGCTGAACACCAAGTCCCATCAAGATTGCTTCAGCCAATCGAGATTCCATAGTGGAAGTGGGAAAGAATTACCATAGACTTCGTTAGTAGGCTTCCCCTTACGCCTACTAAGAAGGACTCGGTATGGGTAATAGTGGACCGTTTGACTAAGTCCGCACACTTTATCCCAGTAAGAGTGGATTACTCCCTTCAGAAGTTAGCCAAATTATACGTGGCAGAGATTGTAAGGTTATACGGAGTACCGGTGTCTATCATTTCAGATAGAGACCCAAGATTTACGTCTCGGTTTTAGAGGGCACTTCATCAAGCTTTAGGCACTAAGTTAGATTTCACTACAACCTTTCATCCACAAATGACAGGCGGTCTGAACGAGTAATAAGTGTTGGAGGATATGTTGAGAGGTCGTGTGATGGATTTCGAGGAAGTTGGGAAGATTACTTGCCTTTAGTAGAGTTAGCCTACAACAAATGACTATCGAGCTAGCATTGGATGGCACCATATGAAGCGTTGTATGGTCGAAAGTGCGAACTCCTACTTATTGGGTGAGTTAGGAGAACGTCGAGTTTTGGGTCGAGTTAGTAGTAGAAAGCAAGAGAAGGTTGAGATAATTAGACACGGTTAAAGGAAGCCGAGATAGGCGAAGTCATCTGTGAGACCTCAAGTGGAAGGAAATAGAGTTTGAGGTGGGAGACCAAGTGTTTCTAAAAGTCTCACCTTGGAAGAAGGTAATGAGGTTCGGTCGAAAAAGGAAGCTAAGCCCATGGTTTATAGGACCCTAATGGGTGTTGAAGTGAGTTGGACCACTGGCATACCAGTTAGAGTTGCCACCAGAGTTGCAGCAGATGCACAACGTATTCCATGTATCCATGCTACGTCGTTACTGATCGGATCCATCTCATGTAGTACCAGTTGAAGAAGTGGAGCTAAGGACAGACTTATCCTATGAGGAAGAGCCGATTCAGATTTTGGAATGTGATGTGAAAGTGTTACGGAGGAAGTCAGTTCCTCTAGTCAAAGTGTTATGGCACAATCATGGATCGGAAGAAGCTTCGTGGGAACCAGAAGAGGCAATGCGACAGCAATACCCTCAACTATTTAGCTAGGAAAATTTCGAGGACGAAATTATTTTAAGGGGGTAGAATTGTAACATCCTGAAAAGGGCCTATGCATTTTCGGTTTAATTGTACGAAATGACATGTCTTATGTGTTATAAAGGTATTACAAACATTTTTGGAAACTTGGAAATGTAAGAAATGATTTAGAAATGTTAAGTTTCAAAAAGAGGAAAATGAACATTTTGGAAACCTAAGCTAAAAGAGGAAAGTGAACATTTTGGAAACCTAAGCTAAAAGAGAAAAGTAAACATTTTGGAAACCTAAGAAATGTCAAGTTTAAAGAGCCGAACGAAAATTTTTAGAAACCTAGAAATGACTTAGAAATATCGAGTTTTAAAGTATAAAAGGGGTAATTAAGGCAAGGTGGCCTTAAGAGAAAAAGTACGTGAAATTTGACACACAAACAGGCCTGGAACAGTGGCCTGAAGATGCCACTTAAAGCCCAAGAAGTGACGCCACTTAGGTGGATAATTTGGGCCTCGTATGGCCACAAGGAGCCCAATAGAACAAGCTCAAATTCGGCTCTCAAGAGCAGAGAGGTGGACGGCTTGAAGGCTTTTAAAAGAGGAATTTTACTTCCTTTAGAATTTCGACTAAATAGGAAATAAGTGTTGGATTAATTCTTTAAAAAGTGATAATTAAAAGATAAAATTTTATCACATAGGAAGAGTGGTGGCCAAGTAGGGGACTCTAGCCTAGGAATTTCGGCAATAGAAGGAAAACAAGGCCATTCTTCATTCATTTTAGCCTCTGCCAAAATTCTCTAGCAAATATCACCATTCTTCTCTTTCTTTCCCTAGCCGAATTCTCTCTGCCATAATTCTCTTCTTTTCTTTTCTTCTTCTATTACAAACACAATCAAAAGCCAAAAATAAGCAAAGCCCTAGCCGATTTCTTCATAGTTACAAAAGCCGAAACCTTGTGTTACACATAAGGGCCATAGTCGAATACTACTAAGGGTCCAAGCAAGAGTTCCATTGAATTCTTCAGTAAGGGGTAAGGTTTAGACTCGGTTTCCATTCTTTTTCTTTTTCTTTTTAAACCTGTCAAAATTTTGGGACTAATCCCTCATATGGTATTGTGGCCGAAACTATGGAAGGAAATTTCGAGATTTAGGGGTTTCAATAGGGATTTGACAGAGGCATACGGGGATTCCGGGATTTGAAAAATTCAAGGTAAGTCCCTATATACATTCGGCCAAGGCCTTAATTTTTGGATAAGATCTATTCCTTATTTTGCAAAGGCTGAAACTAATTTTTTAAGTGATTCCATGCTTGGCCGAATGCAAGAAGATGCATAGCAGCAATTTCGGGATTTGAATAGTCATCAAATCGGCACCAAAGGTAAGAAGTTGACTACATAAACCCTTCGGGATTTGGGTTATAGCTGATTAGGCTTTAAAAGAAAACATTAAGTTTGGCCGAATAGGCCTTTGCTAAATATTACCCTATTGGCCAAATGTAGGCATTAACAATCTAAAGCAATAGATCGGATTTTGGGATTTTAGTGAAGTTGTTAAGTGAATCAGGTGTGTACCCCACACTAACCTTATTAGATTTATGGCTTTAACTTGATATATGTGTTAATATGAAAGTGTAAGAATGTGGCTAAAGTACCATGTTATGGTACAAAGTACTCAGGTACGTTTCCTACTCCTACTAGGATTACGAAATATGTTATATTTAACATGTGAAAAGTGACACGAATGTGAATTTAAGTATGATATGCATGATATGAATAATATGAGGCATTCGGGTTATATGAGAAAGGGGAAGTGAATGTGGTGACTTCGGTCTCACTATCACGAATGTGGTGACTTGATCACATTATCTAAATGTGGTGACTTGGTCACATTATCGAATGTGGTAACCCGGTTACATTATTTGAATGTGGTGTCTCATGACACAATTATCGAGTGGCTATGCCACGAATTTTATGTGGGCGATGAGCACGTCAAGCAATGACGCCTTCGATGGTGTGTAGCGGATGGAGGGTTGACTTAGTAGTCCCCACGGTGTGCAGGATGGTACGGGTGGAGTGTAGCAGATGGCATATAGGTTTTGGGTTCGGGTTGCATCATTATTTATGTTATTATATTGTTTGTATGATTTTGTATGCCATGATCTATTGAGCCTTAGTGTTGTGGTTACACATTGAGTCTGTTGACTCAACCCGTTGTGGGAACATGTTTCAGATGATGAACAGTGATGGACCAGGACGGCAGAACTTGTGGTGGCCATGCTCAGCTTGAAGTTTTATTTAATTTGGAAATTTCATTTAAGTACTCCGAAATTTATTTTGGGTTTTTGTTTTATGTAATAAGGCCATAGTGATGATTTTATTGTTATTTTTATTACTATGTTACGTATTTATGTTATTTAAAGATTTAGTCCATTTAATTTAAAATAAACTTTAAATATTTTGTCACCTGAAATAAATGGGTTTTCAATATAAAAATAAACTTGTTTTCAACTCGAGCCCAACCTACAAACAAACTATCTTCAAAACACACAGTTTTTAAAGTATTCAAAAGAATTTTGAACCGATTTACATCGAGGAACATACCAGATCTGGTTCAGGCTCGTGGGCCGGGTTTGGGGTGTTTCATACACCATTCTTTGAGGAACCTGTCCTATAGAATTAATTTTATGTGCTTATGCTTATGCAAATGATGAGGATGCTATGATCGGAATGACTCAAAACCTCCTAACTACATGTGTTATAGACGACACTTGCATGAATGTAGAATGTCATGAGAATGGTCTTTTACAATGATTAGGATGCAATGATCAGAATGAATCGAATGCTCCTAACTAAATGACTATGGATGATATTTGCATGAATGCAGAATGTCATGAGAATGATCCTTTGTTAAATGTATAATGATTAGGATGCAATGGACGATATTTGCATGAATACAGAATGTCATGAGAATGGTCTTTTTATGATGATTAGGATGCAATAAGTCGAATGCTCCTAACTAAACGTGCTTTGAAATGATGTATGAATGCAAAATGAAATGATCCCTTTTTAAATTGTTGGGGTCATCATTGCTCGTAGTTCATTAAGGTTCTATCACTGATGTGTTATCATGCTTTCTCGTTCAGCCAGTATCTTTGATAGAAAACCAAAAAAAAGATCATATTCTGTTCAACAAGCTTGCCCCGCTATGATTTCAGAGTCCCTTCAATTGTACCTTCTAGGACATAAAGTTTGTACCTCTCACTGCAACTTCAAGAGAATAACGTTTGTTTCCTCCCATCCATCCTACTGCAACTTCGAGGTATAGGATTTGTATCAATCAACCATCCCACTATGATTCAGAGGTATAGAATTCGTAACTTATTCAATCAATTTGGTCTACTACACCTTGCATTCTCTGGGTGTCATGACCAGATGTATATGTCTGATATGTGCATGAATGCAGAGTATCATTTTTTTTCTCGAGAATGATCCCCTTGTACAGTTGGATTGACATTGCTCGTTATTTTTCAAGGTGGTATTATCGATGAAATGCCTTGTCTTTTCGTTCAACCAATAAAAGGTCCAAAGAGATAATCAGCTTTCTCTGATATTTCCAAACCTTAAGCTTGGTGAATTCTAAACAATCGTCCTATTTCAGGTCCTTGTATTATTCAGAAGCTTCCAGAGTAATATGAGAAACTCCTTTTTATGAAAGTATTATTAGTCCACCAATCATTATTTCAATGCAAAATGCTTGAAAAATATCGCAACAATGGACAAGAAGGAAACTAATTGAGAGCATAGCTCGAAACAAATAAGTTAATCAAGAATAGAAAATGCATTCAAAGAAGAAATTTATTGGTAAGGTATTTTGAAACAAATAAGGTAATCAAATATAGCAAATTCAAAATGGGTAAAATGGAAACTAGGTGCCCCAGATATCGCAACTGAGCTTCTCTGTCCAAACTTCTTGAGGACCATTTTGAGCTTAATATGTGTTTAGGGGATCTAGAGTACTTTGTCGATGCCCCAAGACGTAACATACTTCTTCGAGCGTAGCAAGACTACTGTATGCCCTACTTTCAATCAAAATTTTGAACTTCCCTTCTTGGGTTTTCAACTTAAATACCCTTTCGTCTCAAAGCGCTCTTTGGGTTTTCGCATTGGCCTCTCCTTTTTCTTTTTTCTTTTTTCTTTTCCTTTTTCATGTTTTTTCATTTTTTTGTGTTTTTTGTGTTTTTTTTTGTTTTGTTTTGTTTTTTTTTTTTTGGAAAACTTTTTTATTGAATCTGAACTCACCGGATCGGGCAAGTCCTTGCCATCCATCTTTGGTTAACACCCATTTTTCCTTAGAACAGGCCTTCTTTGCTGTATAAGGCATTTACTTTTTTCTTTAGAGTTCTTTTGGATAAGAAGAATCTTTCTTAATGCTAGGTCCTCTTCCTGAAATTCTCTTGAGCGAACCTTTTTGTCATAAGCAAGTATCATCCATTTTTGGTAAATTCGACCATGCTGAATACTTTTAATCAAGCTTACTGGAGGTATTCTGCTTCATCTAATTCAATCCAAGCTAGGGGAAAAGGAATCTTATCTTCCAACAATTGTTTCCCTTTCATAAACCAATGGGAAAGATGCCCCGACGAAAGTCCTTGCCAACGTTCAAGAAACCTAGTTGGTAAATGGTAACTTCTCTATGCTAACTTTTACAAGTCTCAGTCATTTTTTTTAAAATTTTTTAATTTTTTGCTACCTTTGCTGTACTGAATGGTGTCTGATCTTTGAACAGACTGTAAATCTTTGACATTGTGCAATTATGTTCCTTTCCGACATTCTTTATTGCCACACTTTTTTTAGATTTGAATTTGAATTTGATGACTGCCGACTTTATAATTTTGGTATATGAAGTGACCTTTACCCTCTTAGTGAGGTAACTAACGAGCATCCATGTTGGCTAAAAGCTTTTGAAAAGACTAGCTTGATAACGTCCATGCCCCACATATAGAGAATCTATAAAGGAGGCGATAAATCCTATATTCAATTTCCCTTTCTTGTTAAACTAGTTGCTCGAACCTCATGGCCGTTGTAGAACCATTAACGTGGGTTCTTTAAACACCAATCTTAACAGCATACCCATGTTTCAGTGGCCTAGTGTACCTTGATATGATTATGCAAAAACATCTTTGAATTATTGAAAACAACTCAATGATGTCTCACCTTATTTCTGTGATGAGCTAAGTGTCCGCTGGCACTTCGTAAGGTAGGATCTACCATTCTTAACAAATTAGGAAATAAGTTGTCATCTTCAAAATCCTTAGATCCCTCTAGACACATATCTCACTAAAAGGAGAGTCAGTAACAGTGTCGCTCATGTCATTGATATCTGGGACTCATTGTGGGTATGAAGGCAGAAATTCCAAAGAATAAATGATTCTAAGGACAATTATTCGTATGATATGGTCATGAATAAAAAATGAAAAAAAATGTACAGAGTAAAATGTAAAGAATGAAAATATTTACTTATAAAGATGCATTTGATTGAAATAAAAATTCTGAACACAAGCCTATTTCACAAAAGGACTCTTATTGCCTCTAGGCTTAAAACAACAAGCATGTTTTAAATATTACTCTAAATTAGATAAAATACAGGGATCCCTTCACAGTCCCATTGTTCAAAACGCTCATAGGTTCATATTTCTGCATTTGGCGCATCATCTATCTTCACAATACCCATGTTAATGAATTTTTCCACCAATTTCTTGAAAGTAAGGCAATTTTCTGTCGAATTCCCTGTAACCCCTACGTGGTACTCACATTGGGTATTTGGGTTGTACCATTCTGGGTATAGAGGTTGCATCGGTTTTGTGTAATAAGGAGCTACAACATGCATATCAAATAAGTTCTGGTATAACTCCCTATATGTCATGGGAATAGGAGTGAACCGAGGTCTTCGGTGTTAAGCTTTAAGTTGGAATCGCCTAGGAGGCCTTAGCACCGGTAGTCACCATCCTTAGTCAAGCTTATCAGAATCGGCTCCGAATGGCCCTTGTCATACTTACTCGTACTACCCACTTCTTTTTCCTTCTTCTTTAGGGCCTTCAAAATCCGCTCTCTCCTTTCCTTTGTCTCTGCCTGAACACTCGGTTTGGCACGATCATCCTCAGGGTTTAAACATGAGCCCATCGGGAAGTTCAACAAGGCCGAGGTATTAGTCTGACATTGGGGTTCAATAATGATGGGTCCCACATGTAACTGCGCGTCTGTTTGAGTCGAAATATTTATCGGGGCATAACGATTTCTTCATCATCATCCGTACTATTGACCACTGGGCCACTCCTTTCAAGTCTTCCGGCTAATAACTGGATTAATTGGCCCATCATATTCCTTTGGAATTCTAGCATTTGTTCTAGCATCTCTTGTTGAATTTTGATCAATTGCTCTTGCATCTGTATTTGTATTTTCTCTATTCTCTCTAATTTTTGTTCCATGCCTTTTAGGTTAACTGAAACAATTCACCTAATTAGGGTCTTTCTACGAATTTTAGAACATGTGATATGATGTAATGCAAATGCATGAAATGCAATGCAAATGCATGCAATGAATGCAAAAAGAATGAAACACCCCAAACCCGGCCCACGAGCCTTGACCGAATCTGGTATGTTCCCCGATGAAAACCATTTCAAATTCTTTTGTTACTTAGGAAAAACTTGAGTGTTTTGAAAGAAAGTTTGTTTTGGGTTGGGCTTAAGTTGAAAAAAAGTTTATTTCATTATTAAAATCCTTTACTTTAGGTGACAAAACGTTTAGGCATTGTTTTAAAATAAATTTACTAATCTTTTAATAAATAAAAGTTTGTAAGCTTAATAAATAAAAGCAAAGTAAAGTAGTTCTACTATGGCCTTATTACATCAATTAAATCCCAAAATTAAAATTGAAGTACTTAATAAAATAATAAAATCCATATTAAATAAATTCCTTGCTGTGCATGGCCACCTTTAAGCTCCTGCTGACCCAGTCCATTACTGATCGTCACCTGAAAAAGGTTCCCACAACGGGGAGAGTCAACAGACTCAATGTGTACACAACACTAAATCATAATCGAATCAGGCATAACAATTATTACACATTCATATCATAGCATACAAATTATGATGCATTCCCAAAACCCAAACCTATTAAGCCATCCGCTACACTCCCCCGTACCAACTTTGTACACCGTGTGGACTACTAAGTCAACCCTCCTTCCGCTACACTCCATATCGCGGTCTTAGGTCCTTTGCATTCGTGGTCTTAGGTCACCACGTTCGATTTACGTGGTCTTAGGTCACCACATTCAGATTCTTGTGGTCTTAGGTCACCACATTCAGATATCACGGTCTTAGGTCACCGTGTTTGTGGTCTTAGGTCACCACATTCACTTCCCCAAAAATAAACCCATATGCCCCATATAATAGTAATATACATAAATATGCCAGAGTTCACATTCTTATTCTTATTCTCATGTTACAATTAATATATTTCATAATCCTAGTAGGAGTAGGAAACGTACCTGTGTACTTTGTACCATAACATGGTACCTTAGCCACTTTCATATTCTTAATATCACATATATTAATTAAACGTAGCCATAAAACATATTATGATATAGTGTGGGGTACACACCTGATTCGTTTAACAATTTCACTTGAAATCCGAAATTCAATCTACTGCCTTAGATCTTTAACTCCCTACATTTGGCCCATATTAGAGATTTAATGAAAAACTCATTCAGCCATAAAACCAAATCCTAGTAGGATTTGTACACTAAATCCTACCTTGGTGCCGATTGGTGCCTAATCAAATGCCGAAAACTTTGTTATTTTCCTCCTTGTATTCGGCCAAACACTGGATCTCTACATAGGTTAGTTTCGACTTTTTAACATGTAATAAATAGATCTTAGATCTTTAAAATAGGCCTTGGCCGAATGTTATAGTACTTACCTTCCAAATCTTAAATCCTGAAATTGATCTTTTGTCTTAGGTGCCTGTCGAAATCCTTATAATCATGTGTTAGATCTAATCTATCATTGAATCATAATAATATAGCTAATGGCCGAATGGTATTCATAGCTTACCTTGTGGATTTTAAATCCCAAAATTCACCGAATAACTAGGGATCACGTGGCTTATGGTGCACCTTTGGGAAATGAACTAGATCTTTATATAGGTTACTTTTTCGGCTTTCAAAATAAATCCAATCACTTAAAATAGGTCTTGGCCAAAAGTCTTAAACACATACCTTGTGATTTCAAATCCCAAACTTTCCCTTGCTTTATGTCCTTCAAAGATTTGGCTAAGGCTAGAGGGGACTTATTTTTGGCTTTTGGAACTTAATGGAGAAGTCACTAGGGGTTCTCTTGGGGTATTCGATTTCCACAAAAATAAAGAAAAGAAAACTTGAGAATTTTGGCAATGGTGGACTATAGATTTGGCTTAACAAATGAAAGAGAAGAGAAGAGAGGAGAGCACTAAGAAATTCGGAAGAGAGAAGAAGAAGAAGAAAAATTGATGAGTAGCCCTATTTATAGCCAAAATTACTACTCAGAATCCCTTACTTGGCCACCACTCTTTCCTACCTTAGCCGAAATTCCAAAAGAATTTGACTTTAACTTAACTAAGCCTAGAGAGTCCCCTACTTGGCTATCACTCTTTTCCTACCTTAGCCGAAATTCCAAGAGAATTTGACTTCAACTTAAACTCCTAAAGTCTAGCCTTGTGCCGTCCAACTCCTTGCCTTAGGAGTGCCAAATTTTAACCTTGTTCTATTGAACTCCTTGTGGCCATCACGAGGCCCAAATTATCCACCTAAGTGGTGTCACTCCTTTGGGCTTTAAGTGGTATCTTGAGGCCACTTTTAGAACCTTTGTGTGTCAAATTTCACATACTTTTTCTCTTAAGGCCACCTTGCCTTAATTTCCTCTTTTAAACTTTAAAACTCGACATTTCTAAGTCATTTCTAAGTTTCCAAAAATTTTCATTTGGCTCTTGACATTTCCTTACATTTCCAAGTTTCCAAAATGTTCACTTTCCTCTTTTGAATCATTTCTAAATCATTTTCCTAGTTTCTATAAATGTTCACTTTCCTCTTTTTAACTTAGCATTTCCATATATTTCCAAGTTTCCCGAAATGTTTACTTTCCTCTTTTGAATCATTTCCAAATCATTTCCTTATATTTCCTTACATTTCCTTACATTTCCTTTCATTTCCTTTCATTTCCTTTCATTTCCTTACATTTCCTTACATTTCCTTACATTTCCTTTCATTTCCTTACATTTCCTTACATTTCCTTACATTTCCTTACATTTCCTTTCATTTTCTTTCATTTCCTTACATTTCCTTACATTTCCTTTCATTTCCTTACATTTCCTTTCATTTCCTTACATTTCCTTACACTTCCTTACATTTCCTTTCATTTCCTTACATTTCCTTACATTTCCTCTTTTAACTTAAAAACCAATAATTTTCCAAAGCTTTCTCTTCCCTCCTAGAATTCTAAAAACTCCTAAAACACCTCCAAACACCCTTAAAGCCTACTAACACTTGAGTTATGCTCCAAACGCATAACCCCTAATCTAGGATGTTACAGTTTTACCCTCCTAAAAAATAATTTCGTCCTCGAAATTACTTACTATCGTTCAATCGTGCATCCTTAACTCATCACACTACTCTACAGATGTGCACTCTGATCTTAATAATACTATCACACCTCCTAGGCACAGTCTTTAAGTTTACGTTCCCGAGAACTCATTTCTAACGTCGCGATTTAATCTGATTAAAGAGTTTTATGCATTAGTACTTTGTCCCACTGTTTAACCGCGAAAAGTTTTATGAAAAGGAGTTTAATAGTGGTTCTTTCGATCAAACAAAGTCTCAGTTCAAGTTCACTATTCTAATTCAGAGATTCACATTCACATTCCCATTCATCCATCTCGAAAGAGACACATTCATTCACAACATTCACTTCACTACTTTGGGCATTCCTGATCATCCCCTGGGGTAATTTAAATCATTTTCCTATAAGGTATTTTGGTAATAAATCGGGGTCACTTCGAAAATAATCTTTATAAATCAAAAGTATTTCAAAATTTACAAAAACTCGAGGTTATCTTGAAAATTTGTTTTCCAAATCGTGATTGTTGCGTAAATTTTAGAAATCGGGGTTATTCGATAATTTTGGAAGTTAAGGCATTTTCATAAATTTTCCAAATCGGGTATCTTGATATTTGTAAAACAAAATTTTTGGTATTTTTGTAAAGTAGAAACATTTTAGCAAAAGTCGAGGTATTTTGAAAATCTTAAAAACTAAGGGTATTTTATTAATTTACAACACAGGGCATTTTAGTAATTTTTCCAAATTAAAGTACCTTGAATTTTTCTTAAAATAAAGTTTTGGACACTTTTGCAAAATAGAAATTTTACTAAAATCGAGGTAATATGGTAATTTTAGAAACTAAGGGCATTTTGTAATTTTACGACGAGGGTATTTTAGTAATTTTGGCAAACCAAAATTTTTTTCGAGAAATTTTCAAAATAGATTTTGTTGCAAATCGAAGGGTTAATTTAAGGATTTAAAAACTAAGGTTTTTATAAAAAAATATGGCTAGTCCCTTTCGGGTTTTAATCATTGGTTTAGCCGATGACTAAGTCCTCTTGGTTAGGGTGAACTACTACTACGCACCAGGTAGGATTCGAGTAAAGAGGAGGTGAGTCGCTAGGACTGCTTAAATACCAAGCTCTTACTGAATCCACTCCTAGACATCGCTGTGATTACCACACCCTAGCTCGGTAACTTAATCACAGGTTTGTCTAATGGTCCTTAAGTCTTATGTACTTGTGTTTTTGAGTAGTCTAACCCTAGGGTTCAACAGATCCTAGTTCACTAATCTACGTTGCCATAAAAGCCCATACATTTCACATATTCAAATCACTTGAAGTCAAGTACTTACAGTGGATCATGAATTGGAGACTTAGGTGCCATGCCAACAAACCTGCCTATTTTCAGAAATACTTCCATAAACTCATTTGGGCTCGATTTGAAAACATTTTGGGCCTTAGACCATAGGCCGAGAGTTTAAAATTGGGCTCTGATACCAAATTGAAACACCCCAAACCCGCCCACGAGCCTTGATCGAATCTGGTATGTTCCCCGGTGAAAATCGTTTCAAATTCTTTTATTACTTAGGAAAAACTTGAGTGTTTTGAAAGAAAGTTTGTTTTGGGTTGGGCTTAAGTTGAAAACAAGTTTATTTCATTATTAAAATCCTTTACTTTAGGTGACAAAATGTTTAGGCTTTGTTTTAAAATAAATTTACTAATCTTTTAATAAATAAAAGTTTGTAAGCTTAATAAATAAAAGCAAAGTAAAGTAGTTCTACTATGGCCTTATTACATCAATTAAATCCTAAAATTAAAATTGAAGTACTTAATAAAATAATAAAATCCAAATTAAATAAATTCCTTGCTGTGCATGGCCACCTTTAAGCTCCTGCTGACCCGGTCCATTACTGATCGTCACCTGAAAAAGGTTCCCACAACGGGGTGAGTCAACAGACTCAATGTGTACATAGCACTAAATCATAATCGAATCAGGCATAACAATTATTACACATTCATATCATAGCATACAAATTATGATGCATTCCCAAAACCCAAACCTATTAAGCCATCCGCTACACTCCCGTACCAACTTTGACACCGTGGGACTACTAAGTCAACCCTCCTTCCGCTACACTCCATATCGCGGTCTTAGGTCACTGCATTTGTGGTCTTAGGTCACCACGTTCAGATTTCGTGGTCTTAGGTCACCACATTGATTCTTGTGGTCTTAGGTCACCACATTCGGATATCACGGTCTTAGGTCACCGTGTTTGTGGTCTTAGGTCACCACATTCACTTCCCCAAAAATAAACCCATATGCCCCATATAATAGTAATATGCATAAATATGCGAGTTCACATTCTTATTCTTATTCTCATGTTACAATTAACATATTTCATAATCCTAGTAGGAGTAGGAAACGTACCTGAGTACTTTGTACCATAACATGGTACCTTAGCCACTTTCATATTCTTAATATCACATATATTAATTGTAACACCCTAAAAATCTGAGTACTTAAATTGGCATGATTTTGGTGTTTAGATTTTAAAGAAAAAAATTTTTACTTTTATTTTAGTGTTTATTAAAGTCCTAGAGAGGGTAAAGCATAATTTGGAGAAGAATAAAATTTATTATTGGGAATTTATTGAAGTGAAACAAAGGTGATTATGACTTAAGCTAAATTATGTGCTAAAAGTGTCATAAAATGAGCATATGGCATGGTGGAGATTGGCGCATGGGTTCAAGTAAGAGGGAAGAGGTTCGAATCCCTTGTATAGCACCTAGATAAAATTTTTGTTTTAATTTTACGCTCATGGCTAGGAAGTGTCGGCAAGGGACATATAAGGAAGGTGTTGACCATGTATTTTTGGTTAGTGTATCAATGGATTAAGGTAACAACTAACATATGGTATGGAATCAAAAGTTTAAGGAAAGATGGGGGACATAAGGCACTTATCTAGGGAAAATTTGGAAAGAAATAATGGCCAATTGACCATATCTTTGACGGCAATATTGGTAGGGGAGGAGAGCCAAAATTTTGTTAGTTTGGCAAAAATCTCATTCTTTTCTCTTTGGTTAACCTTTGCACTTTGTGCAGAATTTTATTCCTCTCCTTTCAATATCCCTTTTGGCGAATTTTTTGCACTTGGTTAAGCCAATATCTCTTGACCATTTGGTCACTTTTATTCATTTTGTTAACTTTCTTTGTATTCTCCTTGTCTTGAAATCACCTATACCAAAATCAATCTCTTTCTTTTTCTTTGCCATGGCCGAATATACCGACACCTAAAGTTCATATTTTCTTTTCTTTTCTTCTAATCTCCTTGAAACCAAAACAACATCACCATCATCCTTTCGTTCTTATATTATTTTTTTCCAATCGAAAATTCTCTCCATCTTCACTCTCTTGGCCGAATGTTAATTATTTTTCCATTCTTAATCATTTATAGCCGAATCTTCCATCAATTAAACATCATTCTTAATCTTTCTTTTCGTAGTGGGAAGTAGGTAAGGGTTCCTCTCTATTTTCGATTAATTGATTAGTGATTTTATGGCGAATATCATTGGTTAATTGAGGCCTTTTTGGATTGAAATAACGTTCATTCTAATAACGTTCTTTTCGTTATTATTATTTAGTGCAATAACGGAGATTGGAATTCAAGTGATCGGGAGAAAGCGTTGGAAAGCGTTTCATTTTGTAAGGAAATCCTACTCTTTAAATCTCGGTATTATTGATATTATTTTAGATCTAACTAAATTCTTTTGGATCTTGAAGACCGTCAAGATAGGGAAGAAAGCAGGCGGTGTTTAGTTATCGTAAGAGGGTGGATCTGTAAATCCTCATTCAAGCGAAGAGCGGTTTGCGATCAGGGATTTTCCAGGGTTGTGGGCCATCTTAGAAAGAAGTCCATTATTCAAGTAATACGAACCTCGAGCCGTTATCGTTGGTGGATTCTCGGCTAGTGAATCGATTAGCGAGGCAAAACCGAAAATCAAGTGATTCAAAATCAAGAGGGTAAGATTTTGGATCCATTATCGATTAAGATTTATTTTACGAGTTAGTTGACTAACGAATCAAAATATATTTTAGGTCTTGGGAGCGAGAAGGTTAATACTCACGGTATCGAGGTGTGTAATTTCACACTCATTATTTTGGTTGGATGTCAAATTTCTAGTATGGAAGTAAATCGTAAAAGCGATTAGATCGGTAAAAGCGTAAAATTGATATTATGACAAAAATACGTAAAAGCGATAAAATCGTGAAAATTACGAAAATGCCCTCGAGATATTAATTGTTATTATGAAAATTGGATGTTTAGTGAAAATGGGCCGTAAATACTCTAGTTCGTGAAAATGGGTAGTAAATACTCTAGTTCGTGAAAATGGGCCGTAAATACTCTAGTTCGTGAAAATGGTAGTAAATACTCTAGTTCGTGAAAATGGGCGTAAATACTCTAGTTCGTGAAAATGGTAGTAAATACTCTAGTTCGTGAAAATGGGCCGTAAATACTCTAGTTCGTGAAAATGGGTAGTAAATACTCTAGTTCGTGAAAATGGGCGTAATTACTCTAGTTAGTGAAAATGGGCCAAAACACTCTAGTTCGTTAAAATTTAGCCAAAATACTCTAGTTTGTTAAATGGGCCAAAGCCCACTAAATTGCTAAATAGACAATTTGCTATAATTATGGGCCAAATGAAATGTTATTGTTAAACCCACCATGTTATGTATTGTTAATAAATTTTATATTACATGTATAATTGCATGGGTGGGATATATGAAGAAGAAGAATGGCGATTGCCACAATATAAACTTATTGCCTCTAGTTAAATTGGTTTCTGCCACAATATAAACTTATTGCCTCTAGTTCGGTGGCTCGCCACAATATCGACTTTTGCCTCTAGTTAGGTGGCTATGCCACAATTATAAAAAGGCTTAATGCCTACGATTGGTGTGATGGCGGGGTGGGTTGACTTGATCCCAGGTGTGATGGTTGGTGCGGGGTGTTAGCGGATGGATATTAGGTTTGGGTTGGGAATTACATTTTCATGCATTATTAATTATTTTAATTTCATGATATATTGTTGAATTCTCGAATTGGGCTCAAGCCCAAAGATAATATCGACAATGCCCAATAATGGTGGTAAGTGAGTTACACACTGAGTTCTAAGTAACTCACCCTTTAATTTCTTTCCATCTCGGGTAATGGGCCGATGTGGACTTGGTGAGGATGACTTCGTGGAGGCCATCTTGCTATATATAGGTTATTTAAAACTACGAACTTTTAATAATTATTTTTACTATTTTGGGATGTTGTAATAAATGGCCTCTATAAATAACTTATGGATTTTATGTGTGTTTGGAATTTAAACTTTATTTTGGGCTTTTAAATCATGGGTCATGCGATTTATGATGCTTTACTTAAATAAATTTGGGTTTTCAAAGTATATGGAATTCTTTATAAATAATTCTTTTTATTGTTGTTAACTCTTTAACAAATTTCCTAATCTGTTTTTGATAATACAATGATTTTCAACTAATATTTTTAAATATATTGATCAAAATTTAATTCTCTTCAAATTTTAAACTCAGTAAACAATATTGTAGTTTTCAACTCATTAAAGATTTAAGAATAGCTCGAACCATGTAACAAACCAAATCTAGTCTCGACGCATAGATTTGGGTTTGGGGTGTTACATTTAGTGGTATCGAGCCGATTTCAAAAACTTCAATTTGTGGTTTGGGTTCAAAAATAATTTCTGTATGAAAACGTTCGATGATATTTTAAAGATCAGTATGGCACCACAAGCATCCGGCGACAAGTCAAGTAAGTATTATTGCTTAATGATTACTATGATAAGATCATAGGAACACTCTAGAACTTCTAGTTTTAGAAGTGAAAAACTGTAGAGATTGAGACTATAGGATATGTTAGAAAAACAACTTTATATCTCAAATCTCATAAAATATCGCTAATAAACACGAAACAAAATTACGATTCATAAAACTTGTAATCGATAAGCGAACAAGCAATCATGAGTACAAGAGGGCGTGGTCGTGGACGCCGTAGAGCGTGGCGTGGTAGAGGCCGAGGTGCTACTACCAAGCACCAAATCATATGCAAGTGGGCCTTTGCGTCAATAGAAAGTGAGACCGGATCACGCGATCACATGGAAGAAGATCATGCATTGACTCAAGCAATGCTACGAGTCTTGGAAAGGGTCATTGGAACTAGAATTGGGCCAACAACTCGTGGGTCAATTTGAACGACTTAAAGCAAATAATGCGAAGTTTTCGGAGGAGTCTCGGTGTAGCCCGAATGTGGTGAATATCGCTCGAAGTCGTGGAGCGGATCATGGATGATATGGAATGCAGGTGAGCAAAACCGAGAGGGCTGTATCCTTATTGAGAGATGAGGCGATCGGTGGTGGCTCACTGTTCGAGAAGGCCTTGAAGCCGACCGATTAATCGGGAATTCTTTAAAGCGCCTTCCAAGGAAAGTCGTGAACGAGCTATGTAGGACGCTCGAAGGAAGGAATTTCTAAATCTTGTCCAAGGAAGTAAGGCGTGGCGACATATGAAGCTGAATTTTTACGTCCGAGCCGTTATGCGGACAATTGTAGCAACAGATCATGAGCGTTGTGTACTTTTCGAGGATGGACTTAATGATGAGTGAGGGTTTTGATTGCTCCATGACAAGTTAGAAATTTTTCCACTCGGTGGAGAAGGCCAAAATAGCGAAGAGGCTAAGAATTGAGCAGCAGAGCAGAGAGATCCGAAACAAGAGAGAGACATGATCTGGTTCTTCCAAGAGATTCGGAAGAAACCGGAATGATGAATCGGTTCAAAGCGAACCCGGTAGCAAATAATCGAAGTCGAGATTGCACCGAGTGTGGGAAAAGGCATTTTGGGGAATGTTGGAGGAAAGCGGTGCATGCTACAAATGCGGTTCAATGGAACATCGGTACAAAAGTTGTCCTCGGCGAATGGATACGACTCAAGAGGTCCGTAATAATGATGCTGGTAGGTCGAGGGTAATCAGTGACACCGAGAGGTCGTGGACCAGGTCGTGGTGGTAATGGGGCTGGTCGTGGTCAAGGTGCACCGGTCGAGGAAATGGTAATAGAGAAATGCGGATGCAAGACTGACTGGACTGGTCTATCGGTTAGACGCCATGAAGACGGCAATGCACTGATGTGATAAGCTGATACGTTCTTCATTTTGATGTACTGTTATTGCCTTAATAGATATTGGCTCTACTCATTCATATGTATCTAGTGCCATATCTGGAAATCAATTTAGAATCAAATTATCGAAAATGAGATGCGATGTCAGTCCTTTAGAATGATCGAGAATCATTAATAAAATATTTAAAGGCGTGCCCTTAAAATCCAAGAGGAAGTATTCTTAGCAAATTTGATGGAACTACCTTTCGGCGAGTTTGATCTCATTACGGGCATGGATGGTTGGTTAACCATCTAGCGCAATTGGATTGTCTTTGAAAAGCGAATGTCGATAAGGACCGGATGATAAGGAAATCATAATGATTGGTGAGCGAAAGAACTATCGGCAAATGTGGTATCCGCATTAAAAGCGGAGAAGTTGGTGCGGAAAGTGCAGGGCATTCCTAGCCTTTATCATCTTTGTGGATGCCAAGGAACTATCAAGTGAATGATGTGAGGACGGTGAAGGAATTTCCGATGTTTTCTGAAGAACTTCGGTATACCTCGGATCGAGAAGTAGAATTTGGCATTGAGCTTTTGCACAGGGGACGGCTCCAGTGTCCATTGCTCCTATAGAATGGCACAGAAGGAGTTGGTGAGCTCAAAGCTCAAATTCAAGAATTCTTGGATCGAGATTCATTCGACCAAGTGTGTCTCCGTGGGAGCACCGGTTTTGTTCGTCAAGAAGAAGGATGGATCGATGCGTATGTGCATTGACTACGAACGATTGAATAAATTGACGATCAAGAATCGGTATCCTCTGCCAAGAATTGACGATCTGTTTGATCAATTGAAGGAGCTTCAGTTTTCTCCAAAATTGATTTAAGGTCGGGTTATCACCAACTTAAGGTGAAAAAGCGGACATCTATAAAAAAGACATTTCGGACGCGTTACGGACACTATGAGTTTGTAGTGATGCCGTTTGGATTAACCAATGCACCATTGCATTTATGGACATGATGAACCAAGTCTTTCAACCATATTTAGACCGGTTTGTGGTAGTGTTCATAGATGATATATTGGTTTATTCGAGAAGTGAGGAGGAACATGACCGGACATTTGCGGATAGTATTACAATTACTTCGTGATAAGCAATTGTATGCCAAATTTGGTAAATCGAATTTTGGCTAAAGGAGGTGACTTTCCTTGGTCATGTAGTATCGGTGAAGGAATAAGGGTGGATCCTCGGAAAATTGAGGCTATTCGGATTGGAAGCCACCAACATCGATGAGTGAAATTTGAGTTTCTTAGGCTTGGTGGATACTATAGGCGCTTTGTAGAGGGTTTTCATTGATTGTTGCACCTAACTAAAGCATTGCGAAAGGAGCTCCGTATATCGGGGTGAAAAAGCGCAAGAGAGTTTCGAGAAATTGAAGAAGATCGTGAAGCTCGGTTTTGATTCAACCCGAGGTGGAAAAGAATTCACATTTATTGTGATCGTCTCACACGAGTGCAGGTTGTGTGTTGATGCAAAATGGAAAGGTGGTGGCCTATGCTTCTCGTCAATTGAGACCACACGAAGTAAACTACCCTACTCATGATTTAGAGTTAGCTGCGTTGTCTTTGCTCTAAAGATTTGGAGGCACTATCTCTATGGTGAGAAGTCCATAATCTACACGGATCACAAGAGTCTTAAATACCTCCTTACCGAAGGAGTTGAATTTAAGACAAAGAAGATGGGTAGAATTGTTGAAAGATTACGATTTCTCCATCGAGTACCATCACCGAAAGGCTAACGTGGTAGTGACGCATTAAGTCGTAAGGCGGTATCCGAATTAAGAGCTTTGTTTGCCCATTTGAGTCTCGTATGAGGATGGCGGTTTGTTAGCGAACTTGGTGAAACCTCGTATTGGAACAAATCAAGGAAAAGCAGACATCGATGAGAAGTTGGGACCTTTACTTGACAAGTTGAAAATGGTGGAAATGAGGATTTTGGATTAAACACGGAGGGTGTGTTGTGCTTTCGAGGAGAGTATGCATGCCTAAGGATCTAGATTTGAGGCAAGCGATTCTACGGAGGCGCATAGTAGCCCTTATGCTATGCATCCGGAGGAAATAAGATGTATCGAGATCTCCGTGAAACGATATTGGTGGCGTGGTTGAGCGTGAGATTACAGAGTTTGTGGGAAAATGTTTGACTTGTCGACAAGTGAAGGCGAACACCAATTACCGTCTGGATTGTTACAACCGATAAAGATTCCTCTTTGGAAATGGGAGAGGATAACTATGGATTTTGTTAGTGGGCTACCGTTAACACCTACTAAGAAAAATTCCGTTTGGGTAATTGTTGATCGGTTGTGAAGACCGCTCATTTCTTGCCGTTAAACGGATTATTCTTTGCGAAGTTGGCGAAACTTTACGTATCCGAAATTGTGAGGTTACATGGGGTACCAGATATCTATTATATCGGATAGGGACCTAGGTTTACATCACGATTTCGAAAGCGCGCATGAAGCCTTGGGAACAAAGTTGAATTTCGAGACGGCTTTTCATCCTCGGTCGATGGTCGATCGGAGAGAGTAATTGAGATATTGGAAGATATGTTAAGAGGATGTAATCGACTTGAGGGTAGTTGGGAGGATTATCTACCTTGGCGAATTTATGATATAACAATGACTATCGTCTAGCATTGGATGGCACCTTACGAGGCATTGTATGGTCGTAAGTGTCGCTCTCCTATTTGTTGGACCGAGTTGGGCGAAAAGAGCAGATGTTAGGTCCCGAGATGATATCCGAGACCGAGGATAAGGTAAAAGTTATTGAGCACGGTTGAAAGAAGCCTCGAGACAGAGCGAAGTCGACGCAGATCTGAAGCGGAGGGACATCGAGTATAGTGTGGGAGATCGGGTTTTCTTGAAGGTATCTCCTTGGAAAAAGATCTTGATTCGAAAGGAAGGGCAAGCTAAGTCCTAGATATATTGGACCTTATCGTGTGATGAAGCGGGTTGGTCCGATGGCATATCGATTGAGTTACCTCGGAGTTAAACCAAATTCATAATGTCTTTCATGTTTCCATGTTGAGGCGTTATAGATCGGATCCTTTGCACATTATCTGGTAGAAGAATTGAGTGAATTGATTTGTCCTTTGAAGAAGAACCGGTGGAAATCCTAGACCGAGATGTCAAGGTATTAAGGAAGAAAACCGTGCCGTTAGTCAAAGTTCTATGGCGTAACCACGAGTGGAAGAAGCTACGTGGGAGCGGAGGATGCAATTTAAGCAACAATACCCTCACCTTTTTCAACTGGTAAATTTCGAGGACTAAATTTTCTTTAAGGAGGTAGAGTTGTAACACCCTAAAATCCGAGTACTTAAATTGGCATGATTTTGGTGTTTAGATTTTAAAGAAAAAATTTTACTTTTATTTTAGTGTTTATTAAAGTCCTAGAGAGGGTAAAGCATAATTTGGAGAAGAATAAAATTTATTATTGGGAATTTATTGAAGTGAAACAAAGGTGATTATGACTTAAGCTAAATTATGTGCTAAAAGTGTCATAAAATGAGCATATGGCATGGTGGAGATTGGCGCATGGGTTCAAGTAAGAGGGAAGAGGTTGAATCCCTTGTATAGCACCTAGATAAAATTTTTGTTTTAATTTTACGCTCATGGCTAGGAAGTGTCGGCAAGGGACATATAAGGAAGGTGTTGACCATGTATTTTTGGTTAGTGTATCAATGGATTAAGGTAACAACTAACATATGGTATGGAATCAAAAGTTTAAGGAAAGATGGGGGACATAAGGCACTTATCTAGGGAAAATTTGGAAAGAAATAATGGCCAATTGACCATATGTCGGACAATATTGGTAGGGAGGAGAGCCAAAATTTTGTTAGTTTGGCAAAATCTCATTCTTTTCTCTTTGGTTAACCTTTGCACTTTGTGCAGAATTTTTATTCCTCTCCTTTCAATATCCCTTTTTGGCCGAATTTTTGCACTTGGTTAAGCCAATATCTCTTGACCATTTGGTCACTTTTATTCATTTTGTTAACTTTCTTTTGTATTCTCCTTGTGCCGAAATCACCTATACCAAAATCAATCTCTTTCTTTTTCTTTGCCATGGCCGAATATACCAGCACCTAAAGTTCATATTTTCTTTTCTTTTTCTTCTAATCTCCTTGAAACCAAAACAACATCACCATCATCCTTTCGTTCTTATATTATTTTTTTTCCAATCGAAAATTCTCTCCATCTTCACTCTCTTGGCCGAATGTTATTGTGCCTATAAGCCAAAAATTATTTTTCCATTCTTAATCATTTATAGCCGAATCTTCCATCAATTAAACATCATTCTTAATCTTTCTTTTCGACCATGGGAAGTAGGTAAGGGTTCCTCTCTATTTTCGATTAATTGATTAGTGATTTTATGGCCGAATATCATTGGTTAATTGAGGGCCTTTTTGGATTGAAATAACGTTCATTCTAATAACGTTCTTTTCGTTATTATTATTTAGTGCAATAACGAGATTGGAATTCAAGTGATCGGGAGAAAGCGTTGGAAGCGTTTCATTTTGGTAAGGAAATCCTACTCTTTAAATCTCTAGTATTATTGATATTATTTTAGATCTAACTAAATTCTTTTGGATCTTGAAGACCATCAAGATAGGGAAGAAAGCAGGCGGTGTTTAGTTATCGTAAGAGGGTGGATCTGTAAATCCCTCATTCAAACGAAGAGCGGTTTCGCGGTCGGGATTTTCCAGGGTTGTGGGCCATCTTAGAAAGAAGTCCATTATTCAAGTAGTACGAACCTCGAGCCGTTATCGTTGGTGGATTCTCTACGCTAGTGAATCGATTAGCGAGGCAAAACCGAAAATCAAGTGATTCAAAATCAAGAGGGTAAGATTTTGGATCCATTATCGATTAAGATTTATTTTTACGAGTTAGTTGACTAACGAATCAAAATATATTTTAGGTCCGAGGAGCGAGAAGGTTAATACTCACGGTATCGAGGTGTGTAATTTCACACTCATTATTTTGGTTGGATGTCAAATTTCGGTATGGAAGTAAATCGTAAAAGCGATTAGATCGGTAAAAGCGTAAAATTGATATTATGACAAAATACGTAAAAGCGATAAAATCGTGAAAATTACGAAAATGCCCTCGAGATATTAATTGTTATTATGAAAATTGGATGTTTAGTGAAAATGGGCCGTAAATACTCTAGTTCGTGAAAATGGGCCGTAAATACTCTAGTTCGTGAAAATGGGCCGTAAATACTCTAGTTCGTGAAAATGGGCGTAAATACTCTAGTTCGTGAAAATGGGTAGTAAATACTCTAGTTCGTGAAAATGGGTAGTAAATACTCTAGTTCGTGAAAATGGGCCGTAAATACTCTAGTTCGTGAAAATGGGTAGTAAATACTCTAGTTCGTGAAAATGGGCGTAATTACTCTAGTTCGTGAAAATGGGCCAAAACACTCTAGTTCGTTAAAATTTAGCCAAAATACTCTAGTTTGTTAAATGGGCCAAAGCCCACTAAATTGCTAAATAGACAATTTGCTATAATTATGGGCCAAATGAAATGTTATTATTAAACCCACCATGTTATGTATTGTTAATAAATTTTATATTACATGTATAATTGCATGGGTGGGATATATGAAAGAAGAATGGCGATTGCCACAATATAAACTTATTGCCTCTAGTTCTAAGTGGTTCTGCCACAATATCGACTTATTGCCTCTAGTTCGGTGGCTCGCCACAATATCGACTTTTGCCTCTAGTTAGGTGGCTATGCCACAATTATAAAAAGGCTTAATGCCTACGATTGGTGTGATGGCGGGGTGGGTTGACTTGATCCCCAAGGTGTGATGGTTGGTACGGGGTGTTAGCGGATGGATATTAGGTTTGGGTTGGGAATTACATTTTCATGCATTATTAATTATTTTAATTTCATGATATATTGTTGAATTTCGAATTGGGCTCAAGCCGACATAATATCGACGACAACTGCCCAATAATGGTGGTAAGTGAGTTACACATTGAGTTCTAAGTAACTCACCCTTTAATTTCTTTCCATCTCGGGTAATGGAAACCGATGTGGACTTCAATGAGGATGACTTCGTGGAGGCCATCTTGCTATATATGGGTTATTTAAAACTCGAACTTTTAATAATTATTTTTACTATTTTGGGATGTTGTAATAAATGGCCTCTATAAATAACTTATGGATTTTATGTGTGTTTGGAATTTAAACTTTATTTTGGGCTTTTAAATCATGGGCTGTGATTTATGATGCTTTACTTAAATAAATTTGGGTTTTCAAAGTATATGGAATTCTTTTATAAATAATTCTTTTTATTGTTGTTAACTCTTTAACAAATTTCCTAACGGTTTTGATAATACAATGATTTTCAACTAATATTTTTAAATATATTGATCAAAATTTAATTCTCTTCAAATTTTAAACTCTGTAAACAATATTGTAGTTTTCAACTCATTAAAGATTTAAGAATAGCTCGAACCATGTAACAAACCAAATCTAGTCTCGACGCATAGACTGGGTTTGGGGTGTTACATTAATTAAACATAGCCATAAAACATATTATGATATAGTGTGGGGTACACACCTGATTCGCTTAACAATTTCACTTGAAATCCCGAAATTCAATCTGCTGCCTTAGATCTTTAATTCCCTACATTCGGCCCATATTAGAGATTTAATGAAAAACTCATTCAGCCATAAAACCAAATCCTAGTAGGATTTGTACACTAAATCCTACCTTGGTGCCGATTGGTGCCTAATCAAATGCCGAAAACTTTGTTATTCTCCTCCTTATATTCGGCCAAACACTGGATCTCTACGTAGGTTAGTTTTGGCTTTTTCATGTGAGAAATAGATCTTAGATCTTTAAAATAGGCCTTGGCCGAATGTTATAGTACTTACCTTCCAAATCTTAAATCCCGAAATTGATCTTTTGTCTTAGGTGCCTGTCGAAATCCTTATAATCATGTGTTAGATCTAATCTATCATTGAATCATAATAATATAGCTAATGGTCGAATGGTATTCATAGCTTACCTTGTGGATTTTATATCCCAAAATTCACCGAATAACTAGGGATCACGCGGCTTATGGTGCACCTTCGGGAAACGAACTAGATCTTTACATAGGTTAGTTTTTCGACTTTCAAAATAAATCCAATCACTTAAAATAGGTCTTGGTCAAAATTATTAAACACATACCTTGTGATTTCAAATCCCGAAACTTTCCCTTGCTTTATGTCCTTCAAAGATTCAGCTAAAGCTAGAGGGGACTTATTTTCGGCTTTTGGAACTTAATGGAGAAGTTGACTAGGGGTTCTCTTGGGGTATTCGATTTCCACAAAAAATAAAGAAAAGAAAACTTGAGAATTTTGGCAATGGTGGACTATAGATTGACTTAACAAATGAAAGAGAAGAGAAGAGAGAGAGCACTAAGAAATTTAGAGAGAAGAGGAGGAAGAAAAATTGATGAGTAGCCCTATTTATAGCCGAAATTACTACTCAGAATCCCTTACTTGGCCACCACTCTTTCCTACCTTAGCCGAAATTCCAAAAGAATTTGACTTTAACTTAACTAAGCCTAGAGAGTCCCCTACTTGGCTATCACTCTTTTCCTACCTTAGCCGAAATTCCAAGAGAATTTGACTTCAACTTAAACTCCTAAAGTCTAGCCTTGTGCCGTCCAACTCCTTGCCTTAGGAGTGCCAAATTTTAACCTTGTTCTATTGGACTCCTTGTGGCCATACGAGGCCCAAATTATCCACCTAAGTGGCGCCACCTTTGGGCTTTAAGTGGTATCTTCAGCCACTTTTCCGAGCCTGCTTGTGTGTCAAATTTCACATACTTTTTCTCTTAAGGCCACCTTGCCTTAATTTCCTCTTTAAACTTTAAAACTCGACATTTCTAAGTCATTTCTAAGTTTCCAAAAATTTTCATTTGGCTCTTGACATTTCCTTACATTTCCAAGTTTCGAAATGTTCACTTTCCTCTTTGAATCATTTCTAAATCATTTTCCTAGTTTCTATAAATGTTCACTTTCCTCTTTTAACTTAGCATTTCCATATATTTCCAAGTTTCCAAATGTTTACTTTCCTCTTTTGAATCATTTCCAAATCATTTCCTTATATTTCCTTACATTTTTACCTTACATTTCCTTTCATTTCCTTTCATTTCCTTTCATTTCCTTACTTCCTTACATTTCCTTACATTTCCTTACATTTCCTCTTTTAACTTAAAAACCAATAATTTTCCAAAGCTTTCTCTTCCCTCCTAGAATTCTAAAAACTCCTAAAACACCTCCAAACACCCTTAAAGCCTACTAACACTTGAGTTATTCTCCAAACGCATAACCCCTAATCTAGGATGTTACAAAGAAAGAGAGGCGTTGATTATGAATTCAATTCCATTAGAAAAACTTTTCTAGAAAATACGTCTCTTTGCATAAAATGGATTGTATATACGGCTTTGTACTCATAGTCCAAGTGAAAACACCAATCTTCTTCTTCGTATCCGGATGTTAAGGTCGTGTCCGTGAACTTTCCCAATAGATGCCTCTTCTAGCTCCTTGTTGCTTTGTTCAGGCCGTATCTCTTCACTCGCTTATCCTCCGCAATGTTCATAAGCTTCTTTTAGAAAATAGAGATACGATGACTCTCGAATAATCCTTGTCGGCTTGAATCCACGGGCAAAGATTTGTATTCTTCTGTGGGCTATCAGCCCTTTCTCGTTGTTTACCTGGACTATGTTCAAACGACCGTATTATAATTCACTTTATCAAGTAACACATTTCCTTATGACAAACTCTTCTATTTTGTGATCAAATATGAATCAACACCTCCTTTCTAAGATGATGCGATGCAATGCAATGAAAACAAAAGAAACACATTAGCACAAGAGAAATAAACAAAGTAGAGTACCTATCCGGGTGAACGCTAGGGGTTTGGAATTGTTCTACCTAAGGTGGGCTCCTAGGTCTCTAATATGTGGTTTGGTTCTAGAGTAAAGGTACCTGAACCAGCAGATTCCTCGATCCTCACCCATTATAGGCTCATATGGACCGAGTTCGGTTCAGGGGAATACATTTCCCTATGGCCATGCAAAAGTGAAAACTTCACGAAGACATAGGTACGGATGTATCCCGAAAGCAGTCCACTAGCCCATGCAGAGGTGAAAACCTCACGAAGGCATAGCTCCTCGCTCCCACTTAAAGGGTGTGACCACAACGGTCATGCAATGCAATGCCAAAGTATTTACAAGACCCAAAATTGAAAGTGCATTAAAAGAAGCATGATTTTTCGAAACCATTTTCCAATTTTAATCAAAAGGACAAAAATCAATCAATCTATGGCCTGACTCTCAAAGTCCCCAGTGGAGTCGCCATGCTGTCGTAACCATTTTTTTGGTAAAATAGGAAACGACGCGGTCGACTTGAGTTTTGAAAATGAAAAAGAAGGGAGTCGCCACCAATCTTTTTTTGATGAGGTGTGATCGGTCACCTTGTAAAATAGTTGTTTTTAATAAATAGTTTGATTTATCAAAACAACGATTTTGGTTACGAAATCCAAAAAATGAGTTCGAGAGTCGAATACTCACGAGAAAGGGTTAGAACCCTCGATACGCCCAAAATTGGTACCAAATTGATTGATCAATGTCCTAATGTTGAAAACTTTGAAATGATTCAAAATAGATACTTTTGATTTCCAAAACTTGAAGGGATCGAAGGGACGTTAAGACTCTCTTATTTTCAAGAGATAAAGCATCATGTCCAAGAAGTTAGGCGCAATACTTTAGACTCCCGAAACTAAGCTCGCCTTTTAAAACTTAGTTTTATATTTAAAGAGGATCTCCCGTCATTTGTCAAACGAGAAATCAAAACCCAAGAAGTTAGGGCTCGATTTCTCGAGAATCCAAATTAGGAATATTGTCTCTATTTTAGAAGGGAAAGAAAACTTATCTCGCGGTATCTAGGTGTCGAGTCCGATAAGTTAGTAGCGACATATAGAATTTTTGAGATAAAGTGTTTTGTTTAAAATTTAAATTGCGATTTTAAAAGGGACATTCCGTTGTTTAACTTAAATGAAAAAAATCTAACCCAGAAGTTAGGGCTCGATTCACTCGAATTGCTAATACTGAATGTCGATTTGAAACTTGAATTTATTTTTGGATATCCTATTGTTTAACTTAGGCGATAAAAAGAAAAAAGTTAGGGCTCGATTCAAATTGCTGAACTGAATATCGATTGTTATGGAAATTGAGGCATCGAGAAAAATTAAAAAGACACATGATGTTATATAAAGAATAAAAATATATATATATATATATATATATATATATATACGTATAAATAAGGAGGATATATAATATATTGAAAGTATTACATTATAGAAATGATAGTAGAAATAACGATGAAATGATAAGAATAATAACATAATAATGATGATAATATGATAGAAAGAGAAAATAAAATAATGGTAATGATCAACAATATAAGATGCGAAAACAAAATGATAGAAAATAAAAATAGTAGGACAATGATAATAATAATTGTGGAAATAAAAGTAGAATAGAGAATGATAATAAAAATAACATTAATAATAATAATCAATAATAAAATGATAAAATAAGATGATAATAATATTAATCATGGTAGTAATTAAGAGGTAAATAAAATATATATACAAAGGAATAGACAATATATATATATATATATATATATGTGTGTGTGTGTGTGTGTGTGTGTGTAAAAATTCTAATATAATAATAGTAATAATCAAGATATTAACTAATAAGAATAGGGTGATAATAATAATAATATGGTGATGATAAAAATGCAAAGTAATAACAATAATGATGATAATAGGAATAAAAAATTATTTAAATAAATAATAATGGTAATAGAAATAAATATAATACTAGTAGTGAAATAATAATAATAATAATAATAATAATAATAATAATAATTATAATAGGAAGTTAATTATAAAATAATGATGGTAATTAACTAGTAATAATAATACTATACAATAATATTATGACTAAATCGAAATCAAAATAAAATTAAAGGGGTAAGATAGAAATAAAGCAAAGTGAAAAAGGGACGGAATATAACGTGCAGAAAAATAACGAGAAATTTGAATGGGAAAATATCCCAAATTCTCTATGTCTTTGCGTTAGGAAGGGCCTTATTTAAAACACAAATGAAATATTGGGGTAAAAATTAAAAAAAAAAAGAAGTGCTAATTTGGCTGAGATTAGAAATGCAGCAAAAGGGAGAAGGGTCATCGCGCAAATACTGTAACACCCCTAACCTGATTCCGTCACCGAATTAGGGTTACAAGCATTTCAATAACTCGCACAAGTACTAAGTACCCTTTAAGAACAACTACAATGATAATTGCATGCCATTTTTTTTTAAAAGTATATATATGTTTTATCCAATATAAAAATCATGCATAATTAAACTCACTTCAATTCAATGCTTATATAAATAAAGTACACATCGTATGATTAAATCTAAGTATTAGCACAATTTATACGTACACAAACATTTTATCATTTAATTCCTTTGTAATTATTATCATGCATTCAAACTCATGTATTAGGCGAATACCCATCTAGATATTTATATATATATATATATTTACTCGCCATAGATGACTTCCTTACAAAGATACATAAGTCCCATTTCAATCTTTATCGACATGCATGTAATTCAACATGTATAAAAACTATTTTAACTAACTTTGATATATGGCTCACCATTACCCAAAAACAATCAACTTACAACATTCATTTAATATACTACCCACATTAAAATATATAGCACAGATGTAATATGCATACTAACTTAACACATTTCATATGACCATGACAACAGATTGCTCAAAGTCAATCTATAATACACATGTGTACTTATGCACAACTGTATCATTTTAAGTAGAACAATTCAAGTTAACCATAATCCTAAAAATTTTGTTATATTCGAATATTCACAACAAAAGAAAACATATAATAGCTCTTTAATGTGCCACTTTTAATATATCCATGCACAAGAAGCATTTTACCTCATCTATACCTAGATACAACCCAGAATAGTATAATTGGAATATAAGCCATTAATCCTCAAATACATTTTTAAGATAAATAGGTTACCTACAAGACCTAATCATCATAATGTCTTCACTATTCAAATAGACCAAAATCAACCAATTCACATGGTAGCATAACATTCATTATCACGCAAACTTACCTTTTTAAAACCAAGCAACCTTCAATCGAAACTTCATGGATATTCATATATATATATATATATATATATATATATGTATGTATGTATAAATTGACTTAACATATTCACTTAGCACATAGAAGTAGTAAAGCCATTTTCACATGGCCTTATAACATTTCATTCAAAAGATAGACTCAAAACTATCATCTAGCTTATACATGCCATGGACTTATACAAAAGTACCAAAATGTATATTCGATAGTGTGCTTGACTTGACAAGGATCCTCGAATTCGAGCTTCGACTTGAATATCTATGAAACAACATAGTAAATGTACCAAGTAAGCTTAAATAGCTTAGTAAGTTATAAGCAACAAAGCAATATGCACAATTACGCATTAAACCTTTATTCTTTAACTTTCAATCTAACTATTGAAAAATTTGTAATATTAATTCACCTACCAACTTGACATTCATCCATTTCAAGCTTATGAAATCTCAAAATAAAAGAAATAAGTACTCATATGCTTCATATTCATATTGAAATACCTCGTTTAACTTTATACCACATTAATAAACTATTATCCAATATGAACATACCTGACCTCATTCATTTACCTTTGCAAAATGTTCTGTCCTTGAGGAATATTGAAAATCCGCACACACAGTGCCATTCATTCGATCTCGCACACACAGTGCTCGGTGAATAAATTCAAACACACAGTGCTCGGTGAATAAATTCACACACATAGTGCCATTCAACCGATCTCGCACACACAGTGCTCGGTGAATAAATCCGCACACTCAGTGCCATTCAACCGATCTCGCACACACAGTGCTTGGTGAATAAATCTGCACACACAGTGCCATTCAACCGATATCGCACACACAGTGCTCGGTGAATAAATCCGCACACACAATGCCATTCAACCGATCTCGCACACACAGTGCTCGGTGAATAAATCCGCACACACAATGCCATTCAACCGATCTCGCACACACAGTGCTCGGTGAATAAATTCGCACAGACAATGCCTTTAATCTATCTTCTCATCACTATTAACTTACGTAAAATTTCAATTCCATCATAAGTACACATACAATTAAAGATTCACAACAACTCATTTCTTCTATTACATAACATCATATTCGGACACCCTCACGCATAAGAACATATACATACATTCCCATTTTAAATTTCCAACCATTTAGTCCACGCTTACATAAATGTAAATATTCATACTAGTCTCACTTTTGGATAACAATTATTTTCCAAGCCCTATTCAACTTGTACAATTTAACCTAGAATTTCACATTATCAAGTACATTTTGAAATAAAATAAATTTGATATCAACTCAATTGCTTATAAACTTACCTCGAAAGTCGATGAATTTGAGTGTCCTGACTATTCGTTTAATTTAGCTTTTCCTTTGTCCAACCCCTTTTTCTTTGTATCTTGATCTAAACAAGTTCAATTAAGCTCATTTAAAAATAATTTCTATTCAATCGATCCAAAATTCATAATTTAAAATTGTAATATCCCGGGTTATGGGCTATTTTATTTTTGGCTTTGTTAAATGTGCATGGTGTGATATGTTGGTATTTTGATGTTGTTGGGGCTTAGTTATAAGCTAGGTGTAAGCCCGAGTGGTAGGAAAAATTTTTGTTTCTAGGCTTAGGTGGGAGGAGCTGAAGGAGCTGGGGTTTATAAATATTTTGGGTGAATTTTTAGCACAAGAGGAGCCTTGGTGGAGTGGCAAGTAAGGCGCCACTAGGAGCTTGGCTTGGCATCAATTGCAAGGGGAGAGGTCCTGTTCAAGCATGAATGCTCCATTTTGGCTTCCATTTTGACAAGATGGAGGGAGGAGTTGTAGGCGGTTCAAACTCGCCTTGGACCAAGTCAAAACTTCAAACAATGGGTGGAGAGTGAAAGTAGGAGGAGACTAGTTCAAACTAGTTTGAATGGGAGGCTTGGAGTGTTTGGGGAGTTGTGGCGGATTTTGGAGAGATTTTGGGGAAGTGAGTGGCCGATTTTGGTGTAGTAGGAGTGTGCCCAATTTTCATTTGGCAATTGTGTATTTTTTCGGTCAAAAGCAATTTGGTAAAGCCAATTTTCTTTTAGTCAAAAAAACTAGCCAAAACTTCAAGTTTACTTCTTCTCTTTTTCTCCTTAAACCGAAAGTTCAAGTAGCTTTTTGCCAAAATTGCTTTGCATCTCTTAACTTGGTGTGTGTGGCCGAACATTGTTCCCATTTCTTCTCATTTACATCTTGTGTAAACAAAACTAGCTTCTCTTCCTCTCTCAATATCTTCTTGACCGAAACACCATCCTCCAAAAAACTTCATCCTCCATCTTCTTTTTCTTTAAACCGAAAGCACCCCTCCATTCATCATTTTATCTTCTTCTTTTCTTTTCCAAACTCCTTAGCCTTTTTGTTCCCAATCGTTCTTTCCATTTCTCTTAAGGCCGAACCTCCTTTTCCATTTTGATTAAGGGTGCTAACCGAATCTTTTTCTTTCTTCCTATAGTTCTTCATTGCCGAATATTGAGGAGGGTTGACCTTGTTGCGTTTTCGTTGTCAATCGGTGGGATAGGTAAGAGTTTGGCCGAATGGTTAGCTTCTCTCTCATGTTCTTATTCGGTTTGTATGTGGCCGATTCTTGAGCTTTTGTTGAAGGGAGTTAATCTTTTGTGTCTAAACCAATTTCAGTGTAGGACATCCGGATTTTGGGAACGATCGTGAGGAGTCTTCTTTCTCTATTAAGCAATCGGTAAGTGGTGGTAAGAACGAGTTCTTTTAGTCGGTTTTGTTTAGTTTTCTTTAAGCCAAGTTATTAAGAGATTAACCGTTCTTCATTTCTAGGGTGTGACCGATTGGTGAGGGAACCATTGTTGGTTCGGGTTTGGTAGGAAACCAAACCATTTGGTGAGGTAACGGTTTAACGCAAACCCTTTTGGTTTATTGGTTTTGGCCGAAAAGTTATGTATGACTAATCTGGTGTTTGGCCGACTTTAGGAGTAAATTAATCAAGGGGTTTTAACCGGTTCTTCGGGATTAAGCGTGCGATCTATCAGGTGTGTAAACTAACACACCTTCTTAACTGAGTAATGTCTTAATAACCTGATTGTGTAAGTGAAACAGTGTGGTTGACTGATTTAATACCCAATGAGGTATGGATACGGATTCGGGTAAGTCCGTTTCATTACAAGATATGTGATGTTATGTGATATCATGATTTATTGGTATGTATTTTGAGATGTCATATTAAGCATGTGAGCATGATAGCATGATTGCACGACTTTGCATTAGTATGATATGTTATTGGGTGATATGAGAGGAGGGGGATATGATATCCGTGTCTTTGGGACACCAGAGGTTTGGCACCTCCAGTGGTTTGGTACCACAGATTGATTATTGTGACTTTGGGTCACCAGAGGTTTGGCACCTCCGTGTCTCGTCCCAATGGCTTAGTACCACAGTGGGTTGGCCCCACGGTTGATTATACGGGATTGACGCTAGTGATTTGGTATCACACGATGGGTTGGCCCCATCATTTTAATTGTGACTACGGTCACCAGTGATTTGGTATCACACTTGTGTCTTTGGGACACCAGAGGTTTGGCACCTCATAGCGACTCGTCCCTGTGGTTAACGCCACCGTGGGTTGGCCCCACTTTTGAGATATGGGATCGTCGCCAGTGATTTGGTATCACACGTGGGTTGGCCCCACAAATGGATCTTCGTGACTTTGGGTCACGGTGGTTTGGCACCACATCTATGGATATCGTGACTTTGGGTCACCGGTGGTTTGGCACCACCGGTGGTTTGGTACCACACGGGGTAGAAAAGGTGATATGGATGGTTAGGATCGGTGCATCACTTGCATTGCTTTGTTATGATGTGTGTTAGCATGTTATCCGGAGAGGGATTTATGCACCGAGTCTTGCGACTCACCTTTCTCCCTTATCATTTCAGGTGACACTTAGATCGCGGACATGGAGCTGAGGTGGACTCGAGGTGCTCATGCCATGAATAAAAGTTGGATTTGCACTGATTTTAAACTTTGTACTTTACTTTATTATTTTCATTTGGATTTGTTGGGTTGTAAAAGGCCTTTTAAATTTTCTTTGGATGTTCATATGTTTAAATTTGATATTAAATATGCCTTCACAAATAATTGGGTTAATTTTGCTAAAACTTGGAAAGATAACGTTTTTCAAACTACAAAGCGATACGTTTTAAACTTTACCATCGGGTATCACACTGTAATTCAAAATAAATGAAACTCAATTGTCTTCCAAACTTGAATGCGATTTCTTATTAACTTAAAAATGTTTTTAAGCAACCACAAGGATTACTTAAATTTCTAAATGAGATAAACTTGTTTTACTTATATATCTGATTAAGTTTTCAAAATTTTCGAGTTTTCAAATACCCTATCGCTTTTAAACAATCATGCTCAAGTTTTCTACAAGAACAAAACATACGAAGGAGTTTTTCATCAAACTTTTAAACGGAAACCTAAACCTCTCAAATACCCTTTCCCCTGTAACATACCAGATTCGGTCGTGGTGTATTGACCGAGTTTGGGGTATTACATTTATGGTATCAGAGCCAAGTTCAAAGGCTCGACATGGGCCCAAAGCCCAAATATTTTAAATTCTGATTTTTAAGTGTTCTGTCTTAAAAAGCATGGTTTGAAAGGCATGGCACCGAGTCTCCGGCACCAATCCGCCCAGGTAAGTACCCCTTACTAATGCCTGTGATATTGATATTGATGAGATGTGATTGGATGGCTAGTGATAGTAAGACTACTTTAGAAATTGAAACTGATAGGACTCTATGGACTTGCGAAAACGAAACATCTTAAATAAGCAATATTCATAAGACTTTGCTTTTAAACAGTGGAATAATTATTGATACATAAAATTCTTTAAATCAGACGAGATTTTAAGTCATGAGTACACGAGGTGGACGTGGTCGTGAACGTGGTCGAGGTAGGATGACAGTTTTTGAACCCGTAGGTTCTGGTCAGGGGTCAGAGAACGAGATACCGATACCGCCACCATTGGAGGTGGTGAGTTTCGTGATCGATCGGGACGACGCAGATGTCACAAAGCGATCGTCATGGTTTTGAAAAGGGTAGTTGAGTAGGTGGAGGCACGGGAGCTAGAAAATCGTGCTCGAACGACTTCGGGCAAACGGGGCTGAAGTTTTTCGAGGTGTCTCTGGTGTTGCTCCCAGCACTGCTGAATATTGGCTGGAAGCGACAGAGCGGATCATGGACGATCTGGACTTGACTGCTGAAGAAAAGTTAAAGGGGATAGTATCACTACTCCGAGATGAGTCATACCAGTGGTGGCTCACGGTTCGACAATACCGCAATGGAAGATCGACTTGGGACTATTTGTGGTCGCTTATCGTAAAAAGTACGTTGGAGCTAACTACATTAATGAGCAATGGAAAGCATTTCGAGGTTAGTGCAGGGAGTAACGTCGTCGAGCACGAGGCGAGTTTCGAGGTCGAGTCGGTATGCTGTGGGTATGGTGGCTACCGAACATGAGAGGTGTGTTCGTTTGAGGATGGCTGCGAGATGAATTAAGGTTGTTGATTGCGCCAACAGAGCGTGAATTTGTTGTTCGCTGAAAAGGTGAAGGTAGCCGAGGGTATTAAGGAGTCTATGAGGCAAGGCATGGATAGGAACCGACATAAGAGGAGTTTTAAATCTTCCGGTCGTCGGTAATCTGCAGAAAAGGGTTAGACCGAGTGGGCGAATCACCGTAGGTTTGTTATCGCTAGTCGTGGATTGCCGCAGATGTAACCATTGTGGGAAAGCTCATTGGGGAGGATGTTGGATTTGGTGGTAGAGGTGTTTTGAGTGTGGCTCATTTGGATCACCGTGTGAGGGATCGTCCGCAAGTTGGCTAGGATTCACCGAGAGTCGGGCCGTACTCAAGACAGAATAACGGCCACCACCGCAGAGGGCCGAGGTAATGGCAGAGGAGGTAATGGTTCTGGTCGGGGCCGTGGAGCACCGGGCAGAGGTGCAGGTAATGCTGAGGCCAGACAGTCGGGGCTAGTGTATGTGGTGAGGCGCCGAGAGGAGGGCGACGCACCGGACGTCATAACCGGTACGTTTTTAATCTTTGGTTCTCCATTTACTACTTTGATTGATGTGGGTTCGACGCATTCATATGTTGCAAGTAGCATAGTGAAGACCATGGATTTAGACTCTGAGATATCTTCTAGGCGATGACCGTAATAAGCCCTCTAGGTCACTATGTAGTTGTAGATAAGTCGATAGAGACATACCTCTAGAACTCCAAGGGTAGTGTTTGTGGTCGATCCGATGGAACCGCCGCTTGGGGAGTTCGATCCGATTCTCGGGATGGATGGTGGTTAAGTACCGTGCAAAGTTGGATTGCGCTAAGCGCATGGTTCTAAAAAAAATAAGGGTGATGAGGTAGTCCCGATCGGTAATAGAAGGAATTATCTCGTCTAATGTGGTATCCGCTCGAAAGTCGAGAAGATGGTCGAAGGGTCGTGAAACATATGTGGTTCATGTGTATGCCTTGGAGGCTAAAGAGTCTGCTTTGTGGAGCGGTTCGCACGATTAGGGAATTTGTTGATGTGTTTCTGAGGAGTTTAGGGTTTGCCACCGATCGTGAGGTAGAGTTTGGGATAGATCTCATATCTTAATCTGCGCAAGATTCTATTACTCCGCATGTGATGGCGCCTAAAGAGTTAGTGGAGCTTAAGGCTCGATCTAGGAGTTGTTGGATCGAGGCTTCATCGGGCCAAGTGTCTCGCCTTGGGGAGCGCCGATACTCTTTGTCAAGAAGAAAGAAAGCGGTATTATACGGATGTGTGTAGACTACCGCCAATTGAATAAGTCGACGATCAAAAACAAGTATCCGCGCCTCGGATAGATGACTTGTTTGATCGGTGAAGGTGTGTCGATTTTCTCAAGATCGATTTAAGGTTTGGGTATCACCGCTAAAGGTGAAGGAAGCGGATATCCGCAAGACGACATTTCGTTACTCGGTATGGGCACTTTGAGTTCTTAGTTATGCCGTTTGGTTAACTAACGCGGCAATGACCTTCATGGATATGATGAATAGGGTATTCAGCAGATTTAGATCACCAGTAGTGGTTTTTATCGATTTACATCTTGGTATATTCAAGGACCGAGGAGGAACATGATGCGATTTGTGGGTGGTATTGCAGATTTCGAGGAGAAAGCGACTTTATGCTAAGTTTAGTAAATGCGAGTTCGGCTTAGGAGGTGACATTCTTGGGTCATATAGTATCAGCTGAGGGGATTAGAGTGGATCCTAGAAAGATTAAGACGATTTTGGATTGGAAGTCGCCTAGGTCAGTAGCTGAGATTCGAAGTTTTCTGGATTTAGCAGGATACTACCGAAGATTTGTTGAGGGATTTTCATTAATCGCAGCACCGATGACCAAATTATTAAGAAAAGGGGTTCCGTTCATTTGGACTGAGAAGCAGCAGGAGAGCTTCGACAAGTTGAAGAAGATTTTGACTCAAGCTCCGGTTCTAATTCAACCCGAGGCTGGGAAGGAATTCATAGTTTATTGCGATGCATCACATCTGAGTTTGGGTTGTGTGTTGATGCTGAGAAGGAAGGTTGTGGCTTACGATCTTGGCAACCGAGGCCACATGAGGTCAATTATCCAACGCATGATCTGGAGTTAGCGGTACGTAGTCTTTGCCTTGAAGATATGGAGGCATGACTTGTACGGAGAGAAATCTAGTCTACACGGATCATAAGAGTCTGAATCGACTCGTAAAGACTTGAATCGAGCAGTCAGCAGATGGATTGAGTTGTCGAAAGACTACGATCGCTCAATTGAGTATCATCCGCAAGGCTAACGCCAGGCGACGCGTTGAGCCGTAAGGTTGTTTTGGATCTAAGAGCGATGTTTGCCCACTTGAGTTTGTACGACGACGAGAGTATTCTGGCAGAGCTGCAGGTTAAGCCTACTTGGGTTGAGCAGATCAGGGAAAAATAGTTGATAGATGAGGTTTTGAGTGCGCAGAGGACACAAGTGCAGAATGATGGTTTGGAGGGTTACAGTTTGTCTAGTGATGGAGTGCTGTGTTTTCGAGGGAGAGCTTGTATGCCGGGGGATACTGAGTTAAGGCAAAAGATTCTTCAGGATGCACATAGCAGCCCCTACGCTATGCATCCTGGAGGTAGCAAAATGTATAGGGATCTCAGAGAACAGTTCTGGTGGCCGGGTCTGAAAAAGAAGTGACAGAGTTTGTAGGGAAGTGTCTGACATGTCAGCAGGTCAAGGCTGAGCATCAGTTGCCGTCAGGGTTACTTCAACCAGTGAGGATTCCACAGTGGAAGTGGGAAAGGATAACTATGGATTTCGTCAGTGGATTACCTCTTACGCCTAGCAAGAAGGATTCAGTTTGGGTAATTGTGGATCGACTGACTAAATCACTCACTTTATCCCGGTGAGGTGGATTACTCACTTCGAGGTTGGCGTCAGTATGTGTCGTCGAATAGTGAGACCGCACGGGTGCCGAGATCGATCATCTCTTATAGGGATCCCGATTTACGTCAAGGTTTCGAAAGCGTTGCATCAGCTCGGGTACACGGTTGATTTCAAAGACAAGATTTCATCCGCAGATCGATGGGCAATCGGAAAGGGTTATCTGAGATCTTGGAGGACATGTTACGAGGTTGTGTATTGGACTTGAGGGTAGTTGGGAGGAGTATCTACCATTAATGAGTTCGCTTATAACAATAGTTACCACGCAAGCATCAAGATGGCACCATATGAGGCGTTGTACGGTAGGAAGTGTCGCCACCGCTTATTGGACGAGTTAAGTGAACGCCGATGTTGGGACCAGAGTTGGTCAGTCAAACCAAGAAAAGGTTAAGTTGATTCGGGTCGGTTGAAAGAAACTTTGACCGCAGAAGTCCTATGCCGATCTTAAGCGGAGAGATATTGAATTTTTGTGGGAGATCAAGTTTTTCCGAAGGTCTCACCGTGGAAGAAAGTGTTAAGGTTGAAAGGAAAGGCAAGCTAAGTCCGAGGTTTATTGGGTAGTATAAGGTTCCGAGACGAGTGGGACCAAGAGCTTACCACTCGAGTTGCCAGCAGAGCTAAGTCGATTCACGACGTGTTCCACGCTTCGATGCTTAGCGATATCGCCAGATCCATCACACGTGGTGGCGATGGAAGAGATCGAGGTAAACCCAGATTTGACCATGGAGGAAGAACACGCATGCATTTTGATCGGGATGTGAAGGTTCTGTAGGAAGTCTGTACTTTGGTTAAGGTACTATGGTAGAATCATGGCGTGGAAGAAGTTACGTGGGAACCCGAGGATATGATGAGACAAAGAATACCTCAACTCTTCGACTGTAATTTCGAGGTCGAAATTATTTTTAATGGGGTAGAACTGTAATATCTCGGGTTATGGGCTATTTTATTTTTGGCTTTGTTGCATGTGCATGGTGTGATATGTTGGTATTTTGATGTTGTTGGGGCTTAGTTATAAGTTAGGTGTAAGCCCGAGTGGTAGGAAAAATTTTTGTTTCTAGGCTTAGGTGGGAGGAGCTGAAGGAGCTGGGGTTTATAAATATTTTGGGTGAATTTTTAGCACAAGAGGAGCCTTGGTGGAGTGGCAAGTAAGGCGCCACTAGGAGCTTGGCTTGGCGCCAATTGCAAGGGGGAGAGGTCCATGTTCAAGCATGAATGCTCCATTTTGGCTTCCATTTTGACGGCATGGAGGGGAGGAGTTGTAGGCAGTTCAAACTCTGCCTTGGACCAAGTCAAAACTTCAAACAATGGGTGGAGAGTGAAAGTAGGAGGGAGACTAGTTCAAACTAGTTTGAATGGGAGGCTTGGAGTGTTTGGGGGAGTTGTGGCCGGATTTTGGAGAGATTTTGGGGGGGAAGTGAGTGGCCGGTTTTGGTGTAGTAGGAGTGTGCCGAATTTTCATTTGGCAATTGTGCATTTTTTCGGTCAAAAGCAATTTGGTAAAGCCAATTTTCTTTTAGTCAAAAAAACTAGCCAAAACTTCAAGTTTACTTCTTCTCTTTTTCTCCTTAAACCGAAAGTTCAAGTAGCTTTTTGCCAAAATTGCTTTGCATCTCTTAACTTGGTGTGTGTGGCCGAACATTGTTCCCATTTCTTCTCATTTACATCTTGTGTAAATGAAACTAGCTTCTCTTCCTCTCTCAATATCTTCTTGACCGAAACACCATCCTCCAAAAAATTTCATCCTCCATCTTCTTTTTCTTTAAACCGAAAGCACCCCTCCATTCATCATTTTATCTTCTTCTTTTCTTTTCCAAACTCCTTAGCCTTTTTGTTCCCAATCATTCTTCCCATTTCTCTTAAGGCGGAACCTCCTTTTCCATTTTGATTAAGGGTGCTAGCCGAATCTTTTTCTTTCTTCCTATAGTTCTTCATTGCCGAATATTGAGGAGGGTTGACCTTGTTGTGTTTTCATTGTCAATCGGTGGGATAGGTAAGAGTTTGGCCGAATGGTTAGCTTCTCTCTCATGTTCTTATTTGGTTTGTATGTGGCCAATTCTTGGGCTTTTGTTGAAGGGAGTTAATCTTTTGTGTCTAAACCGATTTCAGTGTAGGACATCCGGATTTTGGGAACGATCGTAAGGAGCCTTCTTGCTCTGTTAAGCAATCGGTAAGTGGTGGTAAGAACGAGTTCTTTTAGTCGGTTTCATTTAGTTTTCTTTAAGCCAAGTTATTAAGAGATTAACCGTTCTTCATTTCTAGGGTGTGACCGATTGGTGAGGGAACCATTGTTGGTTCGGGTTTGGTAGGAAACCAAACCATTTGGCGAGGTAACGGTTTAACGCAAACCCTTTTGGTTTATTGGTTTTGGCCGAAAAGTTATGTATGACTAATCTGGTGTTTGGCCGACTTTAGGAGCAAATTAATCGAGGGGTTTTAACCGGTTCTTCGGGATTAAGCGTGCGATCTATCAGGTGTGTAAACTAACACACCTTCTTAACTGAGTAATGTCTTAATAACCTAATTGTGTAAGTGAAACAGTGTGGTTGACTGATTTAATACCCAATGAGGTATGGATACGGATTCAGGTAAGTCCGTTTCATTACGAGATATGTGATGTTATGTGATATCATGATTTATTGGTATGTATTTTAAGATGTCATATTAAGCATGTGAGCATGATAGCATGATTGCACGACTTTGCATTAGTATGATATGTTATTGGGTGATATGAGAGGAGGGGGATATGATATCCGTGTCTTTGGGACACCAGAGGTTTGGCATCTCCAGTGGTTTGGTACCACAGATTGATTATTGTGACTTTGGGTCACCAGAGGTTTGGCACCTCCGCGTCTTGTCCCAGTGGCTTAGTACCACGGTGGGTTGGCCCCACGTTGATTATACGGATTGACGCTAGTGATTTGGTATCACATGATGGGTTGGCCCCATCATTTTAATTGTGACTACGATCACCAATTGATTTGGTATCACACTTGTGTCTTTGGGACACCAGAGGTTTGGCACCTCATAGCGACTCGTCCCTGTGGTTAACGCCACCGTGGGTTGGCCCCACTTTTGAGATATGGGATCGTCGCCAGTGATTTGGTATCACACGTGGGTTGGCCCCACAAATGGATCTTTCGTGACTTTGGGTCACCAGTGGTTTGGCACCACATCTATGGATATCGTGACTTTGGGTCACCAGTGGTTTGGCACCACCAGTGGTTTGGTACCACACGGGGTAGAAAAGGTGATATGGATGGTTAGGATCGGGTGCATTACTTGCATTACTTTGTTATGATGTGTGTTAGCATGTTATACCGGGAGAGGGATTTATGCACTGAGTCTTGCGACTCACCTTTCTCCCTTATCATTTCAGGTGACACTTAGATCGCGGACATGGAGCCGGGGTGGACTCGAGGTGCTCATGCCATGAATAAAAGTTGGATTTGCACTGATTTTAAACTTGGTACTTTACTTTATTATTTTCATTTGGATTTGTTGGGTTGTAAAAGGCCTTTTTAAATTTTCTTTGGATGTTCATATGTTTAAATTTGATATTAAATATGCCTTCACAAATAATTGGGTTAATTTTGCTAAAACTTGGAAAGATAACGTTTTTCAACTACAAAGCGATACGTTTTAAACTTTACCATCGGGTATCACACTGTAATTCAAAATAAATGAAACTCAATTGTCTTCCAAACTTGAATGCGATTTCTTATTAACTTAAAATGTTTTTAAGCAACCACAAGGATTACTTAAATTTCTAAATGAGATAAACTTGTTTTACTTATATATCTGATTAAGTTTTCAAAATTTCCGGGTTTTCAAATACCCTATCGCTTTTAAACAATCACGCTCAAGTTTTCTACTAGAACAAAACATACGAAGGAGTTTTTCATCAAACTTTTAAACGGAAACCTAAACCTCTCAAATACCCTTTCCCCTGTAACATACCAGATTCGGTAGTGGTGTATTGACCGGGTTTGGGGTGTTACAAAAATTTTACTATTTTACCCCTATAATTTACAACTTTCTCAATCAAGTCCTCAAAGCATAAAACACCAAATATCAAGAATTAGCCACTACCTATTGAGGGCCGAATACCCCTAGCTCCTATATCCATTCATTTCTTCCATTATTTTTGTCCTTTAACCCCTTCGAATTTATCATTTTGTTATAAATGATCCCTATATTAATTTCATCAATTTTTCTAAAGGGAACATTGTTAATCTAGCATCCTTGCATCATATTCTATCATTGACCATACAAAACTCAAATTTCCTTTCATGGTAACTCATGAATTACTTAAAAATTTCCAAAATTTAAACATGGGCTAACTAACACATTAAACAACAAAGCTAAAAATATAAAAACTTTCAAGAATCAAAACCAATTCATACCTTAAATCAAACTTTTTTTTTTTAATGTCGAATAGCTTGAGGAAATTTTTTTTTTCCTTTCTTTAGCTCCAATGGAGAAGATGAAGCCAAAATGCATGCCTTTTTTACTTTTTCTAATTATTATTATTCATCAACTTATAATATTAATGTCATTCCACTATCTATAAGAAGAAAATATAATTTAATGAATAGTTTCATCATCACACCGTCCACTACCTTGTTTTAGGAGAAATTGACATGCAAGTCCATTCATGTAGGAACCATTTCAATTAAATCCTCTAACTTAATTAAGGTCACTTTTACTACTTTAACAATTTAATCCTTCCACTTAATTTAATTACCCAAACACACAAATTAGCAATTAATATTTTAACACATGATTGACCCCATATCATAGACATCAATTTAATAAAGAAAATATTTTTCTAATTTGGATTCGGGGTTTCGAAACCACCCTTCCGATTAGGGTCATAATTGTGCTGTTACAACTCTCCCCCTAATGAAATTTTCGTCCTCAAAAATCTTACCCATAACTAGGTTAGGGTAACATTCTTGCATTGATTCCTCGGTTTTCCAAGTTGCTTCCTCTATTCCATGTTTATGCCACATCACTGTAACCTACGCTATCTTCTTATTTCGCAACTCTTTTACTTCCTTAGCTAAGATGCACATCGGTTCTTCCTCGTAAGTCAAATTGGGCTGAATTTAATCTCTAAAGGACTGATCACATGGGAAGGATCGGATCTATAATGACGAAGCATCGACACGTGAAACACATTATGAATTTTATCTAATTCAGATGGTAACATCAATTTGTACACAACCGGCCCAATACGCTCGATAACCTCGTACGGCCTAATAAATCTCGGGCTTAACTTTCCTTTACGGCCGAATCTGAGTATTTTCTTTCATGGTGAGACTTTCAAGAATACTCGATCTCCAATCTGAAATTCAATGTCCTTACGTTTCAAATCTGCGTAAGACTTTTGACGATCCGATGCTGCTTTCAAGCTATCACGAATTATTGCCACTTTCTGCTCGATTTCCTTAATAAATCAACCCCGTGCATCTTGTTTTCCACGAGTTCAGTCCAGTACAAGGGTGTACGACATTTATGACCGTACAAAGCTTCGTAGGGTGCCATTTTGATACTAGATTGAAAGCTATTATTATACGCAAATTCAATCAAATGGAAGTATCATTCCCACGAACCCTCAAACTCAAGAACGCAACATCTCAACATATCCTCAAGTACTTGGATAACTCGCTCAGACTGACATCCAACTGAGGGTGGAAAGTTGTACTAAAGTGTAACTTGGTACCTAAAGCAACTTATAGCTTTTTCCAAAACCGCGATGTGAACCTCGGATCTCTATTCGAAACAATAGAGATAGGTACTCCATGTAACCATACAATCTGCGATACATACAATTCAGCCAACTTATCAAGTGAGAAATCCGTACGTACCAGAATAAAATGAGATGATTTCATCAATCTATCAACAATACCCCAAATTGAATCTTTCTTATTCGGCGTCAACGGCAATCCTGACACAAAGTCCATAGTGATTCACTCCCACTTCCATTCAGGTATCATAATCGGTTGAAGAAGCCCTGATGGTACCTGATGTTCAGCTTTAACTTGTTGGCACACTAAACACTTTGACACATAGTCTGAGATGTCTCGCTTTATACCATGCCACCAATAATACTGTTTCAGATCGTTATACATCTTCGTGCTACCCGGATGGATTGACAATCTACTATTATGCGCTTCATTACAAATCTTTCTAATTAACTCAGGGTTCTTCGGTACACAAATCCGATTCTTGAACCGCAAACATCCTTCAGCATCTATCTGAAAACATGAATCTACACTCGAACTACAATGATCTTTCTTTGCTTTTAAAAGATCATCAACTTCTTGAGCTTCTCGAATCTGCTGCTCAAACATTGGTCTCACCTTCAACTCAGCAACGATCACACCATCATCTTTAATAGCTATATCCGCATTCATCGCTCTCAAAGCAAATAACAAATTTTTGGCTAAGCGCATATGCAACCACGTTAGCCTTTCCCGGGTGATAATCAATTATGAGATTGTAATCTTTTAATAGTTCCAACCATCGTCGTTGTCTCAAATTCAGGTCCTTTTGGGTCATTAAATACTTTAGACTTTTATGATCCGAATAGATGTGGCATTTCTCATCGAAGAGATAGTGACGTCATATCTTCAAAGCAAAAACTATAGCGACCAACTCGAGGTCATGAGTCAGATAGTTCCTCTTGTGCGATTTCAACTGCCGTGAAGCATAGGCTACAACTTTACCCTCCTGCATCAATACACAACCGAGTCCATTCAATGATGCATCACTAAAAATAATAAATTTTTACCCGAATCTGGTTGCACAAGTACCGGGGCTTCCATCAACAAGGTTTTCAACTGATCGAAACTCTTCTGACACCGTTCTGACCAACTTGAATTTAACATCATTCTGTAATAGTTTTGTCATTAGATATGTTATCAGAGAAAATCCTTTCACGAAGCGTCTATAATACCCGGCCAATCCCAGAAAGCTACGAACCTCTGAGACATTCCGGGAGGTTTCCAATTGAGTATTGCTGAAATTTTACTCGGGTCAACCCGAATACCCGATGCTAAAATGACATGCCTCAAAAAGTTGACTTCCTGCAACCAAAACTCACATTTACTGAATTTCGCAAATAATTGATTATCCCGTAAAATCTGTAACACCAACCTCAAATGCTCACCAAGTTCAACTTCATCACGGGAGTGGATCAGTATATCATCTATGAATACCGCCACAAACCATCTAGATACAATCTGAATACTCGATTCATCATATCCATAAAAATCGCAGGGGCATTAGTGAGCCCAAACGGCATCACAAAAAATTCATAATGATCGTATCTTGTCCAAAAGGCGCTCTTGATATCCGATTCTCTAACTCAGAATCGATAATATCCGGATCTTAGATCCATTTTTGAAAACACAGGGGCACCTTTCAACTGATCGAATAAATCATCAATACGTGGAAATGGATATTTGTTCTTAACTGTCACCCTATTGAGTTACCGATAATTGATGCACATTCTTAATGTTCCGTCTTTCTTCTTCACAAATAGAATGGGCGCTCCCCAAAGAGAGAAACTCGGTCAGGAAAAACCTTTATCCGTCGATTCTTGCAACTGAGCCTTCAATTATTTTAATTCTGTGGGTGCCATTCTATACGGAGCTATCGAAATCGGGTTGGTCCCTGGCATTAAACTCTACATCACGAATAGGTGGCAATCCGGCAACTCTTCCGAAAACACATTTGGGTATTCACAAATAACAGGCACAGATTCAATCTTCTTTTCCGTTACTTTGCTGTCAATCACATACGCAAGGTAAGCTTCACAACCTTTTCTCAAATACTGTCGAGCCAATATCGATGATATCACAGTTGGTAACCCATTCAAATCCGCAGATTCAATCCGAAATATTTCGTTATTCTGACACCTCAAATCAATAGTCTTTCGTCTACAATTCACTACTACATCATATGCAGTTAACCAATCCATACCGAGGATGATGTCGAACTCATCGAAAGGTAATAACATCAGATCAGCGGGAAAACACACATCTCGTATCATCAAAGGCAGTTCTTGCACACTTTATCCACCAATACACATCGACCTAGGGGGTTTGAAACCCTAATCACAAATTCAGTAGACTCAACAGGGAGAGTCATATTGGCTACTAATGTTTCACACACATACGAATGAGTTGAGCTAGGATCAATCAAAGCAGTTACATTAGTATCAAAGTGAGTAAAAAATACCGGTAATAACGTCTGAGATGAGGCCTCCTCTCTAGCACGGATGGCATAAGCTCTAGCCGGTACACGGGTATCTATTCGGATAGCCGCATCTAAAGTTCCCCTCGGTGCACCACTCCTACCTCCCCTACTACGAACTGGTCTGCCTCTAACTGCAGTGCCACTCGATCTCGCACTCTGAGTAGTACCCTTCTCAACAGTCTCCGGATAATCCCAAACAAAGTGATTTTGCGAACCACACTGATAACAAGTGCGATTAAAAGATTTACTCCAAGATCAAATACCGCTCGCCACATCACGACACTCAGGTTTGCTCGATCGAGCATTACCGACACTAGCCACTGATGTAGCTCGAGAACTCACTGGTAGCCATTCTCGTATAGAAATTCCAATGTTGGGTTTGAATCAGTTACCATCACTCTTGAACTTCTTCGTTGCCATCTGCGAAACTTTACCCGCAGATCTCTTCTGAAAATCTTTAGATTCAAGTTCGGCTTTTTGTTTTTCTTTCTCCAATTCTTCTACTTTACAAGCTCGTTCAACTAGCACAACGAACTCGTTAATCTTAAGAATGCCAGCCAGAAGCTTTATGTCCTCATTTAAACCATCTTCAAACCTCCGCAACATAGCAGCCTCTGACGAAACACACTCGCGAGAGTAATGAATAAGTCATACAAACTTGCGCTCATATTCAGATACAGTCATACGACCCTTTTTGAGCTCGAGAAATTCTTTACGCTTAGAGTTAATAAAGTGCTAGCTTATATACTTCTTGTGAAATTCTTGTCTGGAAGAAGTCCCAAGTAACCCTTTCTTTCGGGACAACTGACACGAGCGTATTCCACCAAGAGTAGGCGTAATCCGTAATAATGATATGGCACACTTCAAGCACTCATCGAGTGTGCGGGATACTTCGTCAAGACACGGTATATTATTGAACCAAAATTCAGCTCGCTCTGCATCATCATCATCCCCACTCAATTCTTGAGCTCCATGCTTTCGTGATATGATCAATGGAGGTTTTGTTACTCTTTCTAATTGGCAACCGGAGGTACAATTGGTCTTCTGAGGGCATTCGGATTCGTGGATGGTTGAACAATGATTGGTTCGTATGTAATGCCCGAACCAATCGCTCATCACGCTTATAGAAGGCATGTCCGCCCCTCATCGATTACTCAGAATCGGTCGAGATTCCTCTCGATGATCCTAAGCACTAAACGGAGCCACACTTTCGACATCATCACTACATACTCGCTTAGAATCGGATCCATACTATAAAAAAGAATTAAACACATTTCACTGTCTGAAGTCATCACACTATCACATTCTAAATTATGGCATGTATAGCTAGACTCACACGCGCTACGTTAGTTCGAGAACCGACTAAACCGTAGCTCTGATACCAATCAAATGTAACACCCCTAACCTGATTCCATCACCGGATTAGGGTTACAAGCATTTCAATGACTCGCACAAGTACTAAGTACCCTTTAAGAACAACTACAATGATAATTGCATACCATTTTTTTTAAAAGTATATACATGTTTTATCTAATATAAAAATCATGCATAATTAAACTCACTTCAATTCAATGCTTATATAAATAAAGTACACATCGTATGATTAAAGCTAAGTATTAGCAGAATTTATACGTACACAAACATTTTATCATTTAATTCCTTTGTAATTATTATCATGCATTCAAACACATGTATTAGGCCGAATACCCATCTAGATATATATATCTATATATATATTTACTCGCCATAGATGACTTCCTTACAAAGATACATAAGTCCCATTTCAATCTTTATACGACATGCATAGAATTCAACATGTATAAAAACTATTTTAACTAACTTTGATATATGGCTCACCATTACCCAAAAACAATCAACTTACAACATTCATTTAATATACTACCCACATTAAAATATATAGCCTAGACAGAATATGCATACTAACTTAACACATTTCATATGACCATGACAGCTTATTGCTCAAAGCCGAATCTATAATACATATGTGTACTTATGCACAACTGTATCATTTTAAGTAGAACAATTCAAGTTAACCATAATCCTAAAAATTTTGTTATATCCGAATATTCACAACAAAAGAAAACATATAATAGCTCTTTAATGTGCCACTTTTAATATATTCATGCACAAGAAGCATTTTACCTCATCTATACCTAGATACAACCCAGAATAGTATAATTGGAATATAAGCCATTAATCCTCAAATACATTTTTAAGATAAATAGGTTACCTACAAGACCTAATCATCTTAATGTCTTCACTATTCAAATAGACCAAAATCAACCAATTCACATGGTAGCATAACATTCATTATCACGCAAACTTAGTTTTTTAAAACCAAGCAACCTTCAATCGAAACTTCATGGATATTCACATATATATATGTATGTATAAATTGACTTAACATATTCACTTAGCACATAGAAGTAGTAAAGCCATTTTTGCATGGCCTTATAACATTTCATTCAAAAGATAGACTCAAAACTATCATCTAGCCTATACATGCCACGGACTTAGAGTTTCATTACAAAAGTACCAAAATGTATATTCGATAGTGTGCTTGACTTGACAAGGATCCTTGAATTCGAGCTTCGACTTGAATATCTATAAAACAACATAGCAAATGTACCAAGTAAGCTTAAATAGCTTAGTAAGTTATAAGCAACAAAGCAATATGCACAATTACACATTAAACCTTTATTCTTTAACTTTCAATCTAACTATTGAAAAATTTGTAATATCAATTCACCTACCAACTTGACATTCATCCATTTCAAGCTTATTAAATCTCAAAATAAAAGAAATAAGTACTCATATGCTTCATATTCATATTGAAATACCTCGTTTAACTTTATACCACATTAATAAACTATTATCCAATATGAACATACCTGACCTCATTCATTTACCTTTGCAAAATGTTCTGTCCTTGAGGAATATTGAAAATCCGCACACACAGTGCCATTCATCCGATCTCGCACACATAGTGCTCGGTGAATAAATCCGCACACACAAGTGTTATTCAACCGATCTCACACACACGGTTTCGGTGAATAAATCCGCACACTCAAGTGCCATTCAACCGATCTCGCACACACAAGGTTTCGGTGAATAAATCCGCACACAAAGGTGCTCGGTGAATAAATCCGCACACACAGTGTTATTCAATCGATCTCGCACATACGATTGCTCGGTGAATAAATCCGCACACAATGCCATTCAACCGATCTCGCACACACAGTGCTCGGTGAATAAATTCGCACACACAATGCCATTCAACCGATCTCGCACACACAGTGCTCGGTGAAATGATGCCTTTAATCTATCTTCTCATCACTATTAACTTACGTAAAATTTCAATTCCATCATAAGTACACATACAATTAAAGATTCACAACAACTCATTTCTTCTATTACATAACATCATATTCGGACACCCTCACGCATAAGAACATATACATACATTCCCATTTTAAATTTCCAACCATTTAGTCCAAGCTTACATAAATGTAAATATTCATACTAGTCTCACTTTCGGATAACAATTATTTTCCAAGCCCTATTCGGCTTGTACAATTTAACCTAGAATTTCACATTATCAAGCACATTTTGAAATAAAATAAATTTGATATCAACTCAATTGCTTATAAACTTACCTCGAAAGTCGATGAATTTGAGTGTCCTGACTATTCGTTTAATTTAGCTTTTCCTTTGTCCAACCCTTTTTTCTTTGTATCTTGATCTAAACAAGTTCAATTAAGCTCATTTAAAAATAATTTCTATTCAATCGATCCAAAATTCATAATTTAAAATTTTACTATTTTACCCCTATAATTTACAACTTTCTCAATCAAGTCCTCAAAGCATAAAACACCAAATATCAAGAATTAGCCACTACCTATTGAGGGCCGAATACCCCTAGCTCCTATATCCATTCATTTCTTCCATTATTTTTGTCCTTTAACCCCTTCAAATTTATCATTTTGTTATAAATGATCCCTATATTAATTTCATCAATTTTTCTAAAGGGAACATTGTTAATCTAGCATCCATGCATCATATTCTATCATTGACCATACAAAACTCAAATTTCCTTTCATGGTAACTCATGAATTACTTAAAAATTTCCAAAATTTAAACATGGTCTAACTAACACATTAAACAACAAAGCTAAAAATATAAAAATTTTCAAGAATCAAAACCAATTCATACCTTAAATCAAGCTTTTTTTTTTTTTTAATGCCGAATAGCTTGAGGAAATTTTCTTTTTCCTTTCTTTAGCTTCGGTGGAGAAGATGAAGCCAAAATGCATGCCTTTTTTTCTTTTTCTAATTATTATTATTCATCAACTTATAATATTAATGTCATTCCACTATCTATAAGAAGAAAATATAATTCAATGAATAGTTTCACCATCATGCCGTCCACTACCTTGTTTTAGGAGAAATTGACATGCAAGTCCATTCATGTAGGAACCATTTCAATTAAATCCTCTAACTTAATTAAGGTCACTTTTACTACTTTAACAATTTAATCCTTCCACTTAATTTAATTACCCAAACACACAAATTAGCAATTAATATTTTAACACATGATTGACCCCATATCATAGACATCAATTTAATAAAAAAATATTTTTCTAATTTGGATTCGGGGTTCCGAAACCACCCTTCCGATTAGGGTCGTAATTGGGCTGTTACAAATACCCCCTTGTGCGGATATGCACAGTCTCCCTTTATATTAAACGGCGCCGTTTTAATCAAGGGCATATAAGCCCCAAGCATTTTGCAGAAACATATTCCTAACCCTAAAATCTAAAACAAATCAGCAGCCAACCAAAAAATCTCTCTTCCTCTCATCTTTTTCCTCTCTCCGGTGAGTTCACTTGTTTCCCGTCGCACCACCACCGCATACGGTGGCCGACGGGGCGCAAAATATGGGCCCTAGCACCGTTTCGAGTTGGTTCGAAGATCCAGCCTTTTTGGTTAAAAAAATGAAAGAAAATAAAAGGGTGAATCAATCCCTTTTAGTCCGATTTCGACACCTGAGTGGGGAGTTCTAGCAATCGGAGACGATTCAGGTATTTTCTTTCCCCCTTTTTTGTTATTGTTGTAACAATCTTAAAATAAGAAATCAAAACTAAAAAATGAACGAAAGCAGTAGTAAATAATCGTAAGAACAGAAACGAAAATCCACCTTGAAACTCTTATTGATCTTCTGATTTTTTTTGTATTTGGATTTTTATTATATTTTTTTTATTCCAAAATTTTTTTTGCATGAATTTTTCTCCTTTTTTATTGATAAAAAAAACCTTTTACAACAGATTTTGATGGCTTATATAGCCATTACAACTTGTTATTGCTGTCATTTCTCTTTCAATATTTTGCAGGAGCAAGTGGAGCAAGTGGAGGGCGGTGCAGACGCGACAGTGGCCGGTGGCTGCAGGCTTCGGCAGAATAGAGGGCAAGTGGGGGTCAGAAGGCTGAAGATAGAAGACCCTAGGTGCGGCGCACCTAGGGTTTGAAAATTCTGAAAAATTTGTTGGGTTAGTGTTGTAATTGGGCCTTTAGGTTTGGGCTTAATTGTTTTTGGGTTAAGTTTTATTTTTGGGCCTGGTAAGTTTGGTATTGGGTTTTTAGTGGAGTGTAGTTTGTTTGCAATTGGGTTAAAATGGGCTTGTAAGCCCAGGTAAAATTGGAGTTGTACAATTTTGATTGTACCATTTGGCATCAATAAAAAAAGATTCACACAATTGTTTAAACTATAAAAAAGAAAAAAGAAAAAAAGCGATTTAGGGATAATAAATTTTCAAGTTATAATCTTTCAAATATTTTTTTTATAAAATAGAATATACTCATGTTAAACAAATATCTATATTTAGGGATAATAAAATAACCCAAATCCATATGTTTCGATGCAACCCTAAAAACATAGTTTCTTTCTATGAAAATTGATTTGGGAGACAAGCAAAACAGGTTTTTAATTAAAATTTTAGAGTTAAGGTTTTGATTAAACTTGCATGGTCGTCTAATCTTAAATAAACTACCAAAATATCTTTTTAATTTCATAACTAATTTTATATATTTTAATTATAATTTTTTAAAACTTATATAAGATTTTAATTTTTTAGTTAGATATTTTAATCTTTTATATGATTTTATAATATGCATTTTATTTGAATTGTAAAAAGTAATACAACATAAAAATTATTTAATATTTTGGGGTGAGTTGGGTATAGTTGAAAAATATTTTTTTGTTGGATATAAAATTTCAAATAAATTTATGGGACATCTAAGATGGTTTACTCCTATTACAAGAAAGGGGGCATGATAGAGCTTTGGTTCTAAATGATTGCTTAGAAGCGATCAAAGTTATCTAAGAAGGTTCCTCTATGTCTTTGAATTCAGCTTTGCTTTGGGGAATTCATCAGCTGCCACACAATAGAGATCATTGGGTGATAACCCATTTATTTAAGGAGAGTAATCAAGCCGTAGATTTTATAGCCAAAATATCTTCTGATGGGAAGGAGGGTATGCAAGTGGTCGAAAATATGCTTAGGGAGTTAATTGACACTCTTGGGTAAAACAAGACTTTTGATTCTTTTGCTGATTTTAGTTTAATATAATTATCTCATGTTATTATCTAAAAAAAAATTCAAATAAAATTATATATGTTTGAGGTGATGTCCAAGGTAGGAGGTATTAAAATTGGATGGGGTTGAGATGAACGCTGCACTACGACTTGCCTCATTGCTGGTCTTACTTATATTTGACACTTTCCTCATATAATATATGAGAAAAGGTTACTAATGTTTACTACTTATGTAAAATCATTTAAAAAAGAGATAGGATACAAACATACTGCATATTTTGCATATTTGATACGATATGATTTTCCTTCCTTAATCATTGCCTCCTCCTTTTCTCCATAAAAATCTAAAAATAGTTTGTCAAATGATTTCATGTAATCTGGGAGTTGATCTGTATATTCAGCATGCCACCTGAAAAATTAATTAGAGAAAAGTTCAAAATTAAACATATTAAATAATGCTTTTTTGTACATGATTACATGAACGAATAAATTCAACTTTTAAATTTAAAATTGAATCATGTGTAAATATATAAGTTGCTAACCTCTTAATTGCATTCGTGAGGAGTTGAAGTTCTTCAAATGTACCATATGCGTCATATATGTCATCCATTATTGATGCGATGACCATTGTTTTTACTAATATCTCCCTAGCAGAAGAGCATTGTGGCTCAAAATAGACTCCCAACATCCAAAAGTAACCTTCTACCAATCTATCTCGAACAAAAGGTAGTTTTGTAGTTAAGTCTAAACCTTTCTTCCACCTGAAACAAAACCCACATTAGCCTAACTATGTATAGTTCATTATTAGGCATCAATTAGTCCTTTTAAATTAGGATAAACAATTAATGTTGAATGTTGAAGGAGTAATATATTGCCTTGAGATCTTGCTTAGCTCTTCCTTGTGTGAAATTTGTAACAAGTTGAAATCCAACTCTGCAAACTTCAACAGCGTTTTGTTATGTGAAGCATCGCCTTGGTAGATGGAAATGAATCGCCTAGCCTCCAACCTTGGCAAGCCCTTGCGGATGGATTGGTATAGAGCATGGGAGAGTAAGGCTGAAAGGGGATATTCGATAGTGCCAGAAGCTTTGGCTAAACCTAGATGAGTGGTGGTGAAACCAAGAGCTTCTTCAAGTATATCTTCCCCATGCACACGTAAATGTGAAGCTTCATGTAATTCTATAGTAAGCCTTTCACATCACTTGTTAAGGACATGTTAAAGTTTCCATCATCATCTTTCAACTTGTTGAACCATTCTAATCAACCCAATAAAATATTATTATATTAATCATTGTAATATAGAGAAATTAAATCTAATATTTGAACTCTCAACAACAAAATTTTGTAGGAAAAAGAGAAATATAACACGAAGAAAAAAAATTAAAAGTCACAAGATTACAAAGATTGTTATTATCATCATCGTGGTCGTCGGCATCATCATCATAATGTATTATTATTATAGGAGAATAAGTTACATGCAGCAACTTTTATAGGGATTTTAACCAAAATTAGTATGGATCTCGACCCGTTAATTATTTATTTGTGTTAAATTAAGAATATAAATTTAAATATTAAAATATACACTAAATTTTTATACACTTTGTATATTTGGAATTTAGTATTTTATTTTTATTTTTAAGAACATAGTTTGCTAGTTATCGAATTTAAAATTGAGGTCCAATCGTTACCATTATTTTTCTATTAAATTCTCTAGTCTCGATATTTTAAATTTAAAAAATAATTTGATAGTCACATAAAATAAAATAAAGTTAAAATCACTTGATATTAACTATTTAGAGTAATTATTAATATTATAAAAATATAAGAAAAAATTTATGTTAAAAATTAAAGTATATAGATTAAATATCAAATTTAAACATATTAGAAGGACTGAAATTGAAAATTAGCAATTTTTATATAAAAAAAGCGCATAGGAAGTGTGTGCCACTTACCAGAAACAATAATAAACTAGATTTGACGTGAAAAATAGGACGGAAAATGGACTCACCAGAAGGAACACCAAATCCATTCTCTCTAAGCAATCGGAATTGAAGAGAGTAGTCTCGAGAGTTTGGTCATCCTTATAGTCATGCTCATAAATATTGAGCAATACTTCCTCTATCTCTCTTTCAAAATGGTTGTCGTAACCATTTTTTGATAAAATAGGAAACAACGAGGTCGACTCGGGTTTTGAAAACGAAAAAGAAGGGAATCGCCACCAATCTTTTTTGATAAGGTGTGATCGGGTCACCTTGTAAAACAGTTATTTTTAATAAACAGTTTGATTTATCAAAACAACAATTTTGGTCTACGAAACCCAGAAAACGAGTTCGGGAGTCGGTTATGCACGAGGAAGGGCTAGCACCCTCGATACGCCCAAAATTGGTACCAAATTGATTGATCGATGTCCTAATGTTGAAAACTTAGAAATGATTCGAAAATAGATACTTTTATTTTCAAAACTTGAAGGGATCATATAGGACGTTAAGACTCTTATTTTTGAAGAGATAAAGCATTATGTCCAGTAAGTTAGGGCGCAATACTTTAGACTTCCGAAACTAAGCTCGCTTTTTAAAACTTAGTTTTATATTTGAAGAGGATCTCCCGTCATTTATCCAACGAGAAAATAGAAACCAGTAAGTTAGGGCTTGATTTCTCGAGAATCCAAATTAAGAATATTGCTTCTATTTTAGAAGAAAGAAAAGAAACTTATCTCGAAATAGCTAGATGTCGAGTCCAGTAAGTTAGGGCGCGACATTTCGAATTCCCGGGATTAAGTGTTTTGTTTAAAATTTGAATTGCGATTTTAAAAGGGACATCCCGTTGTTTAGCTTAAACGAGAAAAATCGGAACCCAGTAAGTTAGGGCTTGATTCTCTCGAATCGCTGATACGGAATATTGGTCGTTATAAAAATTGAGATGTCGGGAAGGATTAGTGAGACGAATGATGAGAATATTGATAATAACAAATAATGAATAATAATAATGGTGGGAATATATATAAAATAGGTAAAAAATATGCATATTGAGAAATAATATAATGATAGTAGTAATATGGGATATATTATATATATATATATATATATATAAATGAAAAAGGTAATATACATAAAATAAGTGAGATATTTACATAAATATGAAAAATAGTATAATATTAATAGCGATAATGAAATGATGAAATAGATAATAATAACGAAAACAACGAGCAATAAATAGAATATTATCGATAGCAATAGTAGTAATATAATAGTAATAATATAGTAATATAAATATATATATATATATATATACATATATAAAAATGATAATATAATATTAGAAATAGTGTAATACCAACAATAATATAATAGGTAATAAAAATATGATAATAATATTAGTAATAAAATAACAAACAATAGTACAATAAAGAAAAAGGACAAAATGATTGCAAGATCAAATAAAAATTATGAAATAATATAGCAAATGGGCCAAATTGAAGTTAAAACAGAATGGAAGGGGTCAATTTTGATAAAATGGGTGCTGTGGGGGTGAAATTATAAATCAAACAAGCTTCGGGGGTCAATTTGAAGCAAGAATAAAAGAAAAGGACCAATTTGCACACACGGAGGAAACAGGGGAACCACGCACGCAATAAATCCTTTTGGCCAAAACGCGTAACAGCAAGGGAGACCAAATTGAAAACCGTGCAAAATTTCAGGGCCAATGTGCGAATACTGAAAACTTAATTTGAAAAAAATCGAAAATGCGGAAGGGCTGATTTGCAATTTCCTTCCGTTAAAAACACGGATCCTACCTGGAGCGGGTCGGGTTCGGGTCGGACCAGGTGAAACGACGTCGTTTTGGGCGTTAGGGCCAGCCCCAAAACGACGTCGTTTTTTGGGCTATATAAGGCCAAAATTGCTAAAAAAAAATCATTTCTGCTTGGTTTAAAAAATTTGATTTTTCTCTTCCGGTCTCTGCAGTCCAAGGGGAAGGATTTTAGCGAGCTCGGTCTAGCGTTTGGCGATGATGTCCACCACCGCAGCACGATGGTAGAAAAAGGTAAAGTTTTATTTTTTATATCTTTTAGACTAATGTTTATACGTATATATATATATATATATATATATATTTATGTATTCCAAAAAAGAAAAAGAAAACGGAAAGTTTCGAAAATACAAAAAAAGATTACCTTTTTTGGCCTCTATTTTTCTAGTGGTTTTTAATACTTTTCTCTGCACTTTAGTGTTTGGATCTCTGTTTGAAATTTTCCAAATTTGTTTCTATTTTCTTTGAATCAGTTTCTATTTTGTTGAATCTGTTTTTTTAAATCTCTGTTTTCTTATTGATCGAAAAAAAGGAACCCCCTTACAAAGATTTTGAATCGGCTTTTATAGCCAAATTTTTTTACAACTTGCTGCTTTCTGTCCTTTCCCGTTTATTGCTTGCAGGGCCAGAGGCGGTGGAAGGGCGGTGGACGGGACTGCTATTCTGACAATGGCGGTGGATGGGACATGAACGGACAGAGGTCAGAAGGCTGCGGCGCTAGGTTCCTTAGGGTTCCAGGAACCTTAAGTTAGCTTTTGGGCCATTGGGCCAACGGGAATTGGGTGTAAATGGGTTAAGGGATTGGGCCTATTGGGTTTGGGCTAGTTTTGAATTAGATCCTGTAATTGGGTTTGGTTTGTTTGGGTTTGTAATTGTAGTGGGCTAGTGGGTTTAATTTTGGTGTTATTGGGTTAGGGTTTATTTTGTTTAGTTGGGCTTGTTAGCCCGGGCAAAATTGGGCTATGACAGCTGCCCCTCTTTGCTCATTGTCATGTAACGAGAATGGAGTAAAGACTTTCAAGAAAGACCAATTTTGTTCGATCCCGCTAAGTCTTTGACTTCTTTGGTACCCCTCTTCTTCAAGTAGCCTCATTCCAGTTCACCGCATCTTGTTGTTTCGGTCCACTTCACTGCTGCAACTTCAGAGGTATAAGATTCTTTATTTTAATCTGTTATTTTGATCTGCTCCTGCTAACTTCGATCTGCTTCCTGCAACATCAGGAATGCTAGACTTGCTATCTCCAATCTGCCCCCTGCAACATCAAGAACGCTAGACTTGCCATCTTCGATCTGCTCCACTGCAAACTCAGGGAGACAAGATCTGCCATCTTCAATCTGCTTCCTGCAACATCAAGAACGCCAAATCTGTTATTTTCAATCTTCTCCCTGTAACATTAGGAAAGCCAAATCTGTTATTTTCAATCTGCTCTCTGCAACATCAAGGAGACAAGATCTACCATCTTCAATCTTCTTTTTGCAACATCAGGAACGCCAAATCTGTTATTTTCAATCTGCTCCCTGCAACATTAGGAACGCCAGACTTGCTATCTTCAATCTGCTCCCTGCAACATCAGGAACGCCAGACTTGCTATCTTTAATCTACTCCACTGCAAACTCAAGGAGACAAGATCTGCCATATTCAATCTACTCCCTGCAACATCAGGAACGCCAAATCTGTTATTTTCAATCTTCTTCCTGCAACATCAGGAACGCCAGACTTGCTATCTTCGATCTGCTCCACTGCAAACTCAGGGAGACAAGATCTACCATAATCAATCTGATCCCTGCAAACTCATGGACCACCAGACTAATATCTTCGATCTGCTTCCAGTAACTTCAAGAAGGTCAAATCTGCTATCTTCAATCTGATCCCTACAAACTCAAAGACCACCAGACTGATATCCTCGATCTGCCTCCTCCAACTTTAGGAAGGACAAATCTGCTATCATCAATCTGATCCCTGCAAACTCAAGGACCACCAGACTGATATCTTCGATCTGCTTCCTGCAACTTTAGGAAGGTCAAATCTGCTATCTTCAGTCTGATCCCTGCAAACTCAGGGACCACCAGATTGATATCTTTGATCTGCCTTCTACAACTTCAGGAAGGTCAAGTCTGCTATCTTCAATCTGATCTACTATAGTGTCCTTTTAAGGACATAACCTGTAGAATGAGTACATGCTTATGCCTAATGATTAGGATGCCATGATTGGAATGAGTCAAAATGTTATGAGTATGATTCCTATTCAAGGTGTTATCACTCATTTATTTGTCAAGGTTTTATCTTCGTTTCCCTTGTAGTAATCATTTTCGCATGAATGACTTGCCCCTATGGAAATTTCAAAGCCCATTTTAGGCCTCGAAACACAGGCCTGCATTGACTTCTAGCTGTCTTCCCCGAAAGTCACAACTTCTACTCGAAGAAATACCCGACTTGGTTCATTTTGGATTTGTTCCTCAGCAATTTAAGGTTTTTGAATCTTTCCTTATCGAAAATTGGCCTGTCATACCTTTTTTAAGCGACCAAGTAACATTATTCACCCTGCCACGATTACTGAATTGGGCGAGGAACTTTGAAGAAATGGTCTCCATTAAGACCCCCTTTCTCCAATGTCTTTATCCTGTGTTCGTGGAAATTCTAAACAATTGTCCTGTTTCGGTTTTCTATTTTATCTAGAGATTTCCAAAGTAATACGTGGAACTTTCCTTTGTGAAATTGTTAGTTCATCAATTATTGTTTCAATGCAGCATGTTAATGATGGGTAACAGTAGGTCAATTTCAAAGAGAGTTAAAATGAATTATCTATGAAACGAAGAAAAATTGACTGGGGACATATCCCCTTTTTTTCACGGAGAAAAAGAACCCAAAAATAGTAAAATGAACAACATGGTTCAGATGCCCTAGACATCGCCAATTAGGCTTCTATATACAAACTTCAAGAAGACTACTTTGAGCCTGACATGTGTTTAGAAGACTCAAAGTATTTTGTCGATGCCCCGATATGCAACGTGCTTCCTCTTCTGTTGATTCTAGCGCTACAAGATCGCGACGTGTCCATTCAAAACTCGAGCTGCCCTTTTTGGGTTTTCAACTCAAAAGCCCCTTGGTCTCAAGGTGCCTTTTTGTGGGTTTTCACCTTGGCCTCTCCATTTTTTTTTCGAAATATCAAAGTGCCTTGCGGGTTTTCACCTTGGCCTCTTCCATTTCAAGCAAAGTATTTTTTAACTGAATCTGAGTTCACAGGATTGGGCAAGGTTTTCCTATCCATCTCAGTTAGAATCAGTGCACCTCCGAGAAAACTTTCTTTACCACATACGGTCCTTCCCAGTTTGGCATCCATTTTCCTCTGTAATCCTTTTGTATGGGAAGGATCTTTTTCAGCACGAGGTCCCCTCGTGGAATTCCCTTGGGTGAACTTTTTTGTCATAAGCTCGCATCATTCGCTTTTGGTACATCTGACCGTGACGAATAGCCCTCAATCTCTTTTCTTCAATTAAGTTCAACTGATCATATCGATCCTAGATCCATTCAGCTTCATCCAGCTTCACTTCTGACAATACTCGAAGAGAAGGTATTTCCACTTCAATAGGTAGAACTGCCTCCATCCCATAGACCAATGAGAAAGGCATTGCCCCAGTAGAGGTTCGGACGGACGTTCGATAAGCATAGAGCGTGAACGGTAATTTCTTATGCCAATCCTTGTAAGTCTCGGTCATCTTCCCCACTATTTTTTTGATGTTTTTATTGGCCGCTTCCACTGCCCCATTCATTTTTGGACGATACGGAGATGAATTGTGGTGTTTAATGTTGAATTGGCTGCAAACTCCGCTATCGTACTGTTGTTTAGGTTCAATGCGTTGCCTGATATGATCCTCTCAGGCATTCTATATCGATAAATGATTTCCTTCTTTAATAACCGACTGACCGCTGACTTAGTGACATTAGCATATGAGGCGGCCTCTACCCACTTGGTGAAGTAGTCGATGACCACGAAGATGAACCGATGCCCATTTAAAGCTTTCGGTGAGATTGGTCCAATGACATCCATGCCCCACATGGAAAATGGCCATGGGGAAGTCATAACGTGTAAAGGTGACGGAGGCACATGAATCTTATCTCCATAAATTCAGCATTTATGACATTTTTTGGCATAGTTGATGCAGTCTCCTTCCATGGTGGACCAATAATATCCAAACCTCATTATTTGTCTGGCCATTGTAAAACTATTGGCATGAGTTTCGCAGACGCCTTTATGGACTTCTTCCAGGATTAACTTAGCTTCGGCGACATCCACACATCTCAGCAGCACTTGATCTTTCCTTTTTTGTATAGGACTTCTCCATCTAGGACGTATTCATAAGCTAGTCTTCTCAACGTCCTTTTATCGTTCTCAGTTGCTTGGTCCGAGTACTCATGATTTTTCACATACCGCAGTATATCGTGGTACCATGGTAGGCCAATTTTCTCTTCTTCCTCAACATTGTAGCAATGGGATGGGTCCTGATGAATGCTAATTCATATAGGCTTCATATCCTTATTTTCGTTTATTCGGGCCATGGAGGCTAAGGTGGCCAAAGCATCAGCCATCTGGTTTTCGTCTCTGGGCAAATAACGGAAAGTAATGTCGTCAAACTCTCTGATCAAATCTTGGGCCAATCTTTTGTAGATGGCCAAATTTGGATCCCTGGTTTCCCATTCCCCTTTAAGTTGATAGATTACCAGGGCAGAATCTCCATACACTTTCAATACTCTGATTTTACGTTCAATAGCGACGCGGAGACCCATGATGCAAGCTTCATATTCAACCATATTATTAGTGCAATCGAAATCCAGTTTGCAAGCAAATGGGTAATGGTCTCCTTTTGGGGATATCAGAACTGCCCCAATTCTATTGCCCACGGCATTTGATGCTCCGTCAAAATTTAGTTTCCAAGGATGATCTTCTAAGGAACCCTCTCTGGTGTTTGCCACATACATCAAATCTTCGTTAGGGAAATCGAAGTCTAAAGGCTCGTAATCTTCAAGGGCTCTACTGGCTAAAAAGTTCGCTATTGCACTCCCTTTTACTGCCTTTTGGTTCACATAGACTATGTCGAATTCAAAAAGCAAAATCTGCCATCTGGCCATCCTTCCGTTCAAAGCAGTAGACTCCATCATATATTTTAAAGGATCTAGCTTTAAGATGAGCCATGTCGTATGATACAACATATACTGCCTCAATCTCCGAGTTGTCCAAATCAAGGCACAACATAGTTTCTCGATTGGCGAGTACCTTGTTTCACACTCAGTGAATTTTTTACTAAGGTAGTATATTGCCTTCTCTCTTTTTCATGACTCGTCGTGCTGACCAAGCACACATCCCATTGAATTATCGAGCACTGTCAAATAAAGGATTAATGGCCTACCTGGATGAGGCGGCGTCAATACTGGGGCATTGGACAGGTATTGCTTTACTTTGTCAAAGGTCTTCTGGCATTCTTCATCCCACGTGCCCGGATTCCGTTTCTTAAGAAGACGGAATATGGGTCACATTTCTCAGTCAGTTATGAAGTGAATCGAGCGATGTAATTTAGCCTTCCTAAAAAACCTCTAACTTCTCTTTGGGTACGTGGTGGAGGCAACTCTTGTATGGCCTTGACTTTGTCTGGGTCAACCTCAATCCCCTTTTTACTGACCATAAATCTGAACAACTTCTCAGACCGAGCTCCTAAGGTACACTTTGCTAGATTAAGTTTTAGCTGGAATTTCCTCAACCTCAAGAATAGTTTCCTTAGGATCTGCACATGTTCCTTTTCAGTTCGGGACTTGGTGATCATATCGTCGACGTAAACCTCAATTTCTCTATGCATCATGTCGTGAAATAGGGTTACCATGGCTCTCTAATATGTCGCTCCCACATTTTTTAGCCCAAACGGCATCACCTTGTAGCAAAACGTCCCCCACACAGTCACAAATGTTGTCTTATCTACGTCTTCAGGATGCATCTTTATTTGGTTGTATCCTGAGAAACCATCCATGAAGGAGAACAACGAATAGCCCGCCGTATTGTCTACTAAGGTGTCGATGTGAGGCAACGAGAAATTGTCTTTCGGGCTAGCCTTGTTTAGATCCCTGTAGTCTACGCACATTCGCACTTTCCCATCTTTCTTAGGACAGAGGCGATATTAGCCACCCAATCCGAATACTAACCACTTGCAAGAATCTAACGTTAAATTATTTCTCGACTTCTTCTTTTATTTTTAACAAAAATCCAGTCTCATACTTGAAGCTTCTGTTGGACGGGCTTGTATTCTTCTTTTATGGGCAACCGGTGTACTGCGATATTAGTGCTTAATCTAGGCATATCTTGATACGACCACTCGAATACATCCTTGAATTCTTAAAGTAACTCGATGAGGTCTCGCTTGGTCTCTGCCATGATACAAGCTCTGATCTTCAATTCTTGTCCTTCTCCTAGGTTCACCATTTCCACTGACTCTTTATGCGGTAGGATATGTTTTCCTTCTCGCTCTACCATTCTCAACAAATCTGGAGGCAAGTCACATTCTCTGTCACTTTTAAAATCCTAAGATTCCTCTAAACACATGTCTTGCTCAAAACAGACCTTTGAATCTGTAATATCGTTACTCATATCATTGATGGCTAGGGAATTGTGATAGGTATCAAAGGATGTACATAGAATAAATGAATTGAAGGATAACTATTCATATGATATGAATGGGAACAAGAAATGAGAAAATGTTTGTTAGAATTAAAGATGTATTTCATTGGAACAAAATATCTGAACATGAGCCTGTTTCAAAAAAGAAATCTCATTATTTTTAGGCTTAAAACAATAACTGCTTTTTGAATATTACTCTGTATAATCTCTAAAAACTACAGGAAATTCCTCTATAGTCCAATTATTCGTAACACTTCGAGTTAAATGCAGTGAATGCCCAATGTGTTTTCTTGATCGGTTTTCTCGTCGTGTATGGCATTGATGTGAGGATGTTTATCTCTAGAAGATCCTTTCTCCGGGTAGATTATTCCTCCCGACATGAAGGTACGGGATATGTAGGGGAATGTCATTGATTCCCACTTGACGCCCTCTCCGTTCAACCTTGCCCTTCTCCTCTCTTGTTTCTTCTCTATTTTCTTCCTCATTTGTTTTGCATCTGGTTTGAAACCCAAGCCAAAACGGTCTCTCTTCTCTTTTAGCATCGGGATCTGAACTTTCCTTGGAGATGTTTGCCCAATCCTTTTCCTGATAGAGCCCCTTTTCCTATCATCATTCGTAGGCCCATCCTTGTGGTCTTGAATAGCTTAGGCACCGGGACTTCATTTTCCTCCGAGATGAAAGTAGCATTTACGAACTCTAAGGATCGAAAAGAACATTCAACAGCCTCCTCACTTGTTTCTAGATATGACGCTTCGTTGGTAACAGTTGCTATGATGTCTTCTTCAGCGTTTATAGTTATTAGTCAGTTTTCTATAACCAGCTTCAGTTTCTGGTGCAGTGATGAGGGCACAGCACCTGCCGAATGAATCCAGGGTGTTCTCAATAAGCAGTTGTAAGAGGGCTTGATGTCCATGACTAGGAAATCTACTTCATATGTGTTAGGCCCGATCAATAATGGTACGTCCATTCTTTCCATCACTCTTCTTTCGGTGCCATCAAACGCTCTCACTATGTTCTGGCATGCTTTCATGTGAGAGCTGTCTATAGGAAACCTCTTCAGTATAGCCAAAGGTAAGACATTTAAAGCTGATCCATTATCTATTAACACACTCGGCAGAGTGTATCCCTTGCAACGAGTAGTTATGTGTAAGGCTTTTGTTGATCCCATGTCCCCTGGTGGGATTTCATCATCACTGAAGTAAATAAAATTGTCAGCACTTATGTTACTAGCCAGACGGTCCAACTTGTTAATGGATATATCCTTAGTAACATAAGTTTCATTCAGTACTTTCATCAGTGCTTCACGGTGCACTTCTGAGCTTAACAAAAGGGCTAGCACGGATATGCGAGCTAATTGTTTGTGCAGCTGTTCTACCACGCTATACTCGCTGTATTTCAAGAATTTCAAGAATTCTTTGGCCTCCTCCTCTTTTACAGGTTCATTGATAGGGGCTTCGGGTTCCTTTTTCTACCTAATCAGCACAATCTTTGGTTTCACTGGTTTCGCTCCTCTGTTCTTAGGATCGTAATGCTTCCCACTACGCATATAGGACCTTTTATTCTTGACCTCCTCAAAAATGCTAATGGAGCTTTTCGTCCCTAGTATCATCACATTACAATTATAGTCCCAGGATACCTTTTTACTGTCTTTGTAGGGAAAAGAAGCAGGTTTCTGAATTATAATCTTCAGCCTTCCCCGCACCCTAACTTTCGTGTTTCGCGAGATGATGATTCTCGGGTAATTGACTCTAAGCTTCATCAATTCTTCCTCGGTCACACATACATTCCTTTCCTCTACTCCTTTTTCATAAAACTCCAGCTCTTTTTGGTCCATAAGGCTTTGCACCAAGATTCTAAACTAGGCACATTCTTGAATCTCGTGCCTTTTTATTTTATGGAGTTCGCAGTAGTTCTTTATATGCCTCTAGTTTTCCGCAGGATCTAAATCTGTTAATCCTCTTTTCACCATTTCCTCCCAGACTACTCTCAATGGGGTTTTCACCTCCGTGACGTCCTTCTTGATTTTTCTCACCACCTCCTCACCAATCGTGTTTACCCCTCTATCCTCATGATTGGGTAGTGGGTTCCCCTTTTTTATCAGATCTCGAGTGTTATGACCTCCATCTTTATTAGCATCTCGACTACTTTTTTGAAAGGCGAGGCAGTTCTCTATCGAATGCCCCACTACCCGTGCATGGTAATCGCAGTGAGCGTTAGAGTCGTACCACTTAGGGTATGGAGGTTGCAATGGTTGCAAATAGAATAGGGACACGATATGCTCGTTGAACAAAATCTGGTATAGCTCCTTGTACATTATTGGAATTGGCGTGAATTGAATTTTTTTGGTATTCGGTCTGGTTTTCGATTCTGTCTTACCGGACCTTGTTGTCCAGAGGTGACTGCCTTTGGCCCATTAACCGTGATCGCCTTGTGTGTACTCACATTATTTACTTCATCGTCTTTCTTCTTAGGAGCGGCCCTCCTAGTGCTTTCTCCTGCCTCGATCTTGACGTCCCTTATGGCATGTTCAATCATCTCTCCCGCCATTACTATGTCAGTAAAGCTTTTAATCTTACTCCCTATCATATGAATTATGAAAGGGGCATTCAGGGTGTTAATGAAGAGCATGGTAGTCTCTTTTTCTAAGAGGGGTGGTTGGACCTGCATGGCGACCTCCCTCCACCTCTACGTGTATTATCTGAAACTTTCATTTTGTTTTTTTCCATGCTTTGCAAAGTAATTCTATCTGGTGCCATGTCCGTAACGTGGCTGTAATGCTTCAGAAATGCTTGAGCCAAATTTCTCCAAGAACTAATGTTGGCCCGACTAAGCTGGTTATACCATCTAGCAGCTTCACCCACTAAACTTTCTTGGAAATAGTGGATTAAGAGTTGATCATTGCTCACATAGCCAGCCATTCACCTGTAGAACATGGTGATGTGGGCCTCTGGGTAGCTAGTCCCACTGTATTTTTCAAATTCAGGCATTTTAAACTTATGAGGCACCACCAAATCTGGAACCAGACTTAAATCTTTTGCGCCAATCCCATGATGATGATCGATACTTTCTAGCGCCTTGAATTTTTCTTCCAGCCATTTGCAACGATCCTCTAACTGCCTTGAGGATTCTTCTCTCGACCCTATTTTCTCTACCATATCTAAATCGGGTACAATAGGATTGGCCAGGTTATCTCCTAGTTGGGATCCGGAGCCTGCGTGGAAGCTCATGGGAGGTCTAGCGTCGTCCTGCCCTTGTTGAGGCCTGATCGTAACTGGTGGCCTTAGGATATACTCCTCAGGCCTTGTTCTTGCGTGTGGCGGGGTCAAACCTGGGGGATGCCTTCACTACTTTCCTCAACTGGAGGCATAGGACCTTTCCCCTTATCCATTGCCCCGTTCATCATTTGGGCCATCATATTCCTCTGGGCCTCCAACATTTGGTCCCTCATTTCCTGCTGGAGTTTTAACATTTGCTCTTGCATTTGTTCCTGCATTTCTTTCTGGAATTGTTCAAACCTTTGATCCATTTTCCTATTTTAGCGCTTGTTCCGTAGTGATGTTCCGCTTCCAGATTTTCTCCTTTCACTTTTTTTCTCTCTCTCTCTCTCTGATAATTTTAACTAATTAGGCGTTAAAATTAGGCCCATTTTTATAAACTTAAATGCATGTAATATGATGCAATACAAATGTATGAATGCAAGAAGAAGACATCGATTCTGATCAACTTCATTTTAGAAAACTTTATTAGAAGGCAAAACCCTTTACATAAAGCAGATTACAAATATGCTTTCGCCCTAAGGCCTAAGGTTTCAAAGAGATTAGCTCTTGATTATAACCTGGCGGTAGCTCATATCTCACGCTCAATATGTCAGCTTCTGCAGCCAAAGTCTGTAGGCGATTAGCTACCTCTCGAATCTAGATTATCGCTTCACCCATGAGGTAATCTCGGCTTCTAACTTGCTCGCAAGAATGGCGAAGCTTCTCCTCCCAACGCCTTTCTCTTGTTTCCAGAAGCTCAATCCAGAGCTCACTACTGTGTAATGCTGATTCTAGCTTTTCAACCTTACCCTTCATTTCCTTGATTCTATTCAGACTTGATTTCAGTTTACTTTTCGAGTCTTGACTTCGATAGTGGTGCAGAGACCGCCCAAGCTCAACTATTCTAGCTTTTAGTCCCTTTTTCTCCTTTTGGTTTTCTATCATGCCTTTTCTAAGGCATCTTTTTGCGTTTGCATTTCTTGAAACTTTTTCTCCCAATTGCTAACTCTGGCTTTTTCCTATCGGATCTCTTGTCGCCACTACTCCAAAGTTTTCCCTAATCCAGTGTTTTTATCGTCAGACGCATCTTCTTGTATTTCGTCTTCAAGCTATCTCGGTCTTCCTCTACCTTCCATTTTTCTTTTCTAAGTTTCTCAACCTCCGATTTTTGACTGTCCACCTCTAATTGGAGGAGCATCTTTTCTTCTTCTAGCTTTTCTATCCTTTTTCCAAGCTCTGAACTCATCCGTTCAAAATCTTGTTTCACAATCTCTAATTCTGACGGGACCACTCGCAGACATTCCTCTCTCGATCGGGCGCCCTCTGGATTTGGCTTGGGGATGTTATCATTGATCCTCTTAGCCCTCCATTCACTGTATTCGGGGTCATCATCAGGCCTGCGGATAATCTTCTCATTTTATGAATTTGATTCCAGGCAATAGAGATCTCTTTAACATTTTTCTTATAGCTCCCCCTTCGTATGAGAACTCGCATTGAGCTAGCCCCTATGTCGTTGGTACAAACTGTCTTGAACTATACTGTCTTAAGACTAGCAAAGGGGCATATGCAGTGGCACCCCAAATTCCCAGCAGAGGAACCCAGTCAAAGCTTCCACAATGATAAACGACCTTATCGAGAATCATCCAAGGAGCCTTTCACTCGATGTCATCTTCTTGAAGGTTTTGAACGAGCGCCATCCAGTTTTCTTTGGACACATCTTCTCTCCGAGGCGTAGCTACTATCTCTTTCAACTGGAAGCAATTCTCTGACAAAAATTGATAAGACACTTTCTCCACCTTCCAGAAGTGACTATAGAACCAGGCCAATAACAACTGCGCACATTCGATAAATCTGCCTTCACCTATTCTCTGACATGCATTCAAGGATTTGAACGTTTCAGCCAAGATAGCGGGAACAGGTGTGACCCCTTTGTCTAATCGACTGAATAGATTAATACCTGCTTCGTCAATGTGTCTTAGAGCTTTTGGTAAGATCACCAAACCGTAAATACACAAGGCCAAGACACCAATCTTTTTCTTTGCATCAGGATGCGTTAGGATCAGGTCCCTCAAATATATCCAAGGTATGCATTTACCCCTACCTTTCTTCTGCATTCTAGCTGAGACCCATTGTTCGCTCATTCCCGTGATATTCATCAATTTCCTCACAAAAGTCAGGCTATTAACTACTTTGGAATAAGCTTTATCAACTTGAATTCTCGGACAACGTAGTAAGGTCGTGTATTCCTCTACCGTGGGAACCAAATTTACTTTTTCAAATGAGAAACAACTATAAGCAGCATTCCAGAACTGAGTCATTGCTCGGAATAGGTGCTTATCTATTTTGACATCAAGCAGGTATAGTAGATCACCGTAGGTACTATAGAACAACTGCTTTGCCTCGTCATCCCACTAGGTCCATATTTCTTTCAACTCCTGGAGTTCATTCTGCGTGACACTGATATTGGTGAAATCCCGTAATTCTGACACATATCCCTCAGCTAAGCTGTCCCCTATTTCTAATTGGCTTTGCTCTGACCATGTGTAGATGGCTGTATTATCCTCCGCTTTATCAAGGAATTCACTTTCCATAACCAGCTTTCTAACTTAGAAACTGACCGTGAATCAATGCCTCTTAAAAATAGAAATGACATGCAGAGGAAATAAAACATCATCAATTAGTACCACAGAATAAGATATAAAGCATGTAAAATACACAACCGGCTATATGTGTAACTACTAAGGTTTGGCATAGTTCAGCTAGGGGTAGGTTCTTAGGCTCTTTACATGTGGTTGAGTTCTAAAGTTTGAGGTACCCGAACCAGCAAATTCCTCGATCCTCACCCATTATAGGCTCATACGAACTAAGTTCGGTTCAGGGGAATACATTTTCCTATGGCCATGCGGAAGTGAAAACTTCACGAAGACATAGGTATGGATGTATCCCAAAAGCAGTCCACTAGCCCATGCGGAGGTGAAAACCTCACGAAGGCATAGCTTCTCGCTTCCACTTAAAGGTGTGACCACAACGGTCATGTAATGCAATGCCAAAGTATTTACGGGACCCAATATTGAAAGTGCATTAAAAAAGCATGATTTTTCGAAACCATTTTCCAATTTTAATCAAAAGGACAAAAATCAATCAATCTATGGCCTGACCCTCGAGTTTCCCAGTGGAGTTGCCAAGCTATCGTAACCATTTTTTAATAAAACAGAAAACGACGTGATCGACTCGGGTTTTGAAAATGAAAAAGAAGGGAGTCGCCACCAATCTTTTTTGATGAGGTGTGATCAGGTCACCTCGTAAAATAGTTGTTTTTAATAAATAGTTTGATTTATCAAAACAACAATTTTGGTCTACGAAACCCAAAAAACGAGTTTGGGAGTCGGTTACGCACGAAGAAGGGTTAGCACCCCCGATACGTGTAACATCCTAAATGTGGGCCTGTGCATTTATGTGTAATGTTATGGTTAATATGTTAATTTGAGGTTCAGTTGGGCTCAAAGAATTGGGTCAAAATTTTGGCAGCCAAGGTGAGCTAAGGGGGGACAGCACAAGGCTATAATTTAAGGATTATTTTTGTTTAATTAATGAGGATAATAAGCTAATAAAATAAAGGGAGAGTTGGTACAAATGTGGCCTCTTATAGATGAGTGTTTTGATAGGGATAAGGGATAGAATGATAGAGGAGAAAAGATAGGAGTTATCTTCTAAGTACAGAGTAGGCCGAAATTCTATCTCCTAGAGGGGGTGCTGAATTTTCCCCATTAATTGTTAATTATTGGCTATTAGGAAGGGCACTTTCGGGATTTGTAGGTAAGTGTCAAATTTCCTATAAATAGGATAGTAGCTCTTCAAATCCGACATTGGAACCCTATTCTTTTATCTCATTCTCTGTGTCGAATTTCGTAGCCTCTCCCTCTCCAATATTCTTCTCTTCAATTTCTTCAAAAGCTGAAACCTTTTCTCCATTCTTTTTCCCCTTGAGCCGATTTCTCTAAAAAAAAGTCGAAAACTCCATAGTTTTTCTTTATTCATCCTATTTGTAAGTTTTATTCTTCTGGCATTTAAATCTATTCCTCTGGCATAGCTGAATCTTCAAGCCTTTCTTTGTTTTCTTTTCACTTTCCTTTTAAGCCGAAACCACATCAGTTCATCTTTTTCAGGATTTTTCATAAAAATCAAAATCGTGAGATTTAGTCTCTTGAAGTTGCCGAATCTTCTTTAATGGAGTCTGTTTGTGCCAAAATCTGAAGGAAACAATAGGTAAGTATTGATTTCAGGATTTCATTGTTCTTTCGGCTTTTCAAAGTCCTTAGCCGAATGGCTATTAGAAACTAATCTCTTATTTCACACTTCTTTTCGGTATTTCGGGATTTGAAGAAGGAGGCCAATCACATAGATCTCTAAGTTATAGGATCATGTTACTTTTGGGATTTCAAGGTAAGAGGATTTGTTTATTTATATCTATAAAATCGGGTAGAATACTAACCATGGCCGAATATAGGAGAGGTCAATTTTCGTAATTTTTTTAGCTATTAAACAAAGCTATAGATTGAGGATAATAGATCCGGATAGCAAGGATATCGACTAAGGATAGTAGATTTCGCGATATCAGGTGTGTAATACTTCCCCACCATTTAGATCTGTCTATTAAATACATGTTTATAAGTATTATATGTTGTGATAAATGCCGAAATCCCGGCATAAAGATGGAAGCCCAAAGAGGGTAAAAGCGAATCACCAGGTCAGTGAATATTCTGATGATATGTTATAAGTGTATTGATTTTTGTGATTGCATGGGGTGGGATTGATGACAGGAGGAAGTTATACGTTATATGTGTAGCGATTTTTACCGTGATCTGATGTAGCGGCTAATGTCGTGAACTGTTATACGGGCTTCGGCCATTATATGTTATAAGGGCTTCGGCCATCATATACGGATGAGCAGCATGACTGCCATCATGGTGTGTAGTAGTGTGGGTCGATTGTAGAAATCCCCAATGGTGTGAACGGTTGGTACGGGGGTGTGTAGCGGATGGAAACCTAAGCAAATATGTTGGGCTTGCATATTAATTTTTATTATGTATATTAAACTGTTTATTCTATTTTATGGGGTTAAGGCCCAAATCTAATGGTGCATGAGGGTTGCACACTGAGTCTCGCGACTCAACCTATTAGATTAACATTTCAGGTAACTCATAGTGCATCGGACCTGGTGGAGAGGAGCGCAAAGTGGCCATGCAAAAGAATATGTGGATCCGTGGAAAGTCTCAACTAAATAGTTTATAAGATGTTTTATTTTATGGACTTTAAACCCTGTTGTAATAAGGCCATGGGCCACTAGCTTATGCTTTGGTTTTATTATGGGCTTGCTTTGTTTTTTTATATTTACTTCGTTTAAACTAAGGTTTTTTTTTCTCTTTAAGTTTTGGGCTTTCAATTGTAAAGACCTATTTTATTTTATTTGGGTTTTCTAATAAACTGAATTGTTTTATAAAATTTTTTTCTTAGTGACATACTAGATTCGATCGTGGTGTTTGGGCCGGGTTTGGGGTGTTACAAATTGGTATCAGAGCCCATTCAAAACTCAGCTCTGGGGGTTTTTGGGCTCAGAAATGTTTTTTTAAAATGGGCTTTTGAAAGATAGAAGTTTTAAGTAAAGGTTTGTTAGCTCAGCATGGCATCTGCGTCTCCAGCCCAAGTCTGCCAGGTAAGTATTCTAAACTCCTTGTGTGATATATATATGTATGTGGGCTTAATGGGCTTTATGGGATATAGATTATTTAGATTAGAATCTGATGGACTCTAGGTTTAGCTAAAACAACTCCTAAAATCTCATAAGACTTAACTTCACTAAACAAATCCGTGAACGAGCCGCAAGACTAGGGTGTGGTGACAGGCATACGCATGTCTAGGATTGGATCCAGGGGGAGCTTGGTTTTTAAGCAGTCCTAGTGACTCACCTCCTCTTCTCGGGAATCCTACCTGGTGCGTAGTGACTGTTCATCTTAACCATGAGGACTTGTAATCGAGCCAAAGTTCTCAACTAAGACCCGAAAGGGGCCGAACACTGTTTTGCAAAATCATTAATAAACCCCTTATTTTGAAAAAAATTACTAAATTGCCCCCTGAATTGTGAAAATTTCCAAAATAGTTTTGATTTAAATTTGCAAAATTACAAAAATGCCCTTGGTTTAAAAAAATACCAAAACACCCCCAGATTGAAAATTTTCAGAACACCCTTGACTTAAAAAAATTACCAAAATGCCCTTGATTTGAAAATTTTTAAAATGTCCTTGATTTGGAAATTATTAAAATTTATGAAAATTACCCAAATACCCCTGGATTGAAAAATTATCGAAATACCTCTGGCTTGAAAACTTACCAAAATACCCTTATTTTGAAAAATCACCAAGATACCTTATTTTGGAGAATTACAAAAATACCCTTGTAGGATAAAATTATGAAAATACCCTTAGGTAGTGAAATGACAAAAATGCCACTAGGTGATGAACGTAAGTTTGTGAATGCTCTCGGTATGCTGAGTGTGAATGTATGTGATTCTCTGAACTAGGAGTAGTAGACTTGAGATTGAACCTTCAGATATAATTCTGAATTCGAAAGAACCACTATTGAATTAATAACTCATAAAATTTCTAAACAGATAAATGCAAATCGGTAGTATGAGTACAAGGGGACGAAGACGCTCCAAAAGCGAATAATGGTACATACTCTACCATAGTATACTAAGTGTTTATTTTGGCTTTAGAATTAGAGTGTGCAGCGAAAGCATAGTGATGAGACTTGGGTAGTACGATTACTAGTTAGTCAGAAATTTTGAGGGCGAAATTTCTTTAAGGAGGGTAGAATTGTAACATCTTAAATGTGGGCCTGTGCATTTATGTGTAATGTTATGTTTAATATGTTAATTTGAGGTTCATTGGGCCCAAAAATTGGGTCAAAATTTAGGCGACCAAGGTGAGCTAAGGGGGACAAGACAAGGCTATAATTTAAGGATTATTTTGTTTAATTAATGAGGATAACAAGTGATAAAATAAAGGGAGAGTTGGTGCAAATGTGGCCTCTTATGGATGAGTGTTTTGATAGGGATAAGGGATAGAAGGATAGAGGAGAAAAGATAGGAGTTATCTTACGAGTACAGAGTTGGCGAAATTTCATCTCCGGAAGGGTGCGAAATTCCCTATAAATAGGGGTACCTCTTCAATTAGGCATTTTGAACCCCATTCTCTTCTTTCATCTTACGTGCCAAAATTCTCAGTTCTTCTTGGTAATCTCTTTTCTTTTGATTTCTTCTGAAAGTCGAAGCCCCTAAGTATTCTTTCTCTCCACTTTCTTTTCACTTTCCTTCTAAGCCGAAACACTTCACTCAGTTTTTCTAAAAGTCGAAAATACATAAGTTCATCTTTTTCGGGATTTTCATAAAAGTCGAAATCACTAGATCTCATCTCCTGTGGTTTTGAATCCTCTTTAATGTAGTGTGCTTGTGCCAGAATCTAAAGGAAATAATAGGTAAGTGTTGATTTTGGGATTTCAATGTTCTTTCGGCTTTTCAAAGTCCTTAGTCGAATGGCTATTAGAAACTAATCTCTTATTTCACACTTCTTTTCGGCATTTCAGGATTTGAAGAAGGAGGCCAATCGCATAGATCTCTAAGTTATAGAATCGTGTTACTTTTAGGATTTCAAGGTAAGAGGATTTGTTTATTTATGTATATATAATCGGGTAGAATACTAACCATGGCCGAATATAGGAGAGGGCATATTTTCACAGTTTTTCAACTTTTAAGCAAAGTTATAGATTAAGGATAATAGATCCGGATATCAAGGACATCGACTAAGAATATTGGATTTCACGATATCATGTGTGTAACACTTCCCCACCTTCTAGATCTGATTAATAATAAATGTATATATATGTATATGTGTTCACAAGATTTATATGTTACATTAAAAGTCGAAATCTTGGATTTAAACGACGGACCCTCAGGTTAGTAAATAATCAGACTATATGTTACAAGTAAACTGTTGTACATGTTCTAAATTATTGTGCATATTGCATGGGTTGGGTGATGAAAGGAGAAAGTTATATGTACATGTATATGAGTAACGATTTTTACCGTGAACTATTGTAGCGGCTAATCTTAGTGAAGCTATTATCTGAGCTTGGCCATTATATGTTACAAGGGCTTGAGCCAATATATGTTGATGAGCAGCATGACTACCATCTTGGAAAGTAGTGGTGTGGGTTGATTGTAGAAATCCCCAATGGTGTGTTGGTTGGTATGGGGGCGTGTAGCGGATGGAAACCTAGGCAATTGGGTTGGGTTTTGCATATTATATGTTTCTATGTGAATGAAATTATTATTATGTTTAATGAGGCCCAAGTCTAGTGGTGCATGAGGGTTGCACACCGAGTCTCGCGACTCACCCCTTTAAACTAACCTTCGGTGACGATTAGTGCATCGGGCCGGGAGGAGTGAAGCATAAGGTGGCTATGCAAAAGAAAGTGAATCCGTGACAAGTTCCCCATATTTTTTTTTAAAGTACTTTATATGATGGATTTAAACTACATTGTAATAAGGCCATGGGCCATTTGTTTACATTTTAGATTTAATATGGGCCTTTAGTATTTTTCTCGTTTTAATTTCTTTCAAGGATATGTAATTAAGTTTTGGGCTTTCGATTAATAAGGCACATTTTATGTAATTCTTATTTGGGCTTTCTGACAACACAATTGGTTTTACAACAATTTTCTTAGTGACATACCAGATCCGGTTGTAGTGTTTGGGCCGAGTTTGGGGTGTTACAAATTGGTATCAGAGCATTTATGTGTAATGTTATGTTTAATATGTTAATTTGAGGTTCAGTTGGGCCCAAAGAATTGGGTCAAAATTTTGGCAGCCAAGGTGAGCTAAGGGGGGACAGCACAAGGTTATAATTTAAGGATTATTTTTGTTTAATTAATGAGGATAATAAGCTGATAAAATAAAGGGAGAGTTGGTGCAAATGTGGCCTCTTATGGATGAGTGTTTTGATAGGGATAAGGGATAGAAGGATAGCAGAGAAAAGATAGAAGTTATCTTCTAAGTACAGAGTTAGTCGAAATTTCATCTCCTAGAGGGGGTACCGAATTTTCCCCATTAATTTTTAATTATTGGCTATTAGAAAGGGCACTTTCGGGATTTGTAGGTAAGTGTCAAATTTCCCTATAAATAGGATAGTAGCTCTTCAAATCCGGCATTGGAACCCTATTCTTTTCTCTCATTCTCTATGCCGAATTTCGTAGCCTCTCCCTCTCCAATATTCTTCTCTTCAATTTCTTCAAAAGCTGAAACATTTTCTCCATTCTTTTTCCCCTTGAGCCGATTTCTCTAAAAAAAGCGAAATTTCCATAGTTTTTCTTTATTCATCCTATTTGTAAGTTTTATTCTTCCGACATTTAAATCTATTTCTCTGGCATAGCCAAATCTTCAAGCCTTTCTTTGTTTTCTTTTCACTTTCCTTTTAAGTCAAAACCACATCAGTTCATCTTTTTCGGGATTTTTCATAAAAGTCGAAATCATGAGATTTAGTCTCCTGAAGTTGCCGAATCTTCTTTAATGGAGTCTGCTTGTGCCAAAATCTGAAGGAAACAATAGGTAAGTATTGATTTCGGGATTTCATTGTTCTTTCAGCTTTTCAAAGTCCTTAGCCGAATGGCTATTAGAAACTAATCTCTTATTTCAAACTTCTTTTCGGCATTTTGGGATTTGAAGAATGAGGCCAATCGCATAGATCTCTAAGTTATAGAATCGTGTTACTTTTGGGATTTCAAGGTAAGAGGATTTGTTTATTTATATCTATAAAATCGAGTAGAATACTAACCATGGCCGAATAAAGGATAGGTCAATTTTCGCAATTTTTTCGGCTTTTAAGCAAAGCTATAGATTGAGGATAATAGATCCGGATAGCAAGGACATCGACTAGGGATAGTGGATTTCGTGATATCAGGTGTGTAATACTTCTCCACCATTTAGATCTGTCTGTTAAATACATGTTTATAAGTATTATATGTTGTTATAAATGCCGAAATCCCGGCATAAAGATGGAAGCCCAAAGAGGGTAAAAGCGAATCACCAGGTCAGTGAATATTCTGATGATATGTTATAAGTGTATTGATTTTTGTGATTGCATGGGGTGGGATTGATGACAGGAGGAAGTTATACATTATATGTGTAGCGGTTTTTACTGTGATCTGATGTAGCGGCTAATGCCGTGAACTGTTATACGGGCTCCGGCCATTATATGTTATAAGGGCTTCGGCCATCATATACGGATGAGCAGCATGACTACCATCATGGTGTGTAGCGGTGTGTGTCGATTGTAGAAATCCCCAATGGTGTGAACGGTTGGTACGGGGGTGTATAGCGGATGGAAACCTAAGCAAATGGGTTGGGCTTACATATTAATTTTTATTATATATATTAAACTGTTTATTCTATTTTATGAGGTTAAGACCCAAATCTAATGGTGCATGAGGGTTGCACACTGAGTCTCGCGACTCAACCTATTAAATTAACATTTCAGGTAACTCATAGTGCATCGGACCGGGCTAGAGAGGAGCGCAAGGTGGCCATGCAAAAGAATATGTGGATCCAGTTAAAAGTCTCAACTAAATAGTTTATAAGATGTTTTATTTTATGGACTTTAAACCCCGTTGTAATAAGGCCATGGGCCACTAGTTTATGTTTTGGTTTTATTATGGGCTTGCTTTGTTTTTTTATATTTACTTCGTTTAAACTAAGGTTTTTTTTTTCTCTTTAAGTTTTGGGCTTTCAATTGTAAAGACCTATTTTATTTTATTTGGGTTTTCTAATAAACTGAATTGTTTTATAAAATTTTTTTTCTTAGTGACATACCAGATCCGGTCGTGGTGTTTGGGCGGGTTTGGGGTGTTACAATACACCAAAATTGGTACCAAATTGATTGATCGATGTCCTAATGTTGAAAACTTAGAAATGATTCGAAAATAGATACTTTTATTTTCAAAACTTGAAGGGATCGGATGGGACGCTAAGACTCTCTTATTTTCGAAGAGATAAAGCATTATGTCCAATAAGTTAGGGCGCAATACTTTAGACTTCCGAAACTAAGCTCGCCTTTTAAAACTTAGTTTTATATTTGAAGAGGATCTCCCGTCATTTGTCCAACGAGAAAGCGAAACCGATGAAGTTAGGGCTTGATTTCTCGAGAATCCAAATTAGGAATATTGCCTCTATTTTAGAAGAAAGAAAAGAAACTTATCTCAAAATATCTAGATGTCGAGTCCAATAAGTTAGGGCGCGAAATTTCGAATTCCCGAGATTAAGTGTTTTGTTTAAAATTTGAATTGCGATTTTAAAAGGGACATCCCGTTGTTTAGCTTAAACGAGAAAAATCGGAACCCAATAAGTTAGGGCTTGATTCTCTCGAATCGCTAATACGGAATATTGGTCGTTATAAAAATTGAGATGTCGGGAAGGATTAGTGAGACGAATGAGGAGAATATTGACAATAACAAATAATGAATAATAATAATGGTGGGAATATATATAAAATAGGTAAAATATATCCATATTGAGAAATAATATAATGATAGTAGTAATATGGGATATATTTATATATATATATATATGAAAAGGTAATATACATAAAATAAGTGAGATATTTACATATATATGAAAAATAGTATAATATTAATAGCAATAATGAAATGATGAAATAGATAATAATAACGAAAACAACAAGCAATAAATAGAATATTATCGATAGCAATAGTAGTAATATAATAGTAATAATATAGTAATATAATATATATATATATATATATATATACACATATATAAAAATGATAATATAATATTAGAAATAGTGTAATACCAACAATAATATAATAGGTAATAAAAATATGATAATAATATTAGTAATAAAATAACAAACAATAGTACAATAAAGAAAAGGACAAAATGATTGCAAGATCAAATAAAATTATGAAATAATATAGCAAATGGGCCAAATTGAACTTAAAAGCAGAATAGAAGGGTCAATTTTGATAAAATGGGTATTATAAATCAAACAAGCTTTGGGGTCAATTTGAAGCAAGAATAAAAGAAAAGGACCAATTTGCAGCGGAGGAAGCAGGGGACCACGACACAATAAATCCTTTTGGCCAAAACACATATAAATGAGGAGACCAAATTGAAAACCGTGCAAAATTTCAGGGCCAATGTGCGAATACTGAAAACTTAATTTGAAAAAAATTGAAAATGCGGAAGGGCTGATTGCGCAATTTCCCCTCTGGTTAAAAAACACGCGGATCCTACCTGGAGCGGGTCAGGTTCGGGTCGGACCAGGTGAAACGACGTCGTTTTGACGTTAGGGCCAGCCCCAAAACGACGTCGTTTTTTTGGGGCTATATAAGGCCAAAATTGCTAAAAAAAAATCATTTCTGCTTGGTTTAAAAAAAAAAATTTGATTTTCTCTCTTCTGCTCTCTGCAGGTCCGAAGGGGGAAGGGATTTTCGGCGAGCTCTGGTCCGGCGTTCGGCTGACACGCTGCTGTTCTGTTCAATCAACGCGCATTGTGGCCGAAAAAGGTAAAGTTTCGTTTTTTTATATCTTTTAGACTAATGTTTATACGTATATATATATATATATATATATATTTTATGTATTCCAAAAAAGAAAAAGAAAACGGAAAGTTTCGAAAATACAAAAAAGATTACCTTTTTTGGCCTCTGTTTTTCTAGTGGTTTTTAATACTTTTCTCTGCACTTTAGTGTTTGGATCTCTATTTGAAATTTTCCGAATCTGTTTCTATTTTCTTTGAATCGGTTTCTATTTTGTTGAATCTGTTTTTTTAAATCTCTGTTTTCTTATTGATCAAAAAAAAAAGGAACCCCCTTACAAAGATTTTGAATCGGCTTTTTTAGCCAAATTTTTTTACAACTTACTGCTTTCTGTCCTTTCCTGTTTATTGCTTGTAGGGCCAGAGGCGGTGGAAGGGCAGTGGACGGAACTACTGTTCTGACAATGGCGGTGGATGGGACACGAACGGACAGGGGTCAGAAGGCTGCGGCACTAGGTTCCTTAGGGTTCCAGGAACCCTAAGTTAGCTTTTGGGCCATCGGGCCAACGGGAATTGGGTGTAAATGGGTTAAGGGATTGGGCCTATTGGGTTTGGGTTAGTTTTGAATTGGGTCCTGTAATTGGGTTTGGTTTGTTTGGTTTTGTAATTGTAGTGGGCTAGTGGGTTTAATTTTGGTGTTATTGGGTTAGGGTTTGTTTTGTTTAGTTGGGCTTGTTAGCCCGGGCAAAATTGGGCTATGACAATGGTAACTCACACCCAACCGCTTGATTGTATCAATTAAACGCAATTTGTAGAGTAACTCATCATCCATCACTACCTTAATCATCCTCCTTACTTCTTCTTTCAGTTCTTCATGCTGTAGTTTAGTTTTAGCATCAACGCTCTGCAAATTTGTAGAATTAAACTGAACAATTTTAGACATGAAGCATATATGTATTTACTCATGTGCAAACACTTGTGTATATGTGATTTAAGCTAAACAATATATTAGACATGACATGATTAACGACTGATTAGACACCAAAAATACAAATGCACTAAAGGTAAGTGAATTATTATAAGATATTTACACATATGTATCTAAAACTCTTTACCGTTGATGGAGATGAAAGGAAAATATCCCCCCAAACGTTTGAATGAAAACGTTTCTGGTTGGACATGGATCCATGAGTTGATGGAGGAAGCTTCGATGAAGACATTTCGTTAGATAGTGATTATGTATGTTGGAAACACTACGAAATGAGATGAATTGGTGTGAGACAAAGAGCTCCTATGTTGAAGTATTTATAGTACTTTCTCAGCATGTGAAAATCCTATATTTACCTATGCATCTTGAAATTGAACAGCAGGGTTCGATAAAAATCATTTCGCATAATGCCTTATTAATTAATTTTTTAAATTCCAAAACATAGAAAGTTATTAAAATTATTTAAAAATTGTAAAAATAAAAAATATATTATAATTTTTTGAAAATTAAAAATATTAAAATAAATTAATTGTTGATTTGACATTCACATGTATATTCGTGTTAGCAAAGTTGACGTTTATTAACTTTTTCATCTATTTTAGGGTGATTTGACAGAAAAATGTAAGTTCGAGGGTTAAAAAGGGGCAAAAAATTAAATGAATGACTAAAAAGACTTTTTTTTTTTGTAATGTTGGAGGGCTAAATAAGTCATTATACCAAATTAATTCAATCAATTAAAAATATAACTAAACTATAAACAAAACAACTTTTATATGAAATAAATAATTTGCATTCAAGTTTTAAGTTGACATTAACATTGTTGCTAGTGTAGAAGGATGTGGGTTCTAGCTAGCTGAAACAAGTTATTTTCCTTTTTTAGGGTTAGTAAGAAATTATGGGTAGTTCTAAGCATTGTACCAAAATTTAAATTAAATTATAAATAACAAATGTTAAAATATTAAATATCTATATACTCATTGTATGACCCAATTTTTGACCCCAACCTAAGCCCACTAAACCCAAACAATTAAACCTAACTACCCAAGCCCAAATTAATCCTAGCCCACTACCCAAATCACAATAGAAAACAAAAAGAAACCCTAGCCCTTGTTTCTCGCTAGCGTCGCCAGCAGCCACACCCACTCGGCCACGTCGCCCCACCCTCCGCGTCGTGCGCCACGCCACCTTCTCCACGCACGCTACCACGTCCCTGCAAACACGGGAGCAAGGCAACAACAAAGAATAACAGAAACACAGCAAGGAAAAGATGGTGTTTTGATTTTTTAGGATTTTCGGCTATAAATACTGAAACAAAATCTGTAAATGGGAGGAGTTTTTTTTTTAAACAATTTTACACAAGAAATATACAAAGCAGTTTTTACGAATCAATACCAAAGAATAAAAAAAGGTTTCTTTTTTAACTTTTTTATTTCGAATCAGGTTTTTTTCCCCTTTCATTTTCTTCTTTTATTTTAGTTTTTCAAAATACGAAAGTATTAAAATACAAAAAAAAAAAAAGAAAAAGAGAAATTTTTACCTATTTTTTGGGGTACCGGCCACCGGGCGCAGTGGCCGGCCGGTGACGGAGGTTGGCCGGACCTATGGCCGGAAATCGCCTAAGGGGGAGAGGGGGGAGAGTTTTTTTTCCCATTTGTTTCTACTGAAATGAAAAAATGAAGATTTTTTTTTAAAAAATTAGCTTTTATACTACACATGAAATGGCGCCGTTTTGAGCATTGGGTTTAGAGGCCAAAACGACGTCCTTTTGGGCCTCTGACCTGCGACCCGACCCGCTCCAGCAAAAGGATCCGCGCTTTTTTTAAGAAGGGACTAATTTCGCATTTAGCCCCTCCGCTTTTCCCTATTTTTTCAAATAGATTTTTTTCTTTTTGATTTTGCCCGTAACTTTTTTCCTCTTTTCAATTTAGCCCACTTTCAAACGCACCATTTCAGGGGAGGGGTTAATTTCTGTTTTGGACCCTCCAGGTTGTACGCGCATAATAATTTCGCCCTTTTCCTTTTTTTATTTTAAATTTGGCCCAAATCTTCCGATTTTGATGCAATTTAGTCATTTTTCGACTATTTTGCTATTTTACCGATAAAATTAATTATTTTTAAGTTTTTTATTTACCACTTTTTATATGTGTATTATTACTATAATTTTATTTCATTAATACTATTATTTTAATGTTATTACCACTATATTTTTCATTTTAATTATTTTCCTATTATTATTATATTCCTATGTATTATTACTATCACCACTATTACCATTATTTTATTTGCTTATGTTATCACAACTATTGTTGTTCTTATTATTTTACTACTATCATGATTATTTTATTATCGTATTATTATTTCTATAATTATATGTATTATTATTGTCATCTTTATTTTTATTAACAATGTTGGTATTACTATTTCCATTATTATTATTTTATATGTTTTACTCATTACTAGTATTATTATTATCATTGTTTCTTATATTTTTGTGACTATTTTGTTAGCATTCCTATTACTTTTATTATTATTTGTCATTTTCTTTAGTATTAATGCTATCGTTTATTTTGTTTTTTCTTTTACCACGTTTTTTCAAAACTCATAAAAAGGTTTTTTAAAACAAGGCAATGCTTCATGTTTTGGAAATTCAAGGAATCGTGCCCTAACGTGCTGAGTTTCGGTTTCTGTCTGACCAAATCATTGAACATCCTTTGAGACTATCCGTTTTTTTAAATTTAAAGCAAGGCAATATTTTGTGCTTGGAAGTTTTGAGAAATTGTGCCCTAACATGCTGGGTTTCAATTTTTAGCTCGTCCAAAGGACTAAATATCCTTTTAAAATTTTGATCGTGTTGTCTCAACTTTAAAAATAAGGCAATATTTCATGTTTGGAAATTTGAAGGATCGTGCCCTAACGTGCTGGGTTTCGGTTCTTTCATTTGGCCAAGTGATGAAATACCCTTCTTAAAATGACAATGCATGAATTTTGGAAATCATGAAATGATCTTGGTGTCAAAGGTTTGAAACATCGTATCCTAACAAATTGGATGTGATATTTCATCCTTTCGGAACAAGAGAATTTCGATATCCAATTCGAATTACTCAAACATTTTCCAAATGATCCATATTTTAAAATCTTTTCTAATTTTTATATTAAGGACATTAATCAATCAATACGGTACCAATTTCGGGCGTTGCGAGGGTGCTAATCCTTTCTCGTGCGTAACCGACTCTCGAACCCATTTCTTAAAATTCGTAGACCGAAATATTTTCTAAGTGGCCCAATCGCACTTCAAAAAAAGATTGGTGGCGACTCCGTTTTCTTTTTTAAAGTCGGCCCGTTTTCCAAACAAAAAAATGGCTTCGACACTCATCATTTAAATTAATTTTTAAGAAATGTTGTAAAAGTTAGGCATAATGACTTTTTTACCCTCCAACTTTACAAAAATGTCATTTTAGCCCTTTATTTAATTGTTTGCCTATTTTAGCCCTTGAACTTGATTTTTTTGTTAAATCAACCCAAAATAAATGGACAAGTTAACATTTGTTAACTTTATTGATATGACATACACGTGGATCATATCTCAACATTTAATTAATTTTGTAAAGTTTAAATAATATTTTAAAAGTTTTTATTATAAATTTTATACTTATCAAATAATTTCAGCGATTTTTAATTTTTTTCAAAAACTTTATAATTTTTTGAATTTTAAAATTAATTAAATGCTGATATGTCATTATGTGGCAATCCATGTGTATGCCACATCAACAAAGTTTAAAATGTTAACCTTTTCATCCATTTTGGGGTGATTTTAAAAAACGTAAGTTTAAGGCTTAAAATGATTTTTATAAAGTTGGAGGGCCAAATAAGTCATTTAAAATTTTGAATATATTTTTATAGATAATTCTAAAATTGATTTTTTAATTTATAATTATTTTTAAAGTGGTTTAAAACTGTTAAAAAATAATTAAATTTCTTTCAATTAAAAATGTAAAAACTTTAATATAATTTTAAAAATAATTTTAAATAATCAAAACATTTTAAAAGTTAAAACTATTTAAAATTTATTTTAACTTTGTCAATTTTTAAAATATTTTTAAGGTATAAAGATAAATTTAATCCTAAAGTTTATTCATTTTGTCCTTTTAGCTCTTATTTTTTCTTGGATCACTTTGGTTCCTCAACCTTTAAAATGTAAAATTGTTTTCCTTTGGATGGAAAAATTGATTAAATTGTTTAAATTTTAACGACATTTGCAACTTATGTGGCAATTTATATATACATCATTATAACATAGATAATTTTTTTCTAAAAAATTAAGAACTTTTATTTTTTAAATTTTTATAAATTATACGTGGACTACTATGCAGTGGTCATATTGATGTTACTAAAACTTTAACAATTCATTTAGTTTTTCTGTTCAAAAGAAAGCAAAATGACTAAAATTTAAAGGTAGAGGGCAAAAAGAATCCAAAAAAAAAAAGAAGAAGAAGAAAGGTCAATTTGACAAAATAGGTAAACATTAAGAGCAAAATTTATTATTATGCTCATTTTTACTTAAATATGTTTAAAATATTTTTTCAAATATGTTAAGGAAAAATATTTATATTTATAAATATGTTTTCAATAAAATATGCTTTTCAAAATTTTTAGAAGTAAAATATATATAAACTATTCAAAACCATATAAAAATAATTATCTTTAAATTTTAGCAATATTATAAATTACGTGAATAAAAATTTATTCTATAATTTTTAAAACTAATATTTTTTAAACTTCAATAATTAGATATTTTTTATTCATATACACAATCAATCTGGTACAGCAAATAAACAAATCTTACAAGGCGTAAGATTAATATTAATATGGATGGTTTAAAATGACGATATTTGATGCTCTAAATGAATATTTTGTGTATTGTAAAAATTATTTTTTAATTTAATACACTTTTATTAATTTAATTTTAAATAAAATAAAACCACATTTTAAAAGAAAAATGTCTAGAAGTTTTTATTTTTATTTTTACAATTTAAAATAGTTCTGCTTCATCTGATTTACAAAACTACTTTTTAATGAAATTCGCAAAGTTATTCTATAACTAATAAAGTTCAAAATAATTTTAAATTAGTGTTTTTTTTTTCGTTTTACAATCGTATATGTTATATATATTACAAATTATATATATATATATATATATATATATCATATATCATATTATATTATGTTATAAGGTCTAAGGCTCAAACTTGATGTGTAGAACTTATTTAATTGACATAAAGAATATCACACCCCCAAAATATAGGGAATTAATCGTAATGGATAAACAAAAAATATAAATAGAGCTAAATGGTCAAGTGTTTGTTGTCTTCCCTTAAAACCCAAGTTGCCATATATTTTCTGCAACATAGAGTAAAATCCCAACTAAAATATAGAGGGTTATAAGTAAACTCATAACTTTCAAGTACAATTGTATATCAATCAATTTCTGAGGACTATTCACGAATACAACAGTCTCGCAATCAAGCAAGGGTATATAAGACAACATATAAATACGACAACAATAAAACGTCATTAAATTTCAGATTTCAAATTAGATTTAGATAAATATCCTACCCCTGTAACGTTCCATATTTGGGAGTTCCCTCAAACTCCCACCATCCAAGGGCGGAGTCAAAACTACTTTTTAGGGGTTAAATAAAATTTTAATTTTTTATAGTTTATATATATATTTATAAATTTTAAATGATTAAATCGAATTTTTATAATTTTAGAGGGGCCAAAGTACAATTTTACATTTACTAATTTAAAATTTTTAAAAAATTTAAAGGGCCTAAATAGTAATTTTACATTTTAAGGGGGCCGAGGCCCCTGCCAGCCCCCCCTAGATTCGCCTTTACCACCACCATCACTCCAAATCTATGGATTTATCACATTCGATCGGTTTATAGTTTAAGTGCAGGTGCAATCTATCGATGTTTGTGGAAATGCAACCACTCGTAGATAATAACTGTCATTGGGATTGTAAATGCATAGTAAAAATGTTGCAGTTAGGATTTGCTATCACTGTGAGTACACTGGAAGACCGTCGCAGATGGAATCTACTATTGCTATGGGTACACACCAACATTTAATTGCAAATATATTGTCGGTTCTTCCTCCTATCATATCAACCCACCCATGCAGTGCATTACAATCAATTGCAAACAGTCAAACATTTCAATATTCTACCTCATAACAAGTCAGTAGCAATCATGAATATATTAATCATTCAATATATCAACAATTTAGGGCATACGATTTATTTCGTCAAACATTTATATACATAACACATAGATATTATTCATGAATCAAGCAGTCATCTGGGAACGACTAAAAACTATATAAATTTACCCAATCAAGGTTTCTAGCATGTCATTCCTAATTGGGGACCTAATTTCCTAATCTATTTCTCTAAATAGCATTCAAACCTATTTACGGACTGGTTTGAATGAAATATTAAAGTTCATGACAAAACTGTAAGTTTTAAACTTCAGGGGCCACACAATCATGTGACCGAACCGTGTTCGAAGCCCCAAGTCGTGTGTGGTTCGAACAGGTGAGCTTCAGGGGCGACATGACCATGTGGGATGGTCTTGTGTGGGGTCTCAGACGTGTGAAAGATGAAGGTGCAAGGGATTTCAGGGAGACATGGACGTGTGTGTGATCGTGTGATCCACACGGGCAGGCTACACGCCCATGTGGACGAGACAGATTCAAGTTTTACTTGGTTTCGTCGTAAAAGAACACACATCTGATTTTTTCGGGGTCTCGAGCGATGATCCTTCATTTAAACTTGATCCAATCACCTACAATGGGTCTTCCAATCAACCCGAAATGCTAAGATTAATGACAATGTTCAAGATTTATCATCTAAAATTAGGTATGAGAATAGTTACTATTCTTGACGCGATTGAAACGAAATTAACGACATTACGACGATTGGGAACAAAAATTGAATCAATTGAAACCTGATTTAATAATCTTGAGATTTCAACGAAATTTTTAGCAAAATCAAAGATTTTTTATTTTTATTTTGTAAAAAGGGGTTGAAGAGAAGATAGGGACGAAATAGAGAGGATTAGGGTTTCAATTTGTAGTTAAAATAGAATAGGAAGTCCTATAGGAAAGGATTTAATAGTTGGGATTTGGAAAAATTGAGGGGTTGTTTGGCAAATGGCTCATTTTGGCTAAAATTAAAAAAAAAAATAGTTTGGAGGAAACAACGTGGATAAAACTTAGGACAAGGTGGAAATTTAGGTAATGCTTTGGCCATTACGCTAATACCCATTTTATGGTTGAATTCCACCACATTTAATAAATAAGCTATTCTAAGTTTGTTCCTTAAAGTGCAGAAAAATAAAAAAGGCAAGGAAAACTGTGGGGTTTAAACCTTGATTTTATGAATTTCACACCAAGCTCTTAAAACCACTAATATTAAGATTTATTTCGTAATGAATTTAATAAATTTTTAACCTATACTTCCAATTAGAGGTGAGCATGGGCCGGGCCGGGCCGGGTTCGGGTCGGGCCCAACTAAAAATTTAGGCCCGTTCATTGGGCTCGGGCCGGGCCGAGCCCAAAAAATGGGCCTAAAAATTTGCCCAAGCCCGGCCCATATAAAAATACTAAAACCCATGCCCGGATCGGCCCGCCCGTATTAATTTTTTATATTATTTTATATAATTTTTAAAAATATATAATACATCAAAATATTAAAAAATCAAAATAAATATTTTTCAATAAATTGAAAATAAATTTTAAAAAATAAGTAGACTTAAATAACACTAAAATAGATGCAACTTAACAAGCAAATGCCTATAAAATAATAACAAAATTAATAAATATCTTTAAAATAATAACAAAATTAACAATAAAATAAGTTTTATATAATATCTAAACAATAACAACAAAATAATAGAAACATAATAGTAAAATAGTAGCAAAATAAAGAGAAAACAATAAGAAAATAATATTTAAAAATAATTTTTTTGCCTTTAATGATTTGGTAGGTAAGGCCCTGCCAAGAAATTGTTACGAGGCCGGCCCATTTTTAAACAGGCCTCATTTTTTGTCCAAGCCCATTTTTGGGCCTATATTTTACCCGAACCCCCCATTTTTCTAAGGGCCTTGGTAGTAGTAGGTGGCCCAAACCCATGCTCACTCTACTTCAATATGTGACAAAAACTACGTAAATATTAGGGATAATTGTAACACCCCTAACTAATTTAACCCAAGTCGAAGGTCGTATTCTACCAATACCAAGGGGAAATGATGAAAATTTCTTTCTGAAGAATGGGTGTTGGAATTGGTGGAACCTTCTAGGATGGAAAGATAGGCTGTTGTGAACTTCTCGGCTCCTCGTGGTGGTCCAAGCAACATTGCAAGGTATCTGGTTATTTGTGGAGAAATGAAAGGAATTTGTATTGACCCCATTTGATAGATTCAAAAAGATGAACCAGAATAGACTACTTTCACCTGCGGTTAGAATTGGAAAAGCTATTGAACAGATACAATCTAAAATGTTTGGAGCTCCGCAGTTCCTTCTTTGTCTAGAAAAACTCTAATCTTTATGAGCTATGGAAGTTAAAGAATCTCTCGGAGTATGGCGCTAGCTAGATTGAATGATCAATGCTTTTCTGAAGAATTGATGCTAAGCTTGGACAGTCTCTTCACTACCATCGAAGCTGTAACTCTGCAATCGAGTTGAAGTTAAGTCTGAATAAGATTAATGAAATGAAGTGTAGGATCGAAGTTAGAAACAACATTGCACAGTTGTGAACTTCAGATCGAGCTCACTAAAATAAGAGAAGGGCTTTGGAAGAAAGAGCTTCATCATTCTCAAGACCAAGTTAGAAGTCGAGGTTACCTCAGGGGTGAAGCAGTTGTTTAGAGGTAACTGATCATCTACAAACTTTGGCATCATGGGCTGATACATTGAGCAAGCTACAGTTCGATCGTGGTCAAGAGCTAGCTCCATTGCTTGGGAAATCAAAACCTTTAGGACTTAGGACGAAAGCATATAGTAGTCCGTTTTATGTAAAATAATTTGTTTTCTAATAAAGTTTTCTAAAATGAAGTTGATCAAAATCGATACCTCTTTGCATTCATGCATTTGTATTGCATTCCATGCATTTGCATTGCATTTCATGCATTTGCATTACATCTCATCATATATATTAAAATTTGTGGAAAGGTCCTAATTAGGTGAAGTTATTTCAGTTAACCTAGAAAGTTATGGACCGAAGGTTGGAAAGGATATAGCAAGTGCAAATGCAGATGCAAGATCAATTGACCAAAATTCAACAAGAAATGCGGGAACAAATGCTAGACTTCCAAAAGAACATGATGGGCCAGCTAACCCAGTTACTAGCCGGAGGACTTGAAAAAAGGAGTGACCCAGTGACCGACAATGTGGATAATGATGAAGACATCGTTTATTCCCCAATAAGTGTCGCAACTCAACCCGACGCATTCTCGTGTGGTACCTATCATTATTGGATCTCAATATAAGACTGATACCTCGGTACTGTTAAACTCTCCAATGGGCCCCGGTAATAATCAAGTTAATCATGTTGTTATTGGCTTACCAGAGGCAAAGAAAAAGGGAGAGTGGGCTTTAAAGTCCCCGAAGAGGAAAGACAAGGAGGTGGATAACACGGTGGGTACACCAAGGGTTATTCGAAGCCGTTTATAGTGAACCAGCCAAAGAAAGCAGTTACCAGTCACTCGGTCCCCCCAAAGCAAAAATTGAATCCAAGATCGAGTTCAGACAAACTTCAGTTCACTCCTATTCCCATGACATATAGGGAGTTATACTAGAACTAATTTGATATGCATGTTGTAGCTCCTTATTATATAAAACCACTGCAACCTCCATACCTAGAATGGTATAACCTAAATGTCCAGTGCGAGTATCACGCGAGGGTTACGGGGCATTCGATAGAAAATTGCATAGCTTTCAAGAAGTTGGTGAAAAAACTCATCAAAATGGGTGTTGTGGAGATAGATGACGCACCAAAAGTAGAAGCATGAACTTGGAAGCGTTTTGAGCAATGAGACTGTGGAAGAAATTCCTATGGTATTTAGGAGCTTACCTAGAGTAATATACGAAGTATACTTGTTGCTTTAAGCCTAGAAGCAATAAGATCTCTTTTGTGAAATAGGCTCGTGTTTAGAATTACTATTTCAGTAAAATGCATCTTTTTGAACAAATGTTTTTTTCATACTATACATTCTATTCTTTTATTCTTCATTCACAAATAGCCATTCTTTGAATCATTTATTCTTTGGAATTTACTTTCTTACCTACAATGGGTCCCAGATATCAATAACATGAGCGACGCTGTTGTCGACTCCCTTTCTAGTGAGATATGTGTCTAGAAGGATCTAAGGACTTAGAAGATGACAGAGATTGCAACTTATTTCCTAACTTGTTAAAAATGGTAGATCCTACCTTGCGAAATATCAGCAGACACCACGAGCTAAACGAGGAAGATAAAGATGGAAGCTTAGCTCACTGCAGGAATAAGGCAAGACGTTATCGCATGATCACATCTAGACAAGTCGGGGCTACTGAAACAAGAGTATGCTGTTAAGATTGATGTTTAAAGAACCCGTGTTAATAGTTCTACAACAGCCAAGAGGTTTGAACTATCGGTTTACCAAGAAAGGGAAATTGGATACAAGGCTCAGGGGCCTCATCTATTTCTTCACAGATTCCTATACGTGAGGCATGGACGCTATCAAGCCAGTCTCCTCAAAAGCTTTTAGCCAACATCGATTTGTATTCATGGCCTTTAGGGTGAAGGTCGCTTCATATGCCAAAATTATAAAGTCAGTAGTCATCAATTTCAAATTCAAATTCAAAAAAAAAAAGAAAAAGAAAAAAGAAATAAAAAGAGAGTGACAATAAAGAATGTCCGGAAGAAACGCGTTTAACATGATGGCACGAATTTGCAGTCTGTTAAAGATCAGACACCATATCAATGCAGCGAGATAGCCAAAAACCGTTCAAATTTTTGAAAACAACTGATATTTGTAAAAGTTGGCATAGAGAAGTTACCATTCACCTTCTGCGTTTTGTGAGTGTTATCGAAGACCTTCACCGGGGCAAAGTCCTTCTCGTTGGTTCACAAAATGAACAATTATTGAAAGTTAAGATTCTTTTTGGATGAAATAGAACGTCTACAATAAGCTTGATTGAAAGTATTCATGGTCAAACATACCAAAAAGGGGGATACAAGCTTACGACAAAAAAGGTTCGCGCAAAGGACCTGCATTAAGAAGGATTCTTCTTATCAAAACGAACCCCAAAGGAAGAGTAAAAGCCTTATGCAGCAAAGAAGGCCTATTGGGGGAAAATAAATACTAACCAAGATGGACGGCAAGGACGTGCCCAATCTTACAAGTTCAGATTTGATAAAAAAAAAGGGTTTTCCAAAAAAAGACAGAGAGAAAAAAAGAAAAAAAAGAAGAAGAAGAAGAAAAATAAAGAAAGAAGAAAAAGGAGAGGCCAAGACGAAAACCCGTAAAGGGCGCCTTGAGACCAAAGGGGATTTAAGTTGAAAACCCGAGAAGGGCAGCTCAAACTTTGATCGAAGTGAGGCATACGGTAGTCTTGCTGCACTTAAGTTAACAATGAAGAAGTATCTTGCATCTCGGGGCATCGACAAAGTACTCGGATCCGTAAACACATATTGAGGCTAAAATGGTCCTCAAGAAGTTTGAACAGAGAAGCTCAGGCTGCGATATCTAGGCACCTAGCTTCTATTTTACCTATTTTTGTTATTTGTAGTTATTTTCCTTGCAAAATACACTGCCAATAAATTCCATTCCTAATTGCATTTGTATTTGTTTAACCTATTTGTTTCGAGCTATACTCCTAACTAGTTTCGTTCTCATCCATAGTTATGATCTCTTTCAGGCATTTTGCATTGAAATAACGATTAATAGACTAACGACACTTTCACGAAAAAAGTTTCGCATATCACTCTAGAAACTTCTAAATAGTACCGGAATCTAAAACAAGACTATTGCTTAAAACTCCTCGAGTTTAAGGGATAGAAATAATGGCGGAGGAAAAGTCTGAACTGAGGCTATCTCTTCAAATTTTGTCAAAAAATGATGATCTCGACGAAAAAGGGCAATGTTAACCCATGTGTAAATGGGGAATCATCCACGCGAAAATGATATTTTGTATCCGTGTTAGGATCATGCGTGCACACTTGGTCACGACCCCTAGGAATGGTAAGGTACAACAAACCAAATCGTTTACAAATTATATACCCCTGAGTCGTAGTAGGATGGATCAAAGATGACACAAATTCTATACCCTTAAGTCGCAATGGGATGGTCGGAAGAAGGTAAGCCTTAAAGTCCTATAGGTACCGTGGAGTGGACCTTGAAGTTACATTGGGGCAACTTATTTGAGCAAAATATGATTATTTCTTAGAGTTTCTGGCAAAGGTACCAGCAAGAATAAGATAGCAACGTCGTACAACTCTGGTGTACGACGAGCAGTAACAACCCTAGGCATGAAAGGGGGTCATTTCATTTTTTATTCACTCATCATCATTAAGAGCGTGCGATCATTGCATCCTGATCCTTATACATTTCTAACAAAGAATCATTATCATGACATTCTGTGTTCATGCAAATGTCCTCCATGATACCATTTAGGTAGGAGCATTCAAACTACTACGATCATTGCATCTCAATCATTCTCATGACATGGCATTCATGTAAATGCCAGCCATAGCACATGTAGTTAGGAACATTTGAGTCATTCTGATCATAGCATCCTCATCATTTGCATAAGTACGTAAAAATAATTCTACATGGCGAATTCCCCAGAGGACGATGTAGCAATATCGAAGATTTTAGATATTGCCCCCTAGCGGGGCAAACCAAAGACCAGATAACAGATTGGGCATCCCTGATATTGCAGGGAGTAGATTGAGATAATAGAGTTGGCAATCCCTGATGTTGCAGGGAGTAGACTGAAATAATAGAGTTGGTGATTCCTGATGTTGCTAGGAACAGATCGAAGATAGCAAGGCTGGCATCCCTGATGTTGCAGGGAGCAGATTGAAATAATAGAGTTGACGATTCCTGATGTTGCAGGAACAGATCAAGGATAGCAAGTTTGGCGTTCCTGATGTTGCAGGGAGTAGATTGAAAATAACAGATTTGGCGTTCCTAATGTTGCAGGGAGCAGATTGAATATGGCAGATCTTGTCTCCCTGAGTTTGCAGTGGAGCAGATCGAAGATAGCAAGTCTGGCATTCCTGATGTTGTAGGGAGCAGATTGAAAATAAAAGATTTGGCGTTCCTGATGTTGCAGGGAGCAGATTGAATATGGCAGATCTTGTCTCCTTGAGTTTGCAGTGGAGCAGATCAAAGATAGCAAGTCCTGGCGTCTCGATGTTGCGAGGAGCGATTGAAGATGGCGATCTTGTATCATTGATGTTGCGAGGAGCGATTAAAATAATGATTTGGCGTTCTCGATTTTACGGGAAAGATTGAATATGGCAGATCCTGTCTCCCTGAGTTTGCAGTAGGGTAGATTGAAGATGGCAAGTCTGGCATTCCTGATGTTGCAGGGAGTATATTGAAGATAGCAAGTCCGGCGTTCTTGATGTTGCAGGGAGCTGATTGAAAATAACAGATTTGGCGTTCCTGATGTTGTAGGGAGCAGATTGAAAATAACAGATTTGCATTCCTGATGTTGCAGGAAGCATATTGAAGATGGCAGATCTTGTTTCCTTGATGTTGCAGGGAGCAGATTGAAAATAACAGATTTGGCATTCCTGATGTTGCAGGGAGCAGATTCAAAATAACAGATTTGGCGTTCTTGATGTTGCAGGAAGTAGATTGAAGATGGCAGATCTTGTCTCCCTAAGTTTGCAATAGAGCAGATCGAAGATGGCAAATTTGGCGTTCCTGATATTGCAGGGAGCAGATTTGAGATAGCAAGTCTGGCATTCCTGATGTTGTAGGGAGCAAATCGAGGATAGCAAGAGTAGATCGAAGTAGTAGATTAAAATGAAGAATCTTATACCTCTAAAGTTGCAGCAGTGAAGTGGACCGAAACAACAAGATGCGGTGAACTGGAATGAGGCTACTTGAAGAAGAGGGGTACCAAAGAAGTCAAAGACTTAGTGGGACGGGCAAAATTGGTCTTTCTTGAAAGTCTTTGCTCTGTTCCCGTTACACGACAACGAGCAAAGAGGGGCAGTTGTACAACCCCAATTTTGCTCGGGCTTACAAGCCCATCTTAACCCAGCCCAATAACAAGCCTAGCAGACCCTAGCCCAAAAATAAAATCAGAAAACCCTAATTTTTCCTAAACCTAGCTGTTACCGTCTCTGCCTCTAACGACTGCCACCACTGCCACGCCTATAGCACCGCCCATGTCATGTCCACCACCCTCGAGTTGCACCTGCAAGAGAAAACACGCAAGCAAGTGGCAAATATATTAAAAAATTGTAAAAAGATGACTATATAAAGCCATCAAAAATGAACATGAAAGAAAAAATAAAGGGTACAAAGGGAGGACTTTTGGTTTTGTTTTTCGATTAATTTCCTGGGAAAAAAGGGGGGTTTTATCAATAAAAAAGAGAGACCCAGAAAAAAACCATTGTAATATTCGGAGAGATTTATCAATACAAAAACGATTCCAGATCAAAGCAGACAAAGAACAAAATCAAAAATAGCGAGATTAAGCACAAGAAAAACCCAAAAAAATCGAACAGAGGCCAAGAAAGGTGATTTTCTTTTCCCTTAGTATTTTCGAAACTTTCCTTTTCTTATTTTCCTCCCTTTTTGACACATACATATTTAAAAAAAAAAGGAAAAAGAACAAGATTTTACCTTTCCAGCCACCGTGCGTGATGGTGGTGGCGGGGATTGAGCGAATCTGTGAGTTAGGGTTGAAACCTAGCAGAGAAAAAGGGCCTCACCCTTCCCTTCCTTTTTAAAACACTGCGAAATGCTTTAAAAAACAAAAACATAGGCCTTTTATAGACAAGCAGCGTCGTTTTAGGCCTTCAATCCATAGGCCAAAACGATGCCGTACCACCCTGACCCGCGTGCGCGACTCGACCCGACCGAAGGATCCGCGTGTTTTCGTCGATTGGGCTAATTGTGCTTGCATTTTTATCATATTTAATTAGATTTTTATTATTTCAAAATCTAACCCGAACATTTAGTTTGGTTCTCAATTTGGTCTCCCTCGTTGTTACGCGTTTTGGCCGAAAGGATTTATTGCGTACGTGGTCCCCTTGTTTCCTCCGCGTGTGCAAATTGGTCCTTTTCTTTTATTTTTGCTTCGAATTGACCCTAAAATTTAATTTTATTTACAAATTGACCCCCGAAGCTTGTTTGATTTATAATTTAACCCCCACAGCACCCATTTTACCAAAATTGACCCCTTCCATTCTGTTTTAAGTTCAATTTGGCCCATTTGCTATATAATTTCATAATTTTTATTTGGTCTTGCAATCATTTTTGTCCTTTTTCTTTATTGTACTATTATTTGTTTATTATTACATTATTACTAATATTATTATCATATTTTTATGTACATATATATTATTATTACCTATTATATTATTGTTGATATTACACTATTACTAATATTATATTATCATTTTTTATATATATATATATATATATATATATATATATATATATTATTATTACTAAGTTATTATTATTGTATTACCGTTATTGCTAGATTATTATTATTACTATACTATTATTATTATTATTATTATTATTATTATTATTATTATTATTATTATTATTATTATATTCCTATTTTTTTTTCTGTTATTATTAGCATTTTACTATTATTATTATTATTATTATTATTATTATTATTATTATTATTATTATTATTATTATTATTATTATCACTTATATTATTATTCTCACCCCATTACTATTATTTTATATATTACTATTTTATTATTTTATTATCATCATTATTGTTATTTTATTTTCATTATTATTGATATTACTATTATTTGTTATTATCAATATTCTCATCGTTCGTCTCACTAATCCTTCCCAACATCTCAATTTTTATAACGACCAATATTCCGTATTAGCTATTCGAGGAAATCAAGCCCTAACTTACTGGGTTCCGTTTTTTCTCGCTTAAGCTAAACAACGAGTGTCCTGTTAAAATCGCAATTTAAATTTTAAACAAAACACTTTATCTCAAAATTTGAAATGTCGCGCCTAACTTCATCGGACTCGACACCTAGATCTTTGCGAGATAAGTTTCTTTTCCTTCTAAAATAGAGGCAATATTCCTAATTTGGATTCTCGAGAAATCGAGCCCTAACTTCTCGGGTTACGATTTCTCGTTTGACAAATGACGGGAGATCCTCTTCAAATATAAAACTAAGTTTTAAAGGGCGAGCTTAGTTTCAGAAGTCTAAAGTATTGCGCCCTAACTTACTGGACATAATGCTTTATCTCTTCGAAAATAAGAGAGTCTTAACGTCCCTTTCGATCCCTTCAAGTTTTAGAAATAAAAAGTATCTATTTTCGAATCATTTCAAAGTTTTCAACATTAGGACATCGATCAATCAATTTGGTACCAATTTTGAGCGTATTGAGGGTGCTAACCCTTCCTCGTGCATAAACGACTCCCGAACTTATTTTCTAGATTTCGTAGACCAAAATCGTTGTTTTGATAAATCAAACTGCTTATTAAAAATAACTGCTTTACGAGGTGATCCGATCACACCTCATCAAAAAAAGATTGGTGGCAACTCCCTTCTTTTTCGTTTTCAAAACCCGAGTCGACCGCGTCGTTTCCTGTTTTATCAAAAAATGGTTACGACAATATATATATATATATATATATATTACAAATTATATTTTATATTGTATTATATGATAAGATTTAAGACCCAAACTTGATATGTACAACTTATTTGATTGACAGAGGGATTCTCACACTCCAAAATATAGAGGTTATTCGTAAACAATAAACAAGAAAAATAAATAAGACCAAATGGTGAAGTGTTTATTGGACTCCCTAAAGACCATATCTTTTTTTTTATTTTCAGCAACATAGAGTAAAAGCACCAACTAAAATATATACTATTATGAGTAAACTCATAACTTTTAAATACAATTGTATATCAATCAATTTCAGAGGTCTATTCACGAATATGACAGTCTCACAATCAAGCAAAGGTATATAAGACAACATATAAACATGACAACAATAACACGTCTTTAAATTTCAGATTTATCCTATTCCACCGCCACGCTCCATATCTGGGAGTTCCCTCGAACTCTCACCACCATCACTCCAAATCTGTGGATTTATCACTTTCGATTTATGATTTAAGTGCAGGTGAAATCTATTAGTGTATGTGGAAATGTAACCGCTCGTAGATAATAGCTATCAAAGGGATTGCAAATGCACAGTAAACATATCGCAGTTAGGATTTGCTATCACTGTGAGTGTACTGCAAGACCATCGCAGATGGAATCTACTGTCATTGTGGGTATACAATAATGTTGAATTGCAGATATACTACCGATTCTTCCTCCGATCATATCAACCCATCCATGCAATGCATTACAATCAATTCCAAACATCTAAAACATTTCAATATTCTACCTCATAACAAGTCAGTAGCAATCATGAATATAGTAATCATTCAAATATCAACAATTTAGGGCATACAATTTATTTCGTCAGACATTTATATACATAACAGATAGATTATTCATGAATCAAACAGTCATCCGGGAACGACTAAAAACCATATAAATTTACTCAATCGGGGACCTAATTTCCTAATCTAGTTCTCTAAATAGCATTCAAACCTATTTAGGGACTGGTTTGAATGAAATATTAAAATTTATGACAAAACTATAAGTTTTAAACATCATGAGCCACCCGGTCGTGTGACTGGATCGGACTGTGTTCGAAGCCCAAGGTCATGTTCGGTTTGAGCAGGTGAGCTGCACGAGTCACACAACCATGTGCGATGGCTGTGTGTGGGGTCTCAGACTGTGTGAAAGACAAAGGTGCGACGGATTTCAGGGAGACATGGCCGTGTGTGTGACCGTGTGGAATGGGCAAATTCGATTTTTACTCGATTTAGTCGTAAAAGAACACACATCTAACTTTTTCGGGGTCTCGAGCGATGATCCTTCATTCAAACTTGATCTAATCACCTACAATGGGTCTTCCAATCAACCCAAAAAGCTAAGGTTAATGACAACGTTCAAGATTTATCGTCTAATCAAGATTTTTCGAGTTCATTTGTAAAAGATTCGTATTTGATGTGAAAGATCGACAAGAATGAGATGTGTTCCAGATCTCAAGGGTTTAACGAAATTAGGTATGAGAATACTTACTATTCTTGACACGATTGAAATGAAATTAATGGCATTATGACGATTAGGTACGCAAATTGAATCGATTGAAACTTGATTTAATCTCGAGATTTCAAAGAAATTTTTAGCAAAATCAAGGAGTTTTTTTTTTTTTAAAGGAGGCTAAAGAGAAAATAGGGAAAAATAGAGAGGATTAGGGTTCAATTTTGAGTTAAAATAGAATAGGAAGTCCTAGTGGGGTTAGGAAAGGATTTAATAGTTGGGGTTTGGAAAAATTGAGGGGTTATTTGGCAAATGGCTCCTTTTGGCCGAAATTCAAAAAAGAGTTTGCAGCAAACAACTTGGATAAAACTTAGGACAACGTGGAAATTTAGATAATGCTTTTTAGGCTAATGCCTATGTTATGGTTGAATTCCCCCACATTTAATAGATAAGCTATTCTAAGTTTGTTCCTTCAAGTGAATAAAAATAAAAAAAGGAAAGGAAAAGTGTGGGGTTTAAACCTTGATTTTTAGAACTTCACACCAACCTCTTAACCATTAATATTAAGATTTATTTCATAATGAATTTAAGAAAATTTTAACCCTATACTTTCATGATGTTACAAAAACTATGTAAATATTAGGTATGCTGACTTTTTTTTCCCTCCAATGGTATAAAAAAATTATTTTAGTTTTCCATTTAACTTTTAGCTTCTTTTAGCCCTTAAAATTTGTTAAATCATCCAAAAATAAAGAGTTAGCATTTGTGAACTTTGATAATGTAACACACATATGAATTGCCATGTGGATGATATGTCAACCTTTAATTAAAATTTTAACGATATTTGTAACTTGTGTAGTAGTTTATATATACTTCATTGTAACATAAATAACGACATTTATAATGATATTTTTTTTTCATTTCTTTATTTTTCAGAAATCTTTTCATTTTTTATTGTATAAAATTTGTTATGGCCAAGAAAAAGAATTCGTGGAACATGTTAGTGTTAGTATTGTCATATTGCATTTAAAGTGTTAAATAAATTTGTAACTTCAAAATAAAAAAAAAAAATTTAAGAAACTGAAATCAATATCAAGCTAGTCATCGGAAAATGTCATTGGAAATTTTGATAGCATCTAGTGATCGGGAAACTAGTGAAGGGGAATTTAATTATAAAGATCGTATCACAAAGAAAGTTCGTTTCAAAGAGATGACCGAGGACGCTATTGAAAATACGGTGGTCGATCTGAGTTCGAAGGCTGTGGTCTCTTGGAAGGATAAACTCCTGGGGAATATTGAATGTACCATCGTTAGGCTCTTGTATTATCAATGACGAAGATTTGGTCTTTGTTGAGGGTGATATTTTAAGATCCAACGTCAATGGAATCCCGACCATCGATTTTTCTGATCGTATCAAGAAATGGCTTGTTAAAGACACGACAACCATTGTTGTTGTAAAGTTGTTTGGACGAAATATAAGTCATGGAGTTTTACATAGTCGGATGTCCAATTTGTGGAGGCCCTTTCAACCCTTTCAACTTATGGACGTCGAAAACGGGTATTACCTGGTTAGGTTTCAAAGCAAATTCAACTATGATATGGTGTTGGCTTAAGGGCCATTAGTTGTTTTCGACCATTACCTCATTATTGTTCAACCTTGGACAATTGATTTCAACCACTTGAAGCCGTTTCCAAACATGGTCCTAGCGTGGATCCACTTTTCGGGCATGCCGGGTTTTCTCTATAAACGACAGGTTTTAGAAGAAATTGGTAGCTTGATAGGTAAATTAGCCCACTTGGATGTTAAAACGGACAGTAGTGCAAGAGGACAATTCGCAATGATGTCTGTTTTCGTCGACTTGGAGAAGCCACTCGTCTAGCAGATCCTTTTCGATGGAAAGCTTCAAAGGGTGGAGTTTGAGTCTCTGCTAGCTGTTTGTTTCTCCTGTGGCTGTTATGGCCACCTTAAGGACGTTTGCCCTTCCAATGGTCCAGCTCTGAACTCCGCTGCCGGAAAGGAACAGGTCTCCAGTCCAGGCGTCGTTGAACCAACTTCGGCGGGGATGAGGGATCCTTTTGGCCCATGGATGATTGTGGAACAGAAATCGCGCCGAAACCAGAAGGAAAATCAAAGTCAAAAGTCAAAACTTTTGGATAAAGAATTAAGCAAATCTCGTTTTGAGGCGTTAATTTCGCTGGAGTGGGGCTGCTAATTTAGGGGATAAATTTTAAAGGTTTGAAGGAATTTCTTTCCATAAAGGAGAGTTTTTAAAAAATCTAGGTGTTAAGTTTGTAGGACGGACTGTGGGGGTATTTAATGGGGAAAATAAGAGTGACCAGCGTGCAGGCAAGTCAAGTGGTGTGAAGCCCAAATGATCAAACTCGAATTCGTTAGTTAATACTAACAAGCCTGCTATGGGTAATGACTTACATGTTCAAATTAATACTGCAAAGTCTACATGGGATTCTAATGAGCCGAAAAAGGTTGTCTCTGCCCGGGCTACTATTGACCCAACACCTCTCCTAGATGACAGCATTTTAGAGGAAATGACGCTTTCAAAACAGACAAATAACGGTAAGATTATTCCGAAAATCCAAGATGAAAACTCCAGTAAGTCTTTAGTTCATTTTAATCCTATTTATGAAGGCCCAATTGAATCTATAATAGATTTGAATTCGAAATCCCTTGATCCTAATAAGCATTTTGTCGTTACTTTTATAGAAAATTCAAATTCAAATTCTTTTATTCTTCAAAGGAAGAAGAGTTGTTGGCTCATAAATTTTCTCTTTCAGGTTCTAAAAGGAATGACTCAGGGAATAAAGGAAAATATGTTCAAAGAGGGAAGACCCTTAACAAAACCATCCGGGGATGAGGGGAACATTCTTTTATCCTCATATTCCCCTCCCAGAAGCCATGTCTACCATAGCTACAACCATTAGCTCTCAAGTTGTAGCTGAAGTAGATAAGTCTGATAAATGTCGTCATGATGTCCATATTAGTGGTGCTAGGTTTGAGGAGACTTCCTAGGAGGGTTTGTGTTCTTCTTTTCTTTTTTAATTATTTATGAATTTTACTATTTTCTATTAGAATTGTCAGGGGTGCGCTAGTTCTAGATTCCCTCGCATTTTTTGTGAGTATAACCGTGAACACAAGCCAGATTTAATTGGTCTATTAGAAACTAGAGTCAATGGTGACAGAGCAGATTCAATCATAGCCAAGCTCGGGTTTCAATTTTCTCATCGTGTTGAAGGAGTTGGTTTTTCTGGTGGCATATGGATTGGATGGAAGGATTCGCTTGGTGTTGAGGTCCTCAAAAACCATCCTCAATTCATTCTCCTTAGGATTTCTGGTATCCATTTCAAAAGGCCTTTTTTAATTTCTTTCGTCTACGACAGTCCTAATAGTAAAAAATGAAGACATCTTTGGGAAGCTCTTAAAAATTTTATTTCAATGGATGGGACCCCGTGGTTGGCAATTGGTGACTTTAACGCCATTCTTTCTTACAATGAGAAACAATGGGGAAATCTTAGGGAAAATGTGCCCTCTTTTTGGTGAGTTCATGGACTTGTTTGATTTGATTGATTTGGGTTTTCAGGGCTCGCAATTTACATGGCAAAGAGGTGGGAGTGTTTGAGAGGTTGGGTAGGATCATCTGCAATATTCCTTGGAATTCAACTTTCCCTTATGCTACGCTAACCCACTTGCCTAAATTAAAATCCGATCATTGTCCTCTTCAAGTGGATCTTCGGCCTAACCCTCATTCTGGCAAGGGTTTCCCCTTTAGGTTTCTTGTGAGATGGGTTGAACATTTGACCTTTTCAAAATTGTTAAAGGAAATTTGGAGTGGCTCTAGAAGTGTTTCAACGATGCACTCTGGTTTTGCAAACAAAGTGAAGACTTGGAATAAGGATGTGTACAGCCACATTACTTCTCGTAAGAAACACTTAATTCGCAAGCTTGGTAACATTTATTCAGCGTTTGATAGATCTAATTCGGTATATCTACATCAACGGGAAATGGAAGTTAGAGAAGAGTTGGATATTGTCTTACATCATGAGGAGCTTTTGTGGCGTTAGAAAGCAAGTTGTGATTGGTTGCTCTTAGGAGATCACAATACTAAAATTTTCCGCACGCGTACCTTGCAAAGAAGAAAGAAGAATAGAATTATGACTTTAAAGAATGATTTAGGGGAATGGGTTCTGGATGAGGATAGATTGAAGACGGAGGTAGTTAACTTTTATGCGAATCTCTGTGAGGAACATCCAGGGCCGATGCCTGTTTTGCCACCTAGTGCCTTCCCAAACCTTAAGGATTTTGATATTTCTCTTCAAAACCAGTATCTGATGAAGAAATTAATTATGCTCTTTTTGATATGGCTCCTTTAAAGGCTTCAGGCAAGAGATGGGTATCACGATTTGTTCTACCAAAGCCAATGAGATCATGTTGGAGTGTCCGTTTGTAATTGGGTTAGAAAAGTTTTCTCTGGGGGCAACATTGATCCTATTCTTAATAATTCGCTTCTCATGCTCATCCCCAAACAACGGAATCCAAAATATTTCTCTTATTTTCGCCCTATCAGCCTTTGATCTGTTCTCTCTACAAACTAGTCATGAAGATCATCGCGAACCATTTTAAAATTGTCCTTCCATGAATAATTGACTTAGAGAAGATGTATGACAGAATCCATTCGGATTTCATAGAGGCATTTATTCAGGCTGCAGGTATTCCTCCCTTTCTCATTAATGTAATTATGTCAGCTATTACGGCTTCTATTATGTAGGTATTATGGAATGGGGTCCCAACTAAAAAAATTTATCCGGCAAGAGGAGTCTGCCAATGATGTTCATTGTCGTCGTATCTTTTCATTTTATGCATTGAATGGCTAGGTCATAACATTCACTCTGCCATTGATACAGACGGTCCCCTTTTGTTTGGCTCGTACTGGTCCACCTTTGTCTCATCTCTTTTTTGTAGATGATTTGATCCTTTTTGGCCAAGCTGATGAATATCAAGCTAGAGTCATCAAATGTGTCATTGACGGTTTCTATAGAATTTTGTATCACAAGATTAGTATGCGAAGAACCAACATTTTCTTCTCGAAGGGGGTTGACGGCACCACAAGGGATTGCATAAGCAATTTATTTGGTTTCTAGGAAGTGCACAATTTGGGTTCTTACCTAGGGGTTCCCCTCTTATATGAGAAGGTCACTACTAATACTCTACGATTTGTTGTGGATAAAGTTCGAAGCAAACTTTCTGGTTGGGATGTAAAACAACTCTTTCTAGCTGGAAGGGTGACTTTGGCTTAGTCTATTTTGCTTACAATTCCAAATTAATTTATGTAATCAATGATGATCCCTAAAGGTCTTTGTGAAGAGATCGAGTAGATTGTTAGACATTTTATTTAGGGTTCTTATAACGGGGGAAAGAGAATGGCTCTTGTTGGATGGGATTCGTGTGCCAACCTAAAGCTAATGGAGGGCTTGGGTTGAGGAATTTAAAGGATCAGGATACTTCTTTCATGATGAGGGTTGGTTTTAATATCATGACCAACTCTAATGCCCTATAGGTAAGGGTCTTCAGGTCCAAATATGGGTTCCAAGGTGGTTTACTCAAGGCTTTAAGAAATGGGTGCTGCTCTTTTCTATGGAGATCCCTTACAAAGGTGGCCTTTTATACGGGAAAATTTAATTTGGTCTGTAAGTGACGAGACCCGCATTAATTGTTGGCATGACCCGTAGATCCCCAATACTAGCCCTTTGTACAACCAGAGTCCCTCTTGCTCTAATCATGATTTGAATTGTCCTCTTAGTAGCTTAGTTACAGATGACGATTCATGGAATATAGACTTCTTCAGACTTTGGGTTAATGAGGATACCATCAACAAAATCATGGGCATCCCACCTCCTCACTTTTTATCTGGTCATGATAGGATCATTTGGGGGGATTTTCGACTGGGTATTTCTCTATTAAAAGTGCTTATAGTAAGCTTTGGGAAGATACTTGGAATTTAAAAGATCTTATTTGGAAGCTACCGTGAAAGTTTCAAGGACTTCAACGAGTCAGATACTTTCTATGGCTTGTTTTCAAAGAACGTTTATTAATGAACACAAAAAGGACGCGAAGAGGAATGGGAAATGATAATGCTTGCAGAGTCTGTGGATTTGGTGTCGAGGATGTTTTACACGTCCTTATAGATTGCCTTGCAGGTAGAGACATCTGGAACAAGCACATCCCTACAGATAAGCTCTCTAATTTTTACTTTATTCCTCTTTATGAATTGGTGACAGTGAATCTTCTTAGTCAATGGTTTTTTTGTCTGAAAGGAGTTGAATGGTCGTGCCTTTTTAGGACGATTTCTTGGCGCATTTGGAAGAATAGTAACCTCTACATTTTTCAGAACTACTCATAGAATACTGAATACATCATCGAAGTTTCAATTAGTTGGGCAAGGTAGTTTACCTCTGCGTCTAAATCTTTTAAGCATGGTTATCGAAGTCTCGCTGCGAGATTGGATCCAGTAAGGACTTGTGTATATCTAACTACAAATGGTTCGGTCAGAACTGCGGAGGGGTTTGCTGCTGTTGGAGGATTTGTTTGCGATTATAATGAGGAGTGTGTCTTCGATTTTAGTAGATACTTGGGCATGTGCATGGTTGTTGATGTCGAACTCTGGGGCATTCTAGATGGTTTGAAATTTACTCTGCAGCAAAGCTATGGTAATGTGCTAATTTTGATTTACAGTCTTGAAACCGTTATTGCTATTCAAGACGTATCTTTGGGAGATTCTAATTCGGCACTTGTTAGGAGAATTTACCAGCTTTTAGACTCAGCAAGCCACTGAAAAATTCAAAATATCTCTCGTGAGGAGAATAAAATTACATATAGACTCGTCAAGATGTTTCGTTAAATTGTTTAAAGATTCTCTTTTAGAGGACTTAGCTTAATCATCTTTATGTGATTAATTTCTTTTCATTGCTTTTTTTTTTTTGCATATTTATGCTACTCATTTTTTTTTTTGGTCTAATCAAATATCTAATCAACTGAATTGATTTCTTTGTACAGGTAATTATAGTTGACATAATAATCTAAATTTGTTGGGTCTTAACTGTAAACAACTTACAAAAAAAAAACATTATTTTAAAAATTAAATTTGAGTTTGAGAATAACGCATTTTAAATGCAATTTTCCAATAATAACATTTAAATACAAATATTTTAAATTATTATATATTAAGATTTTTATTAATATATTCTTTCAATTCAAAAGAATTAATTACACAAAATATAAATTTGTTGTAAATCATGTAATTAATTATTCAATGGATTTCAACAGATCTTAATAAGATATAAAAAACATATATCACAAAATATAAATTTGTTGTTACCATATAAGAGAAGATTCTATAAATACTAGAACATTGCATTTGATTGATACTATGAAACGGTTAGGTGTGAGTTACCATTTTTGAAAGAGAGATAGAGGAAGCATTGAATAATATTTATGAACATGACTACAAAGATGACCAAACTCTCGAGGCTACTTCTCTTCAATTTCGATTGCTTAGAGATAATGGATTTACTGTTCAGTCTGGTGAGTCCACTCCCTTCTATTTTGCACCTAAAATCTAGTTTCTTTTTCTTTTTGTTTCTTTTTTAGTTGAAATTTCAGCTTTAAATTCTACATATTATAACGACTAATATGATAATATCTTGTTGGATTGAGCAGACATGTTCAACAAGTTCAAAGACAATGAAGGAAACTTTAAGAAGTCCTTAACAAGTGATATGGAAGGCTTGCTAGAACTATATGAAGCCGCACATTTACGAGTGCATGGAGATGATATAATCGAAGAAGCCCTTGCTTTCAACACCACTCATTCAAGTGCGAAGCCAAAAATTTCTTTTAGAGAGTCGAATGAAATTTTGAATTTTAATAGTTTATATCTTTATAATTTTTAAAGGATTAAATTAAATTTTTATAATTTTAGGGGGACCAAAGTGTAATTTTACCTTTACTAATTTAAAATTTTAAAAAAATTAAAATGGATTAAATAGTAATTTTCTATTTTAGGGTGGCTGGGACCTAGATTCACCTCTGTACTCATCTAGGTTTAGCTAAAGCTGCTGGAACTATCGAATATCCTCTATCAGCCTTCGTCTCCCACGCTGTATATCGACCTATCCGCAAGAGCTAGCCAAGGTTGGAGGCTAGGCGATTCATTTCTATTTATGGAGACGATGCTTCATATGATGAAATTCTGTTGAAGTTTGTTGAGTTAGATTTCAACTTGTTACAAATTTCACACTAGGAAAAGCTAAGCAAGATCTCAAGGCAATATATTACTCCTTCAACATTCAACATTAATTGTTTATCCTGATTTGAAAGGGCTAATTAAGGCTAATGTGGGTTTTGTTTCAGGTGGTGGAAATATTTAAATTTTGTGACAAAAGTTACCTTTTGCACAAAATAGAGTGGTGGAATGTTACTTTTGGATATTAGGAGTGTACTACTCTTTTGCTAGACATATATTAACAAAATCGATAGACTTGACATCAATTACGGATGACATATATGATGTATATGGCACATTTGAAGAACTTCAACTCCTTACAGATGCAATACAAAGGTTTGAGTTTAGATCGCAGTGTTTACTACCTTTGCTCTAATTCTTCAAATTGCAACAATCTTTATAAAATAAATGATTTTTATTTATGCAGTTTAAGCAAGAGAAGGCATTATACATCAGCTGTTGAATGCAACATGAGACAACATAGAGTTTCAGAAGAAGAAAATCGGTAGTTTCTAAGGTGTGGTAATAGCCTAAGTGCTATAGAAGGAGGGGATAATTATTTGGAGGATAGGAGTTTGGAAGAAACGAAAGCAAGATTTAGTATAGAAGAGGAATTTTTTCAAATAAATCAAAATAGAAGAAAGAAAAAGTCATTGAATAAAAGGATTCGATCAATGCGCGAAATTTGGGATGGTTTTCTGTCGACAAAAGAAAAATAGAAGAGGGATAGAAAGGAGAAGATGGAGAAGGGTAAATCGATAACAAGGTGTGAAAAACAATGGAAAATATATCGCTATCTGATTTAGACATTAGCAATCGTAGGAGGGTCATTTTAATGGGGCAAAAGAACTTGGGAAGTAGGGAAGAAGTTGGGATTCAGTGTGAGGGGGGATCAGGAAGAAGTAATTGATGAAATTAAGAGATTAGAGGGGCAGTAGAGGGTAGAAGATAGAGGTGTTAGACTTTTGGCCTGCAATGCAACAGCAAACCAGCAAGCAGCAGCAGCAGTGGAGTTGAACCTAGTGCAACAGCTATATTTTGTTCTTTTGATTGATTTACTCCTATGAAGCTAAGCTTAATTCTTGTGCTATGTAATAGCTAAGCTTATAGGTTATAATGTTTGATTTAAACTGATGTAATGGCTGGTGTATTAACTATTATTTTATGTACAACTTAAGCTTGTATTAGTCATAGTCTAGTGGGAGTGGTTGGTTCACTAGGCCATAGTCTTTTTGACTATTCAAACTTTGTATCTTATGTATATATTTGCATATCAATGTAATGGTTTTCCAAGTTTTAACCATTAGCTTGAGTGTTCCAAGCTTTGTGTGTTCAAGTTGTTGTTTTCTCCTCTTCTTCTTTTGTTTTCACATAAAATCATATGCACATTGTATGCATGGTGTATGTTAAGATGCTGCCAATGTTCCAACAAATGGTAATCAGAGCCATTTACCTTTGAGGGCCTCCATTGTTGGTTATTAACTTGTGAAACAAAGCTAAAAAAGAAGAAAACGAGACTACTGAACTTGTTTGCAACAAGATGAGTTACACAACACCTCCACCACCTGTTTTCACTGGCGAGAACTATCACATATGGTCAGTAAAAATGAAAACACATTTACAGGCACAAGACTTGTGGAGTGCAGTTGAGAATGATGTTGAACCACCTCCATTGAGAGCTAATCCCACCATTGCATAGATGAGACAGCACAGCGAGAAACGAGCCAAGAAGCATAAGGCCATGGCTTGCTTGCAAAATGGAGTATAAGATGTGATATTCACTAGAATCATGGCTTGTGATTCACCTAAGCAGGCATGGGAGAAGTTGAAAGAGGAGTTCATGGGGTCTGAAAAGACAAGGCAACAGCAGTTGATCAACTTAAGGAGAGACTTTAAGAACTTGAAAATGAAAGAAGCTGAGACTATCAAGCAGTATTCAGACAGAATAATGGCCACAGTCAATAGTATAAGGCTACTTGGTGAAGATTTCAATGAGAGTAGGATTGTCGAGAAGGTGATCACCACTCTTCCTGAGAGATTCGAGTCAAAAAATCTCCTCATTGGAGGACTCGAGAGACCTTACAACTATTTCTCTGTCTGAGCTGGTGAATTCACTCTATGCACTCGAACAGAGAAGAGCCAATAGGCAAGAAGACCATTCTGAGGGAGCCTTTCAAGCAAAGACTAAGGAAGACTCAAGTCAGAAAGAAAAAAAACCATGGCTCGATAAGAAAGTGAAGTCAAGAAGAGAGCCAGGCAAGAGGAGGCTACCACCATGCAAACACTGCCAAAAGACCTCACATTCAGAAAAATCTTGCTTGCCAGGCTGCACTGGACATCCAATGCAGGAGTTGCAAACAGTTTGGACATGTAGAGAAGGTCTGCAAAAATAAGGGCAAGGCACTGCACAACAAACAAGTCAAGGCTCAAGTCTGCTGAGGACCTTCAAGCTCAGGAGGAGCATGTCTTCACAGCAACATGCTTTGCAACAACCAGCAAGGCTAAAGTAGAGTGGCTAGTGGATAGTGGTTGCACACACCATATGACAGCTAATGAAGGGCTGTTTAAAGATCTTGATAGAAACTTTGCCTCGAAAATTAGGATAGGCAATGGAGATTTGATTGAAGCTAAGGGCAGAGGTAATGTGGTGATCAAGACTGTTTCAGGTAACAAAGTAATCTCTGATGTACTCTTTGTACCTGAAATAGATCAGAATTTGTTAAGTGTTGGACAACTGGTAGAAAAGGGTCACTCACTTACTTTTGAAAATGGTTCCTGCATTGTTAGAGACCTTTATAGTCAGGAACTGATCACAGTAGCAATGACAGATAGAAGCTTTATGCTTGATGTGAGTATGCTTGAGAAGAAGGCCTTTACAAGTTTGGCTGATAGCACTAGCCTGTGGCATAAAAGGCTAGGCCATGCTAGTTACAAATCATTAGATTTGATGAGTAGATTGAATATGGTTGATGATTTGTGCAAGGTTGAAGTCAAGAAGTCTGTCTGTGAAGTCTGTCAGTTTGGTAAACAAGTCAGACTGCCCTTTCCAGTTGACAAAGCATTTAGAGCTCGAGAAAAGCTTGAACTGGTTCACTCTGACATCTGTGGACCAATGAGAACTCCTTCCTTGAATGATAGCAGGTATTTTGTGCTATTTATTGATGATCTGACTAGATTCTGCTATGTTTATTTCTTGAAGCAAAAATCTGAAGTCTTTGAAGCCTTCAACAAATTTAAGGCTTTAGCTGAAAATCAAACAGGTTGCAAAGTTAAAGCCTTGAGAACAGACAATGGCTCAGAGTATCTATCTGACAAATTTCAGAAGCTATGTGAGCAAAATGAGATTCATCACCAACTCACCACAGTGTATACTCCTCAGCAAAATAGAGTATGTGAAAGAAGAAATAGAACAGTGATGAACATGGCCAGGTGTCTACTATTTGAAAGCAAGTTACCAAGCAAGTTTTGGGCTGAAGCAGTCAATACCTCAGCGTATTTGCTTAACAAATTACCAACACAAGCTGTCAAGGACATGACACCCTTTGAAGCATGGCATGGACTTAAGCCTAATGTTGCACATTTGAAGGTGTTTGGTTGTGTCTGCTATGTTCTTATTCCAGCAGAAAAGAGAACTAAGTTGGAAAAAAGAGCTGTTCTAAGTATATTTGTTGGTTACAGTAATACAAACAAGGGCTATAAGGTGTTTGATCCAGCAACAAAGAAAGTCTTGGTGAGTAGAGATGTCAGATTTAATGAAGAGAGGGTTTGGAATTGGAATGATTCAAGCATAAGTCATTTTGAGAAAGATCATCAAGACAGTAGCCTTAAAATAGCTGAAGCCGAGCCTAGCAATGAAGATGTTGATGATAGTCCTACAAGAGGTACAAGGACTATTGCAGACATCTATCAAAGATGTGATGTTGCAATAGTTGAACCATCAGATTTTGAGGAAGCTGCCAAGAATAAGCAGTGGAAGAGGGCAATGAAAGCTGAATTGGAGATGATTCACAAGAATGATACATGGGAGTTAGTGGACAGACCAACTCATAAGAAGGTGATTGGTGTGAAATGGGTATTTAGGGCCAAGTACAATACAGATGGCTCCTTGAACAAGCACAAAGCAAGGCTCGTGGTCAAGGGTTACAGTCAGCAATATGGGGTAGACTTCCTAAAAACGTTTGCTCCTGTGGCTAGATTGGATACCATTAAACTATTATGTGCTATAGCTGCTCAAAAGCGATGGAAGCTTCATCAGTTAGATGTCAAATCAGTATTTCTTAATGGTTTCCTTAAAGAGGAAATTTTCATTGAGCAACCGGATGGCTTCATGATAGAAAGACATGAAGACAAGGTCTACAAGTTGAAGAAGGCTTTGTATGGCCTGAAATAGGCACCAAGAGCTTTGTATGACAGGATAGACACTTATCTGTCTAGGCTTGGGTTTGAGAAGAGTGTTAGTGAAGCAACACTCTATGTAAAAAGATCAGAAGGAGAAACCATGCTGATTGTATCCCTTTATGTTGATGACTTGCTTGTAACAGGCAGCAAAGATGAATTAATCTCTGAATTCAAGGTGCAAATGCAACAGGTCTTCGAAATGACAGATTTAGGGTCATGACATACTTCCTTGGAATGGAAGTAAGTCAATCTGATTATGGTATCTTCATTAGCCAACATGCTTTTGCATCAAAGATTCTCAATCGATTTTGTATGCAAAACTGTAAGACAGTCAGCACACCAGTTGCACAAGAAGAAAAGCTAACCAGTAGTGGAGATCATGCAAGAGTAGATGAGAAAGAATATCGAAGCTTGGTGGGCTGTTTGCTATATTTGACAGCAACTCGACCAGACATCACTTATGGAGTTAGTCTCCTATCCAAATTTATGCACTGCTGTAATATTGTTCACTTCAAGGCTGGTAAAAGAATACTCAGATATGTCAAAGGGACTTTGAGACATGGAGTTAGATTTGAAAGCAAAAGGAACTCAAACTAACAGGGTATTCTGATAGTGATTGGGCAGGCTCGTTAGATGACATGAGGGGTACCTCTAGTTACTTCTTCACACTTGGCTTAGGTGTTTTCTGTTGGAGCTCCAAGAAGCAACAGACTGTTGCTCAATCTACAGCAGAGGCTGAGTACATTGCAGCATCTGCAGCTGTTAATCAAGCCATTTGGCTTAGAAAACTCTTATGTGATTTGAATGAAGAACAGACAAAGCCAACTGAAATCTTAGTGGACAACCAATCAGCAGTTTCCATAGCCAAGAACCCGATGTTTCATGGCAAGACAAAGCACTTTAAGATCAAATTTCACTTTGTCAGGGAGGCTGAACAGTCTAGAGAAGTCTGCCTTGTTCATTGTAGTTCACAAGACCAATTGGCAGATATTCTAACCAAGCCTCTTGGTACATCACGATTTGAATTTTTGAGGGATCATGTGTTTGTTGCATACAGTCCAAGGAGGAGTGTTAGACTTTTGGCCTACAATGTAACAGCAAACTAGCAAGCAAAGAAGAAGAAGTGGAGTGAACCTAGTGCAAGCAGCCTATATTTTGTTCTTTTGATTGATTTACTCCTATGAAGCTAAGCTTAATTCTTGTGCAATGTAATAGCTAAGCTTATAGGTTATAATGTTTGATTTAAACTGATGTAATGGCTGGTGTATTAAGTATTATTTTATGTACAACTTAAGCTTGTATTAGTCATAGTCTAGTGGGAGTGGTTGGTTCACTAGGCCATAGTCTTTTTGACTATTCAAACTTTGTATCTTATGTATATATTTGCATATCAATGTAATGGTTTTCCAAGTTTTAACCATTAACTTGAGTGTTCCAAGCTTTGTGTGTTCAAGTTGCTATTTTCTCCTCTTCTTCTTTTGTTTTCATATAAAATTATATGCACATTGTATGCATGGTGCATGTTGAGATGCTGCCAATGTTCCAACAAGAGGAAACAGACGCGTTAGAGACAGGAATATTGGTCAGTTTTTTTGAGTTTAGATTTATTGTCTATATACTTGTAGTGTTGCTTGATTTGGCTGGGGTCATGAGAATTATATCATGGAATATTAGGGGGTTGGGGTCGGAGGTGAAAATGGAATCTATAAAAAGAATAAGTCGTTTGTCAAGAGTGAATGTTTGTTTTCTCCAGGAAACAAAATAAGAATTGGTGACTAAGGATGTAGTGAGAAAATATGGGGGATGATAATTGTGATTTTAGATTTGCTGCAGCACTTGGTAAGTCGAGAGGATGTTGACAATTTGGGATAAAGATAAATTCAAGCTATCCAAAGAGTGAAGTGATAACAGATTAATAGTGATTGAAGGAAAATGGGTAAAGGAGGAATTAGATGTGGTATTCATAAATTTTTATGCTCCTAACAATGTGTCTTAGTAGAGAACTTTATGGGGTGTTAACAGAGTTAGGAAAACAGTTTGCAAACCCATGGATTGTTGGAGGAGATTTCAATGTGATGCGTTGTAGAAGTGAAAAGAGCAATTGTTTAGGAACAGAGTAGGGGTCTAAAAAGTTTGATAGCTTTATTCATAATTTTAATCTCATTGATTTTCCACTGTTGGGAAAGAAATTCACATGGTATGGCCTGGATAATAAAAAGAGTGGACTTGACAGATTTTTGCTGGAAGAATTCTGGTTGATTCAGATTAAGGATTTACATCAGCAGGGGTTAAAGAAATCTATTTTAGATCATATACCAATTTTTCTAGCAGATGAAGAAGTTGATTGGGGTCCTAGGACTTTCAAGTTTATTAATGCGTGGTTTAAGAAAAAGGAATGTGTAGGGTTGATTGAGAAAGAATGGTCTAACATGGGCAGTTTGAATGGGCAAGTAGCAAGAAAATTGAGAAAACTTAAGGGGGTCCTGAAGAAATGGAACAGGGATAATTGTAATGTATTGGAGAATAGGATAGTAGAGTGTGAAGAAAGGATTAAGGTGTTAGATGAAATTAGTGAACAGAGAACGCTGAGCGAGAGAGAACTGGAGGAGCTTAAAAGATTAAATTCTGATGTTTGGGATGCAATTAAATTCAAAGAATCGATATGGCTACAAAAATCTAGAATGATGTGGCTAAAAGAAGGTGATGCGAATACATATTTTTTCCATAGAGCCGTTAAGATAAAAGCAAAAAGAAAGACTATTTACAGAATGAAAATCGAGAGATTTTGGTGTCATGATCCAAGGGAGTTAAAAAGGAGAGTATATGATTTCTTTAAAAATAATTTTTAGGGGCGCTCAAGAAATTGGAGGATGAAGATAGGGCTCAATTTTAGGAGATTAAAGGATATTGATGTTGAGAAGTTGGAGGAACCTTTTTTGAAAAAGGAGAATAGAGATGTAGTATGGAGTTGTGAGGAATCGAAAGCTCCTAGTCCGGATGGTTTTAACATGTGTTTTTTTAGAAAATGCTGGACTACAATTAAAGAAGATTTGTTTAGAATGATGTCAAAATTTTATAGATTTGGGAAGCTTGAAAGATCCATCAATTGTTCTTTTATACCTCTTATTCCTAAATTTGAAAATCCGAGTGAGATTGCTGATTTTCGACCAATTTGTTTGGTTAGTTCACTATATAAAATTGTAGCAAAGGTTCTTTCTCATAGATTAAGGGAGGTTATTGGAGAGCTGGTGAGTGAGACACAGTGCGCTTTTATCAAAGGGAGGCAGATTTTTTATGGTATTTTAATTGCAAATGAAGTGATACATTCAATGAAAAAAACTGAAGGAAACGGGGGTAATTTGATCTTTAAACTGGATTTCTCCAAGGCGTATGATTATGTTCGTTGGGTTTTTTTGGAATTAGTTTTACGTAAGATGGGTTTTGGCGATCGTTGGATTGGATGGTTATGAAGTGTGTTTCAACAGCGAGAGCAGCTGTTCTTGTTAATGGATTGTCTACAAACGAATTTAAATTTGGTAGAGGGCTCCGTCAAGGGGATCTTTTATCTCCATTCCTTTTCATTTTAGTGACGAAAGTTTTACACCTGTTGCTGGACAAAGCAGGGGTGATGGGATTAATTGAAGGAATTCAAGAAGTTATTTCGGGTCAAATGATTACACATTTACAATTTGAGGATGACACTATATTATTCTTAAAGGCAGAGGAAAAGGTGGTGGAAGATATGAAATTCATTCTTCGTTGTTTTGAGATTTTTTGGGATTGAGTATTAAGTTCAAAAAATTGTGTATTGTGCGATTTGGTTTGAAGGAGAAATTTCTTTATCGTATGGAAGCTATTTGTAAATGTAAGATTGGGGTGTTGCCTTTTAGTTATTTGGGAATTCCATTGGGAGTGGATCTAAGGAGAGTTGCTACATGGGATGTTGTGGTTGAGAGATTTAGAAAGAAATTGTTGGGTTGGAAATGTAGAACTATGTCATGGGCTGCAAGGGTAGTATTGATTAATGCAGTAATATCGTCTCTACCTATTTACTTCATGTCATTATTTCAGGCACCGATGATAGTAGTTAAAAAGATTGATAAAATTAGGAGAAATTTTTTGTGGGGTTGTTTTGATGGCAAGCGAAAAATGTCGAAAGTTTGGCGGAACTAGATCTGCAACCCAAAAGAAAAAAGGTGGTGCTAGAGTGGTTAATCTAGCGATAAAGAACAAAGCTTTGTTAGCAAAATGGAGATGGCGTTTAGTGGTTGAAAAAAAGGCGTTGTGGAGTAAAGTGATATTAGCAAAGTATGGAATTAGTGTGCAACAGTGGAGATTTAGCGCGAACAATTTGAAAGAAATGTCGACTGTTTGGAGAGGGATTGTTGAGAATTCATTTGATGTTAGTGTACCTAGATGGATGGGGAATAAAGATTTTAGTTGGAAGATTGGGAATGGAAAGTCGACGTTGTTTTGGGTAGATATATGGTGTGGGTATGGTCCATTAAAAGTGGATTTTCCTAGACTTTTTCAATTAGTAAAACTTAAAAATGGATCGGTTTTTGATTATTTGTTCAATAATGGTTTTAGTAATGTTAAATGGGAAGATCTTTTTGTATGGCCTCTGTTGGGTCGTGAATTGGGGATTCTTAGTCGTCTCATTGAAAGGATGATTAGTATGGTCCTAGCCCCGGAGGTGGAGGATCGGTTATTATGGGTGCACAATAGTAAAGGAGAGTTCTCTCTGAAAAAGGTATCTAAATTGCTGATTGAAAGTGATGGGGATGACTCCATTTTTGCTTTTGATAAAATTTGGAAATTAAAGTTCCTCCAAGGGTGCGTAACTTTCTTTGGTTGTTAGCTATTGATAGAGTTCCCACGAATCTACAAACCATTTTAAATGTTTTCCTTGGTGTAATTGTGAGCTGAAGAGGGCGAACCGTTTTTTCTTTAAATGTAATTTTATTGCTGGATTTTGGAGGAGGATTTTTAATTGGTGGGACGTTGGCTGGAAAATGGTGAGCAGCTTTAAAGAATTTTACTATTTATGTTTTAAAGTGAAGTTTCATGGTTCTTGCAAAAGTTTGTGGTTGATTGCAATTCCGGCTTCTTGTTGGTCTATTTGGCTCGCTAGGAACGAGATTGTGTTTGGAAGAAAGGTGTTGTCAATGGATACACTGATTTTTCATTCCAAGATTAGGGCATTATTGTTGGTAAGAGCTGCTTTATATGAGTGTATGGTTTAAAAGAGATTATGGTGGTTTTGTCCTGTATAAGTGCAGTTTTTCTGAATCTGTTTCACGGGGTTAGTGTTATCCTCCACATGGGTGGCTAAAATTTAACATTAGTGGTATAGCTTCTGAGGTTGCTTTGGGCGGTGGAGGTGTGTTGAGAGATGAGGAAGGAATTATAAGAGCTTTATTCTCGGGTCCAAGTGATGCCTGTGATGTAGAGTCAACTGAATTAGGAGCAATTATCACTGCGTTGGATGTAATTATTGAGATAGGATGTGTTGGGTTTACAATCAACTAGCAGCTAGCATAAGCTGAAGCTTGAGTTCCAAGGCTCGAGACTTGCAGCAAAAGAAACAGACAAAGATGATAGAAGAGAAGAAAGAAAACGTGAAGGAAAAAAATGGAGCTTAGATTTTTAATGAAAATCAGTCACTTTTTATTACAACACATTGATAACTTATAGCTAATACAAATGACAAAGGCAAATCATGGTTGTCATCACCTAATCTTCACCTAACACCACTTAAACTTATGGAAACTTGAAATAGTAGCTTGTAAACTTAACCTAGCTGATATGATCAGCTTTGTCTCTATCAAAATGACATGAAATCTCAACCTAACATGGTTCAAAATACACCAAACTAAGTTACATTGGCATTAGATTACAAAATAGCAAAAACTGAAACTTGGTTCACATAAAATAATAGTTACAGCATAGCTAGTTTCCTTGAGCTGCTTTTGGACGTTGCATGGGCTGCATGGAGGCCATATTTCAACACTCCTCCTTGGACTCCATGCTGCATACTCCCAATTTCTTTCTTAATTCATTAAATCTTGTTGTTTTGAGGGCTTTAGTGAAGATGTCTGCAATCTGATTCTCTGAATTGCAATGAATCAGCTCAACTTCTCGAGCTTGCTCCATCTCCCTTATCACATGCAGTTTAATATTGAAGTGTTTGGTTCTACCATGGAACATGGGGTTCTTTGCAATTGCAAACATTGATTTGTTGTCACAATAAATCTCTGTTGCTCCCTCCTGATACAAGTTCAAATCAGCTAGGATTTTTCTTAACCATACTGCTTGATTAATAGCATTGCCATAGCAACATATTCAGCTTCTGCTGTTGACTGTGCTACAAGGTTCTGCTTCTTTGAACACCAAGTGAGCAGTGTTGATCCAATGGTGAAACCATATCCGGATGTACTCCTCATGTCATCACTCGATCCACCCCAATCATCGCTCAGATAGCCTCTCACCTTTAGTCGTTGAGCCTTGTTAAACTTCAATCCATAGCTCAAGGTACCTTTGATGTACCGAGCACCCTTTTTTTGCTTGAAGGTGCCGCATATTGCAAAGAATGCATGAATCTCGATAGCTTGCTAACAAAGAAACATTAAATCAGGCCGAGTAGCTGTTAGATACAACAAACATCCAACTAGACTTCTATAGGAGGACTCATCGACCTGCTCATAAGCTCCTTGACTTGATAACTTCATTCCAACAGCCATTGGTGTGCTTGTTGGTTTGCAATTTTCCATTGAAAATTTGCATAAGACCTTCTTAGCAAATGTCTGTTGGCTCAAGAAGATTTCTCCATTGGATTGACTAACCTCCATTCCAAGGAAGTAAGTCATGTGGCCCAAGTCTGACATCTCAAACATCATCTTCATTTTGCTCTTGAAATCTCTTAAGACATTACTGTCTCCTCCTGTAACCAGCAAATCATCAACATAAAGAGACACAATGAGCTGAGTTTCAGCTTCATTCTTCTTAACATACAGTGTGGGCTCACCGATGCTTCTTTGAAATCCCAAACTAATGAGATAACTATCAATTGAGCATACCAAGCTCGGGAGCTTGTTTCGCACCATATAGGGCCTTCTTGAGCTTATAGACCATGTGCTCTTTGCCCGCACAAAGAAAGCCTTGAGGTTGGTCGATATAGATCTCCTCTTCAAGCAGTCCATTTAGAAATGCTAATTTGACATCGAGTTGGTGTATGGACAATTGCTTTTGTGCTGCCAAAGCAATCAATAATCTAATGGTGTCAAGCCTGGCTACTGGAGCAAAGGTTTCCAAGTAGTCCAGGCCATATTTCTGACTAAAGCCCTTCACCACCAGCCTTGCTTTAAGCTTGTTTAGTGTCCCATCTGCATTTTGCTTGGCACGATAGACCCACTTGACACCTATGACCTTTCTGTCTTGTGGCCTATCAACTAAATCCTAGGTTTGGTTCTTCTCAATCATTTTCATTTCTTCAACCATTGCAACCTTCCAGCCCTGGTGTGCTTCAGCTTCTTCAAAGTTTGTTGGCTCCATTATGGCCACTTGGGCCCTTTCATAAACATCAGTCAATGACCTAGTCCCTCTGACTGGAACATCATCGATGTCCATTTCGATCACCGCTGAGTTCTCGTATGACCTGCTACTAGCTCTTCTGAGGTCTCCATTGGTTGATTTCTATCCCAGTTCTAGTAGGCCTTCTCATCAAAGACCACATCCCTGCTTACTTGAATTTTTTTTGTGTTTAGATCTATGATCCTATAGCCCTTTTTGATTGAGATATATCCTACTAAAACACCAGGTTGTGACCTCTCAGACAGCTTGTTTCTCTTAACTGCTGGAACTTGAGCATAACAAAGGCATCCAAAGATCTTCAGGTGAGCCAGTGATGGTTTGAAGCCATACCAAGCTTCAAAAGGTGTCTTTCGAGCCAAGCCTTTGTAGAAAGTCTATTCGAAGATAAACAATTTGTGTTGATGACTCAACCACATAAACTTTGGCATATTCTTTTCAAACAACAAGCATCTTGCCATATCCATGATGCTTCGATTTTTTCTTTCACTTACCCCATTTTGTTGAGGTGTATACACATTAGTTAATTGATGTTTGATGCCTGCATTACTGCAAATTATTTGAAACTGAGTTGAAATATACTCAGCTCCATTATCAGACCTGATAGTCTTCACCTTGCAACCAGTTTCCTTTTCTGCTTCAGCTTTGAACTTCATAAAGACTTGTGGAACTTCAGATTTCTGCTTTAGAAAATAGATCCAACAGAATCTTGAATAATCATCAATAAAGAGTATGAAGTACCTATTTCCACTAATTGATTCTGTCTTCATGGGACCACATACATCTGTATGAACAAGTTGGAGCTTTTCTGATGCTCTCCAGGCTTGATTTGAGGGAAAGGGTAGCCTGGCTTGTTTTCCAAGCTGATACACTTCACAGACTTCATTATTGCATGCTGAATTAGTGAAGTTCTCAACCAGTTCTTCATGGATCATTCTGGTCATTGCTTTAAAGTTTGCATGACCTAGTCTCTTGTGCCATATCTTTGAATCACTTTCTGAGGCAGTATAGGTTGCATTCAAACCTTTTGACTAGTTAACCTCAAAGGAGTTATCAGTCATAGTAACTGTCATGAAGCATGATCCACTTGAATCAGTTATTTGACACTCTTTATCTTTGAACACCAGTGAGTATCCTTTATCCAGGAGCTGAGGTATGCTTAGCAAATTTCTATCAATCTCGGGTACAAGAAGTACATTGGAAATTACTTTGTTGCCTATTGGAGTTGATATTAAAACATCTCCTTTGCCTTTAGCATTGATGAACTGACCATTTGCAACCTTGACTTTGGTTTGAAAACTTTTGTCTAAGGTTTTGAAAATTGATGCATTAGGTGACATATGATTTGTGCATCCACTATCTAGTAGCCAAGCTTCAGAGTCTCTTTTCTGGTCACTTAAGCATGACACAACAAAAACTTGTTCTCCTTGGTCACTATCTTCTTCAGCCACTCGAGCCTTAGTCTTTGGTTGCTGTTGAGTCTGCCTTGGTTTACCTTTATTTTTACAAACCTTTTCAACATGTCCTTTCTTCTTACAGTTCTGGCATACTGCATCAGGCCTAAACCAGCATTTGTTTTCAGAATGGCCTGGCTTCTTATAAAATCTGCAAAGATGGTCATTAGTCCTTACAGCATCAGGCTTAGGCCTGTTTTTCCAGGTCCTCTTGCCTTTGTAGGCAGTGCTGGATGAGAGAGTCCTGGCTTTACCTTGGAAAGCACCTTCTTGGTGCTCCTCATTCCTACTTGCCTTCCTTTGCTCTTGTGCATAAAGAGCATTTATCAACTCAGTTAGAGTGATGCTTGTGAGGTCCCTTGAGTCTTTGAGGGAAGATATTTTTGCTTCATACCTCTCAGGTAAGGTAGATAGCACTTTCTCCACTATTCTTTCTTCACTAAACTGCTCACCTAGGAGCCTTATGCTGTTTACAACAGCCATTATTCTGTCTGAGTATTGTTTTACAGTCTCCTCTTCTTTCATCTTCAAATTCTCGAAGTCCCTCCTAAGATTCAAGAGCTGCTGCTGCCTGGTTCTTTCAGTGCCTTGGAATTCTTCCTTGAGTTTGTCCTAGGCCTGCTTTAGAGTCTCACAGGCTATAATTCTTGTAAAGATAACATCCGAGACACAGTTTTGGATACAAGACATAGCCTTATGCTTCTTGGTTTTCTCCTCAGCATGTTGTCTCATCTGAGCCACAATTGGATTGGCTCGAAGAGGTTCTGGTTCAACATCAGTGGTAACAACCTCTCATAAGTCAAAGGCCTGCAGGTAAGTTTTCATCTTAACCTACCATATGTGAAAGCTTTCTCCACTAAAGATTGGTGGTGCAGCTGGTGAGAAGCTTGATGTAGCCATTGGACTTTGAGTTTATCAGCAACAGGTCCTCCAAGAATGAAGCTCTAGAGACCAATTGTTGGGTTTACAATCAACTAGCAGCTAGCATAAGCTGAAGCTTGAGTTCTAAGGCTCGAGACTTGCAGCAAAAGAAACATACAAAGATGATAGAAGAGAAGAAAGAAAACGTGAAGGAAAAAAATGTAGCTTAGATTTTTAATGAAAATCAATCACTTTTTATTACAACACATTGATAACTTATAGCTAATACAAATGACAAAGGCAAATCATGGTTGTCATCACCTAATCTTCACCTAACACCACTTAAACTTATGGAAACTTGAAATAGTAGCTTGTAAACTTAACCTAGCTGATATGATCAGCTTTGTCTCTATCAAAATGACATGAAATCTCAACCTAACATGGTTCAAAATAAACCAAACTAAGTTACATTGGCATTAGATTACAAAATAGCAAAAACTGAAACTTGGTTCACATAAAATAACAGTTGCAGCATAGCTAGTTTCCTTGAGCTGCTTTTGGACATTGCATGGGCTGCATGGAGGCCATATTTCAACAGGATGGAAGGGATCTGGTTCGTTTATTGTTGAAATAGGATCGAGGGTGGTGTATAATTGGATATTGGACAAAATAAAGAGACCTTGGTCGGAACAAGCTACATTTGCAGATTTAGAAAGGAAGATTGCCTGTATGGAAGAGGTAAATTTTTCATTAGCTGAGCTGAATGGTAATGAAATGGTAGATACATTAGCGACTGCTGGAATGAGAAGGCCTGGTATGTTTAAGGCTTGGTGGTGAGTACAAGTCTTGGACTGTTATAATTATGTCAGTAAAAGTATATGGATTTGCTATTTCAAAGTCTTAGGGAGTTTTGGTGTTGGTTTTTTGTTCTTTTTCTTAGAGGGCTGCCTAACAGAGAGGGATTTTAAGATTATAGTGGTGCTTTTGTGGTTATCTGTTTGAGTGTGATTTTTGTTCATGGGTGTCGATCTATTTGTTAAGGGGTAGGGTGGCATTTGTCAGTATGTTACTGCAATTGCGGTATTGTAATACCTTGATTGAGCAAAAAAGAAGAAGAAGAAGAAGAAGTATACAATGAATTGAAGAATCAAAGTGGAGAATGCTTGGAAAGATATAAATCATGAGTTGATATTTAGTGAGACACCTAAGCTCGTTCCAATGTTGGTTCTTACACGAATTCTCAATTTTACAAGGATCATTGATTTCCTTTATAAGGATGAAGATGGATACACATGTTGTGAAATTTACAAAAGATGCAACCATTTATTTTATCATTGTTTCAATATAAGTTCTTGCATAAGGAAATTAAGAATATACTCAATCTTATGATCCGATTCGTATTTGTGTTGCTTTTAGTATAACACCAATTCTTCAATAATCCATGTTAAGTGTTTGTGTAATTTTATGTGTCTTAAAAGTGTTATATAAAATTTCACACCTTAATAATCCTAGTTTCTAGGCGATACAATGGTCATTGTTTAATGGAATCTATCTTTTCTAATAAATTTTATTTGGCCAACAAAAAAACTCGTGGAACATGTTAATGTTAGTGTTAGTGCTGTCATATTGCAAAGTATTATATAAATCTTAGAGACCTAAAATATTTGTGTGGCATTTTATACTATTCATTTATTTTTCTCCCTAATCAAATTTTTAGTCCTATAGATGGATTTCTAGACAGTATCGAATAGGTTACTCCATAAATTGCATTTGATACAATCAAACGATTAGATGTCAGTTAATCTCATTCTATATTTAACGTTGTAGTCTACTAAGAAAAAGGAATCTATTCAAATAACAGAATTTAATCACATTGAATGTCTTCAACATATCTTTTCTTGATTTTTCAATATTTTAATTTCAGTATAGTGTTGCTAAAAATCCTTAAATATGTGCTTTTTAAGAGTAATAATTTTGGTCAAAAGATGTCAAGCTAATAATTTAACTGAAAATAATAGCCAAAACACCCTCCTTTCTTTGTCCTATGTCAAGATCAATTACCTAAAAGAGTGCTAGAAGATGAAACAAGCAAAGAGAACAAGCTAAGGAGAAAATAAAGCTAATCTTTCTTTCTTGAATTAGTGAATCAAATCTATCTTCATTCATCTTTTACATAGAATATATAGAGGCCATACCCTGGAGGCTGATGCATGAAGACCTCTGTATCAAGATCGCCATTTAAAAAGCATTATTTACATCTTCCTACCTCAACTCCCATCCTCTGGAAATAGCAATGGACAATATGACCCGAATAGTAGTAGGTTTAACGACAGAACTGAAAGTTTCTTTGAAATCACACCCAGGAACTTGAGAGCAACCTTTCACAACGAGTCGAGCTTTTCGACGAGCAACAGTACCATTCGGATTCCTCTTAATCTTAAAAAGCCATTTTCACCCCATAATCTTACGATCTGAAGATCGCGGAACAAGCTTCCAGGTAGAATTACGAATAAGTGCATCAAACTCCTCCTGAGCTGCAGTACGCCATTCTAAGGATGACAAGGCTTCCTCAATAGTGGATGGCTCATCAGTTTCAACAGACATAACTTTGGGTTTGAAAACACCATCCTTTGACCTAGTCATCATCGGATGATAATTAGTTACTAGTGAAACCGCCACCGGATTATCCGAAGAGCCAACTTGGTATAGAATAGCAGCTCCAGAATTAGACAAGGGAATACTGGAAGCCTCACGATCAGACCCGATCTCAAGTTGAGCACCAACTAGGGAAGACGGAAAAGGGGAAGTATCCTGTTGAGAACACGATGGAGATGTGCAAACACCATGCGAACCCGCAGGACTAGAAAAATTTGGTCGAACTATAGGGACAAATGTAGAGACAAGTTGATTTTGTACCATAGAATATCCAGTCGATGCTGACGTTGAGTGTAAAAATTAGCTTCATCAAACACCACATGGCGTGAGACAACTATTTTACCGGATGGAAGAAGACACAGATATCCTTTGTGCTGGGTATTATAGCCCAAGAAAGTATACGGTTGGGATTGAAAATCCAACTTATGTGCCATGAAGGGGCATAGATATGGATAGCAACAACACCCGAATACCCGCAGATGATCATACGTGGGTTCATAACCATAGAGGGCCTTGAATGGAGTCTGTCCTTGCAATACCGGAGTGGGGAGCCGGTAATAAAATGCACAGCACAACAGAAGGCATAACCCCAGTAGTCCATGGATAAGCTTGCCTGAGCTAGAAGAGTGATGCCCATCTCAACAATATGTCGATGCTTGCGTTCGACGACTCCGTTTTGTTCAGAGGTATGTGGACAAGTTAAGCGATGAATGATTCCTTGTGAGGCCAAAATAGAAGAAAAGACCCGATACTCACCACCCCAATCACTCTAGAACTATTTAATGTCCTTCCCAAACTGAGTTTTAACAAGTTGCTGAAACTGTCTAAAACATTGTATAGCTTGGGATTTCTGACGGAGTAGATAAACCCATGTAAAACGTGAGCACATATCAACAAAGGAAATATAATACCAGTGATTTCCACAAGCAACAGATATAGGACCCCATGATCAGAAACAACTAATTCAAACAGAACACTATATTTTGTAGTGGAGAGAGAAAATGGCAATTTACGTGCCTTCCCTTTTTGACATGCGGTACATAGAGTTTCAATACTAGAATTATTACCCACAACAAACTTACATTTATTCAAGACATTTTTGACAATAGTAGAAGAAGGATGACCAAGCCGATTATGCCAAAGAGACAAAACATTACAATTAACAAATTTATTTTGTAAGGAAGCAGAAGTATCACATGTAACTTCAACTGACTGAGTAGACAGGACTGGCAAAGAAAATTGGTATAGACCATCACGAATGTGGCCCGTCAACAGTGGTTCCCAGGTCTTGATGTCCTTAACAACACAGTACATTGGGTGAAACTCAAAAAACACATCATTATCAGAAGCAAATTAAGAGACATATATCAAATTTTTACGAATTCACGGCACACATAATACATCAGATAACCGAAGCAATTTAGACCGTGTGGGTAGAACACCATTACCAACTGATAAAATCAGGGCGGGAGTTCTGTTACCCATCAATAGAGAGGACGTACCTAAATACGGAGTGGAGTCTTGCAGTACCGACGCATCACGACAGACGTGATTACTCGCTCCCGAGTCGGGGTACCACGAAGCTGTGCCCACAGGCATAGGTATATAAGAATCAGTGCCTCCTCTAACCGAGCCCAACTGAGCGGTATTAACAAACGAGTCAGACGAATCAGAAAAATCAGATGAATTTAAATCACCCATGCGAGGAAGACCAATGCACGAGTCAGAGCCCGAGTAAACACGAGCTCGCGATTTCGTTCTCAAAGGAACAAGTGAGGGCCCAAATTGAACACAATTATTAACATAATTATTAGAGGGCCCATTATCATCAAATTGACCAGGCCCATTAGGCCCACCATTATTTCCAACAAATGTTGGCCTTGGAACAACATTCGGCCTAGGTGTAGATAACCCATGCACGTCTAACTGTGGGCTTGATGGCCCACCACCATAGCCTTGTCCAGGCGAATTATAATTCAACCAAAAAGACCCTTGTCCATGCATTCCAAAAGTAGGCGGAATGTTGCATCCAACTGTAGGCCAATTTTGACCAAAAGAAAGCTAATTTTGACCAAGTGAATGATTCACTTTTAGCCTTTGAGAAGGCCATTCTCCTTTATCGCCATAACCATCTTGCACCACAAGAGAAGTACGACCAAGATGAAACCCTGAAGTCGGCGAGAAGTGATTAACGGCAACGATCGACGGAGCATCACGGGAACCATCACCATCACGATTGTAATGGTAAAAGCACCGTTGAGCGGTGTGCCCAAACCTATTGCATATTTGACATTGTAGACGCGGTCGAAACCCCCTCCCACAGTCAGACGGAGGTCGACTTGCATGGAAGGAGTCAGATCGAGGTTGCGACGGTGCTCCTTCAACAAGGTTGGCATGCATGACCGCCTCTTGAACGGCCCGTAATTGCCTACTCTCACAGTCGACTAAGGTATCAACAAGCCATTTAAACGACACTGTTTCAGACGAGAGCGAGGCGGACGATACAATTGCGTCAAACTCATAAGGGAGACCAGAAAGGAGCACCTCCGTTTTCTTCAGCTCCGTCACTTGAGCGCCGGAGCTGCTAGCAAAGCACAAAGATTGATAATACGAGAAACATAATTCTTAATGGTAAGAGTACCTTTTTTTAAAGAATGGAGTTCATGTCTAAGTTTAGACTATTTGGCTCCAGTGTTTGTCGCAAAAAGACTGGCTGCCGTAAGCCACACATTCGAGGTAGTCCTGGCATCCGTGAACGACGAAAGGAAGGAGGTGTGGATCGTGGAGAGCAACCACGATGTGAGGAGTTGGTCCTGTTGAGAGAAGACGAGCGCACACGGATTTGGCGCAAGAGAGCCATCCTCGGCTTGAACAAAACGCGCCGGAGTAGGAAACATTCCATCTAGGAACCCGACTAAGCCATAACCACCAAGAATCAGCCTCACCTGCTGTTGCGACTGAAGAAAAGTGCCTTCATCGAGTTTCACTATGTCATGACGAGGGAAAGACGCAACAAACTTCTCACCGAAAAACATACCAGCACCACCGTGAACAGAGCCGGAGTTAGGGGAAGATGCGAGAGCCATTGGTCTAAGGATCACAAAGTGACTGATACCATGCTAGAAGATGAAACAAACAAAGAGAACAAGCTAAGGAGAAAATAAAGCTAATCCTTCTTTCTTGAATCAGTGAATCAAATCTATCTTCATTCATCTTTTACATAGAATATATAGAGGACTATTATTATTAACCTCTCTTAACAAACTAACCGACTGCTTAGCTGTACTAACAGCACTTGGTTAACAGCTTAACCAATGTAGCTATATGTTAATACTATCAAAGAGCCTTACTTAAGTATCACTATCAACTCCATGAATCGGAAGACTATAAAACAATCACACTATTGAACATTATTTCAAGCCAAAACCAAAGATGCCAAGCTTACATCATTATAGGATTTAAATAACATCTTAAACACAGTATAACATATAAAAGCAACACAAATACGAAATGGATTGCTAGATTATATAGGTTCTTAATTTCTCAATAAGGGACTGAGATTGGATCAATTAGTAAAGATTATCCCATCTTTTGTATTTTTCCCAACATGTGTATACCCGTCTCCATTCTTGTAAAAGAAACCAGTGACCCTTGTAAGGTTGAGAATTCGTGTAAGAACCGACCCTGGAATAACTTTGGATATGTCACTAAATATCAATTCCTGGTTTATATATTTCCAAGCATTCTCCACTTGCTTCTTCAATTCACTACATGCTTCTTCTTCTGAAATCACATGTTCTCACATGTAGCATTCAACAGCCGATGCACAATGCCCTCTCTCTTGCTCAAACTATATATTTATATTATTTTTATTAATCAAATATAAGTTACTGAAAATACTCTTGAAAAATTCAAAAAGAAAGTACCTTGTGTGAAACATCATCCATGAGACGACCAACAATGGAAGAAGCATCAATGATTTTAGGGTTGTTAATTAGATGCCCAATTAAAAATCTCAGTTGTCACAAAATCTCCCATTCTAACAAAAGATGTGACGATTAACATAATAAAACCAGAAGATAAAATTGCGCTCCTCGTATACTCGTCCATTATTGGTACACAGCTTTCATTATACCATTTGACCATTTGGCCTCCACAAAATAAGATTCACACAATTGTTTAAACTATAAAAAAGGAAAAAAAAAAAAAAAAAAGAAGAAAAAGCCATTACCTTTAGGTCATAATAAATTTCAAGTTTAGAGTATACAAGTACCAACTTATAATCCTTCAAATTTAAATATTTTTTTTATAAAATGGAATATTCTCATATTTAACACATATCTATATAATTTAGGGATACCAAATTAACCCAAACCCATAGGTTTCGATCCAACCCTATAAAGCATGTTTTCTTTTCATGAAAATTGGATTTGGAGACAAGGAAAATGGATTTTCAATTAAAATTTGAGTTCCGGCAGAATTAAAATTTTGATTAAACTTGCAACGTGGTCCTATCTTAAAAATTACCAAAATACTTTTTTTTTAATTTCATAACTAATTTTATATATTTTAATTATAAATTTTAAATTTCTATAAGATTTTATAAGATTTGAACCTTTTTTTATAATTTTTAGTTAGGCATTTTCAATTTTTATATGATTTTATAATATGCATTTTATTTGATATTGTAAAAAGTAATATACCATAAAAATTATTTAATATTTTGGCGTGAGTTGGGTAAAGTTGAGAAACTTTGGTTTTGTTGGATATAAAATTTCAATTAAGATCATGTTTGGGGTGGTGTCAAGGCGAGAGATATAACAATTGGATGGGGCTGAGATAAATAGTCCTACTACGCTTTATCCCATTGTCAACCCTACTCATATTTGACACTTTTCTCATATAATATATGAGAAAAGGATAATATTTTATTACTTATGTAAAATCATTTCAAAATAGATAAAGTACGAATGTAATTTATCCTTCGCATATTGACATGATATAATTTTCTTTATTTAATTATTGTCTCCTCCATTTTTCCATAAAAATTCTAATAATGACTTGTAAAACAACTTCATATATTCTGAGAGTTGATTTATATAATCAGCATCCCACCTGAAAAATCAGTTAGAAAAAGTTCAAAATCAAACATATTGAATAATGTTTTATACATGATCATATGAATTAACTTAATCAACTTTCAAATTTAAAATTGAATCGTGTGTAAATATACAGCTTACTAACCTCTGAATTGCATTCGTGAGGAGTTGAAGTTCTTCAAGTGTGACATGCGTCATAATGTCATCCATTATTAATGTCATGACTATTGTTTTGGCTAATATCTTCGTAGAAAAAGAGTACTGTGGCTCAAAATACACTCCCAATATCCAAAAGTAATCTTCTACCAATCCATCTCGAACAAAAGGTAATTTTGTAGCTAAGTCTAAACTTTTCCCCCAGCTGAAACAAAACTCACATTAGCCTATAATTCATTATTAGGTATCAATTAATCCTTTTAAATTAGGATAAACAATTAATATTGAATGATGAAGGAGTAATATATTGCCTGTATATCTGGCTTAGCTCTTCCTTGTGTGAAATTTGTAACAAGATGAAATCCAACTCTGCAAACTTCAACAGCGCTTTGTTATGTGAAGCATCGACTAGGTAAATGGAAATGAATTGCCTAGCCCCCAACCTCGGCAAGCCCTTGCGGATGGGTTGGTATAGAGCATGGGAAACTAAGGCTGAAAGGGGATATTCGATAGTGCCAGAAGCTTTGGCTAAACCTAGATGAGTGGTGGTGAAACCAAGAGCTTCTTCAAGTATATCTTCCCCATGCACACGTAAATGTGAAGCATAACTCTAGTAAGCCTTTTACATCACTTGTTAAGGACATGTTAAAGTTTCCTTCATCATCTTTGAACTTGTTGAACCGTTCTACTCAACCCAATAAGATATTATTATATTAATCATTGTAATATAGAAAAATTAGATCTAAAATTTGAACCCTCAACAATGAAGTCTTCTAGGAAAAAATAGAAATATAACACTGAAGAAAAAAAATTAAGAATCACAAATATTACAAAGATTTTCAATCATCAAAATTTATTATCATAGGAAAATAAGTTACATGCAGCGATTTAATAGGGCTTTTAACCAAAACTAGTATGGATTTCAACTAGACCTGGTCATGGGTCAAGTTGGGCCAATAAAGAATTTTAGATCAATTTTTTTAGACTTGAAACGGGCTCAACTTGAAAAATATGACTAAAATTTTGTCTAAACTTGATCCAAATTTAAAAATTTAAACCCGATCTTGTATTAAATTTTTTAGATTATTTTTATATGAAAACAAATTTTTAAAAAATACTATTCCAGATATACTTATGAGATCATTTCCATAAATTCATGAAATTTTAGCATTTCATTCTCCCACAAAATATCCATATGAAATGAGAGGTGAGTTGAGTTAAACTTTCATTGGGGTTATCAAAATGTAGTTGGCATGGCAAACATCAAAAGAAACCATAGGGAAGTATTTTTCATGTGAAAAATAGAACGTCGATAATGACAATGTATGGCAAAGAAAAGAGAAAGAAAAATAAAGAACACACAGATTTTACATGGAAACTCTTTCGAAAAAAAATCACAGGCAGAGGAGAAGATAATTTACTATGTCGAATTCGAATGATTACAAAAGGAGTAGACTATGTCTATTTATAGGCTTGAAAAAGCATATTCTAATAGAAGTAGTATAGTAAGGTTGAAACACATTATTCTAATTAATATCAAATAGATGAATTGTAATAAGGTTGAAAAACCTTATATTAAAATAAAATAAGAGAAATGTAGTTCTATATGGATTTTACTTTTATTTTATTTTACCACTGTGTTTTATTTTAACAAGGATTTGGGTTACTCAATTCTAATAATATTCACCTTGACACGAAATCTTCAACAAACTAGTTCTTCATCGTGAAACCTCAACAAACAAGTTCTCCACCTCTTCCATAAAAACCTCTTAAGAGTTTAACCTCAACAATGAACACCAACCAAGTCTAAGCAATGCTTAAACTTGGTTGTGGGAAGTGACTTAGTCATCATATCTATAGGATTTTCATGAGTACTAATTTTGCTCACAACAATATCACCACGGGCAATAATATCATGAACAAAATATTACTGAACATCAATGTGCTTTGTTCTCTCATGAAACATTTGATCTTTTGTATGAAACATGGCACTCTAACTGTCACAAAATGTTGTACTGATTTGAATGTTTTCATTAAGTTCACTAAAGAGTCCCTTCAACCAAATGACTTCTTAACTAGCGTTAGTAATCGCCATGTACTTAGCTTTAGTGGTAGACAAAGTGACTGTAGTTTGCAAAGTGACTTTCCAATTGATTGCACAATCGTCGATTGTAAAGACATAACTTATGAGAGATCTTCTTCTATCAAGGTCTCTAGCAAAATTAGCATCAATATACCCAATGACTTCATCTGTAGTTCTTCCAAACTGTAAGCAAACATCAGTAGTACCTCGTAAGTATCTTAAAATCCATTGAACTATTTTCCAATGTTCTTTACCGTGATTCGCCACGTATCTTCTAATTGCATTGACTGCATATGATAAATCTAGACGTGAACAAACCATAGCATACATGAGAGATCCCACTGCACTAGAATATGGAACATGTGACATGTACTTAATCTCATCATCTGATTGTGGAGACAAAGCCGATGAAAGTCTAAGATGGGATGCTAAAGGAGTACTAACATGTTTAGCGCTCTGCATACTGAACCTATAAAGAACTTTCTCAATGTACCCCTTTTGACTTAAGTACAATTTACTTTTTTTTCTATCTTTGAGAATCTCCATATCAAGTATCTTCTTTGCCGGTCCCAAATCTTTCATCTCAAATTCTTCACTTAGTTGGGCTTTGACCTTTCTTATCTCTCCTTTTATCTTTTGCTGCTATCAACATGTCATCAATATAAAGGAGTAGATACACAAAAGAACCATCACTGTTTTTCTTAAAGTAAACACAATTGTCAAAGCTACTTCTTTTGAAATCATGAGAAGTCATAAAGGAATCAAACCTCTTGTATCACTATCTTGGTGACTGTTTCAAACCGTAAAGGGACTTTTTTAGTAAGCAAATATGTAAAATCAGGTTTTAAAACGAGTTTTCGCAAAAATAGGTGCAGTGGTTTTCACACGGGCGTGTGCCTGTCCACAAGGGCATGTGAGGGGTTGCACACGGGCGTGTGGAAACTAGAGCTATCACACACGAGCGTGTGGGATTTTCATATGGATGTGTGCAATCTACCAAAAGTTTTTCACGACACGAACACGAGCATTTAATGACACACGGTCTAGGGGACACGACTGTGTAGGTTTTGGGGGGTTTGAATTTTTTCTTTTTAAATTGGTGTTCTAATTTAGTCCTAAAAATTGATTAGTCTAATTAGAGCCCTAGATGATAAGGAAACTTGGTAAAATTTTAGGATTAGTCTCATAATGGGTAAATATTCGATAGAAACACAATTTGTAATTCAGAATAGGTCCTGTTAGTTTGTATTTATTACAATTTAGCCCCTAATAATAAAACTTGAATTAGACATAGTAAACAAACTCAATTTGAGCTGAAATTTTTAAGCTTGCATAATTTTGATTAAAAAAAGGTCAATAAACATTTAGATCTAAAATTGGATTAATTTTACCATATGGGGTAAAATGACGAAAATGACCTTAAGCTAAATTACTTAGGAAAAGTCCGCATTAATAAATAACTAATAATCATATAAGATTGAGGTGTTATAAGGTCAGGATGTGTCTTGGGTGGTCGTTAGCCGAAGAGTCACTTAGGTGGCTAATGTAAAGTTTCGAATTCGGGTCAGTCCGTCCCGGTCGAATTTAGGGTGTCACAGTTTTTATCTAAAAGTACTGGTGGTTTACCCACACTTTTTACAAACCTAGTGACAACTTTTCTCTGTAATTATGTTGTGCATCTACAACAAGTGGTTGTTTACCTACAAATCAGCAGTGGTTAATCCACAACCCAGAGTCAAAAGGTTGGATGAGTTCTAGGGAACTCATAGTGTGGTGTGTAGCAATAGGGTAGAACATTTTTCTTATAAATTGAAATTGCATTGACATTCATAATCATGCGCATATAAAAAATTAAATTCTAAAGTATTATAGTGATGTGCTATTCTGATAAATCGATATTGTGAAATTGTGAAATGCTTTACGAATGAGTTTATCCTAAGAATTGTTATCTTATGTGACATGCTTAATATTTTACATTGATTTTCTTGTGATTGGATGCACATTGAGCTTTTTAAACTCACCCCTCTTATTTTCAACTTTATAAATAACCCACCAGGTTAGGACGCAAACACGACACTTGGAGGGATCGGAAATCGTTATATATATTTAATATATCAGGCATATTTTTATAATTCGTGTTAATTTGGAACTGTATTGTTTTATTTAAACTATGGCATGTGACTTAAGTTTATGGTTTACTTAGCATGCATGATATTTAAATCTAAATTTAGGATATTGAACATGGACTTATAGTTAATTATGCTCAAAATAATTCTGATTTTTCTTAATTATAGCTAAGTTGAATATTACTTTTTGCTGTTAGATTATAAATAAATTTTGGAAAAATAAATAAATTAACTAAGTTTTCAACAAGAAAATGTTTTCTTAATTTTTTTTACATGATAACTCATGAGTTTATTTTTAAAAAATAGACTTAAGTTTTCCTCTAAGATAAACAAATGTTTTAAAAATGTTTGTTTTACAAACTCCGATAGTCTAGTGGGTCATTTTAATGGTCAATGTATTCTTTCGAATTTAAGCCTAACGTTTAAGCAGAGTTGAGAAGATTACAATTTACACTTGAAAATGCCTGAATAGGTCCTTATTTGGACCATGAATTCTTCAAATATTTCAACTAAGAGTTGGAATAGTAATTAGAGATAGAAGATGAAAGTTGATTAGTTGCCAGTTGCATTGACAAAACTGTACCAACTAATACTGCTCTACCCAGTAAAAGAAACCTTGACTATTGACTTTTAAACATTAATATTAACTTTGTTCATTTTTCTCAAATAATTATCGTTTTTGTAAAATATTAATATTAATTTACGTGCTTTTTTTTTTGTTTTTTTGAAAAGTAAAATATAAGTTTTATTAAGCAGCTAAAAGAAAGTCCCAAAGCAAAGAAGAATCACAACTTTACTCATTGGTTACTCATTGGTCTTAAGTTCAAACCCCTTGGTTAGTACCAACTAAAATATTTTTATTTCCTTGTTTTCCCCCCAAGAGTGACTACTTTTTTAAAATCAACCCAGCCAAAAACAAAAATTTCAATTTAGTCCCTATTTTTAAAAAAAAGTCCTAAGCCTACATGAATTTGTAAAATCTAATTCAACTATGATAAACAAGTTTTATAAATAGCTAATCTCAAAACAAACCCTAGAAATTACCAAACAAATTTTCAAGAAACATCCTTCATAAAAATTTCCAATCTCCTCTCCAAACAAAAGGTTTTTTAAGTCTTCAAAATAGGTGTGGGATCTAAACCTAAATCTTTGAATATAATTGAAAATATTAGGAAGTAGAGAAATAAGGTTAGGCAAAACCCAAGAAGAATCCCCAATATGTGTGAGCCGTGCGTGAATCCATGTGTTCGAACCCCCCATGCAAAACCATATAGGATTACCTCTACGAACCCTAAACATATTCATGTGAGCCTTCTATGAAAACCAAGCAAAACCTAGATTATACCTGTGAACCTTAGGTTGTTATGTGCATACCCCATACTGCAAACACATGTGCATACACATATAGGAATATTCATGCGAACTCTAGGTTCATACATGCAAACCCTACTATTTCATGCGATCCCCTATACATGTTACATATGAACCCCTTTACATGTTGATACTTGCAAACACCTTTCTATTAAAACATGTAAAACTTGTCCAGTATTACATGCGACCCTATATATGCCTAATATGTAAACTCAAATGTTAGCAGTATGCGAACTTATACATGTATATAAATACAAACCATGCTTATATGAGACCAAGCATGTGTGAACCCCTTGGCATGCGAATCCCTTATAGACGAGACCCCCTTTACATGCAAAACCCCGTAGGTGCGAGCCTATATGCCATGCAAAACCTAGGATTTTGCGAGCCTACGTACAAACCTTAAGTACATGCGAGCCTATGTACAAACCCTAGGAACTTGCGAGCTTACATGTGAACCCTAGGTACATGCGAGCCTATAAGCCATGCTAACATTGCAGCCTATATGTGAACCATAGGAACATGTGAACCCTAGGATCATGTGATCCTATATGCGAACCATAGTTACATGCAAGCCCATATGATCATGCGAACCTTCAAACGTGTCAAATAACAAGATTGTTAATTCACATAAAATCCTGTGCATTTGACACTGTGTTTTATTTATTTACTTGCACCAATTATATGTAATTGTGTGATAATGAGATAAGTGGATGCTTAAATGCATGCCTAATAATGCCAGCATGAAATCTTAAAGGTAGCATAATATAATGATAAAAAGCATAGAACATGCTAAGTTTATGTGCATAATTACACAAAGTCGGGTATGGAGGACGGAGAAGTTCCATAGAAGATTGGCAAATTAAGTCCACACCAAAAGTCAATATTGCACGAAGTAGGTGGCAATGCCATCTAAATGGATTGGACGACATGGTAGATTAAAAACACCATCAAAATCGAACCAAACTAGGATGATAGTTTTAAAAACCATCAAAACGGGCAACCGAGATGGTAAATTATTGTAGTAAAATTCACTTTCACAGGCAAAAAGTGAACGACCATCGCCTCTGCAAATCAAACCAGGATGGGCAGCTATTGTAGCGGGTTTTAGGAGTGTCGAAAAGGATGGATAGGTGGAAACTTTAAAACATAAATTGCATCATATAAAATTTTATTAATATATTTATTATGTATTCCATGATGAATGCTTTAATTTCTACTGAATTTTTATATACATTATTTTTGTCAATTATATGTAAGGATTTAGAATTTAGTCTCACATTGAGCCGTTGTATGCTCATTCCCCCTTTCTTTCCCTTTCAGGTAACACTGAAAACTAGGATTTGGAAAGGCATCAAAGGAGCCTCGAACTAGAAACTCGTTTTTTGTAATTATTATTTTGAAATTTTTATTGAAGTTTTCTTTACTCTTTCTCAAGATTGTAATTCATTCTAAAACATGTCACTTAGATAATACTTTGTTATTTGCATGTGTAGATGGCCCAAAATTGCCCGGGCCCAATTACAAAATGAAATAACAAACCCAAAACAAAAAATAAAAAAATAGGCCCATTAACAAAACAAAAGACCCAAAAACCAACCCAACTCAGAAAAAAAAAAAGAAAAAAACAAAACAGAAAAAAACAAAGAAAACCCTAGCCTTTCTGACCCTCTGACTTCTGACCCCCCTGCCCTCTGCGCCGCTCCGTCCGACCAGCTCCTCCGCCCGTAACCTGCAAAACAAAGACGAAATACGCAATAGCACAGCAAGGCAGAAGCGATTTGTCTTATTTATTCAACTCTGGCTATAAAGCCACGAGAAACGATTGTAAAAGGGGAGGGCTTTTTGCTTTTCGAAAAAACACAGAGAGGCAATATAGCAAAAAGGGAGGTTTTTTTTTGAGGAATAGAAAGAAAAATACGGAGAAAATCAAAAGGAAAAACATAAACTTTCAAGGTTGATTTTCATTTTTATTTTCCTATCTTTACTTACTGTTTTTATTGTTTTTGTTATTTCAAAACTTGGTAAACAACGATGACAAAGAGGGGACCTTTTTTTGGTAATCAATAGAGAGGAAAGAAAATTCCAAAGCCAAAAGAACAGATCTATAGGCTAAAGGCGATTTTTTTTCTGTTATTTCCGAAAGTTATTTCCTTTTTTATTCTCTCTTACTTTTCAGTAGACATACATATATTAAAATACATACAAAAAAAAGGGGGCAAAAAAAACATACCTTTTGAATTTCGCCACAGGTAATACGGTACGACGCAAGACCAAAGATTTGGCAATGACTGCCTAAATAGCCCAAGAGACCTCAAAAAAAAAAAAAGAAATGAAAGTTTTTTTTTGAAACAGCTGAAATGAAAAAAAAAGGAGCAAATTTTGATTTTATAGAAGTTCTTAACGACGTCGTTTAGGGCTCGACTAAAGGCCCCAAAACGACGTCGTTTCATATTGACTCAGCGACCCAGGCCCGCCTCCGGGAGGATCCCGTGTTTACATTAAATGGGTTATTTATGAGTTGGCCCTTCCGCCTTTTTATTATTTTCAATTAAATCTTTTTATTGTTTTAAATATGGCTAGAACATTTGGTTGGCTTCAATTTCGTCCCCTATTGCTATAAGTCTCGGTCCAAAGGGATTATTATGCCATGAGGTCCTCTATTTCTCCATGAGTGCAAATCGGTCCTTTTCTTTTATTTTATTTATTATTTGGCCCGAACCCTATTTTATTCATAATTTAACCCTAAAATTTCGTTTTAATTTCAATTCAATCCCTTTAGGTTAATTTGCATTTTTATTCCATTATTATTATTACTATTATTATTATTTTATTACTATTACCATTGTTATTTCATTTTTATTACTAATACCATTACTATTATCATTATTATTTTTATTTTTATTCTTACTTATTTATTTATTTATTATTATCCGCTTATTAATGTAACATTACCTATCATTATCACTTTATTATTATTTATTTATTAATATTATTAGTGTCATTATTATTCAATATTTCTATTATTATCTCTTATTATCATTAATATTACTATTGTTATTATTACTATTATTATTATTATTATTATTATTATTATTATTATTATTATTATTATTATTATTATTATTTTCATTTTACTCTTATTTGTTTTTTATTATTTTATTTACTTATTTATTTTTTATTATTATTCGCTCATCAATGCATCATTCTCTTTAATATATCATTATTTTATATTATTACAATTATTTGATTTGAATTGATTTCCATTCTTTTAATTTTCACCATTTATAAATTTTTTATTTATGTTATTCATTTTTACTATTTTATTCGTTATCATTTCATTTACTTATTGTTTTTCGCTCATTGCTCTTTACCTTTTTTAGTACCTTAAAGCAATTTATTTATTTACGTATCATATTCTTTACTTTCTTATTATTGTTATTATTACCATTCTATTTGTTTCTAAAGTTTTATCATCGTCAATCTTGTGTCATTATTTATTTGCTCATTCATTTATTTATAAGAATTAGATTTATTCAGATATTCGCTAATTTGTTAGTATCATCACTTACCTCATATTAATCAATCAAATTTTCAAAATAAAGATAATGTTCGGTACTTGAAATTCGGAAGATCGAGCCCTAACTTCATCGGGTTCCGGTTTTACTCATTAATTTGAACAACGGGACATCCTTTTTTGAATCACAATTTAAGTTTCAAAACAAAATACTTAGTCCGAAAATTGAAATGTCGTGCCCTAACTTCATGGACCCGACATTTAGATGCTTCGGATAAGTTTCTTTTCTAAAATAGAGGCAATCTTAGTATTTGAAATCTCGGAAATCGAGCCCTAACTTACTGGGTTCCAATTTCTCATTTGACGAATAACGGAAGATCCTCCTCAAGTAAAAACCAAGTTTCAAAAGGCGAGCTTAGTTTCGGGAGCTTAAGGTATTGTGCCCCAACTTACTGGACGTGATGCTTTACCTCCTCGAAAATAAGAAAGCCTTAACGTCCCTTCCAATTTTAAAAAACAAAAAGCATTATATTTTCGAATCCCTTTAAAATTTTCAACAAATAGGACATCAATCAATCGGTTTGGTACCAATTTTGGGCGTGTCGAGGTGCTAATCCTTCCTCGCACGTAATCGACCTCCGAATCCGTTTTCTCAAAGTTCGTGGACCAAAAAGCCTTGCTTTTAGTAAATTAAATGTTTTATTAAAGCGAAGGTGATCCGATCACACCAAATAAAGATCGGTGGCGACTCTTTTCCTTCTTTTTAAAAATCGAATCGATGGCGTCGTTCTTTATTTCACTCAAAAAATGGTTACGACGACTTTGGCGACTCCTTTGGGGATCCGAGGGTCAAGCCATAGATTGATTGATTTTTGTCCTTTTAATTAAAATGGTTTTGGAAAAATCATGCTTCTTTTAATGCACCTTTAATATTAGCCTCGTAAATACTTTGGCATTGCATTGCATGACCGTTGTGGTCACACCTTTAAGTGGGAGCGAGAAGCTATGCCTTCGTGAGGTTTTCACCTCCGCATGGGCTAGTGGATCGCTTTGGAATACATCCGTACCTATGTCTCCGTGAAGTTTTCACTTAGCATGGCCATAGGGAAATGTATTCCCCGAACCGAACTTCGATCAGATGAGCCTATAATGGGTGAGGATCGAGGAATCATTGGTTCGGTACCTCGTACTTTAGAACTAAGTCAGCATATAGCAAACCCTAAGAGCCCACCTTAGGTAGAGCCATCGAAACCTTAGTGGTCACCCGGATAGGCGTTTGCTTATTTTACTTGCTTTATATTCCATAGTACTAACTTTTGTGTTTCTTTCTTTTGTGCATATCATTTCATATTTTAAAGAGACATCGATTCACAAATCTGTTTCGAGTTGGGAAGTCTGGTTATGGAAAAGCGAATTCCTTGATAAAGTAGAAGACAATGCGTCGTCGTGATATGGTCGAGCAATGCCAAATAGAAAAGGAGATAGCTTGGTCGAAGGGTATGTGTCGAACTACGGAACTTCACCAATATCGATTGTCACGCAGAAGCGAGCTCCGGGAGTTGAAAAAATTTAGACTCAGTGGGATGATGAAGTGAAGCGACTTTTTATGGTACTTACTACGACCGCCTTACTTACTTGAGGTCAAAATAGACAAGCACATTAGAGCAATGACCCGATTCGGAATGTCGCTTATACTGCTTTCTCCTTCGGAAAGTGGATCTGGTTCCCACAAATTGGAAGAGTATCTGAATTTGTTACATTGCCCGAGAATTCAAGTTGACAAAGCTTATTCCAAGGCGGTTAATGGCCCAACCTTGAAGAAGTTGATGAATATCAGGAATGAGTGAACAGTGGGTCTCAGCTAGGATGCGAAGAAGGCGAGGTAAATGCATACCCTAGATATGTTTGAGAGACACGATTCGCACATCCCGTCTGAAAAAAAGATAGACATCTTGGCCTTGTGTATTTACGGCTGGTAATCTTCCTCAAAGCTTTAAGGCACATTGATGAAGCAGTTATCGATCTATTCACCCGGTTGGACAAAGGGTCACACCTGTTCACGCCATCTTAGCCAAACATTCGGATCCTTGACCGCATGTCGGAGAAGAGTCAAGCGGAGTTTATTGGTGTCTTGAATCATATTGGCTTGGTTCCATAGTCACTTTTGGAAAATAGAAAGTGTCTTATCGGTTTATGTCGAAAAGTACTCCCGCTAGAAGAGATAGCAACTACGCCTAGAAGAGAGGATGTGTCCGAAGAAAATTGGATCGCGCTCTTTCAAAACCTTCAAGAGGCGACATTGAGTGGAAGGCTCCTGGATGATCTGACAGGATACTTTATCGCTATGGAAGCTTTGGTAGGTTCCCTATTGGGAATTTAGTGCCACCGCCACGCCCCTTCTTGGTCCTAAGACAGTATGGTTCAAGGCGATTTGTACCAACGACATATGGGCTAGCTCAATGCGAGTTTTCATATGAAGGGAAGCTATAAGAAAAGGGTTAAAGAGATTTCTAGTTCGGAATCGATTCACAGAATGAGAAGATTGTCTCAGGGCCCGAGGACGCACTCCCGGAATACCTTGAATGGAGGGCGGGAGAGTCAATGACAACATTCTTTGAGCCAAACCCGAAGGCACCCGATCAAGAGAAGAATGCATGCGAGTGGTCCCTTTAGAATTAGAAATTGTGAAGCAAGATTTTGAGCAGTTGAGCTCGAAACTCAGGAAAAGGATAGAAAGGTTAGAGGAAGAAAAGATGCTCCTCCAGTTAGAAGTGGACGGTCAAAAATCGAGGTCGAGAAACTCGAAAGGAAAAGTGGAAAGTAGAGGAAGACCGAGATAACTTGAAGACAGAGTACAAGAGGATGCGCTTAACGATAAAAAATACGGGATTAGGGAAAACTTGAAAGGTGGCAACAAGAGGTCGAGAGGAAAGAGCCAAAGTTAGCAGTTGAGAGAAAAGTTTCATGAAATCTGAGCACAAAAGGAAGACTTGGAGAAAGGCGGAGATGAAGACCAAAAGAGAAAAAGGGATTAGAAGCTAGAATAGGCGAGCTTGGGCGATCTCTCGCACCACTACCAAGTCGAGACGGAAAGCCAACTAAAGTCAAGCCTAAGCAGAATAGAGGAACCGAAAGGTAGGGTTGAAGAGTTAGAATCGGCATTACATACTAGCGAGCTCCGGATTGAGCTTCTGAAAACAAGAGAAAGACGTTGGGAGGAAGAGCTTCACCATTCTTGCGAGCAAGTCCGAAGCCGGGACTACCTCATGGGAGAAGCAATAATCCAGATTCGAGAAGTAGCTGATCACCTACAGACTTTGGCCGAGGAGGCTGACATATTGGGCATGAGATATGGGCTACCATCGGGTCGTGATGAAGAGCTAATCTCTCTGCTTGGAAAAATCAAGACCTTAGGTCTTAGGGCTAGAACGTATTTGTAATCTACTTTATGTAAAGGGTTTTGCCTTCTAATAAAGTTTTCTAAAGGAAGTTGATCGAATCGATGTCTTCTTCCTGCATTCATGCATTTGCATTACATCATATTACATGCATTAAAGTTTATAAAAAAGCCTAATTGGTTAAGATTAACAGAGAAACAAAAGAGAAACAAGAGAGAAGAAAAAGAAATGCAGAACCTGGACATCACTACGGGACTCGGGCTAAGACAAAGAAAATGGATCAAAGATTTGAACAATTTCAGAAGGAGATGCAAGAACAGATGCAGGAGCAAATGATGAAACTCCAGCAAGATATGATAGAACGGATGCAAGAGTCCCAAAACAACATGATGAGCCAGCTGGTGCAACTATTAGCCAATGAACGAGGAAAAGGCGTCGCTACTAGTTCAGGAAATAATGACGACCCTGCTTACCCTCCGGGATTTACCCCACCAAATACCCAAGCACCACCAGAAATAGGTCCCCAAAGGACGCCTTTTGTTATCAGGCCACAGTGCGAGTTGAGACCGCAATGCGGCGCAGACTTTCCGATGGTTCAGCAAGAATCCGGAGAAGGTCCGGCTAACCCTATAGTCCCGACTTTGATGAAATGGTGAAATGGATAAGGCAAAACGAACCTTCCCAAACAACTCGAGGATCGTTGCAAATGGTTAGAAGAAAAGTTTAAGGAAATAGAGACTGCTGACCATCGCTACGGAGTGGATGCTAAAGACTTGAGCCTAGTCCCAGACCTCATACTTCCGCCAAAGTTCAAGACCCCGAATTTCGAAAAATACAATGGGACCAGTTGCCCTGAAGCACACATCACGATGTTCTGTCGACGGATGGCGGGATATGTTAACAACGATCAACTGCTTATTCATTGTTTCCAGGATAGTTTGGCCGGGGCCGCAGCCAAGTGGTACAATCAGCTCAGTCGTACCCAGATCAAGTCATGGAAGGAACTAGCACAGGCCTTCCTGAAACAATACGGGCACGTAGCCGATATAGCTCCTGATCGAATCACGCTCCCAAATATGGAGAAAAAGCCAAACGAAAGTTTCAGGCAGTATGCCCAGCGGTGGAGGGAAGTAGCCACGTAAGTTCAGACACCGCACTTAGAAAAAGAGACAACCATCTTTGTTTGTCAATCTGTTGAAAGCCCTTCATTAATCACATGCTTGGAAGTGCCACAAAAGTTTTTCCGATATCGTGGTTGTCGGGAAATGATTGAGAATACAATCGAAGCGGTAAAATAGAATTTGGAGAAAGTACTAGAAAGACGGTCCCAAGAAGAGGGAGAGTGATATAAATAACATAGGTAAAGGTTATTCAAAACCTATTATCGTGAGCCGACCAAGGACTATGACCCCGATCATCGAGCCCTTTAGACAGAGTCCAACACAAGGCAAAATACGGAGAAAATCCAATTTACGCCTATCCATTCCCATACAAGGAAATGTACGAAATTATTTGACTTTACGTTGTCTCCCCATTACTTAAAACCCTTGCAACCCCCGCACCTAAGTGGTATGATGCGAGCGACAGTCACGAATACCATGCGAGAATCGTGGGGCATTCTATAAACCATCTCGCTTTTAAGAAACTAGTGGAAAGACCGATCCGGATGGGAGTTATAGAAGTCGATGACACCTCTTGCAAGGGCACCGCTACCTAATCACGGGTCAACATGATAGGCGAAGATGCGAGAAGAAGAGTTAAAAGGATATTTTCGATGTGAAGACCCCAATGAAGCAGTGCGGAAGGAAATGATAAAAGGGGATTGGTTGTGACATGTCAAGGGAGAACATGAAGAAACACGAAAGGCTATGAATTTCATGACTCAAAAGGCACGAAATCCAAAGTTGCTTGAGTTCAGATTTGCACAGCTGTGATGGACAATAAAGAGCTAGAATTCTTTGAAAGCAATGAAGGCCGTAAAAGAGGGCACATCTGCGTTGGAGGATGAGTCGTGAAAAAAAGCCTCGAGGCGAGCTATCCTTTAGTCACCATCTCCCGATCAAAAGGCGATGGAGTAAAATAAATCCAAAATTGTGATTCAAAGCCTACTGCTTTTCATCGAAGACAACCAAAAGACTCCCAAGGGTTATAATTGCAACGTGACGACTCCTGAAAAAAGGGGTCCGTCCACAAAAGAGAGCCAGGAGTATCCTAGGATCGTGATCCGAAAACCTACAGCCTTTCCATATAAGGATGACAAGAAGGTCCCCCGAATTATAAGCGCAATGTGACGATTCACGAGAATGGAGGTCCGCCCAACACTCTGAAGAAAACCGAGAGGAAGGCTCCTACACGCGAGTGGAAAGCGCTACGACTTGTCAAACACAAAGACGGAGCACTCCAGAGGGAAAAACTTGACGGGCGAACAAAAGAAAGAAAAAGAGACCAAGCAAGAGGCACATATAAACGAGCCAGTGAAGGAGGAAGAAGCTAGGGAATTCTTAAAGTTTCTGAAGCATAGTGAATACGATTAATCGTAGAAGCAGACTACATAAGCAATTTGGTGGTATATCGGTGCTAGATTTACTATTAAGCTCTGAAGCACACCGTAATGCACTGATGAAGGTATTAAATGAAACTTATGTTGCAAATGATATAACAGTTAACAAGCTGGATCGCCTGGTTAGCAACATAAGTGCTGATAACTTCATTTTCTTTAAAGATGATGAGATTCCTCCGGGAGGTACGGGTTCCATCAAGGCTCTCCACATTACTGCATGCGATGCAAAGGATACATATTACCGGGGTACTAGTCGACAATGGATCGGCGCTCAATGTTCTACCGCTATCGACCTTTGAATCAATTACCGTTGATAGTTCTCATATGAAGGCTGCCATAACATAGTAAGGGCATTCGATAGAAGCAGAGAGGAAAGTCATGGGAAGGATCGAAGTACCTCTTTTAATCGGACCAGGCACATATGAGGTGGATTTTGTTGTGATGGATATCCGGCCTTCTTATAACTGCTTGCTGGGGAGACCTTGGATACACTCGGCAGGAGCAGTACCCTCATCGTTGCACCAAAAGATGAAATTAATCTCAGAGGGCCGTCTAGTGACCATAAATGCTGAAGAAGACATTATCGCAACTGTAACAAACAATGCACCCTATTTAGAAGCCAACGATGAAGCGGTAAAGTGTTCCTTCCGTTCTTTGGAATTTGTCAATGCAACATTAAATCGTAGGGAATAAGGTCCATGCCTTAATTATCCAAAACCACGAAATGGGTCTACAAGCGACGGACGGGAATGGGTATGCCGGGGAAAGGACTTGAAGGTACCTCAAGGAGAAATCGAGGTCCCAAGACTAAAAGAAAAGCGAGACTTCTTTGGTCTAGGATTCAAGCCAAACATAAAGCAAAAAGAGAAGAGTCAGAAAAGAAACAAGAAAGAAGAAAGGCACGTCTGAGGGGAGATGAGATGAAATGGCAACCGATGATAATTCCTCATATTCGTGAGACCTTTGTATCAGGAGGGGTTATCCATCCGGGACGAGAAATACAAAATGAAGAGATCGTGCATGTCAACGCTATATCTGAGGGGAAAATTGAGGAAGAAAATCGGAATGGGATCCGCCCCTATGAGCCGGGTAGCGTTCTAAACAATTGGACTGCGGAGAAGATTCCTATAGCCTTTAGAACTTATTCAGAGTAATACTCGGAACACACTTATTGCTTTAAGTCTAGAAGCAATAAGAACCCCTTTTGTGAAACATGAATTTGTATAAGCCATCGTTATTTTCAATGAAATACATCTCCGCTATCTTTTGAGCAAATTTTCTTTTATGTTCATTTCATTCATTCATTATTCTTTCTTTAAATATTCTTCTAAACATTTCTATTCTTCATTTATCATACCAATAAACATGCCATGATTCTATGATTCTATGAGCCTTTATTCATTTCCATAACAGGTCTCCAGATATCAATGATTTGAGTAACGCTACCGATGACTCAGAATGTCCTTTTGAGCAAGATATGGGTGCGGAAGATTTTCAGGATTTTGGAGATGACCAAGGCTGTGATTTAGCTCTGAAGCTGTAAGGATGGTAGAACAAGAGGAGAAACAAATCGTACCTCACAAAGAATCGGTGGAAATAGTGAACCTAGGAAATGGGCAAGAAAAGAAGGAAGTGAAGATTGGAGCTAGTATCACCGCAGAGACAAAGCAAGACCTTATTGAGTTACTCCAAGAATTCAAGGATGTCTTCGCATGGTCATATCAAGACATGCGGGCTAAGCATCGATATCGTGGTACACCGTTTGCCCATAAAAGAAGAATACAAGCGGTCCAACGAAACTTGAAGGATGAGTAGGATGTTTCTTGAAAATAAAAGAAGAGGTCAAGAAGCGGTTTGACGCGGGGTTCTTGCAAGTGGTTAAGTACTCGAATGGGTAGCCAATATCGTCCACATCCCTAAGAAAGATAGGAAAGTACGAATGTGTGTGGACTACAGAGATCTAAACAAGGCTAGCCCGAAAGACAACTTTTCATTACCCCATATCGACACCTTAGTGGATAATATGGCAGGTTATTCATTGTTCTCGTTCATGGATGGCTTTTCAAGATACAACCAGATAAAGATGCTTCCTGAAGACATGAATAAAACCACATTCATAACCATGTGGGGAACCTTTTGCTATAAAGTATTGCCATTTGGGTTGAAGAATGCGGGAGCAACATATCAGAGAGCCATGGTGACCCTATTCCATGACATGATGCACAAGGAAATTGAGGTTTCGTCGACGATATGATTGCCAAGTCTCGAGACGAGAAAAAGAGCATATCAAGTCTTAAGGAAATTATTTTTGAGGTTGAGGAAAGTTCAATGAAGCTTAACCCGACAAAGTGTACCTTTGGAGCGGTCGAAAGCTGCTAGGATTTATAGTCGGTGAAAAGGGGATTGAGGTTGACCGGACAAAGTCAAGGCTATACAAGAATTGCCTCCGCCTCACGCAAAAAAAAAGTTCGAGGTTTCTTAGGAAGATTAAATTACATTGCTCGATTCATTTCAACCAATCGAGAAATGTGATCCCATATTCGTCTTCTTAAAAACACAACCCAAGTGTGTGGGACGAGGAATGTCGAAGACCTTCGACAAAGTAAAGCGATACTGTCCAATCCTCCAGTATTGACACCGCCTAATCCGGAGAAGCCTTTAATCCTCTATTTTGCGGTGCTTGATAATTCAATGGGATGTGTGCTCGGCCAAAGCATGATGAGTCGGAAAGAAAGAAAAGCAATATACTACCTTAGCAAAAGTTCACCGAGTGTGAAACAAGGTACTCACCGATTGAGAAAATATCTTTGCGCCTTGGTGCGGACAACTCGGAGGCGAGGCGGTACATGTTGTATCATCGACAGCTCATCTCGAAGCTAGACCCACTGAAATATCTAATGGAGTCAACTACTCTGAATGGACGGATGGCCCGATGGCAAATTTTACTTTCTGAGTTTGACATAGTTTATGTAAACCAGAAAGCGATAAAAGGGAGTGCAATAGCGGATTTTCTGGCTAGTAGAGCTCTGGCAGATTATGAGCCTCTGGACTTTGATTTCCCTAATGAAGACCTAATGTACGTAGCAACCACTGATGAAGGTACCCCGGGAGGTTGTCCTTGGAAACTGAACTTCGACGGGGCATCGAACGCTATGGGCAATGGAATTGGGGCAGTTCTGGTGTCCCCAAACGGAGATCATTACCCATTTACCTGTAAATTGGATTTTGATTGTACAAACAATATGGCGAGTATGAAGCTTGTATCATGGGCATCCGTCTTTGCTATTGAGCATAAAATTAAGGTCTTGGAAGTATCTGAAGACTCGCGTTGGTAATTTATCAACTTAAAAGAGAATGGGAGACGAGAGATCCCAAATTGGTGAATACAAAAGATTGGTCCAAGAACTAATCCAAGAGTTTGATGACATCACTTTCAGTTATTTACCAAGGGACGAAAATCAGATGGCTGATGCTCTAGCCACATTGGCTTCTATGGTACAAGCAAACAACAAGGAGGATATGAGACCTATACAAATGAGCATTTATGAGGCCCCGGCCCATTGCTACAATGTCGAGGAAGAAGGGAAAATTGGCCCACCATGGTACCACGATATATTGCGGTATGTGAAGAATCGTGAGTACCCTGATCAAGCCACAGAGGATGAAAAAAAGACGCTGAGGAGATTAGCATGTGATTACGTCTTGGATGGAGAGGTCTTGTACAAGAAAAGGAAAGATCAAGTGCTGCTAAGGTGTGTGGACGTCGCCGAAGCTAAGTTAATCCTAGAAGAAGTCCACGAAGGTGTCTCATGGAACTCGCTAATGGTTTCACAATGGCGGACAAATAATGAGGTTCGGATATTATTGGTCCACCATGGAGGGAGACTGTATCAACTATGCCAAAAAATGTCATAAATGCCAGATTTATGGAGATAAGATTCATGTACTCGCGTCACCTTTGCATGTTATGACTTCTCCATGGCCATTTTCTATGTGGGGCATGGACGTCATTGGGCCAATATCTCCGAAGGCATCGAACGGGCATCGATTCATCTTTGTGGTCATCGACTACTTCACGAAATGGGTGAGAGGCTGCCTCATATGCCAACGTCACTAAATCGGCGGTTAGCGGTTTTTGAAGAAGGAAATCATTTGTCGATATGGAATGCCCGAGAGGATCATATCGAGACAATGCAATCGAATTTAAACAATAGCACGATAGCGAGGGTTTGTAGCCAATTCAACATCAAACACCACAATTCATCAATATCGCCTAAAAATGAATGGGGCGATGGGCGACCAACAAAACATCAAAAGATAGTGGGAAGATGATGAGACTTACAAGGATTGGCATGAAAATTACCGTTCAGGCTCTATGCTTATCGAGCGTCCGTCCAACTCTCTAAGGGCAACACCTTTTCATTGGTCTATGGGATGGAGGCGGTTCTACCTATCGAAGTGGAAATACCTTCTCTTGAGTATTGTCGAAGTGAAGTGGATGAAGCTGAATGGATCCAGCTCGATATGATCGAGTTGAACTTAATCGAAGAAAAAGATTGAGGGCTATCCGTCATGGCGGATGTACCAAAAGCGAATGATGCGAGCTTACAACAAAAAGTTCGCCAAGGAATTCCACGAGGGGATCTCGTCTTGAAAAAGATCCTTCCCATACAAAAGGATTTCAGAGGAAATGGATGCCAAATTGGGAAGGACCATATGTGGTGAAAAGGCTTTCTACGGAGGGCACTAATCTTGGTGAGATGGATGGGAAAAATCTACCAAATCCCATAAATTGATTCGGTTAAGTATTACACTTGAAGAAGGAAAGGCTAAAGTGAAAACCATGAAAGAAGCTTTCTACCCAAAAAAAAAAACAAAGCGGAGAGGTCAAGTGAAGACCAGTAAAGGCGCTTTGAGACCAAAGGGGCTTTGAGTAGAAAACCCGATAAGGGCGGCTCAAATTAAAAAGGAGGTATGTGACAATCTTTTTCCCCCAGAATTGGCAAAAGGAGGAATGTTACACCTCGGAACATCTACAGAGCACTGCAGGTCTCCCAACGCCTTTTCAGCTCAAATGATCTTCGAAAGGATTCGGTGGCGAAGCCCAGGCTGCGATATCTGGGGCACCTACTTTTTCTTTTACCCATTTTTTGTACTCCAATAATGTTTACTTTTGTTGAATTAATCCAATTCCATTCTTTATAAATTCCATTGTTATTTTAAATCTTTGAGTTGTTTGCAATTGAAATAACGACCCATTGACCCATAATGCTTCCATGAAAGCGAGTCCGCCTATTACTCTGGAAGCTTCTAAACAATAGGAACCTAAAACAAGGCTGTTGTTTAGGAACCACCGCTTAGGGGTTGGAAACATTCGAAGAAGAAGTCCAAAATTATGACCATTTCTTGATTAGCGAGGCATAGGCATGAGACAAGATGTTGCCTCTGTGCCATGACCTCGACGAGCGAATAAGCAATTCTGACTCGATCTTTTAAAACAAAATAATAATAATAAATTGTTCTCATGACATCCTACAAATGTCCTCCGTAATATCATCTAGTTAGGAGCATTCGATTTATTACAATCATTGCATCTTAACGAAAATCATCATTCTCATGACATTACGCATCCATGTAGGTGTCATCCATATCATCTGAAGTTAGGAGCATTTGAGTCATTCGACCATAGCATCCTCACCATTTGGCATAAACACAAAATCGAGTCTACGGGATATGTCCCTAAAGGACGGTGTAGCAACACTAGTGAAGATTGTCCTATTACCATCAACCGGTGATGGAATAGGTTGAAGATTGCCCTATTGCCATCAACCGGTGGTGGAATAGGTTGAAGATTGTCCTATTACCATCAACCGGTGATGGAATAGGTTGAAGATTGCCCTATTGCCATCAACCGTTGGTGGAATAGGTTGAAGATTGTCTATTACCATCAACCGGTGATGGAATAGGTTGAAGATTGTCCTATTGCGGTGACCGGTGTGGAATAGGCCAAAATTGTAGATCTTGTCACCATAACCGAGAGTGGGGCAAGATCGAAGGCAAATCATGGCTCCACAACAAAGAGGGAACACGATTTAAGCCACCTTCCTATTGCCACTAACCAGCAGTGGAATAGGCCAAAAATTGTAGATATTGTCACCATAACTAGTAGTGGGACAAGATCGAAGGCAAATCATGGCTCCACAACCAAGAGGGAACACGATTTAGGCCACCCTCCTATTGCCACTAACCAACGGTGGAATAGGCCAACAATTGTAGATCTTGTCGCCCTAACCAAAGTGGCGGGGCAAGGTCGAGCGAATCTTGGCTCCCTAAACTAGTAGGGAACATGATTTGAGCCATTATCCTATGTCCCGACCCAGATGGAATAGGTCAAAATTTGTAATTCTGTCCCTAACCAAGAGGGAGCATGGTTAAGCTTGATCCTATTGCCTTAACTAGAGGTGGGATAGGCTAAAGACCAAAGACCTCATCTCTCCGGAGATGCAAGTGAGCAATCTAAAATAAAACAAGTCACACCCATTGGAGTCGCAAAGAAGAGCAAATTGAAGCCACATAGCAGTGGAGTGGATTGAAGTAACAAGATACGATAGACTGGGATGAGGCTACATGAAGAAGAAAAGCATCAAAGAAGTCAGGACTCAGCAAAATCGGGCAAATTTGGTCCCTCTTTATGTCTTTGCTCTATTCCCGTTGCACGACAATGAGCAAAGAGGGGCAGCTGTAGATGGCCCAAAATTGCCCGGGCCCAATTACAAAATGAAATAACAAACCCAAAACAAAAAATAAAAAATAGGCCCATTAACAAAATAAAAGACCCAAAAACCAACCCAACTCGAGAAAACAAAAAAAAAAAACAAAAGCAGAAAAAAAACAAAGAAAACCCTAGCCTTTCGACCCTCGACTTGACCCCCGCCTGCATGTGCTCCGTCCGACCCGACTCCTCACCAGTAACACTGCAAAACAAAGGCGAAATATAGCAAAGACAAAGAAGCGAAGCGATTTGTCTTATTTATTCAACTCTGGCTATAAAGCCACGAGAAACGATTGTAAAAGGGGAGGGCTTTTTGCTTTTCGAAAAAACACAGAGAGGCAATATAGCAAAAAGGGAGGGTTTTTTTTAGGAATAGAAAGAAAAATACGGAGAAAATCGAAAGGAAAAACATAAACTTTCAAGGTTGATTTTCATTTTTATTTTCCTATCTTTACTTACTGTTTTTATTGTTTTTGTTATTTCAAAACTTGGTAAACAACGATGACAAAGAGGGGACCTTTTTTTGGTAATCAATAGAGAGGAAAGAAAATTTCAAAGCCAAAAGAACAGATCTATAGGCTAAAGGCGATTTTTTTCTGTTATTTCCGAAATTATTTCCTTTTTTATTCTCTCTTACTTTTCAGTAGACATACATATATTAAAATACATACAAAAAAAAGGGGCAAAAAAAACATACCTTTTGAATTTACGCCCATAGTATACGGTGGCGGCGACAACAAGATTTGCATGCGGCAACCGGCCAAAATCGCCCAAGAGACCCTGCAAAAAAAAAAAGAAATGAAAGTTTTTTTTTGAAGCAATTTGAAATAAAAAAAAAGGAGCAAATTTTGATTTTATAAAGGTTGCTAAACAGCGTCATTTAGGGCACGTCGGTGGCCCCAAAGCGATGTCGTTTCATATTGACCCACGTGGCGACCCGACCCGCTCCAGGAGGATCCGCGTGTTTCATTAAATGGGTTATTTGCGGAGTTGGCCCTTAGCCTTTTTATTATTTTCAATTAAATCTTTTATTGTTTTAAATATGGCGAACATTTGGTTCGGCAATTCGTCCCCTATTGCTACAAGTCTCGGTCCGAAGGATTATTATGTGAGGTCCCTCCATTTCCTCCATGAGTGCAAATCGGTCCTTTTCTTTTATTTTTATTTATTATTTGGCCCCGAACCTATTTTATTCATAATTTAACCTAAAATTTCGTTTTAATTTCAATTCAATCCCCTTTAGGTTAATTTGCATTTTATTCCATTATTATTATTACTATTATTATTATTTTATTACTATTACCATTGTTATTTCATTTTTATTACTAATACCATTACTATTATCATTATTATTTTATTTTATTCTTACTTATTTATTTATTTATTATTATCCGTTTATTAATGTAACATTACCTATCATTATCACTTTATTATTATTTATTTATTAATATTATTAGTGTCATTATTATTCAATATTTCTATTATTATCTCTGTTATCATTAATATTACTATTGTTATTATTACTATTATTATTATTATTATTATTATTATTATTATTATTATTATTATTATTATTTTCATTTTACTCTTATTTGTTTATTTATTATTTTATTTACTTATTTATTTTTTATTATTATTCGTTCATCAATGCATCATTCTCTTTAATATATCATTATTTTATATTATTACAATTATTTGATTTGAATTAGATTTCCATTCTTTTAATTTTCACCATTTATAATTTTTTTATTTATGTTATTCATTTTTACTATTTTATTAGTTATCATTTCATTTACTTATTGTTTTTCGTTCATTGCTCTTTACCTTTTTAGTACCTTAAAGCAATTTATTTATTTACGTATCATATTCTTTACTTTCTTATTATTGTTATTATTACCATTCTATTTGTTTCTAAAGTTTTATCATCGTCAATCTTGTGTCATTATTTATTTGCTCATTCATTTATTTATAAGAATTAGATTTATTCAGTATATTCGCTTAATTTGTTAGTATCATCACTTAGCCTCATATTAATCAATCAAATTTCCAAAATAAAGATAATGTTCGGTACTTGAAATTCGGGAAGATCGAGCCCTAACTTACTGGGTTCCGATTTTACTCATTCGAGCTGAACAACGGGACATCCTTTTTGAATCACAATTTAAGTTTCAAAACAAAATACTTAGTCCGAAAATTGAAATGTCGTGCCTAACTTCTTGGACCCGACATTTAGATGCTTGGGATAAGTTTCTTTCCTAAAATAGAGGCAATCTTCCATATTTGAAATCTCGGGAAATCGAGCCCTAACTTATCGGGTTCCAATTTCTCATTTGACGAATAACGGAAGATCCTCCTCAAATAAAAACCAAGTTTCAAAAGCGAGCTTAGTTTGGGAGCTTAAGGTATTGTGCCCCAACTTCTTTGGGCGTGATGCTTTACCTCCTCGAAAATAAGAAAGCCTTAACGTCCTTCCAATTTTAAAAACAAAAAGCATTGTATTTTGAATCCTTTAAAGTTTTCAACAAATAGGACATCAATCAATCGGTTTGGTACCAATTTTGGGCGTGTCGAGGTGCTAATCCTTCCTAGCACGTAATCGACCTCGAATCCGTTTTCTCAAAGTTCGTGGACCAAAAGCACTGTTTTAGTAAATTAAATGTTTTATTAAAGCGAAAGTGATCCGATCACACCAAATAAAGATCGGTGGCGAATCCTTTCCTTCTCTTTTTTAAAAATCGAATTAAATGGCGATTGCTTTCTTTTTCACTCAAAAATGGTTACTGACTGACATGTTTTCTTTACCATTTAGAAATCCATTACTTTAAGTGTTTTCCGCTGTTTTATAAAATTCTTAAAATTTTTGATAAGTCTTTTCTTAAAAACCTTACCTCGTTTTCCAAAATCTTTACAATAATAATATTGTAATTGAATTGTTAAGCAAAGCCGGTCTAAATCAAATGAATATTATCCTTTAAACAAAAGAGCGATTTTTCATACAAATCAACACAACTGAAAAACAGGCTTTATAGGTTCACCTCGGTGATGGAATGTAACGATTGGGTTGGGAGTGTTACAGTTTAATTCCAAGATTAAATTGAACTTCAAATTGATATTAGAGATTAATTTGAATTTTCATCTTTAAGTGAGGGACTAATTATGCAGTTAACCTTTTTATTTTAAAGTTTAGTAAAATTATTTTTGCGCGTGTGTTGATGGTTTTGTTATTATTATTGGTTTTTTTTTTTTTGAATTGCAATAACAAAGTAAAGTCCTAACAAAAAACGTGACTAACATAACTTGAACCCATTTGGCTTCTGCTAGTTTCATCTTAATTTACTCGAATCGGCCCATATGAATGACCATCCGTAATTATTAGAGACACGTGTCTAAGATCATGACTCATCGAGCCTACGGATTAGAGAACAAAAGGCAACATTAGGACCGCATAAAAGACTTGCATATAGAATACTCAATTCTCATGCATGGAGCATGCAACCACTCTCAATCTCATGCTCTACGAACTTGTCCTCTCTCCTCCCATATCTCCTATATCCAACAACTCTCTACACCCTTCTATGGGAACCGCACTAACCATTACCTCCAAAATTTTACATAAACTGTATAATTATATTTTAAATGAAGTTATATAGATTGATTTATTGAAAATTTATTTTAGTTTGAAATTTTGATATTAAAAGTCTATCATTAAATTATCTATGGGTTGGGTAGCTCATCTTATAAATGTGATCTAATAGAAAATTTTTATTTTAAAATTGAATCAAATTGGGTCAAGTAAAGTTATGAAAAAAAAATTGAATCGAATTGCGATTCAACCCATGAATGAATCCAACAATCCCTACTAATAAAGCTTATGAACATCATATTTTTGTTCTACAGAAACAAAAGCAATCAAGCATAAATTATCACTGATTCAGCGGTTACTAGCAAAGCCTATAGATGATATTTTCGATGGTATAGTTGCATGCCATATTAATAACTGGGCGTTAACACTTCAGCTGCCCTCTACCATTGAATTCATTGTCTCAGTCAGTTAGTCTTAAATTTTTGGATACTTTGAATCCCTAGAAAATGACAACCACATGACAGAGGTGAAAGTGAAACCTGCTGTCCCTAAAATAATGAAAAATTATTGTTTTGTTTTTTTAGAAAATTTTAAAATTTTAAAATAATAAAAGTAAAATTGCACTTTGACCTCCCCTAAAATTATGAAAATTTAATTTAATTTTTTAAAAATTCTAAAGATATAGACTATTAAAAATTAAAATTTCATTTCAATCCCTAAAAAAATTTTCGTAACTTCATCCCTCCACGCACATGGAGCTGTTGTTTACATCCAACTGCCTCTTCAGGCAAGCAAGCTACAAGCTTTGCCCCCTGCTTATACCAAAAGCTAGGTTGTTTCTAGGTACGGAGGAGACCTGTCAGGTTAAGTTTTAAAATTTTCAAGTTCTTTTGGATTAGGGTTACGGATGGTTTGAAGTTTGACATTTGAGTTTAAGTGCTTTTTTTTGCTTGAATTGGGTGAGAATAATTTTTTATGATTAAATTAAGTTAAATTCAAATGTGAATTAATGGAATCAAATTTTCATATTCGAATAAAGAAAACAGAAAAGCAACTTTGTTTCATACTTCACCCCTTTTCTGGACTCTGCCTACTGCACTAACAAAAACGAAGTAGGGAAGTCAAGGGGTAAATATATAGTTGCATATAGAGAGTTGTTTACATATTTGATCCTCAATTTTCAAGGCAAAACCTCTTTCCGTTCAATGTTGAATGAGTCTGCTATGCAGTCCACCCCTTCTACATATCATCTCAAAAGCTACATTCATTTTTCAAGCATTAAACTCTGAAACTACACGTTACCTAACACATTGTTTAACGTCATAAAGATTAAGCAATATCGTTTTTCTAGAAAAGAAAATCCTTTTGTACTTTCAATGCATCGTTATATCTACTTACACTAGGATTCTTTCTGTCATAATACGCCATAAGATTATACTAAGCAAATTTGCCATGGATTATGGTGGTTTGAATTGGGTTAAATTGAGCCAATTTGAAGTTCAAAATCATATCAAATTTGACATTTGTTGATGGGTTTTTCTTTTTTATCCTTCTCATGGGCTCTTTCCATATATTTATAAGTAGAGGCGAAGTTTGAAAATTTTTTAGAGGTCGAAATTAAATTGTAATATTTAATAGTCTATATCTTTATAATATTTAAAAGATTAAATCAAATTTTTATCATTTTTAAGGGGTCAAAATATAATTTTACCTTTACTAATTTAAAATTTTAAAATTTTTAAAGAGCCTAAATAGACAATTTTCTATTTTAGGGGGTGAGACTACTGTCAACCCCCTAATTTAGGCCTCTGTTTATAAGGTACGATCCCTGATGGCGTGTTAAGAATAATTAGATGGCATGCATAATAACATGTTACCCTTTTTAGGCCTGACACGTACTTTTAGAGATATACCTGCATGCTGAGACCCCACAAAGTAAGAGGCAGATGTCACGAGGTGCCAAGCTAGCGGGTTTGAAGGTGACAAGCTATATGGCGAGCGAGTAGGGGATGGTGGTGAGCGATATAATGAGGGAATCACGTGAGGCAGTGGCGAGGCGCAGGGGAACCCTGCAAGAGGATTCCGTGAGATGGTGTGTTGGATTGGTCTTTGAATCTCAAAGACGGATCAAATTTTGAATCGGGTTGTGATATATTTTATAACAATATTTATTTTTTTCAACGAGGATAGTTAAAGTATCTCAACTGAGATTTAATTGAAATTGAGAAGTTCAAAAAGTAAGTTTTAGTGTATTACAAAGAGTTCCGTCTGGAAGCATAAGAAAGTGAAGGTAAAGAGAGGGTGAGAGGAGATAGTTGGAAGATTTTGTAGTGGTTGAGAGGATTTTGAGAAAATTTTATTTAAAATTTTTTATTTTTGAATTTGTGATTTTTACAAGTGTTGAGATAACAAGATCACAGCAACCATAGATATTGATTTTTTTTTTAATACCCATAGATATTGGGTTTTTTTTTTTTTAAGAATTTGACACCTATGATAATCAAACTAAAAACGAACATAATTAAACTAAATAGGTTGTTGTATTTCACTTGGATGTTTGCCTCTCAAATGATTTTGAGAGTACTTTCAATCAAATGTTTGCTTGCTTTTTACTTTGTACTTTTTCACATTTCTACAGACTTTTTTGGAAAGTTAATTTTGTTTGTAAGTTAAGATTTTATGTGAGTGATTGTAACAATTAGATTTATTGTTGGGTTGTAATTACTAATATTGTTGTGAAGGCAAATTAACTTTAACTAATAGGTGATCTAAATTAATTATTGAATAAAAGCATACGAATTTCGTCAATTAATATCGTGTATTCATTTTTCTTTACCTTACTCTCCACTTATAATTAGGTTATGAAATTGTGAAGTTACAACTTGTGTTAGAACACCGGTTGAGACAACTAATTGAAACAACCAACAAACATACGGTTTTTTCAAAATGTTTAAAGCTTTTATAATTTTACAAATAAAATTTCTCGATTGGAATTCAACTATAAATAAGAAAATATAAAATTTATAAAATTGTTTAGCATTAAATGTTTTTTTCACAACTCACCCACCACACACCGCTAATAAGAGAAAATCACCGCCACATATGCATGCATCCGTGATAGGCAATTACCGTGATTCTAACCCACAAGGTGGATATAGAGTGATTACCCTTGGCTAATAAACTAAATATTAGAGTTCGGTTAATTAGTAAATGCTAATTCTATTAAAATTTAAATTCTTTGATTTTTTTAATATTATATAAATTAAATTTATTCATTTAATATTTAGACTAATTTGATCTAATCATAATAGATTTACTTGCTATATAACAACATGGTTATAAGTAAAGGAACAGAGAAATCATCAGAAAAGCACAAATTTATTAATTTAAATTTCTTTATATAATATATGTCCGAGGAAGGAAGCCTTTTAGTTTAGGACACTGCAAATTGTAGGATTTGCTATATATAGACCAAGTAATTTATTTAGATACAGGCAATATGCAAAGGGTAAGTAAAAGTGAGGATGGCATGAGTTTCAGAATCCACCGCCTCGCGCGCAAGCACCTTCGCTTCCTTTTCCGTTATAAACTAGCAGCCATAGGGGGGTGGTAAGCAACGCTTGGGGCCGTATGTTGGTGGATAATCTTGATCAGTTTGGCCCCCTCCAAATTTGGCAGCTCCTAGCTCAGCCTTTGTTTTTTGGGTAGCCGCCTTACCTGCAAAATTCGCAGCATTATCAACATTCATGTTAGGATACATTTCAATTCATGAAATATAAATGCGAGGAGATGATAATTAATTAATTAATTAAAAAGCCATGTTGGCTGCTGACCTTTGTTTGTTTCAGTAAGGTCTCTAGCTGCCACTTCCGAAGAAATGGAAAGAACAATCACAGATAAAACAGCAAGGATGAGAAAACTCTTGCAAACCGAACCCATATTTGATTTTTGTTTTTTAAATCAAAGTGAACAATCTTGGATAAAAGTGTTTGGAGAGTTAAGAATGCTTAAACAAAGGCAACCTACGTCTCTATTTATATGCCCCAATCATCAACTTATATTATATGCATAGATAAGAAAATGTGTGAGCGTAATAAAACATAAAGATTTGCCAGTCAAACACGCAATGCAGCTGACAGTTGAAGAGTCGCCAAACTATTCAACTTGGAATTTGGAAAGTGATTGGACCAAAAAGTGGAAGTAGCAAGTTGATGCCTCTCACTAACGTAACTCTACATGAATATTATTAAATCACGATTTGTGATGGATGTGGAAATGCTCTCATCTGAAAATGGTAGTCACAAAACCGGTGAACCTCTAACATCCAGGATAGGCTACCAAGAAAATGAGATTGAGGGAGGATGATCCGCCAAAAATCGCGGTGATTTATGATAGACCTCGTATGTCCTTTCAACATAAACTAGTGAATAGAGAGATATATGTTCTCACAGGTTTCGAACATGGTATCCGATTATTGGAGGACGATATTAAAAAAAAGATATTATGAAAGGTGTCCCATTGATACGATTCTCGGATCGCCTCCACTTCTTGATAGAAAAAAAAAAGTGTGACCCAGATGGTGATTTTTTTTTTAAAAATTATTAAAAAATAGGTTTTAATAATGCTTTTTAAAATAATACTTTCGTCTAATGGAAGCCATCATTTAACTTTCAATTAATGAATTTGGAGATCAACTATATATATGGCAAATTTGCTCCGACTGAGGATTATAATAAAGTGCATGCAGGCAGGCTGTGAGTAATCTTTAAATATTGTATGACAGTTCAGACATCATAGTTTCTCGTATCTAAAGACCGGTGGAATGGAGGGGAGTATCAAATAATTTATAATACACGAGTAACAAATATTATAAATAAAATTATAGTAAATGATATATAATATAAAGGTAATTATTTGGTATACAATACAAACAATGAAAAGTTTTTATTCTACAAGCAAGTTGAGATTTTACTACATGTCTTCTTCTTTTCAATTTTTAAATACAATTTAAGAATATATGAAAAATTTCAACTCGGCTTGTAGAGTTAATTCCCAATGTAAATATAATTATTCATAATATAAAACTATATAATTAATCTATCCTATAATACACTTGTCAATTCTTATAATACACTTTATAATTGTAAATGTAAAAAGTATATAACTGTAGAAAAAGTAGATATTTTATAAATATTATTCATTTAATATCTAATTGAAAACAAATTCTAAATTAATACTTAATTAATATTACATAAAAATTAATTAATAAATATTATAATATTTGCAATTTAAATAATTTACATACAATTAAAGATAACAATATTAAAATAAATAAAGATTGTATATTTATTTTTCTATTGATATTTTAATATTTAAAATTTGAATTTAAATTTAAATTTTATATTAATATAATTTAATAAATAATTTAATTATATTTCAACAGAAAATATTAAATTAAATTACCATGTTATTGTTTAATAATCTTGAATGTATAATTAAAAAAAAAATTCCTTCGTCCGATCTTATTTAAAAAAAAAAAACTCCCCCATTGACCATTGCTACCCTTGGTCATTCTCAGCCAACGATACTGGATCGTTGGTACTTATCTATAAAAGTTGTTCAGTCTCCTAGGACATCAAACCAAAAATCAACATAAGCAATGAAGCCATCTCTTGCATTTGCATGCTTTCTTTCCTTCGTTACTCTTTTCCCATTCACTGTCTTTTCTTTCTCGTTTGAGCAGCCTGCAGTACTTTGTCACAGCGATGAGCGTCTTGCTTTGATGCAGCTCAAGGATAGCTTCATCATCGACAAGCAGGCATTGGCTGCAGGTTTTTGTGCTTATACTAAGGTTGATAGTTGGGATTCTCAAAGCGTTGACTGCTGTTCATGGGATGGCATAGAGTGTGACCAAAACACTGGTCTGGTGATTGGCCTGGATATCAGCAGTAGTTGCCTTTATGGCTCCATCAATTCCACCAGCACTCTCTTCCGCCTTGTTCACCTTCAAAAGCTTAACCTTGCTAAGAACCATTTTAATTACTCTGTGATTCCATATGCGTTGGGCAATCTTTCGATGCTCACAAACCTTAACCTCTCCAGTTCTGAATTTTCTGGTCAGATACCGTCAGAAATTTCAAATCTGCATAGGTTATCTTCCCTCGATCTCTCGTACGTAGATTTGGCGTCTCCGATTCCAAGTGTGTTGGCCAACTTGTCCTCGCTGACGTCCCTTAATCTCGATTCTTGTGGACTGCAGGGCATGTTTCCATTAGCCATTTTCCAGCTACCAAAGCTTGAAACTATTTGGCTTGTACGCAATTCCGATCTCAAAGGTTACTTACCAGAGTTCAATTTCAGCACCAAACTTAAAGAGTTAGCATTGTGGAATACAAGATTTTCTGGTGCGTTACCTGCTTCAATTGGAAACCTTAATTCTTTGGAATACTTGGGACTCGGTAACTGCAACTTCACAGGGTCAGTGCCATCTACGTTGGGTAATCTCCCAATCTCAAATTTCTGAATCTTGGAAACAATTCTTTTACGGGTGAGTTGCCTTCCATTAACTCCAGAACTTTTTATTTATATATTATTTCGTTGAGCATATACTTGAAGTTAAAGGTTCTTCCTAATTGCTACTTCACAGGGTTAGTGCCACCAACGTTGGGTAATCTTACGAAGCTCTCTAAGTTGTATCTTCACAGTAATCATTTCACGGGTGAGCTACCAGGAACTTACCTCTTCGTTTTTTTTTTTTTTTTATTCTTCTTTTGGTTTCTTTCAAGTTCGACTAATCAAATTTGTTGTAAAAATTAACAGGTGTTATTCCTTCTGAGCTTTCCAACTTGACCCAACTCACTTCTTTGAATCTACTAGGGAACATGCTACAAGGATCAGTCCCAAGCTCAATCTCGAGACTTGAGAAACTTAAATTTTTTGACTGTGACGACAATAGATTGGGTGGCCTTCTGGAGATGGATGCATTTCTAGAGCTAAAAGATCTGCAGTATTTGTTTCTGTCCTTGAATGATTTCAATTTAGTTTCTCGAAATGATAGCAATGCCACCCGTCCTCAGGCTCAGCTTGTTGATATAGGATTACGGTACTGCCATCTAAGAGAGTTCCCATATTTCTTGCGCCACCAACACCGATTACAGCTTCTTGATCTTTCTTCAAACAACATTCAGGGCAAGATACCGCAGTGGATGTCCAAAGTGAGCGTTGAAACCCTGTTGTTTTTAGACCTTTCAAACAACTCCCTCACCGGTTTCGATGAATTCCCACTTGTTCTTCCATGGTCTAAACTGTACTATCTGAAACTTGATTCCAACATTCTCCGAGGTTCTCTCCCAGTTCCACCCTTGTCTACAGTTTTCTATTTCATCTCTAACAATTATCTCAATGGAGAAATCCCAGAGCTGTTGTGCAATCTCAGCTCTCTTTCCATTCTTGACTTTTCCTTCAATAACATCAGTGGTGGGATCCCAGTGTGTCTGAGCAACTTCAGCAAGTCTTTATTAGTACTGAAGGTGCGGTCCAACCAGTTAGATGGTCCCATTCCAAGTGGTTGGGCAACTGGAAACAGATTAAAAATGATAGATCTGAGCAAAAATAAATTGCAGGAGAAGATTCCAAAATCGCTGATGGAGTGTAAAATGTTGGAATATCTTGATCTTGGAAACAATCAGATTAGAGATGCATTCCCTTCTTGGTTAGGGTCTCTTCCAGAATTGAATATTCTTATTTTATCTTCTAATGCATTTTATGGTAGGATGGAGAATCCTAGGTTGAATCTCATTGTCTTTCCCAAGTTACGAATCATTGATCTTTCTCACAACAGATTCAATGGAACCTTGCCTTGGGGTTACTTTGAAAGATGGATTAGCATGTCAAGTCTAGATGGGACAAACTCGCTAACTCCAAAATACATGGGTGAAAGTTTCGATATGAGGCTAAATGTTATACAAGTTCCTAGGGATTATGATTACTCCATGACAATTACAAACAAAGGCATGGAGATGAAGTACCCAAAGATCATTCGAACTCTTGTAGCCATTGATTTCTCTGGCAACAGATTTGATGGAGAAATTCCAGAATCGATTGGGAAGCTCAAAGAACTTCACGTGCTCAACTTTTCGAATAACAATCTCGTTGGAGGAATCCCAGTAGCCATAGCGAAGCTCATTAATCTTGAATCTTTGGACCTTTCTCAGAACAAGCTAGAGGGCAGAATTCCAAAGGAGTTGGGTACTCAACTCAATTTCCTAGCATTCCTCAACGTCTCTTATAATCGTCTCACAGGGTTCATACCACGAGGCACACAATTGGGGAGTTTTCAAAGTAACTCCTTTTATGGAAATCCAGGGTTGTGTGGAAAACCCTTGCTAAAGGAATGTAGCAACAATGCTAGAGGCCTGCCACTTCCATCTTCAACTTCTTCAGAAGAGTTTGGATTGGATTGGAAAGTAGTGTTGTTAGGTTATGGATGTGGATTCTTATTTGGAGCGGTGATTGGGCATATTGTGATAAAAAGGAAACCCGATTGGTTTGCCAAGACTTTCTCCAAATTTCCTACAAGAAGGCGAATGAGATGAATTATTTCAATATGCATGCATGTATTATATAAATAATAAGTGGGCTTCGCTTGTACATTGGGTTGAATATTGTATAATAATTTGTTTTCTCATATTTTAAGTTGGGATAATATATTTAATTATTTATGTATAATTTAAATTACATTGTGCTTATTAAATTTTATAAAATTATTAATTCATCACTTACGTTACTGGTTTTTTACATTGCGACTTATGAATGCATCATCAATATAAGATCAAATTCATAGGGTTTATCCATTATTTGGATTTAATTTTTCTCTAAGGAGATCTCACACCTTAAGGGATGCTTTTTTGGCAACCTTTAAAAAGTTGTTATTGGGTAATGTTGTTTGATGGTGAAAGATATGGTCGATGGTTGGACATAGAGAGATGTTGAGTTATAGTTTTTTTTAATTAGATTTTTTTTCTAAGGATATAAGATGTGCAATTGATTTTGCTTGGGGAATCTTGTGTGGAACAGGGTGGATTAATTGAATTTTTTTTTTATGGACGGTAAGATTAAAAATAATATTAATAATGAAATTAGTTATTATAGATGTGATATTAAATATTATAGCGATGAAATTAAAATTAATAGTGAGGTGTATGTTTAGATTAGACGTAATTATACTAATGAAGTGAAAAATAAAATAACTATTAAGAGTATTACCTTAAAACTTATATATAATAGAAGTTTTAAAATATTTTATTTATATATAATAGAAGTTTTAAAATATTTTACTTTTATAAAATTATTAAAAACATGTGACATTATAATTTCATTTGATAAAATAATATGTATGACAATATTTTTATAAATATTTTAATTATTTATATTATAATCATTTTAAATTATTTATTATATTAAATGATAAATGATTTTAATTAAATAAAAATCAATAATATTATTTAAATAGAAAATGCACTCTTACTCCAATTGGAGTAGAGGTTGGCAGTATACCCTAGTCTAAATTACTAGTGTTACCACCCCTCATATATAGTATGAGGAGATTTGAATCTCTCATGTATTGGTTTCAATTATGTGTGCTTCATTGGCCTTTGACTTAGCACTTTATAATTTAATCCATCTAAATATTTGTTTTCAATTTCCAAAATAAATATTATATTCAATTAATTTAATTAATTTTCCAATTAGATAATTTTCTTGACTCAATTCTAATTACATTAAAGTCATCACAACTCTACCGTAAAAGAATTTATTAGAAAATTTAATTTACTTATTCAATTGGATTCATAATGACTAATTAATTTAATTTCATTTTGAACATCAATTATTTAATTATAATTAATTAAATAATAACTCAAAAACATTAAATTCATTCTCAAGTCATTTATATACTTAGTGAGAAAACATATTCATTTGTAAATGCAACTTATTCCTCAAACTTGATCATTTCCATTCATTTCTGGTTTTAACGAACTAGTGAGGGACCGACTAAATATATATAATCAGGCCTCAAATAATTTATAATTAAGTTCCAAATTTTCACTTATTATTTATAAACTTATTTAGACACAAAGTCATTCCACTATAGTATCATGATTGAGCTCTCCCTAGTTATGTATCATTACGAAAGATATTTAATAAGTGCTCGTCAAATGACCTTTTCATAAGAGTGTTCCTTTCATGAAAACTCAATTACTATCAAATAATAAGAAAGTCATTCATCACAAAGATAAACAACTTGTGACCATATTTACTTTTCATCTATCATGTAATGCTAATGAGAGGATGTCCTTTACTCATTAGTTGGGCTATGAATTCCACTATTGTGAATGATGCTACATACTCAGAAGTTGTATACCCAACATACCAACTTTTAGTTCCTTATCTATTTGAACTTAGGTTTTTACTTACATCAAAGTTTATGAGTCACGCATATATAGTTCATCATCCACTTAAAATTTAAGAGATACCACACTATAAACGTTAAAAGTGAATAAATCCATAAATGGATTTAGGATCTATTCTACTTCGGTCCTACTTGATATATTGTCAATTTGTCAATCATATCTCTGTTTATATCTTCTAGGAGTCATCAGTTTCGATGTTCAAGACAAAACATCTCCCCAATTAGACTTGATAAATGACATATTAGTATTTCAATTAGTCTGCTCATCTTCGATTAGACTAAGGATAAGTTTAGATTATCTACTAACACAAGTTGTCTTTCCGTATTACGATCTGACCATGTAATACCGCTTAGTATTAGTTAAACATTAGATAATTAGTGAGCCAATATTTTCTTCCATTTTGTTTTGCATGCAAAACTTATTAAGGACTATATAAAAAAATATTAATGTAACCAATAGATATTTTATTAAACCAATTTGTTTGAAAAATAAAAGTGTACAAAAAAAAAAAAAAAGATACTACACTTAGGGCACTAAATCTAACATAAACTCTATTGTCAATTTAACACAAGCTATAAATACATTAAAGTAGATGAGTCACATACACATAGTCAATCATTTACTCAAGATTGAGATAAGTCACACTATGGAAGTCAAAAGTGAATATATCCATAAATAAATATAGGATCTATTCCACTTGGGCCCTATCCTATGTACTATCAGTCTATTCAGTCACTTCTATGTCTCTATCTTCTGGGAGTGATTTTCTTTGATACTTAAGACAAGATATCTCTTCAATTGGACTTGAAATATGACACATTAGTCTTTAAATCAATTATCTCAATTCTGATTAGACTGAGGACGTGCTTCGATTATCTACTAACATAAGTTGGCTTCTCAAATTACAATTCGATCACGTAATGTCGTTTCATATTAGTTTAAACATTAGGTTATCATTAAGCCAATATTTTCTTTAATTTTTCTTTGTGAGCAAAAATCATTGAGGACCATATAAAAAATATATTAATGATAATGATGAATTTTTATCAAAAAAATTTGTTCGAAAAATTATAAGTATATAGACGAAATCATTGTACTAAGGCCATTAGATCCCAACATCTATAACTCATTAAATTTCTTGTATATGAACATGTAACGTTTTGTCTCCTGAAAATATTGTATAACTCGTTTGACTGCTTTCAAATAATCCATACTCAAATTGCTGAAATATTTATCTAACATCCCAAAAATGTATGCAATATCTATGTACATGCTAACTTGAGCATACATAAAACTTTCCATTGTCGAAGTAGAGAGTCTGTTGGATCTGGTGCCTTAAGTTTAGTATTTTTATCCATACTAGTAATTTTTTGAATAGGTTGGTTAATAAAAAAATTTCATTGATTACATTAATATACTTTGTATTATTATCCTCATATGATTTTTGCACGCAAAGCAAAATAGAAACAAATGTTGCTCACTTGTTTCAAATGTTTAAACTAATACTAAGTGGTATTACATTGTCGAATTGTAATAAGAAAAGACAACTTGTATAGTAGACTAATAAGAAATGACAAAACCTATTGAAAGAATAATATGTCATCTATCAGGTCCAATTGGGTAGATGTTATGTCTTGGGCATCAGAGCGAATGACTCCCAGAAGATAGAACATAGATGTGATTGACTACACTGATAGGACATTAGACTGGACCTAAGAAGAATAGATCTTGCATATATTTATAGATTTATTCACTTGTAATGTTCATAGAGTGACATACCTAAATCCTAAGTGGATGAAAGACTATGTCTGCGTGACTCATATTGTAACACCCATCACCCGTATTCAACTCCAAAATAGGGTTATGGAGCATTACTAGACTTACAAACTTTTAAACATACAATTCATATACAATTTATCAAACCAAATACAATTCAATCACAATCAGTCATAATGTCCTTTAAACGAGCCTACGAGGCCTCAAAACATGCATTGGGAGGGGTTCGAGACTAAACTGATAACTCGGGAAAGTTTTCCACATTTAGAAAATTTTTCTCAAAATAGAGGACACACGTCCGTGTGGTCAAGCCGTGTGTCTCACACGGCCACTAGACACACCCATGTCACAAGCCGTGTGGACATTCAAATTGGAAGCACATGACCGTGTCCTAGCCCGTGTCTTACCCCGTGTCCAAACAAGTGAGGTTACTGACTTGGGTCACACGGCCAACCAGACGCCCTGTGTGTCTAGCCCGTGTGCCCTTCGAAGTAGCCACACACGCTCGTGTACCAGGTCGTGTGCTAGGTCATGCCAAACCTGTAGGGTATAATGACTTATGCAACACGGCCAAATCACACGCCCGTATGCCAAGCCGTGTGCCAATTGGGGGTATATTGACTTGTGCCACACAGCCGATCATACGCCCGTGTGTGAGACCGTGTGGATCATACTGACTTCATTTCAATTTCAACACCAGAGGATACACGGCTGTGTAACTTGACTGTGTGTCACACACGGTTGAGACACACGCCCGTGTGAACAAAAATAGACTATTTACCAAGCTATTTTGCCACCCATTTTGCACATATACCTAAACAAGCTCAAATACTACCAAATCATAGCATAAATAGCATTTATTTCAGCCACAATCAAGACTAATCCATACCATTTTCAATACCAACATTCATCATGCTTATAACCTCAAACCTTACTCCATGAAAACATACCAATTCAACTAACTATACCTTTACTAAACATACATTATTTTGAATCAATTCACAAACATAATTCACATCTAATATCAACCATATATTCACATATATGCACATAACCAAGATTCACCAAATTAAGCCAACTCTCACGGATATATTTACAACTCAAAACATTTACATTCACAAACCATTACAAATAGCCAAAATCACTATCAACCCATAATCAAAATGACATCAAAATACCTATACATGCCATATACTTAATATACCAAAGTTCAAAGGTACCAAGTGATAGGTGGTTATGTGAAACGATCTCCGACGATCCCTGAATCCTAGCTAGCTTTGATTTCACTATAAACACGAAAAATACACAAAGTAAGCTATAAAGCTTAGTAAGTTCATACAAAATATGTTCAACAAATCATAATACACAAATCATCGGTTTGAACTATTTATCATATAATTCATGATAACAACAAACCTTCATCATGCTTAAACATATGCTTATATGTAAATTCATAACTTCTTCTATTTGAATATCATACTTTACATGTACATACCTATACAACTTCATAACAAACTGTATGATTATATTTTAAATAAAGTTATATAGATTGATTTATTGAAAATTGATTTTAGTTTGAAATTTTGATAATTAAAAGTCTATCACAAAATTATCTATGGGTTGGTTAGCTCATCCTATAGATGTAATCTAATATAAATTTTTGTTTTAAAATATTAAAATTAATTATTGAATCTACTTGGGTCAAGCAAAGTTATGAAAAAAAAGTTAATTCAAATTATGATTCAACCATGAATGGATCTAACAATCCCTACCGATGAAGCCTATGAACTTCATATTTTTCTATAGAAACAAAAGCAATCAAGCAGAAATTATCGCTGATTCAGCGACTACTAGCAAAGCCTATGGATTATATTTTGGATGGTATAGTTGCATGACATATTAATAATTGGGCGTTAACACTTCAGCTGCCCTCTACCATTGACTCCATTGTATCAGTCAGTTAGTCTTAATTTTTTGGATACTTTGAATCCCTAGAAAATGACATTGGTTCCCTAAAATGAAAAATTGTTGTTTTGGTTTTTTAGAAAATTTTAAAATTTTTAAGTAGTAAAGGTAAAATTGCACTTTGACCTCCCTTAAAATTATGAAAATTTAATTTAATCCTTTAAAAATTATAAAGATATAAACTATTAAAAATTAAAATTTCATTTTAACCCCTAAAAAAATTTTCGTACCTTCATCCCTGCACATGGAGCTGTTGTTTACATCCAACTGCCTCTTCAGGCAAGCAAGCTACAAGCTTTGCCCCCTGCTTTTATCAAAAACTAGGTTGTTTCTAGGTACGAAGGAGACCTGTCAAGTTAAGTTTTAAACTTTTCAAGCTCTTTTGGATTAGGGTTACGGTCTTACGGATGGTTTGAAGTTTGACATTTGAGTTTAAGTGCTTTTTTGGCTTGAATTGGGTGAGAATAATTTTTTATGATTAAATTGAGTTAAGTTAAATACAAATGTAAATTAATGGTATCAAATTTTCATATTCGAATAAAGAAAATAGAAAAGTAACTTTGTTTCATACTTCACCCTTTTTCTGGACTCTGCCTACTGCACTAATAATAACGAAGTAGGGAAGTCAAGGGGTAAATATATAGTTGAATATACAGAGTTATTCACATATTTGATCCTTACATTTTCAAGGCAAAACCTCTTTCCGTTCAATTTTGAATGAGTCTGCTATGCAGTCCACCCCTTCTACGTATCATCTCAAAAGCTACATTCATTTTTCAAGCATTAAACTCTGAAACTACATGTTACCTAACACATTGTTTAACGTCATAAAGATTAAGCAATATCATTTTTCTAGATTAAGCAATATTGTTTAACGTCTTACTTTCAATGCATCGTTATAACTACTTACACTAGGATTCTCTTTGTCATAATACACCATAAGATCATATTAAGCAAATTTGCCATGGATTATGGTGGTTTGAATTGGGTTAAAATGAGCCAATTTGAAGTTCAAAATCATATCAAATTTGACATTTGTTGATGGATTTTCCTTTCTTATCCTTCTCATGGGCTCTTTCCATAATTTATAAGTAGAGGCCAAGTTTGAAAATTTTTTAGAGGTCGAATTTGAATTGTAATTTTTAATAGTCTATATCTTTATAATATTTAAAAGATTAAATCAAATTTTTATCAATTTTAAGGGGTTAAAATACAATTTTACCTTTACTAATTTAAAATTTTAAAATTCCTAAATAGCCTAAATAGATAATTTTCCATTTTATGGGGTGGAACCCCTGTCAACCCTCTTATTTAGGCCACTGTTTATAAAGCACGATCCCTGATGGTGTGTTAAGGATAATTAGATGGCATGCATAATAACATGTTACCCTCTTTAGGCCTGACACGTTCTCTTAGAGATATACCTGCATGCTGAGACCCCACGAAGTGAGAGGCGATGTCACGAGATGCCAAGCTAGCGGGTATGAGGGTGACAGGTTATATTGCAAGGAGTAGGAAGATGGTGGTGAGCCATATAATGAGAGGATCAGATTGTGATATATTATATAACAATATTTATTTATTTTTAATGAGAATAATTAAATTATTTAAATATCTCAACTGAGATTTAATTGAAATTGGGAAGTCTAAATAGTAAGTTATGGTGTATTATAAAGAATTTCGTCTGGAAGCATAAGAAAGTGAAGGTAAAGAGAGCGCATAGTTGGAAGATTCGTTGGTTGACTAAGTCAACTTGTCAAAATCACGAACGATGGCTATCATACGTATATGAATGAACCTTTTGGTGCTTACATCAAACAATACTAATCTCATTGTCCTATTCCCCACAAAAAGTAATTAACAAAAATACTTCACTGTCCCACGTGTTACATGATCATAGTCAAACATTTATAAAGCGTAAATTACACCAACAGTCACTCAACTTTGGGGTAACTGACAAAACAGTCACCTAGGTTTCATTTCAGTCACTCAACTTTCAAAAAGTTACAAAACAGTCACCAACGTTATGAAAAAGTTACAAAACGATCACTAATTAGCTGTAACCATTAGGGGGTTAATGTAACATCCTAAAAGTGGGCTTACACATTTATATGATAGTCTAATATGTTAAATTAAGATTTTAAAGGTTGGGCTGACTTTTTGATTAAATGTTTGGATTAAGGTTAAGGTTAGTGCTTTGGATAATTTAAAGTGAAATAGTGGGCTCTAAAAATTTGGGTTAGGTGGCTAATAAATGGTGTTAGCTTACAATTTAAGAAGATGGATAATTAAGTGACAAGTTGGGCTTGTGACCCAAAGAATTAAAGTACATAAAGTGGGCATAAGGTGGCGCCATAAAGGGTGAGGAATTGGGCCCTTGTATAGTCGATTGGGCCTTAAAAGATGGGTCAAATTCGGCACTTAAATGGGAAGGGGGTGGACGGAAATTAGGCTACCTTTTTGGAGTTATTTCTTTTATTTTAACTGTTAAAAGGTGATAATTAATAAGGAGGAGTTGGATTTAAGGTGGGCTCTCCTAAAGGTAAGATAAGGATTGAGTTATCAGATGAGATGAAGGCTATCAGGAGAGGGAGAGTTGGCGAAATTCCAACTCGTGTGTGTGGGTATGCCAAAATTTCTCTATAAATAGGAGTAGTATTCTTCAATTTGGTGATTCAAACCCTATTATTCTCTCATTCTCTCGAAATTTCCAAGCCTTCTCTACAGTTTCTCTTTTCTTTTCTAAGACCCGAATTCCTTTGTTCATACCCTCATCTCCCATAGCCGAATCTATAAGTGAGATCTTTATTTTCCCGAAGGTGCACCATAAGCCACATACTCCTTAGTAATTTGGTAAGTTTCGGGAATTTATTCTATACGATTTCACTCTTTCTTTGCATTCAAATCTAACTTGAAACACTTATTTAAGGCCTGTCGATTTTCCTCTCTCGCTTTTAGTAGTGAATCATCTCATTAAAAGTCTCCTGTGCCGATTTGGTGGAAAAGCCGAAGGTAGGAAGGTGACATTTTCTTAGGGATTTTCGGGATTTGACAAATAAGGCTCTACGTTAGGGATAATAGATTTTCGCGGTAACCAGGTGTGTAATACCTCCCCACCATCTAGATCTGCCTATTATTGTATGTTCATGTGTTTTTTTATGTTTTGATAAATGCCAAAATCTCGGTTTATTGATGCAAGCCCAAGGAGGGTAAAAGCGGATCCCCAGGTTAGTAAATAATCTGTTTAAATGTTATAAGTAAAATGCTTGTATGTGATTGCATGGGTTGGGTTGATGAAAGGAGGAAGTTATACGTTATATGAGTAGCGGCTAATGCCGTGAATCTATTATCTGAGCTTGACCATTAAATGTTATCTGAGCTTGGCCATTATATGTTATAAGAGCTTGGCCATCATATGTGGATGAGCAAACATGACCGCCATCATGGTGTGTAGTGGTGTGGGTCGATTGTAGAAATCCCCAATGGTGTGAGCGGTTGGTGCGGGGTGTGTAGCGGATGGAAATCTAGGCAAGCAGGTTGGGCCTTGCATATTAATTGCTATTAATTTTATTATGATTATTACCTTTGTTTATTTTGTTTAATGGACTTAAGGCCCAAACTCTAGTGGTGCATGAGGGTTGCACACTGAGTCTCACGACTCACCCTTTAATTAACATTTCGGTGATACCTAGTGATTCGATGAAATTTGGAGAGGACCGCAAGGTGGCCATCTGAGAAGAATATGTAGATTTGGCAAAAAGAGACTCAAGTTTTATTTTATATTTTTAATTAATGGACTTCAAATCTCGTTGTAATAAGGCCATGGGCTATTATGTTTTATTATGGGCTTCTATTACTTTAAGTCGTTTAAGCTTTTTATTTTAATTAAAAAGGCATGTATTTAAGTTTGGATTTTACTTTACTTAAGCATATTCTATATAAAACATATTTGGGCTTTTCTGAAAATGCGACATGTTTCGATAGAATTTTTCTTGGTGACATACCAGATCCGGTTGTAGTGTTTGGGCCGGGTTTGGGGTGTTACAAATTGGTATCAGAGCCCGGTTCAAAACTCGGCTCTAGGGGTTTTTGGGCTCAAAACGTTTTCTAAAGATGGGCTTTTGAAATATACATGTTTTTAAATAATAACATGTCTGTTAGCTCAGCATGGCACCTGCGTCTCCGGCCAAAGTTCGCCAGGTAAGTACTCCGAACCATTGTGTGATATTTATATATGTGGGCTTAGTGGGCCTAGTGGGACGTAGACTAAGCTAGAATTAGAACTTGATGGACTCTAGGCTTAGTAAAAACTACTTAAAAATTCATAAAACTTAATTTCACTGAACAAACCCGTTAACGAGCCGCAATGCTAGGGTATGGTAACTGTCATACGCATGTCTAGGAAGGATCCGGAAGAGCCTGGTATTTAAGCAGTCCTAGTGACTCACCTCCTCTTCATTGGAATCCTACAGTGCGTAGTATTGCTCACCTTAGTCGAGTTAGGGTGTGGCAATAGGCATCACGCATGTCTAGGAGTGGATTCAGGGAGAGCTTGGTATTTAAGCAGTCCTAGCGACTCACCTCCTCTTCACTAGAATCCTACCTGGTGTGTAGTGACTATTCACCCTAGTTACAAGGGCTAGTTGATGGGTTAAACCCCATGATTAAAACCCAAAAGGGACCAGCCACCTTTTTCTTAAAAAAAAAACCAAGTTTTGAATTTTCAAAATACCTTTGTTTTATGAAAAAAAAATTCCAATTAACCCTGTTTCAAAAAAAAACCATCAACGTTTGAAAATTACCTTATTTTGCGAAATGACTGAAATACCCTCAGATCACAAAAATTACCGAAATACCCCGAAATTTCAAAATTATCGAAATGCCCTCGAAATTTTAAAATTACTGAAATACCCTTAGATTTCAAAATTTTTGAAATGCCCCGGATTCCAAAATTACCAAAATATCCTCGATTTCCAAAATTACCAAAATACCCCCAAGAATGCAAAATTACCAAAATACCCTTATTTTTCCAAATTACCCGAACCTTATTTTGAAAAATTACGAAAATACCCTTATAGGATAAAATTACAAAAATACCATTGGGTAGTGAAATGACAAAAATACCCCTATACATTGAATGTAGGTTCATGAACGTTGTTTGTTTGATGAATGTTGAATGTATGTGGTTTCTAGGAGGTAAGTCTGAAACTGAAACTGTAGATAGGCTCAAATTCGAAAGAACTACTATCGAAATGATTTTACATAAGATTGTTCGCGGTTAATAAGTGGGAAGAATTAATTATTCATAAAATTCTTAATCAGATAAACGTTGATCGAAAGAATGAGTACAAGGGGACGAAGAAGCTTCAGATGCGAATAATGGTGCATACCCTACCATAATATACTAAGTGTTTATTTTGGCTTTAGAATTAGAGTGCGCAGCGAAAGCATAGTGGTGAGACTTAGGTAGTATGATTTCTAGTTAGTTGAAAATTTCGAGGACAAAATTTCTTTAAGGAGGGTAGAACTGTAACATCCTAAAAGTGGGCCTACGCATTTATATGATAGTCTAATATGTTAAATTAAGATTTTAAAGGTTGGGTTGACTTTTTGAGTAAATATTTGGATTAAGCTTAAGGTTAGTGCTCTGGATAATTTAAAATGGATAAGGCTCTAAAAATTTGGGTTAGGTGGCTAATAAATGGTGTTAGCTTACAATTTAAGAAGATGGATAATTAAGTGACAAATTGGGCTTGTGACCCAAAGAATTAAAGTACATAAAGTGGGCATAAGGTGGCACCATAAAGGGTGAGGAATTGGGCCCTTGTATGGCCGATTGGGCCTTAAAAGATGGGTCAAATTCGACACTTAAATAGGAAGGGGGTGGACGGTAATTAGGCTACATTTTAGGATTTATTTCTTTTATTTTAACTTTTAAAAAGCTGATAATTAATAAGGAGGAGTTGGATTTAAGGTGGGCTCTCTTAAAGGTAAGATAAGGATTGAGTTATCGATGAGATGAAGGCTATCGGAGAGGGAGAGTTGGTCAAATTCCAACTCTGTGTGTGGGTATGCGAAATTTCTCTATAAATAGGGAGTAGTATTCTTCAATTTCGTGATTCGAAACCCTATTCTTCTCTCGGTCTCTGCCAAATTTCCAAGCCTTCTCTACAGTTTCTATTTTTCTAAGAGTCAATTCCTTTGTTCATACCCTCATCTCCCATAGCCGAATCTACAAGTGAGATCTCTGTTTTCCCGAAGGTGTACCATAAGCCACATACTTCTTAGTAATTTGGTAAGTTTTGGGATTTTATTCTATGCGATTTCACTCTTTCTTTTATTCAAATCTAACCCAAACACTTATTTAAGGCTCATCGATTTTCCCTCTCGCTTTTAGTAGCCAATCTGTCTCATTAAAAGTCTTCGTGCTGATTTGGTGGAAAAGCCAAGGTAGGAAGGTGACGTTTTCTTAGGATTTTGGGATTCGACAAATAAGGCTCTACATTAGGGATAATAGATTTTCGCGGTAACTGGTGTGTAATACCTCCCACCATCTAGATCTGCCTATTATTGTATGTTCATGTGTTTTTTTTTATGTTTTGATAAATGTCGAAATCTCGGTTTATTGATGCAAGCCCAAGGAGGGTAAAAGCGGATCCCCAGGTTAGTAAATAATATGTTTAAATGTTATAAGTAAAATGCTTGTATGTGATTGCATGGGTTTGGTTGATGAAAGGAGGAAGTTATACGTTATATGAGTAGCGGCTATTGCCATGAACTATTATACGGGCTTCGGCCATTAAATGTTATACGGGCTTCGGCCATTATATGTTATAAGGGCTTCGGCCATCATATGTGGATGAGCAGCATGACTGCCATCATGATGTGTAGTGGTGTGGGTCGATTGTAGAAATCCCCAATGGTGTGAACGGTTGGTACGGGGGTGTGTAGCGGATGGAAACCTAGGCAAACGGGTTGGGCCTTGCATATTAATTGCTATTAATTTTATTATGATTATTACACTGTTTATTTTTTTTAATGGGCTTAAGGCCCAAACTCTAGTTGTGCATGAGGGTTGCACATCTGAGTCTCGCGACTCACCCTTTAATTAACATTTCGGTGATACCTAGTGATTCGGACCGGCCGAGAGGAACGCAAGGTGGCCATCTGTAAGAATATGTAGATTTGGCAAAAGAGACTCAAGTTTTATTTTATATTTTTAATTAATGGACTTCAAACTCGTTGTAATAAGGCCATGGGCTATTATGTTTTATTATGGGCTTCTATTACTTTAAGTCGTTTAAGCTTTTTATTTTAATTAAAAAGGCATGTATTTAAGTTTGGATTTTACTTTACTTAAGCATATTCTATATAAAACATATTTGGGCTTTTCTGAAAATGCGACATGTTTCAATAAAATTTTCTTGGTGACATACCAGATCCGGTTGTAGTGTTTGGGCCGGGTTTGGGGTGTTACAGTTAATGGGATTGCTAGCGTGGCAAGTTAACTAGCTGATGTGGCAAGTTAACTTGCCACGTTGGCAAAGCTGATGGGTGATCGGGTTGGGGTAAATTACACCAACAGTCACCCAACTTTGGGTAACTGACAAAACAGTCACCTAGGTTTCATTTCAGTCACTCAACTTTCGAAAAGTTACAAACCAGTCACTAATTAACAGTTACCGTTAGGATGTTAACAGAATTGCTGATGTGGCAAGTAACTTGCCACGTTGGTGAAGTAGTTCCTCCTCTTCCTTCTCCTCCTCCTCCTCTTTCTTCTTCTTCTTCTTATTCTTCTTATTATTCTTCTTCTTATTCTTCTTCGTTACTTGCCAATATGGGTGTCATGAAAAGGTTTAGCCATTGCATGCAAAGGTTTCGCCATGAAAAGATCATTTTCCGACACAGAGAGATGATGTTATCCCCATTTGATGGCACCCTCCATGAAAATCCTTGAATCAGCCTTGCCAACACCATCACTCTCATTGCACTTCCAAGAGTCACCCCATGCACCCACGTCTCCCTGTACTAAATGATATGAACCTCAGTTCTCTCTCTATCAGATCAACTTCTTCAATGCACCCATCCTTCAAGTGTCGCTCAGGTTTGAACCCCAATGGCTCATCCTAAACCTTGAGGTTCCGGCCTAGGCCTAGCCGACTAAGCAAAACATGGCTACCTTTGGGGATGAAGTAGCCAGCAATGATGGCATCGGCATTTGAGACATGGAGCAAGTTGAAGGGTGAAATGGGTTGAATCCGAAATGCTTCCATTGCACAAGATTTTACATAGTTGAGTCTTGGAATATCAGACTCTTGAACCCACCTCTGGTTTCCAACAACTCTTTCTATTTCCTCCGTTGCTTTCTGGAGGATTTCAGGTTGGTTTATCATCTCTGCCATTGCCCATTCTACTGCATTCGATGGATTATCCAGTGTTGCGAACATCATCTCCTGCATGTATAAACAAACAAACACATTACAAAATGTTAAAAGTAAGAGAACCCCAGTTTAAAAAACATGGCAGAAAGTTGTTCATTTGTGTTTGGAGATCATCTGACAGTGCATTGGGCTTTGATTTCTTTGACAAGAAGGAGGAGGAGGAGGAGCTGCTTCACCAACGTGGCAAGTTAACTTTCCACATCACCTGGTTAACTTGCCACGTCAGCAGTTCTGTTAACACCCTAATGGTAACTGTTAATTAGTGACTGTTTTGTAACTTTTCAAAAGTTGAGTGATTGAAATAAAACCTAGGTGAATGTTTTGTCAGTTACCCCAAAGTTGGGTGATTGTTGGTGTAATTTACCCACGCCGTCACCTACCATGTCACTTTGCTGTGACATCTGTGACGGAAAATAGCAAAAAGGACTGTTTTGTAACTTTTTGAATGTTGAGTGACTAAAATGAAACCTAGGTGACTGTTTTGTCAGTTACCCCAAAGTTGAGTGACTGTTGGTGTAATTTACCCATTTATTAATTACCACTAACACGTATACATAAATTCCTTCTAAATTCAATTGCGACAACAAATTATACATGCATAAAAGGATAAGTGATTAAGAAAGCAAGAAATAAAATATGTCAAATAATTTATTCAAAACATATATAAAATTATTACTGCATAAAAACATTATATTAATAAAAGAGACTATAACATTATAAACACTTTTTTTTCTTTTCTTTACCTTTTCTCTTATTTCTTTCCTCTTTTTTTTTTCTTCATTTCCTATCTTTCCTCACTCCCTTGAATAAATTTTGCTATCACTACTTTATTTTAGTCATTTTAATCCTTATTAGATGATAATCCTTAAAACTATTAAATTAAGTTCTTTTATTTCTAAAATTTAATGCGGCAAATTTATTATCAAATGGAAAATAAGAAAATACGAGCTTTCTTGAGAAATAAAAATTATTTTTAGAAATAAATTGTCATTATTTTTCAACAGAACAACAATGCTCTCAAAGTTGTGTAGATAGATTAGCTCATAATATCTATTTATAGAGAAATAATACAAAAAAAAGTTGACTTAATTTGTCCACAAATGCAGTCTTGAAAGAAGTCTATCTTGTGGAAAGTTAAACTTGATTTGTCTTGATGTGACGAAATTTCAAATTAGATATTGGAAAAAGTGGTGATTCTTTGAATTCATGTTCCCAATGTGTGTTAATAGAAAGAAATTGGGAGCAACCGTGAAGAAAATAAATTGAGGATCTCAGTCAAACCCGCACTACAACAAAACAGCCCTATAGCGACACTTATGGGGCGACACTTTCATAAGTGTTGGGATAGACTAGCCAACATACGCTTTAGCCAACTCTTTTATAAAGGTTGGGATATGCATGTCTAAGGCAACACTTAAATAAGAGTTGACTTTGTCTAGTCCTAAGACGACAGTTTTGGGGCGACACTTTCTTAAGTGTTGGGATAGACTTGCCAACATACGCTTTAGCCAACTCTTTGTATAAGGGTTGTGATATGTATGCCTAAGGCAACGCTTGAGTAAGAGTTGGCTTTTGTGTAGTCCTAAGACGACAGTTTTGGGGCGACACTTTCCTAAGTGTTGGGATAGACTTACCAACATACACTTTGGCAAACTCTTTTTGTAAGGGTTGGGATATGTATACCTAAGGCAACGCTTGAGTAAGAGTTGACTTTTGTGTAGTCCTAAGACGACAGTTTTGGGGCGACACTTTCTTAAGTGTTGGGATAGACTACACTTTTGCCAACTCTTTGTATAAGAGTTGGGATATGTATGCCTAAGGCAACACTTGAATAAAAGTTAGCTTTTGTGTAGTCCTAAGATGACACTTTTGTGGCGACACTTTTATGGCGACACTTTTCTAAGTGTTGGGATAGACTATGCTTTGGCCAACTCTTTGTATAAGGATTGGGATATGTATGCCTAAGGCAACGCTTGAATAAGAGTTGGCTTTTGTGTAGTCCTAAGATGACACTTTTGTGGCGACACTTTCCTAAGTGTTGCGATGGGCTATGCTTTAGCCAACTCTTTGTATAAGGGTTGGGATATGTATTCCTAAAGGCAACACTTGAATAAGAGTTGGCTTTTGTCTAGTCCTAAGACGACAGTTTTGGGGCCACACTTTCCTAAGTGTTGGGATAAACTTGTCAACATACGCTTTGGCAAACTTTTTGTATAAAGGTTGAGATATGCATGCCTAATGTAACGCTTAAATAAAAGTTGGATTTGTCCATTCTTAAGACGATATTTTCCTAAATGTTGGGATAGACTTGCCGACATACGCTTTGGTAAACTTTTTGTATAAGGGTTGGGATATGCATGCTTAAGGTAACGCTTAAATAAGAGTCAGCTCTGTCCAACACTATGCCTACACTTTTGGGCCGACACTTTCCTAAGTGTTGGGATAGAATTGCTAACATACACTTTGGCCAACTCTTTGTATAAGGGTTAGTATATGCATGCCTAAGGGGTTTAGGGTTTAGGGTTAGTATTTAGGGTTTAGTGTTCATGTTTAGGGTTTACGAGTTGGCTTTGTCCAATAGTATGTCTAAGGCATCACTTAAATTGACAAATTAATTTATGTAACAAATATATTCATAAATGATATATTGACACTAAAAAAAATATTTAATTTTAGTTCTTAATGTTTATTTTTTTTATCATTTTATTTGTATGTACTTGAAGATTAAGAGTTAAATATTAAAGTCATAATGAAAATTTTAGTTCTTAATGTTTAATTTTTTATCATTTTGCTTTTATTTATTTATGTTAATTAAATCTAATTCTTAATATTTTAAAAAGAGTGAAATTTAATTATGAGAGATTGATATGTTTAAGTTTGTTTATTCTCAATCTTTAATAGAAATTTGATATGTGAGAGATTGATTGCTTATATTGGATAATTCTAACTTAATAATTAATTATAGCCATTCAGGTCATTTATTTTCTTATTAAAATATACTATATTTATTTTGAAAGTACTGGTTTTAGGGGCTTAAGGGTTAAGGGTTATATTTTATGGTTTAAGGGATAGGGATAGGAGTTTAGGGTTTAAATTAATTAGTGTGAAAATATATGTTAAAATTTGTAATACTATTATTTAGAATAATTTTAAAGTTTTTTTATGTATATGAGTGATTGTTTTTTATATATATGAGTTTATAAAGGTTTATGGTTTAGGGTTTGAGGTTTATAATATTTTAGGGTTTAGAGTTTAGAATTATGTGTCTAGGGTTTTATAGGTTTTAGGGTTTAGGGGCGGCTTAGGGTCCGGATTTAAACAAACCGGTGTTGTATTGTTCCTCATAATCGATCCATTATCCAAGTGGCCATCATGTATTATTTTCGAAAACTCATGCAAGACTCTTTCATCCTCTTTGATCTATTACTATTTAACTAATTTTTATATTAATTAATTAAAATAAATTTATTTGTAATTTAATTTTAAAATATTCAAAAAATTAATGATATGTACAAAAATTTAGAATTAATAATATTAATTTTTTAAAATTTAAAATACTATTATTTAAAATAATTTTAAAATTTTTAGGTATATGACTGATTTTGGGTATATGAGTTATTGTTTTTAATTTATATATAAAATAATTTTAAATTTTAAAGATTTCAAATTTTATCTAATTCTTTTAAATATTACTTAAACTTAAAAATAAAGAAGAAAATTGGATTGAATCTTTTTTTTTTGGTGAATTACAATAACATGGTAAAGTCCCAACAACAAACGCGACTCGAACCCAAAGTTAAACTGGAGCAATGAACACCTTTGACTATTGAGGCAACACATGAGGTTTATTGGATTAAATCTTTAAATATATATTAATATCAAAAACATTAGCGATATTTTTTTTCAAACGTCGCAAAAAATAAATAATAGCGGACAAAAGGTAAGTAATAGTGGCATTTTATAAAAATTATTTTATTTTAATTAAAACGGCATCAGTATTATTAGTTTTTTAATGGCGTGCTCTCCTCAAACTTTTTCCCTCCTGATACCCCAAAATCCTTAAATTTTTCCCCTAAATTTTTCCCCCAATTCCTAGATTTCTCCCCAAACACGAAAGGAAAGAGGAACATTATCACATTATTTCCCCCCAATTCCTAAAATTTTTCCTCAATATCTAAAATTTCCCCCCAATTCCTAAATCGATTCACGATTTTCTTTTTCTTTTTTCTTTTAATTATCACATTATTTACACAATCATCAGTTTGGTTTTCCTTTTAAATTTTAATTTCGCCGGAAAAGTCGTCGCCTTTTTCACCGGGAAAATTTCATCTCCTTATCCATCTTTTCTACTTCAGACATAGTTTGACTAAAATTGCAATGAACAAGAATTTGCTCTGAATTTCATTTTTCGGGCTTTGAAGATTGGTGAGCTTTTGTGCTTTAGAAGAATAGCAGAATGGGGTGTGTTGGATCGACTCGGCCAAAGGAGACGGTGATGGTTTTTCATTTTACTTGCTCTTTTTTTTCTTTTCCTTTTGTTTTTCCTATTTGGTTTCGAGAAAATGGTGGGAAAATTGGAAGCTTAAAGGACAATGATAGCATCGTTCAATTGATTGAGCCCAAGAAAACGAAAGTTAAATTTGGTGTGAAAAGGAAAACCCCAAAAAAATGATCTTTGCTTATTAAACAACCGAGGCTACATAAATAAGGAAGGGTCGATTCTCGCTTTTATTTGTTATTCTCAGCTTTGCTTCATCTCTGTTACACCCATGGCCTCTTCTTCAATCCAACAAGGTAATCCAGTTGACTCTCCTTTCATCCATCTTTAATTTTACATCATTATTTCTCTCTATTCTTTTTCATACTTTTTTGTTATAAAGTTTCTTTCTTTAGCTTAAAAGTTAACTTTTGATTCGGTAATTGATTCTTTCTTCAAAATGCTTAAATTTATTTTTAAAATAGAAAATGCGCTTAATTCAGGTGAAAAAAGATGTTCCTTTTAATCTTTTTTTAATTGAATTTTAGCTTAAATTTACTGCCTAAAAGAATACTTGAATACTATTGAACATAGACAATATAGTTTTAGCTATCAAGTTCAGATCTTGTTTGATCCAAAAATACAGTTCATATTTTCATCCGTTGGAGCTTAATTAGATAACAGAGATGAGACTTTGATGGGAATTAGGGTTCTTTTTTTTGAAAATTTTTCCTAGTTTTATTTTGAAATTATGTATTAAGATAAGTAGTGGAAGTTGACTTAATTTTTATGATTGCTTCTTTGGTAGAATCTGAAGAAGAAGTTAATATTTGTTGCGTTTTTGGTTGATGGGGTTGATTATATCATTTCTATGAAGGATTATGAAAACATTGTGGTTTGTTTAAGAATTATTGGGATTGATGCTTGATTGTTTAGGTGGAGAAATGGATCTAGAGGAAGGACTAGGTACTCCACAGCCAAGTTGGAATCCAGTCATTGAAGCAAGTGTGGTGAAATAAATAAATGAATTGGGTGAGACAGTCTTGTTTACTGCTGCCGAGAAAGTTGGAATTCAGTTTGTTTTATTTTGGATGTTTTAAATTTTGTTTTCGTCTTCTGGTGGTTTCATTATTAGTCCAGGGAATTACCTGATACTGCTGAGGAGACAATCGAGTATTTTCTTGACACCGAGGCTCAAGAGATAGAGTTTGAGATTGAAAGATTGAGGCATAGGTTAGTACTTTAATCTTGCTGCGAAGAAGTTGTGAAATCCTTGTTTGTTGAATGTTGAATGTTGAATGTTGCATGTTAATTGTTTGTTGTTTTGCTTCTTTGGGTATTGAAATTTATTAGAACACTTGAATTTTATTGAGAAGTTCAATGTTTTTTTCTATAGGGTCACTCTATTATAGAGATTGGATAAAATTAGTCCTTATGGATCAATTTAGATCCTACACTATTAAAGCAAATCATATAAGGTCAAATTACATCGGAGTTAACTTTTACTATTTAAAAACATTTATTTATTGTTTAACGAGTTATATTTTATTTTTGAAAGCTTTTATGGTTTTACAAATGAAATATTTTGCTAGAAATTCTACTGCAAATGAAAGAAAAAATTTAAGTCATTTTTAAATAGTAAATGTTAACTCTATTACAATTTAGCTTTATTCATTTACTTTTACTAGTAAGGTACTAAATCAATCAATTTAGTAGAGGAACTAATTTGATGTAGTCTATATAATAGAGGGACTTCACCGGTACTTTCACCTTTTGTATAGTTGAAATGTTTTGTTTGAGTGTTTTCTTCATTTCGTTGCCATTAACTTTACTTCATTGGTAAAATACACTTTAAATTCTCGTTCAATACACCATCTTTATTTGCAAACTTTGTAGATTAGATGAGGACTTTTCTCCCACCGAAATTTGAGATCAGGCGATTCGATTTCTTTGTTTCAAGAAAGAGGTTTGTCTTAAAACAACCTTATGTTTGTGCTAATCCCTCGGTTTAACTAATGTCGGACAACCGGGAATTTAAAAGTGGTAAATGTTGCAGGATATGGAGGATGATTGATCGAAATGGAGGCAATACAAAAGGCCTTACAAGAAGGCACTTAGTAAGTTTTCCAATCAGATAAATTACGCTTAAACTCTTAAAGAGTTAATGCCTTTTTCGCTTTTACTAGTGATCCTTGGCCTCGATTGCGAAGCATATGATAAAATGCAAGCCGAACTTATAATTGCGAAGAGAAGCCTCACCAAGATTTTGTCATCCAAAGATATTAAAGCAACCGTGAATCTTTGTCTATCATTGAGTCTTTTATATTTCTAATTTTATGCGTGTCAATTGAGTTTTTGTATTGTTATGCGTTGGTCTATAATTATATTTGGTTCTATCAATATCAATGTCCATCGACTTAGGTACTTTGTTATTTGTTTACTTTTGTACATTGAGTTGAATGTTAGTGGTATACATTTCACTAAATGTTAGTGTATTTTGATTGTTGGATCGATTTTTGTAGTGAATATTTAATCTTTATTTTAATTTTATATTTTTAATTGTATTTAAAGCACAATTCTTATCATTATTCAGTGTAAATATTTATAAAAATATATTAATATTGAAATAAAAAAAATTACATCATACGTGTCTATCCCAATCTTTTTAAGGTTACTTTAGATGGGTTTATTCTAACCTTTTTTAAAGGTTGTCTTAGGTAAGATTTATCCCAACTTTTTTAAGGTTGCTTTAAACGGGTCTATCCCAACTTTTTTTAAAAGTTATTTTAGACAAGGTTCATCTCAACTTTTTTAAAGTTGCCTTAGACGGGTCTATTCCAATTCTTTTTAAAGTTGCCTTAGACATGGTCTATCCCAACTTGTTTAAGGTTACCTTAGATAAGTCTATCCCAACCTTTTTTATATGTTGTCTTAGACAAGGCTTATCCCAACCTTTTTAAGGTTGCCTTAGACGATTTTATTCCAACTATTTTTAAAAGTTGCCTTAGACAATGTCTATCCCAACTTTTTTAAGGTTGCTTTAGACGGCTCTATCCCAACCATTTTTAAAAGTTGTATTAGACAAGAACTATTCCAACCTTTTTAAGATTGTTTTAAACAGGTCTATCGCAACCTTTTTCCAAGGTTAGACTTGACTAGGTCTTTCCTAACCTTTTTTAAAGGTCGGTACTGACTAAACTTTTCACAACCCTTCAATAAGTGTCGGCTTATGATGACTTATAGCGACGCTTTTTCAAAAGCGTCGCAATGCATATACCAACCCCACTATATACGACCATTTTGGAAGCGTCGGACGAAGCGTCGCTAAACCTATGGCAACTTTTTTTGCGTCGTCTTATGTCAAAAAAAGTGTCGCTATAGGCCTTTTTTGTTGTAGTGCCGTTTCAATCAACCAAAGTCAGTGCCTTAAAATTGAAGTTTTAATTTTTTAATTATTAATACCATTTTTTTAACATACCCATTACCTCTAAAAGACTTCATTGATGAAAAACCACGCTTGAAATTAGCCTTCTGGATTTCTCAACTGTCATTGTAAAACCTATTATGAATGTTAAATTTCTTACAGCAAATTTTAGGCAGGAAGTTGGCTAATTTGGGTTACTATATATAACATATAAATGTTTCCATTGTTTCTTTTAATACAATGTTAGCGAGTTTGTGTTGTTCCACTTTGTTAATTAGTGTTTTTCTAGTGCATGCAATGACTTTTGAGTTGGACTTTCAGTGCCAGAACCAACAGCAACTTCAAAATTTATTTCTTTACTTATAAAAACATTTTTATTGAGAGACATATAGCTGAAAATTAATATATCGGGTTCTCAATATATTAAATAAAATTATTTTATATATAAAACAAGCATCACATTTTTTGTTTAATAATTTTGACCACAAAGAAAAAGAATAGAGTAATGTCTAATGACATTAAATAAAATGATATTTAAGAAAAGGAATATGCAATGAATGTATTGTTTGGTTTTGAATATTGGGATAATAAATGTAAAAAGTTAATAAAGATGTGATTGTGTAATGGTAGATTACAGATAGCATCAGCTCATGTGTAGGCTGGAAATTAAACAGAGAAGCAAAATGGTGTGCAGATGGTTGGGCTTAACAAGGATAATAATATCTGAAATTTTAAAACCATAGAGAGAAGAATGCCATGAAGAATTCGGACAATCCATAATAATGCAGGGTAGAACTGAGAAAATATTCCAATATTTAATTCAATCACGAATGGTGCACACAAAACTTAACTTTATTTTAGTCATTTTTAATCTTTATTAGACGATAATCCTTAAATTTATTAAGCTAAATTCTTTTATTACTAAAACTTAATGCGAAAAATATATTATCAAATGGGAAACAAGAAACTACGAATTTTTTACTAAAAACGAACGTAATTAAACTAAATAGGTTGTTGTATTTCACTTGGATGTTTGCCTCTCAAATGATTTTGAGAGTACTTTCAATCAAGTGTTTGCTTGCTTTTTACTTTGTAATTTTTCACTTTTCTACAGACTTTTTTGGAAAGTTAATCTTGATTGTAAGTCGAGATTTTAGGTGAGTGATTGTAATAATTAGATTCATTTTTGGGTTGTAATTACCATTGTTGTAAGGGTAGGTTAACTTTAACCAATAGGTGATCCAAATTAATTATTGAATAAAATCATACGAATTGCGTCAATTAATATCGTATATTCATTTTTCTTTACCTTACTCTTATGAAATTGTGAAGTTGCAACTTTTATTAGAACACCGGTTGAGACAACTAATTAGAACAACCAACAAACATATGGTTTTTTTCAAAATATTTAAAACTTTTATAATTTTACAAATGAAATTTCTTAATTGGAATTCAACTATAAATAAGAAAATATAAAATTTATAAAATTGTTTAGCATTAAATGTTTTTTTCACAACTCGCCCACCACACACCGCTAATAAGAGAAAATCACCGCCACATATGCATACATCCGTGATAGGCAATTACTGTGATTCTAACCCACAAGGTGGATATAGACTGATTGCCATTGGCTAATAAACTAAATATTAGGGTTCGGTTAATTAGTAAATGCTAATTCTATTAAAATTTAAATTCTTTGATTTTTTAATATTATATAAATTAAATATATTCATTTAATATTTAGACTAATTTGATCTAATCATAATAGATTTACTTGCTATATAACAATGTCGTAACCATTTTTTTGTAAAATGGGAATCGACTTGGTTATGAAAACAAAAATAAAACTGGAGTCGCCGCCGATATTTATTGGGTCTGATCGGATCACCTTTATTTTAATAAAACATTTTGATTTACTAAAATAGTGTTTTTGGTCTACGAAATTTGAGAAAACGGGTTCTGGAATCGATTACGTGCGAGGAAGGGTTAGCATCCTCGTCATGCTCAAAATTGGTACCAAATTGATTAATCAATGTCTCAATGTCGAAAGTTGAAAACTTTAAAAAGAATTTAAAAATTCGATCTCTTTTGGAAATATTTGAATTTTCTCGAATTGGATATAAAGATTTTCTTGCTCCAAAGGAACAAAATATCACATCCAGTAGTTAGGACACGATAATTTAAATCCTCGAATCCAAGATCATCTCATAATTCCCGAGACTCATGCGTTAAAATGTCAAAAGGATATCGGATTATTTGGCCAAGCGAAAAATTGAAACCTAGCATGTCAGGGCACGATCTCTCGGGTTTCCAAACATAGAATATTGCCTTGGTTTAGAAAATCTTATCTCGAAATAACGAAATATCACATCCAGTAAATTAGGACACAACATATCAAATTCTCGAGGATAAGCTTTTATTTGTTTAGAACTTCTTGCGATTTAAAAGGATATTCTGTTATTTAGATTAAATGAGAAAAATCAAAATCGAGTAAGTTAGGGCACGATTTTTCCAAATTTCTAAATACGAAATATTGTCTTTATGAAAGAAATCAATTTTGTATTGGGTAAAATGCAGCACGAATTTGTAACAAAATGTAGAAAATGAATTACGATGCAAGCAAACATATAGAACAAGTATGTTAAATATAAACGATAATAACAAGACGAAAATAGAAATAAAATGAATAAAACCAATATGCTAAAAGGGTTAATAAGCGAGAAAACAAAAAATAATAAGCAAAATAAAAGCTTTATTAGAAGACAGAAAAATAAAAATAATAACAATAATAATGATGATAATAATGATAACAAAAATGATATTGAGATGTAAATATAAGTAGGAATATATAAAATATGATAATATAAATGAAAATAGAAGTATATGTGAAATAATATAAGTATAAATATATGAATGAAAGTTAAATAAATAATAATAGTATTAAATTAAGAAAATAAATATGGATATACAATTATAGTAAGAATAATAAAAATAATAATAATAATAATAATAAAAATAATCATAATAGTATGGGGTAATAATAATTATAAAACAATAATAATATCATATTAATGTGAACAATATATATAATATTAGTAATAAAATAGAATAATAAAAACTATAATAATAAAAATAATAGTAGTAATAACAATAAGAAATAAGAAATATAATAATAATGCATATAAAACCATATAATGTAATATTGATATTAGAAATAAAGTAATAAATAAATATGATAAATAATAAAATAGTAAAAGTAATGTTAAGAATATTAATTACAACGATCATTGAATACAATATAATAACAATTAAAATAATAATGGTAACAAAGATAATAATAGAAATGTAATAATAATAATAATAATAATAATAATAATAATAATAATAATAATAATAATAATAATAATCCATCCAAAAAAAGATAGAAATAGCGAAATTAACAAAAAGTTATAAAAAGGACTAAATCAAGAGAAAAGTAAAATTAAAGGCCGAAATTTAAAAAAAAATGAATTGGGGCCTCTTTGTAACGCGCGAAAATGGGGAGGGACCAGATGGGAAATAATCCGGTACTTATGAGCTGCGTTTCAAATGACCTGGACACGGACCAAATCAAAACACCATAGAAATAATAGGGTAAAACTTAAAAAAAGAAAGAATGCGAAATGGGACTTGATCAAATAGCGCAACAACAGAAGGGACCAAACACGAAATTATCCCTTTTAAGGGATATGAGCAGTTTTCCCTGAACCAAACGGCGCCGCTTCGTTGAGGGCATAAGACCCATTTTTTCTCTTTTACTTCAGTCCCAGTTCAGAATACAGAAAAAAATAAAAATAAAATAGAGGGTCTGTTTGTTTGGCAGTAAAATGTTTTCCAGAAAATGATTTCTGGAAAATGATTTACTTTTCTGGAAAATAATTTACCAGAAAATATTTTCTGGTGTTTGGATGAATCTGTGTAAAATATTTTACATTGTTTGGTGATTTCTTGAAAATGTTTTCCGGAAAAATTAATTTTACATATATATTAATAAATTTATTTACATATTAACAATTTTTATATTTTAAAATGTTTTTACATATATTGCAATGATTTATTTATTATAAATAAATTAGATTAAATATATAATAAATTAGATTAAATTATTTTTACATATATTACAATGATTTATTTACAAATAAATCAAATTAAATATATAATAATACTCAATTATTAAGTTACAATATTACCCGTTATAAATTGAAAACAACTAAAGTCAAATAAATTATTCGTAATTATGTTAAAAAACAAAGATTGAATAATTACAAATTAGCTTCCAAACCACAATTAATACTAGATATTAATAATATTATCCAAATGCGTAATTAGTAATACACCACATAATAACACCACACTCAAGTACAAAGATCAATTGATCCATCACTTCCACCACATAATTATTAATAATATTTGTTTGTCATTAAAATATGCTAAGCAATATACACCAAATCAAACAAAAGGAAACCCTGTTTCAAAAAGGTTTAACTTACTATGTTCCAACAATTTTACTAGTGTTTGCTTCATTTATCGGTCATTAAAATATGCTAGGAATGCTTGTTAAAACCATTTCATTGTAAAAGCAACCAAAAAATGTACAAGGAAAACTCGAAAAAAAAAAGAATCTTTCCTTTATGCATTGCTATCAACCAAAACATTCGCTCCAATTCCTATCCTCAAAGTTGAAGGCCATTTACCTTCCGATTGAACCTTTCTTCTACGCAATAAAATAAGAAATAAGAAAATTACACAATAAAATCGTTGACAAGAAAATTACACATATTCACCGGTTATACACCAAACATAGGAATATAAGTCGTGTTCGTTTCATTAGAACAGAAAAAATACGATGAAAAAACCTTCCAAGAGATTCACAAACCTTTGGTGCATCATAGCCAAGATCAAGGTTATCCGCTCCAACGACTTACCAACAATGACACTCCCTCGACTCAAAGATTTGAAGCAATTGTGTGTACAGTGTCGCAATAAATTCAATTATGAGGAATAGTGAAACTTCACACATCAAAATCACCACTTTTTGAAACAATATAGTGGAAGAGCTGTCTAGACTTTCAACAAGACATTAGGAGCGTAATTTTCGAATTTGAACCTATCGACATGCGTAAAAGAGTTACAAACCTTTAGAGCATTCGGATGATTTGAACACCAATCTTCGGTCAAATTTGGCCGTAGGTAGCTTGTCCAACTCTTTCGATGCATATAAAAGTGCAACACCACCACCTAGATGGTAGAACTCCACAAGTATAGTTACACATATTCCAAGTTCTCTGAAACTTTCATGAAAAACCAAAAAGAATTAAAAAACCAAAAAACTTAAAGAATAAAAAGTTTCTTTTACCGCACGATGCCTTCTTCTATACCGCCTTTGCAACATTTAATGCATCTATAACTCTATCCTTCTTCTCTCCAACTTCACTTCACTAGCTCCACCAATCTGAAATGTCAATTAAATTCTTTGTTAATTCCATAGAAAGGAACAACTATTGCATCTCAAAAAATGACAAGTTAAAAATGCCAAGAATAAAGAAGGTAACTATACCTTTAAGACAACCACACCACCGTAAAGTTTTGCCAATCTCTCTTGCAACTTTCCTTATCATAATCGAGGTGCCAAGACAAAGCTTGTTAAGAATGAGTGTAGCAAGTGCTTCGCTCTCTACATCTTTAGCTACAATCAGCAAGGGCCTTTGTCTCCGAACAAACATAGCATAGAAGATGTTAATGTTACAAATCAAGTGTAGAAGTTATTTTAATATTTTCATGCCACTTAGTGAGAAAAACAATTGTGATGAGTGATGATTAATCAAAATTAATTCACCGAATGTTAATAATGCATGACTTGCTCAAAATTTGCTTACCTTTAAAGCTAACTCTAATACTTTTACAACAAAGATTCAAGCTTGATACTTTCTTCTCATGAATTAGGATAAGAGAATCATCTAATTCTTGCCATAACACGTTGAATTGAATCGAACCATAGCATGGTCTAGACTCAAGACTCGAGATTTTCCAGTTTAACTAAAGGAGAAATCGTTACTTACACATTTTGGTTTTAATGTTGGTGATGAAATAAGGGATACGTAGCCCTGTCTAGCTTCATGCCCTCAACAACTTCCAACTCATTATATAATGTTTTACCATCTTGCAAAGGTTTAAAGCGCAGCATAACCCACAAGAAGACATCATATCGTATAAAATGGTTCAAAATTATATGCCAAGCATGAGCAACAAATACTAGTAAAATTACAAGAAAACAGGAATATCCTCAAGCCGATATGATATGAAGGTATCGATACCTCAATTGTTATCACCCTTCTTTGCCAACTTTCTCCATGGCCTTTGCAATCAACTCACCAATTTCCTCTCTCCATTAGCGAAATTGTTCCAACCTACAACAAAATATTTAAGTTGAAGACTTACTAGATTAAATTTTGCTACCATTTTGGTTGATTGATGGAAAAAGTAGGCATTAGAAACCAAATAAAACCTCAGAGCAAAAAAAACGCAATAAAAGATTGATTCACAAAAATTTCGAGCAAACAAAAGGAACTATGTGCATGTGTTACTTTCTTTAGCACCCAGAAGTAAAAAATCAAGTAAAAGCAAAGTAAGTGAACCAATGAAACATTTTCTTCCACATTCTTGCCCATATGTAAGAAGCATCCAAATCCATCTCATAAATAAAGGGTCAAATGATTATAGAGAAATGGCACCTTGAGGTTTTGGACTTTGGAGGATCGGGATCAGAGGCCATTGGAAGTAGCACCGGAATTGAACTCTTCGACGAGTGGGAGAAACAGAGTGGGAAGTGCAACTGAGACGCGAAGAAGGTTTTGAAGCTGAGACGGCTGAGACGATGAGAGTGTACAGAAGGAATGGAAAAATGTCTTACGGATTCCAAATGGGTAAGATGTTTTCCAGAAACAAAGAAGAGAAGGAAAGAAGGGATGAAGGGAAGAAGGAGAACGTCTTACCGGATGAAGAGGAAAGCTGTGGAAAATGTCTTACGGAAAAAAATTGGTAAGACATTTTCCGGAAACAAAGAAGAGATTTTACCCGTGTTTGTAAAATGATTTCCTTGAGGAATCCATTTTCCATCAAACAAACATCGAAAATCTGGAAAATGTTTTCTGGAAAACATTTTCCATCAATCAAACAGACCCAAAACTTTAAAGCGTCTCCTCTCTTCCTTTCATCTTCCCCGACGATCGGGCTACCTCCGGCGAGCTTGCTCGTTGCCCGTCGTACCACCATGCATACGGTGGCCGACGGTGTGCAAAGCAAGCATTTAGACCATTTCAAGACATGTTCAAAGGTTCCATCCTCAAACCTCCACAAGTCCCTCTTCCCCTTTTTAGCCTGATTTCGGTACCGGAGAAGCGGGTTCGGACGACGGAGAGGTATACTTCTTCTTTTTCTTATTTAATTTTTTTTTTTTTTATGATTCATGAATAAAAAGAAAATAAAGATAAATTTGAAACAGAAATGCAATAATCAGAGAACAATAATGAAGAAACCTCTCTAGACTTCAATAGATTTGTTTTCTTTTATCATTCAGAATTTCCCCTTTGTATATTCAATTTTGATGGGTTCGAATCCTTTTTTTTGTTTTTTTTCTCTGTTTTTGTTTTCGATTCCCCCCTTTACATCGTCTTATTTTCATGTCTATATAGCCAAAATACAAAATCATTCTAATTTCTTTGTTGTTTTCGTCCTCTGGCCATTGTGGTTCTTCCCTTTTTGTTGCTTTGCAGGTCCGGAGGAAGTCAACGGAGCATGCTGGGCCATCTACGTGCTAAGGACGCGCAAAAGAGGGGCCTCGGGATGGGGTGCCTCGGGTGGAGGCGAGGGCACGACACCCGAGGGGTGCGGCACGAGAAGAGGCGAGAAAGGGAACCCTAGGGTTCCCTGATGTGTTTTAGCTTTGGGCCATATTGGGCCCACAGGTTTTGGATCTGGGTTGTTTAATGGGTTTTGAGCTGTTGTAACTGTTGGTCTTTGTTAATTTTTCTATTTTTGTTTAGTTTGGGTTTTATTGGGCCGGGCAAAAAATTGGGCTTGTACAAACAACATACTATAAGTAAAGGAACAGAGAAATCATCAGAAAAGCACAAATTTATTCATTTAAATTTCTTTATATAATATATGTCCGAGGAAGGAAGCCTTTTAGTTTAGGACACTGCAAATTGTAGGATTTGCTATATATAGACCAATTAATTTATTTAGATACAGGCAATATGCAAAGGGTAAGTAAAAGTGAGGATGGCATGAGTTTCAGAATCCACCGCCTCGCGCGCCAGCACCTTCGCTTCCTTTTCCGTTATAAACTAGCAGCCATATGGGGGTGGGCAACGCTGGCCGTATGTTGGTGGACCCTCTTGATCAGTTTGGCCCCCTCCAAATTTGGCAGCTCCTAGCTCAGCCTTTGTTTTTTGGGTAGCCGCCTTATCTGCAAACCTCGCAGCATTATAAACATTCATGTTAGGATAAATTTCAATTCATGAAATATAAATGAGAGGAGATGATAATTAATTAATTAATTAATTAATTAATTAATTAAAAAGCCATGTTGGCTGCTGACCGTTGTTTGTTTCAGTAAGGTCTCTAGCTGCCATTTCCGAAGAAATGGAAAGAACAATCACAGATAAAACAGCAAGGATGAGAAAACTCTTGCAAACCGAACCCACATTTGATTTTTGTTTTTAAAATCAAAGTGAACAATCTTGGATAAAAGTGTTTGGAGAGTTAAGAATGCTTTAACAAAGGCAATCTACGTCTCTATTTATACGGCCCAATCATCAGCTTATATGCATAGATAAGAGAATGCGTGAGCGTAATAAAACATAAAGATTTGCCAGTCGACCACTCAATGCAGTTGGCAGTTGACGAGTCGCCGAACTATTCAACTTGGACTTTGGAAAGTGATTGGACCAAAGAGTGGAAGTAGCAAGTTAATGCCTCTCACTAACGTAACTCTACATGAATATTATTAAATCACGATTTGTGATGGATGTGGAAATGCTCTCATCTGAAAATGCTAGTCACAAAACCGGTGAACCTCTAACATCCGGGTTAGGCTACCAAGAAATGAGATTGAGAGAGGATGGTCCTCCAAAAAGGGTAGTGATTTATCATGGACCTTGTATGTTCTTTCAACATAAACTAGTGAATCGAGAGATATATGTTCTCACAGGTTTCGAACATGGTATCCGACTATTGGAGGACGATATTAAAAAAAAAGATATTATGAAGGGTGTCCCATTGATACGATTCTTGGATCGCCTCCATTTCTTGATAGAAAAAAAAGTGTGATCCAGACGATGAATTTTTTTTTAAAATTTATAAAAAATAGGTTTTAATAATGCTCTTTAAAATAATACTTTGGTCCGATGAAAGCCATCATTTAACTTTCAATTAATGAATTTAGAGAATAACTATATATATGGCAAAGTTTGCTCCGATTGAGGATTATAAAGTTCTTAATTATGCTTTTTTTTGGATTATAATTCCTATTTATTCTTTTTAAGAAATTTAGTCCATTTATTTGTTAAATTTAAAATGAAAATTCAAAAGTTAATAATGATAAGAATTTTTATTAAATTTAAGTTTTTATAAAGTTATTTTTGTTGCATGATTATTAATTTTATTTTATTCAAAATATTACACTAATAAATTTAATAAAAGTATTTTAATAAAATTAACAATTTGATCCGAAGTTTTAAAAGATAGAAACTAAAAGTAATTTTAAAACTTGGTGGATGGAAGGGAAAAAGGAGAAACAGTAAGAATAGAATTTTAAGAGCTCCTTGGTACAATAAAAAATGGAATGAAAGAAAATGAAAGGGAAGAGAAACTTCTTTCGCACCATTTGTCCAAATTGAGGGGAAGAAAAGTTTAAATTATGTGATTTTAAGTATAAACATATAAAATTGCTCTCGATTAAAGTAAATATCCATTTGTATTATTTAAAATACCTAATTTTATGGGAGGGATTTTAGGGTAAAATTTAAGTGGTTTTATATTTTTATATTTTTTCTATGATTAGTATTTTAGTAATTTCATTATTTAATTTATCAATACATAAATATTTGTCATACATGTATAATTTTAAATTAATCGATATCTCTATTATATCGATTTAAAATATTATCTATATCTATATATTTAATGGTTGAAAGTTTTTTACATAAAATAAATAACTAGAAAATTTTAATTTTTGCCAAACTTGGCATGCATGATTAGGGGTGAGCATTCGGTCGAATCGAATCGAAACGAAATAAAAAATTTTGAGTTAATCGAGTTGACGAATCATATTTTCTCGAAACGAGTCGGGGGAGATGGAATTCGAATCGAATCGAATATATTTGTTTGAGTTAAATTTTAAAAAATAATTTTGGGTCCTTGTAACCATTTTCACCTATCGTAATAAAATTTGTCCACCTTAACCAAAATTTTTTATTAACTTTCATCACCAAATAATTTATTTATTAATCTTTTATATACGGGTTAGCTTCTTTACTTGTTTAGTTCTTTCAATTATCTTGATTCTTGTCACTATGTATTTTGGAATTAAAAATATATTAAATGTAAAATGTGATTTTTAATAAAATTATTTTAAAGATAAAATTTGAAATTGATACCAATATAAAATTTTAACACGAATATTTTATGGCATAATTAATAATTCAATTTTAATATAAATATTCAATATGACTAAACATTTCAATAATATAAATAATATAAAATGTAAAATTTAATTTAATAATATAAATAGTAGATATAAATAAAATTATTACTATTTATGTTTAGTGATTTTTATTGGATAATTTTAATTTTTATTTGAGAGTAAAGGGTGAGAAGTAAAAGTTTTGGGGAAAAGGGATGGGTTTGGGGTAGATGGGAAGGAGTAAAAGTTTTGGGGAAAAAGTGGGAGGGGGTAAAAATTTTGGGGGAAAATAAAAAATTTTGAGGGTTTTTGGGAGTAAAATTTTTAAAAAAAGTAAATGGGAGAGTAAAATTTTGGTGAGAAATGGATTTTGGGTAGATTGGGGGGTTGAGATGGGAGAGGAGTAAAAGTTTTGGGGGGAAAGTGGGAAGGAGTAAAAGTTTTGAGGGAAAAGTAAAAAGGTTTGGGAGTTTGGGGTAAAAATGTAAAATATTATAGTTTGATATTCGAATGATTCGAATTCGAAAACTTAACTCGATTCGAACTCGAAATTCGAAAAAAAAATCGAGTTGACTCAAATAACTTCGATTCGTTTAACTCGAAATTCGAATATTTTTTCGATTTTTTTGAGTCGAATAGAGTTTTGCTTATCCCTATGCATGATTTACATGAATTGAACATGAAATATGACGGTTGAATTATTAAAATATTAATCATACACAAAATTACGAAAATATATAAAATCACTTAAATTTTACACCTATTTAAATTGCTAATTACAAAACTTGGTATTTCACTTGGATGTGATGGCTCTTGAAAATTTACTAATTTTTATATTTAGTGAAATACAACCAACATTTGAAATTTGTATCATATTTAAAATATTGAAATTGAAAATTATAATACATTAATAATACTAATCTGCATTCCCATGCCTTTCACAGATTTAATTGTTTACATAACCATTTCACAACAATATTTTAAATAATATATTATATTTACCTTAAAATTTATATTTTAGAATTTTTTAAAACTAATATTCCTTAATAATTTAGTTCTTTTATACTATTTAATTTTTTAACATTATCTAAAAGTTTATAAATTTATTTTAAATATTTATTTAGAAGTGTTTCTTTATATCTTTTTGAAACTTATTTTTACATATCCATTAAATTTTTTGTTCATATCCTATTCAAAAGCTAGTGTTATAACATAAATTAATTAAAATAGTTTTAAATTTTAATCTGTAAATTAAAATTTAACTAACTTACAAAGAGTGCAGAAAAGTAAAACAAACAAAATAGCATTAGTAAATAAATTTTTAAATATAAAAATTACAAATAATAAATTGTAAACAGGATATGCGATATATTATAATATTTTCAATCAGAATTTTAAATATTTAAATTATGAAAATTGTTATAAAATAAATAGACAGAGAGTAAAGAATAAAGAAATTGGGAGACCAAAAGAGAGTGTATTTTATTGATCGGTTGTAATATTTACAAAATTTATCCAAAGTCTCTATTTATAGGCATGTCACATCTCAAAATATAGGGAGTTAGATTAATTGGGTTACAAAATTATGGGATTGAAACGAATATTAAAATTAGGGTAAAAATAATTAATTAAAATATTAATATTATATAATTAGGTTTTATTAGAATAAAACTTGATTACAAAGTTTAATTTGGAAATGGTGAGTTTTAACTGAGTTAGGACTTAACTAGAAAATAGGTCAAATAAAATATTAATAGTAAGTCTTGATTATGTGTATTAATAATTATATATGAACTAAAATAGGGAGTATTAAAAAACTATAATAGTTAAATCAACTAGGAAAAATGAGTAATTATATAAACTAATAGGAATAGATAAGTTGAGCCCTAAATAGACATATATAATTAATTAACAAAAACATATAAGATATGAGGTATAGTTTAAGTGGTAAAGCACTCTGTTTTTTTTAACGTGATCCTAAGTTCAAATCCCATCTTTTCTTTTTTTTTTAAAAAAACCAAACAACCTCGAGAAGAAGGAATAAGAATAATTAAGTGTAAAAATAAAACAAGATAAAGGTGATAACCTAGTGGTTAAGGTGTTAGTCTCTATGGGACTTGAGTTTGAAACAAGCTTGCCTTTTGCTCTCCTTTTAAATTTGGTTAACTTTGTAAAATTACAGTCACACCCCAAACTTTAAAAAGATTATAGTAATACCCCAAAATGTTGGTAAACCTTAGGAATTCACACCAATCCAATCCCAACTAGAATTCATATCTTATCATTGTTTGAATTTTAAATGGAATTAAAATTTCATATTTTTTAAATCTTTTATCCTAATTTGAAATTATATCTTTTTAAAAAAAATAAATTCAAATAGAAATAGAAATCCATATTTTTTTATCTTCTAATCCTAATAGAATTTATCCACTTTCCTTCTATTTATTCTCTATTTTTCCTTCAAAACTCATATTGCAAAATTGTTTCAAATTCTTGGGTTCTTTCTTTTTATCTTCTATTTTTAAATCGGTTTTCAATCAAGTAATTCAAAATATTCAAAATCATGCCCCTTTTCTCAAGTAGATCATCAGTCTCTCCAAAGCTAAGGTTTTTAAGCCTTCAAATTAGGTGTGGGATCTAAAGTTAAAACATTATGTGTGATTAATTGTAGTGTTAGTAAATTAAAAGATTTCTTATATGAACTGTATAATATGCGAACCTAAAGGAAATATCATGCAAACACTATAGGAATTGTAACGCGAGCACGTAGAGATTATATGTGAACCCTTAGAAATTATATGCGATCTTTAATTGCTTAATAGGTGAGTTATACATATTTAGTTATGCGAACCTTATACATGCTATCTGCAAACTCTATGTACTTTTTATACGAACCCTTGTGTACGAACCCTTGTGTATGCATTATTGTTATTCTTTTTACATGCAACAAATATATGTGTGTATATGTGAGATTGATTGAATGCATGATTACATGTCATTTGATGATAAGTTGTGACAGTAACTTTGTTAAATAAGCATAGTATCAAATTTTGATAATGAGTATGATATGATGAGTATATGTGCTTATTACGTGAAATTGGGAATGGAGGACGGAGGAGTTCCGTTAGAGATAGTGACAATTTAAGTCCACACCAAAAGTCAGTGCTGCACGAAGTAGGCTGCAATGTCATCCAAAATGGATAAGCTAGGATGGTAGGCTAAAAAGCCACCAAACTAGGCCAATTGGGATGATAGTTTATGTGTAAAGCCATCTAAATCGGACAGGACATGATGGTTGTTTTAAAACACCATCAAAACTGGACCAAACCGAGGTGGTAATAATAGTCATGTCACAGATGACCAGTGAATGACCATCATCAAAAATAAAATTCGAGATGGTCAGTTATTGTTATATGTTATGTGGGATGGTGTGTCGAGCAATGCTCAAGGGCGGTTCGGATGGACGAGTGGGAAATTACAACATTAATGTGCATCATAATTATATTTTGTATATGTATGTATTTATTATATGTTCCTCTTATTGTGCCTAAATTATTATTGTGCTATGAATTAAATACTTTACTGTATGATTGATTATATATAATGATTTAAGATTACTCTCACATTGAGCCGTTGTAAGCTCATTCCCCCTTTTCCTTATCTCTCAGGTAATGCAGAGAATAGGACTCGAATTAGCATCGGAGGACCCTCGGATTAGTAAATCATTGTTTTATTAAGTTCTACTATTAAGTTTTCTTTAAAAATTTCCTCAATCAATTTATTTTTGGGAATTGTTAGTTATTTATTTTATGCATGACATTTAAATATTGCTACTAGTATTTGCATGCCATTCAGGTTTAAAACTAATATTTGTTTTCCACTGCTTTATAAAATACTCAAAGTATAGATAATACTTTCCTTGAAAGCCTTTTTTTTTTTTTTTTAAATCCTCACATTTATATTATTGTAATTGAATTACTAAATAAATTCGTAACATCCTAAAATATGAGTATCGATATGTTACATGTTTTTGGTGATTAGCTTGTGAATGATTAAATTTGTGTGCTTAATATAGTTTCGAGAAAGCTCGGGATTTATTCGGAGCTAGAATAAATTTTAGTAATGAGAATTTTATTGAAGTGGAACAAGTGATCCTGATGCTTAAGGTAATTTAAGTGTCAAAAACTAGCATAAGATGAGCTAGTAGCAAGATGGAAGTGGTGCATGAGTGATTGCTTGAGAGGAGAGGTTCGAATCCCTTGGATAGCATTTTGGTGGCTTTTATTTTTGCACCTATTTGGCAAGTGTTGGCCAAGCTCTATTCTTGGTAAGGATGGACTAATTTTTTTTTTTTATGATAAAGTGGCTAAAAGTTATGGCAATATGGATTTAGGATAGAATTTGCTTGATTTTGGGGATAGGATTTCTAAACTTTTGGAAAGTGGAGGATAATAAAGCTTAAAACAAGGAAAGGTGTTTTGGAAACTTTTGAATGGTCTTTTTGACCATGTATGTGGACGGCATAGGGGGCTAAGGGGGATGGCTGATTTTTGGTGATTAGTTTGGTGGGATTAGGTGCTTGATGAGCACATTTTCCATTTGGTCACTTTTGTTTTTACAAGACATCTTTTTTTTTTTTTTTCATCTCATGCTCTCAAACATCAAACAAAAACATCATCTCTTCCTTCTCTCCCATGGCCGAATGCACCTTTGTTTCAAACCCTCTCTCTTTGCTTTTCTCTTATCTTTGAAAATTTAAATCATAAACCTCACATCCTCATTCTCTTTCTTTCTTGACTTATTTTCTTTTCAACCATACTTCCTTCATCATTTATTTTTCTTACATGGCCGAATGTTAGACTACCTCCATAGTCGAACCAATCTTTTCTCTCCTTTATTTTTATCAAAGCCTAATCTTCTCTTCATCGATATTGTTTTATTGATAATTCTTTCAACCTTCGTTTAAGAAATCGTGTTATAAAGAAGGCCGAACTTGGAGTATTCGTTATCATAGTGACTCACTAGAAATCAAGTCGAAGTGTTAAGGGACAAAGTCACTCGATATTCTCTATTTGTTAATCCTTCGGAAATAGTGGGTGCCGTAGGTGCCGACGATCAAGAAGGTTTAGTCCTTACCTAATCAGGTGTGTAATCTCACCATTCTCTGGAAGTTTGCATGAAATATTATGTGATTCAGTAGAAAATACCAAAGAAAACAGATGACCGGCATCCGTCATCACTCGGACGTGCGTATGCTCGTAGTGGTAAACATATTTTTGTAAAAAAAAACAGTTTCGGTCAGAAACAGTGATGTGTATTTGAAAAATCACAAAAAATAGGATAAAAGGAATTACAAAGTGAATAAGATATTAGATTAAAGCTTACTGTGTCTATTTTGATATGAAACAAACGGAGGAGGAAAAGGAAATCTATGTTCTAAGATATTCTAATTTTAGTGAGACTGGTTCTAATTGACTTTATGGTTCCCTGATCTGTTTTGGAAAAATCATATAAAATTTTACAAAGCGAATTATGGGTTATAATTGATATTTATGGATTCCTTGGTAGTCTATTTTCATTAGAAACAAGTGGGAGCAATATATGAAAACTATACAGCCAGATATTTGAAATTAAGTTAAGAGAGGTCAGAATCGTTGGTCAGTGAAACAAGGGAAATTTTAAGGAATAAACTGTACTAATTGGATAAGTAAAAAAATCTGGAAATATTATAGTAGAAATATATATGAGTCTAGTTTCAAGGAAAATTTACGGATTTAGATTTCGAGTTTCCCAACTCGAGTTATAGTTAGTTTAGTCAGTACGACGCAGATGGACAGTTTTGATTTTTATGCCTCAAATTAGTAATTAAGCCTAGGTTGCAAAAATTTCCATCATACCCTTAGAGGGTAAATTACAGAATTACCCTTAGTGGGTATGATTACCGAATTATGAAAATGCCCTTACGGGCTGAATTACGAAAATGCCCCTAATGGGCTGAATTACAAAATGTCCCTACGGACCGAATTACTAAAATACCCTTTATGGGCCAAATGTGATATGTTGCTATATGGGCTGCTTGGTATTTGTTATATGGGCCAAAATTGCTAGATCGATATATGGGCTTTTTGTTGAAATTTATCATATGAATATATATATACATGACTGCATGAGTTGGGATAATTGACGAAGAGAAGAAAGGCTTGTTGCCACAATCCAGTTCGGTAACTCTGTCACAATCTAGTTCGGTGGCTCTGCCACAAATATATTAATGGCTTTATGCCTGTGATTGGTGTATTGGCGAGGTGGGTTGACTTGATCCCCACAGGTGTGTTGGTTGGTATGGGTGGTGTGTAGTGGATGGAATTTAGGCTTGGTTGGGATTTGCATATCACATGCATTATATATTATATATATAAATTGTACATTTGTAAATGGGCTCAAGCCCAACTTAATGCTTATATGATGTTGGCCCAGTGAACGCGGTAAGCGGGTTACACATTGAGTTCTAAGTAACTCACCCTATTTTTCTTACCCTTCTCAGGTAATGATAATTGACGGAGGCTTGGGCCGGGGATGACTTCGCGTGGAGGCCATACTTCAAATGATGGTTTTTATGAACTTTAAACTACTCTTTAGTATTTTTCCTTAATTACTATTTTGGTGATGTAATAAGGCCTCTATGTATTGTTTTAAGGATTTTATCTCGTGGATGGACTTTATTATGTTCTAGATACATAAACGTGGCTGTTAAAATTTTTATAAAAGTTTTCTTAAACTTACGAAAAAAAAAAAAAGGGTTTTTCTCAAAAATCACTAACTCGTAAAAATTTCTGTAAAAACTCTTTTATGAATCTTGTTTTCAAATCCCTTTTGAATTCTTTTAAATTTCTTTTAAAATTTAATCAATTATTTCCCTGAAAATCGAATTATAAACTCTTATGTTTTAAATTCATAAATTTTAAATAAATCTCGGTTTTGATAAACTCCATTTAAAAAAAAATCATTTAGAAAGATCAGTTTTCTTAAAAATCATTAGATGATGGAAAGTTTGATCGATTTGTGTGGCATACTAAATTTGGTCTTAACGCATAGACCGGGTTTGGGGTGTTACTTTTTATGGTATCAGAGCCAGTTTCAAAACTCGGCTGTGATTTGGGTTCAAAAAAAATTGTTTAAAACTGTTTAAATTTTTAGACGTTATGTTTTAAAGGTAGTATGGCACCACCAGCATCCGGCACCAAGTCAAGTAAGTACTCAAGTATTGAATGTTTATTATTGTGATATGATCATAGGAACACTCTAGAACTTCTAGTTTTAGGTGTTGAAAACGGTAGAGATTGAGACTATATGAAGTGATTGCGAAAACAACTTTACCTCTTATATCTCATAAAATATCGTTAATAAATACTGAAATAGTATACTGATTCATAAAACTTGTAATCAGATTAAACTGAAATACCCAATATGAGCACTAGAGGACGTGGACGTGGACGTGGTAGACGTGGCCGTGGTAGAGGCCGAGGTGCTAGGGTTGCGTCTGAAGCGTCGGGTCTTATGCCAGAAATGGATGCACCTGTGTCACCTGGGAGTGAGACTGGATCTCATGATCATACGAGAAAGAATAATGCTTTGACTCAAGCAATGTTGCGATTCCTAGAAAGGGTCATTGGGGTTAGAACTGGTCCAGCAATTCGTGGATCAATCTCGAAACGACTTAAATCAAGTGGTGCCGAGGTTTTTAGAGGTGTCTCGGGTGTAGCTCTGAATGTTACGGAATATTGGCTTGAGGCTGTAGAGCGGATTATAGATGATATGGAGTGCACTGTCGAGCAGAAACTGAGAGGGGTAGTGTCCTTGCTAAGGGATGAGGCGTACTAATGGTGGCTTACAGTTCGAGAAGGCACCGAGGCTGCATTGATTACTTGGGATTTCTTCAAAGCTGCTTTCTAAGGGAAGTACGTCGGGACAAGTTATGTAGATGCCCAAATGAAGGAATTCCTGAATTTGGTTCAAGGAAATAAGACGGTGGCAGCCTACGAGGCGAAATTTCTTCGCTTAAGCCGTTATGCTCGCACTATAGTATCGACCGATCATGAGCGCTGTGTACGCTTTGAAGATGGGCTAAATGATGAGTTGTGGGTACTGATAGCCCCACAACAAGTACGGACTTTTGCCTCACTTGTGGAGAAAGCCAAGATAGTCAAGAGGCTAAAAACTCAGAACGCCAGAACCGGGAAAGAGTTAGAGGCAAGATGGATATTAAGTACACGGGCTCTGCTAAAAGGTTCCAGAAGAGGCCCCGAAATGATGAGCCAGCTCAAGCTAGAGCACCTGTGACTACCAATCAGAGTCGAGACTGTGCTGACTGTGGGAAGCGACACCCCGAAGAATGCTGGAGGAAAATTGGTGCTTGTTATAAATGTGGTTCCAAGGATCACCAGTATAAGAATTGCTCTCGATGGACTGATACAACTCCAGAAGCTCGTAACCCTGATGCTCAGCCAGCTAGAGGCACTCAGCAGCCACCGAGAGGTCGTGGACCAGGACGTGGTGGTAATGGTGTTGGACGTGGTCAAGGTGCACCTGGTCGAGGTAATGGCTTTAGAGGTAACGTGGAGGCAAGACAGTCGGGGTTGGTCTGTGTGGTCAGGCGTCGAGAAGATGGCGATGCACCTGATGTGATAACTGGTATGTTCTTCATCCTTGATGTACCTGTTATTGCTTTGATAGATATCGGGTCTACTCACTCGTATGTTGCTAGTGCCATATTTGGAAACCTAAATATTAGATATGAAATTACCGATAGAGAGATGATGGTGCTTAGTCCTTTAGGACAGTCTGTAATTGTGAATAAATTATTTAGAGATGTACCCTTAGAAATCCAAAGAGAAATATTCTTAGCAGATTTGATGGAATTTCCTTTCGGTGAGTTTGATCTTATTTTGGGCATGGATTGGTTGGTAAAGCACCGGGCGCAATTGGATTGTGCTGAAAAGTGGATGTCAATAAGGACTGTGGATGATAAGGAGGTAGTAATGATAGGCGAGCGAAGGAACTTTTTGGAAAATGTGGTATCTGCTTTGAAGGTAGAAAAGTTGGTGCGGAAAGGGTATGGAGCATTCCTAGCCGTCATTAGTGCTTCGGATGCCAAGGAATTACCAGTGGAAGGTGTGAGAACGGTGAAGAAATTTCAGATGTCTTTCTCAAAGAACTTCCGGGTCTACCTCCAGATCGAGAAGTAGAGTTTGGTATTGAGCATTTCCCCGGAACGGCTCCGGTGTCCATTGCTCCTTATAGAATGGCGCCGAAGGAGTTAGCGGAGCTTAAAGCTCAAATTCAAGAATTGTTAGATCGGGGATTCACTCGACCGAGTGTCTCTCCTTGGGGAGCACCGGTCTTATTCGTCAAGAAGAAGGATGGGTCGATGCGTATATGCATTCATTATAGGCAGTTAAATAAATTGACGATCAAGAACAGGTATCCATTTCGAGAATAGATGACCTATTTGATCAATTGAGAGGAGCTTCAGTTTTCTCCAAGATAGATTTGAGATCGGGTTATTATCAACTCAAGGTTAAGGAGGCGGATATTCATAAGACGGCATTTCGAACTCGTTATAGACATTATGAGTTTTTGGTGATACCATTTGGATTGACCAATGCACCAGCTGTATTTATGGACATGATGAACCGAGTCTTCCAATCCTACCTAGACCGGTTTGTGGTGGTGTTCATAGATGATATCTTAGTATACTCAAGGAATGAAGAAGAGCATGACTCACATCTGCGTATAGTATTACAAATATTGCGAGAAAAGCAACTTTATGCCAAATTCAGTAAATGTGAATTTTGGTTGAAGGAAGTGACTTTCTTGGGACATGTGGTGTCAGCCGAAGGAATAAGAGTTGATCCTCGGAAGGTAGAGGCTGTGTTGGATTGGAAACCACCGAAGTCAGTGGCTGAGATTTGGAGTTTCTTGGGATTGGCTGGTTACTATAGATGCTTTGTTGAGGGGTTTTCGTTGATTGCTGCACCCCTAACTAAGTTGTTGCGAAAGGGAGTACCGTATGTGTGGACCGATAAACAACAAGAAAGTTTCGAGAAACTGAAGAAGATTTTGACTGAAGCGCCAGTACTGATTCAAACTGAGGCTGAAAAAGAGTTTATCGTTTACTGTGATACGTCACATACAAGTTTAGGATGTGTGTTGATGCAAAGTGGGAAAGTGGTGGCTTATGCTTCTCGTCAGTTGAGGCCGCATGAAGTCAACTATCCTACTCATGACTTGGAGTTGGCTGCGGTGGTGTTTGCTTTAAAGATTTGGAGGCACTATCTCTACGGTGAGAAGTCGATCATTTATACGGACCATAAGAGTCTTAAGTACCTCCTTACCCAAAAGGAGTTGAACTTGAGACAACGGAGATGGGTGGAGTTGTTAAAGGATTATGACTTTTCGATCGAGTACCATCTTGGAAAGGCTAACGTGGTGGCAAACACGTTGATTCATAAGGTAGTGTCGGCGTTAAGAGCAATGTTTGCTCATCTCAATTTGTGTGAGGATGGCAGTCTGCTAGCGGAACTTCAGGTAATACCATTGTGGTTAGAACAGATCAAGGAAAAGCAGTTATCGGATGAAAAGTTGGGTCCTTTAATGCAGCAAGTTGAAAGTGGTTTTATAGGGGACTTTGGGTTGAACAAGGATGGTGTGCTGTGTTTTCGTGGAAGAGTTTGTATGCCCATGGATTCAGATTTGAGACAGATGATTCTACGAGAGGCACATAGTAGTCCTTATGCTATACACCCCGGAGGTAGTAATATGTATCGAGATCTTCGTGAGCAGTATTGGTGGCCAACGTTAAAGCGGGAGGTTACTGATTTTGTGGGTAAGTGCTTGACTTGTCAACAAGTAAAGGCGGAACATCAATTACCATCGGGTTTATTACAACCGATAAAGATTCCTCTATGGAAATGGAAAAGAATAACGATGGATTTTGTTAGTGGGTTACCCTTAACACCTACTAAAAAAGATTCTGTTTGGGTGGTAGTTGATCGATTAACGTCATTTTCTACCAGTTCGTACGGATTACTCACTGCAGAAATTGACTTAGCTGTATGTATCTGAGATCATGAGGTTGCATGGGGTACCAGTGTCTATCATATCGGACAAGGATCCCAAGTTTACATCACAGTTTTGGAAAGCTTTACATGAGGCTTTGGGAACAAAGTTAAACTTTAGTATGGCTTTTCATCGTCAGTTAGATGGTCAGTCAGAAAGAGTAATTCAGATTTTGGAAGACATGTTACGTGGTTGTGTAATCGACTTCAGAGGTAGTTGGGAGGATTTCCTATCGTTGGCAAAGTTCGCGTATAATAACAGTTACCCACGACAGTTGTTGGGTCTCAAGAAGGAAGAGATGATGTTTTTGTTTGATGTTTGAGAGCATGAGACTTCAGAGATGTGTTATACGATCGTAGGTGTCGTACTCCTACTTGTTAGACTGAATTGAGGGAACGATAGTTGTTGGGCCCTGAGTTGATATCTAAGACGAAAGAAAAGGTAAAGGTGATTCGAGCGCGGTTAAAGAAAGCTTCGGATCGACAAAAATCATATGCGGATCTGAAGCGTAAGGATATTGAGTTTGCGGTAGGAGATCAGGTCTTTCTGAAAGTCTCACATTCGAAGAAGATTTTCAGATTTGGAAGGAAGGGCAAGTTGAGCCCTAGGTTCATTGGACCGTACCGTGTGTTGAAGCGTGTAGGTGAGATTGAGGAACCGTGTCAGCTTGAATTACCTCTGGAGTTGAGTCAGATTCATAGTGTCTTCCATGTTTCTATGCCGAGGCATTATAGATTGGATCCGTCGCATATTATACCGGTGAAAGAAGTGGAATTAAGGCTAGACTTATCTTTCAAGGAAGAACCAGTGAAAATCTTAGACCGTGATGTTAAGGTGCTAAGAAAGAAGACTGTGCTGTTGGTTAAGGTTCTGTGGTGTAATCACGGAGCGGAGGAAGCTACGTGGGAGCCTGAGGACGTAATTCGGCAACAATATCCTCACCTTTTTAGCCAGGTAAATTTCGAGGATGAAATTTTCTTTAAGGGGGAAGAATTGTAACATCCTAAAATATGAGTATCGATATGTTACATGTTTTTGGTGATTAGCTTGTGAATGATTAAATTTGTGTGCTTAATATAGTTTCGAGAAAGCTCGGGATTTATTCGAGCTAGAATAAATTTTAGTAATGAGAATTTTATTGAAGTGGAACAAGTGATCCTGATGCTTAAGGTAATTGAAGTGTCAAAATCTAGCATAAGATGAGCTAGTAGCAAGGTGGAAGTGGTGGTGCATGAGTGATTGCTTGAGAGGAGAGGTTCGAATCCCATGGATAGCATTTTGGTGGCTTTTATTTTTGCACCTATTTGGCAAGTGTCGGCCAAGCTCTATTCTTGGTAAGGATGGACTATTTATTTTTATGATAAAGTGGCTAAAAGTTATGGCAATATGAATTTAGGATAGAATTTGCTTGATTTTGGGGATAGGATTTCTAAACTTTTGGAAAGTGGAGGATAATAAAGCTTAAAACAAGGAAAGGTGTTTTGGAAACTTTTGAATTGTCTTTTTGACCATGTATGTGGACGACATAGGGGGCTAAGGGGGATGGTTGATTTTGGTGATTAGTTTGATGGGATTAGGTGCTTGATGAGCACATTTTCCATTTGGTCACTTTTGTTTTTACAAGACATCTTTTTTTTTTTCATCTCATGCTCTCAAACATCAAACAAAAACATCATCTCTTCCTTCTCTCCCATGGCCGAATGCACCTTTGTTTCAAACCCTCTCTTTGCTTTTCTCTTATCTTTGAAAATTTAAATCATAAACCTCACATCCTCATTCTCTTTCTTTCTTGACTTATTTTCTTTTCAACCATACTTCCTTCATCATTTATTTTTCTTACATGGCCGAATGTTAGACTTCCTCCATAGTCGAACCAATCTTTTCTCTCTTTTATTTTTATCAAAGCCGAATCTTCTCTTCATCGATATTGTTTTGTTGATCATTCTTTCAACCTTCGTTTAAGCAATCGTGTTATAAAGAAGGCTGAACTCGGAGTATTCGTTATCATAGTGACTCGCTAGAAATCAAGTCGAAGTGTTAAGGGACCAAGTCACTCGATATTCTCTATTTGTTAATCCTTCGGAAATAGTGGGTGTCGTAGGTGCCGATGATCAAGAAGGTTTAGTCCTTACCGTAATCAAGTGTGTAATCTCACCATTCTTTGGAAGTTTGCATGAAATATTCTGTGATTCGGTAGAAAATACCGAAGAAAATCGATGACCGGCATCCGTGATCACTCGGACGTACGTATGCTCGTAGTGGTAAACGTATTTTTGTAAAAAAAAAAATAGTTTCGGTCAAAAACAGTGATGTGTATTTAAAAAATCACAAAAAATAGGATAAAAAAATTACAAAGTGAATAAGATATCAGATTAAAGCTTACTGTGTCTATTTTGATATGAAAGAAACGGAGGAGGAAAAGGAATTCTATGTTCTGAGATATTCTAATTTTAGTGAGACTGGTTCTGATTGACTTCGTGGTTCCCTGATCTGTTTTGGAAAAATCATATAAAATTGTACAAAGTGAGTTATGGGTTATAATTTATATGTATGGATTCCTTGGTGAGTCTATTTTCATTAGAAACAAGTGGGAGATTTGAAATTAAGTTAATACAGGTCAGAATCATTGGTCAGTGAAACAAGGGAAACTTTAAGGAATAAATGTACTAATTGGATAAGTAAAAAAATCTGGAAAAACTATAGTAGAAAGATATACGAGTCTAGTTTCAGGAAAAATTTACGGATTTAGATTTTGAGTTTCCCAACTCGAGTTATAGTTAGTTTAGTCAGTACGACGCAGATGGACAGTTTTGATTTTTATGCCTCAAATTAGTAATTAAGCCTAGGTTGCAAAAATTTCCATCATACCCTTAGATGGTAAATTACCGAATTACCCTTAGTGGGTATGATTACCAAATTATGAAAATGCCCTTACGGGCTGAATTACGAAAATGCCCCTAATGGGCTGAATTACGAAATGTCCTTACGAACCGAATTAGGAAAATACCCTTTATGGGCCAAATGTGATATGTTGCTATATGGGCCGCTTGGTATTTGTTATATGGGCCAAAATTGCTAGATCGATATATGGGCTTTTTGTTGAAATTTATCATATGAATATATATATACATAACTGCATGAGTTGGGATAATTGACGAAGAGAAGAAAGGCCTGTTGCCACAATCCAGTTCGGTGACTCAGTCACAATCTAGTTCGGTGGCTCTGCCACAAATATATTAATGGCTTTATGCCTGCGATTGGTGTGTTGGCAGGGTGGGTTGACTTGATCCCCACAGGTGTGATGGTTGGTACGGGTGGTGTGTAGCAGATGGAATTTAGGCTTGGTTGGGATTTGCATATCACATGCATTATATATTATATATATAAATTGTACATTTGTAAATGGGCTCAAGCCCAACTTAATGCTTATATGGTGTTGGCCCAGTGAACGCGGTAAGCGGGTTACACATTGAGTTCTAAGTAACTCACCCTATTTTTCTTACCCTTCTCAGGTAATGATTATTGACGGAGGCTTGGGCCGGGGATGACTTCGCGTGGAGGCCATACTTCAAATGATGGTTTTTATGAACTTTAAACTACTCTTTAGTATTTTTACTTAATTACTATTTTGGTGATGTAATAAGGCCTCTATGTATTGTTTTAAGGATTTTATCTCATGGATGGACTTTATTATGGTCTAGATACGTAAACGTGGTTGTTAAAATTTTTATAAAAGTTTTCTTAAACTTACGTATAAAAAAAGGGTTTTTCTCAAAAATCACTAACTCGTAAAAATTTCTGTAAAAACTCTTTTATGAATCTTGTTTTCAAATCCCTTTTGAATTCTTTTAAATATCTTTTAAAATTTAATCAATTATTTCCCTAAAAATCAAATTTTAAACTCTTATGTTTTAAATTCATAAATTTCAAATAAATATCGATTTTGATAAACTCCATTTAAAAAAATCATTTAAAAAGATCGGTTTTCTTAAAAATCATTAGACGACTGAAAGTTTGATCAATTTGTGTGGCATACCAAATTTGGTCTTAACGCATAGACCGGGTTTGGGGTGTTACAAATTCAGCTCAAACTAAAGAATGTCTTTCGTAAAAACTAAAGTGTGATTTTTAATCAAATGGAGTTAAGTAAAAAGAATGGCTTTACGGGATCAATTCGATGATCAAATGTAATGCCTTTGTCTTAGCCAAAACTCCTAGGTCGGGCCGGGGGTGTTACAAGGTATAAGAAGTATAAACGAAGTAGAGATCCACTTCTAATGAATATTAGAATTTAAAGTACATTAAAACTTCTTTTGATATCCACTTACTAAGATATTTATAACACTCCCCCTTAGATGTCCATTGGTAGATAATGCGCCTTGTTAAAACCTTACTAAGATAAAAATCATGTGGGAAAAAAATCCTAGTGAAGGAAAAAGAGTACACATATCTATAATATGCATAATATGTCGCCTCATTAAAAACCTTACCAGGAAAACCCAATGGGACAAAACCTCAGTTAAGGGAAAAATAGTATAACGTGTATTTACTCCCCCTCATGAAAACATCACATATTTTCTTATATTTTACGTATTCAATCTTGAATACTAGTCTTTCAAATGACTATTTGAATGAATTTGCTAAGCATTTATATCACCATTCTTTTGAAAGTCATGAGTGAGGGAAAATTTGGGGAAATATATTTTGATCTCTTCAGTATTTTCAACAACAATCATAGTAAATTTTAATCATAATAATTCTTTTATAAAAACACGAATAGGTATTTTGGGTCATTTTATAATCCTCCTTCAACTACTATTTACCACATATGTTCAAATTATTTCAATTCATATTACTGAACAATTTCCTTAGAATATGCTTCTTGCATCCTAAATCCTTCAAGGGTATTAATATAAAATTTACTATATAGTGGTTCATAGAAGGTTGTAACAACAAGCATTAGATGCAAGTTAAATCTTTTATAAATTGTCAAAATAATATATCTAAAGGTTATTGCATTCACCATAAAAGAATATATCTTTTTATAATCAATGGCAGGACTTAGCAAAAAAACTTCATACCTTTATTCCGCTTTTCAAAACTACTTCATTTGCACCCTCACTAGCTTTATACCTTTAGATATTTGGACTACTTGTCCAAAAACTCTACGAATTTAATTGTACTTGAGTTGCATCTTTCTATTTTGATGAATTTATTCCATATCTATATTTCTCAATAGATTTATTCAAGATCCTCCTTTTATTTCATTATTTCAATAATAATATTGCATGCAAAATAATTGTTGACCACTTTTATTATTTGGTTCCACATTTTCTTGAATTGACATAATTTATCGAGATATCTTATTTTTTCATTATTTTAATCTTTAGTTTCAATTCCCTGAATATTATGACGATATTAGTAATCTTCAGTTTCAATTCCCTGAATATTATGACGATATTAGTTAGCGTATACTACTACTTGCAATGTAATTTGAAACACACACCCTACCCACGAGAATGGACCGGATCTGGTATGTTCCTAAAGTAAACCGGTTTCAAAATGATTCGATACTTAGAGAAAATTTGTAAATTTTAGTAAAACTATTGTTTTGAGTTGGGCTTAGGGTAAACCCATTTATTTAAACTTGTAAACCCATTTAATTAAATACATCCAAAATAGTTCTTAGCATAAAACTTAATAGTAAAGCAAAAATAAAGAGAAATCCACTTCGGGCCTTATGGCCTTATTACATCAAGTAAAACCCAAAATAAAATAAAAGTAAAAGTCCAAACTAAATAAAATCTCGAATGTAGCATGGCCACCTCAACGTCTACTACCGGGAATTAAGTCACTTTGTTCATCACTGAAAATAGTTCCCACAACGGGGTGAGTCAACAGACTCAATGTGCACACAGTACTAACATTCAACAAATCAGGCATACATGTTCAAATCAAACTCATATAAAATAAATGATGATGCAACCCAAACCCAATCCTAATGGTCCATCCATTTACACACCACCCGTACCGCCATTCACACCGTGGGACTACTAAGTCAACCCTCCATCCGCTACACACCATATTCAAATATTTGTGACCGTAGTCACCATATAACGTTAGTGAGACCAAGTCAACACCTTCAAATATAACGCTGGTGAGACCGAAGTCAATCACCTTTAAATATAACATTGGTGAGACCGAAGTCAATCACCTTTAAATATAACGTTGGTGAGACCAAGTCAACACCTTCAAATATAACGTTGGTGAGACCAAGTCAACACCTTCAAATATAACGTTGGTGAGACCGAAGTCAACACCTTCTAATATAACGTTGGTGAGACCGAAGTCAACACTTCTTCCCCTTTCACATAAATCCCGAATGCCCCAAAATATATATATATCATGCTTAACATTCAAATATTCACATGTTATAAAATAACATATTTCACAATCCTATCAAAAGTAGGAAACGTACCTGGGTACTTTTTATCACGTTTGTGGTACTTAGCCACATTCACATTCTTATACATAATCATATGTTAAAATAATAGCCATATGAAATACCGAAGGTTAGTAAGGGTACACACCTGATTTGTTTAGCGATTCCTTGAGATTCCGAAAAGCTAGATCTAAAGTTTAGATCCTTAGTCCCTACATTTGATTCATCCTTTATTACTTAGCATAAATTCTATTTGGCTATGATATCCAAATCCTAGTAGGATTTGTAAAAAGACTTACCTTTGATGCCGATTTGGTGTTTATTCAAATCCCGAAAACTTGGTTTTCCTTCACTTGATATTCGGCCAACCTTGAATCTCAATATGGGTTAGTTTTCGCTTTTTAATAATTAAAGAACGATCTAGATAATCATACAAGCTTTGGCGAATACTTTTAGGTGCTTACCTTGTGGATCTTAAATCCCAAATTCACCGAATAACTAGGAACACGTGACCTATGGTGTACCTTCGGAAAAGAATTTCTTCTTCCATGATTTGGCCAAGATTAATAATCGAAATTAGTCTCTAAATTTCAATAAGTCTAGAATATAAAAGAATGGGAAACTAAACTTGGATCTTACCCTTATTTGAAGGAATTGATTGCACCTTCACTTCAACCTTCGAGATTGCTTAGAGACTTGATGAACAATCGGCTATGATTCCCTTATGTATTTGGTTTCAAAGATGAAAGAAGAGAGGAATAATAGGCTTAGAAGGAAATCGGCTAGGAGGCTAAAAGAAAAGAAGAAAAAGAATGGATGCTCAAGAAGAATATTCGGCAGAGGAAAAGAGAGGGAGAATGAATAATGAATGGCCCTAGTCCCCTCCTTTTATAGCCGAATTTACTAGGCCAAGAATCCTTTGCTTGGCCACCACTCCTCTTTTTGATAATATTATCTCTTTTATTTAAAAGATAAAAGCTTTTTGATAATATTATCTCTTTTATTTAAAAGATAAAAGCCTTTAATCCATCCATTATCTCCTCAATTATCTCCTTAGAAAATAATCCTTTATTTATCTCTTATTATTCACATATTTATGTGAATAAAACTCCTTTATTTATCTCTTATTATTCACATATTTATGTGAATAAAACTCCTTTATTTATCTCTTATTATTCACATATTATTAATAAAATAAAATAAAAGAGTTTAAAGAGAGAAAGAACTCTCCCCTCCTATGCCGTCCAAAATAAGAGCAAAAAGGGGAACTTCATGACTCGAACCAAGGCTCTCCCTTGTTCCTAGATGGCGTCACTTGTAGCACTTAAGTGGCTTCCCTTTTGCCACTTTTCCAAGACTTATTTTATGTCAAATGTTCCTTCATTTATTCTTATAACCCCTAACTCCCAAGGCTAACCACCTTTAAAGCTTATAAATAATATTTTCTACTATTCCGAGCCAACTCAAGGCCTTTAATTAACTATCATCATTCCATAAATATTATCTCAACCATTCAACACAAGCAAAATAATGTAAATACAAATAACCCCATATTTAGGTTGTTATAGTTCTACCCCCTTAAAAGAATTTCGTCCTCGAAATTACCTGATCAAAAGAGGTGGGGGTATTGTTGCCGCATCACATCCTTGGGTTCCCACGTAGCTTCCTCTGCACCATGGTTCCGCCATAGTACTTTCACTAAGGGCACTGACTTCCTACGTAGAACCTTCACGTCTTTATCCAAGATCTGAACCGGTTCTTCCTCAAAAGATAAGTCTGAGTTGACCTCAATTTCTATCACAGGCACCACGTGTGATGGATCTGACCGATATCGCCTAAGCATCGACACGTGGAAAACGTCATGAATCTGACTTAACTCTGTCGGCAGTTCGAGCTGATAAGCTACCGGTCCTACTCGCTTCAATACTGTATATGGGCCAATGAATCTTGGGCTTAATTTCCTTTTCGCCCAAATCTTAGTACCTTCTTCCAAGGCGACACCTTCAGAAGACCTTATCCCTCATCGCGATACTCCATTTCCTTGCGTTTAAGATCAGCATAAGACTTCTGTCTATCTGATGCTTCCTTAAGACGAGCTCGAATCACCTTCACTTTATCCTCAGTTTCCGCTACCAAATCTGGACCCAACACTTGTCGTTCACCCAACTCCGTCAAAGACGTTGGAGTTCGCATTTCATCCATACTGAGGCTTCAGATGGTGCCATCTGGATACTCGCTTGGTAAGCTGTTATTGTAGGCGAACTTCGCTAATGGTAAAATTCCTCCCAACTACCTCGAATTCTAAGACATAACCCTCAAAGATATCCTCTAAGATCTCAGATGACCCTTCATCGATCGCTCGTCCGTCGAGGATGGAAAGTCGTCTTTGAAATCCAATCGCGTACCAACGCTTGATGTAACGCTTCCAAAACCTCAAGTGAACCTCGGGTCCCTATCGGAGATAATTGATACGGCACACCATGCAATCGACTATCTCGCCACATACAACTTTGCTAGCTTCGAGTGAGTAATCCATTCTCACCAAGACGAAGTGAGTCGATTTAGTCGAGCGGTCACGATTACCCAAACCGCATCTTTCTTCTTTGGGCGTGAGGGTAGACCACCGACAAAATCCATAGTGATCCGCCCCACTTCCATTGAGGAATCTTTACCGGTTGAAGTAGCCCGATGGCAATCGATGTTCAGCCTTGACCTCCGACATGTCAAACACCTTCCTACGAACTCAGTCACTTCACACTTCAACCCCGGCCACCAGAACTGTCTTCGCAAATCTCCGTACATTTTGCTACCTCCTGGATGTATAGCGTATGGGCTACTATGAGCATCTTGGAGAATTCTTTGTCTCAATTCCACATCCTTCGGCATACAGGGCCGTCCTTGGAAACATAATACACCATCACCGGTCAATCCGTACCCTTCTAAACCACCACCCTGAACTTGTATCCTCTTAGCATTCAACCCTTCATCCACTAATTGCTTGTCCCTAATCTCCTTAATCCAGGTTGGCTTTACCTGAAGTTCGGCCAAAAGAATTCCATCATCATATAGACTCAAGCGAGCAAACATCGCTCTTAAATCTGACACCACCTTCCCGCTTAACGCGTTCACCACCACGTTAGCCTTACCCGGATGATATTCGATGGAATACCATAGTCCTTTAACAGATTCAATCCATCTGCTGCGCTTTAAATTCAAGTCTTTCGGGTCAAGAGATACCTTAGACTCTTGTGATCCGTGTAGACTATCGACTTTTCCCTTAAAGGTAATGTCTCCATATCTTCAAAGCGAAGACGACTGCTGCCAACTCTAAGTCGTGAGTTGGGTAGTTAACCTCATGCGGTCTTAGCTGACGGGATGCATAGGCTACTACCTTCCCATCTCGTGATCAACACACATCCCAAACCAGTGTGAGATGCATCACAATAGACTGTGAATAACTTCCCTGCCTCGGGTTGTACCAAAATCGAGCTTCACGTAATCTTCCTCACTTATCAAAACTTTCTTGCCGCTTTTCGACCATACAAATGGAACACCTTTCCTTAGCAACTTAGTCAACGGTATTGCGATCGAGAGAACCCTTCCACAAACCTTCGATAATGCCCGCTAAACCTGTAAAACTTCAGATTCTCCGCCATCGACTTAGGTGGTTTCCACTCCAACACCGCTTCAATCTTATGGGATCCACCCTAATCCTTTTCACGACACCACGTGACCCAAGAAAGCCACCTCCTTAACCAAAATTTGCACTCATCGAATTTGGCATATAACTGCTTTCTCCTCAAGATTTTGCGTAACTATTCGCAAATGCTTATCGTGCTCCTCCTCCATCTTTGAGTAAACCAATATGTCGTCTATGAACACTACGACAAACTGGTCCAAGTACTGCTGAAATACTCTATTCATTAAATCCATGAACGCCGCTGGTGCGTTGGTCAACCCAAATGGCATCACTAGGAACTCATAATGCCCATACCGAGTTCAGAATGCCGTCTTGTGAACATCAGCCTCCTTCACCTTAAGTTGATGGTAACCCGACCTAAGGTCTATCTTTGAAAACACCGACGTACCCTTCAATTGGTCAAACAAGTCATCGATCCGAGGCAACGGGTACTTATTTTTGATCGTTAACTTGTTTAACTAACGGTAGTCGATGCACATCCGCATAGAACCGTCCTTCTTCTTGACAAACAATACAGGCGCTCCCCATGGAGATATACTAGGTCAGATAAACCCCCTATCCAAGAGCTCCTGAATTTGAGCCTTCAGCTCCACCAATTCCTTTGGTGCCATTCGATACGGTGCTATAGATACTGGTGCCATTCCAGGTAGCAAATCTATACCGAATTCGACTTCCCGATCTGGAGGCAAACTCAGAAGTTCCTCTGGGAATACATTAGCAAATTCCCCTACTGTTCGGACCTTTTCAACCGCCGACTCTTTAGCCTCCAAGGCATAAATTCGAACTATAAACGCCCCACACCCTTTCCTAACCATCTTTTCAGCCTTCAAGGCCAACACCATATTAGACAGGTAATTTCTTCGATTCGATCATAACCACTTCATCCCTTCGCCATCTCGAAGAACAATGCGCTTAGCGGCAAGAATCCAACTTCGCACGGTACCTAACCAGCCGGTCCATTCAAGGATCAAATCGAACTCCCAAATGGTAGTTCCATCGATCGACCATAAACACGACCCTTGGAGTTCTAGGGGTACATCCCTAAAAAGTTTGTTCACAACTACTGAATGGCCTAAAGGGCTAATTACAGTCATCTCCGTAGTAGCAGTCTCAGAGTCTAGGTTCAAAGTCTCTACCACACTACTCGCCACGTATGAATCAGAGAACCCACATCGATTAATGCATAATAAGGAAGACCAAAATAAGAAACGATTCGGTTATGACATCCGGCGTCACCCTCCTCATGACGCCTTTGCGCATAGACTAAGCCAGCCGTGCCTTACCCTCAGATTGCTCGTGCTCTCGCTTCTAAGTTCCACGACCACGATTAGCACCATTTCCTCTACCATTACCACGACTCTCTATGGTCCTACATTTCTTTCACGAGTGCAGTTCGCCCCTCCGACCGATTCCGAGCTCGCTTCGAGGACAATCCTCACACGGTGTTCCAAAGACCCACATTCAAAACAACCCTCTCACTGCTCCAACAACCTCCCCAATGGAACTTTCCACAATGATTACCGAGCCGGTCTCGATTAGTAGCTACGGCCTTGTCGCCGACGGCCCACTCGCCTAGCCTTCTTCTAATCATTACCACCTGACCCAGATGGCCCAAAACCTCTTTTCTACTTGAGCCTATCATAGTTTTGCCTCACCGTTGCCTTGATACCCTCGGCTACCTTAACCTTTCTACTAGGGACGAAAACTCACGAACCTGTCATGAGCAATTAGTAGCCTCAAATCATCTCTCACCAGTCCTCAAAGCGGACACTGGCGCTCATGTTCAGAGCCACAATGCCTCTCAGATATCTACTCGGTCTTAGGAACTCGCCTCATACTCCGGCCACGACTTAGTTCCTTGTACTAACCCTTAAAAGCCTTTCTCTCAAGGCTCAGATAGCAGCCCACATACTTTTTCCGAAAGCGACCTTAAAGTAATCCCATGTAAGGTCATCCATTGTGGCACCATCACGAACAGTAAGCCACCACCGATATGCTTCCTCCTTCGAAACGACACGGCTCCTTTCAACTTCTCCTTGTCAGTCAGGTCAAGATCGCCCATGATCCTTTCCGTGGACTCCAACCAAGATCACTGCGACTCGATGCCACTCCGACACACCGGAACACCTCGGCTCCGTTGGACCGAGTTCGCTCGGAATGATTTTCGAGCTCCCAAATTTCCACCGCCCACCACCAACTCGAGAACTCGCAACACGACTGCGACATCGCCTCTCCTCCCGTCGATCTTGCTCCTCCGCTCCAAAAGTTGGAGGTGGTGGTGGCGATGGTACCTCATTTTCGTAACCATGTCCCGACCTAACAGTTCGGAGATGGTCATTCTTCCCTACCACGCCCACGCCGCCACGCCCTCTAGAACTCATTCTATCTAACGCGCTTTAATCGATTAAGAAAAATTTTATGAATTAGTAATTTATTCCACTTGATTACCCATGAAAAATTTTATGAGAAGTTGAATAAGGATTCTTTCGATCAAACAATGTTTTAAGTATTCTATCCTAGTTCACTCAAAAGGCCACATTCATTCCCTAATCCTTTCCATACCTAATCACTCCTCGGACAGTTCTGTCCTATTTCTAACCCAAGGGTATTTTCGTCATTTTCCTACAGGGGTATTTTTTGTAATAGAATCCGAAAGATTTCAAACTTTGATAAAACTGGTCACTTGAAATTCCCAAAACTGAAGAGCATTTCTAAAAATTTGTAAAATTTGAAGATATGGCATCTTTTCGGGAATCGTGGGTATTTTGGTAATTTTGTCAATCAGGTAATTTTGTAATTTTTGTAAATCAAGGGTGTTTTAATAATTGTAAAACTCGAGGGTCCCTTTGAGAATTTTCCTTTCTTAAAACGATGATGTTGCAAAAATTTTGTACTGTGGTCGTTTTTTAATTTTACAAGTTGAGGGCATTTTCGAAATTTTCCAAACCAAAGTATTTCATTGATGATTTTCGAAGCAAGAGTTGAATATTTGAGAAGTAGTTGAAATTTTGGACAAAATCATTGATTTGATATTTTATGAGTCAAGGTATGTTAGTAATTTTACCCCTAAGGGCATTTTTGTAATTTTTCACAAATCAACTTTTTTGGGATACATTGTAAAAATGGTTGTTCTCATATTTAAAGGAGTGATTTTAAAAGTTTGAAGAAATTAGGGTTTTGTTGTTTTCTTCTTTTCAAAAACATGGTTAGTTCCTTTGGGTTTTAGTCGTTACGTTTAGCCTATGACCGAGCCCTCTTGGTCGTGGTGAACCAGAGCTACGCACTGTGCAGGATTCATGTGGAGAGGAGGTGAGTCACGCGGATTGCTTAAATACCAAGCTCCCACCGAACCTTTCTAGACATGCGCAGAGGTTACCACACCACCGAGCCTCCGAGTTAGGGTGAACCAGAAGCTACGCACTGTAGGATACTGCAAGAGGTGGTGAGTCACTGACCGCTTAAATACTGTGCTCTTCCTGTTCCAATCCTAGACATGCGTCTGGGGTTACCACACCCTAGCTCGATGACTTGGTCATAGGTTGGTTGAGTTCATTAAGTCTTATGTCTGCTTGTGTGTTTGAGTAATCTAACCCTAGGGTCCAAGTCCTATAAGACTATTCTACGCTCCATGCTTCCTACCCTTCTACAGAGAATAATTCACGAAGAAGTTCAGAAGTACTTACCTGGAGGATAGATGCTGGGAGACTCGGGCCATGCCGCTCAAAAACCCAAAATACTTTAAAAAGGCCTACCAAAACATTTTTGGGCCCCGGCCCCACAATGAAAGTATTGAACTGGGCTCTGATACCAATTTGTAAACACCCCACACCCGACCCACGAGAATGGACCGGATCTGGTATGTTCCTAAAGTAAATCGGTTTCAAAATGATTCGATACTTAGAGAAAATTTGTAAATTTTTAGTAAAACTATTGTTTTGAGTTGGGCTTAGGTTGTAAACCCATTTATTTAAACTTGTAAACCCATTTAATTAAATACATCCAAAATAGTTCTTAGCATAAAACTTAATAGTAAAGCAAAAATAAAGAGAAATCCATGGGCCTTATGGCCTTATTACATCAAGTAAAACCCAAAATAAAATAAAAGTAAAAAGTCCAAACTAAATAAAATCTCCGAATGTAGCATGGCCACCTCAACGCTCACCTACCCTGGGTCCACAACGTATTCATCACCGAAAATAGTTCCCACAACGGGTGAGTCAATGCAGACTCAATGTGCACACAAGACTAACATTCAACAAATCGCATACATGTTCAAATCAAACTCATATAAAATAAATGATGATGCAACCCAAACCCAATCCCACTTGGTCCATCAACTACACACCACCAGTACACGCCATTCACACCGTGGGGACTACTAAGTCAACCTCCATCCGCTACACACCATATTCAAATATTTGTGACCGTAGTCACCATATAACGTTAGTGAGACCGAAGTCAACACCTTCAAATATAACGTTGGTGAGACCAAGTCAATCACCTTTAAATATAACGTTGGTGAGACCAAGTCAATCACCTTTAAATATAACGCTGGTGAGACCAAGTCAACACCTTCAAATATAACGTTGGTGAGACCAAGTCAACACCTTCAAATATAACGTTGGTGAGACCAAGTCAACACCTTCAAATATAACATTGGTGAGACCAAGTCAACACCTTCAAATATAACGCTGGTGAGACCAAGTCAACACCTTCTAATATAACGTTGGTGAGACCAAGTCAACACCTTCTTCCCTTTCACATAAATCCCAATGCCCCAAAAATATATATATCATGCTTAACATTCAAATATTCACATGTTATAAAATAACATATTTCACAATCCTATCGAAGTAGGAAACGTACGCGGGTACTTTTTATCACGTTTGTGGTACTTAGCCACATTCACATTCTTATACATAATCATATGTTAAAATAATAGCCAAATGAAATACCGAAGGTTAGTAAGGGTACACACCGATTTGTTTAGCGATTCCTTGAGATTCCAAAAGCTAGATCTAAAGTTTAGATCCTTAGTCCCTACATTTGATTCATCCTTTATTACTTAGCATAAATTCTATTTGGTTATGATATCCAAATCCTAGTAGGATTTGTAAAAAGACTTACCTTTGATGCCGATTTGGTGTTTATTCAAATCAAAACTTGGTTTTCCTTCACTTGATATTCGCCAACCTTGAATCTCAATATGGGTTAGTTTTCGCTTTTTAATAATTAAAGAACCGATCTAGATAATCATACAAGCTTTGGCCAATACTTTTAGGTGCTTACCTTGTGGATCTTAAATCCCTAAATTCACCGAATAACTAGGGAACACGTGGCCTATGGTGTACCTTCGGAAAAGAATTTCTTCTTCCATGATTCGCCAAGATTAATAATCGAAATTAGTCTCTAAATTTCAATAAGTCTAGAATATAAAAGAATGGGAAACTAAACTTGGATCTTACCCTTATTTGAAGGAATTGATTGCACCTTCACTTCAACCTTCAGAGATTCGGCTTAGAGACTTGATGAACAATCGCTATGATTCCCTTATGTATTTGGTTTCAAAGATGAAAGAATAGAGGAATAATAGGCTTAGAAGGAAATCGGCTAGGAGGCTAAAAGAAAAGAAGAAAAGAATGGATGCTCAAGAAGAATATTCAGAGGAAAAGAGAGGAGAATGAATAATGAATGGCCCTAGTCCTCCTTTTATAGCCGAATTTACTAGGCCAAGAATCCTTTGCTTGGCCACCACTCCATAATTAGATATTCGATTGACTAGTAATGCTTGTGACCTTAATCCTAACTCCCAAGGACTTTAAAGGAGAGGGGTTAGGGTGTTATAGTGTAGGATGCTTGTGACCGAGTTCGAGCATTCTCAAGTGGGTGTATTCTCCTATTTAAGGGTTGGAAAGAGATTATAGATAACTAAACATTGTATCAATTTTTTAAAATTTTGAATAAAAATATTTAAATAATAATTAGAAAACTATTTTTAATTGATATATATATTTGTACAATTATGATTTGAACTCAAGTTATTCTTAGGAAAGTGAACACCTAGACAATAGGCCACAATTTGGGGATCTTTTGTAAAAAAATATATTATAAAAGTAAACGATAAATTATTAAAAATATAAATATATGTTTATATTGATAAATATGTATCTATTAACAAAATTACTTTCATTGTGGTAAAGTAAAACACTAATACCATACTTATAATTGTTAACTTTTACATTTCAATGGTAATTAAGATTATGCAAATTAATTTGTCTAAATAAAAAGAATAAAGTAACTCAACTTTAAAATCTATTTAAATAAAACTTAATAAATAATAAATTTAAAATAAATAAGTGAAAAGCATTATCTTTTAAAAATTTAAATTTATAAAATGAAACATATGTTTTATTTAAACTTTTAATAAAAAATGAAAACAAATTAAGATATATTATCTTAAAATACTATCTTAATAAATTTTAAAATTATTTATTAAATTTAAATTTAGATAAAATATAAATGAAAAATGAAAATATATATGTTGAGCAATCATCAAATGCTTTAACGCTTGGTATTGGTTATTTTGAACAAAACATTAAATATATGAATGAAAATAATTAAGAATTAAAATTAATCAAAACAATAAAAGAAATCACGATATTGATAAAAATTCTTACTATAATGTATAAATCACATAGATTAAAATATAAAAAATAAAAATAGAAATAAAAGAATGTGAAATTAAAAGAATAAAAACAAAAAAAAATATATAAGAATTTTGTCATCTATTAAAATATACTATTAATTAAAATAATATAAAATATATGTATTTTAAAAATATATTTAAATGTGATTTCAATAAGATTTTAAAATGATTTATTTTAAATTATAAATTTATTTTAAAAGTATTTTCATAAAACCTAATTATTGTTTGAATTTAAATTATAGTTGACATAATATATGTATATATATATATATATATATATATGAAAACTTATTACAAAAATATAAATTTATGGATAATTAAAATTAAAAAATAAATAGAAAAAACTCTTTTACGATATTATACTTTTGTACCTTGTTATATCATATATATATATATATATATATATATATATATATATATATATATATATATATATATAATTTATTAGTGAAAATTAAATCATATCTATAATGAAATTTACTAATGTAGTTTCATTTTTAAAAATATTTTAATTAATAAAATATGATTAATATATTTTATATAAAATTTCAAAATTTTATTAAAATAAAATATTAATTAAAATTTATTATTTTATTTCACATGAGGATAGAACTAATTTTACTAAAATTTTGTATTAATTTTTTATTGAAAATGAGAAAATATGTTGTTATAAATAACTAATGTAGTAAATAGTGTATTTCATTGGTGTTAACAGGAGTAACTAAAAGTTTGACTAATACAAGTATACCTATCAATTAATAGTATAGCTACGGTGAGCAAAGATATTATAAAGACTATAAGTACTAGTAATTATCCTCTTTCTATTATTTAATTGAGTAATTCAAGTGCTTGATTAAAAAATAAAATTAATTAACTAATGGGCACGACAAAGAGCAAATTAGAAAAAAAACGATTAGCAACCAAGAAGAGAAATAATACCCAAGAAAGAGTTTGCCTAGATTACATCTGTCACCACCAATCTAAATTATGCAATTTCTTTACTTAGCACCTTGATCTGTAGAAAACTCTAAATTATGCTAATATCTCTTTCGAGCATAAGAGCAATTGACTTTAGGTTGATTGATTGAAATTTCTTTTTAATTAAAACCCCTATTATCGCATTAACTCGTACTATGGATTCCCCTATTAGATTTGACTCTAATTCGATAGATTTATGTCGTCCTATTTCTAGGATTGCATGTAACTCCACTCAACTATGCAAGATCTACTCTTAAACAGGGTCTATTCAACCACCGATTTAAGCACATCAAACATGGATTAATAGTCTAGAAATATCAAACAAAGAATTAAGCACACATAATTGAGAACAAGAAACAAAATATTTATTACATAAAATAAAAATGAAATGATAGAATCCATTATAGGGTTCATCTCCTTAAATATTAAGAAAATTAGGTCATGCTTGAAAATAAAAAATCCTAAGAAATCAACTGGGAATCTTCAATCTTGACGGAAATTTACTTCAAAGTCAGCTTCAATGACATTTTTCGAGTTATTTTCTTGAATATTCTCTAATAGACTCCTCTCATCTTCATATTTTCGTCATATATATGTCTTAAAATGCCTAAAAAAACTAAAAGTCGTTATTTTTCATTGTTTAGTGTGCAATTCTGTGAAATCGACACAACCATCAACATGCTCGTGTGGATCACACGACCATATGGCCTAGCCATTTGGAATGGTTTAGCCCATGTGGCTTCTATAACTTGCTCCGACACTCTGATTTTCACTCCTTTTTTGCTTGTTTTTTGCTTCTTTCTCTCCCAAATGCTCTGTTAAACATTAAAACATGAATTTAAAAGATTAGAAGTATAAAATTCACAGTTAATATCGAATAATCACCCAAAAATGCAAGAGTGAAGTTAAAACATGTTACTTTTAGCACTTATCAAATATCTCCACACTTAAGCATTTGCTTGTCCTTAGGTAAAATTTTAAATCGACATTCAAGTTAACTTCCCTCGGTTTATTGTTTTCACTGATAATGTCTTAAGATAATTTGCACGTAATCATGCATTAAAATTCAAACTAAAATGAAACTAAATAATACAAGCAACCCAAGAAGAAAATTTTAAAGCATAAAAACATAGTTGTTTCCCCTATTTGAATAATTACCTAAAATTCAAACTCAACAAGAATGAACACCCTCGCTAAGGTTCACTCAAAGCACTCAAAGTGTTTAAGGTCCAAGTAATGCGCACTCAATGTCAAACAAGAAATGTTATTACCATAGGCTTGATTGGATATCAAATCTCCACCACTATAGAAATGAGATAACACACCAATTAAGAGGTCTTTACGAGGTTATAACGGGGTTTAGGTTAAAGGTACAGAAAATGTCATAAAAGTTGGTTATAATCGAGAGTTGAGTTAATAAGTTACCAAACTACAGAAAAATTCAATTTCTGAATTACAATAAATATTTAATATCAACAAGAAATAACAATTCAAGCTCAATCAATTTTTTTCTTTTTTTTAGAACAAATAGACAATTCAGCAATGCAAGTGATGAAACATAGTTAAGCAACTAACCAAATCGAATCTCGACAAAAAGAGAGTAAATAAAAAGGATAATTTTACAATATTAATGTGGTTTATGGGTTAACATGAACGGTTGTTAAGTAAAAGAAAATGTGTTAGTATCAAAGGGTTTACTAGGGGATAAAATAACAGGTAAGCTATTTACAGGTTAGGTGAGTTAAATCTTTGGTGCCTCTATCATCTCAGTATATCAAATCAATAATGTGGTCTTAACATGTATAATCAAGCAAGTTCTACAATAACAAATCAAGTTAACATGCTCACAACCAAAAATAAAATGAGCACGAAATAAAGTATATGCTTTATAGGCTCAAAAGCTCACAAAAATCCGAGGAGAAAGACGTATAGCAAGTTGCTGATTACCAAGATTATTATCCATCTCCACAATACTGTCCTTTTGCTCTTGATTGTTTATTAAGATTTGTTGTGTAACACCGCAAACCCGGTCCAAACACTACAACCGAATCTGGCGTGCCACGAGAAGAAAACGTTTTGGAAAACTGATTTGTCGACTTGCTTTAGAAAGATAACCAATGTAAGATTTAAGAGAAAACATCGATGTATTTTGTATCGTGTAAAACATGTTAAACTTGGTTTGGAAAACTTAGTTGTTATGTTGTTACTCCGTATTAATTACTTAATCAAGGTATAATTCAGAAAGCAAGTATTTGTTTAAGTTTTGAAAACAACCAAATTATAGATTAACATCCCAAAATGAAAAGTTAGGCGGCCTTATTACAACGTTGAAATCCCAAATTAAAGGAAATAACTAAGTCCAAAAAAGAAAACTTTGAAATAAATAAATGCTGAGCATGGCCACCTCGGGTCCACTCCGGCTCCATATCCACGATCTAAGTCTGATCTGCAAAATGTAAAGGAAGGGGTGAGTCACCGAGACTCAGTGTATAGATCCCCATCCTAAGAGAAAATATGCTCTTACACAAATTCATACAATAATATGCAAGTCATGCAACCCATCCAACCTAAGTATCCATCCGAGTCTCCCAAATATACCCATTGTGGTACCAAACCACTGGTAACCGAAGTTACAAATATGTCATATGTGGTACCAAACCACTGGTGGTCCAATATGTGGGGCCAACCCACTGCGTGATACCAAATCACTGGTGACAGTCTGATTGATCATACTCCCCCTCCTCTCATCACCCATAACACACATATTTATGGTAACGACATCAATATGATCATGCTCAACATACCAAGTTATGCATACAGAATAACATGCTTTCATAGATCACATTCAACGCAAGTAATAATACAACTTACTTGGCATCCACGCTTTTACCCACAGGGGTATTTTAGTAACCATTGCAGCCGTTCCGGCTTTTAATAACACATAACATCAACATATTAAGTAGGAAAGTGTGTAAGAGTTACACATCTGGTTTTCGTACTAACGCTTTTACTGCCTCTATGCTACTGTCACTCGAGACCACCACTATCGGCCTACGATCTACTTCCGATGTCGGCCAACACCCCAATTGCCAATCTCGCACTCTCGATATTGATCGTTTCTTGTACTTTGGCATTGGATTTACAGATCCCACCTCTCCTACTGCTTAGCTGTCATTCGAGTCCATAGTAATCCCTTAATCACTAAACCATTTAAACAATGAGATCTAGCTAATGATAATAGCGTTAAAAAGAAGCCCTTACTTAACTATCAAATCCCGAAAGTCTTTGCAAACACGTTACCTTCCAACCTACATTTGGCCAACATCCATTCAATAAACTAATCACTTAAACGCAATCAGATGAGTACCATAACACATTCGGCCAACCACAAATAAACAAGAAAGGCCATCCGGCCAAACCTACCATCAACCACTCACATTTGGCTTTCCAAAATTGGCACTTCTGGCTATAGCAAGACAGGATTTGACTTCTAGGGACAGAGAGGGGAAATCGACGAGCATTAGAACAGATGATTCGGGTTAGATCTTAATGAAAAAGAAAGGGAGAAATCGTATAGAAGTAAAATCCCGGAACTCACTAGATTATTGAGGAGTATGCAGCTTATGGTGCACCTTCGAGAAAATGAAACCACCCTTGTAGATTTGACTATGGAGGAATATGATGGGGACTAGGGTATTTGGCTTTTAGAAGTGTAATGGATAGGGATAATAGGCTAGAAAAGTAAGGCTAGAAGAAAGAAAAGTATGGGAAGAGGAAAGAAAGGGATTCGGCCAGAGAGAAAAATGAGAAAGTGAGAAAAACAAATGGAAAAAGATGATCACTTGGCCAACCAATTTCGGCATATCACCCCCTACTCACAGAGTTGGAGTTTCGGCCAACTCTCCCCCTCCTGATAGCCTTTATCCCTTATCTCATCCATCTATCATCACATCCTTTATCCAATTCTTCCTAATTATCATCATTTATCACTAAAAATAAAAGAATTTAAGCTCCTAAATTGTAGCCATTGTGCCGTCCATCCCCCTCCCTCCTATGTGCTGAATTTGACCAATCCATTTGGGCCCCAAGCAGCCACACAAGGCCCAACTCCTCCCCCTTGTGGTGTCACCTTCATGCCCACTTCTAGCATCAGTAAATTTTGGGCCTCAAGCCCAACTTACTACCAAACACAGGTACTTACTTAAAATATAAACTAACACCATTTATAAACGATTTAACCCAGGTTTTAAGCCCAAGCCTGAACCCAATACACACCTTAAAGCCTCAAATTACTAACTTAGCCATACAACATACCAAATGCACAGACCCACAAGATCAGGATATTACATGTTGCCCTTGCCTTGCTTCTCTAACTTTTTTTCGATTTCTATGAGTAGTTTTTACGATCCTATTGTAAAAAATTAACAGTTCCAATGGGTTACCTCTAGTCATAAACCAAGGGAAACTGTAGGAATAATAAAAAAAGAAAAATTAAAATGTAACAATTAAATTAAAAACAATTAAATAAAAGAAATAAAATTTTCCTAATATTCTAGTCTATGACAACGACACCAAAAACTTGATGTCTATTGAACTAACTAAAAATTTGACTATGGCAAGTACACCTATCAATTAATAGTATAGCTATGGCAAGCAAAGATATGATTCCAACGAGGACTATAAGTACTAGTAATTATCTTCTTTCTATTATTTAACCGAATAATTAGAATGGTTGATTAAAAAATAAAATTAATTAACTAACAGACACGACAAAGAACAAATCATGAATATAAATGATTAACAACCAAGAAAAGAAACAATACCCAGGAAAGAATCTGCCTAGATTTCATCTATCACTACCAATCTAAGTTACACAGTTTCTTTACTTAGCACCTTGATTCGTAGAAATCCTTAAATTATGCTAATATCTCTTTCAAATATAACAGCAACTAACTCTAGGTTGATTAATTGAAATTTCTTTCTAATTAAAGCCCCTATTATTGCATTAACACATGCTATGGGTTCCCCTATTAGATTTGAATTTAATCTGATGTAAATGAGAGGAGATGATAATTAATTAATTAATTAATTAAAAAGCCATGTTGGCTGCTGACCGTTGTTTGTTTCAGTAAGGTCTCTAGCTGCCACTTCTGAAGAAATGAAAAGAACAATCACAGATAAAACAGCAAGGATGAGAAAACTCTTGCGAACCGAACCCATATTTGATTTTTGTTTTTGAAATCAAAGTGAACAATCTTGGATAAAAGTGTTTGGAGAGTTAAGAATGCTTAAACAAAGGCAATCTACGTCTATATTTATACGCCCTAATCATCAACTTATATGCATAGATAAGAAAATGTGTGAGCGTAATAAAACGTAAAGATTTGCTTGTCTACCACGCAATGCAGCTAGCAGTTGAAGAGTCGCCAAACTATTCAACTTGGACTTTGGAAAGTGATTGGACCAAAAAGTGGAAGTAGCAAGTTGATGCCTCTCACTAACGTAACTCTACATGAATATTATTCAATCACGATTTGTGATGGATGTCAAAATGCCCTCATCTGAAAATGCTAGTCACAAAATCGGTGAACCTCTAACATCCGGGATAGGCTACTAAGAAAATGAGATTGAGGGAGCATGATCCGCCAAAACCGACGGTGATTTATGATGGACCTCGTGTGTGCTTTCAACATAAACTAGTGAATGGAGAGATATATGTTCTCACAGGTTTCGAACATGGTTGGAGGACGATTTAAAAAAAAAGATATTATGAAGGGTGTCCCATTGATATGATTCTTAGATCGCCTCCACTTCTTGATAGAAAAAAAAGTGTGACCAAGACGGTGCTTTAAAAAAATTGTCAAAAATTAGGTTTTAATGCTCTTTAAAATAATCCTTCCGTCTGATGGAAGCCATCCTTTAACTTTCGATTAATGAATTTGGAGAACAACTAAATAGAAAAATTTGCTCCAACTGAGGATTATAATAAAGTGCTTGCAGGTAGGCTATGAGTAATCTTTGAGTATTGTATGACGGTTCAGACTTTATAGTTTCCCGTATCTAAAGACCGATGGAATGGAGGGGATTATCAACTAAATTATAATATACTAGTAACAAATATTATAAACAAAATTATAGTAAATGATAAATAATATAAAGGTAATTATTTGGTATACAATACAAATAATGTTTTATGTAATAAAACATAAAGATTTGCCAATCGACCACACAATGCAACTTGCAGTTGAAGAGTCGCCAAGCTATTCAACTTGGACTTTGGAAAGTGATTGGACCAAAAACTGGAGGTAGCAAGTTGATGCCTCAGACTAACGTAACTCTACATGAATATTATTAAATCACGATTTGTGATGGATGTGGAAATGCTCTCATCTGAAAATGGTAGTCACAAAACCGGTGAACCTCTAACATCCAGGATTGGCTACTAAGAAAATGAGATTGAGGGAGGATGATCTGCCAAAAACTGTGGTGATTTATGATGGACCTCGTATGTCCTTTCAACATAAACTAGTGAATCGAGAGATATATGTTCTCACAGGTTTTGAACATGGTATCTAATTATTGGAGGATGATATTGAAAAAAAAAAGATATTATGAAGGGTGTCCCATTGATATGATTCTCGGATCGCCTCCACTTCTTAATAGAAAAAAAAATTGTGATCCAGACGGTGATTTTTTTTTTAAAATTTATCAAAAAATAGTTTTTAATAATGCTCTTTAAAATAATACTTTCGTAAAAAATTGTACTTTTCCCTAAAATTATAGAAATTTAATTTAATTCTTTAAAAATTATAAAGATATAGACTATAAAAAATTAAATTTTCATTTGGCCCCCCTAAAAATTTGTTCTAGCTTCGCCCCTGCTCTTACTCTAGTTGGAGTAGAGGTTAGCATATAGTATGAGGAGATTTGAGTCTCTCATCTATTAGTTTCAATTATGTGTGCTTCATAGACCTTTGGCTTAACACTTTATAATTTAATCCATCTAAATATTTGTTTTCAATTTCCAAGATAAATATTATATTCAATTAATTTAATTAATTTTCCAATTAGATAATTTTCTCAACTCAATTTTAATTCTGTTAAAGCCATGACAACTCTACCGTAAAAGAATTTATTAGAAAATATATTTAATTTACTTATTCAACTGGATTGAATGACTAATAATTTAATTTCATTTTGAACATCAATTATTAATTTAATTATTATTAATTAAATAATAACTCAAAACCTTAAATTTATTCTCAAGTACATATTCATTTGTACATGTGACTTATTCCTCAAACTTTATCATTTCCATTCATTTCTGTTTTTAACGAACTAGTGTGGGACTGACTAAATATATATAATTAGGGCTTAAATAATTTATAATTAAGTTCCAACTTTTCGCTTATTAATTATAAACTTATTTAGACACAAAGTCATTCCACTATAATATCATGATTGAGCTCTCCCTAGTTACGTATCATTACAAAAGATATTTAATAAGTGCCGTCCAATGACCTTTTCATAAGAGCTTTACTTTCATGAAAACTCAATTACTATCAAATAATAAGAAAGTCATTCATCACAAAGATAAACGACTTGTGACCACGTTTACTTTTCATCTATCATGTAATGCTAATGAGAGGATGTCATTTACTCATTAGTTGGGCTATGAATTCCACTATTGTGAATGACGCTACATACTCAGAACTTGTATACCTAACATACCAACTTTTAGTTCCTTATCTATTTGAACTTAGGTTTTTACTTACATCAAAGTCTATGAGTCACGCATATATAGTTCATCATCCACTTAAGATTAAGATATACCACACTATGAACATTAAAAGTGAATAAATTCATAAATGGATTTAGGATCTATTCTACTTGGGTCCTATTTGATATATTGTCAATTTTTCAGTCATATATTTGTTTATATCTTCTAGGAGTCATCTTATTTGATGCTCAAGACAAAACATCCCCCCAATTAGACTTGATAAATGACATATTAGTATTTCAATTAGACTGCACATTTATGATTATACTAAGGACAAGTTTAGATTATCTACTAATACAAGTCGTCTTTCCATATTACGATCTGATATTGCTTAGTATTAGTTAAACATTAGATAATTAGTGAGCCAATATTTTCTTCCATTTTGTTTTGCGTGCAAAAATCATTGAGGACTATATAAAAGAAATATTAATGTAGCCAATAGATATTTTATTAAACCAATTTGTTTGAAAAATATAAGTGTACAAAAATCAAATATACTACACTTAGGGCACTAGATCTAACATCAACTCTATTGTATTTAACACAAACTATCAATACATTAAAGTATATGAGTAACATACGCATAGTCAATCATTTACTCAAGATTGAGATAAGTCACACTATGGATATCAAAAGTGAATATATCCATAAATAAATCTTGGATCTATTCCACTTGGGTCCTATCCTATGTACTATCAGTCTATTCAATCACATCTATATCTTTATTTTCTAGGAGTAATTCACTCGATACCTAAGACAATTGGACTTGAAATACGACATATTAGTCTTTAAATCAATTATCTCAATTCTGATTAAACTAATGATGCACTTAGATTATCTACAAACATAAGTTGACTTCTCATATTGCAATTCGACCACGGAATGTCGTTTCATATTAGTTTAAACTTTAGGTTATCATTAAGCCAATAGTTGCTTTAATTTTTCTTTGTGAGCAAAAATCATTGAGGACCATATACAAAATATATTAATGATAATGATGAATTTTATTAAAAAATTTTGTTCGAAACAAAATCATTATACTAAGGCCATTATATCCCAACATCTATAACTCATCAAATTTCTTGTATATGAACATGTAATGTTTTGTCTCCTGAAAATATTGCATAACTTATTTGACTGCTTTCAAATAATCCATATTCAAATTGCTAAAATACTTTTCTAACACCCCAAAAATGTATGCAATATCTATGTACATGCTAACTTGAGCATACATAAAACTTGTATTTTATCCATTTACACTAGTAATTTTTGAATAGATTGGTTAATAAAAAGATTCATTGATTATATTAATATAGTTTGTATTATTATCATCATATGATTTTTGCACGTAAAGCAAAATAGAAACAAATGTTGCTCACTTGTTTCTAATGTTTAAACTAATACTAAGTGGTATTACGTTGTCAGATTGAAATAAGAAAAGACAACTTGTATAGTAGGTGAACCTAAACATGTCATTAGATTGTTAGGAAATGAGAAAACTTATTGAAAGAGTAATATGTCATCTATCAAGTCCAATTGGGTAGATGTTATGTCTTGGGCATTAGAGCGGATGACTCCCAAAAGATAGAGACATAGATGTGATTGACTACACTGATAGTTTATTAGACTAGACCTAAGAAGAATAGATCTTGCATAAGTTTATATATTTCTTCGCTTGTAATGTTCGTAGTGTGACATACCCAAATCCTAAGTGGATGAAAAACTATGTATGTGTGAGTTGTATAATTTGATGTAATTAAAAGCCTAAATTCGAATAGATAATAAATGAAAAGTTGGTGCGTTGGGTATGTAACACCCAAACCCAACCTAGACGTTATGGTCGAACGTGGCGATGTCACAAGGAATGGAATTTGAAATCAAAGTTGTCAGGCTAAAATCGTTTCAGTTTATTAGCTTTTATTTGTCTCGGTAAAATGCTTACTAGTGGATTTGCCTTAAAACATGTCTTTTTAGCGAAAGCTTTAGTAATCATTTTAATTTAGAAAACTGTTCGTGTTTTGGGAAAAATGTTGTTTTTAATAAAACCGTGTTTCAATGAGTTTTACAGTTTAAAAGTCATAAAAAGAGTTAAAATTAGAAATAAAAACCAACAGTCCAAAAGTCTCAAGTTGTATAAAAAAACACCCCAAAAAAGAATAGAGAGAAAATAATATAAAATCAAAGTAGAAATAAAGTAGTTTGAAATAATGGTGGTCATTGTCGAGTCCTCCACTGCACCAATCCGCCTAGCTCTGGGGATTACCTATACAGTTTAAACAGAAGGGGTGAGTTTACGTAAACTCAGTGTGTAATCTCCACAGAGAACATGCATACAGTCAAACAACAGTTATCAGTCAAATGCAATCTGGGGCCTAAGCCCATTACAATTTCAGATACAGTTTAGGCCTTAGCCCATGCAGATACAGTTTATGTATACAGTAATAGAAATCAGTGTCCTACCCACCAGCCTCTACACACCATCTTTGACCATCCCTACACACCATGTGGGGTTTAAACACCCACCAAGCCTTACACACCAAGTTGCACCGAATGTGGCACATAACAACATATTGCAGCTGAGCTTCCAGATAATAGACATAAATGCCTTTCATCACACTTCCTCCAATAATCAATCATCCCACCCCAATGTAGATGCAAATAAACAAGCTTAGAGCAGTCATACATATATTCATGCTTATATGCCAATATATAATTATACATAAAGTTCAATAAACATGCGTAAATCTAACATGCTCAATACATGCATCATATGTTTAGATCACTCCCTTTAGGGTCTAAGTAACACTTACCGACCCTACAGTAGGTTCACAGTCGACATAGGCGACCCATGCAATCCTAGGAGACGTTTCAGTTAAATGGGCCCATACTTCTATATGGCTTGCCCGTATGGCCCATACGCCCAATTTGGCCTTGGTTGTATAGATCACATGGCCCAAAAGCCCACACGTCCGTGTAGACTGCCCATGTGGACTCACACTGTGGCCCACACGGCCTAATTGGTCTAGCCCGTGTGTTGCACAAAGCCACATCAGGCCATTACACGGCCGTGTCTTACGCACACGGCCTGGCCTCGTCAAACACACGGTCGTGTCATAGTATACGGCCAACAACATGGGCGACCACATGCCCGTGTGGCGTTGATAGCATAGTTTTTTGCCTTTTTGTTAAACATCATTTTCTGCGTTTTGGGTACATACCTGGTATTGATTGATGCTATAATGATCCTCGGGCACTCTAGAACCTATAATTAACTAATATATCACCCAATTAATCATTTAAAATGATATCCAAACAACTATAATCGGAAGAAAACCCCTTAAAGCCTAACGAAACCCTTACCTCTGAGCAAGTACAATGATTCCATAACACAAGAACACTGATTAGCTGACCACAGTCCCTTAAATTCATCTAGGTACAAAACGACTCTTATTAACCGAAGGTTCATTAACCAAAATAAAATTTGTACCTTACCCAACTTACCAATAATGCTCCAATGCATAGAAAATATCGATCTACAGGGACTTGATAACAGATATGATAATAAAAAAGGGATGATGGCAAAGAGGAAAAGAGAAATTCAACAGGAGGAGATGGAAGGGAAGAAATGTCAGAGGTTTGGGAAAACAAATCAAATTTTGGAAAAAGAAATCAAAGATTTGATATTTCCCCTTAATCCTTTAATTCACTCCACTGCTCCACTCACAACCAATCTCTCAGCATTTCAACTTTAATCAAACTCCTCTACACGTCACACGCCCAGAGCAAAAAGAATTACTCCATCGCTCGCGTAAGGATTCGAACACAAGACCTCCAATAAACTTAACATTCCACTTAACCACCAGACCAACAAGCCTATTCTGACATGATTTTACAAATAACTAACTTAAGCCCACTACACAAGGTTAAGGCTTTATTCAGAGAAATTCCAAAATTTTTTGAAATGCAAAACACACACACCCAGAACACTTAACTACTGAAGCAGATACACATTTGTGTCACCAATTCACAAAAACAAAAATAAAAAATTTGGGGTGTTACAACTCTACCCTCTAAACAAAAATTTCGTCCTTGAAATTTACCTGATCAGAAAAGATGAGGATACTGCTGACACATCAACTCCTCAGGTTCCTACGTGGCCTCCTTATTGCTATAATTTTGCCATAGCACTTTCACTAATGAGATAAACTTCTTCCGAAGAACCTTTACATCATGATCCAAAATCTAAATGGGCTCCTCCTCAAAGGTCAAGTCTACCCTAACCTCAATCTCCTCAACATGGATAATACGAGTAGGATCAGAGTAATAGTGCCTCAACATCGAGACATGAAACACGTTATGGATACGGTTTAAGCCTGGAGGTAGCTCTAATTGATAAGTGACTGGCCCCACTTATTTTAGAATCTGGCACGGCCTGATGAACCTAGGGCTCAGCTTGCCCTTTCGACCGAACCTCAGAACCTTTTTTCATGGTGAGACCTTGAGAAAAATGAAGTCCCCCACAAAATACTCAATCTTTTGACTCTTCAGATCCGCATAGGACTTCTATCTGTTAGATTTCACTTTTAGTCGATCCCAAATCAATCTGACCTTATCCTCGGTCTCAAAAATTAACTCAGGAACCAAAACCCGATGTTCACCCAACTCAATCCAACATAGGGGAGTGTGACACTTACGACCATACAAAGCCCCTCCTAACTGCCTCGGAAATCAATAACACAACTCTGTAACATATCCTCTAGTATCTGAATGACCCTCTCAGATTGGCCATTGGTATGAGGATGGAATGCAGTACTGAAGTCTATTTTTTCCAAAACTAAGACATAAAGCGAGGATTCCTATTAGAAATGATTGAGACTGGTACCCCATGTAGTCTCACTATCTCAGAAGTGTAGAGCTTTCCCAGCTTCTGCAGAGAATAGTCTGTCCTAACTGGGATGAAGTGTGCAGACTTGGTCAATCGATCCATGATGACCCAAACAGAATCCTTCTTAGTGGGGTTAGAGGCAACCCACTAACGAAGTCCATCGTTACTCGCTCTCATTTCCATAGAGGTGTCTTAACTAGCTGTAGTAAACCCGAAGGTAACTGATGCTCAATCTTAACCTGCTGGCATATTAGACATCGTGGCACAAAATCAATAACCTCTCATTTCAATGCTAGCCACCATTATAAATCGTGAAGATCTCGGTACATTTTATTCCCACCCGAGTGCATAGCATAAGGGCTACTATGTACCTCTTTCAAAATAGATTGCCTCAAATTAGTATCGTTCAAAACACAGATCCGTCCACAGAAACAGAGTACCCTATTATTATTCAGTCAAAAATCAGTAGTGCTGCCACTTTCAACCTGACAAAATCGAAGACCCAAAGATTCATCCCCCAACTGCTTATCCCGAATCTGCTCAATCCAACTCGGCTAAAAGACTACCATCATCAAACAGACTAAGTTGAACAAACATCACTCTCAGATCAGTCATCACCCTACGGCTCAACGCACCGGCCACCATGTTGGCCTTACCGAATGGTACTCGATGGTACAGTCATAGTCTTTAAGCAGCTTAATCCATCTATGATACCTAAAATTCAACTCCTTATGAGTGAAAAGGTACTTGGCTTTTGTGATTGATGTAGATAATATACTTCTCACTGTATAGATAGTGCCTCCAGATTTTTAGAGTAAAGACTATGGCGGCCAATTCCAAATCATGCGCTGAATAATTTGCCTATATGTCTTGAGTTGACAAGACGCATAAGCCACAATCTTACCATCTTGCACTAGAACACAACCCAAACCCACATGCGACGCGTCACTGTAAACCACGAAGTATTTACCAAATTCAAACTGTATCAAAACACTGCCTGAGTTAGAATAGTTTTCTTGCTGCGTATTAGTCTAAATAAATGGAACACCCTTATGTAGCAGCTTAGTTAAAGGTGCTTGCTGCAATCAAAGAAAACCTTTCCACAAATTATCGGTAATAACCTGCCAGACCCAAAAAGCTATGAATTTCAGACGCATTCCTAGGTTGCATCCAATCCAACACAGCCTCAATCTTTCGAGGATCAACTTGAATCCTCTCAGTAGAAACCACATGACCCAAAAATGTTACCTCACGTAACCAAAACTCGCACCTACTAAACTTTGTATAGAGATGTAATGTTACCTCACGTAACCAAAAATCGCACTTACTAAACTTTGCATAGAGCTGTCTTTCTCTCAGAATCTGGAAAACCACTCTAAGGTTTTTGTCATGCTCATCTTCAGTCTTAGAGTACACCAAGATGTCATCGATGAACACCACTATGAACTAGTCTAAATAGGGCTGAAGCACTCGGTTCATCATATCCATAAACGCTATCGATGCATTAGTCAAACCAAAAGGCATCACTAGGAACTCATAGTGATCATAACGAGTCTTAAATGGTGTCTTATGTACATAAGCTTCCTTAACCCTCAACTGATGATACCTAGGCCGTGGATCAATCTTGGAGAATACCCGAAGCTTCTCGAAACTAATCGAACAGGTCGTTAATCCTCAAAAGTTAGTACTTATTCTTAATCGTTAACTTATTCAGTTATCAGTGGTTGACACACATCTTCATGGTCTCACCCTTTTTTTTCACAAACAGTACAAGTACTTCCCCCAGAGACATACTGGGACGAATGAACCCACGATCCAACAACTCTTAAATTTGACTATAATAGTTTGGTTTATACCCTAGTCAGAACAGTGGTTTTGGGACCACAAATCTGAGTCCGTATAATATTTTAATATTTCTGTGCCTCTGATAAGTGATTAAGCATGTAATAAATTTTCGTAAAGTTAATTTGCTCGTCTGTGTGTTTAATTTGATGAAAAGGATTTAATTGCATTAAAATGCATATTTGCATGTTTTATGAAAAGATGACTATTTGTCATGTCTTTGTAAGTGTGAAGGTTTCATGTGGCAATTATGCTAATAATTGAGATAGTGGTATGATAATGGTAAATAATGACCTTGTATAATATGTTTTATATATTTTATTTTGAAGGTTAAATTTGGAAATGGGTTATTAAGTTATATCAAGATAAAATAAAGCATTAAAAATGGCCATTTCTATTCATTCATCATCGAATATAGAAAGAAAAGAAGGGTTTTGAGTTTTCATGGTGTTTGGCCATCATTAAGCTTAATTTAATGTATGATTTTAATCGGTTTTCAATAATTTCTATGTTTTTGCAATCGTTGCTTTGTCTACTACAAAACCCATGCTTCAATTTTGAGAATTGATGATGTTTGTGAAGTGAGACTTTGATGAACTCATGTGATTTGTGATGTTTAATAGTGAAATATGAAAGATATGTATTTGAGGAACATGTTTTATTCTTGGAATTTTGATGAATTTAGCTAATTAGGGCTAAATTATGAAAATAGTATTTTAAAGGACTAAATTGTAAATTTAATGAAATGTTTGGACTTGTATTTGGTACATGAGTATTCGACTAAACATGGGTATATGTTGATTTTCTATATTTGATGTTTTGAGAAAAATGGACTAAATTGATAAAATATGCAAATATGAGGGCTAAGATGCAAATAGCTCTAAATGTGTGTTTTTGGATTGAATTGAATGAGTTAGTGAATAAAAGGGTTAATTCTGAATATGTATAGATCATGAACCGAGGAAAACGGACTTAGACCGCGGGAAAGCGAGAGTAACTGAGTAGCCGTTTCCATTTCCGTTTAATCGAATCTGAGGTAAGTCATTATGCAAATAAATGTATTTGTAATGAATTGTGCATATTCATATGACTATTGATAACAGTGAATGCTTACAAGATGCTATGTATATGAATTCTGAGATAAGATCTGTATAGTGACAATATCCAAGAAGTCCCGTACGAGCCTAGGAATAGATAGGATTAGCTATGTCATGACATAGGTATCTATTCTGTGACATCATGTAAGACCACGTCTATCTGGGACGTCGGCATTGATTTGAGATTTTGTGTAAGACCACGTCTGGGACGTTGGCATCGATACGAGATTTACTTGTAAGACCACGTCTAGAACGTTGGCACCGATATAAGATTTAAGTGTAATACCATGTCTGGACATCGGCATTGTATTAATTCGTGTAAGACCCTGTCTAGGACAGTGGCATCGATATCTGAGTGCATGTAAGACCTCGTTTGGGATGTTGGCATTGTACGACTATTTCAAGCTTTCTCAGTATCCTATTAGGTTCCTAATGGTTCAATGGGCAAGTATGTGATACGAATGGCTATGTGAATTATAAATTCGTTTCAGGTACGTTGACTTATACACTAAGTGTGTATACAAGGTAAGTACCTATATGATCTTACTATGATGAATATGTATTTTGGAACAATAATGTGATTTGTGAAAGTATGCATGAAATAACTATGAGTATATAAGATCTTTGAATTGATAAATGTGGCAAAATGTGGACAAGTACATGGACCAAAGCATACATGTGATAAATTTGTTATGAAAGCTAGTTGTGCTGATGTTCCTATATGTCTATGTGCCTTTTATGTTAAATTTATTTGTATATGACTAAATAAGCTTTTGGAAAGCTTACTCTATGTGTGTGTTTTTCTCTATTTTATAGATTGTCAAAGCTATTGAAGGCTTGGGAACCGTCGAGGATCGTCATCACACTACTCAACTTATTTTGGTACATTTTGGAAATGTATATAGTTAGATATGGCATGTATAGGCTAGTTATTTGGATAAGGATGAGATGTGAACTTAGCCATGTGATTTGGCTAGTTATGTGTTGGCAATATTCTTTAATGAATGTGATTTATAAGGTATGTTTGGTATGGTTTGATAGTGTAAGAAATGGTCAAGTTTAAGGTAAGTAAATGGATGGATTATGCTTGTGTATACATAAGTTTTAGTCTTGTAAGTTGGCATGGTTGATATTGGTTTTGAATGTATGGTTGATATTGGTTTTGAATGTATAGATTGAGTGAATATTTTGGCATGTTTATGGTTATTAAATGTGCATGGATTGTATTGGTATTTGCTTGTAGGTTTGACCAAAGTGGGTGGCAATTTGGTCTTGCAAATGGCCTATTTTTCCATATGGTTGTGGCATACAGGCATGCCTATCAATCGTGGGACTAAGTCAGTTTCGACCACGGCAAAGGTACATGGGTATGCTTGGTGGCCATAGAGCCAAGTTAGTTTCAACCACGACCAAGGTACACGGGCGTGCTTGGTGGCCATGGAGCCAAGTCAGTTTCGACCACGGGGGAGACACATTGGTGTGTCTAGTGGCTGTGGGTGGCACACGGCCTGCCCACATGGGCGTGTAAGCCTTGAAACTTAGAAAAGTTTTAAGATTTTGAAAATTTCTGTATGTGTCCCGGTTTAGTCCCAACCCTATTTCTAAGCATGTTTTAGGTCTTGTTGACCTACAGAGGGGACTCTATGATTGATATTGATGATTTACTTTATGAATTGTTTGATAAAGTTTCTGATCTGTTAGGTAATGTCCTTAACCCTAATCCGGCAACGGACACGGGATAAGGGTGTTACATTGACCTTAAACTTTTCGAGCTCCTTCAGTACCATTTGATAGGGAGCGATAAACACCAAAGCTATATCTGGAAGAAGCTCAATCTCAAATTCCACTTCCCGATTTGGAGGTAAACTCGGTAGCTCCTCAGGAAAGATGTCCAAAAATCCCTTACAGTTCTGGTGTCCTTTACAGTAGAGTCTCGAGAAGTAGAAACACTAACATATGCCAAATACGTCACATCCCTGGCAAACCAGTTTCTCCACCACTAGTTTAGAGATCATATTATCCAAATAATTTTGACGCTCTCTAATCTTGACTACCTCATTATCCTTCTCAGTTCTCAAATCGACCCTCTTAGTCGCATAGTCCAAACTGACATGGTGTTTGACCGATTAGTCCATACACAGAATTAGGTCGAACTCCCCAAAGGGAAGCTCCGTTAGATTAGCCAAAGATATTGTCCCTTGAACCTCTAAATAAACGTCTCTAAATAATTTGCTAACCCGGATGGACTGTCCCAATGGACTCACTACAGTCACCTCACTAGAAGTATTCTCAACCAGAATCCCTAAGTTTTTAGACACAGTTCTAGCTACAAAGGAATGTGTGGAACCTATGTCTACCAATGCAAGATAAGGTGCATCTTTGTCCTCTCGGTGACGTGTAGCATAAACAAGAGCTGGCTGCCTCGCCTCAGTCTATCCAGCACCTCTACTCGGTGCTCTCTATCCACGGTCTATACCTGTTACTACCCTAGCCTGACCATGGCCCCTCAGTGGTTGCTGAACTACCCTCTACAGTTGCACAGTACCTAAACCTGGAGCTTGCACCTAATCGGCCTTCAGTGAACACTCCTGAATGCGGTGCTCTAATGACCCATGCCTTAATAAAGTCTCAGTCCTCCTCCAACATTCGCTCTAATGACGTCTGCCACAATCCCCACATGGCTGCAATCCAATGGGAACAACATGGGGCCCAACTCTAATTGGCCCGCCAAATTTGACCTTTATCTTAGGCCTCTACATAGAATTCGAAGGCTCCGAATCCCTCTAACTCTTACCCCTCTTGCGGTCTCAGTTTTGGCGCTCAGTGCGCTTAACCTCTTCGGCGATGTTTGCCTTCTCTACTAGAATGGAGAACTCTCTCTTTCTTTGTGGAGCTATTAGTACCCTTAAATTATCCATAAGGTTGTCCTCAAAACGGACACACCTCTCACACTCAGATGTCACCATACCTTGCGCATAATGGCTCAGTCTTAGGAATTCAGCCTCATACTCAACCACGGATCGATCTCTTTATGTAAGGTTCAAGAACTCACGCCCACGAGCATTAATGTAACTGGCTCCCACATACTTGCTCTGAAATGCGGTCTTAAAGAACTCCCAAGTCAAAACTTAACGGCCAACCACCACTGATAGGCCTTATCGCGAAGCAAAGAGACCGCACCCTTCAATTTCTACTTAGGGGTGCAATCTAGGTCATCCATGATTCTTTTAGTAGCCTCTATCTAGTACTCAGCCACATTAGAGGCGACTCCAGTGACACCTGTAAAGAGTTTAGCTCCATTAAATCAAGGTCATTCCATAATTGACCCTCGGTCCCCATATCCAATATTGGGCCCTGCGACCCTCTTCACTATCTTTAGCATAGCTTGGGACAATGGGTCGTCCTCGATCATGCGATCTTGAGACCCAATCTCAGTAAAAGGTGAAACTGGTATCTCACTAATATCCAAGTTCGCCATACTGCCCAAAGATGAGAACTCCACTTGAGCCCTTCTACGGCCTCTATCTCGGCCTTGTGTACCGCATCTACGAATACCTCGTGAGCTCATATCTATTTGGGATTTATCTGTATTACTAATTTTATAAATTAGTTACAGTTTTAGTATTTATTAACAGATGTTTTATGTGAACTAGTATCATAAATTCAGAGTTTGTTTTTTTGCAAATACAGTCTTTTTCAGTCTCACTACAGTTTCAATATACACTAACTAGAATGTTTTAGAATAGTTTGTCTATAATATCAAATCAGTTCATCAGTATTCAGAAAACTTATAGGATCAGTGCTAGAGACTTGTGTACCACATACTCAATAAAAAAATATTTCAAATCGTTTGAAAATCATTTCTTTAAAATCAAAATTTTATACCCAAAATCCATATCCGAGTTTTTCAACCTAACTTTGATACCACTAAATGTAACACCCCAAACCTAGCTTACACGTTATGGCTGAACGTGGCGATGTCACAAGGAATAAAATTTGAAATCGAAGTTTCCAGGCTAAAACCATTTCAATTTATTAGCTTTTATTTGTCTCGGTAAAATGTCCTACTGATGAATTTGTCTTAAAACGTGTCTTTTTAGCAAAAGTTTTAGCAACTATTTTAATTTAGAAAATCGTTCGCATTTTAAGAAAAACGTTGTTTTTAATAAAACTGTGTTTCAATGAGTTTTGCAGTTTAAAAGTCCATAAAAAAGTTAAAATCCAAAATAAAAACCAGCAGTCCAAAAGTCACAAATTACATAAAAAATACCTTGAAAAAGAATAGAGAGAAAATAATATAAAATCAAAGTAAAAAATAAAGTAGTTTAAAATAATGGTGGTCATCATCAAGTCCTCCACTACACCGATCTGCCTAATTCTGGGGATTACATGTATAGTTTAAATAGGATGGGTGAGTTTACATGAACTCTGTGTGTAATCCTTACAGAAAACGTGCATACAGTCAAACAACAATTATCAGTCAAATGCAGTCTGGGGCCTAAACCCATTACAATTTAAGATACAGTTTAGGCCTTGGCCCATTTAAATATAGTTTATGCATATAGTAACAGAAATGAGTGTCCTACCCACCAGCTTCTACACACCATCTCTGACCATCCCTACACACCATGTGGGGTTTAAAACATCCACCCAGCCTTACACACCAGGTTGCACCGAATGCGGCACATAACAGCATATTGCAGTTGAGCCGCCAAATAATAGGCATAAATGCCTTTCAATACATTTCCTCCAATAATCAATCATCCCACCCCAATGTAGATGCAAATAAACAAGCTTAGTGCAGTCATATAGGTATTAATGCTTCTATGACAATATACAGTTATACATATAGTTTAGTAAACATATGTAAATCTAACATGCTCAATACATACATCACATATTCAGATCACTCAGTTTAGTGTCTAAGTAACACTTACCAACCTTACAGTAGATTCACAGTTGACTTGGGCGACCCGTGCAACCCTAGGAGACATTTCAATTAAATGGGCCCACATGCCTATGTGGGCCCACACGTCTGTGTGGCCAACACAGCCCAATTTGTCCTTGGACGTGTGGATCACAGGCTTGGCCTAGAAGCCTACATGCTTGTGTAGCCCATAGGGCCTAATTGGTCTAGCCCGTGTGTAGCACACGGCCACACTAGGCCATCATATGGCCATGTATTGTGTACAAGGATTGGCCTCGTCAAACACACGACTATGTGGCGTCAATAGCATAGTTTTTGGCTTTTTTCCAAATCCCATTTGCTATATTTCGGGTACACATCTGGTATCGATTGATGCTATAACGGTCCTCAGGCACTCCAGAACCTATAATTAACTGATATATCACCCAATTAACCGTTTAAAACGATACCCAAACAACTATAATCAGAAGGAAACCCCTTATAGCCTAACAAAACCCTAACCTCTGAGCAAGTACAATGATTTCACGAGCATAAGAACATCGATTGGCTGACCACAATCCCTTAAACTTCACCTAGGTACAAAATGACTCTTATTAACCAAAGGTTCACTAACCAAAACAAAATTTATACCTTACCAAAGTTACTGATAACGCTTCAACGCACAGAAAATATCGATCTACGGGGACTTGATAATAGATAGGAAAGCAAAAACTGGGATGATGGTAAAGGGGATGATGTAAGGGAAGAAAAGTCAGAGTTTTGGGAAAGCTAACTGAATTTTTGAAAATTAAGTAAAATATTTGATATTCCCCCCTTAATCCCTTAATTCACTCCACCACTCCACTCACAACCAATCTCTCAGCATTTCAGTTTTAATCGAACTCCTCTACACGTCACACGCCTAGAGCTAAAAGAATTACTCCCTTGCTCGTGGGGGGATTCGAACACAAGACCTCTAGCAAACTTAACACTCCATTTAACCACCAAACTAGCAAGACTATTCTGACATGATTTTACAAATAATTAATTTAAACCCACTACAAAAAGTTAAGGCTTTATTCAATAAAATTCCAAAATTTTGCCAAAGGCAAGGCTTGAACTCGGGACGTCTCACACACATCCAGAACACTTAACTACTAAAGCAGATACACATTTGTGTCACCAATTCTCAAAAACAAAAATAAGAAATTTGAGATGTTACAGGGTATACGACTTCTACAATATACAGTGTCGTTCACAACAATAGATTTCAAAGCTTGACACATGGGTAAATGTTATCCTTTCACTGGCATTACATGGTTGATGAAAAGTAAACGTGACCTTGTGATGAATGACTTTATTTCTATTTGATTGTAATTGACTTTTCATAAAAGGTGTACTGATTACCATGAGATAAAATATGATCATATTGGGAGAACAGATACTATCCCAAAGAGATTAAGGATATCCTATGAGGGTAACACAGTTATGACAAAGTTATTGGACGAGCATTGATTGAGTTGTTTTCATAATGGTATATCATTAGGGAGAGCCCAGTCACGATACTGTAGTGAAATGACTTTGTGACTAAATTGATTATAATTAATCGGCAAAAAGCTGGAACGTAATTATAAATTATTTGAGCCCTAATAGCATATACCTAATCAGTTCCTCAACTAGCTAGTTGAAATCAGAAATGAAATGCATGTTGAATCAAATGAACATAAATGAATAGAAATGATAAAAATAGAGAAAAGAAAAACATTTGGAAATGATTATGGTTTTCTCCAAAATAAAATTGAAAATGAAAATGGAGAAATTGAACCATTTGGAAATGAATGTGGTTTTCTCCAAAATGAAAATGACCTAGAAATAAATTTATATTTTTCAAGTTAAATGAAGTTTGAAAATGGAAACAAATCTTTTGGTTATGGTGGACCATTGAATGTAGAAAACTTAAATATATTTTCCATATATTCTTTTACGGTAAGGTTTTCATGATTTTAACAGAACTAGAATTGAGTTGAAAAGATTATTTAATTGGAACAATATTGAATTTTATTTTGGTAAATAGAAAAATAAATATTAGGTTGGATCAAATTATAAAGTATTGAGTCAAAAGTCTAAGAAGTACTTGTAACTAAACCCAATATGGAAGAGGCTCAAAAGCCTCTTATGGAAAAGGGGCAGACGACAAACCCTAGTAATATTAACTAGGGTTGCTGCCACCTATCCTAGTTAGACTAAGAGTATAAATGTTTTAGTCTAAAGGAACCTTCTTAGTTGCCTTAGTTGGAACTCTATTGAGTATAAATGTTTTAGTTTTTGATGTCTCTTCCTAATGTTATTCAACCCTCTTAGCATGCGGGTTTGAATTTTGGGGGACACAACTGTGTTGGTTTTTGGGGGTTTAATTTTTTCTTTTAAATTGGTACTCAAATTTGTTTAAGTTACAATTCAGTCCTAAAAATTTGTTAGTCTAATTAGAGCCCTAGATGATGAGGAAACTTGGTAAAATTTTAGGATTAGTCTCATAATGGGTAAAATTGGATAGAAACACAATTTGTAATTTGGAATAGATCCTGCTAGTTTGTATTATTACAATTTAGTCCCTAATAATAAAACTTTAATTAGACATAATAAACGAACTCAATTTGAGCTAAAAATTTTAAACTTGCACAATTTTGATTAAAAGAAGGTTTGTAAACATTTAGATCTAAAATTGGATAAATTTTACCATATGGGGGAAAATTACAAAAATGACCTTATCTTAAATTACTTAGGAAAAGTTTAAAATTGACTCATAATTTGCTTTCGCATTAATAAATAACTAATAATCATATAAGATTGAGGTGTTATAAGGTCAGGGTGTGTCTTGGGTGGTCGTTTCCCCAAGAGTCACTTAGGTGGCTAATGTAACACTTTGAATTTGGGTCAGTCCATCCCGATTGGATTTGGGGTGTCACAGTTTTTATCTAAAAGTATTGGTGGTTTACCCACACTTTTTACTAACCTAGTGACAACTTTTATCTGTAATTATGTTGTGCATCTACAATAAGTGGTAGTTTACCTACAAATCAGCAGTGGTTAGTCCATAACCCAGAGTCAAAAGGTTGGATGAGTTCTAGGGAACTCATAGTGTGGTGTGTAACGATAGGGTAGTTTAGGGTTTACTTAGAATGCATGATATTTAAATCTAAATTTAGGATATTGAACATGGACTTATAGTTAATTATGCTCAAAATAATTCTGATTTTTCTTAATTATAGCTAAGTTGAATATTAATATTTCACAGTTAGGTTATAAATAAAATTTGGAAGAATAAATAAATTAACTAAGTTTTTTTCTTAACTGGTAGTTTAGGGGCCAGTTGCATTGCTTTACCCAGTAAATGAAACCTTGACTATTGAATAATGAGTATTTAGTGTTGGTTTTGCCGATTAAGTTATAGTTGCTTTTCAATTCAAGAATTAAGAGATTATATATAAAAATATATATATTATAATAACGCTTAAACATTAATATAAACTTCGCTCAATTTTCTCAAATAATTATCGCTTTTGTAAAATATTAATATGAATTTACATGCTTTTTTTTAAAAAAAAAAGTAAAATATAAGTTTTATTAAGCAGCTAAAAGAAAGTCCAAAGCAAAGAAGAATCACACCTTTCTGTTAAAACATATGAAACTTGTCTAGCATTACATGTGACCCTATAAATGCCTAATCTGTGAACTCATATGTTAGCAATATGCTAACTTCTGCATGTCTATAAATGCGAACCCTGCAAAGAAGAATCACATCTTTAGTCATGATATCAGTAAATCTCAACCATTCGCAAGTTTCAATTCAATCAAATAGATCAATCAGATGTATATGAGTGCAAATGAGTTATAAAATAACCCACCCATCCAACCATCATACCATCCCCGTCCAACCCTACACTTCCTGTGGGGTTTAAATCAACCCACCCATCCCTACACTCTAAGTAAGACCTCAAAAAGCCCATCCAACCCTGTACTCCTTATGATTCATTCGAGGTTGCTCGGCAACGTTGATTATCAACATTGTCCACGACCCTCAGGGTATTGGGACCACCCTCGACCCTCTAGGAATTGGGGCTATCATTGTGCAGATAGACTGCCAGTCTCATATATTACGTAGCAAAGCAAGCGTATAAGTTGTACAATGCAATATGGTAAGCCATGGTACAGACATGTAGTAAAACTGCAAGATCAGATAATGGTATGTAGCACAGCTAACGTACATGCGGTACAGTGCAATGCAGTAATCCACTGTACCGATGGGTTGTAGTAAAAATTGCCAATTAAGTCAATGATACGCAATGATGCTGACGTATGTATTGTATAGTGCAGTGTAGAAAACCACAGTACAATTAAATCATCCATGACCCTCTAGGTATTGGGACTGCCCATGACACTCTAGGTATTAAGGCTATAGTATGCAGTTAAACTACCAAATTGTAAATCCCACTCCTCTTCAAAATCTGTAACATCCCGAAATAGGGCCTAAACGGAACAGTGGTTGTGAAACGACAAACCCAAGATAGAAAAAATATATTATGATTAATTTTTATGATTTACCAATTGATTTGATCCATGTGTTAGAATACCGATAAGAAATTTTAGTGATAGCATGTCTAATTTGCCTATTAGGGCTTAATTATAAAAGTTGATAAATATGAGTTCTACATGCTAAAGGATTAAATTTAAGAGCACATCTAAAGTAGAGGTCCTTAAATGGTAATTAGACCATTAGATTTCATGGACAAAAATGGATAGACATAGATAAAAATAACTAAAGTTTTAATGAAGGGCACTTTAGTCATTAGGTAATTAAAAAGAATTAAAAGGGAAAAGATGGAGAAATGTTGTTCATCTTCTCCATAGGGCTGAATCTTCAAGGGAGGACATAACTAGGGCTTTTTCATGCTTCCAAGCTCCATAGTAAGTGATCCCAAGCCCCGTTTTTAATGTTTTTTTACGTTTTTAGAGTCCCGATAACTTGATTTAGCTTATTCTAGTAATAATTTAACCTAGGGTTCATACTTGGAAAAATACCCATAGGTGAAATGTGTCTATTTTGATATTTTATGGTAGAATATGGATCTTGGAATTATGTTAAACAACTTTTGAGCGATTTTAAGTGAAAACGAGTAAAACGACATAATCGGTAAAAATACCTAATGTTCATAAATACATGTTAGAGTGGGAATTTGATGTTGCCATAGAAGGGGAAAATGTTCAGCATGTCATAAAACATAAGAATGAGGGATGAAGTTTAATTTTCGAGCATTGGGGCAAAAATGTAAATATGAAAAAGTTTAGGGAAAATTTGTAATTTTATCAAAGTTAGAGTCAAGGACTGTTTTGATAAATGTGAGTATTAAATAAGCTAAAATTGCAACTATAGATCAAGAAGAATGAAATCTAGGGGTAGACCAAGGAAAGAAAAAGGTAGAGGACTAAGTTGTCAAGTTTGAACCTATTTCGCATTGAGGTAAGTTTACGGTAAATAAATACAATATTTCAATATTTTATATTAATTTGTTATTTTCTAGCATATATACATTTATTTATGAAAATATTCAAAGTTGAATCAAAGATGAGATGAAAGAGAAAAAGTACCCGAAAGCCCCGTTTGAACCTTAAGAATGTATGGGTTACCAGACAATTAAGGAACATCCCATGTAAGTCCATATCAGATATATGGCATTGGCAGGTTGATACAGTTGAGGAACATCCCATGTAAATCCATATCAGATATATGGCTTTGGCAGGACAGGGAACATCTCATGTAAGACCATGTCTAGAGCATGGCATTGGCAGGCTATTATTAGGCAGGAAACCCGAGTACCCTTAGTATTCCAAGTGGTTCAATGGACTAATATACAGGTTATGTTATAGGAAAGTTTAGGTAAAGGAATGATAAACATGTTCAGGTGAGTTCATAAGAATATCATAGTTATTAGTTGAGGGAATTTCAACAAAGGAAGAGTAAGACATTTCTTGAACTAATAAAGTAAGCAAGTAAGAAAGAAAGTGAATAAGTAAGTTAAAGAGTAAGTAAAGAAGAAAATAAAAATTGTGATAATTGATGATATTTTATGAGTATACCTATTCTTGATGAATGTTGTATTTATTTACTTGTAAACTTACCAAGCATTGTAGCTTACTCCTTTTCCTTTCTCTCTTTTTATAGTATCGCCAAGCCAACTCGGGGATCATAAGGACGTCAGAGATCGTTTCATACTATCAAAGGACTATCTTGGTATTTTGTGATTCGAAATGTTTTAAGTTATGGCATGTATAAGGACTTAGCCATTTTGTGTGCATGTCCTTATGATATGGCTAAAGAATGGCATGTGAATACTCGATAATGATTAGCTATTGACATGGCTAATCAAGAACATGTTTTGGTGTTATGTATACCTAAATGATAGTTAATACAAAGAAATCATGAAAGAGTAAAGTTAATAATGGAGAAGTTGTGGACAGAAGAAGTGACGTGATTTTGAAAAATCACTAAGGATAGTAGAAATGGAATTAAATGGTGAATGAGATATAGAATTAAAGTTTAATGAGTCTAATTTTACATAAAATAAACAAGGAAATAAAAGAATTTTTTATTAAAAGATATTTGAATTTTAGTGAGACAGGGTTAGAGTGATTTCAGAATCCCCTATTTTGATTTGAGAAAATCATAAAAAATTGTACAAAAATAATTATATGTTATAATTTATATTTCTATATTTCTTAATGAGTCTATTTTCAACTTAAATAAACGAAAACATTATTTGAATTTTGTATGAGGAGAAAAGTGATTCATAGTGAAGAGAGGTCAGAACAGTCAAACAGTGAAATATGGGAGACTTTAACTAACAAACTGTACAATTTGGCTAAACCAAAAATTTTGGAAAAATTATGGTAAGAAGATAAGTGAGTCTAGTTTTGGAGAAAATTTACGGATCTAAATTTCAAGTTTTGTAATAATTAATTTAGTGACATGACGCAGGTGGACAATTTTAATATGAATAGTGAAATAAATTGTTTTGTATTGTTTAAGTAATCAAAAAATCTTTAATGTTCTCGGTTTGGTCCCGAACCATTTCAATTGCATGTTTTAGGGCCTCGAGGGCCCTTTTAGGGACATAATGAATGAATGTGAGTGAATTAATTTTAAAAGCAAATTCTTTTATGCCCCGAATTAGTAAGTTAAGTCAGGTAACGTCTCGTGCTCGACTCCAGCGACGATCTCGGGTAAGGGGTGTTACAAAATCCTTGTAACACCCCAAACCCGGCCTAAACGTTACGATCGGATCTGGCATGTCATATGAAAGGAATGTCTAAAAACTGTGTGTTCGTTATATTTGTTGTGAAAAATCGAGTGTAAGTAATTTTGAATAAGATACGGTTTATTAACATTTTAGGAAAATCCCGTATTAAACATTTAATAACAAGCAGTAGCCAAATTAAAAGCTAAAACCAAATAAAATACCAAGGCCTTATTACATTGCAAAATCCCAAAATTAGAAAGTAATTTTAAATAAAAACTGAAAGTTTACGAGAAAACAGTGCATGGCCACCACAGAGTCCACCTCGGCTCCAAGTCCTCAAACTAGGGATTACCTGAAACATTTAAAAAGAGGGGGTGAGTTTACGAAAACTCAGTGTGTACAACCCCCAATAGTAAGAACATGTATCAACCCATACAAATACAACACATTAAGCATGTATGCAATGCAAACCCACCTAGATATCCAACCTCTACACACCACCCGTACCTGCCAATCACACCGTGGGGATTACTAAATCGACCCTCCATCCGCTACACACCATCAAGGCAACTACATACCAATCGCACATCGCCCTTATAATTGTGGCATAGCCACTCAAATAATGTGACAGAGTCACCAGATTCATAATTTATGACAAAAGTCACCAGATAATGTGGTAGAAACCACCAGATCACTTCCCCTTTAACATAATCACCCATATGCCCATGCAACATACATAATATTACAATTCGTGTATGCAGTATGACATGTATGCAATCATATATCAAATAACGTATGAAACGAATTACCATAATAATCAGAATAATAATATACAACATAATCAATCTAACCAACCTCTAAGGGTATAACAGTAATTTTACCTACCAAGGGTATTTTCGTAATTTACCCACCAAGGGTATTTTCATAATTTTGCACCTGCAATGGCCTTTTTAAAGGCCCAAAGTTACCTCGAGCGACTCGGCTACCATTTTCGGTCTTTACCGGATTATTGGGCCTAAACTTGATTTCGGCCCATTCCGTCCCACACGCTCGTGTAGCCCACCTAACACAAATCTAGCCACGTATATAGGTTCCACTTAGTTTAGTTTACTATATACTATATCATCATACAATTTATTCCAATTGGGCCTACAGGCCCATTAGGCCCACTTCACCCATCGCGCCCAAGCAAATTTCAACCCACAAGAATACTACGATGGCCTTAACTATCGCGTCGAAGCCCTCACACACGCACTCGCATTGCGCTCGGTGGCTACTATTGCCGTGAAGCACTTGGCATTTGCCGCTCTACAACTAAAGTAGAGAGAGTTACACACCGATAGGACTCGGTGCTAAACCGTCTTTGCGACCACCTCGTGCCCAACGCCCACCAAGTTATGTTAACCTCCTCCTTGCATGCTCTTTATATAGCTAGCTCTTCACCTTCATTCCTTGTATCTTTCGATGTGGGATCCTTCACAAGAGAGTTTAAATTCAATGAAACTCTTACCGTCAATTCGCAAAATAAATACTCCTTGCTCCTCATGAGATTCAACCCAAGCTCTCCCATCACCAATTCACGCCACTTGCCACTTTACCAACTAGCTCCTTGTGTCTTAAACCATGCAACTAAATATAACCCTATGGCTAAGGTCTAAATTCATTTAATAAAAAAATCTAAAAGGAATACAAACGCTACAACTAGAACCTTGGACCTCCTTCCTTCCTTGTGGCGTCATTCCTTGTCCTTAAGTGGCGCCACTTTGCCACTACACCACACACTCCACTTGTGTCATTTTCTCCATATTTTATTCTTAAGGCCTACCTGCCAACTTCCAGGGTTTTTTTCACCTAAAACCAAAATTTCCCCAAAGCCAATATTTGATCCCGAGACTTCATAGAAGCCCTCTAACCTTCCAAAATCACTTATCTAAAAGGTCCAACTTGCACTTAAGCCGATCTCCTGTTCTCCAAAAATTTTTAAACGCTACTACGCCTAAGGCCCATTGGGCTCAATCCTATTAGGCCCAATTTTAGGATGTTACAAATCTACCCTCCTTAAAGAAATTTCATCCTCGAAATTTACAACTGCTAACAGTCACACATCCTAACCCACCATACTACGCTCTTGCTGCGCACTCTGATCCTAATAAAACTAATATACTTTCTAACTAAATCTTGGAACCCCTTCACATAACCAACTATTTACTACCGAAGCAATAGATATTTTTCACACATACATACAATTCCTATATTCAAGCATCACATCCACACATCGCAGAATAAATACAATCATTCCGATATAATGTAATATAGTAAAAGGAAACTTACAGATTTGGTGTCAAGACTCGGTGCCATACTTACGTAAAAGATATATATATATTTTCTAAACCATCATTTGAAAATATTTTTGAATCCAAACCCACAGTCGAGTTTTTGAACCTTGGCTCTGATACCAAAATTGTAACACCCCAAACCCGGCCTAAACATTACGACCGGATCTGGCATGTCATATGAAAGGAATGTCTAAAAATTGTGTGTTCGTTATATTTTTGTGTTCGTTATATTTGTTGTGAAAATCGAGTGTAAGTAATTTTGAATAAGATACGGTCTATTAACATTTTAGGAAAATCCCGTATTAAACATTTAATAACAAGTAGTAGCCAAATTAAAAGCTAAAACCAAATAAAATACCAAGGCCTTATTACATTGCAAAATCCCAAAATTAGAAAGTAATTTTAAATAGAAACTAAAAGTTTACGAGAAAACCAGTGCATGGCCACCACAGGTCCACCTCGGCTCCAAGTCCTCAAACTAGGGATTACCTGAAACATTTAAAAGAGGGGTGAGTTTTAAAACTCGGTGTGTACAACCCCAATAGTAAGAACATTATCAACCCATACAAATACAACACATTAAGCATGTATGCAATGCAAACCCACCTAGATATACAACCTCTACACACCACCCGTACCTACCAATCACACCGTGGAGATTACTAAATCGACCCTCCATCCGCTACACACCATCGAAGGCAGTCGCTGCAGTCAACTGTACATCGCCCTTATAATTGTGGCATAGCCACCAAATAATGTGACAGAGTCACCAGATCATAATTTGTGACATAAGTCACCAGATAATGTGGTAGAAACCACCAGATCACTTCCCCTTTAACATAATCACCCATATGCCCATGCAACATACATAATATTACAATTCATGTATGCAGTATGACATGTATGCAATCATATATCAAATAACGTATGAAATGAATTACCATCATAATCAGAGGCAGTCACTTACAATCATTCAATCAGTTATAGAAATGTGCACACTTATACACTCAGATTCAACACCTAAAGTATCCCACATCCAATCATAAGTAACACATAAATCGAAGTTAGAACAGAGTCATATCTACCCCTAGTACGCTCAGTCGAGGGGTTGGAACACATAGAATTGGGATTGCAGTTAAATTGGCCTAAAACCAAAGTTTGGCTAGATAAGGCCACAGCCCGTGTGCTTCGGCCGTGTGGAGCAACGCAGGCTGTGTGGGGTCTAAACGCTTGTGTGAAGGGTAGCACATGGCCATGTGACAGAGGCACTAGCCCGTGTGGTGCAAGGACATGGTCGTGTGGACAGGCCGTGTAACTCACTATCCAATTTCACTAATATAAGGTGCAGGGCAGACACAGCCGTGTGCAGGTCTCACACGCCCGTGTGGCCACCAGGCACGACCATGTGTGTCCGATAACATGCCCGTGTAGAATCCTTAGGCCCTAAATCAGTCACACAGCCGTGTGTCCCAAAGCACACGCCCATGTATAAGCCTTAATTTCCTAAATTAATCACATGGCTCTGTGGCCAGGCCGTGTGACTCCAAATCCCTAATTCTCGAACTCTCATACCCATGTGCTCATAGGACACAGTCGTGTGGAAGTTGAAAAAATCCCCAAATCGGCCATACGACCGTGTGGCACCCAAAATTGGCCCCTTAGTTCCCAAATCTACATGGCCGTGTGCCACGGCACACGCCTATTTGGCGGTCATCACAAAACCCCTCCAAAACAGTCCATGAAAACACTGTTTTAGCCACCAAACTCGTCTCCAACCTTCCCCACATCAAGAGTACATCAATATGTGATGTATTTCCCTCATTTCAACATTCAAAACCCAACATAACAGATTACCACACATACAAAACTTGTCGAAAATTGAAAATTTGCAAAAAAAAAAAAAAGTAGTGAAGGTTAGGTTCCCACACCTATTATTTGATTGAAGACGATGAGAGAGGAGCAGAAATTATCGAAGCCAAAAGCCAACTTTTAAAATTTATTTAGAAATCAAAAAGTAGAAAAACCAAAGAATAAGAATGAAGAATGTGAAGAAAAGAAAGTAAATAACCAATAAATAAAAATAAAACAAATTCAGAAGAATAATAATCAATATACCAATATAACTTAGTAAATAAATAAATAAATAGTTAAAATAAAAGTTTGACTTAAAGCCAGAGAAAATAAAAGATATCCAAAATACACGCACACATAATTTAAACCCACAACCTCGAGGTACACTAACACTCTACTTAACCACCAGACCAACAGGCCCATTCTTGTTACTAAGGTGCACCACTAAACTCTTATGTGCAGCCTCCTCACTGTCCCTATGCTCAAAACTCAGAACTTTTAGGCTCAAAATTAGGGGCGTTACATTTTGACGTAAACAGAAATGACAGCCAAGCACCCCACCCCGGTTTGTAACACCCCTTACCCATATTCCATGTCGGAACCGGGCCCAAGGCATTACCGGATTAAAACCACCTTATCGCCACTTAGGCTCAACGAGATCACTCTCTTAGTAACCACAACAACTTTATTCTCGACTTACGAGACCTCACTCATACACACAAGGGCTCTCGAGACTATATCGAAAACTTTTACGATCTTAAAATTTTTTCCATCTAAACAGGGACCACACGCCCATGGGAGATGAAACACGCTCGTGGGGTTAGGTCGTGTAGTCACACACGCCCATGTCCACATCCTGTGCCCAAACCTCAAGCAATCTGTTAATGTCACACGACTAGGGCACACGCCCGTGTGGCTAGCCCGTGGCCAACACTGACTATTTTACACGGCCTAGGCACACGCCCATGTTGCTAGTCTGTGGTCTATTCTGACTTAAAATGCTAACATGCAGGGGACACACGGCCAAGTCACACACCCATGGGCTTGCCGTGTGCCACACATGGCCTAGACGCACGCCCGTGTTTTTATCCACATGGACAAGAACAAAGCAGTATGCCAAGCAGTTTTCACCCCTCTAGCATACACAACATGTACTCATTCAACACATTCAAAATCAACTTACATTGAACATAATCTTACATGGATAAATATATCTTTTCATATAATAATGTACCCATCAAGTATGACATTATACAAAATAGATTATCCATCTAAAGGCCAACACATCTTAGCCAATACAACAAAATACACTAACTTGTCTAGCCTCTATACATACCATATACAAAACATTAAGGCTACTGTACTAGAGTGTGTTGATAGTGTGGGCGATCCTTCGATTAATCCGCGCAGCTCAATTCAACCCTTTTTCTCTATAAGACAAGGGGAAAGGAAAGGGAGTAAGCTTTAAGCTTAGTAAGTTTACACATAAACAATTAAGCATCGTAGTATAAGCCGAACAACAATTAGCATTATACTAACATGTATAATTCACATCCAAAACTATGCTTACTCTTTCTATCCCTTACCACATTTCTACCACATCAAGAGTCAAATACTCGTGTTCATTGACATGCACCCCTACACTTAGTATCACATTTACTCAAAATACAACACATCGTGATTTCTCACTAATACATTCACACAGCTAAATTACTCAATGGTTTTGCACTTAGCCCACCACAATCAAATAATAGGGTAGTATCGCACTTAGCCTACCAAAAAGATAAGTATAGTGGTTTCACACATAGCCCACTAAACAATATACTTAACGATAACATCGCACACAGCCTAGCTTAGCATCGTTAAGTATTAGGGTGGTATCGCACTTAGCCTACCTTAAGGCATTATCGCTACGTATTCACGTATCTACTCACTCATTCGAAACACCCCAAACCCGACCCAAAAAGCCTAACGGATTTGGTATGTTCCTCAAGTAAAACTTGATGAATTCCATTGTAAAGAAATTTTGCCTTTTAAAACATTATTTTTAGGAGGAATTAATAAAATCAAAAGGAAATCAAACTTAAGAAAATTTCCTTGAAAACATTTATATATTAGAGACAAAACCTTTTTAAATAATTATTGAAAATCAATTTAGTTATTTAATAGATATTTGTTCATGTCAAAATAAAAGTAAATTCAAACACGAAATGAAAGGCAGGTTTATAGTGGCCTTATTACATAAAATTGGCAAATCCATAATAAAGTCTAAGTAATAAAATTTAACTTAAAGAGTTTAAGTTGGAAAATCTCCACAATACTTGATACTGATACCGCCACCTCGAAATCCTTGTTGCCCGATCCATCGCACTCACGAGTTATCTGAAAAGTTATCCATAAAATGGGTGAGTCATAAACTCAATGTATAACACATACACTAAAAGTCCATTTTATCATATGCTTTAAAGCCCATAATTTTCACATATGGCCATAGGCCCATTTAATCAAATATTTAGCCCAAAGGCCCATTTAGCTCATATTTAGCCCAAAGGCCCATTTAGCTCATATTTAGCCCAAAGGCCCATTTAATGACGATCAAGTAATAGTCATACAATATTACATAGTTATGTATATGAAATGAAATGCAAGCCCTGCCCAACCTAATTATCCATCCGCTACACACCCCGCACCAACCAACACACCGTGGGATTACTAAATCGACCTCCATCCGCTACACACCGTCGAAGGCGATTCTTTGCGATCAACATGCACATCCTCTTATTGTGGCAAAGCCACCAAAAGCAGATGTGACCGAAGTCACTGACCAAGTCCAAATTTCAAATACGTGACCAAGTCACCAGATTCACATCGTGACCAAGTCACTGAGTCAAATATGTGACCAAGTCACCAGAGCCAAATATGTGACCGAAGTCACCAGAGCCAAATATGTGACCAAGTCACCAATTTCACATATGTGACCGAAGTCACCAGAATTGTGGTAAAACCACCAGAATACTTCCTCCTTTATTAAACATACCCATATGCCCATGCACGTACATATCAAATCGATTTTCATGCTATTTACCCACAAATCACAATATAGTCATGCTTATTCATATTGATGCATATAGCAAAAATAAGCGAAATATTGGGTAACATACACAATTTTGTATACCAATGCTTGGTATCAACAAACAAAACATCTTGTCTCATAATCACTTTTTAACAATATAAATCTATGGAAATTTTTAATGTATGGTTACACACCTAGTAACAGTGAGAACAATACCCTCTTGCTCGTCCACACCTAATTGATTAATACACTCGGTTAGTATAAACTATTGTTAACAAAACTATACTTATAAGCGATGGATCTAAATTCTTACCCTGATTCACGAATGACATTATTTGTGGTTTTCTCCACTAGATGGATCAAAACCCGCCGATATTCCACCAACGTAAAGTGGTTCGGTTGTACGCACCACTTCGAATAACCGATCCTCGTTAGTAGAGGGTCCACAACCCGTGGAAAATCTCTAACCCCGAATCGCTTCTTCGTTTGTAGTTCGATGGTAAAGGAATACCTCCTTTCTTCCAAACACTTCGCATGACCCTTTTCTTACCTATCTTGTTGATCTTAGATCGCCCCTAAAATAACGTAGATTAGTGATCCATCTAAAGAAATTGATATTATCTAAAATAGTAATCTTACCTTGATGATTGAATGGTCACTTAAAGGTTGTCTTCAACAAGGATCATTGAAAAATCTTTTCAAAAGATTCGCCTAGGAGGAAAAATAAAAGATTATAATTCTAATTTTACTAAAGTGAAAGGAAATGAAAAAATAATTGATAGAATTCTTACTTGAGTCCTTCAAGATTCAAATTTTAACAAAAGAGAAGAGAAATAGTGGTTTTGGTTTGAGGAAAGAAGAAAGGGAAAAGAAAAGAGAAGGAAAGAAAGAAGGAAGAAAAGAAAGAGGAGAAGAAGATGATAATGGTGATTTCTTAAAAGAAAAGAGATGATTAGGAACTTTTGCACATTCGGCCAAGGAGGAGATTCATGATCCTATGTGGTTTCGGCAATGAGAGGAAAAGAAGAGAGAAATAATGTGAAAAGAAAAAGAAAAGAGAATATGATCAAAGAGAAGGGAGATTAGTTTTGAGACTTAGATGCATTCGGCTAAAGAAGAGAAATGAAGAATTTGGTTCTTTGAACTTTGTAGTTTCGGTTTCAAAAAGAAAGAGAGGTGAACGAAAATTGTATTTGGTTCAAATACAATCGAGGACTAAATCAAAAGTAAAAGTGTACCAAAGTGTCTAAGGTACATTCGGCCAAAGTAGAAGTTTTTGGAGAAAAATTGGTCAAAAGAAAACTAAAGCAAAGAGAAGATTTTTACCTAAACTCAATGTCAATTTCGGCTAGGAGAGAACTTTTGGTGAAAATGAGAAAAGATGGACAAAAGGTTGTGTAAGACTTTTGGCTAACTCCCCCCTAATGGCAAAGCACAAATTCGGCCAAATCAAGGCCAACATATCCCCCTTTTTCCTCCTTGTTTCTTCCCCATCATATCCAAAAATTTGCTACACAATTAAGCCTCTCCCTTTAGCCTTCATGTTGTCTAGGTTCATGGTCAAATGACCATGAACACATCCCCAAAACATAGCCAAATATCATGCCTTTGTCCCCCTCATCTTATCATGAACTTAAGATTCCATGCCTTAAGTTCTTTGCGTCCTTTTTCACATGGTCAACTAGCTAAAAATGAATGAAAGCTCATCCACTCTAGAACTTTCTTGGCCGACACTTATAAGGAAGAAAACAAAAATTTAAAATCCTCCCTCTAATGCTAGCTAGGAGATTCGAACCTTACACCTCAAGCATCCATCCATGCATCTTAACCACTTTGCTAATTACTTAACTTATGCTTGAAATTCCTTGCCATTAATTCTTAAGGCCTAATTTACTTAGCTCTCTCTCTTAATAAAATTAAAAGTTTTACTAAGCCTTCACTTAATTAATGAAGCTTAAAATAACTTCCAAAGTACACTTAATAATAATTAAGCATGCAACATCATTCAATTAAGTAAAATGCATAGCCCCTAATTATCAGGATGTTACAGTTCTACCCCCTTAAAATAATTTCGTCCTCGAAATTACCTCGGCCGAATAAGTGAGGGTATTGTTGTCGCATCGCTTCCTCCTGTTCCCCGAAGCTTCTTCCGATCCATGATTACGCCATAATACCTTAACGAGAGGAACTGATTTTCTCCGTAAAACCTTTACATCCCGCTCCAGAATTTGAATTGGCTCCTCTTCATATGACAAATCGATCTTAATTCCACCTCCTCAACTGGTACTACATGAGATAGATCCGGCCAGTAACGACGTAACATTGAAACATGGAACACATCGCATTTGCTTCAATTTCAAGGCAAATCTAAGCGATATGCCACAGATCCGACACGCTTCACAATCCGATAAGGTCCAATAAACACAGGACTTAGTTTCCTTTGCGTCCAAATCTCATCACCTTTTTCCAAGGTGAAACCTTTAGAAAACTTGGTCTCCCAACTTGCATACTCTATTTCTTTCCGCTTTAAATCTGCGACGATTTTGTCTATCGATGCTTCCTTTAACCAGAGCAGGATTACCTTAACCTTTTCTTGATTCACCACTATTTCGGACCCAAAATCGGCGTTCCCTAATTTCATCCAACACGTAGGAGTGCGACACTTAGTCCATATAGTGCTTCATATGGTGCCATCCGAATCTTTGGATTGAAAGCTGTTGTTGTCGTAAATTCGCCAACAGTAAGAATTCCTCCCAACTTTCTTGAAATCTATCACACATCCCCTTAACATATCTTCTAAGATTTGGATTACTCTTTCAGACTGACCATCCGACTGAGGATGAAATGCCGTACTGAAGTCCAATCTAGTGCCCAAAGCCTGATGCAATGCTTTCCAAAATCGCGACGTAAACCTTGGATCTCTGTCCGAAATTATCGACAATGGCACTCCATACAATCTCACAATTTCAGCTACATATAACTTCGCCAATTTCTACAAAGAGTAATCAATCTGAACTGGGATAAAATGTGCAGATTTCGTCAATCGGTCCACTATCACCCATACAGAATCTTTCTTAGTAGGCGTAAGAGGAAGCCCACTAACAAAGTCCATAGTGATTCTCTCCCACTTCCATTGCGGAATCTTTATTGGTTGTAGCAATCCAGAAGGTACTTGATGTTCAGCCTTAACTTGCTGACACGTCAAGCACTTCCCTACAAATTCAGTAACTTCTCGTTTAAGACCAGGCCACCAAAACTGATCTTGCAAGTCTCGATATAACTTACTTCCTCCGGGATGCATAGCATAGGGGCTACCATGCGATTCTCAAGTATCTTTTGTCTCAACTCCTCATCCTTGACAGATGAGACTTTACCTTTGAAAACAATACCCCGCCATCAAGTAATACTAAAATCTTCCAATTTCCACTCTGCACCGTCAAGCTTTTCACTCAAATCTTCATCTATTAATCGCATTTCTTTCACTTGACTTAACCATGTCTGGCTTACTTTCAAGTTACGCCAACAAGCTTCCGTCATCGAAAAGACTAAGATGTGCAAACATCGCTCTCAAATCGACACCACTTTTCGACTTAGGCGCCCGCCACCACATTCGCCTTGCCCGAGTGGTACTTTCGATGGAACAATCGTAGTCTTTCAACAATTCTATCCACCTTCACGCCTCAGATTCGCTTCTTTACGAGTCGGAGATATTCAGACTTTTGTGGTCCGTGTATATCACCGACTTTTCCCCGTATAAGTAATGTCTCGAAACCTTAAGAGCAAAGACTACATTTGCCAACTCCAAGTCATCGTCGGGTAATTAACCTCGTGCGGTCTCAATCGCCGAGACGATACGCAACTACCTTTCCGCCTTGCATCGAACACATCCTAATCCGTGTGAGAAGCATCACAATACGATGAAATCCTTTCCGCTTCAGTGAATCAAAGCAGAGCTTAGTCAAAACTTTCTTGAGCTTCTCAAAACTCTCTTGTTGCTTATCACCCACACGAAAGGTACTTCTTTCCTTAGCAATTTCGTTAAAGGTGCAATTATCGATGAAAATCCTTGACGAATCTTGGTAATATCCGCTAAACCCAAGCTGCGAACCTCGATTCTGAGACTTGGTGGTTTCCAATCTAATCTGACCTCGATCTTCCGAGGATCCACTCTTGTCCTTCCGCAGATACCACATGACCTAAAATGCAACTTCTTTCACCAAAATTCACACTTCATGAATTTGGCGACAGATTCTTCTCCTTAAAACTCGCAACACAATCCGTAGATGCTCATCATGTTCTACTTGGACTTAGAATACACCAAGATGTCGCCTATGAATACCACTACAAACCGATCCAAGTAAATTTGAAAATCCGGTTCATCATATCCATAAACGCAATTTGGGGCATTCATCAATCCGAATGGCATTACGAGAAATTCATAATGCCCATATCTAGTTTGGAAAGCCGTCTTATGGATATCCGCTTCCTTCACTTTAAGTGATGATACCCGACCTTAGATCAATCTTAGAGAATACCGCAGACTCCTTTAAGTCGATCGAACAAGTCGTCGATCCTTGGCAAAGGATACTTGTTCTTGATGGTTAGCTTATTCAAGCTGCGGTAGTCTATACACATCCTCATCGATCCGTCCTTCTTCTTCACGAATAGGACCGGTGCTCCCATGGAGACACACTAGGTCGGATGAATCCACGATCAAGCAATTCTGAATCGAGCCTTCAACTCAACTAACTCCTTGATTGCCATTCTATATGGAGCAATAGAAGCTGGCGCCGTTCTGTAATAAATCAATTCCAAACTCTACTTCACGATCCGGAGGCAAACCTAGAAGTTCTTAGAAAAACATCTACAAATTCATTCACCGTCCCGACTTCATTAGCGGTTGCTTCCTTAGCCTCCAAAGCATTCACCAACATCGGAAAAGCTTCGCATCCTTTCCTAACCATCTTTTACGCTTAAGGCGGATACTACATTAGATAAGTAGTTCGTCTCTCGCCCATCACTACAACTTCCTTGTCATCAAAAGTTCTTAAGGACATTCTCTTAGCAAAGACAATCCACATTTGCGGTGCTTCACAAGCCGGTCCATGCCTAAGATTAAGTCAATTCTCGAATGGATATTCCATTAAATCATTTGAAGCTGTATTCCTTGGACTTCTAGAGGCACTTCCTTAAAAGTTTGTCTACAACTCATCGCTCATCCTGAGGACTAAAATGCATCATCTTCCTAGGTACGCTTTAGAAGTCACATGCAAAGTCCCGGATACTTCACTAGCGATATAGGAATGAGTTGACCTATATCTATCAAAGCAATAAAGGCAACCCAAAAATCAAAAGCGTGCAGTGATAACATCAAAAGGCCATCGCTTTTCTCTGCTGACGATCGCATACACCAAACTGGTTGTCTCGCCGCCGAGCTTCCAACGCCTCACGCAAGTTTTCGTCCTCTACAGAACCATTTCCCTTCCATTTGAACCACGACCTCTTATCTATCGCTGTCCACCTCATCACCGATTAGCACCACGACTTTGAGCGGTTTGTAAACCCCAAACCCGGTCAATACTCCACGACCGAATTTGGTATGCTATAGGGAAAAGGTTTTGGGTGGTTTAGGTTGAAGTCTAGAAGTTTGGTGAAAAACACTTAGCGAAATTTTGTATTTGAGGAAAACTCGATTAGGTTTTGATTAAAAATCTGATGATGTATTTGAAAACCCAGAAAGTTTTGAAAAGTAATTCGAGGTGTAGGTAAAACTAGTTTTTTTTTCGTTTTGAAGCTTAAGTTATTTCTTACTGTTACTAAAACATTTTTGACTTAGTAGAAAATCATATTTAAGTTAGGAAAACCATTTGAGTTCACTTTATCCCAAGTTATAGTATGATAGCCGATGGTATAGTTTAAAACATCGTTTTGAAATTTTGAAAACGTTGTCTTTCCAAGTTTTAGCACATTTCACTTAATTAGTTTGTTAAAGCATATTGAAAATCTACTTAAACATAACATATCAAAAACATAATTTAAGAGGCCATTTACAAACCCAAATATAACAAAATAGAAATAAATCATCTAGTGTACCAAATTTTATAAAAGAAGTCCGAGCAAATCTTTATTTCAAGATGGCATGAGCACCTCGAGTCCATCCGGCTCCATGTCTGCGTCTAAGTGTCACTGAAAAGTCAAAGGAGAGAGTGAGTCGCAAGACTCAAAGGCATAAATCCTCTTCCGGTATAACATGCCAACACATATATCATAATGTAATAATGCAAATCATGCACCTGCTCCTAACCAACCATATCGCCTTTTCTACCCCCGTGTGGTACCAAACCCTTTGGTGGTGCCAAACCTCGGTGACCCAAAGTCACGATATCCATCTTGTGGTACCAAACCACTTTGGTGACCAAGTCACAAATAATCCAATGATGGGGCCAACCCATCGTGTGATACCCAATCACTAGCGACGATCCCGTATCTCATAAGTGGGGCCAACCCACGGTGGTGCCAAACCACGTGGACGAGTCGCAATGAGGTGCCAAACCTCCGGTGTCCCAAAGACATAATGTGATACCAAATCACTTTGGTGACCGTAGTCACAAATCGATGATGGGGCCAACCCATCGTGTGATACCAAATCATGGCGTCAATCCTCAGATAATCAAGCGTGGGGCCAACCCACTATGGTACTAAGCCCTTTGGGACGAGACGCCGAGGTGCCAAACCCCCGTGACCCAAAGTCACAAAATACGTGGTACCAAACCACCGAGGTGCCAAACCTCTAGTGTCCCAAAGACACAAAGTGTCCCAAAGACACGGATATCAAATTCCCCTCCTCTCATATCACCCAATCACTTATCAAACTAGATGCAAAATCGTTGCAATCATGCTATCATGCTCACATGCTTAATATGGCATCTCAAAGTATCAAGAATCATGATATCATCATCATCACATAACTCATAATGAAACGGACTTACCGAATCCGTATCCATACCTCAATGGGTATCGAGATAATCAATCACACCGTTTCACTTACACAATCAGTCATCACATTATTAAGTTAAGGCGATTGTGTTGGTTTACACCGACACAAATGAAGATGAACTCCTAAGGCGGTTAAAATCTTTTGATCACCTCGACAAACTTTAACCCTACAATCGGCCAATCAAGGGAATTAACACTATACCATTCGCCAAAACTAGGTAAATAACCCAAGGGGTTGCGTTAAACCCTACCTTTGCGAATGGTTCGGTTTCAACCAACCGAACCAATAATGCTTCTTACCAACCGATCACACCCTAGAAAAGAATAATGGTTAATCTCTTCATGACTTAACTTAAAGAAAACTAAATGAAATCGGATCCAAACACCCCTTCTTACCACCACTTACCGATTGCTTAACAGAGTAAGAAGCCTCTCCTTGCTTGATTACGAACTCCAAAGGCCCTATATGGAAATAGTTACCAAAACAAGTGATTAACTCCTTTATAACAGATATCGAAATCAGCCCTTAAACATACCCAAAAATCGGCAAGGTACCAGAGAAAGGAGAAAGGCCATTCGGCCAACACTTACCCACTACCAATCGATTGGAAACCAGCACCTAACACCACCTAATATTCGGCCAATACCAAGGAAGGTTCGGCTAACACCCTTGATCCCGAAAAGAAGAGTTTAAAAAGAAAAATAAGGAAGAAAGAGTGCACAAGAGGTAGGTGCTCTCGGTTTTGAATGAAAGAAGTGGAGAAAAGTATTTGGAGAATGAAGTTTCGGCTTACACCAAACGAACAAAAGGAAGGGAAGTGGGAGAGGAAAGAGCTTTCGGCTACTAAAGACCAAAATCTAGGGTATGCTTGTGGTAGCTTTCGATTTTGATGAAGAAGAAAATGGAGGATGTAGGCTTTTGGTGAAATGTGTTACGGTCAAAAAGGGAGAGAAGAAGGCTAGTTTCGGTTTACAAGCAACAAGAGAAGAAAGGGAATGAGAGAGGCATTCGGCTTCTACAAAAACAAAAAGAAAAAGATGGAAGCAACAAGCAAATTCGGCAACACCAATGCTTTGGGTTTTCGGCTCCAAGAAAAGAGAATACGAGCAGAAAAGGTGAGTCAAAGGAGCTAGTTTCGGCTCAAGTTGAAAAGAAACAAAATGCTGGTTTCGGTTTCAAAAAAAATGCAACAACAAAATGGGTGAAATTCGGCTTAGGCTATTTGCAAGTGAAGAGAGTTTTCTTTACAAGCTTTTGACTAAACTAAAATCGCTTAACTAATAAGAATTTGTGACCGAAACACACATGCCAAAGGCAATTTCGCACCTCCAAACACCAACCGCCACACATCCCTTTCCCCAAACTCTCACCAATCCGCCAAATCTCCCTATTTACTCTCACACCACCAATTCAAATACCATGACCAAGTCTCCCTCCTACAATTGCTCTCCATCCACCGCTTGAATGAGTTGACAAGGTCCAAGCTAGAGTTCAAATTGCCCCACTCTTCCCTCCATGCCATCAAAATGGATGCAAAAGGGGTGGGATTCTCGCGACTTGAACTCAAGACCTCCCCCTTGCAATTGACGCCACACACATGCTCCAAGTGGCGCATGCTTTGCCACTTTGCTAGCTCATCACTTGTGTTACAAATTCACCTAATTTAATTATAAACCCCATCTCCTCCAGCTCCTATCCCCTAAAGCCCAAAACAAAAACTTTTCCACCTACTCGGGCACACTCCTAGCCTACATCTAAGCCCCGAAACCACACAGACAAAGAACATAGCAAGCCATAAACATGCAACAATTGCCAAAATAAAATAACCCTTAACCCGGATATTACAGCTTCTACCCCTTAAAATAATTTCGACCTCGAAATTACAGTCGTCAAGAGTCGGGTATTATCGTCTCATCATATCCTCGGGTTCCCACGCCACTTCTTCCACGCCATGATTCCGCCTAAAGAACCTTAACCGAGGCACAAACTTCCTGCTGCAGAACCTTCACATCCCGATCTAAAATCAGACAGCTCTTCCTCCATGGACATATCTGGATTTACCTCGATCTCTTCATCGTTACCACATGTGATGGATCGAACGATATCGCCAAGCATCAAACGTGGAACACATCGTGAATCTGACTTAGCTCAACTGGTAACTCGAGCTGATATGCTACTGGTCCCACTCGTCTCAGCACCTTATATGGCCCAATAAACCTCAGACTTAGCTTGCCTTTCCTCCCGAACCTTAATACTTTCTTCCACGGTGAGACCTTCAGGAAAACCCGATCTCCCACAGCAAACTCAATATCTCTCCGCTTAAGATCGGCATAGGACTTCTGCCGATCCGAAGCTTCCTTCAATCGAGCCTGAATCAACTTAACCTTGCCTTCGTCTCAAAGAATTAACTCTGGTCCCAATAACTGACGTTCACTTAACTCCGTCCAACAAGTAGGTGAACGACACTTCCTACCGTACAACGCCTCATAAGGTGCCATCTTGATGCTCGCTTGGTAGTCAGTTATTGCAGCGTAATTCACTAACGGTAGATACTCCTCCCGATTACCCTCAAGTCCAAAACACACCTCGTAGCATATATTCCAAGATCTCAGATAACCTTTTCGACCGCCCGTCATCAGAGATGAAATGTCAGGTCTTTGAAATCTAACAGTGTACCCAGAGCTCGATGCAACGCCTTCCGAACCTTGACGTGAATTGGGTCCCTATCCGAGATGATCGACATCGGCACCCGTGCGATCTCACAATCTCGACACATACTGACTTTCGCCAACCTCTCAAGTGAGTAATCCACCCTTACGGAATAAAGTGAGTTGATTTAGTCACCGATCCACAATTACCAGATCAATCCTTCTTGCTCGGTGTGAGCGGTAATCCACTTGACGAAATCCATAGTTATTCTTTCCCACTTCCATCGTGGAATCTTCTTTGGTCAAGCAACCAGACGGCAACTAATGCTCGGCCTTGACTCACCGACAAGTCGACACTTACCCACAAACTTCGGCCACCTCCTTTTTCGCATCTTACCACCGAATCGTTCTCTCGAGATCCCTATACATTTTGCTACCTCCGGGATGCATAAGCGTAGGGCTGCTATGTGCATCTCAAGAATCTTTTGCCTTAACTCGTAATCTCTCAAGCATACAAGCCTTCCTCGAAAACAAAGACCCCATCTTTGGACAAGTCAGAACCCTTCAAACCATCATTCTCGCACTTGTGTCCTCTCGCGACTCGTAACCTCATCCAACAACTGCTTTCTCTCGATCCGCTTCAACCCAAGTAGGCTTAACTCGCAGCCGCTGTAATACTCACAATCGTCATACAAACTCAAGTGGGCAAACAACGCCTCAAATCCAAAAACCTTACGGCTTAACGCGTCCGCCACGACATTAGCCTTGCGGATGATACTCAATTGAGCAATCGTAGTCTTTCGCCACTCAATCCATCCAGACCATCTCGTATTCAAGCCTTTCGAGTCGGAAGGTACTTGAACTCTTATGGTCCGATAGACTATCGATCTTTCTCCGCATAAGTAATGCCTCCAAATCTTTAAGGCAAATACTACAATTGCTAACTCCAGATCGTATGAGGATAATTGACCTCATGTGGCCTCACCGCCGAGATGCGTAAGCCACAACCTTCCTTCTTGCATCAAAGACACAACCCAAACCCGTGTGTGATGCATCGCAAGACATGTAAATTCCTTACCGACCAAAGTTGAATCGAATCTGCTTCAATGAATCTTCTTCAACTTATCGAAGCTCTCCTGCTACTTCTCAGTCCAAATAAACGGAACCCCTTTTCTCAATAATTTGGTCATTGGTGCTGCAATTAATGAGAAACCTTCTACAAATCTTCGGTAGTATCCCGCCAAGCCCAGAAAACTCGAATCTTAGCTACTGATTTAGGCGGCTTCCACTCCAAAACCGCTTCTATCTTACGGGGGTCCACTCTAATCCCTCAAATTATTAACTACATGACCCAAGAATGTCACTTCCTCACCTAACTCAGATTTATGAACTTCGTGACAGAAATTGTTTCTCCCTTAGAATCAGAATACCACCAGAATACGCATCATGTTCCTCCTCGGCCCTTGAATATACCAAGATGTCGCCGATAAAACCACTACGAATCGATCTAGATATCGTTGGAACACCCTATTCATCGATCCATGAAAGTCACGCCGGTCGTTAGTCAACCCGAACAGATAACCAAGAACTCAAAATGCCCATATCGAGTAATGTAAATGCCGTCTTACGATATCCGCCTCCTTTACCCTTAATCGGTGATACCTGACCTTAAGTCAATCTTCGAGAAAACCGATGCACCTTCACCGATCAAACAAGTCATCTATCCGGTAGTGGATACTTGTTTTTGATCGTCACTTTATTCAGCATGTAGTCTATACACATCCGATAGTACCGCTTTTCTTCTTTACAAAGAGTACTGGCGCTCCCCATGGCGTAAATACTTGGCCCGATAAAGCCTCGGTCCAACAATTCTCAGATCTCGAGCCTTAAGCTCCACTAACTCCTTAGGTGCCATCTCAGACGGAGTAATGGATACTTGGCGCGATTCGGGTAATAGATCTATCCCGAACTCTACCTCCCGATCCGTGGCAAACCCTAAGCTCCTCAGAAACACATCCACAAATTCCCTAATCGTCTCAACTGCTCCTCCACAGCAGACTCTTTAGCCTCCAAGGCATACACATGAACCACATACGCTTCACGTTCTTTTCGACCATCTTCTGGCTTTGAGCAGATACCACATTGGATGATAGTTCCTCCTATTACCGATCGAACTACCTCATCACCCTCACCGTTGTAACCATGCGCTTAGTCACAAGAATCCAACTTCGCTTGGTACTTAACCACCAATCCATCCCCAAAATTAGATCGAACTCCCCAAACGGCGGCTCCATCGATCACCTCGAAAGATACCCCTGGAGTTCTAGAGGTGCGCCTCTATACGCTTTATCTACCACTACAGAGTGACCTAGAGGGCTTATTACTCATCCGCCTAGAAGATATTTGAGTCTAAATCCATGGTCTTCACTATGCTACTTGCAACATACGAGTGTGTTGAACCCACATCAATTAAAGCAAGAATGGAGAACCAAAGATTAAAACGCACGGTAATGACGTCCGGCAAGGCCTCCTCTCTCTCACCGCAAAGATACACCAACCCCTACCGTCGGCCTCAGAACTATCGCACTCTCCCGGTGCCCCACGGCCCCACCGTAACTATTACCCCTCGCCATTACTTCGCCCCTCTGCGGTGGTCCATTATTTCAGACCGACACGGCCCCGATTCTCGATCAATCCTAGCTAACTTGCACTGACAAATCCCTCACACGGTGGTCCAATGAGCCACACTCAAAACAACCTCTACCATCACCCAAAGATCCTCCCAAAGGAGCCTTTCCACAACGGTTACATCACAGGGCGGTCCCCGCTTAGCAAAGAACAAACCTACCCGACCGATTCGCCCACTCGGTCTAGCCTCTTCTCATTGATTACCCTATGACCTAGAAGACCTAAAACTCCTTTCGTGGCGGTTTCTATCCATACCCCTCACAGACTCTTTAATGCCCTCGGCAACCTTCGCTTTTCAACTAGAACCGCAAACTCACGCTCCTCGGGCGCAATCAACAATCTTAACTCGCCTCGCAGCCATCCTCGAACGAACGCACCTCTCATATTCGGAGCCACCATACCTCGCATACCGACTCAAATTTCGTAAACTCGCCAGACTCGGCTACGCATTTGCTTCTCGACTAACCTCGTAAATGCTTTCCTCTGCTTCATTTATGTAGTTAGCTCGACGCATTTTTCCGATAAGCAATCCAAAATAGTCCCATGTCGATCTTCACCAGAAGGCCGTTCTCGAACAAAGGAGCCACCACCGGTATGACTCATCTCGAGAAGTGATACGATCCCTTTAATTTCTCTTCAAGTTAGGGTCCAGATCGTCCATGATCCGCTCGTCGCTTCCACCAATACTCAAGAAGGCTGGAGCAACACCAAACACCCCGAAAGAATTCAAACCCCATTTGTTCAAGTCGCCAGCACGATTTCCTAGCTCCTACGCCTCCACCGCTCCAACTACCGTTCTAAAACCCGCAAAGATCGCTCGTGACACTACATCATCACCGTGCGCTCCTCGAACTCACCACTTCCGGTGGTGGCGAACCCAGATCTCACTCTCTCGAACCCCCGCCTAACCTACGGGCTCAAAGCATCATCCTATGCGACCTCGCCCACGACCACGCCCACCTCGGGTACTCATGACTAAATCTCATTCGATTAAAGAATTTTATGTATCACTATTATTCCACCGTGTTTAAAGCAAAGTCTTATGAATTTTAAAGAAGCTTTGTTTTCATGAGTCCACAGAGTCCTATCGATTCGGTCTCAAAGTAGTCTTACTAGCCTCCAATCATATCAATTAATATCACAACCAATAGTACAGGTACTTACTCAGGCGGGGTGCGTGGGAGACTCGGTCGTGCCCTTCAAACCATACTTTTAAAGCAGATTACTTGAAAACTATAGTTTTAAAACATTTTGGGCCTCGGGCCCACAGCCGAGCTTTTGAACTTGGCTCTGATACCACAAATGTAACACCCCAAACCCGGTCAATACTCTACTAATCGAATTTGGTATGCTACAGGAAAAGGTTTTGGGTGGTTTAGGTTGAAGTCTAGAAGTTTGGTGAAAACACTTAGCGAAATTTTGTATTTGAGGAAAACTCGATTAGGTTTTGATTAAAAATCTGATGATGTATTTGAAAACCCAGAAAGTTTTGAAAAGTAATTCGAGGTGTAGGTAAAACTAGTTTTTTTTTTTCGTTTTGAAGCTTAAGTTATTTCTTCATTACTAAAACATTTTTGACTTAGTAGAAAATCATATTTAAGTTAGGAAAACCATTTGAGTTCACTTTATCCCAAGTTATAGTATGATAGCCGATGGTATAGTTTAAAACATCGTTTTTGAAATTTTGAAAATGTTGTCTTTCCAAGTTTTAGCACATTTCACTTAATTAGTTTGTTAAAGCATATTGAAAATCTACTTAAACATAACATATCAAAACATAATTTAAGAGGCCATTTACAAACCCAAATATAACAAAATAGAAATAAATCATCTAGTGTACCAAATTTTATAAAAGAAGTCCGAGCAAATCTTTATTTCAAGATGGCATGAGCACCTCGAGTCCATCCCACCCATGTCCGCGTCTAAGTGTCACCGAAAAGTCAAAGGAGAGAGTGAGTCGCAAGACTCAAGCATAAATCCTCTCCCAGATAACATGCCAACACATATATCATAATGAGAATAATGCAAATCATGCACCTGCTCCTAACCAACCATATCGCTTTTCTACCCCGTGTGGTACCAAACCACCGGTGGTGCTAAACCACCGTGACCCAAAGTCACGATATCCATACTTGTGGTACCAAACCACCGTGACCAAGTCACAATAATCCAATGATGGGGCCAACCCATCGTGTGATACCCAATCACTAGCGACGATCCCAGATCTCATAAGTGGGGCCAACCCACGGTGGTGCCAAACCACGTGGACGAGTCGCAATGAGGTGCTAAACCTCCGTGTCCCAAAGACACAATGTGATACTAAATCACCGTGACCGTAGTCACAAATCGATGATGGGGCCAACCCATCGTGTGATACCAAATCACCGGCGCCAATCTCAGATAATCAATCGTGGGGCCAACCCATCGTGGTACTAAGCCATCGACGAGACGCCGAGGTGCCAAACCTCCGTGACCCAAAGTCACAAAATACGTGGTACCAAACCACCGGAGGTGCTAAACCTCCGTGTCCTAAGGACACAAAGGTCCCAAAGACACGGATATCAAATTTTCCTCCTCTCATATCACCTAATCACTTATCATACTAGATGCAAAATCGCAATCATGCTATCATGCTCACATGCTTAATATGGCATCTCAAAGTATCAAGAATCATGATATCATCATCATCACATAACTCATAATGAAACGGACTTACCCGAATCCGTATCCATACCTCAATGGGTATCGAGATAATCAATCACACCGCTTCACTTACACAATCAGTCATCACATTATTAAGTTAAGACAAAGGTGTTGGTTTACACACCGATACAATGAAGATGAACTCCTAAGAACGGTTAAAATCTTTTGATCACCTCGACAAACTTTAACCCTACAATCGGCCAATCAAGGAATTAACACTATACCATTCGCCAAAACTAGGTAAATAACCCAAGGGTTGCATTAAACCCTACTTTTGCGAATGGTTCGGTTTCCAACCAACCCAACCAATAATGCTTCTTACCAACCGATCACACCCTAGAAAAGAATAATGGTTAATCTCTCTTCATGACTTAACTTAAAGAAAACTAAACGAAATCGGATCCAAACACCCCTTCTTACCACCACTTACCGATTGCTTAACAGAGTAAGAAGCCTCTCCTTGCTTGATTACAAACTCCAAAGGCCCTATATGGAAATAGTTACCAAAACAAGTGATTAACTCCTTTATAACAGATATCGAAATCAGCCCTTAAACATACCCAAAAATCGGTAAGGTACCAGAGAAAGGAGAAAGGCCATTCGGCCAACACTTACCCACTACCAATCGATTGGAAACCAGCACCTAACACCACCTAATATTCGGCCAATACCAAGGAAGGTTCGGCTAACACCCTTGATCTCGAAAAGAAGAGTTTAAAAAGAAAAACAAGGAAGAAAGAGTGCACAAGAGGTAGGTGCTCTCGGTTTTGAATGAAAGAAGTGGAGAAAAGTATTTGGAGAATGAAGTTTCGGCTTACACCAAACGAACAAAAGGAAGGGAAGTGGGAGAGGAAAGAGCTTTCGGCTACTAAAGACCAAAATCGGCAGGGGTATGCTTGTGGTAGCTTCGGTTTTGATGAAGAAGAAAATAGAGGATGTAGGCTTTTGGTGAAATGTGTTACTACCAAAAGGGAGAGAAGAAGGCTAGTTTGGTTTACAAGCAACAAGAGAAGAAAGGAATGAGAGAGGCATTCGCTTCTACAAAACAAAAAGAAAAGATGGAAGCAACAAGCAAATTCTAAGAACACCAATGCTTTGGGTTTTCGGCTCCAAGAAAAGAGAATACGAAAGGTAAAAGGTGAGTCAAAGGAGCTAGTTTCTACCAAGTTGAAAAGAAACAAAATGCTGGTTTTGGTTTCAAAAAAAAAAAAATGCAACAACAAAATGGGTGAAATTGGCTTAGGCTATTTGCAAGTGAAGAGAGTTTTCTTTGCAAGCTTTTGACTAAACTAAAATCGGCTTAACCAATAAGAATTTGTGACCGAAACACATATGCCAAAGGCAATTTGGCACCCTCCAAACACCAACCTACCACACATCCCCTTTCCCCAAACTCTCACCAATCCTGGCTAAATCTCCCCATTTACTCTCACACCACCAATTCAAATACCATGACCAAGTCTCCTCCTACAATTGCTCTCCATCCACTGCTTGAATGAGTTGACAAGGTCCAAGCTAGAGTTCAAATTGCCCACAACTCTTCCCTCCATGTCAAAATGGATGCAAAGGGTGGGATTCTCGACTTGAACTCAAGACCTCCCCTTGCAATTGACGCCACACATGCTCCAAGTGGCGATGCTTTGCCACTTTGCTAGCTCATCACTTGTGTTACAAATTCACCTAATTTAATTATAAACCCCATCTCCTCCAGCTCCTATCCCCTAAAGCCCAAAACAAAAACTTTTCCACCTACTCGTGCACACTCCTAGCCTACATCTAAGCCTCAAACCACACAGACAACAACATAGCAAGCCATAAACATGCAACAATTGCAAAAATAAAATAACCCTTAACCCGGATATTACAACGGTTCTTCTCTCGAGTTCATCGGCAATCTTTGATCATGTGATCCTTCGAACCGCACTTAAAACATCCGCCGGTCTTTTTCCAGCATTCTCCCGAGTGCATTTTCCCACACTGAGAACATGTACGATTTTGTACACCCATAGCAGTCTGTTGACCTCGCGGTCCATCATTCCTTGTTTTCTTACGAAAATTTTCTACGACCCTCAAGACCCAAAGCTTCTCTTATTCTTGCTCGACCTCTGTCCTGGTTACGCTCTCTCAAATTGTTTAGCCTCTTGACCAATTCTTGCCCTTTCCACTAAGATTGCAAAATCTCTTTCACGGTGTGAAGCAATCATCACTCTTAGCTCATCTCTAAGTCCATCTTCAAATCGATACACTGCTCATATTCCGTAGCCACTATCCTCCGCATAACGGCTAAGTCGCAAAATTTCGCTTCATATTCATTTATCGACTTGTTTCCTTGTACTAAATTCAAATGTCTTCCTCTCGAGAGTCGATGTAGCTAGTCTCACATGTTTTCCTTCAATTTCACTTTAAAATATCCCTAATCCGCATTTATCGATTGTGGGTACTTTCCTTGATAGTGAGCCACCACCGGTAGGTTTCATCACGAAGAAGTGAAATAGCACCTTTCAATTTCTCTTCATCAAGGTACTATATCGCCCATGATCCTCTCGACCGCTTCCAACCAATATTCGGCTACATTAGAGCTACTCTAGATACTCCTCCGAAAACCTCACCATTCGATTTTAGTCTCTCACCACCGACTTTCGAGACCCATTTCAGAGCTAGCTTCGCTACTCGCTCCAAAACTCGCAAAGACAACTTGTGATATGCGTCACCACCTTCATTTTGTTCTTGAAAATCATTCCAACAATTGGTGGTGGAGCTTCATTCTCGGAACCTTGACCGGATCGAATCGGTTCTCAAGCATCATCCTTCCTCTTCTATGTCCACGATGACCTCGCCCCTAGAGCTCATGTCTACTACGATCTTATCTGCTTTTTTTACGATAAGTCTTATGTATTAGAATCTTTTCACTTTATTAAAAGAAAGTTTTATGAAATGATATTTAGTAGTTTTTCCGTAGTAGTACACATACACCTAGGGTCCATGTCTCTAAAGTTTCCTTAGGCTTATCAAACATTCATATCATTTATCAAATGAAGGTACATACCGATGGATCTCGGGCCGAGAATTCGAAAGTGCCATGCTCTTATAAAACCATTTAACTTAAGAAAATTTTCAAAAAATCTTTTGGGCCAAAATTTTGAAAACGCTGTGGCTTCAAAACCCAAGGCCGAGAGTTTAAAGCTGGCTCGATATTGTTGAAACACCCCAAACCCGCCCAAAAGCCTAACCGGATTTGGTATGTTCCTCGAGTAAAACTTCAAATAAATTCCATTGTAAAGAAATTTTGTCTTTTAAAACATTATTTTTAGGAGGAATTGATAAAATCAAAAGGAAATCAAACTTAAGAAAATTTCCTTGAAAACATTTATATATTAGAGACAAAAACCTTTTTAAATAATTATTGAAAATCAATTTAGTTATTTAATAGATATTTGTTCATGTCAAAATAAAAGTAAATTCAAACACTAAATGAAAGATAGTTTATAGTGGCCTTATTACATAAAATTGGCAAATCCATAATAAAGTCTAAGTAATAAAATTTAACTTAAAGAGTTTAAGTTGGAAAATCTCCACAATACTTGATATTTGTTAATCGCCACCTCAAATCCTTGTCGCCTGATCCATTGCACTACGAGTTATCTAAAAGTTATCCCATAAAAATGGGTGAGTCATAAACTCAATGTATAACACATACACTAAAAAGTCCATTTTATCATATGCTTTAAAGCCCATAATTTTCCCATATGGCCATAGGCCCATTTAATCAAATATTTAGCCCAAAGGCCCATTTAGCTCATATTTAGCCCAAAGGCCCATTTAGCTCATATTTAGCCCAAAGGCCCATTTAATGACAGATCAAGTAATAGTCATACAATATTACATAGTTATGTATATGAAATGAAATGCAAGCCCGGCCCAACCTAATTATCCATCCGCTACACACCCCCATACCAACCAACACACCGTGGGATTACTAAATCGACCCTCCATCCGCTACACACCATCGAAGGCGCTTGTCGTACCAACATGCACATCGCTCTTATTGTGGCAAAGCCACCAAAACAGATGTGACCAAGTCACTTGATCAAGTCCAATTTCAAATACGTGACCAAGTCACCAGATTCACATACGTGACCAAGTCACCGAGTCAAATATGTGACCGAAGTCACCAGAGCTAAATATGTGACCAAGTCACCAGAGCCAAATATGTGACCAAGTCACCAATTTCACATATGTGACCAAGTCACTGAATTGTGGTAAAACCACCGTAATACTTCCTCCTTTATTAAACATACCCATATGCCCATGCACGTACATATCAAATAATATTTTCATGCTATTTACCCACAAATCACAATATAGTCATGCTTATTCATATTGATGCATATAGCAAAAATAAACGAAATATTGGGTAACATATTCGAATTTTGTATACCAATGCTTGGTATCAACAAACAAAACATCTTGTCTCATAATCACTTTTTAACAATATAAATCTATGGAAATTTTTAATGTATGGTTACACACCTAGTAACAAAGTGAGAACAATACCCTCTTGCTCGTCCACACCTAATTGATTAATACACTTGCTAGTATAAACTATTGTTAACAAAACTATACTTATAAATGATGGATCTAAATCCTTACCCTCGGATTCATGAATGACAATTATTTGTGGTTTTTCTCCACTAGATGGATCAAAACCCGCCGATACTCCACCAACGTAAAGTGGTTCGGTTGTACGCACCACTTTGAATAACCGATCCTCGTTAGCAGAGGGTCCACAACCCGGTGGAAAATCTCTAACCCCCGATACTGCTCTTCGTTTGTAGTTCGATGGTAAAGGAATACCTCCTTTCTTCCAAACACTTCGACAAATTTCTTTCTTACCTATCTTGTTGATCTTAGATCGCCCCTAAAATAACGTAGATTAGTGATCCATCTAAAGAAATTGATATTATCTAAAATAGTAATCTTACCTTGATGATTCGAATGGTCACTTAAAGGTTGTCTTCAACAAGGATCATTGAAAAATCTTTTCAAAAGATTCGGCCTAGGAGGAAAAATAAAAGATTATAATTCTAATTTTACTAAAGTGAAAGGAAATGAAAAAAAATAATTGATAGAATTCTTACTTGAGTCCTTCAAGATTCGGCTTTAACAAAAAGAGAAGAGAAATAGTGGTTTCGGTTTGAGGGAAAAGAAGAAAGGGAAAATAAAAGAGAAGGAAAGAAAGAAGGAAGAAAAGAGAAAGAAGAGAAGAAGATGATAATGGTGATTTCTCAAAAGAAAAGAGATGATTAGGAACTTTGCACATTCGCCAAGGAGGAGATTCATGATCCTATGTGGTTTCTAAGAATGAGAGGAAAAGAAGAGAGAAATAATGTGAAAAGAAAAGAAAAGAGAATATGATCAAAGAGAAGGAGATTAATTTTGAGACTTAGATGCATTCTGCTAAAGAAGAGAAATGAAGAATTTGGTTCTTTGAACTTTGTAGTTTCGATTTCAAAAAGAAAGAGGGTGAACGAAAATTGTATTTGGTTCAAATACAATTGAGGACTAAATCAAAAGTAAAAGTGTACCAAAGTGTCTAAGGTACATTCGCCAAAGTAGAAGTTTTGGAGAAAATTGGTCAAAAGAAAACTAAAGCAAAGAGAAGATTTTACCTAAACTCAATGTCAATTTCGCTAGGAGAGAACTTTTGGTGAAAATGAGAAAAGATGGACAAAAGGTTGTGTAAGACTTTTGGCTAACTCCCCTAATGGCAAAGCACAAATTCGCCAAATCAAGGCCAACATATCCCCTTTTTCCTCCTTGTTTCTTCCCCATCATATCCAAAATTTGCTACACAATTAAGCCTCTCCCTTTAGCCTTCATGCCGTCTAGGTTCATGGTCAAATGACCATGAACACATCCCCAAAACATAGCCAAATATCATGCCTTTGTCCCCCTCATCTTATCATGAACTTAAGATTCCATGCCTTAAGTTCTTTGCTTCCTTTTTCACATGGTCAACTAGCTAAAAATGAATGAAAGCTCATCCACTCTAGAACTTTCTTGGCCGACACTTATAAGGAAGAAAACAAAATTTAAAATCCTCCTCTAATGCTAGCTAGAGATTCGAACCTTACACCTCAAGCATCCATCCATGCATCTTAACCACTTTGCCAATTACTTAACTTATGCTTGAAATTCCTTGCCATTAATTCTTAAGGCCTAATTTACTTAGCTCTCTCTCTCTTAATAAAAATTAAAAGTTTTACTAAGCCTTCACTTAATTAATGAAGCTTAAAATAACTTCCAAAGTACACTTAATAATAATTAAGCATGCAACATCATTCAATTAAGTAAAATGCATAGCCCCTAATTATCAGGATGTTACACATTCATTCATTCATTCACAATATCTACCACATTCATTCCACTTGAACCACATAGGTTCTCAATCATTCTCAATCATGCTACACACTAGCTAGCATTAACAATGTGCAAGTATAAATACATCGTTTATGCATAAACTTACCTCGATACTCAAAAAGTATAGAGACATGCAATTTAGTCCACTACCTTGCTCTTGCCTTGGTTTCGATCCGGGCTTCATCTTTCTTGATCTATAATGATAAATCGACCTGTTCAATACACACATTGACTAAATGGACCCTTATCTCATACTTTCAGCAAAATCACCATTTTGCCCCTAAACTTTCTTATATTTACACTTTTGCCCCAAGGCTTGTAAAGTGATTTTCATTTAACTTTCTGACATTTCATGCTTAGCCAAATCCTTTACTCAACTAAAGCAATAATCAATTCACACTAAATCACTTATGTATGACCAATCTCAAAACTTTTACAAACTAGTCCCTACATGCATTTTTCATGGAATTCACTTAGCAAGTGATGTTTCTACTACATCAAGCTTTCATAATCTTCCATAAAACATCAAAATACATGCATGTCATACATGGGTACATTTTTGAACATCCAATCTAGCTCAACATATAGATAAAAAACTTACTCATGTTACGAGGACTTCAAAAATACGAAGAATATCAAAAACGGGGCTAGGATGCACTTACTAGCAAGCTTGAAAAATTGAAGAACCCTAACAATGGCTCCCTTCAAATTTCGGCAGCTTGGAGAAGAAGATGAATAAAATTTTGTCATCTTTTCCCCTTTTATAATCACTTATTTGACAAATAACCAAAATGCCCTTTTTGTCAAACTTTCAATTTTAACCCATCCATGCCCATTTTTTTCCAAAAATTAAAACTGGGAAAATTAGTATTTAAGGACCTCTAAATGATGTTCCAAAGCTATTTCATACAAATAGCTTCTAGAATCTCACATTTTGCAACTTTTTCAATTTAGTCCTATTGGACAGTTCAACCACAATTTAACAAAATTGCTTCAGGAAACTTTCACACTAACATGCCATCATAGCATAAAGCTCAAACCTCATACTTGTACCTTAGATTTGTGGTCTCGCACCGCTATTCCGACTAGGCCCTAAATCAGGATGTTACAACTCTCCCCATTTTAGAGATTTTCGCTCCCGAAAATCTTACCAGTAAAAAGGTTTGGATGTTGCTCTCTCATAGTTTCTTCTGGTTCCCACGTAGCCTCTTCCACACCGTGTTTTTACCATAACACTTTCACTAGGGCTATGTTCTTATTCCTCAACTGTTTCACTTCTTGAGCCAAGATCTTAATCGGGTCCTCTTCATAAGTCATATCTGGTCTTATCTCAATTTCTGTCAAAGGAATTACATGTGAAGGATCAGAGTGATATCATCGTAACATCGACACATGAAACACGTTATGAATCTTTTTGAATTATACCGGCAAAGCCAACCGGTACGCTACTGGCCCAACTCTATCTGTAATCTCATACGACCCTATGAATCTTAGACTCAATTTCTTTTCTTTTTAAATCCACGTATGACTTCTGTTGGTCTGAAGCAACTTTCAGACTATCTCGAATTACTTTCACTTTTTCTTTGGTCTCTTTTAATAGATCGACCCCATGAATTTGCTTCTCACTAAGCTCGGTCCAATACAATGGAGTCCGACACTTATGACCATACAAGGCTTCATACGATGCCATCCGTATACTAGACTGATAACTGTTGTTGTATGCAAACTCAACCAAATGTAGGTATCTCTCCCAACCACCTTCAAATTCCAACACACAGCATCGGAGCATATCTTCAAGAACTTGAATCACCCTCTCAGACTGACCGTCAGTTTGCAGATGGAACGCAGTACTGAAATTTAACCTCGTACCCAAGGCTTCCTATAACTTCTTCTAAAACCTCGAAGTAAACCTCAAATCTCTATCCAATATTATAAACACAGGCACACCATGTAATCTCATTATCTCTGTAACATACAACTCGGCTAACTTATCCAGTGAATAATCAGCACGTACCGTAATAAAGTGAGCTGCCTTTGTCAATCTATCCACAACAGCCCACACTACATCTTTCTTTTTCGAAGTCATAGGCAACCTTGTCACAAAATCCATGGTAATCTGATCCCACCTCCATTCAGGAACCATCATTGGATGAAGCAATCCTGAAGGCACTTGATGCTAAATTTCACCTGTTGACAATTCAGACACCTTTCCACAAACTCAAAGATGTCACTTTTCATGCTCGACCACCAATAAAACTTTCTCAAGTCGTTGTACGTTTTGCACTGCCCGGATGTACTGACAAATAACCACCATGTGCCTCATGCAAAACCTTTCGGATCAACTAGTCTTTTTTAGGTACACAAATTCTGTCATGGTACAATAAACAACCATTCGAACCCACTCAAAAATCAGAATCACTTTCTGATCCACACTTAGCTCTCTTAGCTTGCATCTCACTATCATTTCTCTGAGCCTCATATATTTGTTGAACAAATAGTGGCTTAGCTCTCAACTCTTCCAAAATAGCACCATAATCGACAATGCTAAACTCGTGCTCATAACTCTCAAAGCATACAAGGATTTCCTACTCAGGGCATCCCCAACGACATTCACTTTTTCGGGATGGTAATCAATGACTAACTCATAGTCCTTCAATAACTCAAGCCACCACTTTTGTCACAAATTCAAATTCTTTTGATCCATCAAATACCTCAAATTCTTATGATCCGTAAAGATTCAACACTTCTCACCATATAAGTAATGTCGCTAAAACTTTAATGCGAAAACAATCGCAGCCAACTTCGAATCATGAGTTAGATAATTCTTCTCGTGCGATTTTAGCTGCCTCGAGGTGTAAGCGACTACCTTACCCTCTTGCATCAACACACAACTGAGACCATTAAATGACGCGTCACTGTAAACTACGAACTCTTTCCCCGATTCTGGTTGAACCAAAACTGGTGCCTCAGTCAACAATGTTTTCAATCTCTCAAACCTCTGTTGACATGTCTCAGTCCAATCAAACTTGACATCCTTATGTAACAATTTCGTCATCGGGGTAGCAATCACAGAGAACCCCTTTACGAAATGTCTGTAATATGCTGCCAAACCCAAAAAGCTTCTAACTTTTGACACGTTCCTTGGCGATTTCCAATACATAATAGTCGATATCTTACTTGGGTCAACTCTAATACCATCACCAACACAATGTGTCCTAGGAATCCGACATCTCTGAGCCAAAACTCACTTTTCCTAAATTTAGCATACAACTGCTTATCTCTTAATGTCTGCAAAACAATTCACAAATGTTCTGCATGATCACTCTCATCTCGAGAATATATCAATATGTCGTCAATGAAGACAACCACAAACTTGTCCAAATATAGTTGGGAGACACGGTTCATCAAATCCATAAAAATTGTAGGTACATTTGTTAAACCAAACGGCATGACCAGAAACTCATAATGGGCATACCTTGTTCGAAACGCAGTTTTCAACACATCTTGCTCTTTCACTCTTAATTGGTAATAGCCAGACCTTAGGTCTATCTTGGAGAACACTATAGCTCTTTTTAATTGATCAAATAGATCATCTATCCTTGGTAAAGGATACCTATTCTTCACCGTCACCTTGTTGAGTTGTATATAGTCTATGCACAATCTCATCGACCCATCTTTCTTCTTCACAAACAATACCGAACCACCCCACGGTGAGTAGCTCGATCTTGTAAAACCCTTATCTGTACACTCTTGCAACTGAACCTTCAGTTCCTTCAATTTAATGGTGCCATCCTATACGGAGCAATTGAAATAAGTGCTGTTCCCGAAACTAACTTAATCCCAAACTCAACCTCTCTAACTGGAGGTAATCCGGGTAACTCTTTCGGGAATATATCCGAATACTCACATACCACCTACACTGTTTCAAACTTTACCTCAAACTCTTGAGTATTCCACACCACAGTGAGATAGGACTCACACCCTTTTCTCAAACATTTCTCGGCCACTAGGGACGAAATCATCACTGGTAGACTATCCAATCCACCTGATTCAAGTTGAATAACATCTCTACTCTTACACTTCAATTCAATAAACTTACTACCATAGTTCACTAAGACTCTACGGGTAGCCAACCAATCCATGCCAAGATTTAAGTTAAACTCATCAAACGGTAACAACATAAGGTCTGCCAGAAAATAATGACTCTTAACCACATGCTTACCTAACGAGTTTGTCACCTTAACCACAATATCCGTAGACTCAACGGCCATACTCAAACTAGATGCTAGTCTCATGCAAATATAAGAATGAGTAGACCCTGGGTCAATTAAAGCAATAACAAAGGTTTCATAAAGAGAAAAAGTACCTGTTATCACATTTGGGGAAGATACCTCTTCGCGAGCATGAATGGCATACGTCCTCGCAGGTGCCCAACCCTCCGGTCTCACAGTGGAGTCTCTGGACTCACCTTTACCACTAATCCCACTTCTCGGGTTCCTTGGTGGTCTACCCCTTGCAGACATATTGCTGGGTCTTAACTCTTGCTTCTCTTCCTTGTCATCACTCTCGGGGCAATTTCGAATAAAATGGTCAATGGAACCACACTTATAACAATTTCGGTTGTTTCCCTAACACTCTCCGGTGTGATATCTACCACAACTTGGACACCCATGTTTGTTCTTCAGATTTCCCACACTTTCCATCGAGGTGGCTTGGACTCTCGAACCCAAACGAGTGTTGCTCAGGTCTCAATGTGAATTTTCAATTGGTGCTGTAGTCTGAGGATTCACCTCATTGGATCTTTTTGACTGGGCTTGATATGATTTGCCCATTGGCCATTTCCTCACATCTCGAGCTTCACTCACAACCCTTCTCTTTTCCTTACTCAGTTCCTCGGCCTTACTTGCCCTTTCAACCAACACAATAAACTCTTTCAACTCCAAAATACCAACTAGGAGTTTGACATCCTCATTTAGTCTATCTTCGAACCTTTTTCACAAGATGGTCTCCGTTGACACACATTCTGAGCGTATTTGCTAAGCCTAACAAATTTGCATTCATATTCCGCTACTGTAATTCTTCCTTACTTTAACTCAAGGAATTCCTTCCTTTTTTGATCAGTAAATCGTTGACTTATATACTTCTTTCGAAACTCTTTCAGAAAGAAGTCCCACGTCACCCTCTCTTTCGGGACCACTGATGTCAATGTCTTCCACCAATGGTATCCCGAGTCCCTCAACAAGGATATGACACACTTCAAGCTCCCTTCTGGTGTACAAGAGAGTTCATCAAACACTCACATTGAGTTTTCTAGCCAGAAATCTGCCCTCTCAGGGTCATCATCTACCTTATCTTTAAACTCTTCAGCCCCGTGTTTACTAATCTTATCCACCGGGGGTTTCGATAGTATCACTACATCAATACCTTGAGGAGCCATTGGAACTGGCTGAGGTATAGGAGGAGGTGGATGAGGTTGAGCATTAGGGTTTGCTCAAACGTAATCTGAGTACCAATTGCTCATCATCTAGAGAAAGGCTTCCCGAGCCTCTTTTCCTTGACCCCTAGCCTCAGGTCCACTTTGAACAGGCACGGTTCCTTGCGTAGGAGCCGGTGCATTACTAGCTGCTTCATCAGCAATCGATTGATTGGGGTCCATGTATTATATAAAACAAAGTTTATAACCATCAGAAACCACTACACTATCGTTGTACACTTATGGCATGTATAGCTAGACACTTACACCCGTTACAGTAGTCCTAGAACTGACTAAATCATAGCTCTGATACCACTAAATGTAACACCTCTTACCCATATTTTATGCTAGAATCGGGCCCGAGGCATTACCGAATTAAAACCACCTTATCGCCACTTAGGCTCAACATGACCACTCTCTTAGTAACCACAACAACTTCATTCTCGACTTATGATACCTCACTCATACACACGAGGGCTCTCGAGACTATATCAAAAACTTTTAGATCTTAAAATTTTTTCCATCTAAACAGGGACCACACGACCATGGGAGATGAAACACACCCGTGGGGTCAGGTCGTGTAGTTACACACGCCCATGTCCACTTCGTGTGCCCAAAACTCAAGCATTCTGTTAATGTCACACGGCTAGGGCACACGCACGTGTGGCTAGTCCGTGGCCAACATTGACTATTTTACACGGCCTAGGCACACGCCCGTGTGGCTAGTCCATGGTCTATTCTGACTTAAAATGCTAACATGCAGGGGACACACGGCCAAGTCACACGCCCATGGGCTTACCGTGTGTTACTCATAGCCTAGACGCACGCCCGTGTGTCTATCCACATGGACAAGAACAAAGTTATATGCCAAGCTCTTTTCACCCCTCTAGCATACACAACATGCACTCATTCAATGCATTCAAAATCAACTTATATTGAACATAATCTTACATGGATAAATGCATTATTCATATAATAATGTAGCCATCAACTATGGCATTATACAAAATAGATTATCCATCTAAAGGCCAACACATCTTAGCCAATACAATAAAATACACTAACTTGTCCAGCCTCTATACTTGCCATATATAAAACTTAAGGCTACTATACCAGAGTGTGTTGATAGTGTGGGCGATCCTCCGATTAATCCGTATATCTTGATTCAACCCTTTTTCTCTATAAGATAAGGGGGAAAGAAAGGGAGTAAACTTTAAGCTTAGTAAGTTTACACACAAACTCTTAAGCATCCTAGTATAAGCTAAACAACAATTAGCATTATACTAACATATATAGTTCACATCCACAACTATGCATACTCTTTCTATCCCTTACCACATTTCCACCACATCAAGAGTCCAATACTCATGTTCATTGACATGCACCCCTGCACTCAATATCATATTTACTCAAAATACAACACATTGTGATTTCTCACTAATACATCCACACAACTAAATTACTCAGTTGTTTCACACTTAGCCTACCACAATCAAATAATAGGGTAGTATCGCACTTAGCCTACCAAAAAGGTAACTATAGTGGTTTTGCACATAGCCTACTAAACAATATACTTAACGATAGCATCACACACAGCCTAGCTCATTGTCGTTAAGTATTAGGGTTGTATCGCACTTAGCCCACCTTAAGGCATTATCGCTACACATTCACATATCTACTCACTCACTCACTCATTCATTCATTCATTCAAAATATCTACCACATTCATTCCACTTGAACCACATAGGTTCTCAATCATTCTCAATCATGCTACACATTAGCTAGCATCAACAATGTGTAAGTATAAATGCATCGTTTACGCATAAACTTACCTCGGTACTCAAAAAGTATGGAGATGTGCAATTTAGTCCACTACCTTGCTCTTACCTTAGTGTCAATTCGGGCTTCGTCTTTCTTGATCTATAATGATAAATCAACTCGTTCAATACATACATTGACTAAATTTACCCTTATCTCATACTTCTAGAAAAAGTACCATTTTGCCCCTAAACTTTCTCATATTTACACTTTTTCCCAAAGGCTCGTAAAGTGATTTTCATTCAACTTTCTAACATTTCATGCTTAGTCGAATCATTTACTCAACTAAAGCAATAATCAATTTACACTAAATCACTTATGTATGACCAATCTCAAAACTTTTACAAACTGGTCCCTACATGCATTTTTCATGGAATTCACCTAGCAAGAGATATTTCTACTACATCAAGCTTTCATAATATTCCATAAAACATCAAAAAACATGCATGTCATACATGGGTACATTTTTGGCAACAGACTGAATTTGACCCTAATCGGAATGGTGGTTTCGGGACCACGAATCTGAGTTTGAGAAATATTTAAATATTATATTATGTGTTTATTATATGTGAATTAATGTGTGTGAAAGTTTCATAGAAAAATTTGATTGTTTGTGTGCTTAATTAAATAAAAGGACTTAATCACGTAAAATGTAAAAGTTGCAAACTATAGTGAAATGTGCTAAATTGATTATGGCTTTTTAATATGGAGTATCAAAAGGGAAATTAACCCATTTTTATGTGTAGTGGGTGGCATATACCAAGAATAACCTTAGTATTATTTGTTTATACATTAAAGTAAAAAGGTTAATTTAGTAATCCAACAAATACATAATATATGTTAATTAAAACACAAAAAAATAAACATGTTTACTCCATCTTTCTCTTGGTCGAATATTGAAGAAAGAAAAGGGAGCTAAGTTCTTTGATTTTCGGTTACTTTCCAAGCCAAATTCAAGGTAAGTCTTTAGTCGGTTTTTGTTAATTTTTACGTTTTTAAGATCGTTGCTTTGAATATTAGCTGACCCATGGTAGAATTTTTAAATTTGAGTATGCTTGAGGTTTGAAATTTAACATGTTCATGTGGTTTTTGATGTTTGATGAGTTTAAATTAAAGATATGTTTAAGATTAGTATGGTTTGTATTGGAAATTTTAGTGAATTTGAGTATTTTGGGCTAAATTACAAAAATGAATCTTTGAGGGGGCTAAAATGAAAAATAAATGAAAGAAATGGACTAGAATAATCCCAATGAACATTCAACCCTTAAGTGTTATAGTGAAATTTTGTGTATTTTGTGTTTTGTGCAAATAGGACCAAATTGCAAAAATGTGATATAGTAGGGGTAAAATGGTAATTTAACTATTTGTGTTTTGGGACTAGATTGAAATGAAATGTACTTGAATGAGCTGAATTTTAATGTGTCTAGATCAAGAACAAAGAAAAACAAATTTGGATTGGGGAAAGGCGAAGGTTATCGAATAGTTGGTATACATTGTCCATCGACAGTCGAGGTAAGTCCTTAAGCAAATGTATGCCAAAGAATTATTTATGAACATAGCATATGATGAAATTGGGAAACTTAAAGCATAAAAATATATGTTGGCCGAATATGGGAGTATAAGTTGATAGTGAACTTATTTTGTTAAATGTGATGTGAATAAGTACGTTTGGTATAATATGTGAGAGTAATATGAAGTATATGAGATGTTAGTGATTTAGCACTAAGTAATGTGTATTGAAATGTTGAAAATGTTGATATTTTAGGCTTCGAGCCTAGCAAGCCTTATGCCGATGATCTATTTCAGGCTTAATGCCTACTAGGCCTTGTACCGGTGAATATATCGGGCTTAATGCCTAGTAGGCTAAATGTCGGTGTTTAAAATCACAGATTTTGAGTCTAGCAGGCCAAGTGCCGGTGAATGCGATTCAGATCAATGAATTGCTTGTTGTATGCTAGTGAGTTTTCAATTCCTGAACTTCTATATTGAAATAGTAAAGTTACAAAATGAATCAAGAAAGCTTGAGTTATGAAAGTGAAATTGTGGGTTCGGTTATAAGGTAAGTATTAATCATGCTTATATGCCATGCTTATATACTATATTGATAAGTAAATGAAATGTTGAAAGTAAGTAATATACAAATGATAGGTGAAACTTGTATATATGTTCTATACCATGAGGAAGTTGGTTGTAGGAAAGCATGAAAGAACTAAGGTATTGGCACAGGTATGAATATATGCAACAGTGTGGGATTATTATTTGATAATTGATGTACGGTGGCATGTAATGAAAATTTATGTATTACATGAGATGGGTTATTCGACTATAGTAAATTATGTGTAAATTCATGAATGTTTAATGTCAGAAATTAATTATTTAAATGTTTGTGTAACCGAATGTTATATTATGGATGCTTAAGACTTATTAAGCTAGTGAGCTTACTTTGTGTGTAGACTTTGTTTGTTTTATAGATATCGTTCAAGCTACGGGGTTAGAGGATCGTCAGAAGAATCATCCACACTATCCACCCTTTTTGGTACTTATATATTTGGTTTTTAAATAAAAAAGGCATGTATAGGTTAGACTAAATTGTTAAATTAATGAACTTTGGTTTTGTTTATAAGCATAACTTAGCCTTGCGAAAAAGGCTTATTCCTTTTGGTTAACTATTAGTTGTTGTGCTCTTTGGTATAATAGTTGGTTTTTATAGTTAAGTTGGATATATGTATCAATGATTGAATGCTTGATGTGTATGGTGCTTGGCAAATTTATTCTTAGCTTGTTATATGTTAATCTAGGTCGATGTATGATACCTAGAGAGTATGTTTGCGGTTAAAATGATTTCACGTGCTTTAAGTTCAATATGTTTACAAATGTATATTAAGTTCGGTCAAAGGTATTTTAGTCATACGAACATGGCTTTTATTTTGTGTTATGATGAGGATATATATGATTTTCTTTTAATGACTAGATGATGCATATGGTTATGTCATTGTGATGCAAAAGTAGTAAGGATTTGCTTACTTTATATTCGGCCATGGTCTAGACGTGTAATAAGTACAATTTGTCTTGCGAGTAATGACACCATAGGCTAATATTAATGTCTTATTAATATGAAATTAGTCAGGGGATATAAGGATGATATGTTTGTTATGTTCATGTTCTATATTCAAGTATGTTTAATGAGGCTTTAAACTCACTTCGGTAAAGATATGAAATAACACTTGTAATTGGTAAATATGGAATATTTGGTTTATATTTATATATAGGAAATTTGGTATGATTAAATTGGGTTTGAATTTATGGATGTAACCAAATAGGTAGTTATTTATTAGTTCAATATACTAATTTTGACTACTCTATTTGGTCATTCAATCGTGTGTACTTGTATTTGTTACTTATGTTCAAAATGTTTAAAATGATTATAGACTATATGATAATTTGGTAATGAAATAAAATGGTATATGTATGATGATTTGATTATAAGGCAAACGAATTTAGTATGTTAAAAGCTGTTCTTTATGATAAAAAATGTAATATATGATCATATAAGTATGCAATGTATGTACCGTATAAACATCTTAGATTCATTTATATGCATGCAAATGAATTCATATGAATTTTGAGGTGAGTGATTATTTGATTTAATCTGAATTTTGGTATGAGTTATTAGTTGGATATTGAGAAGTTAAATATGTGATTTTGGGATTTGATAAATGTATGAATTACTATAAAAGCCTGCGATGTTCTGAGTCTAGTTTGGTAATGCCTCATAACTCTAATCTAGCGACGGATACGGGTTAGGGGTGTTACATTTGATTGGTATCAGAGCTTACGGTTTGTCGATTCTAGGACTACTGTAGAGTGTAAGAGTCTAGCTATACATGCCTTTTTTGTATATACGATAGTGTGGTGACTTTTGACATTTCAAACTGTGTTTTATATAGTAAATGGATTTTGATCCTGACAGAGCCGTAACAGATGATGTAGAGAGTAGCGCCGATCACAAGACTTGTGGTCGGTGCAGTAGACTCTCGACTAGTTTCGGGTAGCCATGAGGGGGAGGCTAAACAAACCTTCTACCAGATGATGAATGAATAGTTTACCCAGTTTGTTCAGAATAACCCGACTGTACAACAACCTCCACCCCGAATAATCTAAGTCCGGTACCTTCAGCACCTCCGATGATAGATCCGATGAGATCTAGTAGGCCTCTTGTTGATAAAATTAGAAAATTGAGGCCGAAGAACTCAAAGCTAATGATGATGATGATGCAGAACGAGCTGAGATGTGGCTTGATAACACAATTAGGGTACTTGATGAGCTATCCTGTACTCCAGATGAATGCTTGAAGTGTGCTATATCTCTACTTTGGGGCACTGCGTATCACTGGTGGAATACTCTAGTATCAATGGTTTCGAAAGAAAAAGTGACTTGGGATTTCTTCCAGATCGAGTTCCGTAAGAAATATATCAGTCAGAGATTCATTGATTAGAAACGAAAAGAATTTCTAAAATTGAAATAGGGTCGTATGACTGTGACGGAATATGAGCGGAAGTTTGTCAGATTGAGCCGTTATGCCCGAGAGTGTATATCAACTAAAGCTATTATGTGTAAAAGATTTGAAGACGATCTGAATGAAGACATAAAGTTACTTGTTGGCATTCTTGAAATCAAAGAGTTCGTAGTACTTGTCGAACGAGCTTGCAAAGCTGAAGAGCTTGGGAAGGAGAAAAGAAAGGCTGAAATAGAAGCTAGAGACACTCGTAAAAGATCATCGAGTAAGACTTTCCATTCAGCGCTTAAGAAGTTCAAAGATGATTTTGGCCGACATAAAGCTACTTTAAACCTGTCTAGACCAGAACGATCTCCAGTGAGTTCCCGAGCCACTTCGATGGCTAGTGTTGGTAATGTTCAGCAGAGCTGAATTAAGTGCAATCATTGTGGAAAATGGTATTCTGGGAGTTGTTGATTCCGTGATTGATCCTGCTTTAGATGTAAATCGTCGGACCATTTTATTCGAGAGTGTTCGATGCAAGTCGAGCAAAATATGACCTAGAATATCAGACCGAGTAACGCGTCAGCATGAGGCAGACCACCCAGACATTCGGGAAATGTTAGTGGCAGCCAGAAAGGAACTAAAAACACTACAGTTAGATCAGAGGCTCGTGCACCAGCTAGAGCATATGCTATTCGTGCTAGAGAAGATGCTTCTTCCCTAGATGTTATCACCGGTACTTTCATTCTTTATGATACTATTGTGATTGCATTGATTGATCCTGGATCGACTCATTCGTATTTGTATGAAACTTTAGTATCCAGTAAGACTCTACCTGTTGAGTCTACTGAGTTTGTGATCCGTGTGTCTAACCCCTTGGGTCGATATGTACTTGTGGATAAAGTGTGTAAAGGTTGCCCGTTGATGATTCGGGATTCCTGCTTTCCAGCTGATTTAATGTTGTTTCTTTTTGACGAGTTTGACATAATTTTGGGAATGGACTGGTTAACTTTGCATGATGCTGTAGTAAATTGCAAAAGAAAGATTATTGATTTGAGATGTCAGAACAGTGAAATCATATGAGTTGAATCTAATGATCTGAACGGGTTGCCTACAGTAATATCCTCGATGTTAGCCCGAAAGTATGTGAGAAAAGGATGTGAAGCTTACTTAGCTTATGTGTTGTATAATCAAGTGTCCAAAAGCGATTGAATCCGTACCAGTTGTGTGTGAATATCCAGATGTGTTTCCCAAAAAATTATCGGGTTTACCGCTAGTACGAGAAATTGAGTTTGGCATTGAATTAGTATCGGGAATAGCTCCGTATCGGATGGCACCTACTGAGTTGAAAGAGTTGAAAGCACAGTTACAAGAGTTGACAGATAGGGGCTTTGCACGACCGAGCTTCTCTCCTTAGGGTGCACCAGTTCTATTCGTGAAAACGAAAGATGGGACTATGCGAATGTGTATTAACTATCGGCAGCTGAACAAGGTAACTATAAAGAATAAATACCCATTACCTCGGATTGACGATTTGTTTGACCAGTTAAAAGGGGCTTCAATGTTTTCGAAGATAGATTTGAGATCGGGTTATTATCAGTCGTGAGTCAGAGATTCCGATGTGCCAAAGACTGCATTCCAAACGAGGTATGGATATTTTGAGTTCTTAGTCATGCCTTTTGGACTTACTAATGCACCTACTGTCTTTATGGATTTGATGAATCGGGTTTTTACAGTATTTGGATCGATTTGTGGTAGTATTTATAGACGATATCCTGATCTACTCCAGAAGTGTAACTGAACATGCCGAGCATTTGAGATTGGTGCTACAAAATTTGCGAGATCAACAGTTGTATGCAAAGTTTAGTAAGTGTGAATTCTGGATGAAGGAAGTCAGCTTTTTGGGTCATGTCGTTTCAGCATCAGGTATTCGGGTTGATCCAAACAAAATATCGGCTATACTGGATTGGAACCCACCAAAGAATGTTTCCAAAATTCAAAGCTTTCTGGGACTTGCGGGATACTACAGACGATTCGTCAAAGGTTTTTCCATGATAGCCACACCTTTGACAAAGCTACTATAGAAAGATGTCAAGTTCGAGTGGTCAGAAAAGTGTCAGAAAAGTTTTGATTAGTTGAAAGCCCTTTTGACCGAAGCTCCAGTGTTAGCTCAGCCTAAATCAGGTAAAGAATTTATTGTTGTTAGTGATGCTTCTTTGAATGGTTTGGGTTGCGTTGTGATGCAGGAAGGCAAAGTCATAGCCTACACTTGAGACAATTGAAGCCTCATGAAAGAAATTATCTGACTCACGATCTAGAATTAGCAGCCATCATTTACTCATTGAAAATTTGGCATCATTACTTATTCAGTGAGAAATGTCATGTTTATTCGGATCACAAAAGTCTGAAGTATTTGATGACTCAGAAAGATTTGAACTTGAGACAGTGCAGATGGTTAGAGCTGTTGAAAGACTATGAATTAGTGATTGACTACCATCCGGGAAAAGCTAATGTTGTTGCAGATGCCTTAAGTCGAAAATCTTTGTTTGCTCTTCGTGCATTGAACGCACACATGGTTATGGCTAGTGATGGTTCGATCATAGCCGAGTTGAAATCAAGATCGATGTTTATTCAGCAAATTTGTGGTGCACAGAAAATTAAAAATGATATGATTGCTAGACGGGTTCAGTGTGAAAATGATGCAGAATCAGAGTTTCGAATTGACGCAAATGATTGTTTGAACTTCAAAGACCGAATATGTGTTTCGAGGAATATGGGTTTGATTCAGATAATTTTGAATGAGGCTCATAATAGTCGACTATCGGTACATCCGGGTAGCACGAAAATGTATAACGATTTGAAACAGTTCTATTGGTGGCCTAGCCTGAAACGGAATATATCAGAATTTGTTTCAAAGTGTTTAATTTCTCAGCAAGTAAAAGCTGAGCATCAAGTGCCTTCTGGGTTACTTCAGCCGATCATGATACCTGAATGGAAATGGGACAGAATTTCTATGGATTTTGTATCTGGTTTGCCTACAACACTGAGCAAGAAAGATGCAGTCTGGGTTATTGTGGATAGACTGACTAAATTAGCTCACTTTGTGCCAGTTCGTACAGACTATTCGCTCGATAAACTTGTTGAATTGTATGTGTCATAGATTGTGAGGTTACATGGTGTGCTGAGTTCCATTGTCTCAGACAGAGAGCCAAGATTCATATTGCGGTTTTGGAAGAAGTTGCAGGATGCTTTAAGTACTAAACTTCACTTTAGTACAGCCTTTCATCCGCAGACAGACGGTCAGTCTGAACGAACTATTCAGATACTGGAAGACATGTTGAGATGTTGCGTCCTTGAGTTTGAAGGTACATGGGAAAGATGCTTACCTTTGATTGAATTTGCTTATAATAACAGTTTTCAATCGAGTATCAAAATGGCACCTTACGAAGCTCTATATGGCCGCAAGTGTTGTACACCGTTGTATTGGACCAAGCTCAGTGAAAATAAGATACACGGGGTTGATTTGATTAAAGAGGCGGAATAGAAAGTGGCTATAATCAGTGATAGTTTGAAAGCTACCTCGGATCGTCAAAAGTCCTATGCTGATTTAAAACGCAAAGACATTGAGTTTCAGGTCGGAGACCGGGTATTCTTGAAAGTTTCTCCGTGGAAGAAAGTACTCCGATTTGGTCAGAAAGGCAAACTAAGTCCGAGATTCATCAGACCGTACGAGATCATCGAACTTATTGGGCCTGTTGCTTACAGATTGAAATTACTCTCTGAATTAGAAAAGATACACAACGTATTTCACGTTTCGATGCTTCGTAAATATAGATCGATCCGTCACATGTGATCGCCCGCCGAGATTGAACCGATCCGATATGACGATGAGGAAGAACCGATCCGTATTTTAGCTCGAGAAATGAAAGAGTTGAGAGACAAGAAAATTTCGTTAGTAAAAGTACTATGGAATCGGCACAGAGTTGAAGAGGCTACGTGGGAGCATGAGGATTCAATGAGGCAACAATATCTGACTTTGTTTAACGGTAAGATTTTTAGGACGAAAATCCATAAGGGGGAGTTGTAACAGACCGAATTTGACCCTAATCGAAACGGTGGTTTCGGGACCACGAATCTGAGTCTGAGAAATATTTAAACATAATATTATGTGTTTATTATATGTGAATTAATATGTGTGAAAGTTTCGTAGAAAAATTTGATTGTTTGTGTGCTTAATTAAATAAAAGGACTTAATCGCGTAAAATGTAAAAGTTGCAAACTATAGTGAAATGTGCTAAATTGATTATGGCTTTTAAATATGGAGTATCAAAAGGTAAATTAACCCATTTTTATGTGTAGTGGGTGGCATATACCAAGAATAACCTTAGTATTATTTGTTTATATATTAAAGAAAAAAGGTTAATTTAGTAATCCAACAAATACATAATATATGTTAATTAAAATAGAAAAAAATAAACATGTTTACTCCATCTTTCTCTTGGCCGAATATTGAAGAAAGAAAAGGGAGATAAGTTCTTTGATTTTCGGTTACTTTCCAAGCCAAATTCAAGGTAAGTCTTTAGTCGATTTTTGTTAATTTTTACGTTTTTGAGATCGTTGCTTTGAATATTAGCTGACCCATGGTAGAATTTTTAAATTTGAGTATGCTTGAGGTTCGGCCATTAACATGTTCATGTGGTTTTTGATGTTTGATGAGTTTAAATTAAAGATATGTTAAAGATTAGTATGGTTTGTATTGGAAATTTTAGTGAATTTGAGTATTTTAGGCTAAATTGCAAAAATAAATTTTTGAGGGGGCTAAAATGTAAAATAAATGAAAGAAATGGACTCTAATAGTCCTTATGAACATTCGGCCCTTAAGTTTTATAGTGAAATTTTGTGTATTTTGTGTTTTGTGCAAATAAGACCAAATTGCAAAAATGTGATATAGTAGGGGTAAAATGGTAATTTGACTGTTTGTGTGTTTTGGGACTAAATTGAAATGAAATGTACTTGAATGAGCTGAATTTTAATGTGTCTAGATCAAGAACAAAGAAAAATGGATTTGGATCGGGGAAAGGCGAAGGTTATCGAATAGTCTGTATACATTGTCCGTCGACAGTCGAGGTAAGTCCTTAACAAATGTATGCCAAAGAATTATTTATGAACATAGCATATGATTAAATTGGGAAATTTAAAGCATAAAAATATATGTTGGCCGAATATGGGAGTATAAGTTGATAGTGAACTTATTTTGTTAAATGTGAGGTGAATAAGTACGTTCGGTTTAATATGTGAGAGTAATATGAAGTATATGAGATGGTAGTGATTTAGCACTAAGTAATGTGTATTGAAATGTTGAAAATGTTGATATTTCGGGCTTCGAGCCTAGCAAGCCTTGTGCCGGTGATCTATTTCAGGCTTAATGCTTAACAGGCCTTGTGCCGGTGAATATATCGGGCTTAATGCCTAGCAGGCTAAATGCCGGTGTTTAAAATCACAGACTTTGAGTCTAGCAGGCCAAGTGTCGATGAAAGCGATTCGGATCAATGAATTGCTTATTGTATGCTGGTGAGTTTTCAATTCCCGAACTTCTATATTGAAATAGTAAAGTTACAAAATGAATCAAGAAAGCTTGAGTTATGAAAGTGAAATTGTGGGTTCGATTATAAGGTAGGTATTAATCATACTTATATGCCATGCTTATATACTATATTGATAAGTAAATGAAATGTTGAAAGTAAGTAATATACATATGATAGATGAAACTTGTATATATGTTCTATACCAAGAGGAAGTTGGTTGTAGGAAAGCATGAAAGAACTAAGGTATTGGCATAGGTATGAATATATGCAAAAGTGTGGGATTATTATTTGATAATTGATGTACGGTGGCATGTAATGAAAATTTATGTCTTACATGAGATGGGTTATTCGGATATAGTAAATTATGTGTAAATTCATGAATGTTTAATGTCAGAAATTAATTATTTAAATGTTTGTGTAACCGAATGTTATATTATGGATGCTTAAGACTTATTAAGCTAGTGAGCTTACTTTGTGTGTGGACTTTGTTTGTTTTATAGATATCGTTCAAGCTACGGGCTCAGAGGATCGTCAGAAGAATCATCCACACTATCAAACCTTTTTGGTACTTATATATTTGGCTTTTAAATCAAAAAGGCATGTATAGGTTAGACTAAATTGTTAAATTAATGAACTTTGGTTTTTTTTTTTATAAGCATAACTTAGCCTTGCGAAAAAGGCTTATGGTTGGTTTTTATAGTCAAGTTGGATATATGTATGAACGGTTGAATGCTTGATGTGTTTGGTTCTTGGCAAATTTATTCTTAGCTTGTTATATGTTAATCTAGGTCGATGTATGATACCTAGAGAGTATGTTTGCGGTTAAAATGATTTCACGTGCTTTAAGTTCAATATGTTTACAAATGGATATTAAGTTCGTTCAAAGGTATTTTAGTCATACGAACATGGCTTTTATTTTGTGTTATGATGAGGATATATATGATTTTCTTTTAATGACTAGATGATACATATGGTTATGTCATTGTGATGCAAAAGTAGTAAGGATTTGCTTACTTTATATTCGGCCATGGTCTAGGTGTGTAATAAGTACAATTTGGTCTTGTGAGTAATGACACCATAGGCTAATATTAATGTCTTATTAATATGAAATTAGTCAGGGGATATAAGGATGATATGTTTGTTATGTTCATGTTTTGTATTCAAGTATGTTTAATGAGGTTTTAAACTCACTTCAAGAAAGATATGAACTAACACTTGTAATTGGTAAATATGGAATATTTGGTTTATATTTATATATAGGAAATTTGGTATGATTAAATTGGGTTTGAAATTATGGATGTAACTAGAATAGGTAGTTATTTATTAGTTCAATATACTAATTTTGACTACTCTATTTGGTCATTCAATCGTGTGTACTTGTATTTGTTACTTATGTTCAAAATGTTTAAAATGATTATAGACTATATGATAATTTGGTAATGAAATAAAATGGTACATGTATGATGATTTGATTATAAGGCAAACGAATTTAGTATGTTAAAACTGTTTTTATGATAAAAATGTAATATATGATCATATAAGTATGTGATGTATGTACCAGATAAACATCTTAGATTCATTTATATGCATGCAAATGAATTCATATGAACTTTGAGGTGAGTGATTATTTGATTTAATCTGAATTTTGGTATGAGTTATTAGTTGGATATTGAGAAGTTAAATATGCGATTTTGGGATTTGATAAATGTATGAATTGCTACAAAAGCCTTCGATGTTCTGAGTCTAGTTCGGTAATGCCTCATAACTCTAATCCGGCGACGGATACAAGTTAAGGGTGTTACAATTTTGAACATCCATCCTAGCTCAACATATAGATAAAATAGCTTACTCATGTTACTAGGACTTCAAAATACGAATAATATCAAAAACGAGCCTAGGATGCACTTACTAGGAAGCTTGAAAAATTGAAGAACCCTAACAATGGCTCCCTTCAAATTTCGACAGCTTGGAGAAGAAGATGAATACAATTTTTTTCATCTTTTCCCCTTTTTTAATCACTTATTTGACAAATGACCAAAATGCCCTTTTTGTCAGACTTTCATTTTTAACCCATCCATGCCCATTTTTGTCCAAAAATTAGAAATTGGGAAAATTACTATTTAAGGACCTCTAATTGATATTCCAAAGCTATTTCATACAAATAGCTTCTAGAATCTCACATTTTATAACTTTTGCAATTTAGTCCTATTGGACAATTCAACCACAATTTAAAAAAATTGCTTCATGAAACTTTCACACTAACATACCAACATATCATAAACCTTAAAACTCATACTTGTACCTCAGATTTGTGGTCTCGCACCACTATTCCGACTAGGCCCTAAACCAAGATGTTACACGGTTACTCAGTCCAACATACTCCTAATTTATTATATTTTTCTTAAGAACATATCGAACCTTTTGATGCAAAAAAAGATGACAGCCAAGCATCCCACCTTTGTTACTCAGCCCAACACATTCCTAAAATTTTTTTTAATTTCGGTTAGCGGAGTTTTACCTAAGACATGACACAACCTTTTGACTCGAAGTAGGATGATAACCTAAGCACCCTACCCCGGTTACTTAGTCACCATGTTTTTAAGATGTACTCATAACCACGAGACATAAAAAATTATTATAATGAAACATAATTTTAATTAGGAAGACTAAGAAAAACAATCAAGTGTCAAAAATAAGTTTTAACAACCACCTAATAATCATGAACATAATTTTAGCATGCAATTGTGTTAAGTGTTCTCTTTCCATTTAGACTTAATCAATTTCACTATATGCAAGATAGGGTTAACTCTATTAATCATAATTATTTTAGCCCAATAAAAATAAAACAGTGGAGATGGAATCCACCTTCGCATAATATAACTAACTCAGTAGACAAGAATCATGCTAGTAGGTCAAACAATGGGCAAGTGCTGGTAAAAATCTTGTGCATGAAAAGAGGTAGAATATTATGAAAAAAAATAGGAAAAAGCGAGCACAAATGTGTGTGCTTGAAGAAATGAATTGTAACATCCTGATATTTAGGGGCTATGCATTTTACATAATTGAATGATGTTGCATGTTTAATCATTATTAAGTGCAATTTTGGAAGTTATTTGAGCTTCATTTATTAAGTGAAGGTTTTGCTAAACTTTTAATTTCTATTAATTAGAGAGAGAACTAAGCTATTAAGGCCTTAAGAATTGATGATGAGAAGTTCTAGTATAAGTTAAGTAATTGGCAAAGTGGTTAAGATGCATGGATGTGTGCTTAAGGTGCAAGGTTCGAATCTCCTAGCTAACATTAGGGAGATTTTTAATTTTTTTGTTTTCTTCCTTGTAAGTGTCGGCCAAGAATATTCTAGAGTGGATGAGCTTTCATCCATTTTTGGTTTGTTGACCATGAGAAAAAGGAAGTTAAAGAACAAAGGCATGAAATAGGGCTATGTTTTGGGGATGTGTTCATGGTCATTTGACCATGAACCTAGACGGCATGAAGGCTAAAGGAGAGGCCTAGTTGTGTAGTAAATTCTTTGGATATGATGGGAAGAAACAAGGAGGAAAAGGGGATATGTTGGCATTGATGTGGCTGAATTTATGCTTTGCCATTAGGGGGAAAAGTTAGCCAAAAGCCTAGGATGTCCATCTTTTCTCATTTTCTCCAAAAATTCTCTCCTAGCCGAATGTGCCATAGAGTTTAGGTAAAACTCTCTTTGTTTTAGCTTTCATCCTTTTGACCAAATTTTCTTCTTTTGGCCGAATGTACCATAGTCATTTTGGTACATTTTCACTTTGATTTAGCCTCAATTGCTTGAACCAAATACAACCTTCTTTCTCTCATTTAGTTTTATTTTGAAACCAAAACCACAAAGTTTAAGCACCATTATTCTTCTTCATTTTCTCTCTTGCCGAATGCATCTAAGTTCCATAGTCCATCTCTCTCTTTGATCCTATTCTTTTCTTTTCTTTTCATCTTATATTTTTCTTTCTCTTAACTTTCTCTCATTGTCAAATCACCATTATCATTTTCTTCTTATCTTTCTTTACTTCCTTCTCTTTTCATTCTCTTTCTTCTTTTCCTTCAAAACCAAACCATCATATTGAAACCACCATTTTATTCTTTTATTTTGTGAAGGCGAATCATCATTCTCTTTTCTTCTTTTCAAAGTCGAACCTCCAAGTGATCAAAGTAAGACTTTATCAATTATTTTCATCACTTCCTTTCACTTGAATAAGATTGGAAATCATAATCTTTTATTTCTCTTAGGTCAATCTCTTGAAAAGATTTTGAAAGGAACTTTGTTGAAGACAACCTTAAGTGACCATTCGAATCATCAAGGTAAGACTACTATTTTGGATAATATCAATTTCTTTAGATAGATTACTAATCTAAGTTATTTTTAGGAGCAATCTAAGATCATCAAGATAGGTAAGAAAAGAGCCGCTCAAGTGTTTGAAGAGAGGAGGTATTCCTTTACCATCGAACTACAAACGAAGAGCAAGATCGGGGTTAGAGACTTTCCACCGGTTGTGGACCCTCCGCAAACGAGGATCGATTATTCAAGTAGTGCGACAACCGAACCACTTTACGTTGGTGGAATATCGGCGGTTTTGATCCATCTAGTGGAGAAAACCGCAAATAACTAATCATTCGTGAACTGAGGGTAAGGATTTAGATCTATCGCTTATAAGTAGAGTTTTGCTAACAATAGTATATACTAACCGAGTGTGTTAATCATCTAGGTGTGGACGAGCTAGAGAGTATTGTGCTCACTGTTACTAGGTGTGTAACCATACATTAAAATTTCCATAGATTTATATTATTAAAAGTGATTATATGATAGTATGTTATGATTGTGGATACCAATCATTGGTATACAAAATTTGTATGTTACCCAATATTCCGCTTATTTTGTTATATGCATTAATATGAAATAAGCATGACTATATTATGATTTGTAGATACATAGCATGAAAATCGATTTGATATGTATGTGCATAGGCATATGGGTATGTTTAATAAAGGAGGAAGTATTCGGTGGTTTTACCACAATTTCGGTGACTTGGTCACATATGTGAAATTGGTGGTTTGGTCACATATTTGACTCTGTGGTTTTGGCCACAAATTTGACTCCGTGGTTTTGGTCACATATTTGACTCGGTGGCTTCGGTCACATATTTGACTCCGTGGGCCGGTCACATATTTGACTCCGTGGTTTCGGTCACATATTTGGCTCTCGTGGCTTTGGTCACATATTTGGACTTGGTCAGTGACTTGGTCACATTCTGTTTTGGTGGCTTTGCCACAATAAGGCGATGTGCATGTTGATCGCAAAGAATCGCCTTCGATGGTGTGTAGCGGATGGAGGGTCGATTTAGTAATCCCACGGTGTCTTTGGTTGGTACGAGGGTGTAGCAGATGGATATTTAGGTTGGTGGGCTTGCATTTCATTTCATATACATATCCATGTAACATTGTATGATTATTATTTGATCTGCTATAAAATGGGCCTTTGGGCAAAATTTGAGCTAAAATGGGCCTTTGGGCTAAAATGAGTTAAATGGGCCTTTCAATAATATTTGATTAAATGGGCCTATGGTCATATGTGAAATTTTTTTGGGTTTAAAAGCTTTTGATAAATGGGCTTTTTAGTGTATGTGTTATACATTGAGTTTATGACTCACCCATTTTATGGGATTACTTTTCGATAACTCATAGTGCGATGGATCTGGACAAAGAGGATTTGAGGTGGCGGTGCTCGATTAAGTATTGTGGAGATTTTCCAACTTAAACTCTTTAAGTTAAATTTTATTACTTAGACTTTAATTTGGGATGCCAATATTATGTAATAAGGCCATTATAAATTATCTTTAATTTTGTGTTTGGATTTATTTTAAATTCGCCATGAATAATTATCAAATATCTAAATGGTTTCGATAAATTATTTAAAATGTGTTTGTTACTATTATATAAATGTTTTCAAAGAAATGTTCTTAAGTTTGGTTTCTTTTATTTTATTAATTCCTCCTAAAATGAAGTTTAAAAGACAAAATTTCTTTGCAATGAAATTCGCTAAAGTTTTACTCGAGGAACATACTAAATCAGGTTAGGCTTTTTGGGTGGGTTTGGGTGTTTCACTTGGTATCGAGCCAGATTTAAACTCTCGGCCTTGGGTTTTGAAGCCCACAACGCTTTCAAAATTTGGCCCAAAAGATTTTTTGAAAGTTTTTCTTAAGTTAAATGGTTTTATAAGAGCATGGCACTCTAATTCTCGGCCTAGATCCATCGTGTATGTACCTTCATTTGATAAATGATATGAATGTTTGATAAGCCAAGGAAACTTTAGAGACATGGACCTTAGGTGTTTGTGTACTACTACGAAAACCACCGAATATCTGTTTACAAGACTTTCTTTTAATAAGAAGTGAAAAGACTCTAATACATAAGACTTTTCAGTAAAAAAAGATAAGATACGTAGTAGACATGAGCTCTAGGGGACGAGGTCGTCGTGGACATGGAAGAGGAAGGATGACTGCTTTGAACCAGATTCGGTCTGGTCAAGGTTCCGAGAATGAAGCTCCACCACCTACTGTTGGGGCGATTTTCAAGAACAAAATGAAGGAGGTGACGCAAGATCACAAGTCGATCATGAAGTTTTGGAACGAGTAGCGAAGCTAGTTCGAAATGGATCTCAAGTCCAGAGTCGAGAGACTTAGATCGAATGGAGCTGAGGTTTTCAGAGGAGTATCTGGAGTAGCTCCAAATGTAGCTGAATATTGGTTGGAGGCAATGAAAGGATCATGGATGATATAGACCGACCGATGAAGAGAAATTGAAAGGTGCTATTTCACTTCTTCGTGATGAAGCCTACCAGTGGTGGCTTACTATCAAGGAAAGTACCCCTGTGGATCGTCTGGATTGGGGGTATTTTAAAGTGAAATTTGAGGGAAAATATGTTGGAGCTAGCTACATCGACTCTCAGAGGAAGACATTTCGAACGGTGCAAGGAAACAAGTCGATAGTGAATATGAAGCGAATTTTTGCGATTTAGCCGTTATGCCGAGGGATAGTGGCTACTAATATGAACGTTCGTCGATTTGAAGATGGACTTAGAGATGAGCTAAGAGTGATGATTGCCCCACATCGTGAAAGAGATTTTGCAATCTTAGTGGAAAGGGCAAGAATTGTCAAGAGGCTAAACTGACCGAGAGACGTAACCGGACAGAGGTCGAGCAAGAATAAGAGAAGCTTTGGGTCTTGGGTCGTCCGGAAATTTTCGAAAAAGTCAAGAAATGATGGACCGCGAGGTCAACAGACTACTACGGAGTGCAAAGTCGTACTTGTTCTCGCAGGGAAAATGCACTCGGAGAATTTGGAAGAAAACCGCGGATGTTTCAAGTGCGGTTCAAGGATCACATGATCAAAGATTGTCCGATGAACTCGGAGAAGAACCGCCCAAACAAATCGTGGTGTTAATCAAGTGATAGAAGTGGTCAACACCGATAAGAGGCCGTGGTCCCAATGGAAGGAAATGGTTCGTAGAGGTCATGGAACTTCCGGCAGAGCGGTGGAAACTCGAGGCGAGACAACCAGTTTGGTGTATGCGATTCGCCGAGAGAAGATAAAGTGATGCACCGATGTTATCACGGCACGCTTTTGATTTCGGGTTTCCTTTATTGCTTTGATAGATATAGGGTCAACTCATTCCTATATCGCTAGTGAAGTATCCGGGACTTTGCATGTGACTTCAAATTGTACCTAGGAAGATGATCGACTTAGTCCTCTCAGGATGCAGTGAGTTGTAAACAAACTCTTTAAGGAAGTGCCTCTAGAAGTCCAAGGGATACAGCCTCGGTGATTTAATGGAGTTGCCATTCGAGAATTTGACCTAATTTTAGGCATGGTGGCTTGTGAAGTACCGTGCAAATGTGGATTGTCTTTGCTAAGAGAATGTCTCTAAGAACTTTTGATGGCAAGGAAGTTGTAGTGATGGGCGAAAGACGGAACTACTTATCTAATGTAGTAACCGCTCTTAAGGCGGAAAGGATGGTTAAGAAAGGATGCGAAGCTTTTCTGATGTTGGTGAATGCTTTGGAGGCTAAGGAAGCAACTGTTAATGAAGTCAGGACGGTGAATGAATTTGTAGATGTTTTTCCGGAAGAACTTCCAGGTTTGCCTCCGGATCGTGAGGTAGAATTCGGGATAGACTTATTGCCTGGAACGGCGCCAGTTTCTATTGCTCCATATAGAATGGCACCGAAGGAATTGGTTGAGCTTAAGGCTCAGATTCAGGAGTTGCTTGATCGTGGATTCATCCGACCTAGTGTGTCTCCATGGGGAGCACCGGTCTTATTCGTAAAGAAGAAGGACGGATCGATGAGGATGTGTATAGACTACCGGCAGTTGAATAAGCTGACTATCAAGAACAAGTATCCTTTGCCCAGGATCGACGACTTGTTCGATCAGCTTAAAGGAGTCGCGATATTCTCTAAAATTGATCTAAGGTGGGGTATCATCACTAAAGTGAAAGAAGCGGATATCCATAAGACGACTTTCGAACCAGATATGGCCATTATGAATTTCGTAATGCCATTCGATTGACGAACGCCCATTGCGTTTATGGATATGATGAATCGAATTTTCAGCCCTACTTGGATCGGGCCGCGTGGTATTCATAGGCGACATCCTGGTGTATTCTAAGTCCGAAGTGGAACATGATGAGCATCTCCGGATTGTGTTACGAGTTTTAAGGAGAAGAGTTTGACGCCAAATTCAATGAAGTGTGAATTTTGGTGAAAGAGGTTACATTTTAGGACATGTGGTATCTGCAGAAGGATTAGGTGGATCCTCAAGATCGAGGTCAGATAGATTGAAACCACCTAAATCCGAATCGAGGTTCGCAGTTTCTTGGGTTTAGCCGGATATTACCAAGATTCGTCAAGGATTTTCATTGATAGTGCACCTTTAACAAAATTGCCGAGGAAGGAGGTATCTTCGTGTGGGTGATAAGCAACAAGAGAGTTTTGAGAAGCTCAAGAAAGTTTTGACGAAGCTCTGCTTTGATTCACCAAGCGAGGAAAGGATTTTGTTGTGTATTGCATGCTTCTCACACGGGATTAGGATGTGTTCTCGATGCAAAGCGGAAAGGTAGTTGCGTATGAGTCTCGCGATTGAGACCGCATGAAGTTAATTACCCACACATGACTTGGAGTTGGCAAATGTAGTCTTTGCTCTTAAGGTTTGGAGACATTACTTATACGGGGAAAAGTTAGTGATATACACGGACCACAAAAGTCCGAAATATCTGCGACTCGTAAAGAACCGAATTTGAGGCGGAGAAGGTGGATAGAGTTGTTAAAGACTACGATTGTTCTATCGAGTACCACGGGTAAGGCGAATGTGGTGGCGTACGCCTAAGTCGAAAAGTGGTGTCGATTTGATAGCGATGTTTGCACATCTTAGTCTCTACGATGATGGAAGCTTGTTGGCGTAACTTGAGTTGCTTTACATGGTTAAGTCAAGTGAAAGAGAGGCAATTAATAGATGAAGATCCGAGTGAAAAGCTTCGACAGTGCGAGAGGGAAATTGGAAGATTTTGGTATTAACGGTGAAGGGTATTGTGCTTCAAAGGTAAAGTCTCGTATGCCGAGGGATTAGGAGTTGAGGCAAAGATACTTCAGAATCGCATGGTAGCCCCTATGCTATGCATCCCGGAGGAAGTAAGTTATATCGAGACTTGCGAGATCGGTTTTGGTGGCCTGGTCTTAAGCGGAAGTTACTTGAGTTTGTAGGAAGTGCTTGACGTGTCGGCAAGTCAAGGTCGAACATCAAGTACCATCGGGTTGCTTCACCGATAAAGATTCCATGATGTAAGTGGGAGAGAATCACCATGGATTTTGTTAGTGGGCTTCTCTACGCCTACTAAGAAAGACTCCATTTGGGTGATAGTGGATCGATTGAATAAATCGCACATTTTATCCATTTAGTTGATTACTCTTGCGTAAATTGGCAAAATTATATGTGGTGAAATTGTGAGATTGCATGGAGTGCCGTTATTTATAATTTTATTGAGATCCGAGATTTACGTCGCGATTTTGGAAAGCATTGCATCGAGCTTTGGGCACCAAATTAGACTTCAAGACAAAGATTTCATCCTCATCGACGGTCGATCCGAAAGAGTAATCCAGATCTTAGAAGATATGTTAAGGGTTGTGTGATAGATTTCAAAGGAAGTTGGGAGGAGTTCTTACCGTTGGCGAATTTGCATGACAACAACAGTTTCCAATCCGAAGATACTGGATGGCACCATATGAAGCACTATATGGACGGAAGTGTCGCACTCCTACGTGTTGGATGTAATTAGGGAACGATGATTTTGGGTCCGTAGATAGTGTCCGAATCAAGAAAAGGTTAAGGTAATCCGGCTCGGTTAAATGAAGCATCGATGCATAAAAATCGTACGCAGATTTAAAACGGAAGGAAATAGAGTATGCGGTGGGAGACCAAGTTTTCTAAAGGTTTCACCTTGGAAAAGGTGATGAGATTTGGACGTAAGGGAAACTAAGTCCTGTGTTCATTGGACCTTATCGGATTGTGAAGCGGGTCGGATCGTGGCGATCAGTTAGATTTGCCTTGGAATTGAAACAAATGCACGATGTGTTTCATGTTTCAATGTTACGCCGCTACCGATCGGATCCATCTCATATAGTACCAGTTGAGGAGGTGGAATTAAGATCGATTTGTCATGAAGAGGAGCCAATTCAAATTCGAGCGAGATGTAAAGGTTTTACGGAGAAAATCATTTCTCTCGTTAAGGTATTATGGCGAAATCATGGATCGGAAGAAGCTTCGTGGGAACCGGAGGAAGCGATGCAAACAATACCCTCACTTATTCCGCATGTAATTTTGAGGACGAAATTATTTTAAGGGGTAGAATCGAACATCCTCGATATTTAGGGCTATGCATTTTACATAATTGAATGATGTTGCATGTTTAATCATTATTAAGTGCAATTTTGGAAGTTATTTGAGCTTCATTTATTAAGTGAAGGTTTGCTAAACTTTTAATTTCTATTAATTAGAGAGAGAACTAAGCTATTAAGGCCATAAGAATTGATGATGAGAAGTTCTAGTATAAGTTAAGTAATTGGCAAAGTGGTTAAGATGAATGGATGTGTGCTTAAGGTGCAAGGTTCAATCTCCTAGCTAACATTAGGGAGATTTTAATTTTTTGTTTTCTTCCTTGTAAGTGTCGCCAAGAATATTCTAGAGTGGATGAGCTTTCATCCATTTTTGGTTTGTTGACCATGAGAAAAAGGAAGTTAAAGAACAAAGGCATGAAATAGGGCTATGTTTTGGGGATGTGTTCATGGTCATTTGACCATGAACCTAGACGGCATGAAGGCTAAAGGGAGAGGCCTAGTTGTGTAGTAAATTCTTTGGATATGATGGGGAAGAAACAAGGAGGAAAAGGGGATATGTTGGGATTGATGTGGCGAATTTATGCTTTGCCATTAGGGGAAAAGTTAGCCAAAAGCCTAGGATGGCCATCTTTTCTCATTTTCTCCAAAAATTCTCTCCTAGTCAAGAATGTGCCATAGAGTTTAGGTAAAAACTCTCTTTGTTTTAGCTTTCATCCTTTTGACCAAATTTTCTTCTTTTGGCCGAATGTACCATAGTCATTTTGGTACATTTTCACTTTTGATTTAGCCTCAATTGCTTGAACCAAATACAACCTTCTTTCTCTCATTTAGTTTTATTTTGAAACCAAAAACCACAAAGTTTAAGCACCATTATTCTTCTTCATTTTCTCTTCTGTCAATGCATCTAAGTTCCATAGTCCATCTCTTCTCTTTGATCCTATTCTCTTTCTTTTCTTTTCATCTTATATTTTTCTTTCTCTTAACTTTCTCTCATTGCGAAATCACCATTATCATTTTCTTCTTATCTTTCTCTTTACTTCCTTCTCTTTTCATTCTCTTTCTTCTTTTCCTTCAAAACCAAACCATCATATTGAAACCACCATTTTATTCTTTTATTTTGTGAAGGCCGAATCATCATTCTCTTTTCTTCTTTTTCAAAGCCGAACCTCCAAGTGATCAAAATAAGACTTTATCAATTATTTTCATCACTTCCTTTCACTTGAATAAGATTGGAAATCATAATCTTTTATTTCTCTCTTGGTCAATCTCTTGAAAAGATTTTGAAAGGAACTTTGTTGAAGACAACCTTAAGTGACCATTCAATCATCAAGGTAAGACTACTATTTTGGATAATATCAATTTCTTTAGATAGATTACTAATCTAAGTTATTTTTAGGAGCAATCTAAGATCATCAAGATAGGTAAGAAAAGAGCCGTTCAAGTGTTTGAAGAGAGGAGGTATTCCTTTACCATCGAACTACAAACGAAGAGCGAAGATCGGGGTTAGAGACTTTCCACCCGGTTGTGGACCCTCCGCAAGCGAGGATCGATTATTCAAGTAGTGCGTACAACCGAACCACTTTACGTTGGTGGAATATCGGCGGTTTTGATCCATCTAGTGGAGAAAACCGCAAATAACCTGCCATTCGTGAATCTGAGGTAAGGATTTAGATCTATCATTTATAAGTAGAGTTTTTGCTAACAATAGTATATACTAACAAAGTGTGTTAATCATCTAGGTGTGGACGAGCTAGAGTATTGTGCTCATTGTTACTAGGTGTGTAACCATACATTAAAATTTCCATAGATTTATATTATTAAAAGTGATTATATGATAGTATGTTATGATTGTGGATACCAATCATTGGTATACAAAATTCGTGTATGTTACCCAATATTCCGTTTATTTTGTTATATGCATTAATATGAAATAAGCATGACTATATTATGATTTGTAGATACATAGCATGAAAATCGATTTGATATGTATGTGCATAGGCATATGGGTATGTTTAATAAAGGAGGAAGTATTCGGTGGTTTTACCACAATTAGTGACTTGGTCACATATGTGAAATTGGTGGCCGGTCACATATTTGACTCCGGTGGTTTGGCCACAAATTTGACTCCGGTGGCTTCGGTCACATATTTGACTCCGGTGGCTTCGGTCACATATTTGACTCCGGTGGCTTCGGTCACATATTTGACTCCGGTGGCCGGTCACATATTTGGCTCTGGTGGCTTTGGTCACATATTTGGACTTGGTCCGTGACTTGGTCACATCTGCTTTGGTGGCTTTGCCACAATAAAGGCGATGTGCATGTTGACTGCAAGAATCGCCTTCGATGGTGTGTAGCGGATGGAGGTCGATTTAGTAATCCCCACGGTGTCTTTGGTTGGTACGGGTGTGTAGCGGATGGATATTTAGGTTGGTAGGGCTTGCATTTCATTTCATATACATATCCATGTAACATTGTATGATTATTATTTGATCTGCTATAAAATGGGCCTTTGGGCAAAATTTGAGCTAAAATGGGCCTTTGGGCTAAAATGAGTTAAATGGGCCTTTGGTTTAATATTTGATTAAATGGGCCTATGGTCATATGTGAAATTTTTTGGGTTTAAAAGCTTTTGATAAATGGGCTTTTTAGTGTATGTGTTATACATTGAGTTTATGACTCACCCATTTTATGGGATTACTTTTCAGATAACTCATAGTGCGATGGATCGGATGATGAAGGATTTCGAGGTGGCGATGGTTTCATATTAAGTATTGTGGAGATTTTCCAACTTAAACTCTTTAAGTTAAATTTTATTACTTAGACTTTAATTTGGGATGCCAATATTATGTAATAAGGCCATTATAAATTATCTTTAATTTTGTGTTTGGATTTATTTTAAATTCGCCATGAATAATTATCAAATATCTAAATGGTTTTCGATAAATTATTTAAAATGTGTTTGTTACTATTATATAAATGTTTTCAAAGAAATGTTCTTAAGTTTGGTTTCCTTTTATTTTATTAATTCCTCCTAAAATGAAGTTTTAAAAGACAAAATTTCTTTACAATGAAATTCCGCTAAAGTTTTACTCGAGGAACATACTAAATCCGGTTAGGCTTTTTGGGCCGGGTTTGGGGTGTTTCATGAATACTATGATTACTTGACATGTTTTAGGGTCTAGTCATAACCCCGAGCTAGGTCTGACTTAGGGCTAAAAATTTATTTTAGTGCTTGAGAGGAAGGAGCTAGGTGAGACAGGGGTTAAGAGAAAATTTTGTGAGATGTTGGACACAAGGATTTAATTGGCATGATTGGCTTGGTGCGTCAAAGGGAGTTTTCAAGGGGAGAGGTTTGAGTCGTGGGAGTTACAAGGGGGATGCATTTTGTTTTTGGGCTTTTTGGGCGTTTAAGAAAGGGGTTAAAGTAAGAAGGCCTTAAGAAATAAATGGCGAGGTTTTGAGGCATGAAAGTCGATTTGGAAGAGTGGCTTGGGGCATGGAAAGGGTGTGGCGCTTGCTCCTTAAGGTCCCATGTTCGAACCAAGGGAGCAGCAATTGGTATTTTATTTTTTTTCAAACTGGCGTGAATGGGAGAGGAGCTGATGGCCTGATTTTGGACTCTTAATGTGATAAGGATAAACCTTGTTTTTCCTTTACATTTTCGGCTGGAAGGGTAAGTGTTAGTAGTTTATTTTCATTTAAATTGTTTGAAGAGTGGCTAGGAGATAAAGATAAAAGATAAATGTTATTTGATGGGTGATAATTATAAGCTGGAAATTATCACACAAAAGAGAGGAGATGGCCGGATATAGGACTCCCTAAGGCCATCCATATTCGGTTTTGTGTTTAGCAAGGGTGTGCCAAAATTCATTTAGCTAGTTCTCTTCTTTTTCCAATTTGTTGCTGGCCGATTTTCTCTAGTCCATAAGTGTCAAAAAAATTCTTCAAATCCCTTTTCTTCTTTTGTTCCCTCTTGGCCGAACCTACCCTCCCTTCTACTAAAGATTTCACCTTCCATTGGTGTTGCTAGCCGAATATTCCCTACTATAAAGGGCATAGGCCGAATCCCCCCTAACTAAGGTGCTGCCGATTTCAATTGTGTGGTAAGGACTCTATTTGTGTTTAAATCTTTTATTCTTGTTTTGGCCAACGAAACCATGAGGCTTAACTCAGATTTTGTGTATGACCGAACCTATTCAAGGTCTTGGATTGTAACCCTTTTGGAAGCCGTTAAGGGAATTGAGAGGTCTTTGGGATTTAAGGTAAGCATGGTATGTAGGTTGACATTTGGCCAAAGGCCATGTTATGTATTTTAAGTGGTGACCGATTTTATTGTGGGTTGTTTAAGGAATTTCAGAGTCTTAATCAAGTGATATTTTCGGATTTGTTTGGAAACCAAATCCGTTTAAGGTAAGTGCCGCAAATGAGCCGGTGGTATTATGTTGTTATGGCTGAATAGGCCTATGTTACTAATCTTGTTGTTGGCCGAATATAGGGTCAAAGGTTCTAGCACAGTAGATCGGATCTTCGGGATCTAGGAATTTCGTTAGTAACAGGTGTGTAAAATTCACTACACACTTTATTAGTTAACATGACTATATTGTTGCCTTTTTAATCATTGTGGTAGTTTTGCTCGTGGACATGAGCATGGATTTCGGGTAAGTCCCCTATTACATGATCTATGATGTATGTGTATGCCATCATATGCTGTTGAATGCTATGCTTTACATAAATGCATGATATATGGGATTATGATATTTGTTATGTAAGCATGATGATGGTGGGATTGATGAGAGGAGGGGGATGATCTCTATGGACTGTCACCGGTGGTTTTGACCACAAGATGGGTTGGCCCCATCAGTTTAATTGTGACTCCGGTCACCAGTGGTTTTGACCACACTGTTGATAAATTGTGACTAAGTCCCAGTGGTTTGGTACCACCAGTGGTTTTGACCACATTATGATAATTGTGACCTATGGTCATCGATGGTTTTGACCACGATGGGTTGGCCCCATCACTTGATTTGTGACTCTAGTCACGGTGGTTTTGACCACAAATGGTTTTGACCACAGGGGTAGTTAAAGGAGTACGGATGGTTAGTGGGGTTGCATGTCTGCATGTTTATTATTAATTTGTGTATGAGTTGCATTTCCGGGTGGGGGATTTACACACTGAGTCTTGGTGACTCACCCCTTCCCATATTATTTTGCAGATGAGTAGATCGCGGAGATGGAGCCAGAGAGGACTCGAGGCGGCCATGTTTATTCGTTGGATTTGAATTTAATTTATAATAGTTAAGTTTAATTATTTTTTTTAAGTTTTTAATTTGGGTTGTAATAAGGCCGCTAATTTTTATTTGGATGTTTACATAGTTATTTTGTTTTACTTATGCTATATTACTAATGAACTTACAAATGTTAAGTAAATCGGTTAAAAGCAATATTTTCAAATTAAGTAACTTTTACGAGTTTTCAAAGATGTTACCAACGGTAACAAAATTTACCAAGACAACAATAACTCGTCGACTTTAAAATTTTACATGATCAAATGTTTCCAAAGGGTTTTCAACACAACCATGTTTATAAAAATAATCCCAACCGAGTTTTATCAAACCTGCTTTTAATACCTTAGCCATATTTTATTAAGTTTTCACCAGACACTCAAAATGCTTCAAATTATTTTACTCGTGACATACCGTGATCCGGTCAGGGACTCATGGGCCGGGTTTGGGGTGTTACAACAAAGCAAAGAAGAAAAAAAAAAAAACAACATATAAAATGACAGAAATAATGAGGAATGCCTCCCCTACTTAAAACACATTGTCCTCAATGTGGAATAAAATAAATAAATAGGCGAAAGAAGAAAAGTTCAAAAGAACTCCCCATGTAGTTACTGTTGTTTGCGCAACGTAACACCCCAAACTCAGCCTAGGAGATTAGACTGAATCTGAAAATGCTACATTGACCACCGAAGTAGTCGTGGGAAAAATTTATAAATCAAGAATATTCAATTTCTTTCATTTAAAACTGAAAATATCGTAGTTAAAATAAAATTTTGAATAACATTAGTTTTATGAGAAAACCTAAGCAAACTAGTACCACAATCTTTACAAAACCTTACAGTTCACAAATTTATCAAATAATAAAATCGCAATAGAAGCTGAGAATCCACGATTTATGAAGCTATCTGAGACCTCTGCGTACTGAGTCCAGTAACATAATCTGGAATGTACTTGAAAGGGAAATAGAAGAGGGGGTGACCTACTCGAGCTCATTGTGAGATCAAACTGACTAACTACAAACTCAGTAATATTAAGCCATGAAGCAGTTCAGAAATGGAACATACTTACATTGCTATGCAGATACAAATGCTATGTTAGGAACAGATAGATAACAATATGTTGTGCATATTACAAATGCACTCAGAAAACACAATCACGGTAACTAATTAGTCAGACAGTACAATCAGAGTCTAAAGAACTCACATAGGCACAGGTGCCTTTTAGTCGAACAGTAAATCATATATTTTAGTTGAACAGTCAATCAGACAATTCAATTGAACAGTCAATCAGACATTTCAGTTGAGCAGTCAATCAAACATTTTAGTTGAGTAGTCACTCAGACAATCACACTCTCAAAACAATCAATATGATGCATGTGAATACATTTGAGTTGAAGAAAACCAACCCATCCAGCCAACACATCTCTTCGTCCCCCATCACTCCTCATAAGAGCTTTAAGCTCGTTCCACCAATTACTCCACTAAGGACCTCGTAAGGCCAATCCAACCTTGCACTCCAACTAATGTCATCTCGGGTTGCCCAAAAACGATGGCGATCAGGATTTTCCACGACTCTCTGGGTATTGGGACTACCCTCAACCTCTGGATATTAGGGCTAATAGTGTGTAGATAAATTGCCAGTCTCATACATTACACAACAATGCTAGCGTATAAGTTGTATCTGCGTAATACGATGAATCATGGTGAGTACATGCGAGATGAACTACTAGATCAGATACTAGTACGTAGAATAGCTAACGTACATGCAGTACAGTGCAATGTAATAATCCACTATACCGATAGATTGTAGTAAAGCGCCAACAAGAATGGTGCGTAAGCGTAGCTAACGTATACCTGTGATACAATGTAATGCGGTAATTGTGATCGTTGTTTTCGCGATGTCAAAGTCTTAAAATTTATAAAAAGAATGATCAAACCTGGAAACTAACTATGACAACGATTTGAGGCAAGCGTATATTTCGAACAGTAGTATAGCTTAGGCAAGACCAGGATGTCGAACCCAAAGGAACTAAAAGTACTAATACTAACTCTCTTTTTATTATTTAGCCTAAGAATTAAGGGATTTATTTATCTAATCTAAAATTAACTATCTACTAAACTAAAGACTCTAAGGCAAAGAAGAATGAAGTTGGGAAAATAACTTGAGGAAAAACCAATTGATTAAGGCGACACCCAAGGAAGAATTCATATAGACTTCACTTGTTATTTAACTCTGAACCAGATGATTTATTCATTTGACTTGATCTGTAAGATCCCCTAATGTATATTAAACCCTCTCTAGAAGCGAATAACGTCTAACCCTAGGTTGATTAATTAAAATCTCTTTTTAATTGAAACCCCTAGAATCTCATTAACTCGATCTATAGACTTCTATATTAGGTTTCACCCTAATCCAGTAAAATCTCATCACCTTATCTCTATGCGTGCGATCAACTCCTCTTAATTATGCTAGATCTACTCTTAGGCAGGGACTTTTGCTCCTCCACCTAAACACATCCAACTTGAATTAATATCCCGAAAATATCAACACAAGAATTAAGAACACATAATTAAGAACAAGTCAAATATATATCATATAGTTCAGCAAACGATAATAAGATTCATCTTAGGTTTCATCCCCCTCAGGTATCTGAGAGTTTAGTTCATAACAATAAAAGAAAACATCTCAGAAGAAAAGATAAAACAAAACATAAGAAATCCCTAAAACCCCTGAAGGAATTGAAGGAGAGATCCTTCGTCTTGAGTATAATTCCGGCTTCTTGAGATGGATCAACTGGTTATCTTCGAGTAAATCTCCACAACTCTGCCTTCTCTGGCCTAGCAAGACTCCCTAGATGATAGCCTTGGGCTCCCCCTCTTCTGGTCATACTTAGGGGGTTTATATAGGCTTCGGAATATGTTTCTTCGCCCCTAAGTATCCAAATTCGAATGAAATTGGTCTTTCCTGTGACAGGGACACAGCCATGGCAGACGCCCGTGTAAGTCGTGGCTAGGCCGTGCTCGGATTTTTAATGAGGCACGACCGTGTGGTCTTGGGCCCAAGTCGTGTGGATTTCGTGATATAGCCCATTTACTCCGTTTTGGGCCAATTTTTCGTTCTTTTTGTCCTTGGGTGCTCTCCTTGTAACACCCCTCACCCAGGTCCGTCACCGGAACAGGGTACGAGGCATTACCGGACATGATTCATACTACTGTACAAAATTTAAAATTTAAAATCCGTATAAATTTAAAACTTTTTCCATAGATACTCGTCAATACTCATAAGCAAAATAATCATTCGTTATTACAAATAACAAAACAATTAAGCCTTCTATACATGCCATAATTCCCAAAATATTGTTTTCAAAATACCAAAAGAAGGCTGAAAGTGTGGATGGATCACCGACGATCACCGAATCCCGAGCTAGCTTGATGACACTATAGAACAAGGAAAAGAAAAGAGAGTAAGCATATAGCTTAGTAAGTAAGTATATAAATAATAAATAATGGATTTAATATGTTTACAAGATAACACAATCATATCTACATTCAAAGCCACTATTAATTCAAATTCAGAGCAAGCTGTCTATTCGAGTCATAGTCACTAAATTATTTTTATCTGGAGCTACTAAACTCCAAATTAAGATCCGTAAATTTTTCCTGAAACTATATTCACATATATTTTTACCATAAAACTTCCAGAATTTTTGGTTTAGCCAATTAGTACAGTTTATTCTTCAAATTCTCCCATGTTCTGCCGTCTGACAATTCCGACCATTCTTAGCTAAAATTTAATTATCATTTTGTACAGAATTCAAATGATGATCTAGTTTACTTCTTATAAAAATAGACTCAATAAGGAATCTAATGATATAAATTATATCCCAATATTATTTTTGTACAATTTTAAATTATTTTTCCAAGTCAGAACAGGGATCTCGAAATCACTCTGAACCAGTCCCACAAAATCTAAATATCTCAAAATATACCAATCATTTGCTTTCTATGTTTCTTTTATATGAAAATAGACTCAATAAGATTTAAATAAATGTCTCATACAACTTATAATTCAATTTATACCATTTTTGGTGATTTTTCAAATTCACATCACTGCTGCTGTCCAAAACAGTTTTATTGTAAAATTTTGCTTTCTCTCACTTGGTTTACTAGAGACATTTACATCTTGTTTTAGCTCGGCGGAAACAAAATGCTTTTCCTAAGGATTTTCTCAAATAGAAATAGAGAACGAAGTAACTAGAAAAATTGTATTCATTACTTACCTATAACAACCATTCAAATTTCCAATCACATATTGAGCATATTGCTCATACATTATACATACATATACATATACTTAACACTACATCATCTCACATAATTTCATTTAGTCAGTTTTCCCGTTGAACGCTTCGAAATAATAACGAATATGCGGTGGTTTCGCACACAGCCCACCTTTGAAATCGAAGCTCTCTTGTACACATAGTGGCCTTCACCCAGTACCACTCATGTGACCTAGCTCGATTGTACTCATAATTCTGGCTCTCTTGTACATATGGTGGCCTTCACTTAGCACCACTCATATGACCTAGCCTTCTCGTAGCTCTCTTGTACACATATTGGCTCACTCCATATACCACACATGTGACCTAGCTACATATAGCTTTCTTGTACACATGGCGTACTCTCGGTACTACACATGTGACCTAGCTAGTATACAAAATCTCTTGTAGCTCTCTTGTGCACATAGTGGCCTACGCTTAGTACCACTCATGTGACCTAGCTACATGCCAATTACATCTTTCGATTTTCGAAGGTTCAAACGAGAAATAACTCACTTTTTAACTCTTCATTTCATTCTTTCAATAGTCAATTATGATCCAAAAATCAGATACAAAACATTAAACATGCTGAAATATAAAACATCAATAAAAATAATGAATTATTTACATACTACTTGTAACAGACCAATTTTGACCCTAATCGGAACGGTAGTTTCGGGACCACGAATCCGAGCCCGATAAATATTTTAATATTATATTTTGTGTTTATTATATGTGAATTGATGTGTGTGAAAGTCTCGTAGAAAAATTTAATCATTTGAGTGTTTAATTTAACAAAAGGATTAAGTTGCTAAGGCGACAAAAGTAGTGAGCATGAAATTAGAAGGTAAAGTGAATTGTTTATTAAACTTAAGGATTTGCATGTCAAATTCCCATATTTTTAATATAGTGGACGGTAATCATGCTATGAATATTATATTTTCTTAGTATATTATAATTAAAGTATTGTTATATTATAAGCATGCTATAATATGTGTTAATTGATAAAACAAAAAAAAGAAATTATTTTCTCTTCCCTCATTCATCTTCTTCCCCGAATTCACCTTCAAAAGCGGAGAAAAAAAAAATTCATCTTCTCCATTCGGCTATTTGCATGTGCTAGGCAAGGTAAGAGTTTGAACTTTAACTTAATAATCTATATGTGAATTGGGTTGATTTCTTTGATCATTATTGAAAACAAGTAGAGATGGTGGATATTAGGCATGTTGAGTTTCGGCGATGGGGGGTGATTTAATTGTTGAATTAAGGTATGTGAGATGAATAGGGATAGAAAATATGATGAAATGGAGAGTAGTAACTTAAGCTTGTAGGATTGCTAAGTGAGATTGTTGCAACTTAATCATATTGACATGCTCTTATGTTCGGCCGAATATTGTGATGGCCATATGTAGTCTTTTTCTTCCTTAATTGTTTGGGTATACAAATTTTTATAAATGGAAATTGTGGAATAGTGTAATCGGTCAAGGTTGAGTGCTTAAATTTTTATGTGATTATTGATTTAATTAAATAAATGAAGGAGGAAATTCGGTTCTTAGATTTCTAAATTAAATTATGTGTATTTTTGAGTTTGAGCAAATAGATAGAATGAATGTGAACAAAACTTATTTGACATTTCATAGATCGGGAACAAAAAGAGAAAGAACTAGATCGGGGAAAGGCTAAGGTGAACGAATAGCCGAAAAATTTCAAATCTATCGACTTCTAAGGTAAGTCCTTAAGCTATAATGTATTGAAGAATTATTTATGAACTTATTATGTGAAAATGTTTGATAAATTTTAGTACATATTTATGTCATAGCCGAATATATATAAGTATATTAGAATGGTTTTAATTGTTTAATGTAAATAAACTTAGTTGTATTGGATATGTGATATAGTTACGAAAGGTGTGTGAAATGATTTATCGTATTGAGGTAATTCGGGCTTTAATGCCTAGCACGCCTTGTGCCGATGATGTAATTCGGGCTTTAATGCCTAGCAGGCCTTGTGCCGGTGATGTAATTCGGGCTTTAATGCCTAGCAGGCCTTGTGCTGGTGATTTAATTCGGGCTTTAATGCCTAGCAGGCTTTATGCCGGTGATATGCTATAAATGGAGATTCTGAGAATCAAACAAGGTGAGATATATATATAGTTATGTGCTAAAGTTCGGGTAAGAATTTGCCTACTATATTAGTAAGGAAGAAAGTGAATTAAGTTCTTTTTGTTTTGAATCAAATTTGATGTGTAGAAATGGTTAATTGGTCAAGTTCTATATTATATAATGTTGAATCTATCATTGATGTGAATATACATAGCTTATATGTGAAGTTGATAAAGTATATTTTCAGAGTGACATAGTGATGAAAATCGATACATATGAGACCTTAGTATTCGGCTAGTGTATTCTATATATATATATATATATAGAAAATTTATGTACAACATTATTAGTTGAAAATTTAAGTGTTTACTTTTATGTTCATTGTAAGTATATGTGCTTAAGACTTACTAAGCCGGTGAGCTTACTCTGTTTATGTTTGTGTTCTATTTTATAGATCGATAACTCAACTACGGGCTCAGGGGATCATCAAGACAGTCGACCACACTATCACTCTCTTTGGTATAGTTATGTTTTGTAAACTTTTGAATCAAAGGCATGTATAGGCTTTGTTTTGATAAATAATAAATGATGTTAGTTTGTAAATATAAATATGGCCTTGCGAATAAAATTTGTTGCTTTTGGTTAAGTTTAGGTTTCATATTTGATATGGTAGCTTGCATTAAAATACCATTAGATATGTGATTTGGTCATGCTTTAAATCATACGGAAAATGATCATATGATATATACATATATATGGCGTAATATTGGGATATGCACTTAGGTATAAAGGAGTAAATATAAAGGTACAAAGATATCATGCGAAAATAGCTATCTTATTTTGTTTTAGTGATTTGTTTATGCATGGTAAAATGTATATATACTTATACTTGTAATGCCATTTGATAATGCTTAAATATGTATGGCTTTGTGGTAAGCATTTAGAGTAAAATTTTATACTTGATAAAGAGTACCTATGGTGCGCATAAATACATGTAAACTATGTTTGAATCGGCATATCATATATTTAAGAATTGAATGAACATAGGTCCCACTATTTGCATGTATTGTAGGTTAAATGCATAAATAAAATACTAGATTATGAGTTGATCTTGTTTGGAGTTTAGGTTTACATTTGAATGCTAACTATATTCGGTTATGTGAAATGAATATTAAGGTATGATATTATGGTTATAATTACATAAGTACATATATATACGTAAGTAATGATCATTGTCGAATAGGATGAATGAAACGTGAATTGATGAATTGGTTGATATTTATGTACATGTTATGTTATAATGCAAAATGGTTACATATACGAATGGTATGATCTTAAGTGATAAAGAAATGAGAAATTTATGAAATCCATAATGATGTACGCGTAAAAAAAAAAAGGGAGTAAACTGACTATTACTGTATGCTTATTTAGTCTTTGATGGTGAATGATTCAATGAGTAATGAGTCACTAGTTGTTAATGATTTTATTGGTGAAGTATTACTAAATGTCTTGATATTCGACTAGGGATACTGCTTTCTTTTCAATAGTATGATTTGGTATACTATATTTAAGTGGTAACATGTATAAAAGTGCATTTGATGGGTATTGAGGTTGGGTAATACCTCGTAACCCTACTCCGATGACGGATACGGGTTAGGGGTATTACATTTTATTAATATCGAGCTACGGTTTAGTCGATTCTAGGACTACCGTAGTACGTAAGAGTCTAGCTATACATGCCTTTGAATTTTATATGTGATAGTGTGGTGACTTGACAATTTCAATTGTATTTTATATAGTAAATGGATTCCGATCCCGATAGAGCGAAGGCGATGATGTGGAGAGTGTTGCGCTGGTCTCGCACATGGATCGGCGCCATTAGACTCTCAACCGATTCACGGGTAACCACGAGGAGAGGCTAAACAAGCCTTCTACCAAATGATGAATGAATGGTTTACCCGTTTGTTCAAAATAACCCTACTGTACAACAACCTCCACCCCGAATAATCTAACTCCGGTACCTTCAAGACTTCGATGATAGATCCAATGAGATCTAGTAGGCCCCCAGTTGATAAAATTCGAAAATTTGGGGCCGAAGAATTTAAAGCCAATGATGATGATGACGCGGAGCGAGCCGAAATGTGGCTTGATAATACTATTCGGGTACTTGATGAGCTATCTTGTACTCCAGATGAATGCCTGAAGTGTGCTATATCTTTACTGCGGGACCTTGCATATCTTTGGTGGAATACACTAGTATCGATGGTTCCAAAAGAAAAAGTGACATGGGATTTCTTCCGAATGAATTCAAGAAATATATCGACCAGAGGTTCATCGACCCGAAACGTAAAGAATTTCTTGAATTAAAAAGGGCAAATGGTCATTATGAATATGAGCAAAATTTGTCGATTGAGCCGATATGCTCGAGTGTGTATCAACTGAAGCCATTATGTGCAAAAGGTTTGAAGATGGTTTGAATGAAGATTTAAAGTTGCTTGTTGGCATTCTTGAAATCAAAGAGTTCGTGACTCTAGTTGAGCGAGCTTGCAAAGCTGAAGAGCTTGGGCAAGAGAAAAGAAAGGTGAGATAGAAGCGGAGACATTAAAAGAGGTCGATCGGGTAAGACTTTCCATTCCACATCTAAGAAGTTCAGAGATGATTCCAGCCGACATAAAGTTACTTCAGATTTACCTAGACGTGATCGACCTCCAGTGGGCTCCCGAGCTACCTCGATGGCTAGTGTTGGTAACGTTCCACAGAATCGAGTTGAATGCAAACATTGGGGAAAATGGCATTCTGGGAGTTGTAGAGTTCATGATCGGTCCTATTTTAAATGTGGATCCTCAGACCATTTTATTCGAGAGTGCCCGATGTTAGCTGAAGCGAGAATCGCAAGAGAACTCTAGGCAAAGCGCAAAGGTATCAAGACGGGCGGACCACCAGACATTACGGCAATGTAGGTGGTAGTCGAGAGGGACGAAGAACACAGCGATTCGATCGAGGCTAGAGCTCCAGCTAGAGCTTATGTTACTCGAGCTAGAGAGGATCTTGCTTCTCGGACGCCATTACGGTACTTTCACCCTTTATGATACTACCGTGATTGCATTGATTGATCTGGTTCGACCCATTCATATGTATGTGAAACTACGGTATTCGATAAGACTACGCCATTGAGTCTCTTGAGTTTGTGATTCAGCGTATCCAACCCTTTGGGTAGATGTGTGTTTGTTAATAAAGTGTGTAAAGGTTGCCCATTGATGATTCGGGATTTTGCTTTCCAGTTGATTTAATGTGTTGTTTTCGATGAGTTTGATATAATTTTGGGAATGGAGTGGTTAACTTCGCATGACGCAGTGGTGAATTGCAAAAGAAAGCTTATTGATTTGAGACATCAAAACGGTGAGATCATTAGAATTGAATCCAGTGAATTAAGTGCGTTTCCTACAGTTATATTGTAACATCCTAAACATGGGGTTATTCGTATTTGCATTATTTTGCTTGAGTTGTATGGCTGAGATAATATTTATGGAATGATAAGATTTAATTAAGGGCCTTGAGTTGGCTCGGAATAGTAGAAAATATTATTTATAAGCTTTAAAGGTGGATAGCCTTAGTAGTTAGGGGTTACAAGAATAAATGTGGAGTATTTGACACAGAAAGGGCCTTGGAAAAGTGGCAATAGTGAGGCCACTTAAGTTCTGCAAGTGACGCCATCAAGGAACAAGGGAGAGCCTTGGTTCGAGTCATGAAATTCCCTTTTTGTTTCTTATTTTGACGGCAAGAGAGAGAAAGAATTACTCAATTTAAATTCTTGGAATAAAAAGGATAATTTGAGCATTTTTTTATATTATTAATTCTAAGGATAATAGAAGATAAAGAAGACATTGGTTGGATTATTATTTGATTAAGGGGGGATTAATTCAAATTAGTTTGAATTAAATTAAATGAGTGGCTTGGTGTAAAATAAAGTGATGACCGAATTTGAACTCCTTGGTTGATAGGAGTGGACGGCAAGCTTGAAGGGGGGGTGCCGAATGCCTATAAAACATCAGCCTACCACCTTGCCTCTCTTTTTGTCATTTTTGCCAAAGTGCCAAATCCCTAACCCTTTATTTGTTCTTCTTTATTTTCTTCATTCTCTCAAACCCTTCAAAGAAACTTTTAACACCTTTCTTCTCCATTATTTTCTTTCTCCCTTGGCGAATACACTCCCTTGGAAGTGCCGATTTCCTTTCCTTCTATTTACTCACTTTGGCCAAATAGTATAGTGGCATAGACACTTCGGGATTTTGCTAGTATTCAATCAATTGTGAAGGTAAGTAAGGTTGGCCAAATGACTATGCTCCCTTTCCCTATCTTTGTCGACTTTTTAAGGATTAAGGGCCGATGTCGGCATTTATTTACAAGGTGCTAAGTATCTATTTTGAAAACCGAATCTGTCTAGGTGTTCCGGGATTTTGGAGATCGACAAAGCAAGCCGTCATTCGGGATCAAACGGGTGGTAAGTGGTGGTAAGGATCGATTTTCATAAGATTTAGCTTTCAAGGATTTAAAGCCGAAGGCTATTAGCTTTATTTATTAACCGATGGTAGTTGGTGAAGCAGATTCGGGAATCGGGTGTTGTGATTAGTATCCAAAAGCGAGAAGGTAAGGATTCGGGTTCCAAAAGATGACCCCTTTAAATTATTTGATTTGACCGAATATACTAACCCATGTATTTGGCGAATATAGGACAAGTAGATCTAGTGTGACCGACTCCTCCATTCGGGATTTAGATTATTAAGTGGGTGACGGTGTGTACATACACACTTATAACGATTAATAAACTGTATTAAGTACATGTTGTATGTAAATCTGATTTATGTAGATACTAATTTAGTACCTTAATGGTACAAGCGAGGATCTCGGTAAGTCTCTGTCAATATGAGATTGATAATAATGCTTTTGGGAAGCATAGCTTATGTGATACATGTGATAAATGTATGTTGTTATAAACTCTGTTATAATATGATTTGATATGGGTTGATAAGTGGAGGGGCGGTTATATTGTGTCGACGGACACCGGTGTTTTGGTAACACACCGTGACTACGGCCACCGGAGGTTTGGTACCTCCGAGGTTTGGCACCTCATAGCGTCTCGCCCCTATGGCTTAGCACCACCGTGGGTTGGCCCCACTTTGAGATATGGGATTGACGCGGTGATTTGGTATCACGCGATGGGTTGGCCCCATCAACCGATTTATGTCTTGGACACCGTGAGGTTTGGCACCTCCGGTGATTTGGTATCACATCTCGTGACTATCGTCACCGGTGGTTTGGCACCACCAGTGGTTTGGTACCACAATGGGGTAGACAGAGGCGTTTGGTTGGCTAGGTTGGGTATATGTCTTAATGCATGATTAATGTGTTATATAGTGTATGATGTGGTATTTACCCGGGGAAGGGTTACATCTTGAGTCTTGGTGACTCACCTTCTCCTTTATTTTATTTTCAGTGACACATAGTTCACGGATATGGAGCCGGAGGGACTTGAGGTGGCCATGCAGTGGAACTTTAAATTTATTAGACTTTGAATTTGGTTCTTTACATTTTTCTTTATTTTTGGTTGATTTTAATTGGGTTGTAATAAGGCCTCCTAAAAATTATTTTTATTATTGTGATATGCCTGAGTATTCGTTTCAAACTTTATGATTATAAGAATGAATTCACATGTTTTTTTTTCCAAAGCAATCGAAAAGGGTTTTCAAGTACCATCGGGTACATATAAAATATACATAATAACTTGACTTAACAAATATTTTCAAAATAAATCCAAGTATAAGATTTGTACACCTCAACTGCTTTTAACAAAACGCTATCTTTTATCAAAACTTAAACCGATTTTTAAAAGATTTCAAAAGGTTTTTCTCGTAGCAAACCAAATTGGTCAAGTGTTTAATGCGAGTTTGGGTTTGTTACAAATTGGTATCGAGCCAGTTCAAAGCTCATTTGTGGGGCCCAAGGCCCAAAAATGATTTAGTAGGCCTCTTTGAGTTATTTTGGGTTTTAAGCAAAGATGGCACCGAGTCTCGGCACCTATCCCGCCTGTAAGTGTTCCTAACTTCAGATGACTTATTTTACAGAGAAGGGTAGGAAGCATGGAACGAGAATAGACTTATAGGAATTTGAACCCTAGGATTAGACTACTCAAACACAAACAGAGCATAAGACTTAATGAACTCAACCAACCTATGACCAAGTCACTGAGCTGGGGTGTGGTAACCCCTGTACGCATGTCTAGGATTGGATCCAGAAGAGCCTGGTATTTAAGCAGTCCGAGTGACTCACCACCTCTTCGCAGGTATCCTACCTGGTGCGTAGCTTGGGTTCACCCTAACTCAGAGGGCTCAGTGGTGTGGTAACCTCTGTGCGCATGTCTAGAAAGGTTCGGTGGGAGCTTGGTATTTAAGCAGTCCGCGTGACTCACCTCCTCTCCACACGAATCCTGCCTAGTGCGTAGCTTTGGTTCACCCTGACCAAGAGGGCTCGGTCATAGGCTAAACGTAACGACTAAAACCGAAAGGAACTAACCATGTTTTTGAAAAAGAAAAAAACAACAAAACCCTAATTTCTTCAAAATTTTTAAAATCACACTTCCAAATATGAGAACAACCATTTTTACAATGTTTTTCCCGAAAAAGTTGATTTGTGAAAATTACAGAAATGCCTTTAGGGGTGAAATTACTAAAATACCCTTGACTCATAAAATATTAATTCAATGGTTTTGCCCAAAAATTTTATTATTTGAGAAATATCCAAACACTATACTTTGCAAATCATCAATGGAATACTTTGGTTTGGAAAATTTGAAAATGCCCTCAACTTGTAAAATTACCAAAACGACCCTGAGTACAAATTTTTTGCAACATCATCGTTTTAAGAAAGGAAAACTCTCAAAAGGACCTCGAGTTTTACAACTATTAAATACCAATTTGTTAAAATTATAAAACTACCCCGATTGACAAATTACTGAAATACCCCGGTTTCCAAAATGATGCCATATCAATAAATTTTACAAATTTTCACCATACCTCCAGCTTTTGGGAATTTCAAAGTGACGCTTTATTAAAGTTTGAAATCTCTGATTCTATTACAAAATACCCTGTAGGGAAATGACGAAAATACCCTTGGGTTAGAAACAGATGAAATGTCTGGAGGAGTGAATAGGTATGGAAAGTATTAGGGAATGAATGTGGCCTTTGTGTGAACTAGGGTAGAAGACTTAAAACATTGTTTGATCGAAAGAATCCTTATTAAACTTTTCATAAAATTCTTGGCGGATAATCAAGCGGAACAAATTACTAATCCATAAAATTTTTCTTAATCGATTAAAAGCGTGTTAGATAGAATGAGTTCTAGAGGACGTGGCCGACGTGGGCGTGGTAGGGAAGAATGACCATATCCGAACCCGTTAGGTCGTGACATGGTTCGAAAATGAGGTACCACCGCCACCACCACCCCAACTTTTGGGAGCCGAGGAGCGGATCGATGGGGGTGAGGCGATATCAAGTCGTGTTACGGGTTCTCGAGTTGGTGGTGAAATTTGGTGGAAGTTTAGGAGCTCAAAATTGGCTCCGAGAGAATTCGGTCTAACAATTTGAAGTGTTCCGGTGTGTCGAGAGTGGCACCAGTCAATGGAATCTTGGCTAGAATCTGTGAAAGGATCATGGACGATCTTGACCTGTCTGATGGGGAGAAACTGAAGGGAGCCGTGTCGCTTCCGAAGGATGAAGCATATCAGTGGTGGCTCACAGTCAGAGATGGTGCCACGGCAGAGGATCTTACATGGGATTACTTCAAAACTGCTTTTCAAAAGAAGTATGTGGGCACTAGCTACACTGACACACAGAGAAAGGCTTTTCTGGGGTTAGTACAAGGAACTAAGTTTGTGTCGGAGTATGAGGCGGAGTTCCTAAGGCTGAGTAGATATGCGAGAGGCATTGTGGCTCTGTAACATGAGCGCCTGTGGTCCATTTTGAGGACGGCCGAGAGATGATTTGAGGTCTTGATTGCTCCATGAAGAAGTTCGTGAGTTTTCGTCCCTAGTAGAAAAGGCTAAGGTGGCCGAGGGTATCAAGGCAACCGTGAGGCAAAACTATGATAGGCTCAAGCGAAGAGAGGTTTTGGGCCATCCGGTCGTGGTAAGGATCGAAAAAAGGCTAGGCAGAGTGGGCCAAGTCGCAAAGAAGGCCCATGGCGCTAATCGTAAACCGATTCGATGTAATCATTGTGGAAAAGCCCATTGGGGAGGTTGTTGGACCGGTGAGCGAGGTTGCTTTGAATGTGGGTCTTTGGAACACCGCGTGAGGGATTGTCCCCGGAAGCGAGCTCAGAATCAGTTAGTGAGGCAGAACCGTACTCAGGATAGAAGTGTGGGACCACAGAGAGGTTGTGGTAATGGTAAAGGGGGAAATGGTCCTAATCGTGGTCGGGGAAGTCAGGGCAGAGGCGCAGGAAATACAGAGGCATGGCAGCCTGGCTTAGTCTATGCGGCGAGGCGTCACGAGGAGGGTGACGCACCGAATGTCATAACCCAGACGCGTTCTCGATTTTTGATTTTCCTTATGTTGCATTAATTGATGTGGGTTCAACGCATTCATACGTAGCGAGTAGTGTGGTAGAGACTTTGAACCTAGACTCGAGACCGCCGCTAGGGAGATGACCTGTAATTAGCCCTTTAGGCCATTCGTAGTTGTGAACAAGCTTTTAGGGATGTACCCTAGAACTCCAAGGGGTCGTGTTTGTGGCTGATCTGATGGAACTACCGTTTGGGGAGTTCAATTTGATCCTTGGAATGTACTGGTTGGTTAGGTACCAGGTGAGATTGGATTGTGCTGCTAATCGCATGGTTCTTAAGATGGCCGAAGGGGATGAAGTGGTTATGATCGGTAACCGAAGAAATTACCTCTCTAATGTGGTGTCGGCCTTGAAATTTGAAAAGATGGTTAGGAAAGGGTGTGAGGCGTTTATAGTTCGAATTTGTGCCTTGGAGGCTAAGGAGTCGTGGTTGAAAAGGTCCCAACGAAGAGGGAATTCATTGATGTATTCCTAGAGGAACTTCTGGGTTTGCCTCCAGATCGAAAAGTCGAATTCGGTATAGATTTGCTACCGAAGGCAGCACCGTATCTATAGCATCAGATCGTATGGCACCAAAGGAATTGGTGGAGTCAAGGCTCAAATTTAGGAGCTCTTGGATAGAGGGTTTATTCGACCTAGTATATCTCCGTAGGGAGCACCTGTATTGTTTGTCAAGAAGAAGGACGGTTCTATGCGGATGTGCATCGACTACCGTCAGTTAAACAAGTTAACGATCAAAAACAAGTACCCGTTGCCTCGGATCGATGACTTGTTTGACCAACTAAAGGGTGCGTCGGTATTCTCAAAGATTGACCTTAGGTCGGGTTATCATCAATTAAAGGTGAAGGAGGCTGATGTGCACAAGACGGCATTCGAACTCGGTATGGGCATTACGAGTTCCTAGTGATGCCATTCGGGTTGACCAATGCACCGGCGGCATTCATGGACTTGATGAATAGGGTATTTCAATAGTACTTGGACCAATTTGTCGTAGTGTTCATAGACGACATATTGGTTTACTCAAAGACGGAGGAGGAGCACGACAAACATTTGTGAATAGTTTTGCAAGTACTGAGGGAGAAGCAGTTATACGCCAAATTCAGTAAGTGTGAATTTTGGCTAAGGGAGGTGGCTTTCTTGGGTCACGTGGTGTCAGCGGAAGGGATTAGAGTGGATCCCTGTAAGATTGAAGCGGTGTTGGATTGGAAACCGCCTAGGTCGGTGGTAGAGATTCGAAGTTTTCTGGGTCTAGCAGGGTACTATCGAAGGTTTATAGAAGGATTCTCACTAATCGTAGCCCCATTAACTAAGTTATTAAGGAAGGGAGTACCATTTGTTTGGTCGGAAAGGCAGCAAGAAAGTTTTGATAAACTGAGGAAGATTCGGCGAAGCTCGGTGTTGGTACTGACTGAGGCAGGAAAGTTGTTCACAGTTTACTGTGATGCATCCCATACGGGGTTGGGATGTGTATTGATGCAGGAAGGGAAGGTAGTAGCCTATGCATCCTGTCAGTTAAGACCGCATGAGGTTAACTACCTAACCCACGACTTGGAGTTAGCAGCAGTGGTCTTCGCCTTAAAAATATGGAGACATTATCTTTATGGGGAGAAGTCGATAGTCTACACGGATCACAAGAGTCTAAGGTATCTCTTGACCCAGAAAGACTTGAACTTAAGGCAGCGCCGATGGATTGAACTGTTAAAGGACTACGACTGTTCCATCGAGTATCATCCGGGTAAGGCTAACGTGGTGGCTGACGCGTTAAGTCGGAAGGTCGTGGCGGACTTAAGAGCGACGTTTGCTCATTTAAGTCTATATGATGATGGAAGTCTTTTGGCGGAGCTGCAAGTTAAGCCAACTTGGATCGAGGAGATTAAGGATAAGCAGTTGGTAGACGAGGGATTGAATGCAAAGAGATTGCAAGTCCAAAATGGTGGTTTGGAAGGGTATAGTTTGACTGATCATGGTGTATTATGTTTTCAAGGACGACCCTGTATGCCAAAGGATGTAGAACTGAGGAAAAGAATCCTCCAAGATGCACATAGCAGCCCATACGCTATGCATCTTGGAGGTAGCAAAATGTACGGAGACTTCATGAGTCGATTACGTTGAAGCGTGAAGTGATCGAATTAGTGGGAAGGTGTCGACATGTCGCCGAGTTAAAGTGAACATCGCTACCATCGAGGACTATTTCAACCAGTAAAGATTCCTCAATGGAAATGGGAGAGGATCACTATGGATTTCGTCAGTGGTCTACCCCTCACGCCCAGCAAGAAAGATGCAGTTTGGGTAATTGTGGACCGCCTGACTAAATCGACTCACTTCATCTCGGTGAGAATGGATTACTCCCTCCAGAAGCTAGCAAAGTTATATGTGGCCAAGATAGTCAGATTGCATGGTGTACCCGTATCAATTATCTCAGATAGGGACCCAAGGTTCACTTCGAGGTTTTGGAAAGCGTTGCATCAAGCTTTGGGTACGCGATTGATTTCGATCTGACTTTCCATCCGCAAATCGACGGGCAATCAGAAAGGGTCATACAAATTTTAGAGGATATGCTGAGGGGTTGTGTCTTGGAATTCCGAGGTAGTTGGGAGGAATTTTTACCATTAGTCGAGTTCGCCTACAACAATAGTTACCAAGCGAGTATCCAGATGGCACCATACGAAGCACTGTATGGACGAAAATACTGAACTTCGACGTGTTGGACAGAGTTGGGTGAACGACAAGTGTTGGGCCCAGAGTTGGTTGCAGAAACAGAGGACAAAGTTAGGGTGATTCGGGCTCGTCTTAAGGAAGTATCAGATAGACAGAAGTCTTATGCTGATCTGAAGCGCAAAGAGATGGAGTATGATGTAGGAGACAAGGTTTTCCTAAAGGTATCACCTTGGAAAAAAGTGTTGAGATTTGGGCGAAAAGGAAAGCTAAGCCCAAGGTTCATTGGCCCATATCTGATGTTGAAGCGAGTAGGACCGGTAGCTTATCAGCTTGAACTATCGATGGAGTTAAGTCAGATCCATACCGTCTTTCATGTATCGATGCTTAGGCGGTATCGGTCAGATCCATCACATGTGGTGCCTGTGGTAGAAATTGAGGTAACTTCGGACTTATCTTCGAGGAAGAACCGGTTCGATTTTGGATCGGGATGTAAAGGTTCTGCGTGAGAAGTCGAGTGCCTTAGTGAAAGTGCTATGGCGTAACCATGGTGCGAGAGGAAGCTACGTGGGAACCCGAGGGATGTGATACGGCGAGAATATCCCCACCTCTTGACGTGTAATTTCGAGGACGAAATTCTTTTAAGGGGGTAGAACTGTAACATCCTAAACATGGGGTTATTTGTATTTGCATTATTTTGCTTGAGTTGTATGGCTGAGATAATATTTATGGAATGATAAGATTTAATTAAGGGCCTTGAGTTGGCTCGGAATAGTAGAAAATATTATTTATAAGCTTTAAAGGTGGATAGCCTTAGTAGTTAGGGGTTACAAGAATAAATGTGGAGTATTTGACACGAAAGGGCCTTGGAAAAGTGGCAATAGTGAATTTGCTTAAGTCTCGCAAGTGACGCCATCAAGGAACAAGGAGAGCCTTGGTTCGAGTCATGAAATTCCTTTTGTTTCTTATTTTGACTAAGAAGAGAGAGAAAGAATTACTCAATTTAAATTCTTGGAATAAAAGGATAATTTAAGCATTTTTTATATTATTAATTCTAAGGATAATAGAAGATAAAGAAGACATTGGTTGGATTATTATTTGACTAAGGGGGGATTAATTCAAATTAGTTTGAATTAAATTAAATGAGTGGCTTGGAGTAAAATAAGGTGATGACCGAATTTGAACTCCTTGGTTGATAGGAGTGGATCAAGCAAGCTTGAAGGGGGTCTTAGAATGCCTATAAAACATCAGCCTACCACCTTGCCTCTCTTTTTGTCATTTTTGCCAAAGTACCGAAATCCCTAACCCTTCATTTGTTCTTCTTTTATTTTCTTCATTCTCTCAAACCCTTCAGCCGAAACTTTTAACACCTTTCTTCTCCATTATTTTCTTTCTCCCCTTGGTCGAATACACTCCCTTGGAAGTGCCGATTTCCTTTCCTTCTATTTACTCACTTTGGCCGAATAGTATAGTGGCATAGACACTTCGGGATTTCGCTAGTATTCAATCAATTGTGAAGGTAAGTAAGGTTGGCCGAATGCCTATGTTCCCTTTCCCTATCTTTGTCGACTTTTTAAGGATTAAGGGCCGATGTCGGTATTTTTTTGCAAGGTGCTAAGTATCTTTTGGCTGAATCATCTCAGGTGTTCCGGGATTTTGGAGATCGACAAAGCAAGCCGTCATTCGGGATCAAACGGGTGGTAAGTGGTGGTAAGGATCGATTTTCATAAGATTTAGCTTTCAAGGATTTAAAGTCGAAGGCTATTAGCTTTATTTATTAACCGATGGTAGTTGGTGAAGCGATTCGAATCGGGTGTTGTGATTAGTATCCAAAAGCGAGAAGGTAAGGATTCGGGTTCCAAAAGATGACCCCTTTAAATTATTTGATTTGGCCGAATATACTAACCCATGTATTTGGCCGAATATAGGGACAAGTAGATCTAGTGTGATCGACTCCTCCATTCGGGATTTAGATTATTCGTGGGTGACAGGTGTGTACATACACACTTATAACGATTAATAAACTGTATTAAGTACATGTTGTATGTAAATCTGATTTATGTAGATACTAATTTAGTACCTTAATGGTACAAGCTAGGATCTCGGTAAGTCTCTGTCAATATGAGATTGATAATAATGCTTTTGGGAAGCATAGCTTATGTGATACATGTGATAAATGTATGTTGTTATAAACTCTGTTATAATATGATTTGATATGGGTTGATGAGTGGAGGGGGCAGTTATATTGTGTCGACGGACACCAGTGTTTTGGTAACACACTGTGACTACGGCCACCAGAGGTTTGGTACCTCGCAGGTTTGGCACCTCATAGCGCCTCGTCCCATGTGGCTTAGCACCACCGTGGGTTGGCCCCACTTTGAGATATGGGATTGAAGCGGTGATTTGGTATCACGCGATGGGTTGGCCCCATCAACCGATTTGTGTCTTCGGACACGGAGGTTTGGCACCTCCAAAGGATTTGGTATCACATCTATGACTATACGTCACGGTGGTTTGGCACCACCAAAGGGTTTGGTACCACAATGGGGTAGATAGAGGCGTTTGGTTGGCTAGGTTGGGTATATGTCTTAATGCATGATTAATGTGTTATATAGTGTGTATGATGTGGTATTTACCCGGGAAGGGTTACATTGAGTCTTGGTGACTCACCTTCTCCTTTATTTTTTTCGGTGACACATAGTTCATGGATATGGAGCCGGAGGGACTTGAGGTGGCCATGCGGTGGAACTTTAAATTTATTAGCCTTTGAATTTCGGTTCTTTACATTTTTCTTTATTTTTGGTTGATTTTAATTGGGTTGTAATAAGGCCTCCTAAAAATTATTTTTATTACTATGATATGCCTGAGTATTCGTTTCAAACTTTATGATTATAAGAATGAATTCACATGTTTTTTTTTCCAAAGCAATCGAAAAGGGTTTTCAAGTACCATCGGGTACATATAAAATATACATAATAACTTGACTTAACAAATATTTTCAAAATAAATCCAAGTATAAGATTTGTACACCTCAACTGTTTTTAACAAAACGCTATCTTTTATCAAAAACTTAAACCGGTTTTTAAAAGATTTCAAAAGGTTTTTCTCCGTAGCAAACCAAATTTGGTCGAAGTGTTTGGGCCGGGTTTGGGCTGTTACATATATCCTCGATGTTAGCCCAGAAGTATGTGAGAAAAGGGTACGAAGCTTATTTGGCTTATGTACTGGATAATAAATTGTTTGAGAAACAGATTGAATCTGTACCGATTGTATGTGAATACCCAGATGTGTTCCCTGAAGAACTACCGGGTTTACCTCTAGTACGAGAGATTGAGTTTGGCATTGAATTAGCACCGGGAACGACTCCGATCTCGATAGCTCCATATCGGATGGCACCTACTGAGCTAAAAGAGTTGAAAGCACAGTTGCAAGAGTTAATAGATAGGGGCTTTGTACGACCAAGTTTCTCTCCTTGGGGTGCACCAGTTCTTTTTGTGAGAAAGAAAGATGGAACGATGCGAATGTGTATTGATTATCGGCAACTGAATAAGGTAACTATAAAGAATAAATACCCGTTACCTCGAATTGATGATTTGTTTGATCAGTTGAAAGGGGCTTCAGTATTTTCGAAGATAGATTTGAGATCGGATTATTATCGATTGTAGTCGAGATACTGAGATGTGCCAAAGACCGCATTCCGGACGAGGTACAGATATTTTGAGTTTATGGTTATGCCTTTTGGGCTTACTAATGCACTCATTGCTTTTATGGATTTGATGAATCGGGTTTTAGATAGTTTTTGGATCGATTTGTGGTAGTGTTTATTGATGACATATTGATCTACTCCAAAGATGAAATCGAGCACGCTGAGCATTTGAGATTAGTGCTACAAACTTTGCGAAATCAGCAGTTGTATGCGAAGTTTAGTAAGTGTGAGTTCTGGATGAAAGAGGTCAGCTTTTTGGGACATGTTGTTTCAGCATCAGGCATTCGAGTTGATCCGAACAAAATCTCAGCTATACTTGATTGGAAGCCCCCGAAAAATGTTTTCGAGATTCAAAGTTTTCTAGGACTTGCGGGTTACTATCGACGATTTGTGAAAGGTTTTTCTATGATAGCTACCCCGTTGGCAAAGTTATTGCGTAAAGATGTCGTTCGAGTGGTCGAAAAATGTCGTAAAAGTTTTGATCGGTTGAAAGCCCTTTGATGAAGCTCCGGTGTTAGTTCAAATTTAAATCGGGTAAAGAATTTGTTGTTTATTCGATGCTTCTTTAAATGGTTTGGGCTGCGTTTTTATGCGTAAAGGCAAAGTTGTAGCCTACACTTCAAGACAATTGAAGCAAGATGAAAGAAATTACCCGACGATGACTTAGAACTTGCGTACCATTGTTTTCGCATTGAAGATTTGGCGTCACTATTTATTTGGTGAGAAATGTCACATTTATTACGATCATAAAAGTCTAAAGTATTTAATGACTTAGAAAGATCTAAATTTGAGACAACGCAGATGGTTAGAATTGTTGAAAGATTATGAGTTTGTAATATCCCGGGTTAAGGGCTATTTCGTTTTGGCATTGTTTGCATGATTAATTGCTTGCTATGATGTTGTTTGGGTGTTTTTGATTTAGTTGTAGGCTAGGAGTGAACCCGAGTAGGTGGTGAAATTTTAGTTTTGGGCTTTAGGGATAGGAGTGAAGGTGTTGGGGCTTATATTTAATTTAAGTGAATTTGTAACACAAATGAGGAGCTAGCAAAGTGGCAAGGCATGCGCCACTTGGAGCATGTGTGGCGCCAAATGCAAGGGGAGGTCTTGAGTTCAAGTCATGAGAATCCCACCCTTTTGCATCCATTTTGACTAAGCATGGAGGGAAAAGTTGTGGGCAATTTGAACTCTACCATGGACTTGGTCAACAAATTCAAACGGTGGATGGAGAGCAATTGTAGGAGGGAGACTTGGTCTTTGCCATTTGAATTGGTGGTGTGAGAGCAAATGGGGAGGTTGGCCGGTTTGAGGAGTGTTTGGGGAGCTTGGAAGTGCCGAAACTCCCTTGGTCCTTTGGGTGTATTTTCGGTCTTGGGGGAAACAATTAAGTTTTTTCTTTCTTTTCTTGGTGTCAACAAGTCGATTTCGTTAGTAATATGCTAGCAAAGCTCTTCACTTGCAAATTAGCCTAAGTCAAACCATATTTTTTGCCATTCATCCTTGAAACCAAACCCTGTGTGTTGCCGAAATTATTGCTGTTTTGTTTTGCTTCTTTCTCTTTGTTTTAGCCGAACCAAGCACTCCATTATCATTTTTCTCCCTTTTGAAAACCTTGCTAGCCGAATGCCTCTCCCACCCTCTGTTTTTTTTCAACTTTGTTAAACCGAAACCTCAAGCAACCTTATTGCCGAAATTCTACCTTGTTTCTTCCTTCTTCTCTTTATTGTGCAAAGCCGAAACTAGAGACCCTTTCTTCTCACTTCTTCTTTTTGTTTCATAAACCTTGTGCCGATTTTTCCCTTTGTTCCATACCATTTCTTTTAAACCAAAATCAGCCTTTGTTTTTCATCATCTTTGAGCCGAATCTAGCATTTTCTTTCTCCTTTTCTTGAAGGATAGTAGCCGAAAATTGTTCTTCTTCTAAACCCACCTTATTCTTTTCTCTCCGCTCAAAACCGAAAGTGACCCTCCATTCATCTATCTTTATTTTCTTGTCTTTTCCGAAACCTGTTAGCTGAATCATTCTCCTCTCGTGTTGGGTGGCCGAATATTGGGTGTTGTTAGGTGCTGGTTTCCAACCGATTGGTAGTGGGTAAGTGTTGGCCGAATGGCCTTTCTCCTTTCACTGGTACTCTGCCGATTCTTAGGTATATTTAAGGGCTGATTTCGATATCTATTATAATGGAGTTAATCGCTTGTTTTGGTAACTATTTCCATATAGGGTCTTTGGAGTTCGTAGTCAAGCAAGGAGAGCCTTTTCACCGCTTAGTAATCGGTAAGTGGTGGTAAGAAGGGTGTTTGGATCCGATTTCGCTTAGTTTTCTTTAAGTTAAGTCATGAGGAGAGATTAACCATTATTCTTTTCTAGGGTGTAATCGGTTGGTAAGAAGCATTATTGGTTGGGTTGATTGGAAACCAACCATTCGCAAAGGTAAGATGTAACGCAACCCTTGGGTTATTTACTTTGTTGGTCAATGGTATTGGGTTAGTGTTAACCCTTTTGTTGGCCGAATGTAGGACCAGTTGTTGAGGTGATCAAAAGATTTCGATCGATTCTTAGGCTTTAATCTTTGATATATCGGTGTGTAAACCAACACATCGCCTTAACTTAATAATGTGATAACTTGTTGTGTAAGTGAAACAAAGGTGATTGATTATCTCGATACCCATAGAGGTATGGATACGGATTCGTAAGTCCGCTTCATTATGAGTTATATGATGATGATGATATCATGATTGTTGATACTCGAGATGCCATATTAAGCATGTGAGCATGATAGCATGATTGCAACGATTTTGCATCTAGTATGTTATGTGATTGGGTGATATGAGAGGAGGGGAGTATGATATCCGTGTCTTTGGGACACTGTGTCTTTGGGACACCAGAGGTTTGGCACCTCCAAAGGGTTTGGTACCACAATGATATTTTGTGACTTTGGGTCACCGGAGGTTTGGCACCTCAATAGCCTCATCCAGTGGCTTAGTACCACAGTGGGTTGGCCCCACAGTTGATTATACGGGATTGACGCCAATGATTTGGTATCACACGATGGGTTGGCCCCATCATCGGATTTGTGACTACGGTCACTAGTGATTTGGTATCACATTGTGTCTTTGGGACACCAGAGGTTTGGCACCTCATTGCGACTCGCCCCTCGTGGTTTAACACCACCGTGGGTTGGCCCCACTTTTGAGATATGGGATCGATCGCTAGTGATTTGGTATCACACGATGGGTTGGCCCCATCATTGGATTATTTGTGACTTGGTCACCAAAGTGGTTTGGTACCACAAGATGGATATCGTGACTTTGGGTCACCAGTGGTTTGGCACCACCGGTGGTTTGGTACCACAGGGGTAGAAAAGGCGATATGGTTGGTTAGGAACAGGTGCATTATTTGTATTATTCTCATTATGATATGTGTGTTGGCATGTTATACCGGGAGGAAGTATACACCGAGTCTTGCGACTCACTCTCTCCTTTGACTTTTCAGTGACACTTAGACGCGACATGGAGCCGGATGGACTCGAGGTGCTCATGCCATCTTGAAATAAAGATTGCTCTGACTTCTTTTATAAAAATTTGGTACACTAGCCGATTTATTTCTATTTTGTTATATTTGGGTTTGTAAATGGCCTCTTAAATTATGTTTTTGATATATTATGTTTAAGTAGATTTTCAATATGCTTTAACAAACCAATTAAGTGAAATGTGCTAAAACTTGGAAAGACAACGTTTTCAAAACCTCAAGAACAATGTTTTAAACTATACCATCGGGTATCATACTATAACTTGGGATAAAGTGAATTCCAATGGTTTTTCTAACTTAAATATGATTTTCTACTAAGTCAAAAATGTTTTAGTGACAATAAGAAATAACTTAAGCTTCAAACTAAATAAACTAGTTTTACCTACACATCGGATTAAATTTCAAAACTTTCGGTTTTCAAATACATCATCGATTTTTAATCAAAACCTAATCGAGTTTTCCTCAAATACAAAATTTCGCTAAGCGTTTTCACCAAACTGCTAGACTTCAACCTAAACCACCCAAAACCTTTTCCCTGTAGCATACCAGACTCGTTCGTGGTGTATTGACCGGGTTTGGGGTGTTACATTTGTGGTATCAGAGCCTGGTTCAAAAGCTCAGCTGTGGGCCCGAGGCCCAAAATGTTTTAAAACTATAGTTTTCAAGTATTCTATTTTAAAAAGTATGGTTTGAAGGGCATGGCACCGAGTCTCCGGCACCAGTTCGCCCAGGTAAGTACCCCGTACTATTTGTTGTGATATTGATTGATATGATTGGCTGGCTAGTAAGACTACTTTAGAGACTGAAATTAATAGGACTCTGTGGACTCGCGAAAACAAAGCTTCTTTAAAAAAAATTCATAAGACTTTGCTTTAAACACAGTGGAATAATGACTGATACATAAAATTCTTTAATCGATTTAGATTTAGTCATGAGTACCGAGGTGGACGTGGTCGTGGACGGGTCGCAGTAGGATGATCATTTTCGAGCCCGTAGGTTCGGGCGTGGTTCGAGAATGAGGTAGGTTCCGCCACCACCGGAGGTGGTGAGTTCCGTGAGCGCACCGCGATGACGCAGTTGTCACAAAGGATCTCTGCGGGTTTTAGAAAGGGTAGCCGGAGAGGTGGAGGCGAGGGAGCTAGGAAATCTGTGCTCGAGCGACTTGGGCAAATGAAATGAGTTCTTCCGGTGTCTCGTGTTGCTCCTAGCTTCGCCGAGTATTGGTGAAGTGATGAACGGATCATGGACGATCCGGACCTAACGGTCAAGAGAAATTAAAGGGATTGTATCATTCTCCGGGATGAGTCATACCTGGTGGCTCACGGTCCGTGATGCATACATACTGTTGAAGATTTGACTTGGGACTATTTCCGCCGCTTATCGGAAAAGTACGCTGAGCTAACTACATAAATGAGTAGAGAAAAGCATTTCGAGGTTAGTCCAGGGAGCAATCTGCGGTTTCGAGTACGAGGCGAGTTTCGAGGTCGAAGTCGGTATGCCGTGGGTATGGTGGCTCTTGAGCATGAGAGGTGCGTTCGTTTCGAGGATGGCTCGCGAGATGAACTAAGGTCGATAATTGCGCCAAACAGGAGCGTGAATTTGCGCTCTAGTTGAAAAGGCAAAGGTTACCGAGGGCATTAAAGAGTCTGTGAGGCAGGTAGGATAGAAACCGCCACAAAAGGAGTTTTGGATCTTCCGGGTCATCTGTAATCAGCAGAAGAGGGCTAGACCGAGTGGGCGAATCGATCGAGTAGGTTTGTTGTCAAGCTAGGCGTGGACCGCCGCATGTAACTGTTAGGAAAGGCTTACCGGGAGGATGTTGGACCGATGGTAGAGGTTGTTTTGAGTGTGGCTCATTTGGACCACCGAGTGAGGGATTATCCGCAAGTTAGCTAGAATTCACGAGAGAATTAGGGCCGTAATCAAGCTGTAAATAATGGACCACCGCAGAGGGGCCGAGGTAATGGCAGAGGAGGTAATAGTTCTGGTCGGGGCCGTGGAGCACCGGGCAGAGGTGCAGGTAGTTCGAGGCCGCATAGGGGTTGGTGTATGTCGCGAGGCGCCGAGAGGAGGGCGACGCACCGGACGTCATGCAGACGTTTCTAATCTTTGGTTCTCCATTCTTCTTTGTGATTGATGTGGGTTCAACACACTCGTATGTTGCAAGTAGCATAGTGAAGACCATGGATTTAGACTCAAATATCTTCTAGGTAGATGACCGTAATAAGCCCTCTAGGTCACTCAGAAGTGGTAGATAAATCAGATAGAGACGCACTCTAGAACTCCAAGGGGTATCTTTCGAGGCTGATCTGATGGAACTGCCGTTTGGGGAGTTCGATCTGATTTTGGGGATGGACTGGCTGAGTAAGCACCAGGCGAAGTTGGACTGCGCGGCTAAGCGCATGGTTCTGAGCACAGCTGAGGGTGATGAAGTAGTTCTGATCGGTAATAGGAGAAACTATCTGTCCAATGTGGTATCTACTCTGAAAGCCGAGAAAATGGTCAGAAAGGGCTGCGAAGCATATATGGTGCATGTGTATGCCTTGGAGGCTAAGGAGTCTGCTGTGGAGACCATTCGACGCTTAGGGAATTTGTGGACGATTTCCGAGGAGCTTCCGGTTTGCCACCAGACGGAGGTAGAGTTCTAATAGATCTCATACCCGTAATCGCTACCAGTATCCATTGCTCCGTACAGGATGGCACCTAAGGAGTTAGTGGAGCTTAAGGCTCAGATACAGGAATTGTTGGACCGAGGCTTTATCGTGCCAAGTATTTCACCATGGGGAGCGCCAGTACTTTTGTAAAGAAGAAAGAGCGGTACTATGCGGATGTGCATAGACTATCGCTAATCGAATAAGTCGACGATCAAAAACAAGTATCCACTACCTCTGATAGATGACTTGTTTGATCAATTTGAAGAAGCGCCGATTTTCTCAAGATCGACCTAAGGTCCAGGTATCACCGATTAAAGGTAAAAGAGGCGGATATCAGAAGACGACATTTCAGACTCAGATGGGCACTTTGAGTTCTTGGTTATGCCGCTCGGGTTGACTAACGCACCTGATTTTCATGGATCGATGAATAGAGTGTTCCAACAAGCATCTAGATCAGTTCGTGGTGGTTTTTATCGGCGACATCTTGGTATACTCAAGGATCGAGGAAGAGCATGATGCTCATTTACGGTGGTATTACGATTCTAAGGAGAAACAAATCTGGCTGAAGTTCAAGAATGCGAGTTCGCTCGTGGAGGTGATATTCTTGGGTCATGTAGTGTCTACCGAGGGATTAGAGTGGACCCCGTAAGATAGAAGCGGTTTTGGATTGATGCCGCCTAAGTCGAGAGCGTAAATTGAGTTTTTCGGCTTGGCGTGATACTACCAAGATTTGTAGAGGTTTCTCGTTGATCGCAAATACCAATGACTAAATTATTGAGAAAAGGGTTCCGCTTGTTTGACCGAGAAGTAATAAGAGAGCTTCGATAAGTTGAAGAAGATTTTGACCGAAGCTCGATTCTAATTCAACCCGAGGCCGGTAAGGAATTCACAGGTGTATCGCGATGCATCACATACGGATTGGGTTGTGTCTTGATGCAAGAAGGAAGGTGGTGGCTTACGATCCCGACAAACCGAGGCCACATGAGGTTAATTATCCTACGCACGATCCGGAGTTAGCAATGTAGTATTTGCCTTAAAGATATGGAAGCATTACTTGTAACGGAGAAAGATCGATAGTCTATACGGACCATAAGAGTCTCAAGTACCTTCCGACTCGTAAAGACTTAACCGAGACAATACCGATGGATTGAGCTACCGAAAGACTACGATTGCTCAATTGAGTATCATCCGGCAGGCTAACGCTAGGAGACGCGCTGAGTTGTAAGGTTGTTTGGATTTGAGAGCGTTATTTGCTCACTTGAGTTTGTATGACGACGGAGTATTCTCGCAGAGCAGAGGTTGCCTACTTGGGTTGAGCAGATCGAGAGAAAGCGATTGTCGGATGAGGTTCGAGTCGCGGAGGACACAAGTGCGTAATGATGGTTTGAAGGGTTACAGCTTGTCCAAAGGATGGGGTGCTGTGTTTTCGTGGGAAGGCTTGTATGCCGAGAGATTCGAAGTTGAGGCAAAGGATTCTTCAGATGCACATAGCAGTTTCTACGCTATGCGCCCCGGAGGTAGCAAAATGTATAGGGACCTCAGAGAACAGATTCCGTGGCGGGTGCGAAAAGGAGGAGTATCTACCGTTAGCTGAATTCGCCACAATAATGCCTACCAAGCGAGTATCAAGATGGCACCTTATGAGGCGCTAGACGGTAGGAAGTGTCGCTCACCGACTTGTTGGAGCGAGTTAAGTGAACGCCGATTATTGGGACCAGAGTTGGTTCTTCGAGACCGAAGACAAGGTTAAGTTGATTCAGCTCGATTGAAGGAAGCTTCGACCGCGAAGTCCTATGTTGATCTTAAACGGAGAGATATTGAGTTTATCGGGAGATCGGGTTTTCCAAGGTCTCACCGTGGAAGAAAGTATTAAGGTTCGGGAAGAAAGACAAGCTAAGTCCGAGGTTTATTGGGCCGTATAAGGTACTAAGACGAGTGGGACCAGTTGCATATCAGCTCGAGTTGCCAGTTGAGCTAAGTCAGATTCATGACGTGTTTCACGTTTCGATGCTTCGTCGATATCGTTCCGATCCATCACATGTGGTAACAGTAGAAGAGATCGAGGTAAATCCAGATATGTCCTTGGAGGAAGAGCCTGTACAGATTTTAGACCGGAATGTAAAGATTTTGCGTAAGAAGTCTGTGCCTTTGGTTAAGGTTCTATGGTGGAATCATGGCGTAGAAGAAGCGACGTGGGAACCTGAGGATACGATGAGACAGCAATACCCGCAACTCTTCTGACCAGGTAATTTCGAGGTCGAAATTCTTTTAAGGGGGTAGAACTGTAATATCCCGGGTTAAGGGCTATTTCGTTTTGGCATTGTTTACATGATTAATTGCTTGCTATGATGTTGTTTGGGTGTTTTGGATTTAGTTGTAGGCTAGGAGTGAACCCTGAGTAGGTGGTGAAATTTTAGTTTTGGGCTTTAGGGATAGGAGTCAAGGTGTTGGGGCTTATATTTAATTTAAGTGAATTTGTAACACAAATGAGGAGCTAGCAAAGTGGCAAGGCATGCGCCACTTGGAGCATGTGTGTGGCGTCAAATGCAAGGGGGAGGCCTTGAGTTCAAGTCGCGAGAATCCCACCCCTTTTGCATCCATTTTGACGGCATGGAGGGGAAGAGTTGTGGGCAACTTGAACTCTACCATGGACTTGGTCAACAAATTCAAACGGTGGATGGAGAGCAATTGTAGGAGGGAGACTTGGTCTTTGCCATTTGAATTGGTGGTGTGAGAGCAAGTGGGGGGAGGTTGGCCGGTTTTGAGGAGTGTTTGGGGGAGCTTGGGAAGTGCCGAAACTCCCTTGGTCCTTTGGGTGTATTTTCGGTCTTAGGGGGGAAACAATTAAGTTTTTTTTCTTTCTTTTCTTGGTGTCAACAAGCTGATTTCGTTAGTAATATGCTAGCAAAGCTCTTCACTTGCAAATTAGCCTAAGCTGAAACCACATTTTTTCGCCATTCATCCTTGAAACCGAAACCCCAGGTGTTGCCGAAATTGTTGCTGTTTTGTTTTGCTTCTTTCTCTTTGTTTTAGCCGAACCAAGCACTCCATTATCATTTTTCTCCCTTTTGAAAACCTTGCTAGCCGAATGCCTCTCCCACCCTCTGTTCTTTTTCAACTTTGTTAAACCGAAACCTCAAGCAACCTTATTGCCGAAATTCTACCTTGTTTCTTCCTTCTTCTCTTCATTGTGCAAAGCCGAAACTAGAGACCCTTTCTTCTCACTTTTCTTTTTGTTTCATAAACCTTGTGCCGATTTTTCCCTTTGTTCCATACCATTTCTTTTAAACCGAAACCAGCCTTTGTTTTTCATCATCTTTGAGCCGAATCTAGCATTTTCTTTCTCCTTTTCTTGAAGGATAGTAGCTGAAAATTGTTCTTCTTCTAAACACACCTTATTCTTTTCTCTCCCGTTTAAAACCGAAAGTGACCCCTCCATTCATCTATCTTTATTTTCTTGTCTTTTCCGAAACCTGTTAGTTGAATCATTCTCCTCTGGTGTTGGGTGGCCGAATATTGGGTGTTGTTAGGTGCTGGTTTCCAACCGATTGGTAGTGGGTAAGTGTTGGCCGAATGGCCTTTCTCCTTTCACTGGTACTCTGCCGATTCTTAGGTATATTTAAGGGCTGATTTCGATATCTATTATAATGGAGTTAATCGCTTGTTTTGGTAACTATTTCCATATAGGGTCTTTGGAGTTAAGTAGTCAAGCAAGGAGAGCCTTTTCACTCGCTTAGTAATCGGTAAGTGGTGGTAGAAGGGTGTTTGGATCCGATTTCGCTTAGTTTTCTTTAAGTTAAGTCATGAGGAGAGATTAACCATTATTCTTTTCTAGGGTGTAATCGGTTGGTAAGAAGCATTATTGGTTGGGTTGATTGGAAACCAACCATTCGCAAAGGTAAGATGTAACGCAACCCTCGGGTTATTTACTTTGTTGGTCAATGGTATTGGGTTAGTGTTAACCCTTTTGTTGGCTGAATGTAGGACCAGTCAGTTGAGGTGATCAAAAGATTTCGATCAGTTCTTAGGCTTTAATCTTCGATATATCAGGTGTGTAAACTAACACACTGTCTTAACTTAATAATGTGATAACCTGTTGTGTAAGTGAAACAGTGTGATTGATTATCTCGATACCCATAGAGGTATGGATACGGATTCGGGTAAGTCCGTTTCATTATGAGTTATGTGATGATGATGATATCATGATTGTTGATACTTCGAGATGCCATATTAAGCATGTGAGCATGATAGCATGATTGCACGATTTTGCATCTAGTATGTTATGTGATTGGGTGATATGAGAGGAGGGGGAGTATGATATCCGTGTCTTTGGGACACCGTGTCTTTGGGACACCGAGGTTTGGCACCTCGGTGGTTTGGTACCACAATGATATTTTGTGACTTTGGGTCACCGAGGTTTGGCACCTCGGCCTCGCCCCCAGTGGCTTAGTACCACAATTGGGTTGGCCCACAGCTTGATTATCTGGGATTGACGCCGGTGATTTGGTATCACACGATGGGTTGGCCCCATCATCGGATTTGTGACTACGGTCACCAGTGATTTGGTATCACATTGTGTCTTTGGGACACCAGAGGTTTGGCACCTCATTGCGACTCGTCCCTGTGGTTTAACACCACCGTGGGTTGGCCCCACTTATGAGATATGGGATCGTCGCTAGTGATTTGGTATCACACAATGGGTTGGCCCCATCATTGGATTATTTGTGACTTCGGGTCACCAGTGGTTTGGTACCACAGTATGGATATCGTGACTTTGGGTCACCAGTGGTTTGGCACCACCAGTGGTTTGGTACCACACGGGTAGAAAAGGCGATATGGTTGGTTAGGAACGGGTGCATTATCTGCATTATTCTGTTATGATATGTGTGTTGGCATGTTATACCGGGGGAAGGAAGTATACACTGAGTCTTGTGACTCACTCTCTCCTTTGACTTTTCAGGTGACACTTAGACGCGGACATGGAGCCGGATGGACTCGAGGTGCTCATGCCATACCTGAAATAAAGATTGCTCGGACTTCTTTTATAAAAATTTGGTACACTAGCCGATTTATTTCTATTTTGTTATATTTGGGTTTGTAAATGGCCTCTTAAATTATGTTTTGATATATTATGTTTAAGTAGATTTTCAATATGCTTTAACAAACCAATTAAGTGAAATGTGCTAAAACTTGAAAGACAACGTTTTCAAAACTTCAAGAACGATGTTTTAAACTATACCATCTGCATCATACTATAACTTGGGATAAAGTGAATTCCAATGGTTTTTCTAACTTAAATATGATTTTCTACTAAGTCAAAATGTTTTAGTGACAATAAGAAATAACTTAAGCTTCAAACTAAATAAACTAGTTTTACCTACACATCGGATTAAATTTCAAAACTTTACGGTTTTCAAATACATCATCGATTTTTAATCAAAACCTAATCGAAGTTTTCCTCAAATACAAAATTTCGCTAAGCGTTTTCACCAAACCGCTAGACTTCAACCTAAACCACCCAAAACCTTTTCCCCGTAGCATACCGATTAAATTGTGGTGTATTGACGGGTTTGGGGTGTTACTGAGTTGGTGATTGACTATCATCCGGGAAAAGCTAACGTTGTTGCGGATGCGTTAAGTCGAAAATCCTTGTTTGCTCTTCGTGCAATGAATGCACGATAGCTATGTTCGGTGATGGTTCGGTCATAGTCGAGTTACAAGCAAGACCGATGTTTATCCAAAGAAATTTGTGATGCATGAAAGTTGACAAGGATTTGATTACTAGTCGAATCCAAATGTGAAAATGGTGCGAATCGATTTTCGATTGATGCAAATGACTGCTTGAATTTTAAAAGCCGAATGTGTGTTCAAGAACTCAGTTTGATTTGATACGATGATTCGGCGAGGGCCATAGTGGTCGATTATCAATACATCCGGTAGCACAAAGATGTATAATGATTTGAAACAGTTCTATTGGTGGTAGGGCATGAAACGGGATATATCTGAATTTGTTTCGAAATGCTTAATTTGTCAGCAAGTAAAAGCTGAACATCAAGTGCCATCCGGACTACTTCATCCAATCATGATACCTGAATGGAAATGGGATAGAATTACAATGGATTTTGTATTTGGTCTTCCTATGACACCGAGTAAGAAAGATGCCGTATGGGTTATAGTTGATAGACTGACTAAATCAGCTCATTTTGTGCTTGGGTTAATGCATGGACTTTTCACTCGATAAACTTGCTGAATTGTACACATCGCAGATTGTGAGATTGCATGGTGTACCGAGTTCCATTGTTTCAGACAGAGACCCGAGATTTACATTGCGGTTTTGGAAGAAGTTGCAAGATGCCTTAGGTACTAAACTTCATTTTAGTATAGCCTTTCATCCGCATGATGCACGGGCCACCGATCTGGCGAACTATTTAGATACTTGAGGACATGTTGAGATGTTGCCTTCTCGAGTTTGAAGGTAGGTGGGAACGATACCTACCTTTGATTGAATTTGCTTATAATAATAGCTTCCAATCTAGTATCAAAATGGCGCCGTATGAAGCTTTGTACGGGCGAAAATGTCGAACTCCATTATACTGGACTGAGCTCAACGAGAGTAAGATACACGGGGTTGATTTGATTAAAGAAACAGAACAGAAGGTAGCTATTATTAGAGGCAATTTGAAAGCTGTTTCGGATCGTCAAAAGTCTTATGCTGATTTGAAACGTAAAAACATTGAGTTTCAGGTCGGAGATCGTGTATTCTTAAAAGTTTCTCCGTGGAAGAAAGTACTCCGATTTGGTCGGAAGGACAAGTTGAGCCCGAGATTTATCGGACCGTATGAAATCATTGAACGTATTGGACCTGTTACTTATAGATTGAAGTTGCCTTCTGAGTTAGAAAAGATACATAACGTATTTCACGTTTCGATGCTACGCAAGTACAGATCGGATCCGTCTTATGTGATCACACCAATAGAGATTGAAATCCGATCCGATTTGACATATGATGAAGAACCGATCCATATCTTAGCTCGGGAAATGAAAGAGTTGAGAAATAAGAAGATTTTGCTAGTAAAAATATTATGGAATAGACACGGAGTCGAAGAGGCTACGTGGGAGCCTGAGGATTCAATGAGGCAGCAACACCCGAAATTATTTAACGGTAAAATTTTCGAGGAAGAAAATTCTTAAGGGGGAGAGTTGTAACAGACCAATTTTGACCCTAATCGGAACGGTGGTTTCGGGACCACGAATCCGAGCCCGATAAATATTTTAATATTATATTTTGTGTTTATTATATGTGAATTGATGTGTGTGAAAGTCTCATAGAAAAATTTAATCATTTGAGTGTTTAATTTAACAAAAAGGATTAAGTTGCTAAGGCGATAAAAGTAGTGAGCATGAAATTAGAAGGGTAAAGTGAATTGTTTATTAAACTTAAGGATTTACATGTCAAATTCCCCATATTTTTAATATAGTGGGCAGTAATCATGCTATGTATATTATATTTTCTTAGTATATTATAATTAAAGTATTATTATATTATAAGCATGCTATAATATGTGTTAATTGATAAAACAAAAAAAGAAATTATTTTCTCTTCCCTCATTCATCTTCTTCCCCGAATTCACCTTCAAAAGAGGAGAAAAAAAAAATTCATCTTCTCCATTCGGCTATTTGCATGTGCTAGGCAAGGTAAGAGTTTGAACTTTAACTTAATAATCTATATGTGAATTGGGTTGATTTCTTTGATCATTATTGAAAACAAGTAGAGACGGTGGATATTAGGCATGTTGAGTTTCGGCGATGGGGGGGGTGATTTAATTGTTGAATTAAGGTATGTGAGATGAATAGGGATAGAAAATATGATGAAATGGAGAGTAGTAACTTAAGCTTGTAGGATTGCTAAGTGAGATTGTTGCAACTTAATCATATTGACATGCTCTTATGTTCGGCCGAATATTGAGATGGCCATATGTAGTCTTTTTCTTCCTTAATTGTTTGGGTATACAAATTTTTATAAATGGAAATTGTGGAATAGTGTAATCGGTCAAGGTTGAGTGCTTAAATTTTATGTGATTATTGATTTAATTAAATAAATGAAGGAGGAAATTGATTCTTAGATTTCTAAATTAAATTGTGTGTATTTTTGAGTTTGAGCAAATAGATAGAATGAATGTGAACAAAACTTATTTGACATTTCATAGATCGGGAACAAAAAGAGAAAGAACTAGATCGGGGAAAGGCTAAGGTGAACGAATAATGAAAAATTTCAAATCTATCGACTTCTAAGGTAAGTCCTTAAGCTATAATGTATGAAGAATTATTTATGAACTTATTATGTGAAAATGTTTGATAAATTTTAGTACATATTTATGTCATAGCCGAATATATATAAGTATATTAGAATGGTTTTAGTTGTTTAATGTAAATAAACTTAGTTGTATTGGATATGTGATATAGTTACGAAAGGTGTGTGAAATGATTTATCGTATTGAGGTAATTCGGGCTTTAATGCCTAGCAGGCCTTGTGCCGGTGATGTAATTCGGGCTTTAATGCCTAGCGTGCCTTGTGCTTGATGTAATTTGGGCTTTAATGCCTAGCGTGCCTTGTCTTAGGTGATTTAATTAAGGGCTTTAATGCCTAGCGTGCTTTATGGGTGATATGCTATAAATGGAGATTACGAGAATCAAACAAGATGAGATATATATATAGTTATGTGCTAAAGTTGGGTAAGAATTTGCCTACTATATTAGTAAGGAAGAAAGTGAATTAAGTTCTTTTGTTTTGAATCAAATTTGATGTGTAGAAATGGTTAATTGCTCAAGTTCTATATTATATAATGTTGAATCTATCATTGATGTGAATATACATAGCTTATATGTGAAGTTGATAAAGTATATTTTCGAGTGACATAGTGATGAAAATCGATACATATGAGACCCTAGTATTCGGCTAGTGTATTCTATATATATATATATATATAGAAAAATTTATGTACAACATTATTAGCTGAAAAGTTAAGTGTTTACTTGTATGTTCATTGTAAGTATATGAGCTTAAGACTTACTAAGCCAATGAGCTTACTCTGTTTATGTTTGTGTTCTATTTTATAGATCGATAACTCAACTACGGGCTCAGGGGATCATCAAGACAGTCGACCACACTATCACTCTCTTTGGTATAGTTATGTTTTGTAAACTTTTGAATCAAAGGCATGTATAGGCTTTGTTTTGATAAATAATAAATGATGTCGGTTTGTAAATATAAATATGGCCTTGCGAATAAGGCTGTTGCTTTTGGTTAAGTTTAGGTTTCATATTTGATATGGTAGCTTGCATTAAAATACCATTAGATATGTGATTTCGGTCATGCTTTAAATCATACACGAAAAATGATCATATGATATATACATATATATGGCGTAATATTGGGATATGCACTTAGGTATAAAGGAGTAAATATAAAGGTATAAAGATATCATGCGAAAATAGCTATCTTATTTTGTTTTAGCTGATTTGTTTATGCATGGTAAAATGTATATATACTTATACTTGTAATGCCATTTGATAATGCTTAAATATGTATGGCTTTGTGGTAAGCATTTAGAGTAAAATTTTATACTTGATAAAGAGTACCTATGGTACGCATAAATACATGTAAACTATGTTTGAATCTGGCATATCATATATTTAAGAATTGAATGAACATAGGTCCCACTATTTGCATGTATTGTAGGTTAAATGCATAAATAAAATACTAGATTATGAGTTGATCTTGTTTGGAGTTTAGGTTTACATTTGAATGCTAACTATATTCGGTTATGTGAAATGAATATTAAGGTATGATATTGTGGTTATAATTACATAAGTACATATATGTACGTAAGTAATGATCATTGTCGAATAGGATGAATGAAACGTGAATTGATGAATTGGTTGATATTTATGTACATGTTATGTTATAATGCAAAATGGTTACATATACGAATGGTATGATCTTAAGTGATAAAGAAATGAGAAATTTATGAAATCCATAATGATGTATGCGTAAAAAAAAAAGGGAGTAAACTGACTATTACTGTATGCTTATTTAGTCTTTGATGGTGAATGATTCAATGAGTAATGAGTCACTAGTTGTTAATGATTTTATTGGTGAAGTATTACTAAATGTCTAGATATTCGACTAGGGATACTGCTTTCTTTTCAATAGTATGATTTGGTATACTATATTTAAGTGGTAACATGTATAAAAGTGCATTTGATGGGTATTGAGGTCGGGTAATACCTTGTAACCCTACTCCGGCGACGGATACGGGTTAGGGGTGTTACACTACTTACCTCAGTGCAAAATATGGCAAAATTTACAATTTAGTCCTTAACTTTTCCTTTCCCTCGTTCAAGATCGATTCCACGTTCTTCTCAATCTATAATAGCACATTTAGCTTATTTAATATTTAAATTATTTAATTCAATCCAAAAATCACATTATGGCAAAATTACGTTTTGCCCCCTAGCTTTCACAAAATTACAATTTTTCCCCTAGGCTCGAAAATTAAACTTCATCCTATTTTCTTACATTTTAGGACATGCTGAACATTTTTCCCTTCTATGGTAACATCAAATTCTCACTCTAACATGTACTTATGAGCATTAGATATTTTTACCGATTATGTCATTTTACTCATTTTTACGTAAAATCGCTTAGCAAAAGTTGTTTAACATAATTTCAGCCTTCATATTCTATCATAAAACATCAAAATAAACACATTTCACCTATGGGTATTTTTCCAAATATGAACTATAAGTTAAATTATTGCTAGAATAAGCTAAACCAAGTTACCGGGATTCCAAAAACGTAAAAAACATGAAAAACGGGGCTTGGATTGACTTACTATGGAGCTTTGAATCTTGGAAACCCTAGCTATGGAGTCCCCCCCTTGAAGTTTTGATGCGTCGTTGAATGCACCAAAATATATCCTACTCTCGTAAAATAATGAAAATAACAAGAAGGGAAAGTAGGGTTGAATCCATTGAGGATCGGATTATACAAATGCCTATTTTTCGAGATCCCGCGTAATCGTGCCCAAGAAAACTTGCGTTCTGAAAAATAAAAAAACAGAATTAATAATTTTCGATCCGGAAAAATAATAAAAACAAAATTTAAGGCTAATTAAAATTACGAGAATTAAAACGAGGATTGAAATGAAGAAAATAAAAGAAAGAGTTTAGAGAAAAGTTTCTTATGTGGAGATATTCCACCTCCGGTTGTCTCGTTCCTCCTTGGCTCGTCTTGACTTTTGGATGACCCTTCTCTACCCAAGTAAGCCGGTTATAGTGGAAGAGGACGCCACGACCACCAACTCCAAGAATTTAAACTTACTTGATTTAGGGGCAGACTACAGCTTGCGATTGCTTTTGTGGAGTCTTTTACGCTAGATCAACGTTTCTCAATGGCGAATCCCGCCATTTTGTCTCTTGGGCTCGCTAACCTCCGACGTGATAAGCTCACGAACCGACGGTGCAATCCTCCCAAAACACACAAAGCGGCCGCCTTTGTATACGTTGAAAGGTTACTTTTAAAGGGACACGGGACGGGCGTCCACCCGTAATGCGAGAAACGATGAATACTTGGGTGAGAAAGTTGAGTACGGGTTCTAAGCCTCAAGAACCTTTTTGGGAATTTGGCAACCTTCGCTAGATGGAATTTAGTGGCTCATATTTGTGGTGGAAAATATAAAAATATGGAAAAGGGAATTTTATTGAAAGGAAAATAAATGAAACACAAAAGAATTATGGGGAGGAATGTACAGAAAAGATGCACCCCCAATGAGTTACTCCATCCCTATTTATAGTGCTTAAGGTAGATAGTCTAATTCTACTCAAACTCCCAAAGATAATTACAATTTAATTAAAGATAAATAAAGATAAATAAAGAAATTAAATAATCCTAGATAATTATCCTAATATTAATTATCCTAATATAATTTAAAATAGAATTTGATAAAGCAAAGTCTCTTCTTTTGCATTTAGTCCCTCCGCTCTCCATGTATGCACTTTTGGCACCATCTTTTCCTTTGTTGCACATTGGTCCATTTTATCTTTAATTTCACGATTTTGGCCCTCAATTTTGCATTGGTCTCCAATTTAGTCCCTATGAGAATAAAGTCCATAAATAACCCAAATTAGTAGAGTCACATTCAAATTAATATACAATTAGCACATAAAAACATGTCGTTCTAAAGTGTTATCAAATCCCCTACTTAGCCCATGCTTGCCCTCAAGTATGGTTCCTATCCTTGTGAAAATTAGATCCCGAAAGAAATTCTACTCCAAAGTTTTATAAAGATTAGTCAAAATGCATATGAAAAATAAGAGAACTTCTAAGCTTGCTTTAAGTAAAATAGAAAAAGTTTTCTAATTAACACACAAAAATTAAAATCGTCTTGAATTATTTCATGCTATTTAGGTAAATTATCAAATCTACCAAGACACTCTATTTATTTCCTCCTTAGTCCCCAACCTGTAATTTTATTAGTACTATTTTCTTTTCATTTCTCTTTTCTTTTTTTTTTATTTTTATTTACTTTTTTATTTTATTCTTTTATTTACTTGAATATATCGAACCTTTTACGCTAAGAGAGATGAAAACCCAAGCACCCCACCCGGTTACTCATTTCAACATATTCTTAAAATTATTTATTTTAGGTTAGCGGAGTTTTACTCGTCACGTCACACAACCTTTTGACGCCAAGTAGAATGACAACCCAAGCACCCTACCGGTTACTCAATCACCACGTTCGAGCCATACTCATAACCTTGGCTAGCGAATTTTACCTATTACGTCACACAACCTTTTGACGCCAAGTAGAATGACAACCCAAGCACCCTACCGGTTACTCGATCACCACGTTCTAAATGTACTCATAACCTTGAAATATTTATTAATCACAATTTTCGCGAAAATATAAACTTCAAGAGGACCTAAGAGAAATAATCAAGTGTCAAAATAAGTTTTAGTAATCACCTAATAGTCATGAACACAACTTAGGCGTGCAAATATATTAAGTGTCCACTTGATATTAAACTTGATCAATTTTCTGAAAAGCAAGATATAATTAACTTATTAATCATAATTATTTTTAGCCTAATAAGAATAAAACAATGGAGATAAAATCAAATGCATGTAATCGAATTTACTCGGTGGCCAAGAATCATGCGTGGGTCAAACGGTGGCAAGTCGTGGGCAAATTCTTGGGCATGATTAGCGACGTAATGTTCTAAAAAATATGGATAACCTAAAAGAGCCTCAAGCGGCAAACACAAATCTCAACAGAATATGACAAGAATCTGAAGAGTACCTCCCCTACTTAAAGCACATTGTCCTCAATGTGGATAAAACAAATAAATAAGAAGAAAAGTTTAGAAAAACTCCCGTGTAGCTCTTGTCGAATGCGGAGGATAGCAATGAGTTCGGTGAGTTGCTTGGCCAAAAGTGTTGAGTCGAACCTCAACGCGCTCCATTTTAGCTAAGCAAAGAAGAGAAATTTATTGATATTTAAATAAAAGAAATTAAAAAGAAAAGAAAAGAAAAGAAAATAAATAAAATAAATAATAAAATAAAATAAATAATAAAAGAAAATTAAAGATTGGGTTGCCTCCCAACAAGCGCTTGTTTAACGTCATTAGCTCGATGACTTAAATGGTTCTACTATGGCTCAAAATAAATCTTTTTAATCGTGTGAGCTTGGAATTTCTTGTTTTTTATCACATCCACCATATTTGGGTTTAATTGTCCTTGCGCCTTTTCATTGGTTTCATATTTTCCTCCAAGGGTCAATCCCTTTTAAGTCGGCAATGGTCTCATCATCCTCCAAAATGTGAATTTGAGATGCTCAAGAGGTGGTTTTAATTTTGGATCCGCTCGCACAATGTGAAGGTAAAAGCTTAGTACCGGGATAACAACTCATTAACTGGATTCAAATTTATCAAAGTCAAATTTAAAATCATAAATGGATTCAAAATTTTCTTCCACTAATGAGTCGATTATATCAACACAATTCACGTTCAAAATTTCTTTGGGGTGGCTAATGGCATCGTGAGCGTTAAATGTCATGATCTCCCATCAAACTCCATCGTGAGAGTTCCACCGAACGCCAATTTTAGTACTAGTCAGTACTAAGGAATGGTCGTCCCAACAAGAGATCTCAAGATCCGAGCACTATCCTCCTCCTTTTTATCACGTAGAAATCAGAGGAAAAATAAGTTCGTTAACTTTTACCAACACGTCCTCGAGGACTCCTTCGGGATGCACAACGGACTGCTCGCTAATTGAATGCTAACACTGCTTTTGTCAAAAACTGCGTTAAGTGATTCATAAATAGAATAGGGCATTACATTTATGGAGGCTCCTAGATCACACATAGCCTTTTAATTCCCAAATGACCTATTTTGCATGGTATTGCAAACATGCCCTATCCTTACATTTTGCCGGCATTTTCGTTGTAACATCGCAGACACATTTTCACCAACATTCACCCTTTCATTACCCGTTAACTTTCGTTTGTTGGTGCAAAGCTCTTTAAGAAATTTAGCGCACTGGTATTTGCTTGATGGCATCCAACGATTGGAATGTTGATTTCGACGCTCCTAAATGTTTCGAGGATTTCCTTGTCCGCTTACCTTTTCGACCTAATTGGTGGAATCGCTCGAAATGGAGGTTGAATTATGGGCAATGGGGTTTCGTTCGGACTGTTCGCCTCTTTTGGGTTTTCTGGCGATTTCTTGGGCATGATTTGTAGGGAATCGATTCCAATACCTTTCCACTTCGCAGTCACTTTGATTTTGCGTTTTGCCTTGGGTTTGGTTGCATTTGTGAGGGCGCTTCCTTGAGAGTTCAATTTCTCAACCGATATGGTCAATTCTCTTATAGATGCCTCGGTTTTCATTGAAAATCAAGCATATTAGCTGCTAATTTATTGACCAAAGTTTCTAGAGAATTACACGAATCTTGTGGTCTTTGTGGAACTCGATTCTGTAAGGTTTGGTTATATTGTGGGTTGGCCCCATAACTTAAGTTAGGGTGATCCCTCCATCCTGGGTTGTAGGTATTAGAGTAAGGGTCGTATCGCCTCTGTGGTGGGCCAGGAAAATTTCCCACTGCACCTAAGTGAGCCATAGAGTCATCATACAAACTGGGACATGCATCAGTTGTGTGCTCAGGTGTAGCACATATTCCACATAACCGAGCTGTTTTTGTTTTTTCTGCAAGAAGAGTATTCATCATATTAGTAAGTTTATCAAGTCTATCTTCTATGGAAGAATTACTTAGCTGGTGAACCCTTCTGGGAGGTTCAGGATTGGCTCGGAACTGCTGAGAATTTGCAGCCATTGTGGAAATCAAGTCCCTTGCTTGTTGGGGGGTCATGTTAACCAACGCTCCTCCACTAGCAGCGTCTACCATATTCATCTCCATCGGTTTCAACCCTTCATAAAAGTACTGGAGAAGAGATTGCTCATATACCGTGTTGTGGGCGGCTTGCACACAACTTCTTGAACCGCTCCCAATAATCATATAGAGTCTCGCCTCTTTCTCGCCTAATCCCTACGATCTCCTTCTTAGCTCACCGCTCTAGATCTTTGGAAAAACCTATTGAGAAACAAACGAGATAGATCACCCAAGTAGTTATAGATCCGGAGGTAAATAAAATAACCATTCCCTAGTGAATCTGCTAGGGAAAAGGAAAGCGCAATTTAATCGATCCTCGATTCGCCTTGAGGTTTCATACTCGGACAAACCATATGAAACTCCTTTAAGTGTTTGTGGGGTTTTCATTTTGTAACCCTCGAAAAGTTGGCAAGAATCGAATTAACCTCGATTTCAGTTCAAAGTCGGTGTCCATGGTAGGATATGCGATGCACAAAGTGGCGGTTGTTCATTGAGCTTGACTAGTTGTCAATCGTTTGAGCCATTGGTTCTTGTACCAAATTAGGGTTTTCGTCAACCCTAGCGTTGAACACTTCTTCAAATGGATCGACTTCTTCTGCTTTACTTTCAAGCGTTTGAGTAGGGTTTTCATTAACCCTAGATTCCGCTTCGTCGCTTGGCCCCTAATTTCGGTGGTGGATTGCTTCGAGTCACTACAACATTGAACGCTTTTTCTTCAACTTAGTTTCTTTTCGATTAGCTTTCGCAGTCTTTTCGATCTCCGAATCAAACGCAAGAATGCCTGGAGCAGATCTGGTCATAGAAAAGAAAAAAAATAGGATTAGTACGTTACCGATCCCCGACAACGGCGCCAAAATTTGATGCGTCGTTGAATGCACCAAAATATATCCTACTCCCTGTAAAATAATGAAAATAACAGTAAAGGGAAAGTAGGGTCGAATCCACAGGGATCGGATTATACAAATGCCTATTTTTGAGATCCCGGCGTAATCGTGCTCAAGAAAACTATGTTCTGAAAAATAAAAAAAATGTAATTAATAATTTTCGATCTGGAAAAAATAATAAAAACAAAATTTAAGACGGATTAAAATTACGAGAATTAAAACGAGGATTGAAATGAAGAAAATAAAAAGAAAGAGTTTAGAGAAAAGTTTCTTATGTGGAGATATTCCAGCCTCCGGTTGTCTCGTTCCTCCTTGGCTCCGTCTTCGGCTTTTGGATGACCCTTCTCTACCCAAGTAAGCCAGTTATAGTGGAAGAGGACGCCTACGACCACCAACTCCAAGAATTTAAACTTACGGATTTAGGGAGCCTGACTCTAGCTTGAGATTTCTTTTGTGGAGTCTTTATGCTAGATCAACGCTTCTCAATGGCTAATCCCACGCCATTTTGTCTCTTGGGCTCGCTAACCTCCGACGCATGAGAAGCTCACGAACCGACGGTGCAATCCTCCCAAAACACACAAAGCCGCCTTTGTATACGTTGAAAGGGTTACTTTTAAAGGGACACAGACGGAGCGTCCACCCGAATGCGAGAAACGATGAATACTTGGGTGAGAAAGTTGAGTACGGGTTCTAAGCCTCAAGAACCTTTTTCTGGGGAATTTGGCAACCTTCGGCTAGATGGAATTTAGTGGCTCATATTTGTGGTGGAAAATATAAAAATATGGAAAAGGGAATTTTTATTGAAAGGAAAATAAATGAAACACAAAAGAATTATGGGGAGGAATGTATGTAAAAGATGCACCCCAAATGAGTTACTCCATCCCCTATTTATAGTGCTTAAGGTAGATAGTCTAATTCTACTCAAACTCCCAAAGATAATTACAATTTAATTAAAGATAAATAAAGATAAATAAAGAAATTAAATAATCCTAGATAATTATCCTAATATTAATTATCCTAATATAATTTAAAATAGAATTTGATAAAGCAAAGTCTCTTCTTTTTGCATTTCAGTCCCTCTGCTCTCCATGTCTGCACTTTTGGCACCATCTTTTTCCTTTGTTGCACATTGGTCCATTTTTATCTTTAATTTCACGATTTTGGCCCTCAATTTTGCATTGGTCTCCAATTTAGTCCCTATGAGAATAAAGTCCATAAATAACCCAAATTAGTAGAGTCACATTCGAAATTAATATACAATTAGCACATAAAAACATGTCGTTCTAAAGTGTTATCAAGTTTCGTCCTAAGGAAGAAGATGAGCATATTTTTCCATCCTTTTTCCTTTTAATTTCTTTTTATTACCAAATGACTAAATTACCCTTCATTAAAAACTTTGGTTCTTTCTACCTATATTTTTCCATTTTTGTCCATGAAAGCCTAATGGTATAATTACCATTTAAGGACCTCTACTTCAATTATGCTCTTCAATTAAATCCTTTAGTATCTAGAACTCTCATTTATCAACTTTTACAATTTAACCCTATAAGCAAATTAGACAAGAATTTCATAAAATTTTCTATCAATACTCTAACACATGTATCCAATCAATTAGTAAATCATAAAAATTAATCAAAATAAAGTTTTCTATCTCAGATTCGTGGTTTCACAACCACTGTTTCATTTAGGCCCTATTTGAGGATGTTACATTTCTCCCCCCTTTTGGGATTTTCGTCCCCGAAAGTCTTACCTGTGAAGAGGTTTGGGTACTATTTTCACATAGCCTCTTCGGGCTCCCATGTAGCCTCATCTACCCCATGTCTATTCTATACTACTTTCACAAGTGTGACACTTTTTTTCCTTAGTTGCTTGACCTCTTGAGCTAAAATCTTAACTGGTTTAAGTCATATCTGGCTGAATCTCAACCTCCGTCCGAGAAATCACATGTGACGGATCAGAACGGTAACAACGTAACATGGATACATGGAACACATTATGAATCTTCTCAACTCAGTTGGCAAAGCTAACCGATATGCTAATGGCCCAACTCTCTCTGTAACCTCAAATGGCCCAATAAATCATGGACTTAGTTTGCCTTTCTTGCCAAATCTGAGGACTTTCTTCCACGGGGATACTTTTAAAAACACTTTGCCACCAACTTGATACTCAATCTCTTTTCTCTTCAAATCTGCATATGTCTTCTATCTATCTGAAGCTGCTTTCAAGCAATCTTTGATGACTTGTACTTTCTCTTCAGTTTCTTTAACTAAATTGACCCCATGAATGTGATTTTCCTTAAGCTCTGTCCAATATAAAGGTGTACGACATTTGCGTCCATACAAAGCCTCTTAAGGTGCCATCTTCAAACTCGACTGATAACTATTATTATAAGAAAACTCTACTAATGGTAAATACTTTTCCCAACTGCCTTGAAATTCTAATACACAACATCTAAGCATATCCTCAAGCACCTGAATTATTTTCTCTGACCGACCATCGGTCTGGGGATGAAAAGCTATACTAAAACTCAACTTTGTGCCCAAAGCTTCCTATAACTTCTTCCAAAACCGTGAAGTAAATCTCGGATCTCTGTTTGAAATGATCGATAATGGTACCCCATGTAGTCTAACTATCTCTGAGATATATAATTCAACCAACTTATCTAGTGAATACTCCATACGAACTGGGATAAAATGAGCTGACATCGTTAGCTTATCAATTACAACCCATACTGCATCTTTCTTTCTAGGTGTCAACGGTAGTCCTATAACAAAATCCATAGTAACTCAGTCCCATTTCCACTCAAGGACTAACACAGGCTGCATTAAACCTGAAGGTACCTGATGTTCGGCTTTTACTTGCTGACAGATCAAGCATCTAGAAACAAACTCTGAAATATCTCTTTTCATTCCTACCCACCAATACATTTTCTTCAAATCATTATACATCTTTGTACTACCTAGGTGAATAGAAAAAGAACTATTATGTGCTTCCTGTAGGATCTTCTGAATAAGCTCGTCATTCTTCGGTACACATACTCTGCCTCTGAACAACAAACAACCATTAGAACCGATCTGAAAATCAGACTCCACACCTGACTCACACTGAGCTCTTTTAGCTTGCAACTCACTATCATTTTTCTGAGCTTCATGGATTTCTTCAAGAAACATCGATTTAGCTCTCAACTCAGCTATAATGAAACCGTCATCTGACAAAGCCAAGTTAGTATTCAAAGCTCTTAATGCAAATAAAAATTTTCTACTTAAGGCATCAGCAACAACATTTGCTTTACCCATGTAACATCCTGAAAAGGGCCCATGCATTTTCGGGTTAATTATACGAAGTGACATGTTTTATGTGTTAAGAATAAATTTTGAACGTTTTTGGAAACTAGGAAATGTAAGGAAATGATTTAGAAATGATTCAAAAGAGGAAAGTAAACATTTCAGGAAACTTGGAAATGTAAAGAAATGTTAAGTTCAAAGTGAACATTTTTGGAAACTAGGAAATGTAAGGAAATGATTTAGAAATGATTCAAAAGAGGAAAGTAAACATTTTGGAAACTTGGAAATGTTAAGTTAAAATAGGAAAGTGAACATTTTGGAAACTTGGAAATGTAAGGAAATGTCCCGGAAATGTAAGGAAATGTCCTGGACATGTAAGGAAATGTCTTGTCTTGGAAATGTAAGGAGATGTCCAGGAAATGCTTTAGAAATGTTAAGTTTAAAAAGAGGAAACTAAGGCAAGGTGGCCTTAAGAAAATTAATAGGAGGAATTTTGACACACAAGCAGGCTTGGAAAAGTGGCTCAAGATATCACTTGAGGCCTGTAGGTGACGCCACATACAAGGGTATTGGGCCTAGGTTTGAGTCACTTGGGGAGCAAATAAAGGAGTTTTATTTTTCTACAAAGAGCGAGGAAGTGGACGGCACTAAGGAACCCCAAGGAAGAGTTTTATTCTCTTTAAATTTCGTCTAAATAGGAGATAAATAATAGATTTAATTATCATTATTTTTAGGAGATAATTGTTGGATTAATTCTTTTAATAAAGTGATAATTCAAAGGATAAAGTTATCAAAATAGAAGAGTGGTGACCAAGTAAGGGATTTCGAGTAGTAAATTAGGCTATAAAAGGAAAAGAGAGGCCATTCAAGATTATTTTCTCTTCCTTGATAACCTCACGAATTCTCTTAAGCAACTATTCTTTTCTTCTTCATTCTTCTCCTCTAAATATTCCAAAAGCCGAAACTTGTGTGGCTACTTTCTAGGTCTTAAGCCGAATCTTTGAGGACTCAATAAAAGGGGGCTGTCGATTACAAAGATTAAGGGTAAGGTCAATAGTTATCGATTTCCATTCTTTTTCTTTTAAGATTTGCTGAAATCTAGGACTAACCCCATTAATATCTTGTTGTCGAAACTTTGAAGAGATCTTTTCGGGATTTGTTTAAGTCAACTACAAGAAGGAGAAGTTCTTTTCCGAAGGTACACCATAGGTTGCGTGTTCCCTAGTTATTCGGTGAATTTCGGGATTTAAAATCCACAAAGTAAGACATACGAATATTCAGCCAAGGCCTATTTTTGGTGTTTTAGATCTAGTTTATATTTATTCAAAAGCCAAAACTAATTTGTTAAAGTGATTTAAAGCTTTGCCGAATACAAGAAAGAGTATAGTGAAGATTTTGGATTTGGCACCAAGGTAAGTTTTAGTGTACTAATCCTACTAGGATTTGGATTTATGGCGAATGGCTTACTAAGTATTAAATGATTGATTAAATGTAGAGATTTAAGATCTAAGGCATTAGATCAAGCTTTTGGGATTTGGATTGGAAACCTTGTTTAATCGGTGTGTACCTACACTAAATCTCAATAGATTTACTGGTTTTAATTCATTATATATGTTAATATGAAAGTGTAAGAATATGGCTAAGGTAATGTGTGTGTACTACACTATATCATAATATGTTTTATGGCTACGTTTAATTAATATATGTGATATTAAGAATATGAAAGTGGCTAAGGCACCATGTTATGGTACAAAGTACTCGTGTACATTTCCTACTCCTACTAGGATTATGAAATATGTTAATTGTAACATGAGAATAAGAATAAGAATGTGAACTCCGCATATTTATGCATATTACTATTATATGGGGCATATGGGTTTATTTTTGGGGAAGTGAATGTGGTGACCTAAGACCACAAACACGGTGACCTAAGACCGTGATATCTGAATGTGGTGACCTAAGACCACAGTAATCTGAATGTGGTGACCTAAGACCACAGAAATCTGAACGTGGTGACCTAAGACCATGAATGCGGTGACCTAAGACCGCGATATGGAGTGTAGCGGAAGGAGGGTTGACTTAGTAGTCCCCACGGTGTGCAGGATGGTACGGGTGGTGTGTAGCGGATGGCATATAGGTTTGGGTTCGGGTTGCATCATATTGTTTAAATGTTTTATGAACATGTATGATATTGTATGCCTGAAATATTAAATTTTAGTGTTGGTTACACATTGAGTCTGTTGACTCACCCCGTTGTGGGATTACTTTTCAGGTGACGACTAGTGATGGACCAGGCCGGCAGATGCTTAGTGGAGGCCATGTGAAGTTCAGTTTTCTTTTATTTGGACTATTTTACTTTAAGTATTTTGAATTTAAATTTTGGGAATTATTTGATGTAATAAGGCCTTAGTAGGAATATTTTATTCTGTTTTTATTTATTAAGCTCACAAACTTTTATTTATTAAAAGATTAAGTAAATCTATTTTTAAAACAAAGCCCAAACGTTTTGTCACCTAAAGTAAAATTTTTTTTATATAATGAAATAAACTTGTTTTCATCTCAAGCCCAACCCAAAATGATCTTTCTTCCAAATCACACAAGTTTTTCCTAAGTAAGAAAAGAATTTGAAGCGGTTTACACCAGGGAACATACCAGATCCGGTCAAGGCTCGTGGGCCAGGTTTGGGGTGTTTCAACCCAGATGGTAATCGATCACTAACTCATAATCTTTAATCAACTCTAACCATCTTTTTTTGCCTCAGGTTCAAGTCTTTCTGAGTCATCAAGTATTTCAAGCTTTTATGATCAGTGAATATTCGGCACTTCTCACCATACAAGTGATGTCTCCAAATTTTCAGAGCAAATACAATAGCAAATCATGCGTCAGATAATTTTTCTCATGTGGTTTTAGCTGTCTAGAGGCATAAGAAATTACTTTACCTTCCTGCATAAGTACACAACCTAATCCATTCAAGGATGCATCATTGTAGACCACAAACTCTTTACCTGGTTCTGGTTGTACTAAGACAGGAGCTTCAGTCAACAATGCCTTTAACTTGTCAAAACTCACGACATTTCTCGGTCCATTCAAATCGACATCTTTTTGTAGCAATCTCGTCAATGGGGTAGCTATTATGGAAAATCCCTCTACAAATCGTCTATAATAACCAGCTAATCCCAGAAAACTTCTAACCTCAGATACATTCCTCTGAGGCTTCCACTCAACAATGGCTGAGATCTTGCTCGGGTCAACTCTAATGCCTTCACCTGAGACGATGTGTCCCAGGAATCCAACTTCTCAAAGCCAAAACTCACTTTTACTAAATTTAGCGTACAACTGGTTATCTCTCAAAGTTTGTAAGGCAGTTCTCAAATGCTCTGCATGCTCAGTCTCATCATGAGAATAAATTAAGATATCATCAATAAACACGACTACAAACTTATCCAAGTAAGATCTAAATATTCGGTTCATTAAGTCCATGAAAATGACAGGAGCATTAGTCAAGCCAAATGGCATCACAAGGAACTCATAATGACCGTACCTAGTCCGGAAAGCAGTCTTTGGAACATCTGACTCTTTAACTCGCAACTGGTAGTATCCGGATCTCAAATCTATCTTAGAGAACACAATGGCTCCTTTCAATTGATCAAATAAATCATCAATTCTAGGTAATGGATACCTGTTCTTTATTGTTACCCTGTTAAGTTGCCGATAGTCTATGCACAATCTCATCGAACCGTCTTTCTTTTTCACAAATAGGACTGGTGCACCCCAGGGTGAATAACTAGGTCTTGCAAAGCCTTTATCAGTTAATTCCTGTAGCTGAGCTTTCAATTCTTTCAATTCCAACAGGGGCCATTCTATATGGAGTAATAGAGATGGGTGTGGTACCTGGAATCAACTCAATACCAAACTCCACTTCTCCAATAGGAGGCAAACCTGGTAATTCTTCTGGAAACACATCTGGATACTCACATACTACTGGCATTCACTCAATTTTCAACTCTGAATCTTTAGTGTTTAACACAAAAGCAAGATAAGCTTCATACCTTTTTCTCAAACATTTCTGAGCAGACATAATAGAAATCATAGCAAATGAACTATCTGGCTCATCTGAGTTAACCCGAAGGATTTCACCAGTTCCACATTTTAGCTCGATGAATTTCTTCCCACAATTCACTATCACATCTTGTGCAGTTAGCCAATCCATACCAAGAATCACATCAAACTCATCAAATGGCAATAGCATGAGGTCGGTGGAAACAATGACCTCTAATCATTAAAGGGCAATTTCTACATACTTTATCTACTAATACATGCTTGCCTAATGGATTTGATACTTTAATCACAAATTCTGTAGATTCTATAGGCATACTTATACTAGGCATCAATTTCAAGCAAACATAGGAATGGGTAGAACCCGGATCAATCAAAGCAACAACATTAATATCATGTAGAGAAAATGTACCCGTAATTACATCGGGGGAGGATGCCTCTTCACGAGCTCGGATGGCATATGTCCTAGAAGGTGTTCTAGCTTCTGATCTCGTGGCTGGGTCTTTCATCACACTTTTACTGCTAGCTTCACTTCCAGTATTTCTCGAAGGTCTACCTTTATTAGCAGTGTTAGTCTGTCTAGCACTATGAAATTTCTCTTCCTTAGCTCCCTCCGGACAATCTTTAATAAAATGCTCACGAGAACCACACCTGAAGCAAGCTCGACCAGTTCCCCAACACTCACCAAAATGTTGCCTTCCACAATGTTGACACTCGGGTTTACTAGACTTCACATTGCCCATACTTGCCACTGAAGTAGCTTGAGTTTTAGGACCCGAATATGATCTCCCACAGTCTCAATGCGAATGTCCCGCTGAAACAATAAATCGAGGATTCATCTCTTTGAACTTATTTGATTGAGATTGGGACGACTTGCTCATCAGTCTCTTTCTTGTATCTCGGGCCTCGATAGTAGCTTTTTTTCTTTCTTTGTTTAATTCCTCAGCTTTAAGGGCTCGATCGACCAATACCACAAATTCTTTCAGCTCAAGAATTCCCACAAACATTTTAATGTCCTCATTAAGCCTATCTTCAAATCTCTTGCACATAATAGCCAGGGTGGACACACACTCTTGGGCATACTTACTAAGTCTAACAAATTCGCGCTCATACTCTACCACCGACATCTTGCCCTACTTCAATTCAAGGAACTCCTTCCGTTTCTGATCAATAAATCGCTGACTTATATATTTCTTTCTAAATTCTTCCTGGAAGAAATCCCAAGTGATCCATTCTTTTGGCACCACTGCTACTAAAGTTTTCCACCAATGATAGGCTGAATCTCTCAGAAGGGATACAACACATTTTAAACACTCCTCTGGTGTACACGAGAGCTCATCAAATACACGGATAGAGTTTTCAAGCCAAAACTCTGCTTTCTCAAGATCATCATCAATATTTGCTCTAAACTCTTTTGCTCCTTGCTTTCTAATTTTATCGACTTGAGGCTTGTTCATTCTTACCAAATCCATGCCCTGGGGAGCTACAGGAACCGTCTGAGGTATGGGAGGGGGTGGAGGAGGTTGAGCATTCGGATTCGCTTGAATAAACTCAGTATACCAGTTACTCATCATTTGGAGGAAGGCTTTCCGAGCCCCTCTCCTTGTCTACGTGTTTCAGATCTATTTTCTACTGGCGCGGTCCCTTGCACGGAGCATATTCATTACTTTCAAAGCATCGTCAGCAGTAGCTCGGTCGCGATCCATTTACTATATAAAAAAACATTTTAAATTGTCAGGAGTCATCACACTATCACAATATATTTATGGCATGTATAGCTAGACTTTTACACACGCTATGTTAGTCCGAGAACCGACTAAACCATAGCTCTGATACCACTAAATGTAACACCCCTCACCCAGGTCCGTAAGTATGTTCTTGTTGAAAATCATGTTATGTTTTTTTTAAAGTTTGTATCTTATCAAAACATTATTTTTATGATTTTATAAAATACAAAAGAAAAACCGAATTTAGAATTTATTATTAAGTTAAAAACCATAAGTATTTACGTGTCAAAACAATTTAATGTGATTATCGAAAATATTTAATTATTTCGTTGAAGTTGAGCTTAGCAGAATAAAAATTTAAAATGCATAAATGAAACAGTTTATAGCGGCCTTATTACAAAAACATAGCCCAAAAATAAATCCGAAAATATTAAATGGAAAATGTAGTAAGTTTAATTAAAAAGGAAACCGAAATACTGAGTTGAGCAATGGCCACCACATAATCCTCGCTAACCGGTCCAAATCACATGTATCACCTAAAATGATATCCCACAAAAAGGGTGAGTCAATGACTCAATGTGTAACAAAGACACTAAAAGCCCAATCGATCATAGCAATAAAGCCCATTTAAATGGCATTTAGCCATAAGCCCATAATATAGCAAATCGATAATAACGGATTAAATCACATATACATATACAATGAAATGCAATCCCGAGCCCACCTAGATATCCATCGCTACACACCACCGTACACGCCAATCACACCGTGGGATTACTAAATCGACCCTCCATCCGCTACACACCATCAAAGCGTCACAGAGTCAATCGCACATCGCCCTTATAATCGTGGCATAGCCACCAAATAATTGTGACAAAGTCACCGAAAATCATAATATGTGACCAAGTCACGGATACATAATATCGTGACCAAGTCACCGGATACATATTATTGTGACATAAGTCACTAGATAATGTGGTAAAACCACTGGAACACTTCCCCTTTATCAAAATCACCCATATGCCCATGCAACATATATATATGCATATATCATGCCATGTACATTACACCAAAGTCATAACAAAATCGGATATGTCTCATATTAAATGTTTATACCTAGTGCTAAGGGATAACGTACCTGAATACACTGCACCACCGAATAGTACCCGAAGCCATAATCATTCATATTACTTATTAACACATGTTTATCAATAACACTATTAATCTATCAGAAATTTAGTGTAGGCTACACACCTTGTAATCACGAAGAACAATAGAATACTTAAGTTTTTCGACTTTTGCCTACAACGTCGACAGTACCTACATAACACTATATGAGAAATCGATTATCACTAAAAAGATATGGCCTTTGGTGAATATCATTATCTCCTTACCTTGGATTATTCAAATCCCGAATGATCTCCCCCTAAACGTCGGCTACAAAGGAACCCTGAAACTTTCCTTCAAGATTCGGCCAAAGAAACTAGGAGAATTAGAATCTTGATTTTCGACAGTCAAAGATAAATAAAGGAAAAGAGATTAGCCTAGAAGAGATCCTTACCGAAAAAGAATGACCAAAACGCAAATGGTCAAAAACCTCCAAAAAAAATTTCAGCAGATGAAGTAAAGAAATAGATTCAAATGAGAAAGATGATAGGTTTTTGGTGCTTAGAAGCAATCGGTTTCAATGGTGTCAATAAAGTGAAACTTTCGGCTTTAGAAGAGAATAGCAAGGTTATAGATTCGGCTTTAACAAAATAGAAAGAAAAGAAGAGAAAGGATAAGTAAAAGAAAAGAAGATATGATCAAAGAGGCTAAATGGTTTCGGTTATGGAAGAAATTGAACAAAGAAAAAGTTTTTGATAATGGTACACATTCGGTCAAGTAAGAAAACGAATGAAAGAAAAATGCCTTCAAAAGTAGTAATATTTTGGTACCAAAAAGAAAGAAAAGCTTGAGAGGAAAAGAAGAAAAAGAGATACCAATATGGTCAAAGATGGTAGCCAAAACAAAACAAAATTTTCACCTAATGCCAATGACAAATTCGGCTAAGGAGAAAGATTTTGGAGAAAAGGGAAAAGATGCACAAAATGCTAAGAATTTGGCCAACTATCCTCCCCCTAATCCCAAACAATATTCGGCCAACCCCCCTAGCCACCTATGCTGTCCACATTCATGGTCAAAATGACCATGAAAAATTTCCAAAACATCACCCATTCATCAAGCCTTATGTCCCCTTATCCTTCCATAACACCTTGATTCCATACCTTAACTAATAACTTACCTTTTTCTTTTAGTCTACTATCCAAAAATGAAAGAAAATCCATCCATACCAAAAATAAAGCTTGACTGACACAATAGGAAAGAGAACAAAAAAATAAAAATCCTTCTAATTGCTAACCAAGGGATTCGAACCTCTCCTCCCATTCATTCACCCATGCGCCAACACCACTTTGCCAATTGACTTGTTATGATTAAAACCTCATACCAATTTTTCTTAAGGCCAATCTTGCTTAGCTCCCCTTTTAAGACTAAAAAATCTAATATTTTTCTAAAGCATTCTCCTACATTCTAAAATTCCCAAAGTTCTCAAAACACATACAATCAGCACACAACATATCACTGCACGCATTCATGCGAAAAAAATTCATAACCCCTAAATCTTGGATATTACAGTTCTATCCTCCTTAAAAATAATTTCGACCTCGAAATTACCTGACTAGAATAAGTGAGGGTATTGCTGTCGCATTGCTTCCTCTGGCTCCCACGAAGCTTCTTCCGATCCATGATTATGCCATAACACTTTGACGAGAGGAACTGATTTCCTCTGTAACACCTTCACATCCCGTTCTAGAATCTGAATCGGCTCTTCCTTGTAGGACAAATCTGGTCGTAGTTCTACCTCCTCAACTGGCACTACATGAGATGGATCCGATCGATAACGACGTAACATCGAAACATGGAACACATCGTGCATTTGCTTCAACTCTGAAGGTAACTCTCACTGATATGCCACTGGTCCAACAAGCTTCAAAACCCGATAAGGTCCTATAAACCTGGGGCTTAACTTTCCTTTGCGACCAAATCTCATCACCTTCTTCCAAGGTGAAACCTTTAGGAACACTTGATACCCCACAGCAAACTCTATATTCTTCCGCTTAAGGTCTGCGTATGACTTTTGCCTATCATATGCCTCCTTCATCTGCGCCCGAATTACCTTAACCTTTTCTTCAGATTCTGCCACAATCTCTGGACCCAAAACCGACATTCCCTAATTACATCCAACATGTAGGAGTGCGACACTTAGTCCATATAGTGCTTTATCGGTGCCATCTAAATCTCGGCTTGGTAAGCTGTTATTGTACGCAAATTCCACTAAAGGTAAGAACTCTTCCCATCTTCCTCTGAAATCTATCAGACATCCCCTTAACATATCCTCTAATACTTGGATTACTCGCTCAAATGGCCGTCTGACTGAGGATGAAATGCCGTACTGAAGTCCAACTTAGTGCCTAAAGCCTGATGTAATGCTTTCCAAAATCGAGACGTAAACCTCGGATCCCTATCCGAAATAATTGACACCGGCACTCCATGCAACCTTACAATCTCTGCCACATACAACTTCGCCAATTTCTGTAAAGAGTAATCAACCCGTACTGGGATGAAATGTGTAGACTTCGTCAATCGGTCCACTATCACCCATACCGAGTCTTTCTTAGTAGGCGTAAGGGGAAGCCCACTAACAAAGTCCATGGTGATTCGCTCCCACTTCCACTGCAGAATCTTAATCAGCTGAAGCAATCCCGAAGGTACTTGGTGTTCAGCCTTAACTTGCTAACACGTTAAGCACTTCCCTACAAACTCCGTAACTTCCCGCTTAAGACCAGGCCAACAAAACTGATCCCGCAAATCCCGGTATAACTTGCTCCCTCCAGGATGCATAGCATAAGGACTACCATGCGATTCCTGAAGAATCCTTTGCCTCAGCTCCTTATCCGTCGATATCAGACCTTACCCTTGAAACACAATACTCCATCGCTGTTAATACGATAATCTTTCAACTCCTCACTCTGCACCTGCCGTAGCTTAACACTTAAATCATCATCTACCAACTATCTTTCCTTCACCTGACTCAACCACGTCGGCTTTACTTGTAATTCTCCCAGCAAGCTTCCGTCATCATAAAGACTAAGATGTGCGAACATCACCCTTAGATTCGACACCACTTTCTAACTTAGGGCATCTGCCATTACATTCGCCTTGCCCGTGTGATACTCTATAGAACAATCATAGTCTTTCAACAACTCCACCCATCTTCGCTGCCTCAAATTCAGCTCCTTCTGAGTCAGTAGGTACTTAAGACACTTGTGGTCCATGTAGATAACTGACTTTTCTCCATACAGATAATGCCTCAACACCTTAAGAGCAAAGACTACCAGCTGCTAACTCCAAGTCATGCGTCGGATAGTTAACCTCATATGGCCTCAATTGTCGAGATGCATACGTAACTACCTTCCCGCCTTGCATCAGAACACATCCCAATCCAATGTGAGACGCATCACAATACACCACGAAATCCTTCCCTGCCTCAGGCTAAATCAAAATTGGAGCTTCAGTCAAAACCCTCTTAAGCTTCTCAAAGCTCTCTTGCTGCTTATCTGCCCATACGAAAGGTACCTCCTTTCTCAACAACTTCATCAAAGGTGCCGCTATCGATGAGAATCCTTCGACGAACCTTCTATAGTAGCCCGCTAAACCCAAGAAACTGCGAACCTCAACTACAGACTTAGGTGGTTTCCAATCTAACACTGCCTCAATCTTCCGAGGATCCACCCTTATCCCTTTCGCAGACACCACATGCCCTAAGAACGCAACTTCCTTCAGCCAAAATTCACACTTGCTGAATTTGGCATAAAGGTTCTTCTCCGTTAACACTTGCAACACTATCCGAAGATGCTCATCATGCTCTATCTCTGACTTAGAATACACTAGGATGTCGTCTATGAACACCACAACGAACTGATCCAAGTAGGGTTGAAAAACCGATTCATCATATCCATGAACGCAGCTGGGGTGTTCGTCAATTTGAACGGCATTACCAAGAACTCATAATGCCCATATCTTGTTCAAAAAGCTGTCTTATGGATATCCACTTCCTTCACCTTAAGCTGATGATACCCCGACCTTAGATCTATCTTTGAGAATACCGTAGCTCCTTTAAGCTGATCGAATAAGTCGTCGATCCTCGGTAAAAGATACTTGTTCTCGATGGTCAGCTTATTCAACTGTCGATAATCTATGCACATACGCATAGTCTCGTCCTTCTTCTTCACGAACAAGACCGGTGCTCCCCATGGAGACACACTAGGTCGAATAAACCCACGATCAAGCAACTCTTGAATTTGAGCCTTAAGCTCAACCAACTCCTTTGGTGCCATTCTATACGGAGCGATAGATACTGGCACCATACTAGGCAACAAGTCAATCCCAAATTCCACCTCCCGATCAGAGGCAAACCTGTAAGTTCTTCCGGAAAAACATCCACGAATTCTCTTACAGTCCTGACTCCTTCAACAGTTGCTTCCTTAACCTCCAAGGAACTAACCAACATCAGAAAAGCTACACATCCCTTCCTTACCATCTTCTCTGCCTTAAGAGCAGATACCACATTTGATAAATAGTTTCGTCTCTCGCCTATTACCACAACTTCTTTATCGTCAACATCCACTTAACAGCATAATCCACATTTGCACGGTACTTCACTAGCCAATCCATGCCTAAGATCAGGTCAAATTCTCCGAATGGCAACTCCATTAAGTCAGCAAGAAACTGCGTCCCTTGCACTTCTAAAGGCACTTCCTTAAAGAGCTTATCTACTACTACAGTCTATCCTAAAGAACTAAGTATAGTCATCTTCCTAGGTACAGTCTCAGAGTTCACATGCAGAGTTCCAGATACTTCACTAGCGATAAATGAATGAGTTGACCCTATATCTATCAAAGCAATAAAGGGCAACCCAGAAATAAGGAACGTACCCGTTATAACATCAGGTGCATCACTATCTTCCTTCTCGATTTAATCGCATACACTAGACTGGTGTCTCGCCAAGTGCTACCACCACCTCGCCGAGGTCCCGTGACCTCTACCAGAACCATTACCTCTGCCATTTGGACCACGACCCCTCATCTGCTGCTGTCCACCTCTGCCAGCCTGATTAAAACCCTGACCTACTGGGCGATTCCTATCTGTATCCATCGGTCAATCCCTAATCATATGATCCTTGGATCCACACTTAAAACATACCTCTGTCTTCTTCCAACATTCTCTCGGGTGCATCTTTCCACACTGAGCACAAGTACGGTATTGTCCTCCCGTAGTAACCTGCTAACCTCGCGGCCCATCAACTCTAGGTTTCTTTTGGAAATTCCTGGATGACCCTAAAGACCCATAGCTCCTCTTATTCTTATTCTGACTTCGATCCCGATTCTGTCTCTCGATCCGATTAACTTCTTCAGCTATCCGTGCTCTATCCACTAAAACTGTAAAGTCCCTCTCTCGATGCGGTGTAATCAACACTCGCCGCTCATCTCGTAACCCATCCCCAAATCTGACACACCGCTCGTAATCAGTAGCTACAATCCCTCTGGCATATCAGCTTAACCACAGAAACTGTACTTCATACTCAGCTATCGACTTATTTCCTTGCACCAGATTTAGGAACGCCTTTCTCTGAGAGTCTATGCAGCTAGCTCTGACATATTTTCCTTCAAACTTGACCTTAAAATACCCCCAATCCACTCAATTCGTAGGGATACTCTCCTTGACAGTGAGCCACCACTGGTACGCCTCGTCACAGCAAGCAAATAAATAGCACCTTTCAACTTCTCTTGGCTAGAAGGTGGTCCAAATCGTCCATGATCCTCTCGACTGCCTCTAACCAATACTCCGCTACATTCGGAGCTACCCCAGATACTCCCCTAAAAAATTCAGAACCATTTGATCTAAGTCTCTCAGCTACTGACTTTCGAGCCCCATTTCCCATACTAGCTCCTGCTACTCGCTCTAGAACTCGCAGCATAGCCTGCGATACAACGTCATCTCCTCTAGTTTGCTCTTGAAATTTTGCCCCTACAGCCATTGGCGGTGCCTCATTTTTGGAACCCTGGCCAGATCTAACTGGTTTCGACACAGCCATTCTGCCTCTGCCGCGTCCACGATGACCACGTCCCCTAGAACTCATGTCTACTTCGCGTCTTATCTTTTTTTTACGAAAATTTTATGCATTAAAGTCTTTTCACTTCTTCTTTAAAGAAAGTTTTATGAAACAGAGATTTATTTAGTGGTTTTTCCATAAAAGTACACACATATACCTAGGGTCCATGTCTCTACGATTTCCTAGGCCTATCAACATACTGAAATCAATTTATCAATAAAAGAACTTACCTGACAGACCTGGCCGAGAACTTGGGTGCCATGCTTCCATAAAACCATTTTAACCAAAAATTTTCAAAAAGTCATTTGGGCTTCATTTTGAAAACGTTGTGGGCTTTAAAACCCAAGGCCGAGTGTTTAAATCTGGGCTCTGATACCAAGTTAAAACACCCCAAACTCGGCCCACAAGCCTTTACCGGATTCAGCATGCTTCTTGAGAAAAACTCATTTTTGTCGGTTTGGAAAACGTGTGATTTTGTGGCAAGAGAATAGATTTGAAGTATGTATTTGTTGAAAATGGTGTTGTGTTTTTTTTAAAGTTTGTATCTTATCAAAACATTATTTTTATGATTTTATAAAATACAAAAGAAAAAACGAATTTAGAATTTATTATTAAGTTAAAAACCATAAGTATTTACGTGTCAAAACAATTTAATGTGATTATCGAAAATATTTAATTATTTTGTTGAAGTTGAGCTTAGCAGAATACAAATTTAAAACGTATAAATGAAATAGATTATAGCGGCCTTATTACAAAAACATAGCCCAAAAATAAATTTGAAAATATTAAATGGAAAATGTAGTAAGTTTAATTAAAAAGGAAACCGAAATACTGAGTTGAGCAATGGCTACCACATAGTCCTCACGACCGGTCCAAATCACATGTATCACCGAAAATGATATCCCACAAAAGGGTGAGTCAACAGACTCAATGTGTAACAAAGACACTAAAAGCCCAATCGATCATAGCAATAAAGCCCATTTAAATGGCATTTAGCCATAAGCCCATAATATAACAAATCGAAAATAATGATTAAATCACATATACATATACAATGAAATGCAATCCCGAGCCCACCTAGATATCCATCCGCTACACACCACCCGTACCTGCCTATCACACCGTGGGGATTACTAAATCGACCCTCCATCCGCTACACACCATCGAAGGCAGTCATTGTAGTCAACTGCACATTGCCCTTATAATCATGGCATAGCCACCAAATAATTGTGACAAAGTCACTGAAAATCATAATATGTGATCGAAGTCACCGGATACATAATATCGTGACCGAAGTCACCGGATACATATTATTGTGACATAAGTCACCGGATAATGTGGTAAAACCACCGGAACACTTCCCCTTTATCAAAATCACCCATATGCCCATGCAACATTTATATTATGCTGATATCATGCCATGCACATTACCCCAAAGTCATAACAAAATCGGATATGTCTCATATTAAATGTTTATACCTAGTGCTACGGGATAACGTACCTGAATACACTGTACCACCGAATGGTACCCGAAGCCATAATCATTCATATTACTTATTAACACATGTTTATCAATAACACTATTAATCTATCAGAAATTTAGTGTAGGCTACACACCTTGTAATCACGAAGAACGATAGAATACTTAAGATTTCTGACTTTTGCCTACAACGTCGACAGTACCTACATAACACTATATGAGAAATCGATTATCATTAAAAAGATACGACCTTTGGCCGAATATCATTATCTCCTTACCTTGGATTATTCAAATCCTGAGTGATCTCCCCCTAAACGTCGGCTACAAAGGAACCCGAAACTTTCCTTCAAGATTCGGCCAAAGAAACTAGGAGAATTAGAATCTTGATTTTCGACAGTCAAAGATAAATAAAGGAAAAGAGATTAGCCTAGAAGAGATCCTTACCGAAAAAGAATGACCAAAACGCAAATGGTCAAAAACCTCCAAAAAAATTTCGGCAGATGAAGTAGAGAAATAGATTCAAATGAGAAAGATGATAGGTTTTTGGTGCTTAGAAGTAATTGGTTTCAATGGTGTCAATGAAGTGAAACTTTCGGCTTTAGAAGAGAATAGTAAGGTTATAGATTCGGCTTTAACAAAATAGAAAGAAAAGAAGAGAAAGGAAAAGTAAAAGAAAAGAAGAAATGATCAAAGAGGCTAAATGGTTTGGTTATGGAAGAAATTGAACAAAGAAAAGTTTTTGATAATGGTGCACATTCAGTCAAGTAAGAAAAGAATGAAAGAAAAATGCCTTCAAAAGTAGTAATATTTCGGTACCAAAAAGAAAGAAAAGCTTGAGAGGAAAAGAAGAAAAAGAGATACCAATATGGTCAAAGATGGTAGCCAAAACAAAACAAAATTTTCACCTAATGCCAATGACAAATTCGGCTAAGGAGAAAGATTTTGTAGAAAAGGGAAAAGATGCACAAAATGCTAAGAATTTGGCCAACTATCCTCCCCCTAATCCTATACAATATTCGGCCACCCTCTAGCCACCTATGCCGTCCACATTCATGGTCAAAATGACCATGAAAAATTTCCAAAACATCACCCATTCATCAAGCCTTATGTCCCCTTATCCTTCCATAACACCTTGATTCCATACCTTAACTAATAACTTGCCTTTTTCCTTTAGTCTACTATCCAAAAATGAAAGAAAATCCATCCATACCAAAAATAGAGCTTCACCGACACAATAGGAAAGAGAACAAAAAATAAAAATCCTTCCAATTGCTAACCAAGGATTGAACCTCTCCCTCATGCATTCACCTATGCGCCAACACCACTTTGCCAATTGACTTGTTGTGATTAAAACCTCATACCAATTTTTATTAAGGCCAATCTTGCTTAGCTCCCTTTAAGACTAAAAATCTAATATTTTTCTAAAGCATTCTCCTACATTCTAAAATTCTCAAGTCCTCAAAACACATACAATCAGCACACAACATATCACTGCACGCATTCAAGCGAAAAAAATTCATAACCCCTAAATCTTGGATATTACATATTAGGGGCCACAGTATGCAGTTAAACTGCTAGTTCAGTCAATCTTCTTTTTCTTCAAAATCCCACCCAAAAACACTTTACGCATATGAATGTATGTATGCTGTCAGATGTACAAAAATTAGTATACCAATTTCAGACAATCATTCACATTCAGTCAATCAGATTCAGATTTATTAGCAATGTAGCCTTATAGAACAGTGACACCTAGTTAGACAATTAAATAGAAGCATATTGCTCACGCACACCTGTCGATCAGGTTTAAAATTAAACGTGTTATGCAATCAATCATGAATCTCACCTAAACTGAAGTCAGAACAGAGTCCTAATTACCTTACTAAGGCTCAGCCAAGGGTTAAAACATAGAGAGTCACGATTACACTCAAATTTGGACTAAAACCATTATTTGGTGATATAGGCCACACGTCCGTGTGCCTGGCCATGTGGGACACTCTAGGCTGTGTGGGGATCCAAACGCCCGTGTGAGGGGTAGCACACAACCATGTGAAGGTCTCACACACCCAGATGGGATCCCTAAATCCCCAAATCAGTCACACGGCAGTATGGCCAGGCCATGTGACCCCAAATCTCAAATTTCTAAATCCCAAACTCACAAGCCCATATGCATTAGGGACACGGTCGTGTGAATTCAAACAAATTTTGCAAATCAGCACATGGCCATGTGGCACCCAATTTGGCCCAAAAACCCTAGTTCCTAAATCCACACAACCGTGTGCCTCATCACACGCCCTTGTGGTCGCAAGAGAAGTTACAAAACCCCTCTAAAATAGGCCCAAAAACACCGTTTTAGCCACCATAACCGTCCCTAACCTTTTCCCTATCAAAGTGTATTAGAAAGTGGCAATTTCACATCACTTCCATAAACTAAAATCCCAAAACTAATGGTTTAGCATACAGTCCAAAAAAGCCGAATAATTTTTTACAAAATTTAAAAGAGAAAGTAGAATAGACAGAGTTGATTCCCACACCTGATTCAACAATGGAAGGGACGACAGAGGATTGAAAATCCTTCACCAACCAACAAAATCGTTCTTAGAGGATTATTCTAAAAAGAAGAAAAAGAAAAGAAGAGAGGAGGAAGAGTCGAAGAACGTGAAAACCAAAAAAATAAATAAAAACAAAAAATAATAATTCCAACATGTTTAATAATTATAAATAATTATAATTATTAATCACAAATAAAACAAAATAAAAAACTCCAAAAGGAAAATGCGCACTCAATGCCTCGAAGCCAGAACCTTATGGTATGATAACACTCACACAACCATCAAACTAGCAGACCCATTCTGACACTAAATTGCAAAAATAAACACTTATGTGCAACCTCTTCATTGACCCTATCCACAAACGTCCAAAACTTCTAGGCCCAAAATTTGTGGCGTTACACACAAAGTTACAATAAGATCAGCCATTTTCTGGCTGAGGGTGTCAAGTTGTGCCCTGATGCGCTCCAATTATTGCTTGACAGTCATGGGAGGTCGTTCTTGATTGGGTACTTTGTGTTGATTTTGCTGCCAAAAGATTTGTTTAGCTGAATAAGAATGGACACCTGTAGGGACAAAATGAAAGGAAGAGGGAGTGCCAAGAAGTGATCCCATAAAGTCGAGGCAGCAAGCATCTAACGGATCAGCCTAGCAAGCAACATGTAAGTCTGAAATAAGAGCATTAGAGCCATGTAATGAAAATAACATTTGTGTAATAAAAAAGCCTAAAATTAGGGATGCTTTTAATTTATAACATGTTCAAATTGAAGCGCATATGAATAGCCAAAATTTACCGGTCGACCGGTGTACATACACCATAATAAAAATAATATCATTTTTGAGGCAGTAGGTGAAGCATCTCACCGGCTTGAGAAATTATAAGGCAAATAACGATGTATGTAACACAAGAGAGGGTTACGAATCCACAAATCCTTTGATGTTTTAAGGCTATTGATAAGTCGTAATTTATACATATTTTTTTATCCCATGCTTAGCATAGTTTTTGGATGGATTACCATTAGATTTGTGGAATTTGATGCTCCTAATCCTTTAATTTCATGTTTTATACTTAGGTGAGCATAGGAGAGTGAAAAGAGCAAGGAACGGCCCAAAAATGGAGAAAATGGGCCAAAGTAAGGAATCAACACGGCCTAGAGTTCATCACACGAGTAAACTATATAGCTGTGCCAAATTAGCAGGCTTGAACACGACTTGGGCTCGATTCACACGGGCATGCCACACAGGCGTGTCCCTATCGTGATGGGTTTTAATTTTATGTAGAAAAGGCTACTTAGGGCTAAGAAAGGTATTCCGAAGTCTATATAAACACCCTAAGAACAAACTTAAAGAGGAGGAGGGACACAGAGAGTAGAAAGCAAGGAATTACTTGAAGAAAGCCGATTGATCCATCTCAAAAGCCGGATTCTCTTTCAAGATTGAAGATTTCCCTTCAATTTCCTTTAGGGGTTTTTGAGTTTCTTTATGTTTTCTTATTTTCTTTACTCGGAGATGTTATCTTCTATAAACATGAACTAAACCCCTCAAATACTTGAGGGGGATGAAACCTAAGACGGATCTTGTTATTATTTTCTGATTTATATGATAAATACTAGAGTTGTTCTTAATTGTTTTTTTAATCATTGTGTTAATATTCCAGGATATTAATTCAATTTGAATGTGCTTATTCAGAGGAGCAAAAGTCCCTGTTTAAGAATAGATCCAACACAAATAAGCAGAGTTGATCGTAATCCTAGACATAGAATAACGTAAATCTATCGGATTAGAGTCAAATCTAATAGGGGAATTCATAGATCGAGTTAATGCAACACTAGGGGTTTTAATTTGAAAGAGATTTCAATTAATCAACCTAGGGTTAGATGTTTTTAGTCTCGGCGGAGATAATAACATAAATTAGGGATTTCTATGTATCAAGTCAAGTGAATAAATCGTCTAATTCAAAGTTAAATAACAAGTGAAGTCTAGGTGGATTCTTCCTTGGGTATTGTCTTAATCAATCGATTTTCCCAAAAGTATTTCCCCAACTCATTCTCTGTGCCTTAGCATTCCTAACTTAGTTTAATAATTAGTTTAGTAAAAAAAAAAATCCCCTTATTTTTAGGCTAGATAATAAAAAGAAGGTTATTACAAGTACTTTTAGTTCCTGTGGGTTCGACATTCCGATCTTGCCCTTGAGCTATACTACTGTTCGATAGGTGTGATTGCCTTATTCATGATAATAGTTAGTTTCTAGGTACAATCATTAAAATATTAAAATTACTTCATCGCAATCACGATCAAGTTTTTGGCGCCGTTGCTAGGGAACTAAAATATTAGGAACACTCGATTTTTATTACTTTAGCCATTTTATTTTTATTGCAATTTTTTCCTTTTATTTTTTTTTTGTTTTCTAATCTCTCTGTCACTTTTTCTGGCAGGAATCTCTAGTTTATGACTAGAAGAAACCTGTCAGGACCTTTGCTTTTTGATAGTGAGATTGAGGCAACCGCTCACAAAAACTAAAGAGAAATTAGGTGAAGTCTGCAATACATAGAGGAAGAGCAAAAAGACGATACAAATCACACTGAAGAGATGGCTGAACATCAGAATAACCCATTACCTCATGTGGTTATGGAAAATCATGTGAATCAAAATCCTGCTCCTCGTACTATGTATGATTATGCTAAGCCTAGTTTAGCTGGTACTGAATCAAGTATCGTTAGGCCTACTATTGCTGCAAATAATTTTAAATTGAAACCTAACACTATACAGATGATATAACAGTTTGTTCAGTTTGATGGTTTGCAGGATGAAGATCCTAACATACATTTAGCGAACTTTTTGGAATTATGCGACACCTTTAAAATTAATGGCATTTCTGATGATGCCATTCGCCTTCACTTATTTCCCTTTTCTTTGAGGAACAAGGCTAAACAGTGGATGAACTCTCTTCCACGAGGGTTAATCACTACATGGGACCAAATGATCGAAAAGTTTTTACTTAAATATTTTTCGTCGGCCAAAATGGAAAAGTTGACGAATGATATTTCTTCTTTTGTGTAGATGGATTTAGAAGCACTCTACTATGCATGGGAGAGATACAAGGACTTACTGAGAAGGTGCTTTCACCATGGGTTACCTCTATGACTTCAGGTTCAAACTTTTCACAATGGTTTGAACCCCTCAACAAGGCAGATGATTGATGCAACTGCCGGCGAAACTATTAATAATAAAACACCTGAGGAGGCTTATGAGCTAACGGAGGAGATGTCACTAAATAACTACCAGTGGCAAGTCATGAGGACAAAGCCAAAAAAAGCCACTAGTGTTTTCAATATTGATGCAGTCACCATGCTTTCTAACCTTGTAGAACTTTTGAACAAAAAGATTGATGGTTTAGTTGGTTCTACACAGGTACATCCATTAATTTAGTGTGACTCAAGTCTAGGAGGTGTGAGCAATACTGAGTACTCACCCTATGGACATGGCATGGAGAATGAGCAATTGAATTATATGGGTAATAATCCTCGATCTCAAAATAATCCTTATAGTAACACTTACAATATAGATTGGAGGAATCACCCAAATTTCTTATGGAGAGGTCAAGGAAATGAAGGAAATCAAAGACCACCACCCACTCTGGGATTTCAGCAGCCCCCTTACTAGCAAGAAAAGAAACCAAACCTTGAGGAGATGTTTGAAAAATTCATATTACTGTTAGAAACCCAATTTCAGAATATCAAAACAACACTAAAAAACCAACAGGCTTCCATTAAAGGACTTGAAAATCAAATTGGTCAACTAGCCAATATGATATCCGATAGACCACAAGGGATTTTGCCTCGTAATACTGGACCCCATCTTAGGGAGCACGTTAAGGCAGTCACATTAACAAATGGGAAAACATTAGCTAAGCCTGAAAAGAAGTTACCACAAGAACCGGTTAAGGAAAAAGAAGAGGAAGCCGAACTCAACAGGAATTCCCCACCACCACTTAGAGAATATAACCACCCATCCCATACTTAGCAAAGTTGAAGAAAGACTGCATGGACGCTCAATTCGGTAAATTTCTTGTACTTTTTAAACAGTTACATATTAACTTACCTTTTGTTGAAGTTATTTCGTAGATGCCCACGTATGCAAAGTTTTTGAAGGAGCTTCTAACAAATTAAAGGAAGTTTGAAGAGCTGTCCACAGTAGAACTCAATGAAGAATGTTCTGCTATCCTCCAAAACAAACTACCAACCAAACTGAAAGATTCAGGAAGTTTTACTATTCCCTGTCTAATTGGTAGTTTAAACATTGAGAAGGCCTTAGCGGATTTAGGTGCCAGTATTAATTTAATGCCTTATAAAATGTTCAAGCAACTATGTCTAGGGGAACAAAAACCCACTAGGATGAGTATTCAATTAGCCGATAAATTCGTTAAATATCCTAGGGGTATCATTGAAGATGTGTTAGTTAAGGTGGATAAATTTATATTCCCTGTTGATTTTGTTGTGCTTGACATGGATGAGGATGTTGAGGTACCTTTAATCCTAGAACGCCCATTTTTAGCTACTGTCAGAGCTATTATTGTTGTAGGGGATGGTAAACCTGTGCTTAGGGTATGTAATGAGGAAGTTGTATTTAAAATTTATGATACCATGTGATTCTCTAAGGAACAAGGCGATTCCTATTATTTTATTGATTCCATTGACTATTCTGTTCAAGACTCTTTTCAGGAAATCGCTCTTGAAGACATGTTGGAACTGTGTCTTGCCCAAGGTGTGGGGGAAGATGAAGTCAACATTGAGATAGAGAAGGTAATAAATGATTTGAACTCTAATGAATCTTCCCTAAGACAAATAGATTTTGAGGGCATTGAGATTAATGATGAACTAAGACAAAAGCCCTCTGTTGATGAATCTCCCAAACTGGAAATAAAGCATGGAATACGCATTTTTAGGAGACAATGCTACGTTACCAGTGATTATTGCTTCAAACCTGCTACCCAATGAGAAGGAGGAATTAATCCAAGTCCTAAGAGAACTTAAAAGAGCCATAGCTTGGAAAATTTCTAACATTAAAAGAATCAGTCCCTCTTTTTGCAGTCACAAAATTTTAATGAAGGATGAATATAAACCATGTGTGCAAGCTCAAAGAAGATTGAGCCCCAACATGAAAGAAGTGGTCAAGACTGAGGTAATTAAACTTTAGATGCTGGAATTATTTATCCTATTTCTGACAGTGCTTGGGTAAGTCCTGTGCAGGTTGTTCCTAAGAAGGGAGGCATGGCTGTTGTTCCAATGAAAAGAACGAATTAATCTCTACAAGAACACTCACAGGTTGGAGAGTTTGCATTGACTACATGAAATTGAATGATGCCACTAGAAAAGATCACTTCCCCTTGCCCTTCATTGATAAAATGTTGGAAAGGCTGTCAGGACATATGTACTATTGTTTCTTAGATGGACTTTCTGGCTATTTCCAAATCCCTATAGCTCTTTGGATTATGTAATGCTCCTGCTACTTTTCAGCGATGCATGTTAGCCATCTTTGACGAACTCGTGGAAGACATCATGGAGGTATTTATGGATGACTTCTTGGTATTCGATAACTCTTTCCATATTTGCCTTAAAAATTTAGAACGAGTTTTAATAAGATGAGAAGAAACAAATCTTGTTCTCAATTGGGAAAAATGTCATTTTATGGTTCGTGAAGGTATTATGTTAGGTCATAAAATTTCTAGTAAAGGGAAGGAGGTTGATAAAGCAAAGATTGAAACCATTGAAAAACTACCTCCCCCTAATTCGGTTAAGGCTATAAGAAGCTTTTTAGGACAAGCTAGTTTTTATAAAAGATTTATTAAAGATTTTTCTAAATTAGCTAAGCGTTTAACTAAATTACTAGAAAAAGATGTGCCTTTCGATTTTAATCAGGAATGTCTAGAAGCATTTAACATTCTCAAAGAAAAATTAACTAATGCTCCAATTATAATTGCACTTGATTGGAATTTACCTTTTGAACTAATGTGCGATGCGAGTGATTTTGCAGTAGGTGCAGTTTTAGGACAACGAAGAGACAAACATTTCCAGCCAATTTATTATGCTAGCAAGACCATGACGGTAGCGCAAGAAAATTAAACTACCATGGAAAAAGAGCTGCTGGCTATGGTTTCTGCGTTTGATAAATTTAGACAATATCTGATGTAACACCCCTTACCCACGTCTGACACCGAAACAGAGTACAAGGCATTATCAGACTTAAACATAGACATTCATGCAATACCAAGTCTAGATTTCATATTTCACCCTCTTAAGACTTGTTATTTTGATGACCACTTTTACCATTATAATATGATTACCAACTTATCCATCAAACACTCATGTCATATTACTAATCATTCATGGCAACAAACATAATTGCATTATAAACATTAAGATATGACATGAATAACTCGGCTTACATGCCATAATCAATATAAGCCACATCTCATGGCCATATGCATATAACTTAATATAAACCTACACATATGGCCAAAGTAAAATAATGCATGTCAATCAACTAAATCCCTATACATGCCACTCACTTGAAATTTCTAATATATGCTTTATTATATCAAAGGTAGCAACTTGATAGTGTGATGTTGCCTCCGACGATCTCCAACCCTGAGCTAACCTGAAAACACTAAAGGAAATGAAGGGAGGGAGTAATCTTTATAGCTTAGTAAGACCGTATGAAAAAAAAAAAAAACAATTTATCCCTTTGTTTCTCATGGTAATACAACCCAATTTGCATCTTTACTCATATTTTACTCAAGCTATTTTCTCGAGTCATAGTCACTAAATTATTTATATCTGGAGCTACGAAACTCAAATTAAGTTCCACTAATTTTCATAAAACTAGACTCATATCTTCGTACCATAAAATTTTCAGAATTTTTGGTTTGGCTAATTAGTACAATTTTTCATTAAAATCTCCCCTGTTACACTACCCAACGGTTTTGACCTCTCTTCACTAAAAATCAATTATCTCATTGTACAGTTTTTATATGACATTCCCAATTGTTCTATTGAACATAAACCCATTTAAAATTTCAAGCATATAAATTATATCTCACAATTATTTTTTTACAATTTTTAATGATTTTTCAAAGTTGAAATAGGGGATTCCGAAACTCATTCGGAACTTGTCTCACTAAAATTCAAATATTTTAGAATATAAAATTTCTTTTCTTACACTGTTTCTTTCATATGAAAATAGACACAATAAGCTTTAATTCTATATCTTATTCACTCTCTAATTCCATTTCTCCTATTTTTGGTGATTTTTCAAATTCACATAACTATTTCTGTCTAAACTATTTTAATGCTAACTTCACTCTTTCATGTTTTCTTTGCATTCACTTCTATTTAAACATACATAACACCAAAGACTTAAGCTTGTAATTAGCATAACAATGATTTCATGAGTATCACTAACATTTTATGTTTTCACAAATATCCAAAGCATCATAAAACAAATATACTAAACATCTTATCTCTTAATTTGATATGGTTCAAAAGCCTAGTACATGATTTTCAACCAAATACATACATCATCAACATAATTACTTGATAAACCGTGATAGTAACATATTTTAAGCCCATATTTAGCATGCTTTTGGATGATTTAAGCCTTGAATTGTGTAAATTGGTGCTCTTAATCCTTTATTTTCATGTTTTATACTCCAAAAAGCACCGGAGGATGAAAAGAACGAGAAACAGGCCCAAAATAGAGTAAATGGGCCATATCACGAAATCAACATGGCCTGGGCCCAAGCCACACGGCTGTGCCTCATCAAACAGACTCAAACATGACCTGGCCACGATTCACACGGGCGTGTGCCATGGGTGTGTCCATGACGTGAGAAAGAAGAGTTTCATTCGGATTATGGTACTTAGAGGCAAAGAAAGCCATTCCAAAAGCCTATATAAACAACCTAGAGGCCAACCTTCAGGGAGTGTCCAGCTAGGTTAAAGAGTCGAGCCAGAGGGGTCAAAATTATGGAATTTACTCGAAGAAAGCCAGTTGATTCATCTCAAGAAGCCGGAGTCATACTCAAGACGGAGGATCTCTCTTCAATTTCTTCATGGGGTTTTAGAGCTTTTCTTATGTTTTGTTTTATCTTTTCTTCTAAGATGTATTCTTTTATGATTATGAATTAAACCCTCAGATACCTGAGGGGGATGAAACCTAAGATGAATCTTGTTATCGTTTGCTAAACTATATGATAAATACTTGATTTATTCTTAATTATTTGTTCTTAATTCTTGTTTTAATATTTTCGGGATATTAATTCAAGTTTGATGTGCTTAGGTGGAGGAGCAAAAGTCCTACCTAAGAGTAGATCTAACATAATTAAGCGGAGTTGATCGCACGCCTAGACATAGGGTGACGAGATTTTGCCGAATTAGGGTGAAACCTAATATGGGAGTCCATAAATCGAGGTAATGTAATTCTAGGGGTTTTAATTAGAAAGAGATTTCAATTAATCAACCTAGGGTTAGACGTTAGTAGCCTCGACGGAGGTATTAATATAACTTAGGGAATCCTACAGATCAAGTTAAGTGAATAAATCGTCTGGCTCAAAATTAGATAACAAGTGAAGTCTAGGTGGATTCTTCCCCGGGTATTGTCTTAATCAATTGGTTTTTCCCAAAGTTATTTTCCCCAATTCATTCTCTTTGTCTTTGCATCTTTAGCTTAGTTGTTAGTTAATTTTAGATTAGATAAAAATTCCTTTAATTCTTAGGCTAAATAATATAAAGAAAGTTAGTATGAGTACTTCAGGTTCCTTTGGGTTCGACAATCCGGTCTTTCCACTAAACTATACTACTATACAATAGGTGCGCTTGCCTCAAGTCGTTGTCACAATTAGTTTCTAGGCTCGATCATTCTTTTTATAAATTACTAAGACTCTGACACACGATCATTACTTATTCCTAAGATTCACTTAAGGTCACTTTTATAATGATAATAACTCATAATATCATAAGACAAACACTTATAAAATTTATGTACATACTTGTACCATTTGTACATACAATTTCATGCTTACATGCATACTTGCACATTACTTATATATACAATTACATGCTTTCTCATCTTATGTATCATCAATTTACCCGTTGAACCATTTGGAATACTAAAGGATACACAAAAATCTTGCACATAAGTGCTACACTGATATGTAGCCGAAGCTACCACTTTTATGTAGCCACAGCTACCACTGAAATATAGCCGAAGCTACCACTGATGTAATGCCCCAAATTTGGGCCTAGTAGAATTGGGCCCATTGGGCCTTGGGCGTGGGAGCGTTTAAAATTTTTGAGAACATGAGAATGGCAAAATGTAAGTTGGACCTATTAGGTTAGTGATTTTGGAAGGTTAGGGGGGCTTCTATGAAGTCTCGGGATCAAAATTGGGCTTTAGGAAAATTTTTGTTTTAGTTGAATAAAACCCTGGGAGTTAGTAGGTAAGCTTTAAGAATAAAATGTGGAGAAAAATGCCACAAAAATGAGTTGCGGTCTAGTGGCAAATGGCGCCACATGGGAGACAAGGAGGTGACGCCACACAAGGAAATAAGGGGTCCAAGGTTCAAGTCTTGGCGCTTGCATTTTGATTTCTTTTTAAGTGAACTTAGACGTTAGCCATAGACTTATATTTAGTTGCGCATATTTTAAGACAACAAATGGAGCTTGTAGCCTAGTGGCTAGCTGCATGGATTAAGTTACAAGGGAGCCTGAGTTCGAATCCCATTGCAAGCAAAAAGGGGATATTTATTTTGCTAAGTTGGGGCGGCAAGAGTTTGTGTTGGATTTAAACTCTATTGATGGAAGGATCCCACATCGGAAAGCTAGCAAGAGGAAAGGTGAGAAGCTGGCTATAAATAGAACCAATCTATGAGGGAGGAGACACACCTTGGTTGGCGTTTAGGCACAGGAATGGTTGGAGCGCAGATTAGTAGCTTCAGATTCCTATCAGGTGTGTATTTCACCCTACTCTAGCTGTAGAGCAGCAAATGCCGAAATGCCGGTCACACGACAATGGTAGCCACACGAGCGTGTGAGCGCACCTGTGGGAGCTTTGACGTGATAGTTGAGGCCACCATGAGTATTCTTGTAGGTTGAGGTTGCTTGGGCCACGATGGGTCAAAGTGGGCCCAATGGGCTCGTGGCCCATATGAATAAATTGGATGATTGTGTAGTAGAAATTAGACTAGACTATGTGAATCTCATATTTGTGGCTAGATTTGGGCTAAATGGGCCACATGAGCGTGTGGCCCCATTTGGGCCGAGAATGGGCCCTAGGCTCATTCGCATCGTTATCTCTATTTAGAACAACCTTGGTTTACAAAATTACTGAAATACCCCTAATTTGTGAAATTACCGAAATACCCCTGATTTGTGAAATTATCGAAATATCCCTGATTTGTGAAATTATTGAAATACCCTAGAATTGCAAAATTATTGAAATACCCTTGATTTATAAACTTATCGAAATACCCCTAATTTGTGAAATTACCAAAAGACCCCCAGTTTGTAAAATTACTGAAATACCCCAATTTATGAAATTACCCAAGATACCCCCGGTTTATAAAATTACTGAAATACCCTGATTTGCAAAATTATCGAAATACCCCCGATTTGTGAAATTACCAAAATACCTTCGATTTGTGAAATTACCAAAATACCCCCAATTAGAAAAATTATCGAAATACCCTCAGTTTGTAAAATTATCGAAATACCCCCGGTTTACAAAATTATCGAAATACCCCAATTTGTGAAATTACCAAAATAGCCCTAATTAGTGAAATTATCAAAATACCCCCAGTTTGTGAAATTAAAAAAATACTCCCTATTTGTGAAATTACCAAAATACCCTCAATTTGTAAAATTACCGAAATACCCCAGTTTATGAAATTAGCGTTTTACCCCTAAATGATAAAATGACCGTTGTACCCTTGTGGTAGTACTAGCATTGTATGTGTTAATTGTATGATTGATTATGTTTGAGATGCGTTGCATACATGGATTGGTTATGAGTAGAATTACCGAACTACCCCTGTAAGGTAGAATTACCGAAATACCCTTATAGGGTAAAATGACTGATTTGACCTTATAGGTAAATGATCGACTTGTGCAATGAGTGGACTAATTGGACTGTGGTTGTATGACTGATATGCTTTTATTACATGTTTAAATAATTGTTACTGAGCATGGCCATTTTGCATACATGTGTAATGATTGAGCATGACATACAAGACATATTGCATGGGGTTGGGATTATTAATACGGAGGAAGTGCTAACAGGATCGCATGGTCGCTTGATGACTGTGGATCCACCGAAGGCTTTATAGCCACCGCAGGCTTTTTAGCCATCGAGCAACCATGCTGCACCGATAATGTTACCGAGGGCTGTGTGCCATTAATATGGGCTTCGTGCTGTAATTATGGCTTTATGCCAATCGTATTTACCCGTGGCTTTGTGCCTAAAAGATATTGATGACTCTTTGTCGATCCTATTTACCCATGGTTGTGTGCCGATTATATTACCGTCACTGATGGCTATGTGCCAGTTATGATTCTAGTGGCTCTCCACATTCTGTTTGGTGGCTATGCCATGTATATTTCGTTAATCCTGTGGCCCTGCCACAAATTCGACGATGAGCAGCGTGACTACCATCGAGGTGTGTAGCGGATGGAGGGTTGATTGTAGAAATCCCCACGGGTGTGTTAGGCTGGTACGGGTGGTGTATAGTGGATGGATTATTAGGCTAGGCTGGGTTGCATTGCATGCATTATTTGTATAACTATGCTAATAGGGCTAAGGCCCAGTTTGTTTTCGTTAGGGCTAAGGCCCAGTTTGTATCTAATGGGCTCGGGCCCAATTATTGTTCGATTAAGGGATTACACACTGAGTTCTCGTAACTCACCCCCTCTGCTTAATATTTTTCAGGTGATCCCTAACATTGAGGATTTGGAGCCGAGGTGGACTCTGTGGTGGCCATACATTGTTTCTTTAGTAAATTCCGGTTTACTTTACTATAAATTTTATTTTGATTTGGGTTTTATGTTTTGTAAAAAGGCCTTTGGGATTTTATTTTGGTTTTAGTTTTTAATTCGATTATTATCTATTATTACATGTTCAATACAGGGATTTTCCTAAAACATTAATAACTGTTTTCCAAAATATCACGTTTTCGCAAAAGTCCCAAATTCGATTTTCATAACCAAAGTAGTTTGCAAAATAATAACAATAACGTTTTTACAAGGAACCTATAAAAGAAAATTTGAATTTCACCAACAATAAACCTCGGAGTTCCAAAATGAATACATTATTTTTAACCAACACGTAGTATTTAGACAACCCTTTTTATGCAACATGTCAGATCCGGTCATAACGTCTAGGCCAGGTTAGGGTTGTTACAACTGATATGTAGCCGGAGCTACCACTGATATGTAGCCAGAACTACCACTTTCTCTGAAGTATTCCTAAGGTTCAATCGGGATTTCACTTATTTGTTCAGTATCACTTATATAAACAATTTCATTTATCAAATCAATACACATTTCACATACTAATTTTGCAACTATCATGTAACATCCTGAATTTTTGGGCCTATGCGTTTAATGGGTGGATATGTTTAATGTGTTAATTTAAGTGTTAGGGGTCCAAATTGGGCTCAGGCTTAGGTAGAGGCCTTAATTAAAATTATCTGTTTGGGCATTATAGGGTTTAAAAAGAAGTATCTGTGTTTAAAATACCAAAGTGGGCTTGTGGTCCAATCTTAGGGGTGACGTCACACAAGGGAGTAAGGGGCCCAAATTTAAGTTTCATGGAGCCCAATTCTTTTAATTTAAGTTAGCTAATTTTCAGCATTTGGGTTAGGTGGAGTGGATGGCAACAAGGCTAAAAAATATGAGGATTTATATGAATAAGATAATGTAGATATTATAGTTGATAATATGGAAGATAAAAGGAGAAAAGATAGGAGCTATCTACAAGACTAGGAGTTGGCCAAAATTCCATCACCTAGAGGAGTGAAGAAATTAGTTTCTTCATGGCAAAGGGTGCCAAATTTTCCCTTTTTATTTGATTAATTTTTAGTTGTCAGGAAGGGCACTTTCGGTTTTCATAGGTAAGTGCTGAAATTTCTATAAATAGGGAGGGTTCTCTTCTTTATTTTTTGGCATTTAGGGTTTCCATCTTTTCTTTCTCTTCTTTCTTCTAAAAGCCAAAATCTCCATTATTCTTTTCTCTTCTTTCTTCTAAAAGTGGAAAACTCCATTATTCTTTTCTCTTCTTTCTACTAAAAGTCGAAAACACCATTATTCTTTTCTTTCTTCCAAAAGCCAAAAACTCTATTATTCTCTTCTTTCTTCTAAAAGCCGAAAACTCCATTATTCTTTTCTCTTCTTTCTACTAAAAGCCGAAAACTCCATTATTCTCTTCTTTCTTCTAAAAGCCAAAAACCCCATTATTCTCTTCTTTCTTCTAAAAGCCGAAAACTCCATTATTCTCTTCTTTCTTCTAAAACCCAAAAACTCCATTATTCTCTTCTCTTCTTTCTTCTGAAAAGCCGAAAGCTGAAAACTCCATTATTATCTTCTTTCTTCTAAAAGCCAAAAACTCTATTATTCTCTTCTCTTCTTTCTTCTATAAAGTTGAAAGCCAAAAACTCCATTATTCCTTTCTTTTCTTTCTTTAAAAGCCGAATCTCTATAGATTTCTTGAATCATCTTCTCTTCTGATTTTCGCAAAAAGCTAGAATCCTCTGGGAGTAGCCGAATCTTCTCTAGTAAGTAGATCTCTTAGATCTAAAAGCCAGAAACACTAGTCCTTGAATCTCATATCTTTTCGGATTTCAAGGTAAGGATTTCAATTCTCCTTAAGATGATCAACTGTTTTCTTTTCGTTAGTTGTCCCTTAACCTAATGTTCGTTACCAGCCTCTGAACAACACATAGGGCAGATAGCAGCTGTGTTGGCTACGGATAGCATCGGCTTAAAGAGTCTTATTCTAACGGTAATCAGGTGTGTAGATCCTTATCACATAAGTTTTATTTTGTATTATACCTGTTAGGGGCTGAAAAGCCAGAAAATGAGGTTGTATGAACAGTCGTGTGTAGATCCTTATCACATAAGTTTTATTTTGTATTATACTTGTTAGGGGCTGAAAAGCCAAAAAATGAGGTTGTATGAACAGTCGTGTGTAGATCCTTATCACATAAGTTTTATTTTGTATTATACCTGTTAAGGGCTGAAAAGTCGAAAAATGAGGCTTATGAGCAGTCGTGTGTAGATTCTTATCACATAAGTTTTATTGTTAGGGGCTGAAAAGCTAGAAAATGAGGTTGTATGAACAGTCGTGTGTAGATTCTTATCACATAAGTTTTATTTTGTATTATACCTGTTAGGGGCTGAAAAGCCAGAAAATGAGGTTGTATGAACAGTCGTGTGTAGATCTCTAACACACTAATAATCTGTATGAATATATGTATGCTTATGTTATGGGCTAAAAAGCTGGAAAGTGGCTGTGTAGACAGTCGAATGAAACCCAAAAAGGGTTAGGCAAGGAATGCTAGGTACGTAATCATAGAACTTCTCTATGTGTATCGATGTATGCGAAAGACTGTAATCTATTAGGTAGTAGATTGTTTGATTTTGCATGAATGTATGCATGGGATGGGTTTGATATGAAAAGGGAAGAGCATGATTGGTCACATGGTGATCGGTGGTAGAAAACCCACCTAATGAAATGTTAGGTCACATGGTGATCGGTGGTAGAAAACCCACGAAATGAAATGTTAGGCCACTTGGTGATCGGTGGTAGAAAACCCATGTTAAAATTCCTAATTGATAAGGAGTAGGCAGTATGACTGTCGATATGGTGTGTAGCGGTTGGTGGGTTGATTGTAGAAATCCCTAAGGTGTGATGGTTGGTACAGGTTGGTGTGTAGAGGATGGAATTCTAGGATGGGTTGGGATTTGCATCATTTATTATCTATCATGTGATTATGATTGTTGCCATTGTGTATGGGCTAGGGCTCATAATGTGTTTGTGGGCCCAAACCTTTTATGTGTTTTCGGGATTTACACACTGAGTCTTGGTGACTCACCCTATTATTTTTCCCTAACTTTTTAGATGAGCAGTAGATCATGGGAGCCGAGACGGACTCGAGGGGCGATCAAGTTTTTATTTCTACAAATTATTTCGGCTTTCTTTAAGTTTTATTTCATTTTATTTTTAGAATATTTAGGTAATAAGGCCCCATAGTTTATATTCGCCTAAGTAGTTTTTTAATATTTGCAACTTATGAATTTATGTCAAGGGTTTATTTATACCAAATAATAGTAATACAAGGTTTCTTTTCAAATGTCACTTATTTATTCAAATATTGCCTAATAACTTATGATTTCCAAAAACCAAGAAAGCAAAAGTTTTCAATGTACAACCCGTGACACGCCAGATCTGGTCGAAACGTATGTGCCGGGTTTAGGGTGTTACATTTTGGTATCAGAGCCCAGTTCAAAACTCGGGTTGTGAAATGGGTTTAGAAGTGCTTTAGAAAAAAATTGAATTTAAGAAAAAATTTTGGTTTGAAGACATGGCCTTCGAGTTTCTCCGGCACCCAATCCACCCAGGTAAGTATTCTAAACTCTTGATTGTGTTATAAATATGGGCTTAATGGGCTTTATGGGACGTAGACTATCTAGATTAGAACTTTATGGACTCTAGGCTTAGCTGAAACAACTCCTTAAACTTCATAAGACTTAATTTCACTAGACAAAACCTGTAAACGAGTCGCAAGACTAAGGTGTGACAACAGGCATATGCATGTCTAGAAGTAGATCCGGAAGAGCTTGGTATTTAAGCAGTCCAAGGGACTCACCTCCTATTCACTGGAATCTTACTTGGGACATAGTGACTGTTCACTTTAGCCATGACAGGGTGTGGCAATAGGCATACGCATGTCTAGGAGTGGATTCAGGGAGAGGTTGGTATTTAAGAAGTCATAGCGACTCACCTCCTCTTCACTAGAATCTTACCTGGTGCGTAGAGACTATTCACCCTAGCTACGAGGACTTGTTGATGGGCTAAACCTTATAATTAAAACCCTAAAGGGACCATCCACCTTATTTGGAAAAAAAAAGAATCCCCAAGTTTTGTAAAATACTCAAAATACATTTGATTTGTGGAAACTTCCAATCAACCATGAATTTATAAAATACCTATGTTTTGAAAATTTACCCGAAAATCTCATGTTTACAAGAGTAACCCAGACAATGAAACTGGATTTTTCTAAGGTATCCCTGTTTTGAAAAAAAAAACAACAACAACATCAAAATATCCCTAGTTTGTAAAATTACCAAACTACCATTGTTTTGCAAAATAACCAAAATACCCCCGAATTTTAAAATTACCAAAATATCCCCAAATTTCAAAATTACTTAAATACCCCTAAATTTCAAAATTACTGAAATACCCCAAATTTTAAAATTATCGAAATACCCCTGGATTGCAAAATTATCGAAATACCCCCAGATTGCAAAATTACCAAAATACCTTTATTTCACAAAATCACCAAGAAACCCTATTTTGAAAAATTATGAAAATACCCCTATAGGAAAAACTACGAAAAACCCGTAGGTAGTGAAATAACGAAGATACCCTTATGTGATGAATGTGAGTTCATGGAGGTTGTATGTTTGTTGATGTGTGATGATTGAATGTAAGTGGTTTCTGGAATTAGGAGATAAACTTGAGACTGAAACTATAGATAGGTTCAAATTTGAAAGAACTACCATTAAAACTATATTCATAAGACTTTCGGGGTTAATCAGTGGAAGAAAACTAATAATTCATAAAATTCTAATAAGATAAATGCGAATCTGTAGAATGAGTACAAGGGGATGAGGGCGCTCTAGATGCGAATATCGGTGCGTACTCTACCATAGTATACAAAGTGTTTCTTTTGAATTTAGAATTAGAGTGCGCAGCGAAAGCATAGTGGTGAGACTTGGGTAGTACGATTAGTAGTTAGTTGGAAATTTCAAGGACAAAATTTCTTTAAGGGGAGTAGAACTGTAACATCCTAAATTTTTGGGCCTATGCGATTAATGGGTGGATATGTTTAATGTGTTAATTTAAGTGTTAGGGGTCCAAATTGGGCTCAGGCTTAGGTAGAGGCCTTGATTAAAATTATCTGTTTGGGCATTATAGGGTTTAAAAAGAAGTATCTGTGTTTAAAATACCAAAGTGGGCTTGTGGCCCAATCTTAGGAGGTGAAGCCACACAAGGGAGTAAGGGGCCCAAATTTAAGTTTCATGGAGCCCAATTCTTTTAATTTAAGTTAGCTAATTTTCGGCATTTGGGTTAGGTGGAGTGGGTGGCAACAAGGCTCAAAAATAGGAGGATTTATATGAATAAGATAATGTAGATATTATAGTTGATAATATGGAAGATAGAAGGAGAAAAGATAGGAGCTATCTACAAGGCTAGGAGTTGGCCGAAATTCCATCACCTAGAGGAGTGAAGAAATCAATTTCTTCACGGCAAAGGGGTGCCAAATTTTCCCTTTTTATTTGATTAATCTTTAGTTATTAGGAAGGGCACTTTCGGTTTTTCATAGGTAAGTGCCAAAATTTCTATAAATAGGGAGGGTTCTCTTTTTTATTTTTTGGCATTTAGGGTTTCCATCTTTTCTTTCTCTTCTTTCTTCTAAAAGCCAAAATCTCCATTATTCTTTTCTCTTTTTTCTTCTAAAAGCGAAAACTCCATTATTCTTTTCTTTCTTCTAAAAGCCAAAAACTCCATTCTCTTCTTTCTTCTAAAAGCTGAAAACTCCATTATTCTCTTCTTTCTTCTAAAAGCCGAAAACTCTATTATTCTCTACTCTTCTTTCTACTAAAAGCCAAAAACTCCATTATTCTTTTCTTTTTTCTAAAAGCCAAAAACCCTATTATTCTCTTCCTTCTTCGAAAAGCCGAAAACTCCATTATTCTCTTCTTTCTTCTAAAAGCCAAAAACTCCATTATTCTCTTCTCTTTGTTCTTCTAAAAAGCCGAAAGCTGAAAACTCCATTATTCTCTTCTTTCTTCTAAAAGTGAAAAACTCCATTATTCTCTTCTCTTCTTTCTTCTATAAAGCTGAAAGCCGAAAACTCCATTATTCCTTTCTCTTATTTATTTAAAAGTTGAATCTCTATAGATTTCTTCAAATCATCTTCTCTTCTTGATTTTTACAAAAAGCCGGAATCCTCTAGGAGTAGTCGAATCTTCTCTAGTAAGTAGATCTCTTAGATCTAAAAGCCAGAAACACTAGTCCCTGAATCTCATATCATTTTTCGGGATTTCAAGGTAAGGATTTCAATTCTCCTTAAGATGATCAACTGTTTTCTTTTCATTAGTTGTGCCTTAACCTAATGTTCGTTACTAGCCTCTGAACAACACATAGGGCAGATAGCAGCTGTGTTGGCTAATGATAGCGTCGACTTAAAGAGTCTCATTCTAATGGTAATCAGGTGTGTAGATCCTTATCACATAAGTTTTATTTTGTATTATACGTATTAGGGGCTGAAAAGCCAGAAAATGAGGCTGTATGAACAGTCATGTGTAGATCCTTATCACATAAGTTTTATTTTGCATTATACCTGTTAGGGGCTGAAAAGCCAGAAAATGAGGCTGTATGAACAGTCGTGTGTAGATCCTTATCACATAAGTTTTATTTTGTATTATACCTGTTAGGGGCTGAAAAGTCAAAAATGAGGCTGTATGAACAATCGTGTGTAGATCCTTATCACAAAGTTTTATTTTGTATTATACCTGTTAGGGGTTGAAAAACCAGAAAATGAGGCTGTATGAACAGTCGTGTGTAGATTCTTATCACATAAGTTTAACTTTGTATTATACCTATTAGGGGTTGAAAAGTCAGAAAATAAGGCTATATGAACAGTCGTGTGTAGATCTCTAACACACTAATAATCTGTATGAATATATGTATGCTTATGTTATGGGCTAAAAAGTTGGAAAGTGGCTATGTAGACAATCGAATGAAACCAAAAAGGGTTAGGCAAGGAATGCCAGGTACGTAATCATAAAACTTCTCTATGTGTATCGATGTATGCGAAAGACTGTAATCTCTTAGGTAGTAGATTGTTTGATTTTGCATGAATGTATGCATGGGATGGGTTTGATATGAAAAGGGGAAGAGCATGATTGGTCACATGGTGATTTGAAACACCCCACACTCGGCCTAGGAGCCTAAACCGGATCTGGTATGTTCCTCGATGTAAACCGGTCCAAAATTCTTTTGTTACTTTGAAAACTGTGTGTTTTGAAGATAGTTTGTTTGTGGGTTGGGCTCGAGTTGAAAACAAGTTTATTTTATATTGAAAACCCATTTATTTGGTGACAAAATATTTAAAGTTTATTTTAAATTAAATTGACTTAATCTTTAAATAACATAAATTAAGTAACATAGTAATTAAAACAATAATAAAATCATCACTATGGCCTTATTACATAAAACAAAACCCAAAATAAAATTGTAGAGTACTTAAATAAAATAAAATGTCCAAATTAAATAAAACTTTAAGTGAGCATGGCCACCACAAGTTCATCAGTCCGGTCCATCCTTTGTTCATCACCGAAACATGTTCCCTAGCAGGGTGAGTCAGCAGACTCAATGTGTAACCAACACTAAAATTTAATAGATTTAGGCATACCATACGTATCATGTTCACATAATAATTCAAGATAATGATGCAATCCCGAACCCAAACCTAGATGCCATCCGCTACACATCCCCGTACCAACCTGCACACCGTGGACTAAGTCAACCCTCCATCCGCTACACACCATCGAAGGTAGTCGCTGCAGTCGACGTGCTCATCGCCCATATAAAATTTGTGGCATAGCCACCAGGTTAAATAATTGTGTCATGATACACCACATTCAGATAATGTAACCGAAGTTACCACATTTAGATAATGTGACCGAAGTCACCACATTCAGATAGTGAGACCGAAGTCACCACTTTCACTTCCCCTTTTTCATATAACCCGAATGCCCTATATTATTCATATCATGCGCATCATACTGAAATTCACATTCATGTCACTTTTCACGTGTTAAATATAGCATATTTCGTAATCCTAGTAGGAGTAGGAAATGTACCTGAGTACTTTGTACCGTAACACGGTACCTTAGCCATATTCACATTCTTATAAACATGCACATATTAAATATTGCCATAAAACATATTAAGAATTAGTGTGGAATACACACCTGATTTGCTTAACGAATTCTTTGAAATCCCAGAAAAAACCAATCTATGCTTTTAGATTCGTTAACTCCTATATTCAGCCAATCATTTAAACATATTAATAAACCTATTCGGCTTTAAAACTAAATCCTAAAGGAAAAACCCTTACCTTGCTGTCGATTTGATTGCTAGCCAAATCTCGAGACCTTGTTATGCCCCATTTGAAATCGATCCACTAATATGTCACTTACTTGTTAATTTTTCGGCTTTTGAGAATAAATCCAAACACTTAAAATAGGCCTTGGCCGAATGTCTTAAACACATACCTTGTGATTTTCAAATCTCAAAAAGTGCTATATACCCTTGGTATCTGTCGAAATCACATTGTCACATGTTAGACCAATTTCTAACATTAAAACATAATAAATGGCCCTTGGCCAACACTTGCCTTACCTTAGATCTTAGAAATCTCAAACTTCCCTCCTTGTAGTTGATCCACAGAATCCGAAGCTTTCCTTCAAAGTTTTACCAACATGTATATGGCATTAGAACCTTGACTTTCGGTTTAAAGAAGAAAGAAGATAATAGTAATAGATCCTTACCTTTACTTGAAGAAGTCGACACACCCTTGTTTGAAGTCCCACGAAGGTTTGACTATGGAGACTTAGACAAGGATAAAAGGTTTCAGCTTTGACAGTAGAAGAGAAAAGAAGAAAAGAAGAAAAGAAGGATTTTGCAGAGGAAAAGAATCGATGAAAGAGAGGCTACTTGGCCAAGGAAAATTCACAGAGAGAGAGAGAATTTTCTTGAGAAATTTGGCTAAGTGAATGGATGAATGGCCTCTTCTCCTCTAGTAGCCAAAATTACTAGCTAGAGTCCCTTACTTGGCCACCACTCTTCCTTATTTTGATAGCTTTATCTCCTTAAAAATTAAAGAATAATCCTTATTTATCTCTTGAAAATAATCTAAAATAAATCTATTATTTATCCCTATTTAGCCAAAATTTAAAGAGAATAAAACTCCTCTTTTAAGAGCCTTAATGCCGTCCACCTCTCTCTTACGGAAGCAAAATAAAACTTCTTTTATTTGCTTCCTATGTGACTCGAACTTAGGCCCAATTCCCTTGTATGTGGCGCCATTTCCAGAGGCCCTAAGTGGCATCTCCAGGCCACTTTTCCAAGCTTGTTTGTGTGTCAAATTTCACATACCTTTTCTCTTAAAGCCATCTTGCCTCAGTTTCCTCTTTTAACTTTAAAACTTGACAATTTCTAAGTCATTTCTTACATTTCCAAGTTTCCAAAAAAATTTCGTTTCTCTTTTTAAACTTGACATTTCCTTACATTTCCAAGTTTCCAGAAATGTTCACTTCCCTCTTTTAAATCATTTCTAAATCATTTCCTTACATTTACAGGTTTCCAAAAATGTTCAAAATACATTCATAACACATAAGACATGTCATTTTGTACAATTAAACCAAAATGCATAGGCCCTTTTAGGATGTTCTGATTCTACCCCTTAAAATAATTTCATCCTCAAAATTTCCTAGCTAAAATAATTGAGGGTATTGCTGTCGCATTGCCTGTTCTAGTTCCCACGAAGCTTCCTGCGATCCATGATTGTGCCATAACACTTTGACTAGAGGAACTGACTTCATCCGTAACACTTTCACGTCACGTTCCAATATCTGAATTGGCTCTTCCTCGTAGGATAAGTCTGGGCTTAGCTCCACTTCTTCAACTGGTACCACCTAAGATGGATCCGATCGGTAGCGACGTAGCATGGATACATGGAATACATCGTGCACCCGCTGCAACTCTGGTGGCAACTCTAGCTGATATGCCCCTGGCCCAACTCACTTTAGTACTCGATAGGGCCCTATAAACCTTGGGCTTAACTTCCCTTTCCGACCAAACCTCATAACCTTCTTCCAAGGCGAGACTTTTAGAAACACTTGGTCTCCCACTTCAAACTCTATTTCCTTCCTCTTGAGGTCGGCATAAGACTTCTGCCTATCAGAGGCTTTCTTTAACCGTGCTCGGATTATCTCAACCTTCTCTTCAGTTTCTGCCACCAACTCTGGTCCCAAAACTCGACGTTCTCCTAACTCAGTCTAAAAAGTAGGAGTTCGACACTTCCGACCGTACAATGCTTCCTATGGTGCCATCCGAATGCTAGCCTGATAACTGTTGTTGTAGGCAAACTTTGCTAAAGGCAAGTAATCCTCCCAAATTCCTCGGAAATCCATCACATAGCCTCTCAACATATCCTCCAACACTTGTATTACCCATTCAGACTGCCCGTCTGATTGTGGATGAAAAGCCGTAGTGAAGTCCAACTTAGTGCCTAAAGCTTGATGAAGTGCCCTCTAAAACCGAGACGTGAACCTTGGGTCTCTATCCGAAATAATTGACACCGACACTCCGTGTAACCTTACAATCTCCGCCAATATAATTTGGCTAACTTCTGAAGGGAATAATCCACTCTTATCGGGATGAAGTGTGCGGACTTAGTCAAACGGTCCACTATTACCCATACCGAGTCCTTCTTAGTAGGCGTAAGGGGAAGCCCACTAACAAAGTCCATGGTAATTCTTTCCCACTTCCACTGCGGAATCTCGATTGGCTGAAGCAATCCCGATGGAACTTGGTGTTCAGCCTTAACTTGCTGACACGTCAGACATTTTCCCATGAATTCAGTAACTTCCGTTTAAGATCAGGCCACCAAAATTGTTCTCTTAGATCTCTGTACAACTTAATGCCTCCGGGATGCATAGCATAAGGGCTACTATGCGCTTCCCGAAGAATCCTCTGTCTTAACTCCTCGTCCTTTGGCATACAGACTTTTCCTTTGTAGCACAATACTCCTTCATCATTAACGCCATAATCCTCTAACTCTCCGTTCTATACTTGCTGTAACTTAGCACTTAGGTCCTTATCAGTCAACTGTCCCCTTTTCACCTCATTCAGCCATGTGGGTTTGACTTGCAACTCTGCCAACAGGCTTCCATCATCATACACACTTAAGTGAGTGAATATAGCCCTTAGATCCGACACAACCTTCCGACTTAGGGCATCAGCTACTACATTCGCCTTGCCCGAGTGGTACTCTATCGAGCAATCATAATCCTTCAATAACTCCACCCACCTTCGCTGCCTCAAGTTCAACTCCGTCTGAGTCAACAGATACTTAAGGCTCTTGTGGTCTGTGTAGATCACTGACCTTTCTGCATAGAGATAGTGCCTCCACACCTTAAGGGCGAAAACCACTGCTACCAATTCCAAGTCATGGGTTGGGTGGTTAACCTCACGCGGCCTTAACTGTCGAGACGCATAAGCGACTACTTTTCCATCTTGCATTAGAACACATCCTAATCCCGTATGCGAAGCGTCATAGTACACCACAAAATCCTTCCCTGCCTCCGGCTGAATTAACACTGGAGCTTTCGTCAACACCCTCTTAAGCTTTTCGAAGCTCTCCTGTTGCTTATCCGTCCATTCAAAGGGTACTTCCTTTCTCAATAACTTTGTCAAAGGCGCGGCTATTGACGAGAACCCTTCCACAAACCTTCTGTAATAGCCTGCCAAACCTAAGAAACTTTGAATCTCAGCCACAGACCTAGGTGGTTTCCAATCCAACACCGCTTCGATCTTCCTAGGATCCACTCTTATTCCCTCTACGGATACCACATGCCCTAAGAACGCCACCTCCTTGAGCCAAAATTCACACTTGCTGAATTTGGCATAGAGCTTCTTCTCTCTTAACACTTGCAGCACAACTCGGAGATGCTCATCATGCTCCTCTTCAAACTTGGAGTACACCAAAATATCATCGATGAACACAATGAAGAACCTATCCAAGTAAGGTTGGAAAACTCGGTTCACATATCCATGAACGCGGCTGGAGCGTTCGTCAACCCAAACGGTATTACTACAAACTCAAAATGGTCGTATCTTGTCCTAAAAGTTGTCTTATGGATATCTGCCTCCTTCACCTTCAACTGATGATATCCCGACCTCAAGTCTATCTTTGAGAATACTGCGGCCCCTTTCAGCTGATCAAACAAGTCATCGATCCTTGACAAAGGATACTTGTTCTTAATGGTCAGCTTATTTAACTGACGGTAATCTATGCACATACGCATAGTTCCATCCTTCTTCTTTACAAACAGGACAGGTGCTCCCCATGGAGACACATTGGGTCGAATGAACCCACGATCCAGCAATTCTTGGATTTGAGCCTTGAGCTCCACTAACTCCTTTGGCGCCATTCGGTATGGAGCGATTGACACAGGAGCTATTCCCGGTAGCAAATCTATTCTAAATTCCACCTCCCTATCTGGGGGTATTCCTGATAATTCCTCCAAAAATATGTCTTTAAAGTCCTTTACTATTCTAACTCCACTAACTCCCCCTTCTTTTGCGTCTACAGCACTGACGAAAGCCAGAAATGCCTTGTACCCTTTCCTAACCATTTTTTCAGCCTTCAATGTCGAAACTACGTTAGATAGGTAGTTTCTTCTTTCTTCGATCATTACCACTACTTCATCCTCTGGGGTCTTTAGTTCCATTCGTTTAGCCGTACAATCCAACACGGTTCGGTGCTTTACTAGCCAGTCCATTCCAAGTATGAGTTCAAACTCCCCAAAGGGTAGTTCCATTAAGTCAGCCCGAAAGTTCACTCCCTGAATCTCTAAAGGTACACTCTGAAAGATCTTATCCACCACTACAGTTTGGCCTAATGGGCTTACTACAGTCATCTGCCTATCAGAAAGTTCAGAGTCTAGGCCTAGTGTTTCCACTACACTACATGCAACATAAGAATGGGTCGAGCCCATATCAATTAAGGCATAATAAGGCTTGCCATAAATAAGGAACGTACAGGTTATAACATCCGGTGCGTCACCATTCTCCCTCCGGTGAACTGCATAAACCAAACCCGGCTACCTTGCCTCAGTGTTAGCAGCACCTCTGCCTTGTGTTCCATGTCCTCTGCCAGCACCATTACCTCTGTTATTCGAACCACGACCTCGTTGAGGTTGCTGTCCTCCTCTACTAGCCTGATTAGCGTTTTGAGCTACTGATCGACTTTCATCTGGTTTCTTAGGACAATCTTTGAGCATATGGTCCTTAGACCCACACCTAAAACATCCTCCCGTCTTTTTCCAGCACTCCTCTAAGTGCTTTTTTCCACAATGATGACGATACTGCCATCCTGTACCAGCTTGCTGATTTCGCGGCCCATCAACTCTAGGCCTCTTTTGAACCTTCCCAGATGATCCAAAACCTCTTTTTAGCCTATTCCGATCCATAGTCTGCTTTGTAGCATCCTTAATTCCCTCGGCTACCTTGGTCTTTTATACTAAAGTAGAAAACTTCTGCTCCTAATGCGGTGCTATCAACAATCTCAAATCATCCCTTAGTCCGTCCTCAAAACGGACACAGCGTTCATGCTCAGTTGCTACTACTCCTCGAGCATATCGGTTCAACCTCAGGAATTCAGCTTCATATTCTGCAACGAATTTGTTCCCTTGAACCAGCCCTAGAAAAGCCTTCCTTTTCTCATTAGTATACCTTGTGCCGACATATTTCTTCTGATATGCTTCCTTAACATAATCCCAGGTCAGATCCTCAGCTGTGGCACCATCCCGAATAGTTAACCACCATTGGTACGCTTCATCGCGTAGCAGTGCCACCATTCCTTTTAACTTCTCCTCAGGGGTCAGATCAATCTCATCCATAATGCGCTCGGTTGCCTCCAACCAATATTCGGCTGTACTGGGTGCTACACCAGATACGCCACGAAACACTTCAGCTCCATTAGCGCGGAGCCGCTTAGGCACAGACTTTTGAGCTCTCGAATTTCCTCCTGCACCAGCCACCAACTCAAGAACTCGCAGCACAGCCTGGGACACAGCATCTTCCCCCGTCTGAGCTTACTGCTCAACACCAACAGCTGGGGGTGGTGGTGGCGGTGGTATTTCATTGTCAGACCCTTGCCCCGATCTAACAGGTTCTGACACGGTCATCCTTCCTCTACCTCGTCCACGACAACCACGTCCTCTAGAGCTCATTTCTAACGTCGCGATCTGATTAAGAAGTTTTATGAATTAGTCCTTGTTTCACTTGATTACCTGCGAAGAAGTTTTATGAAAGGAATTTTAGGAGTGGTTCTTTCGTATTCACACATGCACACAGTCTTTACATTCATACATACCTCCATCAAACAATTATGAACTTTCGTTCATTCAGAGAAATGTTGTAGTTCGCATTGTTGTTGTTTTTCCACTACCCAGGGGTATTTTCGTAATTTGTCCTACAGGGGTATTTTCGTAATTTTTTCAAAAGAAAAAAAGTTCCTTGGTGATTTTGTCAAAAAGTATTTTGGAAATTTTAAAATCCCGGGGCTTTTCGATAAATTTGGAAATTCCAGGGGTATTTTGATAATTTTGAATTTTGGGGGTATCTTGGTAATAAACCAGGGTAAATTTGTAAAGTTTAATAATTCAGGGATATTTCAAAATTTGTAAAACTTTGAGGGTTCTTTTGAGAAATTTATTTTCCAAAATGATGAAGTTGCAAAAATTTTGGAAATTAGGTCATTTGGAAATTTTGGTAAGTTAGGGGCAATTTTGTAATTTTCCAAAATCAAGGTATTTTGATAATTTTCAAATAAGGGTTTTTGGACTTGTTATAAAATAATGAAAATGTTGATTAGAAGCGTGGGTATTTTAGACATTTTATAAACCAAGGGCATTTTGTAATTTTACCACTAGGGGTATTTTATAATTTTATAAATCAAAAAATTTGAAAAATTGTGTAGAAAAATAGTTTTCACAAATTAAAGAAAAATGATATTAAGAGTTTTAAAATTAGGGTTCTTATAAAAAACATGGCTAGTTCCTTTCGGGTTTTAGTTATTGGGTTTAGCCTATGGTAGAGTCTTCTTGGTGGGGTGAACCAAAGCTACGCACCAGTAGGATTCAGTGGAGAGGAGGTGAGTCACACAGATCGCTTAAGTACCAAGCTCCCATGAAACCATTCCTAGGCATGCTTGCATGGGGTTGCCACACCCACTAAGTCCTCAGGTTAGGGTGAACAGAAGCTACGCACCGGTAGGATTCTGCGAAGAGGAGGTGAGTCACTAGGACTTCTTAAATACTAGGCTCTTTCGGATTCAATCCTAGACATGTGCACAGGGGTTACTACACCCTAACTCGATTGACTTAGCCATAGGTTTGTTTAGTTAGGCATTTAAGTCTTATGTAGTAGTTGGGGTAGACTAGTCCTAGGGTTCAAGTACCTATCATTCTATTCTACGTTCCATTCCTTTTCTACCCTTCTATAAATCACATAATCACACAGATGGTTAGGGGTACTTACCTGGTGGACTGCGGGTCGGAGACTTAGGTGCCATGCCATCAAACCTGCCTATTTTCAGAAATACTTCCATAACACTCATTTGGGCTTGATTTGAAAACGTTTTGGGCCTTAGACCACAGGACAAGAGTTTAAAATTGGGCTCTGATACCAAACTGAAACACCCCACACTTGGCCCACGAGCCTGAACCAAATCTAGTATGTTCCTCGATGTAAACCGGTTCAAAATTCTTTTGTTACTTTGAAAACTGTGTGTTTTGAAGATAGTTTGTTTGTGGGTTGGGCTCGAGTTGAAAACAAGTTTATTTTTATATTGAAAACCCATTTATTTGGGTGACAAAATATTTAAAGTTTATTTTAAATTAAATTGACTTAATCTTTAAATAACATAAATTAAGTAACATAGTAATTTAAACAACAATAAAATCATCACTATGGCCTTATTACATAAAACAAAACCCAAAATAAAATTGTAGAGTACTTAAATAAAATAAAATGTCCAAATTAAATAAAACTTTAAAAGTGAGCATGGCCACCACAAGTTCTGCCGTCCCGGTCCATCACTGTTCATCACTTGAAACATGTTCCAACAATGGGGTGAGTCAACAGACTCAATGTGTAACCAACACTAAAATTTAATAGATTTAGGCATACCATACATATCATGTTCACATAATAATTCAAGATAATGATGCAATCCCGAACCCAAACCTAGATGCCATCCGCTACACATCCCTGTACCAACCTGCACACCGTAGGGACTACTAAGTCAACCCTCCATCCGCTACACACCATCGAAGGCAGTCGCTGCAGTCGACGTGCTCATCGCCCATATAAAATTCGTGGCATAGCCACCAGATTAAATAATTGTGTCATGAGACACCACATTCAAATAATGTAACCGAAGTTACTACATTCAGATAATGTGACCGAAGTCACCACATTCAGATAGTGAGACCGAAGTCACCACTTTCACTTCCCCTTTTTCATATAACCCGAATGCCCCATATTATTCATATCATGCGTATCATACTTAAACTCACATTCATGTCACTTTTCACATGTTAAATATAACATATTTTGTAATCCTAGTAGGAGTAGGAAACATACCTGAGTACTTTGTACCGTAACACGGTACCTTAGCCATATTCACGTTCTTATAAACATGCACATATTAAATATTGCCATAAAACATATTAAGAATTAGTGTGGAATACACATCTGATTTGCTTAACGAATTCCTTGAAATCCCGAAAAAAATTGATCTATGCTTTTAGATCCGTTAACTCCTATATTCGGCCAATCATTTAAACATATTAATAAACCTATTCGGCTTTAAAACTAAATCCTAAAGGAAAAACCCTTACCTTGCTATCGATTTGATTGCTAGCCAAATCTCGAGACCTTGTTATGCTCCCTTTGAAATCGATCCACTACTATGTCACTTACTTGTTAATTTTTCGGCTTTTGAGAATAAATCCAAACACTTAAAATAGGCCTTGGCGAATGTCTTAAACGCATACCTTGTGATTTTCAAATCCTGAAAAGTGCTATATACCCTTGGTATCTGTCAAAATCACATTGTCACATGTTAGACCAATTTCTAACATTAAAACATAATAAATGGCACTTGGCCAACACTTGCCTTACCTTAGATCTTAAAAATCCCGAAACTTCCCTCCTTGTAGTCGACAGTCACAGAATCCTGAAGCTTTCCTTCAAAGTTTTGGCCAACATGTATATGGCATTAGAACATTAACTTTCGATTTAAAGAAGAAAGAAAATAATAGTAATAGATCCTTACCCTTACTTGAAGAAGTCGACACACCCTTGTTTGAAGTCCCACCAAGGTTTGGCTATGGAGACTTAGACAGGGATAAAAGGTTTCGACTTTGTGAAGAGAAGAGAAAAGAAGAAAAGAAGAAAAGAAGGATTTTGGAGAGGAAAAGAATCGATGAAAGAGAGGCTACTTGGCCAAGGAAAATTTGGCGAGAGAGAGAGAATTTTCTTGAGAAATTTGGCAAAGTGAATGGATGAATGGCCTCTTCTCCTCTAGTAGTCGAAATTACTAGCTAGAGTCCCTTACTTGGCCACCACTCTTCCTTATTTTGATAGCTTTATCTCCTTAAAAAATTAAAGAATAATCTTTATTTATCTCTTGAAAATAATCTAAAATAAATCTATTATTTATCCCTATTTAGCCGAAATTTAAAGAGAATAAAACTCCTCTTTTAAGAGCCTTAATGCCATCCACTCTCTGCTTCTGGAAGCAAAAATAAAACTTCTTTTATTTTCTTCCCATGTGACTCGAACTTAGGCCCAATTCCCTTGTATGTGGCGCCATTTCCAGAGGCCCTAAGTGGCATCTCCAGGCCACTTTTCCAAGCCTGTTTGTGTGTCAAATTTCACATACCTTTTCTCTTAAAGCCACCTTGCCTCAGTTTCCTCTTTTAACTTTAAAACTTGACAATTTCTAAGTCATTTCTTACATTTCCAAGTTTCCAAAAAATTTTTACTTCTCTCTTTAAACTTGACATTTCCTTACATTTCCAAGTTTCCAGAAATGTTCACTTCCCTCTTTTGAATCATTTCTAAATCATTTCCTTACATTTCCAGGTTTCCAAAAATGTTCAAAATACATTCATAACACATAAGACATGTCATTTTGTACAATTAAACCGAAAATGCATAGGCCCTTTTCAGGATGTTACATGATTGGTGGTAGAAAACCCACCTAATGAAATGTTAGATCACATTGTGATCGGTGGTAGAAAACCCATGAAATGAAATGTTAGGTCACTTGGTGATCGGTGGTAGAAAACCCATGTTAAAATTCATGATTGATAAGGAGTACGTAGTATGACTGTCAATATGGTGTGTAGCGGTTGGTGGGTTGATTGTAGAAATCCCCAAGGTGTGATGGTTGGTACGGGTTGGTGTGTAGAGGATGGAATTCTAGGATGGGTTGGGCTTTGCATCATTTATTATCTATCATGTGATTATGATTGTTGCCATTGTGTATGGGCCAGGGCTCATAATGTGTTTGTGGGCCCAAACCTTTTATGTGTTTTCGGGATTTACACACTGAGTCTTGGTGGCTCACCCTATTATTTTTCCCTAACTTTTCAGATGAGTAGTAGATCGTGGACATGGGAGCCGAGACAGACTCGAGGGGCGATCAAGTTTTTATTTCTACAAATTATTTCGGTTTTCTTTAAGTTTTATTTCATTTTATTTTGAGAATATTTAGGTAATAAGGCCCCATAGTTTATATTCGCCTAAGTAGTTTTTTTAATATTTGCAACTTATGAATTTATGTCAAGGGTTTATTTATACCAAATAATAGTAATACAAGGTTTCTTTTCAAATGTCACTTATTTATTCAAATATTGCCTAATAACTTACGATTTCCAAAAACCAAGAAAGCAAAAGTTTTCAATGTACAACCTGTGACATGCCAGATCTGGTCGAAACGTATGGACCGAGTTTGGGGTGTTGCATTTTGGTATCAGAGCCCAGTTTAAAACTCAGGTTGTGAAATGGGTCTAGAAGTGCTTTAGAAAGAATTAAATTTAAGAAAAAATTTTGGTTTGAAGACATGGCCTTCGAGTCTACCGGCACCCTATCCACCCAGGTAAGTATTCTAAACTCTTGATTGTGTTATAAATGTGGGCTTAATGGGCTTTATGGGACGTAGACTATCTAGATTAGAACTTGATGGACTCTAGGCTTAGCTGAAACAACTCCTTAAACTTCATAAGACTTAATTTCACTAAACAAAACCTTTAAACGAGTCGCAAGACTAAGGTGTGGCAACAGGTATATGCATGTCTAGGAGTAGATCCGTAAGAGCTTGGTATTTAAGCAGTCCAAGTGACTCACCTCCTCTTCGCTGGAATCTTACCTCGTGCATAGTGACTGTTCACTTTAGCCATGATAGGGTGTGGCAATAGGCATACGCATGTCTAGGAGTGGATTCAGGGAGAGCTTGGTATTTAAGCAGTCATAGCGACTCACCTCCTCTTCACTAGAATCTTACCTGGTGCGTAGAGACTATTCACCCTAGCTACGAGGACTTGTTGATGGGCTAAACCTTATAATTAAAACCCTAAGGGGACCAGCCACCTTATTTGGGAAAAAAAAGAATCCCCAAGTTTTGTAAAATACTCAAAATACATTTGATTTGTGGAAACTTCCAATCAAGCATGAATTTATAAAATACCTATGTTTTGAAAATTTACCCGAAAATCTCATGTTTACAAGAGTAACCCGAAAAATGAAACTGGATTTTTCTAAGGTATCCCTATTTTTTTTTAAAAAAAGCAACAACATCAAAATATCCCTAGTTTGTAAAATTACCAAACCACCATTATTTTGTAAAATAACCAAAATACCCCCAATTTCAAAATTACCAAGATACCCCCAAATTTCAAAATTATCGAAATACCCTCAAATTTCAAAATTACTGAAATACCCTAGATTTTAAAATTACCAAAATACCCTAGATTGTAAAATTATCGAAATACCCCTAGATTATAAAATTACCAAAATACCTTTATTTCACAAAATCACCAAGAAACCCTATTTTGTAAAATTATGAAAATACCCCTATAGGAAAAACTACGGAAAAACCCCTGGGTAGTGAAATAACGAAGATACCCTTATGTGATGAATGTGAGTTCATGGAGGCTCTATGTTTGTTGATGTGTGATGATTGAATGTATGTGGTTTCTGGAATTAGGAGATAAACTTAAGATTGAAACTGTAGATAGGTTCAAATTCGAAAGAACTACCATTAAAACTACTATTCATAAGACTGTTCGGGGTTAATTAGTGGAAGAAAACTAATAATTCATAAAATTCTAATAAGATAAAGGCTAATCGGTAGAATGAGTATAAGGGGATGAGGACACTCTAGATGCGAATATCGGTGCGTACTCTACCATAGTATACAAAGTGTTTCTTTTGGCTTTAGAATTAGAGTGCGCAACGAAAGCATAGTGGTGATACTTGGGTAGTACGATTAATAGTTAGTTGGAAATTTTGAGGACGAAATTTCTTTAAGGGGAGTAGAACTGTAACATCCTAAATTTTTGGGCCTATGCGTTTAATAGGTGGATATGTTTAATGTGTTAATTTAAGTGTTAGGGGTCCAAATTGGGCTCAGGCTTAGGTAGAGGCCTTGATTAAAATTATCTGTTTGGGCATTATAGGGTTTAAAAAGAAGTATCTATGTTTAAAATACCAAAGTGGGCTTGTGGCCCAATCTTAGGAGGTGACGCCACACAAGGGAGTAAGGGGTCCAAATTTAAGTTTCATGGAGCCCAATTCTTTTAATTTAGGTTAGCTAATTTTTGGCATTTGGGTTAGGTGGAGTGGATGGCAACAAGGCTCAAAAATAGGAGGATTTATATGAATAAGATAATGTAGATATTATAGTTGATAATATGGAAGATAAAAGGAGAAAAGATAGGAGCTATCTACAAGGCTAGGAGTTGGCTGAAATTCCATCACCTAAAGGAATGAAGAAATCAGTTTCTTCATGGTAAAGGGATACCGAATTTTCCCTTTTTATTTGATTAATTTTTAGTTATCAGGAAGGGCACTTTCGATTTTTCATAGGTAAGTGCTAAAATTTCTATAAATAGGAAGGGTTCTCTTCTTTATTTTTTGGCATTTAGGGTTTCCATCTTTTCTTTCTCTTCTTTCTTCTAAAAGCCGAAAACTCCATTATTCTCTTCTTTCTTCTAAAAGCTAAAAACTCTATTATTCTCTTCTTTCTTCTAAAAGCCGAAAACTCTATTATTCTCTTCTTTCTTCTAAAAGCCAAAAACTCCATTATTCTTTTCTCTTCTTTCTACTAAAAGTCGAAAACTCTATTATTCTCTTCTTTTTCTAAAAGCTGAAAACCTCATTATTCTCTTCTTTCTTCTAAAAGTCGAAAACTCCATTATTCTTTTCTTTCTTCTAAAAGCCAAAAACTCTGTTATTCTCTTCTCTTCGTTCTTCTAAAAAGCCGAAAGTCGAAAACTCTATTATTCTCTTCTTTCTTCTAAAAGCTGAAAACTCCATTATTCTCTTCTCTTCTTTCTTCTAAAAAGCTGAAAGCTGAAAACTCCATTATTCTTTTCTCTTCTTTATTTAAAAGTCGAATCTCTATAGATTTCTTTGAATCATCTTCTCTTCCTAATTTTCGCAAAAAGTTGAAATCCTCTAGGAGTAGCCGAATCTTCTCTAGTAAGTAAATCTCTTAGATCTAAAATTCAAAAACACTAGTCCCTGAATCTCATATCACTTTTCGGGATTTCAAGGAAGGATTTCAATTCTCCTTAAGATGATCAACCGTTTTCTTTTTGTTAGTTGTGCCTTAACCTAATGTTCGTTACTAGCCTCTGAACAACATATAGGGCAAATAGCAGCTGTGTTGGCTATAGATAGCGTCGACTTAGAGAGTCTCATTCTAACGAGTAATCAGGTGTGTAGATCCTTATCACATAATTTTTATTTTGTATTATACCTGTTAAGGCCTGAAAAGCTGAAAATGAGGTTGTATGAACAGTCGTGTGTAGATCCTTATCACATAAGTTTTATTTTGTATTATACCTGTTAAGGGCTGAAAAGCCAAAAAATGAGGCTGTATGAACAGTCGTGTGTAGATCCTTATCACATAAGTTTTATTTTGTATTATACCTGTTAGGGGCTGAAAAGCCGGAAAATGAGGCTATATGAACAGTCGTGTGTAGATCCTTATCACATAAGTTTTATTTTGTATTATACCTGTTAGGGGCTGAAAAGCCAGAAAATGAGGCTGTATGAACAGTCGTGTGTTTATTTTGTATTATACCTGTTAGGGGCTAAAAAGTCAGAAAATGAGGCTATATGAACAATCGTGTATAGATCTCTAACACACTAATAATCTATATGAATATATGTATGCTTATGTTATGGGCTAAAAAGTCGAAAAGTGGCTGTGTAGATAGTCAAATGAAACCCAAAAAGGGTTAGGCAAGGAATGCTAGGCACGTAATCATAGAACTTCTCTATGTGAATCGATGTATGTGAAAGACTGTAATCTCTTAGGTAGTAGATTGTTTAATTTTGCATGAATGTATGCATGGGATGGGTTTGATATGAAAAGGGGAAGAGCATGATTGGTCACATGGTGATCGGTGGTAGAAAACCCACCTAATGAAATGTTAGATCACATGGTGATCGGTGGTAGAAAACCCATGAAATGAAATGTTAGGTCACTTGGTGATCGGTAGTAGAAAACCCATGTTAAAATTCCTGATTGATAAGGAGTAGGCAGTATGACTGTCGATATGGTGTGTAGCGATTGGTGGGTTGATTGTAGAAATCCCCAAGGTGTGATGGTTGGTACGGGTTGGTGTGTAGAGGATGGAATTCTAGGATGGGTTGGGCTTTGCATCATTTATTATCTGTCATGTGATTATGATTGTTGCCATTGTGTATGGGCCAGGGCTCATAATGTGTTTGTGGGCCCAAGCCTTTTATGTGTTTTCGGGATTTACACACTGAGTGTTGATGACTCACCCTATTATTTTTCCCTAACTTTTCAGATGAGCAGCAGATCGTGGACATGGGAGCCGAGACAGACTCGAGGGGCGATCAAGTTTTTATTTCTACAAATTATTTCGGTTTTCTTTAAGTTTTATTTCATTTTATTTTAAGAATATTTAGGTAATAAGGCCCCATAGTTTATATTTGCCTAAGTAGTTTTTTTAATATTTGCAACTTATGAATTTATGTCAGGGGTTTGTTTATACCAAATAATAGTAATACAAGGTTTGTTTTCAAATGTCACTTACCTAACAACTTACAATTTCCAAAAACCAATAAAACAAAAGTTTTCAATGTACAACCCATGGCACGCCAGATCCGGTCGAAACGTATGGGACGGGTTTGGGGTTACATATCAAATATTCGTAATGACAATCATAATATCACATGTATAACCATTTAACAATACATAAATTTATTTAAACATAATAGTGCATTATTTTCACATAAATGTTATGTACACTTGACATGACTTTCTCATATACAATATAATCAACATAAACTTTAATACAATCATGGAAAGATAGATTCTCAAATATAATAACAATTACATCAATATCATGCTCATTTAATCACACGGATTTACCTCAAATTTTGCCAACTTAGCCCACAACTTCGTTCTTCCCCGATCTTAGTCCAAATTTCATGTTTTCTTGATCTAACATGTCAAATTAACACTCCTTTAATACATTTTATCAACACACTAATCAATTCAATACACATATCAAATTTTGGAAAATTTACAATTTTGCCCCCTAACTTTTCAAAAATTACACTTTTACCCCTAAACTCGTAAAATAATTTTTATTCAATTTTATTATGTTTCATTACATGCCAAACATTTTTCTCTTCTATGGTAACTTCAAATTCTCACTAATTCACGCACTTATGACCAATTTATAACTTTTATAATTTAACCCCTTTTATACGATTTCATCAAAAATCATATAATAAAACTCGTTTCTCTAACCATAGACATGTATAATCTATCATAATTAATCAAAATAAACAATTATTCAACATGGGTCAATTTTAAAAATTAAAGTTTAGCTCAAAATAATGGTAGAAATAGCTAAACCAAGTTACCGGGATTTCAAAAATACGATAAACATTAAAAACGGGGCTTGAAATCACTTACGAAGCTTAAAAAAAACCTTGAAACCCTTAGCAATGGAGTCAAGCAAATTTTGGCAGCCCCCTTGAAGAAGATGAGTAGATTTATTTTTCTTATTTTATCTTTTTATTCATTTAAAACACTAAATGACTAAAATACCCTTAAGGCTTTCCTTTCAATTTTGTCCTATTCATGCCCATTTTTGTCCATCAAGTTATCCAATGGTCTAATTACCTTTTAAGGACCTCCAATTTAAAACTCATAGCAATTTGACACCTCTAATATATAGAACTCAGCTTTTGCACCTTTTACAATTTAGTCCTTTTGACTAAATTGAGTGCTCAAACGTCGAAATTTTTGAACGAAATTTTTACGAAATCTTTCCGTAAAATTGTGGACCATAAAAATATAATAAATATAAAATTTTCCTCATTGAATTTGTGGTCTCGAAACCACTGTTTTGACTAGACCCAAATTTAGGCTATTACATCTGATATTGTCTAAAGTCATCGTTTATACTGATCATTCCGCTCTTCGTTATCTTTTAACTAAAACTAATGCAAAACCTCGATTAATAAGATGGATTTTATTGTTACAGGAATTCGAACTAGAGATACAAAATAAAAGAGGGGCCAAAAATTTGGCGGCAGATCACCTTTCAAGGCACGAAAATCCACACCTCAAGGAACTTGACGAGGACGAAATAGATGATGCATTTCCTGAAGAACAATTCCTACTCATATAAAAAACTGAGGTACCTTGGTTTGCCAATATTGCAAATTACTTAGCAGCTAACATAACCCAAAAAGGTTGACGCATCAGCAAAAGAAGTGATTCTTCGCTGATATGAAAAAACTACTTTTGGGACGATCCTTTTCTCTTTCGTATATGTGCAAATCAAGTCATTCGAAGATGCATTACAAAGATAGAAGCATACAGGATTTTAGAACACTGTCATTCAGGACTGACCGATAGACATTACAATGGGACTAGGACTGCTCATAAAATACTTGAATAAGGTTTTTATTGGCCCACCCTATTCAAAGACGCTAACAAGTTTGTTACTTCTTGTGATAAATGTCAATGAACAGGTAATATCTCTCAATGTAATGAAATGCCTTAAACTATATACAGTCATGTGAAATATTTGATGTATGGGGTATTGATTTTATGGGTCCAGTCCCTAGTTCATTTGGGAATAAATATATCTTAGTAGCAGTTGATTATATGTCAAAATGGGTGGAAGCCCAAGCTTTACCTACTAATGATGCCAGAATGGTGGTAAGATTTCTAAAAAAACTCTTCTCTCGATTTGGAACACCTAGGTTAATTATTAGTGATAGGGGTACTCATTTTTGTAATGCTCAATTTGATAAAGTTCTGAAAAAGTATGGAGTGCACCATAAAACAACTACCCTTACCATCCTCACACTAGTGGACAAGTCAAAGTAGCAAATCAAGAACTAAAACGTATCCTAGAAAAAATGGTAGAGTCGAATAGGAAAGATTGGTCAAGTAAAGTAGATGATGCTTTATGGGCTTATAGAACTGCTTTTAAAACAACCATAGGAACATCTCCTTATAGACTAGTTTATGGGAAAAGTTGTCATCTACCATTGGTACTTGAACATAAAGCATTTTGGGTTGTTAAATTTCTAAATTTTCACTTCAAACTTGTGGGTGAGAAACATTTAATGCAGCTAACGAGTTGGATGAATGGCGCTGTAATGCATATGAACACTCACACTTATACAAGGAAGCCACAAAGCTACGCCATGGCACTCGCCTAAAGCAACTGAATCAATTTAAAGTTGGGGATCTTGTCTTGCTTTATAACTCGAGGCTTAAATTATTCCTTGGTAAGCTCAAATCAAGATGGTAAGGCCCATTCATAGTTCAAACTATTTACCCTTACGACACAGTTGAGGTAACACATCCAAACCACGACACTTTCAAGGTAAACGATCATCGACTTAAATTGATATGTTTTGAATTAAGATATAGGTATTTGTGCATTGATTGTTTAAACTTTAAGTCATTAGAGAGTCAAGCATGATAAGTTGATTTTTTAGAATTAAAATTTCTAGGTGATTTCCCCAAGTTTAGGTATTATCTTGAAGTTTGAAATCCATAGGGTTACCATCAAAAGCCATAATTTTTGTGAGGTTTTGAGACTTTAGAGCATACATTATTTCATGTTCACTTTTATTGTTGCTATGAGTGTGACAATATTGATATGTTATTCTAGAACTTGCTTCGATTATGCATGTCAAAACCACACCATTGATTTGATATACTAAGGTGATATAGACACTTAGGTTTAACCCACTCACTCCATAAAAGCCTACCTTGATAATTAACCCTTAGTGAACCCCCTTGAGCCTAACAAGCCATTCATTGATTCACCCTCATTATTAACCCATAACCCATTATTGTTGAAATCCCATTAATTAATTTGATCCCTTTTTATCGAGATTTAATTTAATGTGTTACCTAACTATGTTCATTGTTCCTAGTTGCTGAGTTATTTCTTTTAGGTACTATTTCTTATTGTTCATGTTTAAAAAAAACATCAAATCAGTTATTCATGTAAGTACAATTTTTCATTGAGCTTACACAGAGTTAAAGATAGTATTTCAAGTAAAAGCTCAATTTCATAAGTTTGGGTAGTTTTAAGCACTTATTTGTGATTCGGTAATTAGCGGTATTTTTCTAGTTGGTAATTTATTAAATTGATCTCGATTCTAGCCCTCTCTTTTAGCTTATGACCACACCCCCTAACCAAAGCCATGTTACAATCCTCTAAAGACCTTTTGATCGATGTATCGTCTCAATATATGGTGGTGGAGATTTGATTTTCATGCAAGCTTATGGTAATAACTTTTCATATGACTATTGAGTGCTTAATTTGTTGTCCTTAAACACCTCAAGTGATTTGAGTGAATCTTTAGTGAGGATGTTAACTCTGTGATATTTTGAATCATAGGTGATTACTTAGATAAGGGGAGACACCTATGTCTTCGTGTTAAAATGCTCAACATGGATTGTTTGAAACTTTGATGTTCTTTCAATTGAATTTTAATGTATGATTACTTATGGATTATTTTGAGACATTATTGATAGGAATTATAAGTTGAGATGAATGAATTTTAATTGTGAGTTGAGGATTGTGCTTGAGGACAAGCAAACGCTTAAGTGTGGGGGTATTTGATAAGTCGTAATTTATACATAATTTTTTATCCCATGCTTAGCACAGTTTTTGGATGAATTATCATTAGATCTGTGGAATTTGATGCTCCTAATCCTTTAATTTCATGTTTTATATTTAGGTGAGCATAGGAGAGTGAAAAGAGCAAGGAACGGGCCAAAAATGGAGAAAATGGGCCAAAGTAAGGAATCAACACGGCCTGGAGTTCATCACACCGATAAACCACACTGGCCGTGCCAAATTAGCAGGCTTGAACACGGCTTGGACTCGATTCACACGGGCGTGCCACACGGGCATGTCCCTGTCGTGACGAGTTTTAATTTTATGCAGAAAAGGCTACTTAGGGGATAAGAAAGGTATTCTGAAGTCTATATAAACACCCTAAGAGCAGACTTAAAGAGGAGAAGAGACATAGAGAGTAGAAAGAAAGGAATTACTCGAAGAAAGCCTATTGATCCATCTCAGAAGCCAGATTCTTTTTCAAGACTGAAGATTTCCTTTCAATTTCCTTCAGGGGTTTTTGAGTTTCTTTATGTTTTATTATTTTCTTTACTCTGAGATGTTATCTTCTATAAACATGAACTAAACCCCTCAAATACACGAGGGGATGAAACCTAAGACGGATCTTGTTATTATTTTTGATTTATATGATAAATAATAGAGTTGTTCTTAAATGTGTTTTTTTTAATCATTGTGTTAATATTCCAGGATATTAATTCAATTTGAATGTGCTTATTCAGAGGAGCAAAAGTCTCTGTTTAAGAGTAGATCCAACACAATTAAGCAGAGTTGATCGTAATCCTAGACATAGGGCGACGTAAATCTACCTAATTAGAGTCAAATCTAATAGGGGAATTCATAGATCGAGTTAATGCAACACTAGGGGTTTTAATTTGAAAGAGATTTCTGTTAATCAACCTAGGGTTAGATGTTTTTAGTCTTGACGGAGATAATAACATAAATTAGGGATTTCTATGGATCAAGTCAAGTAAATAAATCGTCTAGTTCAGAGTTAAATAACAAGTGAAGTCTAGGTGGATTCTTCCTTGGGTATTGTCTTAATCAATCTATTTTCCCAAAAGTATTTCTCCAATTCATTCTCTGTGCCTTAGCATGCCTAGATTAGTTTAATAATTAGTTTAGTTAAAACAAATCCCCTTATTTTTAGGCTAGATAATAAAAAAAAGGTTATTACTAGTACTTTTAGTTCTTGTGGGTTCGACATTCTGGTCTTGCCACTGAGCTATACTACTGCTCGATAGGTGCGCTTGTCTTATTCGTGATAATAGTTAGTTTCTAGGTACAATCCTTAAAATATTAAAACTTACTTCATTGCAATCATGATCAGCTATACATGGTTTCGTTATTATCTGTTCATGAAGAAAAGGCCTCGGCAGCCTTGAAGTCTGCAAGAAAAGTACACTGACTGTTCTCATAACCAGTGGACATAGTATACCCCTCTGTCATAAAAGCCATTGCAATATTAAAATCAATGAGGGATAAACTAAGCGTGGTACCAAGCAACTGAAATTTTATAATGCCTGGTGTGTCCAAGGAGATTTAGCTGTGCTACTAAAAATGAAAGGTGGAATAAAATTCCAAAACTAGTTCGTAATAAGCACAGTGAGTGATCAAAATTTCCAACCCAACCAATATCATGAAAATAATTCCTAAAAGCAGTGTCAATATGCAAAGCATCCAAAATAGGTAGTGATAAACATTTGCAAGGCACTATTTGTTTATCTCATAATCGATCATACCTGTCTCGACTGGTAGCGGTAGCAAATGTTAACGTACCATGTAAATGGCATTTTGGTGGCAGAATATTGACTCTAGATCGATAGGTTCAGCCGCGAGTAGGTAACGGGCATTGGTCGTCGTGACTATCAGAGGTGCCGACGTGTGTAGGTTGTTTGAGAATGTTAGCGTCAGAGTCGGAGGAGGAACCAGTGAATACCTCTGTTTGTTGGGTCGAAAGGGTGGTTGCCATCGACGACTCTAGTGTTGTGAGGTGTTGGGGGTTGAACATGGTGGCATGTGATTCAAGTTTATAATTAAAACAAAATATCCAACATATAAGAAAATAACTAAAGTAAAGCATAATGAGGCCTTATTACATATATTAGAGACTTACCGAGGTCCTTGCTTGTACCATTTAAGGTACCAAATCCAAATCTACATCAAGCGATTTACAAACAACAAATATTTATCACACATATTAACTGATATAAGTGTGTATGTACACACTGTCACCACCGGATGTCTAAATCCCAAAAGAAGAGTCGACCACCCTAGATCCCTCTCGTACCTACATTGCCAACTCTTGGGATTAATATTATGGCCTAATCGGCCAAACCAATTTATTGAAAGGGTTCCTTATGAACCCGTATCTTACCTTTCTTCGTTTTGGCTACTAACCACGGCACCGATACTTGAATCTGCTTTTTCAAAATAATCGATTAGTCACTATTACTCATAACCAAAGCTTTCGACTTTTGAATACTAACATAGGCCTTACCCACACTTACCAACTTCGGTTGACAATTAACAAATGAAGGCTTGATTGAAATATCCCCGAGCACCTTCACTAATCGATTGCCACAAGAAATCCCGAGAACACGAAGAAAAGATGGTGCGTGTGAAACAAAGCTTGTCATCCCACTCTTCTTTGGAGGCGACATATTTGACTTAATTCACAATAATTTGGTGGAAGGTAAAGGATAGGTGGTTCGACATGTAGAAGAAATGGAGAGGGAGTTATTGGCACACGCGATGGAGAAGAGGGTTAGGGATGGGGTGAGTCGCATGGAAGAGGAGGAGAGGGAGATGTGGAAGATGGCATATATGGATGAGAGTGAGATTGAGTGGGCGAGCCGTGCGGTGGAGAGGATGATAGGGACAATGCGCCGTTGGTAAATCGATGCTTTGTGGTGTGAAAAATCAGCGTCGACGGCTATTGATGGTGAAGGACAGTTTGGCGGCGACTCGACTGCAGGTCCTTACCATGGTGTTTGAAGAATTGGTTAGGGTGAGGAAGAAGGTGCAACAACTAGTGGGGAGTTGGGTGAAAAATGGGATAAATTTTTAGGGTTTTGGGGTGTATCGGTATAATGTTTGGCTAAAAGGTAGGGTGTTTGTCTGCAGGTTTTGGGTAGTCATGGAGCAGGAATGCACTATTCTTGGTTTGAAGAAGGATAGGATAAGGGCTGTTTGATGCCAATTTTTAAGTTTTTCTTCTTTTTCTCTTTATTTTCGCTTCGACTTACCTAGACAAAAAAAGAGAAGTTAATTATTATTTTAAAATAAAGAGATAAAATATGAAACTAATAAAAAATAAAATAAAATAAAAATAAAAGATTGGGTTACCTCCCATTAAGCACTTGTTTTATGTCGTTAGCGTGACACCCTGAATGGTTCTATGGTGGTTCTATCTGAAAATTTTCAATCGTGTAGTCTTGAAAATTCTCGTAAAATGGCTCCAACTGTTGGTCATTGACTATGAACCACTTTCCCAATTATTCACTCTCAATTTCAATCGCACCATGTATGAATATTTCCGTCACAATAAAAGGTCATTGACATTGAGACCGAAGCTTACCTAGGAATAATTTTAACATGGAGTTGTAAAGTAACACTTTTTGTCCTACCGAGAAATGCTTCCGAGATATTTTCTAATCATGGAATATTTTTGTCTTATCTTTATAAATACGAGCATTCTCATAGGTATCATTACGAATTTCCTCTAATTCTTGAATGTCTAATTTCCTTGCCTTCCCTACGAGTTCCAATTCCATGTTACATTATCGAACAACCCAGTAAGCCTTATGTTCCAACTCTACTAGAAGATGGCAAGCTTTCCCAAAAACAAACCGATATGGGGTCATGCCAATTGGTCCCTTATATGTTGTCCGGTAAGCCCAAAGTGTGTCATTAAGCCAAAGACTCCAATCCTTTCGATTAGGCCAAATTGTTTTCTCTATAATAGTCTTGATTTCCTTATTCGAGACTTCTTCTTGCCCGTTCATTTGGGGATGGTAAGCTGTAGCTATACGGTGGTGAACTACATATTTTTTCATAAGTGCTTCCATGACTTAATTGCAAAAGTGGGTTCCACGATCACAGATCAAAGCTCGAGGTGTGCCAAACCTAGAAAAAATAGTTTGTTTTAGAAACTTACCAACAGTTTTAGCATTATCATTGCGAGTAGGCTTTGCCTCTATCCACTTAGAAACATAGTATACTACAAGAATTATATATATTTCTAAATAAAGAAATAATGGGCCCATGAAGTCGATACCCATACATAAAAAATCTCACATACATGAATCAAGGATAGGGGCATTTGATTTCGTTTACTGATGTTACTTGTATGTTGGTATTTATCACAAGACTTACAGAAATCATATGTGTCTCGAAAAATTGTGGGCCAATATAGCCCACACTCCAATACCTTATGAGTAGTCTGTTTAGGCCAAAGTGACTTCCACAAGCTTCTATATGAAAAAATGTAAGGAAAGAGGTTACATCGGTTTCTGGAACACATTGTCTTATTATCTGATCTAAACAGTGTTTCCACAAGCATGGGTCATCCCAAATGTAATATCAAACTTCCTATTTAAGCTTATCCTTCACAGAACGTGCTAACCCAGTAGGCAATGAACCCGTGGCAAGGAGATTTACATATCCATATACCATGGGAAATCTACCTCGGTCGAAAATAGGCTTTCATCAGGGAACTCATCCTTTATAGGAATGTCATCATAAGGTGTTTTTAACCTACTCAAGTGGTTAGCCACCAAGTTTTTGCATGTCTTTTTATCTCAAATCTCGATGTCAAATTCTTGGAGCAGTAAAATCCATCTAATGAGCCTTGATTTCACTTTCTTCTTGTGATTATGTAACACCCCAAACCCGGTCAACACACCACGACCGAATCTGGTATGTCATAGGAGAAATCGATTTCTAAGAAAACAAGTTGTAGTTTTAATTTTGAAGTAAGGGGTCATTGTTTATCAAATGTGTCATTAGATTTAGTAGAACATTATCGGAAAACTGTGTATAGCTCCCAATTTAAAGAAGTCATTGAGTTTGGAAAATCGAAATAGCTTTAATCTAGTTGCCAAACCTGTTGCATGTTGAGTTTTTAGGAAAACCGAGTTACCTTATTGTTACTACTTGTTTTGTCGTTACCCGTTGGTAAAATTTTTTTTGAAAAACCCGATAAGTTGTGAAACTAGAAAACATTCATTTTAAAAGGTTATTTAAGCATGCCATCTCGTTTAACTTATACAAACATTTCCATGAAAATTTAAGCAGATAAATAAACCCCAAAAATAAAGTTTAGTGGCCTTATTACAACCTTAAAACCAAATTTAAAAGCAAATAAATTCATAATAGAAATTTAAAACAAAACCCAGAAACAATGTGCACGGCCACCTCGAGTCTGCCCTAGCTCCGCATCCGTGATCTACGAGTCATCTGAAAAAAATGTAAAGGAAGGGGTGAGTCACTGAGACTCAGTGTATAAATCCCCAACCCGAAAATATCAATGCTCTTACACAATTTCATAAGACATTATGCAAGTCATGCAACCCAAACCTAACCATCCATACTCCTGATCCTACCCCGTGTGGTCAAAACCATTGGTGGTCAAAACCACTGATGACCATAGTCACAATAAAGATAAGTGTGGTCAAAACCACTGATGACCGTAGTCACAAAATAATATGGTGGGGCCAACCCACCTTGTGGTCAAAACCACAGATGACAATCCCGTATATCAACATGTGGGGCCAACCCACTGTGGTCAAAACCACTGGGACGAGTCACAAGATAGCAATATGTGGTACCAAACCACTGGTGGTCAAAACCACTGAGACTTAGTCACAATAATATAGAAAACGGGGCCAACCCACTGTGTGGTCAAAACCACTGATGACAGTTTGAAATGCCTTCCCCCTCCACTTATCATACCCACATTAATGAACATACTTTCCATGGCATATTATCATGTTTAACATACAAATACCACATGGCATGGCATAATCCATGATATAGAAGTATTTATCGATAACCAATCAATTAGCGGACTTACCCGGAGTCCTCGCTCTTACCCACAAGGGTACATACCGATTTCAATAGTTATACCGATGTTTAACAACATACATAATAAGCATATTAACTAATGAAGTGTGTGTAAGAGTTACACACTTGATTACGCGCAAAACTACACTTTCTATGTCGGTACTGTTGTTAATCGACACAACCGCGATTTGTCACTCTCCTGCTCGGATGCTGGTCCACACCTAGGCGGCCAATCATGAACCGCTGAGACTGCCCTCTTCTTGAACTTAGGGGCTGGGGTCTCAGATCTGACTTTACTTACTGCTTGATTAGCCTTCGAATCCATAATATACCTTATCACCAAATTGGGTTAAAGAAGTGAACTAGAATATAAAGAACTGGAATCCCAGAGTTAGATCCCTTACCTAAATCGACAGATCCCAAAGGGTCTAGGCTTGGCTCACGACTAACAAATCCCGAAAACTCCACCTCATATGGTGTCAATCACCCCCTATATTCGGCCAAGCACCAAAGAAATGTGGAATATCTGCCTTCGGCATTTAATCATAAAAAGATATGTCGAACAATTGAAACACTTACCCCTCTATACTAACGAAACCGATTAGGAGTGATGACAAATGGTCCACGATGATTCTGCTACCACAAAACCCGAATGAACACTTATGAGTGCCAAAAGAATTCGGCTTCCCTTACCATAGCAACCAAAATAGAAGAAGAAGAATAGAGATGTGCGAATGCCAAGGAGATTCGTCTATAAGAACAAAAGAGAAAACAAGATCTTACCTAGTTCAGAGTTGAGGTTTCGACTTTGAGAACTAAAGAGAAAAAAAATCGAAAGAGATGGAGAGTAATGATTTTGACTCTTGCTTACACAAATGAAAGAAGAACAGAAAAGGGTGATATGGCCTTGGAGAGACTCGGCTACAAGAGTTTTAAGAGAAAAGATGGAAACAAAGGTAAAAAGAAATAGGTAAGGCATTTTCTGCTTTAAATGGTTATGGCAAGAAAAGGAATCACAATGATGGGTGATGAGCAAGGGTGGATTCGGCTGAACACCAAAAGAAGAAGAGAAAAGACAAAAAGGAAAAAATAAGAGAAGACTTAGAGGAAGGTTTTGATTTTTACACAAAGGAGAAAAAGAATGCCACTAGATGCTCTAAGTAGTTCGGTTTTGACCAAAAGAAAAATAAAGAGAAAAGAATGTGTTTGGTTTTTCCAAGTTAGCCGAAAATGCTCCCCCAAGTCTACTAATGAAATTCGGCACACCCTAGCTAGCACCCCAAAACCTAATGCTCACACCACCTACCTCTAAAATTTCGGCCACACTCCCCAACTCCCTTCAAACTCTATACTGTCCCCCCTTCTCATTGAATTTCTCTCTTCCACTCATGCAAACAATTTGAATGAGTCAAATTCCTACATTCACTCTTCTCCACCCAATTCAAATTCGTTGACTCCTTCAACACCCATCCACCATAGTCCAACCTGAGCACACCACCTCCCTAGCTTTGGCGTCAAAAACAATAAGTAGAAAGGGGAATTCTGCTGCTCGAACTTAGGCGCCCTTGCTTCCCCTTGTGGTGTCACTTCTCCAAGCCTTAAGTGGCGTCCCTTGCCACTCCACCAAGGCTCCTCTTGCGTCAATATTTGCTACCAAATATACTTAACCCCTAGTTCTCTCAGCTCCCCTTCTTAGAAGCCCAAAACAAAAATTCCTACTATGGCTCTGGCCTATCCATAGCTCGAGCCTAGACCCTAAAATAGTCCAAACTAACACACCTACCATACAATACACATGCAAACACACGAAGATGTAGAGACCCCGATTTAAGGATGTTACAGTTCTACCCCCTTAAAAATAATTTTGCCTCAAAATTACATGGTCAAAAGAGTTGAGGGTACTGCTACCGCATCACATCCTCTGGTTCCCACGTGGCCTTCTCAGTTCCATGATTCCGCCAAAGAACCTTCACCAAAGGAATCGACTTCCTACATAAGACCTTGACGTCCCGATCCAAAATCTGCACTGGTTCTTCTTCGAAGGACAAATCCAGACTCACCTCAATCTCCTCCACTGGCACAACATGCGATGGATCTAATCGATAGCGCCTAAGCATTGAAACATGAAACACGTCATGAATCTGACTCAATTCTGCAGGAAACTCGAGCTGATACACTACTGGTCCTACACGCTTCAACACTTTATACGGCCCGATGAACCTAAGGCTTAGCTTGCCCTTCCAACCAAACCTCAGTACCTTCTTCCATGGCGATACTTTAAGAAAGACCTTGTCACCCACGGCAAAATCTATATCCCTTCGCTTGAGATCAGCATAAGACTACTGCCTGTCTGAAGCCTCTTTCAAATGAGCCCGAATCAACTCGACCTTATCTTTTGTACCTAACAACTAACGCCCCCAACTCTGTCCAACACGTCGGAGTGCAACACTTCCGCCCATACAGTGCTTTATACGGTGCCATCTAGATACTTGCCTGATAACTATTATTATACGCGAAATCTGCCAATGGTAGAAATTCTTCCCAACTCCCCTTAAAATCCAGCACACAACCCCTCAGCATATCTTCTAAAATCTGGATCACCCTTTCTGACTGCCCATCTGACTGCGGATGAAATGCCGTGCTAAAATCTAGTCTTGTACCTAATGCCTGATGCAACACTTTCTAGAACCTCGACGTGAATCTGGGATCCCTATTCGAGATAATCGACACTGGCACTCCTTGCAGTCTCACGATTTCTGCCACATACAACTTGGCCAACCTTTGGAGCGAGTAATCCACTCTAACCGGTATAAAATGAGCCGTCTTAGTCAGATGATCCACTATCACCCAAATTGAATCCTTTTTGCTAGGTGTAAGGGGTAACCCCGTGACAAAATCCATCGTAATCCTTTCCTATTTCCATTGCGGAATCTTGATCGACTGTAACAGACCCAAAGGTACCTGATGTTCAGCTTTGACTTGCTGACACGTTAGACACTTACCGACAAATTTTGTTACCTCACGCTTCAGACACGGCCACCAAAACTGTTCCCTCAAGTCTCACTACATCTTGCTACCCTCAGGATGCATAGCGTATAGACTGCTATGTGCCTCTTGGAGAATCTTCTGCCTTAACTCAATGTCTTTCGGCATACAAACATTCCCTTGGAAACATAACACTCCATCACTACTCAAGTTATAACCCTCCAATCCACCATTCTGCACTTATAAACACCGAGCACTTAAGTCTTCCTCCACCAACTGCTTCTCTTTAACCTGATTAACCCATGATAGCTTCACTTGCAACTCCGCTAGCAAACTTCCGTCATCAAACAAACTCAAGTGAGCAAAAGTTGCTCTCAAGTCCACTACCACCTTGTGACTTAACGTATCAGCCACTATGTTAGCCTTATCCGGATGGTATTCAATCGAGCAGCCGTAGTCCTTTAACAACTCGATCTACCTCCACTGCCTCAAATTCAATTCCTTCTGAGTCAACAGATACTTCAAACTCTTGTGGTCCGTGTAGACTATCGACTTCTCCCCATACAAGTAATGCCTCTAAATTTTTAAGCGAAAACTACTGCAGCCAACTCCAGATCATGCGTCGGGTAATTCACTTCGTGAGGTCTCAACTGCCGAGACGTATACACCACTACCTTACCCTCTTGCATCAGCACACGTCCAAGACTAGTATGCGATGCATCACAGTAGACCGTAAACTCCTTCCCTGCCTCAGTGAATCAAAACCAGAGCTTCTGTCAGAATCCTCTTCAACTTTTCAAAACTTTCCTGCTGCTTGTCTGACCACACAAATGGAACTCCTTTCCTCAGCAACTTGGTTAACGGCGCTGCGATCAAAGAAAATCCTTCTACAAATCTCCTGTAATATCCTGCCAAACCCAAGAAACCCTGAATCTCTACTACCGACTTAGGTGGTTTCCAGTCCAACACCGCCTCAATCTTCCGAGGATCCACTCTAATTCCCTCAGCTGACACCACATGAGCTAAGAAAGTTACCTCCTTAAGCCAGAACTCGCATTTGCTAAACTTTGTGAATAATTGCTTCTCCCTCAGAATCTGTAATACCACACATAGATGCTCATCATGCTCCTCCTTCGATTTCGAGTACACCAAAATGTCGTCTATAAATACCACTACGAACCTATCCAAATACGACTGAAACACCCGATTCATCATGTCCATGAATCGCTGTCGGTGCATTTGTCAACCCAAACAGCATTACCAAGAACTCGTTGTGCCCATACCGAGTACGAAACACTATCTTTTGGATATCAGCCTCCTTCACCTTGAGCTGGTGATAACCCAACCTTAAATCAATCTTAGAAAAGACTGATGCCCCCTTAAGTTGATCAAACAGATCATCTATCCTTGGTAACGGATACTTGTTCTTGATCGTCAACTTGTTCAGCTGTCGGTAGTCTATACACATCCGCATCGTACTGTCCTTCTTCTTTACAAAAAGCACAAGCGCTCCCCAAGGCGAAACACTCGACCGTATAAAGCCCCAATCCAACAATTCCTGAATCTGTGCTTTCAGTTCTACTAACTCCTTTGGCGCCATCCTATATTGAGCAATAGACACTGGCACGGTTCCTGGTAATAGATCTATCCTAAACTCAACCTCGCGATCTGGGGGTGAACCTGGAAGCTCTTCTGGAAATACATCGACAAATTCTTTCACAGTGTGAACATTCCCTACCGTTGATTCCTTAGCCTCCAAAGTACAAACATGAACCATGTACGCCTCACATCCCTTCCTCACCATCTTCTCGGCCTTCAGTGCGGACACAACATTGGATAGATAATCTCTTCTATTACCTATCATCACCACTTTTTCACCCTCAACTGTTCTCAATACCATACACTTAGCTGCGCAGTTCAAACTTGCTTGGTACTTCACTAGCCAGTCCATCCTTAGGATCAAATCGAACTCCCCGAACGGCAGTTCCATCAGATCAGCCAAGAATACTAGCCCTTGGAGTTCTAGGGGTACATCCCTATAAAGTTTGCTTACTTCTACAGAGTGACCTAGATGGCTTATTACTGTCATCTCCCTAGAAGAAATCTCAAAGTCTAAGTCCAGAGTTTCCACTATGCTACTAGCAACATACGAGTGCGTCGATCCAACATCAATTAAAGCAAAATAAGGTAGTCCAAATATTAGGAACGTACTAGTTATGACGTCCGGTGCGTCACCCTCCTCTCGACGCCTTGCTACATAGACCAACCCAGGCTGTCTTACTTCTGAGCTCCAAACACCTTTGCCCGGTGCTCCGCGACCTCGTCCATTTCTATTACCACCCCTGACTGCACCTCAGCCTCTCTGAGGTGGCTGCCTATCCCCCCTGAATTGCGTACGACCTTGACCCTCAGACTGGATCCTAGCTGACCTCTGAGGACAATCCCTTACCCGGTGTTCCATTAACCCACACTCAAACACCCTCTGTTCCCGGTCCAACATTCTCCCTTGTGAAACTTCCCACAACGAACACACCGTGGCAGCCATTGAGTAACCACAACCGGCCTTGTAGCTTGATTCTGCCCACCATATCTAGCCCTTTTCTGTGAATTCCCGGCAGACCCTGATGACTCAGAACTCCTCTTACTCCAATTCCTATCCTAGTTTCGTCTCACCGACTGCTTCATTTCCTCAGCAAACTTGGACTGGTCTACCAAGACCACAAATTCTCATTCCTGCTGTGGTGCAATCAACATTCGCAGCTCATCTCTTAACCCGTCCTCAAATCTGACACAACGCTCGTGTTTTGTAGCCACAATACCCGAGCATAGCGACTTAATCGAAGAAACTCTGCCTCATACTCCAATACTATCTTACTCCTCTGAACCAAATTCAAGAACGCCTTTCGCTGAGCATCAATATAACTAGACCCAACATACTTCTTTTGATAAGATGCCTTAAAGAACTCCCAAGTGAGATCATCAGCTGTCGCACCATCCCGAACCGTGAGCCACCATTAATATGATTCGTCCTAGAGAAGAGACACTATCCCCTTCAGCTTTTCCTTAGCCGTAAAGTCTAAGTCATCCATTATATGTTCCGTCGCCTCAAACCAATACTCAGCTGTATTGGGAGCCACTCCAAACACGCCCCTAAATACCTCAGCTCCATTAGACTAGAGTCGTTCTAACACAGATTTTTGAGCCGCCATACCTCCACCTGCTCTAGCTACTCTCTCCAAAACCCGCAGCATCGTCTGTGATACTACGTCATCACCACCCGTCTGATCCTAAAACTCAATGCCCTCAGCTGGTGGCAGTGGTACCTCATTCTCCACCCATGGCCAGACCCCGTTGGCTCAGACAAAGCCATCCTACCTCTACCATGTCCACGCATATTACGCCCACGACCTCGAGTACTCATGACTACGATTCCTGAGTTAATCTGATTTAAGAATTTTATGTATTAGACTTATTCCACTGTTATTACAGCACAATCTTATAAACAATTATTATAGGGATTATTTTTGCAAGTTCACACAATCCTATGAGTTTTAGTCTCTAAAGTAATATCCTACTACTATTAATCATATCACAATCATCACAACCAAATACACAGCAGTTAGGGGTACTTACCTGGGCGAATTGGTGCCGGAGATTTGATGCCATGCTCCCCAAAACCATACGTTTCCATCCAAAACCATTCTGTAACCCATTATTGAAAATATTTTTAGGCCTCGGGCCCACCGAGTTTTTAAACTTGGCTCTGATACCACAATTGTAACACCCCAAACTCGGTCAACACACGATGATCGAATCTGGTATGTCACAGGAGAAATCGATTTCTAAGAAAACAAGTTGTAGTTTTAATTTTTAAGTATGGGGTCATTGTTTATCAAATGTGTCGTTAGATTTAGTAGAACATTATCGGAAAACTGTGTATAGCTCCTAATTTAAAGAAGTCATTAAGTTTGGAAAACTGAAATAGCTTTAATCTAGTTGCCAAACCGTTGCATGTTGAGTTTTTAGGAAAACCGAGTTACCTTTTGTTACTACTTGTTTTGTCGTTACCCGTTGGTAAAATTTTTTTTGAAAAACCCGATAAGTTGTGAAACTAGAAAACATTCATTTTAAAAGGTTATTTAAGCATGCCATTTCGTTTAACTTATAAAAATATTTCCATGAAAATTTAAGCAGATAAATAAACCCCAAAAATAAATTTTAGTGGCCTTATTACAACCCTAAAACCAAATTTAAAAGCAGATAAATTCATAATAGAAATTTAAAACAAAACCCAGAAACATTGTGCATGGCCACCTCGAGTCTGACCCGGCTCCACATTCACGATCTACGAATCATCTAAAAAAATGTAAAGGAAGCGGTGAGTCACCGAGACTCAGTGTATAAATCCCCAACCCGAAAATATCAATGCTCTTACACAATTTCATAAGACATTATACAAGTCATGCAACCCAAACCTAACCATCCATACTCCTGATCCTACCCCGTGTGGTCAAAACCACTGGTGGTCAAAACCACTGATTACCGTAGTCACAATAAAGATAAGTGTTGTCAAAACCACTAATGACCGTAGTCATAAAATAATATGGTGGGGCCAACCCACCTTGTGGTCAAAACCACTGATGACAATCTCAGTATATCAATATGTGGGGCCAACCCACTGTGGTCAAAACCACTGGGACGAGTCACAAGATAGCAATATGTGGTACCAAACCACTGGTGGTCAAAACCACTGAGTCTTAGTCACAATAATATAGAAAGCGGGGCCAACCCACTGTGTGGTCAAAACCACTGATGATAGTTTGAAATGCCTTCCCCCTCCACTCATCATACCCACATTAATGAACATACTTTCCATGGCATATTATCATGTTTAACATACAAATACCACATGGCATGACATAATCCATGATATAGCAGCATTTATCGATAACCAATCAATTAGTAGACTTACCCGGAGTCCTCGCTCTTACCCACAAGGGTACATACTGATTTCAACAGTTATACCGGCTTTTAACAACATACATAATAAACATATTAACTAATGAAGTGTGTGTAAGAGTTACACACCTGATTACGCGCAAAACTACACTTTCTACGTCGGTACTGTCATTAATCGACACAACTGCGATTTGTCTACTCTCCTGCTCGGATACTGGTCCACACCCCAGTGGCCAATCACGAACCGCTGAGACTGCCCTCTTCTTGAACTTAGGGGCTGGGGTCTCAGATCTGACTCTACTTACTGCTTGATTATCTTTCGAATCCATAATATACCTTATCACTAAATTGGGTTAAAGAAGTGAACTAGACTATAAAGAACTAGAATCCCGAAGTTAGATTCCTTGCCTAAATCGACATATCTCGAAGGTTCTAGGCTTGGCTCACGACTAACAAATCCCAAAAACTCCATCTCAGATGGCGTCAATCACCCCCTGTATTTGGCCAAGCACCAAAGAAATGTGAAATATCTGCCTTCGGCATTTAATCATAAAAAGAGATGTCGAACAATTGAAACACTTACCCCTCTATACTAACGAAACCGATTAGGAGTGATGACAAATGGTCCATGATGATTCTACTGCCACAAAACCTATGAAAGAGCACTTATGAGTGCCAAAAGAATTCGGCTTCCCTTACCATAGCAACCAAAATAGAAGAAGAAGAATAGAGATGTGCGAATGCCAGGGAGATTCAGCCATAAGAACAAAGAGAAAATAAGATCTTACCTAGTTCAGAGTTGAGGTTTCGGCTTTGAGAACCAAAGAGGAAAAAAAATTGAAAGGGATGGAGAGTAATGATTTTGGCTCTTGCTTACACAAATGAAAGAAGAACAGAGAATGGTGATATGGCCTTGGATAGACTCGACTACAAGAGTTTTAAGAGAGAAATGGAAATGAAGGTAAAAAGAAATAGGTATGGCGTTTTCGGCTTTAAATGGTTATGGCAAGAAAACAAATCACAATGATGGGTGATGAGCAAGGTGGATTCGGCTGAACACCAAAAGAAGCAGAGAAAAGACAAAAAGGAAAAAATAAGAGAAGATTTAGAGGAAGGTTTCAGTTTTTGCACAAAGGAGAAAAAGAATGCCACTAGATGCTCTAAGTAATTCGGTTTTGACCAAAAGAAAATTAAAGAGAAAAGAAAGTGTTTGGTTTTTCCAAGTTAGCCGAAAATGCTCCCCCCAAGTCTACTAATGAAATTCGGCACACTCTAGCTAGCACCCCAAAACCAAATGCTCACACCACCCACCTCTCAAATTTCGGCTACACTCTCCAACTCCCTTCAAACTCTATGCCGTCCCCCTTCTCCTTGAATTTCTCTCTTCCACTCATTCAAACAATTTGAATGAGTCAAATTCTTACATTCACTCTTCTCCACCCAATTCAAATTCGTTGACTCCTTCAACACCCATCTACCAGAGTCCAACCTGAGCACACCACCTCCCTAGCTTTGGCGTCAAAAATAATAAGCAGAAAGGGGAATTCTGCTGCTCGAACCTAGGCTCCCTTACTCCCCCTTGTGGCATCACTTCTCCAAGCCTTAAGTGGCGTCCCTTGCCACTCCACCAAGGCTCCTCTTGCATCAACACTTGCTACCAAATATACTTAACCCCTAGCTCTATCAGCTCCCCTTCTTAGAAGCCCAAAATAAAAATTCCTACTATGGCTCTAGCCTATCCATAGCTCGAGCCTAGGCCCTAAAGTAGTCTAAACTAACACACCTACCATACAATGCACATGCAAACACAAGAAGATGCAGAGACCCGATTTAAGGATGTTATAGATTAAGTACGTAAGAGCTGCATGGCAGAAAAAATAATCACTTTAGATCCCAATAAATAAGATCAAAATTTATCCAAAGCAAATACAATAGTTAAGAGTTCTTTTTTGGTGTTGGTGTAGTTGCTTTGTGCAACATCTAGGGTTTTTGAGGCATAACAAATGACATGAGGCTCTTTGTCTATATTTTGCCCTAACACGACCCCCATACTATGCTCACTTGCATCGCACATAATTTCAAAAAGGTAGTTCCAATCTTACTATATGAGCAGAAACTAACTTCTACTTGAGTGTGTCAAAAGCCTTTTTACATTTTGGGCCAAACTCAAATATCTTATCTTTTAACAATAATTTGCACTATGGTTCATCTACTTTTGCAAAATTGTTTATAAAACGCTTGTAAAACCCTATATGGCCAAGGAAAGAACGTAGTTCCCTTATGATCGTTGTTTTTGCGATGTCAAAGTCTTAAAATTTATAAAAAGAATGATCAAACCTGGAAACTAACTATGACAATGATTTGAGGCAAGCATACCCATCGAATAGTAATATAGCTTAGGCAAGACCGGAATGTCAAACCCAAATGAACTAAAAGTACTAATACTAACTCTCTTTTCATTATCTAGCTTAAGAAATTAAGGGAATTGTTTATCTAATATAAAATTAACTAATTAAAGACTCTAAGACAAAGAAGAATGAAGTTGGGAAAATAACTTGAGGAAAAACCAATTGATTAAGATGACACCCAAGGAAGAATCCACCTAGACTTCACTTGTTATCTAACTCTGAACCAGACGATTTATTCATTTGACTTGATCCGTAAGATTCCCTAATGTATATTAAACCCTCTCTCAAAGCAAATAATGCCTAACCCTAGGTTGATTAATTGAAATTTCTTTCTAATTAAAACCCCTAGAATTATATTAACTCGATCTATGGACTTTCATATTAGGTTTCACCCTAATCTGGCAAAATCTCGTCACCCTATCTCTAGGCGTGCGATCAATTCCGCTTAATTATGCTAGATCTGCTCTGAGGCAGGGACTTTTGCTCCTCCACCTAAGCACATCCAACTTGAATTAATATCCCAGAAATATCAACACAAGAATTAACAACACATAATTAAGAATAAGTGAAATATTTATCATATAGTTCAGCAAATGATAACAAGATTCATCTAGGTTTCATCCCCTCAGGTATCTGAGGGTTTAGTTCATAACTATAAAATAAAACATCTCAGAAGAAAAGATAAAACAAAACATAAGAAATTCCTAAAATCCCCTAGAGGAATTGAACGAGAGATCCACCGTCTTGAGTATAATTCCAGCTTCTTGAGATGGATCAACTGGCTATCTTCGAGTAAATTTCCAAAACTCTGCCTTCTCTAGCCTAGCAAGACGCCCCTAGACAATAGCCTTGGGCTCTCCTTGGCTCCCACTTTTCTGGTCATACTTAGGGGGTTTATGTAGTCTTCAGAATATGTTTCTTTGCCCCTAAGTATCCAAATTCGAATGAAATTGTTCTTTGCCATGACATGGACAAGACCATGTCACACACCCGTGTAAGTCATGGCCAGGCTGTGTTCAGACTTTTAATGAGGCATGGTCATGTGGTCTTGGGCCCAGGCCGTGTGGATTTCGTGATATGGCCCATTTACTCTTTTTTGGGCCTATTTTTTGTTGTTTTCGTCTTTGGGTGCTCTCCTGGGTATAAGACATGAAAATAAAGGATTAAGAGCACCAAATTACATGAATCAAGACTTAAATCATCCAAAAGCATACTAAATATGGGTTGAAAATATGTTACTTTTATGGTTTATCAAATACCCCCACACCTAAGCTTTTGCTTGTCCTCAAGCCAACTTCTCAACTCACAATTAAAACGAATTTCCTTGATTCATAAAATTCATCAATAATGTTTTATCATAATTCAAAGATAATTTATACATGGATATTCAACTAAAAGGGTCCCAAAGATTCAAACAATCAAAGTCATACATTTGTAGCACGAAAACATTGGCGTTTTCCCCTTATCTAAATAATTACCTCTAATTCAAAATCGACAAGAATTGACATCCTTACTAAAGATTCACTAAAACCACTTAAAGTGTTTTAAGGTTTGCAATTAAGCACTCAACAGTCGAACATGAAGAGTTAAACCCATAGGCTTGCATGAAAATCAAATCTCCACCACTATAATATGAGATGATACACGAATCAAAAGGTCTTTAACAGGGTTGTAATGGGGCTTAAGTTAAGGATATGGATATAGGCCAAATTAGAAAGTTAGAATCGAGATTGACCTGACAAATTACCTAAATAGAAACACGAACTAATAATAAGCAATTATATCAAATGAAAATTTGTACTACTAATACTCTACTATGAGCTTCTTCTTCAATATTTGGAATTTAAACATATAAGCTCATTTACATAGAACAAATACTGAATATACTTTTTTAAGAACAAGTCAAATGACAAATTTATTACTGAAATAAAATAATAAGGCGACCGATCAAATCAAATCTCAATATAGGGTAGTCAAAAAGAATGGTGATAACAAATACAAAGGGCTTTGGGTTAATATTAGTGGGTAAGTCAATGAAAAGTGTTGGTAGGATTAAACGGGGTTCACTAGGGGTTAATTGTGAAAGTAAGCTTTTAGTGGAGTAAGTGGGCTAAAACCTAGGTGCCTTTATCATATCTGTATATCAAATCAAAAGTGTGGTCTCAACGTGTATAATCAATGCAAGTTCTAGAATTACAGATCAATGTTGACACACTCATAATAAAAAAATGAGCATGAAAGAAGGTATGCTCTATAAGGCTCAAAATCTCACAAAAATTATGGGTATTTGATGTCAACCTCGTAAATTTCAAACTTCAAAGTAATATTCAAATTCGGGTAGACAACCTAGAAAAATTTTTAATTCTGAAAAATAGACTTATCATGCTTGATTCTCTGGTGCCCTTCAAATTTAAACATCAATGCACAATTATCAATGATTTAATCTAAAACATAACAATAAAAATCATAAATCAAAGGAAATTTCATTCTCATCATGATATGAGAAACTTACTTATTGAATAAGGCATAATTCAGGGATTTTCAGATAATACTATAGCTAACCCCCCACACTTAAGTTGTATATTGCCCTCAATGTACAAAGATAGATGATAGCATTTAGTAGATAATCAAAAGAGAGGGAGAGAAGTGAAATTCTTGAATGTGGATGGTTTTCCTTGAGCTAGGAGTCCCGAGGTGTGGTGGCTGTTGTCGAGCTCTGCGCTAGATGAAGAAATTGAGGAGCTCGTAGAGAATTAGCCAGGAATTATTAAGACACATTTTAAATAAACCAAATATATAATTAAAAATAATAAAGAGAAAAGAAAGGAAGCAAAAATGTAAATAAAATGAAAATGAAAGATAAATGGACCGAAGAGTCCTTATTGTTGGATGGTTCGCGAGGTGGGTGTGACCTCTAAGGCTGCGGAGGTGCTGGCGGTGGCGAAAGTGGTGTGGTTCCCAAGAAGCCTTTAGAACATCGAAGGCTGCGGTGGTGGTGGTCGTGGTTCCCAAGGTGTGAGTCCCAAGCAACCTTTTGAACCTGACACTAAGAAACTAAAAAAAAATAAACTAAGTTAGGCAGAAGAGAAGCAATGATAAGGAAATTGAAGCAAAAGAGAAAAACGAATTAAAAACTAAATGGTCTCAAATGTCCTTGGCTTGTCGAGTGGATGAAGCAGCCTGCAGGAACTTATGTGGATCGGTCTCCACGAGGGAGATTGTGTTTGAATCCATCCGTTTCTTTGACATGGCCAAAAGATTGAGAAGAATGCCAGGAAAACAAAGAATGCTGAGAATGAAGGGTGTAGAAGGGTTTGAGGGATGAAAGAGGGTGAGAAAATAGGTGAGAAGAGAGAAGGGTGGGTGGCTTAAATAGAATTCCAAGCTGACACCTCCATACGCTGGTGGATCGTGGGCGTGTCGAATCATACGGCTGCCTCGCACGACCCTGTAGCTGGTTTTAAAATTGATTGCCTCGCTGAGTGGCTCTGGTTTAGCTTCGTGTATCCCTAATTTTTCTTTGAAATGCTTCTTCCACTCGTCTAGATCATTGGTATGAATCCCTCTTTCCTCATGAGTTATTTCTTTCTTGGCACAAGGTATAGGATCAAGATCATGCTGTGGTGTTTCCTGAAAAGAAGGTTTAACCGAATGGTTATCAATAGAACTTACTTTCTCACCTTGGATATTCGATGTTCTAGTTGAATCGAGGGCTTGAAAAGTGATTGTCTCGTCACTTACACAAAGTATAAGTTCACATGCATTAACATCGATTTTAGTTCTGGCAGTTGCTAAGAATGGTCTTCCTAAAATTAGGGGGATCGTGTTGTCCTCATCCATGTCAAAGGCAACAAAGTCTACTAGGAATACAAATTTGTTAATTTTTACGAGTACATATTCAATTATTCCCCTAGGAATTCTAACAGCTTTATCAACTAATTGAATGCTCATCCTAGTTTGTTTGGGTTTCCCTAGACCTAGCTATTTAAACAATTTATAAGGCATGACATTATTCTTGCCCTTAAATCAGTTAAAGCATTTTCAATAGTTAAACTACCAATTAAACATGGAATTGTAAAACTCCCTGGATGTTTTAACTTCCGTGGTAGTCTATTTTGAAGAATTGCTGAGCACATTGCATTTCGCTCCACATGCAATTCCTCGTCTAACTTGCGCTTGTTTGTCAGAAGCCTTTTTAGGAATTTTCTTGATCTGGCATCTGTGAAAGAGCTTCAAGTAACGATAAGTTAATATGTAATTTCTTTAAAAGTTTAAGAAATTTATCGAACTATTCCTCTGTGTCGTCTTTCTGCATTGCTTCGGGATAAGGTTTGTGAGGTTGGTACTCTTTGATTACTGGTTTTGGATTATTATTACTTACCTCAACCTTATCTTCTTTGGACACATTCTCCTACCTTGAATTGGGCTCGTCTAACCCTTCACTATCTTGAGCTGTTATGGCTTGAACTTGCTCCATTGGGTTAGTCTCGGTATTGCTCGGTAGTCCTCTTTGTGGTCTTTCGGATATTTTCTTAGCGAGTTGCCTGAATTGATCCTTGAATTCCTGTGACAATGCCTCAAGTTTTGTTTCTGAGGCTGTTATGAAGTTTGTCAGGGCCTCTTCAAGGTTCAGCTTTCTAACAGTCTGGTTTATACCCTAGTCGGAACAGTGGTTTCGGGACCACAAATCTGAGTCTAAATAATATTTTAATATTATATTCTGTGTCGTTGATATATGGTTTAGCATGTGTTAAATTTCCATAAGTTAATTTGTCCATCTTTGTGCTTAAATTGATAAAAGGGATTAAATTACATCAAATGCAAAATTAGCATGCTTTTTGTAAAGGAATTTATTTGCTTATGTCTTTATTATATGAGGTCCTTAAAAGGTTATTATGCCATTATGAGTAAGTGGACATTTATATCCATGCATTATAAGATGATAAAATGGTTTCATTAATGTTACATTAGTAATTTGTTAATTACATGATATTTAATAAAACAAAAGGCTTAAAAATAAGCCATTATCATCCATATTGCCGAAACATCAAAGAAAAGAAAAAGAAAATTGAGCTAGGGCATTCGGCTAGCTTTTGATTCAATTCAAGGTAAGTTTTTGATCCGTTTTCGATTTACGTTTTTCAATCGTTGCTTCTTCTACTATCAAACCCATGTCTCAATTTTGTGAATTCATGATTTTTGTTAGTTATGCCATTATTGATATGTTGAGTTTTGTGATGTTTTATGGTGTTAAATGAAATATCTAAGCTTGATGAACATGTTTTGTTCTTGAAGTTTTGTTGAATTTAGCTAAATAGGGTTAAATTGAGAAAACATTATTTTGGAGGACTAATTTGTAAATTTAATAAAATATTTGGACTTATACAGTCCCTAAGGATATTCGGCTAAGCATGTGTGTAATGAATTTTGTGAATTTGATGTTTTGAAAAAAATGGACTAAAATGATAAAATGTGCAACTGTGAGGGATAAATTGTAAGTAGCCCAAAATATGTATGTATGGATTGAATTGAATGAAATAGTGAATAAAAGGGTTAATTCTGAATATGTTTAGATCAAGAACCGAGGAAAATAGATTTAGATCATGGAAAAGCGAAAGTAAGCAGTAGTAGTTTCTATTAGATAAATCGAATCCGAGGTAAGTCATTATGCAAATAAACGCAATTATATGAAATTGTAAATGTTCTCATGTTTATTATGGATAATGAATATCTATATGATGTTATGCATATGAATGCCGAGATAAGTTTGATATAGTGATTAAGTTCAAGAAGTCTCGTATGAGCATATGAATAGATAGAGTTGACTAAGTCACGACATAGACATCTGTTCTGTTGATATCATGTAAGACCGCGTCTGGGACATTGGCATTGATTTGAGATTCGTGTAAGACCCTATCTGGGATAGTGGCTTCGATATCTGATTATGTGTAAGACCACGTCTGGGACGTTGGCATCAATATGAGCTTTATGTATAAGACCACGTCTGGGATGTTGGCATTGTTATAATCCTTACGTGTAAGACCATGTCTGGGACATTGACATCATACTAATTCATGTAAGACCCTGTCCGGGACAGTGGCATCAATATCTGAGTACACATAAGACCTCGTCTGGGATGATGGCGTTGTACGATCTTTCCGAGTTTCTGAATATATTACTGGATTTCTTTATGGTTCCACAATTGAGTTTGAAAAGCAAATGGCAAATCTGAGCTTTTAATAGGTTGAGTAAATGAATGTTCGATTCAGGTACGTGATTATACACTAATGGTGTATTCAAGGTAAGCATTTAAGTGAACCTACTATGATGATATGTATATGGAATTTGTGATATGATTCAGAAATGGTGAAAATGGCTAAGTGATTGAGATGTGCTAATGTATTTGTTTGCACATATGCATTTTTATACCAAGATTATTTGCGTATGACTTACTAAGCTTTTGGAAAGCTTACTCTATGTGTGTGTTTAATCTGTTTATAGGTCGTTAAAGCTACTAAAGGCTTGAGACTGTCACGGATCGTCATCACACTACTAAAACTTATTTTGGTACACTTTGAAAATGTATATAGCTCAATATGGCATGTATAGGCTAGTTTTGGTATGTGTTGTATAATGAACTTAGCCATGTGATTTGGCTAATTATGTTTTGATAATATGCCTTAATGAATGTGATATGTGAAGTTGTTTTGGCATGATTGGTTGATATATGAAATGTTATGAGATGGTAGTATATAGATAAATGGTGCTTGGGCATAATTGAGTTTTCGCCATGCAAATTGGTATGGTTGGAATTGATTTGATTGTATAGATTGAATGAGTATTGAAGGCATGTTTGATTGATCATTTTGGTATGTTTTGATGGTTATATGTGCATGAGATATCTTGTTAAAAATGGCTTGTAGTTTTGACCCTTATAGGTGGCATCTTGGCCTTGTAAATGGCCTATAATGTCACATGGTTGTCACACACGGGTGTGCCAATGACCATGGGTGAATTATAGGATGCAGTTTAGTATCACACGACCTTGACACGGGCGTGTCATCTAGCCGTGGTGTGCAAGTCTGTAGCTAACTAAAAAGTACACGGCCAAAATACACGGGCGTGCTTGGTGGTCGTGGTGGGAAAGTTAGTATATGACCTTGTAGTACACGGCCATGGCACATGGGCGTGCCTAATGACCGTGTTGGTATAGTTAGTATATAGACACGGATGGATACACGGGGGTGTCTAGAAGCCGTGGAGGGTACACGGTCTCCTCTCACTGGCGTGCCTCCTTTGTAGTTTAGTAAAATTTTAAATTTTTTAAGAATTCTCTATATGTTTTGATTTAGTCCCGACTCAAATTTTAAGCATGTTTAAGGTCTCAATGACCCGTTTAAGGGACATTATGTCTGAGAATGTTGATTGAATGTATGATTTTGTCTGTGAACATTTTCGATATGTCCGGTAATGCTCCTAACCTTAATCAGGCGACAGATTTGGGATAGGGGTGTTACATTTGGTTGGTATTAGAGCTACGGTTGAGCCGATTCTTGGACTAATGTAGCATGTCAGAGTCTAGCTATACATGCCATATATATGAATTGTGATAGTGTAATGAATCCTAACATATAAATATGATTTTAGTATAGTAATGGATCCCGAAAGAGCCATAGCTAACAACGTAAAAAGTAATACGCCTGCTCCCGCACAAGGGATAGCGCTCTCTGATTCGAGATCGGCTACGAGCGGTCATGAGGAAGAAGCTAAACAAGCTTTCTTCCAAATGATGAGTGAGTGGTTCCCTCAGTTCGTAAGAAATAACCCGACTATTTCGCAACCCCCACCCCCGATTAATCCCCCTCAAACTACAGCTGTGCCACCAGTTATGCATCCGAATCTGTTGAATAAGCCTCCCGTTGAGAAGATCCATAAGTATGCGGCCGAAGAATTTTGAGTTACTAAAGATGATGATGCTGAAAAAGCTGAATTCTGGATTGAAAATACTATTCGAGTATTTGATAAAATGTCTCTGACTCCGGAAGAATGTATAAAATATGTTGTATCATTACTCCGAGATGCAGCTTATCAATGGTGGAAAACTCTAATTTCTGTTGTTCCAAGAGAGCGAGTTACATGGGATTTCTTTCAGATCGAGTTCCGGAAGAAATATATCAGTTAGAGATTCATTGATCAGAAACGAAAGGAATTTTGGAACTTAAACAAGGTCGAATGACTGTTTCTAAGTATGAGCGAGAACTTCGTGAGACTAGGTCAGTATGCCCGAGAATGTGTATCATCTGAAGCTATAATGTGTAAAAGATTTGAAGATGGCCTTAATGAAGACATTCGTTTGTTAGTTGGGATTTTAGAAATAAAAGAGTTTGTGGTACTTGTTGATAGAGCTTGCAAAGCCGAGGCACTCAGGAAAGATAAGAGAAAAGCTGAGTCTAAAGCTTGAGATTTGAAAAAGAGATTTCAGAGTAAATCATTTTAGTCTGCTCCCAAAAGATTCAGAGATAAACACACTCATTTCAGAGATAACGTTGGATATTTGAATAGAAATCAATCAAGACCGCAAATAAGTTAAAAAATCCCAGCAACTTCAATGGCTAGAGTTGGAAATGTTCGATCTGAGAGACCTGAATGTAAGCATTGTGGAAAAAGACATTCAAAAAGTTGTAGATTAAACGATAGAGCTTGTTTTAGATGTGGATCACTTGATCATTTTATCCGTGATTGCCCTGAGACTGTTGAGCCAAAAGCTATTCAGAATTTGAGGTCTGATAATGCATCTGCAAGAGGTAGATCGATGAAGAATGTAAGAAATGTCAGTGGTAGTCAGAGAACAACGAGAGACAATGTTGTTAGATCTAAAGCTAGAGCTCTAGCCAGAGCATATGCTATCCGATCTCAAGAGGAAGCTTCATCACCTGATGTTATAACTGGTACTTTTACTCTTTATGATACTTATGTGATTGCTTTGATAGACCCTGGTTCTACGTATTCTTATATATGCATGAATTTAGTACTCAGCAAGGCTTTGCATGTAGAGTCTACTAAATTTGCTATGAAAGTATCGAACCCCTTAGGTAAAAGTGTCTTTGTTGACAAAGTATGCAAGAAATGTCCGTTACTATTTCGAGATATATGTTTCCCTACTGATATGATGCTTTTGCCATTTGATGAATTTGATATTATTCTGGGTATGGATTGGTTGTTTATGCATGATGCTGTTGTGAACTGTAAAAGAAAGACTATAGATTTGAGATGTCTGAATGATGAGATTGTAAAGATTGAGTCTGATGATTTGAATGCGTTGCCTGTGGTGATATGTTTTTTGAAAGCTCAGAATTATGTGGAAAAGTGTTACGAGGCATATTTTGCTTATGTGATTGATTCAAGAGTATCTGAGAAGAAGGTTGAATCAGTGCATATTATTTGTGAGTTTTCTGACATGTTCCCTGAAGAATTGTCGGGTTTGCCTCTGATTCTTAAAGTTGAGTTCGGTATTGAGTTGCTACTTGGTACCACACCTATTTCGATGGCTCTGTATAGGATGACACCAACAGAGTTAAAAGAGTTAAAGTCACAGCTGCAAGAATTAAATGAGAGAGGGTTTGTTAGACCGAGTTTCTCGCCTTGGGGTGCTCCGATTTTGTTTGTGAAAAAGAAAGATGGCATGATGAGAATGTGTATTGATTATCGCCAGCTGAATAAAGTGACCATAAAAAATAAATACCCATTGCCCAGAATTGATGATTTATTTGATCAATTAAAAGGAGCTACTGTGTTTTCAAAGATTGACCTGAGATCTGGATACTATCAGTTGAGAGTGAAAGATTCAGATATTCCGAAGTCTGCTTTCAGAACAAGGTACGGGCATTATGAATTTCTAGTTATGCCATTTGGACTAACAAATGCTCCTGCTATTTTTATGGATTTGATGAACAGAATTTTTAGACCTTATCTAGATCGATTTGTTGTTGTATTCATTGATGACATTTTGATTTATTCACACGATGAAAATGAGCATGCTGAACATCTGAGAATTGTGTTGCAAACTTTGAGAGAAAAGCAATTATACGCGAAATTCAGCAAATGTGAATTCTGGTTGCATGAGGTTAGTTTTCTAGGACATATTGTTTCAACTTCTAGAATCCGAGTGGATCTGAGTAAGATATCTGCTATTTTGAATTGGAAACCTCTGAAGAATGTGTCGGAAGTCCATAGTTTTCTGGGTTTGGCTGGTTATTACTGTCGATTTGCAAATGGATTTTTGATAATAGCTACTCCATTGACTAGGTTACTTCAGAAAGATGTCAAATTTGAATGGTCAGATAAATGTTAGAATAGTTTTGATCAGTTGAAAACTCTGTTAAAGGAAGCTCCAGTGTTAGTACATTCAGAATTGGGTAAAGAATTTGTTGTAGATAGTGATGCTTCGTTAAATGGTTTGGGATGTGTTTTGATGCAGGAAGGCAAAGTGATAGCTTATGCCTCGAGACAGTTAAAGCCTCATGATCTTGAGTGAGCTGTGATTGTGTTTGCACTTAAGATTTGGCGTCATTATCTATACGGTGAGAAATGTCACATATTTTCAGATCACAAAAGTTTGAAATATTTGATGACTCAAAAAGATTTGAGCCTACGTCAGAGAAGATGTCTTGAGCTGTTGAAAGATTATAAGTTTGTGATAGATTATCATCTGGGTAAAGCGAACATTATTGCTGATGCATTGACTAGAAAATCGTTGTATGCACTACAAGCTTTGAATACTTAACTGGATTTGTCTGATGATTATTCTATGACAGCTGAATTAAAAGCAAAACCGTTGTTTTTACAACAGATATGTGATGCTCAGAAGTTTGATAATGAATTGCTAGCAAAACTAGCTCAGTGTAAAATGAACTCTGAATCTGAATTTCAAATTATTGATAATTGTTTGAGATTCCAAGATCATATCTGTGTTCCGAGAAATCCAGATTTGATTCGGTTGATTTTGAATGAAGCACATAATAGTTGTCTATCCGTTCATCCGGGGAGTACTAAGATGTATCATGATTTGAAACGACACTACTGGTGGTCTGGTATGAAAAAGGGACATTTCTGACTTTGTTTTGAAATGTTTAATTTGTCAGCAAGTGAAAGCTGAACATCAAGTTCTGTTTGGGTTGTTACAACCGATTTTGATTCCTGAGTCGAAATGGGATAGAGTGACGATGGACTTTGTTTCTAGTTTGCCTCTGACTCCGAGAAAGAAGGATACGATATGAGTCGTAGTTGACCGATTAACTAAATCGGCCCATTTTATTCCGGTAAGATCTGATTTCTCACTTGAGAGATTTGCCGAGCTTTATATTGTTGAGATTGTAAGATCACACGAGGTGCCACTATCCATTGTGTCTGATAGAGATTCGAGGTTTACATCGAGATTCTAGAAGAAATTGCAAGAAGTTTTGGGCACAAAACTGCACTTTAGTACAACTTTCCATCCTCAAATAGATGGTCAGTCTGAGCGAATCATTCAGATTCTTGAAGTCATGTTGAGATGTTGTGTACTTGAGTTTAATGGTTCATGGGAGCAGTATCTACCGTTGATTGAATTTGCATACAACAATAGTTTTCAGAGAGTATCAAAATGGCACCATATAAAGCTTTGTACGGACGTAAATGTCGTACACCTCTATATTGGACTGAACTCAGTGAGAATAAGCTTCACGGGGTTGATTTGATAAAAGATTTAGAATAGAAAGTGAAGTTAATCTAAGATTGTCTGAAAGTAGCATCTGATCATCACAAGTCTTACGCAGACTTGAAACGAAAAGATATAGAATTTGAGATCGGCGACAAAGTATTTCTGAAAGTGTCTCTATGGAAAAAAGTGCTTCGATTCGGGCTAAAAGGTAAATTAAGTCCGAGGTTCATCGGACCGTATGAGATCATTGAATGTGTCGGGCCAGTTGCGTATAGATTAAGGTTGCCTTCTAAACTAGAAAGGATCCATAATGTATTTCATGTCTCAATGCTCCGTAGATATCAATCTGATCTGTCACATGTGATTACTCCATCTGAAATTGAAATCGATCTGATATGACATATGAAGGGGAACCGATCCATATCTTAGCTCGTGAATTGAAAGAGTTGAGAAATAAGAAGATTCCATTCTTGAAAGTAATGTGGAATTGACATGGGATTGAAGAGGCTACCTGGGAGCCTGAATACTCAGTGAAACAACAATATCCGAATCTATTTAACGGTAAGATTTTTGGGGACAAAAATCCCTAAGGGGGAGAATTGTAACAGTCTGGTTTATACCCTAGTCGGAACAGTGGTTTCGGGACCACGAATTCAAGTTTGAATAATATTTTAATATTATATTCTATGCCGTTGATATGCGGTTTAGCATGTGTTAAATTTTCGTAAGTTAATTTGTCTATCTTTATGCTTAAATTGATAAAAGGGATGAAATTGCATCAAAGGCAAAATTAGCATGCTTTTTGTAAAGGAATTTATTTGCTTATGTCTTTATTATATGAGGTCCTTAAAAGGTTATTATGCCATTATGAGTAAGTGGACATTTATAGCCATGCATTATAAGATGATAAAATGGTTTCATTAATGTTGCATTAGTAATTTGTTATTTGCATGATATTTAATAAAACAAAAGGCTTAAAAATAAGCCATTATCATCCATATTGCCCAAACATCAAAGAAAAGAAAAAGAAAATTGAGCTAGGGCATTTGGCTAGCTTTTGATTCAATTTAAGGTAAGTTTTTATTCGTTTTCGATAATTTTTACGTTTTTGCAATCGTTGCTTCTTCTACTATCAAACCCATTCTCAATTTTGTGAATTGATGATGTTTTTGAGCTATGCCATTGTTGATATGTTGAGTTTTGTGATGTTTTATGGTGTTAAATGAAATATCTAAGCTTGATGAACATGTTTTGTTCTTGAAGTTTTGTTGAATTTAGCTAAATAGGGTTAAATTGAGAAAACATTATTTTGGAGGACTAATTTGTAAATTTGATGAAATATTTGGACTATATAGTCCCTAGGGATATTTGGCTAAGCATGTGTATAAATGAATTTTGTGAATTTGATGTTTTGAAAAAATGGACTAAATTGATAAAATGTGCAACTATGAGGGCTAAATTGTAAATAGCCCAAAATATGTATGTATGGATTGAGTTGAATGAAATAGTGAATAAAAGGGTTAATTCTGAATATGTTTAGATCAAGAACCGAGGAAAACAGATTTAGATCGCAGGAAAACAAAAGTAAACGAGTAGCCGTTTCTATTCCGATAAACCAAATCCGAGGTAAGTCATTATGCAAATAAACGCAATTATATGAAATTGTAAATGTTCTCATGCTTATTATGGATAATGAATATCTATATGATGTTATGCATATGAATGCTGAGATAAGTTCGATATAGTGATTAAGTTCAAGAAGTCTCGTATGAGCATATGAATAGATAGAGTTGACTAAGTCACGACATAGACATCTGTTCTGTTGATATCATGTAAGGCCGCGTCTGGGACGTTGGTGTTGATTTGAGATTCATGTAAGACCCTGTCTGGGACAGTGGCTTCGATATCTGATTATGTGTAAGACCACGTCTGGGACGTTGGCATTGTTATAATCCTTACGTGTAAGACCATGTCTGGGACATCGACATCGTACTAATTCACGTAAGACCCTATTCGGGACAGTGGCATCAATATCTGAGTACACGTAAGACCTCGTCTAGGATGATGGCATTGTATGATCTTTTTGAGTTTCTGAATATATTACTGGATTTCTTTATGGTTCCACAAATGAGTCTGAAATGCAAATGGCAAATTCGAGCTTTAATAGATTGAGTAAATGAATGTTCGATTCAGGTACGTGATTATACACTAATGGTGTATTCAAGGTAAGCATTTAAGTGAACCTACTATGATGATATGTATATGGAATTTGTGATATGATTCAAAAATGGTGAAAATGGCTAAGTGATTGAGATGTGCTAATGTATTTGTTTGCACATATGCATTTTTATACCAAGATTATTTGTATATGACTTACTAAGCTTTTGGAAAGCTTACTCTGTGTGTGTGCTTAATCTATTTATAGGTCGTTAAAGCTACTGAAGGCTCGGGACCGTCACGGATCGTCATCACACTACTAAAACTTATTTTGGTGCACTTTGAAAATGTATATAGCTCAATATGGCATGTATAGGCTAGTTTTGGTATGTGTTGTATAATGAACTTAGCCATGTGATTTGGCTAATTATGTTTTGATAATATGCCTTAATGAATGTGATATGTGAAGTTGTTTTGGCATGATTGGTTGATATATGAAATGGTTATAGATGGTAGTATATAGATAAATGGTGCTTGGGCATAATTGAGTTTTGGTCATGCAAATTGGTATGGTTGGAATTGATTTGATTGTATAGATTGAATGAGTATTGAAGGCATGTTTGATTGATCATTTTGGTATGTTTTGATGGTTATATGTGCATGAGATATCTTGTTAAAAATGGCTTGTAGGTTTGACCCTTATGGGTGGCATATTGGCCTTGTAAATGGCCTATAATGTCACACGGTTGTCGCACACGGCATGCCTAACGACCGTGGGTGAATTATAGGATGCAGTTTAGTATCACACGGCCTCGACACGGGCCTGTCATCTGGCCGTGGTGTGCAAGTCAGTAGCTAACTAAAAAGTACATGGCTAAAATACACAGGCATGCTTGGTGGCTGTGGTGGGAAAGTCAATATATGACCTTATAGTATACGGCCATGGTACACGGGCGTGCCTAATGACCGTGTTGGTATAGTCAGTACATAGACACGGATGGATACACAGAGGTGTCTAGAAGTCATGGAGGGCACACGGTCTCCCCCCACGGGCGTGCCTCCCCTGTAGTTTAGTAAAGTTTTAAATTTTCTGAGAATTCTCAATATGTTTCGATTTAGTCTCGACTCAAATTGTAAGCATGCTTAAGGTCTCGATGACCCGTTTAAGGGACATTATGTCTAAGAATGTTGATTGAATGTATGATTTTGTCTGTGAACATTTTCGAGATGTCCGATAATGCTCCTAACCTTATTCCAGAGGCAAATTCAGGATAGGGGTGTTACAGGCTTCTTTTCATTTGGGTAGGGTTGTTGTTGGAAGTTTTGGGAAGGTTGTTGCCTTTGTTTTCTTTGTCCGCCCCATGAGAAATTGGGGTGGGGTCATTATTAGATCGGAAATTATTACCCATATAGTTCATTTGTTCATTCTCCACGCCCTATCCGTAGGGTGGGTACTCAGGATTCGCCACTCCTTCACTTGTGTCGCACTGCATATCTGGATGTGCCTGCGAAGAACCATAAAAACTATCAAATTTATTATGTAGCAATTCTACCTGATTTGATAGCGCGTTCACTTCATCAATGTTGAAAACTCCGGCTGCTTTGGCTGGCCTTGTCCTTGTAACTTGCCACTGATAGTTATTCAATGACATCTCTTCTATAAACTCGTAGGCTGCTTCAGGAGTTTTGTTGTTCAGGGTTGCACCGGTGGCTGTATCGATTAGTTGCCTTGTTGAAGGGTTCACACCATTGTAAAAAGTTTGGACTTGTAGCCACAAAGGTAATCCGTGGTGTGGGCACCTCCTCAACAAATCCTTGTATCTCTCCCATGCATCGTATAATGTCTCTAAATCCATCTGCACAAAAGAAGAGATATCATTCCTTAATTTGGCCATTTTGGCTAGTGGAAAATATTTTAATAAAAATTTTTCGATCATTTGGTCCCATGTAGTGATTGACCCTTGTGGGAGAGAATGTAACCACTGTTTGGCTTTATTCCTCAAAGAAAACGGACATAACCGAAGACGGATGGCATCATCAGAAACGCCGTTTATCTTGAAGGTATCACAAAATTCTAGAAAATTTTCTAAGTGTGTTAGGATCCTCATCCTACAAACCATCAAACTGAACAAACTGCTATATCATCTGTATAGTGTTAGGTTTTAGTTCAATATTATTTGTAGCAATAGTAGGTCTAACAATACTAGATTTAGTTCCTGTTAAACTAGGCTTAGCATAATTATACATAGTACGTGGAGCATGGTGTTTTGCTGCCTCTGAAGGTAGCAGATTATTTTCGGCCATCCTTTCAGTGGGATTAGTTTCGGCTTCTTGCTCTTCTTCTATGTAGTTTAAGCTTCGCCTTATTTCTTTGCGATTTCTACGAACGGTACCTTCAATATCACTGTCGTAAAGTAGAGCTCCAGTTGGGTTCCTTCTAGTCATAAACTAGAGGTACCTAAAAGGAATAAAGAAAGAAAATTAGCAAAGTTAAAAATAACTAAGAAATAAAGAAATTAAAAATAAATTGCAATAAAAATAAAAAAAATGGCTAAAGTAATAAAAATTGAGAGTTCTTAATATTTTAGTTCCCCAACAACGGCGCCAAAAACTTGATCGTTGTTTTCACAATGTCAAAGTCTTAAAATTTATAAAAAGAATGATCGAACCTGAAACTAACTATGACAATGATTTGAGGCAAGCGTACCTATAGAACAATAGTATAGCAAAGGCAAGATCGGAATGTCGAACCCAAAGGAACTAAAAGTACTAATACTAACTCTCTTTTTATTATCTAGCCTAAGAAATTAAGGGAATTGTTTATCTAATCTAAAATTAACTAACTAAAGACTCTAAGACAAAGGAGAATAAAGTTGGGAAACTAACTTGAGGAAAAACTAATTGATTAAGATGACACCCAAGGAAAAATTCACCTAGACTTCACTTATTATCTAACTCTGAACCAGACGATTTATTCATTTGACTTGATCCGTAAATGTATATTAAACCCTCTTTCGAAGCGAATAACGTCTAACCCTAGGTTGATTAATTGAATTTTATTTCTAACTAAAACACCTAGAATCACAAGAATCACATTAACTCAATCTATGGACTCCCATATTAGATTTCACCCTAATCCGGCAAAATCTCATCACCCTATCTCTAGGCGTGCGATCAACTCCGCTTAATTATGCTAGATCTACTCTTAGGCAAGGACTTTTGCTCCTCCACCTAAGTACATCCAACTTGAATCAATATCCCAGAAATATCAACACAAGAATTAACAACACGTAATTAAGAACAAGTCAAATATTTATCATATAGTTCAGCAAGCAATAACAAGATTCATCTAGGTTTCATCGCCCTCAGGTATCTGAGGGTTTAGTTCAAAACTATAAAAGAAAACATCTCAAAAGAAAAGATAAAACCAAACATAAGAAATCCCTAAAACCCCCTAGAGGAATTGAAGGAGAGATCCTCCGTCTTGAGTATAATTCTAGCTTCATGAGATGGATCAACTGGCTATCTTCGAGTAAATTTCCAAAACTCTGCCTTCTCTAGCCTAGCAAGACGCCCCTAGATGATAGGCTTGGGCTCTTCTCTGCTCCCACTTTTCTGGTCATACTTAGGGGGTTTATATAGGCTTCGGAATATGTTTCTTTGCCCCTAAGTATCCAAATTCGAATGAAATTGTTCTTTGCCACGACAGGGACGCGACCATGTCAAACGCCCGTGTAAGTCGTGGCCAGGCCGTGTTCAGAATTTTAATGAGGCACGACTGTGTGGTCTTGGGCCTAGGCTGTGTGGATTTTGTGATATGGCCCATTTACTTCATTTTGGGCCCATTTTCTATTCTTTTCTTCCTTGGGTGCTCTCCTGGGTATAGGACATGAAAATAAAGGATTAAGAGCACCAAATTACATGAATCAAGGCTTAAATCATCCAAAAGCATACTAAATGTGGGCTTAAAATATGTTACTTTTACGGTTTATCACCTTATAGTAGAGGGATATGACAAAAAAATTATAATGTCAGCTTTGGCCTTATCGACCTCAATTCCCTTAGCTGAAACTATATGACCTAGAATCAATCCTTTGTCTACATAAGATGACACTTTTCATAATCCATGGTAAGATTAAATTCTATGCACCTATTTAAAATTATCGTGAGGTTCTTAAGGCATTCATCGAAACAGTTCCCATATTTAGTAAAATCATCCATAAAAACTTTGATAATTTTTTTCACATATTCTGAAAATATACTCATAATGCATCTTTGGAAGGTGATCGATGCGTTGCAAAGTCCACATGGCATCTTTCTGTATACAAATGTGTCAAATGGGCATGTAAAAGTGGTCTTTTCTTGGTCCTCTTGTGCAACTGGAATTTGGAAGAAACTTGAGTTTCCATCAAGACAACAAAAGTGAGTTTTACCAGCTAAACGCTCAAGCATTTGATCTATAAAAGAAAAAGGAAATGATCTTTTCTAGTATAAGAATTCAACTTCCTGTAATCAATGCAGACATGTCACCCATTTTGCACTTGGGTTGGTTCTAAGTCACCCTTAGCACTTTTCTTTACTATCACGCCCATTTTCTTGGGCACGACTTGCACTTGAGTTACCTATCTACTGTTAGAAATAGGGTAGATTATGTCAGCATCTAGTAGCTTGATTATTTCCTTTTTTACCACCACCATCATATTCGGGTTCAACCATCTTTGTGCCTCTCGCTTTGGTTTTGTGTTTTCCTCCAAACAGATCTTGTGTGTGCATGTCAAAGGGCTTATCCTTTTTAAGTCGACAATGGTAGGGTATTACCTTTCCCCAAAAATGCATACTTAAGATGCTCGAGAAACGGTTTCAATTTCAAATTTGGAGCCTGCACAATAGAAGTGTTCGATGGAGACAATAATTCATTAACAGATTCATAACCATCAAATATAAATTTAGATTTATCTTCATAAATCAACTAAAAAGTTTCTTCTATTAAAGAGTCAATTATGTCGACACGATTTACGTTCAAGATTTCAATTGGATGACTAATAGAATCGTAAACATTAAACTTCACGATCTCCCTGTCAAATTCCATCGTGATAGGTCCGCTTCATACATCAATCTTAGTGCTAGTAGTACTAAGGAAAGGTTGGCCTAGCAAGATGTCTGAAGATCCACGAGTGCTATCCTCCTCTATTTTTATCACATAAAAATCTACAGGGAAAATTAGACCGTTGGCTTTGACTAATATGTTCTCAAGGACTTCTTAGGGATGCACAATAGACCTGTCTACCAATTGAATGATAACACCTATCTTCGTCAAGAAACTTGCGTTAAGTGATTTATAAATAGAAAAAGGCATTACAATTATAGAAGCCCCTAAATCACACAATCTTTTTTATTCCTCAGTGGCCTATTTTGCATGGTATTGCGAACATGCCCTTGTCTTTGCATTTCTTTGGCATCTTTTGTTGTAACACTGAGGATACATTCTCATCAATACTTACCCTTTCATTACCAGTTAATTTTTGCTTGTTGGTGTAGAGTTCTTTAAGGAACTTGGCATATCGCGAAATTTGTTTGATGGCATCCAACAATAGTATATTGATCTCAACATTTCTGAATGTTTCAAAGATCTCCTTGTCCCCTTCACCTTTTTGACATTGGTTCAATCTTCCTGTAACGCCCAAAAATATCTGTTTATGTTCTGTAATTATTTGACACAAATATCTGTCTGCTTCAGTGGTTAAGTGTTCTGGGAGTGTCTGAGAGGTCCTAAGTTCAAGCCACAACTTGGGTAAATTTTGGTATTTCTAGGAAAAAAGCCTTAACTTGGTTCAATAGGCTCATTGATAAACCATAATATATACTTATTTTAATCCCATGCTTGGCATATTTTTGGATGATTTTTCATTTAATTTGATGCTCCTAATCCTTTAATTTCATGTTTTATATTCAGCAGAGCTTAGGGAGTCGAAAAGAGCAAGAAACGGGCCAAAACCAGACAAATTGGGTCTAATTCAGTACATCACATGGCCTACGCACTTCCACATGGGCAATCCACATGCCCGTGTGTGACACACGGGCAGACCACACGCCCGTGTGTCATGACCGTGTCGACTAAGAACCATCTCAGAATTGCACACAGCCTAAGCACTTACACACGGGCGTGGCACATGGTCGTGTCCCTGTCAAGCCCAAGTCTAATTCTACTCGAAAAGGCCAATTTTGAGCTATCTTGGGCATTCCAAAGTCTATTCAAACACACTAAGAGAGTATTTAAGGGGACAGAGAGTAGAAAGCAGAAAGTACCCAGAGACAGCCATTGGAAGTATCTTGGAAGCAAGATCTCCTCCAAGACTGAAGATCTCCTATCAATTTCTCTTGAAGTTTTTGGGTTTAATTATGTTTTGTAGTTTTTCTTATTTTAAGATGTTTTCCCCCATCAGTATGAACTAAACTCCTTAAATACCTAAGGGGGATGAAACCTAAGCTAGATCTTATTACTATTTGAGCTATATGATAAATACTATTTCTTATTCTTAATTATGTGTTTTCATTACTCTTTTAATAATTCAGGTTATTGATTTCAAGTCTAATATGCTTACTCAGTGGAGCAAAAGTCCCTGTTTAAGAGTAGATCAACATAATTAAGTAGAGTTGAATGCAATCCTAGAGATAGAACGATGTAAATCTGCCAAATTAGAGTCAAATCTAAGAAGGGAATCCATAGATCGAGTTAATGCAACAATAGGGGTTTTAATTAGAAAGAAATTTCAATTAATCAACCTAAAGTCAGTTGTTCTTAGTCTCAAGAGAGATATTAACATAAATTATAGATTTCTACGGATTAAGTCAAGTGAATAAATGGTATGATTCAGAAGTAATAAAGTGAAGTCTAGGTGAATTCTTCCTTGGGTATTGTCTTTCTCATAAGTTGTCAAAAAGTAATTTTCCCAATTTCACCTTTGTCACGTTCTTAGTTAATTAGGTTAATTAATTTTAGCTAAACATCACCCCAATTCTTAGGCTAGATAATAAAAAGATAGCAATTACTAGTACTTTTAGTCCTTGTGGATACGATATTTCCGGTCTCACCACAACTATACTATTATTCGATAGGTGCGCTTGCCTTTATTGTGATCATAGTTAGTTAGAGACACATCAAGGTTTTGGCACTGTTGCCAAGGACTAAGATATTAGGAACACTTGATTTTATTACTTTAGCCATTTTTTTCTTTTATTGCAATTTATTTTTTGTTTTTAGTTTTTCTTGTCTAATTTTTTTCCCGTTTTCTTTGCTTCTAGCAGGTGTCTGTAGTTTATGACTAGGAGAGACCCGTCAGGACGTTTGCTTTACGACAGTGAGATTGAGAGCGCAGCTCACAGATACAGTAGAGAAATAAGGCGAAGCCTACAATACATTCAGGAAGAGGAAGAGGGCGAAATATCTAATACCAAGGACATGGCTGATCCTCAGAATAATCCGCTACCTCCTGTGGTTGCTGCAAATCTAGTAAATTAGAATTCTACTCCTCGCACTATGTATGATTATGCTAAGCCTAATTTAACTAGAACTGAATCAATTATTGTTAGACCTACTGTTGCTACAAATAATTTTGAACTGAAACCTAACACAATTCAGATGATTCAGCAGTTTGTTCAGTTTGATGGTTTGTAGGACGAGGATCCAAACACTCATTTGGGAAATTTTCGGCAATTCTGCGACACATTCAAGATTTGTGGCATTTCTGGTGATGCCATTCACCTTCGGTTGTTTCCCTTTTCATTGAGGAACAAAGCTAAACAGTGGTTGAACTTGTTACCACGAGGATCAATCACTACATGGGAACAAATTACTCAAAAATTTCTTTTAAAATATTTTCTGCCGGCTAAAACGACTAAGTTGAGGAATGATATCTCTTTCTTTTGTGCAAATGGAAGAGACACAAGGATTTATTAAGAAGGTGCCCTCACCATGGGTTGCCTCTATGGCTACAGGTTCAGACTTTTTACAATGGTGTAAACCCTTCAATTAGGCAACTAATTGATGCAGTCGCCGATGTCACCCTGAACAACAAAACACCTGAAGAGGCTTATGAATTTATTGAAGAGATGTCACTATATAACTATCAGTGGCAAGTCATGAGAACAAAGCCAACAAAAGCAGCGGATGCTTTCAACCTTAACACAGTTACCATGCTATCAAACAAGGTAGAGCTTTTAAATAAAAAAATTGATGATTTGTATGGTTCTTCGCAGGTACATCAAACAATGTAGTGCGATGTAAATAGAGAAGGGATGCACAACATAGAATATCCACCTTACAACCCTGGTGCAGAGAGCGAACAAGTCAAATATATGGGTAACAATTCTAGACCTTAGAATAATCCCTATAGTAACACTTATAATGCAGGTTGGAGGAACCATCCCAATTTCTCATGGGATGGTCAAGGAAACCAAAAGCAACAACCCCCTCCAGGCTTCCAACCACCTTACCAACAAGAGAGAAAGCTGAATCTTGAAAAGATGCTTACGAAATTCATCTCGGTGTCAGAAACCCTTCTAAAACACCAAAACAATGCTTAAAAATCAACAAGCACCGATTCAAGGACACGAAACCCAAATAGGACAGATGTGTAAACCATAGTTTACACATATTTTAACCCCATGCTTGGCTTATTTTTGGATGATTTTCCACAGAATTTGATGAATTCATTGCTCCTAATCTCTTAATTTCATGTTTTATACTCAGGAGAGCCTAGGAAGTCAAAAAGGACGAGAAACAGGCCAAAAAGGGGCAAGATGGGCCTACCTAGGGAATCAACACGGCCTGGACCATTGGACACTATCGTGTGTTTTGAGCAAGGATCAACAGCTATACTACTGATTAACATAAATTACAGATTTCTACGGATTAAGCAAAGTGAATAAATCACTTGAATCAAAAGTAATAAGTGAAGTCTAGGTGGATTCTTCCTTAGGTATTGCCTATCTCATATAAGTTTTCCAAAAGTATTTTCCCAATTCACTCTCTGTCGCATTCATAGTTAGTTAAATTAGTCAGTTAATTTTAGATGAAATAAATCCCCTTAATTATTAGGCTAGATAATAAAAAGATAGTTAATACTAGTACTCTTGGTCCTTGAGGATACGACATTCCGGACTTACCACAGCTATACTACTGTTCAATAGGTGCGCTTGCATTTGACGAAACAATAGTTAGTTTCGAGCCCCGTCAAGTTTTTGGCGCCATTGTTGGGGACTAATATATTAGGAAAACTAAATTTTTATTACTTTAGCCATTTTTATTTATTTATTTGCAAATTTTATTTATTTTATTTATTTTAACTTTGCTAATTCTTCTTTATTTGCTTCTGGTAGGTAATTCTAGTTTATGACTAGAAGGAACCCATCAGGACCTTTGATTTTTGACAATGATATGGAAGGTACCATTCATAAAAACCGCAGAGAAATAAGGTGAAGCCTACAATACATAGAAGAAGAGCAAGAGGACGACACCAACACTACCGAAGAGATGGCTGATAATAATTCCACTACCTCCTGTGGTGGCCGCAAACCCCGTGAATCAATATCCTGCTCCTCGTACTATGTATGATTATGCTAAACCTACTTTAACAGGAACCGGATCAAGTATTGTTAGACCTACTATTGCTGCAAATAATTTTGAACTGGAACCTAACACTATACAGATGATTCAGTAATTTGTTCAGTTTGATGGTTTGCAAGATGAGGATCCAAACAATCACTTAGCAAATTTTCTAGAATTATGTGATACCTTCAAAATCAATGGCGATTCTGATGATGCCATTTGCCATCAGTTGTTTCCCTTCTCATTGAGAAACAAAGCTAAACAATGGCTGAACTCGTTCCCATGAGAATCAATCACTACATGGGAACAAATGACTGAAAAATTTTTATTTAAATATTTTTCGCCGGATAAAACGGCTAAGTTGAGGAATGTTATCTCTTCTTTTGTGTAGGTAGATCTAGAGACACTGTATGATACATGAGAGAGATACAAGGATTTACTAAGAAGGTGCCCTCACCATGGGTTACCCTTGTGGCTACAGGTTCAAACCTTTTACAACGGTGTGAACCCCTCAACTAGGCAGTTGATTAATTCAACCGCCGGTGGAACCCTAAACAACAAAACCCCTGAAGCGGCTTATGAGTTTATAGAGGAGATGTCACTGAACTACTATCAGTGGCAAGTTATAAGGACAAGGCCAACAGAAGCCGTTAGTGCTTTCAACCTCGACGCAGTAACCATGCCATCAAATCAGGTAGAACTTTTAAGTAAGAAAATTGATGGTTTGTATGGTTCATTGCAGGTACATCCAGTGATGCAGTCGATACAAATGGAGGAGGGACGAACAACACAGAATATCTGTCCTACAACCTTAGCATAGAAAGTGAGTAAATGAACTATATGGGTAATAATTCTAGACCCCAAAATAACCCTTATAGTAACACTTATAATCCAGGTTAGAGGAACCACCCCAACTTCTCATGGGGTGGCCAATGAAATCAGAGACAACAACCCCTCCAAGGCTTTCAACAGCAACCCTACCCACAAGAAAAGAAACCGAACCTTGAGGAGATGCTAACAAAATTCATCGTGGTGTAAAAAACATGCTTCTAAAACACCGAAACAGACTTAAAAATCAACAAGCATCAATTTAGGGGCTCGAGAACCAATTAGGACAGCTTGCTAAGCTGATCTCAGAACGACTACAAGGCAGCTTGCCAAGCAACACTGAAACTAACCCAAATGAGCAACTTCAAGCCATAACTGCTCACGATAGTGAAGGGTTAGATGAACCAAAATTGAGGCAAGAGAATGTGGTAGAGGAAACTAAGGTTAAGGTAAGCCATGATAAACCAAAACCAGTGATTACAGAGTACCAACCTCGTGTGCCATACCCCGATGCGATGAAGAAAGACTGCATAGATGAACAATTCGATAAATTTCTTAAACTTCCAAAGAAATTACACATTAACTTACCATTTCTTGAAACTCTTTCGTAGATGCCAGATTCAAAGAAATTTTTAAAAGAGCTTTTGACAAACAAACAGAGGTTTGAGGATACATTGCATGTGGAGCTAAATGCAGTGTGCTCAGCAATTTTACAAAATAAACTACCACGAAAGTTAAAAGAACTAGGGAGTTTTGTAACACCCCAAACCCGATCAACACACCATGACTGAATCTAGAATGTTACGGGGTGAAAATGTTTTGAACAGAGCAAATATCTGGTTTATTTTTATCCAAAACATCTTTATCGCTTAAGTTTTAGAGAATTTTGTGTAGAGTGTTGTTAAAATTGTTTGAGAACTTAAATTTGAAAATCACTTAGGTTACCTTTGTTATCGTTTTAAGAATATGGTTACCCGATGGTAACGTTTGAAAATCCCAAAAAAAGATACAATTTTAAAACGTTGCTTTTTACCGGTTATTTAAGCAAAACAGGTTTTTAGTTACATGCATAGAACAATCAATATAAGTTAACTAACTAAGAAAACTCAAAATAATACTTAGCGGCCTTATTACAAAACCAAAACCAAATTTAAAGAAAACGAATAAAACCAAAATAGTACTTTAAAGTCAAAACTCGAATCAAGCATGCATGGCCGCCTCGAGTCCTTCTCGGCTCCATATCCACAATCTATGCATCATCTGCAAAATATAAGGGAAGGGGTGAGTCACCAAGACTCAGTGTATAAATCCCCAACCCGATCGTGCAAGCATTTACACAAATCATCAGTAAAACATGCGAATCATGCAACCCCATAACCTAACCATCCAATCTCCTTTATCTACCCCGTGTGGTCAAAACCACTGGTGGTCAAAACCATTGGTGACCGTAGTCATAAATATATATCAGTATGGTCAAAACCACTGGTGACCGTAGTCACAAATCAAGTGATGGGGCCAACCCATCGTGTGGTCAAAACCACTGATGACAATCCCATAATCAACATGTGGGGCCAACCCACTATGGTACCAAACCACTGGGAAGAGTCACAATATTCATATGTGGTCAAAACCAATGGTGGTCAAAACCACTGGGACTTAGTCACAAAATATAATATCAAAGACGGGGCCAACCCGTCGTGTGGTCAAAACCACTGGTGATAGTCCAAATATTTCTTCCCCCTCCTCTCAACAATCCCACCATCATGTCCATATCAATCGTGGCATAATAACATATAATGATGCAAATAACACATGGCATACATTTAACAGTGACATGATAGTATATACCGAGATTCATAATTAGGGAACTTACCCGGAGTCCATGCTCATGCCCACAAGGTATAATTACCGGTTTTAATGGCTATAACAGAAACACAATAAACATGTCAACTAACAAAGTGTGTAAGCGTTACACACCTGACTATTTGTAGATCTAAACGAAGTCCCAAAACGTTAGCCTTCACTCTATCCTACAATCGGCCAACACACAATCTTTAAGATTAAAGCCATTCGGCTAAACACCAAAATCCCGAAGACGTGTCATACAAAGGCACACTCACCTTAATGCCGATTTGGTTTCCAACCAAATCTCGAAACTACACGAAGGATCTCCTTTACAATCGATCAAACCCTTAATCGACAACCAGATCTCAAAATCCACTGTATTCGGCTACTTCCTTCCCCCCTACAATTGGCTTTAACACATTATTAGAAACCTAAAGGCCATTCGGCCATAACATAAATCCCAAAACCATAAGAGTTTGACACATCCTTACCTTAGTCGACAGATTTGGCCAACAAACACCAAAGTTTTGGCACACCCTAGTGATCTTAGAGGTTTCATCTACCAACATAAACAGGAATGGAGTTTAGTATACAGATCTTTAATAGAAGGGAGGATAGAGGGGAAACCACTTACCAAGGAATTCGGCTTGCCACAAAAAGAAGAAGATGGATTCAGTCAAGGAGGAGAAAATGTAAGAAGAGAGGGATTTATGAGCAGAGTATTCTGCCAATCACTAAAGAGAAGAGAAGAAGAAGAAAACTCAACAAAGTTTCAACTTTGAAGAGGTTAGAGATGAAAAAGAAAAAGGGAATGGGAATGAGAAGGATTCGACAAAGGAGAATGAAAGAACTTTCGGCACAAGGGGTTTGAGAGAAAGAAAAGAAGATAATGAGGAGAGGGAGATTTGGCAAAAAGCCAAAGAGTCAAATGGTGCAACAAAAGAAGAAATCGGCTAACCTAAAGGGGGTTTCGGCTTAGCTTACAACCAAATGCTCTATGGCATAAGCTACCCAAAAGTATCACTTAAAATTTTGGCACACCCTCCCTAGTCTCCCAATCGATTACTCTTCTTCAAACAAGAGTCTAGATTTCGGCAAAACTCCTTGAATCACTCCTGGCCAACCATTCAAATGAGTTTGAATCTCCCAAGCTCCTAAATTCTCTCTTCTCCATCAGTTTAAATTAGTTTGACTTAATCAATAGTTATCTGACAGAGTTTGAGCTGAGCACAACTCCTCCCTCCTTGGCGTCAAAATTATAAGCAGAAATGAGATTTCTGCTGCTCGAACCTGAGCTTTCCTTCCCTGCATGTGGCGTCACCTCTCAAGGCCCCAAGTGGTGCCTCTTAGCCACTTTGCCACTAGGTTTTTCGTGTCACAACCCTCCAATAATATCCTTTAACCCCTAACTCCCTTAGTTCCTTATTCCTAAGTGCCAAAACAAAAACTTTAGCCATGACTCAGGCCTAACCCGAGGTCATGCCTAGGCCCTAAAACATGCTAAACTAGCACAGTGAGCATATTGTCACATGCAAACACACAAAATGCAGAGATCCCGTTTTAAGGATGCTACAGTTCTACCCCCCTTAAAAATAATTTTAGCCTCAAAATTACCTGATCAGAAAAGTTGAGGGTATTACTGCCGTATCACATCCTCTGGTTCCCACGTGGCCTCCTCCGTACCATGGTTTCGCCATAACACTTTCACCAAGGGGACTGACTTTCTACGCAAGACCTTGACATCCCGATCCAAAATCTGTACCGGTTCCTCCTCGAAAGACAAGTCTGAGCTCACCTCAATCTCTGCAACTGGCACAACGTGTGACGGATCTGATCGATGGTGCCTAAGTATCGAAACATGGAAGACATCGTGAATCTGACTTAACTCTGCTAGCAACTCGAGCTGATAAGCTATCGGTCCTATTCGTTTCAACACCGTATAAACCTAGGGCTTAGCTTCCCTTTTCGCCCAAATCTCAACACTTTCTTCCATGGCGATACCTTTAGAAAAACCTTATCACCCACGGCATACTCTATATCCCTGTGCTTAAGATCAGCATAAGACTTCTGCCTGTCTGACGTTTCCTTAAGACGAGCCCGAATCATCTTAAACTTATCCACAGTTTCTGCCACCAACTCTAGACCCAATATTTTCTATTCACCCAACTCCGTCCAACACGTAGGAGTACGACATTTTCGTCCATATAGTGCCTCATATGGTGCCATCTGGATACTCGCTTGATAACTATTGTTATAAGCGAATTCCGCCAATGGTAGATACTCCTCCCAACTACCACTGAAATCCAGAACACAGCCCCTTAGCATATCCCCTAAAATCTGAATCACTCTTTCAGACTGTCCATCAGATTATAGATGAAAGGCTGTGCTGAAATCCAACCTTGTTCCCAAAGCCTGAAGCAAAGCTCTCTAGAACATCGACGTGAACCTAGGATCCCTATCTGAGATAATTGACACTGGTACCCCATGCAACCTTACTATCTCGGCCACATACAACTTAGCTAACCTTTAAAGCGAATAATCAACCCTCATCGATATGAAATGAGCTGATTTAGTCAAACGGTCCACAATCACCCAGACTAAGTCCTTCTTGCTAGGCATAAGGGGTAGCCCACTGACAAAGTCCATAGTGATCCTTTCCCACTTCCATTGAGGAATCTTCACCGGCTGAAGTAAACCTGACGGCAGCTGATGTTCAGCTTTAACCTGCTGACACGTCAGACACTTACCCACAAACTCAGTCACTTCTCGCGCCATTACAGCCACCGTAATCGCTCTCGCAAATCCGGTAAGACATCTTGCTACCTCCAGGATACATAGCGTATGGGCTACTATGTGCATCCTGAAGAATCTTTTGCCTCAACTCGACATCCTTCGACATACAAGCTCTCCCTTGAAAACACAACACTCCCTCGTGAGTCAAGCTATAACCTTCCAAACCATTACTCTGTACTTGCAACCTCCGAGCATTCAAACCCTCATCCACTAATTGTTTCTCTTTAATCTGCTCCACCCAAGTCGGCTTTACTTGCAATTCTGCCAACAAACTCCCATCGTCATATAACCTAAGGTGAGCAAACATCGCTCGTAAGTCTGCTACCACCTTATGGTTCAACGCATCAGCCACTACATTAGCCTTACCCGGATGGTACTCAATTGAGCAGTCATAGTCCTTCAACAACTCAATCCACCTTCCCTATCTCAAATTTAAATCCTTCTGCATCAAAAGATACTTCAGACTCTTTTGGTCCGTATAGACTATCGACTTCTCTCCGTACAAATAGTGTCTCCATATTTTCAAGGCGAAAACCACTGTAGCCAACTCCAGATCATGTGTCGGATAGTTAACCTCATGCGGTCTCAACTGTCGAGACGCATATGCCACTACTTTCCCTTCCTGCATCAGCACACATCCCAAGCTAGTATGTGATGCATCGCAATAGATCGTGAATACCTTTCCTGCCTTAGGCTGAACTAGAACTGGAGCTTCCGTCAGAATCTTTCTCAGCTTGTCGAAACTTTCCTGTTGTTTCTCTGTCCACACAAATGGATCTCCTTTCCTTGATAACTTGGTCAACGGCGCCGCAATCAGAGAAAATCCTTCCACAAATCTCCAGTAATAGCCCGCCAGACCAAGAAAACTCTGAATTTTTGCAACCAACCTAGGCGGTTTCCAATCCAACACCGCCTCAATCTTGCGAGGGTCCACTCTAATCCCTTCAGTGGACACTACGTGACCTAAGAAAGTCACTTCCCTAAGCCAAAACTCGCACTTACTAAACTTGGCAAATAACTGCTTCTCCCTCAAAATTTGCAAAACCACCCGCAAATGCGTATCATGGTCCTCCTCAGTCATTGAGTGCACCAATATGTCGTCTATGAATACTACGACAAACTGGTCTAAGTACTGCTGGAACACCCGATTCATCAAGTCCATGAATGCTGCTGGTGTGTTGATTAACCCGAACGGCATCACCAAAAACTCGTAATGCCCATACCGAGAACGAAATACCGTCTTATGAGCATTAGCCTCCTTCACTTTGAGTTGATGATACCCCGACCTGAGATCTATCTTTGAGAAAAATGATGCACCCTTAAGTTGATCAAACAAGTCGTCAATCCTGGGCAACAGATACTTGTTTTGATCATCAACTTGTTCAGCTGGCGGTAGTCTATATACATCTGCATTGTACCATCTTTTTTTCTTAACAAAGAGCACAGGTGCTCCCCAATGAGATATACTTGGTCGAATGAAACCTTGGTCCAATAACTCCTAAATTTGAGCCTTCAACTCTGCCAATTCCTTTTGCGCCATTCTATACGGGGCTATAGACACTGGCGCAGTTCTGGGTAACAGGTCTATACCGAATTTTACTTCCCGGTCCGAAGGTAGACCCGGAAGTTCTTCTGGGAATACATTCGTAAATTCCCTTACAGTTCAGACAATTCTTGGCTCCCAAAGTACAAACATGCACCACGAATGCCTCACAACCCTTCCTTACCATTTTCTCCGCCTTCAGTGCAGAGACCACATTGGATAAGTAATCCCTTCTATTACCTATCATCACCACCTCCCTCCCTTCCATCATCCTCAACACTATGCGCTTGGCCGTGCAATCCAAACTGGCCTGGTACTTTACCAGCCAATCCATCTCGAGAATCGATCGAACTCTCCAAATGGCGCTCCATCAAATCACCAAAAACACGACCCTTGAAGTTCTAGGGTACATCCTATATAGTTTACTTACTTCTACAGAGTGACCTAAAGGGCTTATCACAGTCATCTTCCTAGAAGTAATCTCAGAGTTCAAGTCCATTGTTTCCACTATGCTACTGGCTACATATGAGTGCGTCGAACCCACATCTATCAAAGTATTATAAGGTAGTCCAAAGATTAAGAACGTACCGATTATGACGTCCGGTGCGTCACCCTCCTCTTGACGCCTCATTGCAGAGACTAATCCAGCCGTCTCACCTCAAGACCACACGCACCTCCGCCTTGGTTCTTCACGGCCTCTACTAGAGCCATTACCTCCCCTAGTAGCACCACGGCCCCTCTGTGGCTACTGACCATCACTCATGTTCTGAGTACGATTCTGATCCCTAGATTGCAACCTAGCTGACCTCTCTGGACAATCCCTCACTCGGTGCCCCATCAATCCACACTCGAAGCATCCCCTATTTCTAGTCCAACATTCTCCCGTGTGAGACTTTCCACATCGAGCACATCGTGGCGCCATCGAGTATCGATGAGCGATGAGGCTAGCAGACTTGATTCGGCCCACTATATCTACCTCGTTTCTGTTGATTCTCAGCTGACCCATATGATCTAAAATTCCTCTTATTCCAACCCTTGTCCTGGTTCCGTCTAACCGACTATTTCACTTTCTCCGTAACTTTGGCCTTTTCCACTAAGACCGCAAACTCTCTCTCCTGCTGTGGAGCAATCAACAACCTCAGATCATCCCTTAATCTATTCTCAAATCTGACACATCGCTCATACTCCGTAGCTACGATGCCCAAGCATATCGGCTTAACCTTAAGAATTCTACCTTGTACTCCGACATCTGAACTTACTCCCCGAACCAAACCTCGTAAACGCCTTCCTCTGCGCATCAATATAACTGGTCCCAACATACTTCTTCTGATATGCTCCCTTGAAACAATCCCAAGTGAGATCATCCGCTACAGCACCATCCTGAACCGTGAGCCACCACTGGTATGACTCATCTCGGATAAGCGACACTACTCCTTTTAGTTTCTCCTCAACCATCAGATCCAAATCATCCATGATTCGTTCTGTCGCTTCCAACCAATACTCAGCTGTATTTGGCACCACACCAGATACCCCTCGGAATACCTCAGCTTCATTGGTTTGGAGTCGCCAGACATCGATTTTGAGCTCCGTACCTCCACCGCTCCAACCACCCTCTCCAAAGACTTTCAACATCGCTGACATCTGATCTTCTCCCGCTTGATCCTCGATACTCTACACCAACAAATGGTGGTGGTATCTCATTCTCGCACCCTTGACCGCACCTAACGGGTTTCGATACGATCATTCGCCTCTCTGCGCCCTCGCACATTACGTCTACGTCCCCTAGTACTCATGTCTATAATCGCGATTTATCTACTTAAAGAAATTTTATGAATTAGCTTCTGTTCCACTGATTACCCACAATAAGTTTTATGTAAAGTAGTTTGGTATTGGTTCTTTCGATCATCACAAATTTTTCATCTCCAGTCCTCTATCCTAATTCAGTGAATCACATTCATTCATAAATAACATCCTCCACCCGCACTCCACTTGTAAGTGTATTCTCGTCATTTCACTACTCGAGGGTATTTCTATAATTTAACCTATTAGGTATTTTAGTAATAAATCAGGGTTAATTCAAAAACTTTCACAAATCATAGGTATTTCAGAAATTCTAGAAATCGGGGGTATTTTGGGTAATTTCATAAATCAGGGCTATTTTGGTAATTTCATAAACCAAGGGTATTTTTGTATTTTTTTCCAAAATATGGTTCCATGTGATTTTACAAAATAAGGGTATTTTGAAAATTTTCAATTCGGGGTACTTCGGTAATTTTCCACACTGAGGGTATTTTGGTAATTTTTTCAAGTAAGGGGTAATTTGGTCATTTTTCAAATCAGGGGTATTTTGGTTATTTTCCAATTCAATGTTACTTTGGTAATTTTAAAACCAAGGTTTAATTAATTTTTTTTAGGGTTGCACAAAACAAGATGGCTGGTCCCTTTCGGGTTTTAGTTATTAAATTTAGCCTGTGAATAAGTTATCTTAGTTAGGGTGAACCGCCACTACGCACTAGGTAGGATTCGAGCGGAGAGGAGGTGAGTCACTAGGACTGCTTAAATACCAAGCTTCCCCTGAATCCAATCCTAGACATGCGCACAACGGTTGCCACACCCTTAACTTAGCGACGTACTCACAGGTTTGTTTAGTGGATTTCTAAGTCTTATGTAATTTGTGTTGGAGTGAGCTATTCCTAGGGTTCAATAACTCCTAATCTACTAATCTACGATCCCGAAATACCCATTTACCCCACATATAATTCACACAATGGTTAGGGATACTTACCTGGGCGGATTGGTGCCGGAGACTCGGTGCCATGCTGTTCAAACTATGTACCTTTTTCCACAAAACTTTTCAAAACCCTACTTTAAACATTTTGGGCCTCAGGCCCATAGTCGAGCCTTTGAACTTGGCTCTTATACCAAAATTGTAACACCCCAAACACAGTCAACACACCATGACCAAATCTGGCATGTTACGGGGTGAAAATGTTTTGAAGAGAGCAAATATCTGGTTTATTTTTATCCAAAACATCTTTATCGCTTAAGTTTTAGAGAATTCTGTGTAGAGTGTTGTTAAAATTGTTTGAGAACTTAAATTTGAAAATCACTTAGGTTGCCTTTATTATCATTTTAAGAATATGGTTACCCGATGGTAACGTTTGAAAATCCTGAAAAAGATATAATTTTAAAACGTTGCTTTTTACCGGTTATTTAAGCAAAACAGGTTTTTAGTTACATGCATAGAACAATCAATATAAGTTAAGTAACTAAGAAAACTCAAAGTAATACTTAGCGGCCTTATTACAAAACCAAAACCAAATTTAAAGAAAATGAATAAAACCGAAATAGTACTTTAAAGTCAAAACCTGAATCAAGCATGCATGGCCACCTCGAGTCCTTCTTGGCTCCATATCCGCAATCTACGCCTCATCTGTAAAATATAAGGGAAGGGTGAGTCACCAAGACTCAGTGTATAAATCCCCAGCCCGATCGTGCAAGCACTTACACAAATCATCAGTAAAACATACGAATCATGCAACCCCATAACCTAACCATCCAATCTCCTTTATCTACCCCGTGTGGTCAAAACCACTGGTGACCGTAGTCACAAATATATATTAGTGTGGTCAAAACCACTGGTGACCGTAGTCACAAATTAAGTGATGGGGCCAACCCATCGTGTGGTCAAAACCACTGATGACAATCCCGTAATCAACATGTGGGGCCAACCCACTGTGGTACCAAACCACTGGGACGAGTCACAATATTCATATGTGGTCAAAACCACTGGGACTTAGTTACAAAATATAATATCAAAGACGGGGCCAACCCGTCTTGTGGTCAAAACCACTGGTGATAGTCCAAATATTTCTTCCCCCTCCTCTCAACAATCCTACCATCATGTCCATATCAATCGTGGCATAATAACATATAATGATGCAAATAACACATGGCATACATTTAACAGTGACATGATAGCATATACTGAGATTCATAATCAGGGAACTTACCCGGAGTCCATGCTCATGCCCACAAGGCATAATTAGCGGTTTTAATGGCTATAACAGAAACACAATAAACATGTCAACTAACAAAGCGTGTAAGCGTTACACACCTGACTATTTGTAGATCTAAATGAAGTCCCAAAATGTTAGCCTTCACTCTACCCTACAATTAGCCAACACACAATTTTTAAGATTAAAGCCATTCGGCTAAACACCAAAATCTCAAGACGTGTTATACAAAGGCACACTCACCTTAATGCCGATTTGGTTTCTAACCAAATCCCGAAACTATAGGAAGGATCTCTCTTTACAATTGACCAAACCCTTAATCGGTAACCAGATCTCAAAATCCACTATATTCGGCTACTTCCTTCCCCAACAATCGGCTTTAACACATTATTAGAAACCTAAAGGCCATTCGGCCATAACATAAATCCTGAAACCACAAGAGTTTGACACATCCTTACCTTAGTCGATAGATTTGGCCACCAAACACCAAAGTTTCGGCACACCCTAGTGATCTTAGAGGTTTGGCTACCAACATAAACAGGAATGGAGTTTAGTATATAGATCTTTAATAGAAGGGAGAATAGAGGGGAAACCACTTACCAAGGGATTCGGCTTGCCTCAAAAAGAAGAAGATGGATTCGGTCAAGGAGGAGAAAATGCAAGAAGAGATGGATTTATGAGCAAAGTATTCGGCCAATCACTAGAGAGAAGAGAAGAAGAAGAAAACTCAACAAAGTTTTAGCCTTAAAGAGGTTAGAGATGAAAAAGAAAAAGGGAATGGGAATAAGAAGGATTCAACAAAGGAGAATGAAAGAACTTTCGACACAAGGGGTTTGAGAGAAAGAAAAGAAGATAATGAGGAGAGGGAGATTCGGAAAAATGCCAAAGAGTCAAATCGTGGAACAAAAGAAGAAATCGGCTAACCTAAAGGGGGTTTCGGCTTAGCTCACAACCAAATGCTCTATGGCATAAGCTACCCGAAAGTATCACTTGAAATTTCAGCACACCCTACCCTAGTCTTCCAACCGATTACTCTTCTTCAAACAAGAGTCCAGATTTCGGCAAAACTCCTTGAATCACTCCTGGCCAACCATTCAAATGAGTTTGAATCTCCCAAGCTCCTAAATTCTCTCTTCTCCACTAGTTTAAATTAGTTTGACTTAATCAATAGTTATCTGACAAAGTTTGAGCTGAGCATAACTCCTCCCCCCTTGGCGTCAAAATAATAAGCAGAAACGAGATTTTTGCTGCTCGAACTTGAGCTCTCTTTCCCTGAATGTGGCGTCACCTCTCAAGGCCCCAAGTGGCGCCACTTTGCCACTAGGTTGTTCGTGTCACAACCCTCCAATAATATCCTTTAACCCCTAACTCCCTTAGTTCCTTATTCCTAAGTGCCAAAACAAAAACTTTAGCCATGACTCAGGCCTAACCCGAGGTCATGCCTAGGCCCTAAAACATGCTAAACTAGCACAGTGAGCATATTGTCACATGCAAACACACAAAATGCAGAGACCCCGTTTTAAGAATGTTACAAGTTTTATGATAAACCATAAAAGTAACATATTTTAAACCCACATTTAGCATGCTTTTGGATGATTTAAGCCTTGAATTATGTAATTTGGTGCTTTTAATCCTTTGTTTTCATGTTTTATACTCAGGAGAGCACCGGATGATGAAAAGAATGAAAATGGGCCCAAAACAGAATAAATGGGCCATATCTTGAAATCCACACGCCTGAGCCCAAGACCACACTGTCGTGCCCCATTCAATAGGTTCGAATACGGCCTGGCCACGACTTACACGGGCGTGTTCCATGGGCATGTCCCTGTCGCAGGAAAGAAGAGTTTTACTCGAATTTGATGCTTAGGGGCAAAGAAGCATATTCTGAAGCCTATGTAAACACCCTAAGTATGACCAGAAAAGGGGAACCCAGGACTTTAATCAAGGGGTGTCCCGTTAGGCCAAAGAGGCCAGATTTGTGGAGATTTACTCAAAGATAGCCAGTTTATTCATCTCAAGAAGTCAAAATTATACTCAATACGGAGGATCACTCCTTCAATTCCTTTAAGGGGTTTTAGGGATTTTTTATGTTTTGTTTTACCTTTTCTTTTGAGATGTTTTCTTTATTCATTATGAACTAAACCCTCAGATACCTAAGGGGATGAAACCTAAGATGAATCTTGTTATCGTTTGCTAAACTATATGATATATATGTGACTTGTTCTTAATTATGTGTTCTTAATTCTTGTGTTGATGTTTTCGGGATATTAATTCAAGTGTGATGTGCTTAGGTGGAGGAGCAAAAGTCCCTGCCTAAGAGTAGATCTAGCATAATTAAGCGGAGTTGATCACGCGCCTAGAGATAGGGTGACGAGATTTTGCCAGATTAGGGTGAAACCTAATATGGGAGTCCATAGATCGAGTTAATGCGATTCTAGGGGTTCTAATTAGAAAGAGATTTCAATTAATCAACCTAGGGTTAGACGTTGGTCGCCTCGAGAGAGGGAGTAATATAACTTAGGGAATCTTACGGATCAAGTCAAATGAATAAACTGTCTGGTTCAGAGTTAGATAACAAGTGAAGTCCAGGTGGATTCTTCCTTAGGTGTCATTTTAATCAATTGATTCTTCTTCCAAGTTATTTTCTCAATTCCATTATTCTTTGTCTTAAAGTCTTTAGATTAGTAGATAATTAACTTTAGATTAGATAAAAATCATTTTAATTCTTAAACAATATAATAGAAATAGAGTTAGTATTAGTACTTTTGGTTCCTTTGGGATTCGACATTCTGGTCTTGCCTTAACTATACTACTGTTCGATAGGTGTGCTTGCCTCAAATCATTGTCATGGTTAGTTTCCAGGTTTGATCATTCTTTTTTAAAATTTTAAGACTTTGACATCATGAAAACAACGATCAAGTTTTTGGCGCCGTTGTCAGGGAACTAAAATATTAAGAAAGCTTAATTTTTATTACTTTAGCCATATTTATTGTTATTTTTGCAATTAAATTTTATTTTTATTTTTCTAAATTTTCTTTCTTTCTTTTGTTCCTTTCAGGTACCTCTAGTTTATGACTAGAAGGAACCCGACAGACATATTTTAATCCCACATTTTACTTTTGGACGATAGTGATATTGAAGATACTTTTCGTTTTACACTCGGAAAAGCATCAAGGATGAAATCGCAGATGGATATTGAAGATATTGAACATCAAAGCGAGGCCAAAGAGCCAAGCGAGAAGGTCAAAGTTAGGAAATAATGCGAGGATAGCCAGTTGATCCATCCCAAGAAGCTGGAGTTATACTCAAGACGGCAGAATTCTCTTTCAATTCCTTCAGGGGGTTTTAGGGATTTCTTATGTTTTGTTTTATCTTTTTTCTTCTGATGTTTTCTTTATTCATTATGAACTAAACCCCTCAGATACCTGAAAGGGATGAAACCTCGACGAATCTTGTTCTTTGGGTTTTAAGTTATATGATGAATTACTTAGTTTATTCTTAATTATGTTGCTTAATCTGAATCTAATGTGCTTAGGTGGAGGAGGAATAGACCCTGCCTAAGAGTAGATCTAACATAATTAAGCGGAGTTGATCGAACGCCTAGAGATAGGGTTACGAGATTTTACCGGATTAGGGTGAAACCTATATGGGAGTCTATTGATCGATTTACTGCTATCCTAGGGGGTTATTATAAGCGAATGAGAGTTCCACTAATTAACCTAGGGCTAGATGTTATTCGCCTCGAGAGAGGGTTTAATATAGGTTAGAGAGTCCTACGGATCAAGCTAAGTAAAGAAATTGTATAATTAAGGGTTAGATAACAAGTGAAGTCTAGGTGGATTCTACCTGAAGGTATCATCGTGATCAATTGAGTTTTCTTCAAGTTATTTTCCAAATCACCCTTTTTGTTCTTGTGTCCTTAGTTTAATTCTTGTCAATATTAGTTTAAAAGCAATTTCACTCCATTTTTAAGGCTAAATAGCAAAAATAAAGTTAGTATTAGTACTTTTAGTTCCTTTTGGGTTCGATAATCCGATCTTGCCTAAGCTATACTACTGTTCGATTGGTACACTTGCCTTTAATCGTTGTCAGAGTTAGTCTCCAGGTTTGATTATTATTTTATAAATTTTTAAAGCTCCGATTTCAGCGATCAAGTTTTTGGCGCCATTGACGGGGAACTAAAATATTAAAAACGCTCCATTTTTATTATTTTAGCCATTTTTTTATTATTACGATTTTTTATTTATTGTATTTTACTTTGCTAATTTTTCTTTGCTTTGACAAGTAATTTTAGTTTAGAGGAGATGATACTAAATAACTATCAGTGGCAAGTTATGAGGACAACGCCAACAAAAGCCGCCAGTGTCTCCAACCTCGACTTGATCACCAGGTTATCTAACCAACTAGAGATGATGAATAAAAAGATTGGTGGTTTGTATAGCTCCTCGCAGGTACACTCAGTAATGCAATATGACTAGAATCTAGGAGGAGTGGTGAATCTTGAGTACCCACCCTACGAATATGGCATGGAAAACGTGCAAGCTCACTATACGGATAACTATTCTAGACCACAAAATAATTTTTATAATGACATTTATAATGCAGGTTGGAGTTACCATCCCAATTTCTTGTGCGATGATCAAAATAGCTAAAGACCGGAACTTCCTCAAAACTTTTAACAACCACCTTACCAACAAGAAGAGGAGTCGCACCTTGAAGAGATGCTGACAAAATTTTCGGCAGAGATAGATAAATGTATCCAGGAAACTGATAGAACAATCAAAAGCAATGAGAGCCGAATTATGGAAATTACTAAGTCATCAAGGAAGTCACTAACGCAGTTGAACAACTTGCAAAGCTAATGTCAGAACGACCACAAGGGCGTCTACATAGTAACACGGAGATTAACCCTAAGGAGCAAAATCAAGCCATCACCGTTTAGGACAGTAAAGGGTTAGATGAACCCAATGTGATACCAGAAAACAAGGTAGACAAAGGTAAAACAGAGGTAACACAAGAAAAGCCAAAATCGTTAATCAAAGAGTACTAACCTCGCATACCTTATCTCGAAGCAATGAAAAGAGACAATTCAGAAGAACAATTCAATAAGTTTCTTAAACTTTTAAAGAAATTACATATTAACTTACCTCTTCTTGAAGCTCTTTTTCAGATGCCAGAATCGAGGAAATTTTTAAGACAGCTCTTGAAAAACAAACGCAAATTAGACGAGGAGCACCACGTGGAATTAAATGCAGCATGCTTAGCAATGTTACAGAACAAACTACCGCAGAAGCAAAAAGGCACAGGGAGTTTTACAATTCCATGTTTAATTGGTAGTTTATCTATTGATAATGCTTTAGCTGATTTAGAGGCAAGCATCAATGTTATGCCTTATAAAATTTTAAACAACTAGGTCTAGGGAAACCCAGACAAACTAGGATAAGCATTCAGTTAACTGATAAAACTATCAGAATTCCTAGGGGTATAATAGAAAATGTTCTAATCAAAATTAATAAATTCATATTCCCAGTAGATTTTATTGTCTTAGACATGAATGAGGATAATTCAATTCCTTTAATTTTAGGAAAACCCTTTCTAGCAACTGCCAGGACTAAAATTGATGTTGGTACAGGAGAACTCATTCTTCGTGTAGGTGACGAATCAATCAGTCTACAAGCTTTTGACTCGGCCAGGACATCAAGTGATGAAGGTGAGAAAGTAAATTCAGTTGATAATCAATTTGTTCAACTTTCACCACAGGAAACACCACAAGGCTACAAACATGAGCCGAATCATGGGCCCCAAGTTGTACAAGCTCATAACAGTGAATTGTTAGTGGAATCTGACCTAAGGCAAGAAAATGTGGTAAGTGAAGGTAAGGTTGAGGTAAGCCATGATTTACCAAACCCAGTAAATACAGAGTACCAAGCTCGTGTGCCATATCCTGATGCAATAAAGAAAGACCACACGGAGGAAGAATTTGATGAACTCACACTTCGTGTAGACGATGAAACAATCACTCTTCAAGCTCTTGACTCAGCTAGGACATCGAGTAATAAAGGTACAAACGTTAATTCTATTGATAATCATTTGGTTCAACCTTCTTTACAGGAAGTATCACGAAATCACTTAGCTGAGCTAGATCTTAAACCACGTGCCAACAAAGAAGAAACACATAAGGAACAAAGCCTTAGGGTTGACAAACTAAAAGAGCAGGAAACACAAATTAGAGAGGAACAGAATCCACACAAAATGAAACTGAAGGAGACCCTAGACAAGCTGATAGAAACAACAAATCACATCAAAATAGAGGATCAGGTATTGTTGAATAAGGAAGACCATCGAATCACCAATTCAGACCTTAAGACAAACGAAGAAATCACTTTTGAGGTACTTAATGTCTTCCTATATGCACATAATGAGGTAAGCAATCCTAAATTTGACACTTTTAAGGTAAACATTACTCGACTTAAACTATATATCCATAACCGAAGTGATCGCATGAGAAAGGATTTTCACCTCCTAAAACCACCATGACCATACGAATGAGAGGTAAAGTCTAGCTTAAGACTATAAATGAGCGCTTCTCGGGAGGCAACCCGAGCACTAACCCCATTTTTACATTTTTTTATTTTTTCTTTTCTTTTTCTTTTTAGCACCTAACCAACGAGCAGATTTCTAGGCCACACGGCCCTACACACGGGCGTGCTTGTGGTCGTGTGGAAGCCAGGGGATGCACCATCGGTGTGCCACAACATAGAAAAATTTCTTTTACCAACACGGGTGGTGATAATAAACCACGCCCGTGCCGACGCCCCGTGCGAGGTTACTGACTTGTTAAGCATGGGCTAAACACGGCCGTGCCTTCCAACCGTGCCAACATTCCGACTTATCAAACACGGGAGGAGCACGCCCGTATTAAATAATCGCATGAAGAAAGACACGGGCGTGCCACTACACCCACGGCCGTGCCTGAACACCCTGAACGCACCCAAAATTCAAAATCCCAAAACACAGGCTACATCTCTATTTAAACCTCATTCTCCTTTTTCTAGTTGTCTTTCATTTTCCATTATTTATTTTTATTTTTATTTTATTTCCATTTTATTATTATTATTATTATTATTATTTCTTTCTTCTTCTTATTCTTTATGATATTAAGATTTAGCTTAGGATACAATAAAATCAGACCGGCTGCTTCGAGGATTCAATTTCAAACGGTTTGAGACGATTCCCCACGTTCACCTCCAATCCTATCCGGATTCTTTGCATTGACTTCATCCAAAATTTAGGAAGTTTCACTTTTCTCCCCATCTTATGATTTTATGATTATTTGATATTATCTATCTTTGTACATTGAGGGCAATATACAACTTAAGTGCGGGGGGTTAACTACAGTATTATTTGAAAATCACTAAATTATGCCTTGTTTAAAAGTAAAGTTTTTCATACTATGATTAGAATGAAATTTCCCTGATTTATGCTTTTTATTGATATGTTTTGGATTAAGTTATTGATAATTGTGCATTGATGATTAAATTTGAAAGATACTAGAGAATCAAGCATGATAAGTCTATTTTTAGAAATTTAAAATTTTTAGGTTGTTTACCTGAATCTAAATGTTACCTTGAAGTTTCAAATTTACAAGGTTGACATCAAAAACCCATAATTTTTGTGAGATCTTGAGCCTTATAGAACATACATTGATTATGAGTGTGTCAATATTGATTTGTTATTCTAGAACTTGCATTGATTATACTTGTCGAGACCACACCTATGATTTGATATACCGAGATGATAAAGGCACCTAAGGTTTAACCCACTTACACCACTGAATAGCCTACCCTTAACAATTAACCCCTAGTAAACCCCTTTGATCCTAACAACCCTTTTATTGACTCACAAGCTAATATTAACCCAAAGCCCCTTTGTAATTGTTATCACCTTTTCTTTTGACTACCCCTTAATTGAGATTTAATTTGATCAGTTACCTAAATTTATTATTCTGGTAGGTAAATTTATCTTGTATTACTTAGTTTGTTCTTTAAAAAAATCGAAGTATATTCAGTATTAGTGGTGAGCTTATACAGTTAAAGCTTATTTTTCAAAAAAAGAAAGAAAGAAAAGCTCGTGTTGTTAGGATTATTATCAGTTGATGTAAATATTATTTCAGTATTCTTAGGTATGTACTTGTCAATTCAATCTTGATTCTAACCTTCTAATTTCAGCCTTTATCCACTCCTTAACCCTAGCCTCGTTACAACCCTAACAAAGACCTTTTGATCTGTTTACCATATCATATTTTAGTGGTGGAGAGTTGGTTTTCATGCAAGCCTATGGGATTAACTTTTCATGTTCGACTTTTGAGAGCTTAATTTTGAACCTTAAACATCTCAAGTGATTTGAGTGAATCTTTAGTGAGGATGTCAATCCTTGTCGATTTTGAATTAAAGGTAATTATTTAGATAAGGGTGTGCTACAAATGTATGACTTTGATTGTTTGAATCTTTAGGACTCTTTAAGTTGTTATCGATGTATGAATTATCTTTGAATTATGATGAAACATTATTGATGTATACTATGAATCGAGAAAGTCCGTTTTAATTATGAGTTGAGAATTTTGCTTGAGGACAAGCAAAAACTTAAGTGTAGGGTTATTTGATAAACCGTAAAAGTAACATATTTTAATCCCACATTTAGTATGCTTTTGGATGATTTAAGCCTAGATTCATATAAAAAGGTGCTCTTAATCCTTTCCTTTCATGCTTTATACTTAGGAAAGCACCCAAGGATGAAAAGAACGAGAAACGGGCTTAAAACGGACCAAATTGGGCCAAGAGAGAAATCGATACGGCCTGGCCCAAAGCTAACACGGCCGTGCCTCATTTTAAATCCGAGCACAGCCTGGCCACGATCCACACGGGCGTGTGTCATGGCCGTGTCCCTATCGCTGGAAAGAGCAATTTCATTCGAGAAAGGATACTTGGAGGCAAAGAAACACATTCCAAAGCCTATTCAAACACCCTATTAGGAATTCTACTTAAATTAGGATACTTAGGGGCCAAGTAAGGCATCACAAAGTCTATATAAATACCTTAGGGGAAACTTGAAAGGGGAGTTCAGCAGAAGCCAAAACGGGCATCAAAGCTAGGCCAAGGAGCCAAGCCGAGAAGGTCAAATTTAGGAAATGACGCGAGGATAGCCAGTTGATCCATCCCAAGAAGCTGGAGTTATACTCAATAAGGTAGAATTCTCTTTCAATTCCTTCAGGGGGTTTTAGGGATTTCTTATGTTTTGTTTTATCTTTTCTCTTGTGATGTTTTCTTTATTCATTATGAACTAAACCCCTCAGATACCTGAAGGGGATGAAACCTAGACGAATCTTGTTATTTGGTTTTTAAGTTATATGATGAATTACTTAGTTTGTTCTTAATTATGTTGCTTAATCCAAATCTAATATGCTTAGGTGGAGGAGGAATAGACCCTGCCTAAGAGTAGATCTAACATAATTAAGCGGAGTTGATCGAATGCCTAGAGATAGGGTTACTAGATTTTGCTAGATTAGGGTGAAACCTAATATAGGAGTCCATTGATCGATTTACTGCTATCCTAGGGGATTATTATAAGTGAACGAGAGTTTCACTAATTAACCTAGGGTTAGATGTTATTCACCTCGAGAGAGGGTTTAATATAGGTTAGGGAGTCCTAAGGATCAAGCTAAGTAAAGAAATTGTATAATTAAGGGTTAGATAACAAGTGAAGTCTAGGTGGATTCTTCCTGAAGGTATCATCATGATCAATTGAGTTTTCTTCAAGTTATTTTCCAAATCACCCTTTTTGTTCTTGTGTCCTTAGTTTAATTCTTGTCAATATTTGTTTAAAAGCAACTTCACTCCGTTTTTAAGGCTAAATAATAAAAATAAAGTTAGTATTAGTACTTTAATTCCTTTGGGTTCGATAATCCTGTCTTGCCTAAGCTATACTATTGTTCGATAGGTACACTTGCCTTTAATCGTTGTCAGGGTTAGTCTCCAGGTTTGATCATTCTTTTATAATTTTTAAAGCTCTGATTTCAGCGATCAAAGAGTAAGAAGCCGAAATCAACACCACAGAAGAGATGAATGAGAACAATCCTCCACCTCCAGAGATGGTCGAGCATCGTGCTCCACGTACTATGTATGATTGTGCTAAACCTAGTTTAACAGGAATTGCGTCTAGTTTGTTCAGACCTACTATTGCTGCAAATAATTTTGAACTGAAACCTAACACTATACAGATGATACAACAGTTTGTTCAGTTTAATGGTTTGCAGGATGAGGATCCTAACACACACTTAGCGAATTTTCTAGAATTCTGTGATACCTTCAAGATAAATGGCATTTTTGATGATGCCATCCGTCTTCGGTTATTTCCCTTTTCTTTGAGGAATAAAGCCAAACAATGGTTACATTCTCTTCCACGAGGATCAATCACTACATGGGATCAAATGATCGAGAAATTTTTATTAAAATATTTTCCGCTGGCCAAAACGGCCAAGTTAAGGAATGATATCTCTTCTTTTGTGCAGATAGATTTAGAGACACTTTACGATGCATGGGAGAGACACAAAGATTTGTTGAGAAAGTGTCCACACCATGGATTACCCTTGTGGCTACAGGTCCAAACTTTCTACAATGGTGTGAACCCCTCAACAAGGCAGCTAATCGATTCAGCCACCGACGGAACTCTAAACAACAAAACTCCTGAAGAAGCCTACAAATTTGTAGAAGAGATGTCACTGAATAACTATTAGTGGCAAGTTACAAAGACAAGGCCAGCCAAAGCAGCTAGAGTTTTCAACCCCGATACAGTAACCGCACTATCAAACTAGGTAGAATTGCTACATAAAAATTTTGATGGTTTATATGGTTCTTCGCAGGCACATCCAGTTATGCAGTGCGACGCAAGTGAATGAGTGGTGAATCCTGAGTACCCATCCTACGGATAGGGCATGGAGAGCAAACAAATGAACTATATGGGTAATAATTTCCGATCTAAAAATAACCCTTATAGTAATACTTATAATCCAGGTTAGAAGAACCACCCCAATTTCTCATGGGGCGGTCAAAGAAATCAAAGGCAACGACCATCCCAAAACTTCCAGCAACAGCCCCACCCACAAGAAAAGAAGTCCAACCTTGAAGAGATGCTGACAAACTTCATAGTAGCCTCAAAAATACATTCCCAAAATACAGAAACACGTTTCCAAAAGATAGAAACAAAACTTGAGGCATTGTCACAGGAGATCAAGGATCAAATCAGGCAACTCACTAAACAAATCTCCGAGAGACCATAGGGAAGACTACCGAGCAACACTGAGACTAACCCAAGAGAGCAAGTTCAAGCCATAATAGCTCAAGAAAGCGAAGGGTTAGATAAGCCTAACTCAAAGCAAAAGAATACGGTAGAAGAAGATATGGTTGAGGCCAATAACAAGCTGAAACCAGTAATCAAGGAGTACAAACCTCGCATACCATATCCCCAAGCAATAACGAAAGATGACACAGAGGAATAGTTCGGTGAGTTTCTTAAACTTTTAAAGGAATTACATATTAAAATTATCATTTCTTGAAGCTCTTTCACAGATGCCAGATTCCAGGAAATTTTTAAAGAAACTATTGACAAACAAGCGAAAGATTGACGAGGAATCACATGTGGAACTGAACGCAGTGTGCTTAGCAATGTTGCAAAATAAACTACCACAGAAATTAAATGATCCAGGGAGTTTTACAATTCCATGCTTAATTGGTAGTTTATCTATTAATAATGCGTTAGCTGATATAGAGCAAGCACAAATGTTATGCCTCACAAATTGTTTAAACAACTAGGCCTAGGGAAACCCAAACAAACTAGGATGAGCATTCAATTAGCTGATAAAACCATTAGAATTCCTAGGGGTATAATTGAAGATGTGCTAGTAAAAATTGATAAATTCGTATTTCCAGTAGACTTTGTCGTTTTAGACATGGATGAGGACAATAATATCCCCTTAATTTTAGGAAGGCCCTTTTTGACAATAGCTAGGACTAAAATTGATGTCAGTGTAGGTAAACTCATACTTTGTGTAGGTGATGAATCAATCAGTCTACAAGCTCTCGACTCGTCTAGGACCTCAAGTGACAAAGGTGAGAAGGTAAATTCTATTGAAAAACTGTCCACTAAACCTTCTTTTTAGGAAACACCACTAAACCATAAACATGAGTTGGATCATAGACCTCGTGCCAATAAAGAAGAATTATATGAGGAACGAATCCTTAAGGTCGATGAACTATACGAGTGGAAGACACAAATTAAAGAGAAATCACAACTACACGAAGTAAAACCAAATGAGCCCCCAAAAGAGCTCATAGGGACATACAATCACTTCAAAATAAGAGGCCATGTATTTTTAAATAAGGGAGACCTTAGAATCACCACATCAGACTTGAACACAGAACAAGAAATCCCTCTAGAGGTATGTAATGTCTTCCCATATGGAACAGTCGAGGTAACTCATTTCGAATTTGGCACTTTTAAGGTAAACACCACTCGACTCAAACTTTATCGTGGAATTGATAGTATGAGAGAAGATATTCAACTCCTCAAACCACCATGAATATGCAAATGAGAGGAGAGTCTAGCTTAAGACTATAAACGAGTGTTTCTCGGGAGGCAACCCGAGTACTAACACCATCAACCTTTCCACTTTATTTTATCTTATGTTATTTTTCTTTCCCTTTCACCACCTAACTGTAAATTAACCAAAAAGTACAGATTTCCAGGCCACACGGCCTTACACAAGGCCATGGCCGTGGTCGTGTGGACCTCACGAATCTTCATACTGACATGGAAGAAACAATACAAGTCAGAACAAATAAAATCTTCGAGTCACGGACTCCAACCACCACACCACGGGCACTAACAAACGCCCACGGCCGTGCGATACGACCGTGGTTGACACTGTTTGTCACACACGGACGTGGTGAAACACCCCAAACCCGGCCCAAAAAGTCTAACCGGATTTGGTATGTTCCTCAAGTAAAACTTTAGCGGAATCACGTTGTAAAGTATTTTTGTCATTTAAAACATTGTTTTAAAAAGGAATTAATAAAATCAAAAGGGAAACCAAACTTAAGGAAACTACTTTGAAAACATTTATACAATAGTAACAAACACATTTTTAAAAGAATTATCGAAAACCATTTAGATATTTGATAATTATTCATGGCAGAATTTAAAATAAACCCAAACACAAAATTAAAGATAATTTATAGTGGCCTTATTACATAAAATTGGTAAACCCAAAATGAAGTCTAAATAATTAAATTTAGCTTAAAAAGTTCAAGTAGGAAAATTTCCAAACGTCATTGTTTGAGCTTTGGCCACCTCGAATTCCTTGCTGACCCGATCCATCGCACTACGAATTATCTGAAAAGTTATCCCATAGAAATGGGTGAGTTATAAACTCAATGTATAACACATACACTAAAAAGCCCATTTATCAAAAGCTTTCAAGCCCAAAATTTCACATATGGCCATAGGCCCATTTAACTCATATTTGGCCCAAAGGCCCATTAAATCAAATATTTAGCCCGAAGGCCCATATAGCTCATATTTAGCCCAAAGGCCCATTTTAGCTCATAGCAGATTAAATAATTATCATACAATGTTACATGGTTATGCACATGATATGAAATGCAAGCCCGGCCCAACCTAATTATCCATCCGCTACACACCCCGCACCAACCAAACACAAGTAGGGATTACTAAATCGACCCTCCATCCGCTACACACCATCGAAGGCAGTTGCTGCAGTCAACATGCACATCGCCCTTATTGTGGCAAAGCCACCAAAACAGATGTGACCGAAGTCACCTGACCGAAGTCCAAATATGTGACCGAAGCCACCAGAGTCAAATATGTGACCGAAGCCACCGGAGTCAAATATGTGACCGAAGCCACCGGAATCAAATATGTGACCGAAGCCACCAATTTCACATATGTGACCGAAGTCACCAGAATTTCACATATGTGACCGAAGTCACCAGAATTGTGGTAAAACCACCAGAATACTTCCTCCTTTATTAAACATACCCATATGCCCATGCACATACATATCAAATCAGATTTTCATACTATGTACCCACAAATCATAATATAATCATGCTTATTTCATATTGATGCATATATCAAAATAAACGGAATATTGGGTAACATACCTGAATTTTGTATACCAATGATTGGTATCCGCAAACAAACATATTATCATATAATCACTTTTTAATAATATAAATCTATGGAAATTTTAATGTATGGTTACACACCTAGTAATAAAGTGAGAACAATACTCTAGCTCGTCCACACCTAAATGATTAATACACTTGGTTAGTATAAACTATTGTTAGCAAAAACTATACTTATAAGCGATGGATCTAAATCCTTACCCTGATTCACGAATGAGCAGTTATTTGCGGTTTTCTCCACTAGATGGATCAAAACCACCGATATTCCACCAACGTAAAGTGGTTCGGTTATGCGCACTACTTGAATAATCGATCCTCGTTAGCGAAGGTCCACAACCGGGTGGAAAGTCTCTAACCCCGACATCGCTTCTTCGTTTGAAGTTCGATGGTAAAGGAATACCTCCTTCTTCCAAACACTTGAACGGCTCTTTTCTTACCTATCTTGATGATCTTAGATCACTCCTAAAAATAACTTAGATTAGTGATCCGTCTAAAAAAATTGATATAATCTAAATTAGTAATCTTACCTTGATGATTCGAATGGTCACTTAAGGGTTGTCCTCAACAAGATCTTTGTAAAAATCTTTTCAAGAGGTTCGCCTAAAGAGAAATAAAAGATTATGATTTTAAGTTTGCTAAAGTAAAAGGAATAATGAAAATAATTGATAGCATCTTACTTTGATCACTTGGAGGTTCGGCTTTGAAAAGAAGAAAAGAAAATGATGATTCGCCTTCACAAAATAAAAGAATAAAATGGTGGTTTCAATATGATGGTTTCGGTTTTGAAGGGAAAGAAGAAGGAGAATGAAAAGAGAAGGAAGTAAAGAAAGAGAAGAAGCAAATGATAATGGTGATTTTGCAATGAGAGAAAGATAAGAGAAAATAAGATGAAAAGAAAAGAAAAGAGAATATGATCAAGGAGAAGAGAGATTGACTATGGAACTTAGATGCATTCGGCAAGAGGAGAGAAAATGAAGAAGAATAATGGTGCTTAATCTTTGTGGTTTTTGGTTTCAAAATGAAAACTAAATGAGAGAAAGAAGGTTGTATTTGGTTCAAGCAATTGAGGCTAAATCAAAAGTGAAAATGCACCAAAATGACTATAGTACATTCGGCCAAAATGAAGAAAATTGGTCAAGAGATGAAAGCTAAAACAAAAGAGAGTTTTTACCTAAACTCTATGGCAAATTCGGCTAGGAGAGAATTTTTTTTGAAGAAAATGAGAAAAATGGACAAAACAAAGACTTTTGGCTAACTTTTCCCCCTAATGGCAAAGCATAAATTCGGCCACATCAATGCCAACATATCCCCCTTTTTCCTCCTTGTTTCTTCCCCATCATATCCAAAGAATTTACTACACAACTAGGCCTCTCCCTTTAGCCTTCATGCCGTCTAGGTTCATGGTCAATTGACCATGAACACATCCCCAAAACATAGCCCTATTTCATGCCTTTGTCCCCCTTATCTTATCACCAACTTATCCTTTCATGCCTTAAGTTTTAACTTCCTTTTCACATGGTCATCTAGCCAAAATGGATGAAAGCTCATCCACTCTAGAATATTCTTGGCCGACACTTACAAGGAAGAAAACAAAAAAAAATTAAAAATCTCCCTAATGTAAGCTAGGAGATTCGAACCTTACACCTCAAGCACACATCCATGCATCTTAACCACTTTGCCAATTACTTAATTCATGCATGAAACTCCTTGCCATTAATTCTTAAGGCCTAATTTACTTAGCTCTCTCTCTCTCTCTTAATAAAAATTAAAAGTTTTACTAAGCCTTCACTTAATTAATGATGCTTAAAATAACTTTCAAAGTACACTTAATAATAGTTAAGCATGCAACATCATTCAATGCCATAACCTCTTTACCATATGCTCCATTATAGTAACAAATTACTCATCTAATTCCATAAGCCTTGATGCCACTTACTATCTCTCCTTAATAGGCTAAATCACAAAATTTTTACTAAGGCCCAACTCGAGCTCGAAACTTCATAAAAGCCTCGTAACCTTCCAAATTCACTTAACTAATAAGTCCAATTTGCAATATTGTCATTCTCTTGTTCTCAAAATTTTAAACCTTCCTACGCCATTGGGCCCAATCCTACTAGGCCCAATTTTAGGATGTTACACGTGGCGACCTCAGCATGAGCGTGGGAGAAACAAACGAAGCCCACAACGTCCATCATCCATGCCATGCCCATGAGACACGGCGTGTGAATGTAAAAACATTATTGTCCTCATCCATATGTAAAACAAAAAAGTCTACTGGGAATATGAATTTATCAATTTTTACTAGTACATCTTCGATTATACCCCTAGGAATTCTAATAGTTTTATTAGCTAATTAAATGCTCATCCTAGTTTGTTTGGGTTTCCCTAAACCTAGCTATTTAAACATTTTATTAGGCATAACATTTATGCTTGCCCCTAAATCAGCTAAAGCATTATCAACAGATAAACTACCAATTAAGCACGAAATTGTAAAATGATCGTTGTTTTCGTGATGTCAAAGTCTTAAAATTTATAAAAAGAATGATCAAACCTGGAAACTAACAATGACAACGATTTGAGGCAAGCGCACCTATCAAACAATAGTATAGTTAAGGCAAGACCGGATGTCGAACCCAAAGGAACCAAAAGTACTAATACTAACTCTCATTTTATTATTTAGCCTAAGAATTAAATGAATTTTTATCTAGTCTAAAATTAATTAACTACTAAACTAAAGACTCTAAGACAAAGAAGAATGAAATTGGGAAAATAACTTTGAGGAAAAACCAATTGATTTAGACAACACCCAAGGAAGAATCCACCTAGACTTCACTTGTTCTCTAACTTTGAACCAGACGATTTATTCATTTGACTTGATCCGTAAGATTCCCTAAGTTATATTAATCCCTCTCTCGAGGCGACTAACGTCTAACCCTAGATTGATTAATTGAAATCTCTTTCTAATTAAAACCCCTAGAATCGCATTAACTCGATCTATGGACTCCCATATTAGGTTTCACCCTAATCCGGCAAAATCTCATCACCAACTCCGCTTAATTATGCTAGATCTACTCTTAGGCAGGGACTTTTGCTCCTCCACCTAAGCACATCACACTTGAATTAATATCCTGGAAATATCAACACAAGAATTAATAACACATAATTAAGAACAAGTCAAATATTTATCATATAGTTCAGCAAACGATAACAAGGTCCATCTTAGGTTTCATCCCCCTCGGGTATCTGTGGGTTTAGTTCATAACAATAAAACAAAACATCTCAAAAGAAAAGATAAAACAAAACATAAGAAATCCCCAAAACCCCTGAAGGAATTGAAGGAGAGATCCTTCGTCTTGAGTATAATTACGGATTCTTGAGATGAATCAACTGGCTATCTTCGAGTAAATTTCCACAACTCTGCCTTCTCTGGCCTAGTTGGACGCCCCCTGACTAAAGTCCTGGGTTCCCCCCTTTTCTGTTCATACTTAGGGTGTTTATATAGGCTTTGGAATGTAACACCCCTAACCCATACCCGTCGCCGAATTTGAGTTATGAGGCATTACCGAACTATACATAGATCATCGCAGGCATTCATCGAAACTCATTATTTTATCAAAGTAAAGCTCACATGAATTCATTTGCGTATCCAATTGAATCTAAAATGTCTATAAAGTACATGCATTGCATATCTATAATTCTTATAGTACTTATAAGTACATAAAGTACAGTTTACATCTTATAAAATTCATTTACTGAAATCAATACATCATACATATTCTAACTTACATATACTATACCACATTATTTCAAATACTATATTATCAAATAAGTCAGTAATAGCTTCTAAACATTTTAACATAAGAAACACATATATATATAACATTTCTTACTTACTAACTATATATGTTGTTTCACAAAACCACATTTGTGCCTATTATAGACATAAAGACCATGGTTAACATACATATATATAATCCATAATGCAATTCTCATTTTGAATTTATTAAGCCAAAACCAAAATGAACATTTAAAATCACAAAATTATTACTATTAGCCTACCAATCACACAAGTTAATATAACTAGTCGAGTTCCATAATTACAAATGATCCAGATTTTAATAAGGAATACATGTATAGTCCATTAACCAAATCATGCATACAATACAACAATCATGATCTCAGAGGTATATAAATTCAAGATTAGGTAAATTAACCTAAACATATAACAAGGTTACTACCAAACTACTATGTATATATATATACATGAATCATCAAGTATTACTACTATCTCTTATTAGTCCAATACACAACTAATCATTTCACACATATACAACATGACCAAACTATATCCACAATATACATCTAGACTATAGCCGAATATATCCAAAACTAGTATTCATCCATGCACATCATTTGACCATTTAAATAAGCCGAATATCTCTACTTCAACTAACATCAAATATAAGCCATATTCGCATGGCTAATATATACATAGACAAAAGTTATCATTTTAACAAAATCACAGTCTTTTCTATACATGCCTTTAACCGAAAACCCAAATTTAAGAGTACCAAAATAGGTTGATAGTGTGGATGACTTTCTTGACGATCCCTTTTGAGCTCGTAGCCTTAACCGGATCTATAAAATAGAGGGGAACAAGTACACACATGTAACACCCCAAACCCAGCCCACGAGCCTTAATCGGATCTGGTATGTCTCTGCGAAAAACATTTGAAAAGAATTTGACTTAAAGGTGAAAACATATAAATTTATTGTCTTTGAAAAAAAACATTGTATAATTAAAAGCCCATTAAAATTTAGTTGTTATAAAATATCCAATTTGAAAACTTTATTATATATTCTAAAGATGTAAGTTGCCGAAAATAAGAACATTTTCAAATAATAATTTATATGCCAATCCAACCAAAACACCGTAAAAATCCTTAAATACTTTAGGAGGCCCTTATTACATCAAATAAATTCCCAATTACTGATAATATAAAATCCATAAATCAATTAAATCATCTTCCGCATGGGCCACCTCGTATCCACTCCAACCCGGTCCAAGCTATATGCATCACCTGCAATGTTGGTAAAAATTTGGGTGAGTCACATGCACTCATGTGCAATTAGTCCACCGAATTCCACCCACATGTCGATATTAACGCAACGTTATTCACATAATTTCACTTATTGGGCTTGGCCCATAACCATATCACATTCTTATAATAGTGTAATTAACCACATGTTTCCACATACCGGGCTTGGCCTATTACCACATTAATTCACATACACAATTATGCAATTATGAAACCCAACCCACCTTAGGGTCCATCCTCTACACACCCCGTATCCAAATTTACCACACACCGGGGATTTTAAATCACCTCTCCTTTTACTCCAATATGGCAACAAATGCCGTCCACGCGAACTTAATCGCAATTAGTCCACAACGCGACCTCGGTCAACGCGCTAATCCATGATGTAGCCGGCTATCATCAAAACCATGATGAGCACAAAGCCATCAATAACCATGATATGGCACATAGCCTATATCAATCACGATGAGGCACAGAGCCATTCATCAAACCACGTACTCTAAGTACACCCTGTCCTTCTTTCATATCCCACCCATGCACATGCAACATAAAATAGTGCCATGCATGTACATGTTATTTCGCATATTATCACATATTCATAACAATAGTCACATTTCATCGATTCGGTTTAATGGATTATCGACATACCCTCGAGGGTATCCACATCACAATTTCCATTGCTCTAGTTAGCACACTCATAACACACATACAGATATCACATACAATCATAAACCCGAAAAATAGTAGGCTAACTACACACCTGCCTATTAGCGAAATCCCGAACCACTTGAATCTAACACGATCTCTAAACATGGTTCTTCCTTCTCCCTAAATGCCGATTTGGTCTTCTACCAAATCCCGAATCACACTCTGAGTTCCCTTTACAATCGGCCACCCACTGGTACCTACAAATAATTAGCCTTCGGCTATTGAACGAATCTGGAGAAGATCTAAACTTACTAAGTATCCTCATCAAACGATCTAGAATCCTCAAGCCTCATTACCTCGCCGATTAGCCCTAAAAATCATAATACACAATCGGTCACCACTTAAACCCATAATATGGCCTATGGCCGAATGTTATCAATCACTTACCTTGATGTTCCAAAACCCGATAGATCTCTTTTAAGGCTCCTTAGCGTCGGCTACACACAAAAGAACACATAATCATGGCTTAAAGAATATTTGGCCATCCCTAGGCCTATCCTCATGATTTCGACACACTAGCAAAAATAAGTCAAAATCGAATGATAAAGAAAGAACTTACCACTACACGTTGAAGAGAATAAAAGATCACAAGCACGTAGTCGACGGCCCCTCCAATAAAGATTTGACTATGGTGTTTCGGCACTTTTAATAATAGAGAAATAGAGTAGAAAATGAGGCTATATGGTTCGGCTATGGCCCTTAAAAAGAGGGTTGAAATATTCGGCCACAAGAGAGCAAATGGGGAGAAGAAGAATAGCCTTAAGTGTTTTCGGCATAGAGAGAAAATAAGATGGAAGAACCCAATTTTTGACACAAAGAAAATTAAAGAAGAAAAAAAATAACAAAGATGATCACTCCCCCTACTTATACTGCACAAAACTGAAATGGTCATCCAAGAAATCCCCCTTAGCCATCCAACTCAGATATTCATCACAAATCCCACAATTTTCTCTTTATTTCCTCCTAATCTTCCTCCTAATTCCTTCCAAAATAAATTCGGCCAACTCCCTCCCTAGTCCATGAAACCGTCCATGTTCATGGACAAAATGCCATTAAAAAGTTTCCAAACCTCATCCCTTAATCCATGCCTTTTGTCCCCTTATCATACCATATTTTTTGATTCCATACCTTAACTAATAACTTGCCTTATTCCTTTAGTCTACTATCCATAAATGATAAAATCCAACCTTATCTTAATTAGAGTTGACCGACACATGCCATACACATGCAAAAATAAAAGTCACCTTATTGCCATTCATGCGATTCAAACCTCTTCCCTCATGCAATTACTCATGCGCCAACACCACTTTACTACTAACTCATTTATGCTAACATTAAACACTTAAATTAACTTAAGCTTCATAATCACTTGATCCACTTCACTAAATTCTCCATACTAAAACTTATTCTAAAGCAATTAATTCCAAGCCTTCTCAAGACTGTATTAGGCATACAACAAAATTATATCCGAGCTAACACAATCAACAAGATAATACTCAAATTTTTCCTAAAGCCCAAGGCCCAATCGGCCCAATCCTACTAGGCCTAATTTTGGGATATTACAACACACAAGGTAAGCTTGCTAGCTTAGTAAGTCTTAAGAAAACATATACATAAATAACATATATCCAACCATTCAAATTTAACATCTTCTATCACCAATTCAAACATAAGTGATACATAATTTTACCTATAAAGCCAAGGTAACCGAATGCCATTGATGCATTTGACATAAAAGCTTAACCTTTCTTACTCATACACACCAATCACCAAGTATATCAAAGACATATGTAAATAACATATGCTTAACCAATAGACTTAATCCATTCGAAATTTTAAGAATCAATTACCACACGATATAACATGTATATATATACGCACATCTATCATAAATCAATGTATAAGACAATCACTTCCTCATATACTAGTTCATTATTTTCTTGGGTAATATGAATATGAAATACTTACCTCTCTATCGAATTAATACGTTTCATGTTTCAAAGCTGAAATTTCTTGATATATTCATAACTCGGTTCTCATATACTCCAAGCTCAAATCACATTCACCGGCACTGGGCCTGCTGGACTCAAGGTCCAAAGTTAATCACCGGCATTAAGCCTGCTAGGCAATAAGCCCGAACTATTTCACCGGCACATGGCCTGCTAGGCTAAAAGCCTGAATTATTTCACCGGCTCGTGGCCTGCTAGGCTAAAAGCCCAAATAACATATAAATAATTCATCAAATTGCTATCTTGACATTTATACTATTACTAATTCATGTACATAAACCACAATCACTTATCATATCACATGAACTAGTTTCCATTTCAAATTCAAAACATATTTAGTCCAATATTGGACCTTAACATTCGGCTATCATCTATTTCAATACTCAAGTAAATCAAATAATATTATTGAACATATTCATAATTATCTCTTACATGTACTTAAACTTAAGAACCTACCTCTATTGACAACGAACGACTTAAACCGGCTATTCCGCAACCTTCGTCTTTACCTGATTCAAATCTGATTTTCTTTGTTCTTGATCTAAACATATCAAAAATAACCTCATTCAAGTACATTTTATTTCAATTGAACCCCAAAACACATAAATGGGCAATTTACCAATTTACCCCCAATATTTCACATTTTTTACCATGTGGTCCTATTTGCATAAAACACAAAATACACAAAATTTCACAATAACACTTAAGGGCTGAATACTCCTAGGGACTATACAAGTCCATTTCTTTCATTTATTTTGCAAATGAGCCCCTCTAAAATTTTAACAATTTAGCCCTAATTACATAATTTCACTAAAACTTCTAATACAAAACATGTTAATCCTTAACATATCTTTAATTTAAAATCATCAAACATCATAAACCATAAGAACACATCAATGGCCGAACCTCATAGACACATGATTTTCAAAAATTCAAGCATGGGTCGGGTAATTTACGAAACAACGATCACAAAAACGTAAAAATTAACAAAAATCGAAATCAAACTAACCTTGATTTTAAGCTTATAAGTGCCGAAAATTAAAAGAAGTGAAACCCCTTTTTCTTCTTCAACATTCGGCCAAGAACACCAAAGATGATAATGATTTTTCTTTTGTTTTATTTTAACATATAATAAGTTAATAACTAAATTACTAATATAACCCTTTTAATAAAAAATAAAACTAACATATATAATAAGGGCAATGGTGACTTTAGCCACCCACTAACTTTAAAAATGGGCTAATTGCCTTTTTAATACCCCACTTTAAAAATCCATCATCAAATAGGCACTTTTCACTATGGCTTGAAACTTTTAAAATTTACGCGATTAAATCCTTTTTGTCAAATTAAGCACACAAACGATAAAATCTTTCTACAAAACTTTCACACATATTAATTCACATATAATGAGCACAGAATATAATATTTAAAAATATTTCAGGCTCGGATTCGTGGTCCCGAAACCACCATTCTGATTAGAGTCAAATTTGGGCTATTACAACTCTCCCCCCTTAGAGATTTTCGTCCCCGAAAATCATACCGTTAAACAAAGTCAGATGTTGTGGCCTCATTGAATCTTCAGGCTCCCTCCTAGCCTCTTCAACTCCGTGCCTTTTCCATAGTACTTTCACTAATGGAATTCTCTTGTTTCTTAACTCTTTCATTTCCTGAGCTAAAATACGGATCGGTTCTTCATCATATGTCATATTAGTTTGAATTTCAACCTCTGACGGAGTGATCACATGCGATGGATCTGATCTATATTTACGAAGCATCGAAACGTGAAATATGTCATGTATCTTTTCTAATTCAGAGGGCAACTTCAATCTATACGCAACAGGCTCAATACGTTTGATGATTTCATATGGTCTGATGAATCTCGGACTCAACTTGCCTTTCCGACCAAATCGGAGTACTTTTTTCCACAGAGAAACTTTTAAGAAAACTCGATCTTCGACCTGAAATTCAATATCTTTACGTTTCAAATCAGCGTAAGACTTTTGACGGTCAGATGCAACTTTTAAACTATCTCTGATTATAGCCACTTTCTATTCTATTTCTTTAATCAAATCAACCCCATGAATCCTATTCTCACTGAGCTCAGTCCAGTATAATGGGGTTCGACACTTATGACCGTACAAAGCTTCGTAGGGCACCATTTTGATACTAGATTGAAAACTATTATTATAAGCAAATTCATTCAGAGGTAAGTATCTTTCCCACGTACCCTCAAACTCAAGAACACATCTCAACATGTCCTCAAGTATCTGAATGGTTTGTTCAAACTGACCGTCTGTCTGTGGATGAAAGGCTGTTCTAAAATGAAGTTTAGTACCTAAAGCATCTTGCAACTTCTACCAAAATCGCGATGTAAATCTCGGGTCTCTGTCTGAAACAATGGAACTCGGCACACCATGTAACCTCACAATACACCTTGTAATACATACAATTCAACAAGTTTATCGAGTGAATAATCTGTACGCACTGGCACAAAGTGAGCTGATTTAGTCAACCTATCTATTATAACCCATACTGCATCTTTCTTGCTCGGTGACATAGGCAAACCGATTACAAAATCGATTGTGATTCTATCCCATTTCCATTCGGGTATCATGATTTGCTGAAGCAATCCAGAAGGCACCTGATGCTTGGCTTTTACTTGCTGACAAACTAAGCATTTTAAAACAAATTCAGATATATCTCTTTTCATGCCAGGCCACCAGTAAAACTATTTCAAATCATTATACATCTTTGTGCTACTCGGATGTATCGATAATCGACTACTATGAGCCTCACTCAAAATCATCTGAATCAAATCCACGTTCTTCGGAACACATATTCGGCCATTGAAAATTAAACAATCATTTGCATCAATTTGAAACTCTGACCCTGCATCATTTTCACACTGAGCTCATTTAGTAATCAAATCTTTGTCAATTTTTTGTGCATCACAAATTTACTGAATAAACATCGGTTTTGCCTTCAACTCGGCTATGATCGAACTATTACTAGACATTGCCATATGTGCGTTCAATGCATGAAGAGCAAACAATGATTTTCGACTTAATGCATCTGCAACCACATTAGCTTTTCCTGGATGGTAATCAATCACCAATTCATAGCCTTTCAATAGCTCTAACCATCTGTGTTGTCTCAAGTTCAAATCTCTCTGAGTCATTAGGTACTTCAAACTTTTGTAGTCCTAGTAAACATGACATTTTTCACCGTATACGTAATGACACCAAATTTTCAATGCGAACACAATAGCTGCGAGTTCTAAGTCATGTGTCGGGTAATTTCTTTCATGCGGCTTCAACTGTCTCGAAGCGTAGGCTACAACTTTGCCTTCCTGCATCAAAACACAACCTAAACCATTCAAAGAAGCATCAGAATAAACAACAAATTCTTTACCTGATTCAGGCTAAACTAACACTGGAGCTTCGGTTAAAAGGACTTTCAACTGATCGAAACTTTTCTAACACTTTTTCGACCACTCAAACTTGACATATTTCTATAATAGCTTTGTCAACGGGGTAGCTATTATAGAAAAATCTTTCACAAATCGTCGGTAATAACCCACAAGTCCCAGAAAGCTTCAAATTTTAGAAACATTCTTTGGTGGTTTCCAATCAAGAATAGCTGATATTTTGCTTGGGTCAACATGAATACCTGATGCTGAAACAACGTGACCCAAAAAGCTAACTTCTTTCATCTAGAATTCACACTTACTACACTTTGCGTACAACTATTTAACTTGCAAAGTTTGTAGCACCAAACTCAAATGCTCGGCATGCTCGGTTTCATCTTTAGAGTATATCAGTATATAGTCAATAAACACTACTACAAACCGATCCAAAAACTGTCTAAAGACCCGATTCATTAGATCCATAAAAATGGCAAGTGCATTAGTAAGTCCAAAAGGCATAAGCAGAAACTCAAAATGTCCGTACCTCATTCGGAATGCAGTCTTTGGCTCATCCGCCTCTCTGACTTGTAACTGATAATAGCCCGATCTCAAATTTATCTTTGAAAATACTGAAGCACCTTTCAACTGATCAAACAAGTCATCAATCCGAGGCAAAGGATATTTATTCTTTATAGTTACCTTATTCAGTTGCCAATAATCAATACACATTCGCATAGTCTCGTCTTTCTTTTTCACAAACAGAACTGGTGCACCCCAAGGAGAAAAACTCGGTCGTGCAAAGCCCCTATCTGTCAACTCTTGCAACTATGCTTTCAACTCTTTCAACTCAGTGGGTGCCATCCGATACGGAGTTATTGAGATTGGAGTCATCCCCGATACTAATTCAATGCCAAACTCAATCTCTCGCACTGGTGGTAAACCCATTAATTCTTCAGGAAATACATCTGGGTATTCACACACAACCGGTACAGTTTCAACTTGCTTTTCAGACACTTTATTATCCAGCACATAAGCCAGGTAAGCTTTGCACCCTTTTCTCACATATTTATGGGCTAACATTGAGGATATTACCGTAGGTAACCCATTTAAATCACTGGATTCAACTCGGATGGTCTCACCATTCTGACATCTCAAATCAATAGTCTTTCTTTTGCAATTCACTACCGCATCGTGCAAAGTTAACCAATCCATTCCCAGAATTATATCAAACTCGTCAAAGGGTAAAAGCATCAAATCGGCCGAAAAATAAGAATCTCGAATCATCAATGGGCAACTTTTACACACTTTGTCAACAAGTACACATCTACCCAAGGGGTTGGACACACAAATCACAAACTCAGTAGACTCGACAGGCAGAGTCGTACTAAGCACAAGAGTTTTACATACATACGAATGAGTTGAACCGAGATCAATCAAGGCAATTACAATAGTATCATAAAGTGTGAAAGTACCTGTAATAACGTCAGGGGAAGAAGCATCCTCTCTGGCACGTATAGCATAAGCTCTAGCTAGAGCTCGATCCTCAGACCGAACTGCAATGTCTCTTGTCCCTCTCTGACTGCCATCTACATTCCTTGAATGCCTGGGTTGTCTACCTCTTGCAGACGCATTGCTCATTTTAGTGTTCTGAGTCGTATTTTGATCAACTAGCATCGGGCACTCACGAATGAAATGATCTGACGATCCGCATTTAAAACAAGGCCGGTCACAAAATCTACAGCTCCCAGAATGCCATTTTTCACAATGCTTACATTCAATACGTTCCTATTGAACATTGCCAACACTAGCCATCGAAGTGGCTCGAGAATTCGCTTGAGGTCGATCTCTTCTAGACAGATCAGAAGTAGCCTTATACCGGTTAAAGTCACCTCTAAACTTCTTAGATGCGGATTGGAAAGTTTTACTTAACGATCTTTTACTCGTGTCTCTGGCTTCTGACCCAGCCTTTTTTTTTCTTTTTCGAGCTCTTCAGCTTTGCAAGCTCGCTTAACTAGCACCACAAACTCTTTAATCTAAAGAATGCCTACAAGTAGCTTTATATCTTCATTTAGACCGTCTTCAAATCTTCTGCACATAATGGCTTCAGAAGAAACACACTCTCTAGCATATCTGCTAAGTCTGACAAATTTTCGTTCATATTCTGTCACAGTCATTCGCCCCTATTTCAATTCGAGAAATTCCTTATGTTTTTTATCAATGAATCGTTGGCTGATGTATTTCCTTCGAAACTCAATCTGGAAGAATTCCCATGTTACTTTTTCTTTCGAAACCACTGATACTAGTGTATTCCACCAGTGATATGCAGTGTCCCGTAGTAGGGATATGGCACACTTCAGGCATTCATCTGGGGTATAGGATAGTTCATCAAGTACGTGAATAGTGTTATCAAGCCACAATTTGGCTCGCTCTGCATCATCATCATCATTGGCCTTAAATTCTTCGGCCCCATATTTTCTGATTTTATCAACAGATGGCCTACTAGATCTTATCGGATCTGTCATCGGGGGTGCTAGAGGTACCGGAGTTAGATTATTTGGGGGTGGAGGTTGTTGTCCAGCCGGATTATTCTGAACAAACTGGGTAAACCACTCAGTCATCATCTGGTAGAAGGCTTGTTTAGCCTCCCCCTCGTGGCTACCCAAAACTAGTCGAGAGTCTACTAGTGCTGATCCGCGTGCACGGTCAGGCGTTACACTCTCTACATCATCTGCTATAGCTCTATCGGGATCAGAATCCATTTGCTATATAAAATACAATTTGAAATGTCAGAACTCACCACACTATCAATTACGTAAAATAAAGGCATGTATAGTTGGACTCTCATGTGCTACGGTAGTCCTAGAATCGACTAAACCGTAAGCTCTGATACCAATACAATGTAACACCCCTAACCCGTACCCGTCGCTGAATTTGAGTTATGAGGCATTACCAAACTATACATAGATCATCACAGGCATTCATCGAAACTCATTATTTTATCATAGCAAAGCTCACATGAATTCATTTGCGTATCCAATTGAATCTAAAATGTCTATAAAGTACATGCATTGCATATCTATAATTCTTATAGTACTTATAAGTACATAAAGTACAGTTCACATCTTACAAAATTCATTTACTGAAATTAATACATCATACATATTCTAACTTACACATACTATACCACATTATTTCAAATACTAGATTATCAAATAAGTCAGAATGATTCTAAACATTTTAACATAAGAAAACACACATATATATATATAACATTTCTTACTTACTAACTATATATGTTGTTTCACAAAACCACATTTGTACCTATTATAGACATAAAGACCATGGCCGAACATACATATATATAATCCTTAATGTAATTCTTATTTTGAATTTATTAAGCCAAAACCAAAATGAACATTTAAAATCACAAAAATTATTACTATTAGCCTACCAATCACACAAGTTAATATAACTAGTCGAGTTCCATAATTACAAATGATCCAGATTTTAATAAGGAATGCATGTATAGTCCATGAACCAAATCATGCATACAATGCAACAATCATGATCTGTGGGTATATAAATTCAAGATTCGATAAATTAACCTAAACATATAACAAGGTTACTACCAAACTACTATGTATATATATACATGAATCATCAAGTATTACTACTATGTCTTATTAGTCCAATACACAACTAATCATTTCATACATATACATCATGACCAAACTATATCCACAATATACATCTAGACTATAGCCGAATATATCCAAAACTAATATTTATCCATGCACATCATTTGACCATTTAAATAAGCCGAATATCTCTACTTCAACTAACATCAAATATAAGCCATATTCGCATGGCTAATATATACATAGACAAAAGTTATCATCTTAACAAAATCACAGTCTTTTCTATACATGCCTTTAACCGAAAACCCAAATTAAAGAGTACCAAAATAGGTTGATAGTGTGGACGACTTCCTTGACGATCCCTTTTGAGCTTGTAGCCTTAACCGGATCTATAAAATAGAGGGGAACAAGTACACACACAAGGTAAGCTTGCTAGCTTAGTAAGTCTTAAGAAAACATACACATAAATAACATATATCCAACCATTCAAATTTAACATCTTCTATCACCAATTCAAACATAAGTGATACATAATTTTACCTATAAAGCCAAGGTAACCGAATGTCATTGATGCATTTGACATAAAAGCTTAACCTTTCTTACTCATACACACCAATCAGCAAGTATATCAAAGACATATGTAAATAACATATGCTTAACCAATAGACTTTGTAACACCCTAAAAATGGGCCTATGCATTTCTTTTGATTATACGAAATGGCATGTCTTATGTGTTATGAATGTATTATGAACATTTTTGGAAACTTGGAAATGTAAGAAATGATTTAGAAATGTTAAGTTTCAAAAAGAGGAAAGTGAACATTTTGGAAACTTGGAAATGTTAAGTTAAAAGAGGAAAGTGAACATTTTGGAAACTTAAGTTAAAAGAGGAAAGTGAACATTTTGGAAACTTGGAAATGTAAGGAAATGTCCTGGAAATGTAAGGAAATGTCTTGTCTTGGAAATGTAGGGAAATGTCCTGGAAATGTAAAGAAATGTCCTGGAAATGTAAGGAAATGTCTTGTCTTGGAAATATAGGAAATGTCCCGAAATGTAAGGAAATCTTTTAGAAATGTTAAGCTTAAAAGAGGAAACTAAAACAAGGTGGCCTTAAGAAAATTAATAGAAAAATTTGACCCAAAACGGGCTTGGAAAAGTGACAAGGAGGCACCACTTAAAGCCCAAGAATGACGCCACCAAAGATGTGTGCAAGCTTAGGTTCGAGTAGCAAGGAGAGCATTTACGAGAGTGTTTTTATGTCTGAATTGGGGTTACGCCCAATTCATTATTAAAGCTAAACTAATCATAGGAGGTGCCACTTAGGTGGATAATTTGGGCCTCGTATGGCCACAAGGAGTCCAATAGAATAAGTTTAAATTCGGCTCATCAAGGGAAGGGGGTGGACGGCATCTAGCTAAGACTTTAAGTGATTTTTATTTAATTACTTAAAGAGGAAGCAATGGACGACAATAAGGACTCTTAAGGGAAGAGTTTAATTCTCCTTAAAACTTCGGCTAAATAGGTGGATAAATGATGATTTATTTTAGATTATTTTCAAAGAGATAATTGAGGGATTATTCTTTAATTTTTAATTAAAGAGATAAAGCTATCAAAATAGAAGAGTGATGGCCAAGTAAGGGATTCTAAGTTAGTAATTTCAGCTATAAAAGGAAAAGAGGGCCATTCATTCTTTCTTCTAACTCTCTCTCTGCCGAATTCTCTCTAGAAAATATCTCCTTTCTTCATTGTTTTGTGAAAATACACCTTGTGTAGCCGAAACTTCATTACCAAATTGCTCAAACTCTTTTCTCTTCTTCTTTAATAATCTTCCAAAAGCTAAAAGTTTGCTAAAATCAAGGCCATAGCCAAATAGTTTTACGACTTCAAACAAGGGGTTGTCGACTTCTGTATTAAGGGTAAGAACCAGTTATCATTCGATTTTCATTCTTTTTCTTTTAAGATTTGCCAAAATCTAGGACTAACCCCATTAATATCTTGTTGTCGAAACTTTGAAGAGATCTTTTCGGGATTTAAGAATTGTCAACTACAAGAAGGTATCTTTCGGGATTTCAAGTATCTAAGGAATTTCGACAGCATTAAGGAAGCAAGGATCCAATTCGGGATTTAAGATTTGGAAGGTAAGCACCTATGTATATTTGGCTAAGGCCTAGATTAGTATTTAGATCTGTTCTTTAAATATTCAAAATAGCTGAAACTAACAAGTTAATAAATCTAAGGATTAGTCGACTACAAGGAAGAAGAAATTCTTTTCCCGAAGGTACACCATAGGCCACGTGTTCCCTAGTTATTCGGTGAATTTCGGGATTTAAAATCCACAAGGTAAGACATGCGAATATTCGGCCAAGGCCTATTTTTGGTGTTTTAGATCTAGTTCATATTTATTCAAAAGCCGAAACTAATTTGTTAAAGTGATTTAAAGCTTTGCGAATACAAGAAAAAGTATAGTGAAGATTTGATTTGGCACCAAGGTAAGTTTTAGTGTACTAATCCTACTAGGATTTGGATTTATGGCGAATGGCTTACTAAGTATTAAATGATTGATTAAATGTAGAGATTTAAGATCTAAGGCATTAGATCAAGCTTTTGGATTTGGATTGGAAACCTTAAGCGAATCGGTGTGTACCCACACTAAATCTCAATAGATTTCTGGTTTTAATTCATTATATGTGTTAATATGAAAGTGTAAGAATATGGCTAAGGTACTGTGTGTACCCTACTCTAAGTTTTTGTAACATCCTAGATTAGGGGTTATGCGTTCGTGCGTAATTCATGAGATAGTGGGATCAGTGGGTGTGTTGGATGTGTTCTGAAGAGTTTCAAGAACCCAAAGATGAAAGGAAATGAAAGGAAATGTATGGAAATGTATGGAAATGTATGGAAATGTAAGGAAATGTATGGAAATGTAAGGAAATGTAAGGAAATGTATGGAAAGGTATGGAAATGTAAGGAAATGTAAGGAAATGTATGGAAATGTAAGGAAATATATGGAGCGATTAGTTAAAGAGGAAACCTAAGTAAATTAGGAAAGTGAACATTTTGGAAACCAAGCCAAAATAGGAAACTAAACATTTTGGAAACCAAACCAAAATAGGAAACTAAACATTTTGGAAACCAAGCCAAAATAGGAAACTAAACATTTTGGAAACTTGGAAAATATAAAGCGTGAAAATTTTTGGAAACTTAAAATGACCCGAATGTCGAATTTTAGAGCCCAAAGGGAACTTAGGGCCAAGTGACCTAAAAATATAAAGTACATGAAATTTGACCCAATAACGGACTTGGAAATGTGGCCTGAAGATGCCACCTAAGGCCTTAGGAAATGGCCCACATACAAAAGGTTTTAGGCTTGAGTTCGAGTCACATAAGAAGCAAATAAAATAAGTTTTATTTTGCTTCTAGAAGCCAAGAGGTGGACGGCACAAAGCTTGCAAAAGAGGAGTTTCACTCTCTTTAAAACTCGACTAATTAGAAGATCATAAGGACTCTTAAGGGAAGAGTTTAATTCTCTTTAAAATTCAGCTAAATAGATGGATAAATGAAGAATTATTCTTTAATTAGGAAAATAAGGAAGAGTGGTGGCCAAGTAAAGGATTTTGGCCTAGTAAATTCGGCTATAAAAGGAGGGACTAGGGCCATTCATTATTCATTCTCCTCTCTTTTCCTCTGCGAATATTCTTCTTGAGCATCCATTCTTTTCTTCTTTTCTTTTAACCTCCTAGCCGATTTCCTTCTAAGCCTATTATTCCTCTCTTCTTTCATCTTTGAAACCAAATACATAAGGGAATCATAGCCGATTGTTCATCAAGTCTCTAAGCGAATCTCTAAAGGTTGAAGTGAAGGTGCTATCGATTCCTTCAAATAAGGGTAAGATCCAAGTTTAGTTTCCCATTCTTTTATATTCTAGACTTATTGAAATTTAGAGACTAATTTCGATTTGTAATCTTGGCCGAATCATGGAAGAAGAAATTCTTTTCCGAAGGTACACCATAGGCCACGTGTTCCCTAGTTATTCGGTGAATTTGGGATTTAAAGTCCATAAGGTAAGCATCTAAAATATTCGGCCAATGTTTGTGAGATTATCTAGATCAATTCTTTAATTATTGAAAAGCCGAAAACTAACCCATATTGAGATTCAAGGTTGGCGAATATCGGTAAAGGAAAAACCAAGTGTTCGGATTTGAATAAACACCTAATCGACCTCAAGGTAAGTCTTTTACAAATCCTACTAGGATTTGGATATCATAGCCAAATAGAATTTATGCTAAGTAATAAAGGATGAATCAAATGTAGGGACTAAGGATCTAAACTTTAGATCTAGCTTTTCGGAATCTCAAGGAATCGCTAAACAAATCAGGTGTGTACGCACACTAACTTTCGATATTTCTTATGACAATTATTTTATTATATGATTATACTTAAGTATGTGAATATGGCTAAGTACCCTAAAGTGGTACAAGAGTACTCAGGTACGTTTCCTACTTCTGATAGGATTGTGAAATATGTTATTTTATAACATGTGAATATATGTATATGAATATGAAATTAAGTAAGTTATGCATAATATATAAATTTTTGGGGCATTCGGGATTTATGTGAAAGGGAAGAAGGTGTCGACTTGGTCTCACCAGCGTTATATTTGAAGGTGTTGACTTGGTCTCACCAGCGTTATATTTAAAGGTGTTGACTTGGTCTCACCAGCGTTATATTTGAAGGTGTCTCACCAACGTTATATTTGAAGGTGTTGACTTGGTCTCACCAACGTTATATTTGAAGGTGATTGACTTGGTCTCACCAACGTTATATTTGAAGGTGTTGACTTTGGTCTCACCAGCGTTATATGGTGACTACAGTCACAAATATTTGAATATGGTGTGTAGCGGATGTAGGGTTGACTTAGTAGTCCCCACGATGTATGAGGTTGAGTGCGGGGAGTGTAGCGGATGGCTAATTAGGATTGGGTTTGGGTTGCATCATAATTTCATTTTATATGGATCGATGTTTTGAACATGAATGCTCGATTTGTTGAATGTTAGTCTTGTGTGCACATTGAGTCTGTTGACTCACCCGTTGTGGGAACTATTTTCGGTGATGAGCGGATTGACCGGGCAGGTGAGCGTTGAGGTGGCCATGCTACATTCAGAGAATTTATTTAGTTTGGACTTTATTTGATTTAGTTACTTTTATTTTATTTTGGGTTTTACTTGATGTAATAAGGCCATAAGGCCCAGTGGGTTTCTCTTTATTTTTGCTTTACTATTAAGTTTTATGCTAAGAACTATTTTGGATGTATTTAATTAAATGGGTTTACAAATTTAAATAAATGGGTTTACAACCTAAGCCCAACTCAAAATAATAGTTTTCTAAAAATTTTACAAATTTTCTCTAAGCATCGAATCTTTTTGAAACCGGTTTACTTTAGGAACATACTAGATCCGGTCCATTCTCGTGGGCCGGGTGTGGGGTGTTTCAGTTTTAATATGTTCATGGCTATGTTTTAAATTAAATGTGCATGTTTATAAGAATGTGAATATGGCTAAGGTACCATACTATGGTACAAAGTACTAAGGTATGTTTCCTACTCCTACAAGGAATATGAATATATGTTATTTTTAACATGTGAAAAGTGATAAGAATGTGAATTAAGGCATGATTTTGCATATTGTGTATGAAATATGGGGGCATATGGGTTATATGAAAAGGGGAAGTTAATGTGGTGACCTAAGACCACGATATCTGAATGTGGTGACCTAAGACCACGAATTCTAAATGTGGTGACCTAAGACCATGAATTTTATAAGGGCGATGAGCATGTCGACTACAGCGACTGCCTTCGATGGTGTGTAGCGGATGGAGGGTTGACTTAATAGTCCCCACGGTGTGCAGGATGGTACGGGTGGTGTGTAGCGGATGGCATATAGGTTTGGGTTCGGGTTGCATCATATTGTTTAAATGCTTTATGAACATGTATGACATTGTATGCTGAAATATTAAATTTTAGTGTTGGTTACACATTGAGTCATTGGCCGCACCGTTGTGGGATTACTTTTCGTGTGACGACCGGTGATGGACCGGCGGCGAGATGATTAGTGGAGGCCATGTGAAGTTCAGATTTCTTTTATTTGGACTATTTTATTTTAAGTATTTTGATTTTAAATGTGGGAATTATTTGATGTAATAAGGCCTTAGTAGAATTATTTTATTCTATTTTTATTTATTAAGCTTACAAACTTTTACTTATTAAAAGATTAAGTAAATCTATTTTTAAAACAAAGCCCAAACGTTTTGGCACTTGAAGTAAAGGATTTTTAATAATGAAATAAACTTGTTTTCATCTCAAGCCCAACCCAAAACGATCTTTCTTCCAAATCACACAAGTTTTCCTAAGTAAGAAAAGAATTTGAAACAGTTTACAGGGAACATACCAGATTCGGTCAAGGCTCGTGGGCGGGTTTGGGGTGTTTTAGTTTGGCATCAGAGCCCAGTTTTAAACTCTTGGCCTTGGGTTTAAGGCCCAAAACGTTTTCAAAGTTAAGCCCAAAAAGAATTTTTGTGAATTAAGCAGGTTTTTCTAGCATGGCACACTAGGTCTCCGACCTGAAGTCCACCAGGTAAGTACTTCTGACTTCTGAAGTGATTTGAATATGTGAAATGTATGGGCTTTTATGGCAACATAGATTAGTGAACTAGGATCTGTTGAACCCTAGGACTAGTATACCCCAACAAAAACATAAGACTTAAATGCCTTACTAAACAAACCTGTGATTGAATCGCCGAGTTAGGGTGTGGCAACCATGGTACGCATGTCTAGGATTGGTTTCAGTGGGAGCTTGGTATTTAAGTAGTCCTAGTGACTCACCTCCTCTCCACTCGAATCCTACCTGGTGCATGGCCTCGGTTCACCCTAACCAAGAGGACTTATACACGGGCTAAACCCTTAACTAAAACCCGAAAGGGACTAGCCATATTTTTATGGAAACCCTAGCTTTAAAATCCCTATATTACCCTTTTAGGAGTATTAAAAGATTTTTGCAAAAATTCTTCCAAAATATTTCTTACTTGCAAAATTACTAAAATGCCCCTAGTGGTAAAATTACAAAAAAGCCCTTGGTTTATGAAAATTTTCAAAATACCCACAGTTCTTATCAAAATTTCACTACTTTGCTTATAGGAACCCTAAATTTACAAAATATCAAAATACCTTGATTATGGAAAGAAAAAATTATTTACTGAAATTACCCTATCCTACAAATTAAAATACCCTCGAGTTACAAAATTACGGAAAGACCCCGATCTTCAAAATTTGTGCAACAACGATTTGGAAAACAAATTCTAGAAACAACCTTCAAGTTTTGTAAATTCCAAAATATCCTTGATTTATTAAGATTTATAAATTTACCTGGTTTATTCTTGAAATATCACTGTAATTTCAAAATTTAAGAAATACCCAGAGATTTCAAAATTACCAAAATACCCTTATTGACAAAATCACCAAGGAACCTTATTTTGACAAATTACGAAAATACCACAATAGAGGCAAATTACGAAAATACCCACAGGTAGTGGAAAAACAACAACAATGAAAACTACAACATTTCTACGAATGAATGAAAGTTCATAATTGATTGATGGATGAATGTGAATATGAATGTGAATCTCTAAATTAGAATGGTGAACTTAGCTGAGACTTTGTTTGATCGAGAGAACCACTATTAAACTCCTTTTCATAAAAGCATTCGCGGATAAGCGATTGGAACAAAGAACTAATGCATAAAACTTTTTAATCAGTTAAATCATGACGTTAGTAATGAGTTCTAGTGGGCGTGGTGAGGTAGTATCTAAGAAATGTGTTAGTTTTGTTAAGATCGAGTCTTGTGACAAAGGCGTAGTGTGATGAGTTAGGATTGAGCGATAGTAAGTAATTTCGAGGGCGAAATTATTTTTAAGGGGTAGAAGCGTAACACCACGAAAATGGGCCTATGCATTTCTTTTGATTATCTGAAATGGCATGTCTTATGTGTTATGAATGTATTATGAACATTTTGGAAACTTGGAAATGTAAGAAATGATTTAGAAATGTTAAGTTTCAAAAGAGGAAAGTGAACATTTCTAAATCATTTTTCATTCAAGTTTCAAAATGTTCATTCATAAAATTTCAATTTTCAATAATTTAAAATTTTGGTATTTTGTAAAATTTCAATAAATTATTATCAATAAATAAAAAATTTTTAAAAAACTTTGAAACTCTTTTGAGAAATTTATTTTCCAAAAGCGATGAAGTTCTTGAAGATTTTTAGGAATCGAGAAATGTAAGGAAATGTCACGGAAATGTAAGGAAATGTCTTGTCTTGGAAATGTAGGGAAATGTCTTGGAAATGTAAGGAAATGTCACGGAAATGTAAGGAAATCTTTTGGAAATGTTAAGCTTAAAGAGGAAACTAAAACAAGGTGGCCTTAAGAAAATTAATAGAAAAATTTGACACAAAATGGGCTTGGAAAAGTGACAAGGAGGCACCACTTAAAGCCCGATAAATGGCGCCACCAGCATGTGTGCAAGCTTAGGTTCGAGCGACAAGGAGAGCATTTCGAGAGTGTTTTGCATCCGAATTGGGCTTGCGGCTCAATTCTTTATTAAAGCTAAACTAATCATAGGGAGGCGCCACTTAGGTGGATGATTTGGGCCTCGTGTAGCCACAAGGAGTCCAATAGAATAAGTTTAAATTCGGCTCATCAAGGGAAGGGGTGGGCGGCATCTAGCTAAGACTTTAAGTGATTTTTATTTAATTACTTAAAGAGGAAGCAATGGACAGACAATAGGGACTCTTAAGGGAAGAGTTTAATTCTCCTTAAAACTTCGGCTAAATAGGCGGATAAATGATGATTTATTTTAGATTATTTTCAAAGAGATAATTGAGGATTATTCTTTAATTTTAATTAAAGAGATAAAGCTATCAAAATAGAAGAGTGATGGCCAAGTAAAGGATTCTAAGTTAGTAATTTCGGCTATAAAAGGAAAGAGGGCCATTCATTCTTTCTTCTAACTCTCTCTCTTGAATTCTCTCTAGCAAATATCTCCGTTCTTCATTGTTTTGCCAAGAAAATACACCTTGTGTGGCCGAAACTTCATTACCAAATTGCTCAAACTCTTTTCTCTTCTTCTTTCATAATCTTCCAAAAGCGAAAGTTTGCTAAAATCAAGGCCATAGCGAATAGTTTTGCGACTTCAAACAAGGGGTTGTCGACTCGTATTAAGGGTAAGAACTAGTTATCATTCGATTTTTATCCTTTTCTTTTAAGATTTGCGAAATCTAGGACTAACCCATTAATATCTTGTTGTGAAACTTTGAAGAGATCTTTTGGATTTAAGAATTGTCAACTACAAGAAGGTATCTTCGAGATTTCAAGGATCTAAGGAATTTGACTGACATTAAGGAAGCAAGGATCCAATTGGGATTTAAGATTTGGAAGGTAAGCACCTATGTATATTCAGCTAAAGCCTAGATTAGTATTTAGATCTATTCTTTAAATATTCAAAATAGCGAAACTAACAAGTTAATAAATCTAAGGATCGATCGACTACGAGGAAGAAGAAATTCTTTTCGAAGGTACACCATAGGCCACGTGTTCCCTAGTTATTCGGTGAATTTGAGGTTTAAAATCCACAAGGTAAGACATGCGAATATTGACCAAGGCCTATTTTTGGTGTTTTAGATCTAGTTCATATTTATTCAAAAGCGAAACTAATTTGTTAAAGTGATTTAAAGCTTTGCAAAATACAAGAAAGAGTATAGTGAAGATTTGGATTTGGCACCAAGGTAAGTTTTAGTGTACTAATCCTACTAGGATTAGGATTTATGGCGAATGGCTTACTAAGTATTAAATGATTGATTAAATGTAGAGATTTAAGATCTAAGGCATTAGATCAAGCTTTTGATTTGGATTGGAAAGCCGTAGCGAATCGGTGTGTACCCACACTAAATCTCAATAGATTCTGGTTTTAATTCATTATATGTGTTAATATGAAAGTGTAAGAATATGGCTAAGGTCTTGTGTGTACTCTACTCTAAGTTTTAATATGTTCATGGCTATGTTTTAAATTAAATGTGCATGTTTATAAGAATGTGAATATGGCTAAGGTACCATACTATGGTACAAAGTACTAAGTCGTTTCCTACTCCTACAAGGAATATGAATATATGTTATTTTAACATGTGAAAAGTGATAAGAATGTGAATTAAGGCATGATTTTGCATATTGTGTATGAAATATGGGGGCATATGGATTATATGAAAAGGGAAGTTAATGTGGTGACCTAAGACCACGAAATGCAGATGTGGTGACCTAAGACCACGAATTCTAAATGTGGTGACCTAAGACCCGATATCTGAATGTGGTGACCTAAGACCACAAATTCTAAATGTGGTGACCTAAGACCACGAATTTTATAAGAGGCGATGAGCACGTCGACTCTGATGTTGCCTTGATGGTGTGTAGCGGATGGAGGTTGACTTAGTATTCCCCATGGTGTGCGAGGATGGTGCAATTGGTGTGTAGCGGATGGCATATAGGTTTGGGTTGGGTTGCATCATATTGTTTAAATGCTTTATGAACATGTATGACATTGTATGCCTGAAATATTAAATTTTAATGTTGGTTACACATTGAGTTTGTTGACTCACCCGTTGTGGGATTACTTTTCGGTGACGACCCGGTGATGGACCAGGTAGGTAGATGATTAGTGGAGGCCATGTGAAGTTCAAATTTCTTTTATTTGGACTATTTTATTTTATGTATTTTGAATTTAAATGTGGGAATTATTTGATGTAATAAGGCCTTAGTAGAATTATTTTATTCTGTTTTTATTTATTAAGCTTACGAACTTTTACTTATTAAAAGATTAAGTAAATCTATTTTTAAAACAAAGCCCAAACGTTTTGTCACTTGAAGTAAAGGATTTTTAATAATGAAATAAACTTGTTTTCATCTCAAGCCCAACCCAAAATGATCTTTCTTCCAAATCACAAGTTTTTCCTAAGTAAGAAAAGAATTTGAAGCAGGTTTACAGGGAACATACCGAGATCCGGTCAAGGCTCGTAAATTTGGGTTTGGGGTGTTTCGGACTTAATCCATTGAAATTTTAAGAATCAATTACATACGATATAACATGTATATATACACATCTATCATAAATCAATGTATAAGACAATCACTTCCTCATATACTAGTTCTTTATTTTCTTGAGTAATATGAATATGAAATACTTACCTCTCTGTCGAATTAATACGTTTCATACTTCAAAGCTGAAATTTCTTGATATATTCATAACTCGGTTCTCATATACTCCAAGCTCAAATCACATTAACCGGCACTGGGCCTGCTGGACTCAAGGTCCAAAGTTAATCATCGGCATTAAGCACGCTGAGCAATAAGCAGAATTATTTCACCGGCACATGGCCTGCTAGGCTAAAAGCCTGAATTGTTTCACCGGCTCGTGGCCTGCTAGGCTAAAAGCCCGAATAACATATCAATAATTCATCAAATTGCTATCTTGACATTTATATTATTACTAATTCATGTACATAAACCACAATCACTTATCATATCACATGAACTAGTTTCCATTTCAAATTCAAAACATATTTAATCCAATATTGGACCTTAACATTCGGCTATCATCTATTTCAATACTCAAGTAAATCAAATAATATTATTGAACATATTCATAATTATCTCTTACATGTACTTAAACTTAAGAACTTACCTTTATTTACAACGAACGACTTAAACCGGCAATTTCGCAACCTTCGTCTTTCCCCGATTCAAATCCAATTTTCTTTGTTCTTGATCTAAACATATCAAAAATAACCTCATTCAAGTATATTTTATTTCAATTGAATCCCAAAACACATAAATGGGTAATTTACCAATTTACCCCTAATATTTCACATTTTTACCATTTGGTCCTATTTGCATAAAACACAAAATACACAAAATTTCACAATAACACTTAAAGGCCGAATACTCCTAGGGACTATACAAGTCCATTTCTTTCATTTATTTTGCAAATAAGCCCCTCTAAAATTTTATTTTTTTATAATTTAGCCCTAATTACACAATTTTACTAAAACTTCTAATACAAAACATGTTAATCCTTAACATATCTTTAATTTAAAATCATCAAACATCATAAACCATAAGAACACATCAATGGTCAAACCTCATGTACACATGATTTTCAAAAATTCAAGCATGGGTCGGGTAATTTATGAAACAACGATCACAAAAACGTAAAAATTAACAAAAATCAAAATCAAACTAACCTTGATTTTAAGCTTAAAGTGCCGAAAATCAAAAGAAATGAAACCCCTTTTTCTTCTTCAACATTCGGCCAAGAACACCAAATATGATAATGATTTTTCTTTTGTTTTATTTTAACATATAATAAGTTAATAACTAAATTACTAATATAACCCTTTTAATAAAAAAATAAAACTAACATATATAATAAGGGCAATGGTGACTTTAGCCACCCACTAAATTTAAAAATGGGCCAATTGCCTTTCTAATACCCCACTTTAAAAAGCCATCATCAAATAGGCATTTTTCACTATAGCTTGAAACTTTTAAAATTTACGCGATTAAATCCTTTTTGTCAAATTAAGCACACAAACGATAAAATTTTCTACGAAACTTTCACACATATTAATTCACACATAATGAGCACAGAATATAATATTTAAAAATATTTCAAACTCGGATTCGTGGTCTCAAAACCACTATTCAATTAGGGTCAAATTCGGGCTGTTACACGAAATATGTTTCTTTGCCCCTAAGTATCCAAATCCAAGTGAAACTCTTGTTTCCTGCGACAGGGACATGCCCATGGCACATGCCCATGTAATTTCGTGGCCAGGCCGTGTTTGAACCTGTTGAATGGGACACGACTGTGTGGATTGGGCCTAAGTCGTGTGGATTTCGTGATATGGCCCATTTACTCTATTTTGGGCCCATTTTCTGTTCTTTTCGTCATCCGGTGCTCTCCTGGGTGTAAAACATGAAAAAAAGGATTAAGAGCACCAAATTACATAATTCAAGGCTTAAATCATCCAAAAGCATGCTAAATGTGGGCTTAAAATATGTTACTTTTACGATTTATCAAATCCCCCCACACTTAAGCTTTTGCTTGTCCTCAAGCAAAATTCTCAACTCACAATTAAAACGAATTTCCTTGATTCATAATATTCATCAATAATGTTCCATCATAATTCAAAGATAACTCATACATGGATAATTTAACTCAAAGAGTCCTAAAGATTCAAATAATCTAAGTCATAGTTTTTATAGTATGAAAACATAGGTGTTTCCCCTTACCTGAATAATTACCTCTGATTCAAAATCAGCAAGAGTTGACATCCTCACTAAAGATTCAATCAAATCACTCGAAGTGTTTAAGGTTCAGAATTAAGCACTCAAAAGTCAAACATGAAAAGTTAATCCCATAGGCTTGCATGAAAATCAAATCTCCACCACTATAAGATGAGATAATACACAAATCAAAAGGTCTTTAACAGGTTTGTAACGGGGCAAGGTTAAAGGTATGGATAAAGGCTAAATTAGAGGGTTAGAATCGAGACTGACTTGACAAATTACCTAACTAGAAACACAAACTAATAATAAATAATAATTACACCAGTTGAAAACTAATAATATGAGCTTTTTCTTCAAGATTTGAAATTTAAACATGTAAGCTCACTTAATTATAGAACTAATAATAAATATACTTCGTTTTTTTAAGAACAAGTCAAATAATAATAGGATGAATTCAACTACTAATACTAGGCAACTGATCAAATAAAGTCTTGATATAAGGGTAATAAAAAAGAATGGTTATAACAAATACAAAAGCATTTTGGAGAAATGTTAGTGGGTAAGTCAATGAAAAGGGTTGTTAGGCTCAAATGGGTTCACTAGGGGTTAATTATGAAGGTAGGCTTTTTAGTGGTGTGAGTGGGTTAAAACCTAGGTGCCTTTATCATTTATGTATATCAAATCAAAGGTGTGGTCTCGACATGTATAAACGATGTAAGTTCTAGAATAACAGATCAATGTTGACACTCTCATAATAAAAAGTGGGCACGAAAAAGAATATATGCACTATAAGGCTCAAAGTCTCACAAAAATTATGGGTATTTGATGTCAACTTGATAATATTTCAAACTTCAAGGTAACATTCAGATTCAGGTAGACAACCTAAAAAAATTTTAATTTCTGAAAAATGAACTTATTATGATTGATTCTCTAGTATCCTTCAAATTTAATCACCAATGCACAATTATCAATGACTTACTCTAAAACATATCAATAAAAATCATAAATAAAAGGAAATTTCATTCTAATCATAATATGAGAAACTTACTTCAAGACAAGATATCATTTAGGGATTTTCAGATAATACTATAATTAACCCCCCACACTTAAGATGTACATTGCCCTCAATGTACAAAGATTAGATAATAGCATATAATAGATAATCAAAAGAGAGGAGGAGAGGTGAAACTTCCTGAATTATTTTTGATGAAATCCTTGAATCAGAGGTGTGGAAACTTGCTACCGAGCTCTGTGTTTAGATGAAGAAATTGGAAGCTCGAAGAGAATTAGCCAGGAAATATTAGGAAATAATTAAAACATACTAATTTTATATTAGAAAATAAGAGAGATGATGAGAAAGGAAATAGAAATTCAATTAAACTAAGGCTAAAAGATAAAGGGGCTTGAGAATCGTTATTGGTAGATGATTCGCGAGGTGGGTGTGACTTCTAAGGTTGTGAAGGTGCTAGCGTTGCAGAAGTGGCGTGATTTCCAAGCAGCCTTTAGAACCTAAAATTAAAAAACTAAGATAAAATAAACTAATATAAGCATAAGATAGTTAAAGAGAAGGAAAATAAAGAAAACAAGAAAATAAAATTATGAATTAAATGGTCTCAAAGACCCTTGGCTTGTCGAGTGGATGAAGCGGCTGGCATGAACTTATGTAGATCGGTCTCCCACTGGGGGACTGTGCTTAGATTCCGCCGTTTCTTTGACATGGCCAAAAGATTGAGAAGAATGCTATGACAACAAAGAATGCTGAGAATGGAGGGTGTAGAAGGGTGTAAAGGAGGAAGAAGGGTGAGAAATAGGTGAGAATGGGAGGGGAATGGGTGGTTTAAATAGAATTCTCAAATCAGGTACATTCACACACCCATGGCTCGTGGGTGTGTCGATTCACACGGCCATGTCACACGACTGTGGTGGGCTTCGTTCGATTCTCCCATGCCTATGCTCAAGACACCACACCCGTGTGTGATCAAACAGTGTCAGCCACGATCACATCACACGGACGTGGCATGGTGGGTGAGCCCATGACTTGAAGATATGATTCGCTCTGACTTGTACCATCCCTGCCATGTCAGTACGGAGATTCAGTGCATGCACACGGCCACGGCCACGACCATGTGCAAGGCCCTGTGGCCTGGAAATCTGCAGTTTTAGTTAGTTTAAAGAAAGTATAAAATAGAATAAATAAGACAAAATTAAAAATGTAAAAGTTAATGGGGTTAGTACTCGGGTTGCCTCTCGAGAAGCACTCGTTTATAGTCTTAAGCTAGACTCTCCTCTCATTTGCATATTCATGGTGGTTTGAGGAGTTGAATATCTTCTCTCACACTATCGATTCCACGACAAAGTTTGAGTCGAGTGGTGTTTACCTTAAAAGTGCTGAATTCGGAATGAGTTACCTCAACTGTTCCGTATGGGAAGACATTACATACCTCAAGAGGGATTTCTTCTTTTGTTTTCAAGTCTGATGTGGTGATTCTAAGGTCTCCTTATCTAACAATACCTGGTCTCCTATTTTGAAGTGATTTGATGTCCCTATGAGCTCTTTTGGGAGCTTATTTGGTTTTACTTCATGTAGTTGTGATTTCTCTTTGAAGTGTGTCTTCCACTCATCTAGTTCGTCGACCTTAAGGCTTCGTTCCTTATATAATTCTTCTTTATTGGCACGAGGTCTATGATCTGACTCATGTTTGTGGTTTCGTGGTGTTTCCTAAAAAGAAGTTTTAGCAGAAAGTTTTTCAATAGAATTTACCTTCTCACCTTTGTCACTTGATGTCCTAACCGAGTCGAGAGCTTGTAGACTGATTGATTCATCACCTACACAAAATATGAGTTTACCTACACTGACATCAATTTTAGTCCTGGCTGTTCCTAAAAAGGGCCTTCCTAAAATTAAGGGGATACTATTATCCTCATCCATGTCTAAAATGACAAAGTCTACTGGAAATACGAATTTATCAATTTTTACTAGCACATCTTCAATTATACCCCTAAGAATTCTAATGGTTTTATCAGCTAATTGAATGCTCATCCTAATTTGTCTATGTTTCCCTAAACCTAGTTGTTTAAACAATTTGTGAGGCATGGCATTTATGCTTGCCCTTAAATCAGCTAATGCATTATTAATAGATAAACTACCAATTAAGCATGGAATTGTAAAACTCCCTAGATCTTTTAATTTTTATGGTAGTTTATTTTGCAACATTGCTGAGCACACTGCGTTCAGTTCCACATGTGATTCCTCGTCTATCTTCAACTTATTTGTCAATAGTTTCTTTAAGAATTTCCTAGAATCTGGTATCTGCGAAAGAGCTTCAAGTAACGGCAAGTTAATATGTAATTTCTTTAAAAGTTTAAGAAACTTACCGAACTCTTCCTCTGTATCGTCTTTCGTTATTGCTTGAGGATATGGTATGCGATGTTTGTAATCTTTGATTACTGGTTTTGGCTTGTTATTGACCTCAACCATATCTTCTTATATCGTATTCTTTTGCTTTGAGTTAGGCTCGTCTAACCTTCGCTTTCTTGAGCTGTTATGGCTTGAACTTGCTCTCTTGAGTTAGTCTCAGTGTTGCTCGGTAGTCTTCCTTGTGGTCTCTCGGAGATTTGGTTAGTGAGTTGCATGATTTGATCCTTGACCTCATGTGACAATGCCTCAAGTTTTGCTTCTATCTTTTTGGAAACATGTTTCTGTATTTTGAGGTTGTATTTCTGAGGTGCTATGAAGTTTGCCAGCATCTCTTCAAGGTTCGGCTTCTTTTCCTGTGGGTAGGGCTGTTGTTGGAAGTTTTGGGATGGTTGTTGCCTTTGATTTCTTTAACCGCCCCATGAGAAATTGGGGTGAAACTGGATTATAAGTATTACTATAAGGGTTATTGTTAGATTGGAAATTATTACTTGTATAGTTCATTTGTTCGCTCTCCATGCCCTGTCCGTAGGGTGGGTACTCAGGATTCAACACTCTTTCACCTGCGTTGCACTACATAACTGGATGTTCTCTGAAGAACCATATAAACCATCAAATTTTTTATGTAGCAATTCTACCTTGTTTGATAGCGTGGTCACTGCATCAATGTTGAAAACTCAGGCTGCTTTGGCTGGCCTTGTCCTTGTAGCTTGCCACTGATAGTTATTCAGTGACATCTCTTCTATAAACTCATAAGCTGCTTCAGGAGTTTTGTTGTTTAGGGTTCAGTCGGCACCTGAATTGATTAGTTGCCTTGTTGAGGGGTTCACACCATTGTAAAAAGTTTGGACCTATAGCCACAAAGGTAATTTGTGGTGTAGGCACCTCCTTAACAACTCTTTGTATCTCTCCCATGCATCGTAAAGTGTCTCTGAATCTATCTACGCAAAAGAATAGATATCATTCCTTAATTTGGCCATTTTGGCCGGTAGAAAATATTTTAATAAAAAAATTTCAGTCATTTGATCCCATGTAGTGATTGACCCTCGTGGAAGAGAATGCAACCACTATTTGGCTTTATTTCTCAGAGAAAAAGGAAATATCCGAGATGAATGGCATCATCAAAAACGCCATTTATCTTGAAGGTATCACAGAATTCTAGAAAATTTGCTAAGTGTGTGTTAGGATCCTCATCCTACAAACCATCAAACTGAACAAATTGTTGTATCATCTGTATAGTGTTAGGGTTCAGTTCAAAATTATTTGCAGCAATAGTAGGCCTAATAGTACTAGATTCAATTGTTGTTAAACTAGGTTTAGCATAATCATACATAGTGTGGGGCATGATGTTGGCCATCTCGGAGGTGGTGGATTATTTTCACCATCTCTTATGTGGTATTTATTTCGACTTCTTGCTCTTCTTCTCGTAGTTTAGGCGCCTTATTTCTCTCGATTTACGTGAATAGTACCTTCAATATCAACGTAAATGGCGGAGGTCTGTCGGGTTCCTTCTAGTCATAAACTAGAGGTACTGAAAGAACAAAAGAAAGAAAGAAAATTCAGAAAAACAAAAATAAACTTTAATTGTAAAAAAATAATAAATAAATAAATAAATATGGCTAAAGTAATAAAAATTAAGCTTTCTTAATATTTTAGTTCCTCGGCAATGGCGGCAAAAACTTGATCATTGTTTTCGCGATGTCAAAGTCTTAAAATTTATAAAAAGAATGATCAAACCTGGAAACTAACTATGACAACAATTTGAGGCAAGCACACCTATCGAACAATGATAGGAACCAAAAATACTAATACTAACTCTCTTTTTATTATTTAGCCTAAGAATTAAATGAATTTTTATCTAATCTAAAATTAATTAACTACTAAACTAAAGACTCTAAGACAAAGAAGAATGGAATTGGGAAAATAACTTTGAGGAAAAACTAATTAATTTAGACGACACCCAAGGAAGAATCCACCTAGACTTCACTTGTTATCTAACTCTGAACCAGACGATTTATTCATTTGACCTGATCCGTAAGATTCCCTAAGTTATATTAATCCATCTCTCGAGGTGACTAACGTCTAACCCTAGATTGATTAATTGAAATCTCTTTCTAATTAAAACCCTATAATCGCGATAACTCGATCTATGGACTCCCATATTAGGTTTCACCTAATCCGGCAAAATCTCATCACCCTATCTCTAGGCGGCTCCGCAATTATGCTAGATCTACTCTTAGGCGGGGACTTTTGCTCCTCCACCTAAGCACATCACACTTGAATTAATATCCGAAAATATCAACACAAAATTAAGAACACATAATTAAGAACAAGTCAAATATTTATCATATAGTTCAATAAGCGATAACAAGATCCATCTTCGTTTCATCCCCTTAGGTATCGAGGGTTTAGTTCATAACAATAAAAGAAAACATCTCAAAAGAAAAATAAAACAAAACATAAGAAATCTCTAAAACCCCTAAAGGAATTAAAGGAGATCTTAGTCTTGAGTATAATTCGACTTCTTGAGATGAATCAATGGCTATCTTGAGTAAATTCCCACAACTTTGTCTTCTCGGCCTAATTTGACGCCCGTAATATAAACATATTTTAATCCCACATTTAGCATACTTTTGGATTATTTAAGCCTTGAATTGTGGAATTGGTGCTCTTAATCCTTTAATTTCATGTTTTATACTTAGGAAAGAACCGAGGATGAAAAAAGAGAAACGGGCTTAAAATGGAGTAAATGGGCAAAATCACGAAATCGACATACTGGGTCAGAAGACCCAAACCGACCATGCGTTATGACCAATCGACATGTCACATGAGAAAACGTGTTAAATCATTTCTATTCGTACTAAACTAGGTATTATTTTGTTATAATCAAGAAAAATAGTTTGGTTTCAATATTTGATAAAATACTACTAACCTCAAGGTTGATAAATCGATAATTGAACTAGTGATCTTATAAAACCATGACTTTTGAAAATATTGTTGATAATTCGAGAGAAAATTTTGAGTTTAAAATATTTGTAAAAGTTTGTTATGAAATCCATTTGTTAATGTATTTTCAAAACCTTTATTTATAATTTTAGAAAATCCCCATTCAAAACAATTTAAGAAAATAATAAAACGTCCAAACATAAAGCAAATTAAAGTTTATCCGAGGCCTTATTACAACTTTAAAACCCAAAATAGTAAAGGTAACTAAATAATACGAAAAATTAGTTTACTAATGTTTGCAAACATCATTTATGAAGTATGGCCTCCACCAAGTCATCCATGGCCCCAAGTCTTCCTCACTGAGTGTTACCTACAAGGATTAAGAAAAGAAAGGGGGTGAGTTACAAGAACTCAGTGCATAATCCCCTTACCATTATCCACTAGGCCTGAACCCATATAGCATATCTTGGGCCTAAGCCCATTTACATAATAGAAATATATATATAAGCAATGTATGCAACCCAACCCATCCGTCCAACACACCCCCATACCAACCAATCACATATCTGGGATCAAGTCAACCCACCCAAATACACCAAATCGCAGTAAATTGCCATTTATAACATTTTATTGTGGCCAAGCCACCGATATCATATGTAAACATTATAATAAACATTTTATTGTGGCAATGCCACTAGGCTACTCTTCTCTTCAACATTTTTTTTCCCAAACCATGCAATATATGAAAATGCAACATACATAATAAGATGTTCACATATAAATAGCAACCATTTAACAAGTAATTTATTACAAGGACTCACCCATTTAAGCAATCATAATTGCCCATTAAGGCATTCTAGCAACCGACCCATTAGGGCATTTTCATAATTCGCCCATAAGGGCATTTTCAGAAATCAACGCTTTAAAGGCATTTCAACAATTCGTCCCGTTAAGGCATTTTGATAAAACTGCCTATTGAGGGTATTTCCGTAATTCAACCCATAAGGGTATTTTCGTAATTTAGTAATTTTAACCACTAAGGGTAATTCGATAATCTCGCAACCCAGGGGTATTTCGATAATTTACTCTCTAAGGGTATTTTGATAATTTCGCAACCTGCACTTAACTACTAATTTGGGGCATAAAAATTGAAATGTTTCATCGCATCATATTGACTAAATTGTCAATAACTCGAGTTAAAACTCAAAATTTAGATCCATAATTTTTCCTTAAAACTAGACTCATATATATTCTTGCTACGTTTTTCCGAAATTTTGGCTTAGCCATTTAGTAAGTTTATTCATTAAATATTCCCTTGTTTCAATCGACCAATGGTTTCACCTCTCTTACCCTAAATTTAGATATCTCACTGACGGTTTTCATATATTTCTCCACTTGTTTCTATTGAAAATAGACTCACTAAGGAATATATACATATGAATTATAAACCGTAATTCACTTTGTACAATTTTAAACAATTTTTCCAAGACATGATAGGGAACCACAAAGTCAATCGAACCACTCACTAAAATTAAAATATCACAAAATATAAAATTCTTCTTCCTCTTTGTTTCTTTCATATAAAAATAGACATAGTAGGCTTTAATTGATATCTTATTCACTTCTAATCCCTTTTCTCATATTTTTCATGATTTTTTCAAAATAACGACACTACTAATGACCAACTGTTTCATTGCAAAATTTGGTTACTACTACAAACATACACTCGAGTGGTCACAGTATGTCGTTTTGATTTTTTTTGATATTTTACGAATCACGAACATTTCATGCAAACTTTCGGAGAGGTATGAGATTACACACCATTTCAAAGGTATTCGGGTACTAGATTACACACCGATTTGGATTTCTAAAGAACCACTCTTCGTTGACCCTAGAACAATACCAACCAAAAGTTAGCCTATTTCCAAAAGATTTTGTATTACTTACACTTGAATCACTTACCACACGTGATCTCCCTCTACGGAGTCCCGATATTCGACCTCACCTTCTAACTACCACCACACGCTCCTTTACTGCAACTGATGTTAACGATCCTCACCCTTTGATTATCAAAAGAATCGACAAAAGAGTGTTTAGCTTAATCAAGTCAAGAGAAGAAAGAACAAACAACATGAAATAAGAAGAAAGAACCTTTACCTTAGTAATAAGGATGAACCAAAGGAAGAACATATTTGGCACTAGTAAGGATAACAAAGAAGGTTGGCCACAAGTAATATCGATTTAAGAGAAAAGGAGAATGGTTGAGAAAAATGTTGAAGAAGAAATGAGGTGATGGTCAAAAGAGTATTAGAGAGGTTCGCTATCAAATGGAAAAGAAGTAAAGATGCCTTGAGGGTTTGCTAAAATAAGAGAAAAAAGCTTCTTTTTGCTTTAGAGTTTGAAAGAGGGAAAAATTGAGAAAGCAAAAGACACCAAAATGCTAAGGAGAAATGACCTCTCAAGAACCAAAATTTGCCAATTTCCTATAGAAAATTCAGCTATCCCTTTCCCCTACAAACGTATTACCTTTTCCTAAAGGAAGAATGTTGACCAAAATTCTTTCAAAAACATCTTCCACACTTTAGGCCAACATGTCCCCTCCCTTATCCCTTTCTTTGATTTCCTTCCTTATCTTTTCCCTTATCTTCCTCCTTACCATATTCCTAGTCATCTTTCCCAAATTAAAAGGTCTTCCTTTCCTTATTAAAGCCTTGATCGACACTTACCTTATAGTATGAAAATTTAATCCAAAATATTTGCACTAGGTGGGATTCGAACCTTAAACCATTAGTACACTCCACACTCCACAGCCACTTTCCACCTTTACCAATAGACTCTTGTGCTAGCAAAATGCACACCTAGTTCCTTAAGTCTTAGTGCCATTTAACTTCTCTCCTTTAAGTGCTTAAACACAAAAATTTTCCTATAACATAACTTGAACCCGAACTTCCTAGAAACCTCGAACTTTCCAAAATCACCTTCCTAATAAGTCCAACTTGAAATAATGTCGTTTCTTGTTCTCAAAATTTTAAAACGCTTATGCTCAAGGCCCAATGGGCCCAATCCTACTAGGCCCAATTTTGGGTTAAATTCTACTCTCCTTAAAGAAATTTCATCCTTGAAATTTCCAACCAACAAACGCACCACTCAAATTACACCACTATGCTTTCACCAGACCCGATCTTAATAACACTAATGTACTTTTAACATAATCTTGAATCCTCTTTCACACAACCAAACATCTAACCACGTAGCAAGCTTATCTACCACTTACACCTAAAATTTTCTACATTCAATCATCACGCCAACCAAAACATACCGACTTGATGGTGATTATGCTCTTAGACCGATCTCAAGCATGCTCCGACCTCCTCCAGATTCTCCGGATGAGCCTTCTACAATAATCGGTTGAAAAGTTTAGACGGTTTGACATGCTTTATTAACAGACTGCACCAAAAGAACGCGATCTATTTTCTTCTTACTTCACACCCAACTCAAGCTCCGATTCCTTTAACCTCCTCCAATACTTCCTTAACTATCGAATCACTTATCAACCCTAGCTCGATCATGAGATCCGTCACCACCATGATGCCAAGGCCTCCTTTCGGGCACATGCCTCGGTCAAGATCTAGCCTAGACCTCGGCCTCTACACGCCCACGCCTATCGCTCTACTTAAACTAATTAAAAGTCTTATGAATCAAGATACTATTCAATGTTTATTAAACAATATTTTATAGAGTATAGAAAGTAAAGTTGTTTCCAATCGATCCTAAAGTCTAACCTATAGTTTCAGCCTAAACTTAAGTTCTAGTTATTTCCTGCATACACAATAATGTAATTGAAAACATAAACTTACTTGACTTGGTGGAAGCTGGTGCCATACTTCCTTTAGAACATCATGTATAAATTAAAATTTTAAATAGCTTTAAAAACGTTTTGAACCCAAACCACAATGAAGTTTTGCAATCGGCTCGATACCTAAAATGTATACCCAAACCCAAATTTACAGGTTATGGCGGATCTAACATGTCAATGAGAAACGTGTTAAATCCTTTTTATTATACTAAAATAGATATTATTTTATTATAATCAAGAAAACAAGTTTGTTTTAAATATTTGTTAAATACTACTAACCTCAAGGTTGATAATGATAATTGAACTAGTTCCTTAATTTGGCCATTTTGGCTGTAGAAAATATTTTAATAAAAAATTTCAGTCATTTGATCCCATGTAGTGATTGACCCTCGTGGAAGAGAATGCAACCACTATTTGGCTTTATTTCTCGGAGAAAAGGAAATATCCGAGATGAATGGCATCATCAAAACGCCATTTATCTTGAAGGTATCACAGAATTCTAGAAAATTTGCTAAGTGTGTGTTAGGATCCTCATCCTACAAACCATCAAACTGAACAAATTGTTGTATCATCTGTATAGTGTTAGGGTTCAGTTCAAAATTATTTGCAGCAATAGTAGGCCTAATAGTACTAGATTCAATTATTGTTAAACTAGGTTTAGCATAATCATACATAGTACGTGGGGCATGATGTTCGGCCATCTCTAGAGGTGGTGGATTATTTTCAGCCATCTCTTATGTGGTATTTATTTCGACTTCTTGCTCTTCTTCTACGTAGTTTAGGCTTCGCCTTATTTCTCTACGATTTTTGTGAATAGTACCTTCAATATCACTGTCGTAAAGCAGAGGTCCTGTCGGGTTCCTTCTAGTCATAAACTAGAGGTACCTGAAAGGAACAAAAGAAAGAAAGAAAATTCGAAAAACAAAATAAACTTTAATTGTAAAAAATAATAAATATATAAATAAATATGGCTAAAGTAATAAAAATTAAGCTTTCTTAATATTTTAGTTCCTAAGAATGGCAAAGCAAAAACTTGATCATTGTTTTCGCGATGTCAAAGTCTTAAAATTTATAAAAGAATGATCAAACACGAAACTAACTATGACAACAATTTGAGGCAAGCACACCTATCGAACAATGATAGGAACCAAAATACTAATACTAACTCTCTTTTTATTATTTAGCCTAAGAATTAAATGAATTTTTATCTAATCTAAAATTAATTAACTACTAAACTAAAGACTCTAAGACAAAGAAGAATGGAATTGGGAAAATAACTTTGAGGAAAAACTAATTAATTTAGACGACACCCAAGGAAGAATCCACCTAGACTTCACTTGTTATCTAACTCTGAACCAGACGATTTATTCATTTGACCTGATCCGTAAGATTCCCTAAGTTATATTAATCCATCTCTCGAGGTGACTAACGTCTAACCCTAGATTGATTAATTGAAATCTCTTTCTAATTAAAACCCCTATAATCGCAGTAACTCGATCTATGGACTCCCATATTAGGTTTCACCCTAATCCGGCAAAATCTCATCACCCTATCTCTAGGCGCGCTCCGCTTAATTATGCTAGATCTACTCTTAGGCAGGGACTTTTGCTCCTCCACCTAAGCACATCACACTTGAATTAATATCCCGAAAATATCAACATAAGAATTAAGAACAAATAATTAAGAACAAGTCAAATATTTATCATATAGTTCAGCAAACGATAACAAGATCCATCTTACGTTTCATCCCCCTTAGGTATCTGAGGGTTTAGTTCATAACAATAAAAGAAAACATCTCAAAAGAAAAAATAAAACAAAACATAAGAAATCTCTAAAACCCCCTAAAGGAATTAAAGGAGAGATCTTCCGTCTTGAGTATAATTCCAGCTTCTTGAGATGAATCAACTGGCTATCTTCGAGTAAATTCCCACAACTTTGTCTTCTCTGGCCTAGCTGGACGCCCCCTGACTAACGTCCTGGGTTCCCCCTTTTCTAGTCATACTTAGGGTGTTTATATAGGCTTCAAAATATGTTTCTTTGCCCCTAAGTATCCAAATCCGAGTGAAACTCTTCTTTCCTGTGATAGGGACACGCCTATGGCACACGCCTGTGTAAGTCATGGCCAGGCCGTGTTCGAACCTGTTAAATGGGGCACGACCGTGTGGATTTCATGATATGACCCATTTACTCTGTTTTGGGCCTGTTTTTCGTTCTTTTTGTCATCTGGTGCTCTTTGGGTATAAAACATGAAAACTAAGGATTAAGAGCACCAAATTACATAATTCAAGGCTTAAATCATCCAAAAGCATGCTAAATGTGGGCTTAAAATATGTTACTTTTATGGTTTATCAATTATGGACCATGGCGTGTCACACGAACGTGTCCCTACCGAAATCAAGATGAATTCTATTCGGAATAGGATACTTGTGGGTCAAGTAAGGCATCTCAAAGCCTATATAAACACCCTAGGAGACAACCTAAAAGGAGAGTGGGACAGAGGTCGACAGAGTTTGACAGGACGTCGAATAGACGCTGAATAGAATGAGAAAATGCTCCAAGATAGCCGTTGGGAACAGCTTAGGAGAAGGATCTCCATCAAGACTCAGGATTCCCCATCAAGTTCTTTAGAAGTTTTTGGGTTCTCTTATGTTTTGTTGTCTTCCCTATTCTAATATGTTTCCTTCTATCAGTATGAACTAGATCCCGTAAATACCTAAGGGGATGAAACCTAAGGCAGATCTTATTATTATTTGATTTATGAGATAAATACTTATGCTTATTCTTAATTGTGGGAACTTATTCTTGTTTTGATAATTCAAGTTATTGATTCAAGTCGAATGTGTGTTTATTCAGTGGAGCAAAAGTCCCTGTCTAAGAGTAGATCAACACAATTAAGCTGAGTTGATTGCAACCCTAGAAATAGGGTGACGAAAATCTGCCGAATTAGGGTCAAACCTAATAAGGGAATCCATAGATTGAGTTAATGCGACAATAGGGTTTTTAATTAGAAAGAGATTTTAATTAATCAACCTAGAGTCAGTTATTAGTAGCCTCGAAAGAGGTATTAATATAATTTAGAGATTTCTATGGATTAAGCCAAGTGAATAAATCGCATGAATCAAAAGTAATAAGTGAAGTCTAGGTGGATTCTTCCTTAGGTATTGCCTATCTCATATAAGTTGTCCAAAAGTATTTTCCCAATTCACTCTCTGTTTCATTTATAGTTAGTTAAATTAGTCAGTTAATTTTAGATTAAATAAATCCCCTTAATTATTAGGCTAGATAATAAAAAGATAGTTAATACTAGTACTATTGGTCCTTAAGGATACGATATTCCATACTCACCACAGCTGTACTACTGTTCGATAGGTGTGCTTGCCTTTGATGAAACAATAGTTAGTTTTAAGCTCCATCAACAGCTTGCTAAATTGAATTCTGAACGACCATTGATAAACCGTAATATAAACATATTTTAATCCCACATTTAGCATACTTTTGGATTATTTAAGCCTTGAATTGTGGAATTTGGTGCTCTTAATCCTTTAATTTCATGTTTTATACTTAGGAAAGAACCGGAGGATGAAAAAAAAAGAGAAACGGGCTTAAAATGGAGTAAATGGGCAAAATCACGAAATCGACACAGCCTGGGCTGTAAGACCCCAAACCCGACCCATGCGTTATGACCGAATCTGACATGTCACATGAGAAAAACGTGTTAAATCATTTCTATTCGTACTAAACTAGGTATTATTTTGTTATAATCAAGAAAACAAGTTTGATTTCAATATTTGATAAAATACTACTAACCTCAAAGGTTGATAAATCGATAATTGAACTAGTGATCTTATAAAACCATGACTTTTGAAAATATTGTTGATAATTCGAGAGAAAATTTTCGAGTTTAAAATATTTGTAAAAGTTTGTTATGAAATCCATTTGTTAATGTATTTTCAAAACCTTTATTTATAATTTTAGAAAATCCCCATTCAAAACAATTTAAGAAAAATAATAAATACGTCCAAACATAAAGCAAATTAAAGTTTATCCCAGAGGCCTTATTACAACTTTAAAACCCGAAATAGTAAAGGTAACAAAATAATACGGAAAATTAGTTTACTAATGTTTGCAAACATCATTTATGAAGTATGGCCTCCACCAAGTCATCCATGGCCCCAAGTCTTCCTCACTGAGTGTTACCTACAAGGATTAAGAAAAGAAAGGGGGGTGAGTTACAAGAACTCAGTGCATAATCCCCTTACCATTATCCACTAGGCCTGAACCCATATAGCAATATCTTGGGCCTAAGCCCATTTACATAATAGAATATATATATAAGCAATGTATGCAACCCAACCCATCCGTCCAACACACCCCCATACCAACCAATCACATCTGTGGGGATCAAGTCAACCCACCCAGCCAGTCACACCAAATCGCAGGCAAATTTCCATTTATAACATTTTATTGTGGCCAAGCCACCGATATCATATGTAAACATTATAATAAACATTTTATTGTGGCAATGCCACTAGGCTACTCTTCTCTTCAACATTTTTTTTCCCAACCCATGCAATATATGAAAATGCAACATACATAATAAGATGTTCACATATAAATAGCAACCATTTAACAAGTAATTTATTACAAGGACTCGGCCCATTTAAGCAATCATAATTCGGCCCATTAAGGCATTCTAGCAAACTGACCCATTAGGGGCATTTTTGTAATTCGGCCCATAAGGGCATTTTCAGTAAATCAACGCTTTTAAAGGCATTTCAACAATTCGGCCCGTTAAGGCATTTTGATAAAACAGCCTATTGAGGGTATTTCCGTAATTCAACCCATAAGGGCATTTTCATAATTCAGTAATTTTAACTACTAAGGGTAATTCGATAATCTCGCAACCCAGGGGTATTTCGATAATTTACTCTCTAAGGGTATTTTGATAATTTCGCAACCCAGACTTAACTACTAATTTGGGGCATAAAAATTGAAACTGTTCATCTGCATCATATTGACTAAATTGTCAATAACTCGAGTTAAGAAACTCAAAATTTAGATCCATAATTTTTCCTTAAAACTAGACTCATATATATTCTTGCTACAGTTTTTCCAGAATTTTTGGCTTAGCCATTTAGTATAGTTTATTCATTAAATATTCCCTTGTTTCACTGACCAATGGTTCTGACCTCTCTTACCCTAAATTTAGATATCTCACTGTACGGTTTTCATATATTTCTCCACTTGTTTCTATTGAAAATAGACTCACTAAGGAATATATACATATGAATTATAAACCATAATTCACTTTGTACAATTTTAAACAATTTTTCCAAGACATGATAGGGAACCACAAAGTCAATCAGAACCAGTCTCACTAAAATTAAAATATCACAAAATATAAAATTCTTCTTCCTCTTTTGTTTCTTTCATATAAAAATAGACATAGTAGGCTTTAATTCGATATCTTATTCACTTTCTAATCCCTTTTCTCATATTTTTCATGATTTTTTCAAAATAATGACACTACTACTGACCAAACTGTTTCATTGCAAAATTTGGTTACTACTACAAACATACGCACGCCCGAGTGGTCACAGATGTCGGTTTTTGATTTTTTTTTTTTTGATATTTTGACCGAATCACAGAACATTTCATGCAAACTTTCAGAGAGGTATGAGATTACACACCATTTCAAACAGGTATTCGGAAGGGTACGAGATTACACACCTGATTTGGATTTCCTAAAGAACCACTCTTCGTTGACCCTAGAACAATACCAACCAAAAGTTAGCCTTGGATTTCCAAAAGATTTTGTATTACTTACACTTGAATCACTTACCACACGTGATCTCCCTCTACGGAGTCCCGATATTCAACCTCACCTTCTAACTACCACCACACGCTCCTTTACTGCAACTGATGTTAACGATCCTCACCCTTTGATTATCAAAAGAATCGACAAAAGAGTGTTTTAGCTTAATCAAGTCAAGAGAAGAAAGAACAAACAACATGAAATAAGAAGAAAGAACCTTTACCTTAGTAATAAGGATGAACCGAAAGGAAGAACATATTTGGCACTAGTAACAGGACAACAAAGAAGGTTCGGCTACAAGTAATATCGATTTAAGAGAAAAGGAGAATGGTTGAGAAAAATGTTGAAGAAGAAATGAGGTGATGGTCAAAAGAGTATTAGAGAGGTTCGGCTATCAAATGGAAAAGAAGTAAAGATGCCTTGAGGGTTTCGGCTAAAATAAGAGAAAAAGAAGCTCTCTTTTTTGCTTTAGAGTTTCGGCAAAGAGGGAAAAATTGGAGAAAGCAAAAGACACCAAAATGCTAAGGAGAAATGACCTCTCAAGAACCAAAAATTTGCCAATTTCTATAGAAAATTCAGCTATCCCTTTCCCCCCTACAAACCGTGTATTACCTTTTACCTAAAGGAAGAATGTTGACCAAAATTCTTTCAAAAACATCTTCCACACTTTAGGCCAACATGTCCCCCTCCCTTATCCCTTTCTTTGATTTCCTTCCTTATCTTTTCCCTTATCTTCCTCCTTACCATATTCCTTAGTCATCTTTCCCAAATTAAAAGGTCTTCCTTTCCTTATGAAAGCCTTGATCGACACTTACCTTATAGTATGAAAATTTAATCCAAAATATTTGCACTAGGTGGGATTCGAACCTTAAACCATTAGTACACTCCACACTCCACATGCCACTTTCCACCTTTACCAATAGACTCCTTGTGCTAGCAAAATGCACACCTAGTTCCTTAAGTCTTAGTGCCATTTAACTTCTCTCCTTTAAGTGCTTAAACACAAAAATTTTCCTATAACCTAACTTGAACCCAGAACTTCCTAGAAACCTCGTAACTTTCCAAAATCACCTTCCTAATAAGTCCAACTTGAAATAATGTCGTTCTCTTATTCTCAAAATTTTAAAACGCTTCTATGCTCAAGGCCCAATGGGCCCAATCCTACTAGGCCCAATTTGGGTCGTTACAATTCTACCCTCCTTAAAGAAATTTCATCCTTGAAATTTCCAACCAACAACTGAACGCACCACTCAAATTACACCACTATGCTTTCACTGCGCACTCCGATCTTAATAACACTAATGTACTTTTAACATAATCTTGAATCCTCTTTCACACAACCAAACATCTAACCACAGAAGCAAGCAGTTATCTACCACTTACACCTAAAATTTTCTACATTCAATCATCACGTCCAACCAAAACATACCTGACTTGATGGTGATTATGCTCCTTAGACCCGCATCTCAAGCATGCTCCTGACCTCCTCCAGCATTCTCCGGATGACGCCTTCTACAATAATCACAAGTTGAAAAGTTTAGACGTGCCTTGACATGCTTTACGGAACGAGACTGCGACCCAAAAGAACCGCGATCTATTTTCTTCTTACAGCCCACACACCCAACTCGAAGTGCTTCTCTGATTCCTTTAACCTCCTCCAATACTTCCTTAACTATCTGAGTCAGCTTATCAACCCTAGCTCGATCATGAGATCCCGTCTCAGCCACCGGCGATGCCAGTGCCTCCCTTTCGGGCACATGCCTCAGTGCTGAAGATCTAGCCTTAGGACCTCGGCCTCTACCACGTCCACGTTTATCGCGTCTACTTAAACTAATTAAAAGTCTTATGAATCAGTATACTATTCAATGTTTATTAAACAATATTTTATAGAGTATAGAAAGTAAAGTTGTTTCCACAATACGTATCCTAATGTAACACCCTGGTTTAGGGGCTATGCATGTTGGGTATAATTCAAGTGTTAGTAGGTTTTTGGGAGTGCTTGGATGAGTTTTGGAGGTTCTAAGAATGTTTGGATGAAAGGAAGGCTTTGAAAAATTTTTTTGGATTTTTAGTGTGGTAAGGGAATCGGGCCAAGGTAGGCCTTAAGAATTATTTTTGGTAATTTATGGCACAAGTAAGGCTTTGGCAAGGTGGTACATGTTGCAGACTTAAGGGGCTGGAGGTAGCGCCTTTGAGGGTCTTAGGTTCGATCCAAGAAGGCAGCAGTTGGGTTTTAATTTTTGGATTATGGCGCTACAGGGATGAAAGCCTTAAAAGAGCTGGGGCGCGTATTGGGCACAAGAAGCAGCTTGTCCAGGTGGTTCTCGTGCGGCACATAGGAGTTGGAGGGGAGCGGAGGCGCAGGTTCGAGCGCCTGGAGCAGCATTTTTGGGCGTGATTTTATTTTATGCGGTTATGGGGCTGGGCTAGGAAGGGTTAGGATTGAATGATGGGGGTTTTTGTCATAAAAATCAAGGTGGCCGAGTGGCTCAGGCGTTGGGGAAAGGCTTGCGGCGGTTTGGTCCTGTGTTGAACACTGGAGAGTGGCGTTGAGTTTTATTTTTATTCTTTTGATTTTGCAGCAAATTGCAAAAGTGGGACACACATGTAGATTAAATTGGAAGATTAGGATGAGCTTTGTTTTTATTCTGGGATAATGGTTTGATTTTGTTTTTTATTAAAGGATAAAGGTGGGATATTGTTGTATTTTGAATTGATTTTTAGTGGTTGGTGGGAGTGAATTAGAGATTTGTTAATTCAAATTATTTTGAATTTAGTGGCGTGAGCTTTTTGAGGTGGTGGTAGAATGTTGGTAAGTTTTGGGAGTGGTCGGTTTTGGTATTTGTGAAGGGAGGGTAGACCGAATTTCTTTTTTGGCATTTTTGTGTGAGTTTCGGCCAGTCTTGTTTTTGGTGCCAAAAGCCAAATTTTTATTTTTCCCTTTGATGTTATCTTTGAAACCGAGATTCCCTAAAAGCATATACTTCTAGCCGATTTTGTGTTTTGTTCTTTTAATTCTTTTTGTTGCCGAAACTAGCTACCTTTCCCTTGTCATATTTCCATTTCTTCCCTCTTAACCCATTTGTGCCGAATCTCTCATTTGTTTCTTAACCGAATTTGCTCTCCCTTACTTCTAATATTTATCTCCCTATTTCTTGTGTACCAAAACCTTGCCTTCACTTCTCATCTTCTCTGTTCTTCCACTCAAACCGAACATAGGTATGTTAAGCACTTAAAACCGATTCTCTTCCCTGTGACTAAAATATTGGCCGAGTCTCCCCTTTCCTTTTAGTTTCGCTCCTTGGCCAAATAGAAGGTGTGGTGTGGATCATTTTGGGGTTTCATTTCCAATCGTTGGAGAAGGTTTATAGGTAAGGCCGAATGCTTATGGTCTTCCTTCTGTTCTCTGTCGTCATCTTCAAGGGGTAAGTGTTGGTTTTGGTGTTTGTTTGATGGCGTATTAATTTGGTTGGAATCATTTTGTCATAGGACATCCGGGATTCGAAGCAGTCAAGCGTAGCCTCGGTTCTTTGGTTGATCGTTGGGTAAGTGATGGTAAGGGATTGCTTTATCGGTCTATTCATTTGGTATTGGTAAGCCGTAGGCTATTACTTTTGGTTGGTTGTCGATTGTAGGCAAGTGAAGCAAGGGCACTTGGTGGTGGGCTAGTGTGCAAGAGCGTGTAGGAGCGAGGTTGTTAGATCGATTCTTTGGTTAAGGCTTACAGGTGTGTACACACACACTCTTCTAGTAATTTATGTGCTTATTAAATTGTGTGTATATTTACACACTTATCGGTTATGGTATTTATATATATGATGTGTGGTTGGTTCCATGGAAAGGTGGATTGAATACCATTATGGTATAGGGCACGGGTCGTAAGTCCTCGTTATGATGCTTTTGGTAAGCATAATGTATCTCATTACGTGTGCTATGATATTGGATGGCTGATAAATAATATGTATGTTACTAATCAAGCATGTGGGTATAAGTCCGTTAAAATGCATATCATTATCTATGTGGGTTGTACGAGTGGTATGGGCAAGGATGTTTTGTGTCGACGAGCACCAAGTGTTTTGGTAATACACCGTGACTACGGTCACCAGAGGTTTGGTACCTCAGAGGTTTGGCACCTCATAATGACTTGTCCTCGTGGTTAACACCACGTGGGTTGGCCCCACTTGAGATATGGGATCGTCTCGCGTTGATTTGGTATCACACGATGGGTTGGCCCCATCAAATGATCTCGTGTCTACGGACACCAAAGTGTTTTGGTAACACATTGTGACTATATGTCACGGTGGTTTGGCACCACCAAAGGGTTTGGTACCACACGGGTAGAAAAGGTGTATGGACGGTTAGGATTGGGTGCATATGATTTGGATGCATGATGATCTTGATTATGTTTGAATGTGATATTTTGCTAATCCGGAAAAAGGGTAGCACATCGAGTCATGGTGACTCACCTTTTCCTTTAACATTTTCGTAGTGCATAAAGTCGACCGGATCGGAGAGGACAAGGTGGCCCATACCAAGATGAAGATTTGTTATATTATGCTTGTTTTTGATATAAGTATTTTATTTGAAATTGTTGGGTTGTAACAAAGGCCATTTTATGTTTTTGGTACTACTTTAACTATGGTTTATTTAAATTAAATTGCTATGGGAAAATGATTTATGGGTTGCAACCTATTTATTCAAGTTGGATATTTTAAACTAGAGTTTTAAAAATGAATGAGTTTTAAATAGCAAAGTTTATTCCAAAGATATGTTTTCCAAATTCAGCAAACTACGATGTTTAATTTTAAATCAAGAAGAATTTCACCCGTCTTTCCGCAATAACATAACCAGATTCTGTAGTAGTAGTGAATGGGGGTTTGGGATGTTACGATTTGGTATCGAGCAGGCTCAAAACTCGACTTTGAGGGTTTTGGGCCCAAAACATTTTCAAAATGGGCTTTTCAAAATATGGGCTTTTATAAAAGGTTTTCAAAGTTATCTTGGCATGGCATCTGTACCTCAACCAAGTCCACCATTAAAGTACTTGGACTCTTTGAAGTGATTTGTTTGTATGAATTAATTTGGGCTTAGTTTGGGCTCGTAGAATAGAATAATAGGATCTGTTGGACCCTAGGATTAGACGACTCAAACAATGGCATAAGACTTAAAACTCGTAAACAAACCGTGAAATAAGTCACCGAGTTAAGGTGTGGCAACCTCGTGCGCATGTCAGGAGTGGTATTGGGTGGGAGCTTGGTATTTAAGCGATCAGTGTGACTCACCTCCTCCACTTGAATCCTACAGTGCGTAGCTACGGTTCACCTTACCCAAGAGGACTTGTTCACAGGCTGAACCAATTATTAAAACCCGAAAGGGTTTAGCCTTGCTGTTTTAAAATTCTTGGTTTTAAAATTTTCAAATTTACCCTTTTGGTGTGTAAACCCTAACTGGTTTTGAACGACAATCGTCTCGATTTACCCAAAATTACAAAAATAGCTCGAACTTTTGTTAAAATGACTTTTACATTACAAAATACCAAAATTTTGAGGTTTCAAAAATATCAAGACACTCTGGTTTGGGGAAATTTACAAAAATACCCCTGTGTTAAAAATTACTAAAATGCCCCTGACTATCAAAATTTTTGAGATAACCCCAACTTTAATAAACCTCTCTCACTTTGCAAAAGTATCCACATTTTTGTATTTCAAAATAATGCCCTGACTTTGGAAATTTACAAAATTACCCTGATTGGTAAAATTACCAAAACGCCCTTGGGTCGTTAAATTTTCAGATTTCACTCGACTTTTACTAAATTTTCCTGTTTTACTAAATACAAAAAAAATAATAAATAAATTTTTTTGTGAAATGTTGTGATATTTCGATTTGGGAAATTTACGAAAATGCCCCTGATTTCCAAAATTACAAAAATTTCTACTTTCGAAATTTTTGCAACATACTTTGTTGGAAAACAAAATTTCCAAGATAACCTCGAGACTTTGTAAATTTTGAAATATCTTTAAATTGAAACCTATTTTCAAAATTTACCCCAGTTACTACCGATATACTCTTTTAGGAAAATGACTAAATTACCCCCGGTAGGTATGAAACTTGATTGCTCGAAAGAACTTCTCTCGAAAACTTCTTTGCATAAAATTTACCGTGGTAAACAATGGAACCCAAAATTTCTAATGCATAAAATTTCTAATCGATTAAATCGAGGCACTAGATATGAGTTCTAGGGCGTGGTCGATTTCTCGTGGACGCCAGAGTAGGCGTGGATGGCAAGATCGTAACCGATTGGGTCGAGAGAGCAATGTGTCATTACATCAAATTGTTGAAATGGCAAATTAATCGATCGGAGGAGGTAGCGAAGATCGCAAGCAATTTCATGGTGCTCGAGCAAGTGGCGTGAAGGTGTGGTCGGTGGTATCACTATCTTCGTGGAAGAAGCCCCGATAGCTGAGGAGGTCAAAAGAGCTGAGGGGCGGAATAGAGATAGAATAAGGAATCGGGACGAAAGGAGCTCGGGATCGTCGGAATCACTTGAGAGGTCTCAGAAAAGACCGAGGGTCGAGACATCTGCTCGTGTTTCTAAGCTAGTTGTTGGGAACCCAGATCGTCCGTGTGCTCAGTGCGGAAGGTATCACGTATGAGTCTTTGGAATCGTGTTCGGCATGTTTCGATGCCACCAAGTCGATCTGGTTAAGCATTGTCCCCTGGATCCAAAAAGAACTCAGGCAATGGGTCAAAGTGTTGTGCAGCCTGGCGGAGGTGGTCAGCGAGTGACGAGAGGTCGTGGTTCGAACCATGGAGGAAATGGTTTCGGTCGAGACCGTGACGCTTTGATTCGTCGGAAGGAGGATAGTGATGTGCTGGATGTGTCAGCAGGTAAGCTTCTCTTGATTGGAATATTCCTTGCTGTTTTGTTCGCTTTGGTGGCTGTTTGTTTAAGTGTTAGTAGAGTATCTAAGAACTTGGGGTATAGACTTAGAAAGTACGCCTAGAGAGTGGGTTAGCTCTTGGAGATCAGAGTGCGCAGCGGTAGTGTAAGTTTGGAGAGTTAGGACGTGGACCGTTAGTCTAGCCAAGTAATTTCGATGATGAAATTATTTTAAGGAGGGTAGAATTGTAACACCCTGGTTTAGGGGCTATGCATGTTGGGTATAATTCAAGTATTAGTAGGTTTTTGGGAGTGCTTGGATGAGTTTTGGAGGTTCTAAGAATGTTTGGATGAAAGGAAGGCTTTGAAAAAAATTTTTGGATTTTTAGTGTGGTAAGGGAATCGGCCAAGGTATGCCTTAAGAATTATTTTTGGTAATTTATTGCACAAGTAAGGCTTTGGCAAGGTGGTTGTCTTGTGACTTAAGGGGTGGAGGTAGCGCCTTTGAGGGTCTTAGGTTCGATCCAAGAAGGGCATTGGGTTTTAATTTTGGATTATGGCTCTTGGGATGAAAGCCTTAAAAGAATTTGGGGCGTATTGGGCACAAGAAGCGACTTGTCCAGTGGTTCTCGTGCGGCACATAGGAGTTGGAGGGGAGCGAGGCATGGTGTTCGAGTGCTCGAGCAGCATTTTGGGCGTGATTTTATTTTTATGCGGTTATGGGCTGGGCTAGGAAGGGTTAGGATTGAATGATGGAGGTTTTTGTCATAAAATCAAGGTACGAAAGTGGCACAGGCGTTGGGGTAAGGCTTGCAATGGTTTGGTCCTGTGTTGAACTCGGAGAGTGGAGTTGAGTTTTATTTTATTCTTTTTGATTTTGCGATAAATTGCGTGCGTGGATCGGCACATGTAGATTAAATTGGAAGATTATGATGAGCGTTGTTTTTATTCGTGGGATAATGGTTTGATTTTGTTTTTTTATTAAAGGATAAAGGTGGGATATTGTTGTATTTTGAATTGATTTTTAGTGGTTGGTGGGAGTGAATTAGGAGATTTGTTAATTCAAATTATTTTGAATTTAGTGGCGTGGAGCTTTTTTGAGGTGGTGGCGAATGTTGGTAAGTTTTGGGAGTGGTCGGTTTTGGTATTTGTGAAGGGAGGGTAGGTCAATTTCTTTTTGGCATTTTGTGTGAGTTTGGCCATCTTGTTTTTGGTGCCGAAAGCCAAATTTTATTTTTCCTTTGATGTTATCTTTGAAAGCGAGATTCCTAAAAGCATATACTTCTAGCCGATTTTGTGTTTTGTTCTTTTAATTCTTTTTGTTGCCGAAACTAGCTACCTTTCCTCTTGTCATATTTCCATTTCTTCCCTCTTAACCCATTTGTGCCGAATCTCTCATTTGTTTCTTAACCGAATTTGCTCTCCCTTACTTCTAATATTTATCTCCCTATTTCTTGTGTACCAAAACCTTGCCTTCACTTCTCATCTTCTCTGTTCTTCCACTCAAACCGAACATAGGTATGTTAAGCACTTAAAATCGATTCTCTTCCCTGTGACTAAAATATTGGCCGAATCTCCCCTTTCCTTTTAGTTCCGCTCTTTGGCCAAATAGAAGGTGTGGTGTGGATCATTTTGGGGTTTCATTTCCAATCGTTGGAGAAGGTTTATAGGTAAGGCCGAATGCTTATGGTCTTCCTTCTGTTCTCTGTCGTCATCTTCAAGGGGTAAGTGTTGGTTTTGGTGTTTGTTTGATGGCGTATTAATTTGGTTGGAATCGTTTTGTCATAGGACATCCGGGATTCAAAGCAGTCAAGCGTAGCCTCGGTTCTTTGGTTGATCATTGGGTAAGTGATGGTAAGGGATTGCTTTATCGGTCTATTCATTTGGTATTGGTAAGCCGTAGGCTATTACTTTTGGTTGGTTGTCGATTGTAGGCAAGTGAAGCAAGGGCACTTGGTGGTGGGCTAGTGTGCAAGAGCGTGTAGGAGCGAGGTTGTTAGATCGATTCTTTGGTTAAGGCTTACAGGTGTGTACACACACACTCTTCTAGTAATTTATGTGCTTATTAAATTGTGTGTATATTTACACACTTATCGGTTATGGTATTTATATATATGATGTGTGTGGTTGGTTCCATGGAAAGGTGGATTGAATACCATTATGGTATAGAGCACGGGTCGTAAGTCCTCGTTATGATGCTTTTGGTAAGCATAATGTATCTGTTACGTGTGCTATGATATTGGATGGCTGATAAATAATATGTATGTTACTAATCAAGCATGTGGGTATAAGTCCGTTAAAATGCATATCATTATCTATGTGGGTTGTACGAGTGGAGGGGGCAGTGATGTTTTGTCTTGACAAGCACCATGTTTTGGTAATACATCGTGACTACGGTCACCAGAGGTTTGGTACCTCAGAGGTTTGGCACCTCATAGCGACTTGTCCCCGTGGTTAACACCACCGTGGGTTGGCCCCACTTGAGATATGGGATCGTCGCGGTGATTTGGTATCACACGATGGGTTGGCCCCATCAAATGATCTGTGTCTACGGACACCAGTGTTTTGGTAACACATTGTGACTATATGTCACCAGTGGTTTGGCACCACCAGTGGTTTGGTACCACACGGGGTAGAAAAGGTGTATGGACGGTTAGGATGGGGTGCATATGATTTGGATGCATGATGATCTTGATTATGTTTGAATGTGATATTTTGCTAATCCGGGAAAAAGGGTAGCACACTGAGTCATGGTGACTCACCTTTTTCCTTTAACATTTTCAGGTAGTGCATAAAGCTGGACCAGGATCGGAGAGGACAAGGTGGCCCATGCCGAAGATGAAGATTTGTTATATTATGCTTGTTTTTGATATAAGTATTTTATTTGAAATTGTTGGGTTGTAACAAAGGCCATTTTATGTTTTTGGTACTACTTTAACTATGGTTTATTTAAATTAAATTGCTATGGGAAAATGATTTATGGGTTGCAACCTATTTATTCAAGTTGGATATTTTAAACTAGAGTTTTAAAAATGAATGAGTTTTAAATAGCAAAGTTTATTCCAAAGATATGTTTTCCAAAATTCAGCAAACTACGATGTTTAATTTTAAATCAAGAAGAATTTCACCCGTCTTTCCGCAATAACATAACCAGATTCGGTCGTAGTGAATGGGCCAGGTTTGGGGATGTTACACCCAAGGTCTCAATCTCTATAGTTTCAGCTCCTAAAGCTTAAAGTTCTAGAGTATTTCTACAGCCATACCACAATAATCGTAAATTGAAAACATAAACTTACTTGACTTGGTGCCGGATACGCGTGGTGCCATACTTCCTTTAGAACATCATGTATAAATTAAAATTTTAAATAGCTTTAAAAACGTTTTTGAACCCAAACCACAATCGAGTTTTGCAATCGAGCTCTGATACCATAAAATGTATACCCCAAACCCAGCCCATGCGTTATGACCGGATCTAGCATGTCACATGAGAAAAACGTGTTAAATCCTTTTTATTCGTACTAAAATAGATATTATTTTATTATAATCAAGAAAACAAGTTTGTTTTAAATATTTGTTAAAATACTACTAACCTCGAAGGTTGATAAATCGATAATTGAACTAGTGATCTTATAAAACCATGACTTTTAAAAATATTGTTGATAATTCGAGAGAAAATTTTCGAGTTTAAAATATTTGTAAAAGTTTGTTATGAAATCCATTTGTTAATCTATTTTTCGAAAACCTTTATTTATAATTTTATAAAATCCCCATGTAACACCCCAAACCCGGACCAAACACCATGACTGGATCTGGCATGCCACTAAGGAGATTTTAAAAGTTGTCGCAAATTTGGGAAATGTTTTTCTTGAGTATAACCTTTTAATCAAGAAAACTAAAGGGTTGAATAATTTGTAAAAGATATACATTTTATATTAATGCCTTAGTGAATTAGAAACCGAAATTTGATAGATGCCTTAGCTTAATTAAAACGTAAAGTCCAAATGTTTGATCGTAACAAAAGCCAAAATAAAATCGAAAAATATAAAGATAATGGCCCATGGCCTTATTAAAGTGAAATAAAAACCCAACTATACCAAAATATTAAATATAAACAAATAAAATAATGTCTGTTGCAGTATCCAAAATGATCTCATGCATGGCCACCTTGCGTTCCTCTCCAGCCCGGTCCGATGCTTTAAGTGTCTCTTGTAAAATGTTAAATAATAGGGTGAGTCACGAGACTCCGTGTGCAACCCTCATGCACCATCAGATTGGGCCTTAGCCCCACAGAACAGATATCAAAACATGAAATAACAGAAATTATACAAAGCCCAACCAAATCCTAGGTTTCCATCCGCTACACACCACCCTTACCTGCCATTCACACCATTGGGGATTTCTACAATCAACTAACATCGCTACACACCATCGATGGCAGTCATGCTGCAGTTAGCTGCTCATCGTCAGATCATGGCAAAAGCCACTACAACAGATCATGGCCAAAAGCCACTACAACAGATCATGGCAAAAGCCACTACAACAGATCATGGCAAAGGTTACTACAACAGATCATGGCAAAAGCCACTACAACAGAACACTTCCCCTTTTATCAATCTCCCAACCCCGTGAAATCACAGAAATCAGCATACATACAAGCATATCATCAGCAAAAACATTCACTTATGAATGACAAAGATCACTAACCTGGTGATTCGCTTTACCCTCATCGGGTTTTCAACCGTTATGTTTAGATTTCGACATTTAATAGAGTATAAGCAGATTTAATAAGACATATTAACAGACAATCTAAATGGTGTGAGAAGTTATACACCTGATTAATGCGTAGGACTACTCTCTATGTCGATATCCTCACTAATCAAATCTACTGCCCTTTGTCTACAACTTTGCTCAAAAGCTGGAAGAATGCGAAGATAGGGCCTCTCCTATATTCGGCCAAGGGTTAGTGTTTTACCCGAAATATATGTTTTAAATTAGCAGATCTCCTTACCTTGAAATCCTGAAAGTGTTACGATCCAAGTGCTACTAAACTTTGGCTTAGAAATCTAAGCGATTGAGTCCCCTTCAAATCCCGGAATGCCACAAATGAGAGAAAACACGAGATTAGCCAACTATTTAGCCATTCGGCTATAGTCTCCAAAAAGTTAAAAAGATTGAAAGAATAGCACAATCGACACTTATCTCTACAGATGGTTTCAGCTACCCCCTTGCAGAAAGATTCGACAATCACAGCAGAAGAGATCTAAAATTTTAGCTTTTAAGAAAATCCCGAAAAAGATGAACAAGAGGGAGATTTTGACTAAAGAACTTGGAAGAGAAAAGAAAACAATTAGCAGAGGTTCGGCAGTTAAGGAGACTTCAAAGGGTTTAGGCTAGAAGAAAAGAGAAAGACTAATGGAGTTTTTGGCATTTAGAAGAAAGAAAAGAAGAGAATAATGTAGTTTTTAGCTTTTAAAGAAATTAAAAGAAAAGAGATTGTAAAGAATGACTGAGAGTTTTAACATAGAGAGTGAAGAAGAGAATAGGGTTGAAATGCCGGAATTGAAGAGATCTCACCCCTATTTATAGAGAAGTTCGGCACTAACTTAAAAACCCGAAAGTGCCCTTCCTGATATTTAATAGTTAAGCAAATAGTAGGAGAAATTTTGGCACCCCTTTGCCACATCAAAAATCGATTTTTCCTCCCCTTCAAAGTCAAAATTTCAGCCACCACCTAGCCTTGCAGATAAATCCTATCTTTTCTCCTTATCCTCATCTGACTACTCATCCACAGTGTCATGGATAACTCTACCTCTTCTTTCCTTTATCAGCACATTATCCACCTCATTATCACATTAAAAATCCCTAAATAATAGCCTTGTTGTCGTCCCCCTTACTCACATTAAGTGTTGAATTTGGCCCAATTACTTGGGCTTCAAGCAGACAAAACTGGGCCTCCTCCCTTCCTTGCTACTGACGCCACCCTCTGCTCCATGGTAGCGCCACCTACCTTTGGGCCACAAGCCCATTTTGTCATTTAAAACACAGATAACTACCTTTAAAATGCTAAAGTGTCTACATAGAAATTTAGTCAATGCCTCAGCCATTTCTGAGCCCAATTTGGACCCCTAATACTCAAGTTAACACGTTACACATATTTACCCATTAAACGCATAGGCCCAAAAATTCAGGATGTTACAGTTCTACCCCCTTAAAGAAAATTTCGTCCTCGAAATTTCCAACTAACTATTAATCGTGCTACCCAAGTCTCACCACTATGCTTCCGCTGTGCACTCTAATTCTAAATTCAAAAGAAACACTTAGTATACTATGGTAGAGTACGCACCGGTATTCACATCTAGAGCATCCTTATCCTCTTGGCGATGTGCTGTATAGACCAAAGCTGGTTACCTCGCCTCAGCATAACCTACACCTTTACGACCATGTCCTATGCCATTGCCACCATTGACTTGACCACGGCCCCTTGGTATTGGCTGACCACCTCTACCAGCCTGATTAGAACCTCATCTCGCGGGCTGTGCCTGATTCACCTGGGGACAGTCCTTAATCATATGCTCCGTGGATCCACACCTGAAGCATCCACCAGTTTTCCTTCTACACTCCCCATAATGTACTGTAACATCCTAAAAATTTGAGTAATATTATGTTGCTTGGTGTTAGCTCGGGTATGATTTTATTATGTGCTAAAAATAGTCTTATGAGGGCTCGGGTTTACTTGGAATTTGAATAAATATTAGTAAAGAGTTCTTTAGTGTAAAGAAATCAGGTGACCATGAAACTTAAGTTAATTAAGTACTAAAAGATGGCATAAGATGAGTAATTGGCAAAGTGGTGATGGTGCCATAAGTTGGACTTAAGGAAAAGGTTCGAATCACCTAGCATGCAATTTAGGAGTTTTTATTTTTGCTTTATCCTAGCATGTGTCGGTCATGGATAATATTAGGACGAGTTGGATTAATTATTTTTGGTAAGAAGACTAAAGGTTATGGTAAGCTTGAGTTAAGGGATAGAATGGCTTGAATAGGGGGATAATGTTTCTCAAACTTAAGGAAAAGGGAGGATGATATGGCTTGAGACTAGGATGATGTTTTGGCAACTCTTTCATGGCCTTTTGACCATGTATGTGGACGGCGTAGGGGCTAGGGGGATGGCCGATTTTGTTGATTGGCTTGGTAGGCTTGGGTGTTAGAGGAGCACTTTCTTTTTGGTCATTTTTGGCTTTGACAAAACACATTTTCTCTCCATCTATTTTCTCTCTAGCCAAATTTGCCAACAACTTTGAGTAAACAACTCATTCTTTTGTCATTTCTTTTGACCACTTCAGATTAGTTGCTCTCTTTCTCTCCAAATCTTTTCTTCTCTTTGTGACCGAAATCACATAAGCTAACAAGGATTTCTTCTTTTTTTCTTCTCATTTTTCCTCCCCAATACCAAATGCACATTTCTCCTAAACTCAATTCTCTTTTCTTTCTCCTTTCTTTCTCTTTTCTCTCTGGAAAACTGAATCATTATCATCTCCTTCTTTCATTTTTGTTTAATTTCTTTTCAACCATATTTCCTTCATTGTTTTCTCTCATGGCCGAATGCTAGATTGTTTCTTTGCTGAACCATTTTCATTTTCTTTGTTTAGTCATAATCGAATCTTCCATTAGACATAAATATTCTTCTCACGCATTTCTTTTTCAACCGTGGAAAATAGTGTGATTTTTGGAGGGCAGAAACTCAAGTGCTTGTGAGTATCGTGAATCATTGGAATCGATCTTAAGAGTTAAGGTAAGGAGTTTATTCAATGATTCTAATATTACTCGTCATATTGGTATAGTTGGTTTGATAATCGATTTCGTTTTAGGGGACGTTATCACTCGATTGTCATCTTGTGGAACAAGGATAATTGTGGTAAGCCAATCTCGTTTTTAAAATCGTTAGTCATATTTTGATAATTATTAGTCGGACTAATGATCTTATGTCATTAGAAATATTCAAGATAGGGCAGAAAAGGGCAGTGAATAGTCTTCGAAAGAGGGGGTGGTTCCACTAATCCCCCTAAGTATAGACGAAGGGCTGTTTCGAGAATCTGAGATTTTCCACCGGGTTGCGGACCCTCATCCAAGGAGAACCAGCTGTTTGAAGTCATTCGTACTCCCGAACCTTTGTTCGTTTGTGGATTCTCATCGGGCAACGAACCAACAATCGGGGAGAAACCAAAAATAGAAGTGGTTCGAAATCCTGAGGGTAAAGATTTAGATCGTTTATCAATAGTGTAGTTTTAATAAATAATAGTGTTCTAATTTATCGTGTTACGTTTAGGTACTGACGAGCGGGAAAGTCTAGTACTCATAATAACCAGGTATGTAACTTCACACTTATCTCGGATTAGATGCTATACCGTAAGTATTGAGAAAAATAGTAAAGATGACAAAATTGAAAAAAATACGTAATAATTAGTATTTTTGTGAAAATACATGAAAACTATTAAAGTTGTGAAATTTACGAAAATGCCCTCAATGAGTAATTGGTAAATTGTAAATTTTATGTCTTATGTTAAATGGGCCAAAAATATGCTAGATCGTTAAATGGGCCGAAAAATCTGCTAGATCGTTAAATGGGTCAAAAAATTTGCTAGATCGTTAAATGGGCTGAAAAATCTGCTAGATCGTTAAATGGGCCAAAAATCTACTAGATCGTTAAATGGACCAAAGTGTTAGATTGCTAAATTGGCCAAATGTTATTTTGTATTATGGGCCATAATAAAAACTTGAAATATTGATTTACATGTAAATTGGGCTTTTTGCTAAAATATCATATGTATATAGACTGTTATGCATACATGTTTACATGGGTTGGGAAAAATGATGAAGAGAAGAAAGGCCTGTTGCCAAAATCTAGTTCGGTGGCTCTGCCACAAATATTTCAATGGCTTAATGCTTCTAGTTTGGTGACTTTGTCACAATCTAGTTCGGTGGTGCACCACAACATTATTAAAAATGGCTTTATGGCTATAATTGGTGTGTTGGTGGGGTAGGTTGACTTGATCCCTACAGGTGTGATGGTTGGTACGGGTGGTGTGTAGCGGATGGAAATTAGGTTTGGTTAGGAAATTTCATTTTGCATTAATTTCATTTATTATATTGTTAAATCTGTTATTGGGCTCAAGCCCAAAATTATGACTTGATGATCTGGCCTAGTGGATATAGTATGTGAGTTATACTTTGAGTTTCGAGTAACTCACTCCTTAAATTTTCCATCACGGTAATGGAAATTGACATGGACTTGGGCGAGAATGACTTCGTGGAGGCCATCTCGCAAACATGGGTTTTATAAACTTTGAACTTTTATTAAGTACTTTCTTTAAATTGCTATTTTGGATATGATGTAATAAGGCCTCTATTAATATTTTATGGATTTTATGTGTGGATGGATTTAAATTTTATTTTGATATTTAATATGGGTTTATGTTAATCCTATAATGATCTTTAAAATACTTTGCTTTTTTTAAAACATATGAGATTCTTTAACTATTTTTATTTTCAAATTCTTTTGAAATTTTTTAATTTCTTTAAGGTTTTGATAATTAAATATTAAATGCCAATATTTCAACTAATGTTTCTTAAATTCATCAATTTAAATCATTTCTCTTAGTTTTATTAAACTTTATTTTCAAAAGGTTTTGTAGTACCGATTCACCTAAATCATTAGAAAGATTAAAAGAATGTTCGATCTGTGTGACAAATCAAATCTCGTCTTGAAGCATAGACCTGGTTTGGGGTGTTACATTTAATGGTATCAGAGCTAGTTTCAAAACTCAGCTGTGGTTGGGTTCAACAAATAACTTTTGTATGAAATTATTTCAATTATGTTTTAAAGATTAGTATGGCACCACAAGCATCCGGCACCAAGTCAAGTAAGTATTTATTACTGAATGATTATTATGATGATATGATCATAGGAACACTCTAGAACTTCTAGTTTTAGATTTTGAAAATCGTAGAGATTGAGACTATAGGATGTGTTTGCGAAAAACAACTTTATCTCTAGAATCTCATAAAACATAGTTAATAAACACTGAAATAATATTTTGATTCATAAAACTTGTAATCAGATTAAATTGAATTAGACATTATGAGCTCTAGAGGACGTGGTCGTGGACACGGTAGACATGGCCATGGTAGAGGACGAGGTGCTGCGTCTGAAGCACCAAATCATATGCCGAAAATGGATGCACCTGCGTCACTTGAAAGTGAGACGGGAACACATAATCATATGGAAGAAGATAATGCTTTGACGCAAGCAATGCTGCGAGTCCTGGAAAGGGTCGCTGGAACTAGAGTTGGGCCAATAGCTCGTGGGTCAATATCGGAACGACTCAAGTCTAATTGTGCAAAAGTTTTTAGAGGAGTTTTCAATGTAGCTCCGAATGTGGCAGAATATTGGCTCAAAGCTGTGGAGCGGATTATGGATGATCTAGAATGCACTATCAAGTAAATCGAGAGGAGCCGTGTCCTTGCTAAGAGGCGAGGCATATCAATGGTGGCTTATTGTCGAGAAGGCAATCAAGCCGCATTTGTTACTTGGGAATTCTTCAAAGCGCCTTTCAAGGAAATATGTAGGAACAAGTTATGTGGATGCGAAGGAAGGAATTTCGAATCGATTCAAGGAAATAAGGCGATTGCGGCGCATGATGAGGTGAGTTTTACGCTTGAGTCGCTATGCTCGGACAATAGTGTCAACGGATCATGAGCGTTGTGTACGCTTTGAGGATGGGTTAAATGATGAGTTACGGGTTCTGATAGCCTCACAACAAGTTAGAACTTTTGCCACGCTTGTGGAGAAAGCCAAGATAGTCGAAGAGGCTAAGAGCTCAGAATGTCAGAATCGGGAAAGAGTTAGAGGCAAGAGGGATATAAAGTATTCGGGTTCTTCAAAAAGGTTTCTGAAGAGGCCTCAGAATGATGAGCCAGCTCAAGGTATAGCACTTGTAACTATTAATCAGAGTCGAGATTGTATTGAATGTGGAAAAAGGCATTCCGGAGAGTGTTGGAAGAAAACGGGTGCTTGTTATAAATGTGGTTCAATGGATCATCAATATATAAATTGCCCTCGACGTATGGATACGACTCAGGAAGTTCGTAATACTGATGCACAGCTGACAAGAGGAACTCAGCAGCCACCGAGAGGCCGTGGACCAGGTCGTGGTGGTAATGGGGCTGGACGTGGTCAAGGTGCACCGGGTTAAGGTAATGGTTCTAGAGGTAACACGGATGCAAGACAGCCAGGATTGGTCTGTGGAGTTAGACGCCACGAGGATGGCAATGCACCTGATGTAATAACTGGTATGTTTTTCATCTTTGATGTACCTGTTACTGCCTTGATAGATATTGGTTCTACCCACTTGTATGTTGCTAGAGCCATATCTGGAAACTTGAATCTAGAATCTAAAATTACTGATAGTCAGATGATGGTAATAAGTCCTTTAGGATAGTTGGTAATTGTAAATAAACTATTTAGAGATGTGCCCTTAGAAATTCAAGAAGAAATATTTTGGCAAATTTGATGGAATTGCCTTTTGTCGAGTTCGATCTCATTCTGGGCATGGATTGGTTGGTTAAGCATCAGGCGCATTTTGATTGTGCTGAAAAGAGGATGTCAATAAGAACTTTGGGTGATAAAGAAGTAATAATGTTAGGTGAACGAAGGAATTACTTGGCAAATGTGGTATCTGAGTTGAAGGCAGAAAAATTGGTGCGGAAAGGGTATGGAGCATTCCTAGCTTTTATTTGTGCTTTGGATGTCAAAGAGTTTTCTGTGGATGATGTGAGAACAGTGAAGGAATTTCCAGATGTATTTCTCGAAGAACTTCCTGGTATACCTCCAGATCGGGAAGTAGAATTTGGTATTGAGCTTTTGCTCGAGATGGCTTCTAGTGTCCATTACTCCTTATAGAATGGCACCGAAGGAGTTGGCGGAGCTTAAAGCTCAAATTCAAGAATTGTTGGATCGGGGATTTATTCGACCGAGTGTGTCTCTGTAGGGAGCACCAGTATTGTTCGTTAAGAAGAAGGATGGATCGATACGTATGTGCATTGATTATAGGCAATTGAATAAAAAGACGATCAAGAACAGGTATTCTTTGCCGAGAATTGATGACCTGTTTGATCAATTGAAAGGAGCTTCAGTTTTCTCCAAAATTGATTTGAGATCGGGTTATCATCAACTTAAGGTGAAAGAAGCAGATATTTATAAGACAGCATTCTGAACTCGGTATGGACATTATGAGTTTTTGGTGATGCCGTTTGGGTTATCCAATGCACCAGCCACATTTATGGACATGATGAACCGAGTCTTTTAACCATATTTAGACCGATTTGTGGTAGCGTTCATAGATGACATTTTGATTTATTCAAGAAATGATGAGGAGCATGACACGCATTCGCGTATAGTATTGTGTTACTTTGTGATAAGCAACTTTATGCCAAATTCAGTAAATGTGAATTCTGGCTAAAGGAAGTGACTTTCTTGGGTCATGTGGTATCAGCTGAAGGAATAAGAGTGGATCCTCGGAAGATTGAGGCTATATTGGATTGGAAACCACCAAAATCACTTAAATTCAGAGTTTCTTAGGTTTGGCTGGTTATTATAGATGCTTTGTTGAGGGGTTTTCGTTAATTGCTGCACCCCTAACTAAACTGTTGCAAAAGGAAGTATCGTATATTTGGACTGAAAAATAACGAGAGTTTTGAGAAATTGAAGAAGATTTTGTGAAGCACGCTTTGATTCAAATTTGAGGTCGAAAAGAATTTATCGTTTATTGTGATGCATCTCACACGGGTTTGGGTTGTGTGCTGATGCAAAATGGAAAGGTGGTGGCTTATGCTTCTCGACAGTTGAGACCGCACGAAGTAAACTACCTTACTCATGATTTGGAGTTAGCTGCAGTGGTATTTGCTTTAAAGATTTGGAGGCACTATCTCTACGGTGAGAAGTCTATCATCTATACGGATCACAAGTGTCTTAAGTATCTTCTTCCTCAGAAGGATTTAAATTTGAGACAAAGAAGATGGGTGGAACTATTAAAGGATTATGATTTCTCAATCAAGTATCATCCTGAAAAGGCTAATGTGGTAGTTGGCACGTTAAGCCGTAAGATGGTATCTGATTTGAGAGCAATGTTTGCTCATTTGAGTTTGTTTGAGGATGGTAGTCTGTTAGCAGAACTTTAGGTGAAGGCTTTGTGGTTAGAACAAATTCAGGAAAAGCAGATATCAGATAAAAAGTTGGGACCCTTATTTCAGCAGGTTGGAAGGGGCGAAATAGAGGATTTTGGCATAAACACAAATGGAGTGCTATGTTTTCGTGGAAGGGTTTGTATGCCTAAAGACTCAGATTTGAGGCAAATGATTCTACGGGAGGCGCATAGTAGCCCTTATACTATACACCCCGGAGGAAATAAGATGTATCGGGATCTCCGTGAATGTATTGGTGGCGGGGTTGAAGCGTGAGATTTACGAGTTTGTAGGAAAATGTTTGACTTGTCAACAAGTGAAGGCGAGCATCAATTGCCGTCAAGTTTATTACAACCGTAAAGATTCCTCTTTGGAAATGGGAGCGAATAACAATGGATTTTGTTAGTGGGTTACCTTTAACACCTACTAAAAAAATTTCGTATGGGTAGTAGTTGATCGATTGGCGTGCTCATTTCTTCCAATTCATACGGATTACTCATTCTGAGAAATTGGCTAAGTTGTATGTATCTAAAATCGTGAGGTTGCATGGGGGATCATTATATCGACGGGGATCCTAGATTTACAACACGATTTTGGAAAGCTCGCATAAAGCCTTGGGAGCAGTTAAACTTGATCGGCTTTTCATCCTTAGTCAGATGGTCAGTCCGAAAGAGTAATTCAGTTATTGGAAAACATGTTAAGGGGATGTGTGATTGACTACGAGAGGTAGTTGGAAGGATTTTCTATCATTGGCGTAATTTGCATATAACAATAGCTATCGGTCTAGCATTCAGATGGCACCTACAAGGCATTGTATGGTCGTGGTGTCGTACTCCTACTTTTTGGGTGAATTGGGCAAACAGCGGATGTTGGGTCTGAGTTGATATCCAAAGCGAAGAAAAGGTAAAAGTTATTCGAGCACAGTTAAAGGAAGCTTGGATAGATGTAAGTAAAAGCGGACTCGAGGCGTAAGGATATCGAGTTTTTGTGGGAGAATAGGTCTTTCTGAAGGTCTCACCTTGGAAGAAAATTTTCAAATTTGGAAAAAAGGGCAAGTTGAGCCCTAGGTCCATTGGGCCATATCGTGTGATGAGGCGTGTTGGTCCAGTGGCCTATCAGATTGAATTACCTCCGGAGTTGAGTCAAATTCATAATGTTTTCTATGTTTCCATGCTGAGACGCTATAGATCGGATCCATCTCACATAATCTGAGTAGAGGAAGTGGAATTGAAATCAGACTTGTCTTTTGAGGAAGAACCAGTGGAAATTTTAGAATGAGATGTTAAAGTGCTAAGAAAGAAGATCGTGCCGTTGGTCAAGGTTTTATGGTGTAATCACGAAGTGGAGGAAGCTACATGGGAGCCTGAGGATGCAATTCGGCAACAATATCCTCACCTCATTTAATCAGGTAAAATTCAAGGACAAAATTTTCTTTAAGGGGGTAGAATTGTAACATCCTAAAAATTTGAGTAACATTATGTTGCTTGGTGTTAGCTCGGGTATGATTTTATTATGTGCTAAAAATAGTCTTGTGAGGGCTCGGGTTTACTTGGAATTTGAATAAATATTAGTAAAGAGTACTTTAGTGTAAAGAAATCAGGTGACCATGAAACTTAAGTTAATTAAGTACTAAAAGATGGCAAAAGATGAGTAATTGGCAAAGTGGTGATGGCGCCATAAGTTGGACTTGAGGGAAAAGGTTCGAATCACCTAGCATGCAATTTGGGAGTTTTTATTTTTGCTTTATCCTAGCATGTGTTGGTCATGGATAAGATTAGGATGAGTTGGATTAATTATTTTTGGTAAGAAGACTAAAGGTTATGGTAAGCTTGAGTTAAGGGATAGAATGGCTTGAATAGGGGGATAATGTTTCTCAAACTTAAGGAAAAGGGAGGATGATATGGCTTGAGACTAGGATGATGTTTTGGCAACTCTTTCATGGCCTTTTCACCATGTATGTGGACGGCATAGGGGCTAGGGGGGATGGCCGATTTTGTTGATTGGCTTGGTAGGCTTGGGTGTTAGAGTAGCACTTTCTTTTTGGTCATTTTTGGCTTTGGCAAAGCACATTTTCTCTCCATCTATTTTCTCTCTAGCCGAATTTACCAATAACTTTGAGTAAACAACTCATTCTTTTGTCATTTCTTTTGACCACTTCGGATTAGTTGCTCTCTTTCTCTCTAAATCTTTTCTTCTCTTTGTGACCGAAATCACATAATATAACAAGGATTTCTTCTTTTCTTTTTCTCATTTTTCCTATCCAATGCCGAATGCACATTTCTCCTAAACTCAATTATCTTTTCTTTCTCTTTTCTTTCTCCTTTCTTTCTCTTTTCTCTCTGGAAAACCGAATCATCATCTCCTTCTTTCATTTTTGTTTAATTTCTTTTCAACCATATTTCCTTCATTATTTTCTCTCATGGCTGAATGCTAGATTGTTTCCTTGCCGAACCATTTTCATTTTCTTTGTTTAGTCATAACCGAATCTTTCATTAGACATAAGTATTATTCTCATGCATTTCTTTTTCAACCGTGGAAAATAGTGTGATTTTTTGAGGGCCAAAACTCAAGTGCTCGTGAGTATCGTGAATCGTTGGAATCGATCTTAAGAGTTAAGGTAAGGAGTTTATTCAAGGATTCTAATATTACTCGTCATATTGGTATAGTTGGTTTGATAATCGATTTCATTTTAGGGGCGTTATCACTCGATTGTCATCTTGTGGAACAAGGATAATTGTTGTAAGCCAATCTCGTTTTAAAATCGTTAGTCATATTTCGATAATTATTAGTCGGACTAATGATCTTATGTCATTAGAAATATTCAAGATAGAGGCGTAAAAGGCGGTGAATAGTCTTGAAAGAGGGTGGTTCCGCTAATCCCTTAAGTATAAGCGAAGGGTCGTTTTGGGAATCAAGATTTTCCACCAGTTGCGGACCTCATCGAGGAGAACTAGTTGTTTGAAGTCATTCGTACTCTTGAACCTTTGTTCGTTCGTGGATTCTCATCGAAACGAACCAACAATCGGGGAGAAACAAAAATAGAAGTGGTTCAAATCACGAGGGTAAAGATTTAGATCATTTATCGATAGTGTAGTTTTAATAAATAATAGTGTTCTAATTTATCGTATTACGTTTAGGTATTGACGAAGGGAAAGTCTAGTACTCATAATAACCAGGTGTGTAACTTCACACTTATCTCGGGTTAGATGCTATACCGTAAGTATTGAGAAAAATTGTAAAGATGACAAAATCAAAAAAAAGCGTAATAATTAGTATTTTTGTGAAAATACATGAAAACTATTAAAGTTGTAAAATTTACGAAAATGCCCTCAATGAGTAATTGGTAAATTGTAAATTTTATGTATCATGTTAAATGACCCAAAAAATCTGCTAGATCGTCAAATGGGCTGAAAAATCTGCTAGATCGTTAAATGGGTCGAAATGTAACATCGCAAACCCGGCCCAAACATTACAACCGAATTTGGCATGTCACATAGAAAACGTTTTGAGAAACCCCTTTTTGTTGATTCACATTTAGGAAAGATATTGTCTTGTTTTAAGTAAAAGTTGTGGATTATGCGAGAATCCAACCCTTTGCTTCCTTATTTAAAAATCTATTAAATCCTGTTATTATCAATTTTGTAAATGTACCCGATGGCACAGAAGAAAACATTTACGCTTTGGATTTAGGAAAACTTGTGTTTAAGAAAAATATTTAAGCCATTAAGTAGTTTGGAAGTTTCATCTAAAACAGGTAAAATAATCAAAGCGAAATTTTAGGAGGCCTTATTACAACTTGAACAAATAAGAATAATAAAAAAATAAAATGAAAATAAACCCATAGTCTACTAAACCAAATTTTCCATTGCATGGCCACCTCGAGTTCATCTGGCTCCTCATCCGCGATCTACGAGTCACCTGAAAAAGTTAGAGGAGAAGGTGAGTCACCAAGACTCAATGTGTAACCCTTCCCCCGGTTTAATGTAACATCATACACAAATCATAACTAAGTTTAACATGCACCCCACCTAGCCATCCATAACTCCTTTCTCTACCCGTGTGGTACCAAACCCTTGGTGGTGCCAAACCACTTGGTGACCCAAAGACACGATATCCATCAATATTGTGGTGCCAAACCACTTTGGTGGTGCCAAACCACTGGTGACCCAAAGTCACAAATAATAAGTTGGGGTCAACCCGTGTGATACCAAATCATGGCGGCGATCCCATAATATCAACCGTGGGGCCAACCCTTTCGTGGTGCTAAGCCACAGGACAAGTCGCTATGAGGTGCCAAACCTCTGGTGACCCAAAGTCACAAAATGTGGTACCAAACCACCGTGTCCAAGACACGGATATCACTTCCCCTCCACTCAAATCACCCACCATGATACGATGTGCATATAAAAGAAATCATGCCAAACATGCTTAAATAATAACATATACTGAATTTATCATAGGCCATATTTTTATGTATCACATATACCAAATATGTCATGCATCCACATGCATTATATTGCAAGCTCATATTGAAACGGACTTACCCGAATCCTTGCTCATACCTTTACGGTATCAAATCCAGATCTACACAAATCCGGTATAACATACACAATTTATTAGCAGTTATATTAGTTATGAAGTGTGTAAGTACACACCTATTACTAACGAGAATCCTAGATCCCGAAGATTCGATCTACTGTGCTCTATCCCTTGACCCTATATTCGGCCAACATCAAAGTTAGTGCCATAGGCATATTCGGCTATAATAGCTAAAACCCGAAGACTCATTTGTGGCACTTACCTTGAACCGATTTGGTTTCCAACCAAATCCCGAAGCCACACACTGGATTCCTTGCAATCGGCCAAACCTTAGATCCATACAAGTTATTAGCTTTCGGCTTTTCCAAGTATCTAATGGAAAGACTAAAGAGAATCCCTTACCATAGACTTACCAAATTGATTAGCAGAGAATGGAGGATCAAATCTACTACTTTAAAAATCCCGGAGTTCCTAGGTGAAATCAGTTTCAAAAAGTGGTTAGCCAAACATCAATAAATGCCGGATCTTGGCTTTTCCCTTCATCCAAATCGACAGAGAACAAGAGAATATGGGAGAAGAGTTTCGGCAAACACTTACCTTCTCAAACCGATTGAAAAAGAAATCTCGAAGAGATGTATACCAATCTTTATATTCGGCCAAGTGAATCTAATAGGAGAGGGGAGATTTCGACAACAATAGTGGAAGAGATTCGGCTAATAGAGAAAGAAAAAGAGAAGGAAAAGAAGATGGGGAATTCGGTAGAGGGAGGGTAGAGAGGGTTTCAATTTTAAGCAAACAAGAAGAAGAAGTAGGGGATTAATGGTGGTTTGGTTTTGAGAAAGAAGAAAAGAAATAGATGGGAGATGAGAGTGTAGGAGATTGGTCAAAGGCTAAGAAGAAGAAAAGAGGATCAATGGTTTTGGTTTTTGGTATGTGTTGGCGAAAATGTCAAGCTAGGTGCCTAAAGAAAATTCACCACCACCCTTTACACACTCCTTGCCGTTTACTCCTCTCCAACAAGGAGTCTTAGATTGACCAACACCTTGAATCACTCTTGGCCAATCATTTAAAATTATTCAAATAAAAATCCTTATTATCCCGAAAGAGTTTGACTGAACACTTCTCTCTCTCTCTTCAGTAAAAATAAAGAGCGTAAAAGAGAATTACGCTACTCGAACCTAGGCTCCCTTGCTCCCCTTGTTGGCGTCAATTCCAAAGACTTAAGTGGCACCCTTGCCACTTTTCCAAGGCCTTATTAGTGTCAAATATTCCCTTTTTAAAACTTGTAACCCCTATTTACTATGGCTCCTTGTCTTATTAAAGCTTACAAATGAAATTTTTCTACCACTCGAGCCTACTCAAGGTCCATAGCTAAGTCTTATTACACCATAAATAGTATTACAGCAATCCAATCATATGCACAACAATACAATCACAAATAACCCCTAATTAAGGATGTTACAATTCTGACCCCCTTAAAAAATAATTTTGGCCTCGAAATTACCTGATCAGAAGAGTTGGGGGTATTGCTACCGCATTATATCATCGGGTTCCCACGTAGCTTCCTCCGCACCATGGTTTCGCCATAGCACTTTCACCAAAGGTACTGACTTCCTACGTAAAACTTTAACATCTCGATCTAAGATCTGGACCCAAAACATGTCGTTCACTTAATTCCATCCAACACGTAGGAGTACGACATTTTCGTCCATACAGTGCTTCATATGGTGCCATCTGAATACTTGCTTGATAACTATTGTTATAAGCGAATTTCGCCAATGGTAAATACTCTTCCCAATGACCACTGAAATCTAGAATACAGCCCCTTAGCATATCTTCTAAGACCTGAATCACCCTTTCTAATTGTCCGTCCATTTACGGGTGAAAAGCTGTGCTGAAATCCAACCTCGTTCCCAAAGCCTGATGCAAAACCCTCCAAAACCTTGACGTGAACCTCGGATCCCTATCCAAGATAATCGATATTGGCACACCATGCAATCTTACTATCTCGGCTACATATAACTCCGCTAGCTTTGAAGCGAATAATCCATCCTCACCGGTATGAAATAAGTCGACTTGGACGATCGATCTACAATCACCAGTCGAGTCCTTTTACTAGGGTGAGAGGTAGCCCACGACAAAGTCCACGGTGATCCTTTCCCATTTCCATCGAGGATCTTCATTGGTTGAAGTAAACGACGGCAATCGATGTTCACCTTAACTCACCGACATGTCGGACACTTTCCCACAAATTCGATTACCTCACGCTTCATACAGCCACCGTAATTTAGTAAATCTCCATACATCTTGCTACCTCTAGGATGCATAGCGTATGGGTGCTATGTGCATCTTGAAGAATTCTTTGTCTTAATTCCACATCCTTCCGGCATACAAGCTCGCCCTTGAAAGCATAGCACTCCATCACCAGACAAACTATACCCTTCTAAACCACTATCTTGAACTTGCAATCTCCGCGCGTTCAAACTTTCATCTACTAACTATTTCTCCTTAATCTCCTCGATCCAAGTCAGTTTAACTTGCAATTCCGCCAAAATACTTCCATCGTCATACAAACTGAGGTGAGCAAACATCGTCCTTAAATCCGTCATGACCTTCCGGCTCAACGCGTCAGCCACTACGTTAGCCCTGCCCGGATGATACTCAATTGAACAGTCGTAGTCCTTCAACAGCTCAATCCATCGGCGCTTACTCAAGTTCAAATACTTCTGAGTCAAAAGATACCTTAGACTCTTGTGATCTGTGTAGACTATCGACTTCTCCCCATACAAGTAATGCCTCCATATTTTCAAAGCGAAGACTACTGCGCTAATTCCAAGTCGTGCGTCGGATAGTTAACCTCATACGGTCTTAGCTGACGGGATGCATAAACCACTACTTTCCCTTCTTGCATCAACACACACCCCAAACCAGTATGGGATGCATCACAGTAAATCGTAAATAACTTCCCTGCCTCAGGTTGTACCAGAACTGGAGCTTCGGTCAGAATCTTCCTTAGCTTATTGAAACTTTCTTATTATTTCTCCGACCATACAAATAGAACTCCTTTTCTTAACAACTTAGTCAATGGTGTCGCGATCAAAGAGAATCCTTCTATAAACCTTCGATAGTACCCTGCCAGACCCAGAAAACTCTGAATTTCTGCCACCAACCTAGGCGGTTTCTAATCTAACATCGCTTCAATCTTGCGAGGTCCACTCTAATCCCTTCAGCTGACACTACGTGACCTAAGAAAGCCACCTCTCTAAGCCAAAATTCGCACTTACTGAATTTGGCAAATAACTGCTTCTCCCTCAGTACTTGTAAAACTATTCACAAGTACATGTCATGCTCCTCCTCCGTCTTTGAGTAAACCAATATGTCGTCTATAAACACCACGACAAACTAATCCAAGTACTACTGAAACACCCTATTCATTAAGTCCATGAATGCTGCTGGTGCGTTGGTCAACCCAAACGGCATCACCAAAAACTCGTAATGCCCATATCGAGTATGGAATGCCGTCTTGTGAACATCAACCTCCTTCACTTTAAGTTGATGATACCCCAACCTAAGATCTATCTTTGAGAAAACTGATGCACCTTTCAGTTGGTCAAACAAGTCATCAATCCGGGGCAATGGATACTTGTTTTTGATCGTTAACTTGTTCAGTTGGCAGTAATCTATACACATCCGCATTGAACCGTCCTTCTTCTTAACAAACAGCACAGGTGCTCCCCACGGAGATATACTTGGTCGGATAAACCCTCTGTCCAGAAGCTCCTGAATTTGAGCCTTCAGCTCCACCAATTCCTTCGGCGCCATTCGGTATGGAGCTATAGACACTGGCACCGTTCCGGGCAACAAGTCTATACCGAATTCAACTTCCCTATCCGGATGCAGACCCGGAAGTTCTTTTGGAAATACATCAGCAAATTCCCTTATTGTTTAGACATTCTCCACTGCTGACTCCTTAGCCTCTAAGGTACATATCCGAACCAGAAATGCCTCACAACCTTTCCTGACCATTTTCTCCGCCTTTAATACAGAGACCACATTTGATAGGTATTCCCTTCTGATACCTACCATTGCCACCTCCTCGCCTTCCATTGTTCTCAACACCATGTGCTTAGCCGCGCAATCCAAACTGGGTTGGTACCTCACCAGCCAATCCATTCCGAGAATCAGATCGAACTCCTTAAACGGTAGCTCCATCAAATCCGCTAAGAACACTACCCCTTGGAGTTCTAGGGGTACATCCCTATATAACTTGTTTACTTCTACAGAGTGACCTAGAGGGCTAATTACTGTCATCTCCCTAGAAGTAGTCTCAAAGTCTAGGTTCATAGTCTCTACTATGCTACTAGCAACATACGAATACGTTGAACCCACATCAATTAATGCAACATATGAAAGTCTAAAAATTAGGAACGTACCGGTTATACGTCCGGTGTGTCACCCTCCTCTCGACGCCTCGCTGCATAGACTAAACCAGGCTGCCTTGCTACATACTACCGGACCTCGCCCGATGTCCATGACCTCGACTAGAACTATTGCCACCTCTACCGTTACCACGACCCCTCTATGGTGGTGGTCCTTCATTTCTAACCTGAGCACGGTTCTGGCCCTTTGGCCGATTCTTAGCTAACTTCCGAGGACAATCCTTCACTCGGTGATCCAATGATCCGCACTCGAAGCATTCTCTTTCACCAGTCCAACATCCTCCCCAATATGATTTCCCATGGGGTTAATCGAGCCGGTCTACGATTAGCGACCATGGGTCTCCCCGACCGATTGACCCACTTGCTCTAGCCTTCTTACATGCATTACTACCGATCCAGATGATCCAAAGCCTCTCTTACATTTGTTCCTTTCGTAGTTACATCTCACGGACTCCTTGATCCCTTGAGTTACCTTAGCCTTTTCTACTAGGACAAAAAATTCACGCCCCTACTGTGGAGCCATCAGCAACCTCAAATCATCCCTCAGCCCGTCCTCAAAGCGGACACAACATTCATGCTCCGTTGATACAATTCCCCGAGCATAGTGGCTCAGCCTCAAAAATTCTGCCTCATACTCAGACACAAACTTATTCCCTTGCACCAACCTCAGAAATGCTTTCCTCTGCACATCAATGTAGCTGGTGCCCACATACTTCTTCTGATATGCTGCTTTGAAGTACTCTCAAGTAAGCTCATCTGCCGTGGTACCATCTCGAACCGTAAGCCACCACTGATAAGACTCTTCCTTCAGAAGCGACACCGCTCCTTTCAGCTTCTCCTCATTCGTCAGATCTAGGTCATCCATGACCCTCTCAGTCAATTCCAACTAATACTCCTCCGTACTGGGTGCCACACCTGATACACCCCGGAACACCTCAGCTCCATTGGCTCGGAGTCACTCAGGTACAGATTTCTGAGCTCTCCTTCCTCCATTTGCCCCAGCCACCATCTCAAGGACTCGCAACATAGCCTACGATACTACCTCACCTCCCATCTGATCCTGCTCCTCAGCTCTAAAAGTTGGGGGTGGTGGTGGCGGTGGTACCTCATTCTCAGACCCCTGACCCGACCTAACGGGTTCTGACACGGTCATCCTGCCCTTACCGCGTCCACGTCGACCACGACCTCTAGAACTCATCCCTTATCATCGCGATCTAATTAAAAAGTTTTATGAATTTAGTCATTGTTTCACTGATTATCCGCGAAGAAATTTTATGAAAGAGTTTAGAAGTTGTTCTTTCGATCACACAAAGTTCCAAGTCTTCTACTCTAATTCAAAGATACCCATTCATTCAGACATCCATTCAATGGCACCTACTACACACATTCATCATTCGAACATTCTTGATCTTATTCCTACCCAGGGGTATTTTCGTCATTTTTCCTACAGGGGTATTTTTGTAATAAATTAGGGAAATTTTGAAAACTTTAATGAATCAGGACATTTTGAAATTTCCAAAACTAGAGGGTATTTTCGAAAATTTTTCAAATTAAAGGTCTGGCAGAAATTTGGAAACCAGGGGTATTTTGATAATTTTATCAATCTGGGGTAATTTTGTAAGTTTTCCAAGTCAGGGTATTATTTTTCAAAAGAAGATTTTTGGATACTTTTGTAAAGTAAGAGACTTTTTATTGAAATCGGGGTAGTATAGTAATTTTAGAAACTAAGGGCATTTTTGTAATTTTGCCACTAGGGGCATTTTGGTAATTTTGTAAATCAGAAATATTTTGGAAATTTTTCAAAAAGAAATTTTTGCTATTATTTAAAGGGGTAATTTGGCAATTTAAAGATTAGGGTTTTCATAAAACATGGCTAGTCCTTTTGGGTTTTATTTATTGTGTTTAGCTTTATGACCGAGTCCTCTTGGTTAGGGTGAGCCGAAGCTACGCACCATGTAGGATTCTGCGAAGAGGAGGTGAGTCACTAGGACTGCTTAAGTACCGTGCTCTTGGGATCCAATCCTGAACATGCGCACCATGGTTGCCACACCTAACTTGGTGACTTAGCCACGTGTTTGTTTAATTAGGCATTTAAAGTCTTATATGATTTGTTGGGGTAAACTAGTCCTAGGATTCAAATACTTATCATACTATCTACGTGTTCCATTTCTACCCCTCTACAGATAATAATTCACATAGTAGTTAGAAGTACTTACCTAGGCGGATTGGTGTTGGAGACTCGATGCCATGCTATTCAAAACCAAAAACTTTTTCCATAACTTTTCTCAAAGCCTACCAAAAACATTTTGGGCCTTGGGCCCTCTGATATGAGTTTTGAGCGGGCTCGATACGATTTTGTAACATCCTAAACCCGGCCTAAACATTACAACCGAATTTGGCATGTAACATAGAAAACGTTTTGAGAAACCCTTTTTTGTTGATTCACATTTAGGAAAGATATTGTCTTGTTTTAAGTAAAAGTTGTGGGTTATGCGAGAATCCAACACTTTGCTTCCTTATTTAAAATCTATTAAATCTGTTATTATCAATTTTGTCAATATACCGATGGCACGAGAAGAAAACATTTACGCTTTGGATTTAGGAAAACTTGTGTTTAGGAAAAATATTTAAGCCATTAAGTAGTTTGGAAGTTTCATCTAAAGCAATTAAAATAATCAAAGCGAAATTTTAGGAGGCCTTATTACAACTTGAACAAATAAGAATAATAAAAAAAATAAAATGAAAATAGACCCATAGTCTACTATACCAAATTTTCCATTGCATGGCCACCTCGAGTTCATCCGGCTCCTCATCCGCGATCTACGAGTCACCTGAAAAAGTTAGAGGAGAAGGTGAGTCACCAAGACTCAATGTGTAACCCTTCCCCCGGTTTAATGTAACATCATACACAAATCATAACTAAGTTTAACATGCACCCCACCTAGCCATCCATAACTCCTTTCTCTACCCGTGTGGTACCAAACCCTTTGGTGGTGCCAAACCACTTGGTGACCCAAAGTCACGATATCCATCAATATTATGGTGCCAAACCTTTGGTGGTGCCAAACCTTTGGTGACCCAAAGTCACAAATAATAAGTTGTGGGGCCAACCCACGTGTGATACCAAATCATGGCGGCGATCCCATAATATCAACCGTAGGGTCAACCCATCGTGGTGCTAAGCCCTTTGGGACAAGTCGCTATGAGGTGCCAAACCTCTGGTGACCCAAAGTCACAAAATGTGGTACCAAACCCTTTGGTGTCCAAGACACGGATATCACTTCCCCTCCACTCAAATCACCCACCATGATCGATGTGCATATAAAAGAAATCATGCCAAACATGCTTAAATAATAACATATCTTGAATTTATCATAGGCCATATTTTTATGTATCACATATACCAAATATGTCATGCATCCACATGCATTATATTGCAAGCTCATATTGAAACGGACTTACCCGAATCCTTGCTAATACCTTTACGGTATCAAATCCAGATCTACACAAATTCGGTATAACATACACAATTTATTAGCAGTTATATTAGTTATGAAGTGCGTAAGTACACACCTGTTACTAACGCGAAACCTAGATCCCGAAGATTCGATCTACTGTGCTCTATCCCTTTACCCTATATTCGGCCAACATCAAAGTTAGTGCCATAGGCCTATTCGGCTATAATAGCTAAAACTCAAAGACTCATTTGTGGCACTTACCTTGAACCGATTTGGTTTCCAACCAAATCCTGAAGCCACACACTGGATTCCTTGCAATCGGCCAAACCTTAGATCCATACAAGTGATTAGCTTTCGACTTTTCCAAGTATCTAATGGAAAGACTAAAGAGAATCCCTTATCGTAGAGTTACCAAATCGATTAGCAGAGAATGGAGGATCAGATCTACTGCTTTGAAAATCCTGGAGTTTCTAGGTGAAATCGATTTCAAAAAGTGGTTAGCCAAATCATCAATAAATGTTGAATCTCGACTTTTCCCTTCATCCAAATCGATAGAGAACAAGAGAATATGGGAGAAGAGTTTCGACAAACACTTACCTTCTCAAACCGATTGAAAAAGAAATCCCAAAGAGATGTATACTAATCTTTATATTCGGCCAAGTGAATCTAATGGGAGAGGGGAGATTTCGGCAACAAGAGTGGAAGAGATTTGGCTAATAGAGAAAAAAAAAGAGAAGGAAAAGAAGATGGGGAATTCGGTAGAGGGAGGGTAGAGAGGGTTTTGATTTTAAGCAAACAAGAAGAAGAGAAGTAAGGGATTAATGGTGGTTTTGATTTTGAGAAAGAAGAAAAGAAATAGATGGGAGATGAGAGTGTAGGGAGATTCAGCCAAAGGCTAAGAAGAAGAAAAGGGAATCAATGGTTTTGGTTTTTGGTATGTGTTAGCCGAAAATGTCAAGCTAGGTGCCTAAAGAAAATTCGGCCACCACCCTTTACACACTCCTTGCCGTTTACTCCTCTCCAACAAGGAGTCTTAGATTCGGCCAACATCTTGAATCACTCTTGGCCAATCATTTAAAATTATTCAAATAAAATCCTTATTATCCTGAAAGAGTTTGAGGTGAACACTTCTCTCTCTCTCTCTCTTAGTAAAATTAAAGAAGCGAAAAAGAGAATTACGCTACTCGAACCTAGGCTCCTTGCTCCCCTTGGTGGCGTCAATTCCAGCACTTAAGTGGCACCTTGCCACTTTTCCAAGGCCTTATTAGTGTCAAATATTCCCTTTTTAAAACTTGTAACCCCTATTTACTATGGCTCCTTATCTTATTAAAGCTTACAAATGAAATTTTTCTACCACTCGAGCCTACTCAAGGTCCATAGCTAAGTCTTATTACACCATAAATAGTATTACAGGAATCCAATCATATGCACAACAATACAATCACAAATAACCCCTAATTCAGGATGTTACACGAAAAATATGCTAGATCGTTAAATGGGTGAAAATCTGCTAGATCGTTAAATGGGCCGAAAAATCTGCTAGATCATTAAATGGGCCGAAAATCTGCTAGATAGTTAAATGGATCAAAGTGTTAGATTGCTAAATTGGCTAAAAGTTATTTTGTATTATGGGCCATAATAAAAACTTGAAATATTGATTTACATGTAAATTGGGCTTTTTGCTAAAATATCATATGTATATAGACTGTTATGCATACATGTTTACATGGGTTGGGAAAAATGATGAAGAGAAGAAAGGCCTGTTGCCAAAATCTAGTTCGGTGTCTCTGCCACAAATATTTCAATGGCTTAATGCCTCTAGTTCGGTGACTTTGTCACAATCTAGTTCAGTGGTGCACCACAACATTATTAAAAATGGCTTTATGCCTATAATTGGTGTGTTGGCGGGGTGGGTTGACTTGATCCCCACAGGTGTGATGTTGGTACGGGTGATGTGTAGCGGATGGAAATTAGGTTTGGTTGGGAAATTTCATTTTGCATGAATTCCATTTATTATATTGTTAAATCTGTTCTTGGGCTCAAACCCAAAATTATGACTTGATGATCTGGCCTAGTGGATATAGTAAGTGAGTTATACTTTGAGTTACGAGTAACTCACTCCTTAAATTTTCCATCACAAGTAATGGAAATTGGCGTGGACTTGGGCGAGAATGACTTCGTGGAGGCCATACTACAAACATGGGTTTTATAAACTTTAAACTTTTATTAAGTACTTTCTTTAAATTGCTATTTTGGATATGATGTAATAAGGCCTCTATTAATATTTTATGGATTTTATGTGTGGATGGATTTAAATTTTATTTTGATATTTAATATGGGTTTATGTTAATCCTATAATGATCTTTAAAATACTTTGTTTTTTTAAAACATATGAGATTCTTTAACTATTTTTATTTTCAAATTCTTTTGAAATTTTTTAATTTCTTTAAGGTTTTGATAATTAAATATTAAATGACAATATTTCAACTAATGTTTCTTAAATTCATCGAATTTAAATCATTTCTCTTGGTTTTTATTAAACTTTATTTTCAAAGGGTTTTGTAGTACCGATTCACCTAAATCATTAGAAAGATTAAAAGAATGTTCAATCTGTGTGACAAATCAAATCTCATCTTGACGCATAGACCTGGTTTGGGGTGTTACATTTAATGGTATCAGAGCTAGTTTCAAAACTCGGCTGTGGTTGGGTTCAACAAATAACTTTTGTATGAAATTATTTCAATTATGTTTTAAAGATTAGTATGGCACCACAAGCATCCAAGCACGAAGTCAAGTAAGTATTTATTCTTGAATGATTATTATGATGATATGATCATAGGAACACTCTAGAACTTCTAGTTTTAGATTTTGAAAATCGTAGAGATTGAGACTATAGGATGTGTTTGCGAAAAACAACTTTATCTCTCGAATCTCATAAAACATAGTTAATAAACACTTTGAAATAATATTTTGATTCATAAAACTTGTAATCGATTAAATTGAATTAGACATTATGAGCTCTAGAGGGCGTGGTCGTGGACACGGTGAGCGTGGCCGTGGTAGAGGACGAGTCTTTGCGTCTGAAGCACCAAATCATATCTGAAAATGGATGCACTGCGTCACTTGAAAGTGAGGCGGAACACATAATCGTATGGAAGAAGATAATGCTTTGACGCAAGCAATCTCATGAGTCTGGAAAGGGTCATTTGGAACTAGAGTTGGGCCAACAGCTCATGGGTCGATATCAGAATGACTCAAGTCTAATGGTGCAAAAGTTTTTAGAGGAGTTTTCAATGTAGCTCCGAATGTGGCAGAATATTGGCTCGAAGCTGTGGAGTGGATTATGGATGATCTAGAATGCACTGTCGAGTAGAAACTGAGAGGAGCCGTGTCCTTACTAAGAGACGAGGCATATCAATGGTGGCTTACTGTCCGAGAAGGCACTGAAGTTGCATTTGTTACTTGGGAATTCTTCAAAGCTGCCTTTCAAGGGAAATATGTAGGAACAAGTTATGTGCACGCCCAAAGGAAGGAATTTCTGAATCTGATTCAAGGAAATAAGACAGTGGCAGCGTATGAGGCTGAGTTTTTACGCTTGAGTCGGTATGCTCGGACAATAGTGTCAACAAATCATGAGCGTTGTGCACGCTTTGAGGATGGATTGAATGATGAGTTGCGGGTTCTGATAGCCTCACAACAAGTTAGAACTTTTGCCACGCTTGTGGAGAAAGCCAAGATAGTCGAAGAGGCTAAGAGCTCAGAACGTCAGAATCGGGAAAGAGTTAAAGGCAAGAGGGATATAAAGTATTCGGGTTCTTCAAAAAGGTTTCTGAAGAGGCCTCGGAATGATGAGCCAGCTCAAGGTAGAGCACTTGTAACTATTAATCGAGTCGAGATTATCTTGAATGTGGAAAAAGGCATTAGGAGAGTCTGGGAGGAAAAGCAGGTGCTTGTTATAAATGTGGTTCAATGGATCATCAATATAGAAATTACCTCGGCGTATGGATCGACTCGGGAAGTTTGTAATACTAATGCACGGTGGCAAGAGAAACTCGGCTGACCATCGAGAGTAGTGGACCGGTCGTGGTGGTAATGAAATTTGGACATGGTCAAGGTGCACCGGTTGAGGTAATGGTTCTAGAGGTAAAACGGATGCAAGATGTACCGAGATTGGTCTATGCGATTAGGCGCCGCGAGGATGGCAATGCACGATGTAATAAGTGGTATGTTTTTCATCTTTGATGCACCTGTTACTGCCTTGATAGATATTGGTTCTACCCACTCGTATGTTGCTAGCGCCATGTCTGGAAACTTGAATCTAGAATCTGAAATTACCGATAGTGAGATGACGGTAATTAGTCCTTTAGGACGGTCGGTAATTGTAAATAAACTATTTAGAGACGTGCCCTTAGAAATTCAAGAGGAAATATTTTTGGCGAATTTGATGGAATTGCCTTTTGTCGAGTTCGATCTCATTCTAGGCATGGATTGGTTGGTTAAGCATTAGGCGCATTTGGATTGTGCTGAAAAGCGGATGTCAATAAGAACTTCGGGTGATAAAGAAGTAATAATGTTAGGTGAACGAAGGAATTACTTGGTAAATGTGGTATCTGAGTTGAAGGCAGAAAAATTGGTGCGGAAAGGGTATGGAGCATTCCTAGCTTTTATTTTTGCTTTGGATGTCAAAGAGTTATCTGTGGATGATGTGAGAATGGTGAAGGAATTTCCAGATGTATTTCCCGAAGAACTTCCTGGTATACCTCCAGATCGGGAAGTAGAATTTGGTATTGAGCTTTTGCCCGGGACGGCTCCAGTGTCCATTGCTCCTTATAGAATGGAATCGAAGGAGTTGGCGGAGCTTAAAGCTCAAATTCAAGAATTGTTGGATCGGGGATTTATTAGACTGAGTGTGTCTCCGTGGGGAGCACCAGTATTGTTCGTTAAGAAGAAGGATGGATCGATGCGTATGTGCATTGATTACAGGCAATTGAATAAATAGACAATCAAGAACATGTCTTCTTTGCCAAGAATTGATGACCTGTTTGATCAATTGAAAGGAGCTTCAGTTTTCTCCAAAATTGATTTGAGATCGGGTTATCATCAACTTAAGGTGAAAGAAGCAGATATTTATAAGATAGCATTCCGAACTCGGTATGGACATTATGAGTTTTTGGTGATGCCATTTGGGTTAACCAATGTACCAGCCGCATTTATGGACATGATGAACCGAGTCTTTCAACCATATTTAGACCGGTTTGTGGTAGTGTTCATAGATGACATTTTGGTTTATTCAAGAAATGATGAGGAGCATGACACACATTCGCGTATAGTATTGCCGTTACTTCATGATAAGCAACTTTATGCCAAATTCAGTAAATGTGAATTCTGGCTAAAGGAAGTGACTTTCTTGGGTCATGTGGTATCAGCTGAAGGAATAAGAGTGGATCCTCGGAAGATTGAGGCTATATTGGTTTGGAAACCACCAAAGTCGATAGCTAAAATTCGGAGTTTCTTAGGTTTGGCTGGTTATTATAGACGCTTTGTTGAGGGGTTTTCGTTGATTGCTGCACCCCTAACTAAACTGTTGCGAAAGTAAGTACCGTATATTTGGACTAAAAAATAACAAGAGAGTTTTGAGAAATTAAAGAAGATTTTGATGGAAGCACCAGTTTTGATTGATTTGAAATTTGAAAAAAATTTATCGTTCTTGTGATGCATCTCACACGGGTTTGGGTTGTGTCTTGATGCAAAATGGAAAGGTGGTGGCTTATGCTTCTCGACGCTTGAGACCGCACGAAGTAAACTACCTTACTCATGATTTGGAGTTAGCTGTAGTGGTATTTGCTTTAAAGATTTGGAGGCACTATCTCTACGGTGAGAAGACTATTATCTATACGGATCACAAGAGTCTTAAGTATCTTCTTACTCAGAAGGATTTAAATTTGAGACAAAGAAGATGGGTGGAACTATTAAAGGATTATGATTTCTCAATCGAGTATCATCCTGGAAAGGCTAATGTGGTAGCTGGCGCATTAAGCCGTAAGGTGGTATCTGATTTGAGAGCAATGTTTGCTCGTTTGAGTTTGTTTGAGGATGGTAGTCTGTTAGCAGAACTTCAGGTGAAGGCTTTGTGGTTAGAACAAATTCAGGAAAAGCAGATATCAGATAAAAAGTTGGGACCCTTATTTGTTGAGTTGGAAGGGCAAAATAGAGGATTTTGGCATAAACACGAATGGAGTGCTGTGTTTTCGTGGAAGGGTTTGTATGCCTAAAGACTCAGATTTGAGGCAAATGATTCTACGGGAGGCACATAGTAGCCTTTATACTATGCACCCCGAAGGAAATAAGATGTATCGGTATCTCCGTGAACAGTATTGGTGGCCAGGGTTGAAGCGTGAGATTTTTGAGTTTGTAGGAAAATGTTTGACTTGTCAACAAGTGAAGGCGGAGCATCAATTGCCGTCAAGTTTATTACAACCAGTAAAGATTCCTCTTTGGAAATAGGAACGAATAATAATGGATTTTGTTAGCGGGTTACCTTTAACACCTACTAAGAAAAATTTCGTATGGGTAGTAGTTGATCGATTGACAAAGACTGCTCATTTTCTTCTAGTTTGTACGGATTACTCATTATAGAAATTGGCTAAGATGTATGTATCTGAAATCGTGAGGTTGCATGGGGTACTAGTGTCTATTATATCAGACAGGGACCCTAGATTTACATTACAATTTTGGAAAGCTCTGCATAAAGCCTTGGGAACGAAGTTAAACTTCAGTACGGCTTTTCATCCTCAGTCAGATGGTCAGTCGGAAAGAGTAATTCAATTATTGGAAGACATGTTAAGGGGATGTGTGATTGACTTGAGAGGTAATTGGGAGGATTTTCATCATTGGCGAATTTACGTATAACAATAGCTATCGTCTAGCATTGGATGGCACCTACGAGGCATTGTATGGTCGTGGTTGTCGTACTCTACTTGTTGGGCTGAATTGGGCAAGCGCGGATGTTGGGTCTGAGTTGATATCCAAATGAAGAAAAGGTAAAAGTTATTCGAGCACGGTTAAAGGAAGCTTCAAATAGATAGAAGTCGTAAGTAGACCTGAAGCGTAAGGATATCGAGTTTCCTGTGGGAGAGCTGGTCTTTCTGAAGGTCTCACCTTGGAAGAAAATTTTCAGATTTGGAAAGAAGGGCAAGTTGAGCCCTAGGTTCATTGGGCCATATCATGTGATGAGGCGTGTTGGTCCAGTGGCCTATCAGATTGAATTACCTCCGGAGTTGAGTCAAATTCGTAATGTTTTCCATATTTCCATGCTGTGACGCTATAGATCGGATCCATCTCACATAGTACTGGTAGAGGAAGTGGAATTGAAATCAGACTTGTCTTTTGAGGAAGAACCAATGGAAATTTTAGACCGAGATGTTAAAGTGCTAAGAAAGAAGACCGTGCCATTAGTCAAGGTTTAATGGCTTAATCACGGAGTGGAAGAAGCTACGTGGGAGCCTGAGGATGCAATACGGCAACAATATCCTCACCTCTTTTAATCGTAAATTTCGAGGAATGAAATTTTCTTTAAAGGGTAGAATTGTAACATCCTAAAATTTGAGTAACATTATGTTGCTTGGTGTTAGCTCGGGTATGATTTTATTATGTGCTAAAATAGTCTTGTGAGGGCTCGGGTTTACTTAGAATTTGAATAAATATTAGTAAAGAGTACTTTAGTGTAAAGAAATCGGTGACCATGAAACTTAAGTTAATTAAGTACTAAAAGATGGCATAAGATGAGTAATTGGCAAAGTGGTGATGGCACCATAAGTTGGACTTGAGGGAAAAGGTTGAATCACCTAGCATGCAATTTGGGAGTTTTATTTTGCTTTATCCTAGCATGTATCGGTCATGGATAAGATTAGGATGAGTTGGATTAATTATTTTTGGTAAGAAGACTAAAGGTTATGGTAAGCTTGAGTTAAGGGATAGAATGGCTTGAATAGGGGGATAATGTTTCTCAAACTTAAGGAAAAGGGAGGATGATAGGGCTTGAGACTAGGATGATGTTTTGGCAACTCTTTTATGGCCTTTTGACCATGTACGTGGATGACATAGGGGCTATGGGGGATGGCCGGTTTTGTTGATTGGCTTGGTTGGCTTGGGTGTTGGAGGAGCACTTTCTTTTTCGTCATTTTTGGCTTTGGCAAAACACATTTTCTCTCCATCTATTTTCTCTCTAGCCGAATTTGCCAACAACTTTGAGTAAACAACTCATTCTTTTGTCATTTCTTTTGACCATTTCGGATTAGTTGCTCTCTTTCTCTCCAAATCTTTTCTTCTCTTTGTGACCGAAATCACATAAGCTAACAAGGATTTCTTCTTTTCTTTTTCTCATTTTTCCTCCCCAATGCTGAATGCACATTTCTCCTAAACTCAATTCTCTTTTCTTTCTCTTTTCTTTCTCCTTTCTTTTTCTTTTCTCTCTTGAAAACCGAATCATCATCATCTCCTTCTTTCATTTTTTTTTTACTTTCTTTTCAACCATATTTCCTTCATTATTTTCTCTCATGGCCAAATGCTAGATTGTTTCCTTGCCGAACCATTTTCATTTTCTTTGTTTAGTCATAACCGAATCTTCCATTAGACATAAGTATTCTTCTCACGCATTTCTTTTTCAACCGTGGAAAATAGTGTGATTTTTGGAGGGCAGAAACTCAAGTGCTCATGAGTATCGTAAATCGTTGGAATCGATCTTAAGAGTTAAGGTAAGGAGTTTATTCAAGGATTCTAATATTACTCGTCATATTGGTATAGTTGGTTTGATAATCGATTTCGTTTTAGGGGACGTTATCACTAGATTGTCATCTTGTGGAACAAGGTTAATTGTGGTAAGCCAATCTCGTTTTTAAAATCGTTAGTCATATTTCGATAATTATTAGTCGGACTAATGATTTTATGTCATTAGAAATATTCAAGATAGGGCAGAAAAGGGCGATGAATAGTCTTCGAAAGAGGGGTGGTTCCGCTAATCCCCCTAAGTATAAACGAAGGGCTGTTTCGGGAATCTGAGATTTTCCATCGGGTAGCGGACCCTTATCCAAGGAGAACCAGTTGTTGGAAGTCATTCGTACACTGAACCTTTGCTCGTTCGTGGATTCTCATCGGGCAATGAACCAACAATCGGGGAGAGACCAAAAATAGAAGTGGTTTGAAATCCTGAGGGTAAAGATTTAGATCGTTTATCAATAGTGTAGTTTTAATAAATAACAGTGTTCTAATTTATCATGTTGCGTTTAGGTATTGACGAGCAGGAAAGTCTAGTACTCACAATAACCAAGTGTGTAACTTCACACTTATCTCGGGTTAGATGCTATACCATAAGTATTGAGAAAAATCATAAAGATGACAAAATCGAAAAAAATGCTTAATAATTAGTATTTTTGTGAAAATACATGAAAACTGTTAAAGTTGTGAAATTTACGAAAAAGCCCTCAATGAGTAATTGGTAAATTGTAAATTTTATGTCTCATGTTAAATGGGCCGAAAAATCTGCTAGATCGTTAAATGGGCCGAAAAATCTGCTAGATCGTTAAATGGGCCAAAAATCTGCTAGATCGTTAAATGGGCGCTAGATCGTTAAATGGATCAAAAATCGCTAGATCGTTAAATGGGCGAAAAATCGCTAGGTCGTTAAATGGGCGAAAAATCGCTAGATCGTTAAATGGGCCGAAAATCTGCTAGATCGTTAAATGGACCAAAGTGTTAGATTGCTAAATGGGCTAAATGTTATTTTGTATTATGGGCCATAATAAAAACTTGAAATATTGATTTACATGTAAATTGGGCTTTTTGCTAAAATATCATATGTATATAGTATTATGCATACATGTTTACATGGGTTGGGAAAAATGATGAAGAGAAGAAAGCGCTGTTGCCAAAATCTAGTTGGGGCTCGCCACAAATATTTCAATGGCTTAATGCCTCTAGTTTGGTGACTTTGTCACAATCTAGTTCGGTGGTGCACCACAACATTATTAAAATGGCTTTATGCCTATAATTGGTGTGTTGGCGGGGTGGGTTGACTTGATCCCACAGGTGTGATGTTGGTACGGTGATGTGTAGCGGATGGAAATTAGGTTTGGTTGGGAAATTTCATTTTGCATGAATTTCATTTATTATATTGTTAAATCATTGTTGGGCTCAAGCCCAAAATTATGACTTGATGATCTGGCTTAGTGGATATAGTAAGTGAGTTATACACTGAGTTATGAGTAACTCACTCCCTTAAATTTTCCATCACATGTAATGGAAATTGACATGGACTTGGGTCGAGAATGACTTCGTGGAGGCCATACTACAAACATGGGTTTTATAAACTTTGAACTTTTATTAAGTACTTTCTTTAAATTGCTATTTTGGATATGATGTAATAAGGCCTCTATTAATATTTTATGGATTTTATGTGTGGATGGATGTAAATTTTATTTTGATATTTAATATGGGTTGATGTTAATCCTATAATGATCTTTAAAATACTTTGTTTTTTTTAAAACATATGAGATTCTTTAACTATTTTTATTTTCAAATTCTTTTGAAATTTTTTAATTTCTTTAAGGTTTTTGATAATTAAATATTAAATTACAATATTTCAACTAATGTTTCTTAAATTCATCGAATTTAAATCAATTTTCTTGGTTTTTATTAAACTTTATTTTCAAAAGGTTTTGTAGTACCGATTCACCTAAATCATTAGAAAGATTAAAAGAATGTTCGATCTGTGTGACAAACCAAATCTCGTCTTGACGCATGGACCTGGTTTGGGGTGTTACATGTATCTTCCCACATGAAGGACATGATCGATTCTGACCCGTTGGAGCACGAGATGGCCCATGAGACCTAGGCCTTTTTTGAAAATTTCCAGATGGTCCCGACGACCCAAAATTCCTCTTATTCCTATTCCTATCCTTATCCTTTTTCTGTCTCTCAGTCCACTTTACCTCCTCCAGATATCTTAGCTTTCTCAACCAAAATCACAAAGTCCCTCTCCTGCTGCGGTGCTACTAATACCCTCAGCTCATCCGTGAGTCCATCCTCGAACCGTACGCAACGCTCATAATCAGTCGCTACAATCCCTCGAGCGTTAACGGCTCAACCGCAGAAACTCTACCTCGTATTCAGATACAGACTTACTTCCCTGTACCAAGTTCAGAAATGCCTTCCTCTGGCCTTCCACATAGCTGGCCCCAACATACTTTCCTTGAAATGTTTCCTTAAAGTAATCCCAGTCAATCCGGTCTGCGGCAGTACCCTCCTTTACCGTGAGCCACCACTGATAAGCCTCGTCTCGATGAAAAGACACTACCCCCTTCAACTTCTCCTCTACAGTGAAGTCAAGGTCATCCATTATACGCTCACTTGCCTCTAACCAATACTCAGCTGTGTTAGGGGCTACGCCAGAAACTCCTCTAAACACCTCCGCTCCGTTGGCTCGGAGTCGTTCAGATACAGATTTCTGGGCTCCTGAACCCGTGCCTACCCGAGCAACTCTTTCAAGAACCCGCAACATTGCCTGAGATACCACATCATCTACGGCTGCCTGATCTCATAACTCTCCCTCCACAGCTGGTGGATCTGGCATCTCGTTTCGTGATTCGTGGCCAGACCATACTGGCTCAGACAAGGTCATCCTACCACTACCACGTCCACGCGGCCGACGTCCTCGACCCCTTGTACTCATTCTTTCGTTTGGTGTTTATCTAATTAAGAATTTTATGAATCATTAATTCTTTCCACTGATTAACCACGAACAATCTTATAATTAGTAATTTTAAGAGTAGTGTAACACCCCAAACTCGGCCCATGCGTTTCGACCGGATCTGGTATGCTACGGGTTGTACATTGAAAACTTTTGCTTTGTTGGTTTTTGGAAATCATAAGTTAATTAGACAATATTTGAATAAATAAATGACGCTTGAAGAAAAAAACCTTTTTTTATTATTATCTCGTATATTTAAACCTTTGACATAATTTCATAAGTTGCAACTATTAAAATCTACTTAGGTGAATATAAACTGTGGGGCCTTATTACATAAATATTCCCAAAATAATAAATAAAAGAAACTTAAAGAAAACTAAAAATAATCTATAGCAATAAAACTTAATGGCCCCTCGAGTCCTCTCGGCTCCCATGTCCATGAACAACTGCTCATCTGAAAGAGTAGAAAAAAAAATGAAAGGGTGAGTCACCAAGACTCAGTGTATAAATCCCGAACACAATGACCTAAGGCCCACAAACACATTATGATCCCTGGCCCAAACATAAAGGCAAAAATCATAATTACATGATAAATAATAGATGATGCATTGCCCAACCCATTCTAGAATTCCATCCTCTACACACCAACCCGTACCAACCATCACACCTTAGGGATTTCTACAATCAACCCGCCAACTGCTACACACCATATCGACAGCTGTATTGCCTGTCTTAAAGACCGATCACTGTGTGACCTATCTGGCAAAGCCACCGATCGTCATGCGACCTTAATAATACATCGTAGCATTTTGACAGCTGAGTTGCCTGTCATAAAGACCGATCACCATGTGACTTATGTGGCAAAGCCACCGATCGCTATGCTACCTTCTTCCCCTTCATCATATCAATCCTATCCCATGCATTCATACATGCAAAATCAAACAATATATTACGTAAGAGATTTCATTTTATCGCATACATCGATACACATAGAGGAATTTCTATGATTACGTACCTAGCATCCCTTGCCTACCCTTTTTGGGTAATCCGACTGTCTATACAGCCTTTTTCTGGCTTTTAGCCCATAACATATATTTACTACAGATTTCTATACAGCCTTTTTCCGGCTTTTAGCCCATAACATATATTTAGTAAAGATTAATTAGTGTATTAGAGATTTACACTCCTGATTACAGTTAAAACGAGATCCTCTAAGTCGACGCTATCCGTAGCCAACACCACTGCTATCTGCCTAAGGTGTTGTTCAGAAGTCGGTAACGAAACATTAGGCTAAGGCACAACTAACGAAAAGAAAATGATTGATCATCTTAAGGAGAATTGAAATCCTTACCTTGAAATCCCGAAAGGTGATATGAGATTTAGGGACTAGTGTTTTCGGCTTTTAGATCTAAGAGATCTACTTCAATTCCCGAATGTCACCCAACAAGAGAAAACATAGAACCATTACACCATTAGCTTTTCGACTTTGTCTTCCAAAACCCGAAAGAGAAAGTGAAGAGATAGGGAAACCGGCACTCACCTTAACACAAAGAATTTGACTACCCCTTATAGATTCTGGCTTTTCCTTAACACAAAGAATTTGACTACCCCTTAGAGATTCTGGCTTTTTGAGAAGATCAGAAGAAAAGATGATAGGAAGGAGTCTATGTAGATTCGGCTTTAGTGAAGAAATCGGTAAAAAGGAATAGGGAGTATTCAGCTATGGAGATGAGAAGAGAGTTCAAGGTTTCGGCTTTTGAAAGAAAAGATGTTGGGGAAAATTGGGATGTTTCGACTTTTGAAGAAATCAAAAGAAAGGATTGTAAAGAATGAAGAAAAGAATAGGGTTCAAATGCCGAAATTGAAGAGATCCCCCTATTTATAGAGAATTTCGGCACTTACCTATTAAAATCTGAAAGTGCCCTTCATGGTAACTAAAAATTAAACAAATAATAGGGGAAAATTCAGCACCCCTTTGCCATGAAGAAATCGATTTCTTCCCTCCTCTAGGTGATGGAATTTCGGCCAACACTGCACTCAGCAGATAGCTCCTATCTTTTCTCCTTTATCTTCCTTATTATCAACTATAATATCTACATTATCCTATTCACATAAATCCTCTTATTTTTTAGCCTTGTTGCCGTCCACTCCACCTAACTCTAATGCTGAAAATTAGCTATCGTAAATTAAAATAATTGGGCTCTATGAAACTTAAATTTGGACCCCTTACTCCCTTGTGTGGTGTCATCTCCTTGCTCCCTAAATGACGCCACTGACCACTGGGCCACAAGCCCATTTTGATATTTTAAACACAGATACCACCTTTTAAACCCTATAATGCCTAACAGATAATTTTAACCAAGGCCTCTGCCTAAGCCTGAGCCCAATTTAGACCCCTAACACTTACATTAACTCATTACACATGTTCACCCATTAAACGCATAGGCCCAAAAATTTAGGATGTTACACTTCTACCTCCCTTAAAGAAATTTCATCCTCGAAATTTCCAACTAATTATTAATCGTACTACCCAAGTCTCACCACTATGCTTTCGCTGCACACTCTAATTTAATAATATATAAACATTGCATGCATATAGTTTCTATACCCAAAAATATAGCATCCACTCAAAACATACCCGACTTAATGGTGATTGAACAATCCCGAGCCTTATGCTCCTCAAACTCGCATCTTAAACACGTTCCTGACTTCCTCCAACATTCACCCGGATGACACCTTCTGTAATTTTTGCAAACCGAAAGTTTGGACGTACCTTAACATGCTTCACAGAACGAGACTGTAACCCTAGAAAACTACAATCTCTTTTTTTCTTACAGTCCACGCACCCAACCCGAAGTGTTTCACCGATTTCTTTAACCTCCTTCAGTACCTCCCTAACTAGCTGAGTCAGCACATCAGTCCTAACACTTCCATGGCCTCGGCCGTGGCCTCTTCTTCCTCATCTAGTGCTCATCATTAATTCTCGTATTATCTGAATTAGAAATTTTATGAATTATTAATTTCTTTCAATGATTAACCACGAAGAATCTTATGGGAAGTAGTTTTAAGAGTAGTTCTTTCGAGTTGAACCTATCTATAGTTTCAGTCTCAAGTTTATCTCCTAATTCTAGAAACCACATATATTCAACCATCACACATCAACAAACATATAACATCCATGAACTCACATTAATCATATAAGGGTATTTTCGTCATTTCACTACCCAGGGTTTTTTCGTAGTTTTGCCCTACTGGGTATTTTCAAAAATAACGTATCTTGGTGATTTTCTTCGAATTAGAGGTATGCTGGTACATTTTTTTCTCTTTTTTTTCCTGAAATAGGGATATTTTGTTGTTGTTTTTTTTTTTTTGTAAAGTAGGAGTACTTTGGAAAATTTAATTTTGCAAACCAAGTTACTCTTGTAAATATAGGGGTTTTCGGGTAAATTTGCAAGACATGGGTATTTTATAAAATCACGGTTGTTTTGGAAGTTTTCACAAAACAAGGGTATTTTGGAAATTTTGCCAATCGGAGTGTTTCGGTAATTTTTCAAATTTTGGTAGTTTTACATTTCTGGGGTATTCTGGGAAATTTTCACAAATCAAGTGTATTTTGGAAATTTTACAAAACTTAGGGGTATTTGATTGTGAAATAGGGTGGCTGGTCCCTTTCGAGTTTTAATTATAGATTTTGGCCCGTCAACAAATCCTCGTGGCTAAGGTGAACAGTCACTACGCACCAGGTAGGATTCCAACGAAGAGGAGGTGAGTCTCTAGGACTGCTTAAGTACCAAGCTATCCCTGAATCCAATCCTAGACATGCGTATGCCTGTTGCCACACTCTATCCCATCGACTCATTCACGGGTTTGTTTAGTTGGATTAAGTTTTATGGAATTGAAGGGGTGTTTAACTAGGCCTAAGGTCTATTAATACTATCATACTAGACTGCGTCCATAAAGCCCATCAACCCAACAAATATATCACACCAGGAGTTAGAATACTTACCTGCATCGATCGGGTGCTGGTAGACTCGAAGGCCATATCTTCTTCAATAATTTTTTTTTTCAAATTCACATCAACTTACAAAACATTACTAGACCCATTTCACAGCCCGAGTTTTGAACTGGACTCTGATACCAAAATGTAACACCCCAAGCCCGACCCATGCGTTTTGACCGGATCTGGTATGCTACGGGTTGTACATTGAAAACTTTTGCTTTGTTGGTTTTTGGAAATCATAAGTTAATTAGACAATATTTGAATAAATAAATGACGTTTGAAAAACAAACCTTGTATTATTATTATCTCGTATATTTAAACCTTTGACATAATTTCATAAGTTGCAAATATTAAAAACTACTTAGGTGAATATAAACTGTGGGGCCTTATTACATAAATATTCCCAAAATAATAAATAAAAGAAACTTAAAGAAAATCGAAAATAAACTACAGCAATAAAACTTGATGGCCCCTCGAGTCTGTCTCGGCTCCCATGTCCATGAACTACTGCTCATCTGAAAGAGTAGAAAAAAATGAAAGGGTGAGTCACCAAGACTCAGTGTATAAATCCCGAACACAACGACCTGAGGCCCACAAACACATTATGAGCCCTGGCCCAAACATAAAGGCAACAATCATAATTACATGATAAATAATAGATAATGCATAGCCCAACCCGTCCTAGAATTCCATCCTCTACACACCTACCCATACCAACCATCACACCTTGGGGATTTCTACAATCAACCCACCAACTGCTACACACCATATCGACAGCTGTGCTGCCTGTCTTAAAGATCGATCACTGTGTGACCTATCTGACAAAGCCACCGATCGCCATGCGACCTTAATAATACATCGTAGCATTTCGACAGCTGAGCTGCCTATCATAAAGACCGATCACTATGTGACCTATGTGGCAAAGCCACCGATCGTTATGCGACCTTCTTCCCCTTCATCATATCAATCCCATCCCATGTATACATACATGCAAAATCAAACAATATATTACCTAAGAGATTTCAGTTTATTGCATACATCGATACACATAGAGGAGTTTCTATGATTACGTACCTAGCATCCCTTGCCTATCCTTTTTGGGTAATCGACTATCTATACAGCCTTTTTTCGCTTTTAGCCCATAACATATATTTAGTAAAGATTAATTAGTGTGTTAGAGATCTATACACCTGATTACAGTTAGAACGAGATCCTCTAAGTTGACGCTATCCATAGCCAACACCACTGCTATCTACCTAAGGTGTTGTTCAGAAGCCGGTAACAAAACATTAAGTTAAGGCACAACTAACGAAAAGAAAACGATTGATCATCTTAAGGAGAATTGAAATCCTTACCTTAAAATCCCGAAAGGTGATATGAGATTTAGGGACTAGTGTTTTCGGCTTTTAGATTTAAGAAATCTACTTCAATTCCCGAATGTCACCCAACAAGAGAATACATAGAACCATTAAACCATTAGCTTTTTGGCTTTGTCTTCCAAAACCCGAAAGAGAAAGTGAAGAGATAGGGAAATCGGCACTCACCTTAACACAAAGAATTTGACTACCCCTTATAGATTCTGACTTTTTGAGAAGATCAGAAGAAAAGATGATAGGAAGGAGTCTATGTAGATTCGGCTTTAGTGAAGAAATCGGCAAAAAGGAATAGGGAGTATTCGGCTATGGAGATGAGAAGAGAGTTTAGGGTTTCGACTTTTGAAAGAAAAGATGTTGAGAAAAATTGAAGGTTTCGGCTTTTGAAGAAATCAAAAGAAAGGATTGCAGAGAGTGATTGTAAGTTTTGGCACAGAGAATGAAGAAAAGAATAGGGTTCAAATGTCAGAATTGAAGAGATCCCCCTATTTATAGAGAATTTTGGCACTTGCCTACTAAAAATCAAAAGTGCCCTTCCTGGTAACTAAAATTTAAACAAATAATAGGGGAAAATTCGGCAACCCTTTGCCATGAAGAAACTGATTTCTTCCCTCCTCTAGGTGATGGAATTTCGGCCAACATTGTACTCAGCAGATTGCTCCTATCTTTTCTCCTTTATCTTCCTTATTATCAACTATAATATCTACATTATCCTATCCACATAAATCCTCCTATTTTTGAGCCTTGTTGTCATCCACTCCACCTAACCCTAATGCCGAAAATTAGCTAACTTAAATTAAAAGAATTGGGCTCCATGAAACTTAAATTTGGGCCCTTTACTCCCTTGTGTGGCATCGCCTCCTTGCTCCCTAAGTGGCGCCACTGACCACTAGGCCACAAGCCCATTTTGATATTTTAAACACAGATACCACCTTTTAAACCCTATAATGCCCAACAAATAACTCATTACACATGTTCACCCATTAAACGCATAGGCCCAAAAATTCAGGATGTTACAAGTAGTTCTTTCGAATTCGCAATTATATCTACAATTCAGTCTCAAGTTCACATCTCCTAGTTCTAGGAACTACATACATTCAACAATCAACATACAGACAACATCCGTACACTCACATTCAACACATAATGGTATTTTCGTTATTCCACTACCCAAGGGTATTTTTGTAATTTTATCCTACAGGGGTATTTTTGTAATTTTCAAAATAAAGTTCCTTGTTGATTTCATGAAATAAGGGTATTTTGGTAATTTTTGCAATCCAGGGTATTTTGGTCATTTTACGAGTCAAGGGTAATTTGGTAATTATACAAATCAAGGATATTTTGGAAATTTTTTTTACAAATCAACGGTATTTTCAAAAATTTTACAAAACTAAAGGGTTTTTTAAAACAGGGGTATCTTGGAGAATTTGATTTCAAAAGAATAAAAGGAGTGTTCAGGTGTTTGTGGGTTTTTGGTTGTTGTCGTGTGTTGTGTGTTTTTTTTAGGGAAAAATTCCGTTGACTTTGTAAATCGGGGCATATTTGCAATTCATGGGTATCTTGGTATTTTTTTTCAAAATAAGGGTATTTCAGTAATTTTGTAAAAATAAGGTGGCTGGTCCCTTTCGGGTTTTAATTATAGATTTTGGTCCGTTAACAAATCCTCGTGGCTAGGGTGAACAGTCACTACGCACCAGGTAGGATTCTAGTGAAGAGGAGGTGAGTCACTAGGACTGCTTAAGTACCAAGCTCTTTGGATCCAATCCTAGACATGCGCATGCCTGTTGCCATACCCTAGTCTTGCGACTCGTTCAGGGGTTTGTTTAGTGAAATTAAGTCTTATGAGTTTTAGAAAGTTGTTTAAGCTAGGCCTAAAGTCCTATCAAGTTCTAATTTAACTAGTCTACGTCCCATAGAGCCCATCAAGCCCACATATATTTCACACAATGGTTTAGAATACTAACCTGGCGGACTTGGGCCGGAGATGCAGGTGCCATGCTGAGCTAACCGACCTGTATCATTTATAAATATGCATGTTTTGAAAACCCAACTTTAGAAAACGTTTTGAGCCCAAAAACCCCTAGAGTCGAGTTTTGAACCGGACTCTGATACCAATTTGATAATTCGAGTGAAAATTTCTGAGTTTAAAATATTTGTAAAAGTTTGTTATGAAATCCATTTGTTAATCTATTTTTCGAAAACCTTTTTTTATAATTTTAGAAAATCCCCATGTAACACCCCAAACCCGGCCCGAACACTGTGACTGGATCTGGCATGCCACTAAGGAGATTTTAAAAGTTGTCGCAAATTCGGGAAATGTTTTTCTTGGGTATAACCTTTTAATCGGGAAAACTAAAGGGTTGAATAATTTGTAAAAGATATACATTTTATATTAATGCCTTAGTGAATTAGAAACTGAAATTTGATAGATGCCTTAGCTTAATTAAAACGTAAAGTCCAAATGTTTGATAGTAACAAAAGCCAAAATAAAACCAAAAAATATAAAGCTAGTGGCCCATGGCCTTATTACAATGAAATAAAAACCTAACTATACCAAAATATTAAATATAAATAAATAAATAATGTTTGTTGTAGTATCCAAAATAATCTCATGCATGGCCCCCTTGCGTTCCTCTCCAGCCCGGTCCGATGCTTTAAGTGTCTCCTATAAAATGTTAAATAATAGGGTGAGTCACAAGACTCAGTATGCAACCCTCATGCACCATCAGATTGGGCCTTAGCCCCACAGAACATATATCAAAACATGAAATAACAGAAATTATGCAAAGCCTAACCCAATCCTAGGTTTCCATCCGCTACACACCACCCTTACCTGCCATTCACACCATTGGGGATTTTTACAATCAACCCACACCGCTACACACCATCGATGGCGTCATCTTGAAGTTAGTCGCTCATCGCCGATCTGGCAAAAGCCACTACAACAGATCATGGCAAAAAGCCACTACAACAGATCATGGCAAAAAGCCACTACAACAGATCATGGCAAAGGCCACTACAACAGATCATGGCAAAAGCCACTACAACAGAACATTTCCCCTTTTATCAATCTCCCAACCCCGTGAAATCATAGAAATCAGCATACATACAAGCATATCATTAGCAAAAACATTTACTTATGAATGACAGAGATCACTAACCTGGTGATTTGCTTTTACCCTCCTCGGGTTTTCAACCGTTATGCTGGGATTTCGGCATTTAACATAGTATAAGTAGATTTAATAACACATATTAACAGACAATCTAAATGGTATGAGAAGCTACACACCTGACTAATGCATAAGACTACTATCTATGTCGATATCCTCACTAATCAAATCTACTGCCCTTTGTCTACAACTTTGCCTAAAAGCCAAAAGAACACGAAGATAGGGCCTCTCCTATATTCAGCCAAGGGTTAGTGTTTTACCTTAATTATATGTTTTAAATTAGCAGATCTCCTTACCTTGAAATCTCAAAAGTGTTACGATCCAAGTGCTATTGAGCTTTGGCTTAGAAATCTAAGCGATTGAATCCCCTTCAAATCCTAGAATGCCGCAATGAGAAAAACACAAGATTAGCCAACTATTTAGCCATTCAGCTATAGTCTCCAAAAAGTTGGAAAAGATTGAAAGAATAGCACAATCGACACTTACCTCTACAGATGGTTTCGGCTACCCCCTTGCAGAAAGATTCGACAATCACAGCAGAAGATATCTAGGAATTTCAGCTTTTAAGAAAATCCCGAAAAAGATGAACAAGAGGGAGATTTTAGCTAAAGCATTTGGAAGAGAAAAGAAAGCAATTAGCAAAGGTTCGACAATTAAGGAGACTTCAGAGGGTTTTGGCTAGAAGAAAAAGAGAAAGACTAATAGAGTTTTTGCTTTTAGAAGAAAGAAGAGAAGAGAATAATGGAGTTTTCGGCTTTTAAAGAAATTAAAAGAAAATAGATTGTAAAGAATGACTGAGAGTTTTAGCACAGAGAGTGAAGAAGAGAACAGCGTTCAAATGACAGAATTGAAGAGATCTCACCCCTATTTATAGAGAAGTTTGGCACTTACTTAAAAACTCGAAAGTGCCCTTCCTGATATTTAATAGTTAAGCAAATAGTAGGGGAAATTTTGGCACCCCTTTGCCACATCAGAAACTGATTTCTCCTCCCTTCAGAGTCAAAATTTTGGCCACCACCTAGCCTTGCAGATAAATCCTATCTTTTCTCCTTATCCTCATCTGACTACTCATACATAGTGTCATGGATAACTCCACCTCTTCCTTCCTTTATCAGCACATTATCCACCTTATTATCACATTAAAAATCCCTAAATAATAGCCTTGTTTCCGTCCCCCCTTACTCCCCTTTAAGTGCTGAATTTGGCCCAATTACTTGGGCTTCAAGCGGACAAAATTGGGCCTCCTCCCTTCCTTGCTACTGACGCCACCCTCTGCTCCATAGTAGTGCCACCTACCTTTGGGCCACAAGCCCATTTTTCATTTAAAACACAGATAACTACCTTTAAAATGCTAGAGTGTCTACACAGAAATTTAGTCAATGCCTCAGCCCATTTCTGAGCCCAATTTGGACCCCTAATACTCAAGTTAACTCATTACACATATTCACCCATTAAATGCATATGCCCAAAAATTCAGGATGTTACACCCCATTCAAAAAAATTTAAGAAAAATAATAAATACGTCCAAACCTAAAGCAAATTAAAGTTTATCCTAAAGGCCTTATTACAACTTTAAAACCCGAAATAGTAAAGGTAACAAAATAATACAGAAAAGTAGTTTAATAATGTTTGCAAACATCATTTATGAAGTATGGCCTCCACCAAGTCATCCATGGCCCCAAGTCTTCGTTACTAAGCGTTACTTACAAGGATTAAGAAAAGAAAGGGGGTGAGTTACAAGAACTCAGTGCACAATCCCCTTACCGTCATCCACTGGGCCTGAACCCATATAGCAATATCTTGGGCCTAAGCCTATTTACATAATATATATATATATATATATAAGCAATGTATGCAACCTAACCCATCCATCCAACACACCCCCATACCAACCAATCACACCTGTGGGGATCAAGTTAACCTACCCCACCAGTCACCCCAAATCGCAGGCAAATTGCCATTTATAACATTTTATTGTGGCCAAGCCATTGATATCATATGTAAACATTATAATAAACATTTTATTGTGGCAATGCCACCAGGCTACTCTTCTCTTCAACATTTTTTTTCCAACCCATGCAATATATGAAAATGCAACATACATAATAAGATGTTCACATATAAATAGCAACCATTTAACAAGTAATTTATTACAAAGACTCCGCCCATTTAAATAATAATAATTCAGCCCATTAAGGCGTTCTAGCAAATCAGCCCATTAGGGGCATTTTCGTAATTCAGCCCGTAAGGGCATTTTCGATAAATCAACACTTTTAAAGGCATTTTGGCAATTTGGCATGTTAAGGCATTTTGATAAAATGGCCCATTGAGGGTATTTCTGTAATTCAACCCATAAGGGCATTTTTGTAATTCGATAATTTTAACCACTAAGGGTAATTCGGTAATCTCGCAACCCAGGGGTATTTTGGTAATTTACCCTCTAAGGGTATTGTAACATCCTGAAATAGGGGTTGTTTGCAATTTAATTATTTTTCCCATGTGTGTGCTTGATGAAATATGTATGCTTGATTGCTTGACATATTCTAGGGTCTAGTCATAACCCCGGGCTAGGTCTGACTTAGAACTGAAAATTTCTTTTTAGTGCTTAAGAGGAGGGAGCTAGGTGAGATAGGGGTTAAGAGAAATTGTGGGAGAAGTTGCACATAAGAAACCGATTGGCAGGATGGCTTGGGATGCTACCTTAGGGGCTTGGAGGCTTGAGTCAAGGGAGTGCAAGGGGGGAGGAGGTTCGAATCATGGTGGTCACAAGGTGGTGTGTTTTATTTTTGGATTTTGCGTCAGGAAGGGAAGTTGGGCTAGGGAGGTCTTAAGAGATGCTATAGGCGCTTTTAGACATAAAGCAAGCCTCGGTAAAGTGGCTTGAGGGCGCCACTTAAGGGCCTGGAGGTGACGCTTGGCCCAGGTCTTGGGTTCGAGCTGCTGGAGTGAAGCTTGGGAGTTTTACTTTTTGGCATTATGTATAGAGTGATGGGCTAGGAAGGCTTTAAAAAAAATGGTAGGGAATATGGACATGAAAGTCGGACAGGTAAAGTGGCTTGGGACGTGATAAGGGGCTGCGGCAATGGGGTCCCATGTTCGAGTAGCTTGGGCAGCTTATGAGAGGTTTATTTTTTTGGCATGCTGGCGTGAGGGGAGAGAGCTGGTGGCCTACACATGGACTCTCAAATGGATGAGGATAAGCAATATTTGCTTTTAAATTAATTTGGAAGAGTAAGTACTATTATTTTATTTTATTTTTATTTATTTGAAGAGGTGGCTAGGAGATAAAATAGAAGAAATATTATTTTATTTCAAATGGGTGATAATTAAAAGATAAAGAATTATCACAAAAGGGAGATGGCCGAATGTAGGACTCCTAGGGACTTCCATATTCGATTTTGAGTATAGTGAGGGGGTGCCGAAACTTGTTTTCTTTTCTTCTCAATTTGTGTTGGCCGAATTCTCCCTAGTTTTCTTTGCCTAAAAGTTCTTCAAATTCCTCTCTTCTTTTGTTCTACTTGGCCAAACCTATCACCCCTTTTCTACTCAAAACTACATCTTCCATCTTGTGTCAGCTGAATAATCTTCATCAACACTTGGGTGCCATACTTAACAAATGGTTTTGACTTATCTTCCTTAAGTGTGCCGAAAGCTTGAGGCTAAGCCTTGGCAAGGTTGGCCGAATGTCTTCTTATGACAATAAGTGATGTGCTCTCTTGTGTGTAGTTAACGTTAAGGTGCGTTGAAGGAGCCTATCAGGATTTGATTCTTCAAGGTAAGGCATATATACTATTCGGCCAAGGGCCTTGATTATGGATATAAGTGTGCAAGCTGATTCTAACAAATGTTTTGGTAGGGATCTCGACAAGTCAAGTGATAATTTTGGGATTTCGGTAAGATTGGTAAGTGGTTAGACATATTCGGCCAAAGGCCATTTTTGGAATCTATGTATAACTGAATGTGCACTATGGTTTTAGGCGCTAATCGGCAAAGGAAAATAGAGGCTTCCAGGATTTCAATTTGCTTTGGTAAGTGATAATAAAGATTCGGCCTAGGGCCATATTTTGGTTATAGGCACGATTAGTCCTTCGGGATTATTAGATTTAGCCGAATAAGGCTTTTTGGATACTAACCTATAGTGGCCGAATGTAGGGCAATACGGGAATACGTTTTGGGATTTTGTGATATCGCATAGATTCGGGATTTCTCCTTAGATCTTGATTAAACAGGTGTGTAAAACTCTTACACACTTTATTAGATAGCATTGCTTATTGTGTTACAATTAACTATTGTGATAGTGATTTGCCTTGTGGGCATGAGCATGGATTCCGGGTAAGTCGCTTGTGATTTTAAATATGCTATATGGATGACATGATAGTTATGATGGTATGCCATGACTTATATGTATGATTTGTGATAGTACGTTAATCATGTTATGAGCATGTTGATAATGGGATTGAAGAGAGGAGGGGGAAATTTTCTCTATGGACTGTCACCAGTGGTTTTGACCACAAGATGGGTTGGCCCCATCAGTTTAATTGTGACTTCGGTCACCAGCGGTTTTGACCACACCGTTGATATAAACCGTGACTAAGTCCCAGTGGTTTGGTACCACCAGTGGTTTTGACCACATATTGATAATTGTGACCTATGGTCATCAGTGGTTTTGACCACACGATGGGTTGGCCCCATCACTTGATTTGTGACTCCGGTCACTAGTGGTTTTGACCACCAGTGGTTTTGACCACACATGGTAGTTAAAGGAGTATGGATGGCTAGTTTTGGGTTGCATGTTTGCATGTCTTATTAATACTTTGTGTATGAGTTTGCACTTCGGGTTGGGGATTTATACAATGAGTCTTGGTGACTCACCCCTTCCCATATCATTTTGCAGATGAGTAGATCGCGGAGATGGAGCCGAAGAGGACTCGAGGCAGCCATGCTTGATGAAAATTTTATTTAGCACAGTTTAAGTTTATTATTTATTAAATTTAGGGTTGGGTTGTAATAAGGCCGCTAGTTATTATTTTGGATGTTTAAGTAGTTGTTTTACTTCACTTCTACTATATTACTAATGAACTTATAAATTGTTTAAATGAATCGGTTAAAAGTGACGTTTTCAAAATGGGAAATTTTTACGAGTTTTCAAAGACGTTACCATCGGGTAGCAAAATTCACCAAGTTAACAATAACTCAGATGGTTCTAAAAACTTAAATGATCAAATGTTTTCCAAGGCTTTCAACTCAACCAAATTTTTAAAATCCATTCCACCTGAGTTTTAATAGACACCGTTTTATAATCCCAGCAAAATTTTCAAATTTCTACCGGATAACCAAAATCTTTCAAAATGTTTTACTCCATGACATACCAGATCCGGTCAAGGCTCATTGGCTGGGTTTGGGGTGTTACATTTTTGATATCGAGCCCGGTTCAAAACTCGACTGTGGGGGCCCAGGGCCCAAAATGTTTTTGATAGGCCTCTGTGAAATACTATGAAATGGTTTTTAATTTGAACAGCATGGCATCGAGTCTCTGGCACCTATCCACCCAGGTAAGTACTTCTAACTACTGTATGAACTATTATCTGTAGAGGGGTAGAAATGGAACGCAGATAGTATGATAAGTATATGAACCCTAGGACTAGCATACCCCAACAATCACATAAGACTTTAAATGCTTAATTAAATAAACCTATGACTAAGTCACCGGGTTAGAGTGTGGTAACCCTTGTGCGATGTCTAGGATTGGATCCGGAAGAGCCTGGTATTTAAGCAGTCCTAGTGACTCACCTCCTCTTCGCAGGAATCCTACCTGGTGCGTAGCTTCGGTTCACCCTAACTAGGAGGACTTATTCATAGGCTAAACCCAATAACTAAAACCCGAAAGGGAACTAGCCGTATAGTTGTAAAAACCCTAGTTTTAAAACTCTTAAAATTACCCTTTTAACTTACGAGAACTACTTTACAAAATTTTCTGAAAAATGTTTGATTTATGAAAATTACAAAAATACCCCTAGGGGTAAAATTACAAAAACGCCCTTGGTTTATGAAATTCCCAAAGTACCCACAGTTCCAATCAAAATTTTCATTACTTATAACAAGTCCAAAAACCCTTATTTGCAAATTATCAAAAATACCTTGATTTTTAGGAAATTACAAAATTGCCCCTAACTTACCAAAATTTCCAAAATGACCCTGATTTCCAAAATTTTTACAACTTCATCGTTTTGGAAAATAAATTTCTCAAAAAAAAAACCCTCAAGTTTTACAAATCCTGAAATACCCTGGATTTATTAAGATTTATAAATTTACCCGGGTAAATTATCGAAATGCCTCGAAATTTCAAAATCCACGAGATAACCTGAAATTTCAAAATTTTCAAAATACCCTTATTAACAAAAATCACCAAGGAATTTTATTTTGACAAATTACGAAAATACCCCTGTAGGACAAATTACGAAAATACCCCTGGGATAGGAACGGACAGAAATGTCCGAAGAGTGAATGTGTATGGGAGATACTAAGGAATGGATGTGTTTTTCTGTGAATTAGGATAGAAAACTTGGAACTTTTAATGATCGAAAGAATCCCTATTAAGCTCTCTTCATAAAATTTCTTCGCGGATAACCAGTGAAACAAGTACTAATCCATAAAAGTTCTTAATCAGATTAAAGCGCAATCGTTGAAAATGAATTCTAGAGGACATGGCCGTCGTGGACACGGTAGAGGAAGGATAATCGTGTCAGAACCCATTAGGTCGGGTCAGGGTCTGATAATGAGATACCACCGCCACCACCACCCCCAACTTTTGGTGTTGAGCAGCAGGATCAGACGGGGGGTGAGGCAGTATCACAGGTTGTGCTGCGAGTTCTTGAGATGGTGGCTGGAGCAGGTAGAGGTTTGAGAGCTCAAAAATCTGTACCCGAACGACTCTGAGCCAATGGAGCTAAGGTGTTCCGGGGTGTATCAGGAGTGGCACCCAATGCGGTAGAGTTTTGGTTGGAATCAACTGAGAGGATCATGGATGACCTGGATTTTTCAGCTGAGGAAAAGCTGAAGGGCATAATCTCTCTACTTCGGGATGAGCCATACCAGTGGTGGCTCACCGTAAGGGATGGAGCGATGGCAGAGAATCTCACATGGGAATTCTTTAAGGCAGCCTACCAAAAGAAATACATAGGAACTAGCTACGTGGATGCACAACGGAAGGCTTTCTTGAACCTGGTTTAGGGTAATAAGACGGTGGTAGAGTATAAGGCAGAATTTCTTCGGTCGAGTAGGTATGCTCGTGGTATTGTGGGTACTGAGCATGAACGTTGTGTCAAATTCGAGGATGGGCTGAGAGATGAGCTGAGGATGATGATAGCTCTACAACAGGAATGGGAGTTCGTTGTCCTAGTGGAGAAGGCTAAGGTTGCTGAATGGGTAAGACAGTCTGTTAGGCGGAATTAGGATAGGAGTTTGAATAAGAGAAGCTCTGGATCTTCGAGGTTCTCTAGTAATCAGTAGAAGAGGACGAGGCATGATGGGTCGGATCGAGCTACTAGGCCTCTTCTTCTTGCTAATCCTCAATTGTCGCCACGGTGTGCTCGATGTGGGAAGTCTCATACGGGGGAGTGTTAGAGTGGTAATCGGGGATGCTTCGAATGTGGATCCATGGAATATCGAGTTAGGGATTGTCCGAAAAAGGTAGCTAGGCTAAGGTCAGAGGGCCAGGATTGTGCACCGAATAGGAGGGATAACCAACAACCACCGAGAGGTCGTGGTGTAAGAAGAGGAGGTAATGGTGCTGGCAGAGGTCGTGGGGCACCGAGGGGAGGTACCAGTGGTACTGAGGCTAGGCAACCTGGTTTGGTCTATGCCGCGAGACGCCAAGAGGAGGGCGATGCATCGGACGTCATAACCAGTATGTTTTTTATCTTTGGAGTACCCTATAGCACCTTAATTGATATTGGCTCAACCCACTCATACATTGCTAGTAGCGTAGTGAAAACTCTGCACTTAGACTCTGAGCTTACTTCTAGGAAGATGACTGTATTAAGCCCTCTAGGTCACTCTATAGAAGTAAGTAAACTCTATAGGGATGTACCCCTAGAACTCCAATGGGTCGTGTTCTTGGCTGACTTGATGGAACTACCGTTTCAAGAGTTCGATCTAATCCTCGAGATGGATTGGCTAGTAAAGTATCGAGCTAGCTTCGGATTTGTGACTAAGCGCATGGTATTAAAGACCATGGAAGGAGAAGAGGTAGTGATGATAGGTAAAAGGAGAGATTACCTATCTAATCTGGTTTCTGCATTGAAGGCAGAAAAGATGGTTAGGAAAGGTTGTGAAGCATATGTAGTACATGTTTGTGCTTTGGAAGCTAAGGGTGCAGCTGTGAGGGATGTCCGAACCGTAAGGGATTATTTTGATGTGTTTCCAGAGGAACTCCCGGGTTTACCTCCGGACCGTGAGGTTAAATTTGGTATAGATTTGTTACCCGGAATCGCGCCAGTATTTATAGCTCCGTATCAGATGGCGTCAAAAGAATTGATAGAATTGAAGGCTCAGATCCAAGAATTGTTGGATAGCGGGTTTGTAACATCCTAGATTAGGGGTTATGCGTTCGTGCGTAATTCATGAGATAGTGGGATCAGTGGGTGTGTTGGATGTGTTCTGAAGAGTTTCAAGAACCCTAAGATGAAAGGAAATATAAGGAAATGTAAGGAAATGTAAAGAAATGAAAGGAAATGAAAGGAAATGTATGGAAATGTATGGAAATGTATGGAAATGTATGGAAATGTAAGGAAATGTATGGAAATGTAAGGAAATGTAAGGAAATGTATGGAAAGGTATGGAAATGTATGGAAATGTAAGGAAATGTATGGAAATGTAAGGAAATATATGGAACGATTAGTTAAAAGAGGAAACCTAAGTAAATTAGGAAAGTGAACATTTTTGGAAACCTAAGTAAATTAGGAAAGTGAACATTTTGGAAACCAAGCCAAAATAGGAAACTAAACATTTTGGAAACCAAACCAAAATAGGAAACTAAACATTTTGGAAACCAAGCCAAAATAGGAAACTAAACATTTTGGAAACTTGGAAAATCAGAGTCAGCGAAAATTTTGGAAACTTAAAATGACCCTTAATGTCGAATTTTAGAGCCCAAAGGGGAACTTAGGGCCAAGTGACCCTAAAATGTAAAGTACATGAAATTTGACCCAATAACGGACTTGGAAATGTGGCTGAAGATGCCACCTAAGGCCTTAGGAAATGGCCCACATGCAAAAGGTTTTGGGCTTGAGTTCGAGTCACATAAGAAGCAAATAAAATAAGTTTTATTTTGCTTCTAGAAGCCCAAGAGGTGGATGACACAAAGCTTGCAAAGAGGAGTTTCACTCTCTTTAAAACTCGACTAATTAGAAGATCATAAGGACTCTTAAGGAAGAGTTTAATTCTCTTTAAAATTGGCTAAATAGGTGGATAAATGAAGAATTATTCTTTAATTAGGAAAATAAGGAATAGTGGTGGCCAAGTAAAGGATTCTTGGCCTAGTAAATTCAGCTATAAAAGGAGGGACTAGGGCCATTCATTATTCATTCTCCTCTCTTTTCCTCTGCCGAATATTCTTCTTGAGCATCCATTCTTTTCTTCTTTTCTTTTAACCTCCTAGCCGATTTCCTTCTAAGCCTATTATTCCTCTCTTCTTTCATCTTTGAAACCAAATACATAAGGGAATCATAGCCGATTGTTCATCAAGTCTCTAAGCGAATCTCGAAGGTTGAAGTGAAGGTGCAATCGATTCCTTCAAATAAGGGTAAGATCCAAGTTTAGTTTCCCATTCTTTTATATTCTAGACTTATTGAAATTTAGAGACTAATTTCGATTATTAATCTTGGCGAATCATGGAAGAAGAAATTCTTTTCCGAAGGTACACCATAGGCCACGTGTTCCCTAGTTATTCGGTGAATTTCGGATTTAAAGTCCATAAGGTAAGCATCTAAAATATTGGCCAATGTTTGTGAGATTATCTAGATCAATTCTTTAATTATTGAAAAGTCGAAAACTAACCCATATTGAGGTTCAAGGTTGGCGAATATCGTAAAGGAAAAACCAAGTGTTCGGATTTGAATAAACACCTAATCACCTCAAGGTAAGTCTTTTACAAATCCTACTAGATTTGGATATCATAGCCAAATAGAATTTATGCTAAGTAATAAAGGATGAATCAAATGTAGGGACTAAGGATCTAAACTTTAGATCTAGCTTTTGAATCTCAAGGAATCGCTAAACAAATCGTGTGTGTACGTACACTAACTTTCGATATTTCATATGGCAATTATTTTTATTATATGATTATACGTAAGAATATGAATATGGCTAAGTACCCTAAGGTGGTACAAAAGTACTCGTGCACGTTTCCTACTTCGATAGGATTATGAAATATGTTATAACATGTGAATATATGTATATGATTATGAATTTAAGTATGTTATGCATGATATATATATATATATTTTGGGGCATTCGGATTTATGTGAAAGGGAAGAAGGTGTTGACTTGGTCTCACCAACGTTATATTTGAAGGTGTTGACTTGGTCTCACCAACGTTATATTTGAAGGTGTTGACTTGGTCTCACCAACGTTATATTTGAAGGTGTTGACTCGGTCTCACCAACGTTATATTTGAAGGTGTTGACTCGGCCTCACCAACGTTATATTTGAAGGTGTTGACTTGGTCTCACCAACGTTATATTTGAAGGTGATTGACTTGGTCTCACCAACGTTATATTTGAAGGTGTTGACTTTGGTCTCATTAACGTTATATGGTGACTACGGTCACAAATATTTGAATATGGTGTGTAGCGGATGGAGGGTTGACTTAGTAGTCCCCACGGTGTACGAGGTTGGTACTGGGAGTGTAGTGGATGGCTAATTAGGATTGGGTTTGGGTTGCATCATAAATTTCATTTTATATGGATCGATGTTTTGAACATGAATGCTCGATTTGTTGAATGTTAGTCTTGTGTGCACATTGAGTCATTGACTCACCCGTTGTGGGAACTATTTTCGGTGATGAAAAGTGATTGACCGGCCAGAGACGTTGAGGTGGCCATGCTACATTCGGAGAATTTATTTAGTTTGGACTTTATTTGATTTAGTTACTTTTATTTTATTTTGGGTTTTACTTGATGTAATAAAGTAGTAAGGCCCAGTTGGATTTTCTTTATTTCCGCTTATTCATGTTGATTGTGTTACAATTTATTTTTAATTAAAGTTAAGAAAACAAAATTTATTTCTTTCAAAATAATAAACCTAAAATTGTTTTGTCACCTCACTTAAGTTGGATTTTCAAAATTTATTAAGTGGGTTCCAATCTAAGCCCAATCCAAACAACATTTTTCTAAAAATTTTGCAAATTTTCTCTAAGTATCGAATCTTTTTGAAACCGATTTACTTTAGGAACATACAGATCCGGTCCATTCTCATGGGCCAAAAGGGTGTTTCAATTGGTATCGAGCCAGTTCAATCTCTTGGCTCGTGGCCTAAGGCCCAAAACGTTTTTAAAACAAGGCCAAATGAGTTTTATGAAAGTATTTTTACAAATGGGCAGTATAAAGACATGGCCCCTAAGTCTCCAATTCAGTAGTCCACTGTAAGTACCCTATCTATCTGTGTGATTATGTGAATTATAGAAGGGTAGAATAGGAATGGAACGTAGAATAGCATGATAGGAACTTGAACCCTAGGATTAGTCTACTCAAACACGTATACATAAGACTTAATACACTAAACAAACCTATAGGCTAAGTCAATCAAGTTGGGTGTGGCAACCATGGTACGCATGTCTAGGAGTGGATCTCAAGAGCTTGGTATTTAAGCAGTCCTAGTGACTCACCTCCTCTTCACAGGAATCCTACCTGGTGCGTAGCTTTGGTTCACCCTGACCAAGAAGGCTCGGTCATAGGCTAAACCCAATAACTAAAACCCGAAAGGGAACTAGCCATTTTTTTTTGAACACTTAATATTAAGATTCTTAAATCATTTTCTTTCTCTTTTCCTTAATTCAAAAAAACTATTTCTTTTACACAATTGTTTTCGAAAAATTTTTTATCTATAAAAAATTACAAAAATACCCCTAGTGGTAAAGTTACGAAAATACCCTCGGTTTATAAAATGTCCAACTACTCAACAGTTTTGCTACAATTTCATTAATTTATAAATATTCAAAAACCCCAATTTGAAACTATGAAAAATACCACGATTTTGAAAAATTACAAAATTGCCCCTAACTTACCAAAATTACCAAAATGACCCTGATTCTCAAAATTTTTGCAACTTTAACGTTTTGGAAAGTACAATTCTCAGAAAGAACCCTCAAAGTTTTGCAACTTCTGAAATATCCCCGATATACTAAAATTTTACAATTTACCCCGATTTGAAAAAAAATTACCAAAATACCCCCAAAGTCCAAAAATTTCTGAAATACCCTCGGATTTCAAAAAGTTCTCCAAAATACCCCGAGAATTTAAAAATACCAAAATACTTTGTGACAAAATCACCAAGGAACCTTATTTTGACAAATTACGAAAATGCCCCTGTAGGACAAATTACGAAAATACCCCGGGTAGTGGAAAAACAACAACAAATGAAAACTACAACGTTTCTCTGAATGAACTAAGGTTCATAATTGTTTGATGGATGAATGAATGTAAAGATGTGTGCATGTATGAATCTGAAAGAACCACTTAAAAATTCTTTGCAGTTAATCGGTGAAACAAAATTTTTTTATACATAAAACTTCTTAATCAGTTAAATCGCGACGTTAGAAATGAGTTCTAAGTGATGTGAACTTAGAGATTGTGCCTGGAAAGTATGATGGTTCTATTAAGATCGAGTCTTGCAGCGTAAGCATAGTCTTGATAAGAAGGATTGTACAATTGGTAAGTAATTTCGAGGACGAAATTATTTTTAAGGGGTAGAAGCGTAACATCCTAGATTAAGGGTTATGCGTTAGTGCGTAATTCATGAGATAGTGGGATCATTGGGTGTGTTGGATGTGTTCAAGAGTTTCAAGAACCCTAAGATGAAAGGAAATATAAGGAAATGTAAGGAAATGTAAAGAAATGAAAGGAAATGAAAGGAAATGTATGGAAATGTATGGAAATGTATGGAAATGTATGGAAATGTATGGAAATGTAAGGAAATGTAAGGAAAGGTATGGAAATGTATGGAAATGTAAGGAAATGTATGGAAATGTAAGGAAATATATGGAACGATTAGTTAAAAGAGAAACCTAAGTAAATTAGGAAAGTGAACATTTTGGAAACCTAAGTAAATTAGGAAAGTGAACATTTTGGAAACCAAGCCAAAATAGGAAACTAAACATTTTGGAAACCAAACCAAAATAGGAAACTAAACATTTTGGAAACCAAGCCAAAATAGGAAACTAAACATTTTGGAAACTTGGAAAATACAGAAATGCGAAAATTTTTGGAAACTTAAAATGACCCTTAATGTCAAATTTTAGAGCCCAAAGGGGAACTTAGGGCCAAGTGACCCTAAAAATGTAAAGTACATAAAATTTGACCCAATAACGGACTTGGAAATGTGGCTCAAGATGCCACCTAAGGCCTTAGGAAATGGCCCACATGCAAAAGGTTTTGGGCTTGAGTTCGAGTCACATAAGAAGCAAATAAAATAAGTTTTATTTTGCTTCTAGAAGCCCAAGAGGTGGACGGCACAAAGCTTGCAAAGAGGAGTTTCACTCTCTTTAAAACTCGACTAATTAGAAGATCATAAGGACTCTTAAGGGAAGAGTTTAATTCTCTTTAAAATTTGGCTAAATAGGTGGATAAATGAAGAATTATTCTTTAATTAGGAAAATAAGGAATAGTGGTGGCCAAGTAAAGGATTCTTGGCCTAGTAAATTCAGCTATAAAAGGAGGGACTAGGGCCATTCATTATTCATTCTCCTCTCTTTTCCTCTGCTAGAATATTCTTCTTGAGCATCCATTCTTTTCTTCTTTTCTTTTAACCTCCTAGCCGATTTCCTTCTAAGCCTATTATTCCTCTCTTCTTTCATCTTTGAAACCAAATACATAAGGGAATCATAGCGATTGTTCATCAAGTCTCTAAGTGAATCTCGAAGGTTGAAGTGAAGGTGCAATCGATTCCTTCAAATAAGGGTAAGATCCATGTTTAGTTTCCCATTCTTTATATTCTAGACTTATTGAAATTTAGAGACTAATTTCGATTATTAATCTTGGCCAAATCATGGAAGAAGAAATTCTTTTCCGAAGGTACACCATAGGCCACGTGTTCCCTAGTTATTCGGTGAATTTTGGATTTAAAGTCCATAAGGTAAGCATCTAAAAATATTCGCCAATGTTTGTGAGATTATCTAGATCAATTCTTTAATTATTGAAAAGTCGAAAACTAACCCATATTGAGATTCAAGGTTGGCGAATATCGGGTAAAGGAAAAACCAAGTGTTCTGGATTTGAATAAACACCTAATCACCTCAAGGTAAGTCTTTTACAAATCCTACTAGGATTTGGATATCATAGCCAAATAGAATTTATGCTAAGTAATAAAGGATGAATCAAATGTAGGGACTAAGGATCTAAACTTTAGATCTAGCTTTTGAATCTCAAGGAATCGCTAAACAAATCGGTGTGTACGCACACTAACTTTCGATATTTCATATGGCAATTATTTTTATTATATGATTATCGTAAGAATATGAATATGGCTAAGTACCCTAAGGTGGTACAAAAGTACTGTGCACGTTTCCTACTTCGATAGGATTATGAAATATGTTATAACATGTGAATATATGTATATGATTATGAATTTAAGTATGTTATGCATGATATATATATATTTTTGGGGCATTCGGGATTTATGTGAAAGGGAAGAAGGTGTTGACTTGGTCTCACCAACGTTATATTTGAAGGTGTTGACTTGGTCTCACCAACGTTATATTTGAAGGTGTTGACTTGATCTCACCAACATTATATTTGAAGGTGTTGACTTGGTCTCACCAACGTTATATTTGAAGGTGTTGACTTCGGTCCCACCAACGTTATATTTGAAGGTGTTGACTCCGGTCTCACCAACGTTATATTTGAAGGTGTTGACTTCGGTCTCACCAACGTTATAGTTGAAGGTGTTGACTTTGGTCTCACCAACGTTATATGGTGACTACGGTCACAAATATTTGAATATGGTGTGTAGCGGATGGAGGGTTGACTTAGTAGTCCCCACGGTGTACAGGTTGGTACGGGGGAGTGTAGTGGATGGCTAATTAGGATTGGGTTTGGGTTGCATCATAAATTTCATTTTTATATGGATCTGATGTTTTGAACATGAATGCCTGATTTGTTGAATGTTAGTACTGTGTGCACATTGAGTCTGTTGACTCACCCCGTTGTGGGAACTATTTTCAGGTGATGAGCAGTGACGGACCGGGCCGGTAGACGTTGAGGTGGCCATGCTACATTCGGAGAATTTATTTAGTTTGGACTTTATTTGATTTAGTTACTTTTATTTTATTTTGGGTTTTACTTGATGTAATAAGGCCATAAGGCCCAGTTGGATTTTCTTTATTTCCGCTTATTCATGTTGATTGTGTTACAATTTATTTTTAATTAAAGTTAAGAAAAACAAAATTTATTTCTTTCAAAATAATAAACCCTAAAATTGTTTTGTCACCTCACTTAAGTTGGATTTTCAAAATTTATTAAATGGGTTCCAATCTAAGCCCAATCCAAACAACATTTTTCTAAAAATTTTGCAAATTTTCTCTAAGTATCGAATCTTTTTAAAACCGGTTTACTTTAGGAACATACCAGATCCGGTCCATTCTCGTGGGCCGGGTGTGGGGTGTTTCAGGGTTCATTCGGCCAAGTGTATCGCTTTGGGGAGCTCTAGTGCTTTTTGTCAAGAAGAAGGATGGAACAATAAGGATGTGCATAGACTATCGACGGTGAACAAGTGACAATAAAACGGTATCCTTTGCCGAGATTGATGATTTGTTCGACCAACTCAAGGGAGCATCGGTGTTCTCTAAGATCGACCTTAGGTCAGGGTACCATCAGCTTAAGGTGAAGGAGGCTGATATCCACAAGACGGCATTCTGTACTCAGTATGGGCACTACGAGTTTCTGGCAATGCCTTTTGGTTTAACGAATGCACCAGCCGCATTTATGGACATGATGAACTGAGTTTTCCAACCCTATCTGTATCGGTGCGTCGTGGTGTTCATAGACGACATTTTGGTGTACTCGAAGTCAGAAGAGGAGCATGACGCACATCTTCATGTGGTTCTGCAAGTTCTAAGGGAGAAACAGTTGTACGCCAAATTCAGTAAGTGTGAGTTTTGGCTTAAGGAGGTGACTTTCCTAGGGCATGTTGTTTCAATTTGAGGAATCGTGGTGGATCCCGTAAGATTGAGGCAGTATTAGAGTGGAAACCACCAAAGTCAGTTACGAAAATTCAGAGTTTTCTGGGGTTGGCAGGATATTATAGGAGATTCGTGGAAAATTTCTCCTTAATCGCAGCATCGTTGACTAAGCTGCTGAGAAAAGGAGTTCCGTTTGTGTGGTCTGAGAAGCAGCAAGAGAGTTTCGATAAGCTGAAGAGGATTTTGACAGAAGCACTAGTCTTGATTCAGCTTGAGGCAGGAAAGGAATTCACTGTGTATTGTGATGCATCGCATACTGGTTTAGGGTGTGTGTTGATGCAAGGAGGGAAGGTGGTTGCTTATGCATCACGGCAGTTGAGGCCTCACGAAGGTAATTATCCAACACATGATTTGGAATTGGCTGCTGTGGTTTTTACCTTGAAGATTTGGAGGCACTATCTGTATGGGGAGAAGTCGGTAGTGTACACGGATCACAAGAGCCTGAAGTACCTCTTGACTCAAAAAGATTTAAATCTGAGGCAGCGAAGGTGGATTGAGTTGCTGAAGGACTACGACTGCTCAATTGAATACCATCCGGGTAGGGCTAACGTGGTAGCTGATGCATTGAGTCGTAAGGTGGTAGCGGATTTACGAGCAATGTTTGCTCACCTAAGTCTCTATGAGGATGGGAGCCTTCTGGCAAAGTTGCAAGTGAAGCCGTCTTGGATTGATGAGGTCAAAGAAAGGCAGATGACCGACAAAGTTCTGATTACTCGGAGGTTGCAAGTACAGAGCGGTGAGGCCGAAGGGTTCAGCTTGGGTAGTGATGGAGTGTTGTATTTTCAGGGGAAAGTATGTATGCCTAAGGATGATGATTTGAGGCGCGAATCCTTAAAAAGCTCATAATCAAATCCGACGCTTATGCACCCGGAAGCGACAAGATGTATTGGGATTTAAGGGAGCGATTTTGGTGGCCGGGTCTTAGCGTGAAGTAACCGAAGTTAGTGGGCAAGTGTCGACATGCCAACAAGTTAAGGTGAGCATCAATTGCCATCGAGGCTATTCTGACGCAGTAAAGATCCCACAGATGGAAGTGGGAGGGATTACTATGGATTTCGTAAGTGGGCTTCCCTCACGCCCATGATAAAAAGATGCGATTTGGGTGATAGTAGATCGGTTGACCAAGTCGACCCATTTCATACCGGTAAGGGTTGACTACTCGCTTCAAAGGTTAGCCAAGCTGTATATAGCTGAGATAGTGCGGTTGCATGGAGTACCTACGTCCATTATCTCAGATAGAGATCCCCGGTTCACATCAAGATTTTGGAAGGCTTTACATCAGGCATTGGGTACAAAGTTGAATTTCAACATGGCCTTTCATCCACAGTCTGATGGACAATCTGAGAGGGTAATCCAAGTTTTGGAAGATATGTAAAGGGGCTGTGCTTTGGACTTCTGTGGTAGTTGGGAGGAATACCTACCTTTGGCAGAATTCGCTTATAACAATAGTTATCAAGCGAGTATTCAGATGCAACCGTATGAAGCGCTGTATGGTCGAAAATGTCGTACCCCTACGTGTTGGACAGAGCTGGGTGAACGTCGGATGTTGGGTCCGGAGTTAGTGGCGGAGACAGAAGATAAGGTTAGAGTAATTCGGGCTCGTCTGAAGGAGGCGTCGGACAGGCAGAAATCCTACGCAGATCTTAAAGCGAGGATGTGGAGTATCACGATGGGTGATAAGGTCTTCTTGAAGGTATCACCTTGGAAGAAGGTGCTGAGGTTTGGCCGGAAGGGCAAGTTAAGCCCTAGATTCATCGGACCGTACACAGCGTTGAAATGTGTGGGACCGATAGCTTACCAGCTTGAGTTGCCGGCAGAATTGAGCCAGATCCATGACGTCTTCCATGTTTCGATGCTGAGGCGCTATCGATCAGATCCATCACACGTAGTGTCGGTTGTAGAAATTGAAGTGAACTCAGACTTATCTTTTGAGGAGGAGCCAGTATAGATTCTGGATCGAGACGTCAAGGTTTTACATAAGAAGTCAGTACCTTTGGTAAAAGTGCTATAGCGAAACCATGGTACGGAGGAGGCCACATGGGAACCCGAGGATGTGATGCGGCAGCAATACCCCCAACTCTTCTGATCCAGGTAATTTCAAGGCCGAAATTATTTTTAAGGGGGTAGAACTGTAACATCCTGAAATAGGGGTTGTTTGCAATTTAATTATTTTTCCCATGTGTGTGCTTGAAGAAATATGTATGCTTCATTGCTTGACATATTCTAGGGTCTAGTCATAACCCCGAGCTAGGTCTGACTTAGGACTGAAAATTTCTTTTTAGTGCTTAAGAGGAGGGAGCTAGGTGAGATAGGGGTTAAGAGAAATTGTGGGAGAAGTTGGACATAAGAAATCGATTGGCAGGATGGCTTGGGATGCTACCTTAGGGGCTTAGAGGCTTGCGTCAAGGGAGTGCAAGGGGGGAGGAGGTTCGAATCATGGTGGTCACAAGGTGGTGTGTTTTATTTTTGGATTTTACGTCAGGAAGGGAAGTTGGGCCAGGGAGGTCTTAAGAGATGTTATAGGTGCTTTTAGACATAAAGCAGGCCTCGGTAAAGTGGCTTAAGGGCGCCACTTAAGGGCCTGGAAGTGACGCCTGGCGCAGGTCTTGGGTTCGAGCTGCTGGAGTGGCGCTTGGGAGTTTTACTTTTTGGCGTTATGTATAGGGCGATGGGCTACGAAGGCCTTAAATATAAAATGGTAGGGATTATGGACATGAAAGTCGGATAGGTAAAGTGGCTTGGGACGTGATAAGGGGCTGCGGCAATGGGGTCCCATGTTCGAGTAGCATGGGCAGCTTATGGGAGGTTTATTTTTTTGGCATGCTGGCGTGAGGGGAGAGAGTGGTGGCACATACATGGACTCTCAAATGGATGAGGATAAGCAATATTTGCTTTTAAATTTTTGGAAGAGTAAGTACTATTATTTTATTTTATTTTTTATTTATTTGAAGAGGTGGCTAGGAGATAAAATAGAAGATAAATATTATTTTATTTCAAATGGGTGATAATTAAAAGATAAATAATTATCACAAAAGGGAGATGGCCGAATGTAGGACTCCTAGGGACTTCCATATTCGGTTTTGAGTATAATGAGGGGGTGCCGAAACTTGTTTTCTTTTCTTCTTAATTTGTGTTGGCGAATTCTCCTAGTTTTCTTTGCCTAAAAGTTCTTCAAATTCCTCTCTTCTTTTGTTCTACTTGGCCGAACCTATCACCCCTTTTCTACTCAAAACTACATCTTCCATCTTGTGTCAGCCGAATAATCTTCATCAATACTTGGGAGCCATAGCCGAATCCCTTGATAAGTAAACCCTCCCTTAACAAACGGTTTTGACTTATTTTCCTTAAGTGTGCCGAAAGCATGAGGCTAAGCCTTGGCAAGGTTGGCTGAATGTCTTCTTAAGACAATAAGTGATGTGCTCTCTTGTGTGTAGTTAACGTTATGGTGCATTGAAGGAGCCTATCGGGATTTGATTCTTCAAGGTAAGGCATATATACTATTCGGCCAAGGGCCTTGATTATGGATATAAGTGTGCAAGCCGATTCTAACAAGCTGTTTTGGTAGGGATCTCGACAAGTCAAGTGACAATTTGGGATTTGGTAAGATTGGTAAATGGTTAGACATATTCACCAAAGGCCATTTTGGTATCTATGTATAACTGAATGTGCACTATGGTTTTAGGGCTAATCGGCAAAGGAAAGCAGAGGCTTAGAGATTTCAATTTGCTTTGGTAAGTGATAATAAAGATTCACCTAGGGCCATATTTTGGTTATGGGCGCGATTAGTCCTGGGATTATTAGATTTAGCGAATAAGGCTTTTGGATACTAACCTATAGTGGCGAATGTAGGGCAATCTGGGAATATGTTTCAGGATTTTGTGATATCGCATAGATTCGGGATTTCTCCTTAGATCTCCGGTTAAACAGGTGTGTAAAACTCTTACACACTTTATTAGTTAGCATTGCTTATTGTGTTACAATTAACTATTGTGATAGTGATTTGCCTTGTGGGCATGAGCATGGATTCCGGGTAAGTCGCTTGTGATTTTAAATATGTTATATGGATGACATGATAGTTATGATGGTATGCCATGACTTATATGTATGATTTGTGTTACGTTAATCATGTTATGAGCATGTTGATAATGGGATTGAAGAGAGGAGGGGGAAATTTTCTCTATGGACTGTCACCAGTGGTTTTGACCACAAGATGGGTTGGCCCCATCAGTTTAATTGTGACTTCGGTCACCAGTGGTTTTGACCACACCGTTGGTATAAACCGTGACTAAGTCCCGATGGTTTGGTACCACCGATGGTTTTGACCACATATTGATAATTGTGACCTATGGTCATCGTGGTTTTGACCACACGATGGGTTGGCCCCATCACTTGCTTTGTGACTCGGTCACGGTGGTTTTGACCACAAAGTGGTTTTGACCACACGGGGTAGTTAAAGGAGTATGGATGGCTAGTTTTGGGTTGCATGTTTGCATGTCTTACTAATACTTTGTGTATGAGTTTGCACTTCCGGGTTGGGGATTTATACACTGAGTCTTGGTGACTCACCCCTTCCCATATCATTTTGCAGATGAGTAGATCGCGAAGATGGAGCCGGAGAGGACTCGAGGCGACCATGCTTGATTCCTTGGATTTAAAATTTTATTTAGCACAGTTTAAGTTTATTATTTATTAAATTTAGGGTTGGGTTGTAATAAGGTCGCTAGTTATTATTTTGGATGTTTAAGTAGTTGTTTTACTTCACTTCTACTATATTACTAATGAACTTATAAATTGTTTAAATGAATCGGTTAAAAGTGACTCTTTCAAAATGGGAAATTTTTTCGAGTTTTCAAAGACGTTACCATCGGGTAGCAAAATTCACCAAGTTAACAATAACTCAGATGGTTCTAAAAACTTAAATGATCAAATGTTTTCCAAGGCTTTCAACTCAACCAAGTTTTTAAAATCCATTCCACCTAAGTTTTAATAGACACCGTTTTATAATCCCAGCAAAATTTTCAAATTTCTACCGAATAACCAAAATCTTTCAAAATGTTTTACTCCGTGACATACCAGATCCGGTCAAGGCTCATGGGCCGGGTTTGGGGTGTTACAGGTATTTTGATAATTTCGCAACCCAGACTTAACTACTAATTTGGGGCATAAAAATTGAAACTGTCCGTCTGCATCATATTGACTAAATTGTCTATAACTCGAGTTTGGAAACTTGAAATTTAGATCAGTAATTTTTCCTGAAACTAGACTCATATATCTTCTTACTACAATTTTTCTAGAATTTTTGGCTTAGCCATTTAGTATAGCTTATTCATTAAAGATTCCCTTGTTTCACTGACCAATGGTTCTGACCTCTCCTACCCTAAGTTCAAATATCTCACTGTACGATTTTCATATGTTGCTCCCACTTGTTTCTATTGAAAATAGGCTCACTAAGGAATCTATACATATAAATTATAAACTATAATTCACTTCGTAAAATTTTAAATAAATTTTCCAAGACAAGACAGGGAACCATGAAGTCAATCAGAACTAGTCTCACTAAAATTAAAATATTACAGAATATAAAATTTCTCTTCCTCCTCTGTTTCTTTCATATAAAAATAGACACAGTAAGCTTTTATTTGATATCATATTCACTTTCTAATTCTCTTTCTCCTATTTTTCGTGATTTTTTCAAAATCACATCACTACTGTTGACCAAACTGTTTCATTGCAAAATATGGTTACTACTACGAACATACGCACGCCCGAGTGGTCACAGATGTCGGTTTCTGGTTTTCTTTGGTATTTCGACCAAATCACAGAACATTTCATGTAAAATTTGAGAGAGGTATGAGATTACACACCATTTCAATTAGGGTACGGGATTACACACCTGATTTGGATTCCCTAAAGAACCACTCTTCGTTGACCCTAGAACAATACCAACCAAACGTTAGCCTCGGATTTCTAAAAGATTTCGCATTATTTACACTTGAATCAATTACCACATGTGATCTCCCTCTATGGAGTCCCGATATTCAACCCCGCCTTCTGACTACCACCACATGCTCCTTTACTGCAACTGATGTTAACGATCCTCACCCTTTGATTGTCAAAAGAATCGGCAAAAGAGTGTTTCGACTTAACCAAGTCAAGAGAAGAAAGAACAAACAAAATGAAATAAGAAGAAAGAACCTTTACCTTAATAATAGGGATGAACCGAAAAGAAGAACATGGTTTGACACTAGTAGCAAGACAACAAAGAAGGTTCGGCTACAAGTAATATCGATTTAAGAGAAAAGGAGAATGGTTGAGAAAAATGTTGAAGAAGAAATGAGGTAATGGTCAATAGAGTATTAGAGAGGTTCGGCTGTCAAAGGGAAAAGAAGCAAAGATGCCTTGAGGGTTTCGGCCAAAACCAGAGAAAAAGATGCTCTCTTTTTTGCTTTGGAGTTTCGACAAAGAGGGAAAAATTGGAGAAAGCAAAGACACCAAAATGCTAAGGAGAAAACAACCTCTCAAGCACCAAAAATTTACCAATTGCCTATAGAAAATTCGGCTATCCCTTTCCCCCTACAAACCGTGTATTACCTTTTTCCTAAAGGAAGAATGTTGACGAAAGTTCTTTCCAAAATATCTTCCACACTTTAGGCCAACATGTCCCCCTCCCTTATCCCTTTCTTTGATTTCCGTCCTTCTTTTTCCCTTATCTTCCTCCTTACCATATTTCTTAGACATCTTTCCCAAATTAAAAATCTTCCTTTCCTTATTAAAGCCTTGACCGACACTTACCTTATAGTACAAAATTTTAATCCAAAATATTTTCACTAGGTAGGATTCAAACCTTAAACCATTAGTACACTCTACATGCCACTTTCCACCTTTACCAATAGGCTCCTTGTGCTAGCAAAATGCACACTTATTTCCTTAAGTCTTGGTTCCATTTAACTTCTCTCCTTTAAGTGATTAAACACAAAAATTTTCCTATAACCTAACTTGAACCCGAAACTTCCTAGAAACCTAGTAACTTTCCAAAATCACCTTCCTAATAAGTCCAACTTGAAATAATGCCGTTCTCTTGTTCTCAAAATTTTAAAACGCTTCTACGCTCAAGGCCCAATGGGCCCAATCCTACTAGGCCCAATTTTAGGTCATTACATGGGCCCAAGACAACATGGCCGTGCCTCCTTAACAAACCCGACCACAGCCTGGCCACGATTCACATGGGAGTGTGCCATGGGCGTGTCCCCGCCGTGACAAAGAGGAATTTTACTCGGAATAGGATACTTAGAGGCAACGAAAGCCATTCCAAAAGTCTATATAAACACCCCAAAGGCCAACCTTCAGGGTGCGTCAAGTTAGGCCAAAGAGCCGAGCCAGAGAGGCCAGAATTGTGGGGTTTATTCGAAGAAAGCCAGTTGATTCATCTCAAGAAGCTGGAGTTATACTCAAGACTAAAGATCTTCCCTTCAATTTCCTTCAGGGGGTTTTAGTGTTTTTCTTATGTTTTGTTTTATATTTTCTTCTGAGATGTATTCTTTTATTATTATGAACTAAACCCCTCAAATACCTTAGGGGGATGAAACCTAAGACGGATCTTGTTATTGTTTTCTGAACTATATGATAAATACTTGATTTGTTATTAATTATGTGTTCTTAATTCTTATTTTGATATTTCAGGATTTTAATTCAAGTATTGATGTGCTTAGGTAGAGGAGGAATAGAACCTGTCAAGAGTAGATCTAGCATAATTAAGCGAAGTTGATCGCAACCCTAGAGATAGGATGACGAAAATCTACCAGATTAGGGTCAAACCTAATATAGGAGTCCATAGATCGATTTAATGCAATTCTAGGGGTTTTAATTAGAAAGATATTTCAATTAATCAACCTAGGGTTAGACATTAGTAGCCTTGAGAAAGGTATTAATATAAATTAGGGAATCATACGAATCAAGTCAAGTGAATAAATCGTCTAGTTCAGAGTTAAATAACAAGTGAAGTCTAGGTGGATTCTTCCCCGGGTATTGTCTTAATCAATTGGTTTTTCCCACAAGTATTTTCCCAAATTCATTCTCTATGTCTTAGCATCTTTAGCTTAATAGTTAGTTAATTTTAGATTAATTAATAATTCCCTTAATTCTTAGGCTAAATAATGGAAAGAAAGTTAGTATTAGTACTTTTAGTTCCTTTGGGTTCGACAATCTGGTCTTGCCGCTAAACTATACTACTGTTCGATAGGTGCGCTTGCCTCAATCGTTGTCATAGTTAGTTTCTAGGCTCGACCATTCTTTATATAAATTTTTAATACTCTGACACACGATCAAGTTTTTGGCGTCGTTGTCGGGGGCCAAAATATTAAGAACGCTCAATTTTTATTACTTTAGCCATTTTTATTTTTGTAATTTATTTTTATTTTTATTTTTATTTTAACTTTGCTAATTTTTCTTCTCTTATTTGTTCCTAGCAGGTACCTCTAGTTTATGACTAGAAGGAACCCGATAGGACCCTAATTTACGACAGTGATATTGAAGGTATTGTTCGCAGAAATCATAAAGAAATAAGGCGAAGCTTAAATTACATAAAAGAAGAGTAAGAAGTCGAAATTAATACCACTGAAGAGATGGCTGAGAATAATCCACTACCTCTAGAGGCGGCCGAACATCATGCTCCTCGAACTATGTATGATTATGCTAAACCTAATTTAATAGGAACTGAGTCAAGTATTGTTAGGCCTGCTATTGCTGCAAATAATTTTGAACTGAAACCTAACACTATTAAGATGATACAGCAATTTGTTTAGTTTGATGGTTTGCAGGATAAAGATCCAAACAATCACTTGGCGAATTTCCTAGAATTTTGCGATACCATTCAAAATAAATGGCATTTCTGGTGATGCCATTCGTCTTTGGTTATTCCCTTTTCTTTGAGGAATAAAGCTAAACACTGGTTGAATTCTCTTCCACAAGGATCAATCACTACATGGGAACAAATGACAGAAAAATTTTTATTAAAATATTTTTTGTCGGCTAAAACGGCCAAGTTGAGGAATGATATCTCTTCTTTTGTGTAGATGGATTTAGAACACTTTACGATGCATGGGAGAGATACAAAGATCTACTAAGAAGGTGCCCACACCATGGATTACCCTTGTGGCTACAGGTCCAAACATTTTATAATGGTGTGAACCCCTCAACCAGGCAATTAATTGATTCAGCCGCCGGTAGAACCTTAAATAACAAAACACCTGAGGCTGCTTACGAGTTCATTGAAGAGATGTCACTGAATAACTATTAGTGGCAAGTCACAAGGACCAAACCAACAAAAGCAGCTAGTGTTTTCATCCTCGACACAGTAACCATGCTAACAAACTAGGTAAATTTTTAAATAAAAAGATTGATAGTTTATGTGATTCTTTGCAGGTACATCCAGTCATGCAATGCGATACAAATAGAGGAGGGATGAACAACACAGACTATCCACCTTACAACATGAGCGCTGAGAACGAGCAAGTTCACTATATGGGTAACAATTTTAATCTCAAAATAACCCTTATAGTAATATTTATAATCTAGGTTGGAGGAACCACCCCAATTTTTCATGGGCTGGTCAAGGAAACTAGAGACAACAACCCCTCAAACTTCCAACAACAGCCCTACCCACATGAAAAGAAGCCAAACCTTGAGGAGATACTGACAAAATTCATCGCATTGTTAGAAACTCGCCTTCAAAATACTGAGACAACACTTAAGAATCAACAAGCATCGATTCAGGGGATCGAGAACCACTTAGGCCAACTTGCCAAAATCATATCAGAACGAGCACAAGGCAGCTTACCAAGCAACACTGAAACGAACCTAAAGGAGCAACTTCAAGCCATAATAGGTCAGGATAGTGTAGGGTAAGATGAGCCTACGATAAGCCAAGAGAATGTGGCAGAGGAATGTAAGAACGAGGTAAGTCATGATAAGCCAAAACCTATAATTAAAGAGTACCAACCTCGTATACTGTACCCCGATGCGATGAATAAGGACAACACAGACAAACAATTCGGTAAATTTCTTAAACTTTTAAAGAAATTACATATTAACTTACCGTTTCTTGAAGCTCTTTCACAGATGCCATATTCAAGGAGATTTTTAAAAGAGCTATTAACAAACAAGCGGAAGTTAGACGAGCAATCACATGTGGAACTAAACGTAGTGTGCTCAGCAATATTGCAAAATAAACTACTGATCGTTGTTTTATGCGATGTCAAAGTCTTAAAATTTTATATAAAGAATGATCGAACTTGGAAACTAACTATGACAATGATGTGAGGCAAGCGCACCTATCGAACAATAGTATAGTTAAGGCAAGACCGGATTCTCGAACCCAAAGGAACAAAAAGTACTAATACTAATTTTCTTTTTATTATCTAGCCTAAAATAGAGGGAATTTGTTGTTTAATCTAAATTAACTAACTACTAAGCTAAAAAATCTAAGACAAAGAAGAATGAAATTTGGGGAAAATACTTGTGAGAAAAAACCAATTGACTAAGACAATACCAGAGGAAGAATCCACCTAGACTTCACTTGTTCTCTAACTCTGAACCAGACAATTTATTCACTTGACTTGATCCATAGGATTCCCTAACGTATATTAATCCCTCTCTCGAGGCGACTAACGTCTAACCCTAGGTTGATTAATTGAAATCTCTTTCTAATTAAAACCCTAGAATTGCATTAACTCGATCTATGGACTCCCATATTAGGTTTGACCCTAATCTGGTAGATTTTTGTCACCCTATCTCTAGGCACGAGAGCAACTTCCCTTAATTATGCTAGATCTACGCTTAGGCAGGGACTTTTGCTCCTCCACCTAAGCACATCACACTTGAATTAATACCCGAAAATATTAAAACAAGAATTAAGAACACATAATTAATAACAAATCAAGTATTTATCACATAGTTCAGCAAACAATAACAAGATTCATCTTAGGTTTCATCCCCCTCAGGTATCTGAGGGTTTAGTTCATAATAATAAAAGAAAACATCTCAGAAGAAAAGATAAAACAAAACATAAGAAATCCCTAAAACCCCCTGAAGGAATTGAAGGAGAGATCCTCCGTCTTGAGTATGATTCCGGCTTCTTGAGATAAGTCAACTGGCTATCTTCAAGTAAATTCCACAATTCTGACCCCTCTGGCTCGGCTCTTTGGCTTTGCTGGACACCCCTTGAAGGTTGGCCTCTAGGGTGTTTATATAGGATTTTGGAATGGCTTTCTTTGCCTCTAAGTACCCTAATCTGAATGAAACTCTTTTTTCTCACGTCAGGGACACGCCCATGGCACATGCCCGTATGAATCGTGGCCAGGCTGTGTTCGAGTCTGTTTGATGAGGCACGACCGTGTGGCTTGGGCCCAAGATGTGTTGATTTCATGTAATGGCCCATTTACTCCGTTTTGGGCCTGTTTCTTGTTCTTTTCATCCTCCAGTGCTCTTCTGAGTATAAAACATGAAAACAAAGGATTAAGAGCACCAATTTACACAATTTAAGGCTTAAATCATACAAACGTATGCTAAATGTGGGCTTAAAATATGTTACTATTACGGTTTATCAAATACCCGCACACTTAAGCTTTTGCTTGTCCTCAAGCAAAATTCTCAACTCACAATTAAAACGAACTTCCTTGATTCATAATATTCATCAATAGTGTTTCGTCATAATTCAAAGATAATTCATACATGGATAATTTAACTCAAAGGGTTCTAAAGATTCAAACAATCTAAGTCATATATTTGTAGCACAAAACATAGTTGTTTCCCCTCATCTAAATAATTACCTCTTATTCAAAATCGACAAGAGTTGAAATCCTCACTAAAGATCCACTCAAATCACTCAAAGTGTTTAAGGTTCAAAATTAGGCACTCAAAAGTTAAACATGAAGAGTTAATCCCATAGGCTTGCATGAAAATCAAATCTCCACCACTATAATATGAGATGATACCCAAATCAAAATGTCTTTGAAAGAGTTGTAATGAGGCTTGGGTTAAAGGTGTGGATGAAGGCTGAATTAAAAGGTTAGAATCGAGATTGAAATTGACAATTTACCTAACTAGAAAAAATGAACTGATCCTAATTACTTACATCAATTGAAAATTTCATTATACTAATAATACGAACTTCTTCTTCAAGATGTTGAGTTTTAAATGTATCAGCTCGATTACGTAGAACAAATACTGAATATACTTTGTTTTTCGTTTCTTTTAAGGAAAAATCAAATACATAATAAGAAATAACTTTAACAACTGAAATATAGAACATAGTTAAGAAATTGTTCACAATTGAATCTCGACAAAAAGGTAGTCAAGGAATGGTGATAACAAATACAATGGGTTTTGGGGTTAATATTAGTGGGTGAGTCAATAAATGGGTTGTTAGGATCAACGGGGTTCACTAAGGGTTAATTATGAAGGTAGGTTTTTTAGTGGAGTAAGTGGGTTAAAACCTAGGTGCCTTTATCATCTCTGTATATCAAATCAAAGGTGTGGTCTCGACATATATAATCGATGCAAGTTCTAGAATAACAACTCAATGTTGACACACTCATAATCAAAAAGTAAGCACAAAAAAGAATATATGCTCTATAAGACTCAAAATCTCACAAAAACTATGGGTATTTGATATCAACCTCATAAATTTCAAACTTCAAGGTAATAATTAGATTCAGGTAGACAACCTAGCAAAAATTTTAATTTTTGAAAAATAGACTTATCAAGTTTGATTCTCTAGTATCCTTCAAATTTAATCATCAATGCACAATTATCAATGATTTAATCCAAAACATATCATTAAAAAATCATGACTCACAGGAAATTTCATTCTCATAATAATTACTTAAAGACAAGATATCATTCAGGGATTTGAGAATAATGCAGAAAGTTAGGCACTTTCTTGAAATAAATATTCACCCCCACACTTAAGATGTACATTGCCCTCAATGTACAAAGATATATATGAAATTTAAGAGAAAGGGAGAGGTGAAACTTCCTGAATTTGGATGGCTTCCTTGAGTTGGGAGTCCCATGTGGTGGCTACTACCGAGCTCTACGCTAGATGAAGAAATTGGGAAGCTCGTAGAGAATTAGCTAGGAAATATTAAGACACATTTAAAATAAACTAATTATGTATTTAAAGACAAGAAAGATAAAGAGAAATAGTGTAAAAAATAAAATAAAACTAAAAGAAAAGATGACTAGACTGACAAGTCCTTATTGTTGGATGGTTCGCAAGGTGGGTGTGATTTCTTAAGGCTGTTGTAGGGTGGTGGTTGTGGTCGAGGTGTGATTCCCTAGTAGCCTTTAGAACCTAAAACCAAGAAATTAAACTAAAATAAACTAATTTAAGCATAAGAGAGTCAAAAAGAAGGAAAATAAAGGAGAAGAGTAAAGAAGAAGAAGAAGAATTAAATGGCCTCAAAGACCTTTGGCTTGTCTAGTAGCTGAAGCGGCTGGCATGAACTTATGTAGATCGATCTCCCTCGGGGAGACCGTGCTTGGATCCTTCTGCTTCTTTGATATAGATGTGGTGTAGCTCAAGGGTCTGGGAATAACTAAAGAAGAAAAGTATGGGGAAGGAAAGATTTGAGGAATGGGATGGAAGAAAGGAGATAGGGAATAGGTAAGAAGAAATGGGGGTTTAAATAGAATTTTCAGGGCTGGTATGTCCCCAAACGCGTGTACCATGGGCGTGTTGTGTCACACAGCCATATTGCATGGCCGTGTTGTGCTTCATTTACTTTTTCCATGCCCATGTTCAAGTCTCCACGTCCGTGTATGATCTAACAGTGTCAACCACAGCTGTATCACACGGCCGTGGCGTGGTGATAGGAGTCCGTGCCTCGAAGGTATTATTCGTTCTGACTCATACCATCTCTGCCATGTCAGTACAGAGATTCATTGTGTCCACACGACCACGGTCGTGTGCAAGGTCATGTGGCATGAAAATCTACACTTCTGGTCAGCTTATAATTAGATACTGAAGTAGAAATAAATAAAAATAAAGGAATGTAAAAATTAATGGGGTTAGTACTCGAGTTGCCTCCCGAGAAGCATTTGTTTATAGTCTTAAGCTAGACTTACCTCTCATTCGTATAATCAAAGAGTTGTACATCCTCTCTCATGTTATCAGTTCTACTATCATGGTGAAGTTCAAGTCGAGTAGCGTTTACTTTAAAGGTACTGAATGTAGGATTACTTACCTCGACTGTTTCGTATGGGAAAACATTGAGTACTCTAAAAGAGATTTCTTTATTTGTATTAGGGTCAGGAGAAGGTATTCGAGGGTCTACTTTATCTAATAGTACCTTATCTCCGATTTTGAATTTGTTTGTCTGTTGGAGTGGCTTTGGTTCTGCTTCGTGCATCCCTATTTTCTCTTTGAATTGTGTCTTCCACTCATCTAGTTCATCGATCTGAAGCCTTTGTTCCTCATGACTTATTTCCTTGTTGGCATGAGGTATAACATCTTTTTCAGTTGTGTAGTTTCGCGGTGTTTCCTGAAAAGAAGGTTTAACTGAATGGTTATTAATAAAATTAATATTCTGACCTTGACTACTCGATGTCCTAGCTGAATTGAGAGCTTGAATAGTGACTGTCTCGTCACCTATACGGAGTATGAGTTCACCTCCACCGACATCAATTTTAGTCTTGGCAGTTGCTAAAAATGGTCTTTCTAGAATTAAGGGGATACTATTGTCTTCATCCATGTCTAAAATGACAAAGTCTACTAGGAATACAAATTTATCAATTTTTACGAGAACATCTTCAATTATACCCCTAGGAATTCTAACAATTTTATCAGCTCATTGAATGCTCATCCTAGTTTGTTTGGGTTTCCCTAGACCTAGTTATTTAAATAGTTTATAAGGCATAACATTGATGCTTGCCCCTAAATCAGCTAAAGCATTATCAATAGATAATCTACCAATTAAGCATCGAATTGTAAAACTCTCTGGATCTTTTAATTTCCTATTTTCCAAGACTGCCAAGCACATTACGTTTAGTTCCACATGTTATGCCTCATCTAACTTCCGCTTGTTTGTCAATAGCTATTTTAAAAATTCCCTAGAATCTAGCATCTGCAAAAAAGCTTTGAGAAACGATAAGTTAATATGTAATTTCTGTAAAAATTTAAGAAACTTACTGAACTGTTCCTCTATGTCATTCCTCTTCATTGCTTCGGGATATGGTATACGAGGTTGGTATTCTTTGATTACAGATTTTGGTTTATCATTTACCTCAACCTTACCTTTTTCTACCATATTTTCTTACCTTAAATTGGGCTCATCTAACCCTTCACTATCTTGAGCTGTTATGGCTTGAATTTGCTCCTTTAGGTTAATCTTGGTGTTGCTTGGTAGGCTTCCTTGTGGTCGTTCCGGGATAATCTTGGCAAGTTGCCCTAATTGGTTCTTGATCCCCCAAATTGATGCCTCTTGATTTTTAAGTGTTGTTTCAGTGTTTTGGAGACGAGTGTCTGTTGCCATCATGAATTTCGTTAGCATCTCCTCAAGGTTCGGCTTCTTTTCCTATGGATAGGGTTGTTGTTGGAAGTTTTGGGACTGTTGTTGTCTTTGATTTCCTTGACCACCCCATGAAAAATTAGGGTGGTTCCTCCAACCTAGATTATAGGTATTACTTTAAGGGTTATTTTCAGATCGAAAATTGTTACCCATATAGTTCATTTGTTTGCTGTCCATGCCCTATCCGTAGGGGGTACTCAGGTTTCGCCACACTTCCACTTGTCTCACATTGCATAACTGGATGTACCTACGAGGAACAGAAACCATCAATCTTTTTATTTAGCATGTCTACCTGATTTGATAGTAAGGTTACTACATCGAGGTTGAAAACTCTGGCTACTTTGGCTGGCCTTGCCCTTGTATCTTGCCACTGATTGTTATTCAACGACATCTCCTCTATAAACTCATAGGCTACTTCAGGAGTTTTGTTGTTCAGGGTTCCACAGGCTGCTGAATCAATTAATTGCTTTGTTGAAGGGTTCACACTATTGTATAAAGTTTGGACCTATAGCCACAAGGGCAATCCATGGTGTGGACACCTCCTCAACAAATATTTGTATCTCTTCCATGCATCGTAAAGTGTCTCTAAATCCCTCTGCACAAAAGAAGAGATATCATTCCTCAGCTTGGCCATTTTGGTCGGTGGAAAATATTTCAATAAAAAATTTTGGTCATCTGATCCCATGTAGTGATTGATCCTCGTGGAAGAGAATGCAACCACTGTTTGGCATTATTTCTCAAATAAAAGGGAAATAACCGAAGAGGATGGCATCATCAGAAATGCCATTTATTTTGAAGGTATCACAGAATTCTAGAAAATTCGCTAAGTGTGTATTAGGATCCTCATCCTGCAAACCATCAAACTAAACAAACTATTGTATCATTTGTATAGTGTTAGGTTTCAGTTCAAAATTATTTGCAGTAGTAGGCCTAACAATACTTGACTCAGTTCCTATTAAATTAGGTTTAGCAAAATCATACATAGTTCGAGGAGCATTATGTTCGGCCACCACTGGAGGTGGCGGATTATTCTCAGTCATCTCTTCGGTGGTATTAGCTTCAACTTCTTGCTCTTCTTATATGTAGTTTAAGCTTCACCTTATCTCTCTACAATTTTTGCGAACTGTACCTTCAATATCACTGTCCGTAATGTAGGGATCCTGTTGGGTTCCTTCTAGTCATAAACTAGAGGTACCTAAAAGGAGTAAAGGAACAAAAATTAGCAAAAATAAAAATAAAAATATATAAAAATGGATAAAGTAATAAAAATTAAGGATTCTTAATATTCAGTTCACCGACAACGGTGCCAAAAACTTGATCATTGTTTTATGTGATGTCAAAGTCTTAAAATTTTATATAAAGAATGATCGAACTTGGAAACTAACTATGACAACGATGTGAGGCAACCGCATCTATCAAACAGTAGTATAGTTAAGGCAAGACTAGATTGTCGAACCCAAAGGAACTAAAAGTACTAATACTAACTTTCTTTCTATTATCTAGCCTAAAACAGAGGGATTTTGTTGTTTAATCTAAATTAACGAACTACTATGCTAAAAAATCTAAGACAAAGAAGAATGAAATTTGGGGAATATACTTATGAGAAAAAACCAATTGACTAAGACAATACCCGAGGAAGAATCCATCTAGACTTCACTTGTTGTCTAACTCTGAACCAGGCGATTTATTCACTTGACTTGATCCGTAGCCTAACGTATATTAATCCCCTCTCAAGGCGACTAACGTCTAACCGTAGGTTGATTAATTGAAATCTCTTTCTAATTAAAACCCCTAGAATTGCATTAACTCGATCTATGGACTCCTATATTAGGTTTGACCCTAATCCTGCAGATTTTTGTCACCCTATCTCTAGGCGCACGAGCAACTCCGCTTAATTATGCTAGATCTACTCTTAGGCAGGGACTTTTGCTCCTCCACCTAAGCACATCACACTTGAATTAATACCCCAGAAATATCAAAACAAGAATTAAGAACACATAATTAAGAACAAATCAAGTATTTATCATTTAGTTCAGCAAACGATAACAAGATTCGTCTTAGGTTTCATCCCCTTCAGGTATCTTAGGGTTTAGTTCATAATAATAAAAGAAAACATCTAGAAGAAAAGATAAAACAAAACATAAGAAATCCCTAAAACCCCCTGAAGGAATTGAAGGAGAGATCCTCCGTCTTGAGTATGATTCTGGCTTCTTGAGATGAGTCAACTAGCTATCTTCGAGTAAATTCCACAATTCTGACCCCTCTGGCTCGGCTCTTTGGCCTTGCTGGACGCCCCCTGAAGGTTGGCCTCTAGGGTGTTTATATAGGCATTTGGAATGGTTTTCTTTGCCTCTAAGGACCCTAATCTGAATGAAACTTTTTTTTCTCACGTCAGGGACACGCCCATGGCACACGCCTGTGAATCGTGGCGGTGCCGTGTTCGAAGTCTGTTGATGAGGCACGACAGGTGTGGCTTGGGCTGTGCCGTGTTAATTTCATGTAATGGCCCATTTACTCCGTTTTAGGCCTGTTTCTCGTTCTTTTCATCATCTGGTGCTCTTCTGAGTATAAAACATGAAAACAAAGGATTAAGAGCACCAATTTACACAATTCAAGGCTTAAATCATCCAAAAGCATGCTAAATGTGGGCTTAAAATATGTTACTATTACGGTTTATCAACTACCACAAAAATTAAAAGATCCAGGGAGTTTTACAATTCAGTGTTTAATTTGTAGTTTATCTATTGATAATACTTTAGCTGATTTAGGGGCAAGCATAAACATTATGCCTTATAAAATGTTTAAACAACTAGGTCTAGGGAAACCCAAACAAACTAGGATGAGCATTCAATTATCTGATAAAACTATTAGAATTGCTAGGGGTATAATTAAAGATATACTTGTAAAAATTGATAAATTCGTATTCCCAGTAGACTTCGTTTTAGACATGGATGAGGACAATAGTATCCCCTTAATTTTAGGAAGACCTTTTTTAGCAATTGCCAGGACTAAAATTGATGTCAGCGCAGGTGAACTCATACTTTGTGTAGGTGACGAATCAATTAGTCTTCAGGCTCTTGACTCAGCTAGGACATCAAGTGATCAAGGTGAGAACATAAATTCTATTAATGACCATTCAGTTACACCTTTTCAGGAAGCACCACAGAACCACGAACCACACAACTAAGCCAAATCCTATACCTCATGACAATAAAGAAATAACTCAGGAGGAATGACGGCTTCAGATTGATGAACTAGACGAGTGGAAACCAAACATTAAGGAGAAACCAAGAACACATGAAGCAGAACCAATGCCATTTCGTGGGAAAAAAAAAGTTTAAGATCAGAGATCAGGTATTGTTAGATAAGACAAACCCTCGAATACCTCCTCTGGACCCTAATACAAATAAAGAAATCTCTTTCAGGGTACTCAAGGTTTTCCCATATAGAATAGTCAAGGTAAGTAATCCTATATTCGGCACTTTTAAAGTAAACACTACTCGACTTGAACTATATACTGATAATAAGATTGATAGCATGAGGAAGGACTTTCAACTCCTCAAACCACCATGAATGTGTGAATAAGAGGTAAGTCTAGCTTAAGACTATAAATGAATGCTTCTCGGGAGGCAACCCGAGCACTAACCCCATTAATTTTAACATTTTTATTTTATTGTTTTATTTTCTTTTCATTTTTACTTCTAGCACCTAACTAAAAACTAACCAAAGTGTAGATTTCCATAGCCTTGCACATGGCCGTGGCCGTGTGGATACTCTAATTTTCGTACTGACATGAAAGATATAGTACAAAACAGGACAAAAAATATCTTCAAGCCACGTCCCCCAACTGAACACCACGACCGTGATATGCGGCCGTGGCCGACGCTGTTTTAGCAACACGGGCGTGGCGACCTACACATGGGTGTGGGAGAAACAAACGAAGCATAACATGGCCGTGAGACACGACCGTGTGACACGGCCATGTGACTTGACACGCCCACGGTACATGGGCGTGGGGATGTACCAGACCTGAAATTTCTATTTAAACCACCCCTCTCCCTTTTTTACCTACTCCCCACCCTTTTTCTTCCTTTACACCACCTTCTTTTTCATTCTCATTCATTTTCATTCCTTCTAACTCTGAATCTAACTATATCCATGTTGAAGAAACGGAAGGATCCTAGCACAGTCTCCCTCTGTGAGATTGATCTACATAAGTTCATGCCGGCCGCTTCATTAACTCGATAGAAAAAGGACATTTGAGTCCATTTAACTTTTCTTTTTATTTTCCCTTCTCCTTTATTTTCCTTTTCTTTATTTTTCTCTTACTTAGTATAATATATTTTATTTCATTTTCTTTGATTTAGGTTCTAAAGGCTGCTTGGGTATCACCACACCACGACCATAGTCACGACACCACAACCTTAGAAATCAAACTCACCCCGCTAACCATTTAACGATAAGGACTTTATAGTCCATTAATCTTTTCTTTTTATTTTATTTTACTTTTTATTTTCTTTCTTTTTATCTTTCTTTTCTTTAAATATATATTTAGTATATTTAGAATTATTCTTATTATTTCCTAACTAATTCTTCACGAGCTTCCAAATTTCTTCATTTAGTGTAAAGGTTGTCACGGCCACCACACCACAACACTCCTAACTCAAGGAAGCCATATAAATTCAGGAAGTTTCACCTCTCCCTATCTCTTAAATTTCATATATATCTATTTATAATGAGGGAAATGTACATCTTAAGTGTGGGGGTGAATATTTATTTTGAGAAAGTGCCTAAATTTCTGTATTATTCTCAAATCCCTGAATTATGCCTTCAATTATACCTCATTCTTAAAAACTTTTCTCATATTATGATTAGAATAAATTTCCTGTGATTCATGATTTTATTGATATGTTTTGGAATAAGTCATTGATAATTGTGCAGTGATGAGTCTATTTTCAAAAATTAAAATTTTGTTAGTTTTTCTACTTGAATCTTTAATATCCGGGATTTGGGGGTCATGCATTTTAAATTCATATCTATGTGGTAGTATGCTCTGTGGGCTGTTTGTATGTGTTTGAGGGCTTAAGAAAACTTTGGGGATAGGTAGATGCCTTAGAAAAATTTTTGGGTTTAAGCTGATAAGGGGAGAGCTACGGGAGTTAGGCCTTAAGGGTTTAGATGTGGTGTCTTTGACACAAGAAAGGAAGTGGTGGAGTGGCAAGGTAATGCAAGGGAGCAAGGGGGAGGTTTGGTCAAAGGAGTTCTAGGAGGGAGGAGGTTCGAGCAACAAGGGAAGCATTTTGGGTTGCATTTTGCGTCAAGAGGGGAGGAGGTAGTGGATTCGGCATGGACATTTGAAGGTGGGAGTTTGAATTGGTCAAGGTGTTTGAATGTGTGGTGGAGAGTGGGATAGAAGGTTTGAATCATTCAAATGAGTTTAAATGAGAGGAGAAGAGGAAAATGAGGAGGAAAAAGGGGGATTTGGTGAAGGGAGGAGTGGTGACCGAATTTGGGACTCTAGGGGGATGGCAATTTCAGTAATGTAAGGGGAGAGTAGGTGCCAAAATTGTCCTAGTATGTGTGTGTCTATCTTTTTGGCATTTTCTCCTTTCTTTAGTTCTCTTTGCCAAATATGTTAGTCAAGAGCTCTTCAATTATTTTTCTCTCCATTTGACCAAAAACTGAAGGTAAGGATGACCATTTAGGCATTTTAATTCTCTTCTCTTTATTTTCTTTCTGAAGGAGCAACTCTCTTTTCTCCTCCTTTTCTTCTTCACTTTGTCAACTTTGAGCCTTCACTCTCCAAAAGCCGAAATACACCCTCTACCCTCACCATAGCCAAAACTTCCTAAGCCTCATTTAATTTACTAAAGTCGAACCATTCTCTTGAATTTCACCATTGCCAAAACACCATAAACCTCAACCCATTCTTCTTCTTTCACCGATTTGCTTGTCTTCAAATGCTGAATAACCCATTTGTTTAGTTGTTGATGGTAACCGAATGAACTTTTCTCAGTTATGAAACCATAGCTGAATCTCCTTGAGCCCTCTCCATTATTTCTTTTTCTTCTCTTGTTATTCTTCAAAAGCTGAATCTCTCACTTTGGTGTGGTGATATATTTTCGGTTGTCTTTTGCTAGAGGAAGCCCCATCGTTTGGTCACTGTTAGATCTCTCTCAACCAGTTGCTAGTGATTGTGGTAAGGGGTTTCTCTTCTATTTGAATCTCGTTCTTTTCTCCTTAAGTTATCAAAATCAAGAGTCTAACTCCATTTCTTTGGTGTGGCTGAATCTATGAAGGGTTGATTCGGGTTTTGTGTCTTAAGCTAGCATTAAGGAGATTAAGGATCGTTCGAGATTTGAACGATCAGGGTAAGCAGGATATAGCGTTAGGCCAAAGGCCACTCCTTTTGTCCATATGTGTTAGGGCCGAATCTAACATGGCTTATGCAGGGGGATTTCGACAATCTCAAAGTGCAAGCGTATAGCCTTCGGGTTTTAGTCGACTGCGGTAAGGATATTCTTTTATCAAGTGTTATTTCGGGGTTTTCGTTTAGATCTGATTCAATATCTTAACGGGGTTTTCTAATTAAGTTATTATTCGATGGATGTGAGTACCAGTCAAGGGGGAAAGGGGTTGGACACGTAGTCCCTACCCCTAAATTCAAGAAGTGGTCAATTTCTGCGGTGTGGGATTGGCCACCAGGGTGTGGGCCAGCGTTAGAGTAGGATCGTAGGCAAATAGCAGTAGTTTCATTTAGTGACAATGTCGACGTAGAGGGCGTGGTGTTACGGGTTATCAAGTGTGTATTTATTATAATGTTTCTTTGTTAAATTAATTAAATGCATGTGGTATGTGCGGTAGCCAAAATAATGGCTGTGGTGGTGTGGCTACCCATATTGGGTAATCTGGTAACCATGTTAGTAACTTTCTTATATCAAAATTTTGGGTGGATATATGTGAAACTTTGTAAGCATGTTATGTATGCATGTCTGATATGTTCATAACAATTACATTGTCATTTCATCATAATATATTGTATGTGTATGGGGATTGGGTTAAATTTAATGAAGGAAAGGGTGTACATTTATGTACGTGGATTGATGTTAGCCTTGAGCTACATCGTGGATTGATGTTGGCTTCGTGCCTTATCGTGGATTGATGTTGGCTTTGTGCCTTATCGTGGATTGATGTTGGCCTCGAGCCTCATCGTGGATTGATGATGACCTTGGGTCACATTGTGGATATTATGATTTAATCACGTGGATCAGTGGCTAGACCACTAAGTGGACTTTGAGCAGCATGACTGCCAAAGAGGTGTGTAGCAGATAGAGGGTCGATTTAGTAATCCCCTGGTGTGTGGTGGTAGGATATACGGGGGTGTGTAGTGGTTGGATATTAGGTTGGGATAGGTTAGCATTTTGCATCACCATGTGTGGTTTGTGGATATATGTGTGGATTGGGCCTGGCCCATTTTTGGGAACATGTGGATTAATTGCACACTGAGTCGGTTTGACTCATCTTATTTTCAACAATACAGGTGATACATGATTCTTGGACCGGGCTGGAGGGGATTCGAGGTGGCCATGCAGAAGCTGCTTTTATTTCAATATACATTTTAGATTTTCAATTACTGTTGGGATAATTTTTACTATAATAAGGCCGCTATAAGTATTTTGGGATTTTTATTATGGTTTCAATTGGAACTAAAAACAGATTATTAATTGAGAATGACTTGAAATGTTTACAACCTAAAATTCAAATCAAAGTTTTCAAATTCGAATTATTGACAAATAACTCGTTTTCCATAATATCATGCAAACAACAACGTAATCTTTTCTCAAATCTGTAAGTTGTATTTCCCGGCAAACCACGATTTCCTAATCAACAAACCCCTTCTAAGCTGGATATTCTCTTTTAAAATTTAACATGTATTTTTCACCTAAAAAAAAAAAAACCCAAACCTTTTTTAAACATTTTCCCTGTGACATTTCGAATTGACCATGGTGTTTTGGGTCAGGTTTGGGGTGTTACAATTTGGTATTAGAGCCCAGATTTTAAACTTGGCCTTTCGGTTTTGAGGCCCATAACATTTTCAAAATGAGTTTTTAAGGTTAGTTAAAGAAAAATTTCTCGTGGAATGGATTTATGGAGGCATGGCACTCAAATTCTCCGGCCCAGGTCTGCCAGGTAAGTCTTCTGACTGTTTGGGTGAAAATGGATTTATAATGCATTGTTATGGATATGGATATTAGAATTGAAGATATTCTCTGTAGAGACTAAAACTTTTAGGATGTGTACTCTTTGCGAAAGAATAACTTGATATTCTATATCATAAAACTTCTTCTTTAAACAAACAGTGGAAAGAAAGCTAATGCATTAAACTTTTTAAAATAGACTAAAATGCGATGATAGACATGAGTTCTAGGGGATGAGGTCGTAATGTGCGTGGGTGTGGTAGAGATAGAATGGCCGTATCAAAATCGGTTGGATTTGGTCATAGTTCAGGGAACGAGCATGGCTTGTCGCATGAGGGTGAATTTCAAGATCAAAGGTGGAGATGATCTTGTGTCAACTATGTCAAGAGTTCTAGAGAGTCACGAGAGCAAATATAGGTACTGGGGCCCGGAAGTTCGTTTCTGAGAGGCTTCGAGTGAATGGAGCTGAGATATTTAAGGGTATCTTCGGGGTAGCTCCGAACGTGGCGGAGTATTGGTTAGAGGCAGTCGAGAGGATCATGGACGATTTGGACTGCACTACTGAGGAAAAGTTGAAAGGTGTTGTTTATTTACTTCAGGATGAGGCTTACCAGTGGTGGCTCACTGTCCGAGAGGGTACTCCGGTAGACCAAGTGGATTGGGGGTTCTTTAAAGTGAAGTTTGAGGGGAAGTACATCGGGGCTAGTTACGTGGATACACAGAAGAAGGCGTTCCTGAACCTAGTGCAAGGGGGTAAGTCAGTAGCGGAGTATGAAGCAGAATTTTTGCGGTTAAGTCGGTATGCCAAAGGGATTGTTGCTACTGATTACAAGCGCTGTGTGAGATTTGAGGATGGGCTGTGAGATGAACTGCGGGTATTGATAGCTCCTCAGCGGGAGAGGGACTTTGCTACTTTGGTAGAGAAAGCTTGGATAGTAGAGGAAGTTAAGCAAACTGAGAGGCAAAACAAGGATAAGGATAGAGGTAGAAATAAGATGAGTTATGGACCGTTAGGATCTTCAGGGGGTTTTCAGAAAAAACATAGGGTTGAGAGTTCTGCTCGCATTTCTATGCCAACTGCTGGGAATCAGGTCCGTCCGTGTGCTCAGTGTGGGAGGACTTATGTAGGCGAGTGTTGGGGAAGGAGTAAAGAGTGCTTTGGTGTGGGTCCAAGGCTCACTTGGTTAAGAATTATCCTCAGGATATGGATAGGACAGTAGGTCAAGGGTATGTGCAGCCAGAAAGTGGTGGTCAATAGATGCCGAGGGGTCGTGGTCCGAACTATGGAGGGAATGGTTTTGGCCAAGGTCGTGGAGCACTGGGCAGAGGTGCTGGGAGCTCAGATGCAAGATAGTCTGGGTTGGTTTACGCAGCCAGACATCGTGAGGAGGGGGATGCACCAGATGTGATCACGGGTACGTTCCTTATTTATGGGTTACCCTTTACTGCTTTAATTGATGTTGCATCAACTCACTCTTACATTGCTAGTATGGTGTTTGGAACCTTGAATGTGAACTCTATGACTGTCCCTAGGAAGAAGACTGTACTTAGTCCTTTAGGGCAATCTGTAGTGGTAGGTAAACTCTTTAGAGATGTGCCTTTAGAGGTCCGGGGGTAGTATTCCCAGCGACTTGATGGAGTTGCCGTTCGAAGAATTTAACCTGATCCTAGGTATGGATTGGTTAGTAAGATATCGTGCAAATTTAGACTGTGCTGCTAAGCACATGTCATTGAAGACTCCCGAGGATAGTGAGGTTGTGGTGATAGGTGAGAGGAGAGACTACCTGTCTAATGTAGTGCTCTGCTCTTAAGGTGGAGAAGATGGTGAAGAAGGGGTGCCTAGCATTCTTGGTGGTTGTTAGTGCTTTGGATGCTAAAAGCAGTTGTGGGAGAGGTCAGGACAGTAAAGGGGTTTGTAGATGTCTTTTCGGAAGAATTTCCAGGGTTGCCTCAGATCGTGAAGTGGAGTTTGGAATCGACCTGTTGCTAGGTACAGCGCCAATGTCCATCGCTCCGTACAGAATGACACCAAAGGAGTTGCTCGAGCTTAAAGCCTAGATCTAGGAATTGTTAGATCGTGATTTTATTCGACCTAGTGTGTCTCCATGGGGAGCACTGGTGTGGTTTGTAAAGAAGAAGGATGGGTCTATGCATATGTGCATAGATTATCGCTAGTTGAATAAGTTGACGATTAAGAATAAGTACCCGCTGTCGAGGATAGACGACTTGTTTGATCAGCCTAAAGGGGCTACGGTGTTTTTGAAGATAGATTTGAGGCCGAGGTATCACCAGTTGAAAGTGAAGGAAGCAGATATCCATAAGATAGCTTTTTGGACTCGATACGGGCACTATGAATTCTTGGTAATACCGTTCAGGTTGATGAACGTCAGATGCGTTCATAGATATGATGAATCGGGTTTTCCAACCCTACTTGGATCAATTCGTCATGGTGTTCATAGACGACATCCTAGTATATTCCAAGTCAGAGGAAGAACATGATGAGCATCTTCGAGTGGTGCTGCAGATTTTAAAGGAAAAGAAGTTGTATGCCAAATTTAGCAAGTGCGAATTTTGGTTAAGAGAAGTTGCTTTTCTGGGTCATGTGGTATCTGCAGAAGGGATAAGAGTGGATCCTCAGAAGATTAAGGCGGTATTGGATTGGAAACCACCTAAGTCAGTGGCGGAGATTCACAGTTTTTTGGGGTTAACAGGGTACTATAGAAGATTTGTCGAGGGTTTTTCCTCTGTCGCCGCACCTTTGACTAAGTTGTTGAGGAATGAGGTACCTTTTGTGTGGATGGATAGGCAGCAGGAGAGTTTTGAGAAGCTTAAGAGGGTTCTGACAGAGGCTCCGATTTTGATTCAACCGGAGGCGGGGAAAGATTTTGTGGTATATTGTAATGCTTCTCATACTGGGTTAGGTTGTGTATTGATGCAAGAAGGGAAAGTTGTTGCTTATGCATCTCGGCAGTTAAGATCGTATGAAGTCAACTATTCGACGCATGATCTGGAATTGGCTGCAGTGGTCTTCGCTTTGAAGGTGTGGAGGCATTATTTGTATGGAGAGAAATCGATGATCTACACGGACCATAAGAGTTTAAAGTATCTGCTGACTCAAAAAGAGCTGAACATGAGACATCGGAGGTGGGTGAAGTTATTAAAGGATTATGACTGTTCAATTGAGTACCACCTGGGTAAAGCGAATGTGGTGGCGAATGCGCTAAGCCAGAAAGATGTGGAGCTGAGGCAGAGGATTCTTCGGGAATTGCATAGTAGCCCTTACGCTATGCATCCTGGAGGGAGTAAGTTGTATAGGGATCTACGGGATCAGTTTTGGTAGCCTAGATTGAAGCGGGAAGTTACAGAATTTGTGGGAAAGTGCTTGACGTGTCAGCAGGTCAAACCTGAACACCAAGTGCCATCGGGGTTGCTGCAACCAGTGAAGATTCTGCAGTGGAAGTGGGAGAGAATCACGATGGATTTCGTTAGTGGGCTTCCTTTACGCCTACTAAGAAGGACTCGGTATGGGTGATTGTGGATCGGTTGACAAAGTTCGCTCATTTCATACCTATTCATGTTGATTACTCTCTGTAGAGGTTGGCGAAGTTGTATGTAGCAGAAATTGTGAGGCATCATAGGGTGTCGGTATCGATCATATCAAATAGGGACCAAAGATTTACGTCACGATTTTGGAGGGTATTGCATTAGGCATTGGGCACCAGGTTAGACTTTAGTACGGTATTTCATCCGCAGACGGATGGCCAGTCTGAAAGGGTAATTCAGATAATGAAAGATATGTTGAGGGGATGTGTTATCGACTTCAGAGGTAGTTGGGAGGAATTCTTGCCTTTAGCGAAATTCGTGTACAACAACAGTTACCAAGCTAGTATTCGGATGGCACCGTATGAAGCACTGCATGAATGGAAGTGTCAGACTCCTACGTGTTGGATAGAACTAGGTGAACGTCATGTTTTAGGTCCAGAGTTTATGGCAGAATCAGAAGAGAAGGTTAAGGTTATTTGAGCACGGTTGAAGGAGGCATCTGACAGACAAAAATCAGATGCAGACCTTAAGCGGAAAGAGATAGAATTTGCAGTAGGTGATCAGGTGTTCTTGAAAGTTTCACCATGGAAGAAGGTGATGAGATTTGGATGTAAGGGTAAGCTAAGTCCCAGGTTTATAGGGCCTTATCGGGTTTTGAAGTGAGTTGGACCAGTGGCATATCAGTTAGAATTGCCTTCAAAATTGAAGCAGATACATGATGTGTTTCACGTGTCAATGCTACGTCGTTATAGATCGGATCCGTCTCACGTAGTGCTACTGGAGGAGGTTGAGTTAAAGCCAGATTTGTCCTATGAGGAGGAACCAATCCAAATTTTGGAGCGAGATGTGAAGGTGCTTCGGAAGAAATCAGTTCCCCTAGTGAAGGTGTTGTGGCAGAACCATGGTTTAGAAAAAGCTTCGTGGGAGTCAGAGGAGGCAATGCGACAGCAATACCCTCACTTATTTTGACCAGGTAATTTCGAGGTCGAAATTATTTTTAAGGGGTTAGAACTGTAATATACAGGATTTGGGGGTCATGCATTTTAAATTCATATCTATGTGGTAGTGTGCTCTATGGGCTATTTGTATGTGTTTGAAGGCTTCGAAAAACTTTGGGGATAGGTAGATGCCTTAGAAAAAATTTTGGGTTTAAGCTGATAAGGGGAGAGCTAGAGGTGTTAGGCCTTAAGGGTTTAGATATGGTGTTCTTTGACACAAGAAAGGAAGTGGTGGAGTGGCAAGGTAACGCAAGGGAACAAGGGGGAGAGTTTGCGTCAAAGGAGTTCCAGGAGGGAGGAGGTTCGAGCAACAAGGGAAGCATTTTGGGTTGCATTTTGCGACAAGGGAGGAGGAGGTAGTGGATTCGGCATGGACACTTGAAGGTGGGAGTTTGAATTGGTCAAGGTGTTTGAATGTGTGGTGGAGAGTGGGATAGAAGGTTTGAATCATTCAAATGAGTTTGAATGAGAGTTGAAGAGGAAAATGAGGAGGAAAAAGGGGGATTTGGTGAAGGGATGAGTTGTGGCCAAATTTGGGACTTTGGGGGGATGGCAATTTTGGTCATGTAAGGGGAGAGTAGGTGCCGAAATTGTCCTAGTATGTGTGTGTCTTTCTTTTTGGCATTTTCTCCTTTCTTTAGTTCTCTTTGCCAAATATGTTAGTCAAGAGCTCTTCAATTATTTTTATCTCTATTTGACCAAAAATCGAAGGTAAGGATGACCATTTAGGCATTTTAATTCTCTTCTTTTATTTTCTTTCTAAAGGAGCAACTCTCTCTTCTCCTCTTTTTCTTCTTCACTTTGTCAACTTTGAGCCTTCACTCTCCAAAAGCCGAAATACACCCTCCACCCTCACCATAGCTAAAACTTCCTAAGCCTCATTTCTTTTACTAAAGCCGAACCATTCTCTTGAATTTCACCATTGTCGAAACACCATAAACCTCAACCTATTCTTCTTCTTTCACCGATTTGCTTGTATTCAAATGCTGAATAACCCATTTGTTTAGTTGTTGATGGTAACCGAATGAACTTTTCTTAGTTATGAAACCATATCCGAATCTCCTTGAGCCCTCTCCATTATTTCTTTTTATTCTCTTGTTATTCTTCAAAAGTCGAATCTCTCACTTTGGTGTGGTGACATATTTTCGGTTGTCTTTTGCTAGAGGAAGCGCCATCGTTTGGTCACTTTTAGATCTCTCTCAATCGGTTGCTAGTGATTGTGGTAAGGGGTTTCTCTTCTATTTGAATCTCGTTCTTTTCTCCTTAAGTTATCAAAATCAAGAGTCTAACTCCATTTCTTTGGTGTGGCTGAATCTATGAAGGGTTGATTCAGGTCTTCTGTCTTAAGCTAGCATTAAGGAGATTAAGGATCATTCGGGATTTGAACGATCAGGGTAAGCAGGATATAGCATTAGGCCAAAGGCCACTCCTTTTATCCTTATGTGTTAGGGCTGAATCTAACATGCTTATGTAGGGGGATTTCGACAATCTCAAAGTGCAAGCGTATAGCCTTCGGGTTTTAGTTGACTGCGGTAAGGATATTCTTTTATCAAGTGTTCTTTTGGGGTTTTCTTTTAGATCTGATTCAATATCTTAACGGGGTTTTCTGATTAAGTTATTATTCGATGGATGCGAGTACCAGTCAAGGGGAGAAAGGGGTTGGACAAATAGTCCCTACCCCTAAATTCAAGAAGCGGTCAGTTTCTTCGGTGCGGGATTGGCCACCGGGGTGTGGGCCAGCGTCAGAGTAGGATCGTAGGCAAATAGCAGTAGTTTCGTTTAGTGATAGTGTCGACGTAGAGGGCGTGGTGTTACGGGTTATCAGGTGTGTAATTATTACAGTGTTTCTTTGTTAAATTAATTAAAAGCATGTGGTATGTACGGTAGCCGAAATAATGGTTGTGGTGGTGTGGCTACCCATATTGGGTAATCTGGTAACCAGGTTAGTAACTTTCTTATATCAAAATTTTGGATGGATATATGTGAAACTTTGTAAGCATGTTATATATGCATGTCTGATATGTTCATAACGATTACATTGTCATTTTATCATAATATATTGTATGTGCATGGGGATCGGGTTAAATTTAATGAAGGAAATGGTGTACATTTATGTATGTGGATTGATGTTAGCCTTGAGCTACATCGTGGATTGATGTTGGCTTCGTGCCTCATCGTGGATTGATGTTGGCCTCGAGCCTCATCGTGGATTGATGATGACCTTAGGTCACATCGTGGATATTGTGATTTAATCACGTGGATCAGTGGATAGACCACTAAGTGGGCTTTGAGCAGCATATGATTTCGTGCTACAAAAACTATGACTTTGATTGTTTGAATCTTTAGGACTCTTTTACTTAAATTATCAATGTATGAATTATCTATGAATTATGATGAAACATTATTGATGAATATTATGAATCAAGGAAGTTCATTTTAATTGTAAGTTGAGATGTAATAGCCCGATTTTGAACCACCGGGACCACAAATCCGAATCTGAAAAATATTTTTATAATTATTTTTGGTGTTTATAATGTGTGAATTTGTATGTATTAAATTTTCGTTTAAACATTCTATCGTTTGGAGGTCTGATTTAATAAATGGGCTTAATCGCTTAAGTTAAAAATTTGATAGTTTTTAGTAAAAGGGCTTAATTGATTGTATTTTTAATTATAAGTATTAAAAGAGTAAATAGCCCAATTTTAAGTATAGTGGCTAGCCATGGACAAGATTAACCTTATGTTATAATGTTTAGTTATTTTATAATAAAGGTTAAATAGGTAAATTAATAAAATGTTAATATATGTTATAATAAAACACCATTAAAAATCATTATCATCTTTTGTTCTTGATGACCAAACCATTAAAAGAAAAAGAAGAAACCATAGCTTAGGTTATTCGGCCATCTCTCAATCTTGAATCAAGGTTAGTTTGTTTTTGGTTTTTGAAAATTTTTACGTTTTTGAGATCGTTGCTTTGAATATTGAATTTTTGAATTTGGTGATGTATTCATGAAATGCCATTGTTGATAACTTGATGAAATTAGTGTTTAGTGATGGAAAATAAATATAGGTTGTTAGATTATTATGTTTAATTAAAGCATTTTTGGTGAAAAGGACTAAATAGGGTTAAATTGTAAAAATTATAAGTTGAGGGTCAAAATGTGAAATAAATGGAAGAAATGGGTTGCTAAGGACCTTAGTGAAATTCGGCCAAACTAAGGTGAAGTTAAATTTTGAGTATTTTGTGTTTTATGCTAATTGGACTAATTTGTTAAAAGTGTAAAATATTAGGGGCAAAATGGTGATTTTGTTCATTTATGTGTATTTGGATCAAATTCAATGGAATTATATTTGATTTAGCTAAATTTGAAATTAGATCAAGAACAAAAAGAGTCGAGATTGGATCGGGGAAAGGCAAAGTTAGTTGAATAGTCGAGAAACATAGTCCGTCGATACTCGAGGAAAGTTTTTAAGAAATTATGTTGTATTGAATTTATCTATAATGATACACATGAATTTAATGGAAATATATATGTACATTGTTGATATAGCTGAATGTAATGTATGTCTATATGCCAATGATATACTCAAATATGATATTGATTTGAGAGATGAATATAGTCGAATGTAAGGTATGAATATATGTCAATGATATACTTGAATGTGATGTTGATTCGTGAGTTGAATAAGTTACTATGTATATACGTGAATGAGTAGCAAGTTGTGAGATGCACTAAATGTGCAAATTTGATACTGAGCACTAAGTGTGCGAAATAGGTCATTTAGCATTAAGTGTGCAAAATGTTACGTGACGGCACTAAGTGTGCGATACGTTACAATGATTTGGCACTAAGTGTGCGAGATGTTATTTGACGGCACTAAGTGTGCAATACGTTACAAGGTTTTGACACTGAATATGCAGGTTTGCTGATCCTTTAAGTGTAACAGTTAATGAATGTGTTAAATGAGATAAATGATCAGGTAAGTGATGATAGATCATCTTTTGAGGTAATAAAGTATGTATTGGCTGTTGAAATGAGATTATGTATTATACATGTTAATCTGTGACTTTTATGAGTTTGAATTGCAAGTATAAATTTGGTAAGTGATATATGCATATGAAATTAAGCAAATGTGAAGCATATTTATATACATATGTATTTTTTTTTAGATGAGAAAGTGATTTATAGTTCAATGTGAACCTATTATTGAATATGTGAGTGTTCGGCCTTAAGGCTATGAAATAGGAAAATCTATGAATGGGGTTATAACTTATAATGTCGGTTATGAATCTTGATGGTGAATATAATAAATTGACCTATTATATATAATAGTATAATGCATTGTTATTATATAATTGCTTATAACTTACTAAGCTGTTAAAGCTTACTTGGTTCTTGGTTGCTCTCGTGTTTTAGATTTCCTTCGGGTGATCGATACGTGCTCGGGGATCGTCGCTAAAGCTCGTCACACTATCATCAATATTTTGGTACCTTTTTGAGGTTAAACTTAAAGTTTATGGCATGTATAGGCTATGATACTTTTTGAGTTATTCCGTATGGTTTGTATATATATATATGCCATGTGAAAAATGGCTAAATTATGGTATTATGTTCTTACGTGAATTCGACCATGGTGTTAACTTATTATAAAAGTATAATTACTGATGTGTTTATGCTTGGTGTTTGAATATGTGGCTTGATTGATCATTGAGTAAATTTATAGTTGTGTAATTTCAACCATGGTGTTCGTATGATGTGGTAAATAATTTTCATGATAGGTATGAATGGCATTATAGGTTATATATTTTGGTTGTGCAAACTTGGTCATGATATACATATATGTATGTAATGAGCTTGGTTTTATATGTTTTAGGTTATTTGTAAGATAGGTATGGTTTGATAATTTGGCTATGTTAATTATAAGAGATGTGATCGATTATATGTTTAGGTGCTTTTGGCAATTGGTATTGAATTTGGTATATCCTAGATTCGGTTAAGCAAGGTTTTGGTATATATGTATATTTGGTTTTGATAATTGATAATTTGATTTAGTAAAGTGATTATAAGCATGTGCATATTCGGCTATTGTAACTTCAACGACCAAATGAAAAGTAACTTTTGTTATTGATGAAAAATGCTTATACATGAATTCGACTATATGGATTTAAGATATGTATGTTAATGTTTAAAGCATATTATGAAAGTGCATCATTACTTATAATGCATTCGGTTATGACCATATGAATAGTAAATATTTGTTATGACTTGTTTTATGTCTGGTAATGTCTTGTAACCCTAATCCAACGACGGATATAGGTTAAGGGTGTTACATGAGAATTTTTCTTGAGGACAAGCAAATGCTTAAGTGTGGGGTATTTAATAAACCGTAATATGAACATATTTTAATCCCACATTTAGCATACTTTTGGATGATTTAAGCCTTGAATTGTGGAATTTGTGCTCTTAGTCCTTTAATTTCATGTTTTATACTTAGGAAAGCAACAGAGGATGAAAAGAACGAGAAATGGGCTTAAAACGGAGTAAATAGGCCAAATCACGAAATCGACACGGCCTAGGCCCAAGACCACATGGCCATGCCTCCTTAACAGACCCGACCACGGCTTGGCCACGATTCACACGAGCGTGTGCCATGGGCGTGTCCCTGCCATGAAAAAGAGGAATTTTACTCGAAATAGGATACTTAGAGGCAAAGAAAGCCATTCCAAAAGCCTATATAAACACCGTAGAGGCCAACCTTCAGGGCACGTCCAGTTAGGCCAAAGAGCCAAGCCAGAGAGGCCAGAATTGTGGGGTTTACTCAAAGAAAGCCAGTTGATTCATCTCAAGAAGCCGAAGTTATACTCAAGACGAAAGATCTTTCCTTCAATTTCCTTCAGGGGGTTTTAGGGATTTTCTTATGTTTTGTTTTATATTTTCTTCTGAGATGTATTCTTTTATTATTATGAACTAAACCCCTCAAATACTAGAAGGGGATGAAACCTAAGATAGATCTTGTTATTATTTTCTGAACTATATGATAAATACTTGATTTGTTCTTAATTATGTGTTCTTAATTCTTGTTTTGATATTTTAGGATATTAATTCAAGTATTGATGTGCTTAGGCAGAGGAGGAATTGACCCTGTCAAGAGTAGATCTAGCATAATTAAGCGGAGTTGATCGCAACCCTAGAGATAAGATGACAAAAATCTGCTGGATTAGGGTCAAACCTAATATGGGAGTCCGTAGATTGAGTTAATGCAATTCTAGGGGTTTTAATTAGAAAGAGATTTCAATTAATCAACCTAGGGTTAGACATTAGTAGCCTCGGAGAGGTATTAATATAAATTATGGAATCCTACGGATCAAGTCAAATGAATAAATCGTCTGGTTCAGGGTTAAATAACAAGTGAAGTCTAGGTGGATTCTTCCTCAGGTATTGTCTTAATCAATTGGTTTTGTCCACAAGTATTTTCCCAAATTCATTCTCTATGTCTTAGCATCTTTAGCTTAATAGTTAGTTAATTTTAGATTAATTAATAATTCTCTTAATTCTTATGCTAAATAATAGAAAGAAATTTAGTATTAGTACTTTTAGTTCCTTTGGGTTAGACAATCCGATCTTGTTGCTAAACTATACTACTATTGGATTGGTGCGCTTGCCTCAATCGTTGTCACAGTTAGTTTCCAGGCTCGATCATTCTTTATATAAATTTTTAAGACTCTGACACACAATCAACCATAAGGTAGTCTGCCAAGTAACACTGAAACTAACCCAATGGAGCAACTTCATGCTATTACTATGTGTAATGATGATGGGTTAGTTGAAGAAGAACCAGAACCAAGGCAAGCAGATGTGGTAAGTAAAGGTAAGGTTGAGGTAAGCCACAATAAACCAAAGTCGGTAAGTAAAGAATATAGACCTCGTGTGCCATATCCCAGTGCGATAAAGAAAGACCGCACAAATGAACAATTCAGTAAATTCCTTAAACTGTTGAAAAAGTTACATATTAACTTACTGTTTATTGAAGCTCTTTCACAGATGCCCAATTCAGTCAAATTCTTAAAGGAACTTTTACCAAATAAATGGAAGTTAGATGATTCGTCGCATGTGGAATTGAATGCAGTTTGCTCAGCAATCCTTTAAAATAAACTACCTAGCAAATTAAAAGACCCAGAGAGTTTAACTATTCCATGATTAATTGGTAGTTTAGAGGTTAAAAATTCTTTGGGTTATTTAAGGGCAAGTATTAATGTCATGCCCTTTAAAATGTTTAAACAACTAGGTCTTGGAAAACCCAAACAGACTAGGATGAGTATACAACTGGCTGATAAAACCATTAGATTTCCTAGGGGTATCATTGAAGATGTGCTTGTCAAAGTTGATAAATTCATATTCCCAGTCAATTTTGTTGTTTTAGACATGGATAAGGACAGTAATGTACCCCTAATTTTAGGACGACCCTTTTTAGCAACTGCTAGGACTATCATTGATGTTGACACAGGTGAACTCACATTACGTGCAGGTGATAAAACAATCACTCTTCACGCTCGTGATTCAGTTAAAACGCTAAGTAATGAAGGTGATCGTACAAATTTTGTTAATAAAACTGATCATGTGGTTCAATCATTTTTGCAGGAAACATGTAAGAAAAACACGACTAAGCCTCATTCTTGTCGATATAATGACAAAAATATCTATGAAGAGCGAAGGCTACAGATAGACGAACTAGACGAATGGCGAACCTATGGAAGAAAGGAACTTAGAACACACCATGATAAATCAAAGCAATGCCATAACGAACCTAATGGTGAATCATATCAATTTAAGGTTGGAGACAAGGTATTGTTAGATAAAAAAGATCCTCGTGTTGCCACTTCTGAACCTAATGGAGCAATTCCTTTTACGATATTATACATTTTCCCATACGGTACAGTCGAGGTAACTCATTCCAAATTTGGCATTTTCAAGGTAAATATTATTCGTCTAAAACCTTATTTTGATAAAATTGATAGCGAGAATGAGGAGTTTCAACTCCTCTAACCACCACGACCATGCGAATGAGAGGTAAGTCGAGCTTCGACTCTAAATAAGCACTCCTCTGGAGGTAACCCGAGCACTAACACCACTAACTTAGTTTATTTTCCCTATTTTTCATGTTTTTCATGCAGGTACAGTGACCCACATGGCCTGGACTGTAACATCCTGAATTTGGGCCTAGAATAAATGGGTTTCATGTGTCGAGAGAATGGATTTTGTCGTAAAAAAAATTAATATGTGGTTTATACTAAAATAAGATAATGGTCAATTTTTAATTGACCCCTAGATTATGCTAAAATTTGGGGATTTGATTTATATGCTTTATTTTTTTTACATAGTTTGTCCCTCTACTTTTATAATGTCACTAATAATTTAAATAGTTAATTTTTCTTAAAATATTATTCAAGCGAAATAAATTATTTTATCATGAAAAGTTTGAATGGACATTTTCTTTTAAAAAATATTATTTCATGTTTAGTTTAATTCTTAGGAGGTTTAGGAAGGGTTGGTAGTGTTGGAAATGTCCTAGGCTCGATCTAGGGCTTTAGCAAAAATGTTGTTTTTTAAGGAGGTTGGTGGTAGTCATAAGGCTTTTAAAATATTGTTGGGTTAAAAGATATCACAAAGAAGTAGGTGGTGCGGTGGCTTGGGCGTTCTCAATAAGTTGGAGGTCAAAGGTTCAAGTCTTGGGTATGGCAAAAAAATATTATTTTGCATATGTTAGTATGAAGGCCGAGTTTAGGCCTTATAATTAGTTGAAATGTTTCATGACACAAGGAAACGCTCGCCCAAAGGGCAAAGGCGTTAGGAGAAGGAGAAGGAACAACGTTCTAGTCGCGTTGTGCGCGAAATGTTGGGTTTCTTTTTTTAAGTAAACCTGGAGCATGGAATAAAGGTTGATAATTAATTGGGAAGGAATTATGACTCAAATGAAATGGGTGGCGCAGTGGCAAGGGACGTGCCTCATAGTGAAAAGGGCGGAGGTTTGAATCCAGGTGTTGGTTAATATTTTGGATTTCTTTAGATGATTCGGTCGCTGGAAAGTATACTTTAAAAGAAGTTGACAATGGAATATATCACAAGAATGGTTCTAGTGCAGTGGCTGGTAGCGTGTGGTTGTGCTTGGAGGTCTCGGGTTTGAGTTGCCTTGTGCGCAATAGCTTGAAATTTTGCTGCTGGCGTGGAAGGTGTTTGAATTGGACCAATATTCCAAAAGATGGCTGTTGATCGAGAAGCTATTTGAATGAAATTCAAATTGAATTTTTGGGCTAAATAAAAGGACTTTTTGATGAGGATAAATTTTGAAGATAATAAAGGAATTTAATTAGTGATAAGTTTGAGTTGATTAGGGAGTGTAGGTTTATTCTATTTATCTATTTATTTTAGTATATATGGATACCGAATTTTCCTTTTCTTTTAGCTTAACTTTTAGTTATCGTGAAGGGCATTTTCGGTTTGAACAATAGGTGCCGAAATTTCTATAAATAGGGAGGATATCTCACTTGTTTCGACATTTAAAAAAACCCTAATTTTTTTTGTTCTTTATGCCAAATTCTTTAGCCTCTCCCTCTCCAATTTCTTTAAAAGCCAAACCTTTTCTCCATTCTTTTTCCCTTGAGCCGATTTGATCATAGACATTAAAAGCCGAAACTCAAACACTTCCTCCCTCTTGTCGACACTTTGAGTTGGTGAGCCAATTACGTCTTGATCATTCTATTTGGTAAGGATCTCTTGATCAAACTCTTGTTCTTTTCTTTTTCTAACCATCAAAAATTAAGACTCTAATCCTCTATGTTCTTTGGCTAAAACCATGAAGGTGATTCCTAGATTTCTCTTATAGCCGACGGTTTAAGGATTAATTTCGGGATCTAAGATTCATAAGGTAAGTGACTATGCACATTCGGCCAAGGCCTATTTAGTGACTTAGATCTATTTACTATTTATTCAAAAGCCGAAAACTAACCAAATCAAGTGATCTAGTGTTAGCCAATTCCAAGGGAGAAAGACTACTGAATTTCAGGATTTGATTAGTAGTGAAATTGGCAACAAGGTAAGATCTTGGTTGCGATAATCCTTCGGGATTTGGTTATATAGCCGAATAGGCTTATGCTAAAATACTAAGTGTTGGCCGAATGTAGGAACTAAGGATCTAGGACGCTAGATCGGGATTTTCGGGATTTCTGTGAATTCGCTAAGTCAATCAGGTGTGTACCCCACACTATCTTTTAATAAGATTTATGGCAATATTTAATATGAGCATGTTTATAAGAATGTGAATATGGCTAAAGTACCATGCTATGGTACAAAGTACTCAGGTACATTTTCCTACTCCTACTAGGACTACGATATGATCTGTTATGACACATATATGAACCTATAAGAATGTGAATAAAGAATTTGGCATGATAATGCATGTTTTGTATGACATGGGCATGTGGGTTATAGTAAAAGCGGAAGTGAATGTGGTGGTTTAATACCACGATATCTAAATGTGGTGACTTCGGCCACATTATCTGAATATGGTGACTCCTGTCACAAATATTTTATCTGGTGGCTATGCCAAGAATATTTATAAGGGCGATGAGCACGTCGACTGCAGTGATAGCCTTCGATGGTGTGTAGCGGATGGAGGGTTGACTTAGTAGTCCCCACAGTGTGCAAGATGGTACGGGTGATGTGTAGTGGATGGCATATAGGTTTGGGTTCGGGTTGCATCATTATTTCCTATCAGTTATATGAATATGTATGCGATATGATAATGTATGCCTGAATTGTTAAATTTTAGTGTTGGTTACACATTGAGTCTGTTTGACTCACCTCGTTGGGGAACATTTTCTTCCAGGTGACGATCAGTGATGGGTCGAGTCGGCAGGAGCTTAGTGGTGGCCATGCTCAGCAAGGAATTTTATTATTTGGACATTTCATTTTATTTAAGTACTTTAAATTATTGGATTTATTTTGATGTAATAAGGCCACAGTTGAACTACTTTATTTTACTTTTATGTTACGAAATTTTTATCAATTAAAGATTAAGTAAATTCATTTTAAAATAAACTCTAAGTGTTTTGTCACCTAAAATAAAGGGTTTCCAATATAAAACAAACTTGTTTTCAACTCGAGCCCAACCCAAAACAATCTTTCTTACAAAACACACCATTTTTTTTCCAAAGTAACAAAAGACTTTTGAACCGGTTTACATCGAGGAACATACCAGATCCGGTCAGGGCTCGTGGGCTGAGTGTGGGGTGTTTCATGGACACACAGTTGTGTCGTTGGATGTGTAGAAATAGGGCCAGAAATCCCCAAAACTTGACATACACACGACCTCATCTTCGAGCCACACGACCTTCCCACATGGGCGTGTCCTAGGCTGTGTGAAACCTGGAGCTTAATTTGTCAAATTTTAACAAGTTAGAGGCCAACACGGGAAAAGCCCACGGCCGTGTGTGAGACATGGCTTAGACACACGGACGTGTGGGTGATCGACACGGGCGGGAGAAGCGAACAAGACATCACACGATCGTGCAACACGATTGTGTGTACCACACGGCCGTGTGCCAAGGCCGTGTGATGAATAGACATTGAAATTTTGCGACAAACACGGGCTATATTTGAGCCACACAGGTGTGTGACACGGCCGTGTGGCCCAACATGGGGCCGTTACACGACCGTGTCACTATAAAAACCCTTAACCCTATTTTCATTCTCTTGTCTTCTTCCCCAAAATCCTAGCCACCGAACCCTATTCCCTCTAATATTTCGACCACTGTCCCTCAGCCCCTCTTCACCAACACTGCCATTCACCTCCCCTTTCCCTTGAGCACATACCCCCCATCGATCCTCCTCCTCTCCTCCCCTTCCATCCTTCTCACCTTCTTTCTCCCCCAAGCCCGAACCAACCATCAACAGCCCCCATCAGCCACACGCTCCACCCCCTTCCCTATCCTATTTTTCCTCACATGTTAGCCCAGCCATGAACCGACCTTCACGACGGCCACACACCCAGTCACTATCGTCCGTAACCCGACCATTTCAACCATAGTCGTTTTACCCTTCATCCAAGTTTAATTTCTTTATCTATTTTTGATGTTTTATTTTACTTTTTGTTTCTTCATTTTAGATTATTATGTTTCTCTCTACTGTATCAATTCATTAATTATTTGTCTTTTAGATTTTACGATCTACTATTTGGTTTATGAATTTTTGTCACTACTACATTGCATTATAATATTCTGACCTCATTGATTACTACCCTGATAGGCTAGATATTTTCTTCTTTGTTTCTACCTTTAAATTTAATTATGCATTTAGGTCACCCATTCTTCTTTTTAATTATCCTTACTACTAACTTTTCGCCTGCTCATCTTTTTATATAAATTATGACTGATTACATCTCGGTACATTTTGTTTGGTCTATTTGGATTTTATTTTCTAAACGACTTAGTTTGCATAGTGGGTGATATCTCATTTATTAATTCAGCCTTTACTTTTTACAAGGCCACCATGTCAAATCCTCGTGGCAAGACTAAGGTCACTGTCCTTGCTTCGAAAAAATAGAAGAGCCCAAGCGTGACCTCGTTGAGCACCTCGACCAACGCTCAGCACCCTCTGCTTCGATTTTCATCAGGCCCATAGGAGGATTTATTCTAGCTACTCCACGTACGACCTTTGGGTGTGGGTCGATATATTGATTGGGCCACCTTGGAGTAGGTCCATCTTTCCCACCTTGTTCGATTTCATCTCGCTACTGCTCTTTGGGATAGATTTTTTGACATAGTCGAGCCTACATACTTGGAATTGACTCTCGAGTTTTGCACGATGTTTCATCTACAGCACGTGATGTCCACCCACGCGAGGCTGGCACCATTACATCTTAACTTGGTGGACTAGTACGACACATGAGCGTACTAGAGTTTGGAGCCGTGTTGGGCCTTTACTCTGAGGAGTTCATGGCTTTTGAGGACTTTCTTTAGCTCCATCGACACATTCATTATTCTCCTTCTTGCATCTGGACAGACCTCACAGTGAGTAAAATACCCTATGATGCGAGCCACTCGAAGGCGACTGCTCTCCCTCCAGCACTTCGATATATCCATGCTATTTTAGCTCACACCTTGACTGGGAGGCGAGAGAGTATTGGCGTAGTTAGCACCACTGATGTGTATTATCTTTGGAGTATGGCTACTGGGCACGTCTTTAATCTAGCTTATTTCATCGTCCTTGCTTTAAGACATCAGACAGACCATCATAGGAGGGGTCCCATCTACCTTGGCCCCTATGTGACTCACTTAGCTCGTTATTTCTGCCTTACTCTAGTAGGCCAGATGTCTCCTCAAGGTATTTCTAGCATGACCCATATGAGGATAATAGAATGACGAGGTGGATTGACCCTCCTCAATACAGATTGATCCAGTCTGACGCTCACAATGAGCCTGAGGACATTACTGATGATGTCCCTCTGCCTCACGAGGACCTACATCCACCACCGTCACCGAGTCAATGACCCACTCACTCGGCTGCCACATTGACAAACATATCTGAGTGACTCACTTGCTTCGAGCAACATTGTTTTGAGAGATTTGACAGTATTGATGTGACTCTGCAGTAGATTTGCCAGACTTCCACATCTCTTCTCCAGCTCCACCACCTCGCGATGCATCTGATGATGAGGACCTTTTATTCCATTTCTTTTATTTTTATCTTTATTTTTAGTTTTAGCTTTATTTATTTTCAAGGACTTATATTTTATATTTTGAACTTTATTTTTCTTTATGGTTATTATCGAGTAATCCCTTAATTCTCTTCCACAGTTGTGTTCATTTTCTTAGTAACTAGAATCATACCTTTCATTAGCCCAATCTACAATTTTTACTTTCACTATTCCAAGGGTTTCATCCAAAAATTCAGGGCAGTTTCACTTCTCTCCCTCTCTTATGATATTATGCTTATATTGTTATTATCTATCCTTGTACATTGAGGACAATGTACATCTTAAGTGTGGGGAGGTTATTTATTTGATTATCAGAAAATCCCTAAATTTTATCTTGTTTTAAGTAATTTACTCATATAACTGTTAGAATAAATTTTGATTGATTTATGATTGTTATTGATATGTTTTGGATTAAATCATAGGTAATTGTGCATTGATTATTAAACTTTAAAGACATTAGAGAATCAAGCATGATAAGTTGATCTTTTGAGAAGTAAATTGCTAGGTGGTTTCCCTGAATTGAATAATTATCTTGAAATTTTAAATTTATAGGATTGACATCAAAAACCCATAATTTTTGTGATATTTTGAGCCTTTAGAGCATATATCTTTCTTTCTTGCTCACTTCCTTTATTGGTTATGAGTATGTCTAACACTGATTTGTTATTCTAGAACTTGCTTCGATTATGCATGTCAAGACCACACTTTTGATTTGATATATTGAGATGATAAAGGCACTTAGGTTTTAACCCACTTATTCCATAAAAAGCTGATAAACCGTAAAAGTAACATATTTTAAGCCCACATTTAGTATGCTTTTGGATGATTTAAGCCCTGAATTGTGTAAATTGGTGCTCTTAATCCTTTGTTTACATGTTTTATACTTAGGAGAGCACCCAAGGACGAGAAGAATGGAAAACGGGCCCAAAACAGAGTAAATGGGCGATATCACGAAATCCACATGGCCTAGGCCCAAGACCAAACGACCGTGCCTCATTAAAAGTCCAAACACGGTATGGCCATGACTTACACGAGCGTGTGCCATGGTCGTGTTCCTGTCACAGGAAAGAGTAATTTCATTCGGATTTGGATACTTAGGGGCAAAGAAACATATTCTGAAGCCTATATAAACCCCCTAAGTATGACCAGAAAAGGGGGGAACCCACGGCTTTAGTCAAGGGCCATCCAGCTAGGCCAGGGAAGGTAGAGTTGTGGAGATTTACTCGAAGATAGCCAGTTGATCCATCTCAAGAAGCCAGAATTATACTCAAGACGGAGGAGCTCTCCTTCAATTCCTTCAAGGGTTTAGGGATTTCTGATGTTTTGTTTTATCTTTTCTTCTGAGATGTTTTCTTTTATAGTTATGAACTAAACCCTCAGATACCTGAAGGGGATGAAACCTAAGATGAATCTTATTATCATTTGCTGAACTATATGATAAATATTTGACTTGTTCTTAATTATGTGTTCTTAATTCTTGTGTTGATATTTCTGGAATATTAATTCAAGTATGATGTGCTTAGGTGGAGGAGCAAAAGTCCCTGCCTAAGAGTAGATCTAGCATAATTAAGCGGAGTTGATCGCACACCTAGAGATAGGGTGACGAATTTTGCTAGATTAGGGTGAAACCTAATATGGGAGTCCATAGATTGAGTTAATGCATTTCTATGGGGTTTTAATTAGAAAGATATTTCAATTAATCAACCTAGGGTTAGACGTTAGTCGCCTCGAGAAAGAGATTAATATAACTTAGGGAATCTTACGGATCAAGTCAAGTGAATACATCATCTGGTTCAGAGTTAGATAACAAGTGAAGTCTAGGTGGATTCTTCCTTAGGTGTCATCTTAATCAATTGGTTTTTCCTCAAGTTATTTTCCCAACATTATTCTTCTTTGTCTTAGAGTCTTTAGTTTATTAATTAGTTAATTTTAGATTAGATAAACAATCCCTTTAATTCTTAGGCTAGATAATAAAAAGAGAGCTAGTATTAGTACTTTTAGTTCTTTTGGGTTCAACATCCTGGTCTTGCCTAAGCTATACTACTGTTCGATAGGTACGCTTGCCTCAAATCGTTGTCATAGTTAGTTTCCAGGTTCGATGATTCTTTTTATAAATTTTAAGACTTTGACATCGCGAAAACAATGATCAAGTTTTTGGCGTCGTTGTGGGGAATTAAAATATTAAGAAAGCTTAATTTTTATTACTTTAGCCATATTTTTTTTATTTTTGCAATTAAATTTTATTTTTGCTTTTTTAAATTTTCTTTCTTTTGTTCCTTTTAGGTACCTCTAGTTTATGACTAGAAGGAACCCGACAGGACCCCTACTTTACGATAGTGATATTGAAGGTACCATTCATAGAAATCGCAGAGAAATAAGGCAAAGCTTAAACTACATAGACAAAGAGCAAGAAGCTAAAATAAATACCACGGAAGAGATGGCTAAAAATAATTTGCCACCTCCAGAGATGGTCGAACATCATACTCCACGTACTATGTATGATTATGCTAAACCTAGTTTAACAGGAACTAAATCTAGTATTGTTAGGCCTAGTATTGCTGCAAAATAATTTTGAACTGAAACCTAACATTATACAGATGATACAATAGTTTGTTCAGTTTGATGGTTTGCAGGATAAGGATCCTAACACACACTTAGCAAATTTTCTAGAATTTTGCGATTCCTTCAAGATAAATGGCATTTCTGATGATGCCATCCGTCTTCGGTTATTTCCCTTTTCTCTGAGGAATAAAGCCAAACAGTGGTTACATTCTCTTCCACGAGGGTCAATCACTACATGTGATCAAATGACCAAAAATTTTATTAAAATCTTTTCCACCGGCCAAAACGACCAAGTTAAGGAATGATATATCTTCTTTTGTGCAGATGGATTTAGAGACACTTTATGATGCATGGGAGAGATACAAGGATTTGCTGAGAAGGTGTCCACACCACGGATTACCTTTGTGGTTACAGGTCTAAACTTTTTACAATGGTGTGAACCCTTCAACAAGGCAATTAATCGATTCAGCCACCGGCAAAACCCTGAACAACAAAACTTCTAAAGCAGCGTACGAGTTTATGGAGGAAATGTCACTGAATAACTATCAGTGGCAAGTTACAAGGACAAGGCCAGCCAAAGTAGCCGGAGTTTTCAACATTGATGCAGTGACCACGCTATCAAACCAGGTAGAATTACTACATAAAAAATTTGATAGTTTCTATGGTTCTTCACAAGCACATCTAGTTATACAGTGCGATGCAAGTGAAGGAGTGACAAATCCTGAGTACCCACCCTATGGACAGCGCATAGAGAGTGAACAAATGAACTATATGGGTAACAATTTCCGATCTAACAATAACCTTTATAGTAATACTTATAATCCAGGTTAGATGAACCATCCCAATTTCTCATGGGGTGGTCAAAGAAATCAAAGGCAACAACCTTCCCAAAACTTCCAACAACAGCCTTACCCATGGTAAAAGAAGTCGAACCTTGAAGAGGTGCTAACAAACTTCATAACAGCCTCAGAAACATGATTCCAGAAAGTAGAAACAAAACTTGAGGCATTGTCACAGGAACTCAATGATCAAATCAGGCAACTTACTAGGTTAGTTTCTGAAAGACGATTAGAAATCTTACCAAGGGAAAAAGAGCAGGTCCAGGCAGTGACACTAAGAAGTGGAAAGGAGTTAATTAAAACAAAGAAGGAGGAACCACATAAACCCGGTGAGGCAAAGATAACTTCGACCCGTGAGAAAATTAAACTAACAATCCCGTATTCAGTAAAGTTGAAGAAAGACCACTTAGACGCACAATATGGTAAATTTCTTGAACTTTTCAAACAGCTACATTTTAACTTACCTTTTGTTGAAGCTATTTCGCAGATGCCAACGTATGCAAAATTTTTAAAGGAGCTTCTAACAAATAAAAGGAAGTTTGAGGAAATTTCAACAGTAAAACTTAATAAAGAATGTTCAGCTATCATCCAAAACAAGCTACTAGCCAAATTGAAAGATCTAGGAAGTTTCACTATCCCTTGTTTAATTGGTAGTTTGAGCATAGAAAAAGCATTAGCTAATTTAGGTGCCAGTATTAATCTAATGCCTTATAAAATGTTTAAGCAACTTGGTCTCGGAGAACCAACACCAACTAAGATGAGTATTCAGTTAGCTGACAGATCTGTTAAGTATCCTAGGGGAATTGTTGAAGATGTTCTGGTAAAAATAGATAAATTTATATTTCCCATTGATTTTTTTGTGCTTGACATGAATGAGGACGTGGAGGTACCTTTAATTTTGGGACGACCCTTTCTAGCTACTGCAGGGCTGTCATTAATGTTGGTGATGGTAAACTCGTACTAAGGGTAGGAGATGAAGAAATTGTGTTCCAAATTTATGATGCCATGTGATATTCTAGAGAACAATATGATTCTTGTTACTTTGTTCATGCCACTGATCACATTTTTCAAGAATCTTTGCAGGAAATCATGCACAGTAACCCGACGGAACTGTGCCTTTCACAAGGTGAGGGGAATGATGACGATACAGATGAAGAGAATCCCAATGCATCACCTTCTAGACAGATGAAAATAGAGGATATCAAGATTAATGACGAATTAAAATAGAAACCCTCTATTGATGAGCCGCCCAAGCTAGAACTAAAACAATTACCAAAGCATTTAGAATATGCATTCCTGGGGGATAATTCTACGTTACCAGTAATCATCTCTTCGGAACTAGGACTCAAGGAGAAAGAAGAGTTGCTAAGGGTACTAAGGAAGCACAAAAGGGCCATAGCGTGGAAAATGTCAAACATTAAAGGAATAAGCCCATCATTTTGCACCCACAAAATTTTAATAAAAGATGAGTATAAACCGTGTGTGCAACCTCAGAGACGGTTAAACCCCAATATGAAAGAAGTTGTTAAAGACGAGGTAATTAAACTTCTAGATGCAGAAATAGTTTATCCTATTTCTGACAGCACTTGGGTAAGTCCTGTACAGGTAGTTCCGAAGAAAGAAGGCATGACTGTGGTAACCAACGAAAAGAATGAATTAATTCCCACTAGAACAGTCACATGTTGGAGAGTCTGTATAGACTATAGGAAGCTGAATGACTCCACTAGGAAAGATCACTTCCCTCTACCCTTTATAGATCAGATGTTAGAAAGATTGTCTGGGCATATGTACTATTGCTTCTTGGACGGACTCTTCGGCTACTTCCAAATTCCAATAGCGCCTGAAGATCAAGATAAGACAACATTTACATGCCCATACAGTACATTTTCTTATCGTAGAATGCCTTTTGGATTATGAAATGCTCCTGCTACTTTTCAGCGCTGCATGTTAGCCATCTTTGATGAACTTATGGAAGACATTATGGAGATATTTATGGACGACTTCTAGGTATTCGGTAATTCTTTCCACTTTTGCCTTAAAAATTTAGAACGAGTTATAATAAGATGTGAAGAGACAAATCTTGTCTTGAATTGGGAAAAATGTCACTGTATGGTTAGAGAAGGGATTGTGCTAGGACATAAGATTTCTAGTAAAGGGATTGAGGTAGATAAAGAAAAGATTAAAACCATAGAAAAATTACCTCCCCCTAGTTCAGTTAAGGCTATTAGAAGCTTTTTAGGACATGCTAGATTTTATAGAAGATTTATTAAAGATTTTCTAAAATAGCTAAGCCTTTAACAAAATTACTAGAAAAAGATGTTCCTTTTAATTTCGATTAGGAATGTTTAGATGCATTCAATGTCCTCAAAGACAAACTAATAAATGCTCCGATTATAATTGCACCTGATTGGAATTTACCCTTTGAACTAATGCCTTATGCGAGTGATTTTGCAGCAGGTGCAGTTCTGGGACAATGAAGAGACAAGCATTTTCAGCCAATTTATTATGCTAGCGGAACATTGACACCCGCACAAGAAAATTATACCACCACAGAGAAAGAATTGCTAGCTGTAGTTTTTGCTTTTGACAAATTTAGGAAGTATTTAATATTATCTAAAGTTGTCATTTACACTGATCATTCAGCTCTTCGTTATCTCTTAACTAAACCTGAGGCAAAACCATGATTCATACATTGGATCTTACTCTTACAGGGATTTAATTTGGAAAGACAGGATAAGAAGGGAGTTGAAAACCTTGCAACAGATCACCTCTCCAGACTCGAGAACCCACATATCGAAGAGCTCGACAAAAGTGAGATAAACGACTCGTTCCCTGAAGAACAACTCTTTTCTATAACCAACTTTGAGGTACCATGGTTTGCAGATATTGAGAATTATTTAGCTACTAACATCTTACCAAAAAGGTTAACACATCATCAAAAGAAACGATTCTTTGCTGATGCAAAAACTATTTTTGGGAAGATCATTTTCTTTTCCACATATGTACAGATCAAGTAATTCGGAGATGCATTACAAGGGTAGAAGCAAGTAAAATCCTAGAACATTGCCATTCAGGAACTTCAGGAGGACATTATAGTGGGATTAAGACAGCACACAAAATATTCGAATCTGGATTTTATTGGCCAACTCTTTTCAAAGATGCCACAAGTATGCTGCTTCATGTGATAAATGCCAAAGATCAGGTAATATTTCTAAACGCGATGAAATGCCTCAAACATATATGTTATCATGTGAAATATTTGATGTATGGGGTATTGACTTTATGGGCCTGTTTCCTTGTTCATTCGAAAATAAATATATCTTAGTAGCAATTGATTACATGTCAGAATGGGTGGAGGCCCATTCTTTACCTACTAACGATGCTAAAGCTATAGTAAAGTTTCTTAAGAAACTTTTCTCTCATTTTGGAACGCCCAAAGCAATCATCATGTAACATCCTGATAATTAGGGGCTATGCATTTTACTTAATTGAATGATGTTGCATGTTTATTTATTAATGAGTATATTTTGGAAGTTATTTAAGCATCATTAATTAAGTGAAGGCTTAGTAAAACTTTTAATTTTTATTAAGAAAGAGAGAGAGAGCTAAGTAAATTAGGCCTTAAGAATTAATGATAAGGAGTTTCATGTATAAGTTAAGTAATTGGCAAAGTGGTTAAGATGTATGGATGTGTGCTTGAGGTGTAAGGTTCGAATCTTCTAGCTAGCATTAGGGAAGGTTTTAAATTTTGTTTTCTTCCTTATATGTGTCGGCCAAGAAAGTTCTAGAGTGGATGAGCTTTCATTCATTTTTGGCTTGTTGACCATGTGAAAAGGAAGTTAAAACTTAAGGCATGGGATGATAAGTTGGTGATAAGATGAAGGGACAAAGGCTTGATATTTGGCTATGTTTTGGGGATGTGTCCATGGTCATTTGACCATGAACCTAGACGGCATGAAGGCTAAAGGAGAGGCTTAATTGTGTAGCAAATTTTGGATATGATGGGGAAGAAACAAGGAGGAAAAAGGGGGATATGTTGGCTTTGATTTGGCCGAAATTGTGTTTTGCCATTAGGGGGAAAAGTTAGCCAAAAGTCTTTGTTTGTCCATCTTTTCTCATTTCTCCAATAGCTTCTCTCCTAGCCGAATTTGCCATAGAGTTTAGGTAAAAACTTTCTTTTGTTTTGGCTTTCTTCTTTTTTTGACTAATTTTTCTTCATTTGGCCGAATGTACCCTAGACATTTTGGTACACTTTTGCTTTTTATTTAGCCTCAATTGTTTGAACCAAATACAACTTTCTTACTCCCATTTATTTTTCATTTTGAAACCAAAAACCACAAAAAAATTAAGCACCAATTTTCTTCTTCATTTTCTCTCCTCTTGCCGAATGCATCTAAGTTCCAAAATCAATCTCCTTTCTCTTTGATCATTTCATCTTTTCTTTTTCTTTTCATTTATTTTCTCTTCTTTTTTCTCTCATTGCCGAAACCACATAGAAACAAGAAACATTTTGTTACCTCCTTGGCCGAATGTGCAAAAGTTCCTAATCATCTCTTTTCTTTTGAGAAATCACCATTTATCATCTTCTTTCTTTCCTTCTCTTTTCATTCTTATTTTTCTTTTCCATCAAACCGAAACCACCATCTTCTCTTCTCCTTTTGTTAAAGCCGAATCTTGAAGGACTCAAGTAAGAATTCTATTAATTATTTTCATCATTTTCTTTCACTTTAGTGAGATTGGAATTATAATCTTTTATTTTCCCTCCTAGGTCGAATCTTTTGAAAAGATTTTCAAAGATCTTCGCCCAAGACAATCTCTTAGTGACCATTCAATCATCAAGGTAAGACTACTATTTTAGATAATATCAATTTCTTTAGAAGGATCACTAATCACGTTATTTTAGGGCGATCTAAGATCAACAAGATAGATAAGAAAAAATTTGTCTGAAGCGTTTGGAAGAAAGGAGGTATTCCTTTACCATCGAACTACAAACGAAGTGGTCAGACGGTGGTTAGAGACTTTCCACCGGGTTGTGGACCTTACGCTAACGAGGATCGGTTATTCAAGTAGTGCGTATAAACCGAACCACTTTACGTTGGTGGAATATCGGTGGGTTTTGATCCATCTAGTGGAGAAAAACCACAAATAACTCGTCATTCGTGAATCCGAGGGTAAGGATTTAGATCCATCGTCAATAAGTATAGTTCATTAACAATAGTTTATACTAACCGAGTGTATTAATCAATTAGGTGTGGACGAGCAAGAGGGTATTGTTCTCTTTGTTACTAGGTGTGTAACCATACATTAAAAATTTCCATAGATTTATATTATTAAAAGTGATTATATGATAGTATGTTTTGATTGTGGATACAATTATTGGTATACAAAACTCAGGTATGTTACCCAATATCTCGTTTATTTTGATATATGCATCAATATGAAATAAGCATGACTATATTATGATTTGTGGGTAAATAGCATGAAAACTCGATTTGACATGTATGTGCATGGGCATATGGGTATGTTTAATAAAGGAGGAAGTATTCGTGGTTTTACCACAATTTCGTGACTTCGGTCACATATGTGAAATTGGTGACTTCGGTCACATATTTGACTCCGGTGGTTTTGGTCACATATTTGACTCGGTGGCTTCGGTCACATATTTGACTCGGTGGTTTTGGTCACATATTTGACTCGGTGACTTGATCACGATATTTGGCTCCGGTGACTTGGTCACATATTTGGCTTCGGTGACTTGGTCACGTATTTTGAAATTTGGACTTGGTCGGTGACTTGGTCACATCTGTTTTGGTGGCTTTGTCACAATAAGGCGATGTGCATGTTGGCCAAAGAATCGCCTTCGATGGTGTGTAGCGGATGGAGGGTCGATTTAGTAATCCCACGGTGTGTTGGTTGGCAGGGGTGTGTAGCGGATGGATAATTAGGTTTGGGTGGGCTTGCATTTCATTTCATATACATAACTATGTAATATTGTATGATTATTACTTGATCTGTTATGAATTGGGCCTTTGGGCTAAATCTGAGCTAAATTGGGCCTTTGGGCTAAAAATGAGTTAAATGGGCCTATGGCCATATGTGAAAAATTTGGGCTTTAAAGCATATGATAAGATGGGCTTTTTAGTGTATGTGTTATACATTGAGTTTATGACTCACCCATTTTATGGGATAACTTTTGAGATGACTCAGAGTGCGATGGATCTAAGGCAAAGAAGGATTTCGAGGTGGCAGCTGCTCGTATTAAGTATTGTGGAGATTTTCCAATTTAAACTCTTTAAGTTAAATTTTATTACTTAGACTTTATTTTGGGTTTGCCAATATTATGTAATAAGGCCACTATAAACTATATTTAATTTCGTGTTTGGATTTACTTTTATTTTGCCATGAACAAATATTTATTAAATAACTAAATTGGTTTTCGATAATTATTTAAAAGGTTTTGTCACTAATATATAAATGTTTTCAAAGGAATTTTTTTAGTTTGGTTTCCTTTTGATCTTACTAATTTCGGACAAAATAATAATGTTTTAAAAGACAAAATTTCTCTATAACGTGATTCCGCTAAAGTTTTACTCGAGGAACATACCAAATCCGGTTGAACTTTTTGGGTCGGGTTTGGGGTGTTTCACATCAGCGATAGGGGTACTCACTTATCATCCTCAAACCAGTGGGCAAGTGGAAGTGGAAAATCGAGAGCTCAAGCGAATCCTAGAGAAAACGGTTGAATCAAATAGGAAAGATTGGGCAATAAAAGTAGATGATGCTTTATGGGCCTACCGAACAGCATTTAAAACCCTCTAGGACATCCCCTTATAAACTTGTTCACGGAAAAAGTTGTCGTCTACCATTTGAGTTAGAGCACAAAGCCTACTGGGAGATAAAATTCTTGAATTACGATCTTAAAACCACAGGTGAGAAGAGGATGATGCAGTTAAATGAACTAGATGAATGGCGAGCTGAGGCCTATGAGAATTCACGACTATATAAGGAGGCAACAAAATGGCACCATGATGCTTGTTTAAAAAAATCAAAGCAATTCAAAGTAGGAGACTTAGTGCTGTGTATAATTCAAGGCTCAAACTATTTCCTGGAAAGATGAAATCAAGGCGGTCGGGACCATTCATGATAAAATCTATTTTTCCTTACGGCACAGTCGAGGTAACCCATCCAACTCAAGGAACATTCAAGGTAAATGGCCATCGACTGAAAATTTATAATGGTGAGGATTTCAAGGAATTAAGAGAGGAGCTTTGGCTCCCTGAACCTTCATTTAGAAATGAAAATAGGGTAAGTCTAGCTTAAGACTTTAAATGAGCGCTTCTCGGGAGGGAACCCAAGCACTAACTTCACTAACCACATTAATTTTCACATTTTAATTTTATTTTTTTCCTTCTAGCACCTAAACCAAACTAACTGATTCAGAAAAGTGCAGGTTTCCTACCACACGGCCTTACACACGGGCGTGTCTGTGGCCGTGTGGTCACCATTTGATGGAAAACATGTGTGCAGGTAGACGTACAAGAAGAAGAAGAAAAATTTTCCCTAACACGAGCTACGATAAAAGACCACAGCCATGTGAAGCAACGTGGTCTATCCTGAGTAAACAAACACGAGCACAAGCCACGCCCGAGCCTACCAACCTTGTGCGACACTGACTATATGGACACGAGAGTGGCAAACATAGCACGGGCGTGGGAGAAGCGAACACAATCGCACACGCCCAGGGAACACGGGCGTGGCCAACATCACAAACACGCCTAAATTTGAAAAATGCGAAAAATACGGGTTGAATAACAGACACACGGGCGTGGCACTTGCCCGTGTCCCCCTCCCTATTTAAAGAACATTACCACCGTCTCCCTCAAAAATTTTCATTGAATATTTCTTCCTAGACATTTCATTGATGACTTCATAGATTAGATAGAATTAATATATGATAAACCGTAAAAGTAACATATTTTAGACCCACATTTAATATGTTTTTGGATTATTTATCCCTTGTTTTATATAAAAAGGTGCTTTTAATCCTCTTTTCATGTCTTATACCAAGCAAAGCTCCCAAGGATGAAAAGAACACAAAACGGGCCTAAAACGGAGTAAATAGGCCTTAGCACAAAAACGACACAGCCTGGCCCAAAGCACACACGGCCGTGCCTCGACGAACACCTAGAGCATGGCCTCAACTTCTTTACACACGGCCGTGCCTCAAGAGAAATCCAAACACGGTCAGGTCTCGATTCACACGGGCATGCGCCATGGCCGTGCCTCTGTCGCTGGAAAGAGGAATTTTAGTCAGAAAAGGATACTTAGGGAGAAAGAATAGCATTCCAAAAGCCTATAAATAACCCCCAAGTATCACCTTTTTAGGGGAACGAAAACAAGGCCAAGGAGCCAAGCCGAGAAGGTCAGAGTTAGGGAATAAAGCGAGGATAGCCAGTTGATCCATCCCAAGAAGCCGGAGTTATACTCAAGATGACGGAATTCTCCTTCGATTCCTTCAGGGGGTTTTAGGGTTTTTCCTATGTTTTATTTTATCTTTTCTTTTGTGATGGTTTGTTTTTCATTATGAACTAAACCCCTCAGATACCTGAAGGGGATGAGGCCTAGATGGATTTTATTATTTGATTTTTAAGTTATATGATAAAGTACTTAATTTATTCTTAATTATGTTGCTTAATCCAAATCTAATGTGCTTAGGTGGAGGATGAATAGACCCTGCCTAAGAGAAGATCTAACATAATTAAGCAGAGTTGATCGAACGCCTAGAGACAGGGTTACGAGATTTTGCCGGATTAGGGTGAAACCTAATATGGGAGTCCATTGATCAATTCACTGCTGTCCTAGGGGGTTATTATAAGCTTACGAGAGTTCCACAAATTAACCTAAGGTTAGACATTATTCACCTCGAGAGAGGGTTTAATATAGGTTAAGGAGTCTCACGGATCAAGCTAAGTAAAAGAAATCATATAATTAAAGGTTAGATAATAAGAGAAGTTTATGTGGATTCTTCCCGAGGGTATCATCAAAATCAATTGAGTTTTTCCTCAAAGTTATTTTCCAACTCGTCTTCTTGTCTTTGTGTCCTTAGTTTAGCTGTCGTCAATTCATTTTAATAGTAAATCTTCACTCTAACTTTAAGGCTAAATAATAAAAAGAAAGTGAGTATTAATACTTTTAGTTCCTTTGGGTTCGATAACCGGTCTTGCCTAAGCTATACTACTGTTTGATAGGTATACTTGCCTTAATATCGTTGTCAGAGTTAGTCTCCAAGTTTGATCATTCTTTTATAAATATTTAAAGCTCTGATTTATAGCGATCAAGTTTTTTTTGGCCGTTGCCGGGGATCTAAAATATTGTGAAAACTCTATTTTTATTACTTTAGCCCTAATTTTTATTTTTTGCAATTTATTTTTCTTTTTGTTTTATTTATTTGTTTACTGAAATTTTCTCTCGTTCTTTTCCAACAGGTACCTCTAGTTTATGACTAGAAGAAACCCGAGGGGACCTTTGGTATTCGACAACAAAATTGAAGCTATCCTTCGTAGGAATCGTCGAGAAATCAGGCGAGCCCTAGATTACATGGAGAGAGGGGAAGAAGATAGATCCAATCCTACTGAAGGGATGGACGAAAACAACCCATCACCACGTGATATGGGTGACAACAATGCTCCACGCACAATGTTAGATTCTGCGAAACCGCATTTAATAGGAGCAAAATCTAGTATTGTTAGGCATACTATATATGCTAACAATTTTGAATTAAAACCTAACGCAATACAAATGATTCAATAGTTTGTTCAATTTGATGGTTTGCAGGACGAAGATCCAAACACGCATATAGCTAACTTCTTAGATTTCTGTGATACCTTCAAAATAAATGGCGTTTCTGATGATGCCATACGCCTTCGGTTATTCCCTTTTTCATTGAGAAATAAAGCCAAACAGTGGTTAAACTCGTTACAACGAGGGTCAATCACTACATGGGATCAGATGACTGAAAAGTTTTTAATGAAATATTTTCCACCGGCCAAAACGGCCAAATTACAAAATAATATCTCTTCTTTTGTGCAGATGGATTTAGAGATGCTATACGACGCATGGGAGAGAGTCAAAGATCTCTTGAGAAGGTGCCCACACCATGGTCTACCCTTGTGGCTACAAGTCCTTTACAATGGTGAAACCCCTCAATGAGACAACTTATAGATTCAGCCACCGGTAGAACACTGAACAACAAAACTCCAGAAGTATCTTGCGAGTTCATTGAGGAGATGTCATTAAACAATTATCAGTGGCAAGCTTCAAGGACAAAACTGACAAAACCGGCAAGAGTTTTCAACATCGATGCCATAACCATGCTATCAACACAGCTAGAGATGATTAATAAAAAGCTTGATAATTTGTGTTCATCACAAGTGCATCCAGTCATGCAGTGCGATACAAGTGGAACTGTGGCAAATCCTGAGTACCCACCCTACCAACTAGGAGTAGAAGATGAATAGATGAACTATATAGGTAATAATTTCTGATCTAATAATAATCCTTATAGTAACACTTACAATCCAGGTTGGAGGAACCACCCAAATTTTTCGTGGGGAGGACAAGGAAATCAAGGAAATCAACGGCAGCAACCTCCTCAAAACTTCTAAAATCGTCCCTATCCATAAGAGAAGGAATCAATCCATGAGAAGGAATTGGCAAACACAGAAAAATGCCTACAAGATATCGAGAGAACCCTTAAAAATCAACAAGTATCAATTGAAAAATTTACCGAGTCATTTGGGGAACTCACTAAGACACTTGGAATGCTTTCTAAGAAGATCTATGAAATACGAGAAGAAAATCTTCCTAAAGAAACAGAACAAGTAAAAGCAGTCACTGTAACACCCCTAACCCGTATCCATCGCCGAATTAGGGTTACGAGGTATTACTGAACTAAACTCAATTCCATATAGACTTTCATTAGAATTCAGGCACAAACAGTGCGATCTTTTCTATTTCATATAACATTTCAATCCATTTAATTAAATAACGTACAACAAGATTTATTACAGGTACTTAATATATAGAAATATTCAAACCATATAACTTAAACATTCATAGTATATATATACAATTAAAGCATAACCCAACTTATATCATTTCATACCCTATATCGGACATAAATCAAGTTTCAATTAATATAAACTATTTCCATTCATTTTACTACAATACAAGTAACTATTAAAACAACCAAACCATTTATATTGTTATTACTATTTAAAAAAATCAAATGCACATACAAATATAGCATTATTACCATATGACCAAATGTACTATTGATGTATATGTATATATATAAAACGCGTACCTTACCCTATAAGCAAAAGTTACATTTACGATTGCATACAATTAATCTTACAATATATATATACTCAATTCAAACATGCATATACACAAAGATACTTGAACTTCCTAATTTATCACATTGAAATAACCATACCATTTCGCTTACCCTTTAGTTTTGCACTTAACAATTATGAACATATTCATTTCTTACTAATAGCAACTGAATCTTTATAGCTACTTTTAATATTTATACTTTATTTCATAACTAAAATTTTGACATAGCTGAAATCATTCAAGCATAGCACCATAATTCTTCCTAAATACCTCAAACCTATATTTTTCTTTTTCATTAATAATGAACACATGGCTTAGCTCAACTATCACTAATAAATCAAATTAACAAGCAACACATAAATCACCTAAACCAAGATCATGTTCCAAACATATACACATCAACCTCATTTCGCATATAATAGACCATGTAACACCCCAAACCCGCCCATTCGCTACGATCGAATTTGAAATGCCACCGCGGAAAACATTTGAAAAACTTTTGACTTAGAGTTAAAAACATAAAAATTTATTGTCCTTTGTAAAACATTGTTTGTTTAAAATTCTAAGTAAAACTTTATTATTACAAACTATTTGAATTGAAAACTGTAATGCATATTTTTAAGGTATAAATTGCCGAGAATAAAAACATTTTCAAATAATACTTTAATCGTCAATCCACTTTAAACATAATAATAAACCTCAAATCCCTTAAAAGGCCCTTATTACAATAAACCTTACTTAAAAATAATGAAAATATAAAATATGTAAATAATTAAAACATCTTCTGCATGGGCCACCTCGTATCCACTCCAACCCGGTCCAAGCTTTATGCATCACCTGCGATATTGGTAAAAATTGGGTGAGTCAAACAGACTCAGTGCATAGTTATTTCACATGTCTCCACATATGGGCTTGGCCCATATCCACACTGATCCACTTACATAAATATGCAACATGAAGCCCAACCCAACCTAGTGTCCATCCGTTACACCTACCTTGGCAGATCCACGCCAAGGTAGTGGCTAATCCATCGATCAACTAAGTGATCCATATATCTTACCTTGGCGGCACTGCACGACAAGGCCATGGTCGAGCCACCGATCACATAAGTGATCCCACATATCAATCACCCACGGTGATGCACATAGCTATCAACCGCCGAGATGTGGCACCTAGCTAACACTTCCTTGATGAGGCACATAGCCAACATCAAGCGCCAATGTAGCACAAGGCTAACATTAGACCACGTACATAAAGTACACCCTTTCCTTCGATAGTCTCATCCCAAGTCCCATGCATACATATATATCATGGCAACATATCACTTGAACAATTATACATCACATGCCATCACATTTCATACATATATCAAATGTAAATTAACGTCATAAAATACTGACCTGGTTGAACGATTACCCATCATGGGTATCCACCATTTTAGCCCTTACTTCGGCTACCATTCACATCATATCACATATACATAAATATAACACATACACACAACAAGAGAACAGTGCGATAACTACGCACCTGTTTTGGCACAGTTTACTCAATCCCAAAATACTACTTCTTGTTCTTGAAACTGTCGAAATCCTTGAGTAATCGAAATCCCGAAAGACTTCCTATCCCTTTTAACGTTAGCCTACAGAGATCCTGATAACTCCTTCCATGAATTCAGCCATTGCAAGAAAAGGGAGTTAGTCTCCTCAATTTGATAAAATAACGAGAAACAAATAGAACGACAACCCCTTACCTAACTATCAGAAATCGATTAAAAGCTTGATGGAAAAAAGAATGTCGACACCTTCCTCTCTACAGGCTCTAGCTTGATTTGGCCACAGAACAGAAGAATGTATTCAGCTTCTTAAAGAAAATTATAGATTTGGTTTAGAGAATACTAGAGAAATTCGGCTACCACAAAGAAATACTTCGGCTTTTGAGAGTAAATAGAAAAAGAAGGAGAATAAGTACTAACACTTTTGGCTTTTGAATAAAACTCTGAGAAGAATAGGTGAGTTCTATAGTAGTTCGGCTATGGCTTCCAATGGTCATGAAACATTCGGCCACAAGAGAGCAAATGGGGAGAGGAAGAATAGCATTAAGTGTTTTCGGTATAGAGAGAAAATGAGATGGAAAACCCAATTTTCAACACAAAGAAAATAAAATGAAGAAAAAGAGATGCCAAAGATGATCATTCCCCCTATTTATACTACACAATTTCGGCATACTAGCTAATTTTCCTCTCATACCACTTATCTTGCTCCTTTATCACCTAAATTAATAAAATCAAATTAATCCAACACTAATCCCTTATCAATCTCCTCGTTTATCTCTTATCATATCCCACACTTTTCTCCCATTTATCATCTCAATAAATAAAATAATCCATCACTTATTCCATATCAATCTCCTATATTATCTCTTAATCATAGCCCACATTAATATCCTAAATTATCTCTTATCCACCTATTTAAAATAAATGAAAATAAATCCACATTTATCAACTAATCTTAGCTAAAAATTTAAAAGAAAAATAAGCTTATTTCATCCTTGTAAAACCTATGGCCGTCCACTATCCCCCTCCCCCTTAACGTCAAAAGGCAAATAAAAGCCACCCATTTTGCTGCCATCAAGACTCGAACCAAGGCCGCTTGAAGCTCCCTTTGACGCAACCTTCCAAGCCCTTAAGGTAACGTCCCAAGCCATTTTACCACATGGTTATCTTGTGTCATGCTTCACACCAAATTTCTTTTAAGACCTCCTTATCCAAGCTCCCCTTTTTTTAATACTTAAAACCAAATTTTCTCCTATAGCTCAGGCCTTCCCTTAGCTTATAACTGGCACCTAAAATACCTCAATCAACACCACAATGACCACACTTATGCAAAATAATTTAATAAAATTTAACCCCTACTTCAGGATGTTACAGACCATACCCAAATCAAAACAAATGCAAAATACATCAATATGTCATGCTTATCCCAAACGCAACACATCTATATATAATAGGCATATTACTTATTTAGTATACTAGATATTATAACTCATTAGACATCCGCCATTATCTTCCTTGTTAAAACATATTACCACACACCACAACATTTATATCATATGACCACTTTCCATTCATGATTAAACCATGACCGAACTTCACATCTATTAATATGATAATAAAACCATTATATCAAGAGCATAGGAATTAAACTTGACCGAAAGAAATAGCCATTTTCGCAAGGCTATACATATATACAAAACCAAATGTTCTTAGTCTAAACCTTAGTCTAACCTATACATGCCTTCGATTTAAAACTAAGATTATGTACCAAAAAGGGGTGATAGTGTGGTTGACTTTCTTGATGATCCTTTGAGTCCTTAGCTGAGTCTACGATCTATAAAACAGAAAAACCAATATATATAAAGTAAGCACACTAGCTTAGTAAGTTTTAAGTTAATGGTAACACAATGTCCAAACACCAATACATATAATAGTTACCATTAACAATGTAAAATAAACATTCAATACACGAATTTATGTAAGGCCGAATACCATAGTTCATTAACCTAATTGTTTCACTTGTTTACCTTAAACTTATATTATATCAAAACACAAGGTATATGTATTACCTTAATCACATTATTTCAAATCATATACATCCACCATTCACATCGTCTATGTTATCCCACTCAAAGCCATATTTCAATGAACATTTCTATTCATAATCAAGTCTACCAAAATATTATACTCAATCTCAATTTCAATCACATACTACTCATACTTTTGATCACAAGTTCAATTTCACATTATACCATTTCTCAGATCATTCAAATTCGTTAATATTAGACATAACTTACCTTGCTCTCAGTAAATGAAAAAGGGACTTACGTTTACTCGGCGTTTACTTGATACATTAACGCATTTCACCTTGAGTAATTTAAGGTTTCTTCATTTAAAACGCATCACCAAAGATCAAGCCCGCTAGGCACGAATCCGAATATGTCACCTAAGACTAAGCTCGCTAGGCACGGCTTCGAATATGTCACCTAAGACTAAGCTCGCTACGCACAAAGCCCGAATATGTCACCAAGACGAGGCACGCTAGGCAATAAGCCCGAACATTTATCAAATCAATTCATCAACTTACATTTCTTAACACATAAACCACTATCAATTCATATTCACAAAACCAATTCACTTGTCAAACCAAATATACTAATTCATATTATCTTGCAAACATAATCATCCCAATGTAAAACATACACATTCGCTAACACCCATATCTTACTCAATTTAATCAATTAATTTCATTTCACACTTTCATAATTATTTTTTAATGAACTTTAACTTAAGAACTTACCTCGATCGTCGACGGACAACTTAGACCAAGCTTATTCGAGAACTTTCATCTTTCCCCAGATCCAATTCTTTTTTCTTTGCTCTTGATCTAAAACACATTAAATTCAGCTCATTCAAGTATATTTCAATTCAATTTAGTCCCAAAACACATAGACATGCAATTTACCATTTTACCCTACTATTTCTCATTTTTGCAATTTGGTCCCATTAGCACAAAACACAAAATAAACAAAATTCCATTACAACACTCAAGGGCCGAATATTCACAAGGACCCTATAAGTCCATTTCTTTCATTTATTTTGCAAATAAGCCCCTCTAAGAATTTATTTTTATAAATTAGCCCTAAATACTTAAATTCACCAAAATTTCCAATACTAATTATATTAATCTTAAGCATATCTTTAATTTAAAAACATCAAACATCAAAAACCACAAGAACATGTCAATGGTCGAACATCAAGCATGCTTATTTTTAAAAATTCTAACATGGGTCAGTTACGGTTGGAAGCAACGATCTCAAAAACGTAAAAGTTTTCAAGAACCGACTAAAGACTTACCTTGAATTTGGCTTGGACAATAATCGAAAATCAAAGAACTTAGCTCCCTTTTCTTTCTTCAATATTCATTCAAGAGAAAGATGGAGAAAACATGTTTATTTTTTTGTGTTTTGATAAACATATATTATGTAATTGTTGGATTACTAAATTAACCTTTTTACTTTAATATATAAACAATTAATACTAAGGTTATTCTTGGTATATGCCACCCACTACACATAAAAATGGGTTAATTTCCTTTGATACTCCATATTAAAAAGCCATAATCAATTTAGCACATTTCACTATAGTTTGCAACTTTTACTTTTTATGCAATTAAGTCCTTTTCTAAATTAAACACACAAACAATAAAATTTTTCTCTGAGACTTTCACACACATTAATTCACATATAATAAACACAAAATATAATATTAAAATATTTCTAACTCAATTCATGGTCCCAAACCACTGCTCGATTAGGGTCAAATTTGGATGCATATAACTCTCCTTAAGGATTTTCGTCCCGAAAATATTACCATTAAACAAAGTCGAATATTGTTGCCTCATTGAATCTTCAGCTCCATGTAGCCTCTTCAACTCGTCGTCGATTCCATAAAACTTTCACTAATGGAATTCTCTTGTTTCTCAATTCTTTCATTTCCGAGCTAGAATACGAATTGGTTCTTCCTCGACGTCATATCGTGTCAATTTCAATCTCAGATGGAGCAATCACATGTGTCGGATCCGATCCAGTATCTCACGAGCATAGAAACATGAAATACATCATGTATCTTCTCTAATTCGAGGGTAACTTCAACCTATAAGCAACAGCCCAATACGCTTGATGATTTCATACGGTCCGATAAATCTCAGACTCAGTTTGCCTTTTCGACCAAAACGAAGTACTTTCTTCCACGGAGATACTTTCAAGAATACCCGATCTCGACTTGAAATTCTATATCTTTACGCTTCAAATTAGCGTAAGACTTTTGACGATCGATGCGACTTTTCAAACTATCTTTGATTATAGCCACTTTTGTTCGGTCTCTTTAATCAAATCAACCCTTGTATCTTGTTCTCACCGAGCTCGGTCCAAGACAATGGCGCATTTACACTTGCGCCATATAGAGCTTCATAGGGTGCCATTTTGATACTTGATTGAAAACTGTTATTATAAGTAAATTCAATCAAAGGTAAGTACTTTTCCCACGCACCTTCAAACTCGAGAACGCAACATCTCAACATGTCCTCAAGTGTTTGAATGGTTCGCTCAGATTGATCGTCATCATCTGCGGGTGAAAGGCGGTGCTAAGATGAAGTTTAGTACCTAAAGCATCCTGTAACTTCTTCCACAATCATGATGTGAATCTCGGGTCTCCGTCGTCGAGATAATAGAACTAAGACACCATGTAATCTCACGATTTAAGATATATACAACTCAGCAAGTTTATCGAGTGAGAAGTCCATACTGAATCGGTACAAAATGAGTGATTTGGTCATCTATCTACTATAACCCTGATCGCATCTTTCTTGCTCGGTGTCATAGGCAAACCAGATACAAAATCCATAGTGATTTTATCCCATTTCCATTCAGGTATCATGATCGGCTGAAGCAACCTAGAAGGCTCTTGATGCTCGGCTTTTACTTGCTGACAAATTAAGCACTTTGACACAAATTCAGATATATCCCGTTTCATGCCAGGCCACCAATAAAACTGTTTCAAATCATTGTACATTTTCGTGCTACCCGGATGTATCGATAATCGACTACTATGAGCCTCACTCAGAATCATCTGAATCAACTCCGAGTTCTTCGGAACACATATTCAGCTTTTAAAGTTCAAACAGTCATTTGCATCAATTTGAAACTCTGATTCCGTATCTTTTTCGCACTGAATTCGTCTAGCAATCAAATCTTTGTCAACTTTTTGTGCATCACAAATTTGCTAAATAAACATCAGTCTTGCTTGTAACTCGGCTATGATCGAACCATCACCAGACATAACCATCTGTGCGTTCATCGCACGAAGAGCAAATAATGATTTTCAACTTAACGCATCTGCAACAACATTGGCTTTTCCCGGATGGTAGTCAATCACCAACTCATAGTCTTTCAACAATTCTAACCATCTGCGTTGTCTCAAGTTTAAATCTTTCTGAGTCATCAAATACTTTAGACTTTTATGATCCGAATAAACGTGACATTTCTCACCGAATAAGTAATGACGCCAAATTTTCAATGCGAAAACAATGACTACTAATTCTAGATCGTGAGTCAGATAATTTCTTTCGTGCGGCTTCAATTGTCTCGAAGCGTAGGCTATAACTTTGCCTTCCTGCATCAAAACGCAACCCAACCCATTCAAAGAAGCATCACTAAAAACGACAAATTCTTTACCCAATTCAGGCTGAGTTAACACTAGAGCTTCGGTCAAAAAAGCTTTCAGCTGTTCGAAACTTTTCTGACATTTTTTTGACCACTCAAACTTGACATCTTTCTATAGTAGCCTTGTTGAAGGTGTAGCTATCACAGAAAAACCTTTTACAAACCTTCTGTAGTATCCCGCAAGGCCTAGAAAGCTTCAAATCTCGGAAACATTCTTTGGTGGTTTCCAATCAAGTATAGCTGCTATTTTGTTTGGATCCACCCGAATACCTGATGCTGAAACAACATGACACAAGAAGCTGACTTCATTCATCCAGAACTCACACTTACTAAACTTTGCATACAACTGTTGATCTTGCAAAGTTTGTAGCACTAATCTCAAATGCTCGACATGCTCAGTTTCATCTTTGGAGTAGATTAGTATATCATCAATAAACACTACTACAAACCGATCCAAAAAATGTTTGAAGACCGATTCATTAGATCCATAAAATAGCAGTGCATTAGTGAGTCCAAAAGGCATAACCGAAACTCAAAATGTCCGTACCTAAATGCGGAATGCGATCTTTGGCACATCTGTATCTCTGACTCGCAACTAATAATAACCCGATCTCAAATCTATCTTCAAAAATACTGAAGCCCCTTTCAACTGATCAAACAAATCATCAATCCGAGGTAACGGGTACTTATTCTTTATAGTTACCTTATTCAGTTGCCGATAATCAATACACATTCGCATCGTTCCATCTTTCTTCTTCACAAAAAGAATAGGTGCACCCCAAGGAGACAAACTCGGTCATGCAAAGCCCCTATCTGTTAACTCTTGCAACTGTGCTTTTAACTCTTTCAACTCGGTAGGTGTCATCCGATACGGAGCGATCGAGATCGGAGTCATTCCCGGTGCTAATTCAATGCCGAACTCAATCTCTCGTACTAGTGGTAAACCCAGTAGTTCTTCAGGAAACACATCTGGGTATTCACATATAACCAGTACAGATTCAATATGCTTTTTAGACACTTTATCATCCAGTACATAGGCCAAATCAGCTTCGCACCCTTTTCTCACATACTTTCAGGCCAACATCGAGGATATTACTGTAGGAAACCCACTTAAATCATTGGATTCAATTCTGATGATCTCACCGTTCTGACATCTTAAATCAATAAGCTTTCTTTTGCAATTCACCACTGCATCATGTGAAGTTAACCAGTCCATTCCCAAAATTATATCGAACTCATCGAAGGGCAACAACATTAAATCGGCTGGGAAGCAAGAATCCCAAATCATCAACGGGCAACATCTACACACTTTATTAACAAGTACACATCTACCCAAAGGGTTGGACACATGAATCACAAACTCAGTAGACTCAACTAGCAGAGTCTTACCGAATACTAGAGTTTCACACACATATGAATGAGTCGAACCAGGATCAATCAATGCAATCACAGTAGTATCATAAAGGGTGAAAGTATCGGTAATGACATCGGGGGAGGAAGCATCCTCTCTAGCTCGAGTAGCATAAGCTCTAGCTACAGCTCTAGCCTCGATCAGACACGGTGTCCTTCGTCCCTCTCGATCGCCACCTACATTGCCCGAATGTCCGAGTGGTCTACCCGTCTTTGGCGCTCTGCTTCGGTCTAGTGTTACGAGTTGCATTTTGCTTGGCTAACATCGGGCACTCTCGAATAAAATGATTCGACAATCCACATTTAAAGCAGGATGATCACGAACTCTACAACTCCTGTGATGCCATTTCCCACAATGTTTACACTCGGCCCGTTTCGTGGAACATTTCGACACTAGCTATCAAGTGGCTCGGGAACTCACCGGAGGTCGATCACGCCCGAGCAAGTCTGAAGTAGTTTTATGTCGATTGGGGTCATCTCTGAACTTCTTATGCACAGAATGGAAAATTTTACTCGATAAGCTTTTTCGAATGTCTCTAGCTTCTACTTCAGCTTTTCTTTTCTCCTTTCTGAGCTCTTCGGCTTTACAAGCTTGCTCGACTAATGTCACAAACTCTTTGATTTCAAGAATTTCAACAAGTAACTTTATGTCTTCATTCAGGCCATCTTCAAATCTTTTACACATAATGGCTTCGGTAGATATACATTCCCGAGTGTAACGACTCAATCTGACAAACTTCTGTTCATATTTCGTCATAGTCATGCGGCCCTATTTTAATTCCAGAAATTCTTTTCATTTCTGATCGATGAATCTCTGGCTAATATATTTCTTACGGAACTCAATTTGGAAGAAGTCCCAAGTTACTTTTTCTTTCGGAACTACGGATACCAGTGTGTTCCACCAGTGATAGGCAGTGTCCCAAAGTAGAGATATAGCACACTTTAGGCATTATTCTGGAGTACAAGATAACTCATCGAATACCCGAATAGTGTTATCAAGCCACATCTCGGCTCGCTCTGCGTCATCATTATCATTGGCCTTGAATTCCTCGGCCCTATATTTTCTGATTTTATCAACGGGAGGCCTACTAGATCTCATCGGATCTATCATCGAAGTGCTAAAGGTACCGAGTTGGATTATTCGGGGTGGAGGTTATTGTACAGTAGGATTAGTCTCGAATAAACTGGGTAAACCATTCATTCATCATCGATAGAAGGCTTGTTTAGCCTCCCCTCATGGCTACCCAAATCGGTCGAGAGTCTAATGGCATCGATCCACGCGAGACCAAGCGCAATGCTCTCCACATCATCAGCTACGGCTCTATCAGGATCAGAATCCATTTACTATATAAAATATAATTGAAATTGTCAGAAGTCACCACACTATCATATATACAATTTAAAGGCATGTATAGCTAGACTCTTACTCACTACGATAATCCTAGAATCAACTAAACCGTAGCTCTGATACCAAAAAAATGTAACACCCCTAACCCGTATCCATCGCCGAATTAAGGTTACAAGGAATTACCGAACTAAACTCAATTCCATATAGACTTTCATTAGAATCCAAGCACAAACAGTGCGATCTTTTCTATTTCATATAACATTTCAATCCATTTAATTAAATAACGTACAACAAGATTTATTAAAGGTACTTAATATATAGAAATATTGAACCATATAACTTAAACATTCATAGTATATATATATACAATTAAAGCATAACCCAACTTATATCATTTCATACCCTATATCGGACATAAATCAAGTTTCAATTAATATAAACTATTTCCATTCGTTTTACTACAATACAAGTACCTATTACAACAACCGAACCATTTATACTGTTATTACTATTTAAAAAAAATCAAATGCACATACAAACATAGCATTATTACCATATGACCGAATGTACTGTTGATGTATATGTATATTTATAAAATGCGTACCTTACCCTATAAGCAAAAGTTACATTTACGATTGCATACAATTAATCTTACAATATATATACTCAATTCGAACATGCATATACACAGCATACTTGAACATCCTAATTTATCACATTGAAATAACCATACCATTTCGCTTACCCTTTAGTTTTGCACTTAACAATTATGAACATATTCATTTCTTACTAATAGCAACCGAATCTTTATAGCTACTTTTAATATTTATACTTTATTTCATAATTAAAATTTTCACATAGCTGAAATCATTCAAGCATAGCACCATAATTCTTCCTAAATACCTCAAACCTATATTTTTCTTTTTCATTAATAATGAACACATGGCTTAGCTCAACTATCACTAATAAATCAAATTAACAAGCAACACATAAATCACCTAAACCAAGATCATGTTCCAAACATATACACATCAACCTCATTTCACATATAATAGACCATACCCAAATCAAAACAAATGCAAAATACATCAATATGTCATGCTTATCCCAAACGCAACACATCTATATATAATAGGCATATTACTTATTTAGTATACTAGATATTATAACTCATTAGACATCCGTCATTATCTTCCTTGTTAAAACTTATTACCACACACCACAACATTTATATCATATGACCACTTTCCATTCATGATTAAACCATGACCGAACTTCACATCCATTAATATGATAATAAAACCATTATATCAAGAGCATAGGAATTAAACTTGACCAAAAGAAATAGCCATTTTTGCAAGGCTATACATATATACAAAACCGAATGTTCTTAGTCTAAACCTTAGTCTAACCTATACATGCCTTCGATTTAAAACTAAGATTATGTACCAAAAAGGGGTGATAGTGTGGTTGACTTTCTTGACGATCCTCTGAGTCCTTAGCTGAGTCTACGATCTATAAAACAGAAAAACCAATATATATATAAAGTAAGCACACTAGCTTAGTAAGTTTTAAGTTAATGGTAACACAATGTCCAAACACCAATACATATAATAGTTACCATTAACAATGTAAAATAAACATTTCAATACACGAATTTATGTAAGGCCGAATACCATAGTTCATTAACCTAATTGTTTCACTTGTTTACCTTAAACTTATATTATATCAAAACACAAGGTATATGTATTACCTTAATCACATTATTTCAAATCATATACATCCACCATTCACATCGTCTATGTTATCCCACTCAAAGTCATCTTTCAATGAACATTTCTATTCATAATCAAGTCTACCAAAATATTATATTCAATCTCAATTTCAATCACATACTACTCATACTTTTGATCATAAGTTCAATTTCACATTATACCATTTCTACCGTATCATTCAAATTCAGTTAATATTAGACATAACTTACCTTGCTCTCGATAAATGAAAAAGGGACTTACATTTAATCGAGCGTTTACTTGATACATTAACTGCGTTTCACCTTGAGTAATTTAAGGTTTCTTCATTTAAAACGCATCACCGGCATTAAGCCTGCTAGGCACGAAGCCCGAATATATCATCGGCACTAAGCCTGCTAGGTAGAAGCCTAAATATGTCACCGGTACAAGGCCTGTTAGGGACAAAGCCCGAATATGTCACCGGCACTAAGCCTGCTAGGCACAAAGCCCGAATATGTCACCGGCACGAGGCCTGCTAGGTAATAAGCCCAAATTATTTATCAAATCAATTCATCAACTTACATTTCTTAACACATAAACCACTATCAATTTATATTCACAAAAACCAATTCACTTGTCAAACCAAATATACTAGTTCATATTATCTTGCAAACATAATCATCCCAATGTAAAACATACACATTCGGCTAACACCCATATCTTACTCAATTTAATCAATTAATTTCATTTCACACTTTCATAATTATTTCTTTAATGAACTTTAACTTAAGAACTTACCTCGACTGTCGATGGACAACTTAGACCGGCTATTCGAGAACTTTCATCTTTCCCCGATCCAATTCTGTTTTTCTTTGCTCTTAATCTAAAACACATTAAATTCAGCTCATTCAAGTATATTTCAATTCAATTTAGTCCCAAAACACATAGATATGTAATTTACCATTTTACCCATACTATTTCATATTTTTGCAATTTGGTCCCATTAGCACAAAACATAAAATAAACAAAATTCCATTACAACACTCAAGGGTCGAATATTCACAAGGACCCTATAAGTCCATTTCTTTCATTTATTTTGCAAATAAGCCCCTCTAAAAATTTATTTTTACAAATTAGCCCTAAATACTCAAATTCACCAAAATTTCCAATACTAATTATATTAATCTTAATCATATCTTTAATTTAAAAACATCAAACATCAAATATCAAAACCACAAGAACATGTCAATGGTCGAACATCAAGCATGCTTTTTTTAAAAATTCTAACATGGGTCGATTCACGGTTCAAGCAACGATCTCAAAACGTAAAATTTTCAAGAATCGACTAAAGACTTACCTTGAATTTGGCTTGGAAAGTAACCAAAATCAAAGAACTTAGCTCCTTTTCTTTCTTCAATATTCGCCAAGAGAAAGATGGAGAAAACATGTTTATTTTTTGTGTTTTGATAAACATATATTATGTAATTGTTGGATTACTAAATTAACCTTTTACTTTAATATATAAACAATTAATACTAAGGTTATTCTTGGTATATGCCGCCACTACACATAAAAATGGGTTAATTTCCTTTTGATACTCCATATTAAAAATCCATAATCAATTTAGCACATTTCACTATAGTTTGTAACTTTTACTTTTTATGCAATTAAGTCTTTTTCTAAATTAAACACACAAACAATAAAATTTTTCTACGAGATTTTCACACACATTAATTCACATATAATAAACACAAAATATAATATTAAAATATTTCTCGGACTCAGATTCGTGGTCCCAAAACTACTGTTTCGATTAGGGTCAAATTCAGTCTGTTACAGTCACACTAAGAAGTGGAAAGGAATTAGGTGACATAAAGAAATAGATCCCAACCGAAAATAAAGAAAATTATAAGGAAATTGAGGAGGTAACACCATTACACAATGAGAACAAACCACCAATCCCATATCTAGCAAAGTTAAAGAAAGAGCAAATTGATGCACAATACGGTAAGTTTCTTGAACTTTTTAAACAAATACATATCAACTTACCTTTTGTTGAAGCTATTTCATAGATGCTGAAGTACACAAAATTCTTAAAAGAGTTACTGACGAATAAATGAAAACTTAAAGAAGTGTCAATAGTGGAATTTAATGAAGAGTGCTTAGCCATCCTCCAAAATAAGCTACCAACCAAGTTAAAAGACCCAGGAAGTTTTACTATCCCTTGTTTAATTGGTAGTTTGAATATTAAGAAAGCGTTAGCTGATCTAGGCGCTAGTATATATTTAATGCCTTATAAAATGTTTAAACAACTAGATCTTGGGGAACCAACACCCACTAGGATGAGTATTCAGTTAGCAGATAGATCTATTAAATATTCTAGAGGAGTTATTGAAGATGTTTTGGTAAAAATTGATAAATTCATTTTCCCTGTTGATTTTGTTATATTAGACATGGATGAAGACATTAATGTTCCTTTAATCTTATGGCGTCCTTTTTTAGCCACTACTAGAGCTGTTATAGATGTAGGATATGGTAAACTCGCACTAAGGATAGGAGACAAAGAAATCATTTTTCAAATCTATGATGCCATGCGATATTCTAAAGAGTAAGATGATTCCTATTATTTTGTTGATACTACTGATCATATCATTCAAAATTCATTACAAGAAATCATACATGACGACACGATGGAACTGTGTCTAACTTAAGAAGAGGGGGAAGAAGATGAGGATGATGAGCTGAATCTGAATACATCGTCATTCAAACAAATGAAAGAAGAAAGAATTGACAATGATGATGAAATAAAATAGAAACCTTCCATCGAAGAGCCACCCAAATTGGAATTGAAACAGCTACCAAAACACTTAGAATACGCATTCCTCGGAGACAATTTTACATTACCAATAATCATCTCTGTAGAACTAGAACCTAAGGAAAAAGAGGAGCTGATAAATGTACTAAAAGAACACAAAAAAGCCATAGCTTGGAAAATTTTTGACATCAAAGGAATAAGCCCCGCATTTTGCACCCACAAAATTTTAATGGAAGAAGAATACAAGCCGTGTGTACAACTCTAGAGACGATTAAATCCCAACATGAAAGAAGTGGTCAAAGCTGAGGTCATTAAACTCCTAGATGCAAGAATAATTTATTCTATTTCTGACAGCACTTGGGTAAGTCCTATGCAGGTAGTTCCAAAGAAAGGAGGAATGACGGTAGTGCCCAATGAAAAGAATGAGTTGATTCCCACAAGAACAGTCACAGGTTGGAGAGTCTGTATAGACTATAAAAAGTTGAACGATGCCACCAAAAAAGATCACTTCCCGCTACCCTTCATAGATCAAATGTTAGAAAGATTATCCGGGCATATGTACTACTATTTTTTGGATGGACTCTCCAGTTACTTCCAAATACCCATAGCTCTTGAAGATCAAGAAAAAATGACATTCACATGTCCATGCGGTACGTTTGCTTATCGTAGAATACCTTTTGGATTATGTAATGCACCTACTATGTTTTAGCATTGCATGTTGGCAATCTTTGATGAGCTCGTAGAAGATATCATGGAGGTATTTATGGATGATTTTTCGGTATTCGATAACTCTTTCCATCTTTGCCTTAAAAATTTAAAAAGAGTTCTAATGAGATGTGAGGAAACAAACCTTGTTTTAAACTAGGAAAAATGTCACTTCATGGTAAGAGAAGGGATTGTGTTAGGGTATAAGATTTCTAGTAAAGGGATCGAGGTAGATAAAGCAAAAGTTGAAGCCATAGAAAAACTACCCCCTGGTTCTGTTAAGGCTATCAAAATCTTTTTAGGACATACAGGATTCTATAGAAGATTTATTAAATATTTTTCTAAAATAGCTAAGCCTTTAACAAAATTACTAGAAAAAGATGTCCCTTTTGATTTCAATCATGAATGTTTAGATGTATTTAATATCCTTAAGGATAAATTAATAAATGCCCCAATTATAATTTCACCTGATTGGAACTTACCTTTTGAACTAATGTGTGATACAAGTGATTTTACAGTAGGTGTAGTTTTGGGACAATGAAGAGACAAGCACTTTCAGCCAATTTATTACGCTAGCAGAACACTAACACCCACACAAGAAAACTACACCACCACAGAGAAAGAATTGCTAGCTGTAGTTTTTGCTTTTGATAAATTTAGACAATATCTAATATTGTCCAAAGTTTTCGTTTATACTGACCATTCAACTCTTCGTTATCTTTTAAACAAACCTGATACTAAACCCAGGCTCATACGATGGATTTTACTTTTACAGGAATTCGACCTGGAAATACAAGATAAAAAGGGAGTTAAGAATCTTGCAGTGGATCACCTTTTAGACTTGAAAATCCACACATCAAAGAGCTCGATGAGGGAAAAAAAAGATTCGTTTCCCGAAAAACAACTCTTCTCTATAACACATTCTGAGGTACCATGGTTTGCAATTATTGCAAATTATTTAGCAGCTAACATCTTACCAAGAAAATTAACACATCACCAAAAGAAGTTATTCTTTGCTGATGCGAAGAAATATTTTTGGGAAGATCCTTTTCTTTTCCACATTTGTGCAGATCATGTAATTCAAAGATGTGTTACAAAGACAGAAGCAAACCAGATCTTGGAGCATTGTCATTCAGGACTGTCAAGAAGACACTATAGTGGCATAAAGACAGCACACAAAATACTCGAATTAGGTTTTTATTGGCCCACTCTATTTAAAGATGACAATAGGTATGTTACCTCATGTGATCGATGTCAACGAATAAGTAATATTTCTAAACGAGATGAAATGCCTCAAACATATATGTTATCATGTGAAATATCTGACATATGGGGTATTGACTTTATGGGACCATTCCCTAATTCATTTGGGAACAAGTATATTCTAGTAGCAGTTGATTACATGTCAAAATGGGTAAAAGCGAAAGCTTTACCTACCAATGATGCTAGGGTAGTAGTTAAGTTTCTCAAGAAACTCTTTTCTCAATTAGGCACACCAAGAGCCATCATTAGTGATTGGGGTACACACTTTTGCAATACCCAATTTGAAAAAGTTCTAAAGAAATATGGAGTGTATCACAGAACAGCAACCCTGTACCATCCTCAAACCAGTGGGCAAGTAGAGGTAGCAAATCGAGAACTTAAGCACATTCTAGAAAATACCATTGAATCAAATAGAAAAGACTGGGCATTAAAAGTAGATAATGCGTTATGGGCCTATAGAACAGCATTTAAAACACCTTTAGGGACATCCTCATACAAACTTGTATACGGGAAAAGCTGTCATTTACTGTTCGAATTAGAACACAAAGCTTTTTGGGCAACAAAATTTTTAAATACTGATCTCAAAATTGAGGTAAGAGGAGAATGATGCAGATGAACGAGCTGGATGAGTGGAGAACAGAAGCCTATAAGAACTCAAAATTATACAAATAAGCAACAAAGCGATGCCACGATGCTCGTCTCAAGAGATCAAAGCAATTCGAAGTGGGAGACTTAGTCTATTGTACAACTCAAGGCTTAAACTATTCCCGGGAAAGTTGGAATCAAGATGGTCAGGACCATTCATGATCAAAACAATATTTCCATATGGCACCGTCGAGGTAACCCATCCCACTAAAGGCACATTCAAGGTAAATGGTCACCGACTTAAAATTTATAACGGTACAGATTTTGGAGGTATGAGAGAAGAGTTTATGATCTATGAGCCATCCTTTGAAACCGAAAACAGAGAGAGTCTAGCTTAAGACTATAAATGAGTGCTTTTCGGGAGGCAACCCGAGCACTAACATACTAACATTTTTTTATTTTTCTAACATAGCACTAAAATAGTCTAACAGGAAAATGCAGAAATTTCAATACAGGCCTGACACGGGCGTGTACATAGCCGTGCATAGCCAGGAAATAGACCATGGGCGTGCCAAGCACCGTGCCTAAACAGGGTAAAAAAATTTTTAGGTGACACGGGCTGCAACACCAAACCATGCCTGTTCTAGATAACCATGTAAAATTGCTGAGGTTACTGACTTATAATACACGGGCACAACACGGCCATGCCTCACAACCGTGTGAAATTACTAAGGTTATTGACTTGTTATACACGGGCTAGACATGCCCGTGTTACCCCACCGTGCTAACGTTTTTTCTTATCGAACACGGGCATGCGAATTGACACACGGCCGTGCCAAAACCTTTGAAGCGCGCCCAATTTTAAAAAAATCACGAAAAGCACGGGCAATTTAAATCGAACACGGCCGTGCGAAAGGTTGTGCTCCCCTCCCTATTTAAACAAAGTAATCGTCTTTCCCCCCAGACCTCAAACCCTAAAATTAAATCTTCATTTCCCACATCAAAAATCGGCCACTCAACCAGTCTACCCCATCCACACCGCCGTTTCTCCTCCAAAAACTCAGTCCAACCACCCACACGGCCACAACACCACCGTGCACCCAAGCACCACGCCCTTGCCAGCGCCGTGCCCATGCGATATACCCAGCAACACCACCGTGCACGCTGCCCATGCTCGTCATTCACCACCATTTCTGGTTCCCTTTTTCTTAAAATCTTCCTACCATTTTTTTGCATATTTACCCTTTATTTCAGTTTGTGTTTAAAATTTTGATTCATATTATTTAGTTTAGTCTATTTCTTGATTAGTTTGTACATGTTTTTTTATCTAGTTCATTTTTCTTATTTAGTTTTTAACTACAGGATTTTCATTATTTGATTAATCTTCTTATTTGTTAATGTGTTTACATTCTATTTAAAGATTGTCTTGTCCTTTGAGAATGGATGCTCTGCTATTTGTGAAATGATAATCATTCTCAAATATATAGGTTGAACTAGAAAAATTGCTTTACATTTGATTTGCAAGAATATATCGACATCTCGAGTAAAACGCTCAGTCCTAAGTAAGAAACAGAAGGGGCCCGATTCCTCCTCCACAAGCGCAACCACAAAACTTCGACAATCGTTCCTCCGATTTCCACAAGCCCCTCAGGAGGACCGGTACAAAGCCATCAGGGACAGGCCCATAGGCACTGGACGACGAATTGATTGGGACGCCGTCGGGCAAGTAGGGTTCACCACTGATATCCAAGCACTCATATCACTGATCCATAAGAGACCTTCTTCTCCATTAATGAGCCAACATACCTCGAGCTCACACTCGAGTTCTGCTCCACATTCACGCTACATCCAATGATATCCAGGCACTATACAATTTCGTCTCGGGGGCACAATACATCGATTGAGCGTACCTCAATTCGGAGTAGCTCTTAGCCTCTATATGGCGGAATTCATAGTAGAAAACCCACTGGCCGGTCTAAATCGCGAACCCCACTGCCTTCCGATCTATTGCTGGATCGACCTAAAGCCCACGACAGCCACTTACAACCCCAGTAAATCTAAAGCAATAGCCCTTCCTCCAGCACTACGGTGCGTTCATGCCATACTCGCACATACCATCACAGGTCAAAAAGAGAGCACCGGTGTTGTCAACAAACACGACGTTTACTTCCTTTCCTGCATGTCTTAAGGACATGCGTTCGACTTGGCATACTTTATGGCGTGCGCAATTCAACATCAGACGGAGCAACATAGGAAGGAATTTTGTCAATAGGGCCTTATATTATAAGGCTAGCTCGGCACTTCAACCTCCTCAACACCGACGAGCAGATCAACTCCCTCACACTGATAGGAAACATGGCTCCTCAAGGCATCCAAACCATGCTTCATATGAGGATGATATCACAACGACGAGGGACCGATCCTCCGCAGTAAAAACTAAAAACACCCATCAACGAGGAAGAGGACGAGGACATTCCTGATGATGTCCCACCGCCGTTAGAGGAGGCAGCGAATCCAAGCCAGCGTCCATACCAACCATCAACATCATTAGCAGACATCACTGCTCGACTTGACCAGTTCTAGACACATGTCAATAGGCGCTTTGACTGATTGAAGGCAACACTCCAACAAATATGCCAACATCTCCACATTTCAGCACCACCACCAAACTCAACCGTGGATGAGGACCTCTGAGTCCTTTTTAATTTGTTTTATCTTTTTAATTTTTTTTCTTTTTTTAAGACTTTATTTTATGCCGCTTAAATTTGAGCTTTTATTATTTGTTACAAATTTTTATCATTGGCTATTTAATCATTCAAGCATCCCTAACACCATATCTTTTCATTAAAAAGATCACTAACAAAGTAACTTTGCAAAATAAAGCATTTATTCCATAACACACAAAAGCACAATTAGGAGAAATACAAAAATTCAGCTGATGCCACACACTGTCCACATCCTCAAGGATCTCGTCAGAAATCCCAGGGAGTAACACTTTTCCCTCCTATCTTTTAAGTACTAATTGTCATCATCTATCTCTGTACATTGAGGACAATGTACATCTTAAGTGTAGGGGGTAAAAGGACCTAACCATTTTCATTATTCTCAAATCCCTGAGGTTAAAAATGGAATAAAATTGCCAAACTTTTTTTATTATTCTCAAATCCCTAAATTAGTCTTATTTTTCTGCAAAGTTGTCATATTACTAATTAGGATGAAATTTCTAATGATTTGTGATGATTATTGACATGTTTTAGAATAAGTCATAGTTAATTGTACATTGATATTTAATTTAAAGAATACTAGAGAATCAAGCATGATAAGTCTGCTTTTCAGGAATTAAAATTTTTGCTAGGTTGTTGACCTAAATTTAAGTACTACCTTGAAATTTAAAATTCATAAGGATGATGTCAAAACACCCATAATTTTTGTGAGTATTTGAACCTTATAGAGCATACATTCTTTTTTATGCTTATTTTTTGATTATGAGTGTGTCAACTATGAACTGTTATTCTAGAACTTGCCTTGATTATACATGTCGAGACCACAGTTATGATTTGACATACCAAGATCATAAAGGCACCTAGGTTTTAACCCACTTACTCCACTAAAAAGCCTACCTTCATAATTAACCCCTAGTGAACCCCGTTGAAGCCTAACAACCCTTTTTAATTGACTCACCCACTAATTTTAACCAAAAATCCTTTGTATTTGATACCACTAATTCTTTTAACTACTTTTTGTCGAGATTTGATGTTAAACATGTATCCTAACTATGTTTTATATTTTAGTTGTAAAAATTCTTTATTACTATTATGTTAGTTTGTTCTTAAAAAAATTATTATTAGTGCAATGATTAAGAGAGCTTGCATGTTCAAATTCCAATTCTCAAGGAAAAAAAACTCATATTACTAGTTTTTAATGTAAGATTAAGTTCATTTTTCTAGTTAGGTAATTTATCAAGTCAATTCTAACCTTCTAATTCAGCCTTTATCCACACCTTTAACCCTAGCTCTATTACAACCCTGTTAAAGACCTTTTGATCTGTTTGTCATCTTATATTACAGTGGTGGAGATTTGATTTTCAAGCAAGCCTATGGGATTAACTTTTCAGGTTCGAATTATGAGCGATCCTTTTTCTAAACCTTAAACACTTTAGAGTGATTTGAGTGAATCCTAAGTAAGGATATCATTCCTTGTCGATTTTGAATTAAAAAGGCAGTCATTTAAAAGAAGGAAGGCACCTAAGTTTTCAAGGTACAAAATAATGACTTATTTCGTTTGAATCTTTAGGACGCTTTGAATCAAACTATCCATGTATGAATTATCTATGAATTAGGATAAGACATTGTTGATAAGGATTATAGATCATAGAAAGTTCGTTTTAATTGTAAGTTGAGAATTTTGCTTGAGGACAAGCAAAAGCTTAAGTGTGGGGGTATTTGATAAACCGTAAAAGTAACATATTTTAGACCCATATTTAATATGCTTTTGGATGATTTATCCCTTATTTTATATAAAAAGGTGCTTTTAATCCTTTCTTTTCATGTCTTATACCCAGGAAAGCTCCCAAGGATGAAAAGAACACAAAACAGGCCTAAAACAGAGTAAATGGGCCTTAGCACGAAATCGACATGGCCTCGCCCAAAGCACACACGACCGTGCCTCGACGAACACCTAGAGCACGTCCTCAACTTCTTCACATACGACTGTGCCTCAAGAGAAATCCGAACACGGTCAGGTCTCGATTCACACGGGCATGCGCCATGGCTGTAACATCCTGAAAATGGCCTATGCATTTTCGGTTTAATTGTACGAAATGACATGTCTTATGTGTTATGAATGTATTTTGAATATTTTTGGAAACCTGGGAATGTATGGAAATGTCAAGTTAAAATAGGAAAGTGAACATTTTGGAAACTTGGAAATGTCAAGTTAAAATAGGAAAGTGAACATTTTTGAAACTTGGAAATGTCAAGTTAAAATAGGAAAGTGAACATTTTGGAAACTTGGAAATGTCAAGTTAAAATAGGAAAGTGAACATTATTGGAAACCTGGAAATGTAAGGAAATTATTTAGAAATGTTAAGTAAAAGAGGAAACTAAAATAAGGTGGCCTTAAGAAAATTAATAGGAGGAATTTGAGACACAAACAGCTTGGAAAAGTGGCTCAAGATATCACTTAAAGCCCAAGAATGACGCCACCAAAGATGTGTGCAAGCTTAGGTTCGAGCAGCAAGGAGAGCATTTCTGAGAGTGTTTTTGCGTCTGAATTGGGCTTGCGGCCCAATTCGTTATTAAAGCTAAACTAGTCATAGAGAGGCGCCACTTAGGTGGATAATTTGGGCCTCGTATGGCCACAAGGAGTCCAATAGAATAAGTTTAAATTCGGCTCATCAAGGGAAGGGGGTGGATGGCATCTAGCTAAGACTTTAAGTGATTTTTATTTAATTACTTAAAGAGGAAGCAATGGACGGCAATAGGGACTCTTAAGGGAAGAGTTTAATTCTCCTTAAAACTCGGCTAAATAGGTGGATAAATGATGATTTATTTTAGATTATTTTTAAAGAGATAATTGAGGGATTATTCTTTAATTTTTAATTAAAGAGATAAAGCTATCAAAATAGAAGAGTGATGGCCAAGTAAGGGATTCTAAGTTAGTAATTTTGGCTATAAAAGGAAAAGAGGGCCATTCATTCTTTCTTCTAACTCTCTCTCTGCCGAATTCTCTCTAGCAAATATCTCCTTTCTTCATTGTTTTGCAAGTGAAAATACACCTTGTGTAGCGAAACTTCATTACCAAATTGCTCAAACTCTTTTCTCTTCTTCTTTCATAATCTTCCAAAAGCCGAAAGTTTGCTAAAATCAAGGCCATAGCTGAATAGTTTTAAGACTTCAAACAAGGGGTTGTCGACTTCTGTATTAAGGGTAAGAGCTAGTTATCATTCGATTTTCATCCTTTTTCTTTTAAGATTTGCCGAAATCTAGGACTAACCCCATTAATATCTTGTTGCCGAAACTTTGAAGAGATCTTTTCGGGATTTAAGAATTTTCAACTACAAGAAGGTATCTTTCGGGATTTCAAGGATCTAAGGAATTTTGACAAAGATTAAGGAAGCAAGGATCCAATTCGGATTTAAGATTTGGAAGGTAAGCACCTATGTATATTCACTAAAGCCTAGATTAGTATTTAGATCATTCTTTAAATATTCAAAATAGCGAAACTAACAAGTTAATAAATCTAAGGATCGATCGACTACAAGGAAGAAGAAATTCTTTTCCGAAGGTACACCATAGGCCACGTGTTCCCTAGTTATTCGGTGAATTTCGGGATTTAAAATCCACAAGGTAAGACATGCGAATATTCGGCCAAGGCCTATTTTTGGTGTTTTAGATCTAGTTCATATTTATTCAAAAGCTGAAACTAATTTGTTAAAGTGATTTAAAGCTTTGCCGAATACAAGAAAGAGTATAGTGAAGATTTTGGGATTTGGCACTAAGGTAAGTTTTAGTGTACTAATCCTACTAGGATTTGGATTTATGGTCGAATGGCTTACTAAGTATTAAATGATTGATTAAGTGTAGAGATTTAAGATCTAAGGCATTAGATCAAGCTTTTGGGATTTGGATTGGAAACCTTGTTTAATCGGTGTGTACCCACACTAAATCTCAATAGATTTACTGATTTTAATTCATTATATGTGTTAATATGAAAGTGTAAGAATATGGCTAAGGTACTGTGTGTACCCTACTCTAAGTTTTTATATGTTCATGGCTATGTTTTAAATTAAATGTGCATGTTTATAAGAATGTGAATATGGCTAAGGTACCATACTATGGTACAAAGTACTAATGTACGTTTCCTACTCCTACAAGGAATATGAATATATGTTATTTTTAACATGTGAAAAGTGATAAGAATGTGAATTAAGGCATGATTTTGCATATTGTGTATGAAATATGGGGGCATATGGGTTATATGAAAAGGGGAAGTTAATGTGGTGACCTAAGACCACGAAACCTGAATGTGGTGACCTAAGACCACGTAAAACTGAATGTGGTGACCTAAGACCACAATATCTGAATGTGGTGACCTAAGACCACGAATTCTAAATGTGGTGACCTAAGACAACGAATTTTATAAGGGCAATGAGCACGTTGACTGCAGCGACTGCTTTCGATGGTGTGTAGCGGATGAAGGGTTGACTTAGTAGTCCCCACGGTGTACAGGATGGTACGGGTGGTGTGTAGCGGATGGCATATAGGTTTGGGTTCGGGTTGCATCATATTGTTTAAATGCTTTATGAACATGTATGACATTGTATGCCTGAAATATTAAATTTTAGTGTTGGTTACACATTGAGTCTGTTGACTCACCCCGTTGTGGGATTATTTTTCAATGACGACCGGTGATGGACCGGCCTACAGATGCATAGTGGAGGCCATGTGAAGTTCGATTTCTTTTATTTGGACTATTTTACTTTAAGTATTTTGAATTTAAATTTTGGGAATTATTTGATGTAATAAGGCCTTAGTAGAATTATTTTATTCTATTTTTATATATTAAGCTTACAAACTTTTACTTATTAAAAGATTAAGTAAATCTATTTTTAAAAACAAAGCCCAAACATTTTGTCATTTAAAGTAAAGGATTTTTAATAATGAAATAAACTTGTTTTCATCTCAAGCCCAACCCAAAACGATCTTTCTTCCAAATCACACAAGTTTTTCCTAAGTAAGAAAAGAATTTGAAACGGTTTACACCGGGGAACATACCAGATCTGGTCAAGGCTCGTGGGCCGGGTTTGGGGTGTTTCAATTTAGTATCAGAGCCCAGTTTTAAACTCTCGGCCTTGGGTTTAAGGCCCAAAACGTTTTCCAAAGTAAGCCCAAAAGGAATTTTACAAATTAAGCAGGTTTTTCTGGCATGGCCCACTAAGTCTCAGGCAAGTCCACTGTAAGTACTTTTGACTTCTGAAGTGATTTGAATATGTGAAATGTATGGGCTTTTATGGCAACGTAGATTAGTGAACTAGGATCTGTTGAACCCTAGGACTAGTATACCCCAACAAAAACATAAGACTTAAATGCCTAACTAAACAAACCTGCGGTTAAGTCGCTGAGTTATGGTGTGGTAACCATGGTGCGCATGTCTAGGATTGGTTTGGTGGGAGCTTGGTATTTAAGCAGTCCTAGTGACTCACCTCCTCTCCACTGAATCCTACCAGTGCGTAGCCTCGGTTCACCCTAACCAAGAGGATTTATACACTGCTAAACCCACAACTAAAACCCGAAAAGGACTAGCCAGTATTTTTATGAAAACCCTAGTTTTAAAATTTCTAAATTACCCTCTTGATTTGAAAAGATTATTTTTATAAATTTTTCTGAAATATTTCTGATTTACCAATTTACTAAAATACCCCTAGTGGTAAAATTACGAAAATGCCCTTGGTTTATGAAATTTCAAAATACCCATAGTTCTTATCAAAATTTCACTACTTTGCTTAAAGGAACCCTAAATTTACAAAATATCAAAATACCTTGATTATTGGAAGAAAAAAAATTTACGAAATTCCCCTAACCTGTAAATTACCAAAATACCCTCGAGTTACAAAATTACCAGAATGACCCCCCGATCTTCAAAAATTTTTGCAACAACACTGATTTGGAAAACAAATTCTCAGAAACAACCTTCAAGTTTTGTAAATTCCAAAATATCCTTGATTTATTAAGATTTATAAATTTACCTCGGTTTATTCTTGAAATACCTCGTAATTTCAAAATTTCTGAAATACCCCTGGGATTTCAAAAAATTACCAAAATACCCTTATTGACAACATCACCAAGGAACCTTGTTTCGATAAATTACGAAAAAAATACCCTTGTAGGACAAATTACGAAAATACCCCTGGGTAGTGGAAAAACAACAACAATGAAAACTACAACATTTCTCTGAATGAACGAGAGTTCATAATTGATTGATGGATGTATGAACGTAAAGACTGTGTGCATTCATGAATATGAAAGAACCACTCCTAAAATTCTTTTCATAAAACTTCTTGGCGGTTAAGCGATTGGAACAAAGAATTAATGCATAAAACTTTTAATCGATTAAATCGCGACGTTAGTAATGAGTTCTAGTGGACGTGGTCGAGGTAGTATCTAAGAAATGTGTTAGTTTTGTTAAGATCAGAGTGCACAGCAAAGGTGTAGTGTGGTGAGTTAGATTGTATGATTGTTCGTTAGTAAGTAATTTCGAGGACGAAATTATTTTAAGGGGTATCCTCGAAAATGGCCTATGCATTTTCGGTTTAATTGTCTGAAATGACATGTCTTATGTGTTATGAATGTATTTTGAATATTTTTGGAAACACAGGAATGTATGGAAATGTCAAGTTAAAATAGGAAAGTGAACATTTTGGAAACTTGGAAATGTCAAGTTAAAATAGGAAAGTGAACATTTTGGAAACTTGGAAATGTCAAGTTAAAATAGGAAAGTGAACATTATTGGAAACCTGGAAATGTAAGGAAATGATTTAGAAATGTTAAGTAAAAGAGGAAACTAAAACAAGGTGGCCTTAAGAAAATTAATAGGAGGAATTTGAGACACAAACAGGATTGGAAAAGTGGCCTGAAGATATCACTTAAAGCCCAATAAATGACGCCACCAAAGATGTGTGCAAGCTTAGGTTCGAGCGCAAGGAGAGCATTTCGAGAGTGTTTTTGCGTCTGAATTGGGCTTATGCCCAATTCGTTATTAAAGCTAAACTAGTCATAGAGAGGCGCCACTTAGGTGGATAATTTGGGCCTCGATGGCCACAAGGAGTCCAATAGAATAAGTTTAAATTCGGCTCATCAAGGGAAGGGGGTGGATGGCATCTAGCTAAGACTTTAAGTGATTTTATTTAATTACTTAAAGAGGAAGCAATGGACGACAATAGGGACTCTTAAGGGAAGAGTTTAATTCTCCTTAAAACTCGGCTAAATAGGTGGATAAATGATGATTTATTTTAGATTATTTTCAAAGAGATAATTGAGGATTATTCTTTAATTTTTAATTAAAGAGATAAAGCTATCAAAATAGAAGAGTGATGGCCAAGTAAGGATTCTAAGTTAGTAATTTCGACTATAAAAGGAAAAGAGGGCCATTCATTCTTTCTTCTAACTCTCTCTCTGTCAATTCTCTCTAGCAAATATCTCCTTTCTTCATTGTTTTGCTGTCGAAAATACACCTTGTGTAGCGAAACTTCATTACCAAATTGCTCAAACTCTTTTCTTCTTCTTTCATAATCTTCCAAAAGCCAAAAGTTTGCTAAAATCAAGGCCATAGTGAATAGTTTTAAGACTTCAAACAAGGGTTGTCGACTTACGTATTAAGGGTAAGAGCTAGTTATCATTCGATTTTCATCCTTTTCTTTTAAGATTTGCGAAATCTAGGACTAACCCCATTAATATCTTGTTGTCAAACTTTGAAGAGATCTTTTAGGATTTAAGAATTTTCAACTACAAGAAGGTATCTTTCGGGATTTCAAGGATCTAAGGAATTTTGACAGCATTAAGGAAGCAAGGATCCAATTCGGGATTTAAGATTTGGAAGGTAAGCACTTATGTATATTCGGCTAAAGCCTAGATTAGTATTTAGATATGTTCTTTAAATATTCAAAATAGCCGAAACTAACAAGTTAATAAATCTAAGGATCAGTCGACTACAAGGAAGAAGAAATTCTTTTCCCGAAGGTACACCATAGGCCACGTGTTCTCTAGTTATTCGGTGAATTTTGGGATTTAAAATCCACAAGGTAAGACATGCGAATATTCGCCAAGGCCTATTTTTGGTGTTTTAGATCTAGTTCATATTTATTCAAAAGTCAAACTAATTTGTTAAAGTGATTTAAAGCTTTCTTTGAATACAAGAAAGAGTATAGTGAAGATTTTGGGATTTGGCACCAAGGTAAGTTTTAGTGTACTAATCCTACTAGGATTTGGATTTATGGTCGAATGGCTTACTAAGTATTAAATGATTGATTAAATGTAGAGATTTAAGATCTAAGGCATTAGATCAAGCTTTTGAGGATTTGGATTGGAAACCTTGCGAATCGGTGTGTACCCTACACTAAATCTCAATAGATTTACTGGTTTTAATTCATTATATGTGTTAATATGAAAGTGTAAGAATATGGCTAAGGTACTGTGTGTACCCTACTCTAAGTTTTAATATGTTAATGGCTATGTTTTAAATTAAATGTGCATGTTTATAAGAATGTGAACATGGCTAAGGTACCATACTATGGTACAAAGTACTAAGGTACGTTTCCTACTCCTACAAGGAATATGAATATATATTATTTTTAACATGTGAAAAGTGATAAGAATGTGAATTCAGGCATGATTTTGCATATTGTGTATGAAATATGGGGGCATATGGGTTATATGAAAAGGGGAAGTTAATGTGGTGACCTAAGACCACGAAATCTGAATGTGGTGACTTAGGACCACGTAAAACTGAATGTTGTGACCTAAGACCACGATATCTGAATGTGGTGACCTAAGACCACGAATTCTAAATGTGATGACCTAAGACCACGAATTTTATAAGGGCGATGAGCACGTCGACTGCAGCGACTGCCTTCGATGGTGTGTAGCGGATGGAGGGTTGACTTAGTAGTCCCCACGGTGTGCAGGATGGTACGGGTGGTGTGTAGCGGATGGCATATAGGTTTGGGTTCAGTTGCATCATATTGTTTAAATGCTTTATGAACATGTATGACATTGTATGCCTGAAATATTAAATTTTAGTGTTGGTTAAACATTGAGTCGATGACTCACCCGTTGTGGGATTATTTTTTGATGACGACCGGTGATGGACCCGGTTGGCAGATGCTTAGTGGAGGCCATGTGAAGTTGATTTCTTTTATTTGGACTATTTTACTTTAAGTATTTTGAATTTAAATTTTGGGAATTATTTGATGTAATAAGGCCTTAGTAGAATTATTTTATTCTATTTTTATATATTAAGCTTACAAACTTTTACTTATTAAAAGATTAAGTAAATCTATTTTTAAAACAAATCCCAAACGTTTTGTCATTTAAAGTAAAGGATTTTAATAATGAAATAAACTTGTTTTCATCTCAAGCCCAACCCAAAATGATCTTTCTTCCAAATCACACAAGTTTTTCCTAAGTAAGAAAAGAATTTGAAACGGTTTACTCCGGGGAACATACCAGATCCGGTCAAGGCTCGTGGGCTGGGTTTGGGGTGTTTCAATGGTCGTGCCTCTGTCGCTGGAAAGAGCAATTTTAGTTAGAAAAGGATACTTAGGGAGAAAGAATCACATTCCGAAAGCCTATAAATAACCCCCAAGTATCACCTTTTTAGGGGAACGAAAGCTAGGCCAAAGAGCCAAGCAGAGAAGGTTAGAGTTAGGGAATAACGCGAGGATAGCCAGTTGATCCATCCCAAGAAGTCAGAGTTATACTCAAGACGGTGGAATTCTCCTTCAATTCCTTCAGGGGGTTTTAGGGTTTTTCCTATGTTTTGTTTTATCTTTTCTTTTGCGATGGTTTGTTTATTCATTATGAACTAAACCCCTCAGATACCTGAAGGGGATGAAGCCTTGATGGATTTTATTATTTGATTTTTAAGTTATATGATAAGGTACTTAGTTTGTTCTTAATTATGTTGCTTAATCCAAATGTAATGTGCTTAGGTGGAGGAGGAATAGACCCTGCCTAAGAGAAGATCTAACATAATTAAGCAGAGTTGATCGAACGCCTAGAGATAGGGTTACGAGATTTTGTCGGATTAGGGTGAAACCTAATATGGGAGTCCATTGATCGATTTACTACTGTCCTAAGGGGTTATTATAAGCAAATGAGAGTTCCACTAATTAACCTAGGGTTAGATGTTATTCGCCTCGAGAGAGGGTTTAATATAGGTTAGGGAGTCTTACGGATCAAGCTAAGTAAAAGAAATCATATAATTAAAGGTTAGATAATAAGAGAAGTCTAGGTGGATTCTTCCCGAGGGTATCATCAAAATCAACTGAGTTTTTCCTCAAAGTTATTTTCCACTTCGTCTTCTTGTCTTTGTGTCCTTAGTTTAGCTGTCGTCAATTTAGTTTAATAGTAAATCTTCACTCTAACTTTAAGGCTAAATAATAAAAAGAAAGTGAGTATTAATACTTTTCGTTCCTTTGGGTTCGATAACCGGTCTTGCCTAAGCTATTCTATTGTTCGATAGGTACACTTGCCTTAATATCGTTGTCAGAGTTAGTCTCCAAGTTTCATCATTCTTTTATAAATATTTAAAGCTCTGATTTATAGCGATCAATATACAACTCAAGGAACAAAATTATCACTTATACCTAGTCATCACATCCATCATGAAACATTCTCCAAGGATCTCATCGATAATTTAGGAAGTTTCACTTCCCTCCCTATCTCTTGATTTTAATATATTGCTATTATCTAACTTTGTACATTGAGGACAATGTACATCTTAAGTGTGGGGAGTTAACGATAGTATTATTTGAAAAATCCTTGAATTATGCCTTGTTCGAAAAGTAAGTTTCTCATATTATGATTAGAATGGAATTTCCTTTGATTTATGATTTTTATTGATATGCTTTAGAGTAAGTCATTGATAATTGTGCATTGATGTTTAAATTTGAAGGATACTAGAGAATCAAGCATGAGAAGTCTATTTTTTCCATAATTAAAATTTTTTAGGTTGTCAACCTGAACCTGAATGTTATCTTGAAGTTTGAAATTTATGAGGTTAACATCAAATACCCATAATTTCTGTGAGACTTTGAGCCTTATAGAGCATATATTCTTTTTCTTGCTCACTTTATTGATTATGAGTGTGTCAACATTGATTTGTTATCCTAGAACTTGCATTGGTTATACATGTCGAGACCACACCTTTGATTTGATATACAGAGATGATAAAGGCACCTAGGTTTTAACCCACTCATTCCACAAAAAGCCTACCATCATAATTAACCCATAGTGAACCCCGTTGATCCTAGCAACCCATTCATTGACTTACCCATTAATACTAACCCAAAACCCTTTGTATTTGTTATCGCCATTCTTTTTTACTACCCTTATATCAAGATTTGATGTGACCGGTTGCCTTATTATTTCAGTAGTAAATTTGTCATTTGACTTGTTCTTAAAAAAAGTATATTCAATATTCATTCTATGCAATCGAGCTTATATGTTTAAATTCCAAATATTGAAGAAGAAGCTCGTATTAGAATATTAGTATTACAAATTTTCAATTGATGTTCATTGTTTCTAGTTAGGTAATTTGTCAGGTCAATCTTGATTCTAACTTTCTATTTCAGCCTATATGCATACCCTTAACCTAAGCCTCGTTACAACCTTGTTAAAGACCTTTTGATTTGTGTATCATCCCATATTATAGTGGTGGAGACTTGATTTTCATACAAGCCTATGGGATTAACTCTTCCTGTTTGACTTTTGTGTGCTTAAATCTGAACCTTAAACACTTCGAGTGGTTTGAGTGAATCTCTTGTGAGGATGTCAACTCTTGTCAATTTTGAATTAGAGGTAATTATTTAGATAAGGGGAAATGCCTATGTTTTCGTGCTACAAATGTATGACTTTGATTGTTTGAATCTGTAGGACCCTTTGAGTTGAATTATCCATGTATGAATTATCTTTGAATTATGATGAAACATTATTGATGAATTTTATGAATCAAGGAAGTTCATTTTAATTGTGAGTTGAGAATTTTGCTTGAGGACAAGCAAAAGATTAAAAGTGGGGGTATTTGATAAACCGTAAAAGTAACATCTTTTAAGCCCACATTTAGTATGCTTTTGGATGATTTAAGCCCTGAATTCTGTAAATTGGTGCTTTTAATCCTTTGTTTACATGTTTTATACTCAGAAGAGCACCCAAGGACGAAAAGAATGAAAAACGGGCCCAAAATAGAGTAAATGGCCCATATCATGAAATCCACACGGACTAGGCCCAAGACGACACGGCCGTACCTCATTAAAATTCCAAACACGGCCTGGCCACGACTTACATGAGCGTGTGTCATGGTCGTTTCCCTGTCGCAGGAAAGAGCAATTTCATTCAGATTTGGATACTTAGGGGCGAAGAAACATATTCTGAAGCCTATATAAACCCCCCTAAGTATGACCAGAAAAGGGGGGAACCCACGGCTTTAGTCAGGGGCCATCCAGCTAGGCCAGAGAAGGCAGAGTTGTGGAGATTTACTCGAAGATAGCCAGTTGATCCATCTCAAGAAGCCGGAATTATACTCAAGACGGAGGTGCCCTCCTTCAATTCTTTCAAGGGGTTTTAGGGATTTCTTATGTTTTGTTTTATCTTTTCTTCTGAGATGTTTTCTTTTATAGTTATGAACTAAACCCTCAGATACCTGAGGGGGATGAAACCTAAGATGAATCTTGTTATCGTTTGCTGAACTATATGATAAATATTTGACTTGTTCTTAATTATGAGTTCTTAATTCTTGTGTTGATATTTTCGGGATATTAATTCAAGTATGATGTGCTTAGGTGGAGGAGCAAAAGTCCCTGTCTAAGAGTAGATCTAGCATAATTAAGCGGAGTTGATCGCACGCCTAGAGATAGGGTGACAAGATTTTGCCGGATTTGGGTGAAACCTAATATGGGAGTCCATAAATCAAGTTAATGCGATTCTAGGGGTTTTGATTAGAAAGAGATTTCAATTAATCAACCTAGGGTTAGACGTTAGTCACCTCGAGAAAGGGATTAATATAACTTAGGGAATCTTACGGATCAAGTCAAGTGAATACATCGTCTGGTTCAGAGTTAGATAACAAGTGAAGTCTAGGTGGATTCTTCCTTGGGTGCCGTCTTAATCAATTGGTTTTTCCTCAAGTTATTTTCCCAACTTCATTCTTCTTTGTCTTAGAGCCTTTAGTTTATTAGTTAGTTAATTTTAGATTAGATAAACAATCCCTTTTAATTCTTAGGCTAGATAATAAAAAAGAGCTAGTATTAGTACTTTTAGTTCCTTTGGGTTCGACATTCTGGTCTTGCCTAAGCTATACTACTGTTCGATAGGTACGCTTGCCTGAAATCGTTGTCATAGTTAGTTTCCAGGTTCGATCATTCTTTTTATAAATTTTAAGACTTTTGGCGTTGCAAAAATAAAGATCAAAAGCCTATAACCCCTAGTGAACCCCTTTGGGCCTTAAACATTATTTCTTGATTTTCCTTTAATAACCCACAACTCAAACCTTTTTGATTCATTAAGAATCTTTCCCTTTTTATTGATTCCCTTTTATCGAGATTCGATTTGATTAGTTACCTAACTATGTTTGTTCATTACAGTTGCTGAATTATTATGTACTTTCCATACTTGTTCTTAGTCTTAAAAAAACGTATGTTAGTTTTTCATAGTCATTATACTAAGAAAAAAAAAGCTCACTCCTTTAGTATTGATTAATCTTTTAATTTTGGCACCTTTTTTTAATTCAGTAATTCTCTTTATTTTTGCTAGTTTGGTAATTCATTGAATTGATCTCGATTCTAACCCTCTTTTTCAGCCTTTATCCACACCTTTAACCTCAACCCCATTACAACCTTGATAAAGACCTTTTTATTTGTGTATCATCTCATTTATAGTAGTGGAGATTTGATCTTCATGCAAGCCTATGGTAATAACTTTTCATGTTTGACTACTGAGTGATTAATTGTTGAACCTTAAACCATTTGAGTGATTTGAGTGAATCTTTAGTGAGGATGTCAACTCTTGTCGATTTGGAGTTAAAGGTAATTATCTAGATAAAGGGAATTACCTATGATTTTATGATTTAGATGCTCGACTTGGATTTTTTTGAAACTTTAATGCTCTTTTAGTTGAATTTTTAATGTATGTTATTTGTGGATTATTCCAAAACATCATTGATAAGAATTATAAGTTGAGAAGAATTTATTTTGATTATGAGTTAAGGATTTTGCTTGAGGACAAGCAAATGCTTAAGTGTGGGGATATTTGATAAACCATAATATACATATTTTAATCCCATGCTTGGCATATTTTTTGATGATTTTTCATTTGATTTGATGAATTTGATGCTCCTAATCCTTTAATTTCATGTTTTTTACTCAGGAGAGCTTAGAGAGTTGGAAAGAGCAAGAAACAGGCCAAAAATAGACAAAATGGGCCTAATCCAGTACGTCACACAGCCTAGGCACTTTTACACCCCTGTGTGTGACACACAGGTAGACCACACGCCCGTGTGTCATGACTGTGTCGACTAAGAACCATCTCAGAATTACACACAGCCTGAGCACTTACACACAAGCGTGGCACAAGGCTGTGTCCCTGTCGAGCCCAAGTCTAATTCTACTCAAAAAAGGCAAATTTTGAGCTATCTTGGGCATTCTAAAGTCTATTTAAACACACTAAGAGAGGATCTAAGGGGATGGAGAGCAGAAAGTAGAAAGTACTCAAAGATAGCCATTAGAAGCATCTTGAAAGCAAGATCTCCTCTAAGACTAAAGATCTCTTATCAATTTCTCTTAAAGTTTTTGGGCTTTCTTATGTTTTGCAATTTCCTTATTTTAAGATGTTTTCCCCCATCAGTATGAACTAAACTCCTTAAATACCTAAGGGGATGAAAACTAAGACAGATCTTATTGCTATTTGAGTTATATGATAAATACTTGTTCTTATTCTTAACTATGTGTTTTCATTTTCTTTTAATAATTCAGGTTATTGATTCAAGTCTAATGTGCTTACTCAGTGGAGCAAAAGTCCTTGTTTAAGAGTATATTGACATAATTAAGTGGAGTTGAATGCAATCCTAGAGATAGGACGACGTAAATCTGTCAGATTAGAGTCAAATCTAATAAGGGAATCCATAGATCGAGTTAATGCAACAATAGGGGTTTTAATTAGAAAGAAATTTCAATTAATGAACCTAGAGTTAGTTGTTCTTAGTCCCGAGAGAGATATTAACATAAATTAGGGATTTCTACGGATTAATTCAAGTGAATAAATCATATGATTTAGAAGTAATAAGTGAAGTCTAGGTGAATTCTTCTTGGGTATTGTCTTTCTCATAAGTTGTCAAAAAGTATTTTTCCCAATTTCACCTCTGCCACGTTCTTAGTTAATTAGGTTAGTTAATTTTAGCTAAACATCACCCTCATTCTTAGGCTAGATAATAAAAAGATAGTAATTACTAGTTCTTTTTGTCCTTGTGGATACGATATTTCTGGTCTCACCACAACTATACTATTATTCGATAGGTGCGCTTGCCTTTATTGTGATCATAGTTAGTTAGAGACATATCACTTATATTTGATTGCTTGTAAAAAAATCAGAATGGGCTTGTTGGACTGGTGGTAGAGTGGAGTGTTAATATGCTTGTGGTCCTGTGTTCGAATCCCTGCGTGGAAAAAGGAGGATATTTTTTTGCTAATGGCACTGTGAGGTGTTTGAAATGAATGGGGTTCTGAGTATTTGAGGTGTATGGGGAAGTAATGGATGGTTTTAAGAGTGAAATTAGAGATCGAGGGATGAAGGAGTTAGCAGTCTAATTGGGTTCCATTTGTGAAAAAATTGGCTTTCTTGACTTCTCTAAACCACCATTTTTCCTCTCTTTTCTCGCAATTCCCCTACCATTTCTCTACCGTTTTCTTTGGTGATTGCCTTCCGTTTTCTTTCTTTTGCTTCTAACGCCACACCCTTTTTCCCACCTCGTTTTCTATCGTGTCAATCACCGGTCACCCTTTTTGATTATTTTGTCTTTGCCTTGTTGAATCGCACTCTGTTCTATTTTTTTGGTAAGTGTTTTAAGCATACTGTAGTTACCTTTCTAAATTTTTTATTAGAGGCTCTTGTGTTTTTATGAAACCCCCCAAACCCGGCCCAAAAAGCCTAACCGGATTTGGTATGTTCCTCGAGTAAAACTTCAGCGGAATTCCATTGTAAAGAAATTTTGTCTTTTAAAACATTATTTTTAGGAGGAATTAATAAAATCAAAAGGAAATCAAACTTAAGAAAATTTCCTTGAAAACATTTATATATTAGAGACAAAAACCTTTTTTAAATAATTATTGAAAATCAATTTAGTTATTTAATAGATATTTGTTCATGTCAAAATAAAAGTAAGTTCAAACACGAAATGAAAGATAGTTTATAGTGGCCTTATTACATAAAATTGGCAAATCCATAATAAAGTCTAAGTAATAAAATTTAACTTAAAGAGTTTAAGTTGGATAATCTCCACAATACTTGATACGAGCACTGGCCACCTTGAAATCCTTGCTGCCCCGATCCATCGCACTACGAGTTATCTGAAAAGTTATCCCATAAAAATGGGTGAGTCATAAACTCAATGTATAACACATACTCTAAAAAGTCCATTTTATCATATGCTTTAAAGCCCATAATTTTCACATATGGCCATAGGCCCATTTAATCAAATATTTAGCCCAAAGGCCCATTTAGCTCATATTTAGCCCAAAGGCCCATTTAGCTCACTTTTAGCCCAAAGGCCCATTTCATAACAGATCAAGTAATAGTCATACAATATTACATAGTTATGTATATGAAATGAAATGCAAGCCTACCCAACCTAATTATCCATCCGCTACACACCCGTACCAACCAACACACCGTGGGGATTACTAAATCGACCCTCCATCCGCTACACACCATCGAAGGCGATTTTTGCGATCAACATGCACATCGCCCTTATTGTGGCAAAGCCACCAAAGCAGATGTGACCAAGTCACCGATCAAGTCCAAATTTCAAATACGTGACCAAGTCACCAGATTCATATACGTGACCAAGTCACGGAGTCAAATATGTGACCGAAGTCACAGAGCCAAATATGTGACCGAAGCCACCGAGTCAAATATGTGACCAAAGTCACGAGCCAAATATGTGACCGAAGGCACAGGAGTCAAATATGTGACCAAGTCACCAATTTCACATATGTGACCAAGTCACGAGGTGTGGTAAAACCACCGAATACTTCCTCCTTTATTAAACATACCCATATGCCCATGCACGTACATATCAAATTAGATTTTTATGCTATTTACCCACAAATCACAATATAGTCATGCTTACTCATATTGATGCATATAGCAAAAATAAACGAAATATTGGGTAACATACCTGAATTTTGTAAACCAATTCTTGGTATCAACAAACAAAACATACTGTCTCATAATCACATTTTAACAATATAAATCTATGGAAATTTTTAATGTATGGTTACACACCTAGTAACAGTGAGAACAATACCCTCATGCTCGTCCACACCTAATTGATTAATACACTCAGTTAGTATAAACTATTGTTAACAAAACTATACTTATAAACGATGGATCTAAATCCTTACCCTCGGATTCACGAATGACAGTTATTTGTGGTTTTTCTCCACTAGATGGATCAAAACCCGCCGATATTCCACCAACGTAAAGTGGTTCGGTTGTACGCACCACTTCGAATAACCGATCCTCGTTAGCAGAGGGTCCACAACCCGGTGGAAAATCTCTAACCCCCGATACTACTCTTCGTTTGTAGTTCGATGGTAAAGAATACCTCCTTTCTTCCAAACACACGCTGACCCTTTTCTTACCTATCTTATTGATCTTAGATCGCCCTAAAATAACGTAGATTAGTGATCCATCTAAAGAAATTGATATTATCTAAAATAGTAATCTTACCTTGATGATTGAATGGTCACTTAAAGGTTGTCTTCAACAAGGATCATTGAAAAATCTTTTCAAAAGATTCGGCCTAGGAGGAAAAATAAAAGATTATAATTCTAATTTTACTAAAGTGAAAGGAAATGAAAAAAATTATTGATAGAATTCTTACTTGAGTCCTTCAAGATTCGGCTTTAACAAAAAAGAGAGAAATAGTGGTTTGGTTTGAGGGAAAAGAAGAAAGGAAAAGAAAAGAGAAGGAAAGAAAGAAGGAAGAAAAGAAGAGGAGAAGAAGATGATAATGGTGATTTCTCCAAAGAAAAGAGATGATTAGGAACTTTTGCACATTCGGCCAAGGAGGAGATTCATGATCCTATGTGGTTTCGGCAATGAGAGGAAAAGAAGAGAGAAATAATGTGAAAAGAAAAAGAAAAGAGAATATGATCAAAGAGAAGGGAGATTAGTTTTGAGACTTAGATGCATTCGGCTAAAGAAGAGAAATGAAGAATTTGGTTCTTTGAACTTTGTAGTTTCGGTTTCAAAAAGAAAGAGGGGTGAACGAAAATTGTATTTGGTTTAAATACAATCGAGGACTAAATCAAAAGTAAAAGTGTACCAAAGTGTCTAAGGTACATTCGGCCAAAGTAGAAGTTTTTTGGAGAAAAATTGGTCAAAAGAAAACTAAAGCAAAGAGAAGATTTTTACCTAAACTCAATGTCAATTTCGGCTAGGAGAGAACTTTTGGTGAAAATGAGAAAAGATGGACAAAAGGTTGTGTAAGACTTTTGGCTAACTCCCCCTAATGGCAAAGCACAAATTCGGCCAAATCAAGGCCAACATATCCCCCTTTTTCCTCCTTGTTTCTTCCCCATCATATCCAAAAATTTGCTACACAATTAAGCCTCTCCCTTTAGCCTTCATGCCGTCTAGGTTCATGGTCAAATGACCATGAACACATCCCCAAAACATAGCCAAATATCATGCCTTTGTCCCCCTCATCTTATCATGAACTTAAGATTCCATGCCTTAAGTTCTTTGCTTCCTTTTTCACATGGTCAACTAGCTAAAAATGAATGAAAGCTCATCCACTCTAGAACTTTCTTGGCCGACACTTATAAGGAAGAAAACAAAAATTTAAAATCCTCCCTCTAATGCTAGCTAGGAGATTCGAACCTTACACCTCAAGCATCCATCCATGCATCTTAACCACTTTGCCAATTACTTAACTTATGCTTGAAATTCCTTGCCATTAATTCTTAAGGCCTAATTTACTTAGCTCTCTCTCTCTTAATAAAAATTAAAAGTTTTACTAAGCCTTCACTTAATTAATGAAGCTTAAAATAACTTCCAAAGTACACTTAATAATAGTTAAGCATGCAACATTATTTAATTAAGTGAGATGCATAACCTCTTTACTAATTGCTCATCTTATGCTAACAAATTACTCATCTAATTCCATAAGCCTTGATGCCACTTACTAACTCTCCTTAACAGGCTAAATCACAAAATTTTACTAAGGCCCAACTCGAACCTGGAACTTCATAGAGACCTTGTAACCTTCCAAATTCACTTAGCTAATAAGTCCAATAAACAATAATTTTATTCTCTTGTTCTCAGAATTTTAAACATTTTTATATCCAAAGCTCATTGGGCCCAATCCTACTAGGCCCAATTTTGGGATGTTACATTTTACATCAAGGAATCGGTTAGAGTAGGATTCCCCTTCTGTGGAATTTTGGTCTAGTACGTTGGGGGCTTCGAGGTAAGTGTTGTTTGAACAAATTGGAGGTATTGTTCGTTTTGTGGTTTTGTGCAAATCATGGATTAAGACTAATGTTAGTATTTGATTAATCAAACTTTAGGTTCTAATTGTCTCGGGAGTGGTTAAAACATCAAAAGATACCAGATGTGTACCCAAAAATGCAAAATATGAAAATCAGTGAAAGTCAAAAAATGATTCTATCGACGCCGCACGGGCGTGTGGTCGCCCGTGTGGTAGGCCGTGTGACAATACACGGGCGTGTGATCGACGAACCAGGCCGTGCGTGCATAACTTGGCCATGTGATGGCCAGGTGAGGCCGTGTGTGACACATGGGCTTGATCAATTGGGTTGTGTGGGCCATACGGTGTGTGGGCCCACACGAGTGAACCACACGGGCGTGTAGGTCCATGTGAGCCCATTTTTTGAAATATTATGTAAAATTGCATGAGTTGCCCAAGTCGACTATGGACCTACTGTAGGGTTGGAAAGCATTACTTAGACCCTTAATTATGTGATCTGATTATGTGATAACTGTATAAGTATGTTACACCTAGCATATATACTGATTTGAATGTATGAACTGTTAACTGCACTATAGCATGTCATCGATTGTATGCTGCATTACATGGGGTGGGTTGATGATATATGAGGAAGTATCTGAAAGGCTATTAAGCATGTTATCTAGAAGCTCAGCTGCAATTATCTGATTATGTGTCGCATTTCGATACAGCATGGTGTGTAGGGAGGGGTGGGTTAATTTTATTCCCACATGGTGTATAGGGTTGGACGGAGATGGTGTGTAGAGGCTAGTGGGTAGGATTCTAATATTCTCTTATGTTCTGCATGTTACATCTGAGATGGGCTAAGGCCTTAATTTGTATTCGATTTTGTAACTGAGTAGGCTAAGGTTCACACCGATTCTGTAATGGGCTCAGGCCCGAACTATATATGTATCTGACTGATTTCTGATATTGCTATGTGCATGTTTTCTGTGGGGGTTACACACTAAGTTTACGAAAACTCACCCCTTTTTTGTTTAATCTATTCATGTAATCCCCAGCATTAGACGGATCGGAGCAGCAGAGGACTCAGCGGTAACCACCACGATTTTGTACTATATTAATTCATTTTATAGCTATTTATTTCCTCTCTTTTAACTTGGATTTTATTATGTAATTTTTAGGAATTTGGACTGTTTGGTTTCAATTGTGGATTTTGAACTGTTTTACAATTTTAATACTGCTAGACATGACAAAACTGGATTTTTGCTAAAGATAATAGTTTTCACAACACGAATGGTTTTCCTTAAAACAAAAGGTTTTCTGAAAAATTTCGCTAAAGAAAGGGATACATTGGTTAACTTAACAATGAATATATGTTTTCTAGATTAAATACAAATAACTAGAACAGTTTTTATCTATCAACGCGTTTTCAAATCCCATTCCATGTGACATCGCCAGATTCGGCCATAGCGTCTAGGCTGGGTTTAGGGTGTTACACTTCCTGGAAATGGAGGTTGAATTTTAGGCAATGAAGGTTTCATTCAGACCTGTTAATAGTTCTTGAGCTTTTCTTGGGCAGAATCTTAGCTAAGATTTCTGCTAAGAATTAATTCTAGTTCTCTTCCATTTCATAGTGTCACTGTATTCGTGTTTTGTCTCGAGTTCGATTCTGTTTGTGAGGCAGCTTCCCTTGAGAATTCATTTTCTCAATTGATGTGGTCAATTCTCTTATAGATGTCTCGATTTTCTATTGAAAATCCTTTATTTCTTTTTAGAAATTAAGAGTTTACTATTGGAAATCAAGGACATTAGCTGCTAATTTATTGACCATGGTTTCTAGAGAGGTACTTAAATCTCGTGACTATTGTGGAAACCGATTTTGATATGGCTGGTTATATCGTGGGTTGGCCCCATAACTCAAATTAGGATGGTCTTTCCATCCTGAGTTGTAGGTATTTGCGTAAGGGTCATATTGCCTCTGTGGTGGCCTAGGGAAATTTCCCACAGCGTTCAAATAAGTCGTAGTATCATCATACAAACTAGGACATGCATCATTTGTATGTTCAAGTGTAACACATATTCCGTATAATCGGGCTGGTTTAGCTTTTCTTGCAACAATAAAATTCATAATATTAGTAAGTCTATCAACTTTATCCTCTAAGGTTGAATTACTTAGCTAGTGAACCCTTCTAGGGGGCTCAAGATTGGCTCCGAATTGCTGAGTATTTGCAGCCATCATGGATATCAAGTCCCTTGCATGTTGAAGAGTCATGTTGACAAACGCTCATCTACTAGCTGGGTCTACCATATTCATCTCTATGGGTTTCAAGCCTTCATAAAAGTATTTGAGTAGAGACTATTCTGTTATACCATGTTGTGGGCAACTTGCACACAACTTCTTAAGCTGTTCCCAACTTCTTAAGCCGTTCCCAATATTCGTACAGAGACTCTACTTCTTTTTGTCTTATTTCAACAACCCCCTTCTTAATTCAGCCACAAGCGATGCTGCGAAAAACATGTTGAGAAACAAATGGGAAATATCAGTCCAAGTTGTAATAGATCTAGGGGATAGATAAAATAATCATTCCCTAGCAGAATCTTCTAAGGAAAAAGGGAAAGCACGCAATTTGATTTGATCCTCAGTTATGCCTTGAAGTTTCATGCTAAGACAAACCATATGAAACTCTTTCAGATGTTTGTGGGATTTTTGTTTTACAACCCACAAAAAGTTGGCAGTAACTGGATTAAACTTGACTTCAATTCAAAATCAGTATCCATAGTAGGATACGCTATGAATAATGGTAGTTGTTCTGCCAGAGCTTCGGCCTGTTGTCGAATAGTTTGAGCCATAGATTGATGTGCTAGATTCGGGGTTTTCGTTAACCCTAGCATTAAACACTTCTTCTAGTGAATCGACTTCTATTTTCTTACTTTCAAGTGTTTGAGTAGGGTTTTTATGAACCCTAGACTCAACTTCGTCGTCAACTTCAATTTCTGGCGGTGGGTTACTCTGAGTCCTAACCAACCTTGACTATTTTTCTGTAACTTTGTCTCCTTCCAGTTGGCTGTCATAGTGTAATATCCAAGGTTCGGGGGTTGTGCATATTTTAATTTGTATCTGTGTGTTAATAAGCTCTGCACGTTGATTGGAAGTGTTTGGGGGTTTTGGGAAACCTTGGGCTTTGGTAGAGGTCATAGGAAAATTTTTGTTCTAACCTGAGCTAGGGGAAGCTAGTGAGCTAAGCCTTAAGGACATTAGTGTGTGACTTATGACACAAGGAGTGAGGTGGTGGAGTGGCATGGGACGCTACTTAAGGTGCAGAGGAGGTTGCGTCAACAAGGGGTGTCAAGGGGGAGGAGGTTCGAGCTGCGAGGATAGCAATTTGAGTTACTTTTTGCATCAAGGAGGAGGGAGAGTTGGACGGCATTTGGACTCCAGAAAGGGTGAGGTATAGATTGGGTTGGAGAGCTTGAAGATTCGACTAAGTAGGAGGGGAACAAGGGATAAGGGAGAGAGAGAAGCAGTGGCTGAATGTGGGACTCTAAGGGGTGAGAGTTGGTCGGCAGTGGGGCTCTTGGTGATGGCATTTTCGATCATGTAGGTAGGGGGAAGTAGCCAAATTTTGTTAAGGGGTTTGTGTGCTTTTCTTTTGCCGAAATTCAGCCCTTCTCTTCTAAGCTTTTACTCTTTTCTTTCCATACACTAACCACACCAAAAACGCCTCTCTTCTTCACTTGTTCACCTTGGCCGAAACTTCAAGAGACCATTAAGGTCACTCTCTTCTCCATTTTTCTTCTTCACTTCACTCGTCCCTAGACCGAAATCTCTCTCAATCCCCTGTTGCCACAACACCTCTTTAAGTTTCACATTCTCCCTTTTCATCCTTTAGCCAAAACCGATTGCACCTCTACCCCTACCGATTTATTCACTAGATCAGAAGCCTATTATCTTTCTCATTTAAATCGATTTCTCTACTTCAGGTGTTTCTTGCCGATTTCTTGGAGTTTAGTGACCATTTGCATTTTGGTCATTATTTTTCGGTAAGAATCTCTTCTCGGTTGATTTCTTTTCCTTATTTTTCCTCTAACTGTTGAAAAGTAAAACTCTAATCTCTTCTGTTCTCTGTGGCTGAATCTACTAGAGCCTGTAGAGGGGGAGGTGCTGACACTCATCTTCCATCAAACTTCCAATCAGTTTCAAGTATTGTGGTAAGAGGGTTCTTTCTAGATGAGTCTCAACTATTTTCTATTAAGATATCAAATCGGGAAGACTAACTTCATTTTCTCCATTATGGCCGAATCCATGAAAAGTGATATCGGGATTTTTGTAGGCTAACATTAAAGGAGTGGAGATCTTTCGGGATTTGAGTGATCAAGGTAAGCAGGGAGTGTCGTTGGGCTGAAGGCCATTTCATGTGTTCTTTTGGGTTGAGCCAAATCTAACATAAGGTTGTGTAGGAGGATTTCGGCAAGTTAAGGTGCAAATCATTTAGGCTTTGGGCTTCGGGATCTAGTCGACTGTGCCAAAAAGGTGTGTAGTTACTTCGTAATTTTCCCGAGTATGTATAAAATATTGTATGTGTCACAAGGGTGATGATTAGTGCAGTGGCAATAATGAGATGGATACCCTTAATGGGTATGTCGATAATCAGGTCAGTGTTGAATGCCGATAAAACTGTGGTTATTGCTGTATATATGTGTTGTATGTTTGATTAATATGGTCATGCATTATTTCATCACATCGCTATCGTATGTTGCATAAGCATTGGGCGGGATTTGTATATATGAAAGAAGGACAGGATGTACATTTATGTACGTGGTTTAGTGATGGCTACGAGCCTCACATGGATTGATGATAGGCTCAGTGCCTCATCATGGTTGGTATCGGCTTTGTGCCATATCGTGGTTGGTGATGGCTATGTGCCTCATCGTGGATTGACGTTGACTACGGTCACGTTGTGGATTATATCATGACTTGATCACGTGGATTAGTGGCTCGACCACTTGGTGGATGGCATGACATGCCAAATTGGTATGTAGAGGTTGGAGGTTCGATTTAGTAATCCCCTGGTGTGTGGTGGTTGGATACGGGGGTGTGTAGAGGATGGACCCTAGGTTGGGTTGGGTGCATTTTGCATTATTCCCTGTTATGTGGATTGGTGTGGTTTTGGGCCAAGCCCATATGTGGAAATCTGTGAACTAATTACACACCGAGTCATTGACTCACCCAATTTTACCAAACAATGCGGTGATTCGTGATGTTGGACCGGGTTGGATGGGATTCGAGATGGCCGTGCGCCTTAGATTTCCATATTTAGAGACTTTACTTTTAAATTCAGTTTATTTGGGATGTTTTGATGTAATAAGGCCATTTAACTATTTTGGGTTTTCATTGTAGTTTATGTTAGACTAGACATGGATTAGTAGTTGCAAACAAAATTTCAAATTGTGACGCTTTTATCACCTAAAAACTTATTTAAGATTTTTTTTAAACTGAAATTCTTATACTTACTCGGATTTTCTTAAGAATTCCAAAAGGACCCGTTTTCAATTAACCTCAAACTTCAAATTGTTTTTCAAATGAAAGGTCTTCCTAAGAAATTGAATCCAGTTTTTAAAACCTAATCATCAGGGATTTAGTTAAGCACTTGTTTCATGTCGACTTTAAAGTATTATCATCATTTAGCCATTTTTCAACCTAAAGTTTACCAGTAGCATTCCGAATTCGGCCGTAGTATTTTGGGCCAAGTTTAGGGTGTTACAAATTGGTATCAGAGCTCGATTTCTACACTCGACCTATGGATTTTTGAAGCCCGTAAACGTTTCCATTTTGTGTTTTAGTGGGTCAAAGAAAATTTTCAGGAAAAAGGGTTTTTGGAGCATGGCACTTTCGATAAATGCAGCCCAAAGTCCACCAGGTAAGTACCCCTAACCCTTGTGTGATTGGTATGTGGGAATTATAGGGACGTAGATTAGTAGATTAGGAGTTATTGAACCCTAGGATTAGCTTACTTTAACACCGAATTACATAAAATTTAAAGTCTAACCAAACAAACCTGTGAGTGAGTCACCGAGTTAAGGGTGTGGCAACCGTTGGGCACATGTCTAGGATTGGATTCAGGGGGAGCTTGGTATTTAAGTAGTCCTAGTGACTCACCTCCTCTCCGCTCAAATCTTACCTGGTGTGTAGTGACGGTTTACCCTAACCAAGAGGACTCAATCATAGGCTAAACACAACAATTAAAACCCGAAAGTGACCAGTCACCTTGTTTTGTACAACCCTAAAATTAAAACTTGGTTTCGAAATTATCAAAATACCATCAGTAAGGAAAGTTGCTTCCAAAATACCCTTATTTCGTAAAATCACCTGGAACCATATTTTGCAAAATTATCGAAATACCCCTAGTTTGTAAAATTACAAAAATACCCTCAGTTTATAAAATTACCATATTACCCTTGAATCTTCTTACCAAGTATTCTTATTTTGCAAAAATATCAAAAATCTCTATTTTGCAAAATTTTCAAATACCCTGATTTGGAAAATTACCAAAATACCCCTATAGGATAAATTACGAAAATACCCTTGGGTAGTGGAGAACAACAACAATGAAACCACAACACTTTTTCTGTAATGAGCGCAAGTTCATGAATGTTGATGATTGGATGAATGAACTTGAGACTGTGTGTGTATGAATTCGAAAGAACCACTTTTTAGAACTATTAAACATAAGACGGTTTGCGATAAATCAGTGGAACAAAAAAATTGATTCATAAAATTCTTAAACAGATTAAATCACAAACGTAGACATGAGTTCTAGGAGGTCGGGGATGTAATGTGTGAGGGCGTGGTAGAGGCAGAATGACTGTGTCGAAACCAGTTGGGTCTCGTCGGGGTTCGAAAATGAAGCACCACCACCGACTGTAGAGGCAAAATTTCAAGAGCAGACAGGAGATGACATAGTATCGCAGGCTATGCTGCAAGTTTTAGAGCGAGTGGCTGGAGCGAGTATGGGAAATGGGGCTCAAAAGTCAGTGTCTGAGAGACTTAGAGCGAATGGAGCTGAGGTTTTTAGGGGAGTGTCGGGAGTAGCTCCAAATATGGCGGAATACTGGTTAGAGGCAGTCGAAAAGATCATGGACGATTTGGATTTCACTGCTGAGGAGAAGCTAAAAGGTGTTGTTTCGTTGCTCCGGGACGAGGCTTACCAATGGTGGCTCACAGTCAAGGAAGGTACCCCTGCGGACCGAGTGGTGGGGTTATTTAAGATCAAGTTTGAGGAAATGCGTAGGAGCTAGTTATGTGGACGCATAGAGGAAGGCGTTCCTCAATTTAGTGCAAGGTGGTAAATCGGTAGCTGAGTACGAGGTAAAATTTCTGCGATTGAGTAGGTATGCTCGGGGCATCGTGGCTACTGATTATGAGAGGTTTGTCCGATTCGAAGATGGACTGAGAGATGAGCTACGAGTGTTGATTGCTCCGTAGAGAGAAAGGGACTTAGCTATTCTAGTAGAGAAAGCTCGGATAGCTGAGGAGGTCAAGAGGACTGAGAGACAGAACAGAGATAGAGATAGAAATTGAAATAAGAGGAGTTTTGGGCCATCAGCATCATCTGGGGGCTTCCAAAAAAGACCAAGGGTTGAGAATTACATTAGTGCACCGCTACGATTCACATCGGAATCGAGTCGTCCATGTACTAAATGCGGGAGAGCTCATGCAGGAGAGTGCTGGAGATAGAGTAAGGAATATTTTCAATGTGGGTTCAAGGCTCATTTGGTTAGGAATTGTCCTCAGGAGATGGAAAGGGCTCGGACAATAGGCCAGGGATATGTGCAGCCGGGCAGAGGTGGCCAGCAGGCAACGAGGGGTCGTGGTTCGAACCATGGAGGGAATGGTTTCGGTCGAGGTCGTGGAGCACCAGGCAAAGGTGCTGGGGGTTCAGGTGTGAGACAGCCAGGGTTGGTTTATGCAGCCAGGCGTCCCGAGGAGGCAGATGAGCCAGATGTAATCACGGGTACGTTCCTTATTGCTGGGTTACCCTTTATTGCTTTAATAGACATCGGGTTAACTCATTCTTATATTGCTAGTGAAGTATCTGGAACTCTGAATGTAAACTTTGAGATTGTACCTAGGAAGATGGCTGTACTTAGTCCTTTAGGGCAATCAGTAATAGTAGACAAACTCTTTAAGGAAGTACCTTTAGAGGTTCAGGAAGTGAAGTTTCTGGCTGATTTAATGGAACTACCATTTGGAGAGTTTGACCTAATATTAGGCATGGATTAGCTGGTGAGGTATCATGCAAATCTGGACTGTGCTGCTAAGCGCATGTCGTTGAAAACTTTGACGACAAAGAGATTGTAGTGATAGGGGAACGGAGAAATTACTTGTCGAATGTAGTGTCCGCCCTTAAGGCAGAGAAGATGGCGAGGAAAGGATGTGTGGCTTTTCTGATGCTTGTTAGTGTCTTGGAGGCTAAGGGAGCAGCGGTAGGTGAGGTCAGGACAGTGAAAGAGTTTGGGGATGTTTTTTAGAGGAACTGTCGGGGTTGCCTCTAGATCGCGAGGTGGAATTTGGGATTGATTTGTTGCCAGGTACAGCGCCAGTATCTATCGCTCCATACAGAATGGCACCAAAGGAGTTGGTTGAGCTTAAGGCTCAGATCCAGGAGTTGCTTGATCGTGGGTTTATTCGACCCAGTGTTTCTCCATGGGGAGCACGGGTCTTATTCGTAAATAAGAAGGACGGGTCTATGCAGATGTGTATAGACTATCGGCAGCTGAATAAGCTGACGATCAAAAACAAGTACCCACTGTCGAGGATAGACAACTTGTTTGATCAGCTTAAGGGGGCTGCAGTATTTTCGAAAATAGATCTAAGGTCGGGATACCACCAACTCAAGGTAAAGGAAGCGGATATCCATAAAAAAGCTTTTCAGACTCGTCGGGCATTATGAATTCCTAGTGATGCCGTTCGGGTTGACGAACGCCAATTGCGTTCATGGATATGATGAATCGGGTTTTCAACCCTACCGGATCGATTCATCGTTGTGTTCATAAGCGACATCTGGTGTATTCCAAGTCTGAGGAGGAACATGATGATCATCTCCGGGTGGTGTTGCAAGTGTTAAGGGAAAAGAAGCTGTATGCCAAATTTAACAAGTGTGAATTCTGGCTGAGGGAGGTTGCTTTTCTGGGTCATGTGGTGTCTGCGGAAGGGATAAGGGTAGATCCTAGGAAGATTGAGGCGGTGTTAGATTGGAAACCACCCAGGTCGGTGGCAGAGGTTCGTAGTTTCTTGGGATTAGCAGGCTACTATCGGAGATTTGTAGAAGGGTTCTCGTTTATAGCAGCATCTTTGACAAAATTGTTGAGAAAGGAGGTACCTTTCGTGTGGACGAACAAGCAGCAGGGAAGTTTTGAGAGATTGAAGAAGGTTTTGACTGAAGCTCCGATTTTAATTCAGCCTAAGGTAGGAAAGGACTTTATGGTGTATTGTGATGCTTCTCACATGGGGTTGGGATGCGTTCTGATGCAAGAAGGAAAGGTTGTTGCCTATCGTCTCGCGTAAGGCCTCATGAGGTTAATTAACGCATGACCGGAGTTCATGCTAAAGGTGTGGAGGCATTACTTGTATGGAGAGAAGTCGGTGATCTATACGGACCACAAGAGTCTTAAGTATCTGTTGACCCAAAAGGAGCTGAATCTGAGACAGCGAAGGTGGGTGGAGTTGTTGAAAGATTATGATTGTTCTATAGAGTATCACCCGGGTAAGGCGAATGTGGTGGCAAATGCCCTAAGTCGAAAAGTAGTGTCGGATCTGAGGGCAATGTTTGTACATCTTAGCCTGTATGACGACAGAAGTTTGCTAGCAGAGTTACAAGTAAAGCCGACATGGTTGAGTCAGGTGAAAGAAAGATAGTTGGTAGACGATGATCTAAGTACTAAGCTACGACAAGTGTAGGATAGGGAATTGGAAAGTTATGGTGTGAGCAAAGGTGGAGTGTTGTGTTTCAAGGGCAAGGTGCGTATCTTAGAAGGATGAAGAGCTTAGGTAGAGGATTCTTGAGAATCGCATGGTAGCCCTTATGCTATGCATCTGGAGGAAGCAAGTTGTCTGAGAGATCTACGGGATCAATTTTGGTGGCCTGGTCTTAAGCGGGAAGTCACAGAGTTTGTAGGGAAGTACTTAACGTGTCAGCAAGTCAAGGCTGAACACCAAGTACCTTCGGGGTTACTTCAGTCGATAAAGATTTCGCAGTGGAAGTGGGAGAGAATCACCATGGACTTCGTTAGTGGGCTTCCCCTTACGCCTACTAAGAAAGACTCGGTATGGGTGATAGTAGATCAGTTGACAAAGTCTGCACATTTCATCCTAGTGCGGGTTGATTATTCTTTGCAGAAGTTGGCGAAGCTGTATATGGCGAAAATTATGAGACTGCATGGAATGCCGGTGTCGATTATTTCAAATAGGGACCCGAGGCTTACATCTCGATTTTGGAGGGCACTACATCAGGCATTGGGGACCAGGTTAAACTTCAGTACGGCGTTTCATCCATAGTCGGATGGCTAGTCTGAGCGAGTAATCCAAGTATTAGAGGATATGTTGAGGGGATGTGTGATAGATTTCAGAGGAAGCTAGGAGGAATTCTTGCCTTTAGCGGAGTTTGCATACAACAACAGCTACCAAGCGAGCATTCGAATGGCGCCGTATGAAGCTTTGTATGGACGAAAGTGTCAGCCACCTACTTGTTGGACAGAACTAGGGAAACGTCGTGTTTTGGAAATAGAGATGGTGGCAGAATCAGAAAAAAAGGTTAAGGTAATTCGGGCACGGATGAAGGAGGCATCGGCGGGGCAAAAGTCATATCTGATCTTAAGCGGAAAGAGATAGAGTTTGCGATGGGTGACTATGTGTTTTAAAGGTTTCACCGTGGAAGAAGGTAATGAGATTTGGTCACAAGGAAAGTCGAGTCCTGTGTTTATAGGGCCTTATCGGGTTTTGAAGCGGGTTGGACGGTGGCATATCAATTGGAGTTGCCTTGAGTTAAAGCAGTTGTACGATGTATTCCATGCCTCAATGCTACGTCGTTACCGATCGGATCCATCTCACATGGTTCCAGTTGAAGAAGTGGAGTTGAGACCAGACTTGTCCTACGAGGAAAAACCAATTCAGATTTTGGAGCGGAGGTGAAAGTCTTGCGTAGGAAATCAGTTCCTTTAGTTAAGGTCTTATGGCATAACCATGGATCGGAGGAAGCTTCGTGGGAGCCAGAGGAAGCAATGCGGCAGCAATACCCACACTTATTTTGATCAGGTAATTTCGAGGCCAATATTATTTTTAAGGGGGGTAGAACTGTAATATCTAAGGTTCGGGGGTTGTGCATATTTTAATTTGTATCTATGTGTTAATACGCTCTGCACGTTGATTGGAAGTGTTTGGGGGTTTCGGGAAACCTTGGGCTTTGGTAGAGGTCATAGAAAAATTTTTGTTCTAACCTGAGCTAGGGGAAGCTAGGGGAGCTAAGCCTTAAGGACATTAGTGTGGGACTTATAACACAAGGAGTAAGGTGGTGGAGTGGCATGGGACACTACCTAAGGTGCAAGGGAGGTTCGTCAACAAGGGGTGTCAAGGGGAGGAGGTTCGTCTGCGAGGATAGCAATTTGAGTTGCTTTTGCATCAAGGAGGAGGAGAGTTGACTGACATTTGGACTCTAGAAAGGGTGAGGTATAGATTGGGTTGGAAAGCTTGAAGATTCGGCTAAATAGGAGGGGAACAAGGGATAAGGGAGAGAGAGAAGCAGTGGCCAAATGTGGGACTCTTAGGGGTGAGAGTTGGTCGGCAGTGGGGCTCTTGGTGATGGCATTTTCGGTCATGTAGGTAGGGGGAAGTAGCCAAATTTTGTTAAGGGGTTTGTGTGCTTTTCTTTTGCCGAAATTCATCCATTCTCTTCTAAGCTTTTACTCTTTTCTTTCCATACACTAACCACACCAAAAACGCCTCTCTTCTTCACTTGTTCACCTTGGACGAAACTTCAAGAGACCATTAAGGTCACTCTCTTCTCCATTTTTATTCTTCACTTCACTCATCCCTAGACCGAAATCTCTCTCAATCCCCTATTGCCATAACACCTCTTCAAGTTTCACATTCTCCCTTTTCATCCTTTAGCCAAAACCGATTGCACCTCTACCCCTGCCAATTTATTCACTAAATTAGAAGCCTATTATCTTTCTCATTTAAACCGATTTCTCTACTTCAGGTGTTTCTTGCCGATTTCTTGGAGTTTAGTAACCATTTGGATTTTGGTCATTATTTTTCTGTAAGAATCTCTTCTCGGTTGATTTTTTTTCCTTATTTTTCCTCTGACTGTTGAAAAGCAAAACTCTAATCTCTTCTGTTCTCTGTGGCCGAATTTACTAGAGCCTGTAGAGGGGGAGGTGTCGACACTCATCTTCCATCAAACTTTCAATCGATTTCGAGTATTGTGGTAAGAGGGTTCTTTTTAGATGAGTCTCAACTATTTTCCATTAAGATATCAAATCGGGAAGACTAACTTCATTTTCTCCGTTATGGTCGAATCCATGAAAAGTGATATCGGGATTTCTGTAGGCTAACGTTAAAGGAGTGGAGATCTTTCGGGATTTGAGTGATTAAGGTAAGAAGGGAGTGTCGTTGGGCCGAAGGCCATTTCATGTGTTCTTTTGGGTTGAGCTGAATCTAACATAAGGTTGTGTAGGAGGATTTCGGCAAGTTCAGGTGCAAATCGTTTAGGCTTTGGGCTTCGGGATCTAGTCGACTGTGCCAAAAAGGTGTGTAGTTACTTCGTAATTTTCCCGAGTATGTATAAAATATTGTATGTGTCACAAGGGTGATGATTAGTGCAGTGGCAATAATGAGATGGATACCCTTAATGGGTATGTCGATAATCAGGTCAGTGTTGAATGCCGATAAAACTGTGGTTATTGCTGTATATATGTGTTGTATGTTTGATTAATATGTTCATGCATTATTTCATCACATCGCTATCATATGTTGCATAAGCATTGGGCAGGATTTGTATATATGAAAGAAGGACAGGATGTACATTTATGTACATGGTTTAGTGATGGCTACGAGCCTCACATGGATTGATGATAGGCTCAGTGCCTCATCATGGTTGGTATCGGCTTTGTGCCATATCGTGGTTGGTGATGGCTATGTGCCTCATCGTGGATTGACGTTGACTACGGTCATGTTGTGGATTATATCATGACTTGATCACGTGGATCAGTGGCTTGACCACTTGGTGGATGGCATGACATGCCGAATTGGTGTGTAGAGGTTGGAGGGTCGATGTAGTAATCCCCTGGTGTGTGGTGGTTGGATACGGGGGTGTGTAGAGGATGGACCCTAGGTTGGGTTGGGTGCATTTTGCATTATTCCCTGTTATGTGGATTGGTGTGGTTTTGGGCCAAGCCCATATGTGGAAATCGATGAACTATTTACACATCGAGTGCATTGACTCACCCAATTTTACCAAACAATGCAGGTGATTCGTGATGTTGGACCGGGTTGGATGGGATTCGAGATGGCCATGCAGACGCAGTTTCCATATTTAGAGACTTTACTTTTAAATTCAGTTTATTTGGGATGTTTTGATGTAATAAGGCCATTTAACTATTTTGGGTTTTCATTGTGGTTTATGTTAGACTAGACATGGATTAGTAGTTGCAAACAAAATTTCAAATTGTGATGCTTTTATAACCTAAAAACTTATTTAAGATTTTTTTTTTACACTGAAATTCTTATACTTACTCGGATTTTCTTAAGAATTCCAAAAGGACCCATTTTCAATTAACCTCAAACTTCAAATTGTTTTTCAAATGAAAGGTCTTCCTAAGAAATTGAATCCAATTTTTAAAACCTAATCATCAGGGATTTAGTTAAGCACTTGTTTCATGTCGACTTTAAAGTTTTATCATCATTTAGCCATTTTTCAACCTAAAGTTTACCAGTAGCATTCCGAATTCGGCCGTAGTGTTTTGAGCAGGGTTTGGGGTGTTACATATAGTCTGTTCTATTTCTAAATCAAATACAAGAATACTTGAGCAGATCTGGTCATAAGAAACAAAGAAGCAAGATTAGTATGTTACCAGTCCCCTACAATGGAACCAAAATTTGATGTGTCGCTGAGAGCACCAAAAATATCCTATCCTTATAAAATAATGAAAAGAACAGTATAAGGGATGTAGGGTCAAATCCTCCAGGACTGGATTTGCACAAGTTCTTCTCCATCGAGATCCTAGACAGAGTCGTGCCCAAGAAAATTTACGTTCTGGAAAAAAAAAAGAATTAAAAGTTTGATTGAATTGAAATTGTGAAAATTAAAATTAAAACTAAAATTGTAGAGACAAATAGAGTTGAGAAAAAAAGTTTTAATGGAGAGATTCCAGCCTCCTGTTGTCTCCGTCCGCCTTGGGTTCAATCCTAGGCTTTTAGGTTATCCTTCTTGAACAAAATAAGCCAGTTATAGTGGAAGAGGACGCCTACGACCACCAGCTCCACTTAGATTTTAGACTTACGATTTAGAGAAACCTGACTCTAGCCAATTGCCGCTTTTATGGGACCGTCTTACACTAGATCATCACTTCTCAATGGCAAATGCCATGCCATTTTGTCTCTTGGGCTTGACAACCACTGATGCAGTAAGCTAACGAACTGACTGTGCAACCTTCCCAAAACATACAAAGTGGTCGTTCTTTGCACAAGTTGAAAAGATCACCTTTGAAGGGACATGCAGGGAAGCATTAGTCTCATAACGCAGAGAAATGATGAATACTCGTTGAGAAGGCTAAGCGCGGATTCTAAGCCTCATGAACCCTTTTGGGGGAATTTCGACAACCTTTGGCTAGATAAATTTAGTGGCTCATGCTTTTTAGGGAAAAAGAAATCACCTTAATGAAAATGGAATTTTATTGAATAATATGAAAGGAACAAAGGCTAAGCTTTTTGGGAGAGGGAGTGTTTACAGAAAAGATGAGTCAAATTTGTGTCACTCCATCCCCTATTTTTAGTACTAGGAAACCTAGTCTATTCCTAATAAACTCTAAAAGATAAGTACAAATAAATAAAGATAAAAGCTAAAATTAAATCTAAATAATAATCTTTAACAATTATCTTGATATAACTAAAATTTAAATAGAGTCTTAAGTTTATAAAATCTCTTCTTTGTACTTTTGCCCCCAAGTCTTCCATACTTTGCATTTTCGACACCACTTCTTTACTACTTCACATGCTAGCCCATCTTATCTTTAAATTCACGCTTTCTACCCCCAAATTTCCTTTTGCCTTCAATTTAGTCGCTACAAGATAAAAACCATAAATAGCTCAAATTAGTAGGATCATACTCAAAATAAATGTGTAATTAATACATAAAAATATGGCATTCTAGAGTAGTATCAAATATATATAAATGTACAAGGTTGGAAATCCTTTTGAATGGACAAAAATATCATTTATTTTTCACCATATTATTAAATTGAAATTTAAAATAATTATAATCAACTTAAAAATTGAAAAAAAATCATAGTAGTTATATTAGAATAATAATCATAATAAATTTAAATTTATTATTTGGAAAAGAAATATATTATAATAAAAAGTTGTGATATCGTGAGCTTATTTGAAATTTTAGTTTATGTCACATCCCAAAAGTGGACATGAAAGAAATAGGATTTAATTTAGATTTTTTTTTATTTTCTTTAAAAATAAGGAAAAGGAATTAGTATGCCTTAAAATCACGATAGAAAATTAATAAGAATAATTTTTTTAGTTTAATAGCAAAGCTTTAGCTTACTCATTGGTCTTAAGTTCAAACCCCTTGGTTAGTCCAACTAAAATATTTTTATTTCCTTGTCCCCCCTTAAGAGTGAATTTTTTTAGAATCAACCCAGCAAAAAATAAAAATTCCAATTTAGTCCCTATTTTTTAAAAAAAAAAGTCCCAAGCCTACATGAATTTGTAAAATCTAATTCAACTAGGATAAACAAGTTTTATAAATAGCTAATCTCAAAACAAACCTTAGAAATTACCAAACAAATTTTCAAGAAACATCCTTCATAAAGATCTCCAATCTTCTCTACAAATAAAAGGTTTTTAAGTCTTCAAAATAGGTGTGGGGTCTAAACCTAAATCTTTGAATATAATTGAAAATATTAGGAAGTAGAAAAATAAGGTTAGGCAAAACCCAAGAAGAATCCCCAATATGTGTGAGCCGTGCATGAATCTATATGTGCGAACCCCTATGCAAAACCATATAAGATTACCTCTCCGAACCTTAAACATATTCATGCGAGCCTTGTATGAAAACCAAGCGAAACTTAGATTATACCTGTGAACCCTAGGTTATTGTGTGCATACCCCATACTACAAACACATGTGCATAAACATATAGGAATATTTAAACGAACTCTAGGTTCATACATGGAAACCCTACTATTTCATGCGATCCCCTACACATGTTTCATGTAAACCCCTTTACATGTTGATACTTGCAAACACCTTTCTGTTAAAATATGTGAAACTTGTCTAGTATTACATGTGACCTTATATATGCCTAATATGTGAACTCATATGTTAGCAATATATGAACTTAAACATGTCTATAAATGCAAACCATGCTTATATGAGCCCTAGCATGTGTGAACCCCTTATATGTGAAACCCATTGGCATGCTAATCCTTTATTGGCGAGACCCCCTTTGCATGCAAACCCCTGTAGGTGCGAGCCTACGTGCGAACTCTAGGTACATACGAGCCTACGTGCAACCCTAGGAACTTGTGAGCCTATATGTGAACCCTAGGAAAATGTGAGCCTATATGCCATGCAAACCCTACAGCCTATATGTGAACCATAGACACATGCGAACCCTAGGATTGTGTGAGCCTATATGCGAACCCTAGTTACATGCAAGCCCATATGATCATGCGAACCTTCAAACGTGTCGAATAACTAGATTGTTAATTCACATAAAATCCTGTGCATGTGACACTGTGTTTTATTTATTTACTTGCACCAATTATATGTAATTGTGTGATAATGAGATAAATGTTTGCTTAAATGCATGCCTTATAATGCTAGCATTAAATCTTAGAGGTAGCATACTTGTAACATCCTAAATGTGGGCCTGCGCATTTATATGATAGTTTAATATGTTAAATTGAGATTTTAAGGATCGGGCTGATTTTTTTATTAGGGTTTAAATTAGTGCTCTGGGTATTTTAAAGTGATACACATTGGGCTTTAAAATTTGGGTTAGGTGGCTAATAAATGGTGTTAGCTCATAATTTAAGTAGATAGTTAATTAAGTGACAAGCTGGGCTTGTGGCCCAAAGATTTGAGAAGCTTTAAGTGGGCATAAGGTGGCGTCATAAGGGGGGAGGAGTTTGGGCCAAGTGAGGGCTACTTAGAGCCCAAATTTTGGGTCAAAAATTTGGCACTTAGGAGCCTTAGGAGTGGACGGCACACTAGCTACAAAATAGGGATTTTAATTCTTTTATTTTCTTAATAAATACGAAGATAATGAAAATAAAGATGAGGGCTATTTTCAGTGAGATAAAGGATTAAGATAACAAGGAAGATAAAAGCTATCAGATGACAGCAGAGTTGGCTGAAAATCCAACTCTGGGAGGGGGAGTGTATTGCCGAAATCTATATAAGCCAAGTGATCATCCTTTCTTTCAATTTTTCTCTCTTCTTCCTCACCTAGCCGAATTTCTCTTCTTCTTTTCTCTCAAAACCTTTTCTTTGCTGTAACTCTCCAAATACAGTTTACTTTCCCCTCTTCTCTTCTCAAAATCGAATCTATAAGTGAAATCTCATTTCCGAAGGTGCGTAGTAAGCGAATACTCCTCTTTAATTCGGTGAATTTGAGATTTCTCCTTTTTACGTGATTCCTTTATTTTTATCAAGCTCCTAATTCAAATCATTATTTCAAAGGCCCATCGATTATACTCTTTATCCTAGAAGTTGAATACATTCCATTAAAGCCGATTTGGTGGAAAAGCGAAGGTAGGTGGTGGTAGGTTTGGCGAATGGCCTTCCATGATTCTTTTGCTTTGGCCAAATATTATTTGGGTTAGGTTGGTTGTGTGTATCGGTTGGTTTGATATTTCTTTTGGTGGTGGCGAATATAGGTAGGGAGGTGGCGTTTCTTAGGGAATTTGGGATTCGACAAATAAGGCTCTACATTAAGGATAATAGATTTTCAGCATAATGTGTGTAATACTTCCCCACCATCTAGATCTAATCATAAAATACATGATCATAAGATTTATATGTTTTGATAATTGCCAACATCTCAGTTTATTGATGAAAGACCAATGAGGGTAAACGCGGATCACCAGGTTAGTAAATAATCTATTTAAATGTTATAAGTAAAATGCTTGTATGTGATTGCATGGGTTGGGTTGATGAAAGAAGGAAGTTATACGTTATATGTGTAGCGGTTTTACCGTGATCTGATGTAGCGACTATTACCGTGAATTGTTATACGGGCTTCGGCCATTATATGTTACAAGGGCTTCGGCCATCATATGTGGATGAGCAGCATGACTGCCATCTTGGCGTGTAGCGGTGTGGGTCGATTGTAGAAATCCCCAATGGTGTGAATGGTTGGTGCAGGCGTGTAGCGGATGGAAACCTAGGCAAGCGGGTTGGGACTTGCATATTATTTGTTATTAATTTTATTATGAGTACTAAAGCGCTTATTTTGTCTAGCAGGCCTAAGGCCCAAAATCTAGTGGTGCATGAGGGTTGCACACTGAGTCTCATGACTCACCCTTTTAATTAACATTTGGTGATACCTAGTGCTCGGACCGGTGGAGAGGAACGTAAGGTGGCCATGCAGAAGAATATGTGGATTTGGAAAAAAGACTCAAGTTAATTGTTTTATATCGTATTTTGATTAATGGATTTTAAACTTCAATGTAATAAAGCCATGGGCCACTTGTTTATATTTTGTTTTGTTATGGGCTTTTATTACTTTTAGTTATTTAAATTTTTACTTTAATTAAACTAAGGCATGTAATTAAGTTTGGGTTTTATTTTACAAAGGCATGTTCTATATAAAATATATATTTGGGCTTTTCTGAAAATACATGTTTGACAAAATTTTCCTTAGTGACATACCAGATCCGGTTGTAGTGTTTGGGCCGGGTTTGGGGTGTTACAAATTGGTATCAGAGCCCGGTTTAAAACTCGACTCTAGGGGTTTTTGGGCTCAAAATGTTTTCTAAAGATGGGCTTTTGAAATATACATGTTTTTAAATAATAACAGGTTTTTAGCTCGGCATGGCACCTGCGTCTCCGGCCTAAGTCTGCCAGGTAAGTACTCCGAACCATTGTGTGATATATTTATGTGGGCTTAATAGGCTTTATGGGACGTAGACTAAGTTAGAATTAGAACTTGATGGACTTTAGGCTTAGTACAAACTACTTCTTAAAAAAAATTCATAAAACTTAATTTCACTGAACAAACCAGTTAACGAGCCGCAAGGCTAGGGTGTGGTAACCGTCATACGCATGTCTAGGAAGGATCCGGAAGAGCCTAGTATTTAAGCAGTCCTTGTGACTCACCTCCTCTTCGCTGGAATCCTACTTGGTGCGTAGTGGCTGTTCACCTTAGTCAAGTTAGGGTGTGGCAATGGGCATACGCATGTCTAGGAGTGGGTTCAGGGACAGCTTGGTATTTAAGCAGTCCTAGCGACTCACCTCCTCTTCGTTGGAATCCTACCTAGTGCATAGTGACTATTCACCCTAGCTGTGAGGATTTATTAATGGGCTAAATCTTATAATTAAAACCCGAAAGGGACCAACCACCCTATTTTGAAAAAAAAATTCCAAGGTTTTGAAAAAAAATTTCAAAACATATTTGATCTGTGAAAATTTTCGATCAACCATGAACTTATAAAATACCTATGTTTCGAAAATTTACCTGAAAATCTCACGTTTACAAGAATAACCTGGACCATGAAATTAGTTTTTTTTTCAAAAGTACCCCTGTTTGAAAAAATTACCAAACTACCCTTACTTGGCAAAAATGACCAAAATACCCTAAATTTCAAAATTACCAAAATACCCCAAATTTTTAAAATTACCAAAATACCTCCAGATTTCCAAAATTATCGAAGTACCCCCGGGATTACAAAATTACCAGAACACCCCTATTTCATAAAATCACCAAGGACCCTATTTTAAAAAATTACGAAAAAACCCCTATAGGATAAAATTATGAAAATACCCCTAGGTAGTGGAAAACAAGAACAATGACAACCACAACACTTTTCTGTAAGGAACGCGAGTTCATGAATGTTGATGATTGAATGAATGAACTTGAGACTATAGTGTCTGTATGAATTCGAAAGAACTACTTTTTAGAACTATTAATCATCAGACTGTTCGCGATAAATCAGTGGAAAGAAATAATGATTCATAAAATTCTTAATCAGATAAACGCAACTCAGAAGAATGAGTTCAAGGGGTCGAGGACGTCCACCGCGTGGATGCGGTAGGGGTAGAATGACCGCATCGAGAGCAAGCAGGTCAGCCACGAGTTGGGAAGCGAGATCTGGGCTATCGGCTATAGAAGGAGAATTCGAGATGAGGTGCGGAGATGATCTTGTATCTCGAGCGATGTTGAGGGTTTTAGAGAGGTTCTTTGGAGTAGGCGAGAAGCACGGGAGCTCGAAATCTGTGAAACACCCCAAACCCGACCCACGAGCCTTGGCCGGATCTGGTATGTTCCCGGTGTAAATCGTTTCAAATTCTTACATTACTTAGGAAAAGCGTGTGTTTTGAAAGAAAGATTGTTTTGGGTTGGGCTTGAGTTGAAAACAAGTTTATTTCATTATTAAAATCCTTTACTTTAGGTGACAAAACATTTAAGGTTTAGTTCATGATAAATTCACTTAGTTTTTTTAAAAAATAATATTTTGTAGCGAGGATAAGTAGAAGTAAAATAAAATAATTCAACTATGGCTTTATTACATCAAATAATTCCCAAAAATAAATTCAAAGTACTCAAAATAATAAGAGTCCAAAATGAGGAAAAATCTGAACTTCACATGGCCTCCACTAAGCTCCCGCCAGGCCGGCCCATCACCGATCGTCACTGAAAAGTAATCCCACAAGGGGTGAGTCAAGCAGACTCAATGTGTAACCAACACTAAAATTTAACAATTTAGGCATATGTTCACATATCACATGCATATTCATATAACGAGATAGGAAATAATGATGCAACTTGAACCCAAACCAATATGCCATCCGCTACACATCACCGTACCATCCTCGCACACCGTGGGGACTACTAAGTCAACCCTCCATCCGCTACACACCATCGAAGGCGATCATTGCAATCGGCGTGCTCATCGCCTTATAAAATTCATGGTCTTAGGTCACCAAATTCAGATTTCGTGGTCTTAGGTCACCACATTCGATTATCGTGGTCTTAGGTCACCACATTCACTTCCCCTTTTCATATAACCTATATGCCCCATATCATACATATCATACATTAACATGTCAAATTCTTATTTCACATTCTTATAATGTCATATGTGTGTCGTAACAAATATTTAACATAATCCTAGTAGGAGTAGGAAATGTACCTGAGTACTTTGTACCTTAACATGGTACTTAGCCATATTCACATTCATGCATATATTTAATTTTGCCATAAATATTATTAAAAGATAGTGTGGGGTACACACCTGATTTGCTTAAGGTTTCCAATCCAAATCTCGAAAAGCTTGATCTAATGCCTTAGATCTTAAATCTCTACATTTAATCAATCACTTAATACTTAGGAAAGAGCCATTCGGCCATAAATCCAAATCCTAGTAGGATTAGTACACTTAAATCCTTACCTTGCTGCCGATTGATGTCTAATCAAATGCCGAAAACTTTGTATCCTTCTTTCTTGAAATCGGCAATCACTAGATTACTTGAATAGATTAGTTTTAGCTTTTAAATATTAATGAAACACATCTATTTACTCAACATGGCCTTGGCCGAATGCTATAGATACTTACCTTGTGGATTTTAAATCCCGAAACTCACCGAATAACTAGGGAACACGCGACTTATGGTGTACCTTTGGGAAAAGAATTTCTCATTCCTTGTAGTCGACACTTAGTAAATCCTGAAAGATCTCTTCAAAGTTTCAGCAACAAGATATTAATGGGGTTAGTCTTAGATTTCGTCAAATCTTAAAAGAAAACTGAATGAGATCTTACCCTTCCTTTAGATATCGGCAATCCTTGCTTGAACCTTTAGCAATATTCGGCTATGTAGGCTAGAAGGATCTTGATTTCGGCTTTTGATTGGTATAAAGAAATCGGCTAATGATGGTATCCTGAGGAGTTTATGGATTCAGTTTAAATAGAGATCACAGAAGCTATGAAGAATTGACTAGGCTTACTTTAGTTTTCGGCTTTTGGAACTTAACAAGAAATCGTCTAAAGGTTGTCTATGTTGTCGGTTTATCAAAAGAAAAGATAGGGAAAAGAGTCACTAGGGGATTCGGCAATGGTGGACTTATGGAGAAAAGGATTTCGACTATGGCAAAAATAAGAGATAAAGGAGAGAGTTTGCTAGGAAATTTTCGGCAGAGACTTCAATGGAAAAGAGAAGATTGATAAATAGCCTTATTTCCTCCTTTTGCCGAAATTACTAGGCCAAGACTCCCTTACTTGCCCATCACTTCTCTTATCTTTATTAAAAATTAATGGAAATAATCCCTTAATTATCTCTTATCTCTTAAACAATAATTATCCATCATTGATCCACCTATTTAGCTGAATTTTAGAGAGAATTAAACTCTTCCTCAAGTGCCTTGGTGTCGTCCAACTCCCTTGCTCCTTGCAGCAAAATAAAACTCTTTTATTTGCTTTCCATGTGACTCGAACCTAGGCTCCTTCCCCCTTGATTGTGGCGTCACTTATTGGGCTTTAAGTGGTGCCTCCTAGCCACTTCTCCAAGCCCGTTCTTGTGTCAAATTTCTTCTATTAATTTTCTTAAGACCACCTTGCCTTAGTTTCCTCTTTTAAACTTAACATTTCTAAAACATTTCCTTACATTTCCAAGTTTCCAAAAATGTTCACTTTCCTCTTTTTAACTTAACATTTCCAAGTTTCCAAAAATGTTCACCATACATTCATAATACATAAGACATGCAATTTCGTATAATTAAATCAAAAATGCATAGGCCCATTTTCAGGGTGTTACAGTTCTACCCCCTTAAAATAATTTCGTCCTCGAAATTACTTACTAACTAAAAATCGTACATCTAACTCACCATATTTATGCATCAATTCTAAAAGCATAATTCAAACATCCAAGGTTTCATACCATTCACTAGCAATACAAGAACGAACTAGCTCTATAATAAACAAGGAAATAAAGGCATTAGGAAATAAAAACTTACCGTTGTCACATCGGCACATCACTCTCCTCATGACGACCATTGCATAAACCAACCTTGGCGCCTTTCATCTGAACCTTTAGCACTCTCGCTTGGTGCTCCACGACCACTACTGAACCATTTCCTCCATGGTTCGGACCACGACTCACCGAGGTCTTTGTCCACCTCTACCGGCTGATTAACATTACGAGCTCTTGGTTGATTCCCATCTTGTCTCATCGAACAGTCCTTAATCATATGGTCCTTTGACCCACACTTAAAACATCCTCTCGTCTTTTTCCAACATTCACCTAAGTGCTTCTTCCCACATTGTTCACAAGTAGGGTACTGCCCTCCAGTAGCAGCTTGCTGACCTTGCGGCCCTTCAACTCGAGGCCTCTTTTGCTCATTCTTGGATGGCCTTGACGATCTAAATTCTCTCTTCTGCCTATTTTGATCGGAGTTCTCCCTCACAGACTCCTTAATTCCTTCCGCTATCTTAGCTTTCTCTACTAAAGCAGAAAACTCCCGCTCTTGATGTGGAGCGACTAACAACCTCAGGTCATCCCTAAGTCCGTCCTCAAACCGGACACACCGTTCATGTTCCGTAGCCATTACTCCTCGAGCATACCGGTTCAACCTCAAAAATTTAGCTTCATACTCTGCCACGGACTTGTTCCCTTGAACTAGTCCTAGAAAAGCCTTCCTCTGTTCATCGATATAATGTGTGCCGACATACTTCTTCTGATATGCCGCCTTAACATATTCCCAGGTCAGATCCTCAGCTGTGGCACCATCCCGAACTGTTAACCACCATTGATACGCTTCATCACGTAGCAGTGCCACCATCCCTTTCAACTTCTCCTCAGGGGTCAGATCGAGCTCATCCATAATTCACTCGGTTTCTTCTAACTAGTATTCAGCTGTACTGGGTGCCACACCAGATACTCCACGGAACACTTGACTCAGTTGGCTCGAGTCGCTCGAGTCTGATTTTGAGCTCCCATATTCCCTCAAAGACTGACCACTATTTTAAGAACTTCAAGACCTGACTGCGATCTGAGATCATCCCCGTCGAGCTGTTGCTCGACACCAACAGCTAGGGGTGGTGGTGGCGGTGGTAACTCATTGTCAGACCCTTGACCCGATCTAACGGGTTCTGACACAGTCATTCTTCCTCTACCGTGTCCATGACGACCGCGTCCTCTAGAACTCATATCTAACAACGCGCTTTAATCTGATTAAAAATTTTATGAATTAGCCTTTATTCCAGCGATTAACCGCGAAAAAGTTTTATGAAAAGAATTTTAGGAGTGGTTCTTTCGTATTCATACATGCACACGTCTTTACATCCATCAATCAATTATGAACTTTCGTTCATTCGGAGAAATGTTGTAGTTTTCATTGTTGTTGTTTTTCCACTACCGTGGGTATTTTGTAATTTGCCCTACTGAGGTATTTTCGTAATTTGTCAAAATAAGGTTCCTTGGTGATTTTGTCAATAAGGGTATTTTGGTAATTTTGAAATCCAGGGGTATTTAAAATTTTGAAATTACTGAGGGGTATTTTAGTAATAAACTAGGTAAATTTATAAATCTTAATAAATCAAGGATATTTTGGAATTTACAAAACTTGAGGGTTGTTTTGAGAATTTGTTTTCCAAATCGGTGTTGTTGCAAAAATTTTTGAAGATCGGGGTCATTCTGGTAATTTTGTAACTCGGGGGTATTTTGGTAATTTGCAGGGTAGGGGTAATTTCGTAAATAAAAAAATTTTCCATAATCAAGGTATTTTTATATTTTGTAAATTTAGGGTTCCTTTAAGCAAAGTAGTGAAATTTTGATAAGAACTGTGGGTATTTGGAAATTTCATAAACCAAGGACATTTTTGTAATTTTACCACTAGGGATATTTTAGTAAATTTGTAAATCAAAAATATTTCAGGAAAATTTATAAAAATAATCTTTTCAAATCAAGAGGGTAATTTAAAAATTTTAAAACTAGGGTTTCCATAAAAATCTGATTAGTCCCTTTCGGGTTTTAGTTGGGGTTTGGCAGTGATTAAATCCTCTTGGTTAGGGTGAGCCGAGGCTACACACGAGTAGGATTCGAGTGGAGAGGAGGTGAGTCACTAGGACTGCTTAAATACCAAGCTCCCACCGAAACCAATCCTAGACATGCGCACCATGGTTGCCACACCCCAACTCGACGACTTAACCACAGGTTCGTTTAGTTAGGCATTTAAGTCTTATGTAATTGTTGGGGTAACTAGCCCTAGGGTTCAAGTATTAAGTCTCTATTCTACGTTCCATTTCTACCCTTCTATAAATCATAATATAAATCACTCAAAAGATCGAGTACTTACGGTGGACTTGGTTGGAGACTTAGTGGGCCATGCCGAAAAACACCTTAATTCACAAAATCCTTTTGGCTTAACTTTGAAAATGTTTTGGGCCTTAAACCAAGGTGAGAGTTTAAAATTGGGCTCTGATACCAAATTGAAACACCCCAAACCCGGACCACGAGCCTTGACCGGATCTGGTATGTTCCCCGGTGTAAACTGTTTCAAATTCTTTTGTTACTTAGGAAAAATTGTGTGTTTTGAAAGAAAGATTGTTTTGGGTTGGGCTTAAGTTGAAAACAATTTTATTTCATTATTAAAATCCTTTACTTTAGGTGACAAAATATTTAGGGTTTAGTTCATGATAAATTCACTTAGTTTTTTTTTAAAAAAAAAATATTTTGTAGCAGGATAAGTAGAAGTAAAATAAAATAATTCAACTATGGCTTTATTACATCAAATAATTCCCAAAAAATAAATTCAAAGTACTCAAAATAATAAGAGTCCAAAACGAAGAAAAATCTAAACTTCACATGGCCTCCACTAAGCTCCTACCGACCCGGCCCATCACTGATCGTCACCTGAAAAGTAATCCCACAAGGGGTGAGTCAAACAGACTCAATGTGTAACCAACACTAAAATTTAACAATTTAGGCATATGTTAACATATTACATGCATATTCATATAACAGATAGGAAATAATGATGCAACCCGAACCCAAACCTATATGCCATCCGCTACACATCACCCGTACCATCCTACACATCGTGGGGACTACTAAGTCAACCCTCCATCCGCTACACACCATCGAAGGCAGTCGCTGCAGTCGACGTGCTCATCGCCCTTATAAAATTCGTGGTCTTAGGTCACCACATTCAGATTTCGTGGTCTTAGGTCACCACATTTAGATATCGTGGTCTTAGGTCACCACATTCAGTTATCGTGGTCTTAGTTCACCACATTCACTTCCCCTTTTCATATAACCCATATGCCCTATATCATACATATCATACATTAACATGCCAAATTCTTATTTCACATTCTTATAATGTCATATGTGTGTCGTAACAAATATTTAACATAATCCTAGTAGGAGTAGGAAACGTACCTGAGTACTTTGTACCTTAACATGGTACTTAGCCATATTCACATTCATGCATATATTTAATATTGCCATAAATATTATTAAAAGATAGTGTGGGTACATTTTTGATTTGCTTAAGGTTTCCAATCCAAATCCCGAAAAGCTTGATCTAATGCCTTAGATCTTAAATCTCTACATTTAATCAATCACTTAATACTTAGTAAAGAGCCATTTGGCCATAAATCCAAATCCTAGTAGGATTAGTACACTTAAATCCTTACCTTGCTGCCGATTGATGTCTAATCAAATGCCGGAAACTTTGTATCCTTCTTTCTTGAAATCAGAAATCACTAGATTACTTGAATAGATTAGTTTTGGCTTTTAAATATTAATGAAACACATCTATTTACTCAAATGGCCTTGGCTGAATGCTATAGATACTTACCTTGTGGATTTTAAATCCTGAAACTCACCAAATAACTAGGGAACACGCGACCTATGGTGTACCTTCGGAAAGAATTTCTCATTCCTTGTAGTCGACACTTAGTAAATCTCGAAAGATCTCTTCAAAGTTTCGGCAACAAGATATTAATAGGGTTAGTCTTAGATTTTGGCAAATCTTAAAAGAAAACTGAATGAGATCTTACCCTTACTTTAGAGATCGGCAATCCTTTCTTGAACCTTTAGCAATATTCGGCTATGTAGGCTAGAAGGATCTTGATTTCAGCTTTTGATTGGTATAAAGAAATTGGCTAATGATGGTATCCTGAAGAGTTTATGGATTCAGTTTTAATGGAGATCACAAAAGCTATGAAGAATTCGGGTAGGCTTACTTTAGTTTTCAGCTTTTGGAACTTAATAAGAAATCGGCTAAAGGTTTTCTGTGTTGTCAATTTATCAAAAGAAAAGAGAGGGAAAAGAGTCACTAGGGGATTCGACAATGGTGGACTTATGGAGAAAAGATTTCGACTATGGCAAAATAAGAGAGAAAGGAGAGAGTTTGTTAGGAAATTTTTGGCAGAGACTTCAATGGAAAAGAGAAGATTGATAAATAGCCTTATTTCCTCCTTTTGCCGAAATTACTAGGCCAAGACTCCCTTACTTGGCCATCACTTCTCTTATCTTTATTAAAAATTAATGGAAATAATCCCTTAATTATCTATTATCTCTTAAACAATAATTATCCATCATTGATCCACCTATTTAGCTTAATTTTAGAGAGAAATAAACTCTTCCCCAAGTGCCTTGGTGCCATCCAACTCCCTTGCTCCTTGCTGCAAAATAAAACTCTTTTATTTACTTCCCACGTGACTCGAACCTAGGCTCCTTCCCCCTTGATTGTGGCGTCACTTACTGGGCTTTAAGTGGTGCCTCCTAGCCACTTCTCCAAGCCCGTTCTTATGTCAAATTTCTTTTATTAATTTTCTTAAGACCACCTTGCCTTAGTTTCCTCTTTTAAACTTAACATTTTTAAAACATTTCCTTACATTTCCAAGTTTCCAAAAATGTTCACTTTCCTCTTTTTAACTTAACATTTCCAAGTTTTCAAAAATGTTCACCATACATTCATAATACATAAGACATGCTATTTCGTATAATTAAATCAAAAATGCATAGGCCCATTTTCAGGGTGTTACAATCTGTGCCAGAACGGCTTAAGGCCAATGGAGTAGAAGTGTTTAGGGGAGTTTCTGGTGTAGCCCCTAACACAGCTGAGTATTGGATGGAAGCGACTGAGCGTATAATGGATGACTTAGATTTTACGATGGAGTAGAAGCTGAAAGGGTCGTGTCTCTTCTTGAGACGAGGCTTACCGGTGGTGGCTCACGGTGAAAGAAAGTCTGCTGCAGATCGATTGATTGGATTTTTTAGGGAGTCATTTCATGGAAAGTATGTCGGGGCCAGCTATATAGATGCCCAAAGGAAGGCATTCTGAACTTGGTATAGGGAAGTAAGTCTGTGGCCAAATATGAAATTTGAGTTTAGCGCTTGAGCCATTACGCTCGAGAAATGGTAGCAACGAAGTATGAGCGTTGTGTTCGATTTGAGGATGAAATGAGAAATGAGTTAAGGGTTACGATAGCACCATGAACGGAAAGGGTTTTTGCTGGTTTGGTAGATAAGGTTAAAATATATAAAGAAGTGAAACGGGTTGAGAGGCAAGAAAGGGATAAGGATCGGGGTAAGAATAAAAGGAGTTTTAGGCCATCAAGAGCATCGGGGAATTTTCAGAAGAAGTATAGGGGTGATGGGCCAGTTCTTGCTTCGACAAGTCAAAATCAAGCATGTTCTACATGTGGGAGGATGCATTATGGGGAGTGCAGAATAAAAATAGGTGGATGCTTTAGATATGGGTCCACAGAACATCTAATTAAGGACTGTCCCTAGATGAATCGGGGGCAGCCAGCGGGCCGAGGTGCTGATCAAGTGAGGAGAGGTGATCAGCTTGGACCAAGGGGTCGAGGTGCAGGTAGAGGAAGAAATGGGGCTGGTCGTGGTCATGAAGCACCTGGTAGAGGTGCCAGTAATGTAAATGCAAGACAGCCGGGTCTAGTTTATGCAGTTCATCGATAGGAGGATGGTGACGCACCGGATGTCATAACTGGTACGTTTCTTATAGCTGACAACCCTTTTCTTACTTTGATTGATATTGGGTCAACCAACTCTTATATTGCATGTTCGATATCTGAGACCTTAAGTATAGATCCTGAAATAACTACTAGGAAGATGACTGTGGTTAGTCCCCTAGGACAATCTAGGGTAGTAGACAAGCTATTTAAGGATGTACCTTTAGAGACTCAAGGGGTAGTGTTTCCGGCAGACTTAATGAAATTTCCATTTAGAGAGTTCGATCTTATTCTAGGAATGGATTGGTTGTCAAAGCATCGTGCTAAGTTGGATTGTGGGACTAAGCGTATGGTGTTAAGTACCCGGAAGGCGGGGAGATGGTTGTATTAGGAGAAAGAATAAATTATTTATCCAACGTAGTGTCGGCCTTAAAAGCTGCTAAGATGATTCAGAAGGGATGTAATGCCTTTTTAACTTTTATTAGTGCTTTGGATGCTAAAGAGGTGACTGTCGATGAGGTTCGAACAGTCAAGGATTTCGCAGACATTTTTTTGGAGGAGTTGCCAGGATTACCCCCGGATCGCGAGGTGGAGTTTAGAATAGAACTACTCCGGGTACGGCGCCGGTATCTATTACCCCTTATCGAATGGCGCCGAAGGAGCTAGTGGAGCTCAAGGCTCAGATTCAGGAGCTATTGGATCGAGGATTCATCCGATTGAGTGTGTCTCCATGGGAAGCGCCGGTCCTATTCGTGAAAAAGAAGGACGGGACTATGCGCATGTGCATAGATTACCGGCAGTTGAATAAGTGACCATCAAGAACAAGTACCCATTCTGAGGATGAGCGACTTGTTTGATCGACAAGGGGCATGATATTTTAAAGATAGATTTAAGGTCGGTATCATCGACTTAAGGTGAAGAAGCGGATATCCATAAGGCGACTTTTCGGATAAGGTACGGGCATTATGAGTTCTTAGTAATGTCATTTGGATTGTGAACGCCCATTGCATTCATGGATATGATGAATCAGGTTTTCCAACCCTACCTGGACCAGTTCATCGTTGTGTTCATAGACGACATCCTAGTGTATTCCAAGTTTGAGGAAGAACATGATGAGCATCTCTGGGTGGTGTTGCAAGTGTTAAGGGAAAAGAAGCTTTATGCCAAGTTTAGCAAGTACGAATTTTGGCTGAAGGAAGTTATGTTCTTAAGGCATGTGGTGTCTGTGGAAGGAATAAGGGTAGACCCTCGGAAGATTGAGCAAGATTAGATTGGAAACCACCTAAGTGCGTGGGCGAGGTTCGTAGTTTCTTGGGGTTAGCGAGCTACTACAGGAGATTTGTTGAAGGGTTCTCGTCAATAGCAGCACCTCTGACGAAGTTTTTGAGAAATGAGGTACCTTTCGTATGGGCGGATAAGCAGCAGCAGAGCTTTGAGAAGCTTAAGAGAGTATTGACAGAGGCTCCGATTTTGATTCAGCCGGAAGTAGGGAAAGACTTTGTGGTATATTGTGATGCTTCCCATACAGGATTGGGATGTATTCTAATGCAAGACGGGAAAGTGGTCGCTTATGCGTCTCGGTAATTGAGGCCACATGAGGTTAACTATCCGACGCATGATCTGGAGTTGGCTGCAGTAGTGTTCGCTCTAAAAGTGTGGAGGCACTACTTGTATGGAGAAAGGTCGGTGATTTACACAGACCACAAGAGTCTGAAATATTTGTTGACCCAGAAGGAGCTAAATTTGAGACAGCAAAGGTGGGTAGAGTTGCTAAAAGACTATGATTGTTCAATAGAGTATCACCCGGGCAAGGTAAATGTGGTGGTAGATGCCCTAAAATAGAAAGTGGTGTCGGATCTGAGGGTGATGTTTGCACATCTTAGCCTTTATGATGATGGAAGTTTGCTAGCAGAGTTGCAAGTGAAGCCGACGTGGTTAAGTCAGGTAAAAGAGAAACAGTTGGTAGATGGAGATCTGAGTGCTAAGCTACGGTAAGTGCAGGATGGTGAATTGGAAGGCTATGGTGTAAACGGTGATGGAGTATTGTGTTTTTGGGGTAAGGTCTGTATGTCGAAGGATGAGGAATTAAGGCAAAGAATTCTTTGGGAATCGCATAGCAGTCCATATGCTATGCATCCTAGAGGAAGTAAGTTATACATGGATCTACGGGATCAGTTTTGGTGGCCTTGTCTTAAGCGGGAAGTTACAGAATTTGTAGGGAAGTGTTTAACGTGTCAGCAGGTTAAAGCTGATCACCAAGTACCTTCGGGTTTGCTTCAACCGATAAAGATTCTGCAATGGAAGTGGGAGAGAATTACCATGGACTTCGTTAGTGGGCTTCCCCTTACGCCCACTAAGAAAGATTCAATTTGGGTAATTGTGGATTGACTGACGAAGTCTGCTCACTTCATACTGATTCGAGTGGACTTTTCTCTGTAAAAGTTGGCTAAGTTGTACGTGGCTGAGGTTGTAAGATTACATGGTGTACTGGTGTCGATCATATTGGATCGGGACCCTAGGTTCACGTCACGATTTTGAAAGGCTCTTCATCAGGCAATGGGGACAAGGTTAGACTTGATCTGCTTTTCACCCTGGTGATGGTCGATCGGAAGGTAATTCAGATCTTGGAAGATATGCTAAGGGGTTGCATCATCGATTTTAGGGGTAGTTGGGAGGAGCATTTACCCTTGGCTGAATTCGAATACAATAATAGCTATCAAGCTAGTATTCAAATGGCGCCGTATAAAGCATTATATGGAAGGAGATGTCGTACTCAACTTGTTGGACGGAGTTGAGTGAGCGTCGGTATTGGGTTGAAACTAGTTTTAAAGCGGAGGAAAAAGTTAAGTTATCTGGACTCGATTGAAGGAAGCGTCGATCGGTAGAAATCTTATGCGGATCTAAAGCGGAAGGAGGTGGAATTTGCAGTAGGAGACCAAGTCTTCTTGAATGTATCTCCGTGGAAGAAAGTAATGAGGTTTGGATGAAAGGGTAAGTTAAGTCCTTGGTTTATTGGGCCTTATTGGGTGTTAGAACGTGTGGGCCCCGTGGCTTATCATTTGGAGTTACCTTCAAAGTTGGAGCGGATACATGATGTGTTCCATGTCTCGATGCTGAGACGTTATCGATCTGATCATTCACACATAGTGCCGATAGAAGAGATAGAAGTAAGCCCAGTTTTGTCTTTTGAGGAGGAGCCAGTGCAAATCCTGGATCGAGACGTAAAAGTGTTGAGAAGGAAGTTCGTTCCTTTGGTTAAAGTTTTATGGAGAAACCATGGCGCAGAAGAGGGGATGTGGGAACCGGAGGATGTTATGCGACAACAGTATCCCCATCTTTTCTGATCAGGTAAATTTCGTGGCCGAAATTTATTTTAAGGGGGTAGAACTGTAACATCCTAAATGTGGGCCTGGGCATTTATATGATAGTTTAATATGTTAAATTGAGATTTTAAGGATAGGGCTAATTTTTTTATTAAGGTTTAAATTAGTGCTCTGCGTATTTTAAAGTGATACACATTGGGCTTTAAAATTTGGATTAGGTGGCTAATAAATGGTGTTAGCTCATAATTTAAGTAGATAGTTAATTAAGCGACAAGCTAGGCTTGTGGCCCAAAGATTTGAGGAGCTTTAAGTGGGCATAAGGTGGCGTCATAAGGGGAGGAGTTTGGGCCAAGTGAGGGCTACTTAGAGCCCAAATTTTGGGTCAAAAATTTGGCACTTAGGAGCCTTAGGAGTGGACGGCACACTAGCTACAAAATAGGGGTTTTAATTCTTTTATTTTCTTGATAAATACGAAGATAATGAAGAGAAAGATGAGGGCTATTTTCAGGGAGATAAGGGATTAAGATAACAAGGAAGATAAAAGCTATCAGATGACAGCAGAGTTGGCTGAAAATCCAACTCTGGGAGGGGGAGTGTATTGTCGAAATCTATATAAGCCAAGTGATCATCCTTTCTTTCAATTTTTCTCTCTTCTTCCTCACCTAGCCGAATTTCTCTTCTTGTTTTCTCTCAAAACCTTTTCTTTGCCGTAACTCTCCAAACACAGTTTAGTTTCCCCTCTTCTCTTCTCAAAGCCGAATCTACAAGTGAAATCTCTGTTTCTCGAAGGTGCACCGTAAGCCGAATACTCCTCTTTAATCCGGTGAGTTTCAGGATTTCTCCTTTTCTGTGATTCCTTTATTTTTTATCAAGCTCCTAATTCAAATCATTATTTCAAAGGCCCTGTCGATTATACTCTTTATCCCTAGAAGCCAAATCTGTTCCATTAAAGCCGATTTGGTGGAAAAGCCGAAGGTAAGTGGTGGTAGGTTTGGCCGAATGGCCTTCCATGATTCTTTTTATTTTGGCTGAATATTATTTGGGTTAGGTTGGTTATGTGTATCGGTTGGTTTGATATTTGTTTTGGTGGTGGCCGAATATAGGTAGGGAGGTGACGTTTCTTAGGGAATTTCGGGATTCGACAAATAAGGCTCTATGTTAAGGATAATAGATTTTCATGATAGCATGTGTGTAATACTTCCCACCATCTAGATCTAATCATAAAATGCATGATCATAAGATTTATATGTTTTGATAATTGCCAACATCTCGGTTTATTGATGAAAGCCAAAGGAGGGTTAAAGCGGATCACCAGGTTAGTAAATAATCTGTTTAAATGTTATAAGTAAAATGCTTGTATGTGATTGCATGGGTTGGGTTGATGAAAGGAGGAAGTTATACGTTATATGTGTAACGGTTTTACCGTGATCTGATGTAGCGGCTATTGCCGTGAATTGTTATACGGGCTTCGGCCATTATATGTTATAAGGGCTTCGGCCATCATATGTGATGAGCAGCATGACTGCCATCTTGGCGTGTAGTGGTGTGGGTCAACTGTAGAAATCCCCAATGGTGTGAATGGTTGGTACGGGGCGTGTAGCGGATGGAAACCTAGGCAAACGGGTTGGGCCTTGCATATTATTTGTTATTAATTTTTATTATGAGTACTAAACTATTTATTTTGTCTAACGGGCCTAAGGCCCAAAATCTAGTGGTGCATGAGGGTTGCACACTGAGTCTCGTGACTCACCCTTTTAATTAACATTTCAGGTGATACCTAGTGCTCCGGACCGGGCTAGAGAGGAACGCAAGGTGGCCATGCAGAAGAATATGTGGATTTGGCAAAAAGACTCAAGTTAATTGTTTTATATCGTATTTTGATTAATGGATTTTAAACTTCAATGTAATAAGGCCATGGGCCACTGGTTTATATTTTGTTTTGTTATGGGCTTTTATTACTTTTAGTTATGTAAATTTTTACTTTAATTAAACTAAGGCATGTAATTAAGTTTGGGTTTTATTTTACAAAGGCACATTCTATATAAAATATATATTTGGGTTTTTCTGAAAATACGACATGTTTGACAAATTTTTCCTTAGTGACATACCAGATCCAGTTGTAGTGTTTGGGCCGGGTTTGGGGTGTTACAATAATATAATGATAAAAAGCATAGAACATGCTAAGTTTATATGCATAATTACACAAAGTAGGGTATAGAGGATGGAGAAGTTTTGTAGGAGACAATGGTAAATAAAGTCCGCACCGAAAGCTAGTATTGCACGAAGTAGGCGGCAATGTCATCTAAATCGAACAGGACAAGATGCTAGATTAAAAACACCACCAAAATCGAACCAAACTGGGATGATAGTTTAAAAAGTCATCAAAACTGGGCAACCGAAATGGTAAGTTATTGTAGTAAAATTCACTTTCATAGGCAACAAGTGAACAACCATCGTCCCTGCAAATCAAACTGGGATGGCCAGCTATTGTAGTGGGTTTTTGGAGTGTCGAAAAGAATGGACAGGTGGAAACTTTAAAACATAAATTGCATGATATAAAATTTTTATTAATATATTTATTATGTATTTCATGATGAATGCTTTAATTTCTACTGAATTTTTATATACGTTATTCACACTTTGTTATTTGCATGTTTGCTTTACCATTTAGAAATCCATTCCTTTTAAGTGTTTTCTGCTGCTTGATAAAATTTTTAAAAGTTTTGATAAGTCTTTTCTTAAAAATCTTACCTCGTTTTCCAAAATCTTTACAATAATAATCTTGCAATTGAATTGTTAAGCAAAGTCAGTCTAAATCAAATGAATATTTTCCTATAAACAAAAGAGTGCTTTTTCATACAAAATCAACACAACTAAAAACGAGGCTCTATAGGTTCACCTCGGTGATGGAATGTAACTACTAGGTTGGGAGTGTTACAGTTTAATTCCAAGATTAAATTGAACTTCAATTTGATATTAGAGATTAATTTGAATTTTCTTATTTAAGAGAGGGACTAATTATGCATTTAACCTTTTTATTTTAAAGTTCAATAAAATTATTTTTGTGCATGTGTTGGTGGTTTTATTATTATTAATTTTTTTAATTATAATAACAAGGTAAAATCCAAATAACAAATATAATCCAGGTTCTGATAATCTCATCATAATTTACTCCAATTGATTCCATCAAAAATTATCACAGTCACGTGTCTAAGAGACATAATGACTCATCGAGCCTACCGATTAGAGAACAAAAGGCAGCATTAGGACCGCATAAAAGACTTGCATATAGATTGATATATTGAAATTTGATTTTAATTTGAGGTTTTGATAATTAAAAGTCTATACAAAATTATCTATGAGTTGGGTAGCTCATCCTATAGATGTGATCTAATATAAAATTTTTGTTTTAAAATAATAAAATTAATTATTGAATTTACTTGGGTCAAGCAAAGTTATGAAAAAGAAATTAACTCGAATTGTGATTCAACCATGAATGGATCTAACAATCCCTACCGATGAAGCTTATGAACTTCATATATTCGTTCTACAGAAAAAAAAATCAAGCAGAAATTATCGCTGATTCAGCGACTACTAGCAAAGCCTATGAATGATATTTTCGATGGTATAGTTGCATGTGCCATATTAATAACTAGGTGTTAACACTTCAGCTGCCCTCTACCATTGGCTCCATTGTCTCAGTCAGTCAGTCTTAAATTTTTGGATACTTTGAATCCCTAGAAAATGGCAACGAAAAATTGTTGTTTTAATCTTTTAAAAAATTTTAAAATTTTAAAACAATAAAAATAAAATTATACTTTGACCTTCTCTAAAATTATGAAAATTTAATTTAATTCTTTAAAAATTATAAAGATATAGACTATTAAAAATTATAAAGATATAGACTATTAAAAATTAAAATTTCATTTCAACCTCTAAAAAATTTTTTTAACTTCATCCTTGCAGATGGAGCTGTTGCTTACATCCAACTGCCTCTTGAGGCAACCAAGCTACAAGCTTTGCCCCCTGCTTATACCAAAAACTAGGTTGTTTCTAGGTACGGAGGAGACCTGTCAAGTTAAGTTTTAAAATTTTCAAGCTCTTTTGGATTAGGATTACCGATGGTTTGAAGTTTGACATTTGAGTTTTAGTTCTTTTTTGGTTTGAATTGGGTGAGAGTAACTTTTTATGATTAAATTAAATTAAATTCAAATGTGAATTAATGGAACTAAATTTTCATATTCGAATAAAGAAAACAAAAAAGCATCTCTGTTTCATACTTCACCCCTTTTCTGGACTCTGCCTACTGCACTAACAAAAACAAAGTAGGGAAGTCAAGGGGTAAATATATTAGTTGCATATACAGAGTTATTTACATATTTGATCCTTACATTTTCAAGGCAAAACCTCTTTCCGTTCAATTTTGAATGAGTCTGCTATGCAGTCCACCCCTTCTACAAATCATCTCAAAAGCTACATTCATTTTTCAAGCATTAAACTCTGAAACTACACGTTACCTAACACATTGTTTAACGTCATAAAGATTAAGCAATATCGTTTTTCTAGAAAAGAAAATCCTTTCGTACTTTCAATGCATCGTTATAACTACTTACACTAGGATTCTTTCTGTCATAATACGCCATAAGATTATACTAGGAAAATTTGCCATGGATTATGGTGGTTTCAATTGGGTTAATTTGAGCCAATTTGAAGTTCAAAATCATATCAAATTTGACATTTGTTGACGGGTTTTTCTTTCTTATCCTTCTCATGGGCCCTTTCCATATATTTATAAGTAGAGGTGAAGTTTGAAAATTTTTTAGTGGCCTAAATTAAATTGTACTTTTTAATAGTTTATGATCTTTATAATATTTAAAAATTAAATTAAATTTTTATCATTTTTAAGGGGCTAAAGTACAATTTTAAGTTTACTAACTTAAAATTTTAATATTTCTAAAGAGCTTAAATAGACAGTTTTTCATTTTAAGGGGTGGGGCCCCTATCAACCCCCTAATTTAGTCCACAGTTTATAAGGTACAATCCCTGATGGTGTGTTAAGGATAATTAGATGGCATGCATAATAACATGTTATCCTCTTTAAGCCTGACACATACTCTTAGATATATACCTACATGCTGAGACCCCACAAAGTGAGAGGCGATGTCACGAGGTGCCAATCTAGCGGGTTTGAAGGTGACAAGCTATATGGTGAGCGAAGAGGAGGATGGTGGTGAGCCATATAATGAGGGGATCACGCAAGGGAGTGGTGAGGTGGAAGGGACCTACAAGAGGATTCTGTGAGATGGTGTGTTGGATTGGTCTTTGAATCTCAAAGAGGGATCAAATTTTGAATCTGTAATACCCTGGATTTAGGGGTTATGCGGTTAGTGCATAATCCATGTAAGAGAAGGCTTAGTATGTAGTTGAGTGTGTTTTAGGGGTTTTGAGAACCCAAGGATATGGAAAAATGCCTTAGGAAATTTTTAGAATTTAAGTCTAAAGAGGGGAAGCTTGGTAAAGAAGGCTTAAGGAAATTTATGTGGAGTTTGGGATATAAGAATAGCCTTGGTAAAGTGGCTGCAAGGCGCCACTTAGGGCCTGGTATGTGACGCCTTGGTTCGAGTTGCGAAGGAAGTAGGAAGGAGCATTTATTTTTGCGCCAATAAGGAGCTTGGCTAAGGAGGTTTTAAAAGAAATTATGGGGAGTTGATGACATAAAAGAACCAAGAAGAAAGTGGCTTGGACGCTTATGCAAAGGGAGCTTTAGGAGGGCTCAAGTTCAAGTCTTGTGGGCAGCATAAGCGTGTTTTTATTTTTCCAAGTTGGCGCTAAGGAAGAAGAAGGCCTTAAAAAGAATTGTTGGGGGTTTATGACGCAAAGGAGCTAGCAGCAAAGTGGCTGGTAGTGTGTGGTGACACTAGCAGGTCTCATGTTCGATTCACATGGGCGACAAGGGTGGGGTTTTATTTTTTTTTTTGGCTTTTAACGTCAAATGGGGAAAAGTTGATGACAATTGGACTTCTAATTGGATGAGGGTTAAGCATATTTATCCCTTTAAAATTGTCTAAGAGTAGGATATATGTGGATTTAGTTTGTTTATTTTATTTATGGGAAGATGAGAGATAAATGTGATGGATAATTAATTATTTTATTAAGGTGATAGATGAGAAGATGATTAAGGGATTTGATAGGAAATAGTTAAGGGATTATTTTTAGTATTATTTTATTAAGATGATAAAGGTGGATTTATTTTAAGTTGATAAATAGAAGATAATTATAGATTTATTTTTATATATTTTGAATGTGTGATTAACAGATAATATAGGAGATTGAGATAGGATAAAGGATGGATTATTTTTAAAATATTAATTGGGGATTAATTGCCGAAATTGGGTAGTATAAATAGGTGTGCTCATCTTTTGGCAATTCTTTTTCCATTTATTTTCTTATTGCCGAAATTCTTCTCTTCCTCCCCTATTCTTCTTATTTTTTTTCTTTCAACCTCAAATCTCTCTCTATTTCTTTGAAAGCCGAATATACCCATAGCCCCTAGCCGATTACTCCAATAAGTCCAAAAGCCAAAATCTGTGACAACTATTCAGTCTTTCTAGCCGATTTCTTTAGGGCTTCAAGCAAGGGAGGTTGTCGACTTGTGTATAAAGGGGTAAGGATCTATAAGTCATCATCTTATTTCTTTTCTTAGGCGAAATTAGGACTCTAACTCTATTAATGTCTATGGTCGACTACTTGAAGGAAGTTTCAGGAATTAGGTGTTGTCGACTACAAAGAAGAAACTTTCGGGACTTTTAAGATCTAAGGTAAGCTACGAATACCATTCGGCCATAAGCTATATTATTATGATTTAATGTTAGATTAGATCTAACCCGAGTATATAGGAATTTTGCCATCACTAAAAAGTAAGGATCCAATTGAGATTTACGAATCACAAGGGCCGATGACAATAATATACAAGGATTCCGGGATTTAGATCACAAGTGCCTAGCCGATTGAAGGAAGGAATAACACAAAGTTTCGGGATTTGCTAATAGTCAATTCGACAAGCAAGGTAAGGATTTAAGTGTGTTAATCCTTGATTTAGTAGTATAGTCGAATAGGCTTTTGTTTAAATATTAAATGTTGGCGAATATAGGAAGCAAGATCTAGAAGCGAGAGATCAGATTCTTGGGATTGAGAGATATGCAGTAAGTGGTTGTCAACATTCGCCAAAGGCCATTTTATGGGTTAAGTGCTGACCGATTGTGATTATGGTTTTTAGGGGCAAATTGACAGGAATAAAGAGTTTCGGGATCCTAGATTGTGTTAGATTCGAATAGATCGGGTTTTCACTAAATAGTAAGGTGCGTAGTTATCGCACTATTCTCCTGTTATTGTATGTTGTTATGTATGTTTGATTATGATGTGTATGTTAGCCGGAAATAATGGCTAAGATGGTGGATACCCGTAGTGGGTAATTGGTTAATCAGGTCAGTGCTCTATTTTGCCTATGATATATGTGTGATATTTGTGGTGAGCATGTGATAAATATTTACTCTGATTGTTAATCTGACATGATACACATATGTGCATGGGACTTGGGATGTGAAAATTGAAGGAAAGGGTGTACATCATTATGTACGTGGTCTAATGTTAGCCTTGTGCTACATTAGCGCTTGATGGTAGCTATGTGCTTCATCAAGGGAGGTGTTGGCTAGGTGCCCATCTCGGCGGTTGATAGCTGTGTACATCACCGTGGACTGATTGATATATAGGATCACTTAGTTGATCGGTGGATTAGCCACGGCCTTGAGCAGCAGGTCTGCTAAGGTAGGTGTAACGGATGGACTTAGGTTGGGTTGGGATGCATTTTTGCATGACTGATTATGTGGACTGTGTGGATATGGGCCAAGCCCATATGTATGAAGACATGTGAAATAACTATGCACTGAGTCTGTTTGACTTACCCAATATTTCTCAAACCTTACAGGTGATGCATAAAGCTTGGACCGGGTTGGAGTGGATACAAGGTGGCCCATCCAGAAGTTGATTTTCTTATTTTTATACATTTTATATTATCAGTATTTTGGGAATTTATTTGATGTAATAAGGGCCACTTATGGTATTTGGGAAACTTTATTTACGGTTTGAAGTTTATTTTATTAATTGAACTAATAATGGAAAAATATTTTGAATCGATTTATATTATAATAACTTATGTAAAAGTTTTAATGGGAATTTATAACAACTAAATTTTAATGAGCTTTTAAATACACAATGTTTTATTAAAGTTCACAAATTTTCACGTTTTCACCTTTAAGACAAATTCTTCGCAAATGTTTTCCGCAGTGACATACCAGATCCGGTCAAGGCTCGTGGGCCGGGTTTGGGGGTGTTACAGAATCGGACTGTGATATATTGTATAAGAATATTTATTTTTTTAACAAGGATAGTTAAATTATTTAAGCATCTCAACTAAGATTTAATTGAAATTGAGAAGTTCAAAAAGTAAGTTATGGTGTATTATAAAGAGTTCCGTCCGAAAGCATAAGAAAGGACTTTTTTATTAAAATAACTCAAAAAATTAATTAATTATCAAAATGACCCACATTTTTAATTAAATACGAAAATAACTCAAAATCTAAAGTAAAAGTTGGTGGAGCCAAATTATATGGCGCCACCAACTTGCCACGTCAGCAAGGGGCATAAAGAAATAACTTTTTGATGGAGTCATGTTGAATGGCGCAACCTGTATAAAATATAAGGGAAATACTGCAAAATCTAAAAAATTGGGGGGCTTTTAAAACAAATTTCTATTTTTGGTGGAGCCATATTAAATGGTGCCACCACCTGGCACCCTCTCCCAGTTTCATTTTTTTTTAACTTTTTTTTAAAATTGTCTCTTTTTTTTTTACTTTTTTAAAGTTTTATATTTTTTCTTATTTTATTTTGTTTATTTATTTTGTTTATTTTTATTATTAATTTTAAAAAATTGAAATGAATATTTGAAATGTTTATAATATATATTTTTAAAATTTTAAATATTATTTTTAAATTATTTTTAAAATTTTAGATATATATTTTAAATTATTTTATAAATTTTAAAACATATTTTTCAAATTAATTTTTTAATTTTAAATATTATTTTTAAATATTAACCATATTTTAATAATATAAAATATTTAAACATTTAAAATTTTTAAATACAATTTTTTAAATACATTTAAAAAATCATAATTTTAAAAATTATAAAAAGATGAAGGGCTTTTAAAATAATTTCTCATTTCTGGTAGAGCCATTTTAAATGGCGCCACCACCTACCACCCTCTGCCCTTTTTTTTTTTTTTTAAATTTTTTTAAATTTAGTCTTTTTCTTTAATTTTTTTTCTCTTTTGAAGTTTTATATTATTTTCTTATTTTATTTTTATTTAATTTATTTAATTTATATTATTAATTTAAAAAATTGTAATGTATATTTAAAATGTTTTATAATATATTTTTTAAAATTTTAAATATTATTTTTAAATTATTTTTAACTTTAGATATATATTTTGATATTATTTTTATAAATTTTAAATGTATATTTTTAAATTATTTTTGAAATTAATAGTTTTACGATATTTGAAATGTATGTTTAATATTTTATTAATTTTATATTAAGATTTTTAAATTTTTTAAAGATATTTAAACTTTTTAAAATTTTATATAAAATTTTATTTAAAATATACATTAAAAAGAAAAATTTGAATTAAAAATAAATATATATATTATAACTAATCGATCATGAGACATGATGTGACTATTAATAAATTTAAATATAAATATAAAAAAGAAAATTGTGTTACATATATGGGTGGGGCTTGGTCCCCTTGGATGGATGAATGAAGTAAAAACTTTATTTTAAGGAGAGAAAAAGATAAGTTTTATAAAATTTTATTTTGTATTTTTATATTTTATAGTTAATGTAATATGATTAAAAATTGTATTGTATTTATGTTTTTTTATATTATACAGATATCAAAATGTCTTCTGGAGAAAATACGGATCACACTCCATCGATGATTGACGAAAAAGTAAAATTAATTATAAATGAAATAAAAAATCGTTTTAGTTTCTAGCTTTTGCTTGCTAATCGCTACTCTATTGAACGTGTTTTAACTGCTTTAAAATACTTATCTCTATTTAGTTGTTATTATTCCTTTTAACTATTTTCTTACATGATATTAATATCTATTTAGTTGTTATTATTCCTTTTAAGCGCTTTAAAAAATACTTTTTAATATATTTAAAATTTTAAAAGGAAAAAGGAGTGAGCAACTCTACAACTCGAAATAATTATAATATGTTTAATTATTTATAGTAAAAGAATATTGTAATTTAATAAAATTTATTTTGAAATTAAAATTTTAACATAATCAAATAAAATTTTAAAAATCTCGATCTAGTAGGGTTATAATGTTAATATATTCATATCTAAAACTATTTATAATTCCTCTTAAATTTTAACCTTAAATAGAAAAAAAAACTTCAATACACTTAAATTTATAATAATCCAAATAACAATCAAAGTACAAAGAGCATAAATATGCGATAAAAATGTTGTTAAATTCCACAACTTAAACATTTAGAGCTAAACTTCATTTTGACATGTTATTATTACTAATAATATCCAATTAAAATAAATATAAGAAGGCAGAGAATGTAGTTATTATAATATCCTATTAAAATTAATATAAGAAGGTAGAGAATGTAGTTATATAGTTGTCTCTAGTTTTAATGCTTAACTATGATTAGGACATAATAATCACATTTGATTTCTACGTGTTATTATTAATATTTTATGACAATTTTTATTCTATTATTAATATATTATTACTTATTTAATTTAACTTAAATAAAAAATACTTAGAATGGTTACGTTGGTATAGTATAAGTGTGATGTTTTGTTTTCTCAACCTTTCAATTTTACTTTTCAATATATTTTTTTATGTTTAAATTATATAGATAATTGATTTATCATATTTTTATAAAAAATTTTCCATACAGGATGGTTATCAGGTTTTGAGGTTGCGGTGTCATTTTCTCAAGTACAATCCGGACAAGCGGATTACGGTTGGCGGGATTTGGGGACGTTGCATTGATCCGGAGGTTTAACCTGAGGCCGAACTTAATATCCACCTTGGTTGAGCGGTGGTGTACGGAGACCCACATCTTCACTATGTTGTGCGGGGAGTGCACTATCACATTAAAAGACGTCGCTATGCAACTTGGGTTACGAGTTGATGGTGCTGTGGTCACGGGCCGAAGTAAAGTGTTGGAACCTTTAGTAGTATGCCACAGACTGCTTGGACGATCCCTTGGTGATGGGAACAAAATTTCACATGCTTGACATTGGCATGGTTGAGAGCAAATTTTAAGCGGTTATCGAAACCGCCTTGGCGAGGGAGGTGATGTATCTTTATTCGAGCCTATATTATGCAGCTGATTGGGGGTACTTATGCCGAACAACATGTCTAATAGAGTCCACTTAAAGTACTTGCTTCTATTGGAGGATTTTTCTCGTACTGGTAGTTACAGCTGGGGATCAGCAATGTTGGCCGCATTATACTATGAGCTTTGTCGAGCAACAAAACATGGGGTTAGTAATATGGCTAGTTGTCTGGGTCTACTGCAGTCTTGGGCTTTATATAGGATGCTGTTTTTAGCGGCTGTTAGGCACCAACCATATTCGTGGCCACTTATAAATAGGTAAAAACAAAATTGTACTTAACATTTAACGACTCATAAGTGTGGATAATATTTTTCAAAGTTTTGGGAATCAACTCCATAGGACCGTGGCGGGATCCCTAACCGACTACTGATATACTCTGTCACTCGAAAAGTTTCCAAATTTCGAGAATATAGTTCTACATTCATCAACCTAGCCCTTTGAGTGTTATCTTTCATGGCATCTCTGATTTTTTCGACGTACACGTGTCCTGCCTCTAACTATTTTGCTTGTTTCAACCCTATTTTTGGCATTAAGGTTGCTAACCTGTAAAATGTGGTTGAAAAAACCGCTGAAATTGGCAAGTGATGCATACGCCTCAAGACGGAGTTAACGGCCTCAACAAGGTTAGTTGTCATATGACCATAATGGTACCCCTCGTCAAAACATTGAACCCATTGTCACGACTCCATGCTACCCAACCACTGTCTAAGAGAAGGTTTGGACCCTGCCATATCAGTCTCTAACCTCGCCAACTTATGTATGAATCGGTGTGCTTTTAGCTCGTATCCTATGTATATATTTCGATAAAATGCGTTAAAATTAGGAAATGGACTTGAAATAATTACAAATATGAATTTAAATATGATCTTTTACCCATGTTCACAATTCGTTTGCACCAGTATTTGTTCTTATACTCATTGTGGAAGCTGACAGCGATGTGACGAATATAATAGACAGACTTCCACGGAACCTCCGATTGCCAAATTGCAACAATAAGACCCTTTGATCTATCAGACATAATGCAAATGTTGTCTTGCTTGGCAACATGTCTTCGTAAGTTTCGAATGAAATATGCCCATGATTTAGAGTTCTTCGACTCTACGATGGCAAAAGCGATTGGTAGTACATTACCATTACCGTCTTACGCAACCGCAATCAGAAGTATCTGCATGTATTTTCCATAAAGCCATGTTCCATCAACTTGCACTAGCGGTTTGCAGTGGGAGAAGGCCCTAACACATGGATCGAGAATCCAGAACAGTCGACGAAAACCTCTTTTTCCCAGTTCCAATTGTCCATTAGGGCCTCTATAAGGCAACGTTTGTAAGTCCACGACAGTTCCTGGGACATACTCCATCATTGCTAAAATCCAACTCTGAAGTTCATTGTATGACTCATCCTAGTCGCCGTACAATTGTTGCATGGCCATTTGTTTCGCCCACCATGCTTTCCTGTATGACACTCTGTACTGAAATCGAGCTTGCATGTCTACAATCAATGTCGACACAGAAATGATTGGGCTATCTTTCACTAGTGGCATGATGCAGTTACAAATACTTTTGGCATCCAATTTTTGGTGGTCTTAAGACATACGTGTGACAGTACATGTATGATGGCCTTCTAATTTTCGTATTTGCCACTGTTGAGTCCTCTGTATAAATACAGCACGAACTCGCCAACCACACCCATTATCGACTCTCCAACATTCCCCAACATATAATGTCGGTGTAGATTTGGTAACCTTGTAATCAATCGAAAACTTCATGCTGTATTGTTTGATGGCAAACACACAATCCACCTTGTTCTCGAACTGTTTCCCAATAAACAACTCCTCCAATTGTGAATTTGACGCCAATCTATGAGCAGGTACTATATCGGCGTACTTAGGGAACTCGGATGCATGCACTGCATCTGGATCTATGTTCAACATGTCGCCCCCAGGTTCATTTCGGTAAAATAATGCCATGAGTTGGGTTATTGAATGAAGGGCCGTGAACATCTTCAACCTCCTCAAAGCCTTTATCATCGATATCGTCCAGAACCTTATCAACATCGAGGTCACTAAAATCTTCAACGTCTTGATCAGAATCTTCACCATTATTGGTCATTTCTTTGACATTTGCCTTTATGCTTATTATAACCTCCGGATGTATTTATAGACGGGGACCGAGGGTAGGGTTGTTGTATAAACTCCCACCATAATTAGGAATTTTGAGTATCTGCGATGTTCCACCGCATTCTAATTGGTCTGTCCATCCAACATTAAGATCAAAGTCAAATTCGTGATGTTGACTTATTGGACTAACATTCTCAACAGGCTCTAAGTCTGCTAACTCAGCAAATAATTCAAATTGTTAGGGGTTCTTACTCCCAGTCGACCACCATATTTCCATCACAGTGCCCAAGTCATCATCATCTAACAGCTGCATCGCACAAAATTTGAACGGATCTATAGAGATTGGAAACTTGTAAAATAATTTGGACATCACCCTTCTACAACGGATAGCTATTTTCGCACTGATCTTCCTTTTCATTTCTGCTAGCTTCACATTTTTTTTGAATCGCAAACCTACTCTTTGCTGACCTTGAAATACACAGCCAATATCACCGTCTACAATTTCACTATAAAAAACAACATTGATAAACCGTAATTATAACATATTTTAGACCCACATTTAGTATGCTTTTGGATGATTTATCCCTCAATTTATGTAAAAGGTGCTCTTAATCCTTTCTTTTCATGTCTTATGCCCAGGAAAGCACCCGAGGATGAAAAGAACGTAAAATGGGCCCAAAACAGAATAAATGGGCCATATCACGAAAATAGCCTGGCTCAAAGTCCACACGGTTGTGCCTCGCCAATCATCTAGAACACGACCTCACCTCGATTTATACGATCGTGCTTCAAGTTAGAAATTTAAACACGATTTAAAGTCGAGCCACACGAGCGTGTGACATGGCCATGCCTCTGTCGCTAGAAAAAGCAATTTCAGTCGAAAAAGGATACTTAGGGAGAAAGAATCGCATTCCAAGAGCCTATATATAAACCCTAAGTGCCACCTTTGAAAAGGAGTCAAAGCTAGGCCAAAGAGCCAAGCCGAGAAGGTCAGAGTTGAGGGAATCACTCAAAGATAACCAGTTGATCCATCCCAAGAAGCCAGAATTATACTCAAGACGACGATTTCTCCTTCAATTCTTTTAGGGAGTTTTAGGGATTTCTTATGTTTTGTTTTATCTTTTCTCTTGAGATGTTTTCTTTATTTGTCATGAACTAAATCCTTCAGATACCTGAAGGGGATGAAACCTAGATGAATCTTGTTATATGATTTCTAAATTATATGATAATTACTTAGTTTGTTCTTAATTATGTTGCTTAATCCAATCTGATGTGCTTAGGTGGAGGAGGAATAGACCTTGCCTAAGAGTAGATCTAGCATAATTAAGCGGAGTTGATCGAAAACCTAGAGATAGGGTTACGAGATTTTGTCGGATTAGGGTGAAATCTAGTATGGGAATCTACAGATCGATTTACTACTATTCTAGGGGGTTATTATAAGCGAACGAGAGTTTCACTAATTAACCTAGGGTTAGACGTTATTTGCCTCGAGAGAGGGTTTAATATAGGTTAGGGAGTCCTACGGATCAAGCTAAGTGAAGAAATCATATGGTTCAGTGTTAAATAACAAGTGAAGTCTAAGTGGATTCTTCCTGAGGGTATCGTCGTAATCAACTGAGTTTTCCTTCAAGTTATTTTCCAATTCGTTCTTTTTGTCTTGTGTCTTTAAGCTTAGTAGTCATTAAATTAGATTGAAGCAACTTCACTTTATTTTAGGCTAAATAATAAAAAGAAAGTTAGTATTAGTATTTTTAGTTCCTTTGGGTTCGACAATCTGGTCTTGCCTAAGCTATACTACAGTTCGATAGGTACACTTGCCTTTAATCGTTGTCTGAGTTAGTTTCTAGGTTTGATCATTCGTTTTATAAATTTTAAAGCTCTGATTTCAGCGATCAAACATACACCAAAAACACCTCATTATTCATTTTTAACAGATTTTTTGAACTTTCCTACTGAACACAACAATTACACCACTCTATGTATAGAAGAGAACCAAGAGGTGGAGCCATAAAGAATGACTCCACCAAAATACTGTGATTTTTTTAGAGTATATGGGGCCTTATAGCAATTTTATCATTTCCTGGTGGAGCCAAATAATTTGGCGCCACCAGTTTTCGAGTCTAACAGCCAAGTTGTTTGTTTTAGCCTTTTTTTAAAAAAAGTTTTGACTTTTTTTTTTTACTTTTTAAGTACTTATTTATTTTATTTATTTTAAAAAACTTGAAATGTATTTTTTTAAAATGTTTTATAATATGTTTTTATAAATATTAAAAATATATATTTGAAATTATTTTTAAAAATTTTAAATATTATTTTTAAAATATTAAATATATTTTTAATATTATAAAACATTTAAATATTTTAAAGATATGAGATTTCAAATTTATTATTAATTTTATAATATTTTAAATGATTTAAATATTTTTAATTTTACATAGAATTTTTAAATTATGATTTTATTTATTTTTAAAATATGTAACCTTTTTTAAATTTTTATAAAAGTTTTATTTAAAATTTTAAATGTTTAAATGTTTTATATTATTAAAAAATAAAACAAATAATAAATTTGAAAGATCATATCTTTAAAATATTTAAATGTTTTATATTATTAAAAATATGGTTAATATTTAAAAATAATATTTAAAATTTTAAAAATTAATTTTAAAACATACATTTAAAATTTATAAAAATAATTTCAAAATATATATCTAAAATTTTAAAAATAATCTAAAATGATATTTAAAATTTTAAAAACAAATATTATAGAACATTTCAAATATACATTACAAATTTTTAAAATTAATAATAAAAATAAATAAATTAAATAAACAAAAAATAAGAAAAATATAAAACTTTAAATAAAATAAGAAAAAATTTAAAATCTTAATTTAAAAAATTCTATGTAAAATTGATAAAATATTAAACATACATTTCAAATATTATAAATTCAAAAATAATTTGAAAAATATACATTTAAAATTTATAAAAATAATTTTAAAAAATATATCTAAAGTTAAAAATAATTTAAAAATAATATTTAAAATTTTAAAAATATATTATAAAACATTTTAAATATACATTACAATTTTTAAAATTAATAATATAAATTAATAAACAAAATAATATAAAACTTCAAAAAATTTTTAAAAAAAACAAAATTTAAGAAAAAAGTTAAAAAAAAAAAGGTAAATTGCATGTGTCACTGGTGGCGACATTTGAAATGGCTTCACTAGAAAATGGGAAATTATTTTTAAGGAACCCCAAATCTTTCAAAAATTTAAAAAAGTTAAAAAAATTAAACATGCATGGTGTCAGTCTGGTGTCGCCATTTAAAATGGCTCCACCAAAAATGAGAAATTATTTTAAAACCTCACATCTTTTCATAATTTTTTAAATTATAATTTTTTAAATGTATATAAAAAATTGTATTTAAAAATTTTAAATGTTTAAATGTTTTATATTATTAAAAATATGGTTAATATTTAAAATTTAAAAAATTAATTTAAAAATTATATTTTAAAATTTATAAAAAATAATTTCAAAATATATATCTAAAATTTTAAAAATAATTCAAAATTATATTTAAAATTTTAAAAATATATATTATAAACATTTCAAATATACATTTCAAATTTTTAAAATTAATAATAAAAATAAAATAAAATAAGAAAAAATATAAAATTTCAAAAAATAAAAAGAAAAGACAAAATTTAAAAAAAGTTAAAAAAAACTGAAACGGACAGAGGGTGTTAGGTGATAGATGACTCCACCAAAAATGGAAAATTGTTTTAAAAGCCTCTCAATTTTTCAGATTTTGTAGTATTTCTTTATATTTTACACAAGTAGAGTCATTTAATATGGTTCCACTAAAAAATTATTTTTTATGTCCTTTACTGACGTGACAAGTTAATGGCGCCATATAATTTAACTTCACTAATTTTTATTGTTAAATTTTAAATTATTTTTATATTTAATTATAAAAATGAGTCATTTTAATAATTAATTATTTTTTAAATTATTTTATTAAAAAAGCTCATAAGAAAGAAAAGATAAAAAGATCGTCAGAGGAGATAGTTGGAAGATTCGCTGGTTGACTACGTCAACTTGTCAAATCACGAACGACTGCTATCATACGGATATGAACGAACCTTTTGGTGCTTACTATCAAACAACCCTAATCTCATTGACCTATTCCCCAAAAAGTCACGTGTTACATGATCACAATCAAACATTTATTACCAATTAATGCATGGCATAAAAGATAAATGATTAAAAAGCAAGAAATAAAGATATTATAAATAATTTATTCAAAACATATAAAATTATTACTGCATAAAAACACTATATTAATAAAAGAAACTATAATATTATAAACACTTTTTCTTTTCTTTTCTTTTCCTTTTCTCTTATTTCTTTCCTCTCTTTTTCTTCATTTCCTATCTTTCCTCTTTCTCTCTTGAATAAATTTTGCTATCACTACTTTATTTTAGTCATTTTAATATTTTTGAAATTTTAATTTTTATTAAATGATAATTATTAAATTTATTAAGCTAAGTTCTTTTATTTTTAAAACTTAATGCGACAAACAAATAAGAAATAAGAAACTACGAGCTTTTCTTGAGAAATAAAATTTATTCTTAAAAATAAATTGCCATTATTTTTCAACTGAACAACAATGCTCTCAAAGCTGTGTAGATAGATTAGCTCATAATATCTATTTATAAAAAATAATACAAAAAAATAATGTTTAATTAAATAATAAAATTTCAATAGAAAATACAAATTCTTACTCTAATTTGAATGCAAAGAGGCAGCAGCATCTCTAGGGTATCTAGGATTTGTCACTCCTCACATTAAAACTAGGTTTTATTACCCATTTTGTGTATTCAGTGCAATTATATGTTTTATTTAAAATTTTATCTAACACTTATAATTTATTTAATCTAATAAATATATTTTTTATTTTAAGATATTAATTAATTTGATTATAAACCACTTATAAATTTATTATCAACAACTGGTGCACAACAATATTATAATATTGGTAAAAAACTAATAACTATTCGTAACACCAGTTCATGAATTATGCCAAAAGAATATGATATAATGATATGTAGAAAATTTGGAACTAGTTGGAATGGTTTATATTTTGTAGTGTTTGAGAGGATCTTGAGAAAATTTTATCTAAAATTTTTTATTCTTGAATTTGTATACACGTGTTGAGATAACAAGATCTCAAACACCCATAGATATTGGGTGTTTTTTTTTTTTTAAGAATTTGACACCTATGATAATCAAACTAAAAACGAACATAATTAAACTAAATAGGTTGTTGTATTTCACTTGGATGTTTGCCACTCAAATGATTTTGAGAGTACTTTCAATCAAGTGTTTGCTTGCTTTTTACTTTGTATTTTTTCACTTTTCTACATACTTTTTTGGAAAGTTAATATTATTATAAGTTAAGATTTTAGGTGAATGGTTGTAACAATTAGGGTCCGTTTATTTGTCAGTAAAATATTTTTCAGAAAATAATTTCTGAAAAATAATTTATTTTTTAAAAATAATTTACTGAAAATATTTTTGGTGTTTAGATGAATCATGTAAATTATTTTCATTGTTTGCAAATTTCCTAAAAATATTTTTTGAAAAAGTTATTTTTACATATATTAATAAATTTATATACATATTAATAAATTTTTATATTTTAAATTATTTTACATATATTGCAATGATTTATTAAGCTACATTATTAACCGTCATAAATTGAAAACAACCAAAGTCAAATAATGAATAATTATAAATTAGATACAAGGATTGAATAATTATAAATTAGCTTCCAAACCACAATTAATACTAAGAATTTAATATTATCCAAATACATAATTAGTAGCACACAACTAATAACAACAATATTGTGCAAGTGCATAACTAATATTACTTATTTTCATCTTTTAATAATACATTTTTCGCTCTTATCAAGTGTTTAAAATTTTATACATTAATTTAAAAACATATATTTTTAATAAATACAGAAGATCAACTTGTGCATCGCATGAGAAATTTTTAAAAATTAATAGATAGATAAATTTCAATACTTAAAATTTATTTTTAAAAACTAATAAAAATAAATCATTTGTATCTTTATCTATCATTGAAGTCTGTAAGAGTTACATCATTAAGTGAAACCCTTTCCTCAACAACATGGCTAATTAGTGGTGCTTGAGTGAATGCAGGTTGTTTTAGAGGGTGAAGATCTGAAATCTCACTGTTAAGCATTGAAACAATAGTAGACATAATAGGCCTATCTTTAGCATATTCTTGGACACATAGCAATCCAACATGTATGCATTTCCATATTTCTTTCTCATTATTTGGATTTAATTCTGACTTTGAAATAATCTTGTCTACTAAGCTCCAAATATTGCCTTCGTTCTATAGTTTCCACGCCTGTAAAAAAAAAAAAAAAAAAAAACTTTGCTTAAATTATCCAACCTAACTTGACCCAAAATTTTGAACTCAAAGCTTCTAAAAAGTTCAATTGGCTCTATTCGATATAAATAACAAACTACATAAATTCTCTTGATTGGGCTCGACTTCAAGCTTAATTATTTGTATTCAAGCTCAAGTTAAACTTGCAAGCTACTCAATTCAAGTATTAAGGTTTCTCAAATTCAGCTTGCAAGAAAAATAATTCAAGTATTAATATTCTTAATTTTAGCTCACATGGTAGTTGGACTCAACGATTACTGAGCTGAAATCAAGTTTTCTCAAACCAAACCCATCTTATGATAAATGCCAAGAAATAGATAGATGGACTTATTGGTCATACTTTCACCAACTTTCAAGACACCCTCCTAATACTTAATTGAGCCCGATGACATACACAGGCATGCATTTTCCATGTTATTCAGACATGTCTAACATGTATTCAAAATTTTCTTCTTAAAATGTTTTCTCAGATAATGATAGGATTGAATCTCTATACTATGCCCGCACGATATATCTTACAGTCAAGTATTTTAAAGAAAATGACAAACTTAAATCAATGTGGGCATATTCTAAGCAAGGAGAAAATAGAAACTTGAGGCTAGAGAACCAAACAGTAACTTTATCAGCCTCTTCCTCACTCATGCAGGCTTCAAACAGATGATTAGCCTTATACCAATATATAGAATCGATTTTAGATGAATCCCCATTAAGGGAAGCACTTTTCAATACCATGCCATTCCAGAATAAACAAAAAAAGAGGTTATTGTTTATCAATATGCATTTTTCCCTCTGTGGTACTATGCCAAGAAGACCTTAATCTATGAATAGGGGAAAATGTTGCATATATGCGATTCCAACTCCAGATCTGTTGACCCCCTTAAAAAATGGTTGCATGAACTAACTGAGCTAGCTTTTAGGTTCTAGCAATAAATTATTCAGAAACATGAGAAATGAAAGTGAATGATGTCACAATCCTTATACCGGATAAATGGTCTATACTCAACAAATGACGCCTAAATCAATAGATGTAAAGCCTACAAGAACCTATAAAAAGTAGTAAGATGAAGCTCATATATATTCAGTTTAGAACCTGTTTAAGGACCTTGGAAGAAGTTTTTACAGCTGATGCAATCACAACTGTTTGCCCAACTTCAAGGCCATTCAAACCAGCATGAATGTTAATAGAATTTGTGCAGAATACTGCCAAAAGCCCCATATTCTAGGACCCAATATGCCATTAATAGACAATAAAGTACATTTCTTAAATCATGGCCTTCAAGTTGACTTGCCAGGTTACTGCATCACTATTTTCATTTTTAATCTTAAAAATAAGACGTGTTTATTCCCGAATGTTTAGTCAGAACTCAGAAAGCACTGAGTTTACTATCATGACATTTGGGTGAAGGGACATGCCTACACAATACATACATTGATTCGTACATGTATGTAAACAAAGACCAGGCAAATGAAACATATGGCAAGGAACACACACCTATAGTGTCCCAAAATTCCAACTACAGCCATGGTCATTCCAGCAAAGTATGTGTATGTATTTCCAAAACACATTTGGTTATTTTCAGAAAAGCAAATCCAATTTAACAAGGTAATCCACTATGATTATCCATATTATAATATTGCTAAGAAAAAAACATAGTAAAATCACTTTTCCCTCAATTTATCAGCAATCAAAAAGAGAAAGAAAGAAATAAAAGCAACAAAGTTCCAGAAAAAGAATTTCAGACATTTCAACACCAATAGAGCAAGCAAAGAGCAACACCAACAAAATTTGCGAAACTCCACTTTTCTGTTAACTCTTCCCTACAGAAAACTCAATCCAAAGAGACCTCCAGAAATCTCAAAATCCCGAATTTTTCCAGTGATTTTTTCGGTACCAGAAAACAAGCACAAAACAAACAAGGCAACTTTTAGAAATAGCAAAAACAACTTTAAAAATTTATTACTGACAAAAGTGAAGGTTAAGATTCATATAAACAATATACATTCATAAAAATCCATATTTGGGACTAGGGTTTAAAATGGGGAAAATACCGAAATAAAAATGAAAGGGGTTTTAGGTTGAAGGAGAAACAAGATTATGAGAAGCATTAGAATTGGAAATATAAATGAAAAAAAAAAATCAACTAGAAAGGAAGATTACCAGTCTTGCATTTGCGGTAGAATCTCTGGCACTCTCAGCCGAAGAGGAATAGGAAAATTTAGGGGGAAAGAGAGAAAGAAATTTGGCTATGAAAGAATGAAGGAAGGAGGAATGAAGCAACGAAGGAAAAAGGGAATCTGCTTGAGAGCTCTTTGGGAAAATGTCTTACACAAAATCAAACGGTAAGACGTTTTCCAAAACCAAGGAAGTGATTTTAGTTGTGTTTGGAAAATATTTTCGTTTAGGAATTTATTTTCCATCAAATAAACTTTAGAAAATTTGGAAAATATTTTTCAAAAATATTTTTCACCAAAAAATAGAGCCTTAGATTTATTGATGGATTGTAATTATATATCATTATTGTAAGGGTAGATTAACTTTAACCAATAGGTAATCCGAATCAATTATTGAATAAAATCATACGAATCGCGTCAATTAATATCATGTATTCATTTTTCTTTACCTTACTCTCTGCTTATAATTCGGTTATGAAATTGTGAAGTTACAAGTTGTGTTAAAACATCAGTTGAGACAACTAATAGAAACAACCAACAAACGTATGGGTTTTTTTTTAAAATGTTTAAAGTTTTTATAATTTTGCAAATGAAATTTTTTTGATTGAAATATAAAATTTATAAAATTATTTAGTATTAAACATTTTTTGCACAACTCCCGCACCACACACCACTAATAAGAGAAAATCACCGCCACATATGCATGCACCCGTGATAGGCAATTACTGTGATTCTAATCCACAAGGTGGATATAGGGTGATTGCCCTTGGCGAATAAACTAAATACTAGGATTGGGTTAATTAGTAAATGCTAACTCTATTAAAATTTAAATTCTTTAATTTTTTTAATATTATATAAATTAATTTATTCATTTAATATTTAAATTAATTTTATCTAATCATAATAGATTTACTTGCTATATAACAACATGGCTATAAGTAAAGGAACAGAGAAATCATCAGAAAAGCACAAATTTATTAATTTAAATTTCTTTATATAATATATGTCCGAGGAAGGAAGCCTTCTAGTTTAGGACACTGCAAATTGTAGGATATGCTATTTATAGACCAATTAATTTATTTAGATACAGGCAATATGCAAAGGGTAAGTAAAAGAGAGGATGGCATGAGTTTCAGAATCCACCGCCTCGCGCGCCAGCACCTCCGCTTCCTTTTCCGTTATAAACTAGCAGGGATAGGGGGGTGGTAAGCAATATCTTATTGGACCCTCTTGATCAGTTTGGCCCCCTCCAAACTTGGCAGCTCCTAGCTCAGCCTTCGTTTTTTGGGTAGCCGCCTTACCTGCAAAACTCGCAGCATTATCAACATTCATGTTAGGATACATTTCAATTCATGAAATATAAATGATAGGAGATGATAATTAATTAATTAATTAATTAATTAAAAAGCCATGTTGGCTGCTGACCGTTGTTTGTTTCAGTAAGGTCTCTAGCTGCCACTTCCGAAGAAATGGAAAGAACAATCACAGATAAAACAGCAAGGATGAGAAAACTCTTGCAAACCGAACCCATATTTGATTTTTGTTTTCTAAATCAAAGTGAACAATCTTGGATAAAAGTGTTTGGAGAGTTAAGAATGCTTAAACAAAGGCAATCTACGTCTCTATTTATACGCCCCAATCATCAACTTATATGCATAGATAAGAAAATGTGTGAGCGTAATAAAACATAAAGATTTGCCTGTCGACCACGCAATGCAGCAGGCAGTTGAAGAGTCGCCAAACTATTCAACTTGGACTTTGGAAAGTGATTGGACCAAAAAGTGGAAGTAGCAAGTTGATGCCTCTCACTAACTTAACTCTACATGAATATTATTAAATCACGATTTCTGATGGATGTGGAGATGCCCTCATCTGAAAATGCTAGTCACAAAACCGGTGAACCTCTAACATCCGGGATAGGCTACCAAGAAAATGAGATTGAGGGAGCATGATCCGCCAAAAACGGCGGTGATTTATGATGGACCTCATGTGTGCTTTCAACATAAACTAGTGAATGGAGAGATATATGTTCTTACAGGTTTCGAACATGGTTGGAGGACGATATTAAAAAAAAGATACTTTGAAGGGTGTCCCATTGATACGATTCTTGGATCGCCTCCTCTTCTTGATAGGAAAAAAAGCGTGATCAAGACGGTGATTTTAAAAAAAAAATTGTCAAAAAATAGGTTTTAATGCTCTTTAAAATAATACTTTTTTCTTATGGAAGCCATCTTTTAACTTTTAATTAATGAATTTGGAGAACAACTATATGACAAAATTTGCTCCGATTGAGGATTATAATAAGTGCTTGCAGGCGGGCAGTGAGTAATATTTGAGTACTGTATGATGGTTTAGACATCCGGTGAAATGGAAGGGAGTATCAAATAATTTATAATACACTAGTAACAAATATTATAAATATTAATAGTAAGTCATGATTATGTGTATTAATAATTATATATGAACTAAAATAGGAGAGTATTAAAAGACTATAATAGTTAAATAAACTAGGAAAAAGAAGGAGTAATTATATAAACTAACAGAGAATAGATAAGTTGAGCCCAAATAGATATGTATAATTAATTTACTAAAATAAACAAGAAATAAGGTATAGTTTAAGTGGTAAAGCATTCTCTTTTTTCTCTTAGGTTCAAAATCCTATCCTTTCTTTTTATTTTGAAAAATCAACAACCTCTGCAAAAAAGAATAAAAATAATTAAGCGTAAAAATAAAACAAGAAAAGGGCGATAACCCAGGGGTTAAGGTGTTAGTCTTTATGGGACTTAGTTTGAAACAAGCTTGCCTTTTGCTCTCCTTTTAAATTTGGTCAACTTTGTAAAATTACAATCACGCCCCAATCTTTAAAAAAATTATAGTAATACCCCAAAACGTTTGTAAACCTTAAGAATTCACACCAATCCAATCCCAACTAGAATTCATTTCTTATCATTGTTTAAAATTTAAATAGAATTAAAATTCCATATTTTTAAAATTTTTTATCCTAACTTGAAATTATATCTTTTTTAAATAAATTCAAATAGAAATAGAAATCCATATTTTTTTTATCTTCTAATCCTAATAGAATTTATCCTCTTTCCTTCTATTTATTCTTTATTTTTCCTTCAAAACTCATTTCAGAATTATTTCAAATTATTGGGTTCTTTCTTTTTCTATTCTATTGTTAAATCGGTTTTCAATCAAGGAATTCAAAATCTTTAAAATCATCCCTCTTTTCTCAAGTAGGTCATCAGTCTCTCCAAAGCTAAGGTTTTTAAGCCTTCAAATCAGGTGTGGGATCTAAACTTAAAACATTATGTGTGATTAGTTGTAATGTTAGGAAATTAAGAGAGTTGTTATGTGAACTTTATAATATGCAAACCTAGAGGAAATATTGTAACATCCTAAACGTGGGCCTGCGCATTAAGGTGATAGTTTAATATGTTAAATTGAGATTCTAGGGATCGGGCTGACTTTTTGATTAAATATGTGGATTAGGGTTTAAATTAGTGCTCTGGGTATTTTAAAGTGATATATTGGGCTTTAAAAATATGGGTTAGGTGGCTAATACATGGTGTTAGCTTATAATTTAAGTAGATAGTTAATTAAGTGACAAGCTGGGCTTGTGGCCCAAAGATTTGAGGAGCTTTAAGTGGGCATAAGGTGGCATCATAAGGGGGAGGAGTTTGGGCCTAGTATGGCCACTTAGAGCCCAAATTTTAAGACGAAAATTCGACACTTACAAGCCCTAGGAGTGGACGGCACACTAGCTACAAAATAGAGATTTTAATTCTTTTATTTCTTGATAAATAGGAAGATAATGAAGAGAAAGATGAGGGCTATTTTTTTTAGGAGATAAGGATTGGGTTATCAGGTGAGATAAAGGCTATCAGGAGAAGGGAAGAGTTGGCCGAAATTCCAACTCTGTGTGTGGATGATATGCCAAAATTTCTCTATAAATAGGGAGTAGTATTCTTCAATTTCGGTATTTTGAAACCCTATTTTTCTCTCATTCTCTTGAAATTTCCAAGCCTTTCCTGAGTTTCTTTTTTTTTTTCTAAAAGTCGAATTCCATTTGATTCATACTCTCATCTCACATAGCCGAATCTACAAGGGAGGTTTCTGTTTCCCGAAGGTGCACCATAAGCCACATACTCCTTAGTAATTTGGTAAGTTTCGGGATTTTATTCTATGCGATTTCACTCTTTCTTTTCATTCAAATCTAACCCGAAACACTTATTTAAGGCCTGTCGATTTTCCCTCTCTGCTTTTAGTAGCCAAATCTGTCTCATTAGAAGTCTCCTGTGCCGATTTGGTGGAAAGGCTGAACGTAGGAAGGTGACGTTTTCTTAGGGATTTTCGGGATTCGACAAATAAGGCTCTACATTAGGGATAATAGATTTTTGCGGTAACGGTGTGTAATACCTCCCACCATCTAGATCGCCTATTATTGTATGTTCATGTATTTTTTATGTTTTGATAAATGCCAAATCTCGGTTTATTGATGCAAGCCCAAGGAGGTAAAAGTGGATCCCAGGTTAGTAAATAATCTGTTTAAATGTTATAAGTAAAATGCTTGTATGTGATTGCATGGGTTGGGTTGATGAAAGGAGGAAGTTATCGTTATATAAGTAGCGGCTAATCCGTGAATCGTTATATCTGAACTTGACCATTAAATGTTATCTGAGCTTGGCCATTATATGTTATAAGGGCTTGGCCATCATATGTGGATGAGCGACATGACTACCATCATGGTGTGTAGTGGTGTGGGTCGATTGTAGAAATCCCCAATGGTGTGAGCGGTTGAGTACGAGGGGTGTGTAGCGGATGGAAACCTAGGTAAGCAGGTTGGGCCTTGCATATTAATTGCTATTAATTTTTATTATGATTATTACTTTGTTTATTTTGTTTAATGGGCTTAAGGCCCAAACTCTAGTGGTGCATGAGGGTTGCACTGCTCGAGTCTCATGACTCACCCTTTAATTAACATTTCGGTGATACCTAGTGATTCGGACCGGTAGGAGAGGAGCATAAGGTGGCCATGAGAAGAATATATAGATTTGGCAAAAGAGACTCAAGTTTATTTTATATTTTAATTAATGGACTTCAAATCTCGTTGTAATAAGGCCATGGGCTATTATGTTTTATTATGGGCTTCTATTACTTTAAGTCGTTTAAGCTTTTTATTTTAATTAAAAAGGCATGTATTTAAGTTTGGATTTTACTTTACTTAAGCATATTCTATATAAAACATATATGGGCTTTTTCTGAAAATGCGACATGTTTCGATAGAATTTTTCTTGGTGACATACCAGATCCGGTTGTAGTGTTTGGGCCGGGTTTGGGGTGTTACAAATTAGTATCAGAGCCCGGTTCAAAACTCGGCTCTAGGGGTTTTTGGGCTCAAAACATTTTGTAAAGATGAGCTTTTGAAATATACATGTTTTTAAATAATAACAGGTCTGATAGCTCAACATGGCACTGCGTCTCCTACCAAGTCCATGGGTAAGTACTCCAAACCATTGTGTGATATTTATATATGTGGGCTTAGTGGGCCTAGTGGGACGTAGACTAAGCTAGAATTAGAACTTGATGGACTCTAGGCTTAGCTTAAACCACTTCTTAAAATTCATAAAATTTAATTTCACTGAACAAACCCGTTAACGAGCCGCAAGGCTAGGGTGGTAATCGTCATACGCATGTCTAGGAAGGATCCGGAAGAGCCTGGTATTTAAGTAGTCCTAGTGACTCACCTCCTCTTCAGCTGGAATCCTACCTGGTGCGTAGTGACTGTTCACCTTAGTCGAGTTAGGGTGTGGCAATAGGCATACGCATGTCTAGGAGTGGATTCAGGGAGAGCTTGGTATTTAAGCAGTCCTAGCGACTCACCTCCTCTTCACTAGAATCCTACCTGGTGCGTAGTGACTATTCACCCTAGTTACGAGGGCTAGTGGATGGGCTAAACCCTATGATTAAAACCCAAAAGGACCAGCCACCTTTTTCCTAAAAAAAAAACCCCAAGTTTTGTAAAATTTTCAAAATACCTTTGTTTTATGAAAAAAAAAACATTCCAATCAACCCTGTTTCAAAAAAAAAACCCATCAACGTTTGAAAAAAAATTACCCTTATTTTACGAAATGACCAAAATGACCCTGATTTTTAAAATTATCAAAATACCCTCAAATTTCTAAAATTACCGAAATACCCCCAAATTTCCAAAATTACTGAAATAACCCTAAATTTCCAAAATTACTGAAATACCCCAGTTTTAAAATTATCGAAATACCCCCAGATTTCCAAAATTATCGAAATACCCCCAGATTTTCAAAATTACCAAAGTACCCCTAAATTTTCAAAATTTTGAAATACCCCCAAAATTAAAAAAATTACCAAAATACCCTTACTCCACAAAATCACCAAGGACATTATTTTGAAAAATTACGAAAATACCCCTATAGGACAAAATTATGAAAATACCCCTGGGTAGTAGAAACAATAACAACAGCAACAACGACAACACTTTTTGTAATGAATGCGAGTTCATGAATGTTGATGATTGAATTTGAGACTGTATTGTGAATGCGAATTCGAAAGAAACACTTTTAAAACTATTATTCATAAGACTGTTAGTGGTTAACTAGTGGAAGAAAACTAATAATCCATAAAATTATTAATCAGATAAACGTCAATCGGAGGAATAAGTTCAAGGGGTCGAGGACGTCCGCCACGTGGGCCTTGGCAGGGTATAATGACCGCATCGAGCCGATGAGGGTGCAGCCCTTTGGTCGAAGCGAGATGCCGAAGCTCGCGTTTGTAGAAGGAGAATTTTGGGATAAGGCGCCGGAGATGATGCTGTATTTCAAGCGATGTTGAGGGTTTTAGAGAGGGTTGCTGGAGTAGGCATGAGCACAGGAGCTCGAAAATCTGTGCCAGAACGGCTTAAGGCCAATGAAGCAGAAGTGTTTAGGGGAGTTTCTGGGGTAGCTCCTAACACAACTGAGTACTGGATGGAAGCGACTGAGCGCATAATAGATGACTTAGACTTCACGGTAGAGGAAAAGTTGAAAGGGGTCGTGTCTCTCCTCCGAGATGAGGCCTACCAGTGGTGGCTCACTGTGAAAGAAGGCACTGCCGCAGACCGAATTGATTGGGACTTGTTTGAGGAGTCATTTCAGGGGAAGTATGTCGGGGCCAGCTATATAGATGCCCAAAGGAAGGCATTCTTGAACTTGGTACAGGAAAGTAAGTCTGTGGCCGAATATGAGGTCGAGTTTCTGCGCTTGAGCCGTTACGCTCGAGGAATGGTAGCAACGGAATATGAATGTTATGTTCGATTTGAGGATGGGCTGAGAAATGAGTTAAGGGTTCTGATAGCACCGTAACGGGAAAGGGTTTTTGCTGTTTTGGTAGATAAGGTTAAAATACCTGAAGAAGTGAAGCGGGTTGAGAGGCAAGAAAGGGATAAGGATCGGGGTAAGAATAAGAAGAGTTTTGGGCCATCAAGAGCATCGGAGAATTTCCAGAAGAGGCCTAGGGATGATGGGCCAGTTTGTGCTCCGACGAGTCAGAACCAGACATGTTCTACATGTGGCAAGGCACATCATGGGCAATGCAGAGTGAAGACAGGTGGATGCTTTAAGTGTGGATCCACAGAACACCTGATTAAGGACTGTCCCTAGATGGATCGGGGGACCCGATTAAGAGAGTCTTGATCAAGTGAGGAGAGGTGATCAGCCTGGACCAAGGGGTCATGGTGCAAGTAGAGGAGGAAATGGGGCTGGTCGAGGTTGTGGAGCACCTGGCAGAGGTGCAGGTAATGTAGAGGCTAGGCAGCCGGGTCTAGTGAACAACTACTATATTGCTTCTTATAGCTGGAGGATGGTGACGCACCGGATGTCATAACCGGTTTGTTTCTTATAGCTGACAGCCCTTTTTTTGCTTTGATTGATATTGGGTCAACCCACTCCTATATTGCATGTTCGATATCTGAGACCTTAAGTATAGATCCTAAAACAACTACTAGGAAGATAACTGTGGTTAGTCCCTTAGGACAATCTAGGGTAGTGAACAAGCTGTTTAGGGATATACCTTTAGAGACTCAAGGGGTAGTGTTTCTGGCAGTCTTAATGGAATTGCCATTCGGGGAGTTCGATCTTATCTTAGGAATGGATTGGTTATCAAAGCATCGTGCTAAATTGGATTGTGGGACTAAGCGCATGGTGTTAAGTACCGGAAGGCGGGAGATGGTTGTGTTAGGAGAAAGAAGGAATTATTTGTCCAACGTAGTGTCGGCCTTGAAAGCTGTAAAGATGATTCGGAAGGGATGTAACACCTTTTTAGCTTTTATTAGTGCTTTGGATGCTAAAGAGATGACTGTCGATGAGGTTCGAATAGTCAAGGATGTCGCAGACATCTTTTCGGAGGAGTTGCCAAGATTACCCCGGATCGTGAGGTGGAATTTGGAATAGAACTACTCGGGTACAGCTCCGGTATCAATTGATCATTATCGAATGGCGCCGAAAGAACTGGTGGAGCTCAAAGCTCAAATTCAGAAATTGTTGGACCGTGGGTTTATTCGACCGAGTGTGTCTCCATGAGGAGCACGGTCCTATTCGTGAAGAAGAAGGGCGGATCCATGCGTATGCGTGGATTATCGTCAACCGAATAAGTTGACGATTAAAATAAGTACCCATTACCAAGAATCGACGATTTGTTTGACCAGCTCAAAGGAGCTTCGATCTTTTCTAAGATTGATCTCAGGTCAGGATATCATCAGTTAAAGGTGAAGGAAGGAGACATTCATAAAATGGCATTTTGAACACGCTACGGTCATTACGAGTTCTTAGTAATGCCGTTCGGTTTGACGAACGCGCCAGCAACATTTATGGATATGATGAATCGGGTGTTTCAGCCATACCTTGATCGGTTCGTCGTAGTGTTTATCGATGATATATTGGTTTATTCCAAGTCTGAGGAGGAGCATGATGCACATCTTCGAGTGGTGTTACAAATTCTGAGGGAAAAATAGCTGTACGCAAAGTTCAGTAAGTGTGAGTTTTGGCTGAAGGAGGTGACTTTTCTAAGGCATGTAGTTTTCGCAGAGGGGATTAGGGTAGACCCTCAGAAAATCGAAGCTGTGTTAAATTGGAAACCGCCAAAAACGGAGGTGGAAATTTGAAGTTTCTTAGGATTAGCAGGATATTATCGAATGTTCATTGAGGGGTTCTCTTCAATAGCGGCACCATTAACTAAGTTATTGAGGAAGGGGGTATCTTTTGTGTGAACTGACAAACAATAGGAGAGCTTTGAGAAGCTGAAGAGAATTTTGGGCAGCGGTGTTAATTGACGAGCGGAAAAAAATTTATAAATCTCTTGTGATCGTCACACACAGGTTTAGGTGTGTGTTGATGTAGGATGGAAAAGTTGTGGCATACGCGTCTCAACAGTTGAGACCGCATGAGTTGAACTACCCTACGCATGACTTGGAATTGGCTGCGGTAGTGTTTGCTCTAAAGGTTTGGAGGCACTACCTGTACGGGGAAAAGTCGGTAATTTACACCGACCATAAAAGTTTGAAGTATCTCTTTACTCAAAAAGAGTTAAATTTACGACAACGTAAGTGGATCGAGCTCTTGAAATCGAGCTCTTGAAGGACTATGATTGCTCGATTGAATACCATCCTGGCAAGGCGAATATGGTGGCGGATGCGTTGAGTAGAAAGGTGATAGCAGACCTAAGGGCGATGTTCCCTCATCTTAGTTTGTATGAGGATGGTAGCCTGGTAGCTGAACTACAAGTAAGACCTATGTGGACAAGTCTAATCAAGGAGAAGTAACTTTTGGATGATGTCTTGAGTATTCAAATCCGACAAGTGCAGGAGGGTGAAGTAGAGGATTATAGTCTGAACAATGATGGAGTTTTGTGTTTCCGTGGGAAGGTTTGTATGCCAAAAGATGAGGAGCTAAGGCAGATGATTCTTCGAGAATCGCATAGTAGCCTCTATGCTATGCATCCTAGAGGAGTTAAGATGTATCGAGATTTGCGAGAACAGTTCTGGTGGTCAGGTTTGAAGTGAGAAGTTACGGAATATGTGGGAAAGTGTTTGACCTGTCAACAGGTGAAGGCGGAACATCAGCTGCCTTCGGGATTATTGCAGCCGATAAAGATCCCGCAATAGAAATGAGAGCGAATCACAATGGATTTTGTTAGTGGGTTACCCCTTACACCCACTAAGAAAGATGCAATTTGGGTAATTGTGGATCGGCTGACGAAGTCTGCTCACTTCATACCGATTCAGGTCGACTACTCTTTGCAAAAGTTGGCTAAGTTGTACGTGGCTGAGGTTGTAAGATTACATGGTGTGCCGGTGTCGATCATATCGGATAGGGACCTTAGGTTCACTTCACGATTTTGGAGGGCTCTTCATCAAGCAATGGGAACAAGGTTAGACTTTAGTACCACTTTTCACCCACAGTCCGATGGTCAATCTGAGAGGGTAATTCAGATCTTGGAAGATATGCTAAGGGGTTGCATCATCGATTTTAGGGGTAGTTGGGAGGAGCATTTACCCTTGGCTGAATTCGCATACAATAATAGCTATCAAGCTAGTATTCCAATGGCGCTATATGAAGCATTATATGGAAGGAGATGTCGTACCCCAACTTGTTGGACGGAGTTAGGTGAACGTCAGGTATTGGGTCCTGAACTAGTTTTGGAAACGAAGGAAAAAGTTAAGTTAATACGGGCTCGATTGAAAGAAGCGTCTGATCGGCAGAAATCTTATGCGGATCTTAAGCGGAAGGAGGTAGAATTCGCAGTAGGATATCAAGTCTTCTTGAAGGTTTCTCCATGGAAAAAGGTAATGAGGTTTGGACGAAAGGGTAAGCTAAGTCCTTGATTTATTGGGCCTTATCGGGTATTAGAACGTGTGGGCCCAGTGGCTTATCGTTTGGAGTTGCCTTCAGAGTTGGAGCAGATACATGACATGTTCCATGTCTCGATGCTGAGACGTTATCAATCCGATCCATCGCACATTGTGCCAGTGGTAAGGCCAGATTTATCTTTTGAGGAGGAACCAGTACGAATTTTGGATCGAGACGTAAAAGTGTTGAGAAGGAAGTTCGTTCCTTTAGTCAAAGTCTTGTGGAGAAACCACGGCGCAGAAGAGGCAATGTAGGAACCGGAGGAGGTTATGCGACAGCAATATCCCCATCTTTTCTGATCAGGTAAATTTTGAGGCTAAAATTTATTTTAAGGGGGTAGAACTGTAACATCCTAAACGTGGGCCTGCGCATTAAGGTGATAGTTTAATATGTTAAATTGAGATTCTAGGGATCGGGCTGACTTTTTGATTAAATATGTGGATTAGGGTTTAAATTAGTCGTCTGGGTATTTTAAAGTGATATATTGGGATTTAAAAATATGGTTTAGGTGACTAATACATGGTGTTAGCTTATATTTTAAGTAGATAGTTAATTAAGTGACAAGCTGGGCTTGTGGCCCAAAGATTTGAGGAGATTTAAGTGGGCATAAGGTGGCATCATAAGGGGGGAGGAGTTTGGGCCTAGTATGGCCACTTAGAGCCCAAATATTTAGGCAAAATTTCGGCACTTACAAGCCCTAGGAGTGGACGGCACACTAGCTACAAAATAGGGATTTTAATTCTTTTATTTCTCGATAAATAGTAAGATAATGAAGAGAAAGATGAGGGCTATTTTTTTTAGGAGATAAGGATTGGGTTATCAGGTGAGATAAAGGTTATCAGGAGAAGGGAAGAGTTGGCCAAAATTCCAACTCTGTGTGTGGATGATATGCCAAAATTTCTCTATAAATAGGGAGTAGTATTCTTCAATTTCGGTATTTTGAAACCCTATTTTTCTCTCATTCTCTGCCGAAATTTCCAAGCATTTCCTATAGTTTCTCTTTTTTTTCTAAAAGCCGACTTCCATTTGATTCATACTCTCATCTCACATAGCCGAATCTACAAGGGAGGTTTCTGTTTCCCGAAGGTGCACCATAAGCCACATACTCCTTAGTAATTTGGTAAGTTTCGGGATTTTATTCTATGCGATTTCACTCTTTCTTTTCATTCAAATCTAACCTGAAACACTTATTTAAGGCATGCCGATTTTCCCTCTCTGCTTTTAGTAGCCGAATCTGTCTCATTAAAAGTCTCCTGTGCCGATTTGGTGGAAAAGCCAAAGGTAGGAAGGTGACGTTTTCTTAGGGATTTTCGGGATTCGACAAATAAGGCTCTACGTTAGGGATAATAGATTTTCGCGGTAACGGTGTGTAATACCTCCCCACCATCTAGATCGCCTATTATTGTATGTTCATGTGTTTTTTTATGTTTTGATAAATGCCAAATCTCGGTTTATTGATGCAAGCCAAGGAGGGTAAAAGCGATCCCAGTGTTAGTAAATAATCTGTTTAAATGTTATAAGTAAAATGCTTGTATGTGATTGCATGGGTTGGGTTGATGAAAGGAGGAAGTTATCGTTATATGAGTAGTGGCTAATGCCGTGAACTATTATACTGAGCTTGACCATTAAATGTTATACGGGCTTCGGCCATTATATGTTATAAGGGCTTCGGCCATCATATGTGGATGGGTAGCATGACTGCCATCATGGTGTGTGTGGTGTGGGTCGATTGTAGAAATCCCCAATGGTGTGAATGGTTGGTACGGGGGTGTGTAGCGGATGGAAACCTAGGCAAACGGGTTGGGCCTTACATATTAATTGCTAGTAATTTTTAGTATGATTAGTACACTGTTTATTTTGTTTAATGGGCTTAAGGCCCAAACTCTAGTGGTGCATGAGGGTTGCACACTGAGTCTCGCAACTCACCCTTTAATTAACATTTCAGGTGATACCTAGTGATTCGGACCGGGTTGGAGAGGAATGCAAGGTGGCCATGCAGAAGAATATGTAGATTTGGCAAAAAGAGACTCAAGTTTTATTTTATATTTTTAATTAATGGACTTCAAATCTCGTTGTAATAAGGCAATGGGCTATTATGTTTTATTATGGGCTTCTATTACTTTAAGTCGTTTAAGCTTTTTATTTTAATTAAAAAGACATGTATTTAAGTTTGGATTTTACTTTACTTAAGCATATTCTATATAAAACATATTTGGGCTTTTTCTAAAAATGCGACATGTTTCGATAGAATTTTTCTTGGTGACATACCAGATCCGATTGTAGTGTTTAGGCCGGGTTTGGGGTGTTACAAATATCATGCGAACACTATAGGAATTGTTACGTGAGCACATAGAGTTTATATGTGATCTTTAATTGCTTAATAGGTGAGTTATACATATTTAGTTATGCGAACCTTATACATGCTATGTGCAAACTCTATGTATGCTTTATGCGTACCCTTGTATATGCATTATTGTTATTCTTTTTACACGCAACAAATATATGTGTGTATATGTGAGATTGATTGAATGCATGATTACATGTCATTTGATGATAAGTTTTGACAGTAAATGTGCTAAATAAGCATAGTATCCAATTTTGATAATAAGTATGATATGATGAGTATATGTGCATATTACGTGAAATTGGGAATGGAGGACGAAGGAGTTTAATTGGAGACAGTGACAATTTAAGTCCACATCGAAAGTCAGTACTGCACGAAGTAGGCGGCAATGTCATCCAAAATGGATAAGCTAGGATGGTAGGCTATAAAGCCACCAAATTTGGCCAACTGGGATGATAGTTTATGTATAAAGCCATTTAAACCGGACAGGACAAGATGGTTGTTTTAAAACACCATCAAAACTGGACCAAACCGAGGTGGTAATAAAAGTCATCGTCATAGATGACCAGTGAATGACCATCATCAAAAATAAAATCCGAGATGGTCAATTATTGTTACGTGTTATGTGGGATGGTGTGTTGAGCAATGCTCAAGGGTGGTTTGGATGGAATGGTGGGAAATTAAAACATTAAATTAAAACAAAAATGTGCATCATAATTCTCGAAACCATTTTTATTTGAAAAAATGGGGTCGACTTTTAAAAGCAAAAATGGAGTTGCCACTAATCTTTTTTCGAGGTGTGATCGGGTCACCTTGAAATTGATCATTTTAATAAAAAAACATTTTGATTTATTAAAACAATAATTTTGGTCTACGAAATTCAAAAAAACGGGTTCGGGAGTCGGTTACGTACGAGGAAGGATTAGCACCCTCGTAACGCCCAAAAATTGGTACCAAATTGATTGATTAATGTCCTAGTGTACCAATTAATTGATTAATTAATGTCCTAATGGCCCAAAAACAATTTTTTTTTTGTTACAGAGAGTCCAAAAACATTTTTATAGTCTTTGTTCAATCAATCAATTAATTGGTACAATAGAACAGATAGTCCAATACTTTTGAAATTGCAATAGTTACAGAGAAGTAAAGTTGAAGTTCTAATACCCTGAAGTTGCAGTAGGGTTGGAAGCCATTTGAAGAAGACAAGGACCAAGAACTCAAGACTTGGTAAGACCGGGCAAAATTGGTCCTTTTATAGTCTTTGCTCTATTACTGTTGCACGATAATGAGCAAAGAGGGGCAGCTATAATGGCCCATTTTTTGCATGGGCCCATGCCATAAAAAACAAAAAATGTCGACAAAAATTGGTACATTATTTTTTTATGGCATGGGCCCGGGCAAAAATGGGTCATTACAGCTACCCTCCTTTGCTCATTGTCGTGCAACGGTAATAAAGGAAAGACTATAAAAGGACCAATTTTGCCCGGTCTTACCAAGTCTTGAGTTCTTGGTCCTTGTCTTCTTCCAATGGCTTCCAACCCTACTGCAACTTCAGGGGTATTAGAATTTCACCTTTACTTCTATGTAACTATTGAAATTTCAGAAGTGTTGGACTATCTGTTCTACTGCTTCTTCAGGGAAACAAGTCTGACGACTTTAATCTGCTTCGCTGCAACTTCAAGAAAGTAAGTTTTGTGGTTTTGGACTGCTTGTAACACCCCTTGTTCGTATTCTATGCTGGAATCGGGTATGAGGCGTTACCGTACTTAACTTGCACTATCATTCAACTTTGGGCTATCAAACTCATTTCAAATTTAAAACTTTTCCATTCACATGCCTATCATCCTTGTAACGGACCTACGAGGCCGTAAACATGCTTCCAAAAGCTTTCAAAGATAATTTGGATACTTTTACGCACTTAAGAAAATTTTACCTGTACAGGGGCCACAAGCCAGTGGGGGAGATGACACGCTCGTGTATCATCTCACAAGCTCGTGTTCGACCCCCGTGGTCGACACTGACCAATTTCTCATGACCTCAACACGCCTGTGGCCTTGGCCTGTTTGCCAAATCTTGGCATTCTATTTATCCACACGGCCTATACACACGCCCATATGGCTGGCCCGTGGTCGTCTCTGATTAAACCACACAGCCTGGGCACGCCCTTGTGCTTCGACCATGTGACAATTAGTAGGCTATCTACCAAGCCCTTTGCACCCCTCTAGCTCACACCACATGAATCCATTCAACATACTAATAAACTACTCATAATTGATATGAACTTCCTTGAATAACTTCATATTTTCATAAATGATAAAGTGAGCCATCAGTAATGGCATTATACAAAATAGATATCTTAATAAGGGGGCCAACACATTTTGGCCAAAATAACAAAATAATCTAACTAGCCTAGGCCCTATACATGCCATACGCAAAATCACTAAGTCTAAATATACCAAAATGAGCTGATAGTGTGAGCGATCTTCTGGTTATCCACGTATCCCGGCTCGGCTCTTAAACTCTATGAAACAAGGGAAAAGAGAAGGGGAGTAAGCTTTAAGCTTAGTAAGTTTACATGTAAACAATATAACATTTTAGTATGCTAGACAATTATATAGCAATACATAATATACAAGAAACAATCCACATTCATGAACATGCTTACTCATTCCTTCCATTTCCACATTCCAACCATGTCACAAGTTCAATTTATACATTCATTAGCATAACTCCCTGCACTTAGCACCAAAATATCACATAATATAACACATCACATTTTATCGATCAACTACTCAAGATCAATTTCTCGGTGGTTTCGCACTTAGCCCACCATCATTTTTTTGGGGTGGTATCGCACATAGCCCACCACGAGGTTGGTTACGGTGGTATCGCACATAGCCTACCAAGAGATTATTTACAGTGGTAACACATATAGCCCGCCAAGAGGTTAATTATGGTGGTATCGCACATAGCCCACCAAATGATAAATAGACGATGGTATCGCATATAGCCCATCGTAATTAAGTATTAAGGTGGTATCACACTTAGCCCACCATTAAGAAGTGATATGACACACTTACATATCCATACTATCATTCATCCTAGAATTATTCAATAACTACCATATCATTTCCACTTGGATCATACATGTTCAAAACTGTGCTATACACTAGTTAACAACAACAATAATATATATAAAATATATTGTTTACACATAAACTTACCTCGGTGGAAAACGCGTCAACTACTAATTTAATCGTGAGCTTGCTTTTCCACGGTCAAGCTTAATTCCTCACTCTTCTTGATCTATAACAATAATATTCACTCATTTAGATCATTCTATGATCATAATGCATCATTTTCTACACTTAGGCAAAAATGACCATTTTGCCCTTATATTATGGTAAAATTACAATTTTGCCTCTAGGCTCGTAAATCATTTTTCAACACATTATCACATTAAAACATGCCTAGCTGAACATTTATTCCTCTCACAAAAACCCAAAAATCTAACTATTTCATGCATTTATTACACATTTTCAATCATTGCATTCAAGTCATATCCAAGTGTTTTCATGCTAACATTTTTCATAAAAGTTGTTTCTTATCTTCCTAACATTTATTTTCTTCCATAAAAACTTAGATAACCACATATACTCTCTCATGGAAAGTCCCTAGACTTTCAACCATATCACAAATTAGTCCCCTCATTAGCTAGCTTAAGCTTTGGGGACTACAAAACTACAAAAATCATTAAGGAAAACCTCAAAAATCACTTACTGGGGAATATGTTGGCTGAAAGCTTGAGATTCAAAACCTTTGTTTTCTATTCAAATTTTTTGTGGGAAGAAGGGGGAATAGTGTAAAGATAATAACATCTTTATTCATCTTATTTTATTCATTATTATCACCTAATATCCACCAAATTTGACCAACATTAAAATCTTGTCTCCCTAACTCCTACATGGCCGGCCATCACTAGGTAAATGGCCTAATTGCACTTTAAAAACCTCCAATTTACATTCTATAGCTATTAGGCACCTTTATCTTATAAAATAGAACTTTTGCACTTTATGCGATTTAGTCCTTTTTCACAATTAAGCATGCTATTGCTAAAATTAAAGCACCAAAATTTCTACATAGCCATATTTTAATGCTATAACACATAAAATAATATCAAAATAATTTTCTTTATCCTCAGTTTAGTGGTCCCAAAACCACTGTTCTGACTAGCCCCTAAATCGGGCTGTTACACTACTCCACTGCAACTTCAAAGAGATGAGACTGGTGTCTTCAATCTGCTTTACTACCAATTCAGGAAGGCACGATCTCCTACTTTTAACCTGTTCCAAATTTTTAGTCTACTCCACTGCATCTTCAAGGAGATAAGACTAGTGGCTTTAATCTGCTCCACTGTAACTTTAGAGAGAAAAGATACGCCGTATTCGATCTTCTTCCTGCGACTTTAGGAAGATAAGATCTATTTTCTTTAGTCTACTCCACTACAACTTTAGGGCTGACATCTTCGATTTCCTTCCTGCAACTTCAGGAAGATAAGATCTGTTGTCTTCAGTCTGCTCCACTGCAGCTTCAGGGAGGCAAGGCTGACATTTTCAATCTACTTCCTGTAACTTCAGGAAGATAAAATTTGTTGTCTTCATTCTACTCCACTACAACTTCAGGGAGACAAGGCTGACATCTTTGATCTGCTTCCTGCAACTTCAGGAAGATAAGATATGTTGTCTTTAGTCTGCTCCACTACAACTTTAGGGAGACAAGGCTGACATCTTTGATCTGCTTCCTGCAACTTCAGGAAGATAAGATCTGTTATCTTTAGTCTGCTTCACTGCAACTTCAGGGAGGCAGGCTAATATCTTCGATCTACTTCCTGCAACTTCAGGAAAATAAGATCTATTGTCTTCAGTCTGCTCCATTGCAACTTCAGGGAGGCAGGCTGAGAGCTTCAATCTACCCTACTACTTTGTCCTATAGAGGACATAACCTGTAGGATGGGTATATGCTTATGCCGAATGATTAGGATGCTCTGATTGAAATGAGTCAAATGCTCCTAATTAAATGTGCTATGATGAATACAGAAATGTTATGAGCATGATTCCTACTTAAGGTGTCATCACTTATTTGTTCTTCATTCACGTTCTTCTCGAAATATCAATCATATTTTGCTCAAATAATTTTCCCCATGGTAATTTCAGAGTTCACTCCACTTGATCCTTCGGGACATAAGGCTTGTACCGCCTTCAAACCATCCCACCACAATTTATTAAAACTTTTTCAATCCGTTCCTACTATAATTTAAGGGTACAGGATTTGTTTCATCTTTAATCCATTCCACCCCAAATTAGGGATTTCAATTTTTTGACCTCAATTCAGTTTGTCATATCATTCCCCGAATGTTATGACCTGATGTGAATGCCTGTAATATAATCCTCATTTATGTTTGGATTGATATTGCTCCTTTTCGCCATAACAACTCATTATTTTGTCTTGGATTTGGAGATAATTCAGAGAAATAGTCTCGATCTAGACTCTTTTTCTCAAACATTTTGAATCCTTATACATGGAAATTCTAAACAATTGCCCTGTTTTAGTTTATTGTATTATCTAGAAATTTCCAGAGTAATATGTAGAACTTCTTTTGTGAAAATATTATTAGTTCATCAATTATTATTTCAATGCAACATACTTAAGAATGATAATAATAGAAACAAATAAATTGATCTTGAGGATAATTAGGACTGAATAAATTATCAAAAATAAAAAATAAAAAAGGAAACACATCTTTGATAAGATGGCTATTAACATATCCAGTTATCCGTCTACAGAACATGGTAATATGGGCTTCAGGACAACTAGTCCCATTGTACTTCTCGAATTCTGGCATTTTGAACTTGTGAGGAAGCACCAAATCTGGAACTAGACTCAAGTCCTTAGCATCAATTCCATTATGATTATCAGCATTTTCCAAGGCCTTGAATTTTTCTTCCAACCATCGACAACGGTCATCTAATTGTCTTGAGGCTTCAATTCTTGTCCCTTCCCTCTCCTCTATATCTAAATCAGGGATAACAGGATTAGCACGGTTATCTCCTGGATTAGATCCTGAGCCAACTTGGAAATTCATAGGCACCCTAGTATCAACTTGACCTTGTTGAGGCCTAATCGTGATAGATGGCCTTCGGGGATATGCTTCAGGTTGTGTTTGTGCATGTGGTGGGGTAAAACCCGGAGGATAATTCTCATTATCTTATCCAGTATCAGTCATAGGACCTTTTCCCTTGTCCATTTCCCCATTCATTAGTTGAGTCATTTGAGCCACCATATTTCTTTAGGCTTCTATCATTTGTTCCCTCATATCTTGTTGGATCTTTGCCAACTATTCTTGCAGCTAGTCTTGCATGTCTCTTTGGAACTGTTCGAGTCTCTAATCCATTTTTTTATCTTAGTACGTGTACCGTAACGGTGTTTAGTTTCCAGATTAACTTTCTCTTTCCTTCTCTCTTTCTTTGTGTAATAACTTCAACTAATTAGGGTCTTTCTATGGAATTAAATGCATATAATGTGATGTAATGCAAATGCATGAAATGAATGCAAAAAGAAAGGGAGGCGTGACATTGATCCCTCATATTCCAAGTGAAAACATTGATCCCTTTCTTCTTATCCGGATATTAATGTCCAATCTCGCGAACTTTCTAATAAATGTCTCTACTAGCTCTTTTTATTTGATCTGGGCCGCGACTCACTGCTCACTTATCTTCACAATACTTGTTAGCCTCTTCAAGAAAGCCGAGACGTGGTGACTCTTGAATAGTCTTTGTCAGCTTGCATCCTTGGGCAATAAAATAAAGTCTTGTATTCCTTCACGGACTATCAATCTTCTCTCGTTGTGTTTACTTGGACCATATTTGGATGACCGTATTATAATCCAATTTATCAAGAAATTTATTTTCTCATGACAAGCTCTTCTATTTAGCAATCGAATTTGAATCAACACCTCTTTTCTATGATGTGAATGCAATGCAATCAAAACAAAAGAAAACATGTTAGCACAAGAGAAATAAATAACAAAATAGAGCACCTATCTGGGTGACCACTAGGGTTTGACATAGTTCTACCTAGGGTAAGCCCTTAGGTTTTCTACATGTGGTTTAGCTCCAAAGTTGAGGTACCCGAACCAGCAGATTCCTCGATCCTCGCCCATTATAGGCTCATATGGACTGAGTTCAGGTCAGGGGAATACATTTCCCTATGGCTGCACGGAGATGAAAATCTCATGAAAACATAGGTACGGATGTATCCCGAAAGCGATCCACTATCCTGCACATAGGTGAAAATCTCACTCCCGCTTAAAAGGGTGTGACCACAACGGTCATGTAATGCAATGCAGAAATATTTTACAAGACCAACCAAATGCAATAAAGAAACATGATTTTTCAAATCAAGTTTTCCAAAATTTTGACATTAGGATAGAAAATAATCAACTATACGGCTTGACTCTCTTATTGGTGTCCCCAGCGGAGTCGCCGAGCTGTCGAAACCATTTTTATTTGAAAAAATAGGGTCAACTTTTTAAAAGCAAAAACGGAGTCGCCACCAATCTTTTTTTGAGGTGTGATCGTGTCACCTTGAAATTGATCATTTTAAAAAAAATTTTGATTTATTAAAACAATGATTCTGGTCTACGAAATTTGAGAAAATGGGTTCGGGAGTCAGTTACGTATGAGGAAGGATTAGCACCCTCGTAACACCCAAAAATTGGCACCTAATTAATTGATTAATGTCCTAATGTCGAATACTTTGAAAAGATTTAAAAAAAACATAAAATCCTTTACAACTTAAAACCTTTTAAAGGACATTCGATTCTTTGGCTTTTAAAAGAAACATCGAAACTCAGTAAGCTAGAGTACGATCTTTCAAATTTCCAAACATCAAATATCCTTTTTGTTTTGGAAATCCTTTCCCGAGATGACAAAACGTCGCATCCGTTAGGACACAACCTCTTAAGTTCCCGAGAATAGGTTTTTTTTTTAAAATTTGCAATTTTTGATTTCAAAAAAAAAAAAAACTTGGCTATGTAAACTCAACGAAGAAAATTGAAACCAGTGAGTTAGGGCACAATTCCCCTCGAGACTTCCAAACGCCAAATATTATTTTATTTAAGAAAACACTTTTTGGATAAATGGTTGCAATTAAAATGAAATACATTTTCTAAAACAATGATTTAGATGAAATGTGGCATTTATACATTACAAAACATAAATTTCAAAGAGCGATTCATTAAAATTACAAAGCATATTAACAACTAGTACTAATATAAACAATTAAGTAAAAGAATGACAAAATATAGCAAATAATGCAAGCAATATAACAACTATACTAAAGTAAATAAAGATAACAAATTTTAATTTTAGAATATGAATAATCAATTAAAAGATATAGAGTAGATAATAACAATTTAAAAAAAATTATGATAGCTTAAGAAATAAATATAAAAATTTACACACAAGATTAAATGCATATAAAAATATAAGGTAAATAATATATACAAAACAATTAATGAATACTATAGCAATTTTTTTAAAAAAAAAGAAATATAAAATGATATGGCAAAATCTATGATAGATAATATATGTACATGATAAAATAAATAATGTATTTTGTTAAAATAAATAATTAGTGTAGATAAAAATTTAAATATATAAAGAAAATATATATAATATAATAATCTAATATATATATACATAAATAATTTACATATTTAAAATAACAATATATGTGAAATTTTATATTAATGAGAAAGCAATTTAAATAGTACACAATATACAAATTTTATAAAATATAAAAATAATATAGAATTTAATAGAATAACTTATAAAAAATGAAATAATTTGATATAATGCTAAAGTAATGAAAATAGGAAAAAAATAAAAGAGGATTAAAAATCAAGGAAACATGGTTTAAATCGAAATAAAAATAAAATATGGAGTAAAAATGTAAAAGGACCAGATTAGAACGCACATCACACTGTAGGGACCTATTGGGCAATTATGCCTTATCTCCTAAACGACGCCGTTCCATCTTCTTCCTTTAAAATGGCTTTAAAGACCAAATTGAAACAAAGGCCATAATTCAGGGCCAAAGTGAAAATAAAGAAAGATGTAATTGGATGTAATTATAAAATTGCAATAATGCGAAAGGGCCTATTGAGCAATTAGACCTTTTAACAAAAACGCGCAGATCCTCCCTAGGTGTCAGGTCAACACGCGGATCTTGGCCCTTAAACGACAGTTTTGGTCATTAATTGACCACACCAAAACGACGCCGTTCCACTAGCCTTTATAAACAAAAAAAAAAGCTAAAAAATCATTTTTAAACTAGCTTTAAAAAAAAAAACAAGCAGAGCTCCCAGAAAATGCTCTGCCTTCATACGTCCTCTAACCTCCGGCAGTCCTCGCTAGCGCCTCATGCATCGTCGCTCGTGGCGGCCCTAAGGCTAAGATCACCCTCTTGAGCTAGATTCTAGGTATATTTCTTTTTCTTTTTTGCTTTTTAGTAATATTTTGCATAAAAAAAATACCAAATACAAACTGTTTTCTTTTGGTCTTTAAAATCTGTTTTGATCGTTTTCTGTATTTTGTATGTATATAAAAAAATAAAACAAAAACAACAATAATGATTAAATGAAATATCAAATTAGAAATCACCTCTTGTTCTTTGATTTATTGTATTGTATTTGTAAAAATAATAATCGTAGCTTGTTACATTAGCTGTTTTCGGCTTTTTATAGCCTAAGTACATTAATTCTTTTGCTGGATTTTGTTGTCTTTCCCTTCCTTTTTAGTAGGTCAACGGCAAGAAACACGGCGATGAGGAGCGCCATCCGCGCGCTGATTACGGCGCGGCCAAGGGGCCTTTGTTGGGAGCTGCAGCGCCTAGGGTTTCAGAACCCTAGGTTTTTGATTCAATTTGGGTATTGGGCCATTTTGGGCCCCGTAGGTTTAGTTTATTTTGGGTCTTGTTGGGTTTGGGTGTAATAGGGTATTGGGTAGTCTATTTTGGGCTGTAAATGGACTGTAAAAGGGATTTTTTTTAAACATTATTTTTTTCTTTTTTATGGCATGGGCCTAGGCAAAAATGGGCCATTACAATAATTATATTTTGTATATGTATTGATTTATTATATGTTCCTCTTATTATGCCTAAATTATTATTATGCTATGAATTAAATACTTTACTGTACGATTGATTATATATAATGATTTAAGATTAGTCTCACATTGAGCCGTTGTAAACTCATCCCCCTTTTTCTTACCCCTCAGATAATGCAGAAAATAAGACTCGGATCGGCATCGGAGGACCCTCGAATTAGTAAATCATTTTTTTATTAAATTCTACAATTAAGTTTTCTTTAAAATTTCCCTTAATCAATTAATTTTGGGAATTGTTAGTTATTTATTTTATGCATGACATTTAAATATTGCTACTAGTATTTGCATGCCATTTAGTTTAAAAACTATTATTTGTTTTTCACTACTTTATAAAATACTCAAAGTATAGATAATACTTTTCTTGAAAGCCTTTTCTTTGTTTTTTTTTTTTTAAATCCTTACATTTATATTATTGTAAATGAATTACTAAATATATTCAGTTCAAACTAAAAAATGTCTTTCCTAAAAACTAAAGAGTGATTTTTAATCAAATGGACCTAAGTAAGAAGAATGGCTTTACGAGATCACTTTGGTGATTGAATGTAATGCCTTTGACTTAAACGAAACTCCTAGGCTGGGTTGGGGGTGTTACGAGGCATAAGAAGTATCAATGAAGTAGAGATCCACTTCTAATGAATATTAGAATTTAAAGTACATCAAAACTTATTTTAATCTTAATGGACATCCACTTAATAAGATATTCATAGCACTCCCCCTTAGATGTTCAATAGTAGATAATGTGCCTCGTTAAAACCTTACTATGACAAAGACCCTATGGGAAAAAAAATCCTACTGAAGGAAAAAGAGTACACATATCTATAATGCGCATAATATGTTGCCTCATTAAAAACCTTACCAGGAAAACCCAATGGGACAAAACCTCGGTTAAAGAAAAAAGAGTACAACGTGTATTTACTCCCCTTCATGAAAACATAACATATGTTCTCATATTTTACGTATTCAATCTTGAATACTAGTCTTTCTGTAACACCCCAAACCTGGCCCATGAGTCCTGACCGGATCTGGTATGTCACGGAGTAAAATAATTTGAAAACATTTTGAGTGTCCGGTGAAAACTTGTTAAAATATGGCTAAGGTTTTAAAACGGGGTTTGATAAAACTCAATTGGGCTTTTTATAAACATGGTTGGGTTGATGAGCCCATTGAAAACGTTTGATCATGTAAAATTTTAAAATCGTCAAAGTTATAGTGGACTTGGTTTATTTTGTTACTCGATGGTAACATCTTTAAAAAAAAACCCGTGGAAGTTTATTAAGTTTGAAAAGTTACTTTTAACAGGTTTACATAACATTTGTAAATTCATTTGTAGTATAGCATGAGTAAATAAATTGACTATGTAAACAACCAAATAAATATTAGCGGCCTTGTTACAACCCAAATTAAAAACTTAAAAAGAAAATAAATAAACTTAATGAAAATAAATTTAAATCCAACGATAAGCATGGCCGCCTCGAGTCCTTTCCGGCTCCACCTCCGCGTCTACTCATCTGCAAAATGGTAATGGAAGGGGGTGAGTCACCAAGACTCAGTGTGTAAATCCCCCACCCGGAAAATACAACTCATACACAAGTTATTAATAAACATGCACATGCAACCCAACTAACCATCCATACTCCTTTTCTACCCCGTGTGGTCAAAACCACTAGTGGTCAAAACCACAGGTGACTAGTGTCACAAAATAAATGATGGGGCCAACCCATCGTGTGGTCAAAACCAACGATGACCATAGGTCACAATTTATCAAGTGTGGTCAAAACCTTTGGTGGTACCAAACCACTTTGGGACTTGGTCGCAATTTATCAATCGGTGTGGTCAAAACCACGATGACCATAGGTCACAAATAATCTGATGGGGCCAACCCATCTTGTGGTCAAAACCACTGGCGACAGTCCATAAAATCATCTCTCTCCACTCATTAATCCCATCATCATCATGCTTACATAATCATATATCATAATCCCATATATTATGCATTCATGTGTAGCAAATTATACAACAACATGTGATGGCATACACAACATATATCAAAGATCATGTAATAGGGGACTTACCCGAAATCCACGCTTAAGCCCACAATACCAAATCACTACCACAATGATTAACAAAACAATAATATGACAAAGTTTACTAATAAAGTGTGTAAGGAGTTTTACACACCTGTTACTACCGAAATTCCTAGATCCCGAAGATCCGATCTACGTCGCTAGATTCTTGACCCTATAATCGGCCAATCATCACTGTTAGTGTCATAGGCCTATTTGGCCATATTAACTTAATACCAAAGGCTCTTACCTTAAACGGATTTGGTTTCCAAACAAATCCCGAAGACGTCACTTGATTAAGACTTTGCCGAAATTCCTTAAACAACCCACAAAAAGATCAGTCACCACTTAAATGCATATCATGGCCTTTGGCCGAATGCCATAGCCTACATACCATGCTTACCTTAAATCCTGGAAGACTTCGTCAAGGCCCTTAATGTTACCTACACACAAGAGAATAGTTTACCATCATCTTATAGACACATTCGGCCACCTATCAAGGCCTATTCCTACTTTCGGCACACTTGAAGGTAAAGAAAAGGAACCGAATGTTACTTACCACCTTATTGGAATCGGCAGCACCTTGGTTAGGGAGGGGAGAAGATTCGGCCAACACAAATGGAAGGGGTAAATTTTTAGTAAAGGAGGGGGTAGGTTCGGCTAAGTAGAAGAAGAGAAGAAGAGAACTTTTGGAAGAATTTTGGCAAGATAAGCTAGGGAGAATTCGGCAGCAGCAACTTGGAGAGGAAAAGGAAAAGAAATTTGATGGCTTTTTGGCACTTCTTTACTATACAAACCGAATATGGATGGCCTCCCAAGGAGTCCCATATTCGGCCAACACCTCCCCCTTCTTGTGATAATTTAGCTCTTAATTATCACACAAGAAAAATAACATTTATCTCCTATCCACTTCTTCAAAATAAAAGAAAAAGAAACAAAACTAAATACACTTCTCTTCCAGCCGAATATGTGAAAAAAAATTCAGCCTTATCCTTATCAATTTAAGAGTCCAAATTCATGCCATCACTTACTCTCCCATTCACGCTGGTTTCAAAAAATAAAAATGCCCACTGCAGTTGCCTTGGTTCGAACCCAAGACCTCACTGCCGCAGGCCCCCTTACACGCCTCATGCCATGTTTCCCAATCGACTTTCATGCTCTTCAGTCTCACCATTTAATTTTTAAAACCTCCATACTTGGCCCCTTTTCCTTTAACGCCAAAAGCCCAAAAATAAAACACTCCTTGCGTCCATCATGACTCGAACCCGAGTCCATACACCAAAGCCCTTTAAGTGGCGCCCCAAGCCACTCCACCAACCCGACTTTCATGTCATAAACCCCCTTCATTTAATTTTAAAGCCTTCCTACTTAAGCCCATCACCGCTTATATAAAAATAAAACGCCAAAAACGCTGCTCTAGCCATTCGAACCTATGACCTGTGCCTATCTCCACCTCCAACACCTAAGTGGTGCATGAAAGCCACCTTGCCACTTAATTCTTTGTGTCAAACTTCTCACAAAATTCCTCTTATCCCCTATCTCACCTAGCGTCCCCCTTCTCAAGTGCTTTAAATAAATTTTAGCCCTATGTCCAATTAGTCCGGGGTCATGACTAGACCTTTAAATATATCAGGCAATCAAGCATACATATCTCTCAAGCACACACACATGGGAAAAATAAGTAAATTTCATACAACCCCTAATTTAGGGTGTTACAGTTCTACCCCCCTTAAAAAGAATTTCGGCCTCGAAATTACCTGGATCAGAAGAGTTGGGGGTATTGCTATTGCATCACATCCTCGGGTTCCCATGTGGCCTCCTCTGTACCATGATTCCGCCATAACACCTTTACCAAAGGCACTGACTTCCTACGTAGAACTTTGACATCTCTATCCAAGATTTGTACTGGCTCCTCCTTGAAAGACAAGTCCGGGCTTACTTCAATTTCTGCTACCGGCACTACGTGTGAGGGATCTGATCGATAGCGCCTCAGCATCGAGACATGGAAGACATCATGGATCTGGCTCAATTCCGCTGGCAACTCAAGCTGGTAAGCTACGGTCCCACATTTCAACACCGTGTACGGTCCGATAAATCTAGGGCTTAGCTTGCCCTTCCGGCCAAACCTCAGCACATTCTCCAAGGTGATACCTTCAAGAAGACCTTATCACCCACTGCATATTCAACCTCTCTACGCTTAAGATCGGCGTAGGATTTCTGCCGGTCCGATGCCTCTTTAAGACGAGCCCGAATTACTCTAACCTTATCCTCCATTTTCGCTACTAAATCTGGACCCAACATCCGACGTTCTCCTAGTTCCGTCAAACATGTAGGGGTACGGCATTTCTGACCATACAGCGCCTCATACGGTGCCATCTGAATACTCGCTTGATAACTATTGTTATAAGTGAACTCTGCCAAAGGTAGATACTCCTCCCAACTACCACGAAAGTCTAAAACACAGCCCCTCAACATGTCTTCCAACACTTGGATTACCCTCTCAGATTGTCCATCGGACTGCGGATGGAAAGCCGTGCTAAAATTCAACTTAGTGCCTAACTCCTGATGTAAGGCCTTCCAAAATCTCGACGTAAACTTAGGATCCCGATCCGAGATAATGGACACTGGTACCCCATGCAACCGCACTATCTCGGCTATATACAGCTTGGCTAACTTTTGGAGCGAAAAGTCAACCCTCACCAGTATGAAGTGAGCCGACTTTGTCAACCGGTCTACTACCACCCAAACAGCATCTTTCTTACTGGGCGTAAGGGGAAGCCCACTTACGAAATCCATAGTAATCTCCTCCCACTTCCACTGTGGAATCTTTACTGGCTGTAATAGCCTCGATGGTAATTGATGCTCAGCCTTAACTTGCTAGCATGTTAGACACTTGCCCACTAACTCGGTTACTTCCCACTTCGGACCGACCACCGTAAGCGCTCCTTAAATCCGATACATCTTCTTTGCTTCCGAGTGCATAAGCGTACACCTTTGTTATGAGCTTCTTTAAGGATTTCTTGCCTCAATTCATCATCCTTAGGCATGCATACTCTCCCGAAAGTATAGCACCCATTACTACCCAAGTGAAACCTTGGCCTCACCATTCAGTACTTGCAACCTTGAGTATTCAAAGCTTCATCGGTCATCTACCTTTCCTTGACCTCATTAATCCAAGGCGGCTTCACTTGCAATTACGCCAAAAGGCTCCCATCCTCATAGAGACTTAGATGAGCAAACATTGCTCGCAAATCCGCTTCCACCTTCGCTCAATGCATCGGCTACCACATTAGCCTTCCCGGATGGTATTCGATCGGCGATCGTAGTCCTTTAACAACTCGATCCACCTCACGCCTCGATTCAAATCTTTACGAGTCGAGGTACTTCAGACTTTTGTGATCTGTGTACACCACCGACTTCTCCCCATACAGGTAGTGCCTCCAGATCTTCAGAGTCAAAAACCACAGCAGCCAATTCCAGATCGTGTGTCAGATAATTAGCTTCGTGAGGCCTCAACCGTCGTGACGCATAAGTGACCACCTTCCCTTCTTGCATCAATACACAGCCTAAACCGGTATGTGATGTATCACAGTACACCGTGAACTCCTTTTCGGCCTCAGGCTGAATTAAAATCGGTGCTTCTGTCAGAATCCTCTTCAGCTTATCAAAACTCTCTTGCTGCTTCTCAGACCACACATACGGAACTCCTTTTCTCAACACCTTAGTCAACGGTGCTGCGATTAAGGAAAAGTTTTCTACAAATCTCTTGTAATATCCGACCAACCCCAGAAAACTTCAAATTTTCGTAACCGACTTGGGTGGTTTCCACTCCAATACCGCCTCAATCTTACGGGGATCCACCCTGATGCCCTCAGCTGAAACTACATGCCCTAGAAAAGTTACCTCCTTGAGCCAAAACTCACACTTGCTGAATTTGGCGTACAACTGTTTCTCCCTTAGAACTTGCAGAACCACATGAAGATGTACGTCATGCTCCTCTTTCGACTTTGAGTACACCAAAATGTCGTCTATGAAGACCATGAAGAACCGATCTAGATAGGGTTGAAAAACTCAGTTCATCATGTCCATAAACGCTGCCCGTGCATTCGTCAAACCAAAAGGCATTGCCAGAAACTCGTAGTGGCCATACCGAGTACGGAATGCCATCTTGTGAACATCAGCCTCCTTCACCTTAAACTGATGGTACCCTGACCTAAGGTCAATCTTAGAGAACACCGATACCCTTTTGAGTTGATCGAACAGATCGTCAATCCTGGGCAAAGGGTACGGTTCTTTATCGTCAACTTGTTCAGCTGCTGATAGTCTATACACATCCTCATTGTCCCATCTTTCTTCTTAACAAAAAGCACTGGAGCTCCCCACGGTGATACACTTGGTCAGATGAACCCTCTATCCAACAATTCCTGAATCTGCGCCTTCAATTCTACCAATTCTTTCGGTGCCATCCGATACGGAGCTATAGATACTGGCGCGGTTCTGGGTAATAGATCTATCCTAAATTCAACCTCACGGTCCGGAGGTAGACCCGAAAGCTCCTCTGGAAACATATCGACATAGTCCCTTACAGTCCGGACATCTCCCATAGCAACATCCTTAGCTTTCAAAGCACAGACATGAACGACATATGCTTCACAACCCTTCTTCACCATTCTTTCCGCCTTCAAAGGAGAAACCAAGTTAGATAGGTAATCCCTCCTTTTACCTATCATTACCACCTCTTCTCTTTCCATGGTCTTTAACACCATGCGCTTAGCCGCGCAATCCAGACTAGCTTGATACTTTACTAGCCAATCCATCCTGAGGATTAGGTCGAACTCCCGAAGCGGTAGTTCCATCAAATCAGCCAAGAACAGGACCCCTTGGAGTTCTAGGGGTATGCTCCTATAGAGTTTACTTACTTCTACTGAGTGACCTAGAGGCTTAATCGGTCATCTTCCTAGAAGTAAGCTCGAGTCTAGGTGCAAAGTTTCCACTCGCGCTACTAGCAATGTACAAGTGGGTTGAGCCAATGTCAATCAAAGTATTATAAGGGACACCAAAGATCGGGAACATACGGTTATGACGTCCGGTCGTCGTCCTCCTCTTGATGCCTCGTGGCATAGACCAAACCAGTTGTCTAGCCTCAATACCACGGTATTTCCTGCGGTGCCCACGACCTCTGCCGGCACCATTACCTCCTCTTCCGCACCACGACCCTCCGAGGTCATTGGTTATCCCTTCTATTCGATTGCACGAACGACCCTCGGATCTCGGTCTAGCTGCTTTCTTGGACGGATCTCTAACTCGATGCTCCAAGGACCCACACTCGAAGTATCCCCGGTTACCATTCCAACACTCCCCCGTGTGAGACTTGCCACACCGAGCACACCGTGGCGGCCATTGAGTATTGGCAGCAGCAGCCGGCCTAGTAGCTTGATCAAACCCACCAAACCTCGTCCTCTTTTACTGATTACCAGAAAACTTTGAAGGTCCCGAGCTCCTCTTATTCCAATTCCTATCCTGGTTCCGTCTAACGGACTGTCTTACCCCTTCAGCAACTTTAGACTTCTCCACAAGGACAGCGAACTCTCGTTCCTGCTGTGGAGCTATCATCATCCTTAGCTCATCTCTTAGCCCGTCCTCGAAACTAACATAGCGTTCATGCTCGGTACCCACAATGCCACGAGCATACCTACTCAATCGGAGGAATTCGGCCTCATACTCCGCCACCGTCTTATTACCTTAAACCAGATTCAAGAAAGCCTTTCGCTGCGCATCCACGTAGCTAGTTCCGATATACTTCCTTTGATAGGCATCTCTGAAGAATTCCCAAGTGAGATTTTCTGCCACCGTTCCATCCCTTACAGTGAGCCACCACTGGTAAGACTCATCCCACAGCAAAGAGATGATACCCTTCAACTTCTCCTCAGCTATGAAATCCAAGTCACCCATAATCCTTTCAGTGGATTCCAACCAATATTCCGCCGCACTGGGCGCTACTCTAGAAACTCCTCTGAATGCTTCTGCCCCGTTAGCCCAGAGTCGTTCAACCACAGATTTATGGGCTCGCACCTTTTTGACCTCAAAGAACTCGTTCCAATACCCATGTCTGACTTGAGATACTACATCATTACCACCGGTGCGATCTTGGAACTTCGGTTTTAAATCGCCGATAGATCCGGCATCTCATTTCCAGACCCGTGACCAGACCTTGCTGGCTCCGACAAGGTCACCCTACCCCTACCACGGCCACGCGGCGGACATCCACGACCTCTTGAACTCATTCTAACGTTTGCGTTTATCTGTTTAAGAATTTTATGCATTAGTATTTCACTTGGTTATCCGCGAAGAAATTTTATGATAGGAGTTTTAGAAGTGGTTCTTTCATATCATACATGCACACAGTCCTTCTATTCATTCATTCAAAAAGACGTTGTAGTTTTCATGGTGATTGTTTTTCCCACTACCCAGGGGTATTTTCGTAATTTATCCTACAGGGGTATTTTTTGTAATTTTTAAAAGTTCTCGAATAATTTTGTCATAAAGTATTTTGGGGCTTTTAAGTTTCTGGGGTATTTTGAAAATTTTTTAGAATTCGGGGGTATTTCGATAATTTTGGACCTCAGGGGTATTTCGATAATTTTTCACAAATCGGGGTGAATTTGTAAAATTTTAAGAAATCAGGGATATTTCAAAAATTATAAAACTTTGATGGTTGCTTTTTGAGAATTGCATTTTCCAAAATAGTGATGTTGCAAAATTTTGAAAATCAGGGTTATTTTGGTAATTTTGTTGGTTAGGGGCAATTTTGTAATTTTCTAAAATCATGACGTTTTTGAAATTTAAGGTTTTTGGGCACTTTTTATGTGATAAAATTTTTTATTATAACCGTGGGTATTTTGGGAATTTCATAATTCAAGGGTGTTTTCGTAATTTTACCCCTAAGGGTATTTTAGTAATTTCACATAATCAGGGTATTTTCATAAAATGATTTCCAAAAATTGGGTTCTAAGTGATTTCACAAAAGAGAGATATTTTGAAAATTTTTTATTTGGAATTTTTTTCATACAGAGGGTATTTTGGTAATTTTCAAACCAGGGGTATTTTGGTCATTTTTCAATGAGGGTATTTTAGTCATTTTTTAAAACAAGATTTTAATTACTTCAAAAACAAAGCGGCTAGTCCTTTGGGTTTTAATTATTAAGTTTAGCTTTGTGAGTGTGTCATCTCATTAGGATGAGCCGTCACTACATGCAGGGTAGGATTCGAGTGAGTAGGAGGCGAGTCACTAGGGGCTGCTTAAATACCGAGGCTCCCACCGAATCCAATCCTAGACATGCGTATAACGATTGCCACATCCCTTGCTCAGTGACAACTCACAGGGTTGTTTTAGGTAATTATTAAATCTTATGCTTAGTTGAGGTATGCTAGCCCTAGGGTTCAATAATTTCTATTCTAATAGTCTCGTTCCCAATTTACCCTCTACCCTTATCAAATATTCACAAAAATGGATAGCGATGCTTACAGGCGGATTGGTGCACGACACTCGGTGCCATCTTGTCGAGCCAAAAATAGTTTCAAAACATTCTAATAAGGCCTACTATCATAACCAAAACATTTTGGGCCTTGGGCCCCCCACAGTCGAGTTTTGAACTGGGCTCTGATACCAAAAATGTAACACCCCAAACCCGGCCCATGAGTCCTGACCGAATCTGGTATGTCACGGAGTAAAATAATTTGAAAACATTTTGAGTGTCCGGTGAAAACTTGTTAAAATATGGCTAAGGTTTTAAAACGGGGTTTGATAAAACTCAATTGGGCTTTTTATAAACATGGTTGGGTTGATGAGCCCTTTGAAAACGTTTGATCATGTAAAATTTTAAAATCGTCAAAGTTATAGTGGACTTGGTTTATTTTGTTACCCGATGGTAACATCTTTAAAAAAAAACCCGTGGAAGTTTATTAAGTTTGAAAAGTTACTTTTAACAGGTTTACATAACATTTGTAAATTCATTTGTAGTATAGCATGAGTAAATAAATTGACTATGTAAACATCCAAATAAATATTAGTGGCCTTGTTACAACCCAAATTAAAAACTTAGAAAAGAAAATAAATAAACTTAACGAAAATAAATTTAAATCCAACGATAAGCATGGCCGCCTCGAGTCCTCTCCGGCTCCACCTCCGCGTCTACTCATCTGCAAAATGGTAATGGAAGGGGGTGAGTCACCAAGACTCAGTGTGTAAATCCCCCACCCGAAAAATACAACTCATACACAAGTTATTAATAAACATGCACATGCAACCCAACTAACCATCCATACTCCTTTTCTACCCCGTGTGGTTAACACCACTGGTGGTCAAAACCACTGGTGACTAGTGTCACAAAATAAATGATGGGGCCAACCCATTGTGTGGTCAAAACCACTTGATGACCATAGGTCACAATTTATCAAGTGTGGTCAAAACCATTTGGTGGTACCAAACCACTTTGGGACTTGGTCGCAATTTATCAATCGGTGTGGTCAAAACCATTGATGACCATAGGTCACAAATAATCGATGGGGCCAACCCATCTTGTGGTCAAAACCACTGGCGACAGTCCATAAAAATCATCCCCCTCCACTCATTAATCCCACCATCATCATGCTTACATAATCATATATCATAATCCCATATATTATGCATTCATGTGTAGCAAATTATACAACAACATGTGATGGCATACACAACATATATCAAAGATCATGTAATAGGGGACTTACCTGAAATCCACGCTTAAGCCCACAATACCAAATCACTACCACAATGATTAACAAAACAATAATATGGCAAAGTTTACTAATAAAGTGTGTAAGGAGTTTTACACACCTGTTACTACCGAAATTCCTAGATCCTGAAGATTCGATCTACGTCGCTAGATTCTTGACCCTATAATCGGCCAATCATCATCGTTAGTGTCATAGACCTATTCAGCCATATTAACTTAATACCAATGGCTCTTACCTTAAATGGATTTGGTTTCCAAACAAATCCCGAAGACGTCACTTGATTAAGACTTTGTCGAAATTCCTTAAACAACCCACAAAAAGATCAGTCACCACTTAAATGCATATCATGGCCTTTGGCCGAATGCCATAGCCTACATACCATGCTTACCTTAAATCCCGGAAGACTTCGTCAAGGCCCTTAATGTTACCTACACACAAGAGAACACTTTACCATCATCTTAAAGACACATTCGCCACCTACCAAGGCTTATTCCTACTTTCGACACACTTGAAGGTAAAGAAAAGGGCAAGAATGTTACTTACCACCCTTATTGGAATCCAAAGACACCTTGGTTAGGGAGGGGAGAAGATTCGGCCAACACAAATGGAAGGGGTAAATTTTTAGTGAAGGAGGGGGTAGGTTCGGCTAAGTAGAAGAAGAGAAGAAGAGAACTTTTGGAAGAATTTTGGCAAGATAGGCTAGGGAGAATTCGGCAGCAGCAACTTGGAGAGAAAAAGGAAAAGAAATTTGATGGCTTTTTGGTACTTCTTTGCTATACAAACCGAATATGGATGGCCTCCCAAGGAGTCCCATAGTTGGCCAACACCTCCCCCTTCTTGTGATAATTTAGCTCTTAATTATCACACAAGAAAAATAACATTTATCTCCTATCCACTTCTTCAAAATAAAAGAAAAAGAAACAAAACTAAATACACTTCTCTTCCAGCAGAATATGTGAAAAAAATTCAGCCTTATCCTTATCAATTTAAGAGTCCAAATTCATGCCATCACTTACTCTCCCATTCACGCCGGTTACAAAAAAATTAAAATGCCCACTAGGTTGCCTTGGTTCGAACCAAGACCTCTTTGCCATGACCCCCTTACACGCCTCATGCCATGTTTCCCAATCGACTTTCATGCTCTTCAATCTCACCATTTAATTTTTAAAACCTCCATACTTGGCCCCTTTTCCTTTAATGCCAAAAGCCCAAAAATAAAACACTCCTTGCATCCATCATGACTCGAACCCGAGTCCATACACCAAAGCCCTTTAAGTGGCGCCCCAAGCCACTCCACCAACCCGACTTTCATGTCATAAACCCCCTTCATTTAATTTTAAAGCCTTCCTACTTAAGCCCATCACCGCTTATATAAAAATATAACGCCAAAAATGCTGCTCCAGCCATTCGAACCTATGACCTGCGCCTATCTCCACCTCCAAAACCTAAGTGGTGCATGAAAGCCACCTTGCCACTTAATTCTTTGTGTCAAACTTCTCACAAAATTCCTCTTATCCCCTATCTCACCTAGCGTCCCCCTTCTCAAGTGCTTTAAATAAATTTTAGCCCTAAGTCCAATTAGTCCAGGGTCATGACTAGACCTTTAAATATATCAGGCAATCAAGCATACATATCTCTCAAGCACACACACATGGGAAAAATAAGTAAATTTCATACAACCCCTAATTTAGGGTGTTACACTTTCAAATGACTATTTGAATTTATTTGCTAAGCATTTATATCACCATTCTTTTGAAAGTCATGAGTGAGGGAAAATTTAGGAAAATATATTTTGATCTCTTCAAGAGTTTCAACAATAATCATAGTAAATTTTAATCATGATTATTCTATAAAAACACAAATAGGTACTTTGGATCATTTTATTATCCTCCTTTAACTACTATTTACCACATATGTTCAAATTATTTCAATTCATATTCTTGGACAATTTCGAGAATTTTAATATGCTTCTAGCATCATAAATCCTTCAAGGGTATTAAAATAAACTTTATTATATAGTGGTTCATAAAGGTTGTAACAACAACCACTAGACTCAAGTTAAATCTTTTATAAATTGTCAAAATAATATATCTAAAGGTTATTGCATTCACCATAAAAGAATATTATATCTTTTTATAATCAATGTAAGGACTTAGCAAAAAACTTAATATTTTTATTCGCTTTTGCAAAACTACTTCATTTGCACCCTCACTAGCTTTATACCTTTAGATATTTGAACTACTGGTCCAAAAACTCTACAAATTTAATTGTACTTGAGTTGCGTCTTTCCATTTTGATGAATTTATTTCATATCTATATTTCTCAATAAATTTATTCAAGATCCTCCTTTTATTTCATTATTTCAATAATAATATTGCATGCAAAATCATTGTCGATCACTTTTATTATTTGGTTCCACATTTTCTTGAATTGACATAATTTATCGAGATATCCTATTTTTATTATTTTAATCTTCAGTTTCAATTCCTTGAATATTATGACAATATTAGTTAGTGTATACTACTGCTTGCAATGTAATTAGATGTTTTGATTGGCTAGTAAAGCCGGTGACCCTAATCCAACAACGGAGAGGGGTTAGGTTGTTACAGTGTAGGAGGTTTGTGCATTCTCCTGTTTAAGGGTTAGAGAGATATTATGGATAACTAAGCATTGAATCAATTTTTTTAAATTTTGAATAATAAAAATATTTAAATAATAATTAGAAAACTATTTTAATTGATATATATATTTGTACAATTATGATTTGAACTCAAGTTATTCTTAGGGAAAGTGAACACCTAGACAATAGGCCACATTTGGGGATCTTTTGTAAAAAATATATTATAAAAGTAGGCAGTAAATTATTAAAAAATTAAATATATGTTTATATTGATAAATATGTATCTATTAAAAAATTACTTTCAACGTGGTAAAGTAAAACACTAATACCATACTTATAATTGTTAACTTTTAACATTTCAATGGTAATTAAGGTTATGCAAATTAATTTGTAAAAAAAAAGAATAAAGTAATTCAAGTTTAAAATCTATTTAAATAAAACTTAAATAAATGAAAAGCATTATATTTTTAAAATTTAAATTTATAAAAATGAAACATATGTTTTATTTAAACTTTTAATAAATAAAAATGAAAACAAATTAAGATATATTATCCTAAAATACTATCTTAATAAATTTTAAAATTATTTATTAAATTTAAGTTTGGATAAAATATAAATGAAAAATATATGTGTTGAGCAATCATCAAATGCTTTAACAATTGGTAATATTGGTTTTTTTTAAACAAAACATTAAATATATCAATGCAAATAATTAAAATTAAAATTAATCAAAACAATAAAAGAAATCATGTTTTGCACATATTTATATTGATAATAAATCTTACTATAATGTATAAATCACATAGATTAAAATATAAAAAAGAAAAAGAAAAATAAAAGAATGTGAAATTAAAGAGAATAAAACAGAAAATAAATATATAAGAATTTTGTCATTTATTAAAATATACTATTGATTAAAATAATATAAAATATATGTATTTTAAAATATATATTTAAATGTGATTTCAATAAGATTTTAAAATTATTTATTTTAAATTATAAATTTATTTAAAAATATTTTTCAGTAAAACTTAATTATAGTTTGAATTTAAATTATAAATATTGAAATATATATTAAGTTGACTTAAAATATATATATGAAAATTTATTACAAAAATATAAAATTATGGATAATTAAAATTAAAAATAAATAGAAAAAATTGAGATATATTGCTTTTTACGATGTTATACTTTTGTACCTTCTTATTTCACACACATATATATATAATATTTATTAGTGAAAATTATATCATATCTTTAATGAAATTTACTAATGTAATTTTATTTTTAAAATAATTTTCAATTAATAAAATATGATTAATATATTTTATATAAAATTTCAAAATTTTATTAAAATAATATATTAATTAAAATTTATTATTTTATTTCACATGAGGATACAACTAGTTTTTTGAAATTTTGTATTAAAATTTTTATTAAAAATGAGAAAATATGTTGTAAAGAATTAATTTAGTAAGTAGTGTATTTCATTGATGTTTGCGGAACTAACTAAAAGTTTGACTAATACAAATATACCTATCAATTAATAGTATAATTATGGTAAGCAAAGATATTATTCTCACGAGGACTATAAGCACTAGTTATTACCATATTTCTATTATTTAACTGAGTAATTCAAGTGCTTGATTAAAAAATAAAATTAATTAACTAATGGGCACGATAAAGAGCAAATCAGAAAAATAAACGATTAACAACCAAGAAGAGAAATAATACCCATGAAAGAATCCGCATAGATTACATCTGACACTACCAATCTAAATTACGCAATTTCTTTACTTAGTACTTTATCCATAGAAAACCCTAAATTATACTAATATCTTTTTCGAGCATAAAAGCAATTGAATCTCGGTTGATTAATTGAAACTTCTTTCTAATTAAAACCACTATTATCGCATTAATACGTGCTATGGATTCTCCTATTAAATTTGACTATAATCCAGTAGATTTATGTTGTCCTATTTCTAGGATTGCATGCAACTCCACTCAACTATGCAAGATTTACTCTTAAACAGGGGTCTATTCAACCACCAATTTAAACACATCAAACATAGATTAATAGTTTAGAAATATCAGACCAAGAATTAAGCACACATAATTGAGAACAAGAAACAAAATATTTATTACGTAAAATAAAAATGAAATGATAGAATCCATTATAGGGTTCATCTCCTTAGGTATTAAGAAAATTAGTTCATGCTTGAAAACAAAAACATCCAAGATATAATATAACTGAAATAAACAAAGAAACTCATGATAACTTCCTAAGAAATCAACTGTGAACCTTCAATCTTGACAAAAATTTACTTCAAAGTCAGCTTCAATAGCATTTTTTGAGTTATTTTCTTGAATATTCTCTGATGGACTCCTCTCATCTTCATACTTTTGTCATACATATGTCTTAGAATGCCCCAAAAAACCTAAAAATCGTGGTTTTTCATTGTTCGATGTGCAATTCCGTGAAATCAACACGACCTACCACATGCTTGTGTGGATCACACGAACATGTGGCCTAGCCATGTGGAATGGTTCAGCCTCGTGTGGCTCCTGTAACTTGCTCTAACACTCTAATTTTCACTCGTTTTTTACTCGCTTTTCTCTCCTTTTTCTCCCGAATGCTCTATTAAACATTAAAACATGAATTTAAAAGATTGGAAGCATAAAATCCACAGCTAATATTGAATAACCACCCAAAAACGCATTAAGAATGAAGTTAAAATTTGTTACTTTTAGCACTTATCAAATATCTCCACGCTTAAGCATTTGCTTGTCCTCAAGTAAAATTCTCAACACATATTCAAGTTAACTTCCCTCGATTTATTGTTTTTACTGATAATGTCTTAAGATAATTTTCAGATAATCATGTATTGAAATTCAAACTGAAATGAAACTAAATAATACAAGCAACCCAAGAAGAAATTTTTAAAGAATAAAAACATAGTTGTCTCCCCTATTTGAATAATTACCTAAAATTCAAACTCAACAAGAATGAACACCCTCGCTAAGGTTCACTCAAAGCACTCAAAGTGTTTAAGGTTCAAGTAATATGCACTCAATGTCAAACAAGGGAAGTTATTACCATAGGCTTGATTGGATATCAAATATCCACCACTATAAAAAATGAGATGACACACTAATGAAGAGGTCTTTACGAGGTTGTAATGGTGTAACACCCCAAACCCAGCCTAAACGTTACGACCGGATCGGGCATGTCACCTAAAAGGGTTGTTTAAAAACTACGTGTTTGTTAAAATTTTCGAGTTTAAATATTTATTTGCTTGTTATCCTTTTGTTAACATTTTGGAAAACGGATATTAAGGGTTTAGGAAATTCCCGTATTGAACATTTAATAATAATAGGCAGTAATCAAATTAAAAACTAAACCAAATAAAATACCAAAATTAAAGTTATAGTGGCCTTATTACATAACAAAAACCCAAATAAAAATAAGCCCAAGTAAAAGAAATGAGTTTACAAGAAAAACATTGCATGGCCACCACAAGTACGCCTCAGCTCCCAAATCTGCGATCCAATGATTACCTGCAAAATTAAGCAGAGGGGTGAGTCACCGAGACTTAGTGTGCAGCTACTCCATAGGAACCATAACTGGGCCTGAGCCCATACACACATCAACTGGGTCTTAGCCCCCTTTTCATAATCACATTGGGTGAAGCCCATTCAAAATTAGATTGGGCCTTAGCCCTGCAATAGAATAGCAAATAGCATATGCAAAATGATGCAGAACCCAATCCCAGCCTAAGTTTCCATCCGCTACACACCACCCGTAACAGCCGATCACACCAATGTGGATTTCTACAATCAACCCTCACTGCTACACACCATCGATGGCAGGCATGCTGCTCTTCATCAAAATCGTGACATAGTCACCAGAACAGATCGTGGCAGAGCCACTACAATAGATCGTGGAAGAGCCACTACAACAGATCGTGGCAGAGCCACTAAACACTTCCTCTTTCATCACATATTCCCAACCCATGCAACATAAATACAAATGTATGGATGCAATAGATTACAACAAGCGTGTACGGGATACTCATAACATAGATCGAAATATTTCATCATAACCCCTTACTTCATCAGAACAGAAGTTACTAACCTGATGTTTTGCATACACCCTCCATGGGTATCTCAATGGCCATACCGAGTTTTCGGCATTTTATAGAACATATTAATAATATATTAGTATAGCATAAAGATGGTGTGAGTAGTTACGCACTGTCATGCTAATCAACTCCTAAGGGTATAATAGTAATTTTTTACCTACCAAGGGTATTTTTGTAATTTACCCATTGAGGGTATTTTAGTAATTTTGCACCTACAATGGCCTTCCTGAAAGACTAATGTCACCCCGAATGACTCGACTACCATTTTCGGTCCTTACCGGACTATTGGGCCTAAAATTCGATTTCGACCCATTCGGGCCCACACGCTCGTGTGGCCCACCTAGCACAAATCTAGCCACATATATAAGATTCACCTAGTCTAGTTCAATATATACTAAACATTCATACAATTTACTCATATGGGCCCATTGGGCCTATTTCGGCCCATCGTGGCCCAAGCAGCCTCAACCCACAAGAATACTACTAATGACTTCAACTATCGCGTCGAAGCCCCACACGTGCGCTCGCACGCTCGTGCAACTACTATTGCCGTGACCGACACTTCGGTATTTGCCGTTCTACAACTAGAGTAGAGAGAGTTACACACCTGATAGGAATCTGGTGTTAAACTGCGCTCCGACCACTCCTGTGCCCAAGCGCCCTTCAAGGTGTGCTTCCTCCCATCATAGAATGCTCTATATATAGCTAGCTTCTCACCTTCCTTCTTTGTATCTTTTCGATGTGGGATCCGTTCGTCAATAGAGTTTAAATTCAACTTAAACTCTTGCCGTCCAATCCGCAAAATAAATACTACCTTGCTTCGCATGAGATTCGAACCCAGGCTCCCCTGTAGAATAATCCACACTGCTAACCACCTGGCCACAAGCTCCTCTTGTGTCTAAAACCATGCGCAACTAAATATAAATCTATAGCCCAATTCTAAGGTCCATGTAAAAAGAAAACTAAAATGCAAGAGCCAAGACTTGAACCTTGGACCTCCTTCCTTCCTTATGGCGTCACCCCCTTGTCTCTTATGTGGCGTCACTTTGCCACTACACCACACACTCCACTTGTGTCATTTTCCTCCATATTTTATTCTTAAGGCCTACCCATTAACTCCCAGGGTTTTTTCCACCTAAAAACTAAAATTTCCCTAAAGCCAAAGTTTGATCCCGGGACTTCATAGAAGCCCTCTAACCTTCCAAAATCACTCACCTAATAAGTCCAACTTGCACTAAAGCCATTCTCTTATTCTCCAAAAATTTTAAATGCTACTACGCTCAAGGCCCATTGGGCCCAATCCTACTAGGCCCAATTTTGGGATGTTACAAATAGGGTTTAGGTTAAAGGTACAGAAAATGTCATAAAAGTTGGTTACAATCGAGAGTTAGAGTTAATAAGTTACCAAAACATAGAAAAAAATCAATTACTGAATTACAATAAATATTTAATATCAACAAGAAATAACAATTCATGCTCGATCAATTTTTTTATTTATTTAGAACAAAGAGACAATTCAACAATGCAAATGATGAAGCATAGTTAAGCAACTAACCAAATCAAATATCGACAAAAAGGGAGTCAATAAAAAGGACAATTTTACAGTATTAATGTGGTTTATGGTTTAACATGAATGGTTGTTAAGTAAAAGAAAATGTGTTAGGATCAACAGGTTTTACTAGGGGAAAAACATGTAAGCCATTTACATGTTAGACGGGTTAAATCTTAGGTGCCTCTATCATCTCAGTATATCAAATCAATAATGTGATCTCAAAATGTATAACCGAAGCAAGTTCTACAATAACAAATCAAGTTAACATGCTCACAACCAAAAATAAAATGAGCACAAAATAAAGTATATGCTTTATAGGCTCAAAAGCTCACAAAAATTATGATTTTGACATCAAACTTGTAAATTTAAAATTTCAAGATATTTCTTCAGTTCAGGGAGATAACCTAAAATAATAATTTCTAAAAAACAACTTATCATCCTTGACTCTCTCATGCCTTAAAGTATAAATAGAACAATACACAATAATCGACAAATTAATCCCAAACCAAATCAATAAAAAAAATCCAAATTTAGAAAAATTAACTCTAATGGCAGCTGTGAGAAAATGACTTAAACATAAACAACAACTTGGAGGGCTATATTGCATAAACATAGAAAATCTTCCACACACTTAAGATGTAGATTGCCATTATTGTACAAACAGATATAAACACAATAACCAAAATACCATAAGGGAGGGAGAGAACTGAAACTGTCTTAAATTTGGATGATTTCGCTGGAATAGTGAAATCTGAAATTATAGGATATTCTAAATGAAGTACATGTTTCCAAGCACACTAATAAGAAAATAGATAAAAATAAATAAGACACAAAGATAACAAAATAAGTTTAAAAATAGCCCAAAAAACATAATAGTGTAGTGCATAATAAACTAAAATAAAACATATAAGTTCGAAAAATAATATAAAAAACTATTAAAAATAAAATTAAAATTAAAATAAAAAATAAAACATAAAATTAAATTAAAACAGTAATAATAATAAAATAAAATAAAATAATAAACACAATAAACAAAATGAAAAGGGGTGGAGCCAAATGGTGGTAGGGGACAATAGCAGGGTAGGGGAAACAAATAGAAGGGGATTGGATGTTTACTGTTGTGAATGGGGGGAAAGAAGGAAAAAAAAAAAAAATAGGTTTAAGAGAGGGTATATGGTCGTGTCGCCAAGTTGGTGAATCCACTCAAACTATGTGTGTAAAAAAAAATTGAAAAAATTGGCTCCAGTATTCACACGGTGCATGACATGCCCGTGTGTCTAGGTCGTGTGTCCCATACGAATGTGTCTCCTGGTTGTGTGGTCTACCCCCAAATTGTTTGACACCTTTTTTTATTGTTTAATTAATAAAAACAAAAGTTAGGTAAATAATAAACTAGACATGCAATAAAATTAAATGAAATAAAAAAACATTCAAGTTGCCTCCGAGAAACGCTTATTTAAAGTCTAAGCTCGACATCCCTTTTAAGCTCATTGTAACATCCTGAGTTAATGGGTCTATGCGTTTAGTGTAATGATATGTTTAATATGTTAATTTAAGTAATAGGAGTCCAAATTGGGCTCAGGACTAGGCAAAGGCCTTGGTTAAATTATTTGATTGGGCATTATAGAGTTAAAAGGTGGTAATTGTGTTTAAAATACCAACGTGGGCTTGTGGCCCAACAATAGGTCGCACTGTAAGGGAGTTAGAAGGTGGTGTCACTAACAGTTAAAGGGGCCCAAGTTTTGGCCGCAAGGAGCCCATGTTTTTGGGCCATTTTCAGCATTTAAATGAGAGCAGGGGTGACGCCATACACAAGGAGTTAGGGGCCCAAAATTTAAGTTTCATAGAGCCCAAATCTTTTAATTTAAGTTGCTAAATTCGGCATTAGGGTTAGGTGAAGTGGACGGAAACAAGGCTAAAAAAGTAGGAGGATTTATATGGATTTTATAATTGATAATATAGAAGATAAAAAGGAGAAAAGATAGGAGCTATCTACAAGGCTAGGTGATGGCTGAAATTCCATCACCTAGAGGAGTGAAGAATTCATCTACTTCATGGAAAAGGGGTGCCGGATTTTTCCTTTTCATTAGCTTAACTTTTAGTTATCAAGAAGGGCATTTTCGATTTTAAGCAGTAGGTGTCGAAATTTTTATAAATAGGGAGGGGATATCTCATTGATTCTGGCATTTAAACCCTAATTTCCTCTTCATTCTTTGTGCCGAAATTCTTAGCCTCTCCCTCTACAATTTCTTTTCTTTAATTTCTTCAAAAGCCGAAACCTCTCCCCTTCACTCTCTTTTCCATTCTTTCCTCTTGTGTTGATTTCTCTAAAAAGCCAAAATCTCCATAGTTTTTCTCTATTCATCTCATTTGTGAATTGGCTCTATTCCTTCCGGCATTTAAAACTTCTTCTTTGACATTGCCCAATCTTCTCTCCAGTGCTAGCCGAATTCCCTGTGCTAAGGAAACTTGGTTGTCTAGATCTAAAAGCTGAAATCGCTAGTCTCTAATTTTGGGATTTTAGTAGAAAGGAGAGAATCCCTAAGTTTAAGAATGTAACATCCTAGATTAGGGGTTATGCGTTCGTGCATAATTCATGAGATAGTGGGATCAGTGGGTGTGTTGGATGTGTTCTGAAGAGTTTCAAGAACCTTAAGATGAAAGGAAATGAAAGGAAATGTAAGGAAATGTAAGGAAATGTAAGGAAATATAAGGAAATGTAAGGAAATGTAAGGAAATGTAAGGAAATGTAAGGAAATGTAGGGAAATGTAAGGAAATATAAGGAAAATGTAAGGAAATGTATGGAAATGTAAGGAAATGCTTTAGAAATGTTAAGTTTTGGAAACTAAACTAAAATAGGAAAGTGACCATTTTTGGAAACCTAAGTAAATTAGGAAAGTGAACATTTTGGAAACCAAGCCAAAAGAGGAAACTAAACATTTTGGAAACCAAACCAAAATAGGAAACTAAACATTTTGGAAACCAAACCAAAATAGGAAACTAAACATTTTGGAAACCAAGCCAAAATAGGAAACTAAACATTTTGGAAACTTGGAAAATATAGAGCAGCGAAAATTTTGGAAACTTAAAATGACCTTTAATGTCAAATTTTAGAGCCCAAGGGGAACTTAGGGCCAAGTGACCCTAAAATATAAAGTGCATGAAATTTGACCCAATAACGGACTTGGAAATGTGGCTGAAGATGCCACCTAAGGCCTTAGGAAATGGCCCACATGCAAAAGGTTTTGGGCTTGAGTTGAGTCACATAAGAAGCAAATAAAATAAGTTTTATTTTGCTTCTAGAAGCCCAAGAGGTGGACGGCACAAGGCTTGCAAAGAGGAGTTTCACTCTCTTTAAAACTTGGCTAATTAGAAGATCATAAGGACTCTTAAGGGAAGAGTTTAATTCTCTTTAAAATTCGCTAAATAGGTGGATAAATGAAGAATTATTCTTTAATTAGGAAAACAAGGAAGAGTGGTGGCCAAGTAAAGGATTCTTGGCCTAGTAAATTCGGCTATAAAAGGAGGGGACTAGGGCCATTCATTATTCATTCTCCCTCTCTTTTCCTCTACCAAATATTCTTCTTGAGCATCCATTCTTTTTCTTCTTTTCTTTTAGCCTCCTAGCTGATTTGCTTCTAAGCCTATTATTCCTCTCTTCTTTCATCTTTGAAACCAAATACATAAGGGAATCATAGCCGATTGTTCATCAAGTCTCTAAGCCAAATCTCTGAAGGTTGAAGTGAATGTGCAATCGATTCCTTCAAATAAGGGTAAGATCCAAGTTTAGTTTCCCATTCTTTTATATTCTAGACTTATTGAAATTTAGAGACTAATTTCGATTATTAATCTTGGCCAAATCATGGAAGAAGAAATTCTTTTCCCGAAGGTACACCATAGGCCACGTGTTCCCTAGTTATTCGGTGAATTTCGGGATTTAAGATCCACAAGGTAAGTACCTAAAAGTATTCGGCCAAAGCTTGTATGATTATCTAGATCAGTTCTTTAATTATTAAAAAGCCAAAAACTAACCCATATTGAGATTCAAGGTTGGCCGAATATCAAGTGAAGGAAAACCAAGTTTTCGGATTTGAATAAACACTAAATTGGCATCAAAGGTAAGTCTTTTACAAATCCTACTAGGATTTGGATATCATAGCCAAATAGAATTTATGCTAAGTAATAAAGGATGAATCAAATGTAGGACTAAGGATCTAAACTTTAGATCTAGCTTTTGGAATCTCAAGGAATCGCTAAACAAATCGGTGTGTACACACTAACCTTCGATATTTCATATGGCTATTATTTTAACATGTGATTATGTATAAGAATGTGAATGTGGCTAAGTACCACAAACGTGATAAAAAGTACCTGTGCACGTTTCCTACTTAGATAGGATTGTGAAATATGTTATTTTATAACATGTAAATATTTGAATGTTAAGCATGATATATATATTTTGGGGCATTGGGATTTATGTGAAAGGGAAGAAGGTGTTGACTTGGTCTCACCAACGTTATATTTGAAGGTGTTGACTTGGTCTCACCAACGTTATATTTGAAGGTGTTGACTTGGTCTCACCAACGTTACATTTGAAGGTGTTGACTTGGTCTCACCAGCGTTATATTTGAAGGTGTTGACTTGATCTCACTAGCGTTATATGGTGACTACGGTCACAAATATTTGAATATGGTGTGTAGCGGATGGAGGTTGACTTAGTAGTCCCCACGTTGTATGAGGTTGAGTGCGGTGGAGTGTAGCGGATGGCATATAGGTTTGGGTTTGGGTTGCATCATCATTTATTTTTATATGGATCGATGATTTGAACATGAATGCCTGATTTGTTGAATGTTAGTATTGTGTGCACATTGAGTCATTGACTCACCCGTTATGGGAACTATTTTCGTGTGATGAATAAAGGATTTTGGACCGGCCAAAGACATTGAGGTGGCCATGCTACATTCGGAGATTTTATTTAGTTTGGACTTTATTTGATTTAGTTACTTTTATTTTATTTTGGGTTTTACTTGATGTAATAAGGCCATAAGGCCCAGTGGATTTCTCTTTATTTTTGCTTTACTATTAAGTTTTATGCTAAGAACTATTTTGGATGTATTTAATTAAATGGGTTTACAAGTTTAAATAAATGGGTTTACAACCTAAGCCCAACTCAAAACAATAGTTTTTCTAAAATTTACAAATTTTCTCTAAGTGTGAAAATGTTTAAAACGGTTTACTTTAGGAACATACCAGATTCGGTCCATTCTCGTGGGCCGGGTGTGGGGTGTTTCAAAGAAACGAGCAGTATCTGCCGTTTGGGATTGGCCACTTGGTTGTGGACCGGCTTCTGAACAACACCTTAGGCAGATAGCAGTTGTGTTGACAACGGATAGCGTTGACATGTGAAGCATAGTTTTATCGGTAATCAGGTGTGTAGATCTCTAACACACTATTAATCCTGTATGTATGTCTATATATATATGTTATGGGCTAAAAAGCCGGAAAGAGGCTGTATAAACAGTCGAATGGAATCCCTAAATGGGTTAGGCATGGATGCCAGGTATGTAAACATAGAACTCTCTATGTGTATCGAAATATATGTAAGCCTGCATGATGTCTTCTTTATATGTGTATGCATGGGGGGGAATTATGATATTGAAGGGGAAGTGCTTGATAGGTCACTTGATGATCGGTGGTAGAAATCCCACAATTGTAAATGTTAGGTCACATAGTGATCAGTGGCTATGCTACATTTAATGGTTCCTGAATAATAGGAATAGGCAGTACGGCTGTCGTTATAGTGTGTAGCAGATGGAGGGTTGATTGTAGAAATCCCCAAGGTGTGATGGTTGGTACGGGTTGGTGTGTAGAGGATGGAAACCTAGGATGGGTTGGGTTATTAATCATGTATTATTTGATATATAATAAAGATTGTTGCCTTTATGTATAGGCCAGGGCCCATAATGTGTTTGTGGGCTCAGGTCGTTGTGTGCTTTGAGATTTATACACTGGGCTCAGGTCGTTGTGTGCTTTGAGATTTATACACTGAGTCTTGGTGACTCACGCATTCCTTTTTCTCTACTCTTCCTGGTAAGCAGTAGATCGTGGACATAGGAGCCGAGACAGACTCAAGGGGCCATCAAGTTTTTATTTCTACAAGTTATTTTTGGGATTTCTTTAAGTTTATTTTATTTCATTTTGGGAATATTTATGTAATAAGGCCCTTAGTTTTTATTCAACTAAGTAGATTTCAATGTTCTGAATGTTCTGAAATTTATTAATTTATGACAAGGTTTATTTATACTTAATAATAATAATACAAAGGAGTTCATTTTTGAAATGTCATTTATTTATTCAAATTATGTCTAATTAACTTACGACTTCCAAAACCAACAAAGTAAAAGTTTTTAATGTACAACTCGTAGCATACCAGATCTAGTCGAAACGCATGGGTCGGGTTTAGGGTGTTACATTTTGGTATCAGAACCTAGTTCAAAACTCGGGCTGTGTAATGGGTCTAGTAGTGTTTTGAAAATTTGATGTGAATTTGGAAAAAACTGTCTTGGTTGAAGATATGGCTTTTGAGTCTACTGGCACTCGATCCATGCAGGTAAGTATTCTAAACTCTTGTTGTGTTATATATGTGGGCTTAATGGGCTTGAGGGACGTAGATTAGTATGATAGTATTAATGGACCATAAACAACTCTTCAATTTCATAAGACTTAATTTCTCTAAACAAAACCCGTAAACGAGTCGCAAGACTAGGGTGTGGCAATAGGCATATGCATGTCTAGGATTGGATCCGGAAGAGCTTGGTATTTAAGCAGTCCTAGTGGCTCACCTCCTCTTCGCTGGAATCTTACCTGGTGCGTAGTGACTGTTCACCCTAGCTACGAGGACTTGTTGATGGGCTAAACCATATAATTAAAACCTGAAAGGGACCAGCCACCCTATTTGAAAAAAAAAAGACCCCCAAGTTTTGTAAAATTTTCAAAATACACTTGATTTGTGAAAAAAAAAATTTTCCAACCAACCATGAATTTATAAAATACCTATGTTTTGGGGAAAAAAATTACCCCAAAACCTCATGTTTACAAGAGTAACCCGGTTTATGAAACGAGATTTTTCAACGTACCCCTGTTTAAAAAAAAAGTCGGCAACAACAACATCAAAATATCCCTGGTATAAAATTACCAAATTACCCTTATTTTACAAAATGACCAAAATATCCCTAGATTTCAAAATTACCAAAATACCTCAGATTTCAAAATTATCGAAATACCCCTGAATTGCAAAATTACAAAAATACCCTTATTTCACAAAATCACCAAGGAAATCAATTTTGGAAAATTACAAAAATACCCCTACAGGATAAAATTACGAAAATACCCCTGGGTAGTGAAATGACGAAAATACCCTTACGTGATGAATGTAAGTTTATGGAAGTTATTTGTATGTTGATGATTGAATGTATGTGTTTCCTAGAATTAGAGGAGACGAACTTGAGACTGAATTGTGAATGTAATTGCGAATTCGAAAGAACTACTCTTAAAACTACTGTTCATAAGACTGTTCGTGGTTAATCAGTGGAAAAAAACTAATAATTCATAAAATTTCTAATCAGATAAACGCGAAGCAGTAGAATGAGTACAAGGGGTCAAGGACGTCCGCCACGTGGTCGTGGTAGGGGTAGAATGACTGTGTCAGAGCCAGTAGGATTGGGCCATGGATCTGGGAACAAGATGCCAGTTCCACCAGCTGTGGAGGAGGAATTTCAGGATCAGACTGCCAGAGATGATGCGGTATCTCAAGTAATGCTAAAGGTTTTAGAGAGGGTTGCTGGGGCTGATATGGGCACAGGAGCCCAAAAATTTATGCCGGAACGGCTTAGGGCCAATGGGGCAGAAGTGTTTAGGGGAATTTCTGGTGTAGCCCCAAGTTCAGCTGAGTATTGGTTGGAGGCAGTAGAACGCATAATGGATGATTTGGATTTCACGGAGGAGGAAAAGTTGAAAGGAGTTGTATCTCTCCTACGGGATGAAGCCTATCAATGGTGGCTTACGATTAAGGATGGTAGAGTGGCTAACCGTATCACCTGGGATCTTTTTAAAATGGCATTCCAGAATAAGTACATTGGATCGAGTTATGTGGATGCTCAGCGCAGAGCATTTCTGAATTTGGTTCAAGGGAGTAGGTCAATGGTTGCGTATGAAGCTGAATTCTTACGCCTTGCCGTTATGCTCGAGGGATGGTGGCCACGGAGCATGAACGTTATGTTCGATTCGAAGATGGTCTGAGGGATGAATTGTGTGTTTTGATAGCGCCACAGCGGGAGAGGGAGTTTGCGGTCCTAGTGGAAAAGGCTAAGATAGCCGAGGAGGTAAAGCGGACCGAGAAACTGAATCGGGATAGAGATAGGAGTGGGAATAAGAGAAGTATTGGACTGTCAAGGTCAGCCGGACGTAATTCGAAGAGGCCCAGGTCTGATGGACCGAAACGAGAAGAGAAATCTGCTGTTGCTAACCAGACACCAAAGTGTGCTCGATGTGGCAAATTTCATGCCGGTGAGTGTTGGGCAGGCACTGGGAAGTCTACGGACCACGGATCAAGGGAATGCTCAGCCTGGCAGAGGAGGTCAGCAGCCACAGAGAGGTCATAGTGCAGCCAGAGGAGGTAATGGTGTCGGTCGGGGTTGTGGAGCACCAGGCTAAGGGGTAGTGTAATATCCTGAATTAGGGGTTATTTGTGATTGTATGTTTTGCATGAGTTCGGATTGTTGTGTTGTTAAGTAAGATGTTCTAGGGCTTAGGAATAAGCCAAGGGTAGGCTCGAGCTGTAGGAAAAATTTTATTTTTAAGCTTTAGTTAAAGGGAGTTGAAGGAGCTAGGGGTTAAGAGTAATTCGTGGGGAATTTTAACACAAGTAACCAGTTGGCAAAGTGGCAAGGAGGCACCACTTAGGGCTTTGGAAGGTGACGCCACAAGTATTGAAAGGGGGCTTAGGTTCGAATCCCATGGATGGATTTAAGGTGACTTTTATTTTTGCATTTATATGGCATGTGTTGGTCAAACTCTAATTAAGGTAAGGTTAGACTATTGTCTTTTGTGGTTAGTAGACTAAGGAATAAGGCAAGTGCTTATTTATGGTATGGTATCAAGGAATTTTGGTAGGATAAGGGGACATAAGGCTTGAAGTATGGAGTGTTGTTTTTGAAACTTTTCTATGGCCATTTGACCATGAATGTAGACAGTATAGTGGACTAGGGGGGTTGGCTTAATTCTGAATGTGATTAGGAGGAAATAAGGAGAAATTTAGGAGTGAGTTTAATTCAAAATTAGTTTGAATTGATGGCAAGAAGAATTTTGAGTGTGGAGGCCGAATGTGGGTCTCTTTTGGGTGATAATTTTCAGTCATGAGTGGGGGGAAATAGCCGAATTTCCTATAAGAGGTCTAGAAGTTCTTTTTCGGTTCTCTTTTCTTTCTTTAGTATTCTCTTTCGAAACTTTCTTTTCACCCTTGCCATTGCCGAAATTTGCACCCTATTTCTTGACCAAAAGCCAAAAGTTGGAAGTCATTTTGTGCATCTTTTTCCTTTTTTTTTAACTTATTTTCCTTCCATTCACTTCCTAAAAACCAAAACCCATCCTCTCATTTGCAACAAAGCTGAAACCTCTCCACCTTTGTTCTTTATTGCCGAATTCTCCTAACTTTCATCTACACTTCTTTTCTTCTTCTCAACCTCGATTCTATACCTATTTTTGTGATAGCCGATTATCCCATCTCCATTTGGGAGTTCTTGCCGAATCTTTTAGAGCCTTTAGAGGGGGAGGTGTCGACATTCCTTTTCATCAATCTTCCAATTGGTTTTGAGTATAGTAAGTATTTTCTTAGAAATCGAATTCTCTTCTTCTTCATTTAGTATGCAGAAAACAATGGTTGGCCTTGGTTTCTAAGGGATGGTCGAATGTATGAAGAGTCATAATATTGTGTTTCTTTTGTGTAGCCAATGGTAAGGAGCCTTAAGGAGGATTGTAAGGATTCGATTCATCAAGGTAAGTGTTATGTGGTGATTCAGGATTTGTTAAGCAAAGTAGGTGGTTTGTAGTATTCGGCCATAGGCCATTTTATGAGTTTAAGTGATGACCGATTTCTGACTTTGGTTCTTAGGAGCAAATCGACAGGAATAAGAGAGTTTCGGGATTGAGTAGACTGTACCAAAAAGGTGCGTAGTTATCGCACTGTTCTCTTGTTGTGTGTATGTGTTATATATATAAATATGTATATGATGTGCATGGTAGCTGAAATAATGGCTAAAAAGGTGGATACCCATGGTGGGTAATCGATTAAGCAGTCGAGACTTTATGACAATAAGTTTCCTATGGTATCTGAATGAAATTGTGATAGCATGTGATGTATGCTTATTTTAATGATATTGTGGCATGATACATGGGGCTTGGGATGTGACTATTGAAGGACGGGGAGTACATTTATGTACGTGGTCTGATGTTAGCCTTGTGCTACATTGGCGCTTGATGTTAGCTATGTGCTTCATCAAGGTGGGATGTTGGCTGTGTGCCTCACCCTGGCGGATGATCGCTGTGTGCATCACCGTGGATTGAGGATGACCTAGTGTCACCTTGAGGATATTGATATGTGGGGTCACTTAGGTGATCGATGGCTTAGCCACTGGCCTCGGCGAAGAGGGTCCGCCAAGGTAGGTGTGTAACGGATGGATACTAGGTTATTTGGGCTTCATGTTGCATATTTATGTATGTGGATTGTGTGGATATGGGCCAAGCCCATATGTGGAGACATGTGAAATAACTATGCATCGAGTCTGCTTGACTCACCCAAATTTTCTTACCAACATCGCAGTGATTAAGTAATGCTTGGACCGGGCCGGAGCGGATACAAAGGTGGCCCATGCGTAAGATGTTTTACTTAATTTTACGTACTTTATATTTTAAGTAGTTTTGGAATAATTATTTGATGTAATAAGGGCCATTTAAATGATTTGCAACTTTATTTATGGTTTTGAAGTTTATCCTATTATTGAGCTAATAATTGGCAATATTTTGAATCAACTTATTTTATAACAACTTATATTAAAGCTTTTAAATTCGGATAATTTGTACCAATAAGGTTTTACTTGGAATCTTAAATGTGAAATGTTTTTACCAACGACAACAAATTTCATCTTTTATTTTTAAGTAAAAATCTTTTCCAACGTTTTTCGCAGTGACATACCAGATCCGGTCAAGGCTCGTGGGCCGGGTTTGGGGGTGTTACAATTTGGTATCAGAGCCCGGTTCAAAACTCAACTTTGAGGGTTTTGGGCCCAAAAACATTTTTTTAAGGTGGGCTTTTCAAAGATTTGGGCTTTCATAAATTTTTCAGGTTTATTCGGGCATGGCTTTGTATCTCGACCAAGTCCACCTGTAAGTACCTCTAATTATTATGTGAATTATTATATGATTGGTATGTGGGTATGATAGGAACGTAGATTAGTGTATTAAGTTATTGAACTTTAGGATTAGCTTACTCCAACACAGAATTGCATAAAATTTTAAAGCCTAATTAAACAAAGTCGCCGAGTTAGGGTGTGGCAACCATTGTGCGCATGTCTAGGATTGGTTTCGGTGGGAGCTTGGTATTTAAGCAGTCCTAATGACTCACCTCCTCTCCACTCGAATCCTACCTGGTGCGTAGTAACGGTTCACCCTAACCAAGAGGACTTCTTCACGGGCTAAACTCAATAATTAAAACTCGAAAGGGACTAGTCATACTGTTTTATAAAAACCTTAAGTTTTCAAAATTACTCCTTTGATTTGTAAAACCATTTTATACTTGGAAAATTTTTTGAAATATTTTCGATTTACAAAATTACCCAAATACCCCTGGGTGTAAAATTACCAAAATGCCCTTAGTTTATAAAATTACCATACTACCCACGACTTTTGTAAAAACATTCTTACTTTACAAAAATACCAAAAACTCCTATTTTACAAAATAGTAAGATACTCTGATTTGGGAAAATTTACTAAAATGCCCCTAACTTCCAAAATTACCAAAATAACCCCGATTTCTAAAATTTCTGCAATATCATTGATTTGATAGAATTTTTAAAATAACCTCGAGATTTGTATATTTTGGAATGCCTTTGACTTGTAAAGATTTTCAAATTGACCCCGATTTATTACCAAAATACCCTGTAGGGCAAATGACAAAATACCCCTAGAATAGGAATGGACAAAGATGTTCGAATGATGAATGTATGTGTGATGGATATCATTGAATGTGTGTGTTTCTCTGAATTAGGGTAGAAAACTTGAAATGAAAACTCTGAATGATCGAAAGAACTACTATTAAGCTCTTTTCATAAAATTGCTCGCGGATAAACAGTGGAACAAATGCCAATTCATAAAATTTCTTAAATTGATTAAATCGCGATAGTAGACATGAGCTCTAGGGGACGTGGTCGTAATGTGCGAGGCCGTGGTAGAGGCAGAATGGTTGTATCGGAACCCGTTAGATCGGGTCAAGGGTCTGAGAATGAGGTACCACCACCACCAGCTGTTGGTGTTGAGTAGTAAGATCAGACGGGGGATGATCTTTATATCGCAGTTGTCTTTGAAGTTCTTGAGATGGTGGTTGGAGTAGGTGGAAAAATGAGAGCTAGGAAGTCCGTACCCGAGCGACTCCGAGCCAATGGAGCTGAGGTGTTCCGTGGCATATCTGGTGTGGCACCCAGTACTGCTGAGTATTGGTTGGAGGTGACCGAACGGATTATGGATGAGCTTGATTTAACGGCTGAGGAGAAAGTGAAAGGAATGGTGTTGCTTCTTCGCGATGAGTCATATCAGTGGTGGCTCACAGTTCGGGATGGTGCTACAGCTGAGGATCTCACTTGGGAGTACGTTAAGGCGGCTTACTAGAAGAAGTATGTTGGTACTCATTATATTGATGCGCAGAGAAGGGCTTTTCTAGGGCTGGTTCAAGGGAACAAACCCGTGGTGGAGTATGAGGCTAAATTCCTAAGGTTGAGCCGGTATGCTCGAGGAGTAGTGGCTACAGAGCATGAGCGGTGTGTCTGATTTGAGGATGGACTAAGGGATGACCTGAGGCTGTTGATAGCTCCACAGCAAGAGCGGGAGTTTGCCGTATTAGTAGAAAAGGCTAAGGTAGCCGAAGGAATTAAGGACTCTATGAGACGTAAGCAGAGATAAGGATAGGAACCGGGATAAGAGGAGTTTTGGACCGTCAGAATTGTCTGGGAGCCTTCAGAAAAGATCGAGGGTTGAGAATTCTGCTCGTGTTGCTAAGCCAGCTACTGGAAATTCGGACCGTCCGTGTGCTCGGTGTGGAAGGTACCATGTTGGTGAGTGCTGGAATCGGGATCGAGAGTGTTTTAAGTGTAAGTCTAAGGCTCATTTGATTAAAGATTGTCCTCAGGATCCGAATAGGGCTCGGACAGTAGGTCAGGGTGGTGTGCAGCCGGACAGAGGTGGTCAGCAAGCGACGAGGGGTCGTGGTCCGAACCATGGAGGAAATGGTTCCGGCCAAGGTCGTGGAGCACCAGGCAGAGGAGCTGAAGGTACAGATGCGAGGCAGCCAAGGTTGGTTTATGCAGCCAGGCGTCGCGAGGAGGAAGATGTGCCAGAGGTGACAACGGGTACGTTCCTCATTTCTGGAATACCCTTTATTACCTTGTTTGTTATAGAGCTAGTTCGTTCATGTATTGCTAGTGAAGTGTATGGAACCTTGAATGCGAATCTTGAGATGGTATCTAGGGAAATGTGCTAGTTTTATTAAGATCAGAGTGCGCAGCAGTAGCGTAGTGTGGTGAGTGAGGATGCACGACTGTTAGTTAGTTGGAAATTTCGAGGACGGAATTTCTTTAAGGAGGGTAGAATTGTAATATCCTGAATTACGGGTTATTTGTGATTGTATTGTTTTACATGAGTTCGGATTGTTGTGTTGTTAAGTAAGATGTTCTAGGGCTTAGGAATAAGCCAAGGGTACGCTCGAGCTGTAGGAAAAATTTTATTTTTAAGCTTTAGTTAAAGGGAGTTGAAGGAGCTAGGGGTTAAGAGTTATTCGTGGGGAATTTTAACACAAGTAACCAGTTGGCAAAGTGGTAAGGAGGCACCACTTAGGGCTTTGGAAGGTGACGCCACAAGCATTGAAAGGGGGCTTAGGTTCAAATCCCATGGATGGACTTAGGGTGACTTTTATTTTTGCAATTATATGGCATGTGTTGGTCAAACTCTAATTAAGGTAAGGTTGGACTATTGTCTTTTATGGTTAGTAGACTAAGGAATAAGGCAAGTGCTTATTTATGGTATGGTATTAAGGAATTTTGGTAGGATAAGGGGACATAAGGCTTGAAGTATGGAGTGTTGTTTTGGAAACTTTTCTATGGCCATTTGACCATGAATGTAGACGGTATAGTGGACTAGGGGGTTGGCTTAATTCTGAATGTGATTAGGAGGAAATAAGGAGAAATTTAGGAGTGAGTTTAATTCAAAATTAGTTTGAATTGATGGCAAGAAGAATTTTGAGTGTGGAGGCCGAATGTGGGTCTCTTTTGGGTGATAATTTTAGGTCATGAGTGGGGGGGAAATAGCCAAATTTCCTATAAGAGGTCTAGAAGTTCTTTTTCGGTTCTCTTTTCTTTCTTTAGTATTCTCTTTCGAAACTTTCTTTTCACCCTTGCCATTGCCGAAATTTGCACCCTATTTCTTGACCAAAAGCCAAAAGTTGGAAGTCATTTTGTGCATCTTTTTCTTTTTTTTTTTAACTTATTTTTCCTTCCATTCACTTCCTAAAAACCGAAACCCATCCTCTCATTTACAACAAAGCTGAAACCTCTCCATCTTTGTTCTTCATTGCTGAATTCTCCTAACTTTCATCTACACTTCTTTTCTTCTTCTCAACCTTGGTTCTATACCTATTTTTGTGATAGCCGATTATCCCATCTCCATTTGGGAGTTCTTGCCGAATCTTTTAGAGCCTTTAGAGGGGGAGGTGTCGACATTCCTTTTCATCAATCTTCCAATCGGTTTTGAGTATAGTAAGTATTTTCTTAGCAATCAATTCTCTTCTTCTTCATTTAGTATGTCAAACCAATGGTTGGCCTTGGTTTCTAAGGGATGGTCGAATGTATGAAGAGTCATAATATTGTGTTTCTTTTGTGTAGCCAATGAAGGAGCCTTAAGGAGGATTGTAAGGATTCGATTTATCAAGGTAAGTGTTATGTGGTGATTCGTGATTTGTTAAGCAAAGTAGGTGGTTTGTAGTATTCTACCATAGGCCATTTTATGAGTTTAAGTGATGACCGATTTCGACTTTGGTTCTTAGGAGCAAATCGATGTGAATAAGAGAGTTTTGGGATTGAGTAGATCAGTACCAAAAGGTGCGTAGTTATCGACCTATTCTCTTGTTGTGTGTATGTGTTATATATATATATATATATATAATATGTATATGATGTGCATGGTAGCCGAAATAATGGCTAAAAGGTGGATACCCATGGTGGGTAATCGATTAAGCAGTCGAAGACTTTATGACAATAAGTTTCCTATGGTATATGAATGAAATTGTGATAGCATGTGATGTATGCTTATTTTAATGATATTGTGGCATGATACATGGGGCTTGGGATGTGACTATTGAAGGACGGGGAGTACATTTATGTACGTGGTCCGATGTTAGCCTTGTGTTACATTGGCGCTTGATGTTAGCTATGTGCTTCATCAAGGTGGGATGTTGGTGTGTGTTTCACCCTAGCGGATGATAGTGTGTGCATCATCGTGGATTGAGGATGACCTAGGGTCACCTCGAGGATATTGATATGTGGGGTCACTTAGGTGATCGGTGGCTTATACGACCAAAGCAGCAGTGTCCGCCAAGGTAGGTGTGTAACGGATGGATACTGGGTTCAATGGGCTTCATGTTGCATATTTATGTATGTGGATTGTGTGGATATGGGCCAAGCCCATATGTGGAGACATGTGAAATAACTATGCACTGAGTCTGTTTGACTCACCCAAATTTTCTTACCAACATCGCAGGTGATTCGTAATGCTTGGACCGGGTGGAGCGGATACAAAGGTGGCCCATGCGTAAGATGTTTTACTTAATTTTACGTACTTTATATTTTAAGTAGTTTTGGAATAATTATTTGATGTAATAAGGGCCACTTAAAGTATTTGCAACTTTATTTATGGTTTTGAAGTTTATCCTATTATTGAGCTAATAATTGGCAATATTTTGAATCAACTTATTTTATAACAACTTATATTAAAGCTTTTAAATTTGGATAATTTGTACCAATAAGGTTTTACTTGGAATCTTAAATGTTAAATGTTTTTACCAACGACAACAAATTTCATCTTTTATTTTTAAGTAAAAATCTTTTCCAACATTTTTCGCAGTGACATACCAGATCCGGTCAAGGCTCATGGGCCGGGTTTGGGGGTGTTACAGGTAGGAAATACTGAGGTGAGACAGCCAGGATTAGTCTATGCTGTCAGACGTCGAGAGGAGGTAGACGCACCGGATGTTATAACCGGTACGTTTTTAATTTTTGGTTTGTCTTACACTGCATTGGTTGACATTGGGTCGATGCATTCGTATGTAGCTAGTAGCGTATCTGGAACTTTAAGGTTAGAATCCAAAATTACCTCTAGGGCAATGACTGTGGTTAGCCCGTTAGGACAATCAATAGTAGTGGATAAACTCTATCGGGAAGTACCTCTAGAAGTTTAGGGGATAGTCTTCCGAACGGATCTAATGGAATTACCGTTCGGGGAGTTTGATTTAATTTTAGGCATGGATTGGCTTGTGAAGTATCAAGCTAATCTAGATTGTGCAGCCAAGCGTATGGTGTTAAAAATCCCCAAGGGTGATGAAGTGTTGGTGATAGGAGAAAGGGGGAACTGTCTGTCAAATGTAGTGGCTGCTTTAAGAGCAGGAAGGATGGTGAGGAAAGGATGCGAGGCAATTTTATTGTTTGTTCAGGCTCTAGAAGCTAAAGATCTGACTGTTGGGGACGTCAAGACAGTAAAGGAATTTTCTGATGTTTTCTCTGAAGAGCTTTCGGGATTACCCCCAGATCGTGAAGTGGAGTTTGGTATCAATCTTCTTCCGGGAACAGCGCCGGTATTTATTTCTCCGTATAGGATGGCGCCAAAGGAGTGGGTGGAATTGAAAGCGCAAATTCAAGAGTTGCTGGATAGAGGGTTTATTTGACCAAGTGTGTCACCTTGGGGAGCGCCAGTGTTATTTGTTAAGAAGAAGGATGGATCAATGCGTATATGAATTGATTATCGCCAGTTGAATAAGCTAACAATCAAGAACAAGTATCCGTTGCCAAGGATCAATGGCTTGTTCGATCAGTTGAAGCGGGCCTCAGTCTTTTCAAAGATAGAGCTGAGGTTAGGGTATCATCAGCTTAGGGTCAAGGAGGCGGATAATCATAAGACGGCTTTTAGGACTCGCTACGATTATTATGAGTTTATGATGATGCTGTTTGGACTGACCAACGCGCCAGCAGCGTTCATGGACGTGATGAACCGAGTGTTCCAACCCTACCTAGACCGGTGTGTCATGGTGTTTATAGACGATATCTTGGTTTATTCAAAGTCGAAGGAGGAGCATGATGCTCATTTACGAATAGTTGTGCAGATTCTAAGGGAGAAGCAGTTGTATGCCAAATTCAGTAAGTGTGAATTTTGACTAAGGAAAGTTATGTTTCTAGGGCATGTTATGTCGGCAGAAGGGATTAGGGTTGACCCTCGAAAGATTGAAACGATGTTGGATTGGAAGCCACCTAGGTTTGTGGCTGAGATTAGGAGTTTTCTCGGTTTAGCTGGGCACTACCGAAGGTTTGTTGAAGGATTTTCTTGGTTGCGGCACCATTGACTAAGTTGCTATAGAAAGGAGTTCCATTTGTTTGCTCGGATAAGTAGCAGGAGAGTTTTGAAAAGTTAAAGAGGTTTCTAACAGAGGCTCGATATTGATTCAGCCGGAGGCAGGAAAGGAGTTTGTAATTTACTGTGATGCGTCACACGCAGGATTAGGATGTGTGTTGATGCAAGATGGAAAGGTGGTTGCATATGCATCTCGGCAGTTAAGATCGCATGAATTGAATTATCCCACCCATGATTTAGAATTGGTGGCGGTGGTGTTTGCCTTAAAAATTTGGAAGCACTATTTGTACGAGGAGAATTCTGTCATTTACGAAGATCATAAGAGCATAAAGTATCTTTTGACTCAGAAGGAGCTGAATCTAAGACAGAGAAGGTGGATCGAGTTGCTAAAGGATTATGACTGCTCGATCGAGTATCACCCAGGAAAGGCTAATGTAGTGGCGGATGCTCTAAGTCGTAAAGTAGTCTCTGGCTTAAAAGCAATGTTTGCTCACCTTAGTTTCTATAAGGATAGAAGTTTATTAGCTGAACTTCAAGTGAAACCTTCTTGGATTAGCCAAGTGAAGGAAAGGCAACAGACCGATGAGTTGCTAAAGGGGAAATTACAGGTAATCTCAAAGGATGGACCAACGAAATTTAGTATGAATGAAGAAAGACTGTTATGTTTTCGAGGGAGAGTGTGCATGCCAAAAGATCCGGAGTTGAGGCATAGGATTTTGCACGAGGCACATGGTGGTGCATACTCTATGCACCCTGGAGGAAGTACGATGTTTCGAGATTTGCAAGATCAATTCTAGTGGCTGGGGTTGAAGTGAGAAGTAACTGAATTGGTGGGTAAGTGTTTGACTGTCGGTGAGTCAAGGGGAACATCGATTACCATCGAGATTATTACTGACCATCAAGATTTCACAATGGAAGTGGGAAAGAATCACCATGGAATTTGTTAGTGGGCTTCCCCCCACACCCACTAAGAAAGATGCGGCTTGGGTAGTTGTTGATCGTTTGACGAAGTCTGCACACTTCATACCCATACGTGTTGACTATTATTTGCAGAAGTTAGCTAAGTTATACATAGCGGAGGTGGTGAGGTTGCATGGAGTACCGGTTTCGATCATATCAGATAGGGACCCTAGGTTCACCTCACGGTTTTGAAGCGTTGCATCAAGTCGCTGGGTACAAAGTTGGATTTCAATACAGTGTTTCATCCTCAGACTGATGGACAGTCTGAACGGGTGATCTAGATTTTGGAGGACATGTTGAGAGGATGTGTCATTAATTTCAGAGATAGTTGGGAAGAGTTCTTACCGTTAGCAGAGTTTGCTTACAACAACAGTTACTAGTCAAGTATTCAGATGGCGCCCTATGAAGCTTTGTACGGGCGGAGGTGTCATACTCCTACCTGTTGGACAGAACTAGGGGAACTCCGAATTTTGGGTCTGGAGTTGGTGATCGAGACAGAAGAGAAGGTTGAATTGATTGGGTTTGACTGAAGGAAGGCGTCGGACAGACAAAAGTCCTATGGGATTTAAAGCATAAGGACATAGAGTTTGCAGTGGGTGATAAAGTATTCCTAAAGGTGTCGCCGTGGAAAAAGGTACTAAGGTTTGGTCGAAAGGGTAAATTAAGTCCCAGATTTATCGGACCATATCGGGTGTTGAAGCAAGTAGGACCAGTAGCCTACCAGCTGGAGTTACCTCCGGAGTTAAGTCAAATTCACGATGTATTTCACATTTCCATGCTAAGATGTTACCGTTCGGATCTGTCTCATGTTGTGCCTATGGAGGAAATCGAGGTAAGACCTGATCTATCCTTTGAAAAGGAACCGGTGGAAATTCTGGATCGTGATGTCAAGGTTTTGCGAAGGAAAACGGTTCCACTGGTTAAGGTTCTGTAGAGGAATCATGGTTCTGAGGAGGCTACGTGGGAACCCGAGGAAGCAATGCGGCAGTAATACCCCTATCTTTTCTGATCAGGTAATTTCGAGGATGAAATTTCTTTAAGGCGGTAGAACTGTAACATCATGAGTTAATGGGTCTATGCGTTTAGTGTAAGGATATGTTTAATATGTTAATTTAAGTAATAGGAGTCCAAATTAGGCTCAAGACTAGGCAAAGGCCTTGGTTAAATTATCTGATTGGGCATTATAGAGTTAAAAGGTGGTAATTGTATTTAAAATACCAACGTGGGCTTGTGGCCCAACAATAGGTGGCATGTAAGAGAGTTAGAAGGTGGTGTCACTAACAGTTAAAGGGGCCCAAGTTTTGGCTGCAAGGAGCCCATGTTTTTGGGCCATTTTCGGTATTTAAAAGGGAGCAAGGGGTGTCGCCACACACAAGGAGTTAGGGCCCCAAAATGTAAGTCATGAAGCCCAAATCTTTTAATTTAAGTTGCTAAATTCGGCATTAGGATTAGGTGAAGTGGACGGCAACAAGGCCCAAAAATAGGAGGATTTATATGGATTTTTATAATTGGTAATATAGAAGATAAAAAGGAGAAAAGATAGGAGCTATCTACAAGGCCAGGTGATGGCCGAAATTCCATCACCTAGAGGAGTGAAGAATTTAGCTACTTCATGGAAAAGGGGTGCCAAATTTTCCCTTTTCATTAGCTTAACTTTTAGTTATCAAGAAGGGCATTTTCGGTTTTAAGCAGTAGGTGCCGAAATTTCTATAAATAGGGTGGGATATCTCAATGATTTTGGCATTTAAACCCTAATTTCCTTTTCATTCTTTATGCCTAAATTCTTAGCCTCTCCCTCTACTATTTCTTTTCTTTAATTTCTTCAAAAGACGAAACCTCTCCCCTTCACTCTCTTTTCCATTCTTTCCTCTTGTGTTGATTTCTCTAAAAAGCCGAAATCTCCATAGTTTTTCTCTATTCATCTCATTTTTGAATTGGCTCTATTCCTTCCAGTATTTAAAACTTCTTCTTTGACATTGCCGAATCTTCTCTCCAGTGCTAGCCAAATTCCCTGTGCTAAGGAAACTTGGTTGTCTAGATCTAAAAACCGAAATCGCTAGTCTCCAATTTTGGGATTTTAAGGGAAAGAGAGAATCCCTAAGTTTAAGAAACGAGCGGTATCTGCCGTTCGAGATTGGCCACTTGGTTGTGGACCGGCTTCTGAACAACACCTTAAGTAGATAGCAGTTGTGTTAACTACGGATAGCGTCGACATAGGAAGCATCGTTTTATCGGTAGTCAGGTGTGTAGATCTCTAACACACTATTAATCCTATATGTATGTCTATATATATATGTTATGGGCTAAAAAGTCGAAAAGAGGCTGTATAGACAGTCGAATGGAATCCCTAAATGGGTTAGGCATGGATGCCAGGTACGTAAACATAGAACTCTCTATGTGTATCGAAATATATGTAAGCCTACATGATGTCTTCTTTATATGTGTATGCATGGGGGGGAAATTATGATATTGAAGGGGAAGTGCTTGATAGGTTACTTGGTGATCGATGGTAGAAATCCCACAAATGTAAATGTTAGGTCACATAGTGATCGGTGGCTATGCTACGTTTAATGATTCCTACATAATAGGAATAGGCAGTACAGCTGTAGTTATGGTGTGTAGCGGATGGAGGGTTGATTGTAGAAATCCCCAAGGTGTGATGGTTGGTACGGGTTGGTGTGTAGAGGATGGAAACCTAGGATGGGTTGGGTTATTAATCATGTATTATTTGATATATAATCATGATTGTTGCCTTTATGTATGGGCCAGGGCCCATAATGTGTTTGTGGGCTCAGGTCATTGTGTGCTTTGAGATTTATACAGTGAGTCTTGGTGACTCACGCTTTCCTTTTTCTCTACTCTTCCAGATGAGCAGTAGATCGTGGACATGGGAGCTGAGACGGACTCGAGGGTCCATCAAGTTTTTATTTCTACAAGTTATTTTTGGAATTTCTTTAAGTTTATTTTATTTCATTTTGGGAATATTTATGTAATAAGGCCCCTAGTTTTTATTCAACTAAGTAGATTTCAATGTTCTAAATGTTCTGAAATTTATGAATTTATGACAAGGTTTATTTATACTTAATAATAATACAAAGGAGTTTATTTTTAAAATGTCATTTATTTATTCAAATTATGTCTAATTAACTTACGACTTCCAAAACCAACAAAGCAAAAGTTTTTAATGTACAACTCGTAGCATACCAGATCTGGTCGAAATGCATGGGCCGGGTTTGGGGGTGTTACACTCATGGTTAAGTCAAATTTTGGAGACTGCACCACCAAAATAAAGTTTGAGCGATGACTATTTACCTTGAATGTGTCATAATCAGAGTATGTTTCCTTGGTGGTTCCGTATGGGAATACGTTTCGTACCACAAATGGATTCGACTATCTTGACTTAAGTTTATCAAGGAACTTTTGTAGATCTAAATTGTCTAACAGCACTTTGTCTCCAACTTTGAATTGGTTTATCTGCTTTACATGCACACTATGATGTTGCTTTGTTACTTTTTTGAATGTTATCGGATTCTCCTCAGCCATTGTTCACCATTCATCTAATTCATCAAGTTGCACCATTCTCACTTCACTTTACCATTGATTTCTGTCACCTTGAAAAGGATATGGATTTAACACGTATTCGTGAGTGATTTCCTGCAAAGAATGTTAATCCACAAAATTACTAACATTAATAGAAAATCAAGTATCATCTCACTCATTAGAAACTCTCACAACATCACATGCTTGAAGAGTAACCTCTTCATCACTTAGCCTCAATACAAGTTCATCGTTACCACATTAATAACAATTCTAGCAGTGGTTAAAAAAAAGCCAACCTAAGATCATGGGTACTTCAATGTCCTCATCCATGTCCAATATTGTAACATCCCAAAATTTGGAATTTTAATTGTTGCATTATTGCTTGTGTAAAGCTAGATAAAATATTAATTGTGTATGTTTAGGATTTTGAGAAGGCTTGGGTTTATTTGGGCCCTAGAAAAAAATTTGTACTTAAGTCTATTAAGGAGAGATAGTAAGTGGCATCAAGGTTTATGGAAATAGGTGAGTAATTTGTTAGCATAAATGAGCATATGGCAAGGAGGTTATGGCATCAAGTGGAGAGCATGGAGGGAAGAGGTTCAAATCCCATAATGTGCAAATTTTGACAATTTTTTTTGTATTATTTCCCTAAGTGTCACCAAGCTAGCAAATAAGGCAAGGTGGACTTTTTAATTTTGGCAAGGTGGCTAAGGAAATTAGGAAAGGATGAAGGTGGGGAAAGAAATCAAAAGAAATGGCAAGTATGGGGAACATGTTGGCCTTTTTCAAGGGAAAGTGTTTTGGAAAATTTTGGTTGGCAAATGTTTGACCTTTTTGCCAAGATTTGTACGGTTTTGGTGAAAGGGAGGAGTATAGCCGAATTTTGCTTTGCCTTTTGGTAGAAACCTTAGTGCTTGTTTTGGCCAAAAACTCTTTAGCATCATTTTGTGTCATTTTTCTTTCTCTCCAAACTTCTTCCTCTCTTTGTCAAATCTTCAAGCCTTGGTGAGTACTATTTGTTTCTTCATTTCCTTCTTGTATGCCGAATATACCAAACCATTGAGACCAAATCATTCTCTCTTATCTTCTCTTGAAAACCGAAACTAGTTAGCACCCATTCTATCTCTTTCTTTTCTTTTAATCATCTTTTCAATCCTTCTTCCATTTTATAAAACCAAAACTTCATTTTGATCAAATCCTTTTCTTTTATTTATTCTCTCTATAGCCGAATCTAATAGCAACTTGTCTCTCTACTATCTTTTTTCCTTCGTGTTTGGACACTATCTTCTTGATGAATCGGTGAGTAATAATTTTTCTTTTAATTTCTTCTCTTAAGGCCGAATATATGTCCTTGTCATGGGATGGTTCTATTAACCAGAATCATCATTTTCTTCTCTCTCTCACAACGTGATCATTTTCCATTTTGTAGTATTCTAGTAGGAGACCAAACATCACTCTAGTCTTACGTTGAACGGTGAAAATCGGATCCAATATCTATACGATAAGAATTCATTATGGATTATTGATAGTATTCAATGTCCGATTGATTGCTTAAGGAGTAATAATTTGAAATAATCGACTTTATGTTTTAGGGACTAAATCGCTCGATCTATCGACTTGTGATCATACGGTAAGCTGACCTTTCTCCTTAATCAATCGTTCATACCAACGTAATATTAGTTTTGACTAAGATTTGTTTTCAATGGAGACAACCAATATCGAATCGAAAGGGATAGTGATTGGAGATCACAAAAGGAGCGAATTTGTGATCCCTACTCCTAAATTCAAATGAAGGGCAGTTTCGGCGGTTCGAGATTTTCCATCGAGTTGTGGACTGTCATCCAGAGAAAATCGACAAATCGTGGTCGTTCATGATTCCAAGGGTAATCACTTTAGATCATTTATTTTAGAGTTGATAAATTAATCGCGTATGTCGACTAATCGAGCGTTATGATATCTTAGGTGTTGAAGATCAAGAAAGCCTAGTACTTACCGTAATCAAATGTGTAATCTCACACCGTTTTTCATAGGCTTTAAGCTTGATATCATATTGGAAATAAATCTCTATGACTAAAATCGTAATAGGGCGTAAACCAAAAAAATTGGATTAAGATACACTATTTTGATAAAATTGACAAAATCGACAATATCATTGTGCGAATTACGAAAATACCCCTAAAGGGCCAAATCATGAAATTGCCTTAAAGGGCCGAATTGATATATTGCTTATGGGCTGATTTGATTCATTGCCTAATGGGCCGAATTGATATATTGCCTTAATGGGCCAATTTGATATATTGCCTTAATGGGCCAATTTGATATATTGCCTTAATGGGCCGATTTGATAGATAGTGTTAATGGGCCGAACTTTGGTAATGAATATCCGAATTAGTTATTGTTGTTATGTCTTTAAATATCATGATTTATTATGTACGATGCATTATATAATTTTGCATGGGATGGGAAAATGTTGAAGAGAAGTAATTCTGGTGGCATTGCCACAAAAATGTTTGATAATCTGATTCGCTATGATTCTGGTGGCTTGGCCACATTTTAAATATGCTATAAATGGAAAAGTGCCTGCGATTGGTGTGTTTGGTGGGGTGGGTTGACTTGATCCCCATAGGTGTGATGGGCTGGTACGGGTGGTGTGTAGCGGATGGATTACTAGATTGGGTTGGGATGCATTACATTCATTTTTTTAATTGATACATTATTATGTAAAAAGGGCTTAGGCCAAAGATATTGCTTAATGGGTTCAAGCCCATTGGTTGACGGTAAGGGGATTATACACTGAGTTCTAGTAATTCACCCCCTTTCCTTAACTCTTTCAGGTAATGCTCAGTGACGTGGACTTGGGCCATGGATGACTCGGTGGAGGCCATACTTCAGAAATGGTTTATTTGGACTTTATATTTCTATTTCGTTTATTTTATTACTTTACTATTTTGAGTTAAATGTTGTAATAAGGCCTCTGGGTTATTTTTATTTTGCTTTACGTCGACATACTTATATTTTACTCAAATTAATTTAGATGGGATAGTTTTTTTAAAACTTAAATAAAGATTTTTCTAAAATGGATTCACAAATGGATTTTATAATAAACTTATATAAGTATATGTTTAACTCGAAAATTTTCTCTCAAATTTCATCAATGTTTTCAAAAGACATGGTTTGTAAAATCATTAGTTCAAATTTATTGATTTATCAATCCATTTTCGAAGTTAGTAATATTTTGGTCAAATATTCAAAGCAAATTATTTTTCTTAATTATTAACAAATCAATATCTGTTTATATATGAACGAAAAGGACTTAAAAATATTTTTCTCATATGACATGTCAGATTCACCATAACGCATGGGCCGAGTTTAGGGTGTTACATTTTATGGTATCAGAGCCAGGTTCAAAACTCGAGCTGTGGTTTGGGTTAAAAAATGTTTTCCAAAGCTGTTTTGGATTTTAAATTTAAAATGTATGTTTTAAAAGAAGTATGGCACCACGGGTATCCGGCATCAAGTCAAGTAAGTATATATATTATCATTGTATGATTATGATTATTGTGAAATGACTGTAGGAACACTCTAGAACTTTTAGTTTTAGGTGTTGAAACTATAGAGATTGAGAGTATAGGATGCGCTTGCGAGAACTACTTTACTTTTTATATTTCATAAAATATTGTTTAATAAATATTGGAATAGTATACTGATTCATAAGACTTTTAATCAGATTAAATAGAGTTAGTCAATATGAGCACTAGAGGACGTAGGCGTAGTAGACGTGGCCGTGGTAGAGGCTGAGGCGCTAGAGTTGTGTCTGAGGCATCGAGACATATGCCGAATATGGACACACCTGCGTCACCCGTGATTGAAGCTGGGTCACATGATCGTATGAGGGAGGACGGCGCTCTGTCCCAAGCAATGTTGTGAGTCTTGGAAAGAGTTGCTGGGGCAAGAACTAGGTCAACAGCTCGTGGGTCAATTTCTGAATAACTCAGATCAAATGGTGCTGAGGTTTTTAGGGGTATCTCAGGTGTGGCCCCAAATGTAGCGGAGTACTGGCTTGAGGCTGTGGAGCGAATCATGGATGATCTGGATTGCACCACCGAGCAGAAACTGAAAGGAGCTGTGTACTTGTTGAGAGACGAGGCGTATCAATGGTGGCTCACGGTTCGAGAAGGCACTCAGGCTGGTCGTATTACCTGGGATTTCTTTAAGACGACATTCTAGGGAAAGTATGTTGGGGCTAGCTATGTGGATGCCCGAAGGAAGAAATTCCTAAATTTGGTCCAAGGAGGTAAGACTATGGCAGCTTACGAGGCGAAATTTCTGCATCTGAGTTGGTATGCTCGGGGTATAGTGCCAACTGACTACGAACACTGTGTGCATTTTGAGGACGGGTTGCGTGATGAGTTGCGGGTACTGGTGGCCCCACAAAAGGAGAGGAATTTTGCCACACTGGTGAAGAAAGCCAAGATAGCTGAGGAGGCTAAGCATTTGGAGTGGCAAAACCGAGACAAGGATAGGAGCAGGAGCAAGAGGCACTTCAGGTACTCAGGCCCTGCTAGAGGGTTTCAGAAGGGGCCCAAGAATGAGGAGCCAGCTCGAGCTAGAGTACTAGCTACTACCAATCAATTAAAACGACACCTGGGTGAATGCTGAAAGAGAACCAGTGGTTATTTCAAATGTGGTTCCAAGGACCATTAGCTCAAAGATTGCCCTCAAAAGACTGCTCAGGCTCATGATGTTCGTAACTATGATGCACAATCAGCTAGAGGCGCTCAGTAGCCACCGAGAGGTCGTGGGCTAGGTCGAGGTGCTAATGGCGTAGGACGAGGTCAGGGTGCATAATCGCTGCAATCAGAGCTTTAAAAATTTATAAAAGAATGATCAAACCTAGAGACTAACTTTGACAATGATTAAAGGTAAGTGTACCTATCGAACAATAGTATAGCTTAGGCAAGATCAGATTATCGAACCCAAAGGAACTAAAAGTATTAATACTAACTTTCTTTTTATTATTAGCCTTAAAATTAGAGTGAAGATTGCTTTTAAAATAAATTAACAAGAATTAAACTAAGGACACAAAGACAAAAAGGATAAATTGGAAAATAACTTGAAGAAAACTCAATTGATCACAATGACACCCTCAGGAAGAATCCACCTAGACTTCACTCGTTATCTAACCCTTAATTATATGATCTCTTTACTTAGCTTGATCAGTAAGACTCCCTAACCTATTTTAAACCCTCTCTCGAGGCGAATAACGTTTAACCCTAGGTTAATTAGTGGAACTCTCATTCACTTATAATAACCCCTTAGGATAGCAGTAAATAGATCAATGGACTCCCATATTAGGTTTCACCCTAATCCGATAAAATCTCGTAACCCTATCTCTAGGCGTTCGATCAACTCCACTTAATTATGTTAGATCTTCTCTTAGGCAGGGTCTATTCCTCCTCCACCTAAGCACATTAAATTTGGGTTAAGCAACATAATTAAGAACAAACTAAGTAATTCATCATATAAATTAAAAATCAAATAACAAGATTCGTCTAGGTTTCATCCCCTTCAGGTATCTGAGGGGTTTAGTTCATTATGAATAAAGAAAACATCGCAAGAGAAAAGATAAAACAAAACATAAGAAATTCCTAAAACCCCTTGAAAGAATTGAAGGAGAATTTCGCGTCTTGAGTATAACTCCACTTCTTGGGATGGATCAACTGGCTATCCTCGTGTTATTTCCTAACTCTGACCTTTTGGCTTGGCTCCTTGGCCTGGCTTTCGATGCCTTTCAAAGGTGGTACTTGAGGGATATATATAGGCTCTTAGAATGTGATTCTTTCTCCCTAAGTATCCTTTTCCGACTGAAATTGCTCTTTCCAGCGACAGAGGCACGGCCATGTCACACGCCCGTGTGTATCGAGACCAGATTGTGTTCGGATTTCTAAAGTGAGGCACGGTCGTGTGAGGTAGAGTTGAGGTCGTGCTCTAGGTGTTCATCGAGGCACGACCGTGCGGGCTATGGGCCAGGCCGTGTCAAGTTCATGCTAAGGCCCATTTACTCTATTTTAGGCCTGTTTTGTATTCTTTTCATCCTCGGGTACTTTCCTGGGTCTAAGACATGAAAAGAAAGGATTACAGGCACCTTTTATACATATCAAGGAATAAATCATCAAAAGGTAAGCTAAATGTGGGATTAAAATATGTTACTTTTACGGTTTATCAAATACCCCCACACTTAAGCTTTTGGTTGCCCTCAAGCAAAATTCTCAATTTACAATTAAAACGAACTTTCCATAATTCCCAATTCCTATCAACAATGCCTCATCATAATTCATAGATAATTTATACATGGATAATTCAATTCAAAGAGTCCTAAAGATTTAAACGAGATAAGTCATGATTTTGTACCTTGAAAATATAGGTGCCTCCCTTTATTTAAATGACTACCTTTTCAATTCAAAATCGACAAGGATTGATGTCCTCACTAAGGATTCACTCAAATCACTCTAAAGTGTTTAAGGTTCAGGAAAAGATCGCTCATAAGTCAAACCTGAAAAGTTAATCCCATAGGCTTGCCTGAAAATCAAATCTCCACCACTGTAATATGAGATGATAAATAGATCAAAAGGTCTTTGTTAGGGTTGTAACGGGGCTAGGGTTAAAGGTGTGGTTAAATGCTAAAATTAGAAGGTTAGAATCGAGATCGAATTGGTGAGTACCTACCTAAAAGAAAACTGAAATATTATCCATTGAAAAGTAATAATCCTACTACTACGAGCTTTTCTTTTGAAAATAGACTTTGATTTGGTAAGCTCACTACTAATATTGAATACTTTGAAAATTTTTTTTAAGAACAAACTAAGTAATACAAAATTTAAATATTAGAATAATAAACTTTGATAACTGATCAAATCAAATCTCGATTAAGGGATAGTCAAAAGAAAGGGTAGTAACAAATACAAAGGGGCTTTGGGTTAATATTAGTAGGTAAGTCAATAAAAAGGGTTTTGTTAGGCTCAACGGCGTTCACTAGGGGTTAATTGTAAAGGTAGGCTATTTAGTGGTGTAAGTGGACTAAAACCTGGGTGCCTTTATCATCTCTGTAATATCAAATCAAAAATGTGGTCTCAACATGCATAAACGAGGCAAGTTCTAGAATAACAGTTCATAGTTGACACACCCATAATAAAAAAATGAGCATGAAAAAGAATATATGCTTTATAAGGTTCAAATACTCACAAAAATTATGGGTGTTTTGACATTATCCTTGTGAAATTCAAATTTTAAGGTAGTATTCAAATTTAGGTTGACAACCTAGCGAAATTTTAATTCGTGAAAAAGAGACTTATCATGCTTAATTCTCTAGCATTCCTTTAAATTTAATCATCAATGTGTAATTAACTATGACTTATTCTAAAACATGTCAATAATAATCACAAATCATTAGAAATTTTGTCCTAATTAGTAATATGAAAACTTTGCATAAAAACAAGACTAAATCAGGGATTTGAGAATAATGAAAAAAGTTTGGCACTTTTATTCCACTTTTACCCTTAGGGATTTGAGAATAATGCAAAAACTTAGGTATATTTACACCCCATACTTAAGATGTACATTGCCCTCAATGTACAAAGATAGATATTTTTATAGAAATCAAAAGTGAGGTGAGAGGTACTCCTTGTATTCTTAGGCGGGTTTAGTGGAGGATGTGGTACCTACGGCGAAGGCGTCAGTATAGTGGTGGTGTTGGTTCCCGATCTCTATGCTAGATGAAGAAATTGGGGAACTCATGAAGGATTAGCCAGGGGTTATTAAGACATAGTTAAGCTGAACTAAATATAAAATGAAAAATAAGAAAGAAAAAGAAAGGAGTCTAAGAAGGAAAACAAAAATCAGGGAAAAGAAGAATGGACCGGAGAGTCCTTATTGGAGGATGGTTCGCAAGGTGGGTGTGACTTCTAGGGCTATGAAGGTGGTGGTGGTGGTGAGAGTGGTGTAGTTGTTTTGGTGGTCGGCGTGATTCCCTAGCAGCCTGGCGAACCTGACACTAAGAAACTAAAAGAAGAGTAAAGGAAAAGAGCAGTTGAGAAGCTTAGATAAGGAAAATAAAGAAGAAGAGAAACAAAAAGGAAAAATAAATTGGTCTCAAAGACCTTTGGCTTGGTGTTGAGACGAAGCTACCGACATGAACTCATGTTGATCGTCCTTTGAGGAATCTATGCTTAGCTTCTTTTGCTTCTTAGGCATGGTGTTGACTTTGCTCAAGGATCTAGAGCCTAGTAAGTGGAGAATCTGAGATAGAGGAGAGTGAAAACCAAAGAAAATGATGAAGAAATCAGATGGGAGGAAGGGGAAGTGGTGAAGGGTTTAAATAGAGGTTTAAATTTGGTGCCGTTCCACGGCCGTGGTCCTAGGGTGTGTCGATTTACACAGCCATCTTGCATGGCCGTGTTGTGGAGTATGTTTGTCACCCCATGCTCGTACTTCGGATCCGCATGCCTGTGTTCGACAAGTCAATAGCTTCACACGGTTGAGAGGTACGGCCGTGCCCTTCTGTCGGTGCCCGTGGGGGGAGGGGTGGTTGGATCCGTGATGTTGGGGGTGGTTGGATTGAATTGCACGGCCTCTGTCCTGTCAGTGTGGCGGTTCAGATGGTCCACACGGCCGTGTGTAAGGCCGTGTGGCCTGAAAATCTGCACTTTTGGTTAGTTTTAAGAGAAAAGAAAAAGAAAAGAAAAGGAAAAAGAAAAGGAAAATAAAACAATTACGAAAAGGAATAAGGTTAGTGCTCGGGTTGCCTCGAGAAGTGCTCGTTTATAGTCTTAAGCTAGACTTTCCTCGTATTTGAAAATTTTAGGGAGGTTTAAAGGTTCGAATATCTTCCCTCATGCTTACAGCTTTATTTTCATGAAAAAGTTGAAGTCGAGAAGCGTTTACCTTGAAATTGTCGAATATTGGATTGCTTACCTCGACTACTCCGTGTGGAAAGATATCATGTACCTTAAGAATTATTTCTCCCTTTGTCCTCGGTTCTGTTGAAGCGGTGTACGGATCGATTTGTCTAATAGTACCTGATCTCCTATTTTGAAGTGATTTGATGTCCCCAGAGCTCTTTTGGTGGTTCCTCGGGTTTTACTTCGTGTGGTTCCGTCTTTTCTTTGACCTGTATCTTCTACTCTTCTAAATTGTCAACCCTAAGGCTTTGTTCCTTTTGTGACTCTTCTTTTTCGACTTGGGGCTCAGGCTTTAGGTCTTGTGGTGTTTCCTGCGATGACGATTGAACAATTTGATTATCAATTGAAGTGACTTTCTTACCTTCATCAACTGTTGTCCTGGCCGAGTCGAGAGCTTGAAGATTAATCGATTCATCTCCTACATGAAGTAAGAGTTCGCCTGTGGTAACATCAATTTTTGCTTTTGCCATTGCTAGAAAAGGCCTTCCTAAAATTAAGGGGATTGAATTATCTTCATCCATGTCTAAGACAACAAAGTCTACTGGGAAAACAAATTTATCGATTTTTACGAGAACATCTTTGATAATGCCCTAGGAATTTTAATTGTTTTATCAGCTAATTGAATACTCATCCTAGTTTGTTTGGGCTTCCCTAGACCTAGTCGTTTAAACAGTGATTATGGCATGACATTTATGCTTGCCCTGAGATCAGCTAATGCATTATCAATATTTAGACTACCAATTAAACATGGAATTGTAAAACTCTCTGGATCTTTTAGTTTCTGAGGTAGTCTATTCTGAAGCATCACCGAACATGTTGCGTTTAGTTCCACGTGGTGCTCTTCATCTATTTTGCATTTGTTGGTCAAGAGCTGTTTTAAAAATTTCCTCGAGTCTGGCATCTGAAAAAGAGCTTCAAGAAGAGGTAAGTTAATATGTAATTTCTTTAGAAGTTTAAGAAACTTACTGAACTGTTCCTCTGAATCGTCTCTTTTTATTGCTTCGGGATAAGGTATGCGAGGTTGGTACTCTTTAATTATTGGTTTTGGCTTTTCCTGTATTACCTCTACTTTACCTTCGTCTACCTTATTTTTTGGCGTTAGATTGGGTTCTTCTAACCCCTTATTATCCTGAGCTGTGATGGCTTGAATTTGCTCCTTGGGGTTAATCTCGATATTACTTGGTAGACGTCCTTGCGGTCATTCTCACATCAGCTTTGCGAGTTGTTCTACTGTGTTAGTCACTTACTTGACCGACTTAGCAATTTCATCGATTCAACTCTCGTTGCTTTTAATTGCTCTATCAGTTTCTTGGATACGTTTCTCTGTGCCTACCGAGAATTTTGCCATCATCTCCTCGAGAGTTGGTTTCTTTTCTTGTGGATATGGTTGATTTTGGAAGTTTTGAGGAGGTTGCTACCTTTGATTTCCTTGATTGCCTTGACCTCCCCATGAAAAATTTGGGTGGTTCCTCCAACCTGGATTGTAAGTGTTACTATAATAATTATTATTGGATCGAAAATTATTACCTATGTAGTTCATCTGTTCGTCCTCTGCTCCTAGTTGGTAAGGTGGGTACTCAGGATTCGCCACATTTCCACCTATGTCGCACTGCATGACTGGATGTGCCTGTGAAGAACATAAGCTGTCAAGCTTTTTGTTCATCATCTCGATCTGCATTGATAGCATGGTCATGGCATCAACGTTGAAAACTCCTGCTGATTTCGTTGGTTTAGTCTTTGAAGCCTGCCATTGGTAATTATTTAGTGACATCTCCTCAATGAACTCGTAGGCTGCTTCTGGAGTTTTATTGTTCAAGGTTCCATCGGTGGCTGAATTGATCAGTTGCCTTGTTGAAGGGTTTACACCGTTATAGAAAGTTCGGACTTGTAGCCGCAAGGGTAGGCCATGGTGTGGGCACCTCCTCAAGATATCCTTAAATCTCTCCCATGCATCATACAACGTTTCTAAATCCATCTGCACAAAAGAAGAAATATCATTCCGTAATTTAGCTGTTTTGGCGGTGGAAAATATTTCATTGAAAACTTTTCGGTCATTTGATCCCATGTAGTGATTGACCCTCGTTGTAACGAGTTTAACCACTGTTTAGCTTTATTTCTTAATGAAAAAGGAAATAACCGAAGATGTACGGCATCATCAGAAACGCCATTATTTTGAAAGTATCATAGAACTCTAAAAAGTTAGCTATATGCGTGTTTGGATCTTCGTCCTACAAACCATCAAATTGAACAAACTGTTGAATCATTTGTATTGTGTTAGGCTTTAATTCAAAATTTTTAGCAGATATAGCAAGCCTAACAATACTTGATTCCGTTCTGTCAAATGCGGTTTCTCATAATAAAACATTGTGCGTGGAGCATTATTTTCCCCCACATCACGTGGTGGTGGGTTGTTTTCGTCCATCCCTTCAGTAGGATTGGATCTGCCTTCTTCCTCCCTTTTTATGTAATTTAGGGCTTGCCTGGTTTCTCGACGATTCCTACGAGCTGTCGCTTCAATATCATTATCATATACCAAAGGTCCTCTCGGGTTCCTTCTAGTCATAAACTAGAAGTACCTGCTGGAAAAAGAAAAAAAGAAATTTTCAGCAAAATAAGAATAAAAAAATAGAAATAAAAATAAAAGTTATTGCTAAAGTAATAAAAATAGAGTTTTCTTAATATTTTTATTCCCCGGCAACGGCGTCAAAAACTTGATCGCTGCAATTAGAGCTTTAAAAATTTATAAAAGAATGATCAAACCTGAAGACTAACTCTGACAACGATTAAAGGCAAGTGTACCTATTGAACAGTAGTATAGCTTAGGCAAGATCGGATTATCGAACCCAAATGAACTAAAAGTATTAATACTAACTTTCTTTTTATTATTTAGGCTTAAAATTAGAGTGAAGATTGCTTTTAAAATAAATTAACAAGAACTAAACTAAGGATAGAAAGACAAAAAGGATAAATTGGAAAATAACTTGAAGAAAACTCAATTGATCACAAAGAACACCCTCAGGAAGAATCCACCTAGACTTCACTCGTTATCTAACCCTTTAATTATATGATCTCTTTACTTAGCTTGATCCGTAAGACTCCCTAACCTATATTAAACCCTCTCTCGAGGTGAATAACGTCTAACCCTAGGTTAATTAGTGGAACTCTCGTTCGCTTATAATAACCCCCAGGATAGCAGTAAATCGATCAATGGACTCCCATATTAGGTTTCACCCTAATTCGACAAAATCTCGTAACCCTATCTCTAGACGTTTGATCAACTCTGCTTAATTATGTTAGATCTTCTCTAAGGCAGGGTCTATTCCTCCTCCTCCTAAGCACATTATATTTGGATTAGGCAACATAATTAAGAACAAACTAAGTAATTCATCATATAACTTAAAAATCAAATAACAAGATTCGTCTAGGTTTCATCCCCTTCAGGTATCTGAGGGGTTTAGTTCATTATGAATAAAGAAAACATCACAAGACAAAAGATAAAACAAAACATAAGAAATTTCTAAAACCCCTGAAGGAATTGAAGGAGAATTTCACCGTCTTGAGTATAACTCCGGCTTCTTGGGATGGATCAACTAGCTATCCTCGTGTTATTTCCTAACTCTGACCTTTTCGGCTTGGCTCCTTGGCCTGACTTTCGATACCTTTCAAAGGTGGTACTTGAGGGATATATATAGGCTCTTGGAATGCGATTATTTCTCCCTAAGTATCCTTTTCCGACTGAAATTGCTCTTTCCAGCGACAGAGGCACGGCCATGTCACACGCCCGTGTATATCGAGACCAGACCGGGTTTAGATTTCTAAAGTGAGGCATGATCGTGTGAGGCGGAGTTGAGGTCGTGCTCTAGGTGTTCATCGAGGCACGGCCGTGTGGGCTATGGGCCAGGCTATGTCAATTTCATGCTAAGGCCCATTTACTCTGTTTTAGGCCTGTTTTGTGTTCTTTTCATCCTCGGGTGCTTCCTAGGTCTAAGACATGAAAAGAAAAGATTACAAGCACCTTTTTATACAAATCAAGGAATAAATAATCAAAAGGTAAGCTAAATGTGGGATTAAAATATGTTACTTTTAAAGTTTATCAGTGCACCGGGTAGAGGTACTGGTAATAGGGGTAACACGGAGGCGAGACAGCTAGGGTTGGTCTATGCGATCAGACGCCAAGAGGATGGTGATGCACCTGATGTAATAACCGATACGTTCTTCATATTTGATGAACCTGTTACTACTTTGATAGATATCGGATCCACCCATTCGTATGTTGCTTGTGCTGTATCTGGAAATTTGAACATTAGATCTGAGATTACTTCTAAAAAAACAACTGTAATTAGTCCTCTAGGACAGACGGTGATAGTAAATATGTTGTTTAGGGATGTGCCCTTAGAAATTCAGGGGGAAATATTTTTGGCGGATATGATAGAACTGCCATTCGGTGAGTTTGACCGTATTTTGGGCATAGACTAGTTGGTGAAACACCGTGTGAACTTGGATTGGGCTACAAAGCAGATGTTACTAAGAACTTCAGAGGATAAAGAAGTGATGGTGATAGGTGAAAGAAGAAACTATCTATCTAATGTGGTATCTACTTTAAAGGCAGAAAAGTTGGTGAGAAAGGGGTGTGGAGCATTCCTAGCTTTCATTAGTGCTTTGGATGCTAAGGAATTGTCGGTGGAAAGTGTTAGAATGGTGAAAAAGTTTTCGGATGTCTTTCCCGAGGAGCTTCTAGGATTGCCTCCGGATCGGGAAGTAGAGTTTGGCATTGAGTTATTGTTAGGAATGGCTTCAGTGTCCATTGCTCCTTATAGAATGGCGCCGAAGGAGTTAGCGGAGCTTAAGGCTCAAATTCAGGAGTTGTTGGATAAAGGATTCATTAGAACGGGTGTGTCACTATGGGGAACACCGGTCTTGTTCGTCAAGAAGAAGGATGGGTCGATGCATATGTACATCGATTATAGATAATTGGATAAGTTGACGATCAAGAACATGTATCCATTATCGAGAATCGACGATCTGCTTGATCAACTGCGAGGAGCTTCGATTTTCTTGAAGATAGATTTGAGATCGGGTTATCACCAGCTTAAGGTCAATGAGGCGGATATTCATAAGACTGCATTTTGAACTCGTTATGGGCATTACGAGTTCTTGGTGATGCCGTTCAGGTTGGCTAATGCACTAGCTGCATTTATGGACATGATGAACCGAGCCTTCCAACCCTATTTAGATCGGTTTGTGGTGGTGTTCATAAATGACATCTTGGTGTACTCAAAGAATGAAGAGGAGCACGATTCGCATCTGTGGGTAGTATTGCAGATATTAAGGAAGAAGCAACTTTATGCCAAATTCAGTAAGTGTGAATTTTGGCTGAGGGAAGTGACCTTTTTGGGGCATGTTGTGTCTATCGAAGGAATTAGAGTTGATCCCCGGAAGGTCGAGGCTGTGTTGGATTGGAAACCACCGAAGTCAGTGGCTAAAATTCAGAGTTTCCTAGGGTTGGCTGGTTATTTCAGGCAGTTTGTTGAGGGGTTTTCATTAATTGCTGCACCCCCAACTAAGCTGTTGTGCAAGAGGGTACCATTTGTGTGGTCAGATCAGCAGTAAGAGAGCTTTGAGAAATTAAAGAAGATTCTGAAAGAAGCACCATTATTGATTCAACCTGAGGCTGGAAAAGAGTTTATTGTTTACTATAATACGTCACACACGGGCTTGGGATGTGTGTTGATGCAAGGAGGAAAAGTGGTGGCTTATGTATCTCGTCAATTAAAGCCGCACGAGGTGAACTATCCTACTCATGACTTGGAGTTAGCTGCAGTGGTGTTTGCTCTGAAGATTTGGAGACATTATCTGTATTGTGATAAGTCGATTATCTATATGGATCATAAAATTTTGAAGTACCTCCTTACCTAAAAGGAGTTGAACTTAAGAAAGCAGAGGTGGATAGAACTATTGAAAGATTATGACTTCTCAATCGAGTATCATCTTGGGAAGGCTAACGTGGTGGCAGATGCTTTGAGTTGTAAGGTGATATCGAATTTGAGAGCGATGTTCGCTCATCTCAGCCTGTATGAAGATGGTAGTCTGCTAGTCGAACTTCAAGTGAAGCCTGCGTGGGTAAGCCAGATTAAGGAAAAATAGTTATTAGACGAAAGGTTTGGTTCCTTACTTCAGCAAGTGGAAGGTGATGTGATAGGGGATTTTGGATTGAATAATGATAGAGTATTGTGTTTTAGCGGAAGAATTTGTATGCCCAAAGATTCGAAATTGAGGCAAATGATTCTGTGTGAGGCGCATAGTAACCCATATGCTATGCACCCCAGGGGAAATAAGATGTATCGAGACCTCTGTGAGCAGTATTGGTGGCCAGGGTTGAAACGGGAGGTTACTGAATTCGTAAGTAGGTGCTTAACATGTCAGCAAGTGAAGGCGAAACATCAATTACTGTCGGGATTGCTACAACAGGTGAAAATTCCATTATGGAAATGGGAAAGGATAATGATGGACTTTGTTAGTGGGTTACCCTTAATGCCTACTAAGAAAGATTCGGTTTGGGTAATAGTGGATCAGTTGATGAAGACTGCTCATTTCATACCTGTTCGTATGGATTTCTCATTGCAAAAGTTGGCCAAGTTGTATGTGGATGAGATCGTGAGGTTACATGTGGTACCAGTGTCTATTATTTCGGACAGAGCCCCTAGGTTTACATCACGGTTTTGGAAAGCTTTACATGAAGCTTTAGGAACAAGGTTAAATTTCAGTACGGCATTTCATTCTCAGATAGATGGTCAGTCGGAGAGAGTAATCCAAATTCTGGAAGACATGTTAAGGGGCTGTGTGATCAACTTCAGGGGTAGTTGGGAGGATTTCCTACCGTTGGCAGAGTTTGCTTACAACAACAGCTATCAATCCAGCATCCAGATGGCACCCTACGAGACGTTATATGGTCATAGGTGTCGTACTCCTACTTGTTGGACTGAGCTGGGGGAGCGATAGTTATTGGGTCCTGAGCTGATATCAGAGATGGAGGAAAAAGTAAAGGTAATTTAGGCAAGGTTAAAGGAAGCTTTGGATAGACAAAAATTGTATGCGGATCTGAAGCATAAGGATATTGAGTTTGTGGTGGGAGATCAGGTCTTTCTAAAGGTCTCACCTTGGAAGATAATCTTTATATTTGGACGGAAGGGCAAGTTGAGCCCTAGGTTCATCGGACCATACCGTGTATTGAAGCGTGTTGGGCCAGTGGCTTATCAACTTGAGTTACATCCGGAGTTGAGTCAGATACATAGTGTTTTTCATGTCTGAATGTTAAGGTGTTATCGATCAAATTCGTCTCATATAGTACCGGTGGAGGAAGTTGAGTTAAGACCTAATTGTCTTTTGAAGAGGAGCCAGTACAAATTTTAGATCAGGACATTAAGGTGCTAAGAAGGAAGTCGGTACCATTAGTCAAAGAATTATGGCACAATCACAGAGCGGAGGAAGCTACATGGGAGCTTGAGGACGTGATTCGGCAGCAATATCCTCACCTCTTTTAATCAGGTAAATTTTGAGGAAGAAATTTTCTTTAAGGGGGTAGAATTGTAACATCCCAAAATTTAGAATTTTAATTGTTGCATTATTGCTTGTGTTAAGCTAGATAAAATATTAATGGTGGATGTTTAGGGATTCTGAGAAGCTCGGGTTTATTTGGGCCTAAGTAAAAATTTTGTGCTTAAGTCTATTAAGGAGAGATAGTAAGTGGCATCAAGGTTTATGGAAATAGGTGAGTAATTTGCTAGCATAAATGAGCATATGGCAAGGAGGTTATGGCATCAAATGGAGAGCATGGAGGGAAGAGGTTCAAATCCCATAATGTACAAATTTTGACAATTTTTTTTTGTATTATTTCCCTAAGTGTCGGCCAAGCTAGCAAATAAGGCAAGGTGGACTTTTTAATTTTGGCAAGGTGGTAAGGAAATTAGGAAAGGATGAAGGTGGGGAAAGAAATCAAAAGAAATGGCAAGTATGGGGAACATGTTGGCCTTTTTCAAGGGAAAGTGTTTTGGAAAGTTTTGGTTGGCAAATGTTTGACCTTTTTGCCAAGGTTTATATGGTTTTGGTGAAAGGGGGGAGTATAGCCGAATTTTGCTCTGGCTTTTGGTAGAAACCTTAGTGCTTGTTTTGGCCAAAAACTCCTTTAGCATCATTTTGTGTCATTTTTCTTTCTCTCCAAACTTCTTCCCCTCTTTGTCGAATCTTCAAGCCTTGGTGAGTATTTTTTTATTTCTTCATTTCCTTCTTGTATGCCGAATATACCAAACCATTGAGACCAAATCATTCTCTCTTATCTTCTCTTGAAAATCAAAATTAGTTAGCACCCATTCTCTCCCTTTCTTTTCTTTTAATCATCTTTTCAATCCTTCTTCCATTTCTTAAAACCAAAACTTCATTTTGATCAAATCCTTTTCTTTTATTCATTCTCTCCATAGCAGATCTAATATCAACTTGTCTCTCCACTATCTTTTTTTCCTAAGTGTTTAGACACTATCTTCTTGACGAATCGGTGAGTAATAATTTTTCTTTCAATTTCTTCTCTTAAGGTCGAATATATGTCCTTGTCATGGGATGGTTCTATTAACCGGAATCATCATTTTCTTCTCTCTCTCACAACGTGATCATTTTCCCTTTTGTAGTATTCTAGTAGGACGCCGAACATCACTCTAGTCTTAAGTTGAACGGTGAAAATCGGATCCAATATCGATACGGTAAGAATTCGTTATGGATTATTGATAGTATTCAATATTTGATTAATTGCTTAAGGAGTAATAATTTGAAATAATCGACTTTATGTTTTAGGGACTAAATCGCTCGATCTATCGACTTGTGATTATACGATAAACCGACCTTTCTCCTTAATCAATCGTTCATATCAACATAATATTAGTTTTGACTAAGATTTGTTTTCAATGGAGACAAGCAATATCGAATTGAAAGGGATAGCTATTGAAGATCGCAAAAGGAGCGGATTTGCGATCCCTGCTCCTAAATTCAAACAAAGGGCAGTTTTGGTGGTTCGGGATTTTCCACCGGGTTGTAGACCGTCATCCGAAGAAAATCGACAAATCGTGGTCGTTCACGATTCCAAGGGTAAACACTTTAGATCGTTTATTTTAGAGTTGATAAATTAATCGCGTATGTCGACTAATCGAGCGTTATGATATCTTAGGTGTTGAAGATCAAGAAAGCCTAGTGCTTACCGTAATCAGGTGTGTAATCTCACACCGTTTTTCGTGGGCTTTAAGATTGATATCATATTGGAAATAAATCGCTATCACTAAAATCGTAATAGGGCATAAACCGAAAAAATTGGCCTAAGATACACTATTTTGATAAAATTGACAAAATCGGTAATATTATTGTGCGAATTACAAAAATACCCCTAAAGGGTCGAATCATGAAATTACCTTAAAGGGCCAAATTGATATATTGCTTATGGGCCGATTTGATACATTGCCTAATGGGCCGAATTGATATATTGCCTTAATGGGCCAATTTGATATATTGCCTTAATGGGCCAATTTGATATATTGCCTTAATGGGTCAATTTGATAGATTGTGTTAATGGGCCGAACTTTTGTAATGAATATCTGAATTAATTATTGTTTTTATGTCTTTAAATATCATGATTTATTATGTACGATGCATTACATAATTTTGCATGGGATGGGAAAATGTTGAAGAGAAGTAATTTTGGTGGCATTGCCACAAAAACGTTTGATAATCTGATTCACTATGATTCTGGTGGCTTGGCCACAGTTTAAATATGTTATAAATGGAAAAATGCCTGCGATTGGTGTGTTTGGCAGGGTAGGTTGACTTGATCCCCACAGGTGTGATGGGCTGGTACGGGTGGTTTGTAGCGGATGGATTACTAGGTTGGGTTGGGATGCATTACATTCATTTTTTTAATTGATACATTATGTAAAAGGGGCTTAGGCCCAAGATATTGCTTAATGGGTTCAGGCCCATTGGTTGACAGTAAGGGGATTATACACTGAGTTCTAGTAATCACCCCATTTCCTTAACCCTTTCAGGTAATGCTCAGTGGCGTGGACTTAGGCCATGGATGACTCGGTGGAGGCCATACTTCAGAAATGGTTTATTTGGACTTTAGATTTCTATTTCGTTTATTTTATTACTTTACTATTTTGAGTTAAATGTTGTAATAAGGCCTCTGGATTATTTTTATTTTGCTTTACGTCGACATACTTATATTTTACTCAAATTACTTTAAATGGGATAGTTTTTTAAAACTTAAATAAAGATTTTTCTAAAATGGATTCACAAATGGATTTTATAATAAACTATATATATGTTTAACTCAGAAATTTTCTCTCAAATTTCATCAATGTTTTCAAAAGATACGGTTTGTAAAATCATTAGTTCAAATTTATTGATTTATCAATCCATCTTCGAAGTTAGTAATATTTTGGTCAAATATTCAAAGCAAATTGTTTTTCTTGATTATTAACAAATCAATATCTGCTTATGTATGAACGAAAAGGACTTAAAAATATTTTTCTCATGTGACATGTTAGATTCGGCCATAACACATGGGCCGGGTTTGGGGTGTTACAAATATAACGAAATCAAGAAGGAATATGAAATTCTCGTATTTAACATGTACATCCTCAATAATACCCTTAGGATACTTAATTTATCTATTAACTAATTCAATACTCATCTTAGTTGGTTTTGGCTTCCCGAGACCAAGTTGCTTGCACATTTTATAAGATATTAGATTTATACTAGCACCCAAATCAGCCAAAGTTTTTTTATACATTTAATCTACAAATAAAACAAGGAATAGTAAAATATCTAGATCTTTAAGTTCGGTGGGTGATTTGTTTTGGAGAATGGTCGATCACTCCTCATTGAGCTCCATATTAGATAGTTCATCTAACTTTATTTTATTTGTTAACAACTCTTTTAAAAATTTTGTATACTTGGGCATTAGCGAAAAAGCTTCAACAAAAGGTAAGTTAATTTCCAAATTTTTCAAAAGTTCAAAAAAATTACCATATTGTTCATTGATGTGGTCTTTTTTCAACTTCCTCAGATATGGAATTTTTGGTTTGGATTCTCTAACCACAGGTTTATGTTCTTTCTTGTATTCCTTAACCCTATCATTTTTCTCAACAGCTTCTAGATTCAACTTCTTTTCAAGCTCAGCTAACATATTTTCACTTTGTACAATGATTGCGTAGACTTGTTCTTTTGGATTGGTTTCAGTGTTACTAGGTAATCTTCCTTATTATCTCTCCAAAACCAATTTAGCAAGCTGGCTAATCTGATTCTCTAGGCCCTGAATAGATGATTACTAATTCCTCAAAGTTGTTTCAATGTTTTGGAATCTAGTTTTTAACACTAAAATAAATTTAGCCAACATCTCTTTCAAATTCGGCTTTTTTTCTTACTAACAAGGTGGTTGAAAACCCGAAAAGGGTTGTGACCTTTGATTTCCTTGACCACCCCAAGAAAAATTTAAATGATTCCTCCATCCCAAATAAAAAATATTATTGTAGGGTTTATTCTAAGGTCTAGAATTATTACCAATAAAGTCAACCTGCTTATGCTCCATGTTAGACTTGAAGGGTGAATATTCTGGATTAATTGTCCCTGCTCTAGTCGCTTCACATGGAATTATTGAATTCATTTATTTACAACAACTCAAACTATCAATCTTTTTACTTAGTGCTTCTACCTGACTCGCCTACATAACAACCACATCTATATTAAAAACTATAGATGTTGTTAGTAGGCTTTGTTCTCATAACTTTCCATTGATAGTCATCTCCTCAATAAATTTTTGGGCTGCCTCAGGTGTCTTATTATTCAATGTTCCACCAACTGCTGCACCATATATCTACCTAGTCAATGGAATCAAATCATTATAAAAGTCTGAACTTGTAGCCACAAAGGTAATCCATGATGAGGATACATTCTAAAAAGATCCTTAAACCTCCCCCATGCATCATACAATGTCTCCAACTTAAATTAAGCAAAAGAGATGTCATTCCTTAGCTTAGTTTTCTTAGCCGGTGGAAAATACTTCAACAAAAACTTATCAGTCATTTGTTCCCAAGTAGTGAAGGAACCCCATGAAAGTGAATTCAACCACTCTTTTCCTTGTTCCTTAAAAAGAATGGGAACAACTGTAAGCACATGGCATCATCAGTAACAACATCGATCTTAAATGTGTAATAGATCTCCAAAAAGTTAGCTAAATGATTATTTGTATTTTCATCTTGCAACCCATCAAACTAAACATACTGCTGCACCATTTGAATTGTGTTCGACTTAATTTCAAAATTGTTTGCAACAATGGTTAGTTTGATAATACTCAATTCAACATCAATCAAAGTGGGCTTAGCATAGTCATACATAATATGAGGAGAAGGACGTATAGCAAGTTGCTGATTACCAAGATTATTATCTATCTCCACAGTACTGTCATTTTGCTCTTGATCGTTTATTAAGATCTGTTGCCCTTGCCTTGCTTCTCTAACTTTTTTTTTTATTTCTATGAGTAGTTTTTTTATCCCATTGTAAAAAATTAACAGTTCCAAACAGGTTACCTCTAGTCATAAACCAAGGGAACTTGTAGGAATAATAAAAAAAATTAAAATGTAACAATTAAATTAAAAATATTTAAATAAAAGAAATAAAATTTTCCTAATATTCTAGTTTTTGACAACAACACCAAAAACTTGATGTCTACTAAACTAACTAAAAATTTGTCTAAGGCAAGTGCACCTATCAATTAATAGTATAGCTATGGCAAGCAAAGATATCGTTCCCATGAAGACTATAAATACTAGTAATTACCCTCTTTCTATTATTTAACCGAATAATTAGAATGGTTGATTAAAAAATAAAATTAATCACAAAGAGCAAATAATGAGTATAAATGATTAACAACCAAGAAGAGAAACAATACCTAGGAAAGAATCCGCCTAAATTTCATCTGTCACTACCAATCTAAATTACACAATTTCTTTACTTAGCACCTTGATCTGTAAAAACCCTTAAATTATGCTAGTATCTCTTTCAAGTATAAGAGCAACTGACTCTAGGTTGATTAATTGAAATTTCTTTCTAATTAAAATCCCTATTATCGCATTAACTTATGCTATGGATTCCCCTATTAAGTTTGACTCTAATCCGATATATTTATTATATCTTACTATTTCTAGGATTGCATACAACTCCACTCAACTATGCGAGATCTACTCTTAAACAAGAAGGCTCTATTCAACCATTTATTTAAGAACATCAAACATGGATTAATAGTATAGAAATATCAAACCAAGATTAAGCACACATGAATGAGAAAAAGAAACAAAATATTTATTGCGTAAAATAAAAATGAAATGATAAAATCAATCATAAGATTCACCTCCTTAGATATTAAGAAAATTAGTTCATACATGAAAATAAAAACATCCAAGATATAGTATAACTGAAAGAAACTTAACTTCCTAAAACATCAACTAGGAATCTTCAATCTTGACGAAAATTTGCTTCAAATTTGACTTCAATGGTGTTTTTCGAGTTCTTTTCTTGAATATTCTATGATGGCTCCCTCCTATCTTCTTATTTGTTGTCATATATACATCTGAGAATGCTCAAAAACCTAAAAATCATGATTTACCATTGTTCAAAGCGCAATTTCGTGAAACCGACATGACCTACCACATGTCCGTGTGGTCTAACTGTGTGGAATGGTTTAGCCATGTGGCTCTTGTAACTTGCTCTGACGCTCCGATTTTCACTCATTTTTCGTTTTCAAGTGCTCTATTAAGCATTAAAACATGAATTTAAAATATAAAGCATAAAGTTCACAGTTAACATTAAATAATCACCTAAAAATGTATTAAAAATGAATGTGAAACATATTACTTTTAGTATTTATCGTTCATAGAGGTCAAAATTTCTACTTGAATGTTATAATAATTTTTTATAGAATGTGAATATTATAAAAAAGCTGACTATATTTAAACATATAATAAATTTTAAATGCATAAAAATAATTATCTTCTTGTCACTAACTTTTAATATATTTTATTTACGTTATTTTTAATGTTTACTTTTCATTTTTTAATGATTCGTTCTATTATAGTTTAATTTATTAGGTTGAATCTATAATTGACTTAAAAGGAATTATATTGTGGTATTAATTTATATTTTTAAAATATCAATATAAATTATCGTAAAAAGAAGTTCTTATTAAAATAAAATCTCAATAAGGATGTGTTTAGTCAATGGCGAAAGGCGGGGGCAGGCAAAGGCGTTGGCGTTCCCAAAATTAAAAAATCTTGGTTTAAACCTTTATATGTTATAGATTTATGAGTAAATACGTCGTAAAAAATATAGTTCCTCTCAAATAATACAATTTAAATTTAATTATTTTAAAAATTAAAAAAATATTAATAAAAAAATTAAAATGTATTTTTAATTTTTTAAAAAAAATATTTAACATAAATTCAACCTCTAAAAAGGTTTTCTGACAACTACATTGTGGTTTGGTGCTAAAAAAAAAAAAACAAAATTACAAAAAGAAAAATAAAAGCTTTCAACACCAACTGTCCCAATACAATGGAAGATAGGACAGAAAAGTTCAAGCCATGTCATTTTAAACACAAAATTACAAAAATGCCTCCATCTAAATAAAAGCTTTCAACACCAACTGTCCAAATACAATGGAAGATAGGAAAGAAAAGTTTAAGCCATGTGATTTTAAACACAAAAATACAAAAGTGTCTCTATCTAAATAAAAAGCTTTCATTTCTATTTTATGAATGCATTTTTGAACAATAATCAACAAACAATCTTATCTCCCATATTTTCAAATAGAGTGTGGATTACTAAAATTAAAGGTTTGAACTAACTGTTTCTTGAAAATTTAGGAGTTTTTATATTTTGTGAAATATTCTATATAAGTATTTTTTATATGCATGGATTTGAAAAATATTAAAACAATATATTTTAGATGTTTTTTTTTTGAATAAAACAGGGCTGAGATTTTATTAAGAGCCGAATCTAAGTCCAAAACCACAAAAACACGTAAAAAACAAAGCAACAGCTGGAATCAACAAAAAAAAAAATAAAGCAACTGAACAGACTTGATCCTTATCTTCTTGGAACTACCATCTCAGCCATGGAAGCTGTCCCCAGCAAACAGGTTCATTCACCACGCCTGACACCTTTGCTCTATGCTTGCAAAAGCGCCTGGAAACCGACGATTCGATTTCAAAGAGCAAAACCAAACGAAACCTTAACAGACCTGGTTCCGATCCATCGCCTCCTTCATCGCCAGACGCTTCACCGATTCAGGTAAACTGACTTCCCATCTTCCAAAGAAACTCTGATGCCTCCCCTCCAACGCCAGCGTGTGAGCCACACCATTAGCAGAACGCCGCACATGTAGGTAAGTGATCTTATCAAAACTCGATTCCATTTGCCAAATATTTTGCGTAATCGGTCTCAGCACCGATCTGTCTCCCTCCCTCTTTTTAACGCCTCTGATAACTGACAGAGAATCCCCTTCCACCACCACTCGACGAAAACCCATAGACAAAGCAAAGATGAGCGCCCTTTCCCATGCCCGAGCTTCCGCCACAAAGGGGTCTGCAACTTTTCAAAAAGATAAGTTTCTGCTCCTCTTATGCCTCCAAATGAATCTCTGGCGATGACTGCAGTAAAAGCCAGTTTAGCATCTGATTTGTAAGTTGCGTCGAAGTTAATCTTTAATATTCCATCTTCTGGTGGCCTCCATAACTCGTATATGTTTGGTCTGTCCTGGGGTTGAAAAGACCTTTGATGGATCTGGAGTTCTTGAACATAACCCCGGATAAAACCCATAATTTCATTCAGATTAAATCGGACCCCCTCATGAATAAGTTTATTTAGCTAAACATTTCTACCCATCCCATGAATCTTCAATGGCCGGGATCTGTACTTGCAATTGGGCCCATACACTTTGCAACACACCACAAGACCACAACAAATGGTTGGAGTCTTCAACCGCATCCCTACACAACGGACGGACACAACGGTCTGCAAAGTGCATTCCAACAACTCCACTGAATCCCCTTTGACGTTTATTATTAGACCACCAAAATCTATTCATGATATTTTCTAGTTTACTACATAAACTTTTCGGGAAAAGGAAACATTGCATTGCATACAAAGGCATAGCCTGCAAAATCAATTAAATGAAGACCTCCTTACCCCCCATAGACAAGTATCGAAAACTCCACCCTGCAACTCGTTTCCTGAATCTGTCAATGAAATTTGCAAAAGCCCAGTTTTTCCTTCTTCCCACCATCATCGGTAACCCTAGGTAACTTTCGGGACTTATCGCAACTCGAACCCCCAGAAAACACGTAATGTCCTCCTTTACTTCTATTTTAACGTTGGAACCAAAAAAAAACCAAGGACTTCTCATAGTTCACTTTCTGCCCTACGCACTGCTCGTACTCCCTAATGATGTCACGAATCGTTATAGCTCCCTCCTTTGAAGCATCGCCAAAAAAAATACAGTCATCTGGAAAAAACAAGTGATTAATAGACAATCTTTCTCTACCAATAGGGGCACCTCCCATACAACCTCTTTTTTTAGTATCTTCAAGTAAGGTAGAGAAACCTTCGGCATAAATAATGAACAAATAGGGGCTGAGTGGATCTCCCTGACGCAAACCTCGTGAAGGAGAGAACCATTCACTGTCCAAACCATTAAGAAAAACAGAGTAAGACACTGAAGTAACACATCTCATAACAAGACAATCCAGTCAACATGGAAACCCAACGCCCTCATCATTCCTGCGAGAAAGTCCCACTCAACTCGATCGTACGCCTTGCTCATGTCTAGTTTAAGAGAAAAATTCCCTTTCTTTGCACTCTTTTTCGTCTTCAATGAATGGAGAATCTCGTACGCAATCAAAATATTATTCGAGATGAGTCTCCCTGGAATAACAGCTCCTTGTGCCTCGTTGATACACACTCCCAAAATATCACTCATTCGACTAACCAGCATCTTAGCAATAATCTTGTAGATGACATTACAAAGACTAATAGGCCTAAATCGAGTCATGGATTTTGGCTTATCAACTTTAGGAATTAACACAATTCTCATTTTGTTAATATCCCCAACTTGATCTGACCATTCAAAATGGCTAAGCAGTGTCTAAAAACATCTTGACCCACAATATGCCAATATCGCTGGAAAAAAATGGCCGAAAAATCGTCCACCCGGGAGCTTTTAAAGGTTGCATCGAATTCACCGCAGTCCAAACATCCTCTTCTATAAAAGGTCTTAATAAAGATTCATTCATACAGTCAGTAACCTTGTTTTCCACTGGCTAAAAAGGTGCTCATCCCTTCCCATTTCTGAGGCTGTAAATAAGTCCGCAAAAAAGTCTGACGCCACTTTAATCATCTCTTCAGGCTCAGAATGCCTTTCACCATTTGCATCAACAAGCTCTGAGATTTTACTACGGAAATAGCGTAGACCAGCCATTTTATGAAAGAAACTGGTGTTGCAATCTCCATCCTTAATCCAATTAACCCGTGCTCGTTGCTCCCAGTATAATTTCTCCTTATCTGCCTCTAGATTGAGATCCAACTGGGCCTCTACAATCTCTTCTAAAATGTCATCTGAAATATCCTGGTCATAAAGCCTTTCTAGACGTTGTTCTAGCCAACTCATTTTTCTCCTCTCTTCTCTACCTTTAGTTTTTTCTCCAATTCATGAAATTGTCCCCAAAATCTCTAGCCTTTTGGGGATGCTTCTGGAAGTCTCTACCCACCATCGGCCAACCAATCCCTCAAAGGCGCTATCAAGGCACCACTTGGCTTCAAAGCGAAATTCCCTTTCTTTCGCTGCAAGTCAAAACGACTTCCACCCATGGTATCCAAGAGAATAGGATAGTGATCAGAGGAGTGAGTCAGATGCTCAATCTAATAACTAGGAAAAAGCTCCATCCAATTAGGCGAAGCTACCCCATGATCCAATCTCTCTCTAATATTAGTGGCTTTAAATCTACCTCGTTTCCATGTGAACCAACAACCTGTATAGCCGAGATCAAGAAGATTACAGTCCTCTAGTGCTATACAGAAATCCATTATTTGTCATTCTGAACGAAGCCGGCCACCCCTCTTCTCAAAAGAACTAGTGATCTCATTAAAATATCCTAACACAACCCAAGGGATATCGCAGAAACCACTTAATTGCCTTAGAAGCTTCCAAGATTCACCCCTATCTCTTTCAATAGGATTCCCATAAAACCCTATTAGTCTCCAAATTGCACCACAATCATTATCCTGGATTTCCACATCAATATGGAATGAAGAGAAACTTTTAAGATTGACCAAAAAATTCCCTTTCCAGCCCAATGACAAACCACCTCTAGTACCCAATGCACCAACATCAATTCCATTTTCAAATCCACACTTCATTCTGACCATCTCCATTTTCTTAGCATTTAATTTTGTCTCAATGAGAAACAAAATTTGGGGATTAATGGCTCTTAATTTATTCTTGAGCCTTTTAATAGTTCGTGGATTCCCCAAGCCACGAACGTTCCAACTTAAAATTTTCATAGCCCCCGGCTGCTCTGACTACCAGAGCTAGCCGATACAATCAATGATGCATCCTCAACTTGTAATACTGGTGTGGAGGATGAACTTTCCACGATTCTCTACCGTTTTTTCCCCTCTAATATCTCAATTGGGACGTTCTCTTCCTCTAAGCCCAGATCCATAGGCCCATTATCCTTTTCCAGCACTCTCCACCCCTCTTTACGCCGAATACTCCCAAAATTTTGCTCTTCATTTGAAAATTGGGAAGTAAGTCCTAATTGTATTAAATTGGGATTCATCATCTGCAAATCACGATTTCTGTCCAAATTTATTCCAAAATCTATGCCCTCATTTAATGCTCCAATGGGATTGATTTTCCCAAAATTTACGTCAACCCGCCTTGATCCATCAGCTTCCCGTAACCACTTGTTATCTGCCGTGCGCCGTCTTCGAGGCTCCGCCCGCAACGAAATATCCCAATCGAAAACAATTTTATCAGGGTCAATCCTTAAACGGTACGGACAGTAGCTTTCCCCATGACCTAATCTACCACAAATAAAACAGAATAAACTAAGCTTCTCATACGAACCGAGCATAAACCGTCATGGTGGACCCAATCTGTACCTTCTTTTTACGCTTCAATGGGGCAGTAATATCAATACAGACACGAATGTGCATGAAATTCTTTAAACCCGAGGTCAAAATGGATGTGTCATAATCAATAAACTGTCCACAGAAGTTACCGAATTGTTTTGCCATATTCGCATTCATCAAACCAGGAGGTAAATCGTGAACTTGCACCTAGAACTCCGTATGAACTAAAGGCAACAATGAAGGATTTCCACCAATAGGAATTTTTTGTATTATGAGTAAGTGGTTATTAAAAAACCACAGAGTGCCATCAATAACTCTCTTCAGATCCACATCATGAAAAAATTGAAAAAGGTACCTTTTTTCCCCTAGATCTGTGATACATATGCCTCCAAGCGGATGCCAAAGATCTGCCATGGTGTTTCGCAGAGATGGAAAATGAACGACACTATCCATTAAACAACGACCTACCAAACAACATTGATAAGACTGTTCTACTACATCCACTTCCTCCTGAAAAGTTTCCTCTTCCTCATCGATAAGTCTCAAATTCGCCAGTTCGTCTTCCATAAGATTCAAGTCAGTAGCAGGAAAGTAAAGAAATAACAGCCTTCAAAAGTAACGAGTGAAAAACTTAGAAAAAAAAATTTAAAGAAAAAAATAACATGCCAAGCGGCAGATAGAGAACATCGTGCCAAACGGCGGACAACTTTATATTTTTAGATGTTTTAAATTGATATAATTGACTTAGAAATAAATTCATTGTTGCAATTAATTTTTAAGCATTTTATTATGTTGTTGTTTTTTTCTTTTGTCATTTTTAACAAAATTGTCGTATTACAATTCAGTTTCTATATTGAATCTGTAATGGACTTAAAAGGATTTATTGTGTTGTATTAACTCTTTAATGCCATCAATTCAAAAGAATTGCTCTGATTTGTAATGTAATAAAATTTTTAATAATTTAAATATTAAAATAATTTATTGTAAAAAATCTTCTTCAAAATAAAATCATCGTTGTGCTTGGTTCACCATAAAACTAAAAAAGATAGGAAAGAGAGAAGAAAAATGGAAGGAAAATGATTTAAGAGGTGATTGGTAAAGAAAAACAGCCAAGGATGTGACTTTTTTTTTCCATATTACCAATCACTAGATGTCCAAATTGGATGGAAGACAGGGAAAGTTTATGCCATATGAGTTTAGAGATAAATTTCTATAATTTTTTTTTAGTTTGATTCTTTTGTGCTAACATTAATTTTGGAAGCTGGCAATTTTTTCTAAATCAGCCCATGAATTTAGATTTTATTAAGCTGTGATTATATCATATTTTGAATTGATGTTATTTCATTATTTGAAAATTAAAAATATATAAAATCTAAAAATTATTAAAAAGAATTTAAACCATCTTTAGGTGATGGTGTGGTACAATCTCCAAATTTCATATAATCATACATTAATGAAATTTAAGTTTAGGGACCAAATTTAGAAAAGTTGCAAAATTTCAAGACTAATATGGATAAAAAAAATTCAAGGATCAAGATTAAAAAATTGCCAACTTCAAGAACTAAATGTTACTTTATCCCATGAAGATAAAATGAAAACGAGGGGGATTAGTAAAAAGGAAAAGAAATAAAAATAATTTATTGATGTTTAAAGAATTGAATTGGTGATCGAACCACATTCTCGATTCAACCATTATAAAAATAAAAAATTCATGAAAGTTTAAAAATAATTTAAAAGTAATCATAAAAATAAGAAAAAATAAACAAAATGATAATAAAATATAAACATTCATTTTATAAATTATAAAATTAAATTAAATATTTCAACAAATTTAAATATGGTTTAGAAGGTTTTTAATCTGTTTTTACCTGGTTTAATTGATTTTTGCTAGTTCTATCTTCTTTAAATTCTTTAATATCAGTTGCATCAGCTAAATTACCAGTTCCCTATTCAATCGGTCAATGCTCCGATTTCAACAACTATATATTTCATCTAACAATATGTTTTATGTTTTAATATGTTTATATATTTAAAGAAATTGATCCATATATTCAATCTCATGGTTTAGTATCTAAACATAATTTATTCAAAAAAGCAGTGTTTTAATTTTTGTTTTATTTTTAAATGATGATATAAAGTATTAGAATAGCTTAAATTAATTTGTCCTTAATATCTTAATAATTATCATAAATTAATTTTGTAATTAAATTATTTTAATTTTATTATAAAAATTAAAAGTCGATAATGAAAATATAGAAAGAACGCAAAGTAATAAGAAAGAAAAATAAAAACAAAGATTTTACATGGAAACACTTTAGGGAAAAACGACGGGCAGAGGAGAAGAAAATTAACTAATGTTGAAAATTGAATGATACAAGATAAGTTTTTGACTATATCTATTTAAAGGTTGAAAAGGAAAATGTTATTCTAATCAATGTTAAATAAAAGAAGAGTAGTCCTATATTGATTCAACTTGTGCAATCAATGTTAAATAGAAGAAGAGTAGTTCTATATTTCGGCTCTCAGCCTTAAGCCCACCACAGATCCCCTCTAGATTTACCGTTGTATTATTTCTTTAACAGGAATTTCGGTCACACAACTCTAACAATCTCCACTTTGACATGAACTCTCAATGAACAAGTTCTCCACCTCTTCCATGAAACCCCTAAAAGGGGGTATTCATAAACAATGAACACCAACCAATTCCAAGCAATGCTCAAACTTGGTTATAAGAAGTGACTTAGTCGTCATATTTCTAGAATTATCATGAGTACTGACTTTGCTCACAACAATATCACCACGAGCAATAATATCATGCATAAAATGATATCGAACATCAATGTGCTTTATTCTCTCATGAAACATTTGAACCTTCATAAGAACGATGACGCTTTGACTATCACAAAACATTGTACTAATCTAAAGGTCTTAATTGAGTTCACCAAAGCGCCTTTTAACCAAATAAGTTCTTTACAAGCCTCAGTAATCGGCATGTACTCGGCTTCAGTAGTAGACAAAGCAATTGTAGGCTGCAAAGTGACTTTCCAACTAATTTTGCAACCCTTAATACTAAAGACATCCTATGGGAGATCTTCTTTTATCAAAGTCTCTGGCAAAATCAGAATCAACATACCCAATAACTCCTTCTCTAGTTCTTCCAAATTGTAAGATAACATCAATAGTACCTTGTAAGTATCTAAAAATCCACTGAACGTCTTCCCAGTATTCTTTATCAGGATTCGCCATGTATCTATTAAATGCATATGATAAATTTGGATGTGAGAAAACCATAGAATTCATGAGAGATCCCACTACACTAAATTATTAAACATGTGACATGAAGTCAATCTCAACATTTGATTGTAGAGACAAAGTCGATGAAAGTCTGAAGTGGGTTGCTAATGGAGTACTAACAGGCTTGACACTCTGCATATTGAACTTGCAAAGAACGCTCTCAATGTACCTTTTTTCGACTTAGGTATAGTTTACATGCTTTTCTATCTTTGAGAATCTCCATCCCAACTTTTTTCGTTGCTGCTCCCAAATCTTTCATCTCAAATTCTTTACTAAGTCAGGCTTTAACCTTTCTTATCTCTCATTTATCTTTGGCTACCATCAACATATCATCAATAGAAACGAGTAGATATGCAAAAGAACCATCACTTTTTTTTTTTAAAATAAACACAATTGTCAAAGCTACTCCTTTTGAAATAATTAGTAGTCATAAAAGAATTAAACCTCTTGTACTACTGTCTTGGTGACTATTTCAAGCTATAAAAGGACTTTTTCAATAAGCAAACGTAGTCCTCCTTTTCTAAAACTATAAAACCCTTTTATTGTTTCATGTAAATATCTTCCTCAAGTTCTTCATGCAAGAATGATATTTTTACATCTAACTATTCAAGCTCCAAATCATACATAACCACAATACCAAGCAAGGATCGAATCAAATTATGCTTTACAACTTGAGAAAACACATCTATGAAATCTACACCTAGAATCTGACTGTAACCTTTTGCAATCGGCCTTGCTTTATATTTAGGTTCTTCAACTCCTGGAGTCTCTTCTTTTTTTGAACACCCATTCACAAGAAACCTCCTTTTTACCTTTAGGAAGCTTCATTAGGTCCCATGTTCTATTCTTATGGAGCTATTCTATCTCTTCTTGCATGACGAACATCCATTTTCCTGAATCTTTACAACTAAGTGCCTCAAAATAAATAAATGGGTCTTGATTTGCATTTATATCTCTAGCCACGTTTAAAGCATAAGCAACTAGATCAGCCTCAACGTACCTCTTTGGAGGTTTAATTCCTTTTCTAAGTCTGTTATTGGCAATAGAATATTGTGGTGAAAAAGCAACTCTACTCTAAGTTTCTATACTAACTTTAGGAGTAGACTCTGTCGTATATCCTAGATCAATCTAAAGCTCGACCTACTTCACATGTGCATTTGAACTTTGTTTCTCTTTATTGGAAGAGTCATTAAGAGATAAGTTAAGTAACATAACAATTTCAAAGAAAATAACATTGCTGTTAATCATAACTTTTCTATTTTCAAGTAACCATAACTTATAACACCAGCCTTGTAACTAAGAAAAACATATTTAATAGATCTAGATTTTGATTTATCATTATCAATATAAGCATACGTAGGACATCTAAAAATCTTCAAATCAGAATAATCAACAGGATTACCAAACTATACCTTTTGTGGAGTCTTTTTCTCAATGGCAATGGACGAAGACCAGTTAATAAAAAAACATGTAGTAGAGGCCGTTTCAGCCCAAAATGACTTCAGTAAACAAGCATTCAACAACATACATTGAAACTTTTCAATGATTTTTCTATTCATTCATTCTGCAATGCCATTTTATTGTGGAGTATGAAAAATTGTCAAGCGTCTCACAATCCCTTTCGATTTACACAATTCATTAAATTCATCATAACATAATTCCAAGCCATTATTTGTATGAAGGTGCTTTATCTATTTTCATATTTGCTTCTCGATCATAGTTTTCCAAGCCTTAAACATGGAAAACAAATTATTTTTTTACTTCAAGAAGAATGCCTAAACTTCTCTGGAAAATCATCAATGATCATCAACATATAATAAGTGCTACCCCTCGAAAGTAATATAGATGGTCCCCAAAGATCAGAATAAATATAATCCAACATTCCCTTCATGTTATGGATTCCTCAGGTGAATTGAATTCTCTTTTGCTTCCCAAAATCACAATGCTAACAGAACTTCAGTTTACTAATGCCTTACCCATCAAGAAGTCCTCTTTTACTCAATTCTTCCATGTCGTTCTCACTTATATGCCTTAGATACATATGCCAAAGTCTAGTAATACAGTCATCTAACAAGGAAGAGGAAACAACGGTTGTGTTACCAGTAATAGTTGAACCTTGCAAAACATATAACTTGACAGCCTTTCTCTATCTTTTCATCACAATGAGAGTGTAACACCCCCAGACCTGGCCCAAACGATATGGTGAATCCGGGAATGTCACATCAAAGGCATATCTCAAAATGATTTTGCTAAGTTAAATTTTAGGACCCAAAAGCCCAAAATCTATGAGTCTTGTTAAGTAATGATAAAAGCCCATTTAACTATTTTAAGTATTCTGAAAACCATGTTTAAACATAAGAAATTACTCAGGTTTAATAATTAAGTTGTAACACCCCAAACCCGGCCTATGCGTTTTGACCGGATCTGGCATGTTATCGAACACATAACATTTTATCGAATTTTGAAAACACAAGTTAAATTAATTAAATTTGAATAAAGGAGAGACTTTTTGAAAATAAACCTCTTTGTATTTTTATTATTAAGTATAAATAAACCTTATCATAAAATTCATAAGTTGCTTAACATTGATAACTGCTGAGTTGAATGAAAACTAGGGCCTTATTAAATAAATATTCTCATAATAACAATGAAATAAAATAAACTTTAAGAAATCCCAAAAGAAATTAACTTGTAGAAATAGAACTTGATGGCCCGTCGAGTCCGTCTCGGCTCCCATGTCCACGATCTACTGTTCATCTGGAAGAGTAGAGAAAAGGAAAGCGTGAGTTACAAAGACTCAGTGTATAAATCTCAAAACACACATCGACCTGAGCCCACAAACACATTATGGGCCCTGGCCCATACAGGAAGGCATCAGTCATAATCACATAATAAACAATAAAGAATGAATAACCCAATCCATCCTAGGTTTCCATCCTCTACACACCATCTCGTTCCAACCGTCACAGCTTGGGGATTTCTACAATCAACCCTCCATCCGCTACACACCAAAACGACAGTCGTACTGCCTATTCCTATTATGTAGGAATCATTAAACGTGGCATAGCCACCGATCACAATGTGACCTAGCATTTATATTTGTAGGTTTTCTACCACCGATCACTGCGTGACCTATCATGCACTTCCCCTTCATCATATCAATATCCCATCCCATGCATACACACATAATGAAAGCACCATGCAGTCATTTATATTTTTTGATACACATAGGGAGTTTTATGTTTACGTACCAGGCATCCTTGCCTAACCCTTTTAGGGTTCCATTCGACGGTTTATACAACCTTATTCCGGCTTTTAGCCCATAACATACATAAATAGATTTACATACAGGTTTATTAGTAGTGTGTTAGAGATCTACACACCTGATTACCGATAAAATGAGGCTTTCTATATTGACGCTATCCTTAGTCAACACAACTGCTATCTGCCTAAGGTGTTGTTCAAGCGGTCCACAACCAATTGGCCAATCTCGAGCAATGAGATCATTGCTCATTTCTTAAACTTAGGGATTCTTTCTTTTGCCTGATCCATATTTAATTCCATCAAATCCTTATCAGAGCTACTATAATAATATTTAATCGTTAATCCTCCTTATAGAGTTAAAATCATATATATATTGAACGAATTTAATAAAAATCTAGGGATAATCTTCTTACCTTAAAATCCCAAAATTTGAGACTTATGATTTTTGGCTTTTAGATCTAGTCGACTAAGCTTCCTTCAAATCTCGAATTGCCACCCATCATAAAACCATTAACTATTAGCTTTCAACTTTTTAGAGAAATAGGCATAAGGGAAAAGAAAGTGGGGAGAAGTTTCGGCTTTTGAAGTAATTGAAGAAAGAAATTTGGAGAGGGAGAGGCTAGGGAATTTCGGCACTAAGAGAGAGGATTTTAGGGTTTTCAATGTCAGAAACAAGGAGCTAGCCCCCCTATTTATAGATTTTTGACACCTACTGCTAAATACCGAAAATGCCCTTAAAATTTAAGCTAGAAGAGAGGAGAATTTCGGCACCCTCTATGCCATGTAGTAGCCAAATTTTACACTCTTCTAGGTGGTGGATTTTCGGCCAACACTTCCCTTGAAGATAAGCTCCTAACTTTTCTCCTTTTTATCTATGATAGTATCACTTATAAAATCCACATATATCTTCTTATTTTTAAGCCTTGTAGCCGTCCACCTCATCAAGTCTTAATGCTAAAATTTAACTCACTTAAATTAAAAGGATTTGGGCTTCATTAAACTTAAATTTTGGGCCCTTAAATCCCTTGTTGTGGTGTCACCCTTGCTCACATTTAATTACCGAAAATGGCCCAAAAATATGGACTCCTTGCGACCCAAAACTTGTTCCTTTTTAATTGTTAATGATGCCACCTTAAAATAATTTAATCTGGGCCTTTGCCTAATTCTGAGCCCAATTTGGACCCCTATCACTTAAATTAACATGTTAAACATATCCCCACACTAAATGCATAGGCCCATAAATTTAGGATGTTACAGTTCTACCCCCTTAAAGAAATTTCGTCCAATTTCCAACTAACTAGTAATCATACTACCTAAGTCTCACTACTATGCTTTCGTTGTGCACTCTAATTCTAAAGCCAAAATAAACACTTAGTATACTATGGTAGGGTACGCATCGGTATTCGCATCTAGAGCGTCCTCGTCCCCTTGGCGATACGCTACATAAACCAAGGCTGGCTATCTCGCCTCAGCATAACCTGTACCTCCACGACCATGTCCTATGCCATTGCCACCATTGACTTGACCACGGCCTCTTGGTGGTTGTTGACCTCCTCTACCAGGCTGGGCATTCCCTCGACACATGGTCCCTTCACCGTCCCGTTGCTGCGGACATTTTTTAACTTGGTGGTCCGTAGATCCACACCTAAAAAACTTCCCACTGCTTGCCCAACATTCACTGGCATGAAATTTACCACATCGAGCACACTTGGGTGTCTGGTTAGCAGCAGGTCTCTCATCCTGTTTCGGCCCTTCTGACCTAGGTCTTTTTTTTGTTTGTCCAACTGCCTCTGACGATTCAAAATTTCTTTTAATTTCACCCCTATCTCTATCCCGATTCAACTTTTCAGTCCGCTTAACCTCCTCGGCTATCTTAGCCTTTTCCACTAGGACAGTAAATTCCCTTTCCCGCTGTGGGGCTATCAAAACACGCAAATTATCCCTCAGGCTATCCTTAAACCTAACACAATGTTCATGCTCCGTGGCTACCATCCCACGAACATAACGGCTAAGACGTAAGAATTCAGCTCTATACGTAGCCACTGACCTACTCCCTTGAACCAGATTCAGAAATGCTCTACGCTGTGCATCCATATAACTCGATCCAATGTACTTATTCGACGTCGCCGTTTAAAGAGTTCCCGGTGATACGGTCGGACAACATGCCATCCTTAACGATAAGCCACCATTGATATGCTTCATCCCGGGAGGATACCACTCCTTTCAACTTTCCTCCTCCGTGAAATCTAAATCATCCATTATCGTTCTCTACCGCCTCCAACCAATACTCGCTGAACTTGGGGCTACACTAGAAATTCCTCTAAACACTTCTGCCCCATTGGCCCTAAGCCGCTTCGGCACAGATTTTCGGGCTCCTATGCCCATACAACCAGCAACCCTCTCTAAAACCCTTAACATTGCCTGAGATACCGCATCATCTCCGTAGTCTGATCCTGAAATTCCTCCTCTACAGCTGGCATCTCGTTTCCAGAACCATGACCAGACCCTACTGGTTTTGACACCGTCCTCTTACCCCTACCACGACTACGTGGCAGACGTCCTCGACCCCTTGTACTCATTCTACCGATTCGCATTTATCTGATCAGAAATTTTATGCACTATTAGTTTTCTTCCACTGTTTTAACCACGAACAGTCTTATGAATGAAAGCTTTAAGAGTAATTCTTTCGGATTCGCATTCACCATATAGTCTCAAGTTCATATCCTCTAGGAAACACATACATTCAATCATGAACTCACGTTCATTATAGAAAAGTATTGTTGTTGTTGTTGTTGTTTGTTATTTTCACTACCCAGGGGTATTTTTGTAATTTTTATCCTATAGGGGTATTTTCATAATTTTTCAAAATAAGGTTCCTTGGTGATTTTGTCAAATAAGGGTATTTTGGTAATTTTACATTCTCGAGGGTATTTCGATAATTTTCAAATTTGGGGTATTTTGATAATTTTAAAATTTAGGGGTATTTTGGTAATTTTAAAATTTAAGGGTATTTCAATAATTTTGAAATCGAGGGTATTTTGGTAATTTTTCCAAACAAGGGTAATTTGATAACTCTATAAACCAGGGTTATTTTGGTCATTTTACAAAACAAGGGTAATTTGGTAATTTTTTTCATAGTTGTGAACATTTTCAAATCAAGTGTATATTTTATTTTATTTTTATTTTTTTATTGAAGTGTACAAAACTTAGGGGTTTTTATTTGCAAAATAGGGTGGTTGATCCCTTTCGGGTTTTAATTATGGGTTCAGCCCATGAACAAGTCCTTATAGCTAGAGTGAACAGTCACTATGCACCAGGTAAGATTCCAGCGAAGAGGAAGTGAGTCATTAGGACTGCTTAAATACCAAGCTCTCCCTGAATCCACTCCTAGGCATGTGTATGCCTATTACCACACCCTGTCATGGCTAAAGTGAACAGTCACTATGCACCAGGTAAGATTCAGTGAAGAGGTGGTGAGCCACTTGGACTGCTTAAATACCAAGCTCTTCGGATCTACTCCTAGACATGCATGTGCTTGTTGCCACACCTTAGTCTTTCGACTTGTTTACAGGTTTTGTTTAGTGAAAATTAAGTCTTATGGAATTGAAGAGTTGTTTGTCCAAGCCTAAAGTCCATCAAGTTCTAATCTAGATAGTCTACGTCCCATAAAGTCCATTAATCCCACATTTATATCACAATCAAAAGTTCAGAATACTTACCTGGGTGGATTGGGTGCCGGTAGACTCGAAGGCCATGTCTTCAAACCAAAATCTTAAAATTTTTTTTTCTAAAACACTCCTAGACCCATTTCACAGCTTGAGTTTTGAACTGGGCTCTGATACTAAATTGTAACACCCCAAACCCGGCCCATGCATTTCGACTGGATCTGGCATGTTATCGAACACATAACATTTTATCGGATTTTGAAAACACAAGTTAAATTAATTAAATTTGAATAAAGGAGAGACTTTTTGAAAATAAACCTCTTTGTATTTTTATTATTAAGTATAAATAAACCTTATCATAAAATTCATAAGTTGCTTAACATTGATAACTGCTGAGTTGAATGAAAACTAGGGCCTTATTACATAAATATTCTCGGAATAACAATGAAATAAAATAAACTTTAAGAAATCCCAAAAGAAATTAACTTGTAGAAATAGAACTTGATGGCCCGTCGAGTCCGTCTCGGCTCCCATGTTCACGATCTACTGTTCATCTGGAAGAGTAGAGAAAAGGAAAGCGTGAGTCACAAAGACTCAGTGTATAAATATCAAAACACATATCGACCTGAGCCCACAAACACATTATGGGCCCTGGCCCATATAGGAAGGCATCAATCATAATCACATAATAAACAATAAAGAATGAATAACCCAACCCATCCTAGGTTTCCATCCTCTACACACCAACCCGTACCAACCTTTACACCTTGGGGATTTCTACAATCAACACATAGGGAGTTCTATGTTTACATACCTGGCATCCTTGCCTAACCCTTTTAGGGTTCCATTCGACGGTCTATACAGCCTTATTCTGGCTTTTAGCCCATAACATACATAAATAGATTTACATACAGGTTTATTAGTAGTGTGTTAGAGATCTACACACCTGATTACTGATAAAAAGCTGCATTCTATATCGACGCTATCCTTAGTCGACACAAGCGCTATCTGCCTAAGGTGTTGTTCGGGAATGGGTCCACAACCAATTGGCCAATCTCGAATAGGCGTCTTGCTTCGTTTCTTAAACTTAGGATTCTTTCTTTTGCCTGATCCATATTTAATTCCATCAAATCCTTATCAGAGCTACTATAACAATATTTAATCGTTAATCCTCTTTATAGAGTTAAAATCATATATATATTGAACGAATTTAATAAAAATCTAGGGATAATCTTCTTACCTTAAAATCTCAAAATTGAAGACTTATGATTTTTGGCTTTTAGATCTAGTGGACTAAGCTTCCTTCAAATCCCAAATTGTCGCCCATCATAAAACCATTAACTATTAGCTTTCGACTTTTTAGAGAAATCTGCACAAGGGAAAAGAAAGTGGGGAGAAATTTGACTTTTGAAGTAATTGAAGAAAAAATTTGGAGAGGGAGAGGCTAGGAATTTCGGCACTAAGGAGAGGATTTTAGGGTTTTCAATGTCGAAACAAGGAGCTAGCCCCTATTTATAGATTTTGACATCTCTTGCTAAATATCAAAACGCCTTAAAATTTAAGTTAGAAGAGAGGAGAATTTGGCACCTCATGCCATGCATGAGTCGAATTTTACACTCCTCTAGGTGGTGGATTTTCGGCCAACACTTCCCTTGAAGATAAGCTCCTAACTTTTCTCCTTTTTATCTATGATATTATCACTTATAAAATCCACATATATTTTCCTATTTTTAAGCCTTGTAGCCGTCCACCTCATCAAGTCTTAATACCGAAATTTAACTCACTTAAATTAAAAGGATTTGGGCTTCATTAAACTTAAATTTTGGGCCCTTAAATCCCTTGTTGTGGCGTCACCCTTGCTCACATTTAATTGCCAAAAATGGCCCAAAAATATGGACTCCTTGCAACCTAAAACTTGTTCCTTTTTAATTGTTAATGATGCCACCTTAAAAGAATTTAATCTGGGCCTTTGCCTAATTCTGAGCCCAATTTGGACCCCTATCACTTAAATTAACATGTTAAACATATCCCCACACTAAATGCATAGGCCCATAAATTTAGGATATTACATAAGTAAACAGTTGAAACAACAAAACTCTAAACCCAAAGTCAAACGGAGTACAAGGCCTTATTACATCCAATGAAAATAAAGCAATTAAAATCATGTCTTTTGAAACAAATAAATATAACTTCTAAATATCTTGTAGTGTGGCCATCTCCGAGTCCTCTCCCACGTCGAGCCGTTTATTGAGGATCACCTGAAACATTTAATAAAAAGGGGTGAATTTTGAAACTCGGTGTGTACGACCCGTGGTAATCCAATCAACATATAATTATCACATTGGGCCTAAGCCCTATCAAAAACAGTGGTCTTGGGCCTTAGCCCACAATGACCTCATATCACATCAATGACACATGAATGCAATGCACCCATCCCAAATCCAACCCTACACACCTGTGGGAATATAAATATCAACCCACCCATCCCTACACTCCAAAGGTAGCACCTGCAGTGGCACTACTCAAATGTCGCAGCAAAGCTGCTATAATGGGCTTAAAGCCACTAGTAGATCCACAGTCATCAAGCGACTATGCGATCCTCAAATCTTCTTCCGTATCATCATAACCCACCCAAGTGCAACATATATTTCATGAATGCAACAAACACATTTTCACACATTCGACACTTAGGGGTATTTTAGTCATTTCACTACCCAAGGGTATTTTCGTAAATCTACTATACAGGGGTACTTTGGAAATTTTGTAAATCATGGATATTTTGGTAATTCAACAAATCAAGGGTATTCTAGTAATTTTACAAATTAAGAGTATTTTAGTAATTTTATAAATCTAAGGATATTTTGATAATTTTCAAATCAGAGGTATTTGGTCCCTCTCGGGTTTTAGTTATGAACTTTGGCCCATTAACAAATCCTTGCGGCTAGAGTGAACAGACACTATGCATCAGGTAGGATTCCAGAGAAGAGGAGGTGGGTCGCTAGGACCGCTTAAGTACCAAGCTCTCCCTAGATCCAATCCTAGACATGCGTATGTCCATTGCCACACTCTAACCCAGCGACTTGTCCATGGACATGATTAATTAATATATTAGGTTTTATGCGGTTTAAGAGTTGTTCAAAACTAGGCCTAAAGCCCATTAAACCCTAACATACTTGTCTACGTCCCCAAGCCCAAATCACATCCTTACGGCCCATTAAACCCAAATCTAATCCATATGGCCTATTAGGCCCAAAATAATTCCAGATCATGTAACATGCATGACTAACTCAATTCGTATAACCAACCAAACAATATCATCAAACTTAGCCTTAGGGCCCACCAGGCCCATTTAGCCACTTTTGACTTTTTAGCTTTTCGGCATTGCCGATATCGTGTGTGTGTAGTGTTTGTACACACCTAGTCACTACGACGTGCTATACTATCCTTGATTTTGAACCTACAACCAACCAACCTTCAATCAATCACCCATACTTAATCAAAATATCTACCAAAAGTCGAAACCTTACCGTAACCTTACCGTGTGCCACCGGGTTCTAATAGCCTTCCTTAGCTAATCATGAGTATCCCCTAGATCTGCACTTACACATACACTATCAAAATTTGAGTGACTCATAACCTACACAAGTCACCCCTATAGATCGTACTCACATTCGGCCATTCATTTAAACAACCGTAATTGAGTTGAGTACACTTACCGCTCGCTTGCGATTCTTGCCACGCTCGTGATTTTAGAACCTTATCCTTGTTATTACAGGGTTAATGACAAGAAAATTAGATAGCCCTTCGTCTTTTAGCAAAACATACAAAAGAGGTTAATCAAATACTTACCAAACCCCCTATTGATCTTGCGACCTAGATAGCTATTAACTAGATCCGATTTTCAACACTTGATTGGGAGTAAGTAACAATCATTTTGTGATGTAGGAATAACCACAATGATTTGACACTAATAGGGACTTTGACAAGGGAAAGATGGTGGTAACTTGGTAATGAGAGAATTCGACTATGGAAGAATAGAATGGGAGAGAAGAGAAAAGTATTAAAAATCGAAAGAGCTCTTCAAAATAATTCGGCACAAAAGAAACCCATTGAGTGAAGCAAGAAAAACTATTGGAACTCAAAGAACCTTCCAAAGACATTCGGCCCTCTCCTATATAGGCCACAAGCCGAATATGCCTCCCCCAAAGTCCCATTCGGCACTAATTCTTCCCCCTCCTCATCTTCTAACTTTCCTCCCTAATAACATTTTAGCCTTATCCGAAATTTCATCCATTATTAGTTTCTCTTACCACTCAAACACTCCAACACAAGAGTTCATATTCAACACAACTCTAGCCGTCCACCTATGCAAAATAAAACACTCCAAAAATACCACTCCTAATGCTTGAACCTCCTCAGCTGGCAATCACGCCACTTTATAGCTCCCCCAAGTGATGCCACTTGCCATTGGACCACAAACCCATTTGTGTCCTATTTTCCCTCAATCTGCTTAAGAGGCCTAATGCCTGATAATAGGGTCCACTAAAGCAAGAAAAATAAATTTTCCCTATGTCTTCCCTATCTCTAAGACTTCAAATAATCCCGATAATACCTTAAAATTAATATTCTAAGTGCTACTCATACATACCAACCTCAGTGCACAGAAATTTAAAGTTTCGAGATTTTTGGGGTGTTACAGAGAGAACCCTTGTTAATCTTCAAAACCAAACTTTCAACTGTGTACTTGTGCCCTTTTGAATTAAGAGTACTCAACGAAATCAAATTCTTCTTCAATTCTGGTACATGTCGTATGCCACAAACTGTGCTGATGACTCCATTGAACATCTTAATTTTGATTGTGCTAATAATTGTGATTTTGCATAAAGAATTACTTCCCATCGAAACAACATCTTCAGACACTGTTTCGTATGTTATAAACCAATCTCGATTGGGACTCATTTGGAAGGTGCAATCAAAATCAAGGATCCACTCCTCGCTCACTTTAGAGTTATTAGCAGAAGCAATTAGGAGTTCACCATTGTTATAGTCTTCTCAACATCAGCTTCACCAGATTGTCCTGGTTGTAGCCTAATTTTGCATGTTCCACACAGCCTTAGCTTCACCATCACTTACAATTTTGTAATTTCCTCAACCCGGCCTAGACATTAGGCTTGAACTCGAGGGATTTCATTGATCACCAAATGTCCCAGTAGCGATTAGGGTTTATAAAATAGTTAATTTAAAACAATTGTTTATCTTATAAGAAAAACTTAGTCTATTTTCTAAAAATTTCATGAGTTACTAAAAACAGATTAAGTATAATAGTTATCTTGTAACAGTGATTACCTTTGAAAGCATAGCTAATTCCTACTTTATTTATTACACAAAGTTTTAATTCGAATCTAGTAGCGGAAAAGTAATTTTTATTTAGTTTTAATAAAATCCATATTTCATGCATATTTGATTATAATCCATAATTCATTATTTCAAAAATAATTTAAATGACATGCATGTTAAATAAAACCAAAACCTAAGTCTCATGCCATAGCTTAAATAAGACATTACAGTTTCTTAAATAGTTGGAATTATAAACAATTATAGGTAAAAATAAAAGTATTAATATAACTTTAATATGAGTCAAGCCCTCCGATTTGCCGGTTCTGCTTCCTAACCTAGTGGGTCATTTGTAAAGATGTAAAGAAAAGGGAAGTGAGCTATGAAACTCAATATGAGTTCGGTCACAAGTAAACCAAAATCAAGCCGTAAGCAAATCACATGGTTAGCAGTTATGACAATAATCATAATCATAAAGCACTTTAGAATAAGGGTTTATCCTATCATCATTTCACTACATTATAACAAAAAACAGTTTATATACACATGTTGGTGAATGAAAATGCAATTTCAAATTAAGAAAAGTCCTACCCAACTCCACTACACACGTCACTTATGAGTTTCCCAGAACTCATCTACCATATTTCTCCATTTTGTGGATGACCACCGTTGAGTTGTAGATGATCTGCCACTTGTTGTGGATACATAATTGCAGATAAAAACTACCACTGAGTTTGTAAATGTGTTGGGTAAAACACTGGTATTTTTAGATAAAAACGTTTGTATCTAAGCTGCCACTTTTCATGATCGAACCACATATTTGCAGTTACTTCCACTTACTGTGAGTGCACAACCTGTTTGCATATTAAACAAATTACCACTGGGTTTGTGGACAAGCCACTACTTGTTTGCATATTATTAAACTGCTACTCTTCCTCCATACAAATCATCATGCCCTATGTAATGCAATATGACATACTTTATAACATGATAATGCAATAGTCTGTAGGCATTCTTAACACTTATTTTGTTCAACACTAGAAATAAACATGTATTTAGTGAGGTGATAACAATGTCAACACTCACCATTTATCAAAAATCCTTAATAGTAGTCATGATTAATATTACGTATTTATCCATAGCACCGTAGTGATTACGTTAATCAATATAAATATACACATTACAATAGTATAATTTCAGACATATAAATCATTGATTTTCATATAAACACAAATTCAAGGATGAATTAAGTGCATAAAAACTTCTAGGAATAAATTAGGGATCAAACAGGGACTAAATTGAATACAACATAAATTTATGAGAAAAATTGTAAAATAAGGGACACATGACTGTGTCACAAACTCAATTCTTCTAACCCGATTTTGGAGTCTACTCTATTTTGATATAGAATGTGGATTACGAAAACTTGGAGTTTGAAATTGGTTCCAACAAATTTTAAGAGTTTTTATATTTGCCAAATATTCGGTATAAGTATTTTTATATGCATGGACTTGAAATATATTAAAACAATATATTTTTAGATGTTTTACATTGATATAATTGACTTAGAAATAAATTCATTGTTGCAATTAATTTTAAGCATTTTATTATTTTTTGTCTTTTTAAAAAAATTATCTTATTACAATTCAATTTCTATATTGAATCTATAACGGAGTTAAAAGGATTTATTATGTTGTATTAACTCTCTAATGCCATCAATTCAAAGGAATTGCTTTGATTTGTAATGCAGTAAAATATTTAATATTTTTAATATTAAAATAATTTATTGTAAAGTTTCTTATTAAAAATAAAATCATGGTAAGGTTGTGCTTGGTTGACCCAAAAACTAAGAAAGATAGGAAGGAGAGAAGAACATTGGAAGGAAAATGATTTAAAAGGTGCTTGGTAAAGAAAAACAGTCAAGGATATGACTTTTCTTTCCATATTACCAATCACTAGATGTCCAAATTGGATGGAAGAGAGGGTAGAAAAGTTTACGCCATATGAGTTCAAAGATAGAAATGCAAATTTGTCTTTAATTAAATTAAAAACTTGCATCTCTATTATTTAAAATCTATATTTTTATTTAATTCAAAATTTATAATTTTAAGTTCGAATTTTGAAAAATCTATATTCTTTTTAACCTGGCCTAAATGTTAGACTTAAATTCAAGAAATTACATCAATCACCTAAATATTTTAATAGTGATTGCGGTTTATAAAACAATAAATGTAAAACAATTTTTTATTTTAGAAGAAAATTTTAACCTATTTTCTGACAAACGCATGTGTTACTAAAATATATTAAGTTTAACGATAATCTTGTAACAATAATTACTTTTAAATTTTAATTAATTCTTAATTTATTTATTACACATAATTTAATTAAAATCTGGCAACAAAAAATGATTTTATTTAATTTTAATAAAATCCACCATTCATACATATTTTATTATAATTCATAATTTATTATTTTAAAAATAATTTAAAAATACATGCATGCTAATTTAACTTTTCTTTCCTATATTACCAATCACTGGATGTCGAAATCAGACGAAAGAAAGGGAGAAAAGTTTATGATTGAGCTTTTGAAAAAAAAAAAAAAAATCTAACTTACAATCTCATCTCTTATATTTTTAGAGGCGGCCCCCTAAAATGGAAAATATCTATTTAAGCCTTTCAATTTTTTAATTTTAAATTAATAAAAAAAATTATACATTGACCTCTTTAAAATTATAAAAATTAATTTAATCTTTTAAAAATTAGAAAGATATAGAATATAAAAATTAAAATTTTATTCGCTCCTAAAAATTTATTACGACTTTGCCTGTATATTTTTATATAGAGTGTGGATTACATAAAACTCAATAAATTATCTCTTGAAAATTTAGGAATTTTTATATTTTGTGAATTATTCAGTGGACGGACTTGACAAATATTAAAACAATATACTTTTAGATGTTTCAAATTGATATAATTGCCTTAAAAATAATTTCCTTGTGATTAATATTTAAGCTATTTTTATTAGGTTATGTCTTTCATTTTTTAAGAGAAGTGTTGTATTACAATTTCATTTCTAGATTGAATCTATTAGAGGTGACCGTTCAATAGAATCGAGTCGAATTGAATAAAAAATTTGAGTTTATTAAATTCACGAGTTCTATTTTATTATCTCCATTTTAAATTTATAATTTTCATTTTTATTATTTAAAATCTGTAATTTTACTCGTGTATTTTTTTTTTTGGGGGAAAAAAACCAACTTACAGTATCTTCCATGTTTTTCAATAGAGGGTTGATTGCTAAAACTAGTTGTTTGCACAAAATGGCTCTCGAAAATTTAGGATATATTTTGTGAAATGTTTGAGCTTAAATATTTTTTTTATACGTATAGACTTGAAAATTATTAATGCTAGATGTTTGGCTTTGATATAATTGACTTAAAATTAATTATCTTGTTGAATCTATAAAAAAATTATGTTGTTGTCATTAACTTTTAATATATTTATTTAGATTACTTTTTTAAATTATTTATTTATTTATGTTTTCTTTGAAAGAGTTGCTCTATTATAATTTAAATTCTTAGATTGGAACTATAATAGACTTAAAAGAAATATCTTGACTAAATAACTAAAAAATGTCATTTTAAATTTTTTATTAAATTAGTTTTTTTTTTTAAATTAAGAGATAGGCTAAATTTATGAAAAAGCTTCCAAGTAGAAGCGTTCAGGTGATTTGCAGAAAAACACTTCCCACTAGAAGCGTTTTTTGCCTAATATTTTTATTTTTTGGTTCCATTTCTTGTGAAAATAAAACTTACAAAATAGGTTTTTTATATAGACCTCAAGTCTCATTTCCCTTGTTTTCTTTTTTAAGTGATGTGAGATGTAGGATATGAGTATATATAGACTCATAATATAATATAAATTTAAAGGTTACACTTAATTTTTATAAATTAAAGACAAAACTTTGTATAACATTAAACTCTAACAAAATAAAACATTATAAACTCTTATACAAATATTATCGTTATAAAAAAAGTCCAATAATACAAATTCTTTTATTTTTTTACAGGAAGAGAGGTACTGTAACACCCCTAACTTATTTTCATCGTTGGATTAGGGTTACGGAGTATTACTAAGCAATAAAAAACATTTGAACCTCATATTATTCAATATTATAATCGCATCATAAACTACTCATACACTTGCATATAGTCCCTGAATCGAGCCCTCGAGGCCCTAAAAATAGTTTAGAAACATTTTGGGATGATAAGCCAAAAAAGTAACATATTTTTAATCTCATTCTTGATGTATTTTTGGATGATTTATTATGTAAATTAGTGAATTTGATGCTCCTAATCCTTTAAATTCATGTTTCTATACTTAGGTGAGTATAGGGGGGTGAAAGGAGCGAAAAACAAGCTAAAATCGAACAAAAAGAGCTATTTTTAGGATCCACACGATCTAGGCATTTCCACACGGGCTGCACACATGCCCGTGTGAGCCATATGGGCTGGCCACACGCCTGTTTGAGCCACACAGGCTAGTCACACGCCCATGTGCCAGCCCATGTCAATTTTGCAACTTGCTTCCCCGATATGTGGAAAAACCCAATTTTTAGGCTTTCTGAGCATTCTAAAGTATATAAATACCAATTAGAAGAAGACCTAAGGGGACACTTAGAGAAGATCAAAGAAAACACTTGAAGAATACCATCGGAATCAACTCAGATGCAGATTTCCTTCAAGATCGAAGATCTCCATTTAATTTCTTTTGAAGTTTTATTGAGTTCATTTATGTCTTGTGGTTATCCTAACATTGATATGTTTCTATTCAGGATTATGAACTAAATTCCCTAGATACCTAGGGAGGATGAAACATATGATGAATCTTATTATTTAATTTCTGTTTTTATGCAACAAATACTTGATTCTTGTTCTCAATTATGTATGATTATTTCGTGCTTTAATATTTTTGGGATATTAATTCATGTTTAATGCGCTTATTTTAGTGGAGGAAAAGTCTCTGTTTAAGAGTAGATCTAGAATAATTGAGTGGAGTTGCATGCAATCCTAGAAATAAGACGATATAAATCTACTGAATTAGAATCAAATGTTATAGGGGAATCCATAGATCAAGTTAATGCGACAATAGGGGTTTTAATTAGAAAAAAGATTTCAATTTATCAATCTAAAGTCAATTGTTCTTACTTCGAAAGAGATATTAGCATAATTTAGGGATTTCCACGAAATAAAACATAAGTGAATAAATCGTTTAATTCAGATTCATAATAATAGGTGAAGTCTGGGTGGATTCTTTCCTGGGTGTTGTCTTTCTTATTGGTTATCTTCGATTATTTTCCTATTTCATTCTTTGTTGTGTTCTTAGTTAAATTGATTAGTAAATTTAGATTAAAAAAATCACTCCAATTTACTAGCTAAATAATAGAAAAAAGGTAATTACTAGTACTTTTAGTCCTCGTGGATATGATATTCCCTACTCACCATAACTATACTATTTTTCGATAGGTGTGCTTGCCTTAATCGTATTTATAGTTAGTTTAGTGACCATCATGGAACCAATTTGAATCAGTTTGGAAAGTTTAGGAAAAAGATACAAAATTTACAAAATAGGGCTCACATGGACATGTGCCTTACATGGGTGAGACACATGCCCATGTCTCAGGCTGTATAACAATCGAATTAGGGACACACGGTCATGTCCCAGCCCATATCCCCACCCGTGTAACTCTTTGAGTACTGTCACACTCTCATGTACCATGCCGTGTTACTCCCTGAGTTGCCATACACATCCGTGTGCCAGGCTATGTGTTAAGCCATGTAACTCAGTAACTTGCACCATAAAGAACTCATCTGATGACACACGACCGTGTCACCAGGCTGTGTGTCTCACACAGCTGAGTCACACGCCCCTGTCACCAGGCTATGTGTCTCACACAGCTGAGTCACACACCCGTGTCTTAGGCCGCGTGGACCCAAAATGAACCTTAAACAATAAGTTTACCAATTCAAGCTTACTTGGACTTTGAGTAATCCATTAACCAGGCAAAAAATCTATTCAAAGTGACATTAAACAAGCTCAAAACATGCTAAATCAACCATCCTAAGTGTCTAACCAATGTACCATCATTAGTACTACAAGTATACACAATTATATACAAAATGAACTATCATTCAAAGCATTTTAAATCACACCATCTAACATTTAACCAATATGCCAAACATAGGCATCTCAATCACACTATTCCAAACACACTTATCATGAGCTCGCACTTAAACAACATACCTCATTCACATATATCAAATAAGTTGACTATTTACACTTTAGATCATATTTTAACATTTTACATATCAAAACAATAGTAATGACATACAAGCTTATTACATGCCATATAATCCAAAATGAACATTCCAAAAACTACCAAAAATGGGTGGATAGTGTGACTTGAGTGCCAAATCCGGCCGTCCAACCTTCAAATTATCTACAAGAACAGAAAATAACACAAGTAAGCCTATTGAAGCTTAGTAAGTTCGACATACTAAAATGATAAATCTTATCAAATTAAATACAACAAGTTAAATAATAATACAACCATATGTGATCCCTGTCATCCAATATCTCAATTGGTGAGTTATAAAATTCAATTCAAAACTCAAATGCATAACAAATTTGTCAAAAATCAATAAACAAGTTACCTTACCAAAATTTACAATCTACTGAACAACTTACAGATATGAGGACAACGATATTCCAATCGAAACACACCTGATACTTACAAGAGCTAATCCATCTTGTAACACCCCAAACCCGACTGAGAAGTTAGGCCCGAGTCTGGTGTGTCACATTGAAGTGTTTTAGTGAAAACCTTTTTTCATTGAAAACCCTTCATAAAGTAAAATGTTGAGAACAAACCCCTTTTTAGTTGCGGAAGTTTTATTTAAAAACAAACAATCTATAAAACTTGGTATTTTAAAATGGAGTTGCGGAAACGTAATAATTGAAAACAGCCATAGCTTAGGACAATAAACAGTGTTCTGCCTCCAAAATATAAAACATAATAATATAATAATCCCACAAAATAACAATAACCAGAGAAAAGGCCTTATTACAATCCAAACCAAAATAATTTCAAAATACTAGGAATTTTAAAGAAATCCAAATAATAATGTCTTGCTAGCTGGCCACCTCTAAGTCCCACCATCCGTCGAACCTCCTACTGAGGGTCACTTGAAAAGTTTAAAATAAGGGGTGAGTTTCAAAAAACTCAGTTTGTACAACCCTCAACGAGTATAAAACAATCATCAGTCATTTTGGGCCTGAGCCCAACTTAATAGTAGTGGCTTTTGGGCCGAAGCCCATATCACATTAATATCACAATAATATTGTACATGCAATGCTGTGCAAACCCTCCCCAATAGTCCATCCGCTACACAACATTTTCCTTCCAACCTTATACACCTGTGGGGATTTGTAAATCGACCCACCCATCCGCTACACAGCAATGGTAGCCCGGTTGCGGTACTACCTAAGATAGCAGCAAAGCTGCTAATCATATATTGGGCTTAAAAAGCCAACGATGGATCCACGATCGTCAAGCAACCATGCAATCCTCAAATTCTTCCCCCGTACCACACTTCCTACCCATATGCAACCTAAACAGAATATCATATGAATGCAACATGTCATACATGTAACATAAATCCTACATTTAACCTATAGGGATATTTTGGTAATTTATTAATAGCATGGGTTTTAAATTACGAACTTTTGGCCCGTCAACATGTCCTCATTGGCTAAAGTGAACAGACACTATGCACCAGGTAGAATTTCGGAGAAGAGGAGGTAGGTCATTAAGACCGCTTAAATACCAAGCTCTTCCTAGATCTAATCCTAGACATGCATACGCCCATTGCCACACTCTAACCTTTTGACTTGTCCATGGCGAATTTGATAAATTAATAACTTTTATGCTGTTTAAGGATTTATTAAAACTAGGCCTAAAAGTCCATTACAAAACCCTAGCAAGTCTACGGGCTTTCACACACTCATATAACCCATCAAACCCAATCACATTTTTACGACCCATTAGGCTCAATCACACTCATATGGCCCATTAGGCCCGAATCCATTCCAAATCATTCAATAAAATTAATTAGCTCATCACATAATACCAAGTTGGTCAAAATGTGACCCAAGTCCATGAGATCGCTCATGGGGTCTCTGGTATCGTATCGAATACCCTCTTACGAGTGTTCGTGCACTCGTAAGACTACCGTAGCAAAACTTTTAGCTTTTTGACATTTTGGCTTTTAAGCTTTTTGGCATTTCGGGATTTTGGGATTTGTCGATCTATTGTATGTGTAGTGTATGTACACACCTTCGATTTTATATTAAACTATCGAATCATAAGGTTGAAGTACACACCTTACCACCTGGAGTTCTAAGTACTCATAATTGTCAGAACCTATATTCAAACATTACACTCCGTTAGTCACTTACTTAATAACTTAAAATAAATCCACTACAACCACTCACCGAAGGACAACCTATACTTGCCTTGATCGACTGCGATTTGCCTACTTAATCCGAGGTCCGTTGTAGTCCCCTTTCGCATCCAGGTGGAAAGTCCCGAACCGCTGAAACCTTACGTTGCTTAAACTTAAAAGTAGTGGTCACTTACTTACACTCAGTCGGCATCTGTACTGACACTTTAGTAGTTCCCCTTTGCTCATCGTAAATTTCTTATCTATCGGCCGAATGAATGCAATAGCTAGTCCTAGAAGATTTAACCAACGCGAGGAGAATGAAAGATTTGAAAGAGGGAGAGAATGAATGTTTGGTTAAGTAACTGAACAAAAATGATTGCTTTGATCAAATTGTGGAAGAAAAGAGGTGGCACACAATGGATTCGGCAAAAAGGAATACTAGACTTTAGGACCAAGAATATTCGGCACAAAAGAAATAGACTAGAAGAAAATGGAAGAAAACAGTTTGATGAGAAGGAAGGGAAGAAATCGGCGCAAAATAGAAGAGGAAGAATAAGGGATTTCAGCTTTCAAGTATTTGAAGAGAAAAGTAGTTTTCAGCAAAATAAAAAGAAAAAATTTGGCATTAGCCTAGAACCCCAAAATTGACACCTATTTATAGCCTTTAACCAAATTTCCTATCCCCAAATTCCCAATTCAGCTCAACCTCTTCCACATATCTCATCTCTTAATTTTTCTCCACGATAAGCTCCTCAATTCTTTTCCTAAATTTGCTTTCCTGATCACTCTCCTTAGAGTCCATCATCACACCACTTCCAACCTTCTAGAAGGCCAAAATTAAACTCCTAAAAAATACTAAGCTAGGATTCGAACCTAGGATCTCATTGCTAGCCCATAACGCCACCTTCCAATACCCTAAGAGGCGTCACTTAGCCACTCCACCATAAGCTCCTTTGTACCCTTTTTCCCTATTTTTATTTAAAAGCCCAACTACTCACCACCCTGGTTCCTTTAATAATTAATTAAAAATTCCTTCTCCTCACAGTTCGAACCCAGAACTTCTCCAACACCCCTAGACACTCCAAGTTTATTAAACCCTTAAAGCCAACATGTCATTTGTCATTTTCTTGGTAAAAAAATTTATGAGACCAAAAGCCCAAAGCCCAATTCATCTAGGCCCAAAATTCAGAGCATTACAATTCTACCCCCTTAAAGAAATTTCGTCCTTGAAATTTCAAACTAACTATTAATCGCACCACTCAAGTCACACCACTATGCTTTTGCTGCGCGCTCTGATCCCAATAATTTCAACATATACCCAAAACATCCACCTACTTCAAACATTTTCAAACACACACAGAAGAAGTACCAAATTCAGATTCAAATGTTTACAAAGCCATAACACTTCCATGGCTTCTGTCGCGACCCCTTGCACCTCTTCTAGCGCTCATCATCGATTCACGTATTATCTGGATTAGAAATTTTATGAAGTTTTAATCAATCTCAGTAATTAAGTCGATATTTTATGAAGTATTAAGTGGAGTATTGTTTTAACAGTCGTAAATCCTCTACAGTCTCAGTTCTTTATAGGTTTAGTTTTACTCTAGGCATATTCTAAAAGTAACCCACTATCTACAGTATAACAGTTTATAATAACTAAGTATCAAGAGAACTTACTTGGTTTGACGTCGGAGACTCGGTGTGCCACATCACAAGAATTTCTAAAATATTTTGACTCACTCGAAAACAGTTTTTTTTTAAACCCAAATACTAAGGCCCATTTCACAGCCCAAGCTTTGAAATTGGACTCTGATACCACAAAATGTAACACCCCAAACCTGGCCTAGAAGTTAGGTCTGAATCCCACGTGTCACATTGAAATGTTTTAGCGAAAACCTTGTTTTCATTTAAAACCCTTCATAAAGTAAAATGTTGAGTACAAACCCCTTTTTAGTTGCGAAAGTTTTATTTAAAAATAAACAATCTATAAAACTTGGTATTTTAAAATGGAGTTGCGGAATCGTAATAATTGAAAACAGCCATAGCTTTGGACAATAAACAGTGTTCTGCCTCCAAAATATAAAACATAATAATATAATAATCCCACAAAATAATAATAACTAGAGAAAAGGCCTTACTACAATCCAAACCAAAATAATTTCAAAATACTAGGAATTTTAAAGAAAATCCAAATAATAATATCTTGCTAGCTGGCCACCTCTAAGTCCCACAATCCGTCGAACCACTTACTGAAGTCACCTGAAGAATTTAAAAAGGAGGGGTGAGTTTCAAAAAACTCAGTGTGTACAACCCTCAATGAGTATAAATCAATCATCAGTCATTTTGGGCCTCAGCCCAGCTTAGTAGCGGTGGCCTTTGGGCTGAAGTCCATATCACATTAATATCACAATAATATCGCACATGCAATGTTGTGCAAACCCTCCCCAATAGTCCATCCACTACACAACATTTCCCTTCCAACCTTATACATCTGTGGGGATTTCTAAATCGACCCACCCATCTACTACACAGCAATGGTAGCCCGGTTGCGGTACTACCTAATGTTGCAGCAAAGTTGCTAATCATATATTGGGCTTAAAAAGCCAACGGTGGATCTACGGTCGTCAAGCAACCATGCAATCCACAAATTCTTCCTCCGTACCACACTTCCCACCCATATGCAACCTAAATAGAATATCATATGAATGCAGCATGTCATACATGTAACATAAATCCTACATTTAACCTATAGGGGTATTTTGGTAATTTCTTAATAGCATGGGTTTTAAATTACAAACTTTTGGCCGGTCAACATGTCCTCGTTGGCTAAAGTGAACAGATACTATGCACCAGTTAGGATCCCCGAGAAGAGGAGGTGGGTCATTAAGACTGCTTAAATACCAAGCTCTCCCTAGATCCAATCCTAGACATGCATATGCCCATTGGCACACTCTAACCTTTTGACTTGTCCACAGAAGAATTTGATAAATTAATAACTTTATACTGTTTAAGGATTTATTAGAACTAGGCCTAAAAGTCCATTATAAAACCCTAGCAAGTTTACGGGCTTTGGCACACTCATATAGCCCATTAGACCCAATCACATTTTTACGACCCATTAGGCTCAATCACACTCATATGGCCCATTAGGCCCGAATCCATTCCAAATCATTCAATAAACTTAATTAGCTCATCACATAATACCAAGTTATCAACATTTGCTTATTTAGGCTCATGGGCATGTAGGGCCTATTTGGCCCATTCTAGCCAGTTGGCCAAAACGTGACCCAAGTCCATGAGATCGCTCATAGGGTCTCTGGTATCGTATCGAATACCCTCTTATGAGTGTTCGAGCACTCGCAAGACTACCGTAGCCAAACTTTTGGCTTTTCGACATTTCATCTTTTCGACATTTTGGCTTTCGACATTTCGGGATTTGCCAATCTATTGTATGTGTAGTGTGTGTACACACGTTCGGCTTTATATTAAACTATCGAATCATAGGGTAGAAGTACACACCTTACCACCTGGAGTTCTAAGTACTCATAATCGTCAGGACCTATATTCAAACATTACACTCCGTTAATCATTTACTTAATAACTTAAAATAAATCCACTACAACCACTCACCGAAGGATAACCTATACTTGCCTTGATCGACTGCATTTGCCTACTTAATCTGAGGTCCGTTGTAGTCCCCCTTCCACTTTCATACTTGAACTTGGGAGTAGTGGTCACTTGCTCACACTCAGTCGGCATCTTTACTGATACTTTACTAGTCCCCCCTTTTCTCATCGAAAATTCCTTATCAATCGGCCGAATGAATGCAATAGCTAGTCCTAGAAGATTTAGCCAACGTGAGGAGAATAAAAGATTTGAAAGAGGGAGAGGATGAATATTCGGTTAAGTAACTAAACAAAAAGGATTGCTTTGATCAAATTGTGGAAGAAAAGGGGTGGCACACAAGGGATTCGACAAAAAGGAATACTAGACTTTAGGGACCAAGAATTTTCGGCATAAAAGAAATAGACTAGAAGCAAAGGAAAGAAAAGAGTTTGATGAGAAGGAAGGGAAGAAATCGGCATAAAATAGAAGAGGAAGAATAAGGGATTTCGGCTTTTAGGTATTTGGAGAGAAAGGTAGTTTTCAGCAAAATAAAACGAAAGAATAAGCTCTTCAATCCTTTTCCTAAATTTTCTCTCTTGATCACTCTCTTTAGAGTCCATCATCACACCACTTCTAACCTTCTAGAAGGCCAAAATTACACTCCTAAAAAAATACTAAGCTAGGATTCGAACCTAGGATCTCCTTGCTAGCCCATAACGCCACTTTCCTATACCCTAAGCGGCATCACTTTGCCACTCTACCACAAGCTCCTTTGTACCCTTTTTCCCTATTTATATTTAAAAGTCCAACTACTCACCGCCCTAGTTCCTTTAATAATTAATTAAAAATTTCTTCTCCTCACAGTTTGAACCCAGAACTTCTCCAACACCCCTAGACACTCCAAGTTTATTAAACCCTTAAAGCCAACATGTCATTTGTCATTTTCTTGCTAAAAAAAAATTTATGACACCCAAAGCCCAATTTATCTAGACCCAAAATTTAGGGCGTTACACATCTGGAACACACTAGTATTCACAAGAGTTAATCCATCTGAAACACACTAGTGGCTCCGAAGAGCTAATCCAACCGAAATCAGAAGTAAATAGGGAGTATAACATGAAAGTTCACAACAAATGTTGAGCCTCGATTTACTCGATATATATATATATATAACACTCCATAACAATCTCCACTCCAATCCCCTACAACACGCCATATCTCGATTGTACTCTACCATGGTTTCAATCCGATCCAAATATTGAATTTAATAACATTTCTAAAATAAGCTTACATCATCTATAAATTAATATATCTACCATACCATTTTATATCATCCAACATTTCATATAAATACTAAATTTTAAATCGTACAAATTTACTTAGACTAAATTGTAGTAGTTGCAGAAGTTCAAGAACTAATCCGCGACTTTTCTTTTTTTCACATATATTGGCAAGGTCTTGATCTAAAATGTAAAATTTCTCAATTATTAGATTACATTTTAAAATAAAATTTGCTTTACATTTTATACCCTTTTATTTTTTAGAATTACACCATTATCTCAAACTTTCACAACTTTTGCAATTTAGTCCCTTAATCTAAAAATCATCAAATTAACCATTTTTCTCAAGTCAAAATTATAGTAAAATATTCTAGGCCCTTAAACAGTCCCTATTAAACATCAAATTCACTATCAAACCTTGTAATTTTAACATTTTCACAATTTTATCCCTAAATCAAAATCTAATAAAAATCACTTCACAAAATAACCAAATATCATAATTAAAGCTTCAAATGCTTAATTATCATAAAAAAAAATTCAAGATTCATCAATGGAAACTTCTAAAATCTTTAATAGATTACGAGCTAGCTAGACCTAATTACAACGATTTAAAAAACATAAAAATGACAAGAAACGAGTGAAGAAATCACTCACATGCAAGAGATCTAACTTGGACGATTCTCTTAGCTTATGCAACCATGAATTTCTGCTATGGAAGAAATAGAATGAAGAAGAGGGCTTATTTCTTTACTTAATTTTGTTTTTATTTTAATTACTTTATCCTCAAACCTAATTATAATTTCTTTTTGTTTTCTCTTTTCTTTAAATACATCTTTTTCTTTTATTTCCTATTTTCTTTTCATAAAAATCTTCATCATCTTTTGCTGGAAATTTTATATTTAAATCCCTAACACAAAATCAACCCCGTTCAATCTATTTTTTTTTGTGTCGATTTAGCAAAACATCGTCAAATTCGTGTCTAAACAAGCCAAGATCGGTAAACAATCTTGTTTCTAATTCCATAGAACCCTAGGATTCTGGAAAAGCGTCATTCTTGATAATCTTTCATATCGATTTTGAATCTTTTTCGAGTTTTCTCTAAAATCTTGCTAAATTTTGATAAATCTTGAAGGTAGATATTAATTCTTGCATTTTTGTTGACTAAAATGCCTGTGTAGGTTACCTAGATTAGACTTGGGTGTAAGGATCGTCGTACGAGACCCCGAAAGTAAAGTGTGTGCTCTTTTATGATAAAATTAAGGCAAAATCGAACCGAATCTAGACAACATGGCCATGTGCCCCTATTTATTAAAATTTATAGTTTTGACCCAAAATTTTACATGTTGATTAGTTTAGTCCCTGAATAGGTTCCACACTATTTATAGAGAATTAAATTATGCAATAGGTCCTTGATTATGTAACACCCCTAACCCGTATCCGTTGTCTGAACAGGGTTAAGAGGCATTACTAAACTTATTACACAATTACACATTCATTTCACATATATTTTGCATACATAAACATATCTCATTCAAGCAAAATCATATTGTCCCTTAAACGAGCATATAATGCCTAAACATGCAATAGAAATAGTTCGGGACTAAACTGATAACTCAGGAAAATTATAGGTAACTTAGAATTTTTTCAAAAACAGGGAACACACGCCCGTGTGAACAAGCCGTGTGTCTCACATGGTCAAGAGACATGCCTGTGCCTCAGGTTGTGTGAAAAATTAGGGGTATACTGACTTGGATAACATGGCTGACCGCACGCCCATGTGCCTATTCGAAATGGCCTCACAAGCTTGTGTGTCAAGCTGTGTCAAACTTGTAGGGTATACTGACTTATGCCATACGACCAATCACATACCCGTGTGTGAGGACGTGTGGAGCATACTAACTTGCTTCCAAATGCAACACCAGAGGACACACGGCTGTGTACCATGACCGTGTGTCACACACGGTTGAGACACACGCCCGTGTCTCTGCCCAGTGAAATAAATAGGCTATTTCCCAATCCATTTTGCCACCCATCTTGCACATATCTACACAAGCTCAATTTGCACCAATTCAAGACACAATAGGTAGCCAAATATCATCATACAATACACAAATCATGCCATTTCAATTCCAACCATTTCAATTCTCAAATTACCACAATTTGCCTATTCAAACATACCAAAATTAACCAAACTACATGGTTATACATACATCGAACCATATATCAATGATAAGCCATTTCAAATGGCCAAATACATTACCAACACAAGCCAAAATGATCAAAGCCTATACATGCCATATTACTATATATACAAGTTCAAGAGTACCAAAATAGATGATCGATAGTGTGATGAAGTCTCTGACGATCCCCAGATTCGAGCTAGCTTTGATATCTCTATAAAACATGGAAAAATAAAATGAAGTAAGCTCTAAAGCTTAGTAAGCTCGTATGATAATAAACTTAACTTGTTAAATAAACACAATTCAACAAACGATCATAGCAAAGTAATAATCATAATCATCCACAAACCTTTTTCATGTTCAATTCATTATTGAACATGAATTTCACAATCCATTTCCAATTTGAAGCTCGTATGGTTTTCATACGTTCCTGTACCACTTGAATCTGTCTTACTTTCATCCTCGTCTCGATTATGCCTATTGAACCATTCAGAATCACTAAAGGATACTCGGGAACACATTGCACACTAAGTGCCACATATATAGCCGAAGCTATCTCATATCACATATATGCTCACTCTCGAGCTAACAACGGGCCTACTCACATAAGCTGTCAGTCAAGACGTAGCTACACGGTGCTGTTCACACAAGCTATTAGGAACCGCAATACATGCTAGAACCCAGCCAATGGTAGGACGTACGAGACCAGCACCCAGATCACATCATCATCGAAAAACCCTAATGTCATGACATTCGTATCCTAAACTATTCTTAAGGTTCAAACGAGACTTTCAACTATCAAATCTCTGTCAATCATGTCTTGTAAACTCATTTCCAATCTCTTTCACAATTTAATTCAATAATAATGCATTTATAACACAAATTTAACAACATTTGTTGGCATACGAACTTACCCTGTATATGAAAACGATGAAATGAATCAACTAATAAGATATTTTATTTTCCCCCGATCTGATCTGAATTCCTCCTTTATTGATCTAAATGTAATCAAAATTAACTTATTCAATCATCTATTTATTCAATTTAGTCCAAAATACTCATTAAGGTAAATTTACACATTTGCCCCTAAAATCACAAATTCATGAACTTCCTTCAATACCTATGCTTGCCGAATTATTATTATGCCCCTAGTAGTCCCAATTTATCAAATTTTCAGACATTTAACCACACATTTATCATATTTCACAAATTAATTCCTATTTTGCATTTTTACTCAAAATCACTTTACAAAACTTGTAAATCTAACAACAAAGTTTCATATTTCACCATCAAAATCAAGACACTTCAACATTCATCAATGCCAAATTTCTAAACATTTAATAGTTTTGTAAAATAGTCCCTAGGCTACCTAGACCTAATTGCAACAATCACAAAAACATAGAAATCATCAAAAACCTAGTCAAAATCATTTACCAATTGATTCCCCAAAGTACCGAATCCTAAATAGCCAAAATGGTTTCTTTTTCTTTTTATTTTTGGTTGAAGAAGAAGATGATAGCCTTAACCTTTATTTTTGTTTTATTTAATAAATCTTAATTTATCAAATTACTAAACTAACCTTAATGATAAAACATTAATAATTCATAATGCATGTCCATTAATGTCCACTCACCTTTCTAATGGTCTATTTACCATTTAAGGACCTTTAATTCAATGTTCCATAACTATTAAGCACGTTAAACTATTCAAACACCACTTTTGCATTTTATGCGATTTAGTCCTTTTTATCGAATTAAGCATTTAAACGATAAAATTACTTCACGAAAATTTCACACAATCTTGCTATCATGCTGTAAACACATAAAATAATAATAAAATAATTTTTTAACCTCAGATTTTTGGTTTTGAAACCACTCTTTTCGTTGACTAAAAACAGGCTGTTACAGATTATATATAACATTCTAGAACCTATGAATGATTAAGTTAATGCAGTATTTATTAGTATTTATGAATATTTGCATGAACTATAATTTATATGTTGTTTTATATATTTTTGATTGTATGAATAGTATACCTTAAATTATTGTCGAATTGAATGTATAAATGTTCTTGATTTTGTTATTGGTTTGCCATGTGTTAGAACATTAAATGTTACAATATGTGAATGTATTAAATTGACTGTATTGCATTCCATGTGATGGGACAATAGGATCAGAGGAAGTAAATGACAATATATCTGCATTTAATTGGGTGTTATGTACTCACAGCCAAAGTAGATTTTATCTACATTTGTTTTACCGTGAAACCATAACCTTCTAACAACTTTTGTCTTTAAGTATGTTGTGCTTTCACAACCATTGGCTATGTTGTGCTTTCACAACCATTGGCAAGTCTTATCTGCATTAAATTGTGCACTGTGTATCCACAGCTAAAGCAGATTCCAACTGTGTCAGTTTGTTGTGAATCTACAACCTTTGGTAGTGAAACTTGCAAATTACTGGTGGCACATACCCACAACTTGGGGTGATTGCAGAAGAGAGTTTTGGGGAACTCCCATTATGGTGTTGTAATTGCCCGATTTTTAGTGGTGACAGAATTGTGGTTTTGGGACCACAAATTTCTATTATTTCGACTCGTAAAAGCTATTTTTAGAATTTTTATAGAGTCAATTTAGTCATATTAAAATTTTGTTTAGAAATATTAATGTTTAGATAGTTAATTAAAAGAAAAGGACTAAATCGTAAAAAGTGCAAAATATGTTAATTATAATAATTAAGTGATTAAATGAATTGATTAATAAATGAGGGAGGACTTAAGAAAAAACTATACCTTAATTGTAATAATGTAATGACAATTAAATAGAAAATAATAAAATAGTGTGAATTGGATGATAATTTTGTAAATAAATGGAAGTTTAATTAAAACTAAGTTAAATTAAAGAATGAAAAACAAATATTTTTCATTATCTTCTTCAAATGACCAGATGCCATAACTAGGGTGAGGAGAAAGCTTTGGTTGGCTTATTTCTTTGTGATCGTGTCTGTGAAAGCTTTAATATTTATATAATGAATGATCAAGCCTAGAAACTATCACCACGATTGAGGCAAGCGCACCTATGAACAATAGTATAGCTTAGTGGCAAGACCGAAATGTCGAACCCAAGGGAACCAAAAGTACTAGTACTGACTTTCTTTTTATTATCTAGCCTAAAATAAAGGGAACTGATATTTATCTAACTAACTTCCAAGCTAAAGATGCCAAGACACAGAGAATGAATTAGGAAAATACTTTTGAGAAAATCAATTGATTAAGACAATACCCGAGGAAGAATCCACCTAGACTTCACTTGTTATTTAAATTTCAACCAGACGATTTATTCGCTTGACTTGATCCGTAGGATTCCCTAATTTATATTAATACATCTTTCAAGGCTACTAACGTCTAACCCTAGGTTGATTAATTGAAATCTCTTTCTAATTAAAACCCCTAGTGCTGCATTAACTCGATTTATGGACTCTCACATTAGGTTTGACCCTAATCTGGCAAATTTTCATCGTCCTATTTTTAAAAGTGCGATCAACTCCACTTAATTATGCTAGATCCACTCTTAAACAGGGACTTTTGCTCCTCTGAATAATCACATCAATACTTGAATCAATATCTTGAAATATTAAAGTAATAAATTAAGAACAAATCAAGTATTTATCATATAGTTCAGAAAACAATATCAAGATCTATCTTAGGTTTCATCCCCCTCAGGTATTTGAGGGGTTTAGTTCATGTTTATAAAAGAATACATCTCAGAAGCAAAATATAAAGAAAAACCCTAAAACCCCCTGAAGGAATTGAAGGGTAAATCCTCAGTCTTGAGCATGATTCTGGCTTCTGAGATGGATCAACCGGCTTTCTTTGAGTAATTCCCTGTATTCAACCCTCTCTGGCTGCCTCCCCTTTTTAGGTCACACTTAGGACCTTTATATAGACTTCGAAATGTCTTTCGTTGCCTCTAAGTATCCTTTTCTGTGTAAAATTAAAATGAGTCACGGAAAGGACACGCTCGTGTGGCACTGATCACTGCAAATCAGAGCTTTAAATATTTATAAAAGAATGATCAAACCTGGAGACTAACTCTGACAACGATATTAAGGCAAGTGTACCTATCGAACAGTAGTATAGCTTAGGCAAGACCAGTTATCGTGTAACATCCTGAATAGGGCCTATGCATTTCCAGTTTAATTGTATGAAATGACAAGTTTCAAGTACTATGAATAAATTTTTGAAACTTTTGGAAACCTAGAAATGCATGGAAATGGAAATGAAAATGAAAATGGAAATGGAAATGGACATTTTCGGAAACTTAGACATTTTGGAAACTTAGACATTTTGGAAACTTAGACATTTTGGAAACTTAGACATTTTGGAAACTTAGACATTTTGGAAACCCGAACATTTTGGAAAACTGAACATTTTGGAAACCTAAACATTTTGGAAACTGAACATTTTAAACATTTTGGAAACTCAAGATGTAAGGAAAATGGCAAGTTATAGAGCACATGAAAATTTTAGGAAACTTAGAAATAAGGCCTGAATGACAAAATTTAAAGCCCAAAATAGGAGATAAGGGGGAGGGCCTTAAAAGAAAAAGTTGGTGAATTTTGACATACAATCGAGCTTGGAAAAGTGGCTCAAGTGTCAATTAAGGCTTATGGATAATGGCCCGAGTTTGAGTCACATGGAAAGCAATTATTGAAGGTTTAATTTTGTTTCCCAAGGCTAGGGATGGACGGCACATGTTTGCTTGAAAGGGAAGAGTTTTATTTTATTAAAACTTGTCAAATTAAAGTGATAAATAGAGGATTTATTTTACTAAGATAAATAAGGAATTAAAGGATGGATTAAAGGTTATTTTAATTTAATAAAGTGATAATTAATGAAGATTAAATTATCACTTGGGAGAGTGGTGGCCAAGTTTTGGACTCTTGGTCTAGATTCAGCTTAAAAGAGGAAAAGAGAGACTTTTCTCTCATTCACCCCACTTGCTGTCAAATTTTGCTCTCTCTTTCCCTCTCTTTGCCGAAATTTCCCTAAGAAAGGACTCCATCTTTTCTTTTCCTTCCTTTTGCCATTGCCTAGTCAAAACTCTTCTCTTCCAATCTCTTGCTAGATCTCCATAGCCGGATCTCAAGAACTCCAAGACAAGGAAACAAGTGATTGAAGGTTTCAAGGTAAGTTAAGCCATTCAATTTTCTTTCTTTCTAGTTGCCGAAAGTAAAAGGCTTAATTCCTATTCTCTTTGATCATGGCCGAATATACAAGGGATCTCGGTTTCCACCATCGTTGAACATAAAGATCAAGGATCTAAGGTAAGAACAATAGATTCTTGTTCTTTAAATCAATTTAAACAAGGCTTAAGAAAATAACCTCTCTTTTGTCTATGGTCGAATGTTAGAGGAGGAGTTTCGGATTTGATTCAAGAAAATTAAGGTAAGACACATTCGCTAAAGGCCATCTACCACTTATTAAAGTTAGATCAAATCTAACCTATGATCTTTAGGGATTTCAATGATTTTCAAGACAAAAGGAACTTTTGGATTTGGGATCTCTAAGGTAAGCCTCTAAAATGTTCGGCTAAGGGTTGTGTAAGTATCTAAATCCATTCCTTAATTTTTGAAAAGCCGAAAAACTAACCCTAATAAACTACAAGGTTGGCCGAATATCAAGTAGAGGAAAAACCAAACTTTTGGGATTTGTATAATCACCAAATCGGCAAAGGTGAGTTTTTCCTTACAAATCCTACTAGGATTTGGTTTTGTCTAAAAAGGGGTTTATTAATGTGTTTTAATTGGTGGGCGAATATAGGATTAATAGATCTAAAATTAGATCTGGATTCTCGAGATATCAAGGAACCTATTGCTTAAAAAAGGTGTGTACCCTTACTATTCTTCGATATATTATGGTTAAATATTTTAATATATGATATGAATAATAATATGAATGTGGCTATGTACCACACATGTGGCAAAAAAAGTACCAAGGTACGTTTCCTACATCTGATAGGATTGTGGAAAATGTTATTTAATAACATGCGAATATAAGAATATGAACATGAGATTAAATTATGCTATATATATATATGTTTTGGGGCATTTGGGTTGTATGAAAAAGGGGGAGAACAGGTGTTGACTTCGGTCTCACCAACGAAGGTGTTGACTTCGGTCTCACCAACGAAATATGTCGACTACGGTCACATTGCAAAATTTTGGTAACTTCGGTTACAATAGTGTCTAATGACACAACGTGGAGAGTAGCGGATGGAGGGTTGACTTAGTAGTCCCTACTGTGCAAAGTGTGTTGGTACGGTGGAGAGTAGCGGATGGCATATAGGATTTGGGTTTGGGTTGCATCATAATTTCATTATTATATGGACTTGATGATTTAAACGTGAATGCCCGAATTATTGATTGATAGTATTGTGTGCACATTGAGTCTCATTGACTCACCCCATTGTGGGAATTATTTTTCGGTGATGAGCAAAGGATTGACGGGCTTTAGAGACCATGAGGAGGCCATGCATCACTTGAAGAATTTATTCAGAATTTGGACTTTATTTAATTTTAATACCTTTTTAATTTTATTTTGGGTTTATTTGATGTAATAAGGCCATAAGGCCCAGTGGATTATTCTTTGTTTTTACATTACTTTTAATATTTTGCTAAGAACTATTTTGGACATGTTACATCAAATTGGATTTACAAAGATTAAATAAATGGGTTTTCAATCTAAGCCCAACTCAAATCAATAGTTTTTCTAAAACTTTACAAATTTTCTCTAAGTATCAAATGAGTTTGAATCGATTTACTTTAGGAACATACCAGATTCGGTCCATTCTCGTAGGCCGGGTGTGGGGTGTTTCATTTATATCGAGCCCGTTTGAAACTCTTGGCCTGTGGGCTCAGCCCAAAACGCTTTCAAAGCGAGCCAAATGATTTATTTTAAGGTGCTTTTGGCATGGCCCTAAGTCTCCCAATTCAATCCACGGTAAGTACCCTAACTATATGTGTGATTTGATTTATATAAGGGTAGAAAAGGCATGGAACGAGAATAGATGATAGGAACTTGAACCCTAGGATTAGACTACTCAAACACGTATACATAAGATTTAATGCACTAAACAAACCTATGGCTAAGTCATTGAGCTAAGGTGTGGTAACCCTTGTACGCATGTCTAGGATTGGATCCCAAGAGCTTGGTATTTAAGCAGCCCTAGTGACTCACCTCCTCTTCGCAGAATCCTACCAGTGCGTAGCTTCTGTTCACCCTAACTCAGAGGGCTCAGTGGTGTGGCAACCTCTGTACGCATGTCTAGGAATGGTTTCGGTGGGAGCTTGGTATTTAAGCAGTCCGCGTGACTCACCTCCTCTCCACATGAATCCTGCCTGGTGCGTAGCTTTGGTTCACCCTGACCAAGAGGGCTCGGTCAAAGGCTAAACATAATGACTAAAACCCGAAAGGGAACTAGCCATGTTTTAAAAAAAAAAGAAGAGAACAAAACAACAAACCCTAGTTTTTTTTCAAACCTTTAAAACTTTCTCTTAAATCTGAGAAAATTTATTTTTACAACATTTTCCTAAAAAACCCTTGATTTATGAAAATTACCAAAATGCCCTTAGGGGTGAAATTACCAAAACGCCCCCGATTTGTAAAATGATTCAACTACTCAACAACGTTATCAAAATTTCATGATTTCATAAAAATTCAAAAAACCTAATTTGTAAAATACCAAAATACCATGATTTTGGAAAAAATTACAAAATTACCCCTAATTTACAAAATTACCAGAATGACCCTAATTTTCAAATTTTGCAACATCCCCATCTTTGAAGGAACAATTTTGAAAAGAACCCTCAAAATTTTACAACTTTTGAAATACCCAAAATTTATTCTTCCAATTTACCTCGATTTGTGAAAAATTACCAAAATACCCCTAAGGTCAAAATTTATCGAAATACCCTCGATTTCAAAATTTTTCCAAATTACCTCTAGATTTTGAATTTCAAAAAATAATTTTGACAAAATCACCAAGGAACCCTATTTTGACAAATTACAAAATACCTCAGAGGACAAAATTACGAAAATACCCCTGTAGTGGAAAACAACAACAACAAACAAAAACTACAACATTTCTCAATGAACGAAAGTTCATACTTGTTTGATGAATGAATGGAAGAATGGAAAAGATCGTGTGTTGTATGATACGAAAGAACCACTCTAAAATCCTTTTCATAAAACTCCTTCGCTGATAAAAAAGTGGAACATTGACTAATCCATAAAATTTCTTAATCAGATCTCGACGTTAGAAAATGAGCTCTAGAGGACGTGGTCGCCGTGGTCGAGGAAGAGGAAGGATGACCGTGTTTGAACCCGTTAGGTCGGGTCAAGGGTCCGACAATGAGATGCCACCGCCACCACCACCCCCAACCGTTAATATTGAGCAAAGCAGCTCAGACGGGAAGAGGTCGGTCGCAGTCGCTCATGAAGTTTTGGAATTAGTGGTCAAGGCGGTGGAAATGGAGGAAATCGAAAGTCAGACTGAACGGCTCGAGCTAATGGAGCGTAAATGTTTCGAGGAGTATCCAATGTGGCACCCAAGATACCGAAAATGGTTGGAAGCAACAGAGCGTATAATGGATGAGCTTGATTTGACTCCAGAGGAGAAGTCGAAAGTGGATGGTGGCATTGTTACGCCGATGAAGCGATCAATGGTGGTTGACTGCTCGTGATGGTACCGTAGTCAAAATCGACCGGGAATTTGTTAAAGAGGCCTTTCGGAAGAAGTATGTGGGAACCGTATATGAGATGAGCAGAGGAAGGCTTTTCTAGGGTTAGTACAAGGGAGTAAGTCCGCCGCAGTAATATGAGGCGGAATTTCGAGGTTGAGCCGCTATGCTCGAGGGTAGTGGCAATCGAGCATGAACGCCGTGTTCGCTTTTGAGGACGGCCGAGAAATAATTTAAGATCATAATAGCACCGCATCGTGAGCGGAATTCTCTGTTTTGGTAGAAAAGGCCAAGGTGGCCGAGGGATTAAGGATGCTACTAAGGCACCGTGGACAAGAATAAGACCAAAAGAGGGTTTGGGTCATCGTGAAAGGGTTACAAGAGGCCTCGGGTTGATGGGCCATGAGAATCAACAAGTCGGTACAAAGTAGGCGATTCGTCGTGTGAGTATTGTGGGAAGAGGCATCTAGGGAGTGTTGGAAAAGATAGGAGCATGTTATAGGTGTGGGTCCAAGGACCATATGTTTAAGGATTGCCCCAAACAACTGCACGAGAGCCGACCGGTAGTTTAGAATGCTAGCTGCACCGGTAGAGGCGGCAAAGAAATTTCAACGGGTCGTGGTTCAAATAACCGCAGAGTGGTACATGCAAAGGCCGTGGAACACAGGCCGAGGTAACACTAATCTTGATGCAAGACAACCGGGTTTGGTTTATGCGGTTCACCAAGGGAGGATGGAGACGCCACGGACGTAATAACCCAGACGTTTTTATTTTTGACAAACCCTACTTTGCTTTGATTGATGTGGGCTCGACCCATTCCTATGTTGCAAGTAGTGTGGTGAAAACACTAGGCCTAGACTCGAACTCTCCGATAGGCGATGACCGTAGTAAGCCCATTAGGCCAAACTATAGTGGTAGACAAGATCTTTTTGAATGTACCCTAGAGATTCGTGGAGTGAACTTTCGAGCGGACTTAATGGAGTTACCTTCTGAGAGTTTGAGCTTATTCTTGAATGGATGGTTAGTGGAACACCAAGCCGTGTTGGATTGTGCGGCTAAACGTATGGAATTAAGAACCCGGAGGATGAAGTGGTAATAGTGATCGGAGAAAGGAGGAATTATTTATCTAATGTAGTTTCTGATCAAGGTCGAGAAGATGGTTAAGAAAGGTTGCAAAGCGTTCTTAGCTTTTGTAAGTGCGATAGGTGGGAAGGAGGAAGGTGTTAATGGAGTTAGGACAAGAAGGGACTTTGTAGATGTGTTTCGTAAGAGTTACGGAATACCCCTGCATGTGGAGGTCGAATTTGGGATTGAATTGTTACTGGGGACAGCTCCCGTGTCAATCGCTCCTCACCGAATGGCACCAAAGGAGTTAGTGGAGCTCAAGGCTCGATACAAGAACTGTTGGATCGTGGGTTCATCCGACCCAGTGTGTCTCCGTGGGAGCACCGGTCTTATTTGTGAAGAAGAAGGACGGAACTATGCGATGTGCATAGACTACCGTCGCTAAATAAGTCGACCATTAAGAACAAGTATCCCTTGCCAAGGATCGAGGACTTGTTCGATCGGTGAAGGAGCCGCATGTTTTCGAAGATCGATTTACTGGTCGGGATACCATCGCTAAAGGTGAAGGAGGTCGATATCCATAAGACCGCTTTTAGGACAAGATATGGTCATTTCGAGTTTGTGGTGATGCCGTTTGGGTTGACAAACGCCCACTGCGTTCATGGACATGATGAATCGGATTTTCCAACCCTACTTGGATAGATTCGTTGTCGTGTTCATCGATGATATTTTAGTGTATTCGAAGTCGGAGGAGGAGCATGTTGAGCATCTTCGAGTCATGTTGGAAGTGTTAAGGGAAAAGAAGCTTTATGCCAAATTCAGCAAGTGTGAATTTTGGCTTAAGGAGGTGGCATTCTTAGGACATGTGGTATCCGCAGAAGGAATAAGAGTGGACCCTAGGAAGATCGAAGCAGTGTTGGATTGGAAACCACCTAGGTCCGTGGCTGAAACCAAGCTTCTTAGGCTTGGCGTGCTATTACGTAAGGTTCGTGGAAGGATTCTCGCCAATAGCCGCGCCTTTAACCAAGTTACTAAGGAAGGAAGTACCTTTGAATGGACTAATAAGCGCAAGAGAGCTTTGAAAAGCTTAAGAAGGCCGACAGAGGCTCCAGTGTTAATTCAAATGGAGGCGTGAAAGAAATTTGTGGGTAATCGTGATGCTTCGCACACGGGTTAGGCTGTGTGTTAATGCAAGATGGCAAAGTGGTTGCTTATGCGCCTCGGCAGCCTAAGGCCTCATGAGCTTAACTACCCAACCCATGACTTAGAACTAGCGGTGGTTTTCGCCTTAAGGTTTGGAGGCACTACCTTTATGGAGAAAGGTCATTATCTACATTGCACCACAAGAGCCTTAAGTATTTATTAACTCGTAAGGAGTTGAACTTGAGGCAACGAAGGTGGGTGGAATTGTTGAAAGACTACGATCGCTCAATAGAGTATCATCCGCAAGGCGAACGTAGTAGCCGATGCCCTAAGTCGGAAGGTTGTATCGGATCTACGAGCTTTGTTCGCTCATATAAGTCTCAGATGATGATGGAAGCTTTGCTGGCGAGTTGCAAGTCAGCCCACATGGCTAAAGGAAGTAAAGGAGGGACAATTATCGATGATGACTTAAGTATTAAGTTGCAAAGAAGCACTGCAAGGGGATTAGAGGATTATGATGTCAACAATGAAGGAGTATTGTGCTACAAGGGTAAAGTTTGTATGTCAAGAATAAGGAGTTGAGACAAAGATTCTTGGGAAGCGATGGTAGCCCCTATGCCATGCATCCGGAGACATCAAGTCAGATAGAGATCTAAGGAACAATTTTGGTGGTCCGACCAAGCAAGAAGTGATCAATTGGGGAAATGTTTGACGGTCGCAAGTTAAGGTTGAACACCAAGTTCCATCCGGATTGCTCCAACCAATCGAAATTCCCCAATGGAAGTGGGAAAGAATTACCATGGACTTCGTTAGTGGGCTTCCCTTACGCCTACTAAGAAGGACTCAGATGGGTGATTGTGGACCGTTTGACCAAGTCCGCACACTTTATCCCAATGTAATGGATTATTCTCTTGAAGTTGGCTAAGTTGTATGTGGCGGAAATTGTGAGGTTACATGGTGTACCAATGTCGATCATCTCGATAGAGACCCAAGGTTTACGCCTCGATTTTGGAAAGCACTTCATCGTGCTTTAGGCACTAAGCTAGACTTCACTACGGCTTTTCATCCACAATCGACGGGCAAATCGAACGGGTTATACAAGTGTTGGAGGATATGTTGAGAGGTCTATGTAATGGATTTTCGAGGAAGTTGGGAAGATTACTTGCCTTTAGCTGAATTCGCCTACAACAATGACTATCAAGCCAAAGATTCGGATGGCACCGCAGGGAAGCATTGTATGGAAGGAAGTGTAGAACACCTACTTGTTGGACCGAGTTAGGAGAACGCCGAGTTTTGGGTCCGAGTTGGTGATGTAAACCAAGAGAAGGTTGAGTTAATTAAGCACAGTTGAAGGAAGCCTCGATAGGCAAAAGTCGACGCAGACCTTAAGCGAAAGGAAATAGAGTTTGAAGTGGGAGATCAAGTGTTCCTGAAAGTCTCACCTTGGAAGAAGGTAATGAGGTTTGGCCGCAAAGGAAAGCTAAGCCCAAGATTTATAGGGCCTTATCAAGTAATCAAGCGAGTTGGGCGCTGGCATACCAATTAGAGTTGCCACCGAATTGCAAGAAATGCATGACGATTTCATGTGTCCATGTTACGTCGCTATCGATCGGATCCATCCCATGTGGTACCGGTTGAAGAGGTGGAACTAAGGCCAGACTTAACCTATGAGGAAGAACCGATTCGGATCTTGGAACGTGATGTGAAAGTACTACGAAAGAAGACAGTTCCCCTAGTCAAAGTGCTATGGCGCAATCATGGAACGGAAGAAGCTTCGTGGGAGATGAAGAGGCAATGAGACAAAGAATACCCTCAATTATTTTAGTTAGGAAATTGCGGGACGAAATTTTGTTTAAGGGGTAGAAGCGTAACATCCTGAATAGGCCTATGCATTTCCGGTTTAATTGTATGAAATGACAAGTTTCAAGTACTATGAATAAATTTTGAAACTTTTGGAAACCTAGAAATGCATGGAAATGGAAATGAAAATGAAAATGGAAATGGAAATGGACATTTTGGAACATTTTGGAAACTTAGACATTTTTGGAAACTTAGACATTTTTGGAAACTTAGACATTTTGGAAACCCGAACATTTTGGAAACATAAACATTTTGGAAACCTAAACATTTTGGAAACCCGAACATTTTGGAAACCTAAACATTTTGGAAACTCAAGATGTAAGGAAAATGGCAAGTTATAGAGTCATGAAAATTTTAGGAAACTTAGAAATAAGGCGGAATGACAAAATTTAAAGCCCAAAATAGGAGATAAGGCAGGAGGGCCTTAAAAGAAAAAGTTGGTGAATTTTGACATACAATCGAGCTTGGAAAAGTGGTCCAAGTGTCACTTAAGGCTTATGGATAATGGCCTCGAGTTCGAGTCACATGGAAAGCAATTATTGAAGGTTTAATTTTGTTTCCCAAGGCTAGGGATGGACGGCACATGTTTGCTTGAAAGGGAAGAGTTTTATTTTATTAAAACTTGTCAAATTAAAGTGATAAATAGAGGATTTATTTTACTAAGATAAATAAGGAATTAAAGGATGGATTAAAGGTTATTTTATTTAATAAAGTGATAATTAATGAAGATTAAATTATCACTTGGGAGAGTAGTGGCCAAGTTTTGGACTCTTGGTCTATAGATTCAGCTTAAAAGAGGAAAAGAGAGACTTTTCTCTCATTCACCCCACTTGTCAAATTTTGCTCTCTCTTTCCCTCTCTTGCCGAAATTTCCCCAAGAAAGGACTCCATCTTTTCTTTTCCTTCCTTTTGCCATTGCCTAGTCAAAACTCTTCTCTTCCAATCTCTGTTAGATCTCCATAGCGGATCTCAAGAACTCCAAGACAAGGAAACAAGTGATTGAAGGTTTCAAGGTAAGTTAAGCCATTCAATTTTCTTTCTTTCTAGTTGCCGAAAGTAAAAGGCTTAATTCCTATTCTCTTTGATCATGGCCGAATATACAAGGGATCTCGGTTTCCACCATCGTTGAACATAAAGATCAAGGATCTAAGGTAAGAACAATAGATTCTTGTTCTTTAAATCAATTTAAACAAGGCTTAAGAAAATAACCTCTCTTTTGTCTATGGTCGAATGTTAGAGGAGGAGTTTCGGATTTTGATTCAAGAAAATTAAGGTAAGACACATTCGCTAAAGGCCATCTACCACTTATTAAAGTTAGATCAAATCTAACCTATGATCTTTAGGGATTTCATGTGATTTTCAAGACAAAAGGAACTTTTGGATTTGGGATCTCTAAGGCAAGCCTCTAAAATGTTCTACTAAGGGTTGTGTAAGTATCTAAATCCATTCCTTAATTTTTGAAAAGCCAAAAACTAACCCTAATAAACTACAAGGTTGGCGAATATCAAGTAGAGGAAAACCAAACTTTTGGGATTTGTATAATCACCAAATCGGCAAAGGTGAGTTTTTCCTTACAAATCCTACTAGGATTTGGTTTTGTCTAAAAGGGTTTATTAATGTGTTTTAATTGGTGGGCGAATATAGGATTAATAGATCTAAAAATTAGATCGGATTCTCGAGATATCAAGGAACCTATTAAAAAAGGTGTGTACCCTTACTATTCTTCGATATATTATGGTTAAATATTTTAATATATGATATGAATAATAATATGAATGTGGCTATGTACCACACATGTGGCAAAAAAGTACCAAGGCACGCTTCCTACATCGATAGGATTATGGAAAATGTTATTTAATAACATGCTAATATAAGAATATGAACATGAGATTAAATTATGCTATATATATATATATGTTTTGGGGCATTTGGGTTGTATGAAAAGGGGAGAACAGTGTTGACTTGGTCTCACCAACGAAGGTGTTGACTTCGGTCTCACCAACTAAATATGTCGACTACGGTCACATTATGTAAATTTTGGTAACTTCGTTACAATAGTGTCTAATGACACAACGTGGAGAGTAGCGGATGGAGGGTTGACTTAGTAGTCCCCACTGGTGTGCAGTGGTTGGTACGGTGGAGAGTAGCGGATGGCATATAGGATTTGGGTTTGGGTTGCATCATAATTTCATTATTATATGGACTTGATGATTTAAACGTGAATGCCTGAATTATTGATTGATAGTATTGTGTGCACATTGAGTCTGTTGACTCACCCCATTGTGGGAATTATTTTTCGGTGATGAGCAAAGGATTTGACCGGCCAGAGACCATGAGGAGGCCATGCATCACTTGAAGAATTTATTCGAATTTGGACTTTATTTAATTTTAATACCTTTTTAATTTTATTTTGGGTTTATTTGATGTAATAAGGCCATAAGGCCCAAAGGATTATTCTTTGTTTTACATTACTTTTAATATTTTGCTAAGAACTATTTTGGACATGTTACATCAAATTGGATTTACAAGATTAAATAAATGGGTTTTCAATCTAAGCCCAACTCAAATCAATAGTTTTTCTAAAACTTTACAAATTTTCTCTAAGTATCAAATGAGTTTGAATCGATTTACTTTAGGAACATACCAGATCCGGTCCATTCTCGTAGGCCGGGTGTGGGGTGTTTCATATCGAACCCAAAGGAACTAAAAGTATTAATACTCACTTTCTTTTTATTATTTAGCCTTAAAATTAGAGTGAAGATTGCTTTTAAACTAAATTAACGACAACTAAACTAAGGACACAAAGACAAGAAGATGAACTAGAAAATATCTTTGAAGAAAAACTCAGTTGATTTCGACGATACCTTCGGGAAGAATCCACCTAGACTTCACTTATTATCCAACCCTAAATTATATGATTTCTTTACTTAGCTTGATTCGTGAGACTCCCTAACCTATATTAAACCCTCTTCGAGGCGAATAACGTCTAACCCTAGGTTAATTAGTGGAACTCTCATTCGCTTATAATAACCCCCTAGGATAGCAGTAAATCAATCAATGGACTCCCATATTAGGTTTCACCCTAATCCAAAAAAATCTCGTAACCCTATCTCTAGGCATTCGATCAACTCCACTTAATTATGTTAGATCTCCTCTTAGGCAAGGTCTATTCCTCCTCCACCTAAGCACATTAGATTTGGATTAAGCAACATAATTAAGGATAAATTAAGTAATTTATCATATAACTTAAAAATCAAATAACAAAATCCATCTAGGTTTCATCCCTTTCAGGTATCTGAGGGGTTTAGTTCATAATGAATAAACAAAACATCGCAAGAAAAAAGATAAAACAAAACATAAGAAAACCCTAAACCCCCTGAAGGAATTGAAGGAGAATTCCGCCGTCTTGAGTATAACTCCGACTTCTTGGGATGGATCAACTGGCTATCCTCGCGTTATTCCCTAACTTTGACCTTCTCGGCTTGGCTCCTTGGCCTAGCTTTTTCTCCCTTTCAAAGGTGGTACTTGGGGGATATTTAGAGGCTCTTGGAGTGCGATTCTTTCTCCCTAAGTATCCTTTTCCGACTGAAATTGCTCTATCCGATGAGAGGCACGGCCATGGCACACGCCCGTGTGGATCGAAACCTGACCGTGTTTGGATTTCTAACTTGAGGCACAACCGTGTGTGATGGAGTTGAGGCCGTGCTCTAGGTGTTCGTCGAGGCACGGCCGTGTGTATTTTGGGCCAGGCCGTGTCAATTTCATGCTAAAGCCCATTTGCTTCATTTTAGGCCCGTTTTGTGTTTTTTCATCCTTGGGTGCTTTCCTGGGTATAAGACATGAAAAGAAAGTATTAAAAGCACCTTTTTATATAAAACAAGCAATAAATCATCCAAAAGCATATTAAATATGGGATTAAATTATGTTACTTTTACGGTTTATCAAATACCCCCACACTTAAGCTTTTGCTTGTCCTCAAGCAAAATTCTCAACTTACAATTAAAACAAACTTTTCATGATCTATAATTGATAAATCGTAAAAGTAACATATTTTAACCCTACATTTAATATGCTTTTGGATGATTTATTCCTTGTTTTATATAAAAAGGTGCTTTTAATCCTTTCTTTTCATGTCTTATACCCAGGAAAGCACCCGAGGATGAAAAGAACACAAAACGAGCCTAAAATAATGTAAATAGGCCTTAGCACGAAATTGACACGGCCTGGCCCAAAGCACACACGGCCGTGCCTCGATGAACACCTAGAGCACGACCTCAACTCCGTCACACATGGCCGTGCCTCAAGAAAAATTTGAACACGGTCAGGTCTTGATCCACACGGGCGTGTGCCATGGCCATGCCTCTATCACTGGAAAGAGCAATTTCAGTCGGAAAAGGATACTTGGGGAGAAAGAATCGCATTCCAAGTGCCTATATATATTCCCCAAGTACCGCCTTTGAAAGAGAGCGAAAGCTAGGCCAATGAGCCAAGCCGAGAAGGTTAAAGCTAGGGAATAACGCAAGGATAAGCCAGTTGATCCATCCCAAGAAGCCAAAATTATACTCAAGACGGCAGAATTCTCCTTCAATTCTTTCAGGGGGTTTTAGGGTTTTCTTATGTTTTGTTTTATCTTTTCTTTTGCGATGTTTTGTTTATTCATTATGAATTAAACCCCTCAGATACCTGAAGGGGATGAAACCTAGATGGATTTTATTATTTGATTTTTAAGTTATATGATAAATTACTTAGTTTTTTCTTAATTATGTTGCTTAATCGAAATCTAATGTGCTTAGGTGGAGGAGGAATAGAGGCCTAAGAGTAGATCTAACATAATTTAGCGGAGTTGATCGAATGCCTAGAGATAGGTTACTTAGATTTTGCTTTGATTAGGTGAAACCTAATATGGGAGTCCATTGATCAATTTATCGCTATCCTAGGGGTTATTATAAGTGAACGAAAGTTCCACTAATTAACCTAGGGTTAGATGTTATTCGCCTCAAGAGAGGGTTTAATATAGGTTAGGGAGTCTCACGGATCAAGCTAAGTAAGAGAAATCATATAATTTAGGGTTAAATAATAGGTGAAGTCTAGGAGGATTCTTCCAGAAGGTATCATCAAAATCAACTAAGTTTTTCTTCAAAGTTATTTTCCAATTCGTCTTCTTGTTTTTGTGTCTTTAGTTTAGCTGTCGTCAATTTAGTTTAAAAGCAATCTTCGCTCTAATTTTAAGGCTAAATAATAAGAAGAAAGTGAGTATTAATACTTCTAGTTCCTTTGGGTTCGATAACCGGTCTTGCCTAAGCTATACTACTGTTCAATAGGTACACTTGCCTTAACATCGTTGTCAGAGTTAGTCTCCATGTTTGATCATTCTTTTATAAATATTTAAAGCTCTGATTTGCAGCGATCAAGTTTTTGGCGCCATTTTCGGGGAACTAAAATATTAAGAAAACTCTATTTTTATTACTTTAGCCCTAATTTTTATTTTTTGTAATTTTATTTTCTTTTCATTTCTATCCCTGTTTTTGTTTCTCTTTTTGCTGAAATTTTTCTTTCTTTCTTTTCCAACAGGTTCCTTTAGTTTATGACTAAATTGAAGCTACCACTCGGAGGAATCATCGTAACAAAATTGAAGCTACCGCTCGTAGGAATCATCGTAAACCAGGCGAACCCTAGATTACACAGAGAGAGAAGAAGAAAATAGATCCAATCCTACTGAAGGGATGGACGAAAACAACCCACAACCACGCGATGTAGGGGACAATAATACTCCACGCACAATGTTTGATTATGCGAAACCATATTTTACAGGATCAAAATCTAGTATTGTTAGGCCTACTATATCTGGTAACAATTTTGAATTAAAGCCTAACACAATACAAATGATTCAACAATTTGTTCAATTTGATGGTTTGTAGGACAAAGATCCAAACACGCATATAGCTAACTTTTTAGAGTTATGTGATACCTTCAAAATAAATGGCGTTTCTGATGATGCCATACGTCTTCGATTATTCCCTTTTTCATTGAGGAATAAAGCCAAATAGTGGTTAAACTCGTTACAACGAGGGTCAATCACTACATGGGATCAGATGACTGAAAAGTTTTTGATGAAATATTTTCCACCGGCCAAAACGGCCAAATTATGGAATGATATCTCTTCTTTTGTGTAGATGGATTTAGAGACGCCATACGATGCATGGGAGAGATTCAAAGATCTCTTGAGGAGGTGCCCACACCATGGCCTACCCTTGTGGCTACAAGTCCAAACCTTTTATAATGGTGCAAACCCCTCAACGAGACAACTGATAGATTCAGCCGCCGATAGAACGCTAAACATCAAAACTCCAGAAGTAGCCTATGAGTTCATAGAGGAGATGTCATTAAACAATTATCAGTGGCAAGCTTCAAGGACCAAACCGACAAAATCGGCAGGAGTTTTCAACATCGACGCCATGACCATGCTATCAACACAGCTAGAGATGATGAATAAAAATCTTGATAATTTGTGTTCTTCATAGGTACATCCAGTCATGCAGTGTGACGCAAATGGAACTGTGGCAAATCCTGAGTACCCACCCTACCAACTGGGAGTAGAAGATGAACAGATGAACTATATAGGTAATAATTTCTAATCTAATAATAATCCTTATAGTAATACTTACAATCCAGGTTGGAGGAACTACCCAAATTTTTCGTGGGAGGACAAGGAAACCAAGGAAATCAAAGGCAACAACCCCCCAAAACTTTCGAAATCAGTCCTATCCACAAGACAAGAACCCAATACATGAGAAAGAATCGGCAAACATAGAAACACGTCTGCAATAGATTGAGAACCCTTAAAGATCAACAAGCATCATTTAAAAAATTTCGAGTCATTTGGGGAACTCACTAAGTTGATTGGAATGCTCACCAAGATGATCTGTGAAACACGTGCAGAAAATTTTCCTAAAGGGACAGAACAGGTAAAAGCAGTCACACTAAGAAGTGGAAAGGAATTAGGTGAACTGAAGAAACAAACCCCAAATGACAATAAAACAAGTGATAAGAGAATTGAGATGTAAGTCCATTAAGTAATGAGAACAAACCACCAATCCCATATCCAGCGAAGTTAAAGAAAAAGCAAATTGATGCACAATACGGTAAGTTTCTTAAACTTTTTAAACAAGTACATATCAACTTACCTTTTGTTAAAGCTATTTCACAGATGCCAAAGTATGCAAAATTCTTAAAGGACTCTTGACGAATAAACGAAAACTTGAAGAGGTGTCAACGGTGGAACTTAATGAAGAATGCTCAGCCATCCTCCAAAATAAGATACCAACCAGTTAAAAGACCCAGGAAGTTTTACTATCCCTTGTTTAATTGGTAGTTTGAATATTAAGAAAGCATTAGCTGATCTAGGCGCTAGTATAAATTTAATGCCTTATGAAATGTTTAAACAACTAGATCTTGGGGCACCAGAACCCACAAGGATGAGTATTCAGTTAGCAGACAGATCTATTAAATATCCTAGAGGTGTCATCGAAGATGTTTTGGTAAAAATTGATAAATTTATTTTCCCTGTTGATTTCATTAAATTAGACATGGATGAAGACATTAATGTTCCCTTAATCTTAGGGCGTCCTTTTTTAGCCACTGCTAGAGTTGTTATTGATATAGGAGATGGTAAACTCGCACTGAGGATAGGAGATGAAGAAATCATTTTCAAGTTTATGATGCCATGTGATATTCTAAAGAACAAGATGATTCCTATTATTTTGTTGATACTACTGATCATATCATTCAAAATTCATTACAGGAAATCATACATGACGACACGATGGAACTGTGCCTAACTCAAGAAGAGGGGGAGAAGATGAGGATGATGAGTTGAATATGAATACATCGTCATCCAAACAAATAAAGAAGAAAGAATTGACAATGATGACGAAATAAAATAGAAACCTTCCATCGAAGAGCCACCCAAATTAGAATTGAAATAGTTACTAAAACACTTAAAATATGCATTTCTCGGAGACAATTTTACATTACCAGTAATCATCTCTGTAGAACTAGAACCTAAGGAAAAAGAGGAGCTGATAAAGGTACTAAAAGAGCACAAAAAAGCCATAGCTTGGAAAATTTTTGACATCAAGGGAATAGGCCCCATATTTTGTACCCACAAAATTTTAATGGAAGAAGAATACAAGCCGTGTGTGCAACCCCAGATACGGTTAAACCCCAACATGAAAGAAGTCGTCAAAGCTAAGGTCATTAAAATCCTAGATGCATGAATAATTTATCCTATCTCTGACAGCACTTGGGTAAGTCCTGTATAGGTAGTTCCAAAGAAAGGAGGAATGACGATAGTGCCCAATGAAAAGAATGAGTTGATTCCCACAAGAACAGTCACGGGGTGGAGAGTCTGTATAGACTATAGAAAGTTGAATGATGCTACCAGAAAAGATCACTTCCCGCTACCCTTCATAGATCAAATGTTAGAAAGATTATCCGAGCATATGTACTACTGCTTTTTGGATGGACTCTCCGGCTACTTCCAAATTCCCATAGCTCGAAGATCAAGAAAAGAAAACGTTCACATGCCCCTACGGTACGTTTTCTTATTGTAGAATGCCTTTTGGTTTATGTAATGCACCTGCTACTTTTCAGCGTTGCATGTTGGCAATCTTTGATGAACTCATGTAAGACATCATGGAGGTATTTATGGATGATTTTTCAGTATTCGGTAATTCTTTCCATCTTTGCCTTAAAAATTTAAAACGAGTTCTAATGAGATGTGAGAAAACAAACCTTGTTTTAAATTGGGAAAAATGTCACTTTATGGTAAGAGAAGGGATTGTGTTAGGGGATAAGATTTCTAGTAAAGGGATCGAGGTGGATAAAGTAAAAGTTGAAGCCATAGAAAAACTACCTCCCCCTAGTTCTGTTAAGGCTATCAGAAGCTTTTTAGGACATGCAGGGTTCTATAGAAGATTTATTAAAGATTTTTCTAAAATAGCTAAGCCTTTGACAAAATTACTAGAAAAATATGTTCCTTTTGATTTCAATCATGAATGTTTAGATGTATTTAATACCCTTAAGGATAAATTAATAAATGCGCCAATTATAATCGCACCTGATTGGAACTTACCCTTTGCACTAATGTGTGATGCAAGTGATTTTGCAGTAGGTGCAGTTTTGGGACAACGAAGAGACAAGCATTTCTAGCCAATTTACTACGCTAGCAGAACATTAACACCTGCACAAGGAAACTACACCACTATAGAGAAAGAATTGCTAGCTGTAGTTTTTTCTTTTGATAAATTTTGACAATATCTAATATTGTCCAAAGTTGTCGTTTACACCGACCATTCAGGTCTTCGTTATCTTTTAAACAAACCTGATGCAAAACCCAGGCTCATACGATGGATTTTACTTTTACAGGAATTCGACCTGGAAATACAAGATAAGAAGGGAGCTGAGAATCTTGCAGCGGACCACCGTTCTAGACTTAAAAATCCACACACCAAAGAGCTCGATGAAGGCGGGATAAATGATTCGTTTCCCGAAGAACAACTCTTTTCTATAACACATTCTGAGGTACCATGGTTTGCAAATATTGCAAATTATTTAGCAGCTAACATTTTGCCAAGAAAATTAACACACCACCAAAAGAAGCGATTCTTTGCTGATATGAAAAATTATTTTTGGGAAGATCCCTTTCTTTTCTGCATTTATGTAGATCAGGTAATTCGAAGATGTGTTACAAAGACAGAAGCAAACAATATCTTAGAGCATTGCCATGCAGGGCTATCAGGAGGACACTACAGTGGCATAAAGACAGCACACAAGATACTCGAATCAGGTTTTTATTGGCCCACTCTATTTAAAGATGCCAACAGGTATGTTACCTCGTGTGATCGATGCCAACGAATAGGTAACATTTCTAAACGAGATGAAATGCCTCAAACATATATGTTATCATGTGAAATATTTGACATATGGGGTATTGACTTTATGGGACCATTCCCTAATTTGTTTGGGAACATGTACATCCTAGTGGCAGTTGATTACATGTCAAAATGGGTAGAAGCGGAAGCTTTACCTACCAATGATGCTAGGGTAGTAGTCAAGTTTCTTAAGAAAATCTTTTCATGATTTGGCACACCAAGAGCCATCATTAGCGATAGAGGTACGCACTTCTGCAATACCCAATTTGAAATAGTTCTAAAGAAATATAGAGCATATCATAGAACAGCAACCCCGTACCATCCTCAAACCAGTGGGCAAGTAGAGGTGGCAAACCGAGAACTCAAGCGCATTCTAGAAAAATCATTGAATCAAATAGAAAAGACTGGGCATTAAAAGTAGAAGATGCGTTATGGGCCTATAGAACAACATTTAAAACACCTTTACGGACATCCCCATACAAACTTGTATACGGGAAAAGCTGTTATTTACCATTTGAATTAAAACACAAAGCTTTTTGGGCAACAAATTTTTTAAATACTGGTCTAAAAATTGTAGGTAAGAGAAGAATGATGCAGATGAACGAGCTGGATGAGTGGAGAATGGAAGCTTATGAGAACTCAAAATTGTACAAAGAAGCAACAAAGCGACGCCACGATGCTCGTCTCAAGAGATCAAGGCAATTCAAAGTAGGAGACTTAGTCCTACTGTACAACTCAAGGCTTAAACTATTCCCAAGAAAGTTAAAATTAGGATGGTCAGGACCATTCATGATCAAAACAATATTTCCATATGGCACCATCGAGGTAAGCCATCCCTCTAAAGGCAGATTCAAGGTAAATGGTCACTGACTTAAAATTTATAATGGTACAGATTTTGGAGACATGAGAGAAGAGCTTATGCTCCATGAGCCATCCTTTAGAACTGAAAACAGGAATAGTCTAGCTTAAGACTGTGGGAGGCAACCCGAGCACTAACATACTAACATAGTTTTTATTTCTCTAACACCGCACTAAAATAGTCTAACAAGAAAATGCAGGATTCTTAACACGGCTTTGAACACAGGCGTGTCCATGGTCGTGTGCAAACAGGGGGTGATCTACGGGCGTGCCAAGAGCCGTGCCCAAACAAAGAAAAATTTTTACAGACAACAGGGGCTGCGACACCAAGACACACTCGTGCTTCCAAACCGTGCGAGGCTACTGACTCGTCGAACACGGGTAGGACACGCCCGTGCCTTCAAATCGTGCGAGGCTACTGACTTGTCAAACACGGGTAAGACACGCCCATGGGACCTCACCGTGCCCAAAGCTTTACTTTGTCAAGCACGGGTGTGCTAAATAGACACACGGGCGTGCCACTGAACCTGAACGCGTCCAAACCTAAAAAATGCGAAAAACACTGGCGATTTCAAATTGACACGGCCGTCCCACTAGACCGTGCCCCTTCTCCTATAAATAGAATCTAATCGTCATCTTCCCTAAAAAATACCCTAAATTAGATTTAAACCCCCTCATCCTCCCAAAACTGGCAAAACACTCACCCCCTCCATTAAGACCACCTCTCCTCACCTTTTTCTTCCAAAAACAACCCAAAACCGTCTATACGGTCGCACCACAGCCATGCTACCAAGCCCCACACCCACGCCACCGCCGTGTCCGCGCTACAGACCCTCATGCCCCGCCGTGCTCTACATGTGCCGATCATCTCCTCCATCCCTGGTTTCATTTTCTTAACAAAATCTTTGATGGCATTTGTATTTCTTTTCATACTTTGTTAGAATTTAGTTTAGAAAAACATGAATTATTTTTATCCCCATAATCTTTGATTGCAACTTTATTTTAATTTTGTTTAGAATCAGCCTTGAACTTTAGTTAGTGAATATACTCACAACATTCATGAATGAATTGCTTTTGGTTGCTGATTGATTCCATTCTTAGACATAAAATATACCAATTTTTGATATAAAAGGAAATTGATATGAGAGACATCCCTCATTGTTGCTGTTATGTTCTGATAATTTCTTTCAGGTACCATGTTGTCGTCACGAGTCAAACAATCCATCCCAAGTAAGAAAAGAAAGGGATCTGGATCATCGTCCGCAAGTGCCTCCACTGAAACCCGACACCCATTCCTCCGGTTCCCCCAAGCAACACAAGATGAAAAGTATAAAGCAATCCGGGGAAGGCCCATAGGCACCAGCCAACGCATCGACTGGAATGCAGTGAAACTGACATTAAAGCACTTCTTTCAACCGAACCATGGGAGAACTTCTTCACCACCTTCATCCTGCAAGCAGTGACAACTCAGTTCGATGACCCAGGTGCTATCCAATTCTGCCTAGGAGGCTCGGTGCACCAATTAAGTGTACCCCAATTTGGCACGGCTCTAGACTTTACACGCCAAAATTCATACAAGAAAACCCTCTTGCTGGATTAAACAGAGAGATCCACCGCACTCTGATCAAATTTTGGGAAAGTCTACGCCCCACTACATGCCAATACGACCCCAGCCGCTCTAAGGCAACGGTACTTCCCCCAGCCCTAAGGTATTTACATGCCATTCTTGCGCACACCATCACAGGATGCAGAGAGAGCACCTGCGTCATAAACAAGCAAGACATCTACTTCCTATCATGCATGTCTGAAGAACATGTTTTCGACGTGCCATATTTTATGGCGTGCACAATTCAACATCAGATGAAGCAACATAGAAAGGAGATTTTGTCAATGGGGCCCTACATTACAAGGCTAGCTCAGTACTTCAACCTCCTCAACACCGACGAGCAGATCATCTCCCTAACACTGATGGGCAACATGGTTCCTCAAGGCATCCAAACCATGCTACATATGAGGATGATAACACAACGACAAGGACCGATCCTTCACAGTACAAATTAGAGACACCAATTAACGAAGAAGAGGACGAGGACGAGGACATTTCTGATGATGTCCCACCATCATCAGAGGAGGCAATGGATCCAAGCTAGCATCCATACCAAGCAACAACAACATTAGTAGACATCTCTGCTCTACTTGATTAGTTTGAGACACATATCACTAGGCGCTTTGACGGATTGGAGGCGACGCTCCAACAAATATGCCAACACCTAAGCATTTCATCATCAGCACCATCACCGGACCCAACCATGGATGAGGACCTCTAAGTCCTTTTAATTTGTTTTATTTTCTTCATTTCAAGACTTTATTTTATGTTGCTTAAATTTGAACTTTTATTATTATTCCAAATTTTAATTATTAGCTATTCAATCATTCAAGCATCCCTAACAACACATCTCTTTCATCGAAAAGATCATTAACAAAGTGACTTTGCAGAATAAATCTTTATTCCACCTACACAAAAGCACAATTAGGCGAAATACAAAAAGACACCTGATGCCACACACTATCCACATCTTCAAGGATCTCGTAAGAAAACCCAGGAAGTAACACTTTTCCCTCCTATCTTTTGATTAATCACTAATAGTCATTAACTATCTTTGTACATTGAAGACAATGTACATCTTAAGTGTGGGGGGTAAAAGGACCTAACCATTTTCATTATTCTCAAATCCTTGAGGGCAAAAGTGGAATATAATTGCCAAACTTTTTTCATTATTCTAAAATCCCTGATTTAGTCTTATTTTTACGCAAAGTTGTCACATTACTAATTAGGATGAAATTTTTGATGATTTGTAATGATTATTGACATGTTTTAGAATAAGTCATAGTTAATTATACATTGATATTTAATTTAAAGAATACTAGAAAATCAAGCATGATAAGTCTGTTTTTCAGGAATTAAAATTTTTCTAGTCTGTTGACCTAAATTTAAAGACTACCTTGAAATTCAAAATTCATAAGGATGATGTCAAAACACCCATAATTTTTGTGAGTATTTGAACCTTATAGAGCATACATTCTTTTTCGTGCTCATTTTTTGATTATGAGTGTGTCAACCATGAACTGTTATTCTAGAACTTGCCTCGTTTTTACATGTCGAGACCACAATTATGATTTGATATACAGAGATGATAAAGGCACCTAGGTTTTAACCCACTAATTCCATTAAACAGCCCACCTTCACAAATAACCCCTAGTAAACCCGTTGATCCTAACAAACCCTTTTTATTGATATACCTACTAATATTAACCCAAAACCCTTGTAATTGTTATCACCCTTTCTTTTGACTACCCCTTAATCGAGACTTGATTTGATTAGTTACCTAAGTTTATTATTCTGATAGTTAAATTCATCTTGTATTTACTTAGTTTGTTCTTAAAAAAAACTCAAGGTATTCAATATTAGTAGTGTGAAAAGAGAGCTTACATAATCAAAAGACTGTTTTCAAAAGAAAAGCTCGTATTAGTAGGATTTTTCACTTTTCAGTTTCGAAAAAATTTTAGGTAGGTACTTGCCAATTCAATCTCGATTCTACCCTCTAATTTTAGCCTATGACCACACCTTGTACCCTAGCCCCGTTACAACCCTAACAAAGACCTTTTGATATGTTTGTCATCTCATATTACAGTAGTGGAGATTTGATTTTCAGGCAAGCCTATGGGATTAACTTTTCAGGTTTGACTTATGAGCGATCTTTTTCTGAACCTTAAACACTTTAGAGTGATTTGAGTGAATCCTAAGTGAGGATATCAATCCTTGTCAATCTGAATTAAAAAGGTAGTTATTCAAAAGAGGGAAGACACCTATGTTTCGAAGTACAAAATTATGACTTATCTCGTTTGAATCTTTAGGACACTTTAAATCAAATTATCCATGTATGAATTCTCTATGAATTAGGATAAGGCATTGTTGATAAGAATTATAGATCATGGAAAGTTCGTTTTAATTGTAAGTTGAGAATTTTGCTTGAGGACAAGCAAAAGCTTAAGTGTGGGGATATTTGATAAACCGTAAAAGTAACATATTTTATGTAACAACCTGATTTAGACCCTAATCATTTTAGTGGTTTTGGAACCACGAATCCGAGCTAGAAGAAAATATTTTAATACTTTAACTGATATCTATGTTGCATGTTTGAGCATGTGTTAAAATATCGTAGAATTATTTGTATGTTTGAGTGGCTAATTTAAGAGAAGGATTAAATTGAGTAAGGATGAAAATAACTATTACGAAAATTAGGGCCAAATTTAAATGGTTTTATTTTGCATGGAATTTAAGTTGCAAATTGGCCTTTAACTCTAAGCTAGTGGATGGCATTGACCATGCATCATGATTAACTTGTAATTTTTATATGTTATTATTATTAGATAGTGGAAATGATGCATAATAAACTATTATTATATGATAATAATAAAAGAAAGAAAACATCTTTATTTCTCTCACTTGCTTCATCTTCTTCACGAACACAAAGGGGAAAGAAAAGAAAATTTAGGCTTCCATAGTTTCGGCCATTGCATGTCTCTTTATGTAACATCCTGATAATTAGGGGTTATGCATCTCTACTTAATTGAATGTTGTTGCATGAATAAATATGATTGAGTTGTTTTGGAAGTTTATTTTTGACCTTTATTATGTAAGTGAATGCTTAGTGAAATATTAAAATTTTAATAATTAAGATGGAGCTAAGCAATATAGGCTTTAAGAAATATTGGCAAGAGGTTTTAAGCATAATAAGTCATTTGGCAAGGTGGTAATGGCGCATGGATGAATGCTTGAGGAGAGAGGTTTGAATCACCTAGTTAGCAAATGGAAGGAATTTTAATTTTTTTATTTTCTTTCCTATAGTGTCGGCCAAGACTATTCTAGAACGGATGGTCATCTTTTTATTTTTGGTTAGTAGACCATATAAAAAAGGCAAGCTAGAAGTTATGGCATGGAATCATGAAGATATGGTAAGATAGGGGGACAAAAGGCTTGAAGAAAGGATGGTGTTTTGGAAGCTTTTTCATGGTCATTTGACCATGAACCTAGTCGGCTTTAGGGCTAAGGGAGAAGGTTTAATTGTGTTTGGAATCAAGGATTGATGGGGAAGAATTGAGGAGGAAAAGGGATTATGTTGGTAAGGTTGGCGAATTTTTGCATAGGCATTAGGGTGTTAGTTGGCCAAAATTTTAACCAATTTTCTCTCAAAACCTTGTTCATAGTCGAATGCCTATCTACACAAAAGAGAAGCCTTTTCTCTTCTTTTGGTCTTTCACAATTTACCATTTTGGTTTGAGAAGTCTTTCTAGTTTCTTTTCTCCTAAACATAACATCTTTCTCTTCACTTTGTAATCGAAAGTATCAAAAGTTTCAAAGACCTATTTTCTCTTCTTTTTCTCTCATGACCGAATGCACATAAGCCTCTTACCTCATCTCTTTTCTTTTAATCATCATCATCATCTTCTCCTTCTTCACTTTCAATCGAAACCATTTTCTACCAAAATCAAATCATCCCTTTCTCTCAAATTTCTCTTCTCATTTACCTTGCTAAGGTGAAACTCCCATTCTCTATTTTCATCTTCTTCTTTCTTTTCTTTTGTTGAAAACCCAAACCACCATAGCCAAAAACATCATATTTTTCTCTTCTTTTATTCAAGCCGAAAGCATCATTTCTTTTCTTCTACTTTGACAAGGCCAAATCTTCAAGTGGTTAAGTAAGGATTTTGTTAAGTGTTTTCATTATTTCTTTTAGAATAGCCGATTTAGAAACTTAATCTCTCATTTTTCTCCTAGGCCAAAACTTTGGAAGGGTTGTTAAGGATCCTTTTGAAACCATCATTTAAGGAGAGATCTTTCAAATCATCCAAGGTAAGGATTATCATTTTCGGTTATATCGTTTCTTTTAGATAGTTTATTAATCAACTTTATTTTAGGGGTGATTTTGAGACTAACAAGATAGGTTCGAAAAGAGCGCATGCGGAGTGTTTGGAAGGAGGAGGCTCATATACCCTCAAACTTCAAACGAAGAAATGATCGGCGATAAGAGATTTCCATCGGGTTGTGGACCCTCCGCTAATGAAGATCGTTTATTTGAAGTCGTATGCACAACCGAACCACTTTTCGTTAGTGGGTTGTCATCGGGTTTTGATCCATCTAACGAGAGAAACCACATATAACAGTAGTTCGAGATTCCGAGGTAAGGATTTAGATCTCTCATCAATAGTATAGGTTATAAGTAATAGTGTATACTAATCAAGTGTGATAATTAAGTAGGTGTTGATGGCGGGAAGGTATCGTTCTCACGGTCATAAGGTGTGTAACATTACACTAAAATCTCATAGATCTATATTAAATGTGATTTGTATGAAAATATGTGTAATAATGGTTGCGAGTACCATTCGGTGGTATACGATATTCGTGTATGTTTACCCCAATGCTTCATTAATTTTGCTATATGCATAAATGTGAAATAAGTATGACTATGTTAAGATTTTGGGGTAAATGGCATGAAAACTGAATAATATGTATGTGCATGGGCATATGGGTGAAATTGATAAAGGGAAGTGTTAGGTGGTTTTACCACATTATCCGTGACTTCGGTCACATATGTGAATTTGGTGACTTGACCACGATATGTGAATCTGGTGACTTGGTCACATATTTTTGAATCCGGTGACTTCGGTCACATTTGTCTGGTGGCCTTGCCACAAAATTATAAGGGCGATGTGCATGTTGACTGCATCAACTACCTTCGATGGTGTGTAGCAGATGGAGGGTCGATTTAGTAATCCCCACGGTGTGATTGGTTGGTACGGGTGGTGTGTAGCGGATGGATATTTAGGTGGGCTTGGGTTTGCATTTCATTATATAAATATCCATGTGATTTCTAAATGATTTTATTTGATTTGCTATAAAAATGGGCTTTTGGCTAAATATGACTTAAATGGGCCTATGGCTATATGTGTTATTAATGGGCTTAAAGGCTATGATCAAATGGGCTTTTTAATGTATGTGTTACACATTGAGTTTATGACTCACCCCTTTTGTGGGATAATTTTTCAGATAACTCTTAGCAGCGATGGATCGGATCAGCGAGGACTACGTGGTGGCCAATGCTCAATAAAGTATCTTAAAGTTCCTTACAATAATATCTATTAAGTTTACTTTTGTTGCTTAGAATTTATTATGGGTTTGTTAATTTTTGTAATAAGGCCTCAATGAACTATTTTTAATTTTTGCGTTTTGGACTTTTATTACGCCATAGACAATATTTATTAATAACTAAATGGTTTTAATAAATAATTTAAATGATTTTTGAAAACAAAATATATTTCCACAATATTAATAAATTTTTCATTAAATTTGGTTTTCTTTTAACTTATAAATTTCTTTTTAAAAATCATGTTTGAAGAAGATACAAATTTATTTAAATCCGATTTTAACTTTGAATATTAAGTTAACATTTTATACTGAACTCATCAAGTTTTTCTTAAACAAAAGAGAAATTACTAAAGTTTTAATCGAGGAACATAACAAATTTGATTGGGCTTTTTTAGGGTTTGGGGTGTTTCAACTTGGTATCAGAGTCCAATTTTAAACTCTCGGCCTTGGGTTTTGAAGCCCACAACGTTTTAAAAAAATCAGGCCCAAATGACTTTTTGAAAGTTTTCTTAAGTTAAAAGGTTTTATAGAAACATGGCACCCGAGTTCTCGGCCCAGATCCATCAGGTAAGTACTTTTATTGATAAAGTGATATGAATGTATGATAAGCCTAAGGAAACTATACTTTAGAGACATGGACCCTAGGTGTATGTGTACTACTACGGAAGAACCACTGAATAAATATCTGTTACATAAAACTTTCTTTTAATAAGAAGTGAAAAGACTCTAATGCATAAGACTTTTTGTAAAAATAGATAATACGCATAGTAGACATGAGTTCTAGGGGACGTGGTCGTCGTGGACGCGGTAGAGGAAGAATGGCTGTGTCGGAACCAGTTAGATCTGGTCAAGGTTCCGAAAATGAAGCTCCGCCACCGGCTGTTGGGGTGGAATTTCAAAAGCAAAATGGAGGAGGTGACGAAGTATCACAAGCTATGCTGCGAGTTTTGGAACGTGTAGCAGAAGCTAGTATGGGAAATGGGTCTCGAAAGTCAGTAGCTGAGAGACTAAGATCAAATAGAGCTGAGGTTTTTAGGGGAGTATCTGGAGTAGCTCCAAATGTAGCTGAATACTGGTTAGAGGCAGTCGAGAGGATCATGGACGATTTAGACTGCACTGCTGAAGAAAAATTGAAAGGTGCTATTTCACTACTCCGTGACGAGGCTTACCAGTGGTGGCTCACTATCAAGGAGAGTATCCCTACGGATCGAGTCGATTGGGGATATTTTAAGATTAAATTTGAAGGAAAATATGTTGGAGCTAGCTACATCGACTCTCAGAGAAAGGCGTTTCTGAATTTAGTGCAAGAAAATAAGTCGATAGCTGAATATGAAGTAGAGTTTTTACGACTTAGCCGATATGCCAGAGGGATAGTAACTACTGATTATGAGCGGTGTGTCAGATTTGAAGATGGACTTAGAGATGAACTGTGAGTGATGATTGCTCCGCACCGAAAAAGAGACTTTGCAATCTTAGTGGAAAGGGCAAGAATAGCTGAAGAAGTTAAGCGGACTGAGAGACAGAACTGAGATAGAGGCCAGAATAAGAATAAGAGAAGCTTTGGGTCTTCAAGGTCATCCAGGAATTTTTAAAAGAAACCAAGAAATGAAGGGCCGCGAAGTCAGTAGACTGCTACGGGTGGACAACATCATGCGTGTACTCAATGTGGGAAGATGCACCCGGGAGAATATTGGAAAAAGATCGGGGGATGTTTCAAGTGCGGGTCTAAAGATCATATGATCAAGGATTGCCCGATGAATTCAGATAAGAATCGCTCAGCAAGTCAGGGTGTTAATCAGGGTGGCAGAGGTGAACAACAGCCGATAAGGGGTCGTGGTCCAAATGGAAGAAGTAATGGTTCTGGTAGAGGTTGCGAACTTGTGCGAGGCGATGGTAGCTCGAGGCAAGACACCAGTGTCCGTATATGCGATTAAATCGCAGAGAGGATAGTGGCCTTTTGATGTTATCATGGATACGTTTTTGATTTCTGGGTTGCCCTTTATTGCTTTGATAGATATAGGGTCAACTCACTCTTACATCGCTAGTGAAGTATCTGGAACTTTGCATGTGACTTTTGAGACTGTACCTAGTAAGATGACTGTACTTAGTCCTTTAGGATAGACAGTAGTAATAGATAAACTTTTTAAGGAAGTGCCTTTAGAAGTTCAAGGGATGCAATTTTTGGCTGATATAATGGAGTTGCCATTCGAAGAGTTCAACCTGATCTTAGGCATGGACTGGCTAGTGAAGTATCGTGCAAATGTGGATTGTGCTGCTAAGCGGATGTCCTTAAGAACTATTGATGACAAAGAAGTTGTGGTGATAGGCAAGAGACGAAATTACTTATTGAATGTAGTATCCGCTCTTAAGGCAGAAAAGATGGTTAGAAAGGGATGTGTAGCCTTTCTGATGTTGGTGAGTGCCTTGGAGGCTAAGGAGGCAACTGTTGAAGAAGTTAGGACTGTGAATGAATTTGTAGATGTTTTTCCGGAAGAACTTCCAGGTTTGCCTCCGGATCATGAGGTAGAATTTGGGATAGATTTATTACCTGGAACGGCACCAGCTTCTATTGCTTAATATAGAATGGCACCGAAAGAGTTAGTTGAGCTTAAGGCTCAGATTCAGGAGTTGCTTGATCGTGGATTTATCCGACCTAGTGTGTCTCCATGGGGAGCACCGGTCCTATTCATGAAGAAGAAGGACGGATCGATGAGGATGTGTATAGACTATCGGCAGTTGAATAAGCTGACCATCAAGAACAAGTATCCTTTGCCGAGGATCGACGACTTGTTCGATCAGCTTAAAAGAGCTGCAGTATTCTCAAAGATTGATCTAAGGTCGGGGTATCATCAGTTTAAGGTGAAAGAAGCAGATATCCATAAGACGGCTTTCTGAACTAGATATGGGCATTATGAATTTTGGTAATGCCATTCGGATTGATTTAACGCCCATGGTGCATTCATGGATATGATGAACCGGATTTTCCAACCCTACTTGGATCGGTTAAGTCGTGGTGTTTATAGGCGACATCTGGTGTATTCTAAGTCGAAATGGAACATGATAAGCATCTCCGGATTGTGTTGCAAGTTTTAAGGAGAAGAAACTTTATGCCAAATTCAGAAATGTGAATTTTGGCTAAAGGAAGTCAAGTTTTAGGCCATGTGGTGTCGGCGAGAAGGGATAAGGTGGATCTCGGAAGATTGAGGTCATGCTAGATTGAAACCACCTAAGTCCGTGAAGCGGAGGTTCGCATTTCTTGGGATTAGTAGGCTACTACGTAAGATTTGTCGAAGGATTCTCATCGATAGATGCACCTTTAACAAAATTGTTGAAGAAGGAAGTACCTTTTGTGTGGGCTAATAAGCGAAAGAGAGCTTTGAAAAGCTTAAGAGGGTTTTAGTGAAACTCGGTTTTGATTCACTGAGGCGTGAAAGGATTTAAATCGTGTATTGTGACGCTTCTCACACGGGATTAGGATGTGTTACGATGCAAGACGGGAAGGTAGTTGTGTATGCATCTCGGCAGTTGAGACCACACGAGGTTAATTACCCGACGCATGATTTGGAGTTGGCAGCTGTAGTCTTTGCTCTTAAAGTTTGGAGACATTATTTATACGGGGAAAAGTCAGGGATATACACGGACCACAAGAGTCTAAAATATCTAATGACTGAGAAAGAACTGAATTTGAGGCAACGAAGGTGGATAGAATTGTTGAAAGATTACGACTGTTCTATTGAGTACCACCTGGGCAAGGTGAATGTGGTGGCAGACGCTCTAAGTCGAAAAGTGGTGTCAGATCTAAGGGCGATCTTAGTCTTTATGATGACGGAAGCCTGCTGGCAGAATTACAAGTTAAGTTGACATGGTTAAGTCAAGTGAAAGAGAGGCAATTGGAAGACAATGATCTGAGTGCAAAACTTCGGCAGGTGCAGAGTGGGGAATTGGAAGATTTTGGTATTAACAATGATGGGGTATTGTGTTTCAAAGGCAAAGTCTCGTATCTTTGAGGATCGTGAATTGAGGCAAAAGATTCTTCAGGAGTCGCATAGTAGCCCTTATGCTATGCATCCTGGAGGAAGTAAGTTATAGCGAGATTTGCGAGATCAGTTTTGGTGGCCTGGTCTTAAACGAGAAGTTACGGAGTTTGTAGGAAAGTGCATAATGTGTCGACAAGTCAAAAATTTGAACATCAAGTACCTTCGAGGTTGCTACAATAGATAAAGATTCCACGATGGAAGTGGGAGAAAATCACCATGGACTTTGTTAGTGGGCTTCCTCCTCGCCTACTAAGAAAGATTCGGTATGGGTGATAGTAGACCGATTGACGAAATCTGCGCATTTTATCCCAGTTCAAGTTGATTACTCTTTGCAGAAATTGGCAAAATTATATGTGGCTGAGATTGTGAGATTGCATGGAGTGCCAGTGTTGATTATTTCGGATAGGGACCCGAGGTTTACGTCTTAATTTTGGAAAGCATTGCATCAGGCTTTGGGCACTAGATTGAACTTCAGTACGGCATTTCATCCATAGTCTGACGGCCAGTCTGAACGAGTAATCCAAATCTTAGAAGATATGTTAAGGGGATGTGTGATAAATTTCAAGGGAAGTTGGGAGGAGTTCTTACCATTAGCGAATTTATGCAACAAAAGATTACCAAGCCGAGATTCGGATGGCACCATATGAAGCACTATATGAGCGGAAGTGTCGCACTCCTACGTGTTGGGATGTAACTAGGGAACGTCAAGTTCGGGTCCGTAAATAGTGGTGAATCCAAGAAAAGATTAAGGTAATCCGGGCTCGATTAAAAGAAGCATCGATGGACAAAAGTCGACGCAGATCTTAAGCGGAAAGAAATAGAGTTTCTTGTGGGGATCAAGTTTTCCTAAAGGTTTCACCTTGGAAGAAGGTGATGAGATTTGGTCGTAAAGGGAAGTTAAGTCCCAGGTTCATTGGACCTTATCGGGTTGTGAAGCGGGTCGGACCTGTAGCATATCAATTAGATTTGCCTTCGGAGTTGAAGCAAATGCACGATGTGTTCCATGTTTCAATGTTACGTCGTTACCGGTCGGATCCATCTCATGTAGTGCCAGTTGAGGAGGTGGAATTAAGACCAGATTTTTCATATGAGGAGGAGCCAATTCAAATTCTGGAGTGAGATGTAAAGGTTTTACGGAGAAAATCGGTTCCTCTCGTCAAAGTATTATGGCGTAACCATGGATCAGAAGAAGCTACGTGGGAACCGGAGGAAGCGATGCGACAGCAATACCCTCACTTGTTCTAGCCAGGTAATTTCGGGGTCAAAATTATTTTAAGGGGGTAGAACTGTAACATCCTGATAATTAGGGGTTTTGCATCTCTATTTAATTGAATGTTGTTGCATGCCTAAATATAATTGAGTGTGTTTTGGAAGTTTATTTTTGAACTTTATTATGTAAGTGAATGCTTAGTGAAATATTAAATTTTTAATAATTAAGATGGAGCTAAGCAATATAGGCTTTAAGAAATATTGGCAAGAGGTTTTAAGCATAATAAGTCATTTGGCAAGGTGGTAATGGCGCATGGATGAATGCTTGAGGAGAGAGGTTCGAATCCCCTAGTTAGCAAGTGGAAGGAATTTTAATTTTTTTTCATTTTCTTTCCTATAGTGTCGGCCAAGACTATTCTAGAATGGATGGTCATCTTTTTATTTTTGGTTAGTAGACCATATGAAAAAGGCAAGCTAGAAGTTATGGCATGGAATCATGAAGATATGGTAAGATAGGGGGACAAAAGGCTTGAAGAAAGGATGGTGTTTTGGAAGCTTTTTCATGGTCATTTGACCATGAACCTAGTCGACTTTAAGGGCTAAGGGGAGAAGGTTTAATTGTGTTTGGAATCAAGGGATTGATGGGGAAGAATTGAGGAGGAAAAAGGGATTATGTTGGTAAGGTTGGCGAATTTTTGCATAGGCATTAGGGTGTTAGTTGGCCAAAATTTTAACCAATTTTCTCTCAAAACCTTGTTCATAGCGAATGCCTATCTACACAAAAGAGAAGCCTTTTTCTCTTCTTTTGGTCTTTTGCAATTTACCATTCCGGTTTGAGAAGTCTTTCTAGTTTCTTTTCTCCTAAACATAACATCTTTCTATTCACTTTGTAACCGAAAGTATCAAAAGCTTCAAAGACCTATTTTCTCTTCTTTTTCTCTCATGGCCGAATGCACATAAGCCTCTTACCTCATCTCTTTTCTTTTAATCATCATCATCATCTTCTCCTTCTTCACTTTTAATGAAACCATTTTCTACCAAAAATCAAATCATCCCTTTCTCTCAAATTTCTCTTCTCATTTACCTTGCTAAGGCCAAAACTCCCATTCTCTATTTTCATCTTTTTCTTTCTTTTCTTTTGTTGAAAACTCGAAACCACCATAGCCAAAAACATCATATTTTTCTCTTCCTTTTATTCAAGCCGAAAGCATCATTTATTTTCTTCTACTTTGACAAGGCCGAATCTTCAAGTGGTTAAGTAAGGATTTTTGTTAAGTGTTTTCATTATTTCTTTTAGAATAGCTGATTTAGAAACTTAATTCTCTCATTTTTCTCCTAGGAAGGGATTGTTAAGGATCCTTTTTGAAACCATCATTTAAGGAGAGATCTTTCGAAATCATCTAAGGTAAAGATTATCATTTTCGGTTATATCGTTTCTTTTAGATAGTTTATTAATCAATTTTATTTTAGGGGTGATTTTGAGACTAACAAGATAGGTTCGAAAAGAGTGGTACGGAGTGTTTGGAAGAGAGGAGGCTCTGTTATACCCTCAAACTTCAAACGAAGAGCTGTATCGGCGATAAGAGATTTTCCACCGGGTTGTGGACCCTCTGCTAACGAAGATCGTTTATTTGAAGTCGTGCGTGCAACCGAACCACTTTTCGTTAGTGGGTTGTCATCGGGTTTTGATCCATCTAAAGGAGAGAAACCACATATAACAGTAGTTCGAGATTCCGAGGGTAAGGATTTAGATCTCTCATCAATAGTATAGATTATAAGTAATAGTGTATACTAATCAAGTGTGATAATTAAGTAGGTGTTGACGCGGGAAGGTATCGTTCTCACAGTCATAAGGTGTGTAACATTACACTAAAATCTCATAGATCTATATTAAATGTGATTTGTATGAAAATATGTGTAATAATGGTTGCGGTACCATTCGGTGGTATACGATATTCAGGTATGTTTACCCCAATACTTCGTTAATTTTGCTATATGCATAAATGTGAAATAAGTATGACTATGTTAAGATTTTGGGGTAAATGGCATGAAAACTGAATAATATGTATGTGCATGGGCATATGGGTGAAATTGATAAAGGGAAGTGTTCCGTGGTTTTACCACATTATCCGTGACTTCGGTCACATATGTGAATCTGGTGACTTGGTCACGATATGTGAATCTGGTGACTTGGTCACATATTTTTGAATCCGGTGACTTCGGTCACATTTGTCTGGTGGCCTTACCACAAAATTATAAGGGTGATGTGCATGTTGACTTCAGCAACTGCCTTCGATGGTGTGTAGCGGATAGAGGGTCGATTTAGTAATCCCCACGGTGTGATTGGTTGGTACGGGTGGTGTGCAGCGGATGGATATTTAGGTGGGCTTGGGTTTGCATTTCATTATATAAATATCCATGTGATTTCTAAATGATTTTATTTGATTTGCTATAAAATGGGCTTTTGGCTAAATATGACTTAAATGGGCCTATGGCTATATGTGTTATTAATGGGCTTAAAGGCTATGATCAAATGGGCTTTTTAATGTATGTGTTACACATTGAGTTTATGACTCACCCTTTTGTGGGATAATTTTCAGATAACTCTTAGCAAATGATGGATCGGATCGTGAGGACTACGTGGTGGCCAATGCTCAACAAAGTATCTTGAAGTTCCTTACAATAATATCTATTAAGTTTACTTTTATTACTTAGAATTTATTATGGGTTTGTTAATTTTGTAATAAGGCCTCTATGAACTATTTTTAATTTTTGCGTTTTGGACTTTTATTCTGCCATAGACTATATTTATTAATAACTAAATGGTTTTTAATAAATAATTTAAACAGTTTTTTGAAAACAAAATATATTTCCACAATATTAATAAATTTTTCATTAAATTTGGTTTTCTTTTAACTTATAAATTTCTTTTTAAAATCATGTTTTAAGAAGATACAAATTTATTTAAACCGATTTCAACTTTGAATATTAAGTTAACTCATTTTATACTGAACTCATCAAGTTTTTCTTAAACAAAAAGAGAAATTGCTAAAGTTTTAATCGAGGAACATAACAAATCCGGTCAGGCTTTTGGGCCGGGTTTGGGGTGTTTCACTTTAAGGTGAGTAATTTCCCTTAGTTTTTATTAATTCTAAGAAATTTGAGGTTATTGTCTTGTATACTAACTAGATCATACTCAAATTCTTGAGTTGGTGGTGATAGCCGAATGTTGCCTTGGGTGGAAATTTAGTTGTAAAAATTAATTGTGGAACTTGTTGCAAGCATGTAAGATTAATGATATTTTTCTTTAGAATTTGTTGAATAAAGCTTGGTATAAGGACGTATGAATAGAAAGAAAATTTATGAATGTGTTAAATAGCAAATAGATGGAAGAAAGGAGTTGAAAGAAGGGTTGTGAACATTCAGCCCTTCATAGAGATGATTAATTTTTGAATATTTCATGTTTGAGTTGTAATGACTTGTTTGTAACAATGTGAATGTTAAGGGTGAAAATGGTAAAATTTTATACGGATGTAATTTGAATTAAATTTCATGAAAATGCATTTGAATGGGATTAATTTGATCTTATTTTAGATCAAGAACAAAAAGGGAAGGATTTGGATCGGGGGAAAGCCACGGTAAACAAGTAGCCGAGAAAGCTTAAATCATCAATTTTCGAAGTAAGTTATAAGTGATTGGTTTTAAATAATTAGTACTAAATTTTTAATATACATTTTTGTTTAAAATTGAGGTAAGAAATACAAATGCAAAGTGCACCATGAGATCTTAATGGTATATGCCAAATGAAATACTATCATATATATAATATGTGTGTTGGATTATGCATTTGGTTGAGTACTTGGAAATTGTATAAGTTGTATATGCATGTAATTATTGATGTAATTACATTTAAATTGCCGAATGTAAAATGGTGTGAGATTTAAATCATGTAAAAACCGAATGTGCAGTAAAGCATGTGTTAAATTAATGTGTTAAAATTAGATGATTTGAAGTGAATGGAATATAAGTTAAATCAAATCTTGAGTTGTAGTATAATGATCATTGGATATTTAGTTATGTGCATATATGGGCATAGAGGATAGAAAGAATGGGATTCTGAAGAAAAGGTGTTTGATTTGCATATATAGATATGCTACTTATATACAAAATAGATATACAAATATATGATATGCACAAGAAGAGGAAGATTTAATCACCAAGCACTCTATGTGTGAGATCGGTTGAATAGCACTGTGTGTGCGGGTTTAATCACCGAGCACTGTGTGTGCGAGATCGGTTGAATAGCACTGCATGTGCAGGTATAATCACCGAGCACTATGTGGTGAGATTTGTAACATCCTGAATTAATGGGTCTATGCATTTAGTATAGGAATATTTTTAATATGTTAACTTAGGTGAAAGGGGTCTAAATTTGGGCTTAGAATTAGGCAAAGGCCCAGATTAAATTTTTTTAAGGTGGCATCATTAATAATTAAAAAGGAACAAGTTTTGGGTCACAAGGAGCCCATGTTTTTAGGCCAATTTTGGCACTTTAAATGAAGATAGGGCGACGCCACACACAAGGAATTAGGGGCCCAAATATTAAATTTAATGAGGCCCAAATCTTTTAATTTAAGTGAGTTAGATTTGGCACTAGGGTTAGTAGAGGTGGACGGCTACAAGGCTCAAAAATAGGAGAAATTATGTGGATTTTATAAGTGATAATATCATAGATAAAAAGGAGAAAAGTTAGGAGCTTATCTTCAATGGAAGTGTTGGCTGAAAATCCACCACCTAGAGGAGTGTAAAATTCAGCTACTGCATGGCAAAGAGGGTGCCGAATTTCCCCTCTCTTTTAGCTTGAATTTTAAGGGCGTTTTCAATTTTTAGCAGTAGGTGTCGAAATATCTATACATAAGGGGGCTAGCTCCTTGATTCTGACACTGAAAACCCTAAATTCCTCTACCATTGTGCCGAAATTCCCTAGCCTCTCCCTCTCCAATTTCTTTTCTCCAATTTCTTCAAAAGTCGAAACTCTTCTCCACTTTTTCCTCCTTGTGCCGATTTCTCTAAAAAGCCGAAGCATCCATAATTTTTTCTTCTATTCATCCTATTTGAGAATTAGTTCTATACTTCCGGCATTTAAATCTTCCATTGGCATTGCCAAATCCTCTCTCTAGTGCTAGCCGAATCTCCTATGCTAAGGTAAGCGTCAATTTTTTATTAGTTCTCATGATCTATTCCCGATTTTTGAAAGGAAAAAGATGAAAGCTAATAGCTTAATGGTTTTATAATAGGTGGCAATTCGGGATTTGAAGGAAGCTTGGCCAATTAGATCTAAAAGCCGAAAATAGATAGTCTCCACTTTCGGGATTTTTAAGGTAAGAAGATTTCCCTAGATTTCTATTAGATTTCATCATTATATACAAGATCCTAATGATATAATGAGGATTAACGATTAAATATGGATCAGGCAAAGGAGAAAATCCCTAAGTTTAAGAAAAAAGTAGTATCTGCCATTCGAGATTGGCCATTTGGTTGTAGACCGGCTTCTGAACAACCCCTTAGGCAGATAGCAGTAGTGTTGACTAAGGATAGCGGCGACATAGAAAGCATCATTTTATCAGTAACCAGGTGTGTAGATCTCTAACGCACTACTAATAAACATGTATGTATATCTATTTATGTATGTTATGGGCTAAAAAGCCGGAATAAGGCTGTATAGACAGTTGAATGGAACCCTAAAAGGGTTAGGCAAGGATGCTAGGTACGTAAACATAGAACTCCCTATGTGTATCAAAAAATATATATGCCTGCATGATGTTTTCTTTATGTGTGTATGCATGGGATGGGATATTGATATGATGAAGGGGAAGTGAATGATAGGTCACACAGTGATCGATGGTAGAAATCCCACAAATATAAATGCTAGGTCACATTGTGATCGGTGGCTATGCCACGTTTAATGATTCCTAAATAATAGGAATAGGCAGTTCGATTGTCGTTATGGTGTGTAGCGGATGGAGGGTTGATTGTAGAAATCCCCACGATGTGATGGTTGGTACGGGTTGGTGTGTAGAGGATGGAACCCTAGGATGGGACGGGTTATTAATCATTTATTATTTTGATGTATGATTATGATTGATGCCTTATGGGCCAGGGCCCATAATGTGTTTGTGGGCTCAGGTCGTTGTGTGCTTTGAGATTTATACACTGAGTCTTGGTGACTCACGCTTTCCTTTTCTCTACTCTCCAGATGAGTAGTAGATCGTGGACATGGGAGCCGAGACGGACTCAAGGGGCCATCAAGTTCTATTTCTACAAAATTATATTTTCTTTAGGACTTCTTTAAGTTTGTTTTATTGTTATTTGAGGAACAGTTATGTAATAAGGCCCCTAGCTTTTATTCAACTTAGGAGTTTTCTATGTTATGCAACATATGAATATACCACAAGGTTTATTTACATTTATTAATAAAAATACAAAGAGATTTATTTTCAAAAAGTCTCTCCTTTATTCAAATTTAATTAATTTAACTTGTGTTTTCAAAATGCGATAGAGTGTTATGTGTTCGATAACATGTCGGATCTGGTCGAAATGCATGGGCCGGGTTTGTGGTGTTACATTTTTGGTTAGAGCCCAGTTCAAAACTCGGGCTGTGAAATGGGTCTAGAAGTGTTTTAAAAATTTTTGAATTTAAGAAAGAAAAAATTTTGGTTTGAAGACATGGCCTTCGAGTCTATCGGCACCCAATCCACCCAGGTAAGTATTCTGAACTCCTGATTATGATATAAATGTAGGCTTAATGGGCTTTATGGGACGTAGACTATCTAGATTAGAACTTGATGGACTCTAGGCTTAGACAAACAACTCTTCAATTTCATAAGACTTAATTTCCCTAAACAAAACCTGTAAACGAGTCGCAAGACTAAGGTGTGGCAACAGGCATATGCATGTCTAGGAGTAGATCCGGAAGAGCTTGGTATTTAAGCAGTCCAAGTGACTCACCTCCTCTTCACTGGAATCTCACCTAGTGCATAGTGACTGTTCACTTTAGCCATGACAGGGTGTGGCAATAGGCATACGCATGTCTAGGAGTGTATTCAGGAAGAGCTTGGTATTTAGGCAGTCCTAGTGACTCACCTCCTCTTCGCTGGAATCTTACTTGGTGCGTAGTGACTGTTCACTCTAGCTATAAGGACTTGCTCATGGGCTGAACCCATAATTAAAACCCGAAAGGGACCAACCACCCTATTTTGCAAACAAAAACCCCTAAGTTTTGTACATTCCCAAAAAGATAAACTTGATTTGAAAATGTTCACAGCTATGAAAAATTTACCCAAAAACCCTATGTTTACAAGAGTAACTAGATTTTCCAAAGTGCCCCTGCTTTAAAAAAAAATCAAAATATTCCTGGTTTGTAAAATTACCAAATTACCCTTGTTTTGTAAAATGACCAAAATATCCCTAGTTTGAAAATTACCAAATTACCCTTAATTCACAAAATTATCGAGATACCCTCGATTTTCAAAATTACCAAAATACTCTCAATTTCCAAAATTACCAAAATACCCCCAAATTTCAAAATTACCAAAATACCCTAAATTTTAAAATTATCGAAATACCCCTAGATTTCAAAATTACCGAAATGCCCCCAGATTTTAAAATTTACCAAAATACCTCTGGATGTCAAAATTACTGAAATACCCCCCAAATTTTAAAATTACCTAAATACCCCTAGATTTTAAAATTACCAAAATACCCTTATTTTACAAAATCACCAAGGAACCTTATTTTGAAAAATTATGAAAATACCCCTATAGGATAAAATTATAAAAATACCCTTGGGTAGTGAAAACAATAACAACAACAACACTTTTCTGTAATGAACGTGAGTTCATGGATGTTGATGATTGAATGTATGTGTTTCTTTGAGGATATGAACTTGAGACTGAATGGTGAATGCAAATTCGAAAGAACTACTCTTAAAGCTATTATTCATAAGACTGTTCGTGGTTAAAATAGTGGAAGAAAACTAATAATTTATAAAATTTCTAATCAGATAAATGCGAATTGGTAGAATGAGTACAATGGGTTGAGGACGTCCGCCACGTGGTCGTGGTAGGGGTAGGATGACGGTGTCGGAACCAGTAGGATCTGGTCATGGTTCTGAAAATGAGATGCCACTGTAGAGGAAGAATTCCAGGATCAGACTGCTAGAGATTATGCGGTATCTCAGGCAATGTTAAGAGTTTTAGAAAGAGTTGCTGGGGCAGGTATGGGCACATGAGCCCGGAAATCTGTGCCAGAACGGCTTAGAGCCAATGGGGCAGAAGTGTTTAGGGGAATTTCTAATGTAGCCCCAAGTTCAGCTGAGTATTGGTTGGAGATGGTAGGACGCATAATGGATGATTTAGATTTCACGGAGGAGGAGAAGTTGAAGGGAGTTGTATCCCTCTTGAGGGATGAAGCCTATCAATGGTGGCTTACGGTAAAGGATGGAACAGTGGCTGACCGTATCATTTGGGATTTCTTTAAGACGGTGTTTCAGAATAAGTACATTGGATCAAGTTATGTGGATGCGCAGCGTAGAGCATTTCTAAATCTGGTTCAAGGGAGTAGGTCAGTGGCTGCGTATGAAGCTGAATTCTTATGCCTTAGCCGTTATGCTCGTGGGATGGTAGCCAAGGAGCATGAACATTGTGTTAGGTTCGAAGATGGCCTGAGGGATGACTTGCGTGTTTTGATAGCCCCACAGCGAGAGAGGGAATTTGTTGTCCTAGTGGAAAAGGCTAAGATAGCCGAGGAGGTAAAACGGATCAAAAAATTGAACCGGCATAGAGATAGGGGTGGAAATAAGAGGAATTTTAGATCGTCAACCGGGCGTACTCAGAAAAGGTCCAGGTCTGATGGACCAAAATGGGAAGAGAAACCTGCTGCTGCTAACCAGACACCAAAGTGTGCTCGATGTGGTAAATTTCATGCCGGTGAATGTTGGGTGGCAGTGGGAAGTGTTTTAGGTGTGGATCTATGGATCATTAAGTTAAAAACTGTGCCCGCAATAGCGGGACGGTGAAGGGACGATGGGTCGAGGGAATGTTCAGCCTGGCAGAGGAGGTCAGCAGCCATAAAGAGGTCATGGTACAGCCAGAGGTGGTAATGGTGCTGGTCGGGGTCGTGGAGCACCAGGTCAAGGGGCAGGAAATACTGTGGCAAGACAGCTGGGGTTGGTCTATGCTGTCAGACATCGAGAGGAGGCTGATGCACCGGATGTCATAACCGGTATGTTCTTAATCTTTGGTTTACCTTACATTATATTGATTGACATTGGGTCAGTGCATTCGTACGTAGCTAGTAGCGTATCGGGAACTTTAAGACTAGAATCTGAAATTACCCCTAGGGCAATGACTGTAGTTAGCCCGTTGGACAATCTGTAGTAGTGGATAAACTCTATCGGGAAGTACCTCTAGTAGTTCGGGCGATAGTCTTTTGAACGGATCTAATGGAATTACCGTTCAGGGAGTTCGATTTAATTTTAGGCATGGATTGGCTTGTGAAGTATCAAGCTAATATAGATTGTGTAGCCAAGCGTATGGTGTTAAAAACCCTTGAGGGTGATGAAGTGTTGGTGATAGGAGAAAGAGGAACTGCTTGTCGAATGTAGTGACTGCCCTAAGAGCAGAAAGGATGGTGAAGAAAGGATGTGAAGTAGTTCTATTGTTTGTTTGGGCTCTAGAAGCCAAGGATCTGACTATTGGGGACGTCAGGATGGTAAAAGAATTTCTTGATGTTTTCCCTGAAGAGTTTTTGGGATTACCCCCAGATGGTGAAGTGGAGTTTGGAATCGATCTTCTTCCGGAACAGCGCTGGTATCTATTGCTCCGTATAGAATGGTGCCGAAAGAGTTGGTGGAGTTGAAAGCGCAGATTCAAGAGTTGCTGGATAGAAGGTTTATTCAACCAAGTGTGTCACCTTAGGGAGTGTCCGTGTTATTTGTTAAAAAGAAGGATGGAACAATGTGTATGTGCATTGATTATCGCCAATTGAATAAGTTAACAATCAAGAACAAGTACCCGTTGCCAAGGATCAATGACTTGTTTGATCTGTTGAAGGGGGCCTCAGTCTTTTCAAAGATAGACTTGATGTCAGGGTACCATTAACTTAGGGTCAAGGAGGCAAATGTTCATAAGATGGCTTTTAGGACTCGTTACGGTCACTATGAGTTTATGGTGATGCCGTTTGGATTGACCAAAGCACCAGAAGCATTCATGGACATGATGAATCGAGTGTTCCAACCCTACCTAGGCGGTGTGTCGTGGTGTTTATAGACGATATCTTGGTCTATTAGAAGTCAGAGGAGGAGTATGATGCTCATCTGCGAATAGTTTTGCAGATTCTAAGGGAGAAGCAGTTGTATGCCAAATTCAGTAAGTGTGAATTTTGGCTAAGTGAAATACGTTTCTAGGGCACGTTGTGTCGACAGAGAGGATTAGGGTTGAGCCTCAAAAGATTGAGCGGTGTTGGATTGGAAGCCACCTAGGTCTGTGACTGAGATTAGGAGTTTTCTTGGTCTAGCAGGGTATTATCGAAGGTTTGTTGAAGGATTTTCTTCGATCGCGACACCATTGACTAAGTTACTACGGAAAGGAGTTCCGTTTTTTTGGTCTGATAAGCAGCAGGAGAGTTTCGAAAAGTTAAAAAGGTTTCTGATGGAGGCTCTGGTGCTGATTCAGCCGGAGGTAGGGAAGGAGTTTGTAATTTACTGTGATGCGTCACACGCAGGACTTGGATGTGTGTTGATGTAGGAGGAAAGGTAGTTGTATATGCATCTCAACAGTTAAGACCGTATGAATTAAATTGCCCCAGCCATGATTTGGAATTGGCAGCAGTAGTGTTTGGCCTAAAAATTTAGAGGCATTATGTGTATGGGGAGAAATCTATCATTTACACAGATCATAAGAGCTTGAAGTATCTTTTGACTCAGAAAGAGTTGAACCTAAGGCAGAGAAGGTGGATCGAGTTGCTAAAGGATTACGATTGCTCGATCGAGTATCACCCGGGTAAGGCTAATGTGGTGGCGGATGCTCTAAGTCTTAAAGTGGTCTCCGAATTAAGAGCAATGTTTGCACACCTTAGTTTGTATGAGGATGGGAGTTTGTTAGCTGAACTTCAAGTGAAACCCTCTTAGATCAGTCAGGTGAAGGAGAAGCAACAGACTGATAAATTGCTAAAGGGGAAATTGTAGTTAGTCTCAAAGGATGAGACAGCGGAATTCAGTATGAATGAGGAAGGGTTGTTATGCTTTCGAGGGAAAGTTTGCATGCCAAGAGATCCGGAGTTGATGAGTAGAATTTTGCATGAGGCGCATGGTGGTACATACGCTATGCACCCTGGAGGAAGTAAGATATTTTGGGATTTGCAAAATCAATTCTGGTGGCCGGGTTGAAGCAAGAAGTAACTGAATTGGTGGGTAAGTGTTTGATCTGCCAGCAGGTCAAGGCGGAACATCAGTTACCACTCAAGTATTCAGATGGCGCCCTACGAAGCTCTGTACGGGTGGAGGTGTTGTACTCCTGCTTGTTGGATGGAATTAGGAGAACGTCAAATTTTGGGTCTGGAGTTGGTGATCGAGACAGAAGAGAAGGTTGAATTGATTAAGGTTCGACTGAAAGAGGCATCGAACAGATAGAAGTCCTATGCTGATTTAAAGCTTAAGGACATAGAGTTCGCAGTAGGAGATAAGGTATTCCTAAAGGTGTCGCCATGGAAAAATGTACTAAGGTTTGGTAGAAAGGGTAAATTGAGTCCCAGATTTATAGGACCATATCAGGTGGTGAAGCGAGTAGGACTAGTAGCCTATCAGCTGGAGTTACCTCTGGACTTAAGTCAAATTCATGATGTATTTCACGTCTCTATGCTAAGACGTTCCCGTTCGGATCTGTCTTATATCGTACCTGTGGAGGAAATTGAGGTAAGACCTGATCTAACCTTCGAAGAGGAACCGGTGAAAATTCTGGATCGTGATGTTAAGGTGTTGCGAAGGAAAACGGTTCCATTGGTTAAGGTGTTATGGTGAAATCATGGTTCGGAGGAGGCTTCGTGGGAACCCGAGGAAGCAATGAGGCAGCAATACCCTCATCTTTTCTGATCAGGTAAATTCGAGGACAAAATTTCTTCAAGGGGGTAGAACTGTAACATCCTGAATTAATGGGTCTATGCGTTTAGTATAGGAATATGTTTAATATGTTAACATAGGTCAAAGAGGTCTAAATTTGGGCTTAGAATTAGGCAAAGGCCCATATTAAATTATTTTAAGGTGGCATCATTAATAATTAAAAAGGAACAAGTTTTGGGTTGCAAGGAGCCCATGTTTTTAGGCCAATTTTGACACTTTAAATGAAGATAGGGTGACGCCACACACAAGGAATTAGGGGCCCAAATATTAAATTTAATGAGGCCCAAATCTTTCAATTTAGGTGAGTTAAATTTTGGCACTAGGGTTAGTAGAGGTGAACGACTACAAGGCTTAAAAATAGGAGAAATTATGTGGATTTTATAAGTGATAATATCATAGATAAAAAGGAGAAAAGTTAGGAGCTTATCTTCAAGGGAAGTGTTGGCTGAAAATCCACCACCTAGTGGAGTGTAAAATTCGGCTACTGCATGGCAAAGAGGGTGCCAAATTTCCCCTCTCTTTTAGCTTGAATTTTAAGGGCGTTTTCAATTTTTAGCAGCAGGTGCCGAAATATCTGTAAATTGGGGGGCTAGCTCCTTGATTCTGACACTGAAAACCCTAAATTCCTCTACCATTGTGCCAAAATTCCCTAGCCTCTCCCTCTCCAATTTCTTTCCTCCAATTTCTTCAAAAGCCAAAACTCTTCTCCACTTTTTCCTCCTTGTGCCGATTTCTCTAAAAAGCCAAAGCATCCATAGTTTTTTCTTCTATTCATCCTATTTGAGAATTAGTTCTATATTTCTAGCATTTAAATCTTCCATTGGCATTGCCGAATCCTTTCTCTACTGCTAGCCGAATCTCCTATGCTAAGGTAAGCGTCGATTTTTGATTAGTTCTCATGATATATTCCTGGTTTTTGAAAGGCAAAAGCTGAAAGCTAATAGTTTAATGGTTTTATGATGGGTGGCAATTCAAGCTTTGAAGGAAGCTTGGTCAATTAGATCTAAAAGTCGAAAATAGCTAGTCTCCACTTTTGGGATTTTTAAGGTAAGAATATTTCCCGAGATTTCTATTAGATTTCATCATTATATACCTAATGATATAATGAGGATTAACGATTAAATATGGATCAGGCAAAGGAGAAAATCCCTAAGTTCAAGAAAAGAGCAGTATCTGCCATTCGAGATTGGCCATTTGGTTGTAGACCGGCTTTTAAACAACCCCTTAGGCAGATAGCAGTAGTGTCGACTAAGGATAACGTCGACATAGAAAGCATCATTTTATCAGTATCCAGATGTGTAGATCTCTAACACACTACTAATAAACCTGTATGTATATCTATTTATGTATGTTATGGGCTAAAAAGCCGGGATAAGGCTATATAGACAGTCGAATGGAACCCTAAAAGGGTTAGGCAAGGATGCCAGGTATGTAAACATAAAACTCCCTATGTGTATCGAAAAATATATATGCCTGCATGATGTTTTCTTTATGTGTGTATGCATGGGATGGGATATTGATATGATGAAGGGGAAGTGTATGATAGGTCACGCAGTGATCGGTGGTAGAAATCCCACAAATATAAATGCTAGATCACATTGTGATTGGTGGCTATGCCACGTTTAGTGATTCCTAAATAACAGGAATAGGCAGTTCGGCTGTCGTTATGGTGTGTAGAGGATGGAACCCTAGGATGGGATGGGTTATTAATCATTTATTATTTTGATGTATGATTATGATTGATGCCTTATGGGCCAGGGCCCATAATGTGTTTGTGGCCTCAGGTCGTTGTGTGCTTTGAGATTTATACACTGAGTCTTGGTGACTCACGCTTTCCTTTTCTCTACTCTCCAGATGAGCAGTAGATCGTGGACATGGGAGCCGAGACGGACTCGAGGGGCCATTAAGTTCTATTTCTACAAAATTGTATTTTCTTTAGGACTTCTTTAAGTTTGTTTTATTGTTATTTGAGGAATAGTTATGTAATAAGGCCCCTAGCTTTTATTCAACTTAGGAGTTTTCTATGTTATGCAACTTATGAATATACCACAAGGTTTATTTACATTTATTAATAAAAATACAAAGAGGTTTATTTTCAAAAAGTCTCTCATTTATTCAAATTTAATTAATTTAACTTGTGTTTTCAAAATGCGATAGAGTGTTATGTGTTCGATAACATGCTGGATCTGGTCGAAATACATGGGCCGGGTTTGGGGTGTTACAAGATCGGTTGAATAACAAGGTGTATGCGGTTATCGAATTTTCTTAAGGACAAAGACACTTAGAAGGGTAACTAAAGGTGTCAGGTATGTTCTTATTGAACGAATAGATTATTATCTTGGTGTATAATTAGGTAAGATAGTTCGATAAGAGTCTGCAGCATATGAAAAGTTAAATATTTTGTCTTGTGATGGAATGTGCAAAAGATTGATGAATGTTAACCTAGCATAAATTTTGATATTACTAATTAATAGATAATTAGATTGAATTTAAAAAGAATGTTAATGAAAGGCAGTGTTTGTACATTTCATCTTCTTGCTTATAACTTACTAAGCTATTGAAGCTTACATGGTGTGTTGTTTTTCTTATACATTTTTATAGATCTTTCAAGTCAAAGCTCAAGCTCGGGAATCCTCGTCGAAGTCAATTATACTATCACCAAAAATTGGGTATCTTATAAGTTACACTTCTTTTGCAATTAAGGCATGCATAGGCTAGGTCTCTTTTGTATAATTTGATCGTTATAAAATTGTATATAAGCCATGCGAATATGGCTATACTTTCACAATTAGATGATCTAGCTCTTTTGAATTTTGGTGCTGTGGTATGAATGTTTGAACTATTAAATACCATCCTATTTGGAAAGATCATTACATACCAAGTATTATGCGGTTATGGAATGCATAAGTTTTATATATACATATGGTACATAATGTGTGTATACACTAGGTGAGTCGTTAGATACATATTCATATTGATTTTTCATAGGAAATTCAGATTTGTGTTGGTGTTTGTGTATGGATTTTTGATTACCTTTTTGATTGATTGAATGAGTTTTGATAGGATTCCAAAGGTTAAATAAGTATATTATGCTACCTATCGAGATATGTGACTTTGGGTTGTTAAAAAGTGTTATCCGAGCATAATGGTTATACATGGTAAAGATATTGTTAAAAATCAGTATTAAAATAGATGAGAGTAGTATGAATGAGTGAGAGTGCATGCTTATAGTGTCCATGGCCGAATAGGATGGTGACTTAGGAAAATTATATTTGGATTAAGTATGTATTAGTATGAATGGTTATCTATGATTTGTATTAATATAAGATCAGATCTATGCTCAAAATGTGTTATATCTTATTTACGTTGGGTGATTAAATCATGTGTTCATGGGATATGTATAAATGACTACAAACAAATTGATCATTCCATTATGTATAGTTTTATAATAATGAATTCCCATTGATTCGAATTTTTTTTATGTAATAATTCTTTTGGGATGAAATCAATATAAAATGGTTTCGTAATGCTATAACCCTAATTCAACAACGGATACGGGTTAGGGGTGTTATATTTTATTGGTATCAGAGCTACGGTTTAGTCAGTTCTTGGACTAACGTAGCACGTGAGAGTCTAGCTATACATGCCATAATTTACAATGTGATAGTGTGATGACTTCTGACAGTGAAATGTATTTGTTTCTTTCATATAGTAATGGATCTGGATCCCGAGCAAGCATTAGCTGCTGATGTCGAGAGTGTGGCACCTGCTCCCTCGCAAGGGACCGCGTCGGAAGAATCTTGACCTACTGTGAGTGGCCCATATGAGAGGGTAAAGCAGGCCTTTCATAATATGATGAACGATTGGTTCAGTCATTACTTACGAACCACTCTGGCTATTCAACCACCCCTGAATCCGAATGTTCCCCCTATAATACCAATTGTACCTCCTGTTGCCAATCCTGAAAGAGTAACTAAACCTCCTATTGATAGTATACGAAAGCATGGAGCTCAAGAATTTAGAGCTGAGGATGATAATGATGCAGAGCGAGCTGAATTTTGGCTTGATAATACTGTCCTTATCTTTGATGAGATGTCTTGCACACCCGATGAGTGTTTGAAATGTGCTATATCATTATTGCGGGATTCTACCTACTATTGGTGGAATACTCTTGTGTCAGTTGTTCCGAAGAAGAGAGTAACCTAGGACTTCTTTCAGACGAAATTTCGTAAAAAGTACGTAAGTTAACGCTTTATAGACTCCAAGCGTAAATAATTTCTCGAGCTCAAATAGGGCCATATGACTGTGTCTGAATACGAGCGCAAATTTGTGCCACTTAGTCGCCACACTTGCAAATGTGTATCCTCTGAGGCTGCTATGTGCCGGAGATTTGAGGATGGTCTGAATGAAGACATAAAACTTCTGGTTGGCATTCTTGAGATTAACGAGTTCGTGGTGCTAGTGGAAAGAGCTTGTAAAGCTGAAGAACTGGGGAAAGAAAAACGGAAAGCTGAAGTCGAATCTAAAGATTTTCTGAAGAGATCCGCAAGTAGATTTTCACAGATGGAAACAAAAAGTCTAAGAACGATGGTAGTCGACCCAAACCCAATACTGGGATTTCTATTCGAGATCGGCCACCAGTGAGTTCACGAGCTACATCAGTGGCTAGTGTCAACAATGCTCGATTCAGCAAACCTAAGTGTCAGCAGTGTGGTAGACGGCATTTCGGAGAGTGCTGGGGTAAATCTTTCAATCGCACTTGTTACCAGTGTGGTTCACAAAATCACTTCGTTCGGGATTGTCCGGAGACTGTTGAGAAGGGTACTACTCAGAGCGCGAGACCGAGTGGTACTACAGCTAGAAGTAGACCAGCTTGTAGTGGGGGAGGTAGGAGTGGTGCTCAGAGGGGAACTTTAGATGCAGTTATCTGAGCAGATACCCATGTATCGGCTAGAGCTTATACCATCCATGCTAGAGAGGAGGCCTCATCTCCAGACGTCATTACCAGTATTATTGCTCTCTTTGATACTAATGTAACTGCTTCGATTGATCCTGGCTCAACTCATTCGTATGTGTGTGAAACATTAGTAGCCGAAGCCTCTCACCGTTGAGTCATTGAATTTGTGATTCGGTTTCAAAACCCCGGTCAATGTGTATTGGTGGATAAAGTGTGCAAGAACCGCCTTTGATGATTCGAGATATGTGTTTTTGGTCGATCGATGTTATTACCTTTCGATGAGTTTGACATCATCCTCGGTATGGATTGGTTAACCACGCACGATGTAGTAGTGAATTGTAGACGAAAGGCTATTGATTTGAGGTGTCAGAATAACGAAATACTTCAGATTGAATCTGCGAATTTGAATGGGTTACCAACTGTGATATCATCGATATTGGCTCGGCAGTATTTAAAAAAGGGTTGCGAAGCTTATCTTGCGTATGCGATTGACAGCAAAGTAACGGAAAAGAAGATTGAATCTGTTCCTGTTGTTTGTGAATACCCAGATGTGTTTCCGGAGGAATTGCCGAGAATGCCACCTATTTGTGATGTAGAGTTTAGTATTGAGCTTATGCCAGGGACCACCCCGATTTCGATAGCTCCGTATAGAATGGCACCTACAGAATTAAAAGAATTGAAGGCTCAGTTGCAAGAATTGACGGATAGAGGTTTTGCCTGACCGAGTTTCTCTCGTTGGGGTGCTCCTGTTCTATTTGTGAAGAAGAAAAACGGAACATTAAGAATGTGCATCGAATATCGGCAATTCAATAAGGTGACAGTTAAGAACAAATATGCATTGCCACGTATTGATGATCTATTCGATCAGCTGAAAGGAGCCTCTGTGTTTTCAAAAATTGATCTGAGATCGGATATTATCAGTTGTGAGTTAGAGAATCAGATGTACCGAAGACTGCCTTTTGGACAAGATACGGTCATTATGAATTTTTGGTGATGCCGTTTGGGCTCACTAATGCCCCTGTAATTTTTATGGATTTGATGAATCGAGTATTCAGACCGTATTTAGATCGATTTGTAGTGGTATTCATAGATGATATACTGATCTATTCCCAAGATAAAACCGAGCATGCAGAGCATTTGAGATTAGTGCTATAGATTTTATGTGAAAAATAATTATACGTGAAATTTAGAAAATGTGAGTTTTGGTTGAATGAAGTTAGCTTCCTGGGGCACGTTATTTCAGCATCAGGAGTTCGAGTTGACCCGAGTAAAGTTTCAGCCATACTTGAGTGGAAACCCCCGAGGAATATATCAGAGATTCATAGTTTTCTGGGACTTTCTGGATATTATAGACGCTTCATGAAAGGATTTTCTATGATAGCAGCTCCGATGACAATTGTAACACCCCAAACCCAGCCCAAACACCACGACCGGATCCGCATGTCACCAGGAAAAAGGGTTGTAAAAATAAATTTTATTTCCTAAAGTGGGCGAAATATCGTAAGTTTGAAAAAAACACCAATCGAGGTATAGTTGCAAAAACTAGTGGATTTTAGTTGAAGGAGAAATTCGAGTTAAGTTAAATTATATTTATTACCCTTATTGATAAAAAAACGGTTGCTTTTAAAATTTCCCAAGTTTTGGAAAACTCCATTTATCACCCATGTTGAAATATAGTAAAGTCATATCTTAGGTAAATATTAAATAATAAATTCAACTTAAGCGAAAAATTTGAAATTTACCAAATCTACGGTGGCCTTATTACATACTAAAATTTATCCCAAAATAAAATAGCAAATTAATAATTTAAAATAAAGTTTACTAAATTAACATCCGCATGGCCACCTCGAGTCCATTCCAACCCAGTCCAAAGAGTCACGAGCTACCTGCGATGTGTTAAGAAACAGGGTGAGTCACCATACTCAGTGTGCAATTATACTGCCGCTTCCCACAAGTGGGCTTGGCCCAAAATCATCATCAAAACATCATACCATGCATAAATGTTCAACATAATGGCCTAACCCAACCTAATGTCCATCCTGTACACACCACTCAGTACATCCATCCTCATACACACCTGGGGATTTCTACAATCAACCCTCCATCCGCTACACACCTCTTCGGCAGTCATGCTGACAGACACACTGCTCAAAGTCCACATATGTGGTCTAGCCACTGAATCCACGTGATTGAATCACAAAATCCACAATGAGGCTCGGGGCCATCATTAATCGTGACAAAGTCACCCACATATATATACTCTTCCCCTTATCATCATTTATAACCCAGAACCCATGCACATGCAACATGATACAACAAATAGGCAACATGATAACCATGAACATACATACGCACCTACATAACATATTCACATGCGTCCACAACAGCCTAACCATAATTATTAAAGTAGGTAATATACTAACCTTGTTTATTGATTACCCCACACAGGTAATACATCCACCACTGCCACTACTTTCGGCTTTTAAGCAAACCGCATATATTTATAAAACTAAGGGAACAATGTGATAATTACACACCTGAAAACTTGAAGAACTAGACTATCGATCTCCCTAATGTCCTCACTCGAAGAAATCACAGCGATCTGCTTGTCCTTTTGATGCTGGTTCACAGCCCAATGGCCAATCTTGAACCACTGAAACTGCTCGCTTCTTGAATTTAAGGGTAGGGACTACATGTCCAACCCCTTCTTTCACTTGACTGGTTCTCGAATCCATAAAATATGATCTTGGTCAGAAGACCGGTTAAGACGTAGATTCAGATAATAACGAGACTAAATAAATACTTTAATCCAATACCCCTTACCAAAATTAACAGAACCCGGAGAGTCTGCACTGAACCAAGAGATTGTTGAAATCCCTACATAAATCCATGTTAGATTCGGCCCCAATGACTTGTGGTCAAAAAGACGTGGCCTTTGGTCGAACGAATATTGCAACCCATTTACCTCGATTGACCGAACCCCGAGATATCCCTAACACCCTTAACGCTGGCTTACACAGAAGACCCAAAATCAAGCCCTTATAGATTCGGCCACACAAAAAAGCAGAGTTAGGCTTTATTTTGGCAAACCAAAGAGAAAAAGAGAAAGATTTAGATAGAAGAGAACCCCTTACCACTACCACTAGGAACCGATTGAGAGGCTTTGATAAGAGATGAGTGACGGCACTTCCCCTAGGGATTAACACACGAAAAGAGTTACCACACGAGAGAGATTTGACTTTGAAAGATTTGGCCAATAAATGAGGCTTGAGGAATAAACAAATAGAAAAAGAAAAGAAAGAAGTAAAGATCATTGGAAGATTCGGCTAAGGTTCAAATGAATAGCAAGTTCATTCGGCTTCCACAAGTGAGGAGTTATTCGGCTTTTGAAAGAGAAGTGAAGGGTTAAGGCTATCAAAGTGAAAAAGAGGAGAAGAGAGAGGTATGGCTTGGCTTTAGAGAAGAAGTAGAGAGAAAAGAAGATGAACAAAAATGCACCAAATGGTCTCTTTTAGTTTCAGCTTTTGATTATAGGAAAGAAGAAAACAAGTGAATGGCTTTTGAGTGGCACTTTTCAACAAAGAGACTAGAGAAGAGAAAGACTAAAAAATGATCAACTCAAGCTACTACACACCCAATTTCAGCACCTAACCCCCTAAACCGAAACACCCCCACCCCTCTTACATGACCAAAAATCCCCTTCCTAGAACCCCATAACCGGGCAACACTCCTCTCCTCTCCAAATCCCCTCTTTCTCTCCTCAATTTCCTTTCCTTCACACATTCAAACAAGTTTGAATGATTCAAACTTCATGCCTTACTCTCCACCACCCATTCAAAAACATTTGACCCTTTCAAACCTCCCCCTTTCAAGTGCCCTTGCCAAATCCATCACTCCCTCTCTTCATGCGCAAAATAAACTCCAAAATGCTGTCCACGTAGCTCGAACCCTTCCCTCTTGTAACTCCCCTCTGAGCAACCCCCAAGCTCCCCAATGTAACGCCTCCTTGCCACTACACCAACCGTCTTCTTGTGTCAACAACCCCAAAGTTTAATCCTTTAAAGCCTGGCTCCATTAGCCTTTCCCCTAACATCTTAGAACCAAAAATTTCTACTAAGGTTCAGACTTAACTTCAAGATTTCACGAAGCCCCAAACACACTCAAACCATCATACTAAGCATACTAACACATAGATACGAAGTAAAATGCAAGACCCCTAAATCCAAGATGTTACAACAAAACTATTGCAAAAGGACGTTAAATTTGAGTGGTCAGAAAGGTGTCAGAAGAGTTTCGATCAGCTGAAAACTTTGTTGACGGAAGCCTTGGTACTTGTGCAACCAGAGTCGGGTAAAGAATTTATTGTTTTTAGTGATGCATCATTGAACGGACTTGGTTGTGTATTGATGCAGGAGGGTAAAGTTGTAGCCTACGCTTCGCGGTAGTTGAAACTGCACGAGAGGAACTATTTGACTCATGACCTCGAGTTGGCCGCTATAGTTTTTACTTTGAAGATATGGCGCCACTATATTTTCGATGAGAAATGCCACATCTATTTGGATCATAAAAGTCTAAAGTACTTAATGACTCAAAAGGACCTGAATTTGAGGCAACAACGATGGTTTAAACTGTTAAAAGATTATGATCTTATAATTGATTATCACCCGGGAAAGGCTAACGTGGTTGCAGATGCACTTAGCAAAAAATTGCTATTTTCTTTAAGAGCGATGAATACGGATATAGCTACTATTGAGGATGGTGCGATCGTTGCTGAGTTGAAGGTGAGACCAATGTTTGAGCAGCAGATCTGAGAAGCTCAAGAAGTTGATGATGCTTTAAAAGCAAAGAAAGATCATTGTGGTTCGAGTGCAAATTCATATTTTCAAATAGATGCTAAAGGATGTTTACGGTTCAAGAATTGGATTTGTGTAACGAAGAACCCTGAGTTAATTAGAAAGAATTGTAATGAAGCGCATAGTAGTAGATTGTCGATTCATCCGGGTAGCACGAAGATGTATAACGATCTGAGACAGCATTATTGGTGGCATGGTATGAAGCAAGACATTTCAGACTATGTGTCAAAGTGTTTAGTGTGCCAACAAGTTAAAGCTGAACATCAGGTACCATCGGGACTTCTTCAACCGATTATGATACCTGAATGGAAGTGGGAGCAAGTCACTATGGACTTTGTGTCAGGATTGCCGTTGACGCCAAGTAAGAAAGATTCAATCTAGGCTATCGTAGATAGATTAACGAAATCGGCTCATTTTATTCCAGTACATACGGATTTCTCACGTGATAAGTTGGCTGAATTGTACATATCGCAGATTGTACGGTTACACAGAGTACCTATATCTATTATTTAGGATAGAGATCCGAGGTTCACATTGCGATTTTGAAAGAAATTGCAAGATGCTTTAGGTACCAAGTTACATTTTAGTACAGATTTCCACCCTCAGTCGGATGGTCAATCTGAGCAAGTTATCCAAATACTCGAGGATATGTTGAGATGTTCTGTTCTTGAGTTTGAAGGTACATGGGAATGATACTTACCTTTGATTGAATTTGTGTATAATAGTAGATTTCAATCTAGTATCAAAATGGCACCCTACGAAGCTTTGTATGGTCGTAAATGTTGTACACCATTGTATTGGACCGAACTCGGGGAAAACAAGATGCACAGGGTTGATTTGATTAAGGAAACTGAACAGAAAGTGGCAGTAATTCGTGATAGCTTGAAAGTGGCATCGGATTGTCAAAAGTCTTACACAGATTTAAAGCGCAAGGACATTGAATTTTAGATTGGAGATCGAGTATTCTTGAAAGTATCACCATGGTAGAAAATACTCAGATTTGGTCGTAAGGGAAAGTTAAGCCCGAGATTTATTAGGCCATACGAGGTTATCGAGTGTATTGGGCTAGTTGCGTATAGATTGAGGTTACCATCTGAGTTAGACAAAATTCATAATGTGTTCCACGTGTCGATGCTTCATCGTTATAGATCTGATCCTTCTCATGTGATGAGTCCCTCAGAGATTGAAACTCAGCCTGATTTGACTTATGAGGAAGAACCGATGTGCATTTTAGCTCGGGAGGTAAAAGAATTGAGAAATAAGAAAATATCGCTAGTTAAAGTAATGTGGCATAAACACGGGTTAGAGGAAGCAACCTGGGAGATAGAGGAATCAATGAAAGAATGTTATCCGCACCTATTCGTTGGTAAGATTTTTGGGGACAAAAATTCTTTAAGGGGAAGGGAGTTATAACAGCCTGATTTAGACCCTAATCGGAACAGTGGTTTCGTAGCCACGAATATGAGCTAGAAGAAAATATTTTAATACTTTAACTGATATCTATGTTGCATGTTTGACCATGTGTTAAAATATCGTAGAATTATTTGTATGTTTGAGTGGCTAATTTAAGAGAAGGATTAAATTGAGTAAGGATGAAAATAGCTATTATGGAAATTAGGGCCAAATTAAATGGTTTTATTTTGCATGGAATTTAAGTTGCAAATTGGCCTTTAACTCCAAGCTAGTGGACGGCATTGACCATGCATCATGATTAACTTGCAATTTTTATATGTTATTATTATTAGATAGTGGAAATGATGCATAATAAACTATTATTATATGATAATAATAATAAAAGAAAGAAAACATCTTTATTTCTCTCACTTGCTTCATCTTCTTCACGAACACAAAGGGGAAAGAAAAGAAAATTTAAGTTTCCATAGTTTCGGTCATTGCATGTCTCTTTAAGGTGAGTAATTTTCCTTAGTTTTTATTAATTCTAAGAAATTTGAGGTTATTGTCTTGTATACTAACTAGATCATACTCAAATTCTTGAGTTGGTGGTGATAGCCAAATGTTGCCTTCGATGGAAATTTAGTTGTAAAAATTAATTGTGGAACTTGTTGCAAGCATGTAAGATTAATGATATTTTTCTTTAGAATTTGTTGAATAAAGCTTGGTATAAGGATGTACGAATAGAAAGAAAATTTATGAATGTTTTAAATAGCAAATAGATGGAAGAAAGGAGTTGAAAGAAGGGCTGTGAACATTCGGCCCTTTATAGAGATGATTAATTTTTAAATATTTCATGTTTTGAGTTGTAAGGACTTGTTTGTAACAATGTGAATGTTAAGGGTGAAAATGGTAAAATTTTATAAGGATGTAATTTGATTTAAATTTCATGAAAATGCATTTGAATGGGATTAATTTGATCTTATTTTAGATCAAGAACAAAAAGGGAAGGATTTGGATCGGGGGAAAGCCATAGTAAACAAGTAGCCGGGAAAGCTTAAATCGTCGATTTCCGAAGTAAGTTATAAGTGATTGGTTTTAAATAATTAGTACTAAATTTTTAATATACATTTTCGTTTAAAATAGAGGTAAGAAATACAAATGCCGAGTGCACCATGATATTTTAATGGTATATGTCGAATGAAATACTATCATATATATATATATATATATATATATGTGTGTGTGTGTGTGTGTGTGTGTGTGTTGGATTATGTATTTGGTTGAGTACTTGGAAATTGTATAAGTTGTATATGCATGTAATTGTTAATGTAATTACGTTTAAATTGCCAAATGTAAAATGGTGTGAGATTTAAATCATGTAAAAACCGAATGTGCAGTAAAGCATGTGTTCAATTAAAGTGTTAAAATTAGATGATTTGAAGTAAAAATATAAGTTAAATCAAATCTTGAGTTGTAGTATAATGATCATTAGATATTTAGTTATGTGCATATATGGGCATAGTGGATAGAAAGAATGGGATTCTAAAGAAAAGGTGTTTGATTTGCAGATATAGATATGCTACTTCTATACAAAACTGATATAAAAATATATGATATGCAAGAAGAGGAAGATTTAATCACCGAGCACTGTGTGTGCGAGATCGATTGAATAGCACTGTGTGTGCAGGTTTAATCACCGAGCACTGTGTCATCGAGATCGGTTGAATAGCACTGTGTGTGTGGGTATAATCACTGAGCACTATGTGGCGAGATCAGTTGAATAACAAGGTGTATGCGGTTATCGAATTTTCTTAAGGACAAAGACACTTAGAAGGGTAAATAAAGGTGTCAGGTATGTTCTTATTGAACGAATAGATTATTATCTTGGTGTCTAATTAGGTAAGATAGTTCGATAAGAGTTTGCAGCATATGAAAAGTTAAATATTTTGTCTTGTGATGGAATGTGCAAAAGATTGATGAATGTTAATCTAGCATAAATTTTGATATTATTAATTAATAGATAATTAGATTGAATTTGAAAAGAATGTCAATGAAAGGCAGTGTTTGTACATTTCATCTTCTTGCTTATAACTTACTAAGCTATTGAAGCTTACATGGTGTGTTGTTTTTCTTTTACGTTTTATGGACCTTTCAAGTCAAAGCTCAAGCTCGAGAATCCTCGTCGAAGTCAATTATACTATCACCAAAAATTGGGTATCTTATAAGTTACACTTCTTTTGAAATTAAGGCATGTCTCTTTTGTATAATTTGATCGTTATAAAATTGTATATAAGCCATGCGAATATGGCTATACTTTCATGATTAGACGATCTAGCTCTTTTGAATTTTGGTGCCGTGGTATGAATGTTTGAACTATTAAATACCATCCTATTTGGAAAGATCATTACATACCAAGTATTATGCAATTATGGAATGCATAAATTTTATATATACATATGGTACATAATGTGTGTGTATACACTAGGTGAGTCCTTAGATACATATTCATATTGATTTTCATAGGAAATTCAGATTTGTGTTGGTGTTTGGGTATGGATTTTTGATTACCTTCTTGATTGATTGAATGAGTTTTGCTAGGATTCCAAAGGTTAAATAAGTATATTATGCTACCTATCAAGATATGTGACTTTGGGTTGTTAAAAAGTGTTATCCGAGCATAATGGTTATACATGGTAAAGATATTGTTAAAAATCAGTATTAAAATAGATGAGAGTCGTATGAATGAGTGAGAGTGCATGGTTATAGTGTCCATGGCCGAATAGGTTGGTGACTTAGGAAAATTATATTTGGATTCAAGTATGTATTAGTATGAATGGTTATCTTTGATTTGTATTAATATAAGATCAGATGTATGCTCAAAATGTGTTATATCTTATTTACGTTGGGTGATTAAATCATGTGTTCATAGGATATGTATAAATGACTACTAACAAATTGATCATTCCATTATGTATAGTTTTATAATAATGAATTCCCATTTATTCGAATTTTTTTTTATGTAATAATTCTTTTGGGATGAAATCAATATAAAATGGTTTTGTAAAGCCGTAACCCTAATCCGGCGACAGATACGGGTTAGGGGTGTTACATTTTAACCCTACATTTAATATTTTTTTGGATGATTTATCCCTTGTTTTATATAAAAAGGTGCTTTTAATCCTTTCTTTTCATGTCTTATACCCAGGAAAGCACCCGAGGATGAAAAGAACACAAAACGGGCCAAATACAGAGTAAATGGGCCTTAGCACGAAATTGACATGGCCTGGCCCAAAGCACACACGACCGTGCCTTGATGAACACCTAGAGCACGACCTCAACTCTGTCACACACGGCCATGCCTCAAGAGAAATCTGAACATGGTCAGGTCTCGATCCACATGAACGTGTGCCATGGCCGTGCCTCTGTCGCTGGAAAGAACAATTTCAGTCGAAAAAGGATACTTAGGGAGAAAGAATCGCATTCCAAGAGCCTATATATATCCCCCAAGTACCAGCTTTGAAAGAGAACAAAAGCTAGGCCAAGGAGCCAAGCCGAGAAGGTCAAAGTTAGGGAATAACGCGAGGATAAGCCAATTGATCCATCCCAAGAAGCCGGAATTATACTCAAGACAGCGGAATTCTCCTTCAATTCCTTCAGGGGGTTTTAGGGTTTTCTTATGTTTTATTTTATCTTTTCTCTTACGATGTTTTGTTTATTCATTATGAACTAAACCCCTCAGATACCTGAAGGGGATGAAATCTAGATGGATTTTATTATTTGATTTTTAAGTTATATGATAAATTACTTAGTTTGTTCTTAATTATGTTGCTTAATCCAAATCTAATGTGCTTAGGTGGAGGAGGAATATACCCTGCCTAAGAGGAGATCTAACATAATTAAGCAAAGTTGATTGAACGCCTAGAGATAAGGTTACCAGATTTTGCCGGATTAGGGTGAAACCTAACATGGGAGTCCATCGATCGATTTGCTGCTATCCTAGGGGGTTATTATAAGTGAACGAGAGTTCCACTAATTAACCTGGGGTTAGACGTTATTCACCTCGAGAGAGGGTTTAATATAGGTTAGGGAGTCTCACAGATCAAGCTAAGTAAGAGAAATCATATAATTTAAGGTTAGATAATAGGTGAAGTCAAGGAGGATTCTTCCGAAGGTATAGTCAAAATCAACTGAGTTTTTCTTCAAATTTATTTCCCAATTCGTCTTCTTGTCTTTGTGTCTTTAGTTTAGTTGTCGTCAATTTAGTTTAAAAGAAATCTTCACTCTAATTTTAAGGCTAAATAATAAGAAGAAAGTGAGTATTAATACTTCTAGTTCCTTTGGGTTCGATAACCGGTCTTGCCTAAGCTATACTACTGTTCGATAGGTACACTTGCCTTAACATCGTTGTCAGAGTTAGTCTCTAGGTTTGATCATTCTTTTATAAATATTTAAAGCTCTGATTTGCAGCGATCAATAATTCTTATCAACAATGTCTTATCCTAATTCATGGAGAATTCATACATGGATAATTTGATTCAAAGCATCCTAAAGATTAAAACGAGATAAGTCATAATTTTGTACCTCAAAAACATAGGTGTCTCCCCTCTTTTAAATAACTACCTTTTCAATTCAAAACCAACAAGGATTGATATCCTCACTTAGGATTCACTCAAATCACTCTAAAGTGTTTAAGGTTTAGAAAAAGATCGCTCATAAGTCGAACCTGAAAAGTTAATCCCATAGGCTTGCCTAAAAATCAAATCTCCACCATTGTAATATGAGATGACAAACAGGTCAAAAGGTTTTTGTTAGGGTTGTAACGGGGCTAGGGTAAAAGGTGTGGTCATAGGCTGAAATTAAAGGGTTAGAATCGAGATCGAATTGACAAGTACCTACCTAAAATTTTTCTGAAACTTCATTAACTGAAAAGTAATAATCCTACTAGTACGAGCTTTTTCTTTTGAAAACAAACTTTGATTGTGTAAGCTCTCTTTTCACACTACTAATATTGAATAACTTGGATTTTTTTTTAGGAACAAACTAATAATACATGATAAAATTAATTATCAGAATAATAAACTTCGGTAACTGATCAAATCAAGTCTCGATTAAGGGTAGTCAAAAGAAAGGGTGATAACAAATACAAGGGTTTTGGGTTAATATTAGTAGGTAAATTAATAAAAAGGGTATGTTAGGATCAATGGGGTTCACTAGGGGTTAATTGTAAAGGTGGGCTATTTAGTGGAATTAGTGGGTTAAAACCTAGGAGCCTTTATCATCTCTATATATCAAATCATAACGTGGTCTCGACATGTAAAAACGAGGCAAGTTCTAGAATAACAGTTCATAGTTGACACACTCATAATCAAAAAAGTGAGCACGAAAAATAATGTATGCTCTATAAGGTTCAAATACTCACAAAAATTATGGGTGTTTTGACATCATCCTTATGATGATAATTAAGAACAAATCAAGTATTTATCATATAGTTCAGAAAACAATAACAAGATCCATCTTAGGTTTCATCTCCCTCAGTTATTTGAGGGGTTTAGTTCATAATTATAAAAGAATACATCTCAGAAGAAAATATGAAACAAAACATAAGAAAAACCCTAAAACCCCCTGAAGGAATTGAAGATAAGATCATCTGTTTTGAGTATAATTTCGTCTTCTTAAGATGAATCAACTGGCTTTCTTCAAGTAAATCCCACAATTCTGGCCTCTCTGGCTCGGCTCTTCGGCCTAACTGGACGCCCCCTGAAGGTTGGCCTTTAGGGCATTTATATAGGCTTTTGGAATGGCTTTCTTTGCCTTTAAGTACCCTAATCTGAGTAAAATTCCTCTTTGTCACAGCAGGGACATGCCCATGGAACACGGCCGTGTGAATCGTGGCCAGGCTGTGGTCGGGTCTGTTAAGGATGCACGACTATGTGGTCTTGGGCCCAGGTCGTCTCAGTTTCTTAAGTTGGCCCATTCACTCCGTTTTAGGCCCATTTATTGTTCTTTTCATCCTCCGGTGCTCTCCTAAGTATAAAACATGAAATTAAAGGATTAAGAGCACCAAATTCCACAACTTAAGGCTTAAATCATCCAAAAGTATGTTAAATGTGGAATTAAATATGTGTATATTATAGTTTATCAAATACCCCCACACTTAAGCATTTGTTTGTCCTCAAGCAAAATTCTCAACTCATAATTACAATGAACTTCCTCGATCCATAATATTTATCAATAATGTTCCATCATAATTCATAAATAATTCATACATTGATAATTTAAGTAGAAAGGTCCTAAAGATTCAAACAATCAAAGTCATAGTTTTTATAGCACGAAAACATAGGCGTTTCCCTTTACCTAAAGAGTTGACATCCTTACTAAAGATTCACTCAAATCACTCAAAGTGTTTAAGGTTCAAAATTAAGCACTCAAAAGTCAAACATGAAAAATTAATCCCATAAGCTTTCCTGAAAATCAAATCTCCACCACTGTAAAATGAGATGGTACATAAATTAAAAGGTCTTAAAAAGGGCTATAATGGGGCTTGGGTTAAAGGTGTGGATAAAGGTTGAATTAGAGGGTTAGAATTGAGATTGAATTGACAATTTACCTAACTAGAAAAATAAACTAATACTTGAATAATTACATCAATTATAACTTCACTAATAATACGAGCTTCTTCTCAATATGTGGAATTTTAAATGTAAAGCTCACTTGATCCTAGAATTAATAATGAATATACTTTTTTTAAGAACACATCAATACAATAATGAGAAAGAACTTAACAACTGAAATATAGAACATAGTTAGGAAATTGTTCAAAATCAAATCTCGACAAAAAAGGATTCAAGGAATGGTGATAACAAGTACAAGTTAGGTTTTGGGTTAATATTAGTGTGTGAGTCAATAAAAAGGGTTGTTAGGATCAAAAGGGGTTCACTAAGGGTTAATTGTGAGGGTAATCTTTTTAGTGGAGTGAGGTTAAATCCTAAGTGCCTTTATCATATCTGTATATCAAATCAATGATGTGGTCTCAACATGTATAATTGAAGCAAGTTCTTGAATAACAAATCAATGTTGACACACTCATAATCAAAAAGTGAGCACGAAAGAATGTATGCTCTTAAAGGCTAAAAAGTCTCACAAAAATTATGGGTTTTTGATATCAACTTTGTAAATTTCAAACTTCAAGGTACTAATTAGATTCAGGTGGACAACCTAACAAAATTTTAATTTTTGAAAATGGACTTATCATGCTTGATTCTCTAGTATACTGCACAATTATCAATGACTTAATCCAAAACATATCAATAAAAATCATAAATCACAAGAAATTTTGTTCTAATCATAATATGGGAAAATTACTTAAAGATAAGATATTATTTAGGGATTTGAGAATAATGCAAAAAGTTAGGCACTTTCTTGAAATAAATATTCACCCCCCACACTTAAGATGTACATTACTCTCAATGTACAAATATATATATGAAATTTAAGAGAAAGGGAGAGGTGAAACTTCCTGAATTTGAATGGCTTCCTTGAGTTGGGAGTGTCGTGGTGTGGTGGCCGCCGACAATCTCTGTGCTAGAAGAAGAAATTGGGAAGCTCGTGGAGAATTAGCCAGGAAATAATGATAACAATTCAAAATATACTAAATATATATTTAAAGACAAGAAAGATAAAGAGAAAGAAAATAGAAAGTAAAATAAAATTAAAAGAAAAGATTAATGGACTGTAAAGTCCTTATCGTTAGATGGTTAGCGGGGTGAGTGTGATTTCTAAGGCTGTGGATCGTGGCTATGGTCGTGGTATGGTGATTCCCAAGCAGATTTTAGAACCTAAATCAAAGAAAATGAAATAAAATATAATAAACTAAGTAAAATAAAAATAAAGAAAAGGAAAATAAAGGAGAATTGAAAATGAAAAGAAAAGTTAAATGGACTCAAAGGTCCTTTTCCTGTCGAGTTGATGAAACGGCCGGCATGAACTTATGTAGATCAATCTCACAAAGGGAGACTATGCTAGGATCCTTTCATTTCTTATACATGGATGTGGTTAGCTCTAGAGTTAGGGGGAATGAAAAAGAATGAGAATGAAAAAGAAGGGGAGGTGTAAAAGAAGAAGAAGGGTAGGGAGTAGGTAAGAAGGGGAGAGGGTGGTTTAAATAGAAATTTCAGGTCTTGTACATCCCCACGCCCGTGTACCGTAGGCATGTCGAGTCACACGACCATTTTGCATGGTCGTGTTATGCTTTGTCCGTTTCTCCCATGCCCCTGTGTAGGTCGCCACACCCGTGTTGCTAAAATAGTGTCAGCCACGGTCGCATCGCACAGCCGTGGTGTTTGGTTAGAGCCCATGGCTTGAAGATATTTTTCTTCCTGGTGCTACATAATCTCTGCCACGCCCATGTACCTATTCATGGTGTCCACACGGCCACAGCCACGACCTTGTGCAAGGTCGTGTGGTATGGAAATCTGTACTTTGGTTAGTTTATAGTTAGGTGCTAAAAAGGAAAAATAAAAGTAAAAATAAAAATATAAAAATTAATGGGTTTAGTACTCGGGTTGTCTCCTGAGAAGCGCTCATTTAAAGTCTTAAGCTAGACTTACCTCTCATTTGCATAATCATGGTGGTTTGAGGAGTTGAAAATCCTTCCTCATGCTATTAGTCCTATTATCAGTATATAATTCGAGTCGAGTAGCGTTTACATTAAAAGTTACCTCGACTGTTCCGTATGGGAAAACCTTGATTACCCTAAAGGGGATTTCTTTGTTTGTATTAGGGTTAGGCAGAGATATTTGAAGGTCTGCCTTATCTAACAATACCTGATCTCCGGTTTTGAATTTGTTTGTCCCATGGAATGGTGTTGGTTCTGCTTCGTGTATTCCTAGTTTCTCCTTAAAATGTGTCTTCCACTCGTCTAGCTCATCGATCTGAAGCCTTCGTTTCTCATGAGTTATTTGCTCGTTGGCATGAGATCTAGGATCTGGCTCAGTTGTGTAGTTCCGTGGTGCTTCCTGAAAAGAAGGTTTAACCGAATGGTTATTAACAGAATTTATGTTCTCACCTTGACTACTCGATGTCCTAGCTGAGTCGAAAGATTGAAGACTGATTGATTCGTCACCTACACAAAGTATGAGTTCACATGCACTGACATCAATTTTAGTCCTAGCAGTTGCTAAGAAGGGTTTTCCTAAAATTAAGGGGATACTATTGTCCTCATCCATGTCTAAAACGACAAAGTTTACTGGGAATACGAATTTATCAATTTTCACAAGTACATCTTCAATTATACCCCTAGGAATTCTAATAGTTTTATTAGCTAATTGAATGCTCATCCTAGTTTGTTTGGGTTTCCCTAGACCTAGTTTTTTAAACAATTTATAAGGCATAACATTGATGCTTGCCCCTAAATCAGCTAAAGCATTATCAACATATAAACTACCAATTAAGCATGGAATTGTAAAACTCCTTGGTTCTTTTAATTTTTGTGGTAGTTTATTTTGAAACATTGCTGAGCACACTGCGTTTAGTTCCACATGCAATTCCTTGTCTAACTTCCACTTGTTTGTTAACAATTCTTTAAAAATTTTATTGAATCTGGCATCTGCGAAAGAGCTTCAAGAAATAGCAAGTTAATATGTAATTTCTTTAAAAGTTTAAGGAATTTATCGAATTATTCATCTGTGTTGTCTTTCTTCATCGCATCGGGATATGGTATACGAGGTTGGTACTCTTTAATTACCGATTTTGGCTTCTCGTGACTTACCTCATCCTTACCTTTTCCTACCAAATTCTTTTGGCTTAATTTGGGCTCATCTAGCCCTACACTTTCCTGAGCTGTTATGGCTTGAAGTTGCTCTTTTGGGTTAGTTTCAGTGTTGCTTGGCAAGCTGCCTTATGGTCGTTCAGAGATCAGCTTAGCAAGTTTCCCTAATTGGTTCTCGATCTATTGAATCAATGCTTGTTGATTTTTAAGTGTTGTCTCGGTGTTTTGGAAATGAGTTTCTGACACCGCGATGAATTTTGTTAGCATCTCCTCAAGGTTCGGCTTCTTCTCTTGTGGGTAGGGATGTTGTTGGAAGTTTGGAGGGGGTTGTTGTCTCTAATTTCCTTGACCACCCCATGAAAAATTGGGGTGGTTCCTCCAACCTGGATTATAAGTATTACTATAAGGGTTATTTTGAGATTTAAAATTGTTACCCATATAGTGAACTTGCTAGTTCTCAACGCTTGGGTTGTAAGGTGGATAGTCTGTGTTAGTCATCCCTCCTTTATTCGTTTCACACTGCATGACTGGATGTACCTGTAAAGAATCACATACGCCATCAATCTTTTTATTTATCAGTTCTACCTGGTTTGATAGCATGGTTACTGTGTCAAGGTTGAAAACACGGGATGCTTTTGTTGGCTTTGTCCTTGTGACTTGCCACTGGTAGTTATTCAGTGACATCTCTTCAATGAATTCAGGCAACCTCATGTGTTTTGTTTTTTAAGGTTCTGTCGGTGGCTAAATCAATCAATTGCCTAGTTGAGGGGTTCACACCGTTGTAAAAAGTTTAGACCTGTAGCCACAAGGGTAATCCATGGTGTGGACACCTCTCAATAGATATTTGTATCTCTCCCAAGCATCGTAAAGTGTTTCTAAATCCATCTGCACAAAAGAAGAGATATCATTCCTTAACTTGGCAGTTTTAGCCGGTGGAAAATATTTTAATAAAAAATTTTCAATCATTTGTTCCCATGTAGTGATTGATCCTCGTGGAAGAGAATGCAACCACTGTTTAGCTTTATTCCTTAAAGAAAGGGAAATAACAGAAGACGGATGGCATCATCAGAAATGCCATTTATTTTGAAAGTATCGCAAAATTCTAGGAAATTCGCCAAGTGAATGTTGATCTTCATCCTGCAAACCATCAAACTGAACAAATTGTTGTATTAGCTGAATAGTGTTAGGTTTCAGTTCAAAATTATTTGCAGCAATAGCAGGCCTAACAATACTTGACTTAGTTCCTGTTAAATTAGGTTTACCATAATCATACATTGTTCGAGGAGCATGATTTTGGCCACCTCTGGAGGTAGCGGATTATTCTCAGCCATCTCTTCAGTGGTATTGGTTTCGATTTCTTGCTTTTCTTCTATGTAATTTAAGCTTCGACTTATTTCTCTACAATTTCTATGAACAATACCTTCAATATCACTGTCGTAAATCAGGGGTCCTGTCGGGTTCCTCCTACTCATAAACTAGAGGTACCTACTAGGAACAAATAAAAGAAGGAAAATTAGTAAGGTTAAAAGAAAAATAAAAATAAAAGTAAATTGCAAAAATAAAAATGGCTAAAGTAATAAAAATTGAGCGTTCTTAATATTTTAGTTCCCCGGCAACGGCGCCAAAAACTTGATCATATGTCAGAGTCTTAAAAATTTATACAAAGAATGATCGAGCCTAGAAACTAACTATGACAACGATTAAGGCAAGTGCACCTATCGAACAGTAGTATAGTTTAGTGGCAAGACCAGATTGTCTAACCCAAAGGAACCAAAAGTAGGGGTGTGCAAAATTCGGGTAAAACCGAAAAAATTCGGTTAACTATAAGTTAATCGATTCAATTTTTTCGGTCGAGGGTCGGTTAATTATTTTTTAATTTTTTGATTAACGGTTAATTTGGTTCGAAACCGGTCGGTTAACCGAATTTTTTTTGGTTTAACCAAAAAATTAATAAATAAAATTATAATATATAAAAGGCCTACTAACCTAATCCAATCCAAACTCAAATATTCAACCAAACCCAATTACCCAACCAAGTCCAATTACCCAACCCAACCAAATTATAAAAATTACAAATAATTCAATAAATAAAAATAACAAATAATTTAATAAATAAAAATAACAAATAAAAATTATAAAAATTACAAATAATTTAATAAATAAAAATTACAAATAATTTCTTTTTCTTTTTGTAGGGATGTTTATCAATTGTATTTAGATGAAATGTGTATATTTCTATTATATGCTAAACTTTTGCACATGTTTTTTTCTTTTGTAAGTTTAATGCAAATGGAGATCTTTTGGAGAGAACAAATGGATACAAATGAACAATATTAAAGACTTACATTTCAATTATGTGTTAATTTCGGGACTTATGTAATGTTTTTAATTATGTAGTGGTTCAAAAACTTATGTAATGTTTTTAATTATTTAGTTATTCAAAGACTTATGTAATCTTTTTAATTATGTAGTGATTCAAGGACTTATGTAATCTTTTTAATTATGTAGTGATTTATTTCGGGTAATTCGGTTAATTTGGTTAATTCGGTTAATTTGGGTAATTCGAGTAATTCGGTTAATTTTTAACCAAAAATTAAAAATATATAATTTTCGGTTAATTCGGTTAACCGACCGAATTAACCGAAAAAATTTCGGTTCGGTTAATTTTTTTGAAAAAAATTTCGGTTCGGTTAATGGTTAAAAATTTTGAGAGGTCGGTTAATTCGGTTAATGCTAATTCGGGTTGGTTAACCGAATGAACACCCCCAACCAAAAGTACTAATACTAACTTTCTTTTTGTTATTTAGCCTAAGATAAAAATGAATTGTTTATTTAATCTAAAATTAACTAACAACTAAGCTAAAGATGCAAAGACAAAGATAATGAATTGGGGAAAATACTTGTGGAAAACCAATTGATTAAGACAATACCCGAGGAAGAATCCACCTAGACTTCACTTGTTATTTAACTCTGAACCAGACGATTTATTCACTTGACTTGATCCGCAGGATTCCCTAATTTATATTAATACCTCTCTCGAGGCTACTAACGTCTAAACCTAAGTTGATTAATTGAGATCTCTTTCTAATTAAAACCCCTAGAATTGCATTAACTCGATCTATGGACTCCCATATTAGGTTTGACCCTAATCCAGCAGATTTTCATCATCCTATCTCTAGGGTTGCGATCAACTCCGCTTTACTATGCTAGATCTACTCTTAGATAGTGTCTATTCCTCCTCTGCCTAAGCACATCAATACTTGAATCAATATCCTGAAATATTAAAACAAGAATTAAGAACACATAATTAAGAACAAATCAAGTATTTATCATATAGTTCAGAAAACAATAACAAGATCTGTCTTAGATTTCATCCCCCTCAGGTATTTGAGGGTTTAGTTCATATTAATAAAAGAATACTCTCAAAAGAAAATATAAAACAAAACATAAGAAAAACCCTAAAACCCATTGAAGGAATTGAAGAGAAGATCCTCCGTTTTGAGTATAACTCCGGCTTCTTGAGATGAATCAACTTGCTTTCTTCAAGTAAATCGCACAATTCTGGCCTCTCTGGCTTGGCTCTTCGGCCTAACTGAACGCCCCTCGAAGGTTGGCCTCTAGGGTGTTTATATAGGCTTTTGGAATGACTTTCTTTGCCTCTAAGTACCCTAATCCGAGTAAAATTCCTCTTTGTCACGGTAGGGACACGCAATTGGCACACGCCCGTGTGAATCGTGGTCAAGCCGTGTTTAGGTCTGTTAGGGAGGTACGACCATGTGGTCTTGGGCCTAGACCGTGTCCATTTTGTAAGTTGGCCCATTTACTCCATTTTAGGCCCGTTTCTCGTTCTTTTCATCCTCCGATGCTCTCCTAATTATAAAACATGAAATTAAAGGATTAAAAGCACCAAATTCCACAATTCAAGGCTTAAATCATCCAAAAGTATGCTGAATGTGGGATTAAAATATGTGTATATTACGGTTTATCAGAATCATAACCAAAGGATTGTAGTTTAGGGAAAACTACTATTAAGCCAATTATCGAAAATAATTACTAATCTACTTGAGTCATGAATTAGTGGTGTTAATATCGAAGAAATATGATTCCTAAGTTCATGTATCAACTTCTCATATCCCTTGTTTCCATTATACAAGTTCTGTTAGCCTAGATCCAATTGTTTTACCTAATATAGCAATCTAAGATAGTAATTTGTCCAACATCCGTTTAGCAACATCATAATGTTGCAACATCGGATCCAATTTTTGCAACATCGATGTCTTGGTGTCACATCATAGGCAGCGGTTTCGACTCGAATATGTATCTTTAGCTCTTAATTTGTCCTACAAGACCATGTAACATTATTTATATATCTAAGATGTAATAAAAGCTAGTAAAAAGCATAAATCATTACTTCAAGTATGACAACATAGATATATACTAAGATAATTTGATTTACTATTAAACAAACTACAATTATGTGTAAAATGGGATGAAAATAATAGAATAATTTGTGATGATCAAGTATCCGGATGGTCTAAAATTTAAATGGTTTAAATATGTTAAAAGTCTATATATATTTTTGAAATTTAAAATTTAGTCCCACAAATCATTATAAAACCAACGTTGATATTTAGCAATCCGAGATAATCAAACCAATATAGCAAAAACCTAATTTACTTTATTTCCTTTAATATTAGAAACATAAATACATATGAAAACTTAAAACCACAAAGGATTAACTAAGCATCATCTGCACTTCCAATATAAACAAATCTAGCCCTCTCATCCAACAAAAAACCATTACCCCGCAACATTAAGGCCACTTTTGAAAAGCTGAAGGGAAAAGAAACCCTGTTCGTACCCGAGATTGTCAGGGATAAACTAGATTAAACAACGAACAAGTAAAATAGCATAGAAATTGAAAATATCGAATACAAATATTTTACATGGAAAAACTCATCCAAAAAGGATAAAAACCACATGCAAAAATAATTTTACTGTAACGACAAAACTGAAGAGTACAAAGATAGAGATAAAAACTAAAACCCGAAACCCAAAATAAGAACCCTCAAAGCATAAATAGAAAAATTCTCTAAAAGCTTGTAAAAGCTAATATCTAAATGTGTAATGGGTTAATTTTTCTAGAGTAGAAAATGGTTTATTATTTATAGGCTAAATTTGTAGGTCATATAATATGAAAATAACCTACACTAATTAGAATTTAGCTGGGACAAATAATCAAAATTAAACTGAAAGAAGGAAGCTGAGAAAATTGCATAATACGTCGCCTCACCGTGACGTGGCTGCTACCTCGTAAGAAGGCCCTTCATCTCATTATTGGGATGAGACATCTTATAACCTCCCTAATGTAACACCCCAAACCCGGTTAAAATGCTACAACCGGATCTAGCGTGCCACGGAAAGAAAATGTTTTGAAAATTCAATTTGTAGTCTTGTTCAGAGAGAAAATCGTTGTAAATTTTTCTTAGAAACCGTTGTTGTATTTCGTAATGTGTAAAACATGTTGATACTTGGTTTAGAAAAACTTAATTTCCATACTATTACTCCGTATTGATTACTTAATTGGTGAACATTTTGGAAATCGAGTATTTTATTAGGTTTTGAAAACAACCCATTCATAACGTTTAACCACGCTTTAACGAAAATCAAAGAACCAATTAAATAAAACATCCCAAAAATAAAATTTAAGCAGCCTTATTACAGTAATGAAAACCAAAATTCAATAAAATAACTAAGTCCGAACGGAAACTTTGTAATAAACCAAATGCTATGCATGGCCACCTTGAGTCCACTCCGGATCCATATCCACGATCTAAGTTTGATCTGCAAAATGTAACGGAAAGGGGTGAGTTACCTAGACTCAGTGTATAAGTCCCCATCCCAAGAGAAATTATGCTCTTACACAAATTCATACAATATTATGCAAGTCATGCAACCCATCAACCTAGGTATCCATCCACGTCTCACAAATCTACCCATTGTGGTACCAAACCACTGGTGGTGCCAAACCACTGGTAACCGAAGTTACAAAATTAACATATGTGGTACCAAACCACTGGTGGTGCCAAACTACTGAGACTTAGTCACAAACTTTATAATATGTGGAGCCAACCCACTGTGTGATACCAAATCACTGGTGACAGTCTGATAGATCATACTCCCCCTCCTCTCATCACCCATGGCATATACTCATGCAACCAAAATTAGTATGATCATGCTTAACATATAAAACTACGTTTACAGAATAACATGCTTTCATAGATCACAATCAACGCGAGCAATAATAACAACTTACCCAGCATTCTCGCTTATACCCACAAGGGTATTTTAGTAACCTTTGCCGTCATTCTGGCTTTAATAACACATAACATTAACATATCAAGTATAGAAAGTGTGTAAGAGTTACACACCTGGTTTTTGTACTAACACTTTTACTACTTCTACGCTACTGTCACTCGAGACTACCACATCAGCCTACGATCTACTTTCGATGTCGGCACACACCTGACACAGATCGCTTTTTGTATTTCGACGTTGGGTTTACAGATCCAACCTCTCTTACTGCTTGACTGTTATTCAAGTCCATTATAATCTTTTAATCACTAAACCATTCAAACTGATGAGATCTAATAAATAAACATAGTGTTTAAAAGAAATCCTTACCTAACTATCGAATCTCGAAAGTCTTTACGAACACGTCACCTTCCATCCTACATTGGGCCAAGCCCAAAACATCAAACCAACTGATAACCACAACCCATCCAACACCTTATGCTATTCGGCCAAAAAGAAAAGAACAGGAAAAGGCCATTCGGTCGAACCTACCATCAACCACCTACCTTCGGCTTTTCCACCAAATCGGCATAGAAGACTTTTAATAAGATAGATTCGGCAACTAGAAGCAGAGAGGGAAAATCAATAGGCATTAAAACAAATGATTCGGGTTAGATCTTAATGAAAAGAAAGAGTGAAATCGCATAGAAACAAAATCCCGAAACTCACTAGATTAAAGAGGAGTATTCGACTTACGGTGCACCTTCGGGAAAATGAAACCACCTTGAAGATTCGGCTGTGGGAAGGAAGATGAAGACCAGGGTATTCGGCTTTGGAAGAAAAGAATGAAAAGAAGAATGTGTTGGAGAGTTGCGGCAAAGAAAAGAATTTGAGAGAATAGGAGAAGAGAATTTTCGGCTAGAAGAGTAAGTGAGAAAGAAAGAAAAGAAAACAAATGGAAAAGATGAATACTAGGCTTCAAAATTTCGGCAATACACAAGCAAACACACACAGATTTGGAGTTTCGGCCAACTCTCTCCCTCCTGCTAGCTCTTATCCTGCATGATAACCCAATCCCTATCTCACCTTTAGAAGAGGCCACCTTAAAACCAACTCTTCCCTCTTAATTATCAGCTTTTTATCATCAAAATAAAAGAAATAAAACTCCTAAAATGTAGCCTATGTACCGTCCACCCCTTCCCCCCTTGGGGTGCCGAACCTTGACCCACAAATTTGGGCCCCAAGTGGCCACACGAGGCCCAACTCCACCCCCTTATGACACCACCTTAATGCCCACTTCAAGCACCTCCCAATTTTGGGCCACAAGCCCAGCTGGCTACTAAACTTAATAATTTAAATTAAATTACTACTAGCACTATTTTTAATCAATTTAACCCATATTTAAGCCCAAGCCTGAACCCAATACACACCTCAAAGCCTCAAATTACCAACTTAGCCATGTAACCTACCAAATGCACAGACCCACTAAATCAGGATATTACACCTAATCTGGCCTAGACGATATGGCTAGATTAAGAATGCTACATTAGCCACTGAAATGACCAAAATAACTTATATTATTTTTGAAGACTTTCAATGAACTCATTTAAGAGAAAAACCTTAGTTATACATTGAGTTAGTTTAAAAACTTTCATTTATTAGGTCATTAGTATTTAATATTCATTTTATTATTGATAGTGTTATTTTAGAAAAATCATTTGTTCGTCGCTTTACTTTGTAAAAACTTGATGTTAACTAATGCAGTTGAAAGAAAACCATTATTCATGTCATTTTGGAAATCTAGTTACCTTATCGATTTGATTTTTTTTTTTGTTAAAAAATGGTTCTTTTGCAATGCAGCAAAAATTAGGGAACAATGTCAAATTTTACTTAAACCAGCTATCATGCATTTTTCAGTTATTATGCTTGAGTAATCTATGCATGCAAAAATCCCCAAATGAAAAGTTACCAAGCCATAGACCAGAAATAATTAAAAATTACAAACCAAAACCAATAGAGACTTAATAATGCTTATTAAAAATAGACCGAGGTCCAAAGGGACTCTTCGTATGTCGGGTCCAGTCCTAGTTTCGAGGTTTACCTGAAAAGTTAAACACTATGGGGGAGTGAGCTTATGGAAGCTCAGTGTGAGTCGAATAGTTATTAAAACAAACAAAAATATCAATTACAATGAAGCATATTAGTATTAATAGAATAACACATAACCATCATTAGAATTTCATATCATTGCATAGCCATTATCAAATTGATGTCAATCAATGTATGAGCATGGAGTGACGCAAATAATGTAATGAAAAAGTTCCTACCAAACCATCCGTTACACACCATGGGTTCCCTAGAACCCGTCTTCCAAACTCCAATGAATGCGAGCAAAGCTCAATGTGGTAAAACCACTGAATGAACATAATTGCAGAAAATCTACCATTTAACGAATAAATGCAATAAAATCGCCAAATCTCCTCAAATCTATCGTGTAGTGCGCTGGCTAGGAATATATGTGGACTTATTTGTCTGCCGAATCTCCACAAAACTCCTCCATCAACCACAATAATAATCCCACTCCAATGCACATATAAGATGTCATACAATCTCATACATAGTAATGAATTCAATACTTTCTCATTTCTTTGGCATGATCAACACGCCCTCATTTTATCAAATACTTTTACTAAATAGAATCATTTATCCAACTTTCAAATCACCATTAAGATGGTGTCATTCAACATATCACAATCTCATATAACTTACAATTCTTTTCCGAGTGCATGTATAGCAGTCTTTCAAATATTTCATAGGAAATCATTCATAGAAATATATCATGCGTAAGCCTCATTCTCATTTAGAATCATGCTCTACATACAATCAACTTACATCATATCAACTAACTATTCACAACAATATCAATCAAACAATTATTCAGCCACACTCATATTTTTGCTAACACACCAAACAGTTAAGGCTCGGAACATAGCTAGTTCAACCACTTACAATTTAATTACATAACCATTTAGCCAAGCCCGATTAGCAAGCTTAGTCATCAATTGTATCATTTAAAAAAATATTAACACATTCAAGTTAACTAGTTAGGACCCACACCTTAATTACGTTCTACTACAACACACTTGCGAATCTCGTAGTTTCTCCCTAAGACTTTATAACGAACCTAAATTAAAAACCATTATTTAAGTAAATTAATATACCACTTAAACAGCCTTAATCACCCTCTTATGGGTTCAACCCAATCATTACAATTATAATTATTTTTTTCAAATCCATACTAGTTATGTTTCTTACACTGGTTTGATGCGAACCGTAGGCGCGAACATCTAACGGCTTCACTGTTGATTTGGGGAATTTAAGTCCAAACCTAACACATTTAAATACTGAAAAACCAATAGGTATTCCAAGATTAAAATCTTTAATTCAATCAATTAATAATTTTCCCAACATCAAAATTGAAACTACACACTATCCCATAATCAACCACACTTACGCTTCTTGAATTGTCAGATCTGAGTCATCGATCGATCTGAGTCGGCAGCACACAAGGGAAAAAAGAAAGAAAATTGAAGAGAAAAGAGGAGAGGAAGAGGATGAACGACTAGGGTAGGGAACAATTAACTTAAAGGCTAAAAAATACAAGAAAAAGTTGTAGTTATACCTACTGTTCAAGGCTTAGGCGGCACAAAATAAGGAGAATGAGAAATTTTAGCAAAAATTAAGCTATTTTGCAAGGGAAGGGAATCAAACTTGAGACTTTGATCTAATTATCATGCTTCCTTATTTTTCCTTAAACCTCTATGTTGTTTCTTCATTCTTGACATAACCTTACAATATTTATTTTTAAAATAATGCATTTCACATTCTAGGGTTTTATGCAGAATTTTCAAAATAATAAAAATGGTGAGAGAAGGGATTTGAACTTGGGTTTCAAGGAACGTTTCACTAACACTTAACCAACAAAAGAATACCTCATTTATTTCATAAAAACGTACAGATAATCTCAAAAACTAAGGAATGACGACTCTCTTTCGACTCAAACTCAATTATACTAACCCTCGATTTTTGGGATGTGACATATCTCTTCTCATCGTGATGTAAGTGGTTCTGTCGTTGAGACATCAACTCTATTTCGGCCAAAAACTGTGAGGCATACTCCAAAAATATCCACATTGGCTCGTATTTCCACAATGCCTTCTTTGCCAAAGCTTGCCATGGGCCTATCCCTAAGTATGCAAGATATTAACTGTAACACCCCAAACCCGGCCCAAACATTGCGACTGAATCTGGTATGTTACAGAAGAAAATTTGTTGGAAACCCCTTTTAGTTACTTTAAATTTTTTTGGTAAAAGAATTTAGTATTGTTTAAAACATTTGAGGTGTATAAAAAGACAACACTTAACATTGTTATTTAAAATCATTAAGTCATGTTGTTACCAATTACATCAATGTAATTGATGGTACGAAAGAAAATCATTTACATTTGAATTTAAGAAACTTGAGTAACCATTTTAAAGTTATTAAACAGTTTAAATAATTCATCCAAAACATGTAAAATAGTAAAAATAAAATCTTAGGAGGCCTTATTACAACTTGAACAAATAAAACCAAAAATAAAATAAAAATAAATCCAAGTTCGACTAATCCATATTTTCACTGCATGGCCACCTCAAGTCCATCCGACGCCTCATCCGCAATCTACTAGTCACCTGAAAAATATTAAAGGAGAAGGTGAGTCACCAAGACTCAATGTGTAACCCTTCCCCTGGTTTAGTGCAACATCATACACAATTTATAACTAAATTTAACATGCAATAAGTTTAACATGCACCCAACCTAGCCAACCAAAACACCTTTTTCTACCCCGTGTGGTACCAAACCACTGGTGGTGCCAAACCACTGGTGACTCAAAGTCACGATATCCATCAATATTGTGGTGCCAAACCACTGGTGACCCAAAGTCACAAATAACAAGTTGTGGGGCCAACCCACGTGTGATACCAAATCACTGGCGTCAATCCCATAATATCATCTGTGGGGCCAACCCACTGTGGTGCTAAGCCACTGGGACAAGACGCTATGAGGTGCCAAACCTCTGGTGACCGTAGTCACGAAATGTGGTACCAAACCACTGGTGTCCGTCGACACGAATTTCACTTCCCCCTCCACTCGTTTAACCCACATATTTATGATATGTACATAACATAAATCATGCTAAACATGTTTATTTAATGACATATACTAAATTTATCAAAAGCCACATATTTATATGCCACATATACCAAATATGTCATGCTTTCCAAAAGCATCATAAAGTAAACTCATAACAACAAGGACTTACCTGTTTCCTTGCTTATACCACGATGGTATTAAATCCAAATCTACATCAATTCAGATTAGCATACACAATGCATTTAACACAGTTACAAGTTATGAAGTGTGTATGTACACACCTGTTACTATCGGTAGTCCTAAATCCTGAAGAGTCAATCGGCCACACTAGATTTCTTGCTCCTATATTCGGCCAAACCTGAAAGTTAGTGAATGGCTTATTCGGCTAAACCACATAAATCCAAAGGGTTACACTTGAACCCGAAACATTACCTAAAACGTCCTTTGATTATCAGCCACCACACTCTATGTGTTTCTGCTTCCCTACAATCGATAGTCATCCACATTAATAGCCTTGACACAATACTAAAAAGATTAGACTACTAACAAATCCTTACCACCACTTACCAACCAATTAAAAGATGACGGCTTCACTAGATTGTTTCCAACACCTCGAAGGCCCTTCCTCTAAAACCGATTGGAGAAAAAGGATGGAAGAGAGCACCCTTGGCTTTGATGTTTGGCCAAAACTACACCAAATAGGGAGGAGGGGATTTGGCTCAAAAGAAGAAAAGAGATTATGGGGTTGACCTTACAAGAAAGAAAAGAGATTAATGGAGGGTCTTGGAGTGTTTCGGTTTTGTAAAAGAAGAAAAAAAATTGGATGGAAGATTGAGGGAGTTTCGGCCAGCAACTAAGTGAAAGAAAAGAGGATATTTGCTGAATGATTTCGGCACTCCTTTGTTTAATCACTAAACCGAAAATAGATGGCCCTAGAGAGTCCCTATTTGGCCATAACCTCTCCCCTTTTTGTGATAATTCAGCTTCAATTATCAAAGATTAAACAAGGTTTATCATACAATTATCTCCTATACACCTCAACAATTTAAAAGTAAATAAACTACTAATAAATCCCCCCTTCCAGCCGAATATATGCAAAAAAATAAAGCTCATCCACATCACTTCAAGAGTCCACAAACATGCCATCACTTACTCTCCTTCACGCCAGCAGCAAAGAGAAAAAAAATCCATATGCTGCTTCTTAGATTCGAACCAGCGACCTCACGCCCCAGCCCTCTCTTCCAATGCCCCTAGCCACTTCTCCCATTAGACTTTCATGTCAAATAACCCCTTCATTTATTTTTAAGACCTTCTTCTTGTCCCTTTTCCTTTTAACGTAAAAAGCCCAAAATAAAATGCTCCTTGCGTCCCTTGTGTCTCGAACCCGAGACCTGCCGCCTCTAAACCCTTATGTGGCACTCGATAACCACTTAACCAATCTTAACTTTCATGCTCAAACCTTGCCCGAAATTTTTTAAGGCCCTCTTCACTTTAACGCCCCAAAGATCCAAAAGAAAAAAAACATTTCCCCCTTGTAACTCCCAAGAATCGAACCCAAGACCTCCCTTGCATCACCCTTAGGCGCACCAAGCCAATTATACCAAGCCCATTCTTTGTCATATTTCGCCCAAAATTTTATTTAAGCCCTATCTCACCTAGCTCCCTCCTTTTAGATACTTAAAAAGAAATTTTTAATACTAAGTTAGGCCTTGCTCGGGTTTAATTCTAGACCTTAGAACATGCCAAATAAATCATAATATTTATTTCTTCAAGCACACACACACATGGGAACAAATAATTAAATTTTCAAATAACCCCTAATTCAGGATGTTACAGTTCTACCCCCTTAAAAGAATTTCGGCCTCGAAATTACCTGAATTAGAAAAGTTGGGGGTATTACTGCCGCATCACATCCTTGGGTTCCCACGTGGCCTCCTCCGTACCATGATTCCGCCATAACACCTTTACCAAAGGCACTGACTTCCTACGTAGAACTTAGACATCACGATCCAAGATTTGTACCGGCTCCTCCTCGAAAGACATGTTCGGGTTTACTTCAATTTCCTCAACCGGCACAACGTGTGAGGGATCTGATCGATAGCGCCTCAGCATCGAGACATGGAAGACATCATGGATCTAGCTCAACTCTACCGATAGCTCGAGCTGATAAGCTACCGGTCCCACTCGCTTCACTACTGTATACGGTCCGATGAATCTAGGGCTTAGCTTCCTTTTCGCCCAAATCTTAATACCTTTTTCCAAGGCGACACCTTCAGAAAAAATTTATCCCCTACTGCATAGTCCATCTCCTTGCGCTTAAGATCAGTATAAGACTTCTACCTATCTGACACTTCCTTAAGACGAACCGAATCACCTTAACTTTATCTTCAGTTTCTGATACCAATTCCGGCCCCAAAACTTGTCGTTCACCCAACTCCGTCTAACACGTGGGAGTACGGCATTTTTGCCCATACAGTGCTTCATATGGTGCCATCTGGATACTCGCTTGATAACTATTGTTATAAGCGAATTCTACTAGCGGTAGGTACTCTTCCCAACTACCACTGAAATCCAGAACACAACCTCTTAGCATATCTTCTAAAATCTGTATGACCCTTTCCATCGCCCGTCATTTGTGGATGGAAAGTCAGATCTTGAAATCCAATCATGTACCCAAAGCCTGATGCAACGCTTTCCAGAACCTTGACATAAATGTGGGACCCTATCTGAGATGATCGATACTGGCACTCCATGCAACCTCACTATTTCCAACACATATAGCTTAGCTAGCTTCTGAAGTGAGTAATCCACCCTTACCGGTATGAAGTGAGCTGATTTAGTCAGACGGTCCACAATCACCCAAACTGCGTCCTTCTTGTTGGGCGTGAGGGGTAGCCCACTGAAAAAATCCATAGTGATCCTCTCCCATTTCCACTGAGGGGTCTTCACTGGTTGAAGTAACCCTGATGGCAATTGGTGTTCAGCCTTAACCTGCTGACATGTCAGACACTTTCCCACAAATTCAGTTACCTCGTGCTTTAGCCCTAGCCACCAGAACTATTTTCGCAAATCTCCATACATCTTGCTACCTCCAGGATGCATAGCGTATGGGCTGCTATGTGCATCTTGAAGAATTATTTGCCTCAATTCAACATCCTTTGGCATACAAGCTCACCCTTGAAAACATAATACTCCATCACCAGACAAACTATACCCTTCCAAACCACCATCTTGAACTTGCAATCTCCGCGCATTCAAACTTTCGTCTACCAATTGTTTTCCCTTAATCTCCTCGATCCAAGTCGGCTTAACTTGTAGTTCTGCCAAAAGACTTCCATCGTTATATAGACTGAGGTAAGCAAACATCGCTCTTAAGTCCGTCACAACTTTTTGACTCAAAGCGTCAGCTACCACGTTAGCCTTGCCCGGATGGTATTCAATTGAACAGTCGTAGTCCTTTAACAGCTCAATCCATCGGCGCTGCCTCAAATTCAAATCCTTCTGAGTCAAAAGATACCTCAGACTTTTGTGATCCGTGTAGACTATCAACTTTTCCCCATACAAGTAATGCCTCCATATTTTCAAATTGAAGACTACTGCCACTAATTCCAAGTCATGAGTCGGATAGTTAACCTCATGCGGTCTTAGATGACGGGATGCATAGGCTACTACCTTCCCTTCCTGCATCAATAAACATCCAAACCCCGTATGGGACGCATCACAGTAAACTGTAAACAACTTCCCTGCCTCAGTCAGTATTTGAAGCTGGAGCTTAGTCGAATCTTCCTTAGCTTATCAAAACTTTCCTGCTATTTCTCCGACCATATAAATGGAACTCCTTTTTTAATAACTTAGTTAGTGGTGCTGCGATTAAAGAGAACCCTTCCACAAATCCTCTTTTCTGCTTGTTCCTATCGTACTTCTGTCTCACGGACTCCTTGACCCCTTCGGCTACTTTAGCCTTTTCTACCAAAACAACAAACTCACGCTCTGCGTGGAGCAATCAAGAACCTTAACTCATCCCTAAGTCCATCTTCAAAGCGGACACAACGATCATGCTCCGTTGACACAATTCCCCGAGCATAGCGGCTCAGCCTCAGAAATTCTGCTTCATACTCGACACGTCTTATTTCCTTGTACCAAACCCGAAAGGCTTTCTCTCGTGCATCGGTGTAGCTGGTGCCCACATACCTCTTCGATAGCGACTTTGAAATACTCCCAAGTAAGGTCATCTGCGTGGCACCATCCCGAATCGTGAGCCACCGCTGATATGACTCATCCTTTAGAAGCGACACCGCTCTTTTCAGCTTCTCCTCACTAGTTAGATCGAGATCATCCATGATCCTCTCAGTTGATTCTAACCAATATTCCGCCGCACTGGGTGCCACTCCCAATACACCCCGGAATACCTCAGCCCCGTTAGATCGGAGTCGCTCGGGTACAGATTTCTGAGCTCCCATACCTCCACTTGCCCCCGCCACCATCTCGAGGACTCTCAACACGACTATGACATCGCCTCACCTCCCGTCCCGATCCGCTCCTCAAGACCAAAAGTCGGGGGTGGTGGTGGCGGTGGTACCTCATTCTCAGACCCCAGACCCGACCTCACGGGTTCTGACACGGTCATCCTGCCCCTACCGCGTCCACGACGACCACATCCTCTAGAGCTCATTCTTAACTATTACGCTTTAATCTGATTAAGAAATTTTTATGGATTAGTACTTGTTTCACTTGGTTACCCGTGAAGAAATTTTATGAAGAGAGTTTAATAGAGATTCTTTCGTTCAATCAAAGTTTTAAGTCCTCTATCCTAGTTCACACAAGAAAGCACATCCATTCCCTAATACCTTTCATACACACTCACTCTTTCGGGCATTTCTGTCCGTTTCTATCCCAGGGGTATTTTCGTCATTTTCTTCTGTGGGTATTTTCGTAATAAATCGAGGAAATTTTGAAAACTTTGGTAAATCAAAACATCTTGTAATTCCTAAAACTGAAGAGTATTTTCGAAAAAAAAATTTAATTTAAAGTTATGGCAGAATTTTGGAAACTAGGGGTATTTTGGTAATTTTGTCAATCAGGGGTAATTTTGTAAATTTCCAAAGTCAGGGTATTATTTTGAAATACAAAATTTTGGATACTTTTGCAAAGTAAGAGGATTTTATTGAGATCGAGGTAGTACGGTAATTTTAAAAACCAAGGGCATTTTCGTAATTTTTCCACTAGGGCATTTTGGTAATTTTGGTAAATTAAAAAAATATTTAAAAAGTTTTCCAGAATTAAATTTTTTTGTTACTATTTAAAGGAGTATTGTAATGATTTTTTTTTAAAAACTTAGAGTTTTCATAAAACATGGCTAATCCCCTTCGGGTTTTATTTATTGTTTTGGCCTATGACCGAGTCCTCTTGGTTGGGGTGAACAAAGCTACGCACTGTAGGATTCCTCGAAGAGGAGGTGAGTCACGAGGACCTGCTAAGTACCAAGCTCTTCCGGATCCATTCCTAGACATGCGTGCATTGTGGTTACCACACCCTAACTCGGCGGCTTGGTCGTAGGTTTGTTTACTTAGGCATTTAAAGTCTTATGTCTTTTGTTGGGGTAAACTAGTCCTAAAGTTTAAAGCACTTATCATACTATCTACGCTCCATACCTACCCTTCTACAGATAATAATTCACAAAGAAGTCAGGAGTACTTACAGGCGGATTGGTGTCGGAGACTCGGTGCCATCTTCGTTCAAAACCAAAAATACTTCAAAAGGCCTACCTAAAACATTTTGGGCCTTGGGCCCCACAATGAGCTTTGAACTCGATCTCGATACCAATTTTGTAACACCCCAAACCCGCCCAAACATTGTAATAGAATCTGGTATGTTCTGTAAGAAAATTTGTTGAAAAAACCCCCTTATAGTTACTTTAAATTTTTTTGGTAAAAGGATTTAGTATTGTTTAAAACATTTGAGGTGTATAAAAAGACAACACTTAACTTTGTTATTTAAAATCTGTTAAGTCATGTTGTTACCAATTCTGTCAATGTACCTGATGGTACGAAAGAAAATCATTTACGTTTGAATTTAAGAAACTTGTGTAACCATTTTAAAGTTATTAAACAGTTTAAATAATTCATCCAAAACATGTAAAATAGTAAAAATAAAATCTTAGGAGGCCTTATTACAACTTGAACAAATAAAACCAAAAATAAAATAAAAATAAATCCAAGTTCGACTAATCCATATCTTCACTGTATGGCCACCTCAAGTCCACCCAGCGCCTCATCCGCAATCTACGAGTCACCTGAAAAATATTAAAGGAGAAGGTGAGTCACCAAGACTCAATGTGTAACCCTTCCCCCGGTTTAGTGCAACATCATACACAATTTATAACTAAATTTAACATGCAATAAGTTTAACATGCACCCAACCTAGCCAACCAAAACACCTTTTTCTACCCCGTGTGGTACCAAACCACTGGTGGTGCCAAACCACTGGTGACTCAAAGTCACGATATCCATCAATATTGTGGTGCCAAACCATTGGTGACCCGAAGTCACAAATAACAAGTTGTGGGGCCAACCCACGTGTGATACCAAATCACTGGCGTCAATCCCATAATATCATCTGTGGGGCCAACCCACTGTGGTGCTAAGCCACTGGGACAAGACGCTATGAGGTGCCAAACCTCGGTGACCGTAGTCACAAAATGTGGTACCAAACCACCGGTGTAAAATCGACACGAATATCACTTCCCCTCCACTCGTTTAACCCACATATTTATGATATGCACATAACATAAATCATGCCAAACATGTTTATTTAATAACATATACTGAATTTATCAAAAGCCACATATTTATATGCCACATATACCAAATATGTCATGCTTCCCAAAAGCATCATAAAGTAAACTCATAACAACAAGGACTTACTGTTTCCTTGCTTATACCACGATGGTATTAAATCCAAATATACATCAATTGATTAGCATACACAATGCATTTAACACGATTCTGAGTTATGAAGTGTGTATGTACACACCTGTTACTATCGGTAGTCCTAAATCCTGAAGAGTCAATCGGCCACACTAGATTTCTTGCTCCTATATTCGGCCAACCTGAAAGTTAGTGACATGGCTTATTCGGCTAAACCACATGAATCCAAAGGGTTACACTTGAACCCGAAACCTTACCTAAAACGTCCTTTGATTATCACCACCACACTCTATGTGTTTTGCTTCCCTACAATCGACAGTCATCCACATTAATAGCCTTCGGCTTACAATACTAAAAAGATTAGACTACTAACAAATCCTTACCCCCACTTACCAACCAATTAAATGATGACCGCTTCACTAGATTGTTTCCAACACCTCGAAGGCCCTTCCTCTAAAATCGATTGGAGAAAAAAGATGAAAGAGAGCACCCTTGGCTTTGATGTTCGGCCAAAACTACACCAAATAGGGAGGAGGGGATTCGGCTCAAAAGAAGAAAAGAGATTATGGGGTTGACCTTACAAGAAAGAAAAGAGATTAATGGAGGGTCTTGGAGTGTTTCGGTTTTGTAAAAGAAGAAAAAAAATTGAATGAAAGATTGAGGGAGTTTCGGCCAGCAACTAAGTGAAAGAAAAGAGGATATTTGCTGAATGATTTCGGCACTCCCTTGTTTAATCACTAAACCGAAAATAGATGGCCCTAGAGAGTCCCTATTTCGGCCATAACCTCTCCCCTTTTTGTGATAATTCAGCCTTCAATTATCAAAGATTAAACAAGGTTTATCATACAATTATCTCCTATACACCTCAACAATTTAAAAGTAAATAAACTACTAATAAATCCCCCCTTCCAGCCGAATATATGCAAAAAAATAAAGCTCATCCACATCACTTCAAGAGTCCACAAACATGCCATCACTTACTCTCCTTCATGCCAGCAGAAGAGAGAAAAAAAATCCATATGCTGCTTCTTAGATTCAAACCAGTGACCTCATGCCCCAGCCCTCTCTTCCAACGCCCTAGCCACTTCTCCCATTAGACTTTCATGTCAAATAACCCTTCATTTATTTTTAAGACATTCTTCTTGTCCTTTTCCTTTTAACATAAAAAGCCCAAAATAAAATGCTTCTTGCGTCCCTTTTGTCTCAAACTCGAGACACGCCACCTCTAAACCCTTATGTGGCACTTTCGGTAACCACTTAACCAATCTTAACTTTCATGCTCAAACCTTGCCCGAAATTTCTTTAAGGCCTCTTCACTTTAACACCCCAAAGATCCAAAAGAAAAAATACATTTTCCCCTTGTAACTCCTAAGAATCGAACCCAAGACCTCCCTTACATCACCCTTAGGAGCACCAAGCCAATTGTACCAAGCCCATTCTTTGTCATATTTCGCCCAAAATTTTATTTAAGCCCTATCTCACCTAGCTCCCTCCTTTTATATACTTAAAAAGAAATTTTTAATACTAAGTTAGGCCTAGCTCGGGTTTAATTCTAGACCTTAGAACATGCCAAATAAATCATAGTATTTATTTCTTCAACCACACACACACATGGGAACAAATAATTAAATTTTCAAACAACCCCTAATTCAGGATGTTACATTAACTAAGTCGAAGTTGTGCTTAGAAGTTGGAAGACTTTTACTCTTCGACTTGTGCATTGCCAAATCAAAACTGACTCGGGTCTGATTTCCACGAACTTAGTGCCCTATCTTTTTAAAACCTCAATTCAAAAGAGAACCTCTCTTATACAAAACAATCATACATTTTTCTCTCCTATGACCAAGTTCCCTCTACTTCAAATAAGTTGACTTCGACTCCTTAACAGAGGAGGAACATCTTGTTTCACCGGTCACCATTGATCCTTCTAGAACATACAGACTGCCAATCTTTTTACCTTTCATCAAAACGAGAGCCCCATAGTATACCTTAATATTGCTTGACTCTATGTTAATTCTACAACCCTCCAAATTTAAAATTCCCAAGGAGATGAGATCTCTTTAAATTAGGCATATGGTTGACATCTAATAGTGTCCTAATTGCCCGTTGTGCATTCTGATTTGAACAGTACAAATATTAATTACTTTATTGGGTCAACCATTCCCCATGTGCACAACTCCACCTTCAACTAACCTGTTGTGGAGAAACAGTCCTTGTTGGGACACATGTGAAAAGAATACCCCGAATTCAGGATCCACTCGGATGTATGCTCAGAGTTTTCGCTTGTTGACACCAATAAGAAATCATCACCCTTGTCATTGGCTAAATTAACACCAGGTAAATCTTCCTCATTGCTCTTAGCAACCCTTTTATTTCACAGTTTGTAACAATATGCCTTAATGTGACCTAATTTCTTACAATAATGACATCTCTTATCTCGCTTCCTTGATGCTACCAAAACTTAGGCTTGCCTATCTGATTTGCTATTCGAACCAAACTCATTGTTGATTTTGTCTTTGCTCAACAGATGACCCTTCACATCTTCGAACGAGAGATTATCTCTGTCAAAAATTAGGGTCTCCCTAAAAGACTTGTATAAAGGGGGTAAAAAGGACAATAATAGCATACTCTAATCTTTATCGTCAATTTGAACCTCAACATTTTTAATATCATTTAAAAGAGTAATAAATTGACTGATGTGTACTCTAAGGTGCTCACTTTCATCCATGTGGAGAATGTATAGTCGTTGTTTCAAACCAATCGGTTAGCCATAGAATTTGTCACGTAGAGGGTTTCTAACCTTTTTGATAAGGTGAATGTCGTTTTCCCATCAAAATCTCCTGCAACACATTATTTTTTACACATAATTGAATCATGAATAAAACTTTTTTAGATAACCTATCCCATTCTGATTCATCCGTGTCTACAAGCTTCTTTTCTATAAAGACCTTCTCAAGATTACTTTGATCAGAATTGTTGGCATCCGAACTTGTCACAAATTGAAATTTATGATGCCATTGAATTTATCAACATCAAACCTTGTTGCTGCCATCTCTAAAAGGGTTGAATGCAAAAATCGAACTAGCTATGATACCAACTTGTCAAGGATAAACCCGATTAAGCAACGAATAAGTAAAATAACAAGGAAATTGAAAGGATCGAACACAAATATTTTACGTGGAAAAACCCCTTTGAAGAGGATAAAAAACCATGGGAAAAGATAATTTCACTATAATGGCAAAAACGAAGGTACAAAGATGGAGATAAAAACTAAACCCCAAAACTCAAAATAAGAACCATCAAAACGTAAACACAAAATTCTCTTAAAACTTGTAAAAGCTAATACCTAAAAGTGTAATGAGTTAATTTTTCTAGGGTAAAAAGGCCTATTTATAGGCTAAATTTATAGGTCAAATAAAATTAAAATTCATAGGTCCGAACACCCTTAATTGCGTCGTTGGGACATCGGTGGTCGTGTCGTTGGGACGACGCCTCTTTTCGTTAGGAATCAACTCTATTTTGGTCAAAAAAAATGCGAGGCATATTCCATAGAGATAAAAGAGAAATGATCAGCTTCACCTTAGTAACTTCTTCTTCATTTCCAATGATTTGTAAGCTCAATTTTCTCCCAAGCTCCAACGTCTCAGAAGCCTCTTTTTATTCTCAGAATCAGATAATAACTCATTCGCAGTTTTACCTCTACATGAATTGGGTTTAGGAAATTTATTCTTACACCTTTTACGTTTCCCTTTTTTCTTAATCCCCAAATTCACTTTTCTTGTTTTGGATTTGGGAATTAAATCTGATAATGAAAAGAGACAAATTGAAATTAAAGCACTCAAATTGGGAAATGGTTGGCAAACAGAACATTGTTTTTCTCAGCCAAACATGAACTTCTATTAATAGAAGGTGGCAACCACCAAATTTGGATACAATTAATGAAAACGATCATTGTATCCCAACAACAAAAACACCAAAAAGACTTTCAATCCTCCAACAATCCACTCATATATATATATATATATATATATATATAATTTCAACTTAAGTTTTAAATACACATCCGAAGTCTATATAAAACATTAGTTATTATAAAATTACACCTCAAAACACACCTTAGGATAGCAACCCAAGCCACCTAAAATATTAATAAAAAAAAAAACCTTCAAGACCACAGAGGATTAAGTAAGCATCACGTGCACCTCCAATATAGAAACAAATCTAGCCTTCTCATCCCAAAAAAAGCATAGTTCCCATAAAACTAAGAGACAATACATAATAAAACAAGGAGCTCACTTTTCTTGTTTTGGATTTGGGAATTAAATCTATAATGAACCTTCATTAAGTTTTATTAATACAAAAGAGACAATACATAATACACACTTAAACAACTGGAGCTAATTGAATTCAAAGCAATATCACCAACACTAAAAGACAACGACAATGGACGCATACACAAACACAATCCCAGTGACACTAGACTACTCTAAAACTCCAGCACATGCCAAGAGATTGAAGAGCACCATAAAACAACACACTAACAAGTAATTATTTATTTTGCAAATGAGCTCACAACTTGAGGATAAGAGAATAATCTTCTGAATGTCAATTTTCAAAAGTGAGTTCATGTTCATTTGAACCTTAAATTCTTGATCAAATTGGGATTGAATCTATCAGCAAAGCAGTGATGCTAGTTTTTGCTGACTCCCCAACTTGCGTATAAGCATCTTCGCCTGTGTAAAGGAGATCAATGACCCTTGCAAGGTTTAGAATTCGATTAAGAGCCGATGTTGGTGCTGCTGTTGGTTTCAAAAACTCTTCATTTGTATCCTTCCAAGCATTGTTTATTTGCTTGTATAACTCATCGTATGCCTCTTGCATTGACACCCCATATTGTTTCATGTAACACTCCACTGCTGAGGAAACATGTCCTCTCTCTTGCTCAACCTACAATAAACATAAATTAATTTGAGCTAATGTAGAGCTGTGTCAGATAATAAAAATAAACAAATAAATTATTGAACCTTGTGGCCAACAATATCACTCATCAGCCTACAGATAGTGCTTGAAGCTCTGACAATCTTAGGGTCATTAAGTGCCCAATTGATTGTCTCTTTTGTTATGCTATCTTCCATGCCAACAAAACATGACATCGTAAGATTCCAATAACCACAAGTGACTAATGCAATCGGCATATACTCCTCCATTGTTGGTATGTAATTTTCATGCAACCATTTGGCCTCAACATAGAAACCTTGAGATTGTCGTTTCATCTATTAACAAACAAAGAAACAAAAAGTTAGCAAAAACCAACTAATGTAGCTGATTAACATTGCAAAATAGGAATTGTTTTCAAGAAACAAAAAAGTAAAAAATCAGATATACTGCTTCTATTGCGACTTGGACGCGATATGGTTTTCCTTCTTTGGACATCAAATCTTCCATATCTTTATAAACATTTAAGGTTTCACTATACCACAATTTCATGTAGTCTGGAAGTTGATCAATGCAGTTGGTATCCCACCTACAATATATCAATATATCATCCATTCAAATGGTCAATTCTCTCTATTATTCAATTCAATAAAAGAATCTACTTCTAATGATTTGAAGTAAAAGTGGATATATGTTTTATATAACCTTTGGATTGCTTTTGTAAGGATTTCAAGTTCTTCATATGTGCCATACGCATCATAAATATCATCCAAAATTGATATGAGGCATATCACTTTGGTCGCAAAAGTTCTAGCAATGGCGTAGTGGGAGTATACACCCAACATCCAAAAATAACATTCCACAAATCTATCCCTTATAAAAGGAAAATTGGTCGCAACATCTATACCTTTCCACCACTTAAAACAAGAAAGAAGAAGAATTTATGATACAAATATATTATTAGTAGACCAGTGTATTTAGCTTGACTTATGGAAATCTCTACCACTATCGGTTACCTGTTTAGCTTGTTTATCTCCTTCTTGTGTAAATGTTATAAGATTTTGAAATCTAACTTTGCAAATTTCATTAAATTTTCATCTTGGGTATCGTATCCTTCATATATGGAAATGTAGCTCCTAGCAATCAACATCGGCAAGCTCTTGCGAAGGGGTCGCTTTAGAGCATTAGCAATTTGTGTGGAGAGAGGATAGTCTACCATACTTTCTGCCAACTTCAGATGAAATGTAGTGAAGGAAAGGGCTTCATCTAATATATTTTCCCCATGTAGTTGAAAGTGTGCAGCTTCATACAATTCTAGCATGCCTTTAACATCACCAATTAAAGATTCTTTGAAATTTCCATTCTCATCTTTGAATTTGTTAAATGTCTCTGCTTAATCATCAAACAATTTTGAAACGTTATTTTCTAACTTCCACTTTGCAAATTTAAAATATATTTATGGAAGGATTTAGATTTCAATATCTAATCACCTTTTAATTCAATATAATTTTATTAAAAGGATTTTACAAATTTGAGTCGGCCGAAAACAAATTTGTATTCAATAATTAAAATTGGTTCATTCAAGATTACAATAACTTAAAATCTCATGCTTAGTTCACTTAGTTCACACAATTCAATATTTAAAATATCAAGTTCAGTCAAAATGGTGAGTTCTCTAATTATGGATTGAAATAGTTCAATCCATCGTATTGGTTAAATCAATTGATTATAAAAATTAATATAAAATAAGTATTAAATATAATAAATATTAAACAAAATATGTATTTTGACCTGTCTGTCCGCTATGGGTAGATTAAAAAACTCCATAGTGTGGTTAGACAGCTGCCAAGTCTTAATACTATATTCAAAACTAAAAATTAACTAAAGGTCAGAAGTTAAAATCTAATCACATATATTAATTTTTTGGTTAAAATTTGCCATAAGTTCTTATACTTTTCATGAGTTTCTAATTTAGTCTTATCCTTTATTTCTAGAATTTTAGTTTTTCTACTTTTCATATTTCAAAATTTCAGGTCCAATTGTTGATACTATTAAAATTATTTTGTTAAATTCAAGTTTATTACTACTTCATTTTTTAGTTACTTAACTACCAAGTGAATTTTTTTTATTTTATTAAAATTTTACTACGTCAGTTTTTTTTGTTAAATTGAAGTTCATTATTTTGTTAAATGTCACACAAAATTTAACTATAAAAATTAACAGTGTTAATAATTAGATTTAAATTTTGAAATTTGAAAAGTACAGAACTAAATTCATAGAAAATAAAAGTACAGAACTAAATTTTAAATTTATGAAGAGTATAGGGACTTATAGCATATTTTAACCTAATTTTTATTGAAATTTTAAAGGAAAAGGTTTAAAATATGTTGTTGTTCAGATTTTAAGAATTTTATTGTTGATTTTTATGATTAGAAAATCATGATAATTCTGGATTGAACCATCTACAAATTCTTAGATCAAGAGGTCCCACAGACCAGTATGGTTCGTTTTTTCAACAGTCCTTAAATAGTGATATCTAGCGTGTCTAAAATTTAAATGGTTTAAATATGCTAAAGGTCTATGTATTCTTTTGAAATTTAAAATTTAGTCCTTGTACTATAATTTTAAGAAATTGAATCCTTGTATTTTTTTTATTTAAAATCTTGGTGCCTCTATATAATTTTTCTGTTAAAGTATCAAAGGTAAAATAACATTTTTAGCCTTCAATATTTATAGTATTTTTAGGGTTAAAAAGAGTTATTTCACCTTTGACACTGTCAACTTTCACCACAAAAATAGATGGAAGTACTAAGATTTTAAAATTTAAAAAAAAAAAACAGAGATTTAAGGTCTCAAAATTAAAATATAGAGACTAAATTTTAAGTTTTAAAAGAATACGGTAACCTTTGACACATTTAAAGTAATTTAAATTCCATAACTTTTTTTGTTACCAGATTTGCTTTTAAAAAACTAAGACATACCACAATGAACATCGAAACCATGCTCCCTTAGCAGGCGAAACAGCAGTAGTGTAAAGATCATCGCCATCTATCTCAATATGATTGCAATGATGATGGTATATAATTTCCAAGGCCTCTTCTATCTCTTTCTCGAAATGGTAAGCCACACCTAAGCGTTGGATTGCATCAATTATATGCAACTTTTGGGACGATTTATCCATATTTGCCACTAACATTCTCCTCACTTCTTGCTTCAATTCTTCGTACTCGTGTTGAGTTCCAGCATCCATATCCTATTCAAATGTGAAGCTTTATATTAATTTTAAATTATTCACATGCATGTATCCGACACATTGAAATGAGAACAGATGTATGTCTCTTCAACTACGAAAATAGTTTTAAAAATTAGAATACATTTGTATGAAATACATATTAGCACTTACATCAAATCTAAACAATATAGGCATATGATGTCCCACAAACTCAATTTAAAATTGATTACCATACGTCCGAATATACCATTTGAGTAGGAGAAGAGAGGAAAATGTCCCCTCAAAAGCTAGGTTTAAATTTGGACAAATGACGATTTTATTTGGAGGTGTTACCATGTTGAGATGGAACAAGATTTGTAGAAATTGGAGAAGACATTTTGTTCAGTATGGTAAAAGTTGAAGGGTTGAATTGTAATAGATTGCTAGTATCTTAGTGTAGCGACTTAATTTTAAGTGTTGTCAAAAAATGCAATTTTGAAATCTTATTTTCATAAATCGAGTCTGTGAGGATGACATATAAAGTTTAAAGAAGTTATTGTGAAAATATATTGAAGATCAGTTAAGAAATTTAACCGAAAAATAATTAATTAACGCTCATGGACTAAATTATAAATGTCCAATGCTATTGAGTTTTAATTTAAAAAGTACTTAAGGACCTAGTTAGCAATAATCTAAAAGGCCTAAATGGTTATCTAACCATTAAATTGAATTGAGATACTGAAAATTCACGGAAATCCACTTGCTTTTTATTAATGAAATTAATTAACTAGTAAACTAGTTTAATGATTAATAAAGTTGGGAAGGTGAGATTTTTTATTAGAGTGAAGGAGATGGGATTGTCAGAATCGCTTGATGATACCGAAAGGAAAAGTAGAGAGAGGGAAAGGGTGAGGATGGAATCAAAATAAGAAAATGAGGATGAAACTGTAGTTAAGTCGGGATCGACGTTAAGAACGAGGCCAAAAAAATCATCGGAGGGGAGACTAAACGGGGTTGACGAAGTAATTAATGTAATATTCCTCGAGAAAGAAAATGATGATGATGGATGTCAGAGAACGTGGGAAAATGAAGCAAATGGGGAAGAAGAACAATTGTATGGGTTTGGGGCTGGCAACAATGTGGGGAAGCAGGAAGATAATAGATGTTGTGATTAGGCTAAAGAAGATGTTATTAATATGTGCCTACTGTCACGTGCCGCAATTCAAAACCCGTGATCATCGCATCAAATGTATCCGATAGAGGTTTATTGCGTAAATGGGGATCATTTGGCTCACAAGAACTGACCCGATTCGATAAGCTGTTGGAGAAGCATGTCAGATTAAAGCCTGGTTGGCCCGATAAGAAAGATATGGCAACTTAGTCTATTTTGGTAATTAACCTTAGAAGATTGATAGAATCATATCTTGTAAATATTATATTAGATTTGATATGACATATCTTGCAAATCCCATGATTTAAGGGATAGTATGAATCTTGTTCGTTGATATATTGTAATCTTGACTGTCGAAACCATTTTTTTGTTTGGAAAACAAGCCGACTTTAAAAAGGAAAACGGAGTTGCCACCAATCTTTTTTGAAGTGCGATTGGGCTACTTAGAAAATATTTTGGTCTACGAATTTTAAGAAAACGGGTTTGGGAGTCGGTTACGCACGAGGAAGGATTAGCACCCTCGCAACGCCAAAAATTAGTACTGTATTGACTGATTAATGTCCTTAATATCGAAAATTAGAAAAGATTTTAAAATATGGATCATTTGGAAAATGTTTGGGTAATTCGAATTGGATATCGAAATTCTCTTGTTCCGAAAGGACGAAATACCACATCCAGCACGTTAAGATATGATGTTTCAGACCTTTGGCACCAAGATCATTTCATGATTCCCAAAATTCAAGCGTCATTATTTTCTAAAAAAGGTATTTCATTATTTGGCCAAACGAACGAACCGAAACCCAGCACGTTAGGGCACGATCCCTCAGATTTCCAAACATGAAATAACACGATCAAAATTTTAAAAGGATATTCGGTACTTTGAATGAGTGAAAAATTGAAACCCAGCACGTTAGGGCACAATTCTCAAAACCTCCATGTCGTAACCATTTTTGATAAGACAATAAACGATGCGATCGACTCGGGTTTTTAAAAATGAAAAAGAAGGGAGTCGCCACCAACCTTCTTTAATGAGGTGTGATCGGGCCACCTCGTAAAATAGTTGTTTTTAATAAACAGTTTGATTTATCAAAACAACGATTTTTGGTCTACGAAATCCAAAAAACAAGTTCGGGAGTCGGTTGCGCACGAGGAAGGATTTGCACCCTCGATACGCCCAAAATTGGTACCAAATTGATTGATCGATGTCCTAATGTTGAAAAACTTTGAAATGATTCGGAAATAGATATTTTTATTTTCAAAACTCGAAGGGATCGAAAGGGATGTTAAGACTCTCTTATTTTCGAAGAGATAAAGCATCATGTCCAGTAAGTTAGGGCGCAATACTTTAGATTCCCGAAACTAAGCTCGCCTTTTAAAACTTGGTTTTATATTTAAAGAGGATCTCCCGTCATTTGTCCAATGAGAAAATAGAACCTAGTAAGTTAGGGCTCGTTTTCCCGAAGGTCCAGATTAGGAATATTGCCCCTATTTTTTTAAAAAACCTTATCCGAAGTATCTAGATGTCGAGTCCAGTAAGTTAGGGCACGACATTTCGAATTTCTGGGATTAAGTATTTTATTCGGAGCTTGACTGCGATTTAAAAAGGTATTCTGTTATTAAGATTGAACAAGAAAAATCGGAACCCAGTAAGTTAGGGCACGATTTTCTCAAACCCTTAATACGAAATATCAATTATTTGAAAACTTGATGCATTGGGAAACCGATATGACAAATAATAAAGGGAAAATTCGATGTTATGCGAGAAAAGAAATATGATAATATTGATTTAATTAATGACAATAGCAGACATAATAAAATAGATAATAATAGTATTAACACACTAGTAATAACAACAACAACAACAACAACAACAACAACAACAACAACAACAACAATAATAATAATAATAATAGTAAGTATATACAAGTAATGATACAATAATAAGAATAATAGAAATAATAATAAAATAGCAATAATAGTAATAATGATAGTAAAAAGAGTAAATAATAATAATAATAATAATAATAATAATAATAACAACAACAATGGTAATAATGTAATAATAATAAAATAATAATAATGATACGAATATATACCATACAATAATATAAATATAGTAAATATAATGATAATAGTGATAGTGAATATAATAATAATGATAATAATAATATTAATATTAACATAAAAATAGAAGTAAAAATATATAAAATGTGATAATTATGTAAGTGAGAATTAAAATATATATAAAATAACATAAATATAAATAAATCAAATAGATGATAATAGTATCAAACTAAGAAAATATATCTTATAATAATGATAATAAATAATAATAATGATAAAATAAAATATTAAATAATAGTAATAATAATAAAAATTGCAAAATAATCAAAAAAGGGCTAAATTGCATTAACAATGGAAGTTTTGGGTCAAATTGTAAATAAAGTAGAGGTTTAGGGGCTAGAAAAACACTCGCATAAAAGGAGGGGGGCCAAAGAGGCTGTAACACCCCAAACTCGGCCCATGCATTCCGACCGGATCTGGCATGTTATCGAACACATAACATTTTATCGCATTTTGAAAACACAAGTTAAATTAATTAAATTTTGAATAAAGGAGAGACTTTTTGAAAATAAACCTCTTTGTATTTTTATTATTAAGTATAAATAAACCTTATCACAAAATTCATAAGTTGCTTAACATTGATAACTGCTGAGTTGAATGAAAGCTAAGGGCCTTATTACATAAATATTCTCGAAAAAAACAATGAAATAATATAAACTTTAAGAAATCCCAAAAGAAATTAACTTGTAGAAATAGAACTTGATGGCCCCTCGAGTCCGTCTCGGCTCCCATGTCCACGATCTACTGTTCATCTGGAAGAGTAGAAAAAAGGAAAGCGTGAGTCACAAAGACTCAGTGTATAAATCTCAAAACACACATCGACCTGAGCCCACAAACACATTATAGGCCCTGGCCCATACAGGAAGGCATCAATCATAATCACATAATAAACAATAAAGAATGAATAACCCAACCATCCTAGGTTTCCATCCTCTACACACCAACCCGTACCAACCGTCACACCTTGGGGATTTCTACAATCAACCCTCCATCCGCTACACACCAAAACGACAGCCGTACTGCCTATTCCTATTGAGTAGGAATCATTAAACGTGGCATAGCCACCGATCACAATGTGACCTAGCATTTATATTTGTGGGATTTCTACCACCGATCACTGAGTGACCTATCATGCACTTCCCCTTCATCATATCAATATCCCATCCGATGCATACACACATAAAGAAAATATCATGCAGTCATATATATTTTTCGATACACATAGGGAGTTCTACGTTTACGTACCTAGCATCCTTGCCTAGCCCTTTTAGGGTTCCATTCGACTGTTTATACAGCCTTATTCTGACTTTTAGCCCATAACATACATAAATAGATTTACATACAGGTTAAGTGGTAGTGTGTTAGAGATCTACACACCTGATTACCGATAAAAAGAAGCTTTCTATATCGACGCTATCCTTAGTCGACACAACTGCTATCTGCCTAAGGTATTGTTCAGAAGCGGATCCACAACCAATTGGCCAATCTCGAACAGCAAATACTGCTCGTTTCTTGAACTTAGGGATTCTTTCTTTTGCCTGATCCATTTTAATTCTATCAAATCCTTATCAGAGCTACTATAACAATATTTAATCGTTAATCCTCCTTTTAGAGTTAAGATCATATATATATTGAACGAATCTAATAAAAATCTATGGATAATCTTCTTACCTTAAAATCTCGAATTGGAGACTTATGATTTTCGGCTTTTAGATCTAGTCGACTAAGCCTCCTTCAAATCCCAAATTGTCGCCCATCATTAAACCGTTAACTATTAGCTTTCGGCTTTTACCTTTCAAAAATAGATTATGAGAACTAATCAAAATTCGACTCTTACCTTAGCTTAGGAGATTTGGCTATCACTAGGGAGAGGATTTGGTAATGCCGATGGAAGATTTAAATGCTGGAAGTGTAGAACAATTTCTCAAATAGGATGAATAAAAGAAAAAAGCGATGGATGCTTCGGCTTTTTAGAGAAATCGGCACAAGGGAAAAGAAAGTGGGGAAAGGTTTCGGCTTTTAAAGAAATTAGAGAAAGAAATTTGGAGAAAAGAAGCTAGGGAATTTCGGAACAAAAGGGAGAGAATTTAATGTCAGAAACAAGAAGCTAGCCCCCTCTATTTATAGGAAATTCGGCAACCCTTTGCCATGTAGTAGCTGGTTTCTTTACTCCTCTCAGTGATGGATTCTTGGCTATCACTCTCTTTGTAGATAAATTCCTAACTTTTCTCCTTTATCTTAATCTACTAGCTCATCTAAAAGAGACTTAATTATCTCTAACTCCTCCCTCCTTTATCAGCATATTATCCACATATATTAATCATTAAAATCCCTAAATCTTAGCCTTTATCTGCTTATTATCCACATAAAATAAATTCCTAAATAATAGCCTATCTGCTTATTATCTACATATTTTAAACATTAAAACCTCTAAATTTTAGCCTTGTTGCCATCCACTCCACCTAATCCTAATGCCCAAAATTTAGCTAACTTCAATTAAAAGAATTGGGCTCCATGAAACTTAAATTTGGGCCCCTTACTCCCTTGTGTGGCGTCACCTCCTAAGATTGGGCCATAAGCCCACTTTGGTATTTTAAACATAGATACTACCTTTTAAACCCTACAATGCCCAAACAGATAATTTTAATCAAGGCCTCTGCCTAAGCCTGAGCCCAATTTGGACCCCTAACACTTAAATTAACTCATTCCACATATTCACCCATTAAACGCATAGGCCCAAAAATTTAGGATGTTACAGAGGCAATTTTCCCAGTGAATAAAATGCAGCGTTTGAGGCAATTTCTGGGCCAATATTGCAATAATTAAAAATTTAATTTTAAAAACATGAAAATGCGGAAGGACCAGTAGCGTAATTTCCCCTTTGGCTTAAAAAACACGCGGATCCTATCTGGAGCGGGTTGGGTTCGGGTCGGACCAGGTGAAACGACGTCGTTTTGGGGGTTAAAAGCTAGCCCCAAAACGACTTCTTTTGGAGGGGCTATATAAAGCCCTAAACACAGGAAAAAAAATCATTTGGTTGTCTGTTTTAAAAAAAATTTCCTTCTCTCTTTTTTCTCTGCAAAGGGGGGAGTCCGGCCAGCTCCGATCACCGCCCTCCATCGCATCGGCGCCGTCGTTGGCCACCGTGAACGGTGGCCGAAATTTCACAAAAAAGGTATTTTTTTTCTCTTTTTTTATATTTGTTTCCTTTACCCTTTTTATATCTCGTGTTTTATTCATGCATAAACGAAGAGAAAACAGATTCTTAAATGAGGAGAAAAATGAAAAAAAATACCTTGGGTTTCCGATTTGATTTTTTTAGGGCGTTTTTTGTTCTCTGATTTTGTGATCGATTCTCTTACTGGTGAAAATCTCTTTGTTTTTTCATTTAATCAAAGAGTGAAGAGAAAAAAATCCCTGTTACAAATACTTTGAATTGGCTTTTATAGCCTTTTTTTTTACAACTTGCTACTTTCTGTCATTTCTCATTTATTGCTTGCAAGGCGAGGCGGTGGAAGGGCGATGGACATGACCGCGGTGGTAGAGGGGCGGTTCAAAAAGTTAGGGCAAGTGGCCCTAGGTTGCGGCGCCACTTGTATTAGGGTTTTTGTTTTTCTTTTCTGTTTGTTTTTTTTCTTTTTTATTTGGGTTTAGGCCGGTTGGGCTTTATTTGGGTCTGGGTTGATGGGTTAGGTGGGTTGGGCAAAATTGGGCTTACAACAGCTGCCCCTCTTTGCTCATTGTCGTGTAACGGTAATAAAGCAAAGACATAAGAAAGACCAATTTTGCCCGGTCTCGCTGGGCTTTAGCTTCTTTGGTACACTTTTCTTCAGGTAACCTCATTCCGGTCCACTACATCTTCTCGTTTCGATCCACTCCACCGTTGCTTCAGTGAGATAGGACCTGTAACTTCAATTTGCTCCCCTGCAATCTCAGAGAGATAGGTTTAACTATCTTCTATCTACTCCGCTGCAACTTTAGGGGGATATGACTTGCAATTTCAACCCGCTCCACTGCAACTTCAGAAAGATAAGGTTTGTTTTGAATCTGCTCTTGCAACTTCAAGGAGACAAGATCTACCATCTTTAATCTGCTTCCTGCAACATCAGGAACGCCAAATCTGTTATTTTCAATCTGCTCCATGCAACATCAGGAATGCCAGACTTTCTATCTTCGATCTGCTCCACTACAAATTCAGGGAGACAAGATCTATGTCTTCGATCTGCTTCCTGCAACTTTAGGAATGTCAAATCTGCTACCTTCAATCTAATCCCTACAAACTCAAGGACCGCCACACTGATATCTTTGATCTGCTTCCTGCAACTTCAGGAAGGTCAAATCTGCTATCTTCAATTTGATCCTTGCAAACTCAAGGACCACCAGACTGATATCTTCGATCTGCTTCCTGCAACTTCAGGAAGGTCAAATCTGCTATCTTCAATTTGATCCCTGCAAACTCAGGGATCACCAAACTGATATCTTCGATCTGCTTCCTACAACTTCAGGAAAATCAAATCTGCCATTCCCTCATTTGTTCCTATAGTGTCCTTTTAAGGACATAACCTGCAGAATGAGTACATGGTCATGCCTAATGATTAGGATTCCATGATTGGAATGAGTTAAAATGTTATGAGTATGATTCCTATTCAAGGTGTTATCACTCATTTATCATCAAGGTTTTAACTTCGTTTCCCTTGCGAAGAAGTTTGCTGCATGAATGACTTGCCCCTGTGGAAATTTCAAAGCCCATTTTAGGCCTCGAAATACGGGCCTATATTGACTTCTAGCTGTCTTCCCCGAGAGTCACAACTCCTACTTGAAGAATACCCTTTGAATCTTTCCTTATCGAAAATTGACTGTCATACTTTTTCTAAGTGACCAAGTAACATTATTCACCCTACCATGATTACTGAATCGGGCGAAGAACTTTGAAGAAATGGTTTCCATGAAGACCCCCTTTCCCAATGTCTTTATCCTGTGTTTGTGGAAATTCTAAACAATTGTCCTGTTTCGGTTTCCTATTTTATCTAGAGATTTCCAAAGTAATACGTCAAACTTTCCTTTGTGAAATTGGTAGTTCATCAATTATTGTTTCAATGATGGGTAACAGTAGGTCGATTTCAAAGAGAGTTAAAATGAATTATCTATGAAACGAAAGAAAATTAACTGGGGACATGTCCCTTTTTTACGGAGAAAAGAACTTAAAAATAGTAAAATGAACAACATGGATCAGACGCCCTAGACATCGTCAATTGGGCTTCTATATACAAACTTCAAGAACACTGCTTTGAGCCTGTCATGTGTTTAGAAGACTCAAAGTGTTTTGTCGATGCCCCGATATGCAACATGCTTCCTCTTCTGTTGATTCTAGCGCTGCAAGATTACGACGTATCCATTCAAAACTCGAGCCGCCCTTTTCGGGTTTTCGACTCAAAAAAACCCTTTGGTCTCAAGGTGCCCTTTTGCGGGTTTTCACATTGGCCTCTCTATTTTTTTTTTTGAAGTCTCAAAGTGCCCTTTGCGGGTTTTCACCTTGGCCTCTTCCATTTCAAGCAAAGTATTTTTTAACTGAATCTGAGTTCACGGGATTAGGCAAACTTTTCCCGTCCATCTCAGTCAGAATTAGTGCACCTCCCGAGAAAGCTTTCTTTACCACATACGGTCTTTCCCAGTTCGACATCCATTTTCCTCTGTAATCCTTTTGTATGGGAAGGATCTTTTTCAGCATGAGGTCCCCCTCATGGAATTCCCTTGGGTGAACCTTTTTGTCGTAAGCTCGCATCATTCGCTTTTGGTACATCTAATCGTAACGGATAGCCCTCAATCTCTTTTCTTCAATTAAGTTCAACTGATCATATTGAGCCTGGATCCATTCAGCCTCATCCAGCTTCACTTCTGACGATACTCGAAGAGAAGGTATTTCCACTTCAATAGGCAGAACTGCCTCCATCCCATAGACCAATGAGAAAGGCGTTGCCCCAATAGAGGTTTGGACAGACGTTCGATAAGCATAGAGCGCGAATAGTAATTTTTCATGCCAATCCTTGTAAGTCTCGGTCATCTTCTCCACTATGTTTTTGATGTTTTTGTTGGCCGCTTCTACTGCCCCATTCATTTTTGGACGATACGGAGATGAATTGTGGTGTTTAATGTTGAATTGGTGCAAACTCCCGCTATCGTACTGTTGTTTAAGTTCAATGCGTTGTCTGATATGATCCTCTCAAACATTCCATATCGACAAATGATTTCTTTCTTCAAGAACTGACTGACCGCTGACTTAGTGACGTTAGCGTATGAGGCGGCCTCTACCCACTTGGTGAAGTAGTCGATAACCATGAAGATGAACTGATGCCCATTTGAAGCTTTCGGTGAGATTGGTCCAATGACATCCATGCTCCATATGGAAAATGGCCATGGGGAAGTCATAACGTGTAAAGGTGACGGAGGCACATGAATCTTGTCTCCATAAATCTGGCATTTATGACATTTTTTGGCATAGTTGATGCAGTCTCCTTCCATGGTGGACCAATAATATCCAAACCTCATTATTTGTCTGGCCATTATGAAACCATTGGCGTGAGTTCCGCAGACACCTTCATGGACTTCTTCCAGGATTAACTTAGCTTCAGCGGCATCCACACATCTCAGCAGCACTTGATCTTTCCTTTTCTTGTATAGGACCTCTCCATCCAGGACGTAGTCACAGGCTAGTCTTCTCAACGTCCTTTTATCGTTCTCAGTTGCTTGGTTCGGGTACTCACGATTTTTCACGTACCGCAGTATATCGTGGTACCATGGTAGGCTAGTTTTCTCTTCTTCCTCAATATTGTAGCAATGGGCTGGGTCCTAATGAATACTCATTCGTATAGGCTTCATATCCTCATTTTCATTTATTCGGGCCATGGAGGCTAAGGTGGCCAGAGCATCAGTCATCTGGTTTTCGTCTCTGGGTAAATGGCAAAAAGTGACGTCGCCAAACTCTCTGATCAAATCTTGGGCCAATCTTTTGTAGATGGCCAGCGTTGGATCCCTGGTTTCCCATTCCCCTTTAAGTTGATAGCAGAATCTTTATATACTTCCAATACTCAGATTTTACGTTCGATAGCGGTGCGGAGACCCATGATGCAAGCTTCATATTCAGCCATGTTATTAGTGCAATCAAAATCTAGTTTGCAAGCAAATGGGTAATGGTCTCCTTTTAGGGATATCAGAACTAACCCAATTCCATTACCCACAGAATTTGATGCTCCGTCAAAATTCAGCTTCCAAGGATGATCTTCTGAGGCACCCTCTCCAGTGTTGGCCACATACATCAAATCTTTATTAGGGAAATCGAAGTCTAAAGGCTCGTAATCTTCAAGGGCTCTACTGGCTAAAAAGTTCTCTATTACACTCCCTTTTACTGCCTTTTGGTTCACGTAGACTATGTCGAATTTAGAAAGAAAAATCTACCATCTGGCTATCCTTTCGTTCAAAGAGGTAGACTCCATCATATATTTTAGAGGATCTAGCTTCGAGATGAGCCATGTCGTATGATACAACATATGCTGCCTCAATCTTTGAGTTGTCCAAATCAAGGCACAACATAGTTTCTCGATTGGCAAGTACGTTGTTTCACACTCAGTGAATTTTTTACTAATGTAGTATATTGCCTTCTCTCTTTTTCCGGAATCATCATGCTGACCAAGCACACATCCCATTGAATTATCGAGCACTGTCAAATAAATGATTAACGGCCTACCTGGATGAGGCGGTGTCAATACTAGGGCATTGGACAGGTATTTCTTTACTTTGTCGACGATCTTCTGGCATTCTTCATCCCACGTGCCCGGATTGCATTTCTTAAGAAGATGGAATATGGGGTCATATTTCTCAGTCAATTGTGAAATGAACCGAGCGATGTAATTTAACCTTCCTAAGAAACCTCTAACTTCTCTTTGGGTACGTGGTGGAGGCAACTCTTGTATGGCCTTGACTTTGTCTAGGTCAACCTCAATCCCCTTTTTACTGACTACGAATCCGAGCAACTTCCCAGACCGAGCTCCGAAGGTACACTTTGCTAGATTAAGTTTTAGCTGGAATTTCCTTAGGCTCAAAATAGTTCCTTTAAGACCTGCACATGTTCCCTTTCAGTTCGGGACTTGGTGATCATATCGTCGACGTAAACCTCAATTTCTCTGCGCATCATATCGTGAAATAGGGTTACCATGGCTCTCTGATATGTCACTCCCGCGTTTTTTAGCCCAAACAGCATCACTTTGTAGTAAAACGTCCCCTACATGGTTACAAATGTTGTCTTACCCATATCTTCAGGATGTATCTTTATTTGGTTATATCCTAAGAAACCATCCATGAAGGAGAACAATGAATAGCTCACCGTATTGTCTACTAAGTTGTCGATGTGAGGCAACGAAAAATTGTTTTTTAGGCTAGCCTTGTTTAGATCCCTGTAGTCTACGCACATTCGCACTTTCCCATCTTTCTTAGGGATAGAGACGATATTAGCCACCCAATTCGAATACTTAACCACTTGCAAGAATCCAACGTTAAATTGTTTCTCGACTTCTTCTTTTATTTTTAACAAAACATTTGGTCTCATTCTTCGAAGCTTCTGTTGGACGGGCTTGTATTCTTCTTTTATGGGCAACCGGTGTACTGCGATATCAGTGTTTAATCCGAGCATATCTTGATACGACCACGCGAATACATTATTGAATTCTTGGAGTAACTCAATGAGGTCTCGCTTGGTCTCTACTGTGATACAAGCTCCGATCTTCACTTCTTGTCCTTCTCCCAAGTTCACCACTTCCACTGACTCTTTATGCGGTAGGATATGTTTTTCTTCTTGCTCTACCATTCTCAACAAATCTGGAGGCAAGTCATATTCTCTGTCACTTTCAAAATCCTGAGATTCCTCTAAACACATGTCTTGTTCAAAACGGACCTCTGAATCTGTAGTATCATTGCTCATATCATTGATGGCTAGGGACTTGTGATGGGTATCAAGGGATGTACAAAGAATAAATGAATTGAAGGATAACTATTCACATGATATGAATGGGAACAAGAAATGAAAATAAGTTTGTTAGAATTAAAGATGCATTTCATTGGAACAAAATATCCGAACATGAGCTTGTTTTACAAAAGAAATCTCATTGTTTCTAGCCTTAAAACAATGAGTGCGTTCTGAATATTACCCTGTATAATCTCTAAAAACTACAGGAAATTCCTCTGCAGTCCAATTGTTTAGAATGCTTCTAGGTTCGTACGGGTGAATGCCCAACAGGTTTCCTTGATCAGTTTCCTAGTCGTGTATAGTATTGATGTGAGGAAGATTCTCCGGGTAGATCATTCCTCTTGATACAAAGGTACGGGATATGTAGGGGAATGTCATTGATTCCCACTTGACGTCCTCTCCGTTCAACCTTGCCTTCTCCTTTCTTGTTTCTTCTCTATTTTCTTCCTCATTTGTTTTGTATCTGGTTTGAAATCCAAGCCAAAATGGTCTCTCTTCTCTTTCAACATCAGGATCTGAACTTTCCCTTGGAGATGTTTGCCCAATCCTTTTCCTGGTAGAGCCCCTTTTCCTATTATCATTCGTAGGCCCATCCTTGTGGTCTTGGATAGCTTAGGCACCGGGACTTCATTCCCCTCCGAGATGAAAGTAGCATTTACGAAATCTAAGGATCAAAAGGAACATTCAATGGCCTCCTCATTTGTTTCTAGATATAGCGCTTCATTGGTAACAGTTGTTATGATGTCTTCTTTAGCATTTATAGTTACCAGTCGATTTTTTGTTACCGACTTGATTTTTGATGTAGATGGCGAGGCACAAAGACTCACCGAATGAATCTAGGGCCTTCCCAACAAGCATTGTAAGAGGGCTTGATGTCCATGACTAGAAAATCTACTTCATATGTGTTAGGCCCGATCAATAATGGCACATCCATTCTTCCCATCACTCTTCTTTCGGTGCCATCAAATGCTCTCACTATGTTCTGGCATGCTTTCATGTGAGAGCTGTCTATAGGTAACCTCATTAGTGTAGCTAAAGGTAAGACATTTAAAGCTGATCCATTATCTATTAACACACTTGACAGAGTGTATCCCTTGCAACGAGTAGTTATGTGTAAGGCTTTTGTCGATCCCATGCCTCTTGGTGGGATTTCATCATCACTGAAGTAAATAAAATTGTCAGCACTTATGTTACTAACCAGACGGTCCAATTTATTAACGGATATATCCTTAGTAACATAAGTTTCATTCAGTACTTTCATCAGTGCTTCACGGTGCACTTCTGAGCTTAACAGCAGGGCTAGCACGGATATGCGAGCTGGTTGTTTGCACAGCTATTCTACCACGCTGTACTCGCTGTGTTTCAAGAATTTCAAGAATTCTTTGGCCTCCTCCTCTTTTATAGGTTCATTGACAGGGGCTTTGGATTCTTTTTTCTGTCCAATCAGCACAGTCTTTGGTTTCACTGGTTCTACTCTTTTGTTCTTAGGGTCGTACCGCTTCCCACTACGCGTATAGGACCCTTTATTCTTAACTTCCTCAGAAATGCTAGTGGAGCTTTTCGCCCCTGGTATCATCACATTACAATTGTAGTCCCAGGGTACCTTTTTACTGTCTTTGTAGGGAAAAGAAGCAGGTCTCTGAATTATAATCTTCGGCCTTCCCCGCACCTCACCTTTCGTGTTTCGTGAGATGATGATTCTCGGGTAATTGACTCCAGGCTTCATCAATTCTTCCTCAGTCACACATACATTCCTTTCCTCTACTCCTTCTTCATAAAACTCCAATTCCTTGTTGTCCATAAGGTTTTGCACCAAGATTCTAAACTGGGCACATTCTTGAATCTCGTGCCCTTTTGTTTTATGGAGTTCACAGTAGTTCTTTATATACCTTCAATTTTTCGCAGAATCTAAATCTGTCAATCCTCTCTTTGCCATTTCCTCCCAGACTACTTTCAATGGGGTTTTCACCTCCGTGACGTCCTCCTTGATCTTTTTCACCACCTCCTCACCAATCGTGTTTACCCCTCTACCCTCGTGATTGGGTAGTAGGTTCCCCTTTTTTATCAAATCGTCGAGTGTTATGACCTCTATCTTTATTAGCCTCTCGACTACCTTTTTAAAGGTGAGGTAATTCTCTATCGAATGCCCCGCTACCCTTGCATGGTAATCCCATTGAGCGTTAGGGTCATACCACTTAGGGTATGGAGGTTGCAATGGTTGCAAATAAAACGGGGACACGATATGCTCGTTGAACAAGGTCTGGTATAGCTCCTTGTATGTTATTGGAATTGGCGTGAATTGAATTTTTTGGTATTCAATCTGGTTCCCGATTCCTGTCTTGCAGGGCCTTGTTGTCCAGAGGTGACTGCCTTTGGCCGATTAACCGTGATCGCCTTGTGTGTGCTCACGTTATTTACTTCTCCGTCCTTCTTCTTAAGAGTAGCCCTCCTAGCACTTTCTCCTGCCTCGATCTTACCATCCCTTATGGCATGTTTGATCATCTCTCCTGCCATTACTATGTCGGCAAAGCTTTTAGTCATACTCCCTATCATATGAGTTATGAAAGGGGCCTTCAGGGTGTTAATGAAGAGCATGGTAGTCTCTTTTTCTAAGAGGGGTGGTTGGACCTGCATGGCGACCTCCCTCCACCTTTGCATGTATTGTCTAAAACTTTCATTTTGTCTTTTTTCCATGCTTTGCAAAGTAATTCTATCCGGTGCCAACGTGGCTGTAATGCTTTAGAAATGCTTGAGCCAGATTTCTTCAGGAACTAATGTTGGCCCGACTAAGCTGGTTATACCATCTAGTAGCTGTGCCCACTAAACTTTCTTAGAAACAGTGGATTAAGAGTTGATCATTGTTCACGTAGCCAGCCATTTGCCTGTAGAACATGGTGATGTGGGCCTCCGAGTAGCTAGTCCCACTGTATTGTTCAAATTTAGGCATTTTAAACTTATGAGGCAGTACTAAATCCGGAACCAGACTTAAATCTTTTGCGTCAATCCCATGATGATGATCGATACTTTCTAGCACCTTGAATTTTTCTTCCAGCCATTTGCAACGATCCTCTAACTGCCTTGAAGATTCTTCTCTCGATCCTATGTTCTTTTCCATATCTAAATCGAGTACAACAGGATTGGCCGGGTTATCTCCTGGTTGGGATCCAGAGCCTGCGTGGAAGCTCATGGGAGGTCTAGCGTCATCCTGCCCTTGTTGGGGCCTGATCGCAACTGATGACCTTAGGACATACTCCTCAGGCCTTGTTCTTGCGTGTGGCGGGGTAAAACCCGGGGGGATGCCTTCACTACTTTCCTCGACCTGCGGCATAGGGCCTTTCCCCTTATCCATTGCCCCGTTCATCATTTGGGCCATTTGGGCCACCATATTCCTCTGGGCCTCCAACATTTGGTCCCTCATTTCCTGCTGGAGTTTTAACATTTACTCTTGCATTTGTTCCTGCATTTCTTTCTGAAATTGTTTGAACCTTTGATCCATTTTCATTGTTTTAGCGCGCGTTCCGTAGTGATTTTTCGCTTCTAGATTTTCCCCTTTCACTTCTTTTTTTTTCTCTCTCTCTCTTTCTGATAATTTTAGCTAATTAGGCCCATTTTTATAAACTTAAATGCATGTAATATGATGCAATGCAAATGGATGAATGCAAGAAGAAGACATCGATTTTGATCAACTTCATTTTAGAAAACTTTATTAGAAGGCAAAACCCTTTACATAAAGCAGATTACAAATATGCTTTCGCCCTAAGGCCTAAGGTTTTGATTTTCCCAAGCAAAGAGATTAGCTCTTGATTATAACCTGGCGGTAGCTCATATCTCACGCTCAATATGTCAGCTTCCGTAGCCAAAGTCTGTAGGTCATCAGCTACCTCTCGAATCTGGATTATCGCTTCACCCATGAGGTAGTTTCGGCTTCTAACTTGCTCGCAAGAATGGCAAAGCTCCTCCTCCCAACGCCTTTCTCTTGTTTCCAGAAGCTCAATCCAGAGCTCACTATTGTGTAATACCTATTCTAGCTCTTCAACCTTACCCTTCATTTCCTCGATTCTGTTCAGACTTGTCAGTTTACTTTTCGAGTCTTGACTTTAATAGTGGTGTAGAGACCGCCCAAGCTCAGCTATTCTAGCTTTTAGTCCCTTTTTCTCCTTTTGGTTTTTTGTCATGCCTTTCTCTAAGGCCTCTTTTTGCATTTGTATTTCTTGAAACTTTCTCTCCCAATTGCTAACTCTGGCTTTTTCCTCTCGAATCTCTTGTCGCCACTGCTCCAAAGTTTTCCCTAATCCCGCGTTTTTTATCGCCAGGCGCATCTTCTTGTATTCCATCTTCAAGTTATCTCAGTCTTCCTCTACTTTCTATTTTTCTTTTCTGAGTTTCTCAGCCTCTGATTTTTGACCGTCCAACTCTAATTGGAGGAGCATCTTTTCTTCTTCCAGCTTTTCTATCCTTTTTCCAAGTTTTGAACTCATCCGTTCAAAATCTTGTTTCACAATCTCTAATTCTGAAGGGACCACTCGCAAGCATTCTTCTCTCGATCGGGAGCCTTCTGAATTTGGCTCGGGAATGTTATCATTGATTCTCCTAGCCCTCCATTCACTGTATTCTGGGGTCATCCTCGGGCCTGCAGATAATCTTCTCATTCTATGAATCTGATTCCAAGCACTAGAGATCTCTTTAACCTTTTTCTTATAGCTTCCCCTTCGTATGAGAACTCGCATTGAGGTAGCTCGTATTTTGTTGGTACAAACTGTCTTAAACTATACTGTCTTAGGACTAGCAAAGGGGCATATGTAGTGGCACCCCAAATTCCCAGTAGAGGAACCCAATCGAAGTTTCCACAGTCATAATAGACCTTGTCGGGAATCATTCAAGGAGCCTTCCACTCGATGTCGTCTTCTTGAAAGTTTTGGAGGAGCGATATCCAGTTTTCTTTGGACACGTCTTCTCTTCTAGGCGTAGCTACTATCTCTTTCAATGGGGAGCAATTCTCTGACAAAAATCGATAAGACACTTTATCCACCTTCCGAAATGACTATGGAACTAGGCCAATAACAACTGCGCACATCCAATAAACCTGCCTTCACCTATTCTCCAACATGCATTCAAGGATCTGAACGTTTTAGCCAAGATAGCGAGGAACAGGCGTGACCCCTTTGTCTAATCGGCTGAAAAGATCAATAACTGCTTCATCAATGTGTCTTAGAGCTTTTGGAAAGATTACCAAACCATAAATACACAAGGCCAAGACGTCAATCTTTTTCTTTGCATTAGGATGCGCTAGGATCAGGTCCCTCAAATATATCCAAGGTATGCATTTATCCCCGCCTTTCTTCTGCATTCTAGCTGAAACCCATTGTTTGCTTATTCCCGTGATATTCATCAATTTCCTCACAAAAGTCGGGCTATTAACTGCTTTGGAATAAGCTTTATCAACTTGAATTCTCGGACAACGTAGCAAGGTTGAGTATTCCTCTACCGTGGGAACCAAATCTACTTTCCCGAATGAGAAACAGCTATAAACAGCATTCCAGAATTGAGTCATTGCTTAGAATAGGTGCTTATCTACTTTGACATCAAGCAGGTATGGTAGATGGTCGTGGGTACTATGGACCAACTACTTTGCCTCATCCTCCCACTGGGTCCATATTTCTTTCAACTCTTGGAGTTCATTCTGCGTGACACTGATATTGGTGAAATCCCGTAATTCTGACACATATCCCTCAGCTAAGCTATCCCCTCTTTCTAATTGGCTTTGCTCTGACCAGGTGCAGACGACCGCATTATCCTCCGCTTTATCAAGGAATTCGCTTTCCATAACCAGCTTTCTAACTCAAAAATGGACCGTGAGTCGATGTCTCATGTGTAATTAAACCACTGATATCCACCCACATGTTAGCCACAAATCAACCCAATTATCAAATGCAACATGTAAACATAATCACATGGATATTACCACAATCTGGGCTTGGCCCACAATCAAATCATATTCAAGCACTGGGCTAGGCCCATTTCTCATGAATCCACTGTTTACTGGGCTTGGCCCATTTCCCCGTATGTTCACATAACATACCAAACCACATGTCATATTGGGCTTGGCCCATTTCCATATTATTTCATAACAGAACAATGCAACATGAAACCCAACCCAATCCTAAGGTCCAATCGCTACACACCTCCTTATCCAGCCTACCACACACCAGGGGACTATCGAGTCACCCTCTCCTTTTCCCTCCAAAAGGCAACCAATGCCATTCACGATGTAGCGTATAGCTAACATCAAACCACGATGGAGCACTGACAATCCATCAAGCCACGATATGGCATAAGCCGATATCGATCAAGGTAACCACGCGAACTAAATCGCAAAGATCCACAACGCGACCTCGATCGGCGCCAATCCACGATGTAGCACAAAGTCGACATCAACCACGTACTCAAGTACACCGTACCTTCTTTCAAAAACCCACCCATGCACATGTAACATAATATAATGACATAATGAATAAAGCATGTACATGATATTCAGGCATACATTCATATTCATAGACATACTCACATACACGTATTAATAACCACATCTCAACAGATTTGATACTAACCTGTTTATCGACATACCCTTTAAGGGTATCCGGTTCACATAGTCACCGTCTTATTAACACATATTTAACACATACACCTATCGCATACATATCATATACCGGAAATCGATGGTTAATTACACACCTTATAACTCAAGCTCTAAACCTCGATCTCGACGCTATCGTTTAGCGAGACTACAGTTATCGCCTATCGTTTTACATTGCGCCCACACCCGGTGGCCAATCTCGTCTGCAGAAACCGATCTCTTTTGAACTTCGGGATGGGAGTTTTCCTTTCTCCTCTTGGCGCTTTTCGTATCCATCGACACTTAATCGAATCACACCATTAATCAACAAGTCATAATCCACTATTATTGAATTTTAGATCACCTAATAACATCCTTACCGAAATCTCGAGATCCCGAAGCGCTACTTAATGCTTCATACGCGACTAAACCACTCAAAGAAAGTCTCTGCGTTAGGCTCTTCTCCCTACAATCGGCCTTAGCATCAAATACTTAACAACCTTAGTCTTAATCGAATTCCAAATACATAACTTACCAAGATAAACCCTTACCACCACTTACCAAGTCGATCGCTAGCAATCGAGGCTTGTTGAATACCTCAAAATCCTAGAGTACCTTCAACAACGATTGCAACAAAAACCCGAAGAGATCTATGCTAATATTCGGCCAAGGTGCTACCAAATTGAAGAAAGGAAATTCGGCACAAAGGTGGGGAGTAGATTCAGCTAACAATGAAAGAAAATCAATGGAAAGGAGATAAGAGTTTCGGCCAAGAAGGTTTTAAGAAGAGGAGAGAAAGGTATGGGGGTGGACTTTCGGTTTAACACAAAATGGAAGCAAAGAAAGATGAAAGGGTGAGTGATTAGGCTAAGGATCCAAAAGAAGAAAGAGTGAGATGCAATGGAGTTTTTTCGGGTGAAATATGAAGAATAAATGGAGAATTTGACTAAGTCTTGAAATTCCGGCCAAAAGAAATGGTGGAACAAATTCGGCAAGAGCAAATGGAACCAAAAGGGTGGCCAAAGGTGAGCTCTCTCCCTATTTATAGAATTCGGCACCCCCTCCCCTTGAAGACTCCAACATACGGCCAATTCCTAAAATCTCTCCTAGCCATTAATTCAAACACATTTGAATTAATCTAAACTTTTAACTTACTCCTAGCCAACCATTTAAAAATCAATTCAAAATAAAAAAAATATAAATGTCCCACCTTTTATCCATTACCGCCCCTTCAATCTAAAATACAAGATAAAAATAGGCTAATCTTAATCCATTATCCCACCGAATTTGAAAATAAACAAAATACTACACTCATCCTTATCACTCCTTCCAACCGAATCCAAAAATGCTTAAACTACCATTTCTTCATTCAACAAGAATCACACTTCAAATGCAACACCCATGTAGTCCCACACCTTCCAACCTCTTTGCAACAAAAAACAAATCCACCTATAGCCCCAGTGATTGAACACGGGACTGGGAAAGCCGGCAACCAACTAGCGCCCAAGCCATTCGCCACTTTGATTTTTATGCTAAAAGGCCCCAACATTTATTTTAAACCCTTCCTACCTCATTTCATCACAAGCAAAATATAAAACTCCATAATGCAGCTCAGTGCCCTCAAACCGCGACCTCCTTCCCTCAGGCGCCTAAGTAGCGCCTAAGAGCCACTCTGCCAATTGGACTTTCATGTCTATCAACTTGGACATTTATTTTTAAGGCCTACTTAGCCCAGTCCTTGGCCTAAAAATAAAACAAAGTTCTTTTGACAACTCGAACCCTTGCTCCCTTAGCGCCACCTTCCAAAGCCCCAAGCAACAGATAACCACTTTGCCAATACCTTTCATGTGCCTTAACCTTCCAAATAAATTTCTTAAGCCCTCTAAAGCCCAGCTCCATTTCTTAACCCTAAAATTAAAACTTTTCCTAAGCCTTCCCTTTTACCCGAGCATTCTTAAAACCTCTAAAACACCTCCAAACACACCCAAAACCTACCAACACCGAATTATACTTGAATTACCTAGCCCCTAAACCGGGTGTTACAATTCTACCCTCCTTAAAATAATTTCGTCCTCGAAATTACTTTACTAACGAACGTCCGTACAACCTATCTTACCACCTTATGCTTATGCTGCGCACTCTGATCTTACTAAGACTATCATACCTTCCCAACACAGTTTCTAAGTTCGTACTCAAAATTCAAAACACCTCTCTTAGTAACACAAAAAAAAACTAATTCACAAGCAAGCAAAGCAATCAAAGCATGTACCAAAGCAAAGGAGCTTACCCGCTATCACATCCTTGGTTGACTCTGACTAGAACCATTCCTTCCATGGCTTGAACCACGACCCCTTGTCGCTCGAGGACAATTCTTAACCAGATGTGCCTTAGATCCACACCGAAAGCATTCTTTATTATTTCCCCAACACTCTCCTGTGTGAGGTCTTCCACACCAAGCACAAGGACGATTCCGATCCACTGGTACAAGTGCACTTACTGTGGTTCTCGGTCCTTAGTCTTTTTGGGCATTACCAAACGATCTCGATGGTCCAACATTTCTCTTATTCTCGTTCCTATTCTTCTCTCGGTTTTCCCTTATAGTCTTCTTAACCTCTTGTTGATCCGAGCTTTCTCCACTAAAATGGCAAAGTCTCTTTCTCTCGTGTGAGCGATCAACTCCGTAACTCATCTCGTAGCCCATCTTGAATCGAACACTTCTTTCGTGTCAGTAGCCACGATTCCTTTGGCGTCTTGACTTAGTCGCTAAACTCGACTTCATATTCCGCTATCGACTTATTCCCTTGCACTAGGTTTAGAAATGCCTTCCTTTGCGAGTCCAAATAACTGGCTCCTACGTACTTTCCTTCGAACTTGGCCTTAAAGAAATCCCAATCCAGTCGATCCGCCGGTACACCTTGTTTGACAGTGAGCCACCAACGATAAGCTTCGTCGCGAAGCAACGCAAGCAGCGCCTTGACTTTTCTTCATTAGTGCGGTCCAAATCGTCCATGATTCTTTCAAGCGCTTCCAACCAATATTCCGCTATGTTCGAGCTACTCGACACTCCTCTAAAGATCTCACTCAGATTCGATCTAAGCCTTTCGAAATCGACTTGGGTTCCATTTCCCTACTAGCTCTGCTACTCGTTCTAGCACTTGCAACATGGCCCGCGATCTGCGTCATTTTCTCTATTCGATCTTGCTCCTCCATCTTCTTTGGCGGTACTTCATTTTCTGACCCATGGCCAGACCCTATCGGTTCCGATGCTGCCATTCTACCTCTACTGCGTCCCCTAGAACCCATCTCTATCGTCGCGATTTAATCTGATTAAGAAGTTTTATGCATTAGTAATTGTTCCACTATTTAACCGCGAGCATATTTTATGAATGAAAGATTTTAAAAGTAGTTCTTTCGATCACACAAGGTTTCGATTCGAGTTTTACTACTCTAATTGGAGAATCACTTTCACATTCATCAATAGAGACACCTTCATTTCAATGAAGACACATTCATTCATCATCAAAACACATTCATTCCTCAAATAGAGGCACATTCGATGGTATCTACCACCACATTCACTATTAGGACATTTACGCGTTTCTACCCTAGGGGTATTTAGTCATTTTCCTATAGGGACATTTAAGTAATAAACCGGGAAATTTTAAAACTTACTAAACCGGGACATTTTGAAATTTCCACATCGGAGGTATTTCTAAAATTTGTCAAATTAGAATCTGTGAGAATTTTGGAAACCGGTATTTTGGTAATTTTGTCAACTGAGGTAATTTTGTAAATTTCAAAAGTCGGGTATTATTTTGAAATACAAAATTTGGATACTTTTGCAAGGTGAGAGAATTTTATTAAAGTTGGGGTTAACTCGGAAATTTTGAAAGTCGGGGCATTTTAGTAATTTTCAACACGAGGGTATTTTAAGTAAATTTTCCAAATCGGAGTATATTGATATTTTGAACACTAGAGATTTTAATATTTTGCAAAGTGAAAATCATTTTAACAAAAGTTGAGTGTAGTGTGGTAATTTTATAATCTGAGGGCATTTTTGTAATCTTATCACTAGGGCATTTTGGTAATTTTGGTAAATCGAAAAAAACATTTTTTTGTTTTTTCCAAAACCAGATTTAGGGTTTACAAACCAAAAGGGTAAATTTAAAAAATTGTAAAACCAAAATTTTAAAATAGCAAGGCTAATCCCTTTCGGGTTTAAGAATTGGTTTAGCTTTATGAACAAGTCCCTTGGTTAAGGTGAACCAGTAGCTACGCACAGGTAGGATTCAAGTGGAGAGGAGGTGAGTCACGGATTGCTTAAATACCAAGCTCCCACTGAATACCACTCCTAGACATGCGCTACAGGTTGCCACACCTTAACACGGCGACTTACTTCACAGTTTGTTTAGTAACCTTAAGTCTTATGCATATGTTTGGGTAGACTAGTCCTAGGGTCCAAAAGCCTAATATTCTAATCTCTGAGCCCAAACTAAGCCCATAATACTTCACATCAACAAATCAAGTCTAAAATACTCACCAGTGGACTTGGTGGGAGGTACATGTGCCATGCCAACCAAATCTGAAGAATTTCTTAAAAGCCCATATTTTTTTAAAAGCCCATTTGAAAATGTTTTTGGGCCCAAAACCCTCAAAGTGAGTTTTGAGCAGACTCGATACCAAGCTGTAACATCCCAAACCCGCCCACAAGCCACGACCGGATCACGGTATGTCACTTGCGGAAAAGCGGTTGGAAAATCTTTGACCTTAGAATAAACTTGAAAATTTTGTTAACTTTTGGAAAATGTGTCCATTAAAATTATTTAATAATATAAGCTCGATTTAGAATATGTGAATTAAAACTTTATGACAATTTATTATATTATAAATCATTTGGAGAAAAATATGTCTAAGTATAATATAAATCCTAATTTAAAAGATAATAAAATGATCCCAAAAATAAATAAAGTACTTTAAATAAAAGTGGCCTTATTACAACCAAAATTAAACAAAACACTTAGTATTAAAATAACTTAAAAATAATTAAATTAATCTCATACGCATGGGCCACCTTGCATCCTCTCCAACAGGTCCGATCAACAAGTCACTGCGATGTTGGATAAATAATTGGGTGAGTCACACGGACTCAGTGTGTAATTAAACCACTGATATCCACCCACATGTTAGCCACAAATCAACCCAATTATCAAATGCAACATGTAAACATAATCACATGGATATTACCACAATCTGGGCTTGGCCCACAATCAAATCATATTCAAGCACTGGGCTAGGCCCTTTTCTCATGAATCCACTGTTTACTGGGCTTGGCCCATTTCCCCGTATGTTCACATAACATACCAAACCACATGTCATATTGGGCTTGGCCCATTTCCATATTATTTCATAATGAACAATGCAACATGAAACCCAACCCAATCCTAAGGTCCAACCGCTACACACCCCTTATCCGACCTACCACACACGGGGGACTATCGAGTCACCCTCTCCTTTTCCCTCCAAAAGGCAACCAATGCCATCCACGATGTAGCGTATAGCTAACATCAAACCACGATGGAGCACATAGCAATCCATCAAGCCACGATATGGCATAAGCGATATCGATCAAGGTAACCACGCGAACTAAATCGCAAAGATCCACAACGCGACCTCGATCGGCGCCAATCCATGATGTAGCACAAAGTCGACATCAACCACGTACTCGAAGTACACCCGTACCTTCTTTCAAAAACCCACCCATGCACATGTAACATAATATAATGACATAATGAATAAAGCATGTACATGATATTCAGGCATACATTCATATTCATAGACATACTCACATACACGTATTAATAACCACATCTCAGCAGATTTGATACTAACTTTGTTTATCGACATACCCTTTAAGGGTATCCGGTTCACATAGTCCTTGTGCTTATTAACACATATTTAACACATACACCTATCGCATACATATCATATACCCGGAAATCGATGGTTAATCACACACCTTATAACCTGAAGCTCTAAACCCTCGATCTCGACGCTATCGTTTAGCGAGACTACCGTTATCTGCCTATCGTTTTTACATTGCCGCCCACACCCCGGTGGCCAATCTCGTACAGCAGAAACCGATCTCTTTTTGAACTTCGGGATGGGAGTTTTCCCTTTCTCCTCTTGAGTGGCACTCGCATCCATCGACACTTAATCAGAATCACACCATTAATCAACAAGTCATAATCCACTATTATTGAATTTTAGATCACCTAATAACATCCTTACCGAAATACTGAGATCCCGAAGCGCTACTTAATGCTTCATAGCACGTTGACTAAACCACTCAAAGAAAGTCTCTGCGTTAGGCTCTTCTCCCCTACAATCGGCCTTAGCATCAAATACTTAACAACCTTAGTCTTAATCGAATTCCAAATACATAACTTACCAAGATAAACCCTTACCACCACTTACCAAGTCGACCGCTATGGCCGAGGCTTGATTGAATACCTCAAAATCCTAGAGTACCTTCAACAACGATTGCAGCGAAAACCGAAGAGATCTATGCTAATATTCGCCAAGGTGCTACCAAATTGAAGGAAGGAAATTCGGCACAAAGGTGGGGAGTAGATTTGGCTAACAATGAAAGAAAATCAATGGAAAGGATATAAGAGTTTCGGCCAAAAAGGTTTTAAGAAGAGAGAGAAAGGTATGGGGTGGACTTTCGGTTTAACACAAAATGGAAGCAAAGAAAGATGAAAGGGTGAGTGATTAGGCTAAGGATCCAAAAGAAGAAAGAGTGAGATGCAATGGAGGTTTATTTCGGTGAAATATGAAGAATAAATGGAGAATTTGACTAAGTCTTGAAATTTGACCAAAAGAAATGGTGGAACAAATTCGGCAAGAGCAAATGGAACCAAAAGGGTGGCCAAAGGTGAGCTCTCTCCTATTTATAGAATTGGCACCCCTCCCTTGAAGACTCAACATACGGCCAATTCTAAAATCTCTCCTAGCCATTAATTCAAACACATTTGAATTAATCTAAACTTTAACTTACTCCTAGCCAACCATTTAAAATCAATTCAAAATAAAAAAATATAAATGTCCCACCTTTTATCCATTACGCCCTTCAATCTAAAATACAAGATAAAAAATAGGCTAATCTTAATCCATTATCCCACAATTTGAAAATAAACAAAATACTACACTCATCCTTATCACTCCTTCCAACCGAATCCAAAATGCTTAAACTACCATTTCTTTGTCCAACAAGAATCACACTTCAAATACAACGCCCATGTGCCGTCCACACCTTCCAACTTCTTTGCAACAAAAAACAAATCCACCTCTGCCCCGAGATTGAACACGGGACACAGGGAAAGCCAAGCGACCAACTAAGCGCCCGAGCCATTCGGCCACTTTGATTTTATGCTAAAAGGCCCCAACATTTATTTTAAACCCTTCCTACCTCAGCCCATCACAAGCAAAATATAAAACTCCATAATGCAGCTCCAGGCCCTCGAAACCGCGACCTCCTTCCCTCCAGCGCCTAAGTAGCGCCTAAGAGCCACTCTGCCAATTGGACTTTCATGTCCATCAACTTGGACATTTATTTTAAGGCCTACTTAGCCCAGTCCCTTGGCCTTAAAATAAAACAAAGTTCTTTGCCCGACAACTCGAACCCTTGCTCCCTTAGGCGCCACCTTCCAAAGCCCCAAGCAACACATAACCACTTTGCCAATACCTTTCATGTGCCTTAACATTCCAAATAAATTTCTTAAGCCCTCTAAAGCCCAGCTCCATTTCTTAACCCTAAAATTAAAACTTTTCCTAAGCCTTCCCTTTTACCCAGAGCATTCTTAAAACCTCTAAAACACCTCCAAACACACCCAAAACCTACCAACACCGAATTATACTTGAATTACCTAGCCCCTAAACCAGGGTGTTACATCCCTATGGCCATGCGAAAGTGAAAACTTCACGAAGACATAGGTACGGATGTATCCCGAAAGCAGTCCACTAGTGTAACATCCTAAAGTTTGAGTATTGAATTGATGCATGCTTTAGTGCTTAACTTGTGTATAATAAAATTTTTCATAATTAGTATAGTCTTGAGAAGACTTGAGAACTATTCGAAATTAGAATAAATTTTAGTAAGGAGTATTTAATTGAAGTGGATCAAGTGACTATGAGGTTTAAGTAAATTTAAGTGTTAAAAACTAGCACAAGATGAGCTAGTAGCAAGGTGGTGTTGGTGCATGCATGTTTGCTTGAGGTGAGAGGTTCGAATCTCCTAGCATGCATTTTGAAAGCTTTTATTTTTTTGCTTTCCTTAGCAAGTTTTGGTCATGGATAAGGTTAAGGGATGAGTTCGATATCATTTTTGGTATGAAGACCAAAGGAAAAAGGTAAGTAAAGGTTTAAGGAAAAGAATCTCATGAATTAAGGTGATAAGGGGACATAAGGCATGGATCAAGGGCTTTGTTTTGGAAAGCTTTGAATGGCTAATTGTCCATGTACTTGGATGGTTTTTGTGGCTAGAGGTTGGCCGAAACTTTGATAGCTTTTGGTAGCTAGATGACCACTTTGGCTTTTGGTCATTTTTGTGCTTTTCTCCAAAACATTTCTCTCCAATTTCTTCTCCCTAGCCGAATGTGTCTTGTGTAATAGGTAGAATTTTGCTTTGGTTTTGGTCATTTCTTTTAGACCAAATAGTTATCATTCTCCATACTTCCCCAAGTTCTTTTTCTCATTTTGCCAAAACCATACCATCTTGAAAGGTCATTTTCTTTTCTTCCTTTTGGCCGAATATACATCAACCCCAAGACCCTATCTTTGTTCATCTTCCATCCTTGGAAAATCGACACATAAACATTCTTTCTTTATTCTTTTTGTTCATCTTTCTTTCTTTTTGGTAAAGAAGACTCAAACATCACTATTCTTTTCAAATCCTTTCTTCATGGCCGAATATTAATGGTAAAATTATGCCGAATCATTCTTCTTTTCTTTGTTTATTCATAGCCGAATCTTTTTTTATTCATATGTTTTCTCTTTAATATTTTCTTTTCTTCTTTGAAGCCTTGGACAATAGTGTGATAGTGGAGGGCCGAAACTCAAGTGTTCATAAACGTCGTAGATCGTTGAAATCAGATTTAAGGTGTTAAAGGTAAAGGATTATTAAGGTAAACCGATTACACTATTTAAGTCTTTAGTCTTAAGATTTTTGATATATTGTTAGGACTAATGATTCTTTGCCTTTGAAGACAATCAAAATAGGGACGAAAAGAGCAGTAAATAGTGTTCGTAAGAGGGATGGTTCCATTATTCTCCTTAAATTCAAGAGAATGACTGTTTCGGGAATCTGAGATTTTCACCGGGTTGTGGACCTTCATCCGGCAAAAACCAATTATTTGAAGTCTTACGTACTCCCGAACCATTGTTTACTCGTGGTTCTGAACCTTTGATCAGAGAGAAATCACAAATAGTGGTTATTCAAAATTCCGAGGGTAAGATTTAGATCGCTCAATATTAGAATAGTTTAATATTAAATTTTAGTGTTCTAATCCTTCGTAATGTGTGTTTAGATATCGACGAATGGGAGAGTGTAGTTCTCACCGTAATTAGGTGTGTAATCTCACACTATATCTCATGGGTTAGATGACTATACAGTAGTAAAAGTTGGATTAAAAATCGCAAAGTTGGTGAAATCGAAAAATATGGTATTATCAACACTTTAGTGTTAAAATCATGAAATCGGTATTAAGATCGTGAAAATTTTGGAATCGCCCTTAATGGATAAAACGATAATAAGTGATAAATTTGGGCCATATGTGATATTTGATAAATTTGGGTCATATGTGATATTTGAGAATTTGGCCCATATGTGATATTTGGAAAACTTGGGCCATATGTGATATTTGAGAATTTGGGCCATATGTGATATTTGGCAAATTTGGGCCATATGTGATAATTGAGAATTTGGGCCATATGTGATAATCGATAAATGGGCCATAAGTGAAATTTGATAATTGGGCCATTTATGATAATTGATAAATGGGCTATATGTGATATGTGTTTTAATGGGCCAAAATTCATAAATTATAATATGGTTTTCTTTACAAATAATTTGTAATGCATAAACATGATTGCATGGGTTGGGATCAATGATGAAGAGAAGAAAGGCTTGATGCCAGAATTCTAGATAGGTGACTCATCACGATGGCGTTGCCAAAATCTAGATCGATGGTTCTACCACAATTATTTAAATGGTAGTTGCCACAAATATTATATTGGGCTTAAAGCCTACTTTGGTGTGTTGGCGGGGTGGGTGACTAAAGCTCCCCACAAGTGTGCTGGTTGGGTACGGGGGTGTGTAGCGGATGGAAATCTAGGTTTGGTTTTGGGAATTGCATATCATTTGCATTTTTTTATATATATGCTAAATTATTATATTTTGAAATGGGCTTAGGCCCAAATAAATATTTAAATGGTCTTGGCCCCAGTGGACTATGGTAAGTGAGTTACACACTGAGTTTTAAGTAACTCACCCCATTTTTTTTACCCCTCTCAGGTAATAACAATTGATGGAGACCTGGGTCGGAGATGACTTTGTGGGGAGGCTATACTACAAATGGTGGTTTATAAAACTTTAAGACTTCTTTTATAATTTTTTTTATTAAGTACTATTTTTAATGGCGATGTAATAAGGCCTTTTTAATTATGGATTTTATTATGTGGATGGATTTATTATGTTTTAGTTTTATTAAGTTGGATTGACTTAGTTTTTCATAAATGATTTTCTAAAACTTTCGTATAAAATAAAGGTTTTCTTAAATATCTTTAAAACTCAGGGAATCCTTTAACTCTTCGTTAGAATATTTTGATTAAATAAATTTTAAAATTTTAATTAAATACTACTCTACAGATCCAATGATAATCTCTTGTGTTTTTAATCAAGGATTTCAAATAAACTTCGATTTTTTTTCGATAAAATCATTCTCTTAATCATTTTGAAATTTGATTTTTACATTGTTAAATGATTTGAATGTATGTTAAATTTGTGTGGCATGCCAAAATTCGGGCTTAATGCATAGGCTGGGTTTGGGGTGTTACATTTTATGGTATCAGAGCCCAGTTTTAAAACTTGACTGTGGTTTGGGTTCAACAATGATTTTGTTTAAAAACCACTTAAATTTCTAGACTTTATGTTTTAAAGGTAGTATGGCACCACGAGCATCTGACACCAAGTCAAGTAAGTATGTTCAGTAAGTATTTGTTTATTAAATGTTTATTTTTGTGATGAGGCCTAAGGAACACTCTAAAACTTCTAGTTTTAGGTGTTGAAAATGATAGAGATCGAGACTATAGGATGTGATTGCGAAAACAGCCCTATCTCTTATATCTCATAAAATATTGTTAATAAACACTAAAATAATATTCTGATTCATAAAACTTGTAATCAAATTAAAGCGAATTAGTCAATATGAGCACTAGAGGACGTGGTCGTGGACGCGGTAGATGTGGCCGTGGTAGAGGATGAGGTGCTGCGTCTGAAGCGCCGGGTCATATACCAGAAATGGATGCACCTACGTCATTCGAGAGCGAAACTGGATCTCACGATCATGCCAATGATAATGCTTTGACTCAAGCAATGTTGCGAGTCCTAGAAAAGAGTAGTGGAGCGATTGGGCGATGGTCAGCGGATCAATATCGAAGCGACTCAAGTCTAGTGGTGCGAAGTTTTAGAGGTGTCTGGTGTAGCTCGAATGTGGCGAATATTGGCTTGAGGTCGTAGAACGAATTATGGATGATTTGGAGTGTCCGTCGGCGAAATTGAGAGGAGCCGTGTCTTTGCTAAGAGACGATGCGTATCAATGGTGGCTTACTGTTCGAGAAGGCACCGAGGCTGCATTGGTTAATTGGGATTTCTTTAAAGCTTCTTTCCAAGGGAAGTACATCAGAACAAGTTATGTAGATGCCCAAAGGAAAGAATTCCTGAATTTGGTTCAAGGAAGTAAGACTGTGGTAGCCTACGAGGCATAATTTCTTCGTTTGAGTCGTTATGCTCGTACTATAGTGCAGACTGATCATGAGCGCTGTGTACGCTTTGAGGATGGACTGAATGATGAGTTGCAGGTACTGGTAGCCCCACAACAAGTGAGGACTTTTACCTCGCTTGTAGAGAAAATTAAGATAGCTGAAGAGGCTAAGAATTTAGAACGCCAAAATCGGGAAAAAGTAAGAGGCAAGAGGGATTTTAAGTATTCTGGTTCTTCTAAAAGGTTTCAAAAGAGGCCACAAAATGATGAGCTAGTTCAAGTTAGGGCACCTGTGACTACCAATCAGATTCGAGAATGTGCCGACTGTGGTAGATGACATCCCAGAGAATGTTGGAGGAAAACTGAAGCCTGTTTTAAATGTGGATCCAAGGATCATCAGTTTAAGAATTGTCCTTGACAAACTGAAACGACTCAGGAAGCTCGTAACCCTGAGGCTCAGCCAGCTAGAGGTACTCAACAGTCACCAAGAGGTCGTGGACCAGGTCATGGTGGTAATGGTAACGGACGTGGACAAGGTGCACCGGGTCGAGGTAATGGTGTTAGAGGTAACATGGAGGCGAGACAGCCAGGATTGGTCTATGCTGTCAGGCATCGTGAGGATAGTAATGCACCTGATATGATAACTGGTACGTTCTTCATCTCTGATGTACCTGTTACTACTTTGATAGATATTGGATCAACCCACTCGTATGTTGCTAGTGCTATATCTAGAAACCTAAATATTAGATCTGAGATTACCGATAGAGAGATGACGGTAATTAGTCATTTAGGATAGTCGGTAATAGTGAATAAATTATTCAGAGATGTGCCCTTAGAGATTCAAAGAGAGGTATTTCTAGCAGACTTGATAGAATTACCTTTCGGTGAGTTTGATCTTATCTTGGGCATGGATTGGTTGGTAAAGCATCGGCGTAATTGAATTGTGCCGAAAAGCGGATGTCAATTAGGACTATGGATGATGAGGAGATAATAATGATAGGCGAGCGAGGAAACCTTTTGGCAAATGTGGTATCTACTTTGAAGGCAAAAAAGTTGGTGTGGAAAGGGAGTAGAGCATTCCTAGCATTCATTAGTGTTTTGGATGCCAAGGATTTATCAGTAGAAGGTGTGAGAACGGTGAAAGAATTTCTAGATGTCTTTCCCGAAGAACTTCCGGGTCTACCTCCAGATCGGGAAGTTGAATTTGGCATTGAGCTTTTACCCAGAACTGCTCCGGTGTCCATTGCTCCTTATAGAATAGCACCGAAGGAGTTAGCGGAGCTTAACGCTCAAATTCAAGAACTACTAGATTGAGGATTTATTCGACCAAGTGTGTCTCCGTGGAGAGCACTGATTTTGTTCGTCAAGAAGAAGGATGGGTCGATGCGTATGTGCATTGATTATAGGCGATTGAATAAATTGACGATCAAGAATAGGTATCCATTCTTGAGAATCGATGACTGTTTGATCAATTAAGAGGAGCTTGGTCTTCTCCAAGATTAATTTGAGATCGGGTTATCATCAACTCAAGGTGAAAGAGGCAGATATTCATAAGACAACATTCCGAACTTGCTATGGACATTATGAGTTTTTAGTGATGCCGTTTGGTTTGACTAATGCACCAGCTGTATTTATAGACATGATGAATTGAGTCTTTCAGCCTTATTTAGACCGGTTCGTAGTAGTTTTCATAGATGACATTTTAGTATATTCGAGAAAGAAGAAGAGCATGACTCTCATCTGCGCACTATGTTGCAAATTTTACGAGATAAGCAACTTTATGCCAAATTCAGTAAGTGTGAATTTTGGTTGAAGGAAGTGACTTTCTTGGGTCATGTAGTGTCAGCTAAAGGAATAAGAGTTGATCCTCGAAAGGTAGAGGCGTGTTTGATTGGAAGCGCCAAAGTCGATGGTGAGATTGAAGTTTCTTGGGTTTGGCTAGTTATTATAGACGCTTTGTTGAGGGGTTTTTGTTGATTGTTGCACCCCTAACTAAGCTGTTGCGGAAGGAAGTACCTTATGTATGGACCGATAAATAACAAGGAAGTTCGAGGCGAAGAAGATTCTAACGGAAGTGCGATCTTGATTCAACGGAGGCGGAAAAGAGTTTACCATTTAATGTGATGCGTCACACACGGGTTTAGGATGTGTACTGATGCAAAGTGGAAAAGTGGTAGCTTATGCTTCTCGATAGTTGAGGCCGCACGAAGTCAATTATCCTACTCATGATTTGGAGTTGGCTGCGGTAGTGTTTGCATTAAAGATTTGGAGACATTATCTTTACAGTGAGAAGTCAATTATTTATACGGACCATAAGAGTCTTAAGTACCTCCTTACCTAAAAGGAGTTGAATTTAAGACAACGGAGATGGGTGGAGTTGTTAAAGGATTATGATATCTCAATTGAGTATCATCTTGGAAAGGCTAACGTTATGGTAGACGTGTTGAGTCGTAAGGTTGTGTCAGAGTTAAGAGCAATGTTTGCTCATCTCAGTTTGTATGAGGATGGCAGTTTACTAGCGAAAATTTAGGTGAAGCCTCTGTGGTTGGAGCAAATCAAGAAAAAGCAATTATTCGATGAAAAGTTGGGTCCTTTAATACGACAAGCTGAAAGTGGTGTAATAAGAGATTTTAGTTTGAACAAAGATGGTGTACTGTGTTTTCATGGAAGGGTTTGTATGCTCGAGAACTCAAATTTGAGGCAAATTATTCTTCTAGAGGCGCATAGTAGCCCTTATGCTATGCACCCCGGAGGAAATAAGATGTATCGGGATCTCCGTGAACAGTATTGGTGGCAAAAGTTAAAACGGGAAGTTACTGATTTTGTGGGAAAGTGTTTGACTTGTCAACAAGTAAAAGCGGAACATCAATTATCGTCGAGATTGTTGCAACCAGTGAAGATTCCATTATGGAAATGGGAGCGGATAACGATGGATTTTGTTAATGGGTTACCCTTAACACCTACTAAGAAAGATTCTATCTGGGTGGTAGTAGATCGATTAACGAAGACTGCTCATTTTCTACCAGTTCGTACAGATTACTCGTTGCAGAAGTTGGCTAAACTGTATGTATCTGAAATCGTGAGGTTGCATGGGGTACCAGTGTCTATCATATCAGACAGGAATCCTCGGTTTACATCACGGTTTTGAAAAGCTTTCATCGAGGCTCTAGGTACAAAGTTAAACTTGATCGACTTTTCACCCTCAATCGGATGGTCGATCGGAAAGAGTAATCCAGTTTTGGAAGACATGTTAAGAGGTTGTGTGATTGATTTGAGAGGTAGTTGGTAGGATTTTCTCTGGTTGGCGAGTTTGCGTATAACAATAGCTATCAGTCTAGCATTCAGATGGCACCCTATGAAGCGTTATATGGTCGTAGATGTCGTACTCCTACTTGTTGGACTGAATTAGGGGAACGACAACTTTTGGGTCCTAAATTGATATCAGAGACAGAAGAAAAAGTAAAGGTAATTCGAGCGCGGTTAAAGAAAGCTTTGGATAGACAAAAGTCGTATGCGGATCTGAAACGTAAAGATATTGAGTTTGCGGTGGGAGATCAGGTCTTTTTGAAAGTTTCACCGTGGAAAAAGATTTTCAGATTCGGAAGGAAAGGCAAGTTGAGCCCTAGGTTCATTGGGCTGTACAGTGTGTTGAAGCGTGTAGGACCAATGGCCTATCAACTTGATTTACCTCCGGAATTGAGTCAGATTCATAGTGTTTTCCATGTTTCTATGCTGAGACGCTATAGATCGGATCCATCGCACATAGTACCTGTAGAAGAAGTGAAATTAATGCAAAATTTGTCTTTCGAGGAGGAACCAGTGAGACTCTTAGACAGAGATGTTAAGGTGTTAAGAAAGAAGACTGTACCGTTAGTCAAGGTTTTATGGCGTAATCACGGAGTGGAGGAAGCTACTTGGGAGCCGGAGGATGCAATTTGACAACAATATTCTCATCTCTTTTAGCTAGGTAAATTTTGAGGACAAAATTTTCTTTAAGGAGGGTAGAGTGTAACATCCTAAAATTTGAGTATTGAATTGATGCATGTTTTAGTGCTTAACTTGTGTATAATAAAATTTTTCATGATTAGTATAGTCTTGAGAAGACTTGAGAACTATTCGGAATTAGAATAAATTTTAGTAAGGAGTATTTAATTAAAGTGGATCAAGTGACTTTGAGGTTTAAGTAAATTTAAGTGTTAAAAACTAGCACAAGATGAGCTAGTAGCAAGGTGGTGTTGGCGCATGCATGTTTGCTTGAGGTGAGAGGTGAGAGGTTCGAATCTCCTAGCATGCATTTTGAAAGCTTTTATTTTTTTGCTTTCCTTAGCAAGTGTCGGTCATGGATAAGGTTAAGGGATGAGTTGGATATCATTTTTGGTATGAAGACCAAAGGAAAAAGGTAAGTAAAGGTTTAAGGAAAAGAATCTCATGAATTAAGGTGATAAGGGGACATAAGGCATGGATCAAGGGCCTTGTTTTGGAAAGCTTTGAATGGCTATTTGTCTATGTACTTGGACGGTTTTTGGGGCTAGGGGTTGGCCGAAAATTTGATAGCTTTTGGTAGCTAGATGACCACTTTGGCTTTTGGTCATTTTTGTGCTTTTCTCCAAAACATTTCTCTCCAATTTCTTCTCCCTAGCCGAATGTGTCTTGTGTAATAGGTAGAATTTTGCTTTGGTTTTGGTCATTTCTTTTAGACCAAATAGTTATCATTCTCCATACTTCCCCAAGTTCTTTTCTTATTTTGCCAAAACCATACCATCTTGAAAGGTCATTTTCTTTTCTTCCTTTTGGCCGAATATACATCAAACCCAAGGCCCTATCTTTGTCCATCTTCCATCCTTGGAAAATCGACACATAAACATTCTCTCTTTATTCTTTTTGTTCATCTTTCTTTCTTTTTGGTAAAGAAGGCTCAAACATCACTATTCTTTTCAAATCCTTTCTTCATGGCCGAATATTAATGGTAAAATTTTGCCAAATCATTCTTCTTTTCTTTGTTTATTCATAGTCGAATCTTTTCTTATACATATGTTTTCTCTTCAATATCTTCCTTTCTTCTTTGAAGCCTTGGACAATAGTGTGATAGTGGAGAGCCGAAACTCAAGTGTTAAATGGCGTCGAGATCGTTGAAATCGATTTAAGGTGTTAAAGGTAAAGGATTATTAAGGTAAATCGATTACACTCTTTAAGTCTTTAGTCTTAAGATTTTCGATATATTGTTAGGACTAATGATTCTTTTTCTTTGAAGACAATCAAAATAAGGACGAAAAGAGCAGTAAATAGTGTTCGTAAGAGGGGTGGTTCCATTATTCCCCCTAAATTCAAGAGAAGGACTATTTCAGAATCTGAGATTTTCCACCGGGTTGTAGACCCTCATCCGATGAAAACCAATTATTCGAAGTCGTACGTACCCCCGAACCATTATTTACTCGTGGTTCTGACCTTTGATGGGAGAGAAATCGCAAATAGCGGTTATTTAAAATTTCGAGGGTAAGATTTAGATCGCTCAATATTAGAATAGTTTAATATTAAATTTTAGTGTTCTAATCCTTCGTAATGTGTGTTTAGATATCGACGAATGGGAGAGTGTAGTTCTCATCGTAATCAGGTGTGTAGTCTCACACTATATCTCATGGGTTAGATGACTATACAGTAGTAAAAGTTGGATTAAAAATTGCAAAGTTGGTGAAATCGGAAAATATGGTATTATCAACACTTTAGTGTAAAAATCATGAAATCGATATTAAGATCGTGAAAATTTTGGAATCGCCCTTAATGACTAAAATGATAATAAGTGATAAATTTGGGCCATATGTGATATTTGATAAATTTGGGCCATATGTGATATTTGAGAATTTAGGCCATATGTGATATTTGGCAAACTTGGACCATATGTGATATTTGAGAATTTGGGCCATATGTGATATTTGGCAAATTTGGGCCATATGTGATAATTGAGAATTTGGGCCATATGTGATAATCGATAAATGGGCCATAAGTGAAATTTGATAATTGGGCCATTTATGATAATTGATAAATGGGCTATATGTGATATGTGTTTTAATGGGCCAAAATTCATAAATTATAATATGGTTTTCTTTACAAATATTTTGTAATGCATAAACATGATTGCATGGGTTGGGATCAATGATGAAGAGAAGAAAGGCTTGATGCGAATTCTAGATAGGTGACTCGTGGCTTGATGCGAATTCTAGATAGGTGACTCTGTCACAATGGTCATTTCTAGAAATCTAGATCGGTGGTTCTACCACAATTATTTAAATGGTCGTTGCCACAAATATTATATTGGGCTTAAAGCCTACTTTGGTGTGTTGGCGGGGTGGGTGACTAAAGCTCCCACGTGTGTTCAGTTGGAGTGCGGGGGTGTGTAGCGGATGGAAATCTAGGTTTGGTTGTGGGAATTGCATATCATTTGCATTTTTATATATATATGCTAAATTATTATATTTTGAAATGGTCTTAGGCCCAAATAAATGTTTAAATGGTCTTGGCCGGTGGACTATGGTAAGTGAGTTACACTTTGAGTTCTAAGTAACTCACCCCATTTTTTTACCCTCTCGTAATAACAATTGATGGAGACTTGGGTGGGAGATGACTTCGTGGGGAGGCTATACTACAAATGGTGGTTTATAAAACTTTAAGACTTCTTTTATAATTTTTTTACTAAGTACTATTTTTAATGGCGATGTAATAAGGCCTTTTAATTATGGATTTTATTATGTGGATGGATTTATTATGTTTTAGTTTTATTAAGTTGGATTGACTTAGTTTTTCATAAATGATTTTCTAAAACTTTCGTATAAAATAAAGGTTTTCTTAAATATCTTTAAAACTCAGAAATCCTTTAACTCTTCGTTAGAATATTTTGATTAAATAAATTTTAAAATTTTAATCAAATACTACTCTATAGATCCAATGATAATCTCTTGTGTTTTTAATCAAGGATTTGAAATAAACTTCGATTTTTTTTCGATAAAGTCATTCTCTTAATCGTTTTGGAATTTGATTTTTACGTTGTTAAATGATTTGAATGTACGTTAAATTTGTGTGGCATGCCAAAATCCGGGCTTAACGCATAGGCCGGGTTTGGGGTGTTATAACTAGCCCTTGCGGAGGTGAAAACCTCACGAAGGCATAGCTTCTCGCTCCCACTTAAAGGTGTGACCCAATAGCGGTAGTGCAATGCAATGCTACAAGATATACTGAGACCCAATATTGAAAGTGCATTAAAAGAAGCATGATTTTTGAAACCATTTTAATCAAAAGGACAAAATCAATCAATCTATGGCCCGACCCTCGAGTCCCCGGTGGAGTCACCAAGTCGTCAGTAACCATTTTTGATAAAACAGTAAATGATGCGGTCGACTCGGGTTTTTAAAAATGAAAAAGAAGGGAGTCGCCACCAACCTTTTTTAATGAGGTGTGATCGGGCCACCTCGTAAAATAGTTGTTTTTAATAAACAGTTTGATTTATCAAAACAACGATTTTGGTCTACGAAATCCAAAAATGAGTTCGGAGTCGGTTAGCATACGAGGAAGGATTAACACCTCGTACGCCCAAAATTGGTACCAAATTGATTGATCGATGTCCTAATGTTGAAAAACTTTGAAATGATTAGGAAATAGATACTTTTATTTTCAAAACTCGAAGGATCGGAAGGACGTTAAGACTCTCTTATTTTGAAGAGATAAAGCATCATGTCCGATGAAGTTAGTAATAATACTTTAGATTCCGAAACTAAGCTCGCCTTTTAAAACTTGGCTTTATATTTAAAGAGGATCTCCCATCATTTGTCCAACGAGAAAATAGAACCTAGTAAGTTAGGGCTAGAAAAACACGCGCATAAAAGGAGGGGGCCAAAGAGGCAATTTTCCCCAGTGAATAAAACGCAGTGTTTGAGGGAGGGACGGAATCGCAAACCGCGTGAAATTTCTGGGCCAATATTGCAATAACTAAAAATTTGATTTTAAAAACATGAAAATGCGGAAGGACCAGTAGCGCAATTTCCCTTTTGGCTTAAAAAACAAGCGGATCCTATCTGGAGCGGGTCGGGTTCGGGTCGGACCAGGTGAAAATATAAAGCCCTAAACACAGAAAAAAATCATTTGGTTGTCTGTTTTTTAAAAAAATTTCCTTCTCTCTTTTTTCTCTGCAGAGGGGGGGAGTCCGGCCAGCTTCGGTCGCCGTCCTCTGTCGCGCTGGCGCCGTCGTCGGCCACCGTGAACGGTGGCCAGAATTTTGCAAAAAAGGTATTTTTTTCTCTTTTTTTATATTTATTTCCTTTACCCTTTTTATATCTCGTGTTTTATTCATGTATAAACGAAGAGAAAATAGATTCTTAAATGAGGAGGAAAATGAAAGAAATACCTTGGGTTTTCGATTTGATTTTTTAGGGCGTTTTTTGTTCTCTGATTTTGTGATCGATTCTCTTACTGATGAAAATCTCTCTGTTTTTGTATTTAATCAAAGAGTGAAGAGAAAAAAAATCCCCGTAACAAATACTTTGAATCGGCTTTCATAGCCATTTTTTTTTACAACTTGCTGCTTTCTGTCATTTCTCGTTTATTGCTTGCAGGGCCAGAGGCGGTGGAAGGGCGGTGGACATGACTGCGGCGGCAGAGGGGCGGCGTCAGAAAGTTAGGGCAAGTGGCCCTAGGTTGCGGCGCCACTTGCATTAAGGTTTTTGTTTTTCTTTTCTGTTTGTGTAACATCCTAGATTAGGGGTTATGCATTTAGTGCATAATGCATGTGTTAGTAAGCTTAGAGTGTGTTAGGATGTGTTTTAGGAGTTTTTGAGAACTTTAGGTGAAAGGGAAATGCTTGGTAAATATTGGAATTTTAAGTGAAAAGAGGAAACTAGGCAAAGAGGCCTTAAGGAAATTTTCGTGGGATTTATGACACAAGGAATCGTGTGGCAAATTGGCAATGGACGCTACCCTAGGGGGCATGGAAGGTTGCGTCACATGGAGTGCCAAGGGAGGATGTTCGAGCTGCAGAAATTTCACTTGGGAGCTTTTATTTTTGGCATTAAAAGGGGAGCAAGGCCAGGGAGGTCTTAAGAGAAGTTATAGGCGCTTTTGGACACAAAGAGTGCCTTGGTAAAGTGGCTGCAAGGCGCCACTTAAGGGCCTGGAAATGACGCCTTATGCAGTAGGGCAAGGGCATGGGTTCGAGTCTTGTTGGCAAGAGGGAGGCGTGTTTTTATTTTGCTTTTGGCGTTAAGACAAGGGGGAGCAAGGGAGAGAGGCCTTAAAAAGAATTGTTGGGGGTTTATGACGCAAAAGACCTAGCGACAAAGTGGTCGGTAGCGTGTGGTGACTCAACAGTCCCATGTTCAAACTTGGGGCGACAAATGGGTGGCTTTTATTTTGCACAAGAGAGGAGGAGTGTTGACTGACACATGGGCATTGGAAGGATGAGATAAGGATCAAGCTAGTTTGTTTTTAATTCGGATGGGATAATGGATAAATGCTGGCTTTTATTTTTATTTATTTATGATAGAAGATAATGGTGGCCTTATTTTATTTGTTTTTGAATAGGTGATATAGGGATAAAAATAGGAGAATAAATAGGGATTTGATAAGTAAGGATAAAGTGGCCGAATATGGGTTTCTTTTGAAGTCAATTTCGGTCATGTAGGGGAGTATTAAGTGCTGAATTTTAGTTGCATGTGTATTCTTCCTTTTGTCAAATTTTGGAGTGATAGGAATTCCTTCTTTCGAAACCTTCCTTCCATCTTTGTGCTTTGCCAAAAGTTGCACCCTACTTCCCTCTTGACAAAAGTCGAAGGTTGGAACCACTTATAGATTTGTTTTCTTCCTACTTCCGCATCTTTTCTTTTGTTACCATTGCCAAAATACTTCAAACTCTTTTCTTCTTCTCATAAGTTTCTCAAAAGCTGAAATATACTTGTGATAGCCGAATATTCCAACCTCATTTGGAGGCTTAGCCGAATCTGGTAAGTGATCATTCCTCTATTTGTATATTATTAAAAAGCCATAGCCGAATATCAAGTACCTTTATTCATATTCTTTTGTCGCAAGTCTCAAAAGTCGAAGATCAAGCATTTTCTCTCTTTTGTCGAATACACTCTCTCTTGCACTTCAAACGGGTGATTGTGGTAAGTATTTCCTGTCCTAGCAATAGGTTATAGGTTCTCTTCCATTTGTGTGCCGAAAGCAAGAGTTTAAGGCCTTGGTTTTTGGTTTGGCGAATCTAATAGTTGTTTAGCAGGGATTTCGACAGGAATAAGTGATGATTCGGGAAATAGGTAAGCTTGGTAAGTGACTTGTGATATTCGGCCATAGGCCATATTAAGAGTTTAAAGTGATGACCGATTGTGTATTATGGTTCTTAGGAGCAAATCGACAGGAGTTAAGAGAAGTCTTTGGGATTCTGATCCATCTCTGGTAAGGTTGATAAGTTGTAGTTTATTCGATTAAGATTTAGTACATTATCGCTTAATCGGGTTTTGATTAGATATCATTAATGGATGCGAGTGCCAGTCAAGAAGGAAAAAGGGAAGGTCCCTATCTCGAAGTTTAAGAAAAGATCTATCTCGGTAGTTCGGGATTGGCCACCGGGGTGTGGGCCAGCAGCGGGGGAAAGCTATAGACAGATAGCTGTAGTTTCGCTTAGCGATAGCGTCGGGATCGAGAGGTTAGAACCTCAAGTGATCAGGTGTGTAGTTAGACTACCGTTTTTTGGGATATATGATTGTATGTGATATGTGTATATGTTACGAATGTACTAACCAGTGCAGTGGTAATTTGTGATATGGATACCCTCAAGGGGTATGTCAACAATCCGGTAAGTTCTAAATTTGAATGTGATGTGGATATTAATTTGTATAAGTGTGATATGCTAAATAACATGTACATGCATTATCATCATGGCACTATTTTATGTTGCATGTGCATGGGTGGGATATGAAAGAAGGACAGGGTGTACTTCGAGTACGTGGTTTGATGAATGGCTCTGTGCCTCATCGTGATTGATATAGGCTATGTGCCATATCGTGGTTATTGATGGCTTTGTGCTCATCGTGGTTTTGATGATAGCTTCGGCTACATCGTGGATTGGCGCTGACTGAGGTCGCGTTGTGGATTATTTGCGATTAAGTTCGCGTGGACGGCATTTGTTGCCTTATTGGAGTAAAAAGGAGAGGGTGATTTAATAATCCCCTGGTGTGTGGTAGGCTGGATACGGGGGTGTGTAGAGGATGGACCCTAGGTTGGGTTGGGCTTCATAATTGCATAATTTTGTATGTGAATACATGTGAAAAATGGGCCAAGCCCAATATGTGATATGAATAAATGTGCAAATGGGCCAAGCCCAATATGATATGTGGATTAATGTGAAAGTGGGCCAAGCCCAATATGTGATGTGGATTAATGTGGTAATGGGCCAAGCCCAGTATGTGGAAACATGTGGTTAATTACCCTATTATAAGAATGTGATACGGTTATGGGCCAAGCCCAATATGTGAACTCTATTGATGTGAATGTGGGCCAAGCCCAATAAGTGAACTCATGTGAATAATGTTGCATTAATATCTGACATGTGGGTAAATATGTGGTTTGACATGTGGGTGGAATTGGTGGTCTAATTGCACATCGAGTGCATATGACTCACCTAAATTTTATTAACATCGCAGTTATGCTTGGACCGGTTTGGAGAGGATACAAGGTGGCCTATGCGAAGACATTTTATTCCATGCGTTTATTATTAAGTACTTTGATTAATTATTTGTTTTTGTAATAAGGGCCACTTAAAGTATTTGAAATTTTGCTATGTTTTGGTTGGATTTGTAATTAAGTTAATATTTTGAAAGTTTAATTTTAAAAGCTATTTAAATCTCAAAAGTCATAATAAAGTTTTGAACCCGATATTTTTTTTTATATCCACTTAATTTTTACTTAGAATGTTTTAAGTTACGAAAATGTTTTATTAAAGGCCACAAATTTTTAACGGTTTTCACTTTTAAGTAAGGATATTTTTGAACGTGTTCCGCAGTGGCATTTCAAATTCGGTCGTAGTGAATGGGCTGGGTTTGGGGTGTTACAGTTTGTTTTTTTTCTTTTTTTTATTTGGGTTTGGGCCAGTTGGGCATTATTTGGGTCTGGGTTGATGGGTAGGTGGGTTGGGCAAAATTGGGCTTACAACACTCCAAGCACAAAATACTGCCTTGTTTTTTTAAAAAAAAATGGACATGGCAAGGATATTTAATGATTCAGTCAAACGAAAAAACCTAAACCCAGCACGTTATGGCACGATTCCTCGAATTTCCCAAACATGAAACCTTGCCTTGTTTAAAAAAAAACTTTTTGTGAGGTTTCCTAAAAAACCGTGGCAAAAGGGAAAAAACCTTTTAAACAATGGTATTAATGCTAAGGCAAATGACAAATAGAAAGATGATAATAACCCTTATGAATGTTAAAAAAAATAGTAAAATAAATAAATATGATACCACAATATAAATACGATAATAGGATAGTGACAACAATAAGCAAAAATATATACCAATAAGAAAATAATAATAAAATTTGGATAATAGTAAGAAAATAGTAGTAAAAAAATGTAAATATAAATATAATAGTATACAAAAAGAAATAAGCAAAATAATATATAAAATAATAGTACGTATAATAGTAAGTATATAATTATAATAATAATAGTACTAGTAAAAAACAACATTTATCAATAGAACAATAATAATAATACTTAAAAAAGCAGAGTGAAAATAAAGGTGATATGAATAGTAACTATAATAATTATTAAAGTAATAGTAAAAAATAATAGTATTAATAAAACATATTAAAAAATTAAAGATAATAATATACAATAACAGTAGATGTAATGTAGGAAATACGGTTATAATAATATACACATAAAAGTAATAAACCATATTAAAAATAATTAATTTAATGATAAAATAGCCAAAATAAACGAAAAGGGATTAAATCAAATCAAAACCAAAATCTTTGGGGCCAAATTCAAAATAAAAGAAGAATAAAGGGCTCAATTGCCAAACGCCGCAACCTAGAGGGGCCAAAATAGAAATTAACCCCTCCCTTGAAACGCAGCGCTTGGATGTAGACAAAATTGAAAAAACGATCAATATTAAGGGAAAATTCAGAAATAAATAAAAAATGGAAACAGGATGCAATTGAAACAATAGCGCGAAAAGGAGGACTAATCACGCAATTTACCCATTTAGGGTAAATGCGCGTGGATCCAAGCTGGGAAATGGGTCATTCGTGGGGCTCCCTAACCTAAATGGCGCCGTTTTCTTTGATGCTTAAAAAGCATGGAAAAGACTTAAATTTCCTTCATTTCCATCTCTATTTCAAAACTAAAATTAGAATACCCTTCCCCCTTCCTCTTGCTTTCTAGGGTTTAAACCCTTTCTCTTAGTGAGTCCACCGAGAATACATCATCGGCGTAGGTTAGAGGAAATCAAGGTAAGCTTTTATTCCTTTATTTTTATAAAATCTAATTTATATATATTATAGTTTTGAAAAAAGGAATATAATAAAACATAAATGATGATATTCGAAAATAATGAAATCGAAAAAAATAAAAGTAAACCTTGACTGATTCAGTGTCTATAGTGTTTTTCTATGAAAAATTTCTGGTATTTTGTACTCGTATCTTATTGCCTTTTCTATTCAAGAAAAAACCCCTATTACAAATTTGTTTTGGCTTTTTATAACCTATTGTTTACAATAGTTTCCTGTTATTGAGCGTCGTGATGGAGTACACTGCGGAAAGGAGTCATGTGGCGTGGGGTGTGGCTTTGCTGGTGAGAGTCGTGAGGCTCGAAGACTCCCTCCTGACCTAAGGTTCCTCCTCTCCTTTGGATTTGGGCCACTTTGTTTTGGGCCCCTATTGTTGTGAATTTCGAGAGTACTTTGGAACCCACTATTGGGCTCGGGGTTCCAGAAATTGGGCCTTACATTGACCGTTAGTTTTTGGGGGGCTCAACTATAAATAAAGAGTCTCCCTCTCATTTGTACTCATTTCTTCTATTATAACTTGAATTCTTAAGAGCAATAGAATTCTGGGAGCATATACTCAAACACCTTGTGTCCGTTCTTTTCTATGGCTTTCAACTGTTCTTTGTGGCTTTTTTTGACATAGTTTGCTTTTGCTATATAAATTGGTGACTTGAAGGAGTTCTAAAAAACCACTTGAGTAAAGGTTGACTTAGACGCGAGTTTAGACGAACGGATCACTTAAGGCTGAATGGATGAAATGAAAGATCTAGCCCCGTGACACTAGTAACTGTCAATTTAAACATATAGGATAAGGTTGGGGGCAGGAAATCCAAAGCAGAAATGGAGCGAGCATAGGCCTAGACTTACAGAGAGCCCACACATTGAGAGCAAAGGGAGCCTAAAATTAAATCTTTCAATTGATCAATTGGAGAGAGAGGATTTAGGAGAAGAGAACAGGGAAGACAGGGTAAAATTAGGCGAGGATTTACCAAATCAAATAAGGAAGAAGAAAAAAACACGGAATAGAAAAATTTGTTCCATGTGTGAAATTTAAGATTGTATCCTCATGGTAACAGAGAAAAAGAAAAGAGACCTGGCATTAAAGAGAGAAAAAGGGAAAGGAATATCGAAAGAGAGGAGGCAGCTGTGAATGCTTCTCTTTCCAATTCAGACATCAACAACAGAAGAAAATTTATCCTTGGGGAAACGAAGAAAGCTTGGGATGCTGGAAACAAAGTTGGGATTTAGCATAAGAGGGAACGAACGTGAAATTGAAGATGAGATATTAAGGTTGGAGGGGCTGTAACATAAGGGAGCGAAGGAATTCAAAGGTCTAACAGAATCTAAACAAGTGCAGTTTTTGTATGGGTTATCTTGGTCATTTTAGTAGCTTTGTAGTGGGATGAGTAGGTATGAGGATCGTATCTTGGAACATTAGAGGTATGAGCTCGGAAGCTAAGATATCATCTGTTAGAAGAGTTTTATGCAAGGCTAGGGCAAATATGTGCTTTATTCAAGAAATGAAAGTAAAAAATAATTACTATTGACATAGTAAGGAAAATATGAATTAACGATAACTTTGATTATAGATTTTGGTAGCTAACAGGCATTCGGAAGTGTGGTTACGATTTGGGATAGAGGTAGTTTTCAAGTGGATAAAGATCTTTGTGAAGAAAGGTTTATAGTAGTAGAAGGGAAGTGGTTGGCTAAAGGAATGGAAGTAGTGCTGATTAACGTTTATGCACCTAAAACAATTTAGGAGCAAAAGATATTATAGGTGAATCTCTTAGCCTTAAAGAATTCATTTGCTTGTTCATGGATCATTAGAGGCGATTTCAATGTAGTGAGGAATAGGAGCGAAAGAAGCAATTATGTGGGGTTGATGAATGGGTCAAAGGAATTCAACAGCTTCATAAACAACTATAAAATGGTAGATTTACCATTGATGGAGAAAAAATTTACTTGGTATGATCCTAACAATAAGAGGAGCAGATTGGATCAATTTCTGTTGGAGGAACAATGGCTGATACGTTTCAAAAACTTCTTGCAGTAGGGTTTAAATAGATCTATATCTGACCATATTCTAATTTGTTAGTGAATGAATCAGTAGATTGGGGGCTGCATCCATTCAAGTTTATTAAAGTGTGGCTCACCAAAAAGGATTGCCCAAACCTTATAAACAAAATATGGGGAGAGATGAGATGGTCGAATATGTGGATGTCTGGAAAGTTGAGTAAATTGGAAGGTGCTCTCCAAAATTTGAACAGAAATTCTGGATGTAATGTGGAGAAAAGGAAAGAATAAATTTAAAAATGCATAAAGGAATTGGATTATATCAGTGATAGAAGAGACTTAAATGAAATGGAAGTGGAGGAGCTTCAAAGATTGAATATAGAGCTATGGGATGCTATCAAATTTCGAGAATTGGTTTGGCATAAAAAATCACAACTGATTCGGTTAAGAGAAGGTGATTCCAATTCTACTTTTTTTTCGTAGAGCAGTTAAGATTAGATTGAAGAAGAAGATGGTACATGGACTTAAATTCGGGGATAATTGGTGCGATGACCCAAAACTTTTGAAGGCAAAAATGTAAAATTTTTCAGTAAATACTTTAGCTGCCCATCTAGAAAATGAATTGTGGCTATGGAGTTGAGTTTTAAGAAGTTACCCGAGGAAGAGAAATTGAAACTAGAGTTACCTTTCACGTTAGAGGAGATTAAGGAAGCAGTATGGAATTGTGATGAGTCAAAAGCTCCTAGGCCAGGTGGGTTTAATATGTAACACCCCGCACCCAAGACCGATACTGGGTCTGGATACAAGACATTAGTATACTTGAACTCACTGAAACATGTACTTACGGGCTATAAAATTTCATTCCAACTTAAAAACTTCACTTTCTTAGTCAACACATATAACAAGGGCCTACGAGGCCTTTAACTCATGTCAGAAAACTTTCAGAATTAAAATCAAATAACTCATTTTTGAAGTAGGGTTCACACGCCCGTGTGACTTGGAACACGCTCGTGTACCCTTAAGCACGCCTATGCCCTCAAACTGTGTACTGACTATTTCCACACGGCTTAGACACGCCCATGTCTACCAACCGTGGGAGGTTACTGACTAATTTCACACGGCCATGACACGCCCGTGGGCTTAGACCGTGTGCTAATCCTTGATAATCTGACTAAATTACCATGGTCTGGGCACACGCCCATGTCCAAACCGTGTGTCTTACATGGCATACACACACGGCCGTGGGATTTACCCGTGGCCTATTATGATTAATAATACCAAGGTGCAGGGTTAACATGGTCTTGACAGACGCCCGTGTGTCCAACGTGTGGGCACTTACAGGCTATTTACCAAGCCGTTAGCCACCCTGAAATGAAGATCATATCCATACACAATTTAACGATGCAATAACAACCCAATTTTATGAATAATACTACATGCTTTATTGATCTCAATAAACATACATGCTTAGTCAAATTTGGCCAATTACTTAGCCATATACAAAAGAATGATAAACTTGATAGCCTTTACAAAGGCCCTTCTTAAAACATGTCCACAAAATGAATGTTTCCTATATATGCCATACTTAGTAAAGTAACTTGGCTATACCAAAATAAGAGTTGATAGTGTGTTGTGAGCTTCGACTTTAATGATCCACGAGTTAGCTTGGCGGGACTGCATAGAAAGAAAGAATCATAACGTAAGCATATAGCTTAGTAAGTTTGCATGTAACAACTCATAGCATCATCATTGCTTAACATAAACCATTTCACATAAACAATGGTATCATGAATTTTAGCTAAAGAGTTTACTTACTCATATAGATTCTTATATGTCTCATGACACTTACTATTATCATACTTGTAAGGTAACCATGATACCTGTATCACTTGATCACATTGATCAGTATACTATAATAACAATAATCATGATATCTACTTTCTCATTCACAACATGAATAATACTCAACTTCTTCTAACTTCATCTTGATACTAACTTTACTTTCTTAGCTTTCTTTCTATCTTTTTTTAGCTTACTCATTTTCCGATGAATTTCAATGAATAACCGAGGATACCAAATCTCTTCCCACATAATATGATGCCAAAGCCATATCCTAGACATGGTCTTACATGGGTTATCTCATCTTGGTTTCAAGGCCATGTCAAGGACTTATATGAAGTCTTGCTCTTGATAACATACTCAATGCCAAGCTTGAGTCCTTGGACTTACATGATAACTTTCTTGCTAACTTGATCAATGCCAAGCTTGCCTTGGACTTACATGATATCTTGATCAATGCCAAGCTTGCCTTGGACTTACATGATATCTTGATCAACGCCAAGCTTGCCTTGGACTTACATGATAACTTGCTTGCTAACTTGATCAATGCCAAGCTTACATTGGACTTACATGATATCTTGATCAATGCCAAGCTTGCCTTGGACTTACATGATAACTTGCTTGCTAACTTGATCAATGCCAAGCTTGCCTTGGACTTACATGATAACTTGCTTGAACATAACATGATCATTTCATACAATTATTGTACATTATATTAAGCAATTTGATGATAATAATCATAAAGCTTAAAAAATCATACAAACTTACCTCAATATACGAAATGTATGTAGATGTGCAATTTAGTCCTCGACTTTGTTCTTGCCTCAGTTTCGATCTGGGCTTCATTTTTCTTGATCTATAATCATGAATAGATCATTAAAAAATCATATTGACTAAATTGACTCATAACTCATACTTTGCCAAAATTACTATGTTGCCCTTATACTTTTTAATATTTGCACTTTTGCCCCAATTCTCGTAAAATGATTTTCATGCAACTTTCTTAAACTTCATGCTCAAATGAATCATTTTCTCTTCTATAACAATCATCAATTCTCACTATTTCTAGTAGGTATGACCAATTTTATAGCTATTACAAAATGGTCCCTACTACCATTTTTCATGAAATTCATTAGGAAAAGATGTTTATCTAACATCAAACTCTCTTAAACTTCCATAAAACATCATTTAACAAGCATGTCATTCAAGGGTAGATTTTTGAACATGCATCTTAGCTCATTTTATAGCTAAAATTAGCTAATTCATAATACGGGAACTTCAAAAATACGAAGAATATTAAAAACGGGGCTAAGATGAACTTACTATGAGCTTGAAAAATGAAGAACCCTAGCTATGGTATCTCCCAATTTTCGACAGCAACAAGGAAGAAGATGAGTGAATTTTTCTCATCTTTATCCTATTTTAATCACTAATGAGGCCAAATAACCAAAATGCCCTTCCTCTTAAAAAATTCCATAATAGTCTCTTAAGGCCAATTTTGTCCAAAAATTAAATTTTGGGCAAATTGCTATTTAAGGGCTCATAATTATTATTCTAAAGCAATTTCATGCAAAAAGCTTCTAGAAACTCATATATTGCAACTTTTTCAATTTAGTCCTTTTTGGACAATTGACCTCAACTTAATAAAATTGCTTTACAAAACTTTCATACTAACGTGAAAACATGGCATAAACTTGAAAAACTCATAATTTCACCTCGGGTTCGTGGCCTCGCACCACTATCTCGACTAGGCCCTAAATCGGGCTGTTACAATTCTCCCCCTTAGGGATTTTCGTCCTCGAAAATCTTACTAGCAAAAAGGTTTGGATACTGATTTTTCAAACTCTCTTCTAATTCCCATGTAGCTTCTTCGATTCCTTTCCTTTTCCACAATACCTTCACTAAGGCAATACTCTTATTTCTTAGTTGCTTAACTTCCCGAGCCAAAATCTTGACTGGTTCTTCATCATAAGTCATGTCGGGATGAATCTCTATTTCCGAAGGGGTAATTACATGCGAAGGGTCTGATCTGTAGCGTCGTAACATTGACATGTGAAACACATCATGTATCTTCTCTAATTCTGATGGCAAAGCCAAACGGTAAGCTACCAGCCCAATTCTCTCTGTAAACTCGTAAGGTCTAATGAAACGAGGAATTAACTTGCCTTCACGGCCAAATCTGAGAACTTTTCTCCATGGTGATACTTTCAAAAAAACTTTATCCCCAACTTGGTACTAGATCTCTTTTCTCTTTAAATCCAAATAGGATTTCTGTCTGTCTGAGGCGGCTTTTAAACATTCTTGAATTACTTTCACTTTTCTTGACTTCTTTAACCAAATCAACCCGTGAATTTGGTTCTCCTTGAGTTCATCCAAAACAAGGAGTTCGACTTACACCTATATAGGGCCTCATTAGGCGCCATCTTTAAGCTCGATTGAAAGCTATTATTATAGGCGAATTCTACCAATAGGAGAAACTTTTCCAAACTACCTTGGAATTCCAAAACACAACATCTAAGCATGTCCTCGAGTACTTGAATTAAACTTTCTGACTGACCGTCAGTCTAAGGGTGAAAAGCTGTGCTAAAACTCAATTTTGTACCCAAAGCTTCTTGCAGCTTCTTCCAGAATCTGGATGTGAATCTCGGATCTCTATCTGATATGATCGATAAGGGAACTCCTTGAAGTCTTACTATTTCAAACATACAAGCTTGCCAACTTGTCTAGGGAGTAATCCACTGCATGCAGGTATAAAGTAGGCTGACTTCGTGAGTCTATCAACCACTACCCAAATAGCATCTTTCTTGCTCGGAGACAACGGTAAACCCGTTATGAAATCCATGATGATACGGTCCCATTTCCACTTAGGAATCAAGATAGGTTGAAGTAAATCTGAAGGTACTTGGTGTTCAGCCTGACAAATCATGCACTTGGTAACAAATTCTGAAATGTCTTTCTTCATTTTCGGCCACCAATACTGTTGCTTTAGATCATTATACATCTTGGTGCTACCCGGATGTACAGATAAACACCCGTTATGTGCTTCATACAAAATTCTCTATATAAGCTCCTCTTTTCTTAGCACACAAACTCTATCTCTAAACATTAAATATCCATCAAAATTAATCTGAAAGTTGGATTCAGCACCTGACTCGCACTGAGCTCTCTTAACTTGCAACTCACTATCTTCTTTCTGAGCTTCAAAGATATCTTGGAGAAACATTGGTCTAGCTCTTAACTCATCTAAAATGGAGCCATTGTTGGATAAGGATATCCTTGAATTCAATGCTCTTAAAATAACCAGAGACTTCTTGCTCAAAGCATCGGCGACTACATTCGCCTTTCCTGGATGGTAGTCGATGACCAACTCATAGTCTTTTATCAACTCTAACCATCTTCTTTGTCTTAAGTTCAACTCTTTCTGCGCCATCAAGTACTTCAAACTTTTGTGATCGGTGAAAATATGACATCGTTCACCGTATAAATGGTGTCCCCAGATTTTCAATGCGAAGACTATGGCGACCGATTCTAGGTCATGCGTCGGATAATTCTTCTCATGATGTTTTAACTGTCTTGAGGCATAAGTAATCACTTTGCCTTCTTGCATGAGTACACGCCCAATCCATTTAAGGATGCATCATCAGAGACTACAAATTCTTTCCCCGATTCGGGTTGTACTAAGACCGAGCTTATGTCAAGATTACTTTCAACTTCTCAAAACTTTGTTGGCATCTTTTCACCACTCAAACTTCACGTTCTTCTCAGAACAATTTAGTCATCTGGGTTGGAATCATAGAAATCCCTTGACAAATCGTCTATAGTAATGCAGCTAGGCCCAAAAACTTCTAATCTTAGTGATGTTCTTGGTGGTTTCACAGTCTATTATAGCTGAGATCTTACTTGGATCTACTCGGACTCCATCTCTCGAGATAATATGTCTCATGAATCCTACTTCCTTGAGCCAAAATTCACTTTTACTAAATTTGGCATACAACTGATTTTCTCGAAGAGTCTGTAAAACTATCCGTAGATGATCATCATGTTCATTCTCGTCTCGGGAATAAATCAGTATGTCGTCAATAAAAATGACTACAAACTTATCAAGGTATGGTATAAAAATACGGTTCATTAAGTCCATGAATACCGCAGGAGCATTGGTCAACCCAAAGGGCATGACTAAAAATTCATGATGCCCATATCTTGTTCGAAAGGCAGTCTTGGATACATCTGAATCCTTCAGTCTCAACTGGTAGTACCCTGATCTCAAGTCTATTTTGGAGAATACAGTCGCTCCTCTCAATTGATCAAACAAATCGTCGATCCTAGGAAATGGATACTTGTTCTTTACTGTCACTTTATTAAGTTGACGGTAACCAATGCATAATCTCATGGTGCCATCTTTCTTTTTCACAAACAAAGCCGGAGCGCCCCATAGTGAACAACTTGATCTTGCAAAGCCTTTGATTGCCAACTCTTGAAACTGTAACTTCAGCTCTTTCAACTCTGTTGGAGCCATTCTATAAGGAGTAATGGATATTGGTACAGTACCGGGAGCTAGCTCAATGCCAAACTCAACTTCTCTAACTGGAGGTAATCCTGGTAATTCCTTAAGAAAAACATCCACATACTCACATACTATCGACACTGATTCAATCTTTAACTTTGTCTCTTTATCATTCAATACAAAGGCCAAAAATGCCTCATGCCCTTTTCTTAGATATCTCTACGCCATCATATGAGAAATTATTACCGACAATCTACCTTGCTCATCTGATTCTACATGAAGAGTATCCCCATTCTCACATCTCATCTCAATGTATTTCTTCCCACAATTTATAATTACATTATGAGTAGTCAACCAGTCCATACCAAGAATGAGGTCGAATTCATCAAATGGCAACAACATAAGATTTGCTTTAAAGCAATGACCTCTAATCATTAATGGACAATCTTTACAAACTTTATCAACTAACATACTCTTGCCTAAAGGATTAGACACTTTAATCACAAATTCTATGGTATCTATAGGCACACCCAAACCGAGTACTAATTTCATGCAAATGTAAGAGTGTGTGGATCGGGGGTCTATTAAAGCAATAACTTTGGTATTGTAAAGAGAAAAGGTACCCCTAATAACATCAGGGGAAGATGCCTCTTCGCGAGTCTGAATGGCATAAGTTCTTGTAGGCGCTCTGCCCTCGAGTCTCGCGGCCTACTCTCTAGGGTTACCTCTTCCACTTGCCCCACTTCCCGGGTTCCTCTACGGTCTCCCTCTGACCATACTCTCGGATCTCAGGTTCTGAGTTCTCTCTTCTTTAGTCATCTCTCGACAATCCTTTATGAAATGGTCTTTGGAACCACATCTAAAACATGCATTTTCATGTGCTCAGCATTCTTCCAAATGGCGTCTGCCACATTATGGACATTCAGGTCTGTCAGATCTAAAATTTCCAACACTTGCAACTGAAGTCATCTGTGCTTTATTTCCAAAATACTGCTTACTCTTGTCTTTTCTTGAAAATCCAGTTGAAGTAGCTGTTCGAGTAGAAAAATCTCTTGCCTTCTTAGATAACGATTGGAATGACTTGTTCCACTGTCTTTTTTTAGAATCGCGAGACTCTATTTTAGATTTCTTCTTCTCTTTTACCAGTTCTTTGGCTTTACAAGTCCTTTCCACTAGTACAACAAATTCTTTTAATTCGAGGATAGCAACAACCAGCTTAATGTACTCATTTAAACCATCTTCAAACCTTTTACTCATAATGGCCTCAGTGGACACACATTCATGAGCGTACTTGCTAAGTCGTCCTTAAACTATCGCTCATAATCGCCATCGACATCTTGCATTGCTTCAGCTCTAGAAATTCTTTCCTCTTCTGGTCTACAAACCTCTAGCTGATATACTTTTTCTTAAAATCTTCTTGGAAGAATTCCCATGAGATCCTTTCCCTTGGTACCATCGACACAAGGGTGTTCCACCATTGGTAAGCAGAATCTCTTAAGAGAGAGACTACACACTTCATGCATTCATCAGGAGTGCAGGATAGTTCGTTAAATACTCTGATGGTATTTTCTAACCAGAACTCAGCTCTTTTTGGATCATCATCTTTTCTAGCTCGGAATTCTTCTGCCCCATGCTTCCTGATCCTATCAATTGGAGGTTTACCTCCTCTTACCACCTCTACTACTTGAGGGGCTACTGGAGTAGGTTGTGGAACAGGCGGGGGTGGAGGGGGTTGTGCATTCCTGTTTGCTCGAACAAACTTCGTGTACCAGGCATCCATCATATGGAGGAAGGCTTCTCTAGCCTCTTCTCTTCTCCTTCTTGACTCACCATAGTGGGTCTATTCTCATTCTCATACTAAGACCGCCCCTTCATGGAGTCGGTGCGTTATTTTCTACATCATCCGCCTCAGCTCTTTTGGGATCCATTTACTATAGTATAAACATAATTTAAGTCATCGGGAGTCGTCACACTATCATTATAAAAACATTCTTATGTATGGCATGTATAGCTAGACTCATGCTCGTGCTACATTGTCCTAGAACCAACTAAACCGTAGCTGTGATACCACTAAATGTAACACCCCGCACCCAAGATCGATATTGGTCTGGATACAAGACATTACTATGCTTGAACTCACTAAAACATTTACTTATGGGCTATAAAATTTCGTTCCACCTAAAAAACTTCACTTTCTTAATCAACACATATAACAAGGGCCTACGAGGCCTTTAACTCATGTCAGAAAACTTTCAGAATTAAAATCAAATAACTCATTTTTGAAGTAGGGTTCACACGCCCGTGTGACTTGGAACACGCCCGTGTACCCTTAAACACGCCTATGCCCTCAAACCATGTACTGACTATTTCCACACGGCTTAGACACGCCCATGTCTACCAACCGTGGGAGGTTACTAACTAATTTCACACGGCCATGACACGCCTGTGGGCTTAGACCGTGTGCTAATCCTTGATATACTGACTAAATTAACATGGTCTGGGCACACATCCACGTCCAAACCGTGTGTCTTACACGACATACACACACGGTCGTGGGATTTACCCGTGGCCTATTATGATTAATAATACTAAGGTGCAGGGTTAACACGGTCTTGACACATGCCCGTGTGTCCAATCATGTGGGCACTTACAGGCTATTTACCAAGCCATTAGCCACCATGAAATGAAGATCATATCCATACACAATTCAATGATGCAATAACAACCCAATTTTATGAATAATACTACATGCTTCATTGATCTCAATAAACATACATGCTTAGTCAAATTTGGCCAATCACTTAGTCGTATACAAAACAATGATAAACTTGATAGCCTTTACAAAGGCCCTTCTTAAAACATGTCCACAAAATGAATGTTTCCTATACATGCCATACTTAGTAAAGTAACTTGGCTATACCAAAACAAGAGTTGATAGTGTGTTGCGAGCTCCGACTTTAATGATCCACGAGTTAGCTTGGCGGGACCGCATAGAAAGAAAGAATCGTAACGTAAGCATATAGCTTAGTAAGTTTACATGTAACAACTCACAGCATCATCATTCCTTAATATAAACCATTTCACATAAACAATGGTATCATGAATTTCAGCTAGAGAGCTTACTTACTCATATAGATTCTTACATGTCTCATGACACTTACTATTATTATACTTGTAAGCTAACCATGATACCTGTATCACTTTATCACATTGATTAGTATACTATAATAATAATCATGATATCTACTTTCTCATTAACAACATGAATAATACTCAACTTCATCTAACTTCATCTTGATACTAACTTTACTTTCTTAGCTTTCTTACTATCTTCTTTTAGCTTACTCATTTGCCCGATGAATTTCTGTGAATAACCGAGGATACCAAATCTCTTCCCACATAATATGATGTCAAAGCTATATCCTAGACATGGTCTTACATGGGTTATCTCATCTTGGTTTCAAGGCCATGTCTTGACATGGACTTATATGAAGTCTTGCTCTTGATAACATACTCAATGCCAAGCTTGAGTCCTTGGACTTACATGATAACTTGCTTGCTAACTTGATCAATGCCAAGCTTGCCTTGGACTTACATGATATCTTGATCAATGTCAAGCTTGCCTTGGACTTACATGATATCTTGATCAATGCCAAGTTTGCCTTGGGCTTACATGATAACTTGCTTGCTAACTTGATCAATGCCAAGCTTGCCTTAGACTTACATGATAACTTGCTTGCTAACTTGATCAATGCCAAGCTTGCCTTGGACTTACATGATAACTTTCTTGAACATAACATGATCATTTCATACAATTATTGTACATTATATTAAGCAATTTAATGATAATAATCATAAATCTTAAAAATCATACAAACTTACCTCAATATACAAAATGTATGTAGATGTGCAATTTAGTCCTCGACTTTGTTCTTGCCTCGATTTCGATCCGGGCTTCATTTTTCTTGATCTATAATCATGAATAGATCATTTAAAAACCATATTGACTAAATTGACTCATAACTCATACTTTGGCAAAATTACTATGTTGCCCCTATACTTTCTAATATTTGTACTTTTGCCCCAATTATCGTAAAATGATTTTCATGCAACTTTCTTAAACTTCATGCTCAACTGAATCATTTTCTCTTCTATAACAATCATCAATTCTCAATATTTCTAGTAGGTATGACCAATTTTATAACTATTACAAAATGATGCCTACTACCATTTTTCATGAAATTCATTAAGGAAAAGATGTTTATCTAACATCAAACTCTCTTAAACTTCCATAAAACATCATTTAATAGGCATGTCATTCAAGGGTAGATTTTTGAACATGCATCTTGGCTCATTTTATAGCTAAAATGTGCTAATTCATAATACGGGAACTTCAAAAATACGAAGAATATTAAAAACGGGGCTAAGATGAACTTACTATGAGCTTGAAAAAATGAAGAACCCTAGCTATGGTGTCTCCCAATTTTCGGTAGCAACAAGGAAGAAGATGAGTGAATTTTTCTCATCTTTATCCTATTTTAATCACTAATAAGGCCAAATGACCAAAATGCCCTTCCTCTTAAAAATTTCTGTAATAGTCTCTTAAGGCCAATTTTGTAAATTTTGGGAAAATTGCTATTTAAGGGCTCATAATTATTATTCTAAAGCTATTTCATGCAAAAAGCTTCTAGAAACTCATATATTGCAACTTTTGCAATTTAGTCCTTTTTGGGCCAATTGACCTCAACTTAATAAAATTGCTTTACAAAACTTTCATACTAACGTGCAAACATGGCATAAACTTGAAAAACTCATAATTTCACCTCGGGTTCATGGCCTCGTACCACTATCCCGACTAGGCCCTAAATCGGGCTGTTACATAATATGTTTTTTTTAAAGGTTGCTGGCAATTAGTAAGAGAAGATCTATTTAACAGGATGACAGAATTCTTTAGAACAGGAAAGCTCGAAAAAAGCATTAATTCTTCTTTCATAGCACTTATTCCCCAATCTGAAAGTCCGAATGATATTTAAAATTTCAGACTGATATGCCTAGTGGGTTCTCTTTACAAAATAGCGGCAAAGGTGTTCTCTCGAAGAATCAGAGAAGTTATTGGGGATATTGTGAGTGATACTCAATATGCATTTATAAAAGGGAGACAAATGTTTGATAGAATTCTGATTGAAAATTAAATAATCCATTCAATCAAGAAAATTCAGAATTGGGTGGTAATATTATATTTAAACTGGAATTTTCAAAAGCACACGGTTATGTAAGGTGGGAGTTTTTTGGAGGTAGTATTATTTAAAATGGGATTTGGTGCAAAGTGGAGAGGTTGGATAATTGAATGCGTATCAACGGCTAGAGCAGCTATGCTTGTAAATGGTTCGACTACTAATGAGTTTAGAATTAGGAAAGGACTCAGACAGGGGATCCACTCTCACCATTTTTATTTATTTTGGTAACAGAAGTGCTCCATCAGATGCTAGTAAAAGCTAAAGAAATAGGAATTATTAGTGGTATTCAAAATATTATCACTGATCAATCGTTCTCACATTTACAATTTGTAGACAATACTAACCTTTTTTTGAGAGCGGAGGAGTATGTGAAAAATATAAAATATATTTTAAGATGTTTTGAGATTTCTTCTTCACTTAGCATTAATTTCAAGAAATTGTGTTTAGTCGGATTGGGAATGGATAAGGAGTTTCTCCTTCTGTTGTGCGGAAGCGTGTAAAAGAGTAAAATTATTGTACAAAAAACCACACTAAGTTCAATTCCCAGGAAAGAGAGGTGGATCACGAGGATCACTTAAGTACTAGGTCTTTCCTAGCCAGAATATCCCTCTATTGTAATTTAATAGCATAATAAATCACTACAATCACACTCACAAAATATGAAAAAATAAATAATAAAGAAAACTAGAATTTTAACGAGGTTCGACAAATTTTGCCTATGTCCTCGGGCACTACCAAATATATTTCACTCCAAAATTACAAGTGAAAATTTACAAATAGGGAGAGAGAATAATGCCTTAAGTAGAGGATGGCAAATTTTGGAATGAAGAAAATGAGAAATGGTTAGGCCTATTTATAGTTAAGGTTCAGGGATTTACTTGCAAAGTACATATACAAATAGGGACCAAAATTGCAATTAACCCATACCAAATTTCAAACTAAATTTTGGTGCCTTAAATGCTTATTTTCGGTGCCAACCCCTAACACCCATTATCTTTGGCTTTTCAAAGATAATGGGCTGCTGCTAATAATTCCACCTTGAAAATTTGATTAGGATAATCTTGTCTTCACACAATTCTTTCTGCCTCTGCCAACAATACTTGATAGTGCCTTCTTCAACTGTTAAACTTATAGGATATTGATCAAGTTCAAACAATGTTCAAACTTGGTTGCTGTAACCACCTTGGTCATCATATATCCGGGATTATCTGCAGTCTTAATCTTCTGAAGATGAATTTTCCCCTCATCAATAATTTACCACACAAAATGGAATTGTACGTCGATATGCTTTGTACGTGCATGATAGACTTGATTCTTTGCTAAATGAACAGCACTTTAACTATCACAATACACGTTAATATGCTCCTGAACCAATCCCAAGGTTTTAACCATATATAACATCTTAAAGGTGGGCCTGTGCATTTATATGTGGTGTTTGTTTCATATGTTTAAAGCTGAGGCCAAATTAAATATTCTGTTTAAGCTTACTTGGGTTGAAATAAAGTTTCAAGTAGTTTGATGAGCATTTTAGGCTTGTGGCCCAGAAGGAAACGATGCCATAAGGAAGGAGAGGAGTTGGCGTCAAAAGGTAAGGGGAAGAGGCCCAATTTGTGGCCACCAGAAGCCCAAAAATTTGGGTCAAAAATTCGGCACTTAGGAGCCTTAGGAGGGGAAGGCACAAGGAAAATTTTTAGGAGTTTATAGTGCTTTTAATTTAAGTGATTTAATGCTGATAAAGAGTGAGGAGTTGGACCTAATAGAGACTCTTTTAAATAAGTTAGTAGATCATGATAAGAGATAATGATGTGAGCTATCCAAAGAGTTGCAGAGTTGGCCGAAACCCAACTACAGGAGGGGGAATCGGTTTAGTATAGGCTTTTACTAGCCAAAATTCTGCTAACAAGTTCTTTCCATCTTTTCTTTTCTCTGCCGAAATCTCCACTTCATTCTCCCTCTGAGTTTTTCTTTCTTTTCTTTTTCTAGTTGGCTGAATACTTTCACAACTCTTTTCTCATTCTTTTCAAAATGCTTTAGCCAAACTCTCATTGTTATTCTCCTCCTTTCATCAAAAGCCGAAAACATCATCTTTGTTCATAATTGAAATTTCACCTTAGCCGAACTTTCATCTTTGGAAACTGAAAACTCTCTAGTTCTTCTCTTTTCTCCTAGATCTCTTCTAAAAGTTGAATCCCCTTTGTTCATACCCTCATCTCCCATAGCCGAATCTACAAGGGTGGTTTTGTTTTCCCGAAGTTGCACCATAGCCAAATACTCCTCTTTAATTTGGTAAGTTTCAGGATTTTTCTTCTTTGTGATTTTTTTCATTCACTTTTATCAAGTTTCTAATCCGAATCAGTTTTCTAAGGCCCTGTTGATATCATTCTCTATACCTAGAAGCCGAATCTGTTTCATTAAAGTCTCTTGTGACGATTTGTGAAAAGCCGAAGGTAGGTGGTCAATGGTAGGTTCGGCTGAATGGCCACTTATTCTTTTGTCTTTGGCTAAATGTCTTAAGGTGTTAGATGGTTGTGGTCATCGTAAGGGTCTAATATTTTTGGTGATGGCCGAATGTAAGAAGGGGGTGACGTGTTCTCAACGACATTCGGGATTCGATTAACTCGGTAAGAGTTCGTTCTAAATGTTATAGTTATTTAAGTAATTAGATCTCACCGTTTAAATGGTTTAGTGATTAAGGGATTATGATGGACTCGAATAACAGTCAGGCAGAAAAGGTTGGATCTGTAAAACCAACACCTAAATACAAGAAGTGATCTGTTTCGGTAGTGCGAGATTGGCCATCGGGGTGTGAGCCGACATCGAAGTTAGATCGTGGGTCGATAGTGGTAGTCTCGAGTGATAGTAGCATAGACGTAGCAAAAGCATTAGTACGAGAATCAGGTGTGTAATGCTTCCCCACCATCTAGATCTGATTATTAATGCTTATAAGTTTTACATGTTATGGTAAATGCCGAAATCTCAGCTTAATGATGGAAACCCAAAGAGGGCAAAAGCGGACCGCCAAGTTAGTAAATAATCTGATTAAATGTTATAAGTAAATTGGTTATATGTGATTGCATGGGTTGGGTGATGAAAGGAGGAAGTTATATGTACATGTGTAGCGGTTTATACTGTGATTTACTGTTACGGCTAATGCCGTGATCTGTATAAGGGCTTCGGCCATAATATGTTGATGAGCAGCATGACTTCCATCTTGGCCATGTAGCGGTGTGGGTTGATTGTAGAAATCCCCAATGGTATGAACGGTTGGTACGGGGGCGTGTAGCGGATAGAAACCTAGGCAAAAGGGTTGGGCTTTGCATATTATTTGTTAATTATGTAAATGTAATTGTTATTATGTTGTATGGGTTAAGGCCCAAATCTAGTGGTGCATGAGGGTTGCACACTGAGTCTCGCGACTCAACCAATTAAATTAACATTTCAGGTGACACTTAGTGCACTGGACCGAGCCGGAGTGGAGCGCATGATGGCCATGCAAAAGAATATGTGGATCCGGCAAAAAGACTCAACTTAACAGTTTATAAAATATTTTATTTTATGGATTTTAAACCTCGTTGTAATAAGGCCATGGGCCACTAGTTTATATTTTGATTTTATTATGGGTTTTAATTATTTATTTTTAAACTAAGACATGTATTTTAGTTTTGGGCTTTTAATTATAAGGGCATATTTTATAAAAATTACATATAGGCTTTCTGTTAACATGACTCGTTTTACTAAGGATTTTTCTTAGTGACATACCAGATCCAGTTGTAGTGCTTGGGCTAGGTTTGGAGTGTTATAAATTGGTATTAGAGCTCGGTTCAAAACTCAGCTTTGGGGTTTTTGGGCTCAAAACATTTTCTAAAGGTGGGCTTTTGAAACTTGCATGTTGTTTTTTTTGAAATGTTAACAAGTTTGTTAGCTCGGCATGGCACTTGCGTCTCCGGCCCAAGTTTGCCAGGTAAGTATTCTGAACTCCTGATTGTGATATAAATGTAGGCTTAATGGGTTTTATGGGACGTAGACTATTTAGGTTAGAACTTGATGGATTCTAGGCTTAGACAAACAACTCTTCAAATCCATAAGACTTAACTTTATTAAACAAAACCTGTAAACAAGTCACAAGACTAAGGTGTGGTAACAAGCATATGCATGTCTAGGAGTAGATCCGGAAGAGCTTGGTATTTAAGCAGTCCGAGTGACTCACCTCCTCTTCGTTGGAATCTTACCTGGTGCATAGTGATTGTTCACTTTAGCTATGACAGGGTCTGGCAATAGGCATATGCATGTCTAGGGGTGGATTCAGGGAAAGCTTGGTACTTAAGCAGTCCTAGTGGCTCATCTCCTTTTCACTGGAATCTTACCTGGTGCATAGTGACTATTCACCCTAGTTACGAGTACGTGTTGACAGGCCAAAACTACAATTAAAACCCGAAAGGGACCAGCCAACTTGTTTTGTACAATCCTAAAGTAAACCTTAGTTTTGAAATCACCAAATTACCCTTGATTTGTAAAATTACCCTAGTTTTGCAGAATGACCAAAAATACCTCTTGTCTGAAAAATGACCAAAATACCCCTAATTTGTAAAATGACCAAATTACCCCTGACTTACAAAATTACCGAAATACCCCCGAGTTGAAAAGTTATCAAAATACCTTTATTTTACAAAATCACCTAGAATCATATTTTGAAAATTTTTTTACGAAAATACCCTGTAAGATGAAATTACAAAAATACCCCTGAGTAGCAAAATGACGAAAATACCCTTAGGTGATGGATGTTACTCGTACGAATGTTGTGTGTGCATAATTCCTAGAATTAGGAAGACTGAAAACTATAGATAGGTTCGAATGCGAAAGAATCACTTTTAAAAACTATGTTTCATAAGATTGTTCGGGGATAATTAGTGGAAACAACTAATGACTCATAAAACTTTTAAATCAGATAAACGTGAACTAGAAGAATGAGTACAAGAGGTCGAGGACGTCCACCACATGGTCGCAGTAGAGGTAGGATGACCTTGTCAGAACCCGTAGGATCGGGTCATAGGTCCGAAAGTGAGATACCGGTTCCACCAGCGGCTGACTTGGAATTTTAAGACCAGACATGTGGAGAGGACGTGGTGTCTCAGGTTGTGCTGAGGGTTTTGGAAAGAGTGGCTGAGGCTGGTATGGCATAGGAGCCCAGAAATCTGTGCCTGAGAGGCTGAGGAACAATGGGGCTGAAGTATTTAGGGGAGTCTCTAGTGTATCCCCAAGTTCCAATAAATATTGGTTGGAGGCAGTGGAACATATAATGGATGACCTAGACTTCACGGTGGAGGAGAAGCTGAAGGGGGTCGTGTCTCTTCTTCGAGATGAGGCCTACCAATGGTGGCTCACGGTGAAAGAGGGTACGATCGCGGACCTGATTGACTGGAATTTCTTTAAGGAGTCATTCCAGGGAAAATACGTTGGGGCTAGTTATATGGATGTTCAAAGGAAAGCATTCCTGAACTTGGTGCAGGGGAGTAAGTCTGTGGCTGAGTATGAGGCCGAGTTTCTATGCTTGAGTCATTACACTCGGGGAATGGTAGCAACGGAGTATAAATGATGCGTTCGATTTGAGGATGGGCTACGGAATGAGCTAAGGATTCTAATTGTACCACAACGAGAGAGAATTTTTGCGATTTTAGTGGATAAGAACAAAATAGCTGAGGAAGTGAAATGGGTGGAGAGACAAGAGAAGGATAAGGATCGGGTCAGGAGTAAGAGAAGTTTTGGACCCTCTAGAGCAACTAGAAATTTTCAGAAGAGGCCTAGGACTGATGGGCCAGCTCGTGCTCCAGCAAGCCAGAATCAAGCATGTTCTACATGTGGGAGAACCCATTATGAGGAGTGCAGAATGAAAATCGGTGGATGCTTTAGGTGTGGATCCATAGAACATTTGATGAGGGACTGTCTTCAAATGGATCGGGGGTAGCCAACGGGCCGAGGGTCTGATCAGACTATAAGAGGTGATCAGCCTGGACCAAGGGGTAGTGGTGTAGCTAGAGGGGGAAATGAATCTGGTCGGGGTCGTGGAGCACCTGGTAGGGGTGCAGGTAATGTAGATACAAGGCAGCCGGGTCTAGTTTATACAGCTCGTCGACGGGAGGACAGTGACGCACCGAATGTTATAACCGGTACATTTCTTGTTACTGATAATCCTTTACTTGCCTTGATTGATATTGGGTCAACCCACTCCTATGTTGCATGTTCAGTATCTGAGACTCTAAGTATAGACTCAAACAACCACTAGAAAGATAACCGTGGTTAGTCCCTGGGACAATCTAAGGTAGTGGAGAAACTGTTTAGGGTTGTACCTTTAGAGACTCAAGGGGTAGTATTCCCAGCAGATTTAATGGAATTACCATTTGAGGAGTTTAACCTTATTTTAGGAATGGATTGGTTGACTAAGCATCGTGCCAAGTTGGACTGTGGGAATAAGCATATGGTGTTGAGTACCTCGGAAGGTGGGGAGGTGGTTGTGTTAGGAGAAAGAAAGAATTACTTGTCCAACGTGGTATCATCTTTAAAAGCTATTAAGATGATTCGAAAGGGATGTAGTGCATTTCTAGCTTTTATTAGTGCGTTGGATGCTAAGAAGGTGATTGTTGATGAGGTTCGAACAGTTAAGGATTTTACAGATATCTTTCTGGAGGAATTGCCAGGATTACCCCCAGATCGTGAGGTGGAATTTGGAATAGACCTACTTCTGGGTACAGCTCCAGTATCCATTGCTCCTTATAGAATGGCGTCGAAGGAGTTGGTGGAGCTCAAGGCTCAGATTCACAAACTATTGGATCGAGGGTTCATTCGACCGGGTGTGTCTCCATGGGGAGCGCCGGTCTTGTTCGTGAAGAAGAAGGACGGATCCATGCTTGTTTGCATGGATTATCGTCAACTGAATAAGTTGACGATTAAAAATAAGTATCCATTACCAAGAATCGAAGATCTGTTCGATCAGCTCAAAGGAGCTTCGGTCATTTCTAATATTGACTTAAGGTCTGGATATCATCAATTAAAGGTTAAAGAAGGAGACATACATAAGACGGTATTTCAGACTCGGTACGGGCATTATGAGTTCTTGGTAATGCCGTTCGGGTTGACAAACGCATCAGTGGCCTTTATGGATATGATGAACCGAGTGTTTCAGCCATATCTTGATCGGTTCATTGTGGTGTTCATCAACGATATTCTGGTTTATTCTAAGTCTGAGGAGGAACATGATAAACATCTTCGTGTGGTGTTGCAAACTCTAAAGGAGAAGCAGTTGTTTGTAAAGTTTAGTAAGTGTGAGTTCTGGCTGAAAGAAGTGACTTTCTTAGGACATGTGGTTTCGACCGAGGGAATCAAGGTGGACTCTCGAAAGATAGAGGCTGTATTGGATTGGAAACCGCCAAAGTCTGTGGCAAAGGTTCAGAGTTTCTTAGGTTTGGCAGGGTATTACCGAAGGTTCGTTGAAGGATTTTCTCTAATGGCGACACCTCTAACTAAGTTGTTGAGGATGGGAGTATCGTTTGTATGGACCGACAAACAATAAGAGAGCTTTGAGAAGTTGAAGAGAATCCTGACGGAAGTGCGGTGTTAATTCAAATGAGGCGTGAAAAGAATTTACTGCTCATCGTGATGCGTCACACATGGGTTTAGGGTGTGTGTTGATGCAAGAAGGAAAGGTGGTGGCGTATGTGTCTCGATAGTTGAGACCGCATGAGTTGAACTACCCTACGCATGACTTGGAGTTGGCGGCGATAGTGTTTGCCTAAAAGATTTGGAGGCACTACTTGTATGGGGAGAAGTCGATAATTTATACTGACCATAAAAGTCTGAAGTACCTCCTTACCCAGAAGGAGCTAAATTTAAGACAATGTAGGTGGATCGACCTTTTGAAGGATTATGATTGTTTGATTGAATACCACCCTGGTAAGGCGAATGTGGTGGCAGATGCGTTAAGTCGTAAAGTAGTATCGAAATTAAGAGCCATGTTCGCTCATCTGAGTTTATTCGATGACGGGAGTTACTGGCTGAGTTGCAAGTAAAGCCAACATGGGTAAGTCAGGTTAAGGACAAACAGTTAGGAGATAAAGACCTGAGTGCTCAACTGTTGTGAGTGAGGGATGGTGGAATGGAGGACTATAGTCTGAACAAGGATGGAATTTTGTGTTACCGTGGGAAGATTTACATGCCTAAAAATGAGGAGTTACGGCAGATGATTCTTCGGGAATCGCATAGTAGCCCTTATGCTATGCATCCTAGAGGAGTTAAGATGTACCGTGATTTACGAGAGCAATTTTGGTGGCCAGGTCTAAAGAAAGAGGTAACAGAAATCTTAGGAAAATGTTTGACGTGTGAGCAGGTCAAAGCTGAACACCAATTACCTTCGAGATTGTTGCAGCCGGTGAAGATTCCCCAATGGAAATGGGAGAGAATCATGATGGATTTTGTTAGTGGGTTACCCCTTACACCCACTAAGAAGGATTCGATTTGGGTGATTGTAGACTGACTAACAAAGTCTGCTCACTTCATACCAGTTCGGGTAGACTATCCTCTTCAAAAGTTGGCTAACTTGTATGTGGCTGAGGTTGTAAGATTGCATGGTGTGCTGGTGTCGATCATATCAGATAAGGACCCTAGTTTCACGTCACGATTTTGGAAGGCTCTTCATCAAGAAATGGGAACAAGGTTAGACTTTAGTACCGCTTTTCACCCACTGCATCGATGGTCACCGAGAGGGTAATTCAAATCTTGGAGGATATGCTAAGGGGTTGCATCATCGACTTTAGGGGTAGTTGGGATGAGTATTTGCCCTTGGCAGAATTTGCATACAATAATAGTTATCAAGCTAGCATTCAAATGGCACCTTATGAAGTGTTATATGGAAGGAGATGTCGTACTCCAACTTATTGGACAGAGTTGGGTGAACGTAAGGTGTTAGGTCCAGAATTAGTTTCGAAAACGGAGGAGAAAGTTAAGTTAATGCAGGCTAGGTCAAAGGAAGCTTCTGATCGACAGAAGTCTTACAAAAGTGGAAAGATGTGGAATTTGCGGTAGGTGATCAAGTCTTCTTGAAGGTATCCCCGTGGAAGAAGGTAATAAGGTTTGGACGAAAGGGTAAGTGAAGTCTACGGTTTATTGGGCCTTACCGGGTACTAGATCGTGTGGGCCTAGTGGCTTATCATTTGGAGTTGCCTTCAGAGTTGGAGCAGATACATGATGTGTTCCATGTCTCGATGCTGAGACGTTATCGATCTGATCCATCGCACGTAGTACCGGTAGAAGAGATAGAAGTAAGGCCGGATTTGTCTTTTGAGGAGGAACAAGTGCAAATTCTGGATCGAGATGTGAAAGTGTTAAGAAGGAAGTCTATTCCATTGGTCAAAGTTTTGTGGCAAAATCACGACGCAGAAGAGGCGATGTGGGAGCCAGAGGATGTTATACGACAGCAATATCCCCATCTCTTTTGATCAGGTAAATTTCGAGACCAAAATTTATTTTAAGGGGGGTAAAACTGTAACATCCTAAAGGTGGGCCTGTGTATTTATATGTGGTGTTTGTTTCATATGTTTAAAGCTGAGGCCAAATTAAATATTCTGTTTAAGCTTACTTGGGTTGAAATAAAGTTTCAAGTAGTTTAATTAGCATTTTGGGCTTGTGGCCAAGAAGGAAACGATGCCATAAGGAATGAGAGGAGTTGGTGTCAAAAGGCAAGGGGAAAAGGCCTAATTTGTGGCCACCAGAAGCCCAAAAATTTGGGTCAAAAATTTGGCACTTAGGAGCCTTAGGATGGGATGGCACAAGGTAAATTTTTAGGAGTTTATAGTGCTTTTAATTTAAGTGATTTAATGCTGATAAAGATGAGGAGTTAGACCTAATAGAGACTCTTTTAAATAAGTCAGTAGATCATGATAAGAGATAATGATGTGAGCTATCCAAAGAGTTGCAGAGTTCGCCGAAACTCAACTACAGGAGGGGGAATCGATTTAGTATAGGCTTTTGTAGTAGCCAAAATTCTGCTAACAAGTTCTCTCCATCTTTTCTTTTTTCTGCCGAAATCTCCACTTCATTCTCCCTTTGAGTTTTTTTTTCTTTTCTTTTTCTAGTTGGCTGAATACTTTGACAACTCTTTTTTCATTCTTTTCAAAATGCTTTATCCGAACTCTCATTGTTATTCTCCCCCTTTCATCATAAGCCGAAGACTATATCTTTGTTCATAGCCGAAATTTCACCTTAGCCGAACCTTCATCTTTGGAAACTGAAAACTCTCTAGTTCTTCCCTTTTCTCCTAGATCTCTTTTAAAAGTCGAATCTCCTTTGTTCATACCCTCATCTCCCATAGCCGAATCTACAAGGGTGGTTTCGTTTTCCCAAAGGTGTACCATAGCCGCATACTCCTCTTTAATTTGGTAAGTTTCGGGATTTTGCTTCTTTGTGATTTTTTCATTCACTTTTTCAAGTTTCTAATTCGAATCAGTTTTCTAAGGCCCTGTTGATTTTAGTCTCTGTACCTAGAAGCCGAATCTGTTTCATTAAAGTCTCTGGTGATGATTTGTGAAAAGCGGAAGGTAGGTGGTCAATGGTAGGTTCGGTCGAATGGCCACTTTCTTGTTCTTTTGTCTTTGGCCGAATGTCTTAAGGTGTTAGATGGTTGCGATCATCGTAAGGGTTTAATATTTTTGGTGATGGCCGAATGTAGGAAGGGAGGTGACGTGTTCTCAATGACATTCGAGATTCGATTAACTAGGTAAGAGTTCATTCTAAGTGTTATAGTTGTTTAAGTAATTAGATCTCATCGTTTAAATGGTTTAGTGATTAAGGGATTATGATGGACTCGAATAACAGTCAGGTAAAAATGGTTGGATATGTAAAACCAACACCTAAATACAAGAAGCAACTGTTTTGTGAGTACGAGATTGGCCATCGGGTGTGGGTCGACATCAAGTCGATCGTAATAGATAGTGGAGTCTCGAATGATAGTAGCGTAGACGTAGTGAAAGCATTAGTACGAGAATCAAGTGTGTAATACTTCCCCACCATCTAGATCTGATTATTAATGCTTATAAGTTTTACATGTTATGATAAATGCCGAAATCTCAGCTTAATGATGGAAACCCAAAGAGGGTAAAAGCAGACCGCCAGGTTAGTAAATAATCTGATTAAATGTTATAAGTAAATTGTTTATATGTGATTGCATGGGTTGGGTGATGAAAGGAGGAAGTTATATGTACATGTGTAGCGGTTTATACCATGATTTGCTGTTGCGGCTAATGCCATGATCTATTATAAGGGCTTCAGCCATAATCTGTTGATGAGCAGCATGACTGCCATCTTGGCGTGTAGCGGTGTGGGTTGATTGTAGAAATCCACAATGGTGTGAACGGTTGGTACAGGGGCGTGTAGCGGATGGAAACCTAGGGAAAAGGGTTGGGCTTTGCATATTATTTGTTAATAATGTGAATGAAATTGTTATTATGTTGTATGGGTTAAGGCCCAAATCTAGTGGTGCATGAGGGTTGCACACTGAGTCTCGCGACTCACCCAATTAAATTAGCCTTTCAAGTGACACTTAGTGCATCAGACAGGGCCAGAGTGGAGCGCAAGGTGGCCATGCAAAAGAATATGTGGATCCGACAAATAGACTCAACTTAACAGTTTATAAAATATTTTATTTTATGGATTTTAAACCTCGTTGTAATAAGGCCATGGGCCACTAGTTTATATTTTGATTTTATTATGGGTTTTAATTATTTATTTTTAAACTAAGACATGTATTTCAGTTTTGGGCTTTTAATTATAAGGGCATATTTTATAAAAATTACATATAGGCTTTCTGTTAGCATGACTCATTTTACTAAGGATTTTTCTTAGTGACATACTAGATCTAGTTGTAGTGCTTGGGCTGGGTTTGGGGTGTTACACCATACCTTGCAACCAAATAGCTTCCTTTACAGCCTCTGTTATAGCCATGGATTCGGCTTCTGTGGTTGACAATGTAACTATAGATTGTAGTGTAGACTTCCAACTTATTGGTCCTCCAGCAAGTGTAAACACATAACTTGTGGTTGATCTTCATTTGTCCAAATCACTAGCATAGTCAAAATCAACGTACCCAATAACACCTTTACCAAGTGTATTATCCTGCTTGAACAGTAATCCAACATCCATAGTCTTTTGAATATACCATAGAATCCATTTCACAGCTTGCCAATGTCCTTTTCCAGGATTATGCATATAGTTGCTCACTATACTAACTGCCTGTGAAATGTCAGGTCTTGTGCACACCATTGCATACATCAAGCTACCCACTGCATTAGAATACGGAACTTGCAACATGTATTCTCGTTCTGTATTCATCGAAGGAGATAGTTGTGTAGAAAGCTTGAAATGAGAAGCCAATGGGGTACTTACAAGTTTTGTTTGCTCGTTCATGCCAAACTGCTGTAGTGCCTTCTTCAAATACTACTTCTGAGACAAGCTAACTCTGCCATGAGCTCTATCTCTACATATTTCCATGCCAAGAAGTCTTCTTAGCTTCACCTAGATCTTTCATCTCAAACTCAAGATTGAGTTGAGTCTTCAATCTCTCAATTTCAACTTTGCTCTTAGATGCTATCAGCATATCATCAACATATAAGAGCAAGTATATGAAAATTCCTTCTTGTAGCTTCTAGAAATACACACAATGATCAAATTTACTTCTTGTGTACCTTTGCCCCTTCATGAACTGATCAAATCACTTGTACCACTGCCTCAGAGATTGTTTCAATCCATAAAGCGAATTTGTCAGTTTGCAAACCCAATTTTCTTTACCAACAACCTTGAATCCATCTGGCTGAGTCATATAGATTTCCTCTTCCAAATCACCGTGTAAAAATATGGTCTTCACATCAAGCTAAACTAGTTCAAGATCATATTGCACAACCAAGGCTAGCAAAATTCGAATAGATGAATGCTTCACAATTGGAGAAAACACTTCATTATAGTCTATTCCTTCTTTTTGAGCGTAACACTTTACTACCAATCTAATCTTGTATCGAATTTCATTTTTACCAGGAAATCCTTCCTTCTTTGCATATACCCATTTGCATCCAATTGCCTTCTTTCCCTTGGGCAGTGCCACCAACTCCCAAGTCCTATTTTGATGAAGAGACTGCATTTCTTCATTCATGGCTTGCTTCCACTTTACACCATCAGGGTTACTTATTACTTTTGTGTAAGTAGATGGAACATAATAATCTGCAATTGGAAGTGCATAAGCCACTATATCATCAAAGTAAGTAGGCTTACGAATCTCTCTTCTTGGCCTCTTATATGCAATTGAATTTTATTGCTGCAGAGGTTCTTGGGTCGAAACTTCTTCATCATTTGTCCTTCCAATATTAGTTGGATCATCATTAACCTTTTCAAGCTCCACCTGCTGTAAAGTACTGCTAGTTTTGTCATCCCTTTCTAAATCCTTTAACATGGTTGATTCATCAAAAGTCACATCTTTGCTGAAGACAATCTTCCTTGTATTAGGACACTAGAGATGGTATCCTTTTACTCCACCAGTTATACCCAAGAATAATGCTTTCTTTACTCTTGGGTCTAATTTTGATTCTTTTACATGATAATATGTAGTGGAACCAAAAACATGTAAAGAATCATAATTAGTAGTAGGCTTACCAGTCCACATCTCCATAGGAGTTTTTCCATTTATTGCAGCTGATGGCAAACGGTTAATTAGATGGCACGCATATGTAACTACCTCAGCCCAAAATTCCTTGCCCAATCCAGCATTGGACAACATACATTAAAATTTCTCCAGTATAGTTCAATTCATTCGTTCTGCCACCCCATTCTGCTGTGGTGTATCCCAAACAGTGAAGTGTCTGACAATGCCCTCATCTTGACATACTTGTAGAAATGGATCATTTTTGTACTCAGTACCATTGTCTGGTCGAAGTCGTTTGACTTTTCGACCAGTCTGAGTTTCCACCATCTTCTTCCGTTTCAGAAATGCATCCAATACTTCACTTTTTCTTTTCATTAGATACACCCATACTTTTCTTGAATAATCATCAACAAAAGTAACAAAATAGTGCATACCTCCCAAAGAAGCGACTTTGGTAGGTCCTCACACATCCCTGTGAATGTAGTCCAAAATTTTTTTCGTATTGTGAATTGCTGAACTAAATTTTACCCTCGTCTGCTTGCCCAGAACACAATGTTCACAAAATTCCAACTTGCAAGAATTTGCACCTTTTAACAAGCCTTGCTTCGCCAAAATCTGCAAAGCTTTTTCACCAGCATGTCCCAATCACATATGCCATAACCTGGTAGCCTCTAAATCTACATCTTTCGCAGAAACTATTTGTAACATCTAGGATTTAGGGGTCTTGCATTTTTTAAGTCATATGTATGTGGTAGTGTGCTCTATATGCTATTTGTATGTGTTTGGGGGCTTCGAGAAATCTTGAGGTTAAGTTTGGACCTTAGGTAAATTTTTGGTTTAGAGCCTTTAGGGGAAAGCTAGGGAAGATAAGCCTTAAAGGTTCTTATGTGGAGTTTAAGACACAAGAAAAGAAGTGGTGAAGTGGCAAAGGAGGTGCCACTTAGTGCATAAGGGAGTGACGCCTCAGGGATCTAGTGGGGCAAGGTTTGAGTTGCGGAGAAAGCATTTTGGAGGTGGCTTTTTGCGTCAAGGGAGGAGGGAGAGTTGGACGGCAAGCAAACTCTAAGTGGATGAGGTGTGGATTGGGTCAACAGCTTAAACTTGTGGCTAAGAAGGGAGGTAGGAGTTTGATTCATTTAAACTCATTTGAATGAGTGGAGGGGAGGAAAAATAGGAGAAAAAGAAGGGATTTGGGTGAGAAAGGAAGAGTTGGCCGAATATGGGGCTTTGGAGGGTGGCATTTTCAGTTTGGTGGTAGTGGGATATGTGGGTGCCGAAATTCCTTAGAGTGGGTTCCCTTTTTGGTTTTGGATGTGTAGCTTCTTGATTCCCTTTTCTTTATTCTCTAGTTTGGCCGCAAGTGTCAGCAAGGGAATTTCATTTTTTGACTTTTCTTTTCTTAAGTCCAAAACCGAAAGGGGTAAGTGACCAATTGTGCATCTTTTCTCCTCATTACAATTCTTTCTTCTTCTTCTTAATTCACTCTCTCAAAGTCAAAACACACACTCCATTGTCACCATAGCTGAAACCCCAAAACCCCCAACCCTCTCTTTTCTTTTCATTTGCTAGAAGCCGAGTAACCCTTTCTACTTCTTTAAATCTTGACTGAATCTCCCATTCATAATTCCTTTTCTCTTTACGTTTATACTTTTTTCTTCTCTTCTTCATTTTTTTTTTGTTCTTCAAGATTGATCACTAGGCCAAATCTGTCAGAATTTGTTCCAATCGGACCTAATAGTTAGTAAAGGTTCTCTTCTTTTCGATTTGCTTGTTTTTCTTTTGGTTGCCAAAAGTTAGATGCCTAACTTTGTTTAGGTGTGGCTGAATCTATTCAAGGTATTGACTTAGTGACCATTGTTGAAAGCCGATGTTAGGGGTATCTAAGAGCTTTCAGGATTTGATCGATCAAGGTAAGGGGGTGTACTTTTGGTTCACCAAAGGCCACATCTTTTGACCATATGCAGTTTAGTCGATTCTAATTAGACTGATGTAGGGGGTTCAAAAAAGGTTGAGGAGGAGCCTTCGAGAATCAAATCTATTTCGATAAGAGTAGGTTTTTATCTCGTTTAGATTTGATTTAACGTTTAAACGGGTCTTTTGATTAAGTGCTATTCAATGGATGCAAGTACCAGTCAAGGAGAGAAAGGGGTTGTCCCTACCCTTAAGTTCAAGAAACATTCAGTTTTTGCGGTTCGGGATTGGCCACCGGGGTGTGGGCCACCGTCAAAAAGAGACAAGCATATCGCTGTAGTCTCTTCGAGTGAGGATGTTAGGGAAATCGAGAGTCTAGTGCTTCAGGTTATCAGGTGTGTGGTTAATTCGATGTTTCCCTGTTAGTTAATTAATTATATGTATTATGTGTGTGATAGCCGATACAGTGGTTGTGGTGGAATTGTTACCCTTAATTGGGTATTTCGGTAATCAGGTTAGTACCCTATCTAAGGTGTAGTTGTGGTTGATTACTGTGGATACTTGTAAGCATGTCGTATGCCTACCTAATATGTCCATGCATTATCCTACCATATCATTATAATATGTTGCATATGCATGGGATCGGGATATATATATTGAATGAAGGACCGGTGTACATTTATGTACGTGGTTTAGTGATGGCCTCGAGCCTCACTGTGGATTGATGATTGGCTATGTGCCATATCGTGGCTTGATGTCGGCTATGTGCCACATCGTAGGTTGATGTTAGCTTCGTGCTTCATCGTGGATTGATGATGACCTTGAGTTACATCATGGATATTGAGATTTGCTCACATGGTGATCGATGGCTAGGCCACGTTATATTGACTTTGAGCAGTATGACTGCTAAAGAGGTGTGTAACGGATGGAGGGTTGATTTAGTAATCCCCTGGTGTGTGGTGGCAGGATACGGGGGTGTGTAGCGGATGGATATTAGGCTGGGATGGGCAACATTTTGCTTCATCATGTGTGGTATATGGATTGTGTGGTTTTGGGCCAAGCCCATCTATGGCAACATGTGGAATAATTGCACACCGAGTCTGTTCGACTCACCCTATTTTCCTAAAAACAATGCAGGTAATACGTGATACTTGGACCGAGCTGGAGTAGATTCAAGGTGGCCATGCAGAAGTTGTTTTATTTATTTATGCGCTTTGATTCTTAATTACTTTTGGGTTAATTTTTCTTTATTGTAATAAGGCCATTTTAAATATTTGGGGATTTTTACTATGTATTCAGTTAGATTGATTACAAGTTAATAACTGGAAATGATTTTTGTAATAACTTACAACTTAAAGACTTAAATTAAAGTTTTAAACCTGGATACTCTTAACAACTCGATTTTTTCTTGAATTTTCAAACGTACAATGTTTTAAACTACACACGACCTTCAAAGTTTCATTCTCCTCGGCAACCTACTTTCAAAACGACGAACATGTTGTAAACCAGTTATCTTTCATAAACTAAGAAAAATATTTTAAACTCAAAACGTGTTTTCACCCTTAAATCAAATTCTTTTCAAACATTTTTCCTTGTAACATTTCGAATTCGACCGTGGTGTTTTGGGCCGGGTTTGGGGTGTTACAGTTTGGTATCAAAGCCAGGTTTAAAACTCGACTTTGAGTGTTTTTGGGTTCAAAACATTTTCCAAAGATGGGTTTTACCAAAACATGTATTTCTACAAGTTATTCAGGTTTATTCTGGCATGGCACTTGTGTCTCCGGCCCGATGTCCACCAGGTAAGTATTTCAAACCATTGCATGATTTGTATGTAGAAATAAAGGGTGATATGGGATCGTAGATTAGTAAGTTAGGAACTATTGAACCTTAGGATTAGCTTACTCCAACACTAAACTTCATAAGACTTAACTTATTTCACCAAACCCGGGAATAAGTCACAGAGTTCAGGTGTTGTAACAAGCATACGCATGTCTAGGCATGGATTCCAAAATAACTACTATTAAATGTCTTTACATAAAATTACTTGTGGGTAATCAGTGGAATAAGAAGTTAATGCATAAAATTTCTTAAAATAGATTAAAACGCAGCGATAGACATGAGTTCTAGGGGACGAGGTCGTAATACGTGTGGACGTGGTAGGGACAGAATGGCTGTATCAGAACCAGTTGGGTCTAGTCATGGATCAGGGAATGAAACAACGCCGTCCGCGGTAGAAGCTGAGTTTCAAGATTAGATGGGTGAAGATGACGCAGTATCTCAGGCTATGCTATGAGTTTTGGAAAGAGTTGCGGGAGCGAATATGGGTACAGGGGCTCGAAAGTCCGTTTCTGAGAGACTTCGAGCGAATGGAGCTGAGATATTTAGAGGTGTCTCGGGGGTAGCTCCGAATGTGGCAGAGTATTGGTTGGAGGCAGTCGAGAGGATCATGGATGATTTGGACTGCACTGCTGAGGAAAAACTGAAGGGCGCTGTGTCTTTACTTCAGAATGAGGCCTATCAGTGGTGGCTTACCGTCAGAGAAGGTACTTCAGTGAACCGAGTAGATTGGGGTTACTTTAAGGTAAAGTTTGAGGGAAAATACGTCGGAGCTAGTTACGTGGATGCACAGAGGAAGGCGTTCTTGAATCTGGTGCAAGGGGGTAAGTCAGTAGCAGAATATGAGGCAGAATTCCTCAGGTTAAGTCAGTATGCCAGAGGGATTGTTGCTACTGATTACAAGCACTGCGTGAGATTTGAGGATGGGTTACGAGATGAACTGCGGGTGTTGATAGCTTCTCAGTGTGAGAGGGACTTTGCTACTTTGGTGGAGAAAGCTCAGATAGCCGAGGAAGTTAAGTGAACTGAAAAGCAGAACAGAGATAGGGACAGAGGCCAAATAAGAGAGGTTTTAGACCATTAGGATCTTCGGGGGGTTTTCAGAAAAAGTCTAGGATTGAGGGTTCTACTCGTGCTTTTATGCCAGCAGCTGGGAATTAGGTCCGTCCATGTACTCGGTGTGGGAGGACTCATGTAGGCGAGTGCTGGAAAAGGAATAAGAAGTGCTTCCGGTGTGGGTCGAAGGCTCACTTAGTGAAGAATTATCCTCAGAATGTGGATAGGGCTCAATCAGTAGGTCAGGGGTATATGCAGCCAGGGAGGGGTGGTTCACAAATGTCAAGAGGTCATTGTCCGAACAGTGGAGGAAATGGTTTTGGTCGAGGTCGTGGAGCACCGGCAGAGGTGTTGGGAGCTCAGATGCAAGGTAGCCAGGGTTAGTGTATGCAGCCAGACATCGTGAGGAGGGGGACGCACCGGATGTTATCACGGGTACGTTCCTTATTTATGGGCTACCCTTTACTGCTTTAATTGATGTTAGGTCAACGCACTCTTACCTTGCTAGCATGGTGTCTGGAACCTTGAATGTGAACTCTGAGACTGTCCCTAGGAATATGACTGTACTTAGTCCTTTAGGGCAATCTGTGGTAGTAGATAAACTCTTCAGAGACGTGCCTTTAGAGGTTCAGGGGGTGGTGTTCCCAGCTGACTTGATGGAGTTACTGTTCGGGGAATTTGACCTGATCTTAGGGATGGATTGGTTAGTAAGGTATCATGCGAATCTAGACTGTACTGCTAAGCGCATGTCATTGAGGACTCCCGAGAACTATGAGGTTGTAGTGATTGGTGAGAGGAGAGACTACCTATCTAACGTAATGTCTGCTCTTAAGGCGGTGAAGATGGTGAAGAAGCGGTGCTTGGCTTTTCTGATGTTTGTTAGTACTTTGGATGCTAAGGAAGCAGTTGTGAGAGAGGTCAGGATAGTGAAGGAGTTTGTGGATGTTTTTCTAGAAGAACTTTCAGGGTTACCTTCGGATCGGGAGGTGGAGTTTGGAATTGACCTATTGCCGGGAACAGCGCCAGTGTCCATCGCTCCTTATAGGATGGCACCAAAGGAGTTGGTTGAGCTGAAAGCCCAAATCCAAGAGTTGCTAGATCGCGGGTTTATTCGACCCAGTGTGTCTCCGTGGGGAGCACCAGTGTTGTTCATAAAGAAGAAGGACGGGTCTATGCGTATGTGCATAGATTACCGCCAGTTGAATAAGCTGACGATCAAGAACAAGTTCCCGATGCCGAGGATAGACGACTTGTTTAACCAGCTCAAAGGAGCTGCGGTCTTTTCAAAGATAGATTTGAGGTCGGGGTATCACTAGCTTAAGGTGAAGGAGGCTGATATCCATAAGATGCCGTTTCAAACTCGATACGGGCACTACGAATTCTTGGTAATACCGTTCGGGTTGACTAACGCACCGGCTGCGTTTATGGATATGATGAATCGGGTTTTCCAACCTTACTTGGATCAATTCGTTGTGGTGTTCATAGACGACATCCTGGTGTATTCCAAGTCATAGGAAGAGCATGATGCATATCTTCGGGTAGTGCTGCGAATTTTAAGGGAAAAAAGTTGTATGCCAAGTTTAGCAAGTGCGAATTCTGGTTGAGTGAAGTCACCTTTCTAGGTCATGTGGTATTCATGAGGAATAAGGGTGGATCCTCAAGGTTGAGGCAAGATCGAGTGGAACTCACCTAAGTCAGAGCGTAAATTGCAGCTTGGGGCTAGTAGGGTACTATAGTAGGTTTGTCGAGCGTTTCTCTTCAATAGCGGCACCTTTGACTAAGCTGTTGAGAAAGGAGGTACCTTTTGTATGGTCAGATAAGCAGCAGAAGAGTTTTGAGAAGCTAAAGAGAGTTTTGATAGAAGCCCGGTTTTGATTTAGCCTGTGGCGGGAAAAGATTTTGTGGTGTATTGTGATGCTTCTCATATAGGGTTAGGTTGTGTACTGATGTAGGAAGGGAAAGTGGTTGCTTATGCGTCTCGGCAGTTAAGACCGCATGAAGTTAACTACCCGACACACGATTTAGAGTTGGCAGTTGTAGTTTTCACTTTGAAAGTGTGGAGGCATTATCTATATAGAGAGAAGTCAGTGATCTACACGGACCACAAGAGCCTAAAGTATCTGTTGACTCAAAAGGAGCTGAACTTGAGACAACGAAGGTGGGTGGAGCTATTAAAGGATTACGACTATTCGATTGAGTACCACCTGGGTAAAGTGAATATGGTGGCAAATGCATTAAGTCGAAGATGGTATCAGATTTGAGAGCGATGTTCACACATCTTAGCCTTTATGATGACAAGAGTTTGTTAGCAGAGCTGCAGGTAAAGCCAACATGGTTAAGTCAGGTAAAAGAGAAACAATTGGTGGATGAGGTTTTGAGTACTCGATTTCAGCAAGTTCAGAGTGGGGAGTTAGAGGACGATAGTGTGAACAGTGATGGAGTTCTGTGTTTTGTGGTAGGGTGTGCATGCCGAAGGATGTGGAATGAGGTAGAAGATTCATTGGGATTCGCATAGTAGCCCTTATGCTATGCATCCTAGAGGAAGTAAGTTGTATAAGGATCTACGGAACAGTTTTGGTGGCCTGGATTGAAGCGAGAAGTTACAGAATTTATGGGGAAATGCTTGACGTGTCAGTAGGTCAAAGCTAAACACCAAGTACCTTCGGGGTTGCTGCAACCAGTGAAGATTCCACAATGGAAGTGGGAGAGAATCACAATGGATTTCGTTAGTAGGCTTCCTCTTACGCCAACTAAGAAGGACTCGGTATGGGTGATTGTGGATCGGTTGACAAAGTCCATGCATTTCATACCTGTTCGGGTTGATTACTCTCTGTAGAGATTAGTGAACCTGTATGTAGCAAAATTGTGTGCCGGATCATATCTGACAGGATCCTAGATTTACGTCAATGGAGTGACTTTACGTCAAGGTGTCGATCATATCGATGGATCCTAGATTTACGCCAAGGTTTTGGAGGGCATTGCATCGTGCATTGGGCACCGTGTTGGACTTTAGCACAACATTTCATCCACGAGTGCACGGCTAGTCCGAACAGTAATTCTGTGTTGGAGGATATGTTGAGGGGTTGCGTTATCGACTTCAGGGGTAGTTGGGAGGAATTCTTGCCTTTGTCGGATTTTACATACAACAACAGTTACCAAGCAAGTATTCGGATGGCACCGTATAAAGCGTTGTATGGACGAAAGTGTTGCACTCCTACGTGTTGGACAGAATTAGGTGAACGTCATGTTTTGGGTCCAGAGATAGTGGCAGAATCAGAGGAAAAGGTTAAGGTAATCCAAGCACGGTTGAAAGAGGCATCTGATAGACAGAAGTCGTATACGGATCTTAAGCAGAAATAGATAGAATTTTTCGTGGGTGATAGCGTGTTCCTGAAAGTTTCGCCATGGAAGAAGGTGATGAGATTTGGACACAAGGGTAAACTGAGTCCCAGATTTATAGGGCCTTATCGAGTTTTGAAGCGAGTGGGGCTGGTGGCTTACCAGTTAGAGTTGCCGTCAAAATTGAAACAGATGCATGATGTGTTCCACGTGTCAATGCTACGTCATTATCGATCGGATCCATCTCACGTAGTGCCAGTTGAGGAAGTTGAGTTGAGACTAGATTTGTCCTATGAAGAAGAACCGATTTAGATTCTGTAGCGAGATGTGAAGGTACTTCAAAAGAAATTAGGTCCTCTAGTCAAAGTATTGTGGCATAACCATGGTTTAGAAGAAGCTTCGTGGGAGCCAAAAGAAGCGATGCGACAGCAATACCTTCACTTATTTTGATCAGGTAATTTCAAGGCCGAAATTATTTTTAAGGGGGTAGAACTGTAACATCTAGGATTTAAGGGTCTTGCATTTTTTTAAGTCATATATATGTGGTAGTGTGCTCTATATGCTGTTTGTATGTGTTTGGGGGCTTTGGGAAATCTTAAGGCTAAGTTTGGATCTTAGGTAAATTTTTGGTTTAGAGCCTTTAGGGAGAGCTAGGGGAAGATAGGCCTTAAGGGTTCTTATGTGTAGTTTAAGACACAAGAAAGAAAGTGGTGAAATGGCAAGGGAGGTGCCACTTAGTGCATAAGGGAGTGACGCCTCAGGGAGCTAGTGGGGCAAGGTTTGAGTTGCGGAGAAAACATTTTAGAGGTGGCTTTTTGCGTCAGGGGAGGAGGGAGAGTTGGACGGCAAGCAAACTCTGAGTGGATGAGGTGTGGATTGGGTTAACAGCTTAAACTTGTGGCTAAGAAGGGAGGTAGGAGTTTGATTCATTCAAACTCATTTGAATGAGTGCAGGGGAGGTAAAATAGAAGAAAAAGAAGGGATTTGGGTGAGAGAGGAAGAGTTGGCCAAATATGGGGCTTTGGAGGGTGGCATTTTTGGTTTAGTGGTAGTGGGATATGTGGGTGCTGAAATTCCTTAGAGTGGGTTACCTTTTTGGTTTTGGATGTGTAACTTCTTGATTCCCTTTTCTTTCTTCTCCAGTTTTGCCGCAAGTGTCAGCAAGAGAATTTCATTTTTTGACTTTTCTTTTCTTAAGTCCAAAGCCGAAAGGGGTAAGTGACAAATTGTGCATCTTTTCTCCTCTTTACAATTCTTTCTTCTCTTCTCAATTCACTCTCTCAAAGCCGAAACACACACTCCATTGTCACCATAGCCGAAACCCCATAAACCCCCCAACCCTCTCTATTTTTTTCATTTGCTAGAAGCCGAATAACCCTTTCTACTTCTTTGAATCTTGGCTGAATCTCCCATTCATAATTCCTTTTCTCTTTGCATTTATACTCTTTTCTTCTCTTCTTCTATTTCATTTTGTTCTTCTAGATTGATCACTAGGCCGAATCTGTCAGAATCTATTCCAATCGGACCTAATAGTTGGTAAGGGTTCTCTTCTTTTCGATTTGGTTCTTTTTCTTTTGGTTGCCAAAAGTTAGATACCTAACTTTGTTTAGGCGTGGCTGAATCTGTTCAAGGTATTGACTTTGTGACCATTGTTGGAAGCCGGCGTTAGGGGTATCTAAGAGCTTTCGAGATTTGATCGATCAAGGTAAGGGGGTGTACTTTTGGTTCGGCCAAAGGCCACATCTTTTGACATTATGCAGTTTAGCCGATTCTGATTAGACTGATGTAGGGGGTTTGACAAAGGTTGAGGAGGAGCCTTTGGGAATCAGATCTATTTCGATAAGAGTATTCGATTAAGAGTAGGTTTTTATCTCGTTTAGATTTGATTTAACGTTTAACCGGGTCTTTTGATTAAGTGCTATTCAATGGATGCAAGTACCAGTCAAGGAGAGAAAGGGGTTGTCCCTACCCCTAAGTTTAAGAAACGTTCGGTTTCTACGGTTCGAGATTGGCCACCGGGGTATGGGCCAGTGTCAGAAAGAGACAAGCATATCGCTGTAGTCTCTTCGAATGAGGACATTAGGGAAATTGAGAGTCTAGTGCTTCGGGTTATCAGGTGTGTGGTTAATTCGCTATTTCCCTGTTAGTTAATTAATTATATGTGTTATGTCTGTGATAGCCGATACAGTGGTTGTGGTGGAATTGTTACCCTTAATTGGGTATTTCGTAATTAGGTTAGTACCCTATCTAAGGTGTAGTTGTGGTTGATTACTGTGGATACTTGTAAGCATGTCATATGCCTACCTAATATGTCCATGCATTATCCTGCCATATCATTATAATATGTTGCATATGCATGGGATCGAGATATATATATTGAATGAAGGACAGGGTGTACATTTATGTACGTGGTTTAGTGATGGCAACGAGCCTCACTGTGGATTGATGATTGGCTATGTGCCATATCGTGGCCTAATGTTGGCTATGTGCCACATCGTGGTTTGATGTTAGCTTCGTGCTTCTTCGTGGATTGATAATGACCTCGAGTCACATCGTGGATATCGAGATTTGGTCACATGGTGATCAGTGGCTAGGCCACATTATATTGACTTTGAGTAGTATGACTGCCAAAGAGGTGTGTAGCGGATGGAGGGTCGATTTAGTAATCCCCTGGTGTGTGGTGGCAGGATACGGGGGTGTGTAGCAGATGGATATTAGGCTGGGATGGGTAACATTTTGCATCATCATGTGTGGTATGTGGATTGTGTGGTTTTGGGCCAAGCCCATCTGTGGCAACATGTGGAATAATTGCACACTGTGTCTGCTCGACTCACCCTATTTTCCTAAAAACAATGCAGGTAATACGTTATACTTGGATCGGGCTGGAGTAGATTCAAGGTGGCCATACAGAAGTTGTTTTATTTATTTATGCACTTAGATTCTTAATTACTTTTGGGTTAATTTTTCTTTATTGTAATAAGGCCATTTTAAATATTTGGGGATTTTTACTATGTATTCAGTTAGATTGATTACCGGTTAATAACTGGAAACGATTTTGGTAACAACTTACAACTTAAAGACTTAAATTAAAGTTTTAAACCCGGATACTCTTAACAACTCGATTTTTATTGAATTTTCAAACATACAATGTTTTAAACTACACACGACCTTCAAAGTTTTCATTCTCCTCGGCAACCTACTTTCAAAACGATGAACATGTTGTAAACCAGTTATCTTTCATAAACTAAGAAAAATATTTTAAACTCAAAACTTGTTTTCACCCTTAAATCAAATTCTTTTCAAACATTTTTCCTAGTAACATTCTGAATTCGGCCGTGGTGTTTTGGGCCGGGTTTGGGGTGTTACATGTTGATGTTGATCCAATAAATGTACTTCCATTTAAAAGGTACAAGTTATGTCTTCTTGTGCCTTTCATCACCGTCAATTCCCCGGCTACTACCTTTAGTAATCCATCTCTCAAAGTGATTATGAGCCCTTTAGATTCTAAGGCCCCTAATGAGATGAGATTTTTCTTCAAGCTAGGAACGTATCAAACATCAATCAAGACTTGGATTGAGCCGTCGTGATTCTTCAATTGGATTGTACCTACTCCCATTGTCTTACAAACACTTTTATTGCCCATAAGAATAACTCCACCTTCTAGCTCTTTAAGACTAGAAAACCAGTCCTTATTAGGACTCATATGGTAAGTACATCCCGAATCCAAAATCCACTCATCTGTAGGACATGCCATTGCCATGCCAACAAAGCTAAAGTCTGACTCCTCATCATGCTTCACTACACATGCATTAGAAATAGCCTTGCCTTTTTGTAACTTAGGATAATTCTTTTTCCAATGCCCTTTCTCATGAAAAAAGGCACATTCATCTTTGGCGGGTCTCCCTTTGGACTTTCCCCTTCTATCAAGTTTGTTGCTGCATGAACGACCTCTTACTATTAAGACTTCTACAGTTGTATCTCTATGATCTCTTTTATCTTTCTTTCGACTCTCAGATCTATACAACGCACTACAGACTGCATCAAATGTGATCGTTTCCTTCCCATGAAGTAATGTGGTGGTAAGATGATTATATTCATCAGGAAGGGAATTCAACAACAATAATGCCTTGTCTTCATCTTCAAATTTCTCATCCAAATTTAGCAAGTCTGCTAAAATTTTATTGAATTAGTTCATATGGTCATTCATCGACAGACCGAGAGCATAGGTGAGTAGAAAAAGTTTCTTTTTCATGTAAAGCCTATTTTCAAGACTTTCCGTTAGAAACTTTTTTTCCAGTGTATCCCATAACTTCTTCGCTGATGTCTCTCTTATGACAGAGTACTTCTGCTCTTTGGCCAAACACAGACAGATTGTACCATATGCTTTTCTATTAATCTTGGCCCACTCCTTGTCATCTATCTTGTCAGGTTTTTCTTCAGGGGCTATATCCAGCTCTTGCTGACATAAGACATCCAAGATCTCACATTGCCATATACCAAAACTATTGGTACCATCAAATTAATCTATTTCAAATTTTGCATTGGTCACAGTAGTCCTTGCTGATGACGATGCCTCTGCCATTTTTCTCCTCAATCTTAACTATTATATACGTAAACAGTGCCATAAATGGTCATATTCCCCAAGTACGAATCTAGCTCTGATACTAATTATTGTGCGGAAGCGTGAAAAAGAGTAAAATTATTGTACTAAAAAATCACACTAAGTTCAATTCCCAAGAAAGAGAGGTGGATCACGAGGATCACTTAAGTACTAGGTCTTTCCTAGCCAGAATATCCCTCTATCGTAATTTAATAGCACAATAAATCACTACAATCACACTCACAAAATATGAAAAAAATAAATAATAAAGAACACCATAATTTTAACAAGGTTCGGCAAATTTTACCTACGTCCTCGGGCACTACCAAATATATTTCACTCCAAAATTACAAGTGAAAATTTACAAATAAGGAGAGAGAACAATGCCTTAAGTAGAGAATGGCAAATTTTGGGATGAAGAAAATGAGAAATGGTTAGGCCTATTTATAGTTAAGGTTTAGGGATTAACTTGCAAAGTACCTATACAAATAGGGACCAAAATTGCAATTAACCCATGCCAAATTTCAAACTAAATTTTGGTGCCTTAAATGCTTATTTTTGGTGCCAACCCCTGACACCCATTATCTTTGACTTTCCAAAGATAATGGGTTGCTGCTAATACCTTCGAATGGCAACATTAGGCAGATGTAAGATTAGGGATCTTCCTTTAAATTATCTAGGGATTCCATTGAGAGCTGATATGAGAAAGATAGCAACTTAGGATTCAATTGCAAAAAGATTTTGTAATAAATTATCTGGATGGAAATGTCAAACACTTCCCTTTGCTGCAAGAATTGTACTTATTAATTCGATATTATCCGCTCTTCCAATTTACTTCATGTCTCTTTTTCAAGCGTCAAGTATTGTGAATAAAAATACTGATAAGATTATAAGAAATATTCTATGGGGTGGTGCGGTTGGTAAAAGAAAGATGGCAAGAGTAAGCTGGAAGTAGGTTTGTTTGCCTAAAGAGAAGGGGGTGTGAGAGTGGTGAATCTTAAAATCAAGAATAGGGCTCTTATGGCTAAATGGTGTTGGAGATTCGCAACGGAAAAAAATGCTTTGTGGATGAAAGTTATTCAAGTATGGTTCTCTTCCTCTACAATGGAGGTTTAGGACGTCTAATTTGAAAGAGATGTCGATTCTATGGGTGGAATTGTGGAGAATTCCATAACTGCAAACGTAGCAAAATGGGTAGGAAATGAATCATTTCGTTGGTTGATTGGAAATGGTAAATTAGTGCTCTTTTGGGAGGATTTAGGTGTGGCAATCGTCCATTAAAGATGGAATTTCCTAGGTTATTTCATCTTACCAAAGCGAAAAAAGAGGTGGTGGAAGCATTCTCTCAAAATTATGGATTCAGTGAGGTCTAATGGGATGATTTTTTCTCAAGACTGTTATTGGAACGGGAGGTAAATATTCTTAGTCATTTAAACTCATTTGTGGGGGGTATGGTTCTGGTACCTAAGATGGAGGATTGATTAATTTGGATTCATGATAATAAGGGGCTATTTTCGGTGAAGAAACTATCAGCTTTATGGATCAATGATTGGGGGAAGATGTAACACCCCTAGCACATATTCGATGCCAGAACAGGGTTATGGAGCATTACCGAACTTATAAATCAAACAATCATATATTTCATATTCATTTCTTATTCCAAACAAAAACCATTCAAATTCATTCATATAGTCCCTAATACTAGCCTTCGATGTAACACCCTTAACCCATATCTGTCACCAGATTAGGGTTACAGGACATTACTAGACATAACAAAGACAATAGCGAAATAATTACTATATAAATAATCATAACTGGATACTTAGTTAATAATGATATAATTTCAAGGATCGATTAAAAAAATGTGCCCTTAACTTAACCATATTCAACCAAATACAGGCATATAAGTATACACTTATATCACCTCTTAAAATCACTATTCATTTGGTCATTTTAGATGCAAAGGCTGAATATGCATATTGTTCTTAATCATTTTACCAACAATGTACTAAACATTTTAAACTAAAATACTCATGCCAAAGCCTTGCCAAACCAAATCAAACATATATCAAATACAATATTAATTGCCAAAAGCCTTTAACTACATTAGTGCTCAATTTCTTATAAATGACACAACCAAAATACTTAAAACCTTACGTTACATATACATGACCTAAATCATATAATATCAAATTCCATTCAAGAACTCACACATAATATGTTCTAATATACACAACCCAAGAACATAACTCATAATGTCATTTACTCCCAATCATGTAACCATACTTACAAATTCACACGTATTTGCCATAATTTAGTCATTAACAAAGCACATCCAATAGTCATATATATAGAGCATAACATAGTCATTTCATAACATAACATGCGGTACATATACACAAATAAGCATAAGTTCATCTAACAACCAAAATATACTACATGTCTCAATGAAAACCATATTCCTGCATTCATATATCACATATATAAAATATCAAGAAATGAACTTCCGAAATAAGCTTACAACAAAATCGAACATACACAAACATTATCATAATGATCAAATATTTATAGCCAAATCAAGCCCCAAACATAGAATTATAGCCATTTTCGCATGGCATTTTTATACATCATAATCATAATAAACTCAAAAGAGTAATATAGCCTATACATGCCATAGTTTCGAAAGTTCAATTTATTAAAGGGTACCAAAGATAGTTGATAGTGTGATTGACTTTGACGATGAACCCCGAGCTCGAACTTAGACTTCAAAATCTATAAAATAGTCAAATGAACACACACACAATAAGCTAATATAGCTTAGTAAGTTATAAGCATTTGTAAAGTATAGAGTTTAACATTATACAAACCTAAATCAATTTATCATGATTATCAACGAAACTCATATCAATAGGTATAGATCATGTTACCATTCGTTAACTATCATAATTAGTAGTCCCAAAACTGAATACTCATGCATTCCTCATTAGATTTCATATTAAACTATGCATCATTATTTCATCTCAAAACAAACTCAAAAAATAAAAAACTATTAATTGCATCTCATTTCTTTAGTTTCATAAGCAAATGTAACTTATCGCATTAGTACTAAACTTCCCAAATATCATGAATCACATACCTGTTTATTTCATTTCGTTTATCACAATTCACTAGTTGATATTCTTAGAAGATCTGCAAACCCACACACTTAGTGCAAAACATGTAACGTATCGCACACTTAGTGACGTTACTTTAATAACGTGCACACATAATGCCAATTACTTGTAATGTATCGCACACTTATGCAAACCATGTAACGTATCGCACACTTAGTGTCGTTACTTTGGTAAAGTGCACACATAGTGCCAATTACTTGTAATGTATCGCAAACTTAGTGCCATTACTTATATTCTGCACACTTAGTGCCAAATGACCAATTTCGCACACACAATGCTTGGTATTCAGATTTGCACACGTAGTACTTTACTTGAAACTGTTATTCACTTCAACAAACACATATATACTTAAACATTCAATTTAACTTATTACATCCACTTTCCAACAACCCATTCGGTTATACTATTAATATGCAAATATGCATCACATTCAATCAATTCCATCTCTTAAATATATATCTCACATAATTATCATTATCATATATGCATACATTTCATTCAACTAAAGTCACATTTCATCAATTATTTCATTCGGCATTACCATATATTCCATAAATACTTCTATAAAATTCATAATCATCATTATGAATAGATATTCAAATCAACCCAATTGATTAAAAACTTACCTCGAGTATCGACAGACTTTATTATTCCGACTATTCGATTAACTTCGCCTTTCCCCAATCCACTCCATATCCTTTTTTTCTTGGTCTAAATAAATTACAAATTAAACTCATTCAACATATTTTCATTCAATTTAGTCCAAAAACACTTAATGGGTAAATTACTATTTTACCCCTAACATTTATAATTTTTACAATTTAGTCCCTATTGCACAAAACACAAAATACTCAAAATTTGAACACACTCCTTTAGGGCCGAATTTTACTCATGTCCATACAAGTCCATACAATCCATTTATTTCACATTTTGACCCTTCAAATTACAATTTTCACAATTTAGTCCTAAATACTTAAAATTATCAAAATTTCCAATACAAAACATGTTAATCTAAAACATATCCTTAATATTTTGTCATAAAACATTACAAAACACAAGTTCCCATCAATGGTCGAACACCAAACATGCATCAAAATCAGAAATTCTAACATGGGTCGAATAATATTCAAAGCAACGATCTCAAAAGCGTAAAAATTATCAAGAACCGAGCTAAAACTCACCTTGAATCAAGCTAATTCCATGGCCGAACCTAGCTTAGATTTCTTGTTTTGTTTTTTCTCTACTTTTGCACTAAGAGGATGAGAAATGGCCACTTTCTTTTTATGCTTTGTTTTTATTAAAATAATATCATTATAATATACCATTAATAATTTATCTTTTATAAATAATATAATATACTATTTAACTTACATAATGTCGTCCACTATACTCACAAAAGGATAATTTACAACATAAGGCCTTCTCTTCATAAAGACACATCAATTACACCACTCAATCAAACAAAAGGCTACTTTTACCACTTATACGATTTAATCCTTTTTCTAAAATTGAACACTCAAACGGACAAATTATCTTACGAAACTTTAACACATGCTCAATCATATATAATTAACACAAAAATAATATTAAAATATTTTTAACTCAGATTCATGGTCTCAAAACCACCATTCCGATTAGGGTCAAAATCGGGCTATTACATTCGAGGCCCAAAATAGACATTGAAAGTGGTTCGGGACTAACTGAGTACTCAAGAAATTTTTAGGAAAAACATTGAAATTTTCAAAGTGTAGGGGATACACGCCTGTGTGGGCAGGCCATGTGGGCATTCGAAAAGGGGCCACATGCCCTTGTCCTAGCCCGTGTCTAAACTAGTGAGCATACTAACTTGGGTCACACAGCCGGACCATACACCCGTATGCCAGGCCGTGTACCCTTCGAAATGGCCTCACACATCTGTGTGTCAGGCCATATGCTAGGCCGTATGCTAGGCTGTGTGAAAACTGGAGGGTATACTGACCTATGCCACACGGCCAAGCCATATGCCCGTGTGCTAGGCCATTTGTACCTTTTAACTTGCAATCATTAGAAAACACAGGGGACACACGGCCATGTCACCTGGTCATGTGTCACACACTACCGAGACACGCACCCATGTCTCTGTCCATGTGACAAAAATAGGCCAATTTCCAAGCCATATTTCTCACCCAAATTTGTACCAACCTAAAGTCAACAATGTATATACAACCATGGCATAAATAGGCATTCAAAACCAACCAATATCAAGTTTGTAACATGTAATATCCACATATACAACATGATATCCCTAAGCACATCAATTTACCACTTTTAAACATACCAACTATACTACCAAAATATACCTAAATGGTCAACCACATATATAAGACATTGTGCTTAAAACTTAGCATGCATACCACATCTCAATTTCAACCATTTGGTATTCAAAATACCAATTCACAACTAAGGCATTCACATGGAAAACATACATCAATATGACAAGGCCATTTACTTATATATATACATAACAAGATATACCAAAACAAACCAAATCAAATGGCTAAATACATGACCAAAACATATGGGCTACATTAGCTAAATAACCTATACATGCCATTTAATCCAAAATATATGTTCAAAAGTACCAAAATAGCATTTGATAGTGTGATGCAATCTCTGACAACTTCCAACCCAAGTGACCTTTCAATTCACTACAAAACACGGAAAGTAAAATAGAGTAAGCAATTAAGCTTAGTAAGTTTGTATCACTAATAAATACAACTTACCAAATCAACCACAATTTAGATAACCAAAATTAAGGCATAGATGCAACTTAATTTGGCCCAAAGCCTAACACATAATCCATAATCATGTTAGCCATGTATTTATATATCAAATATAAATCACATATTGTATTTCACATGAATACCTGTGCTAGTTCGTATCAAACTTGTATAACCTCATATCATCACTGTGCCCATTGAACCATTTGGAATACTATCGAATACTCAGGTATCTCGCACACCAAGTGCCAATACGTGGTCAAAACCACCACTATCTCATATCTCGTATCACTGCTCACTCTCAAGCCATATTTGGGTCTGCTCACACAAGCTATCAGTCAAGAAGTAGCTACACGATGCTGCTCACACAAGCTGTAAAGTAACCGCAACACATGTCAGAAACTCAACCACCGGTAAAATGTACGAGACTATCACCCAAAATCATGGTAACCCCTAATGACATGCCATTTGTATCCTATCTATTCCTAAGGTTCAACCGAAATCCTTACGTCATCAAAACTTTGTCGAATATTTTTGTGGAGCCGTATCATCACAATTAAAATAATAAAGCATTTAAAACACATATAATTTAATGCTTATTAACATATGAACTTACTCGAATTAGTATGGGATAAATTGACCGATCAATCTGCTACTTTATCTTTCCCTCGACCTAATTTCGAATGTGGATTTTCTTGATCTATATAATCAAATTTAACTACTTTAATCATTATTCTATTCAATTAATACAAAATTCATGTTCTAGAAAAATTACTATTTTTCCCCTATACTTTTAACCTTTTTACAATTTAGTCCTTAGGCTTGTAAAATGAAATTCATGCAATTTCATCCATATCTAAGCCTAGCTGAACTTACTACATGCATATAGAAGCCCAAAAATTTTACAAATTCACACATTTACCACACAATTTACACTTTTCTCAATTTAATCCTTAATTGACAATTTTATCAAAACTCACTTAACAAAAGTTGTTTATTTAACAACAAGGATTCATTTTCATCCATTAAAATTCAAGAAAAACTCAAAATTTCTCATGGAAAAACACTAGACTTTCAACCATATTGCAAATTAGTCCCCTATTTAGCTAGATTAAGCTACAATGACCCCGATAACATAAAAATCAACAAAATTGGAATGAGATAGCACTTACATGCAAAGGAAGAGCTTGAAAAAATTTTTTTTCTTCTTCTCCTAGGTAATTTCAGCTATGGTGAAGAAAAAATGGGGAACATGATAGCTTCTCTTTTATTAATTTTTGTCTTTAATTACCTAATTACCATTTTACCCTTACCTAACTTTAAAAATTACTCAATTACCAAGCCATGAACATCCACTAACTCATTTAATGGTATAATTACCATATAAGGACCTCCACTTTAAAGTTCTATAGTTATTTAACACCTTTAGCTATTAGAACACAACTTTCACACTTTACGCGATTTAGTCCTTTTTCTCGAATTGAGCATACAAATGGTAAAATTTCTTAATGAAATTTTTATACTATAATACTACCATGATGTAAATATTAAAATAATAATAAAATAAATATTTTTGACTTTAGATTTGTGGTCCCAAAACCACTGTTCTGATTTCACTGAAAACGAGTTGTTACAAAAGAGATTAATTTTGATTTTTACAAAATTTGGAAGCTAAAGGTACCTCCAAGGGTTCAAAATTTTCTATGGATGCTATTCATTGATCGAATCCCAACTAAACATTTTCTTTTAAGTTGGGGAGTACAGTTGGAAAAGATGAATAGTGGATGTCCATGGTGTGATCGAGAAATAGAGCAAACATATCATCTTTTCTTCAAATGTAAATTTATTAAAGGATTGTGGATAATGATTTTTAAATGGTGGGATATTCATTAGGAGTTGGTAGATTGTTTTGCTGAATTTTACTCATTTTGTTTTAAAGTTAATTTGATAGGTGTTCTTAAAAACTTATGGATGATATCAGTGTCAACATCTTGTTGGTCAGTTTAGTTGGCAAGAAATGATATTGTGTTCGAGAGAACCTCGACATCAATTGATACATTGTTATTTCATTCCAAAATGACTTAAATGATGTGTGTTAGGGAAGTGCATGAATATATTCAAATTCAGGAGAGTACATGGTGGATATGCCCATCAAAATGCAGGTCCTCTAAAAATAAAATAAATGAGGCTTTAAGTCATTAGATTCCACCTCCGTCCGGAAAGGAAAAATTCAACGTGATAGGTGTAGCGAAGGAGGATGAAGCTAGAAGCGGTGGGGTGTTAAGAGATGAGGAAGCTGTGGCTTGCTCTTTATTTTTAGGGTCGATCACGGTGAGTGAGCCTAAAATAGCTGAGGTATGGGTTATTAAAATTGCCTTGGACAAGTACATTGGCATGGGGTGGCTTGTGAAAACTCCTTTTGTAGCACCCTATACCCGACCCGATCATCGAGCTCGAATACTAGGACATTACACCACCGTTATGCATCATTTATTTAGCAACAATTTCAAAGTAACCAATCATCATCTTTATTTAATCCTACGTATGAATTATAGTTGTACAACCACTTATTATCATTAAAACATGCCATACATATACTAAGGGAATTAAAAATGTCAATCAAACTTGCAAATAGGCCAAATTGCAAAATTTCCAAAATGGTTAAATGGGTATCGATACTTTCTTAGGGTTATCAATATTTTCTTTAAGTGGTGCCGATATTACATGGAAAATCGATACCAAACTTGCATTTTGTTTCTCACCAAAATTCCCAAACATCGAAAACTATCTTTACCTTTCACAAGGTATCGATAAATCTACAAATCTACCTTGAGTGTCGATACTCATTCTAGGGTATCGATATCGAATCTATATTCTGTTTCCCTACACTTTCAAAAATATAGAGGTATCATTTTTAAAGTCCAAAATATCGATACTCATGCTTCAGGCTATAAAACTTCAACATATAACAGCATAAAATTCATACCAAAATGGTTCCAAACAACATGCAACTTTTATATCATAAAATAAAGATCAAAATATCCCCAAATAGTAGTCTTAATCACCATATTATGGTCCACAAACCTACGAGCATAGATAGCATGCAAACAATTTCGAAAATAATTAAGCAAACCGATATAAAGTCTACCACATTGACTTTTATTCCCTAAAATGAATATAAGGAAAACACCTACTAATTGCAACTAAAATGATGGCTTGGATCTATCTCTTGAATGCCACACTGCTCACACCGGGAACACACTATTTTGCAAGTTTAAAATGGAGTGGGTGAGCTTAACAAGCTCAGTGAATGCTAAGAATAACCACTACGAAATCAAGTCACTATGCTGTAAAAAAATCATAACATATTTTTAACATTGTTACATCAATATCATATTTCACACATTTAACCAATTTTCATGTAATCCTCTGATAAACCGTAAAAGTAACATATTATAGTCCCACATTTAGTATTTATCCTTGATTTATGTAAAAAGGTGCTCTTAATCCTTTCTTTTCATGTCTTATACCCAGGAAAGCACCCCAAGGATAAAAAGAACGCAAAACAGGCTTAAAACGGACCAAATTGGGCCAACTCACGAAATCGACATGGCCTAGACTTCATGCCATACGACTGTGCCTCACCATTCATCTAGAACACGGCCTTACCCCAAAAAGCACGATCGTGCCTCATTAAAAGTCTGAACACGGCCTGACCACGACTTACACAGGCGTGTGCCATGGCCATGCCCCTATCGCTGGAAAGAGCAATTTCATTGGGGAAAGGATACTTAGAGGCAAATAAACACATACCAAAGCCTATTCAAACACCCTAGTAGGAATTCTACTTAAATTAGGATACTTAGGGGTGAATAAAGCATCTCACAGTCTATATAAACATCCAAGGGGGCAACTTAAAGGGGGAGTCCGGCAGAAGCCGGAACAGGGGTCGCAATTTGGCAGAAGCCTTCTGCCAGAGCTTTCATTCAGGGAATTACTCAAAGATAGCCAATTGATCCATCTCAAGAAGCCGGAGTTCTACTCAATATGAAGGATCTCTCTTTTAATTCCTTCAAGGAGTTTTAGGGATTTCTTATGTTTTGTTTTATATTTTATCTTGAGATGTTTTCTTATTTTGTTATGAACCAAACCCTTCAGATACTTGAAGGCGATGAAACATAGATGAATCTTGTTATTTGATTTTTGATTTATATGATAAGTATTTTGTTTGTTCTTAATTATATTGTTTAATCTAATCTGATGTGCTTAGGTAGAGGATGAATAGACCCTGCCTAAGAGTAGATCTAGCATAATTAAGCGGAGTTGATCACACGCCTAGAGATGGGGTGACGAGATTTTGCTGGATTAGGGTGAAATGGGAGTTCATTGATTGATTTATTGTTATTCTAGGGGGTTATTATAAGCGAATGAGAGTTCCACTAATTAACCTAGGGTTAGACGTTATTCGCCTCGAGAGAGTTTAATATAGGTTAGGGTGTCTTACGGAATCAAGCTAAGTAAAGAAATCATATGATTCAGGGGTTAAATAACAAGTGAAGTCTAGGTGGATTCTTCCTGAGGGTATCGTCGTGATCAACTGAGTTTTTCCTAAAGTTATTTCCCAATTCACTCTTTTGTCTTTGTGTCTTTAGAGTAGTAGTTGTTAGTTTAATTTAGTTTAAAGCAACTTCACTATTTTTTTAAGGCCAAATAATAAAAAGAAAGTTAGTACTTTTAGTTCATTTGGGTTCGACAATCTGGTCTTGCCTAAGCTATACTACTGTTCGATAGGTACACTTGCCTTTAATCGTTGTCAGAGTTAGTTTCCAGGTTCGATCATTCTCTTTATAAATTTTAAAACTTTGATTTACAGCGATCAAGTATTTGGCGCCATTGCTGGGGAACTAAAATATTAAGAAAGCTTAATTTTTATTACTTTAGTCAATTTTTTTATTACAATTTATTTTTATTATTTTTATTATTATTTTTTTTACTTTGCTAATTTTTTCCTCTATTTTGGTTTTGGCGGAAAATTTTAGTCTATGGAAAGATGGCATCGAATAATTATCGATGGCAAGTCATGAGGACAATTCCTACTAAAATGTACCGGTGTCTTCAACCTCGACGTGGTCACCAGGTTATTTAGTCAGTTAGAGATGATGAATAAAAAGCTAGATAGTTGGTGTCCTTCACAGGCACATCCAATCATGCAGTGCGACACAAGTGGAACTGTGGCGAATCCTGAGTACCCACCCTACCAACCAAGAGCAGAGAACAAACAGTTGAACTATATAGGTAATAATTTCAGATCCAACAATAATCCTTATAGTAACACTTATAATCTAGGTTGGAGGAACCACCCAAATTTTTCATGTGGAGGTCAAGGAAATCAAGGAAATCAAAGACAGCAACCTCCTCAAAACTTCCAAAATTAGCCTTATCCACAAGAGAAGAAACCAACCCTCGCAGAGAGGCTAGCAAAATTTTCGGCAGACACAGAGAAACATATCCAAGAAACTGAAAGAACAATCAAAAACAATGAGAGCTGAAATCGGGAAATTTTTAAGTCAGTCAAGGAAGTCACCAATGCAGTCGAACAACTTGCAAAGCTTATATCAGAACGATCGCAAGGATGTCTACCAAGTAACACCGAGATTAACCCTAAGGAGCAAATTCAAGCCATCACAACTCAGGACAATAAGAAGTCAAATGAACCCAATCCGACACCAGAAAACAAGGTAGACGAAGGTAAGGTAGAGGTAACACAAGAAAAGCCAAAATCGGTAATAAAGGAGTACCAACCTTGCATACCTTATCCTGAAGCATTAGAAAGAGACGATTTAGAAGAACAGTTCGGTAAGTTTCTTAAACTTTTAAAGAAATTACATATTAACTTACCTCTTCTTGAAGCTCTTTTTCAGATGCCCGACTCGAGGAAATTTTTAAGACAGCTCTTGACCAACAAACGCAAATTAGACGAAGAGCACCACGTGGAGCTAAACTCAATTTGCTCAACAATTCTACAAAATAAACTGCCACTGAAATTAAAAGATCTAGGGAGTTTTACAATTCCATATTTAATTGATAGTTTATCTATTGATAATGCGTTAGCGGATTTAGGGGCAAGCATCAATGTTATGCTTTACAAAATGTTTAAACAACTAGGTTTAGGGAAACCCAAACAAACTAGGATGAGTATTCAATTAATTGATAAAACTATAAGAATTCCTAGGGGTATAATAGAAAATGTTCTAATCAAAATTGATAAATTCGTATTCCCAGTAGACTTTTTCGTTTTAGACATGGATAAGGACAACACGATCCCCTTAATTTTAGGAAGACCCTTTTTAGCAACTGCCAGAGCTCGTGTAGGCGATGAGATAGTCACTCTTCAAGCCCTTGACTCGGCCAGAACATCAAGTGATAAAGGTGAGAAAGTAAATTTAGTTGATAACCAACTTGTTCAACCTTCATTACAGGAAACACCACAAAGCTACAAACATGAGTCGGATCATAGACCTCATGCTAATAAAGAAGAATTACATGAGGAACCAGAACCACACAAAGTCAATCCGAAGGAAACCCTAGACGAGCTGATAGGAACAATAAATCACATCAAAATAGAAGATCAGATATTGTTGAATAAGGAAGACCCTCAAATCACCAATTTAGACCTCAAGACAAACAAAGAAATCACTTTTGAGGTACTTAATATCTTCCTATACGGCACAGTCGAGGTAAGCAATCCCAAATTCAACACTTTTGAGGTAAACACTACTCGACTTAAACTTTATATCCATAACCGAGTTGATCGCATGAGAAAGGATTTCCACCTCCTTAAACCACCATGATTACACAAATAACAGGTAAGTCTAGCTTAAGACTATAAACGAGCGCTTCTCGAAAGGCAACCCAAGCACTAACCCCATTTTTATTTTTATTTTTATTTTCTCTTTTTAAGCATTCAAATAAACCAAAAGTGCAGATTTCCAGACCACACGGCCTTGCACACGGTCATGGCCTTGACCGTGTAGGCACCACGGCTAGGCACATGGGCGTGGACCGTATCTCTATTTAATTATTTTTATTCCTATTTTTATTTTTACCTTTTTTATTATTCTTTATGCTATTTAGATTTAGTTTAGAATACAATAAAATCAGACCGGCTACATTGAGGATTTAATTTCAAACGGTTCGAGACGCTTCCCCACGTTCACCTCTAATCCTATCCGATTTCTTTTCAAAGACTTCATCCACAATTTAGGAAGTTTCACTTCTCTCCTTATCTTATGATTTTATTATTATCTTCCTTTGTACATTGAGGACAATGTAAAACTTAAGTGTAGGGGGGTTAACTACATCATTATTCAAAAATCCTAAATTTTAAATCTTGTTTTAAGTATTTTCTCATATTACTAATTAGGATGAAATTTATAATGATTTATGATTTTTATTGATATGGTTTGGATTAAGTCATTGATAATTGTGCATTGATGATTTAAACTTTAAGATACTAGAGAATCAAGCATGATAAGTCTATTTTTCAAGAATAAAAAATTTTCTAGGTTGTTGAACTGAATTCGAATATTACCTTAAAGTTTGAAATTTACAGGGATTGATGTAAAAAACACCCATAATTTTTGTGAGATTTTGAGCCTTATAGAGCATATATTCTTTTTCTTGCTCACTTTATTGATTATGACTGTGTCAACTTTGAACTGTTATTCTAGAACTTGCCTCGTTTATACATATAATTGAGACCACATTTTTTATTTGATATACAGAGATGATAAAGGCACACTTACTCCACTAAAAAGCCTACCTTCACAATTAACCCCTAGTGAACCCCATTGAATCCTAACAACCCTTTTTTATTGACTTAACCACTAATATTAACCCAAAGACCCTTTGTATTTGTATCACCCTTCTTTTTTTACTACCCTTTAATCGAGGTTTGATTTGATTAAGTTACCGAATTATATTAGTTCAGTAGTTACATTTATCATTTATTATGTAATACTTAGTTTGTTCTTCAAAAAAATTCAAGGTATATTCAGTATTAAGTTACGTGATTAATTGAGCTCATACGTTTAAATTCCAATTGTTGAAGAAGAGCTCGTATTATAGAATTATCAATAATAGTATTATTAGTTTTCAATTGATGTAATCACTTATATTATTACATATTTCTAGTAGGTAATTTATTAGGTCAAGTCTCGATTCTAACCTTCTAACTTAGCCTTTATCCACACCTTAACCCTAGCCCCTTATAACACTGATAAAGACCTTTTGATTGTGTATCATTTCATATACAGTGGTGGAGATTTGATTTTCAGGCAAGCCTATGGGATTAACTTTTCAGGTTCAACTTATGAGTGCTTATTCTTGAACCTTAAACACTTCGAGTGATTTGAGTGAATCTTTTGTGAGGATGTCAATCCTTGTCGGTTTTGAATTAAAGGTAATTACTTAGATAAAGGGAGACACCTATGTTTTCGTACTACAAAGGTATGACTTATCTTGATTGAATCTTTAGGGCTCTTTGAGTTAAATTATCCATGTATAAATTATCTATAAATTATGATGAGACATTGACGATAGGAATTATGAATTATGGAAAGTTCATTTTAATTGCAAGTTGAGAATTTTGCTTGAGGACAAGCAAAAGCTTAAGTGTGGGGGTATTTAATAAACCGTAAAAGTAACATATTTTAATCCCACATTTAGTATGCTTTTGGATGATTTATCCTTGATTTATGTAAAAAGGTGCTCTTAATCCTTTCTTTTCATTTCTTATACCCAGGAAAGCACCCAAGGATAAAAAGAATGCAAAACGGGCTTAAAACGGACAAAATTGGGCCAACTCACGAAATCGACACGGCTTGGACTTCAAGCCACACGGCCGTGCCTGACAATTCATCTAGAACACAGCCTTACCTCAAAAAGCATGGCTGTGCCTCATTGAAAGTCCGAACACGGCCTGGCTATGACTTACACGGGTGCATGCCATGGCCGTGCCCTTGTCGCTGAAAAGAGCAATTTCATTCGAGAAAGGATACTCGGAGGCAAAGAAACACATCCCAAAGCCTATTCAAAAACCCTAGTAGGAATTCTACTTAAATTAGGAGACTTAGGGACCAAGTAAAGCATCTCACAGTCTATATAAAGACCCAATGGGGCAACTTAAAGGGAAGTTTGGCGAAGCGAAATAGGGTCATGATTTGGCGAAGCCTTTCGCGAGCTTTTATTTTGGGAATTACTCGAAGATATCCAATTGATCCATCTCAAGAAGTTGGAGTTCTACTCAAGAGAGGATCTCTCCTTCAATTAGTTAGGAGTTTTAGGATTTCTTATGTTTTGTTTTATCTTTTCTCTTGAGATGTTTTCTTATTTTGTTATGAACTAAACCCTTCAGATACCTGAAGGGGATGAAACCTAGATGAATCTTGTTATTTGATTTTTGATTTATATGATAAGTACTTAGTTTGTTCTTAATTATGTTACTTAATCTAATCTGATGTGCTTAGGTAGAGGAGGAATAGACCCTGCCTAAGTGTAGATCTAGCATAATTAAGTGGAGTTGATCACACGCTAGAGATAGGGTGACAAGATTTTACGGATTAGGGTGAAACCTAATATGGGAGTCCATTGATCGATTTATTGCTATTCTAGGGGGTTATTATAAGTGAACGAGAGTTCCACTAATTAACCTAGGGTTAGACGTTATTCGCCTCGAGAAAGGGTTTAATATAGGTTAGGGAGTCTTATTGATCAAGCTAAGTAAAGAAATCATATGATTTAGGGGTTAAATAACAAGTGAAGTCTAGGTGGATTCTTCCTGAGGGTATCGTCGTGATCAACTGAGTTTTTCCTAAAGTTATTTCCCAATTCACTCTTTTGTCTTTGTGTCTTTAGAGTAGTAGTTGTTAGTTTAATTTAGTTTAAAGCAACTTCATTATATTTTTAAGGCTAAATAATAAAAAAAAAGTTAGTACTTTTAGTTCCTTTGGGTTCGACAATCTAGTCTTACCTAAGCTATACTACTGTTCGATAGGTACACTTGCCTTTAATCGTTGTCAGAGTTAGTTTCTAGGTTCGATCATTCTCCTTATAAATTTTAAAACTCTGATTTATAGCGATCATCCTCTATTCATTATTTACAAGATTATTCAAGTACACATAATATAATACATGTAAAATATATTTAATGATAGTTTGGATCTTGAGACTATGAAACATGAAGTGGACTCTATCACCACTCATTGGATACACGGATCTCCAACACACCACATAGACTCGTAGAGTCGAACATATCCCACAAGTGAAGCTTATGGCTACACTCTCCAACACACTAAACACACATATCCTGGTGAATGAAGCTAAGCTCATATTCCCTTATCTCTCCAAAAACTTTCTTAGACCTCAACGCTCTAAATATCACAACACATATAAGTGAGTAATCACAATCCTATGGCATGCCAACTATATCCAATAATCTCACAAGATTACAAGGCCAAAATACTCACACAATCATCATATATTACTTATCTATTATTCACAATATTCACTGCATAATCACATCATTAGAACATTATACAAACTGTCACATGGCATGAATAACATGCCCTCACATTTACTATCACAACAATCATCACAACATATTCATATTACATCACACCTTAGTTCTCTTTATCACAATTCACAAGCACATTGATCACATATTTAGAATAGGTAAGAGAACACTTATACTTGAAATTTAGAGAAGGGGTTTAGGCTACCTCTAAATTCCCAAATAATGCAATGAATTTCTTACGTGCAGCTATTCCAAAACACTCACCAAAAATCAACTCCTATTGAAAACTGAAAGCTTAGGCAAGCTTTTCTTTGCCTTTATCTCTACTTGTTGAAGGTCCTATCAACTCCGACGCTTCAATAATACAAACCACACAAGTATACAATCCACAATCAACTAATAATTCACCTTAAACAGTCACAAACATAAGCCTAAACTATGTTCTTATTTAACCAAAACCTTCGACATGGAAAAATTTAAATTCGAATATCTCAATCAATATTTAACCTTTTAACACGAAACAAAATCCATTCATCTACATATTCATCTACGACTAATTCCTACCTTTAAACTACACAAAACTACACATTCTCATGTATCAAAAATTTTCAACAAGTTTTGGCCATTCTAATGAAAATTCATTAAAACACGAGAAATCCTTAACGAAACTTCGAAGTAATTTTAGAAACATTTTAATGAAGTTAAAAAAAGTTGAAAAACACTTTTAAATCACATTTTCATCCACAATCTCAAATCATCAATGACCCAATTTTTGGGTTTTAATTAAAACATGCAATTTAACAATTATAAATTCATTTCAAGAGTCTAGATATCGGTTAAAACTAATAGAAAGTCAAATGGTTACCTTTAATGAAAGAAAAACAAAGATTTTGACACAAGCCTGAGAAACTCACACTTGAGGAAAATGATGAAATTGGTGATATTTTTGGGTGTTTTCTTGAAGATTTAGGAAGGTTTAATGCTTTGGAAATGAGGGGAATCAAAATAGTACAGTTTTGAAATAAAAAAATTGAATGGAATAGCAAGGGAGATTAAAGGACAACAAGTAGGACAATTGGGAGCAAAAACTATCGTGGAAAAAATTGGGGATAGGGGTTTAAAGGTTCAATTTCAAAAATTGGTCTAATTTCAACATAAATGCTCTAAGTTTTGTCTCTTTTACAAAACAGTCCTATTTGCAAAGTTAAAGGTATTTAAAACTCATTTTCAAAATTAACTTAATTTCCTAATGGCCATTGTCGAAAACATTATTAAATACCAACCTTACGAAATTTCGAGCACATATGAGCTAAAATTTCTAAAATACCCCTAATACTCCTACGCCCTATTTTGGGGTTTTACACATCTTATTATTGAATTTAGTTCAAGTGTGGCCTTGAAGTGGTTGTTAAATAGGGAAGTTAGACCGAGGTTGTTGCGGAATCTGCTTATAGATATTGATAGGAGTATTAACCAGCTGGTCTATGTTACGTTCTCAGTGGATATGATGAAAGGTAATAGTATGGCTATAACTTTGGTTATTGCTAGGGTAAGAATATTAGAGTTATTTAAAGCTTGGTGGTGATATATTTTTGTTTAGACATTAGGAATTAGGTCTGATTATGGATGTCTTGTTCCTTGTTTATTCGGGTGTTTTATAATTTTGACTAAGAAAGAGCTTGGTTTTTCCCAATGTATTTTCTAGTATCATGTATGCACATTGACTGAGCAAAAAAAAATTAGTTAAGCTTAACTAATATAATATTAACTTATATATACTAAACTAAGTGGCAAGAAAGATGAAAAACATTTCATCTTCTTCCACTATCTACAAAAAGAACAAAAGAAAGAAAGAAAACTCCAATTTTGCAAGCATATATTCGGTCATTCAAAATGTCAAGGTAATCAAGCTAAATTCATAATTTATTTTATAGATTTATGATCATAGGAGTTTGATTTAACTAGCTTATGTATGTATTTATTTAATTGTTAAGTTTTAATAATTTACCATTAGAGAGAAATTGTTGAATTAAGCTTGAAATTGAAGAGATTATTGGATAGTGAATTTAGATTATGTTAAGCACTGTATTGAAAATTAAATTAAGCTTGTTAGATACTTTTAACATTAGATATGTAACACCCCACACCTGGCTTAGACATTATGACCGAATCTTGAGGAATTACATAAGTTCGCTTAAAAACTAGATTTTTAATTTGAAGTCATGTAAACAGAACATTGCTAAATTTGTTAAATTGCTTTCCAATTTTTAGGGAATTACCTATTAAAAGTACTTACTTTAATACAAAAAAGCATTTGAGTGGTCACCTCATTTTGTAGCGAAAATTTCTTAATTTATAAAATATTGAAAATCCTGACTTAGTTTATAAAACAAAATATGTGAACTTGGGGTTTAAAATAATAATTACTAAATCCAACAAAAAAACAAATCAAAATGAAAATAAAGTCCCAAAATAAATCATAGTCTAAAAAAGTCCAAAAAGTCCATTATAACACAAACATTTAATAACCATTTATATATCAAGAATCTAATTCGAGCTCCCGCATGTTGTCCAGTCCAAAGATTGCTGATTACCTAAGAGGGTAACAATAGAGGGTGAGCTAACGAGCTTAGTGTGTAACTTAACACAAGCAAACAAAACAAATTTAGAAAAAATGCAATTAAGATACAAATGAGGTTGTAGATACAAATAGAATTACAATTTCAGATACAAAATCAGATACAGATGCAATTTTAGATACAGAATCAGGTATTACCTCCATTTGCTACACATCATAGCCATTCATCCCTACACACCAATTAGGGTAATGAATACCCATCCAACCCCACACACCTATAAGTGAGAGTCAGAATCAGATAAGTGTGGCCAAGCCACCAGAACAAATATGTGGTTTAAACTACCAGATAAGACAGATAATTAAACTGCCAACACTTCCTCCGTCATATCATTATCCCACCCCAATGCACATGCAATACTATACAAATATCATAACTATATATGCCATACATGTTATACACATTAGTATATAATATCATGCTTTCAAAAATCACATTAACAGAGACAGGATATCATATTTCATATTCATAATACAAACATAGCATGACCTACGAAATGACTAATTTTGAATCACACTTCAAATATGACCCTAACGAAGTTTTACAAAAAGGCGCCCACACATATGTGTAGCCTACACGGCCTAACACACACCCGTGTGGCCCACATGACCCAACTAACCCAGCCAGTGTGACCCACACAATTGTGTGACATTGATAGTAAGCATCTCAGCTTTCTATCATTCTTTTTTTTTTTACGGAATCGAATCATACACCTGATCATTTTGCAATGCCAACAGAATAGTCATACTTCTAACACTTAAAAATGACATTTAAAATGAAAAATTTTAGTGACGAAACACTAAATCTAAGTCGCTAATTTGACCACAAGTGCTGAACGATAGGCCTTAGCAGCAACAATCAACCACTGACACAACATTCGATTATTTACCTAAACAAAACAACAACTTCCAACAGAAACTAGATCGTCCAAGGAATGTTTGCATAAAGATTCTCACCTAAAACAAAGATTTCAAAATAATTAAACATACGCCAAAGAAATAACTAATTCAACCTTCATAAATCTCTCATAAAAACCAATAACAACTTACACAAGGTTGAATGAAAGATTAACAATGTGAAAAGAATGAAAATGCAAAGGTAAGAAGGCCACTAATAAAGAAGAACATCAAAGAAAGCAATAGAGTAGCAAAACATGAAAGAACATAAAATTGGGAAGAATGGGGAAAATGGAAGAGAGGGAAAATAGATTTTTGGGAGTATTTTGGGAAAAAAATTTGAGATAATTTTAAAAAATACCCACAGCGCCACAAAATATGGTTGTTATCCTAACAAATTTCCCTAGAGTTTTTAAATTCAACCCAAATTCCACTATATGGGCAGCATACTTACTGAGAAGCAAAAATGAATTCTACTTTTACACACAATAAGATTCAAACTTGGGAGTTGAGGGTAAGCTAAGGCTTTATCACTGAACCAACAGAGTCATTCTTGTCATTAGATGCATACAGATAAAACATAAGTTATAACTTCAAAGATAGGGGTTGGGACAAAAATAACAAAAAATTAAGTGAAATGATTTAAACACAAGACCTTAGGCACATAATCTAGAATACTTAACCATTGAACCAGTTCAATTAACTTAACGTGATTTAACAATTCAAAATTAAAAATTTTGGGGCGTTACAAAAGACTAAATTGAATAAATTAAAAACTGTTATGAGATTATGTTGTAGATGAAAAGTATAGGGTCCCTAATGAAAGCATGTGAAATCGAAATTTGATTTGATGTTAGATATAGAAAAATATGTGTATCCCGAGTATAGGGACTAAATTGAATAAAATACAAAATATATTGACTATGTATTTGGATGTGAATTAAATGTAAACTGATAATGTTTTTATTATTGAATTACAGAACATAGTTAAAGACGACATCGGGTCATCACGAGAGAAGTGAAAGTCGAAAATCGTAGATGACTAGCAGACAATTCTGATTTATACTTTTATGATTCGAGATCATTATATATATATATATATATATATATATTGATTGCATGATTAGCTAATGAGGTCAATTTATATTTTTCATATGAATTTATTCGTATTTAATGATAATATGTCATTATCGAGGTAAGTTTGGCTATTTATTATTTTATGCCTAATTATTGTAATGTGTATGTAATAAATAAGTTTTTTCCTCATGTTGTTATAATCAGACCAGGCCTTGGTGTTCGTCTAGAGGTGAGGCCGCCTAAGGCCCAAGGCTGAAAAGGGTCCAAAATATTGTTTTCCAGTTTTTAAAGGGCCCATATTTTTTTTTAACTTTTAAAATTTCAAAAAAAAAATACCAACTTTTAATGGGCTAAAAAAATTAGCTTTTAGGGGCCCAAAATTTGTTTTTACTAACTTTTAAGGGACCTAAAAAATTTTCTCCAACTTTTAAGGAACTTAAAACTCCATTTTATTATTTTGCCTAGGCTCCCAAAAATGTCAAGAATTGACCTGATTATACTAATAACTAAATGAGACATCATTATTTATCATCAAAATATTTTCAAATAGAAAATATTATTAAATCTATTTAAGTTTAATTAACATTAAAATTTTATTCATATGCTATCCGTACTGTATCCTCTTGATTTATTGAATGTATTTAGCACTTACTATTTCTACATTAACTTGTAAACTTATTTTCATACCAAATAAACAAATTATTAATACGCAATCACATGGTTTCCATGAAACTTGTCACTTTCAAACTGCACTAATCCTTGTGCTTTTGCTTGTATTTTTTTCATTAGTTTAATCATCAGTTGACTGGGAATTGTCAAATTATTTCCTTGTGATTGAAAAGTTTTATCCTTTGTTTGCGCATGACACTCGAACTTTGAGAGCGTGTCCAACAATTTAGCGATGGCTTGTACCAAAGACAATATTATGTGCCGGATGATGTTCCTAAATTGGTGGGATTATTATTTTTTATTGAGGTGGCGTATCTTGAACTTTTATTTACCATTTTCGTTTATTTTTAATAAAATTTTTTATTGGGCTAGAAAAATATTTCCTCACAAGAATCATTTTTAATTCCTTTATATTTGCACATTATATTTTTAGTTTTGAGATTGTTAGAGTTGCGACCCAAATTCTTGTTAAAGAAATAATACAATGGAAAAATTAGGGGATCTATAGTGCACAAATAGATTCCGTATATAACTACTCTTCTTCTGTTTGACATTGATTGCACAAGTAGAATCAATATAGAACTACACTTCCTCTATTTGACTTCGATTAGAAGAAGGTTTTTAACCTTTAAATAGATGTAGTCGAAACTGTAACACCCCAAACTCGGCCTAGACGTTTGGCCGAATCTGGCATATCACATCAAAATATTTTTTAAACTACACGATCATTTAAAAAAAAACCCTTCCTCGATTTAAAACTTTTTACCATTTGAAAAACCCCGAAGTTCGTTGCTTATCAAAACAAGATTTCCTTAAGGTTATTCTCCTTGCAAACATAATATTATTATCCAAATGTTGTTTGTTGCAGAAGACTAACTTCCAAAGTTGTGGAAATGTGACGTTTGAAAACATCAGTAATTATTTTAGAATCCCGTGTTTAACTATTTGGCAGTTCATAACTAAAAGAGTTACCTGTCGAAACCATTTTTAAAGTTTTTGTTATAAAAACGGGGGTCAACTTTAAAAACAAAAATAGAGTCGCCACCAATCTTTTTTTGAAGTGTGATCGGGTCACCTTGAGATTAATCATTTTAATAAAATATTTTGATTTATTAAAATAATGTTTTTGGTCTACAAAATTTGAGAAAATGGGCTCGGGAGTCAGTTATGCACGAGGAAGGATTAGCACCCTCGTAACGCCCAAAAATTGGTACCTAATTGATTAATTTATTTTCAAATGTCAAAAATTTGAAAAGATTTTAAAACACGATCCTTTTGATTTTTAAAACTTATGTCCTTTAATTTTAAATGGACATTCAATTATTTGGATTTTAAAAGAAAAATCGAAACTCAGTAAGTTAGAGCACGATCTTTCTAATTTCCCAAACACCGAATATCATTTGCTTTTTAGAAATCCTTGTCTCGAGATGACAAAACGTCGCATCCAGTGAGTTAGGACACCACATCTTAAATTCCCGAGATTGGTTTTTTATTTGAAAGTCAAATATTTTAATTCCAAAAAAGGTATTTGATCATTTAGACTTAATTAGAAAAATCGAAGCCCAGTAAGTTAGGGCACGATTCCATCAAAACTACAAATGTCAAATATTGCCTTATTTTAAGAAATAAAGTTTTGGATAAAAAGTGACAATTAAAATAAAATTAAAATAATTAAAATAAATAAATAAATAATGATTAAGCAATTAAATGGATAAATAAAAAAAGTTAAAAAATGCATAAGTCAACCTAACGCCCGCAATATGAGGATTCGACGAAATTCCTCCACCAAAAACTAACTCGAATGGAAGCAACTCAAAAAGAAACGAAGATGTGCGAAGAACAAAATAAGAACAAGCCACAGAAAATAAGAATGCAAAAGAGAGAGAAATTTGAGTGAATGGTCTCAAGAATTTTTATTACTCAAAACTCAAGTGTGTTTTACAATGAAGGGAGAGGCCTCTATTTATAGTTGAGCCTCCCCAAATCCAACTGATAAATCATAAAGCGACGACACGATGCAAGTCTCAAGAGATCAAAACAATTCGAAGTAGGGGACCTGGTCCTACTATACAACTTAAGGCTTAAACTATTTTTAGGAAAGCTGAAATCAAGATGGTCAGGCCCATTTATGATCAAAACAATTTTTCCATACGGCACCATCGAGGTAACTCATCCCACTAAAGGCACATTCAAGGTAAATGGTCACCGACTTAATATTTATAATGGTGCAGATTTTAGAGATATAAGAGAGGAGGTTATGCTCCATGAGCCTTCATTTAGAACTGAAAATAAGGAAAGTCTAGCTTAAGACTATAAAACGAGCGCTTCTCTGGAGGCAACCCGAGTACTAGCACTATTTACTTTCAAATTTATTTTCAGTTTCTTTCCCTTCCTTCTTTATTTCCTCTTAAACTAACCGGAAGTGCAGAACTTCAAGGCCACACGGCCTTATACACGGCCGTGTACGTGGCCGTGTGGACCACTAGAACCACAGTACTGACATAACAAAGGCCGTACGAATTAGCCCCAACCACCCCACGATGTCATGGATCCAACCAATCCCCCACGGGCACTAGGAAATTGGCATGGCCGTGCTCCACAACCGTGTGAAGTCAATGACTTATCAGACACGAGACAAACACGCCCATGCTATCCAGCTATGCCAACACACTGTCTTTTTAGGCACGGGCGTGGTGTCAAAGAAACGGGCGTGGGTGTGCAAACACACCTAGACACACGGTCATGCGATGCGGCCATGTCATTCAACACACCCTCGGTCCACGGGCGTGGGAACGTGCCAGATTTGATACCCTATTTAAACCCCACAGCCTTCTTCGTTCTCCCCTCATTTTCTTCTTTCTTTTTCTTTCTTTCCTTAGAAAAAGTGTCCAGACTCTTGAGCTACACTAGAATCATGCCAAAGAAGCGTAAGAAGGCAAGCATTGTCTCCTTAAGGGAGACCCCATCACATAAGTTCATGTCGGCCACTTCATTCAAAAACCAAGCCAAGGGTCTTTTAGACCATTTAAATTCTTCTTTATGTTTATTTTCCCTTTATCCTACTTATCTATAATTCTCTTCTAATTAATATATTTCAAATTCTTTTAGTTTCTTGGTTTTAAGTTCTAAAGGCTGCTTGGGAATCACGCACCACAGTCGTAGAGGCTACCCAATTTCTTTATCTAGCACAAAGATCATGGGTAGACACCCCACCAGGCCCATAGAAAATGCCACCACCACCTCCTCCACCTACTTTCTACCACCAAAATTCAGGAAGTGTTACTTCTCCCCTTCTCTTTTGATTATTTTATCACATAATTATTTATCTATCTTTGTACATTGAGGGCAATGTACATCTTAAGTGTAGGGGGTAAAAGTACCTAACTTTTTGCATTATTCTAAAATCCTAAATTTTTGTCTTATCCCTAAGAAATTTTCTCATATTATTAATTAGGGTGAAATTTCTGATGATTTATGATTTTTATTGATAACCTCTTGAATAAGTCATTGATAATTGTGCATTGATGATTTATTCGTAAAGAATACTAGAGAATCAAGCATGATAAGTCTATTTTTCAAGAATAAAAAATTTCCTAGGTTGTTGAACTGAATTTGAATATTACCTTGAAGCTTGAAATGTACATGATTGATGTCAAATACCCATTATTTTTTGTGAGATTTGAGCCTTATAGAGCATATATTCTTTTTCATGCTCACTTTATTAATTATGAGTGTGTCAACACTGAATTGTTATTCTAGAACTTGCCTCGATTATACATGTCGAGACCACATTAATGATTTGATATATTGAGATGATAAAGGCACCTAGGTTTTAACCCATTCACTCCACTAAAAAGCTTACCTACATAATTAACCCTTAGTGAACCCATTTGATCCCAACAACCCTTTTTTTTTTTTTTTGAATTATCCGCATAATATTAACCTAAAACCCTTTGTATTTGTTATCACCATTCTTTTGACCACCCTTCTATCGAGAATTGAATTGATCAAGTTACCGAATTAGTTTATTTGATAAAGTTCTTTATTTATTTAATTATATACTTAGTTTTTTCTTAAAGAAAAATCAAAGTATATTCAAGTATTAGTATATGATTAAAGGAGCTTATGCATTTAAATTCCAATTGTTGAAGAAGAGCTCGTATCAAAAGTATTATCAATAGTAGTATTATTAGTTTCAAATTTTCAATTGATGTAATCATTTATTATTTTTAGTTAAGTAATTGGTTAGGTCAATCTCGATTCTAAACCCTCTAATTCAGCCTTTATCTACACCTTTAACCCAAGCCCCGTTACAACCCATTCAAAGACCTTTTGATTTGTGTATCATCTCATATTATAGTGGTGGAGATTTGATTTTCAGGCAAGCCTATGGGATTAACTTTTCAGGTTCGACTTATGAGTGCTTTTTCTTGAAACTTAAACACTTCGAGTGCTTTGAGTGAATCCTTAGTGAGGATGTCAATCCTTGTCGGTTTCAAATTAAAAGGTAATCGTTTAGATAAAGGGAGACACATATGTTTTCGTACTACAAAATTCATGACTTATATTGTTTGAATCTTTAGGACTCTTTGAATTAAATTGTCCATGATAAATTGTCTGTGAATTATGATGAAGCATTGTTGATAGGAATTGTGAATTACGGAAAGTTCATTTAATTGTAAGTTGAGCATTTTGCTTAAGGACAAGCAAAAGCTTAAGTGTGGGGATATTTGATAAACCGTAAAAGTAACATATTTTAACCCCATATTTAGTATGCTTTTAGGATGATTTAGCCTTGATTTATGTAAAAGTGCTTTTAATCCTTTCTTTTTCCTATTTCTACTCAGGAAAGCACTTGAGGATGAAAAGAACAAGAAACAGGATTAAACGGGCCAATTTGGGCCAAAGAAGAAAATAGACACGGCACGGATGTAAAATTTCAACCCTACTTAAACGTTAGGACCGACTATGGGTCGTTACGGAAAAATTTTTTGAAACCCATTTTGACCGTGACACGATAAAACATTTTCGTGTTGATTTAGGAAAACATGTGATTTTAATTTAATTTTAGTAATGTAGCTTTAAACAAGTATCCGACATATGAGTAACAACAAAAAAAAATAAAGTTTATGGAGGCCTTATTACAACCCAAATCAAAACAAACCAATAATAAAATAGCATAACTAAATTAAAGTTCATTTATTTCAGATCCACCGCATGGCCACCTCAAGTCCCTCCGGCTCCATATCCGCGATCTAGGCATCACCTGGAAAAAATAATGGAGAAGGTGAGTCACCAAGACTCAGTATGTAACCCTTCCCCGTTTTAAAACATTTTCATACACAACACATAACCATTAATATGCGAATATTAAATACCCATCCTAGCCATCCAAACGCATTGTCTACCCGTTGTGGTACCAAACCCTTGGTGGTGCCAAACCACGGTGACATATAGTCACAATGTGTTACCAAAACACCGGTGTCCAGAGACCTGAGATCATTTGATGGGGCCAACCCATCGTGTGATACCAAATCACCGCGACGATCCCATATCTCAAGTGGGGCCAACCCACGGTGGTGTTAACCACGAGGACAAGTCGCTATGAGGTGCCAAACCTCTGGAGGTACCAAACTTCGGTGACCGTAGTCACGTGTGTTACCAAAACACTTGGTGCCCGTCGGCACAATAATCTGCCCTCCACTCACTAATCCCACATCGGTCAATATACATACATGTTTCATGCCATCACATGCTTAAATCTCATGCATCAATACATTATGCTTACCAAAAGCATCAAATAGCATATTCAAACAGTACTTACGAATTGCCAACTATACCGATATGGTATGATATCCAACGCTACAATAACCAAATTAGCATTCACAATAATTAACATATTTAATGAGTTATACGTGTATGTACACACCGACACCAACGAGGAGTCTAGATCTCAAAGAGAGTCGGCCACCTAGATCTATCTGCACCTATATTCGCCAACTCTTTAGGATTAATATTATGGCCTAATCGGCCAAACCAAATTTATTGAAAGGGGTTCCTTATGAACCCGGTATCTTACCTTTCCTCGTTTTGGCTACTAACCACGGCACCCGATACTTGAATCTATTTTTTCCAAAATAATCGATTAGTCATTATTACTCATAACCAAAGCTTTCGGCTTTTGAATACTAACATAGGTCTTACCCACACTTACCAACCTCGGTTGACGGAGGATAGAGACTTAGATCGAATACCTTAAAATCCCGGCACCTAAACAGAATCGTTACCACATTAGTTAGCCACCAAGATAATTCGGCTTTTCCCTTTTGACCAAGTCGACATAGGGAGATAATAAGATGAAAGATTTTGGCATACTTACCCTTGCTAATCGATTCAAGAAGAAATCCGAGAACCCTTATGACCTCGATATTCTACCAAAGTGAGTAAATAGAAGGGAAGAAAATCGGCACTTCAAAGGGTGTATTCGCCAAATATACTTACCAAAAGTGATCAAAAGAAAGCCTCCTCCTTGTACAATATTCGGCCTAGGTGTTCTAAAAGAAAGAGAAAGAAATTGACAACTTGATAGGGATCAAATGCTATGATGGATTAAATAAGGCTGGACTTTTAGTAAGAAAAGAAGAAGAAAGGTAAAAGGAGATTCGCTAATGTAAGTAAAAGTAGAGAAGGGAGAATTTTGGAGAAAGGAGAAGTGGGGAGTTTCGGCCAAAGGACTTTTATGAAGAAAGAAATTAAAGGAAGAATGAAAGGAAGGGTAATCGGTTTTGAAAAAGAAAAGAAAAGAGGTGCTAAAAGGAAAAGGATAGCCGAAATTGCCAAGTAAAATGGCTAAGAAGAATTCACTTACTCCTTCACCAAGACTCCATGCCGCCACTCCACTCCAACAAGGAGTTCAACTTTGATCAACTTCCTTGAATCACTCCAAGCCACTCACTCAAATTAATTCAAACTAATTTGAATTTAATTCCTAATAATCTTTATTAATCCATACAATATCTCTTTACCATCTATTATCCTTAGAATAAATAAAATCCCTTTTAAAAGCTCATATTATCTTTTAATAACATAAAAAAAGAGTTTAAATGGAGGAAGACTCTCCCATATGTGCCATCCAACATAATGCCAAAAGAGGGATTTTGTGACTCGAACCAAGGCTCTCCTTGCTCCCTTGGTGGCGCCACACTAGCTCCTAAGTGACCTCACTTTGCCACTTTGCCAAGGCCTTTTAGTGCCCAATTTCCTCATTTATTCTTATAACACCCTCCCATATAACACCCTCTCGCTAAGGCTCCCTACCTTTAAAGTTACAAACTCGAAATTTTCTACCAAACTAGCTCCTAAGTGACCACACTCTAAGGCTCCCTACCTTTAAAGTTAAATGAAATTTTCTACCAAATACACTCAAAGCCTTAAATTAAGCTCTATTATTCCATAAATAATATCACAGCAGTTCATACATAAGAAAATAATTAAATTCCAAATAGCCCCATTTTTGGGATGTTACAGTTCTACCCCCCTTAAAATAAATTTCGTCCCGAAATTACTTAGCTAAAACAGATGAGGGTATTGCCGCCGTATCACATCCTCAGGTTCCCACGTAGCTTCTTCCACACCATGGTTCTGCCACAGCACTTTCACTAAGGGCACTGACTTTCTACGCAGAACCTTCACATCACGATCTAAGATCTGAACTGGTTCTTCTTCAAAAGATAAATCCGCATTCACCTCGATCTTCGCTACCGGTACCACGTGCGATGGGTCCGACCGATCTTGTCTCGGCATTGATACGTGAAAGACGCCATGTATCCTTCGATCACGGCAATTCTAGCCGATAAGCTACGGTCCCACTCGCTTTATAATCGTATATATGGCTCGATGAACCTTGGGCTTAGCTTCCTTTCGCCCAAACCTTAGCACCTTCTTCCAAGGCGACACCTTCAGAAAACCTTATCCCCATCGTGATACTCCATTTCCTTGCGCTTAAGATCAACATAGGACTTACATCTATCGATGCTTCCTTAAGACGGCTCGAATCACCTTCACTTTATCCTCGGTTTAGTTACCAATTACGACCCAACACTCTTTCACCCAACTCCGCCCAACACGTCGGAGTTCGCATTCCGTCCATCTGATTGCCGTATGGTGCCATCGAATACTCGCTGATAACTATTATTGTAGGCAAACTCGGCCAAAGGTAAAATTCCTCCCAACTACCTCGAATTCCAAGACACAACCCTCGGCATATATTCCAAGATCTGATGACCCTTTTCGATCGCCCGTCGATCGAGGATGGAAAGTCGTCTTTGAAATCAATCGCATCTAACGCTTGATGTAACGCTTTCCAAAACCTCAAGTGAAACTTAGGTCCCTATCCGAGATAAGCGTCACGGCACACCATGCAATCGACTATCTCGCCACATACAACTTTGCTAGCTTCGAGTGAGTAATCCATTCTCACGGTATGAAGTGAGTGATTTAGTCGACGGTCACGATTACCCAAATCGCATCTTTCTTCTTTGGGCGTAAGGGTAGACCAGCGACGAAATCCATAGTGATCCTCTCCCATTTCCATTGAGGAATCTTTACCGGTTGAAGTAGCCTCGATGGTAAGCGGTGTTCACCTTAACTCACGACACGTCAAACACTTCCTACAATTCCGTTATCTCACGCTTCAACCCGCCACTAGAAGCTGTTTCAGAGATCTCCATACATCTTATCGCCTCCCGGATGCATAGCGATGGGTCGCTATGAGCATCCTGGAGAATTTTCCGCCTCAACTCCATATCCTTTGGCATCTGAGGCCGTCCTTGAAAACATAACACACCATCACCGGTCACACTATACCCTTCTAAACCACCATCCCGAACTTGCATTATCTTAGCATTTAACCCTTCATCCACTAACTGTTTGTCCTTGATTTCCTCGATCCATGTTGGCTTAACTTGAAGCTACGCAAAAGGCTTCCATCGTCATATAGGCTCACCTGAGCAAACATTGCTCTTAAATCCGCCACAACCTTCCTCAACGACGCCCACCACGTTAGCCTTACCGGATGATATTCAATGGAGCATCGTAGTCCTTAGCAGTTCAATCCATCGGTACTGCTCAGATTCAGATCCTTCCGAGTGAGAAGATACCTCAAACTTTTGTGATTCGAGTAAATCACCGACTTCTCCCCATAAAGATAATGTCTCCATATTTTCAAGGCGAAGACGATTGCGCTAACCCTGTGTCGTGAGTTGGATAGTTAACCTCATGCGGTCTCGGTGACGGACGATAGGCTACTACCTTCCCATCTCGCATCAACACACACCCTAAACCGGTGTGAGATGCATCACAATAGGCGTGAATAATTTTCCGCCTCGGGTTAAACTAAAACCGAGCTTCCGTCGAATCTTCCTCAACTTATCAAAACTTTCTTCGCTTCTCTAACCATACAAATGGAACACCTTTTCTTAGCAACTTAGTCAGCGGTACACTGCGATCCGAGAGAACCCTTCCACAAACCTTCGATAATACCCGCTAAACCCGAAAACTTCATCTATCTCGCCACCGACTTAGGCGGTTTCCACCCCAACACCGCTTCAATCTTGCGGGATCCACTCTAATCCTTCCACGACACCACGTGACCTAAGAAAGCCACCTCCCTCAGCCAAAATTCGCACTTACTGAATTTGGCATATAATTGTTTTTCCCTCAACACTTGCAGAACTATCCGTAAATACTTGTCGTGCTCCTCCTCCGTCTTTGAGTAAACCAATATGTCGTCTATGAATACTACGACAAATTGATCCAAGTACTGTTGAAATACTCTATTCATTAAATCCATGAACGCTGCCGGTACATTGGTCAACCCGAATGGCATCACTAGAAACTCGTAATGCCCATACCGAGTTCGGAATGCCGTCTTGTGAACATCGACCTCCTTCACCTTAAGTTGATGGTAACCCGACCTAAGGTCTATCTTTGAAAACACCGACGCCCCCTTCAACTGGTCAAACAAGTCATCGATCCGAGGCAATGGGTACTTGTTTTGATCGTTAACTTGTTTAATCGCGGTGAGTCGATGCACATTCGCATAGAACTGTCCTTCTTCTTGACAAACAATACAAAGCGCTCCACGGAGATATACTAGGTCGAATAAACCCTTTATCCAAGAGCTCCTGAATTTAAGCCTTCAGCTCCACCAATTTCTTTGGTGCCATTCGATGAGTGCTATAGACACAGGTGCCGTTCCGGGTAGCAAGTCTATACCGAATTCGACTTCTCGATCTGGAGGCTGACGGAAGTTCTTCCGGGAACACATCAAGAAATTCCCCAACCGTTCGGACCTTTCCAACCATTGACTCCTTAGCTTCCAAAACACAGATTTGAACCAAAAACGCCTTACAACCCTTCTTGACCATCTTCTCAACCTTCAAGGCAGACACCACGTTGGATAGGTAATTCCTTCTATCACCTATCATAACCACTTCATCGTACTTCATCGTTTTCGACCGTCTTAAGAACCATGCGCTTAGCCGCGCAATCCAAATTCGCCTGATACTTAACCAGCCAATCCATTCCAAGGATCAAATCGAACTCTCCAAACGGTAGTTCCATCAGATCAGCCACAAATACTACCCCTTGGAGTTCTAGGGGTACATCCCTAAAAAGTTTGTTCACAACTACAGAATGACCTAACGGACTAACTACAGTCATCTCCCTAGAAGCAGTTTCAGAGTTTAGGTCCAAAGTCTCTACCACACTACTGGCTACGTATGAATGTGTAGACCCCACATCAATTAATGCATAATAAGGAAGACCAAAAATTAGAAACGTACCGGTTATGACATCCGGTGCATCACCCTCCTCGCGACGCCTCACCGCATAGACTAAGCCAGGCTGCCTAGCCTCTGTGTTGCCTGAACCTCTGCCCTAAATTCCACGACCTCGGTTAGGACTGTTGCTTCCTCTGCCATTACCACGACCCCTCTGTGCTCCCACATTTCTATCCCGAGCACAGTTACGTCCCTCTGGTGGTTCTTAGCTAGTTTCGAGGACAATCTCGACCGATGCTCCAAAGACCCACACTCGAAACATCCTCTAAATCGGTCGAACAATTTCCCCAATGGGTCTTTCCACAGTGATGTTACCTTGAGTCGGCCTCTGGTTAGCAGTCATGGGCCTTGCCGTTTGATTTGGCCCACTTGGCCTAGCCTTTTTCTGGACACTACCACTGGATCCAGCTGACCCAAATCCTCTCTTTTGATTATTCCTACTATAATTTTGTCTCACGACCTCCTTGATCCCTTCGACTACCTTAGCCTTTTCCACTAGAGATGAAAACTCACGAACTTGTCATGCGGGCAATCAAGAACCTCAAATCATCTTGAGTCCGTCCTCAAAGCGGACCACAGTGCTCGTGTTCGAGAGCCACGATGCCTCTAGCATACCTACTCGATCTTAAAACTCCGCCTCATATTCCGCTCTTGACTTAGTTCCTTGCACTAACCCTAGAAAGGCTTTCCTCCGAGCATCTGTATAATGGCGCGCCACATACTTCTTCCGATAGGTGGTTTTGAAATAATCCCAAGTCGGATCATCTGCCGTAGCGCTTGTCTCGAATCGTCAACCACCATCGATACGCTTCATCCTTTAGAAGCGATCATTCTTTCAATTTTCTTCTTGATCGGTCAAGATCATCCATGATCCTTTCATTGACTCTAGCCAAGATTCGCTACACCTGGTGCCACTCGACACACCCGAACACCTCGGCTCAGTTGGATCAATTCGCTCGGGAGCAGATTTCGAGCTCCTAAATTTCCACCATTTCACCACAATCTTGAGAACTTCATAACTGCTTGCGTCATCGCCTCACCACCGGTCCGATCCCGCTCTCACTCTAAAGTAGGAGGTGGTGGTGGCGGTGGTACTTCATTTTCGTAACCTGTCCCGGCCGCGGAGTTCGACACTGATCATCCTACCCTACCGCATCCACGGCGCCCACGTCCTCTAGAACTCATTCTATCTCTGCGCTTTTAATCGATTAAGAGAAATTTTATGTATTAGCGTTTGTTCCACTTCATTACTCATGAAGAAATTTTATGAAGAAATTTTAATTAGAGATTCTTCCGCAAACAAGGTTTCATCTTCTATCTTAGTTCACACAAAGAAGTTCTTGCATCCATTCCTTAATACTTTCCATACCTATTCGCTCTTGGACATTTACGCCCATTTCTAACCCGGGGTATTTTCGCTCTTTTCCTACTGTGGGTATTTTCGTAATAAAATTCGAGAGATTTCAAACTTTGATAAAGCGTGTCACTTGAAATTCCCAAACTGGAGGGTATTCTTGAAAATTGGTAAGGTTTGAAGTTATGGTATCATTTTGGAAACTAGGGTATTTTGGTAATTTTGTCGTACCGGTAATTTGAAATTTTAATAAGTCGGGGATATTTTTAATGCTTGTAAAACTCGAGGGTCCTTTGCAAATTTTCTCTCTTAAAACGTTGTTGTTTGCAAAAGTTCAAAAGTCAAGGTCATTTTGGTAATTTTGCAGTTTGAGGGCGTTTTCGTAATTTTCCAAAACAAAGTATTTTATTGATGATTTCAAGCTAAGTTGAATCTTTGAGAAGCAGTTGAAATCTTTGGACAAAATCATTAAGTTGATGTTTTATGAATCCAAGGGTATTTTAGTAATTTCACCCCTAAGGGTATTTTTGTAATTTTCCACAAATCAAGTTTCTCGAGAAACATTGCAAAAATGGTGGTTCTTATTTTTGAAAGAGTGATTTTAAAGATTTTGCAGAAGTTAGGGTTTTGTTGTTTTCTTCTTTCTCAGAAACATGGTTAGTTCCCTTTCGGGTTTTAGTCGTTATGTTTAGCCTATGACCGAGCCCTCTTGGTCAGGGTGAACCCAAGCTACGCACCAGGCGGAGTTTCAGATGGAAAGGAGGTGAGTCACGCTGGATTGCTTAAATACCAAGCTCCCACCGAACCTTTCTAGACATGCGCATGAGGTTACCACACCATCGAGCCCTCGAGTTAGGGTGAACCCAAGCTATGCACGTGTAGGATCCTGCAAGAGGAGGTGAGTCACGAGGACTGCTAAAATACCAAGCTCTTCCGGATCCAATCCTAGACATGCGTACAGGGGTTACCACACCCTAGCTCAGTGACTAAGTCATAGGTTGATTTAGTTCTTTAAGTCTTATGTTCTGTTTGTGTGTTTGAATAATCTAATCCTAGGGTTCAAGTTCCTATAAGTCTATCTACGTTCCATGCTTCCTACCCTTCTACAGAATATAATTCACAAAGAGGTTTAGATGTACTTACCTGGGCGGATCGGTGCCGGAGACTCGGGCCATGCCGTTCAAAAACCCAAAAATACTTTAAAAAGGCCTACCAAAACATTTTTGGGCCTTGGGCCCCTACAGTCGAGTATTGAACCGGGCTATGATACCAATTTGTAACAGCCCAACCTGGCCCAAACGTTAGGACCGACTATGGGTCGTTACGGAAAAATTTTTTTGAAACCCATTTTGAAATCCAATTTAAATTTTGTTGAAAACTTTTCGTTTTTGGTTATCTTGCTGAAAACATTTGTTTAGACTAAATTCGAAAATTTAATTGAAGTCAAGTTATTATACCAACTTCGAATGTGTCCGCTGACACGATAAAACATTTTCGTGTTGATTTAGGAAAACATGTGATTTTAATTTAATTTTAGTAATGTAGCTTTAAACAAGTATCCGACATATGAGTAACAACAAAAAAAAATAAAGTTTATGGAGGCCTTATTACAACCCAAATCAAAACAAACCAATAATAAAATAGCATAACTAATTAAAGTTCATTTATTTTAGATCCACCGCATGGCCACCTCAAGTCCCTCGGCTCCATATCCATGATCTAGGCATCACACGAAAAAATAATGGAGAAGGTGAGTCACCAAGACTCAAGATGTAACCCTTCCCGCTTTAAAACATTTTCATACACAACACATAACCATTAATATGCGAATATTAAATACCCATCCTAGCCATCCAAGCGCCCACTGTCTACCCTGTTGTGGTACCAAACCCGGTGGTGCCAAACCACCGTGACATATAGTCACAATGTGTTACCAAAACACCGGTGTCCGTGAGACACGATCATTTGATGGGGCCAACCCATCGTGTGATACCAAATCACCGCGACGATCCCATATCTCAAGTGGGGCCAACCCATGGTGGTGTTAACCACAGGGACAAGTCGCTATGAGGTGCCAAACCTGGAGGTACCAAACCTCACGGTGACCAGTAGTCACGGTGTGTTACCAAAACACTGGTGCCCGTCGGCACAATAATACTGCCCCCTCCACTCACTAATCCCACATCAGTCAATATACATACATGTTTCATGCCATCACATGCTTAAATCTCATGCATCAATACATTATGCTTACCAAAAGCATCAAATAGCATATTCAAACAGGTACTTACCTGAATTGCCAACTATACCGATATGGTATGATATCCAACGCTACAATAACCAAATTAGCATTCACAATAATTAACATATTTAATGAGTTATACGTGTGTATGTACACACCGACACCAACGAGGAGTCTAGATCCGAAAGAGGAATTCGCCACCTAGATCTATCTCGCACCTATATTCGCCAACTCTTTAGGATTAATATTATGGCCTAATCGGCCAAACCAAATTTATTGAAAGGGTTCCTTATGAACCGGTATCTTACCTTTCCTCGCTTTGGCTACTAACCACGGCACCGATACTTGAATCTATTTTTTCCAAAATAATCGATTAGTCATTATTACTCATAACCAAAGCTTTCGCTTTTGAATACTAACATAGGTCTTACCCACACTTACCAACCTCGGTTGACGGAGGATAGAGACTTAGATCGAATACCTTAAAATCCGGCACCTAAATGAATCGTTACCACATTAGTTAGCCACCAAGATAATTCGCTTTTCCTTTTGACCAAGTCGACATAGGGAGATAATAAGATGAAAGATTTTGACATACTTACCCCTTGCTAATCGATTCGAAGAAGAAATCGAGAAACCCTTATGACCTCGATATTCTACCAAAGTGAGTAAATAGAAGGGAAGAAAATCGGCACTTCAAAGGGGTGTATTCGCCAAATATACTTACCAAAAGTGATCAAAAGAAAGCCTCCCCTTGTACAATATTCGCCTAGGTGTTCTAAAAGAAAGAGAAAGAAATTCGGCACCTTGATAGGGATCAAATTCAGCTATGATGGATTAAATAAGGCTGGACTTTTAGTAAGAAAAGAAGAAGAAAGGTAAAAGGAGATTCACTAATGTAAGTAAAAGTAGAGAAGGAGAATTTTGGAGAAAGGAGAAGTGGGAGTTTCGCCAAAGGACTTTTATGAAGAAAGAAATTAAAGGAAGAATGAAAGGGAGGGTAATCGGTTTGAAAAAGAAAAGAAAAGAGGTGCTAAAAGGAAAAGGATAGCGAAATTGCCAAGTAAAATGGCTAAGAAGAATTGACCTACTCCTTCACCAAGACTCCATGCCGCCACTCCACTCCAACAAGGAGTTCAACTTTGATCAACTTCCTTGAATCACTCCAAGCCACTCACTCAAATTAATTCAAACTAATTTGAATTTAATTCCTAATAATCTTTATTAATCCATACAATATCTCTTTACCATCTATTATCCTTAGAATAAATAAAATCCCTTTAAAAGCTCCTATTATCTTTTAATAACATAAAAAAAAGAGTTTAAATGGAGGAAGACTCTCCCATATGTGCCAGTCAACATAATGCCAAAAGAGGGATTTTGTGACTCGAATCAAGGCTCTCCTTGCTCCTTGGTGGCGTCACACTAGCTCTTAAGTGACCTCACTTTTGCCACTTTGCCAAGGCCTTTTAGTGCCCAATTTCCTCATTTATTCTTATAACACCCTCCTGCTAAGGCTCCCTACCTTTAAAGTTACAAACTGAAATTTTCTACCAAACCTGCGTACACTCAAAGCCTTAAATTAAGCTCTATTATTCCATAAATAATATCATACTTGGACTTCAAGCCACACGGCCATGCCACGATTTACACGACCGTACCCCAATCGACAGATTTGAGACACGGCTCAACCACGATTTACATGGCGTGTGCCATGATTGTGCCCTTGTTATGGGAGAGAAATTTCACTCAAATTTGGATACTTAGAGCCAAAGAAACACTTTTCATAGCTTATTCAAATATCGAGTAAGAAGCAGACTTAAATTAGGACATTTAGAGGCCAAGTAAAGCATTCTAAGAGCCTATATAAACACCTTAAGTGTATCCTAAAAGAGAGGTGGTGAGCTAGGGCAAGGAGCCGAGCCAGAAGGATCACATTTGTGGGAATCACTCAAAGATAGCCAGAAGATCCATCTCAAGAAGCTGGAATTCTACTCAAGACGGCGGATTTCTCTTTCAATTCCTCCAGGGGGTTTTAGGGATTTTCTATGTTTTGTTTTATCTTTTCTCTTGATATGTTTTCTTTATTTGTTATGAATACCTGAAGGGGATGAAACCTAGATGAATTTTGTTATTATTTTCTAAATTATATGATAAATACTTAGTTTGTTCTTAATTATGTTGCTTAATCCAAATCTAATGTGCTTAGGTGGAGGAGGAATAGACCCTGCTTAAGAGTAGATCTAGCATAATTAAGCGGAGTTGATCGAACTCCTAGAGATAAGGTTACGAGATTTTATCGGATTAGGGTGAAACTTAGTATGGGAATCCATTGATCGATTTACTGCTATTCTAGGGGGTTATTATAAGTGAATGAGAGTTCCACAAATTAACAAGTGAAGCCTAGGTGGATTCTTCGTGAAGGTATCATAGTAATCAATTGAGTTTCTTCAAGTTATTTCCCAAATTCGTTCTTTTTGTTTTTGCGTCTTTAGCTTAGTAGTCGTTAAAATAGATTAAATCAATCAATCACTCCATATTTTAGGCTAAATAATAAAAAGAAAGTTACTATTAGTACTTTTAGTTCCTTTGGGTTCGATAATCCGGTCTTGCCTAAGCTATACTACTGTTCGATAGGTACACTTGCCTTTAAGTCATTGTCAGAGTTAGTTTCCAGGTTTGATCATTCTATTTATAAATTTTAAAGCTCTGATTTCAGCGAACACCAATGGTACAGATCAATTACATAAACGGCTAAGATTAAAAGGTATCTACAAATTAAATCTCTAAGATTACAAAATCACATCTTCTAAGATTGCATACCATATCTTTTAGGATTGCATATCATATCTAAGATTTGCATATAATATCTAAGATTTGCATATCATATCTAAGATTGCATACCATATCTTTTAGGATTGCATATCATACCTAAGATTTGTATACCATATCTAATATTGCATATCCTTGAAGATTGTATTTCCATATACGTCAAGCTTGTAGATGGACCTTCAATCTTTTCAAGTAATGGGTCATTCTGATCGGGCCAAATGATATATTTTGGACTGGACTTGGACTTTGTTTTATTATTTTGGGTTTATTATTTTTTTGTATGGGCCCGGGCTAAATTGGCCTATTACAGCTTCCCCTCTTTGCTCATTGTTGTGTAACGAGAATGGAGCAAAGACTATAAAAGGACCAATTTTGCCCGGTCTTTGTCGAGCCTTGACTTCTTCAAATGGCTTCCAACTCCATTGTAACTTCAACAGTATTGGAACTTTCTCTTGATTTCAATTTTGGAAATAAGTCTGATGGCTTCAATCTACTTCACTGCGACTTCAGGAAGGCAATATCCGCTATCTTTAATCTATTCCACTACAACTTCAGGGAGGTCAGACTAGTATCTTCGATCTGGTTCACTGCAATCTCAGGAAGGCAAGATCTATTGTGTTTTAGCTTGCTCTACTGCAAATTCAGAGAGCCAAAAATAATGTCTTCGATCTTCTTCCAGCAACTTCAAGAAGGTAAGATCTGTTGTCTATGATCTATTTCACTACAACTTCAGGAATGCTAGATCTGATGTCTTTTAGCTTGCTCTACTGCAAACTTAGAGAGCCAAAGCTAACGTCTTTCATATTCTTCCTGCAACTTCAGGGAGACAAGATCTGATGTCTTTGATCTACTTCCTGTAACTTCAGGAATGCCAAATCTGGTATCTTCAATCTGCTCCACTACAAACTCAGGGAGACAAGATTTGATGTCTTCAATCTGCCTCCTGCAACTTTAGGAATGCCAGATCTGCTATCTTCAATTTGCTCCACTGCAAACTCAGGGAGATAAGATCTATAATTTTTTTAGTTGTTCCCTTGCTATATCAGGAAGATAAGACTATAATCTTCAGCCTGCTCCTTTACTACATTAGGAAGATAAGGCTAGTGGCTAAAATCTGCTCCCTTACTACATCAGGAAGATAAGATTCGCCAAATTCGATCTGCTCCGTTACCACTTAGGGAGATAAGATATACAATCTTCAGTCTGCCCCACTACTATCTCGAGGGGACAAAATCTAAACTTTTCAGTTTGCTTCCATACTATCTCAGGAAGACTTCAATCTTTATTCTGCTCCACTACCATCTCGAGGGAACAAAACCTGAACTTTCCAATTTGCTTCCTTACTATCTCAGGAAGACTTCAATCTTCAGTCTGCTCCACTACCATCTCGAGGGAACAAAATATGAACTTTCCAATTTGATTCATTACTATCTCAGGAAGACTTCAATCTTCAGTCTGCTCTACTATCATCTTGAGGGAACAAAATATAAACTTTTCAATTTGCTTCCTTACTATCTTAGGAAGACTTCAATCTTTAGTCTGCTCCACTACCATCTCGAGGGAACAAAATCTGAACTTTCCAATTTTCTTCCTTACTATCTCAGGAAGACTATAATCTTTAGCTTGCTCCACTACCATCTCGAGGGAACAAAATCTGAACTTTCCATTTTGCTTCCTTACTATCTCAGGAAGACTTTAATCTTCAGTCTGCTCCACTACCATCTCGAGGGAGTGATAAACCGTAAAAGTAACATATTTTAATCCCACATTTAGTATGCTTTTAGATGAATTTATCCTCGATTTATGTAAAAAGGTGCTCTTAATCCTTTCTTTTCATGTCTTATACTCAGGAGAACACCTAAGGATAAAAAGAATGTAAAACTGGCTTAAACGGACCAAATTGGGCTAACCCAAGAAGTCGACACCCGGGCTTTATTCCACACGGCCGTACCTTACTATCCACCTAGAACACGGCCTATCACCAATTTACACGGCAGTGTCTCATCGAAAAAAAACCCAACATGGCATATCCCCGATATGCATGGCTGTGCCTCAATCGACAGGTCCGAAGCACGACCTGACCCTTGACTTGCACGAGCGTGCCACGGCCGTGCCTAAAGTAACAGAATAGAGACACGGGCTGAGCCTCACTTTACACGGGCGTGCCATAGCCGTGCCCCTGCCGTGAGAAAGAGCAATTTCACTCGGAATAGGATGCTTGGAGCCCAAGAAACGCAATCCTAGGTCTACTCAAACACTTAGGACGAATTGTACCTGAATTATGAGTTATTAGGAGACTAGTAAAGCATCCCAAAAGTCTATAAAAAACACCCCAAGGCGACTATTCAAGGGGTCGATCATTGAGTAGAGTTTTCTGCCAAGCTTTTTCTTGTTCAGGGATTGTCTCGAAGATAGCCAATTGATCCATCTCGAAGAGTCGGAGTTCTACTCAAGACGGAGGATCTCCTTTTCAATTCCTTCAGGGGGTTTTAGGGATTTCCTATGTTTTTTTTATCTTTTCTCTTGAGATGTTTTCTTGTTTAGTTATGAACTAAACCCCTCAGATACCTGAAGGGGATGAAACCTATAATGGATTTTGTTATTTAATTCTTTCGGTTTATATGATAATACTTAGTTTGTTCTTAATTATGTTGCTTAAATTTATCTGATGTGCTTAGGTGGAGGAGGAATAGACCCTGCCTAAGAGTAGATCTAGCATAATTAAGCGGAGTTGATCGGGCACCTAAAGATAGGGTTACAAGATTTTGTCGGATTAGGGCGAAACCTAATATGGGAGTCTATTGATCGATTTACTGCTTCCTTAGGGGGTTATTATAAGAGAACGAGAGTTCCACTAATTAACCTAAGGTTAGACGTTATTCGCCTCGAGAGAGGGTTTAATATAGGTTAGAGAGTCTCACGGATCAAGCTAAGTAAAGAAATCATATGAATTGAAAAGGTAGATAATAAGTGAAGTCATAGGTGGATTCTTCCCGAAGGTATCGTCTTTATCAATTGAGTTTTCTTCAAAGTCTTTTCCCAAAGTTTCATTTCTTTTGTCTTTACATTTAATTTTAAGTATTTCATTTGTTTTAGGTTAATAAACCAATCACTCCATATTTTAGGCTAAATAATAGAAAGAAAGCGAGTAGTAGTAGTACTTTTAGGTTCCTTGGGTTCGATAAGATATTCTTGCACGAGCTATCTTCTTTGTTCAATAGGTGTGCTTGCCTCTATCGTTGTCGTGATCGATCATGTGGTCGATCACTCTTTTATAAATATTAAAACTAGACTGTTTTGCAGCGATCATATTTTTTGCGCCGTTGCCGAGGAACTCCTAAAATATTAAGAAAACTCTATTTCTATTACTTTAGCCATTATTTTATTTTTTATTTCTCTTATTTTTATACATATATTTTTGTTTTTCTAAATTTCTTCCTTTCTTTTCAATATAGGTACATCTAGTTTATGACTAGAAGAAATTCGAGAGGCCCATTAGAATACGAAAGTGACATTGAAGCTACCGCTCGTAGAAATCGCAGAGAAATTAGGCGAGCCCTAGACTATCACAGAGGAGAACAGCAAAGATCCAATCTTACTGAAGGGATGGACGAAAACAATCCACCACCAAATGTGCAAGAACAGAATGCTCCGCATACTATGTATGATTATGCTAAACCTAATTTAACAGGAGCAGAATCTAGTATTGTTAGGCCCGCTATAGCTGCTAATAATTTTGAATTAAAGCCTAACACAATACAAATGATTTAACAATTTGTTCAATTTGATGGTTTGCAGGATGAACATCCAAACACTCATATATCTAATTTTTTAGAAGTTTGTGATACCTTCAAAATAAATGGCCTTTCTGACGATGCCATACGTCTTCGGTTCTTTCCTTTTTCATTAAGGAATAAAGCAAAGCAGTGGTTGAACTCGTTACCACGAGGGTTAATCACCACATGGGATCAAATGACCGAAAAATTTCTTTTAAAATATTTTCCACCAGCCAAAATGGCTAAATTTGTAACACCCCAAACCCAGTCAATACGCCATGACCGAATCTGGTATGTCACTAAGGAAAATAATTTTTGAAAGAATCGAATTAACAATTAAATTTTTGTGAAAAACTCTTTGTAATTCTTTATTTGTCGAAAATAAGTTAAAATTGAAATTTACTTGAAATTACATAAAACTTTAAAACTTAGTTGATAAATCATAGGATAGAAAACATTTATATCTTTTAAGAAAATTGAAATATCATTTTGGAAAATCCGTTTGCAATTGAGTATAGAAACTTGAATTTTGGAAATCACTTAATCTGTTGAAAACATTTAACTTGTAATTTTACTATTGAACTATTCATGTTACCCGATGGTAAGATTTTTAAAACCATTGCGAGTTTTTAGTTTAGAAAACTTTGGGCTCAATTATTAAATTAACCAAGTAATTTAAAAGCCATATTTTAAACATATTCAAAACATAAAAATAATCCAAAACATAATTAAACAGGCCTTATTACAAATCCATAAAAATATGAAAACCAAATTAAAATAAAGTACCCAATTGGAAATTCATGTAAAACCAAATTTTATTGCATGGCCTCCTCGAGTTCATCCGGCTCCTCATCCGCAAACTCACGAATCACCTGAAAAGATAAGGAGAAGGTGAGTCACCAAGACTCGATGCATATTCCCTCTCCGGGTAAATACCACATACTTACACAAATTATAACAAAGCAACATATATGTATAATGCACCCAACCTAGCCATCCATAACTCCTTTTCTACCCGTGTGGTACCAAACCCTTTGGTGGTGCCAAACCATTGGTGATGAAGTCACGATATAAATGTGATACCAAATCTTTGGTGACCAAAGTCACGGATAATCCATCTGTGGGGCCAACCCGTGTGATACCAAATCACCGGCAACGATCCCATATCTCAAAAGTGGGGCCAACCCACGGTGGTGTTAACCACGAGGACGAGTCGCTATGAGGTGCCAAACCTCCGGTGTCCGAAGACACGAATGTGATACCAAATCCTTGGTGGTGCCAAACCACTGGTGACCAAGTCACGAATCATCAAGTTGTGGGGCCAACCCCGTGTGATACCAAATCACGGCGGCGATCCCATATCTCAAAAGTGGGGCCAACCCACGGTGGTATTAACCACGAGGACGAGTCGCTATGAGGTGCCAAACCTCCGGTGTCCGAAGACACGAATGTGATACCAAATCACGGTGACCAGAAGTCACGATATCAATCTTCCCTCCTCTCATCATACCCGTGCAATATGACATAATAATCAGTGTATGCAAGATGTCATGTATGCTGAACATATATCAAATATAAGTATAACATGAATTACCATCATAATCGGATAGACATAAAACAACATAATCATGCTAATCAACCTCTAAGGGTATAACCGTAATTTTACCTACCAAGGGTATTTTAGTAATTTATCCACCAAGGGTATTTTCGTAATTTACCCACCAAGGGTATTTTAAGTAATTTACCCACCAAGGGTATTTTCGTAATTTACCCACCAAGGGTATTTTCGTAATTTACCCACTAAGGGTATTTTGTAATTTACCCACCAAGGGTATTTTAAGTAATTTACCCACCAAGGGTATTTTGTAATCTACCTACCAAGGGTATTTTTGTAATTTACCCACCAAGGGTATTTTCGTAATTTACCCACCAAGGGTATTTTAAGTAATTTACCCACCAAGGGTATTTTCGTAATTTTGTACCGGAATGGCCTTTCTAAAGGTGCGATTGTCGCCTTGAGCGACTCAACTACCATTTTCGGTCTTTTTTGGACTATTGGGCCTAAAACCGATTTCGGCCCATTCTGCCCACACTCGTGTGGCCCACCTAACACAAATCTATCCACGATATAAGTTCCACCTAGTCTAGTTCACTATATACTATATCATTATACAATTTATTCCAATTGGGCCTATGGGCCCATTGGGCCCACTTGACCCATCGCATTTCAAGCAATTTCAACCCACAAGAATACTCTTGATGGCCTCAACTATCGCGTTGAAGCCCCCACGCGTCTTCGCGCTCGTGTAACTACTATTGCCGTGATGGCACTTAAGATTTTCGCTTCTACAACTAGAGTAGAGAGTTACACACCGATGGGACTCGGTGCTAAATCAGCAGCTGCGACCACTCCGTGCCCAACGCCCACCAAGGTATGTTAACCCTTCTCTGGCATGCTCTTTATATAGCTAGCTCTTCACCTTCATTCCTTGTATCTTTCCGATGTGGGATCCTTCGTCGAGAGAGTTTAAATTCAACTGAAACTCTTACCGTCCATTCATAAAATAAATACTCCTTGCTTCTCATGAGATTCAACCCAAGCTCCTTATAACATAATCCACGCTGCTAGCCACTTTACCAACTAGCTCCTTGTGCCTCAAACCATGCGCAATTAAATATAACCCTATGGCCAAGGTCTAAATTCATTTAATAAAAATAATCAAAAAGGTATGCAAATGCTACAACTAGAACCTTGGACCTCCTTCCTTCCTTGTGGCGTCACTTTGCCACTACACCACACACACCACTTGTGTCATTTTCCTCCATATTTTATTCTTAAGGCCTACCCGCCAACCTCCAAGGTTTTTTTCACCTAAAGCCAAAATTTTCCCAAAGCTAATATTTGATCCCGAGACTTCATAGAAGCCCCCTAACCTTCCAAAATCACTTATCTAAAAGGTCCAACTTGCACTTAAGCCGATCTCCTATTCTCCAAAAATTTTAAACGCTACTACGCCTAAGGCCCATTGGGCTCAATCCTACTAGGCCTAATTTCGGGATGTTACAAATCTACCCTCCTTAAAGAAATTTCGTCCTCGAAATTTCCAACTAACTAACAAATACACGTCCTAACCTACCACACTACGCTCACTGCAAGACTCGATCTAATAACACTAATAAACCAAATCTCAAAACTTATTTCTCATAACTAGATAACTAAACACAAAAGCAAATCAATATTTATACATACAATTTCTATATCCAAACCAGACACACAAAATAAATACCAAAAATACGGTCATAACATTGTCTTAACAAACATAAAATAAGGAACTTACAGTTTGGATCTAGGAGACTCAAGGTGCCATACTTCCAAACAACATGTATTTTCAAACAAACTTTTTTTGAACCCCATAACCCACAGCCGAGTTTTTGAAACCTAGGCTCTGATACCAATTTGTAACACCCCAAACCCAGTCAATATGCCATGACCGAATCTGGTATGTCACTAAGGAAAATAATTTTTGAAAGAATCGAATTAACAATTAAATTTTTGTGAAAAACTCTTTGTAATTCTTTATTTGTCGAAAATAAGTTAAAATTGAAATTTACTTCGAAATTACATAAAACTTTAAAACTTAGTTGATAAATCATAGGATAGAAAACATTTATATCTTTTTAAGAAAATTGAAATATCATTTTGGAAAATCCGTTTGCAATTGAGTATAGAAACTTGAATTTTGGAAATCACTTAACTGTTGAAAACATTTAACTTGTAATTTTACTATTGAACTATTCATGTTACCCGATGGTAAGATTTTTAAAACCATTCATGAGTTTTAGTTTAGAAAACTTTGGGCTCAATTATTAAATTAACCAAGTAATTTAAAAGCCATATTTTAAACATATTCAAAACATAAAATAATCCAAAACATAATTAAGCAGGCCTTATTACAAATCCATAAAAATATGAAAACCAAATTAAAATAAAGTACCCAATTGGAAATTCATGTAAAACCAAATTTTATTGCATGGCCTCCTCGAGTTCATCCGGCTCCTCATCCGCAAACTCACGAATCACTGAAAAGATAAGGAGAAGGTGAGTCACCAAGACTCGATGCATATTCCCTCCCGGGTAAATACCACATACTTACACAAATTATAACAAAGCAACATATATGTATAATGCACCCAACCTAGCCATCCATAACTCCTTTTCTACCCGTGTGGTACCAAACCACTTGGTGGTGCCAAACCATCGGTGATTTGAAGTCACGATATAAATGTGATACCAAATCTTTGGTGACCAAAGTCACGGATAATCCATCCGTGGGGCCAACCCACGTGTGATACCAAATCACAGCAACGATCCCATATCTCAAAAGTGGGGCCAACCCACGGTGGTGTTAACCACGGGGACGAGTCGCTATGAGGTGCCAAACCTCCGTGTCCGAAGACACGAATGTGATACCAAATCTTTGGTGGTGCCAAACCACTTTGGTGACCGAAAGTCACGAATCATCAAGTTGTGGGGCCAACCCACGTGTGATACCAAATCACCGGCGACGATCCCATATCTCAAAAGTGGGGCCAACCCACGGTGGTATTAACCATGTGGACGAGTCGCTATGAGGTGCCAAACCTCCGTGTCCGAAGACACGAATGTGATACCAAATCACTTTGGTGACCAAGTCACGATATCAATCTTCCCTCCTCTCATCATACCAGGTGCAATATGACATAATAATCCGTGTATGCGTTATGTCATGTATGCTGTACATATATCAAATATAAGTATAACATGAATTACCATCATAATCGAGATAGACATAAAACAACATAATCATGCTAATCAACCTCTAAGGGTATAACTAGTAATTTTACCTACCAAGGGTATTTTCGTAATTTATCCACCAAGGGTATTTTAGTAATTTACCCACCAAGGGTATTTTCGTAATTTACCCACTAAGGGTATTTTGTAATTTACCCACCAAGGGTATTTTAAGTAATTTACCCACCAAGGGTATTTTTGTAATCTACCCACCAAGTGGTATTTTGTAATTTACCCACCAAGGGTATTTTCGTAATTTACCCACCAAGGGTATTTTCGTAATTTACCCACCAAGGGTATTTTCGTAATTTTGTACCGGAATGGCCTTTCTAAAGGTGCGAGGTCGCCTTGAGCGACTCAACTACCATTTTTGGTCTTTATTGGACTATTGGGCCTAAAACCCGATTTGGCCCATTCTGCCCACACGCGTGTGGCCCACCTAACACAAATCTATCCACGATATAAGTTCCACCTAGTCTAGTTCACTATATACTATATCATTATACAATTTATTCCAATTGGGCCTATGGGCCCGTTGGGCCCACTTCTACCATCGCATTTAAGCAATTTCCAACCCACAAGAATACTACCGATGGCCTCAACTATCGCGTTGAAGCCCCACACGTGTGCTTTCTTGCGCTCGTGTGGCTACTATTGCCGTGGACCGCACTTGGCATTTGCCGCTTCTACAATTAGAGTAGAGAGTTACACACCGATAGGACTCGGTGCTAAAGCCGCATTGCGACCACTCCCGTGCCCAACGCCCACCAAGGTATGTTAACCCTTCTCTCCGGCATGCTCTTTATATAGCTAGCTCTTCACCTTCATTCCTTGTATCTTTCCGATGTGGGATCCTTCGTCAAGAGAGTTTAAATTCAACTGAAACTCTTACTGCCCACTCATAAAATAAATACTCCTTGCTTCTCATGAGATTGAACCCAAGCTCCCTTATAACATAATCCACGCTGCTAGCCACTTTACCAACTAGCTCCTTGTGCCTCAAACCATGTGCAATTAAATATAACCCTATGGCCAAGGTCTAAATTCATTTAATAAAATAATCAAAAGGTATGCAAATGCTACAACTAGAACCTTGGACCTCCTTCCTTCCTTATGGCGTCACTTTGCCACTACACCACACACACCACTTGTGTCATTTTCCTCCATATTTTATTCTTAAGGCCTACCGCCAACCTCCAAGGTTTTTTCACCTAAAGCCAAAATTTTCCCAAAGCTAATATTTGATCCCGAGACTTCATGAAGCCCCTAACCTTCCAAAATCACTTATCTAAAAGGTCCAACTTGCACTTAAGCCGATCTCCTATTCTCCAAAAAATTTTAAACGCTACTACGCCTAAGGCCCATTGGGCTCAATCCTACTAGGCCTAATTTCAGGATGTTACAAAATTTAGGAATGATATATCTTCTTTTGTGTAGAATGACACAGAAACATTATATGATGCATGGGAAAGATATAAGGATCTCCTAAGGAGATGCCCACACCACAGATTACCTTTGTGGCTTCAAGTCCAAACTTTCTATAATGGTGTGAATTCTCCAACTAGGCAAATGATTGATTCATCAGCCGTGGAACTTTGAACAACAAATCTCCTAAAGTAGCTTACGATTTTATTGAGGAGATGTCGTTGAACACCTATCAATGGCAAATTACAAGGGCTAAACCGACAAAATCAGTCGAAGTTTTTAACATAGACGTAGAGACGATGTTGTCAACATAAATGGAGTTAATGAATAAAAAGCTTGATAATTTATGTTCTTCACAGGTACATCCAGTCATGCAATGCGAAGCAAGCGGGAATGTGGCGAATTCTGAGTACCCACATTACCAACCAGGAGCAGAAAACGAGCAGACAAACTATATAGGTAAAAATTTCAGATCTAATAATAATCCTTATAGTAACACATACAATCTAGGTTGGAAGAACCACCCAAATTTTTCGTGGAGAGGACAAGGAAATCAAAGGCAGCAACCTCTTCCAAATTACCAAAATCAACCTTATCCACCGGAAAAGAAGCCAAGTCTTAAAGAGATGTTGAAAAAGTTCATGGCAGACACAGATGCCCATCCCCAAAGAACTGATACAACACTTGATAACCAAGGAATATCGATCAAAGAAATCAAGGAACAAGTCGGGGAAAGTAGGTCAGTGGGACAACTCACAAAGCTTGTTTCAGAACGTCAACAAGGACATCTACCAAGCAACACTGAAATAAACCCAAAAGAACAGATACAAGCCATCACATCTCAAGAGGATACAAAGGTAGACAAGCGCACCTAAGTACAAGAAACCAAGGAAGAAACAGGTAAAACAGAGGTAGCACAAGAAAAACCGGTAATTAAAGAGTACCACCCTCGAATACCTTATCCCGAAGCATTGAAAAGAGATGATTCAGAAGAACAATTTGGTAAGTTTTTAAAACTTCTAAAGAAATTACACATTAACTTACCTCTTCTTGAAGCTCTTTTTCAGATGCCCGATGCAAGGAAATTCTTAAGACAGCTCTTAACAAACAAACACAAAATAGATGAAGAGTACCATGTGGAACTTAACGCAACATGCTCAGTAATGCTACAAAACCGACTACCGCAGAAATTAAAAGATCCGGAGAGTTTTACGATTCCATGTTTAATTGGTAGTTTAACTATTGATAATGTGTTAGCTGATTTAGGGGCAAGGATAAATGTCATGCCTTATACACTGTTTAAACGACTAGGTTTAGAGAAGCCTAAACAAACTAGGATGAGTATCCAACTAGCTGATAAAACTGTTAGAATTCCTAGGGGCATTATTAAAGACGTTTTAGTAAAAATCGATAAATTCATTTTCCCAGTAGATTTTGTTGTTTTAGACATGGATGAGGAAAATTCAATCCCTTTAATTTTAGGAAGACCTTTTCTTGCAACTGCCAAGACTAAAATTGATGTTGCCACAGGAGAACTCATACTTCGTGTAGGAGATGAATCAGTCGATCTTTAAGCTCTCGACTCAGCCAGAACCACAGAAGATGAAGGTAAGAAAGCCGTGTCAATAGATAATCAAATTATTGAACCTTCATCGCAGGAAACATCACAAAACATCAAAACTGAGCCAACACAAAAGCGTATGATCAACAATTTAGAAGAGCAAAAGATACACACCAAAGAAAAGTCGGACCAACATGAATTAAAACCTGAAGAACCACCAGAAGAGCTCATAGGAACATCAAATCACTTTAAAATAGGAGACCAGGTGCTGTTAGACAAAGCCAATCTTCACATCACTTTAATAGACTTGAGGGCAAAGGGAGAAATTCTTCCAAAGGTACACGAAATCTTCCCCCACAACGCAGTCGAGGTAAGTAACCCAAAATTCGATAAATCTAAGGTAAATGCTTCTCGACTCCAACTTTGTCATGAAAATAAAATCGCAAGCATGAGGGAAGATATTCAAACCTTTAAACCTCCCTGAAATTTTCAAACATAAGGACAGTCTAGCTTAAGACTATAAATGAGCGCTTCTCGAGAGGCAACCCGAACATTAACACTATTTATTTTCAAATTTTTTTCAGTTTTTTTCTTTCCATCTTTCTTTCCTAAGTATTTAGTTGGAAACTAACACAAAAGTGCAGATTTCTAGACCACACGGCATTACACATGGCCATGTCCGTGGCCGTCTAGACCACCAAAACTACCACACTGGCAAGAGCACGGCCGTGTAGGTCAGTCCAACCACTCCCCAATGTCAAGAGTCCAACCACCTTGAAGCACGGGTGCCGACAAAATAAGCATGGGCGTGCCTCTGAATCGTGTGTGGATATTGCCTTTCTCGAAATAGGCGTGGCTGACTAAGAAACGGGCATGTAAGAAGCAACACGCCATTAGCCACGGCCGTGCTAGGCAGCCTTGTGAATCGACACACCCTTGGCACACGGGCATGGGAACAAGCCGGATTTGAAATTTTATTTAACCCCCACAGCCTTCCCTTCTCTCCCACATTCCTTCTTCCTTCTCTTTCTTCCAAATTTTTCTTTCCTATTCATAGAAAAGATCCAAGACACTTGAGCAACACAAAGATCATGCCGAAGAAACGTAAGCATCATCTCCCTAAAGGAAACCTCAATATGAGTTCATGCCGGCAGCTTCACTTAATGGACACGCCAAGGGTCTCGAAAACCTTTTCGATTTTATTTTTCTTTTCTCATCTCCTTTATTTTCCTTACCTTTACTTATTTCCTGCTTAAATTAATTTATTTCATATTAGTTTCTTGGTTTTAGGTTCTAAAGGCTTCTTGGGAATCACACACCACAGCCTTCGAGGTCACATCCACCTAGCGAACCATCCAACAATAAGGACTCCTTAGTCCATTAGTATTTTATTTTAATTTGAGTTTTCTTCTTAGTCTCATTCATTTTATTTCCTTAATCTTTAATTATATTATTATTATAATATTATAATTATGCTAGATCTCTTGGCTATATCTTTACAGGCTACCCAATTTCTTCATCTAGCAAATTGCTTTTCGGTAGCCACTCCACTGGGCCCATAGAAAACACCATCACCGCCACCAAAGACACCCGGGATCATCCAGATTTCAGGGAGTATTACTTTCCCCACTTATCTTTTTGATTTGGCACATAAATTTCATTATCTATCTTTGTACATTGAGGGCAATGTACATCTTAAGTGTGGGGGTAATAGTGCCTAACTTTTTCCATAATTCTCAAAACCCTAAAATTAGTCTTGATCTTAAGTATTTTTCTCATATTAATAATTAGGATGAAATTTCTAATGATTTATGATTTTTATTGATATGTTTTAGAATAAGTCTTAGTTAATTGTGCATTGATGATTAAATTTGAAGGATACTAGAGAATCGAGCATGATAAGTCTACTTTCTAAAAAAAATTGATAGGTTGTTGAACCTAATTTGAGTATGACCATGAAGTTCAAAATTTATAGGGATTGATGTCAAAACACCCATAATTTTTTATGAGACTTTGAGCCTTATAGAGCATATACCCTTTTTCGTGCTCACTTTAATTGATTATGAGTGTGTCAACTTTAAACTGTTATTCTAGAACTTGCCTCGTTTATACATGTCAAGACCACATTAATGATTTGATACACTGAGATGATAAAGGCACCTAGGTTTTAACCCGTTCACTGCACTAAAAAGCCTACCCATACAAATTAACCCTAGTGAACCCCATTGAATCCTAACAAACTTTTTATTGACTCACCCACTAATATTAACCCAAAATCCCTTTGTATTTGTTATCAACATTCCTTTGACTACCCTTTATCGAGAATTGATTTGATCAATTGCCGAATTAGGTTATTTCAAAGTTCCTTCTATTATGTTTATTTTAGTTTGTTCTTAAAAAAAATAATCCAAGTATATTCAATATTAGTAGTAAATAAAAGAGCTTAGAGCATTTAAAACTCCAATTGTCGAAGAAAAAGCTCGAATTAAAGTATTATCAAAATAATCTTATTATAGAGTAATTATCAATAGTAGATATTATTAGTTTTCATTCGATGTAAATATTCATATTTAGTTCATTATTTTTGATTAGGTAATTAGTCAATTCGATCTCGATTATAACCTCTAATTTATCCTTTATCCACACCTTTTAACCCTAGCCTCATTACAACCCTGATTAAAGACCTTTTGATCTGTGTATCATCTCATATACAGTGGTGGAGATTTGATTTTCAAGCAAGCTTATGGGATTAACTTTTCAAGTTTGACTTAGAGTGCTTATTCTTGAACCTTAAACACTTTTGAGTGATTTGAGTGAATCTTTAGTGAGGATGTCGATCCTTGTCGGTTTTGAATCAAAGGTAATTTTTTAGATAAGGGGAGACACCTATGTTTTCATGCTACAGAATCATGACTTATCTCGTTTGAATCTTTAGGGCTCTTTGAATTAAATTATCCATGTATAAATTATCTATGAATTATGATGAGGCATTGTTAATAGGAATTATGAATTGTAGGAAGTTCGTTTTAATTATAAGTTGAGAATTTTGCTTGAGGACAAGCAAAAGCTTAAGTGTGGGGGTATTTGATAAACCATAAAAGTAACATATTTTAATCCCACATTTAGCATGCTTTTGGATGAATTTATCCTCGATTTATGTAAAAAGGTGCTCTTAATCCTTTCTTTTCATGTCTTATACTCAGGAGAACACCTAAGGATAAAAAGAACGTAAAACGGGCTTAAAATGGACCAAATTGGGCCAACCCAAGAAGTCGACACGGCCTGGGCTTTATTCCACACAGTCGTGCCTTGCTATCCATCTAGAACACAGCCTGTCACCAATTTACACGGCCGTGTCTCATCGACAAAAAGCCCAACACGGCCTATCCCTGATCTGCATGGCTGTGCCCCAATCGAAAGACCCGAAGCACGGCCTGACCCTTGACTTACACGGGCGTGCCACGACCGTGCCTAAATCAATAGAATAGAGACACGGGCTGAGCCTCAATTTACACGGGCGTGTCTTAGCCGTGCCCCTACCGCGGGAAAGAGCAATTTCACTCAGAATAGGATGCTTGGAGCTCAAGAAACGCAATCCTAAGTCTATTCAAACACCTAGGATGAATTGTACCTAAATTATGAGTTCTTAGGAGACAAGTAAAGCATCCCAAAAGTCTATAAAAAAACACCCCAAAGCGGCTATTCAAGGGGTTGATCATTGAGCAGAGTTTTCTGCCAAGCTTTTTCTCGTTCAGGGATTGTCTCGAAGATAGCCAATTGATCCATCTCGAAGAGTCGGAGTTCTATTCAAGACGGAGGATCTCCTCTTCAATTTCTTCAGGGGGTTTTAGGGATTTCCTATGTTTTGTTTTATCTTTTCTCTTGAGATGTTTTCTTGTTTAGTTATAAACTAAACCCCTCAGATACTTGAAGGGGATGAAACCTATGATGGATTTTGCTATTTAATTCTTTCGGTTTATATGATAATACTTAGTTTGTTCTTAATTATGTTGCTTAAATTTATGTGGTGTGCTTAGGTGGAGGAGGAATAGACCCTGCCTAAGAGTAGATCTAGCATAATTAAGCGGAGTTGATCGGGCGCCTAGAGATAGGGTTACGAGATTTTGCTGGATTAGGGTGAAACCTAATATGGGAGTCCATTGATCGATTTAATACTTCCTTAGGGGGTTATTATAAGAGAACGAGAGTTCCACTAATTAACCTAAGGCTAGATGTTATTCGCCTCGAGAGAGGGTTTAATATAGGTTAGGGGGTCTCATGGATCAAGCTAAGTAAAGAAATCATATGAATTGAAAAGGTAGATAATAAGTGAAGTCATGGTGGATTCTTCCCAAAGGTATCATCTTTATCAATTGAGTTTTCTTCAAAGTCTTTTTCCCAAAGTTTTGTTTCTTTTGTCTTTGCATTTAAGTTTAAGTATTTCATTTGTTTTAGATTAATAAACCAATCACTCCATATTTTAGGCTAAATAATAGAAAGAAAGTGAGTAGTAGTACTTTTAGGTTCCTTGGGTTCGATAAGATATTTTTGCCTGAGCTATACTACTGTTCGATAGGTGCGCTTGCCTCTATCGTTGTCGCAGTCATTCTAAGGTTCAATCACTCTTTTATAAATATTAAAACTAGACTGTTTTGTAGTGATCAGGGAGCAAAATCTGAATTTTTCAATTTGCTTCCTTACTATCTGAGAAAGACTTCAATCTTCAGTCTACTCCACTACCATCTCGAGGGAACAAAATCTGAAATTTTCAATTTCCTTCCTTACTCTCTTATGAAGACTTCAATTTTCAGTCTACTCCACTACCATCTCGAGGGAACAAAATCTAAACTTTCCAGTTTGCTTCCTTACTATCTCAGGAAGACTTTAATCTTTAGTCTGCTCCACTACCTCGAGGAAGATAAGACTGATGGCTTAAATCTACTCCGATGCTTCATGGAGATAAAATTCATTGTTCAATCTTGTTCCACTACTGCTTAGGGTGACAAGTTCTAAAATCTTCGACCTATTCCCCTGCTGGTCAAAGAGATTGGACTGGTGAATTCACCAATGTTGCTACACCGTCCTCTAGGGGACATGTCTTGTAGACTCGAATGTATTATGGACGACATTTGCATGAATGCAAAATGTCATGAGAATGATCACTTTTTTAAATGTAAAATGATTAGGATGCAATGGTCAGAATGAATCTAATCCTCCTAACTAAATTATATTAAGGATGACATTTGCATGAATGCAGAATGTCATGAGAATGATCTCTTATTTTTTTCTTTTTTTATATACAACGATTAGGACACAATGATCGAAATGAATCAAATGCTCCTAATTGGAATTCTATAAATGATATTTACATGAGAATGATCCCTTTTTAATGTTTGGGTTGTCATTGCTCATTGTTCGTTAAGGTTCTATCACTGATGCGCTACCCTGTTTTCTCGTTCAGCTGGTATCTTTGATAGAAAACCCAAAGAAACGATCATATTCTACTCAGCAAGCTTGCCTCGCTGTAATTTTAGAGTCCCTTCCCTTGAACCTTAGGACATAAAATTTGTACCTCCCATTGCAACTTCAAGAGAATAACATTTGGTTTCTCCCATCCATCCAGTTACCACTCAGAGGTATGAAATTTGTATTATCTTCAATCAACTTGATCTGTTACAACATTCCCTGAGTGTAATGACCAAATGAATGTAGGGTATCTTTTTCTTTTCCCTAGAATGATCCCCTTCTATACCTGGGTTGACACTTCTTGTCATTTTTTGAGATGGTATCACTTAACGAAATGTCTTGCATTTTTGTTCAACCAATAAAAATCCAAAAGAGATAATCATCTTTCAATATTTCAAACCCTTAGGCTTGGTGAGTTTTAAACAATAGTCCTATTTCAGATTCTCACATTATTTAGAAGCTTCTAGAGTAATATGCGAAACTCCTTTTATAAAAGTATTATTAGTTTGTTACTCGTTATTTAAATATAAAATGCTTGAAAAAGATCACAACAGTGGATGAGAAAGAAATTAATCAGGAGCATAGCTCGAAACAAATAAGTTAATCAAAGATAACCAAGGCAATACAAGAAAATTAATTAGGGTGTATCTTGAAAAGAATAAAGTAATCAAAGATAGAAAATTAAAAATAGGTAAGATAGAAGCTAGGTGCCCCAGATATCGTAGCCTGAACTTCTCTATAAAAACTTCTTGAGGACCATTTTGAGCTCAATACGTGTTTAGAGGATTCGGATTACTTTGTCAATGCCCCAAGACGTAGCATACTTCCTTGTTGTTAATTCAAGCATAGCAAGACTACCACATGCCCTATTTTTGATCAAATTTTGAGCCACCCTTTTTGGGTTTTTGGCTCAAAACCCCTTTGGTCTCAAAGTGCCATTTGCGGGTTTTTGCCTTGGCCTCTCTTTTTTTTTTTTTTGAATTTTTTTGATTTTTTTGAATGAATTTGAGCTAAGGTGCCCTTTGCGAGTTTTCACCTTGGCCCTTCTCTTTTTAGGTAAATCCTTCTTGAATGAACCTGAATTCACCGGATTAGGCAAGTTTTTAGCATCTATATCAGTCAATATCAATGCTCCTCCAGAACAAGCCTTCTCTGTAACATAAGGTCCTTCCCATTTTAACATCTGCTTTTCTCTAGAATCCTTTTGTAAAAGAAAAATCTGGTTCCCCTCATGGAATTCTCTAGGATAAATATCTTTGTCGTAAGCTTGCATCATCTGACCGTGATGGATAACTATTAACCTTTTCTTCGATTGGATTCAATTGGAAAAACTATTTCTGTTCCAATGTGTTGCCCCAGCGAAGGTCCTGGTCACCATTTGATAAGCATAGACAGTAAATGATAGCTTCTTATGCAAGTCTTGGTCATCTTTCCTACAATCCTTATTTTGTTTTTTTATTTTTTTCTGCCTTTGTTACTCTATGATATGTCGTCTAATCTTTGAACAGACTACAAACTTTTGACTTTTTCCTTTTTAGAATTCTTTATCGGCGTCTGATCTTTTTTTATTAAGAATTTAATGACTTCGACCTTGTAACATTGGCATATGAAGCTACTTCCACCCTCTTAGTAAAGTAAACGATGACGACGATGATGAATCGATATTGGCTAAAAGCATTTGACGAGATAGGCCCTATCACATCCTTGCCCCACATATGGAAAATTTGTGAAGAAAATAGAAGAGTCACATTAATCTCGTTTTCTTTAATTCAATATTTTCGGTATAACTGATGCAATCCCCTTTCATGGTAGACCAATAGTGCCCGATCTTCATGTTTAGCCCACGTCTTATTAGCCTAGGCATGTCCTCTTTTCTAGGCTCATAATGTCCAATGACCCTTTGTAGAGTAGGATCTATTTTTCATCTTGTTCTACCCTTCTTAACAAATCAGAAGATAGGTTACAATCTCTGCCATCTTCAAAGTCCTGAGATCCTTCTAGGCACATATCTTACTTGAAAGGAAACTCTGAGTCAGTAGCAGTATTGCTCATATCATTAATATCTAGAGACCTATTATAGGTTCAAAGGAAGATTTCAAAGAAAAAATGATTAAAAGAATGATCATTTGTATGGTCATAAATGGAGAATGAAGGAATACTTGAAAGAAACAAAAGAATGTACAATATGAAATGTAAAGAATGAAAAAAAATATTTTCTTAAAAAATGCATTTTATTGAAATAAAAATTCTGGACATAAGCCTATTTCACAAAAGAATTCTTATTGTCTCTAGGCTTAAGGCAACAAGCACGTTTTGAATATTACTCTATATCAGCACTAAAAATACAGGGATCTCTTCCATAGTCTCATTATTCAAAACACTCCCAAGTATGCAAAGGCGTGGAAACTTCATTCCCTGATCCCCTCTTTGCTTTTGACTTCTTCAAGGAGTCACAACATTATTGTCTCCTTCTTCAATTATCGCATTTACTGCCCTGTTTTAAAGTGATCAGGTTTTGATGAATCGTCGAACTTCACAATTCCCATTTTAATGAACCTTTCGACCAACTTTTTAAACGTAGTACAGTTTTCAATTGAGTGACCCGTTATTCCCGCATGGTAGTCACATTGAGCGTTCGAGTCATACCATTTAGGATGTGGGGGTTGTAACGACTTTAGATAAAATGGGGACACCACATGCGCATCAAATAAACTTTGATATAGCTCTTTATACGTCATTGGGATTGGCATAAGTTGGAGTTTTTCTGAATTTTTCCTTGCGCCTGATTCTTGTCTTATCGACCCTTGTTGCCCAGCCGTAATTACTTTTGGCTAGCCAACAGAAATTGCCTTCAAGTACTCTTTGTTGTATGTACTCGTATTATTCACCTCGTCATCTTTTTTTCTAGGAGTAGACCTTTTAATGGTTTCCCCTGCTTCAATCTTACCACCCCTTATTACATTTTCTATCATTTCTCTTGCCATCACTATATCTGTAAAGCTTTTAGTAGTACTTCCTATCTTATGAGTGATGAATGGAGCTTTCAAGGTATTGATAAAAAGCATGGTGGTTTCCTTCTCTTGGAGAGGTGGTTGAACTTGAATGGCAACTTCCATCCATCTTTTCGCGTATTGCCTGAAGCTTTCATTTGACTTCTTTTCCATGTTTTGTAAGGTGATTCTGTCAGGCGTCATATCCGTGACATGATTGTATTGCTTCATGAAGGCTTGGGATAGGTCTCTCCAAGAGCTAATCCTAGCGCGACTGAGTTGATTGTACCATCTGGATGCTACCCCACTAAACTGTCTTAGAAACAATGAATCAAAAGTTGATCATTATTCACGTAGCCAGTCATACATCTAAAGAACATAGTGATGTGGGCTTCAGGGCAACTGGTCCCATTACACTTCTCAAATTCTGGCATTTGAACTTATGAGGAAGCACCAAATTTGGAACCAAGCTCAGGTCTTTAGCATCAATTCCAAGATGATTATCAGCATTTTCTAAAGCCTTGAACTTCTCTTCCAACCATCTGCAACGATCTTCCAAATGCCTTGAAGATTCAATTCTTATCCCCTCCTTTTCTACTATATCTAAGTCAGGGATGACAGGATTAGCAGGGTTATCTCCTGGGTTGGATCTTGTGCCAACTTGGAAATTCATGGGCACTCCAGTGTCATTTTGCCCTTGTTGAGGCCTAATCGTGACAGGCCTTCGGGGATATTCCTCCAGTTGTGTTTGTACATGCGGTGGGGTGAAACCCCAAGGAAAGTCCTCATTATTTCAGCATTAACTATGGGACCTTTTCCTTTGTCCATTAGCCCATTCAGCATTTGGACCATTTGAGTCATCATGTTCCTACTTCCAACATTTGGTCTCTCATTTCTTGTTGGTGCTTTGCCAATTGCTCTTGCATCTGGTCTTGCATGTCTCTCTGGAATTGTTCAAGTCTTTGATCCATTTTCTTTTTCTTGGCACGTGTACCGTATTGATGTTCAGTTTTCAGATTTTCCTCCTCTCTCTATCTCTCTTTCTATGATAATTTCAACTAATTAGGCTCTCTCTATGGACTTAAATGCATATGATGTGATGTAATGTAAATGCATAAAATGCAATGCAAAGGAATGAAATGCAAAAAGAGAGGTATTGATTTTGAATTCAATTCCATTAGAAAAACTTTACTAGAAAATAAATTTCTTTACACAAAACGGATTACATATGCGGCTTTGTCCTCATAGTCCAAGTGAAAACATCAATCCCCTTCTTCGCAAAGGATGTTATGGTCGTGTCCCATGAACTTTCCCAATAGATGCCTCTTCTAGCTTCTTGTTACTTGATCCAGGCCGTGACTCTTCACTCACTTATTTCCATAAAGCTCGTTAGCCTCTTCAAGAAAGCCAAGACGTGGTGATCCTCGAATAGTCTTTATCAGCTTGAATCCTTGGGCAATAAAATCTTGTTTTCCTTCATGCATTATCAATCTTCTCTCTTCGTGTTTACTTGGACCATATTCAGACGACCGTATTATAATCCACTTTATCGAGAAATCCATTTTCTCATGACCAACTTTTCTATTTAGCAATCGAATTTGAATCAACACCTCTTTTCTATAATGTGAATGCAATGCAATCTAAACAAAAGAAAACACATTAGTATAATAGAAATAAATAACAAAATAGGGTACCTATCTGGGTGACCACTAGGGTTGTCTCTTAAGGATCACTATATGTGGTTTAGTTCTAAAGGGTGGTTACCTGAACCAGCAGATTCCTCAATCCTCACCCATTATAGGCTCATATGGATCGAGTTCAGTTCAGGGGAGTACATTTCCCTATGGCCACGCAGAGGTGAAAACCTCACGAAAACATAGGTACGGATGTATCCCGAAAGCAGTCCACTTGCCCATGCGGAGGTGAAAACCTCACGAAGGCATAGTTTCTTACTCCTATTTAAAAGGGTGTGACCACAACGGTCATGCAATGCAATGCAAAGATATTTAAAAAAAAATTAGAACCACATGCAACAAAAAGGATCATTATTTTTTCATATAAATTTGGACAAAAGGATAGGAAATAATCAATTTTACGGCTTGACTCTCTTATAGTCCCCAGTAGAGTCGCCAAACTATCGAAACCATTTTTAAAGTTTTTGTTATAAAAACGGGGGTCAACTTTAAAAACGATAATGGAGTCACCACCAATCTTTTTTCGAGGTGTGATTGGGTCACCTTGAGATTAATCATTTTAATAAAACATTTTGATTTATTAAAATAATGTTTTTGGTCTACAAAATTTGAGAAAACAGGCTGGGAGTCGGTTACTCAAGAGAAAGGATTAGCACTATCATAATGCCCAAAAATTGGTACCTAATTGATCAATTAATGTCCAAATGTCAAAATTTTGAAAAGATTTTAAAACATGATCCTTTTGATTTTTAAAACTTATGTCCTTTCATTTTAAATAGACATTCAATTATTTGGATTTTAAAAGAAAAATCAAAACTCAGTAAGTTAGAGCACGATCTTTCAAATTTTCCAAAAACCGAATATCATTTGCTTTTTAGAAATCCTTACCTCAAGATGACAAAATGTCGCATCCAGTGAGTTAGGACACCACATCTTAAATTCCCGAGATAGGTTTTTTATTTGAAAATCATATATTTTAATTCCAAAAAAAAATGTATTTGATCATTTAGACTTAATGAGAAAAATCGAAACCCAGTAAGTTAGGGCACGATTCCATCAAAACTAAAAATGTCAAATATTGCCTTATTTTTAGAAATAAAGTTTTCGATAAAAAGTGGTAATTAAAATAAATTTAAAATAATTAAAATAAATGAATAAATAATGATTAAGCAATTAAATGGATAAATAAAAAAAGTTATAAAACACATAAGTCAACCTAACTCCCGCAATATGAGGATTCGACGAAATTCCTCCACCAAAAACTAATGTTTTCGATCTTCTTCCAGCAACTTTAGGACAGTAAGATCTGTTGTCTTCGATCTGTTTCACTGCAACTTCAGGAATGCCAGATCTGATGTCTTTTAGCTTGCTCTACTGCAAACTTAGAGAGCCAAAGCTAAGGTCTTTAATCTTCTTCCTACAACTTCATAGAGACAAGATCTGATGTCTTCGATCTGCTTCTTGCAACTTCAGGAATGCAAAATCTGGTATCTTCAATCTGCTCCACTGCAAACTCAGGGAGACAAGATCTGATGTTTTCGATCTGCCTCCTGCAACTTCAGGAATGCCAGATCTGCTATCTTCAATCTGCTCCACTGTAAACTCAAGGAGATAAGATCTATAATTTTTTTAGCCTGCTCCCTTACTACATCAGGAAGATAAGGCTAGTGGCTAAAATCTGCTCCCTTACTGCATCAGGAAGATAAGATTCGCCAAATTTGATCTGCTCTATTACCACTTAGGGAGATAAGATCTACAATCTTCAGTCTACCTAACTACTATCTCGATGGGACAAAATCTAAACTTTTCAGTCTGCTTCCTTACTATCTCAGGAAGACTTCAATCTTCAGTCTGCTCCACTACCATCTCGAGGGAACAAAATCTGAACTTTCCAATTTGCTTCCTTACTATCTCAGGAAGACTTCAATCTTCAGTCTGCTCCACTACCATCTTGAGGGAACAAAATTTGAACTTTCCAAATTGCTTCATTACTATCTCAATCTTCAGTCTACTCCACTACCATCTTAAGGGAACAAAATTTGAACTTTTCAATTTGCTTCCTTACTATCTTAGGAAGACTTCAATCTTCTGTTTGCTCCACTACCATCTCGAGCGAATAAAATTTGAACTTTTCAATTTGTTTCCTTACTATCTCAAGAAGACTACAATCTTCAGTCTGCTCCACTACCATTTTGAGGGAATAAAATCTGAACTTTCCAATTTGCTTCCTTACTATCTCAGGAAGACTTTAATCTTTAGTCTACTCCATTACCATCTCGAGGGAGAAAAATCTGAACTTTTCAATTTGCTTTCTTACTATCTGAGGAAGACTTTAATCTTTAGTGTGCTCCACTACCATCTCGAGGGAACAAAATCTGAACTTTTCAATTTGCTTCCTTACTATCTTAGGAAGACTTCAATTTTTAGTCTTCTCCACTACCATCTCGAGGAAACAAAATCTGAACTTTCCAGTTTTCTTCCTTACTATCTCAGAAAGACTTTAATCTTCAGTCTGCTCCACTACCTCAAGAGAGGTAACACTGATGGCTTAAATCTACTCCGATGCTTCATGGAGATAAAATTTGCCGTTCAATCTTATTCCATTACTGCTTAGGGTGACAAGCTCTACAATATTTGACCTATTCCCTTGCTGGTCAGGGAGATAGGACTGGAGAATTCATCGATGTTGCTACACCGTCCTCTGGAGGACATGTCTTGTAGACTCGAATGTATTATGGACGACATTTGCATAATGCAAAATGTCAGGAGAATGATCACTTTTTCAAATGTAAAATGATTAGGATGCAATGATCAGAATGAATCTAATGCTCCTAACTAAATGATATTAAGGATGACATTTGCATGAATACAGGATGTCATGAGAATGATCTCCTACTTTTTTCTTTTTTTTTTTATATACAACGATTAGGATACAATGATCGAAATGAATCAAATGCTCCTAATTGGAATTCTATGAATGATATTTATATGAGAATAATCCCTTTTTAATGTTTGGGTTGTCATTGCTCATAGTTCATTAAGGTTCCATCACTGATGCACTACCCTGTTTTCTCGTTCAACTGGTATCTTTGACAGAAAACCCAAAGAAACGATCATATTCTACTCAGCAAGTTTGCCCCTCTGTAATTTCAGAGTCCCTTCCCTTGAACCTTAGGACATATGCCTCTTTAACCCTTAGCTGATGGTACTCCGACCTTAGATCTATTTTAGAAAACTGAAGCTCCTCGCAGTTGATCAAATAGATTGTCTATCCTTTGTAGCAGGTACTTGTTCTTAATCGTCAATTTATTCAATTGACGATAATCGATACACATTCGTATTGACCCATCCTTCTTCTTCACAAATAATACGGTGCTCCCTACGGAGTCACACTCGGTCGGATGAATCCTCGATCCAGTAGTTCTTGGATTTGAGCCTTTAATTCTACCAGCTTCTTCGGTGCCATCCTATAAGGGCCGATAGACACTAGAGCCATTCCGATAAAAGCTCAAGGCTAAATTCAACCTCGCATTTTGGAGGCAACCCCGAAAGCTCTTCAGAGAATACATCTGGAAACTCCTTTACAGTCCTGACATTTTCAACAGATTATCCATTAACATCAGATGTGCTGATATAAGCAAGGAATGCCTCGCAACCTTTGTGAACCAACTTCTCAGCCCTTAATGCTGAGATTACATTGGTTAGATAATCCCTTCACTCCCCTATCACAATCACTTCCTCATCCTCTTAAGACTTGAATACCATAAGCTTAGCAGCGCAATCCAAATTCACACGGTGTTCCACTAACCAGTCCATGCCCAGAATGAGATCAAACTCGCCAAACGATAGTTCCATCAAATTTGCCAGAAAAACAACCACTTGAAACTCTAAAGGTACATCCCTAAACAGTTTATTCACTACAACAGATTGTCCTAAAGGACTAATCACTGACATCTCTTTATCAGCAAGTTTGAATTGTATACCCAAAGTTCCAGACACAGTACATGCAACATACGAGTGCGTCAACCCAATATCAATTAAAGCAATATATGGTACATTATGAATGAGGAACGTACCAATTATGACATCAGGTGCGTCACTATCCTCTTGACGACAAGCAGCATAAACCAACCCTGCTATCTCGCCTCTGTATTACTAGTACCTCTGCCTGGTGCTCCACGATCTCATCCTAACCTATTCCCCCTCTAGGTGGACCACGACCTCTCGGTGGCTGTTGACCACCTCTCCCTGGCTGCACATAGCCCTGACCGACTGCTTGCATCTGAACAGGCTCCCGAGGACAGTTTTTGAACTAATGATCCTTGGACCCACACCTGAAACACCCCCCAATTCTTCTCCAACACTCTCCCGAATAAGGTCTCCCACACTCAATACAAGGTTGTAGTTGCCTAGAAACAATTGAAACCCAAACTCAGGCTGGCCCATCAAACCTAGGCATCTTATTAAGCCCACCTGAAGAACTTGAGGGCCAAAATCCCTCTTACTTCTGCCTTGTTCCTTCTCACGGTTCTGACGCTAGAGCATTTCACATCCTTGGCAATCTTTGCCTTTTCAATCAGGGCAGCAAAATCCCTTTCCCTCTGTGGGGCTATCAGTACCCGTAATCATCTCGAAGACCATCCTCAAATCACACACAGCACTCATACTCAATCGCGACTATTCCCCGAGCATACCGGCTTAACTACAGAAATTCTTGCTCGTATTCCACTACAAACTTGTCCCCTTGAACCAGATTCAGAAATTCCTTTCTCCGGATATCCACATAACTTACCCCGACATATTTCTCTAGAAAGGTCGTCTTAAAGAAATCCCATGTCACACGATCAGCCTGCGTGGATTCCCTCACGGTAAACCACCATTGATAGGCCTTATCCCGCAGTAAAGACACTAGTCCTTTCAGTTTTTGTTCTACCGTGCAGTTAAGGTCATCCATGATTCGCTCTACCACCTCTAACCAATACTCTGCTACATTCGAGGCTACACCAGAAATGCCCCTGAAGATTTTCGCCCCATTTGATCGGAGTCGCTCAGAAATTGACCCTCGAGCCACCGACCCAGTGTTCGCTCCAGCAACCCTTTCCAGAACCCATTACATCGCTTGGGATATATCATCCCCATCGACTCGGTCATGAGACCCCGTTTCATTCACCGGTGATGCCGGCACCTCCCTTTCGGGTATATGTCCTAATGCTGAGGACCCAGCTCTAGCACCCTGTCCTCTACCACAGCTACGTGTACCCCTTCCGCGACCTTTTGAACACATATCGGTGTATCGTATTAATCTGTTTCAGAGTTTTATGAATCAGATTATAGTTCTCATGATTATTAACAGATGTTTAATGAAAAATAGTAATAAGAGTTGTTTTTGCAGATCGAGTTTACTAAAGTTTTAGTCTCTTATAGTCTCAGTTTTCCTAACTAAAGAGTTCGGTATACTACTACTATCCCTAGTAGTTTTTCAATACAGTCATTGTAGCATATAACAAAGTATAGAGTAAGGGGACTTACGGATTTGGTGTCGAAAACTCGGTGTGCCAGACTTTTAGTAACACTATCACTTTTTCTAAACCAAAGTTTAAACAGATTTGAAAAAATTTTCAAACCCATTCCATAGCTGAGTTTTATAACCTGGCTCTAATACCATTAAATTTAACACCTCAAACTAGGCCTAGACCTTACGGCCAAATCTGGCATGTCACATCAAAAGATTATTTTAAACTACACGATCATTTCAAAAAAACCTTACTTGATTTAAAACTTTTTACCATTTAAAAAACCCCAAAGTTCGTTGCTTATCAAAACAAGATTTCCTTAAGGTTATTCTCTTTACAAACAAAATATTATTATCCAAAGATTATTTGTTGCGGAAGATTGACTTCCAAAGTTGTGGAAATGTGACATTTGAAAATAGCAGTTATTATTTTAAAATCCCGTGCTTAGCTGTTTAGTAGTTCATAACTAAAAGAGTTACCAAAAAGAAAGTTAAAAGAAAATCCCAAATGCCATCTCACATAAATTATCAACCCAAAATAATATAAAAATAAATTAAACCCAAAAATTTACTAGGTTTCGTTTATTAACAAAACCGTATGGCCACCTCCGAGTCCTCCGTAGCTCCAAACCCTCTAACGCTGGGGATTACCTGCACGGTTAAGAGAAATGGGTGAGTTGCGAGAACTCAGTGTGTAATCCCCTATAAGGATCATAATATGGCCTGAACCCATACGGTGTCAGTCTGTTCCTAAGCCCTATTTGGTAACAAGCTGGGCCTAAGCCCTAAATCATCCCAATGCAAATGGATATGTGCCCATCCCAATCTAATCCAGCCAACTAACTCTCCACCCGTACCAACCAACACACCATGTGGGGACCATGTCTGCCCACCCAGCCAAAATTCTCCAATAATACAGTCTAGCTACTAATAATGATATATGTGGCTGAGCCACTATATTCAGAACATATGGCGATGCCACTGTAACGGCATGTGGCGATGCCACTAGAATGATACTTCCTCCAATCAACAAACCCAACCCAATGCAATATGTTATGACTGTAGTATATTACGATTATAAATAGGTATAAATAAAAACATCACATAAACATCATTTAAACTACCACTAAGGGTATAACAGTTATTTTTTCATTTAGGGGTAAAATAATAATTTCACCCATCGGGGGTATTTCAGTAATTTACCCATTGAGGGTATTTCGATAACTTATCCACTAAGGGTATTTTGGTAATATACCCACTGAGGGTATTTTGATAATTTACCCACTAAGGGTATTTCGGTAATTTACCCACCAAGGGTAATTCAATAATTTACCCACCAAAGCTAATTCGGTAATTTCACCTATTAAGGATATTTCGGTAATTCAGCCATCTAACGGCCTTTTCGGAGGCTCACTATCTCCTCGAGCGACACAAGTTCCCCTTTTGGGTCACTACGATGTAATTGGGCCTAAAATCCAATTTTGGCCCACACGCTCGTGTGGCCCATCCGGCTCATTTTCGGTCTCAATTCTACAGACTTCACAATCGTAGCATTCATTCGGTACTTACCATCGATTTCGCTCATATGGGCTCGTTAACCCATTAGGCCCACTTAGCCCGCTTCGGCTCAAAAATGCCCATTACGACCTCAGTTCCACGAGAGAGTTCGTGACACTCTCAACTGTCTATCGCCATCCCTAGTGGCTCAATTTATCTCTATGAACGCTCGCATGCTCAAGTGATCACAGTTGCCAATATCTTGGCTTGTTGGTATTTTGACTTTTGGCCGATTCATAGAATAGCGCATAATAAACAAGCAAGTGAGATTACACACATTGATTACGAGTTGTGTTTTCCACTGCTTCCAACACCTATAGTGATAGTTGATAAAAGGTTAGTCTCAACCTTTGATAACCTTAACTTTGAAACACTTTACTAGACTAACTTCACTTACCACGAATGCGATCTCTTTTAGTGCACCAAGTACTTGGCCCTAGCCCTTGGCTACGGAAACCAAGACCCTAACAAATATTTAGTGAGCGAAAGGGTTGTTAGTACTCATCCCACCTTCGGCCAAACCAAATGTTATGACAACGTTCTTACCTCACTTGATTGATGAGTCAACAATAAAGGTTTGATTAATTCAAACCACTTATGCTCCTTCACCCTATTGAAAACCCTAAGCCCAATGATGGTCAAATCACAAAAAAAAACGTATTTTAGACCCAACGAAGAGGGAGAACATACGATTATTAAAGAAGAACCCGAATGAAAACAGAGTTATTGATAAAGAGAGAACTACAACTTACCGATTGTCAAATCCCTTGTAGCGTCACACTAAGAGAGTACAGAACTGTGATTCAGCTAAGGACTAACTCACAAGATGCCGTGAATATGCCCAAACAAAAAGTGATAGAGGGTGTTCGGCTAAGAGAATTAAACTGAAAAAATTGAATGATGTGGAAAGAAAAGAAGAAGAATCAATTGAAGAGTAAAAAAAAAGGGAGATTCAAATATAGAGAGGAAAGAGTAGAAAAGAAGACGAAGAAGAAAAGAAAATGGACTAAGAATTTGGTAGAGAGAATTGAAGAAGAGATTACCTAAAATGCTAGAGGAAATGTACCCAAAATGCAAAAATCACCAAAGAAGACTAGAGAAAATCCTGCACTCTCCCCACTCAAAGCTGGAAATGCTAACCATGACCCCTATTCAGCCAAAATTCCCCTTTAGCTAGGCTCCCACTTTTGCCAACACATCCCACAGCCATCAACTCCTTGATTTTCTCCACTTTTCCCTCCTACACTTACTCTCCTTCATCCATTTGAATCGTTTGACCAAGTCTCCAACTCCCATTGAAGAGTTTGATCCAAACTCTACTTCCTCCACTCTTAAGCCACAAAATAAAATCCTTCATTTGCAACCTGAGGGATTCGAACCCCTCCCCTCCTTGTTCTCCACTTGACGCCACACCACCACACTACATGCTCCACTTGTGTTAGTAAAACACACACAATTATACTTAAATCCAACCTCAACCAGCCCCCTCCTCTTAAGGGCCAAAAACTAAAATTTTTCCAAGGCTTAGACGCGATCCCAGGCCTCCCTAGAACCCCCAAATACACTTAAATAACCAGCTGAGCAAGCACAACATGCAATTATGAAAAAATTTACAACCCCTAACTTTTGAGATGTTACAGAAACACCTCTTGTATCATTCGAATTTCAAAATTAGTAAATTTTCTTCTCCTCTACCCATGGTTTTTCCTCAAAACGGTTTCCACGTAAAATTTGTCTATTATTACTTTCTTTCTTATTACTTTGTAATCATTTTATATTGCCATTATTGATGTTACTTTTAACAAACTAGTGTCAGAGCTTTCCGGGTTGCTTGCCTCGATCACAGTAATAGAGACACTAAAGTATGATATTGTGTTGTTGGATCACAACACTAGATTCGCGTTGTGGTAGATAAATATGTAGATAGTTTTTATGCAGATGGATTTAGAGGATGCCCAGCTACGGATAGATAAGAGTTGAAGCGGCCTCCACTGCATATTTTTTTATTAATCGGTCTCTATTTGTTTCCATTGAGAAAAAGATTCTACATGAGGTATGGTCTGATAATCCTCCTGATTATTCTAATTTGAAGATTTTTGGGTGTCCTGCGTATGCTCATGTTGATAGTGGGAAATTGTAACCTAAATCTATTAAATATGTTTGTCTTAGTTATAAGGCTGGTGTTAAAGGGTATAAGTTATTATGTCCTAAAAATAGAAAAGTTGTGATTAGTAGAGATGATATTTTTGATGAAATTGCTATGCTACCTAACTTATCTCTTAAAGACTCTTCCAATAAAGACCAGCAAAAGTAGGTGGAGCTTCAGATTGATCCAGGATCTATAATATAGTCTACTCCTCAAGTTAGTACAGAAACTTAGAGTAGAGTTGCTTCGTCACCACAATATTTTATTGCCAAGAATAGACCTAGAAGAGAAATTAAACCTCTAAAAAGGTATGCCGAGGCTAATCTAGTTACTTATGCTTTAAATGTGGCTAAAGATTTAGATACAAATCAAGAGCCATCTACTTAATCTGAGGCAGTTAGCTGTGAAGATTCAGGAAAGTAAAGATTTTCATGCAATAAGAGATGGAATCAATCTATAAGAATAGAACATGGGACCTAGTGAAGCTTCCTAAAGGAAAAAAATTGTTCATTGTAAATGGATGTTCACAACGAAAGAAGGATTCAGAAGTTGAATAACCCAGATATAAAGCAAGAGTGGTTGCAAAAGGTTACAATCAGATTCCAGGTGTAGACTTCACAAATTTGTGTTCTCAAGTTGTGAAGCATAGTTCAATTCGAGCCTTACTTGGTATTGTGGCCATGTATGATTTGGAGCTTAAGCAGTTTGATGTATAAACAATGTTCTTGCATGGATAACTTGAGGAACATATTTACATGCAACAACTAGAGGGTTTTACAGTCTCAAAAAAAGGAGGACTATGTTCATTTACTGAAAAAGTCCCTTTATGGCTTGAAACAGTCACCAAGACAACAGTATAAGAGGTTTGATTCTTTTATGACTATTCATGATTTCAAAAGAAGTAGCATTGCTAGTTGTGTTTATTTTAAGAAAAATAATGATGGTTCTTTTGTATATCTATTCCTTTATGTTGATAACATGTTGATAGCAGCCAAAGATAAAGGAGAGATAAGAAAAGTCAAAGCCCAACTTAGTAAAGAATTCTAGATGAAAGATTTGGGAGCATCAAAGAAGATACTTGGGATGGAGATCCTCAGAGATAGAAAAACATGTTAATTGTACCTAAGTCAGAAAGGGTACATTGAGAAAGTTATTTGCAAGTTCAATATCAAGAATTCCTACCCTGTTAGTACTCCATTAGTAGCCCACTTTAGACTTTTATCGACTTTATCTTCACAATTAGATGATAAGATTGACTACATGTTACGTGTTCTATATTCTAGTATAGTGGGATCTCTCATGTATGTTATGTTTTGCTTATGTCCAGATTTATCATATGTAGTTAGTACAGTCATTAGATACATGGTGAATCCCGATAAAAACACTGGAAATTGTTAAATGGATTTTTAGATATTTACGACGTACTGCTGATGTTTGCTTACAGTTTGGAAGAACTAGAGATAGAGTCATTGGGTATGTTGATTCTAATTTTTGCTAGAAACCTTGATAAAAGAAGATCACTCACATGGTATGTCTTTACTATTGGGGGTTGCACAATCAGTTGGAAAGCCACTTTGCAAACTACAGTTGCTTTGTCTACTACTGAAGCTAAGTGCATGGTGATTACTAAGGCTTGTAAAGAAGCTATTTGGTTAAAGGGACTCTTTAGTGAACTCAGTAAATACCTTTAGATCAGTACAATTTTTGTGATAGTTAGAGTGTCATCTTCCTTACGAAGGATCAAATGTTTCATGAGAGGAAGAAGAACATTGATGTTCGGTATCATTTTGTGTGTGATATTATTGCTCGTGGTGATATTGTTGTGAGCAAAGTTAGTACTCATGATAATCTTGCAAATATGATGACTAAGTCACTTACTATAACCAAGTTTGAGCATTGCTTGGACTTGGTGTTCATTGTTGATGAATACCCCTTTCTAGGGGTTTTGTGGAAGAGGTGGAGAACTTGTTTGTTTAGAGTTCGTGGTGAAAAACCTGTTACTTGAGAATTTGTGTCAAGGTGGTGATTGTTAAGGTTGTGACCCAAATTCCTATTCAAGAAATAATACAGTGGTAAAACTAGGGGATTTGTGGTGGGGTTAAGACAGAGCGCCTCGCGGTACAGGCCAAGCTGCACAAGTAGAATCCGTATAGAACTACTCTTCTATTTGACATTGATTGCACAAGTAGAATCAATATAGAACTACACTTCCTCTATTTTACTTTGATTAGAATAAGGTTTTTTAACCTTTAAATAGATGTAGTCGAAACTCTCTTGTATCATTCAAATTTTAACATTAGTGATTTTTCTTCTGCCTTGCCCGTGGTTTTTCCTCGACAGGGTTTTCACATAAAATCAGTGTGCTATTTTTTTTCTTTCTTATTGTTTTGTGATCATTCTATATTTCCATTACTGACATTATTTTTATCAAATATTAATTACTTTTTTCTTAATTTTATCAAATAATTTGACGTGTGGTGTTTTTAACAATCTCATTATAGGTTTTAATTATATCTGCTTTTTTTGACACAATGCCTAGAACTACCTATAAATAAGAGGATAATGCACTTCAGCCCACTCGAACCCACATCCTTCTGAATTAACAACAATGCCCATGTTAATCGATGTAAGATTCAGTCAACGTTTTTTTAAATAGACAGTGATGTGGCATATGCTGCTTGGCTTTTCTTTATGTCATCAGGCAAATATTATACAATGTTTGTTACATGTTTAAAACTTTAATATAATTTTTCAATGCATATAGACCATTATTTTAATATAATTATACAATTTTGATTACATGTTTGAAATATATAAAATTATTTGATTGAGTAATAGCTCGATTGGCATGAGTGTTGTTGCCAATACAGGAGGACATGGATTCAAGTGCACTAAAGCGCATTATCCTCCAATTTATGGGTTAGGGATGGGCCATGAGTAGTTCTAGGCATTATGAAAAATAGGCACTGTGTCAAAAAGAGCAGATATGATCAAATATTATATTGAGATTATTCAAAAAAAATCTATAAAACTAATTTGAATACGTAGAGATCAAACAAATCAAGGAATTGGAAAAAACTAGACAGAATAAAATAAATTTATGTAAGGATATGTTTAGTTCATTGATATATTAAGCTCGCCATTGCAACCTCATGCTCTGCAATGATGCAGTTCACGGTTGCCTTATGCTTCTTAACAACCCTTCTCAGCCTGACACCCAGGACTAAGACCTCACCGGATAGTTCATCATTTTTTACTTGTTTAGCTCCTAACTTCTAGGTGAGCTCTTCGTTTTATTTGTAGAGCAGTTCATTTTCTATCATCTCTCCTGAGTGCGTTTAATATTTTTTTTAGGCTCCCTCTGAGTAGCCTCTGCCCCAATGATATTGTCTTCGAGGCCTAAACTGATTGTGGAGGCCTCAGCGAGGAAAGCTTGAAAAGAGGAGCTGAGTGTTAATAACGCAGACTTTTGCGAACTCCTAGATGAGTTACCAGCACATATCTTCCTTTTTTATAGCCTTTTTCCACCTTTCAACAATACATTTCAGCTCCCTACTGCTTAAATTCTGGTGACTTGGAGCTAGCTCGCCACATTCTTCAACAGGTAACTCCTCAGTGGGAGGTAGACAAAGGGGAGAGATACAAGGAAAAAGAGGGTTACTGCGAGCAGTGATAGGAGAAATCTTACGAGCCACAGTTTGTGAGCTCGCTGAGGGAGAAGCAGAGGTAGTTGTCATTATAGCAAAAGTCCTAACGTGATCTTCCTTCCTCTTACGATAAAACTCATTCATGCCACTGTCTATCTCTTCCTCACTGCTAACTATCATATTAATAGTTCTCGTATCACTCCTATGCTTCTTTTGCTAAGCCCTTAGAGTAGCTCATAAGTCCATAGCCCCTGTAATTTCCATGGCTTCATTAATTTCACGTAAAGTTCTGGTGGTTTCCTCTGAATCACTTCTTAAGCTACGAATTGTGCCTACATCACCAACAATCCTAATATTAGTAAGAGTAGTTACAAATTAACATCAGCATCATTTTTTGCCTGTGATGAGGCCACCACCACCCACGGATGTGTTCTTATCCTACAATAACTACAAAGGAAATTTCTAGGCTCTGATTTTATTCCCGTCAAAACTAGGTTTAGGTCATCATCGTCACCATAGAGCTCGTATGGCCATGATTGTCTCTCAGAGGCCACACTTAGTGCTTTAGCAACTTTCCTACTATCACCCTATCTATATCCATTGGGGCTATGGCCCTCCAAGCAGTATAAGAGCACATTCTTCATGGTGATAAGATCTTCAATGACCAGTGGATTGCCAGTACGAAGCCTCTCTAACTGGTCTTCACAGCTATCTATCCTGATAGTCCTCTTGATCAAGCATATATCCCTAATAGGTGGAGACCACCCTGTAGGTGAGTTATAAAGCCCAGTGTATAACCAACATCAATTATAGTTAGTAAAACATAGTATATAAATAGAGTAAACACAGTGAACTTAATAACAAGTGTAATATAATAGAACAACACAACCCAACTAGAACAGGACAGGGCAGGGCAGAACAAAGCAAAGCAAAACAGAACAGAGTAGAACATAACATAACTTGTCATAACATATCAGAGCTACAGAATCTAATTCACGCCCAATAGCAAAAACAAAGGTAATTTGGAAGCAAAGCAAACCAAAAATAAAAAGAAAACAAAAGGAGAGGAAGAACATTTTCTTTTTGTCCTAGAAACAAAGATAAGGAAGTTACCAACCGCTTAATTAACTAAATAAATTAAAATACAAACTAATTTGGTTTACAGATTAGTATAAAAATATTCTCATTACGCGTGTAGAAATTTAAACACAGGACCACTGACATAGACAAATGCTTAATCATTGAACCAGTAGGCTCATTCTTGATATTAGTTGACTGAATTTAACTTATAACCGACATGTCCAAAGATAGGGATTTAGTGAAAAGTAGCAAAATTTTAAGAAATAGGATTCGAATCTAGAACCACACACATATAACCAGAATACTTAACTACTGAACTAGATCAATTTACTTGTCAAAACTTTAAAAAATCTAAACTCAAAATCGAGGGATGGCCACTATTAGTTTCAAAACCCAATTTCTTCCAAAAGTAATTTTGGGATGTTATTTTAAGGACTCTGTAACATCCTGGTTTAGGGGCTAGGCAATTCGGGTATAATTTAGGTGTTGGAAGGTTTTTGGGTGTGCTTGGATGTGTTTAGAGGATTTAAGAATGCTTGGATGAAAGGAGAAGGCTTTGGAAATTTTTTTATTTTTAGGGTCTAAAGGGGAAATAGGGCAAGAAGGCCTTAAGATAATTTGGTGGAATTTAGGACACAAGAAGTGCCTTGGTAAAGTGGCAAGGAAACGCCACTTAAAGCACAAGGAAGGTGACACCTTAAGGTCTTGGGTTCGATTCAAAGAGGAAGCAACCTGGTTTTATTTTTATGTTTTGGCGTTACAAGGAAGGAGGCCTTAAAAGAAGTTAGGGCGTGTCTTTGACACAAGCAGCACCTTGGCAAAGTGGTTCCCGTGCGGCACTTGGGAGCTAGAGGCAAATGTGGGCGCTGGTTTGAGGGGTAGCAGCAGCATTTTGGTGTGTTTTTATTTTCATGTGGCTATAAATTTGAGGTAGGAAGGTTTAAAATAAATGTGGGGGCGTTATGTCAAGAAATTCAAAGTGGCGAAAGTGGCACAGGCGTTGGAGGAAGCGGCAAGGTTCCGTGTCCCGTGTTCGAATCAGAATGTTGCATTTGGAATTTTATTTGTTTTGGTCTTTTGCAAAGAAGTTGGAAGGTGTTGGACGGCACTGAGGGAGCTAAGGTTGTTTAGTTTTTTTGGATTCGGTTGGAAGGAGTGATAAGGATGAGTTTTGTATTTTGTTTTTCTTTCAATTCGGTGGGATAATGGTTAATATTATTTTATTTTTATCTTGTATTTTAAATTGGAGGGTGGTCTTTTGCTTTGATTAAAATATGGAAGTGGACTAATTCAAATTGTTGAATTAGTGGCCATAGGTGATGGTCAAACTTGGGTTCTTCAAGGGGAGCAAGCACCGAATTTCCTATTTAATGGGCAGCCCTCTTGTTGAATTTCTTTTGGCAATTTGCCGAATTCTTTTAGTCATCATTTGGTGTATTTTTCAGCCATAGTCTTGTGTGCCTAGCAGAATGTTCTAGGGGAGTTCTCTTATTTTTCTTTTTTTTTAACCAAAATCCTCCCAAACAACATTAACCCTTGCCGATTTCTCCTTTGGCCTTTTAGTCAAATATTTCTATTATTTTCTTTTAATCCCTTGATAGCCGAAACTATACTCTTCTAAGCATCCTCTCAACCCTTGTCAAAATCTTCTTTTGATAACCTAGTGTGGTTGGTCGAATATCGCAAGGGTGATCTCTCCTAGTTCTCCTCCATTCGATTCTAAGGAAGGTAAGTGTTACATCTTAAACCGTCAACTTGAGTCCTCTCTTTGATGGCCAAAACCAATGGTTGGCCTTAGTTTTGGTATGGCCAAATGTTCCTAGGGACATGGTGATGTGTTTCGTTTTGTTGTAGCTAGCGCCAAGGAGCTTAAAGGAGGGTCTCGAGTTTAGACTCATCAAGGTAAAGGTGGTAAGTATTCAGCCAAAGGGGCCTTTTCCATGGATTGTGGGATTAGCCGATTCTAATATTGTGTAATGAGGATTTTGAGCAACTTCTTGAGACCATTGGTGTTTTGGGATCCAAGTAGAAAGGGTAAGTGATCCATTGGAATTCGGCCTTAGGCCATTGTTTATGTTTTTGTGTTGACCGAGTGGTGGCTATGATCTTTTAGGACCAAATCAACAAGAGCAAAGGAAGCCTTCGGGATTTCAATTTATTTCGGTAAGGATGATTAGTAAGTGACTTAGATTCGTTATAGTAAATTATGACTTTGTTGATTAATCGTGTGGTTACGATTAAGTATCATCGATGGATGCGAGTGCCGATCAAGAGGAGAAAGGAAAGCTCCCATTAGAAGTTCAAAAGAGATCGGTTTCATTGCATGCGAGATTGGCCACGGGGTGTGGGCATGCAATGAAAAACGATAGGCGATCTTGATAGTCTCGTTAAACGATAGCGTCGGGATCGAGGGTTTAGAGCTTGAGGTTATAAGGTGTGTAGTTAGACCATTGTTTCGGATTTGTATGATCTCTGTTGTGCTATATGTTTACTAATGAATGCGATTGCCATATGTGTAATGGATACCCTAAAGGGTATGATGACGACCAGTTAGTAGCAAATTGGCTAATATGTCATAATTGATTTTAACTATGTGAGCATGCCTGCATTTGTGAATATCATGCACATGCATCATCTCCGCATTATATTATGTTACATGTGCATGGGTGGGTTTTGAAAGAAGGTGCGGGTGTACTTGAGTGCGTGGTTGATGTCGACTTTGTGCTACATCGTGGATTGGCGATGACCGAGGTCGCGTTGTGGATCTTTGCGATTTAGTTCGCGTGGTTACCTTGATTGATATCCGCTTTATGCCATATCGTGGCTTGATGGTTTCTTGTGTGCTCCATCGTGGTTTGATGTTAGCTATCGCTACATCGTGGATGGCATTGGTTGCCTTTTGGAGGGAAAAGGAGAGGGTGACTCGATAGTCCCCTGGTGTGTGGTAGGCTGGTTAAGGGGGTGTGTAGCGGATGGACCTTAGGATTGGGTTGGGTTTCATGTTGCATCGTTTCGTTATGAATTGATATGGAAATGGGCCAAGCCCAATATGAAATATGAATAGGTATGTTTTGAGAACATACGTGGAAATGGGCCAAGCCCAGTAATCAGTGAATTAATGAGAAAAGGGCCTATCCCAGTGCTTGAATATGATTTGATTGTGGGCCAAGCCCAGATCATGGTAATGGTTATATTTACATGTTGCATTTGATAATTGGGATGTTAAGTGGCTAGCATGTGGGTGGATTTCGATGGTTTTAATTACACACTGAGTCCGTGTGACTCACCCAATTATTTATCCAACATCGCAGGTGACATGTTGTTCGGACCGGGTCGGAGAGGATGCAAGGTGGCCCATGCAGAAGGAGATTAATTTAATTATTTTTAAGCAATTTTTAATACTGAATGTTTTATTTAATATTGGTTGTAATAAGGGCCACTTTTATTTAAAGTGTTCTATTTATGATTATTAAAGTTTATATTATACTTAGATATATTTTCTTCAAATGATTTATAATACAATAAATTATCATAAAGTTTTAATTCAAACCTAGCTTATTATTTAATAATTTTTAATGGACACATTTTCCAAAAGTTAACAAAATTTTCAAGTTTTATTCTAAAGTAAAAGATTTTTCAACGTTTCTCCATAGTGACATAACCAGATCCGGTCAGGACTTGTGGGCCGGGTTTGGGGATGTTACAAACTCTCTCCCCTTTAAAAGAATTTTGACCCCAAAATTCCCACAGTCTCATCAGATCCTAAACCACAGAATCTGATAATACTCTAGAATGACATACTTTTATGTGTTAATTTTAAGTACAATCCTACTAGTTTCGATTGTTTATGGTTTTTTATCTTGTAGGGACTAAATTGATGGAAAAAGGAAATTTGGGGGCAAAAGCATGAATTTAAAGACAAAATGGGTCTGCATGCGAAATAGGGAAGATGGTACCGAAAATGCAAAATGTGAAAGACTTGGGGCAAAAATTCAAAGAAGAGATTTATGCACATAAGACTTTATTTAAATTTGAATTTTATTTTTAGGATTATTATGATAATGTTTAGATTTAATTTCAAATTATATATTTTATTATCTTTTAGAGTTTAAATAGAAACAAACTAGGTTTTTTATGTACTATAAATAGGGGATGGAGTGACATGAATATTCACTCATCACTTCTGTAAAAACCTCCTCCCCTTAAGGCTCTTAGCATTTTTATTCCTTTTATTTTCCAAAAAAATTCCATTCCATTAAACTTGTGTTTTTTCCCGAAAAGCATGATCCACTAAACTCATCAAGCCAAAGGTTATCAAGACTCCTCCAAAAGAGTTCATGAGGCTTAGAACCCGCACGTAACCCTTCTCAACGAGTATTCATCATTTCTCCGCATTACGAGACTAACACTTTCATCCATGACCTTCCAAAATTAATCTGTTCATCCTCTGTAAAGGCGACCGCTTTGTATGTTTTGGGAAGATTGCACAGTCAGTTCGCTAACTTACTGCATCAGTGGTTGTCGAGCCCAAGAGATGAAATGGTGTGGCATTCGCCATTGAGAAATGATGATCTAGTGTAAGATGGTCCCAGTGACAGCTGGCTAGAGTTAGGTTCCTCTAAATCGTCAGGCTAAAACCTAAAAGCAGCTAGTGGTCGTAGGTGCCCTTTTCCATTATAACTGGCTTATTCGATCATAAGACGGATCACCTAAAAGCCTATGATTGAATCTAAGGAGGCTCGAGATAACTGGAGGTGGAATCCTCAAATCGAAAAACCCTTTCCCTTAACTCTATTTCTTTTTACAATTGCAATTTCAATTTATTCAATTTCAACTAGTCCATATTTTTAATTTTTTTTTTTTTATTTTTTTTCCAGGTTAGACATTTTTCTTAGGCACGACTGTGCCCATGATTTCGATGAACAAGAAGTTGTAGCGATCTAGTCCCTGAGGATTTGATCATACTTCCCTTATACTATTCTTTTCTTTATTTCTTAGGGATAAGTTATATTTGGTGTTTTCAACGGCACACTAGAATCTATATTATTCTTATTCATACAGACCACCACACTGTAGCTGCACAACTCAAATTTAATACAAAACAAACAATATTTCCAACCACTTTTTATTCATTAACACAGATTATTACAAGAACACATTACAGAAATTGCTAATGATTCTTCGGTGACGGGTTTAAATCAATACCACTCGCACGCTCCTCATAGTTGGAATTACTCCATCCTAGACTTTTGGCCCATAAATTCAAATTGACTCTAATATACCCTTTTGAATCACTGAACACAACCCGAACATTACAACGTCCCATATATCCTAATTACTGCTCTCAGATTTGAGCGTTCTTACAGATTCATAAATTCTCAGATTGGGGTCATTGCCCTGAGAAGAGGACTTAACTCAAGTCACCCAACAGTTAAAGCTACTTATACTTATTATACTAATCTATAGTTTCAAAGATTCTATGACTTAAATTAGGTTTATCAACAATCCTAAGACTAAATTTTTAGCTGAGGTTTTCAAAGAATTTCCATAGTTTTAGCTAGAACAGAGTAACCAAACACTACAGTATGTGTTAGCTCCTTTAATATAGCTAAAGTAGAGGTACTTACAGATCAGCATCGGAGTCTCAGATTTTTTATTTACAAACTCGAAAATAATCAAAATCTGAACATACACTTTTCAAAAACCTCAAACCTCAAAGTTAGTTAGAAGTTTCATTTCCTTAAAATACATTTCAAAAAGAGTTTTAAACCTAAAAACCACAACCTGAGTTTTTTAAAATTGACTTTGATACCACTAAATGTAACACCCTAAACTCGACCTAGAAGTTTAAGCCAAATCTGGACGAGTTACCCCATCATATTGAAAAATTATTTCAATAATTATCCAGAAAACATTCAAAACTTTACTTGACTAGTAGTGGAAAATCTTTTCGGAGTTTATCGTTGAAAATCAAAATCCATTTTGTAGTTTCACGTTAAAAATTATCAACTACTAATAAATCTAGCAAGAACCAAAATGAGCTCAGAAACAAATTATAACGCACAAGATCAAACACTTCTACATTATTGCAAAACAATCTGAGCACCCACACACCGTCCGGTCCTAAGTCAGAGACTTACCTGTATACACAAAGATAAAACCAAAAGGTGAATTAAAAAGCCCAGTGTATAACCAACATAAATTATAGTTAATAAAACATATTATATAAATTAAAGTAAACACAATGAAATTAATAGCAAGTGTAATATAACAGAATAACACAACCTAACGAGAACAGGACAAAGCAGAACATAACAGAATAGAACAGAATAGATAGAACATAACAGGATAGAACAGAGCAGAATATAACAAAATAGAATAGAGCAAAAAAAAATAGAATAGAGCAGAGCAGAGTAGAACAAAATAAAACATAGTAGAGCAGAACAGAACAGAGTAGAGCAGAATAGACCAGAGCTACGAAGAGGATGTGTGTTATGCAGATGCGATATTTTTCAAACAGATCATAATGAAGATTTATTATAAAACATCCTACCCAACTCCATTACACACCAAAATAGAGTTTCCCCAAAACTCATCCAGCCAAATCACACCAACAAATAACCGTGGGTAGTGCCACTAGAATTTTGCAGTTAAAACTACCAAATCGGATACATGTGGTCAAGCCACTATATTGTAGTCAAGCTACCAGAATAGAAATGTGGATAAACCACTAAATAATGTAGATAATCAAACTGCCAGAAACTTCCTCTTTTAACGTCATCCCCAATCCCATGCAATGTGTCATGGCATGCATATACAAAAGCAGAGTGATAAGCATGTAAGTCATGCTATCGTATAGTAACAGAGTCAGTAGGCATGGGAGTCCATGCATTATAAAGTAGATTTATCAAAACTTAACAAATAGTATCAGATTTGCCATGAAGTCACATGCATGGTTATAAATTAGAATCAGTACCAATCAATTCAACATATTTGGATATCACATGTTCTTAAGCAATAGAGTTAAATAAATGCATACCAACAAACTAAATAAAATACAAATTGTACCTAGATAATTCGCACGTATTAGACAATAGCATATTACGTTCTGACAAACCCTACTTATTTAGGTTCAAACTTAGCAGACATACATACATATCACAAGTTATTCATCATCAGATCATCAAATATCAAGTTATATAGCCTAATTCAGATAGTTTAAAACCTATAGTAGGCCTGTGTTTATTTCGAATGACTCATATAGCCCGAGGGAAAAATTACACATATTGGCCCACACGCCCGTATGGTTTCACACAGCCTGGATAGTTGGCCCCTCTACCTCCACACGATTTAGCACATGTCTGTGTTCTTACTTGTGTGTCCCACACAGCCTGACACACGCTCGTGTCACCTATCCGTGTGGTTGTAATTTGCAATCAATGAGTTACACAGTATGGACACACGCCCGTGTTGTTGAACCGTGTGAATCATGTATAACACATAACTATACATGACTTGTGCACACGCCTGTCTGCCCAACTCGTGTGCCTTCAATTTTCATGAACAGTAAGTTACACAGCCTGCCACACAACTGTGTGGCTCACACAACCTACCACATGGCCTGGACACGGCCATGTGGAGTTGATAGTCAATTTTCTGATAACTAAACTCAAAAAAAAGTTGGGTTATCGGTACCCACCAAATAAGATTTTTATGTGGAGGTAACAGAGATGATTCTTATGCCTATAACAACGTTATAATAACCAAATTAGACAATCAAACTAAAATAGATTGCTTGAATAACATCCAAACCAAATCTATGTTGAAGAACTTTCGACACAACACTCCAAATCGAAACTTACTAGTAACGGATAGAGGACACACGATTCCTACATCGCTGAAGGAATGCTAGACATCGTTCGAACCTCACCTGATTCAAATAACCAATTAACAGACTCCCAAGGAAGAATAGTCCCTTGTTATGGAACTCAAAAACCCACAGAAAGCTACACTAGCAACATAAGAAATTGTGTAACACCCGTAACCCGTATCTGTCGTCAGAATAGGGTTATGAAGCATTACCAGAATAAATAGATCAAATACAAACATTTCATATTATTTAACATTCATGTCAGATATTATTCATAAAGTCCCTTACATGAGCCCTCGAGGCCCAAAACATACAGTAGAAACAAGTCGGGACTAAATCGGGTACTTAGAGAATTTTTCACAAAATTTCAAAATTCTTTCTAGGTGCAAGGTACACACGCTCGCGTGGTCAATCCATGTGGGCATTCAAAATAGGGCACACAGTCATGTCCCAGTCCGTGTAACTCTCTGACTTAGGTCACACGCCCGTGTGCTAGGCCGTGTGTAGGTGCAGGGGTCACACGGCCAAGCCACGTGCCCGTGTGCCAGGCCATGTGATCAATTTTGAGCATTCTATTTTGAAAATTTTAAGATGCATGGGACACACGGGCAAGACACACACCCATGTTCTAGGCTGTGTGTCACACACGGCTAAGACACACGCCCGTGTGGACAAAATAAGGCCATTTCCTAGCTATATTTCTCACCCCTTTTTAGCTTCAACCTAAACACATCAAATAGCACATATATAAGCCATAACCAAGCAACCAAAACAAGCCAAATACATGTCTTAAACATATCATATTAACTCATACATCCAAGTGTTCAATCTTACCAAATTGATCAATAATATATAACTCATTTGCATTAACTACACCAAATCAAACCATAACTATTAGTTAACTATCATTTAAACATACCAAAACACATATCAATTACAAGCCATACCAATGGCTTGTTTCAACCATACATTTACAAGCTATCATTGGCCAAATTTAGCTTATACATGCCATTATAACCTAAAATTTAATTTACTATTTATACCGAAATGAGTTGTTGGATAGATTGATAGTGTGAGATATCTCTGCCAAGCTTTCAACCCAACGAGCTTCTGAAGTACTATAAAATAGGAGAAATAAAATAGATTAAGCATTTAATGCTTAGTAAGTTTGTATAACAGGAAATAAATTTACCATTCATTTACATTTAAGGCAAGCATAAAAAATGCATCCAAGTAATTTGGCTAATAGCCTAAACACACAACTTCATCAAACATGTTAGTCATGTATTTCATTTGAATATCAAAAATAAGGGATGAGCTCATCAAATATCAAATTTCCATGTGTTTTTAGGTGTATACAGGTAATATCTCATTTAGAATTCATCTTAACTTATATCAAAACTTTTTCCGTTAAACTATTTGAAATATCGATGGATACACGATAATACACATGAAGTGTATGAGTCTGTAATCTGTCAATTCATATTCAAGAGTGCTTGTTAAAGCACATAATCAGGAAACCCTCTCTTGAGCCATATAACAGGAAGCTCATAAGAGCCAATAATGGGTAGCTCCAAAGAGCTATTAACGGGAAGCTCCAGATAGCTATATATCAAGAAATTCAAGCGAGCCATATCGGGAAGCTCCAAAGAGCCATTAATTAGGAAGATCACAAAAAGGCATTAATCGGGAAGCTCAAGAAGATCCATATAAAGAGATGCTCATAAGAGCTGCAGTGTGTCCACAGCACATCTAGGATCACAATTAATCAGGATGTTCCGAAGAGCTATTAATGGGAAGATCGCAAGAACCATATAGTGGGAAGCTTGAGAGAGCCATATATCAAGATGCTCATGAGATTTTATAACGGAACGCTCTTTCGAGCTATGGTGTGTTTGCAACATATGCAGGACCACAACCAATTCGGGAACCCTGTATCCCATCGAATTTCATTTATTCAATCGAGACTTAACATTTATCGAGCTTTTTTGGATATGAAATCAATTTCATACACATGGCATTTATACAATTCACATATATACAACATTCAATTCAAACATATAAATGTACACAATTTAGTTATACGAACTTATCTTGACAAGTGTTCGTGTGCACAAAATCTACTAATCCGACACTTTTTCTTTTCCACGATCTAACTTCCTATTTGAGTTATCTGGACCTATACGAATGAATTTAACATCAATTTAATACAATTCTTATTCAATACAATCCAATTCATAACTTAGGTAAAATTATCATTTTGCCCCTATACTTTTAATTAATTTCGATTGTCCCTAGGCTCGAAAAATGAAATTCATGCAATTTAATCCTTATTCCAAGCCTAACCAATTTTTCATGTAACATTAATAGCCCATGTATTTCATAAAATTCAAGATTTCCTTGAATTTTACATCTTTACAATTTAGTCCCTAAATCACAATTTTATAAAAATTCACTTTACAAAAGTTGTTTATCTATCAACAACCTTTCATTTTCTACCATAAATTTCATAATTCATGCATATTCGTCCATGGAAATACCCTAGTACTTTGATAATTTTACAAATTAATCCCCGAGATAACTAAATTAAGCTTTTATGATCTCGGAAACATAAAAATTACTGAAAATAAGACAAGAATTCATACCTAATTGAGGCAAAACAACTTGCCTGAACTCAACACCTAAAAACTAGGGTTTTCGTGTCTTTTAATTGGGAAATATGATATAAAATGATGATATTAGATATTTATTTTATTTATCATCTTTTATTTATCTACTTTCCAATTTAGTCCTTTTATTTTCTTAAGTTTCCATGGATGAATACTTATCTACTAACTCCTCTTAATGGTCTATTTACCATATAAGGACCTCAAATTTTGAATTACATAGCTATTTGATACTTATAGCTACTAAAACTCAACTTTTTCATTTCATGCAATTTGGTCCTTTTTATCAATTAAACATGTAATTGATAAAATTTTCTTAACAAAATTTTTATACAATATTCTTATCATACTGTAAAAGCCCATTTATGCTCGGGGCCCAATTAACCAATAAAAACCCAAGCAAAAATTAAAATAAAAAAATAGCAACAGTCCGTTAACAAGTTTTTACAAAGCCCGAAAATAAACCTAAAGCTACAAGGCCCAAATGGCCCAAAGACTTAAGCCAAGCTAGGAAACCCTAAGGTTTCCCCTTGGAGCCGCAAGCCTCAGTGCCGCAAGTACCCACATCGCTCACTTCCATACGTCGCCACGTCCTCCTTCTTACCTGCAAAAAAGATGATAACAACACAGCAAACACCATTAACAAAAAAGGAAAAAATGATGTCTTATTATTATTTTTCTGATTTTGGCTTTAAAAGGACCGAAGCAAACCATTGTTATTTTTTTACGAATATACGATCAATATAAAAAAAGAGCAGACTTTCAAGCGAATGCAGAGGTTGCTTTCAATTTTTTTTTATTTCTATTTCCCTTTTCATTTTTTTTTTTTTTTTAAATCGGAATAAACAAACAAGGGAGAGGGGTCTTACCTTGCCGGTGGCCGGAAGGGAGGAAACCGAAGAGTCTCTCGGTCTTCTAGTGACCTTTGAAGGCTCATTTAGGCGGTTCTTGGGTAGATCGAGCCGTTGGTGCAAACGGTCAAAAAGGATTTTTTTTTGGAACTCGGCCACGATTGGTGGCCAATAATGGTCCAATACAAAAAGTTGGCCAGATTCTAGGCCATGTGAGAGGAAGAGAGATTTTGAGAGAGTTTTTTTTTTTTTTTGAAGAGAAGAATGAAAATGATTTTTTTCAAAAATGTTTTAATTTTATAGGGCAAGCATATGACGTCATTTTGGGCTGGTTACAACAGCCTTAAAACGGCGTCGTTTTACCTAAAGATCCGGACCAACCTGAGACCCCACCCGCTTTTCCCAGGATCCGCGTGTTTTCTTGCGGAAGGGCTATTTGCGCACTTGGCCATTCCGCATTTTTCCACTTTTTTAATTAGGTCCCCCATTTCTTATTTATTTTCTTTTAATTTTAGCCTAAAGTTTTAATAATGTTGCAATTTGGTCTATAATCAAACTATGCGTTTTAGGGGACAGGGATATTATCCCGTTTGGTCCCCCATATCATCCGCATATCATGATTTGAGCCTTATATTTTATTTTTACTTCGATTTAGTCCCTCTTTGTTATTGTTGCTATATCATTAATTGTTTTTTTATACCATTAGTTCTCATTTTTTTATCATTATTTTTAATGTTATAATCACTTGGTATTATTATGATTATACTATTAAATTGATATTTTAATAATTAAATATTTCTTTTATCTACTTTTTTAATATATTCTACTTATCCCTTATTCTATTATTATTATTATTATTATTATTATTATTATTATCGCTATTATTACTACTACTATTATTGTTATTATTCCCAATATTATTATTATTATTATTACCCTTATTTATTTATTTTCACTATTATCATTTGTTTATTAATATGTTTTCATAATAATTTAGTATTATTATTACTATATTTTGTTACTATTACTATTATTTTATTATCTATAAACTATTCTACATAGTACTTATTTAATTATCGATTTACTATTAGCTTTTATTTCGTTATTAATTTCCTTTATTCGTTTGTCTATTTTTTTCTATTTCTTTTTACCTATTATTTTATGTGGATTGTTTGTCTTAGTTTTTATTTTATTGCATTTTATTCTTGCCGTTATCATTGTTATTTATATTATTGCTCTCATTTTTATTTCATCATGCATATTGGCACAATATTTCGTTTTCGATTTTACTACGATCGTGTTACATTTTATCCGATTTTCAAAATAAACAATTACTTTGCATTCTAAGATTCAAAAGAAACCGTACCCTAACTTACTGGGTTTCGATTTTTCTCATCGAATCTAAAGAACCAGTTATTTTAAAAATCAAAACATAGAAGTTAAATATATAAAAAAAACTTATTCTCGAGAATTCAAAATTGTTATGTTGTAACTTACCGGATGTGACATTTTGTTATCACGGGATAAGAATTTCAAAAAAACAAAGGTAATATTCTGTATTTGGAATTTTGAGAAATTGTGCCCTAACTTACTGGGTTCTGATTTTTCATTTAACCCAAATAACTGAATATCCTTCTCAAATTTAAATGCACTAGTTTTATAAGTCATAAGATAAGCTTAATTTCGAGGATTCGAAATGTCGTATCCTAACTCACTGGACATGACATTTTACTTCTTCGAAATGAGCGGGTCTCAGCATCTAATTTTATTTATTCGAGTTTTCTTTATCAAAGAGGATCGTGTTTTTAAAATCTTTTCAATTTTTCGATATTAAGACGTTAATCAATCAATTCTGTACTAATTTTGGGCGTTACGAGGGTGCTAATCTTTCCTCATACGTAACCAACTCCCAAACCCATTTTCTCAAATTTTGTAGGCCAAAATCATCGTTTTAATAAATCAAAATGTTTTAACGATCAATCTCAAGGTGACCCGATCACGCCTCAAAAAAAGATTGGTGGCGACTCCATTCGTTTTTAAAGTCGACCTCATTTTCCAAACAAAAAAATGGTTTCGACACATACGATAGACCATAAAATAATATTAAAATAAATTTTCTTTTGGACTCGAATTTGTGGTCTCAAAACCACTGTTTCAGTTTCACTTAAAACGGGTTGTTACAACTGTCCCCCTTAAAGAATTTTCATCCTCAAAAATCTTATCAATATTATTTTCTCAGGTTCCCATGTGGCCTCTTCTATTCCATTTCATTGCCAGAGAAATTTCACTAAGCTACCTTTTTATTTCTCTATTCTTTCGTCTCACGTGCCAAGATTTTGATCGATTCCTCACTGTAAGTCAAGTAGGTTGAATCTCAACCTCTTTCGGGAAGATAACATGTGAAGGATCTGATCAATATCATCGTAACATAGACACATGAAAGACATTGTAAATATTTTCTAGTTCTGGTGGTAAAGCCAATCGGTACGCAACAGGTTCGATTCTTTCAATGATCTCATATGGCCCGATAAATAGTGGACTCAGTTTTCCTTTACAACCAAACCGAAGAACTTTCTTCCAAGGCGATACTTTCAAGAATACCTTGTTGCCAATTTGGAATTCTATTTCTTTTCGTTTAAGATCTGCATAGGATTTCTAACGATCAGAAGCTGCTTTTAAACTATCTCGGATCACTTTCACTTTTTCTTCTGTTTCACAGATCAAATCAACTCCATGTATCTTTTTCTCGTTGAGTTCAGTCCAATACAATGGAGTTCTACATTTGCGTCCCTATAAATCTTCATATGCTGCCATCTTAATTCTTGATTGATAACTATTATTAGATGCGAATTCAACTAAAGGCAAATATTTTTTACCAATTGCCTTCGAATTCCAAAATACAACATCGAAGCATATCTTCAAGAATCTGAATCACACGCTCAGACTGACCATCAGTCTAACGGTGAAATGTAGTACTGAAATGCAATTGAGTACCCAGAGCTTCTTGTAATTTATTCTAGAATCGGGATGTGAACAGTAGATCACTATAAAAAAATAATAGAAACTAGCGCGCCGTGTAATCTGACAATCTTAGAAACATATAACTAAGCCAACTCTATCCAAGAAGAAATCTGTATGTACCAGAATAAAATGTGTAGACTTCATTAAATGATCGACGATTACCCAAATGGCATCTTTCTTTTTCGGAGAGAGGGGTAACCTTGATACAAAGTCCATAGTAATTCTTTCCCATTTCCATTCCGGTATCATAACTAGCTATAATAGTCCTGAAGGAACCTGATGTTCTGCTTTAACTTGCTGACATATCAAACATCTAGATATGAATTCAGAAATATTAGGCTTCATTCCCGGCCACTAGTACATTTGCTTCAAATCATTGTACATTTTATTACTCCCCAGATGCACAAACATAATACCACTGTGAGCATCATATAAAATCTCCTGTACAAGCTCTAAATTCTTCAGAACACAAACTCTATCTCTAAATAACAGACAGTCATTAGGTCCAGTCTAAAATTCTGAATCAAAATCCGATTCATATTGTACTCGTTTAGCTTCTAACTCACTGTAACACCCCTAAACCCGGCCTAGACGTTATGACCAGATCCTGCATGTCACATTGAAGGGTTGTTTAAAAACTGCACGTTCGTTAAAAAGTTTGTATTCGCTTTTTGTTTGTGAAATTGATTTGTTTTATTCTTGTAAAAGTGTTACTATTATTATTTCTGACAACTTTGTTTATAACAGAAATCAGATTCAGTGAATTACAAAAATGTGATATTTTGAAAACAGTTATAGCCGTTCTAAAAATCCAAAGTTTAATCATTTTTAGTTTGAATATAACTGAAATGAAAGCTTAAAAGAAAAATTAAAGTCCAATGGCCTTATTACAAACTATTAAACCCAATTAAAATAAATCTCAAAATAAAGTACAACGTAAATTTACTAAAGTTTGGGAGAAGTACTCTGATGTATGGCCACCACAGAGTCCTCCGTAGCTCCAAATCCTCAATGCTGGGGATCACCTGCAAGGTTAAAGCAGAAGGGTAAGTTACGAGAACTCAGTGTGTAATCCCCTAATCGTCATTAACTGGGCCCGAACCCATATAGAAGTAGACTGGGCCGAAGCCCTATTCAGTAACAATTTGGGCCTTAGCCCTATAAGCATGATAATGCAAACAGAGAATGCAGCCCAACCTAACCATCCATCCGCTACATACCCCCGTACCAGCCTAACACACCTGTGGGGACCAAGTCAACCCACCCAACCTAACACACCAATATGGCAGACAAGCTGCTAATCATAGAATTTTTGGCGAAGCCACCAGAATAATAGAATATGTGTGGCATGGCCACCAGACAGAATGTGGCAGAGCCACCAGAATACACTTCCTCCGATCATCAATATCCCAAACCCATTCAAAATGGCATGTATGCAAAGCATATATTAAAATGATGTATGAAATAAATTACCATCACGTACAGTTAAATAGAATACACACAATCATACTAATTAACCCCTAAGGGTATAACGGTAATTTACCCAACAAGGGTATTTCAGTAATTTACCCTCTAGGGTATTTCAGTAATTTACCCTCTAGGGGTATTTCGATAATTTACCTTCTAGGGGTATAATAGTAATTTCACATTTAACGGCCTCTCCGAAGGCCTATCGTTACCTCGAGCGACACATGACCCTTTTTGGGTCTCTACGAAACTATTGGGCCAAAAACCCATTGTAGGCCCAAACGGGCCCACACGTTTGTGTGGCCCAAAATGCATGGTTTCGGTTTCAGATTTGCAGATTTCACATTCAGACCTATCATTTGATAGTTTTCTAATAGTTTTGCCCAAGTGGGCTAGATAGCCCATTGGGCCTATTTGGCCCGTTTCAGCTCGATCGGGCCCGTTACAGCTTCAGTTTTGTGAGAGTGCTCGTGACACTCTCAACGACTTATCATCATTATTCACGTTTTAATTTACCACTACAAGCATTCGCACGCTCGAGTGGTTACAGATGCCAGTTTTCTGGCTTTTGACTTTTGGCCGATTCGCATAACACCACTTGTGTAACACCCCAAACCCAGCCCATGCGTCATGACCGGATCTGGTATGCTACGGGTTAAATCTTGAAAACTTTACTCTGAAGGGTTTTGGAAAAACTTAGTTTATTATAGCCAAATAATCAATTAAATGTGAAATTTTAAAAATAACTTTAATATTTGCGTTGACTGAGTTTGAAAAGCCCATTTATCATTTCAGTTTATATTTAAGACTTTGAAAAGAAAATATAAGTTTATAAAAACCCAACATAAAGGAAATAATTCGAAACCTAAGTTATGGAGACCTTATTACAAAAAAATATTCCCAAAAATTAAAACTTAAATGAAAACAAAACCGAAAAAAATTTTTATGTAGATAATAGTCTTAATAGCCCCTCGAGTCCGCCTCGGCTCCCATGTCCACGAACTACTACTCATCTGAAAAGTGGGAAAAATTAAAAGGGTGAGTCACAAAGACTCAGTGTGCAAATCCCAAAATCACATAAAAGCCTTGGGCCCACAAACACATTATGGGCCTTGGCCCATACACAAAGGCAACAGAATAATTCATGCAATATGGCCCATCCCAAAACCTAAGAGTCCATCCTCTACACACCATATCGATCACTATGTGACCTATATGGCAAAGCCACCGATCGCTATGCGACCTCAGTAATACATTATAGTATTCGACAGCCTTGCTGTCTGTCATAAAGACCGATCACTATGTGACTTATGTGGCAAAGCCACCGATCGCCTCGCGACCTGCTCCCATTCTGTAATCAAACCATCAATCCCACCCCATGCATACATACATACAAGAATCAAAATATTAAGCCATCTAAACAGATCTCATACTTTCACATGCTTCGATACACATAGAAAAATTTCTATGATTACGCACTGCATCTCTTGCCTACCCTTACGGGTATCATTGTTCATCTGACCTCTCTTTCCAGGCTTTTAGCCCATAACATACACATATATTACAACAATACTTATGTGTTAAGGATCTACACATAATCACGCTAATCAACCTCTGAGGGTATAACGGTAATTTTACCTGAGGGTATTTCAGTAATTTACCTACCATGGCTAATTCAATAATTTCACAAACCAGTGGTATTTTGGTAATTTTACAAACCAAGGGTATTTTGGTAATTTTACAAACTAGGGGTATTTCGGTAATTTTACAAACTAGGGGTATTTTTGTCATTTCACTACCCAGGGGTATTTTGATAATTTTACAAACCAAGGGTATTTCGATAATTTTGTAAACTAGGGGTATTTCGGTAATTTTATAAACCATGGGTAATAAGGGTATCTTGGTAATTTTGTAAAATAGGGGTATTTTGGTACTTTCGCAAAATAAGGGTATTTTGGTACTTTTGCAAAATAGGGATATTTTAAAATTTTGTAATCGAGGGTATTTTGGTAATTTCGTAAATCAAGGGTATTTCAGTCCCTTTCGGGTTTTAGCTATGAACTTTGGCCCATCAACAAGTCCTCGCGGCTAAAGTGAACAGACACTACGCACTGTGTAGGATTCGAGAAAAAGGAGGTGGGCCACTAGGGCGCTTAAGTACCAAGCTCTCCTAGATCCAATCCTTGACATCGCATGCAGTTGCCACACCTTAACCCAGCGACTTGTTCACAGACATGTTTAATTAGAAAAATTAAGTCTTATGGAATTTAAAAGTTGTTCAAACTAGGCCTAAGGTCCATAAACCCTAACATACATGTCTACATCCTCATAAGCCCATCAAGCCCAAATCACTCCCTTACGGCCCATTAGGCCCAAAACAAATCCAATTCATGTATCATGCATGGCTAATTTAATTCGTATAACCAACCAAACCATTTCATCAATCTTAGCCTCAGGGCCCACCGGGCCCATTTAGCCACTTTCGGCTTTTTGGCATTGCCGATACACATCTGGTTACTGCGATATGCTATCATATCCTTAGCCTTGATCCTACAACAAACCAACCTTCAATCAACCACTCATACTTAATCAAAATATTTACTCAAAAGTCAAACCCTTCAGTAACCTTACCATGTGCCATCGGGTTCTAATAGCCTTTTCTTAGCTACTAATCTCAAGTTTTCCCTAGATCTACACTCACACGTACACCATCAAAATCCGAGCGACTCGTAATCCACACGAGTCATCCACACATTCAGCCATTCACCTCAACCATAATGGAGTTGAGTATACTTACCCTTGCTAATGATCCTACCACATTTGCGATCGCTGAACCTTACCATTATTAATACAAGATCAAAGATAATGAAAAATTAGATCGCCCATTGGCTTTTAACAAAACGTACTAAGGGGAGTTAATAGAATACTTACCGAATCCAACCTTAGATCTTGCGGCCCAGATAACTACCGCACAAGATTCGACTTTTAACCTTGACTGAAAGTGGATCACAATCGGTTTGTGATGGAGGAAACAACAAGGGTTTGGCAAAAATAGAAATTTTGACAAAAGAAGATGTTGGCAATTCGGCAATAGAGGGGTTTGGCTAAGAGAGAATTCGACAAAAAAAAATTGACTTTAGGGATTTGACTTTCGGAGAAAGAAGAAGAACACAACTCTAATGGAATTTTGGCAAAAGAATGATGGGTTTTATTTTCGCAAATGAAAGAATTTGGTGGGGAGAATAGGAAGAAATAATATAACCCAACGAACCTTTCAATGAATTGACAAAGAAAAGAAAAGTGACCTATTTGCAAATCTCTTCAAATGCCGAAAGCCACAATGAAAATTCGTAATACCCCCTAAAAACCCCAAAAACGGCACTCATGTACCCTCCTAAGCTGAATTTATACACTCTCCACCTCCCAAAACGGCACCAACTCTTCACACTTCTTAGCTCCTAAGTTTTCTCCCTGATAACACCTTAATCTTATCCGAAATCTCCTCCACATCCATCAGTCTTGCTTACTACAAACTCTCCACGGCAAGAGTCCAAAACAAACACAACTCTTACCGTCCACCTATGCAAAATAAAACACTCCAAAATACACTCCTCCTACTCGAACCTTGGACCTCTTTAGATTTTACACACGCCACCTTATTGCCCCTATATAACGCCACTTGCCACTGGACCACAAGCCCATTTGTGTCCTATTTTCTCTTAATCAACTTAAGAGGCCTCATGTCCACTAAGCAAGACTAGGGTCTTTGAGACTACTAAGCAAGAAAATAAAATTTTCCCTATGGTCTCCCTATCTCTAAGGCTTCAAATAATCCCGACAATACTTTAATATTATTAACATAAGTGCTACACATTTCCCAAAAATTTTAAATGCTCCTATTCCCAAGGCCCATTGGGCCCAATTCCTCTAGGCCCAAATTCGGGGCATTACAATTCTACCCTCCTTAAAGAAATTTTGTCCCCTAAATTTCCAACTATAGAAATAGTCACACATCCTAACCTACAACACTACACTCACGCTGCGCACTCTGATTCTAAAACAGTAATACACTTTCAAACTTAAGCTTGGAGCCTCTTCACATAATCAAATATCTAATACAGAAGCAAACATATATTTAACACTCATACATAAAACTTTTCCATTCAAACCCAACATACATACCACATCAAGAGTTAGAATACTTACCTGCGTGGATCGGGTGCTGCCAGACTCGAAGGCCATATCTTCATCCAAAAATTTTTCTCAATATTCCTAACAAATTTTTTAAACATTACTAAGCCCATTTCACAGCCGAGTTTTGCAACCTAAGCTCTGATACCAAAATATAACACCCAAACTCGGCCCATGCATCATGGTAGAATACGGTATGCTACGGGTTGAATCTTGAAAACTTTACTCGAAGGGTTTTGGAAAAACTTAGTTTCTTATAGCCAAATAATAAATTAAATGTGAAATTTTAAAATAACTTTAATATTTATGTTGATTGAGTTTGAAAAGCCCATTTATCATTTCAGTTTATATTTAAGACTTTGAAAAGAAAACATAAGTTTGTAAAAACCCAACATAAAGGAAATAATTCGAAACCTAAGTTATGGAGGCCTTATTACAAAAAATATTCCCAAAAATTAAAACTTAAATGAAAACAAAATCGAAAAAAATGTCTATGTAGATAATAGTCTTAATGGCCCCTCAAGTCCACCTCGACTCCCATGTCCACGAACTACTACTCATCTGAAAAGTAGGAAAAATAAAAGGGTGAGTCACAAAGACTCAGTGTGCAAATCCCAAAATCACATAAAAGCCTTGGGCCCACAAACACATTATGGGCCTTGGCCCATACACAAAGGCAACAGAATAATTCATGCAATATGGCCCATCCCAAAACCTAAGAGTCCATCCTCTACACACCATATCGATCACTATGTGACCTATGTGGCAAAGCCATCGATCGCTATGCGACCTCAGTAATACATTATAGTATTCAACAACCTTGCTGCCTGTCATAAAGACCGATCACTATGTGACCTATGTGGCAAAGCCACCGATCGCCTCGCGACCTGCTCCCATTCCGTAATCAAACCATCAATCCCACCCCATGTGTACATACATACAAGAATCAATATATTAAGCCATCTAAACAGATCTCATACTTTCACATGCTTCGATACACATAGAAAAGTTTCTATGATTACGTACCTGGCATCTCTTGCCTACCCCTTCTGGGTAATACGATTGTTCATATAGCCTCTCTTTCCGGCTTTTAGCCCATAACATACACATATATTACAACAATACTTATGTGTTAAGGATCTATACACAATCACGCTAATCAACCCCTGAGGGTATAATGGTAATTTTACCTACCGAGGGTATTTCAGTAATTTACCTACCAAGGCTAATTCGATAATTTCACAAACTAGGGGTATTTCGGTAATTTTATAAACCAAGGGTATTTTGGTAATTTTACAAACCATGGGTATTTTCGTCATTTCACTACCCAGGGGTATTTTGATAATTTTACAAACCAAGGGTATTTCGATAACTTTGCAAATCAGGGGTATTTTGGTAATTTTACAAACCAGGGGTAATAAGGGTATCTTGGTAATTTTGTAAAACAAGGGTATTTTGGTACTTTTACAAAACAAGGGTATTTTGGTACTTTTGCAAAATAGGGATATTTTAGTAATTTTGCAATCTGAGGGTATTTTGGTAATTTCACAAATTAAGGGTATTTCGGTCCCTTTCGGGTTTTAGCTATGAACTTTGGCCCATCAACAAGTCCTCGCGGCTAAAGTGAACAGACACTACGCACCAGGTAGGATTCCAGAAAAGGGGAGGTGGGCCACTAGGGTCGCTTTAAGTACCAAGCTCTCCCTAGATCCAATACTAGACATGCGTATGCCCGTTGCCACACCTTAACCCAGTGACTTGTTCACAGACATGTTTAATTAGAGAAATTAAGTCTTATGGAATTTAAGAGTTGTTCAAACTAGGCCTAAGGTCCATAAACCCTAACATACATGTCTACGTCCTCATAAGCCCATCAAGCCCAAATCACTCCCTTACGGCCCATTAGGCCCAAAACAAATCCAATTCATGTATCATGCATGGCTAATTCAATTCGTATAACCAACCAAACCGTTTCATCAATCTTAGCCTCAGGGCCCACCAGCCCATTTAGCCACTTTCACTTTTCGGCATTGCCAATATCGTGTGTGTAGTGTTTATACACACCTGGTTACTGCGATGTGCTATCATATCCTTAGCCTTGATCCTACAACAAACCAACCTTCAATAAACCACTCATACTTAATCAAAATATTTACTCAAAAGCCGAAACTTTACCGTAACCTTACCGTGTGCCATCGGGTTCTAATAGCCTTTCCTTAGCTACTAATCTCAAGTTTTTCCTAGATCTGCACTCACACGTACACCATCAAAATTCGAGCGACTTGTAATCCACACAAGTCATCCACACATTCAGCCATTCACTTCAACCATAACGGAGTTGAGTATACTTACCCTTGCTAATGATAGCTTGCGATCACCGAACCTTACCATTATTAATACAAGATCAAAGATAATGAAAAATTAGATCACCCATCGACTTTTAACAAAACGTATTAAGGGGAGTTAACAGAATACTTACCGAATCCAACCTTAGATCTTGCGGCCTAGATAACTACAGCACAAGATTCGGCTTTTAACCTTGACTGAAAGTGGATCACAACCAGTTTGTGATGGAGGAAACAACAAGGGTTTGGCAAAAATAGAAATTTCGACAAGAGAAGATGTTGGCAATTCGGCAATAGAGGGGTTTGGCTAAGAGAGAATTTGACAAAAAGAAATTCGGCTTTAGGGGATTTTGGCTTTCAGAGAAAGAAGAAGAACACAACTCTAATGGGAATTTTGGCAAAAAGAATGATGGGTTTTATTTTCGGCAAATGAAAGAATTTGGCTGAGGGGGAGAATAGGAAGAAATAATATAACCCAACGAACCTTTCAATGAATTCGGCAAAGAAAAGAAAGACTGACCTATTTGCAAATCTCTCCAAATGCCGAAAGCCACAATGAAAATTCGTAATACCCCTAAAACCCCAAAAACGGCACTCATCTACCCTCCTAAGCTGAATTTATACACTCTCCACTTCCCAAAACGGCACCAACTCTTCACACTTCTTAGCTCCTAAGTTTTCTCCCTGATAACACCTTAATCTTATCCGAAATCTCCTCCACATCCATCAGTCACTGCCATTACAAACTCTCCACGGCAAGTGTACAAAACAAACACAACTCTTACCGTCCACCTATGCAAAATAAAACACTCCAAAATACACTCCTCCTGCTCGAACCTTGGACCTCTTCAGATTTTACATACGCCACCTTATTGCCCCTATATAACGCCATTTGCCACTGGACCACAAGCCCATTTGTGTCCTATTTTCACTTAATCAACTTAAGAGGCCTCACGCCTAAGACTAGGGTCCACTAAGCAAGAAAAATAAAATTTTCCCTATGGTCTCCCCTATCTCTAAGGCTTCAAATAATCCCAACAATACCTTAATATTATTATTATAAGTGCTACACATTTCCCAAATATTTTAAACGCTCCTATTCCCAAGGCCCATTGGGCCCAATTCCCCTAGGCCCAAATTCGGGGCGTTACAACTTGCATTCATTCAAAGGGGCATGAGATTACACACCTGATCACGATTTGCGATACTCGGCACTATTTCCAGAATACCTGAGATCAATGTTGACTAACAATTAGTCTAAATCCTTAATACAACGTCTTCCAAGTATTGAGATTGATAAACAATCTACATCACTTACCAACAATCCAAGAAATCCACTGTAAGGGATAGGTGTTTAGTTCGTCGAGACCTAGCAGTGTTTGGCATGAAAAACAGATGTTAGCAACCCCTTAATCATGACCAAAAAAGAACTAAACAGCCATTCGACTTGAGTAAGAACCAACTAAATAATAAAACCCCACCACCAACGTTCGGCCATTACTGAAACACCCCACACCCGCCCACGAGCCTGAACCGGATCTGGTATGTTCCTTAAGTAAACCGATTTCAAAGATTTTTGTTACTTAGAGGAAATTTGTAAAACATTTAAAAAAATGTTGTTGTGAATTGGGCTCAGATTGGGAACCCATTTAAATAATCTTATAAATCCAAATTTAAAGAGGTGACAAAATAATTTTTAGGGTTTATAACAAAAATATATCACTTTAATTTTAGTTATAATTAGTTCATAACATAATAGTAAAAAGTAAAGCAAAGTAAAGAAAATCCACTAGGCCTTATGGCCTTATTACATCAAGTAAAACCCAAAATAAAACTAAAGGAACTAAACTGAAATAAAGTCCAAATTTAAATGGAATCTTCAAATGAGACATGGCCACCTCGGGGTCTCTGCCCGGTCAAATCCTTATTCATCACTGAAAATAATTCCCATAGTGGGGTGAGTCAATGCAGACTCAATGTGCACACAATACTAACATTCAACAAGTCGAGGCATACATGTTCATATCAAATTCATATAAAATAGATGATGATGCAACCCAAACCCAAGCCTAATGGTCCATCCGCTACACACCACCGTGCACTCGCCGGTCACACCGTGGGACTACTAAGTCAACCCTCCATCCGCTACACACCATCGAAGGGCATCGGCTGCGATCGGCGTGCTCATCACCCATATAATTTGTGTCATTAGACACCATATTCAAATAATGAAACCGAGTTACCAAATTCAAAATGTTGTGACCGTAGTCACCATATAACGTTAGTGAGACCAAGTCAACACCTTCTTCCCTTTCACATAAATCCCGAATGCCCCATAATTTCATATAATGCATAACATACTTAATTTCATATTCAGATACATATTTTCACATGTTATAAAATAACATATTTCATAATCCTATCTGAGGTAGGAAATGTACCTGAGTACTTTTTGTACCATATTAAGGTACATAGCCATATTCACATTTTTATGTATAATCACATAATTAAATTTTGCCATATAACGTATTGAAGGTTAATATGGGTACACACCTGATTTGCTTAATAGGTTCCTTGAGATCTCGAAAATCCCGATCTAACTTTAGATCCTATATTCGGCCAACCATTAAAATATATTAACAACCTAGTTGGGTTAAAAACCAAATCCAAGTAGGATTTGTATTACTTACCTTGTTCTTTGAATTGAAAGCGTAAATCAAATGCGAATTTTGATAGTATTCCTTCCTTAAATCGGCTAGTCACTAAATCAAATAATTATGTTAGTTTTTAACTTTTGAGTAAATGGAAAATAATTCCAAATATCAAGAACAAGCCTTGGCCGATTGGATCTATGTACTTACCTTATAGTTTCCAAATCTCGAAAGTTTCTCTTGTCTTGAATATCTGTCAAAATCCCTAAAATTCATATGTTAGATCGGATCTAACTTTAATAAGTAGTAATTGGCCTTTGGCCGAATGTGTCTTACCTTAAATTCCTTGAATCTAAAATCCCGAAATTCTTCCTTTGACATTCGGCCAAGAGACATAAAAGAGGTTATTTCCTTAGATCTTGATTAAACGAATTAGAAGAACAAGAATTGATTATTCTTACCTTAGATCCTTGATCCTTATATTCAGTTATTGTGGAAGCCTAAGAGACCCCTTGTATATTCGGCCAAAATTTGCTAATAGGATTAGTACCCGAATTTTTGGTAAAAAGAAAAGAATAGAAGTTGATTGACCACAGATCTTACCATTTTTGATGTTGTAGTTGATTGCTCCTTTACTTAGAATCAACCAAGATTCGGCTTTGACAGTAGAAACGGAGAAGAAAATAGAAGAAAAGAGGATGGTTTTTGTTCAAAGAAAATTCAGCAGAGAGGAGGAGAGAGCTATGAGAATTTCGGCACACACTTAGGAAAGATGAGAGAATAGCCTTAATTCTCCTCTTTTAACTGAAATTGCTATGCCAAGAGTCCTTGACTTGGCCACTACTCCCCCACAAGTGATAATATTATCCTTTAATTATCACCCTATTAAATTAAAAGTATTTAATCCATCCTTTATCTCCTCATTTATCTTATTAAAAGAAAATCCTTTACTTAACACTTAATTTATCAAGTTTTAACCGAAATAAAACTCTTCCCTTTTCTAGAAGTAGGTGCCGTCCACCCCTAGTCTTGGAAGCAAAATAAAACCTTCAATATTTGCTTTCCAAGTGACTCGAACTCAGGCACTTTTCTCTTACACATGGCACCATTTCCATAAGCCTTAAGTGACACCTTCAGGCCACTCTTCCAAGCCCGATTGTGTGTCGAATTTCACCAACTTTTTCTTTTAAGGCCCTCTTGCCCTTATTTTCCATTTTGAACTTTAAAATTTGTCATTCCGGCATTATTTCTGAGTTTCCTAAAATTTTCGATCGGCTCTGTAACTTGCCATTTTCTTACATGTTCAGGTTTCCAAAATGTTCAGGTTTCCAAAATGTTCAAGTTTCCATTTTCATGCATTTCCAAGTTTCCAAAAATATCAAAATTTATTCTTAGTGCTTAAACTTGTCATTTCATACAATTAAACTGAAAATGCATAGGCCCTATTCAGGATGTTACAGTTCTACCCCCCTTAAACAAAATTTCGTCCCCAAAATTTCCTAACTAAAATAGTTGAGGGTATTGCTGTCGTATGGTCTCTTCTGGCTCCCACGAAGCTTCTTCCGATCCATGATTGCGCCATAGCACTTTGACTAGAGGCACTGTCTTCCTTCATAGTACTTTCACATCAAGTTCCAAGATCCGAATCGGTTCTTCCTCGTAGGATAAGTCTGGCCTTAGCTCCACTTCTTCAACAGATACCACATGCGACGGATCGATCGATAGCGACGTAACATGGACACATGAAATCGTCGTGCATCTGCTTTAATTCGGTGGCAACTCTAATTGGTATGCCATGGCCCAACTTGTTTCGAGACTCGATAAGGCCCTACAAACCTTGGGCTTAACATCCTTTTCGATCGAACCTCATTACCTTCTTCCAAGGCGAGACTTTCAGAATACTTGGTCTCCACTTCAAACTCTATTTCCTTCCGTTTAAGGTCTGCGTCACGACTTACGCCTATCGAGGCTTCCTTCAACTGCGTGCCCGAATTAACTCAACCTTTTCTTCAGTTTTGCCACTAATTCTGGACCCAAAACTCGGTGTTCTCCTAACTCGGTCCAACAAGTAGGTGTTCTACACTTCCTTCCATACAATGCTTCGTATGGTGCCATCCGAATGCTAGCTTGATAGCTGTTGTTGTAGGCGAACTCAGCTAAAGGCAAGTAATCTTCCCAACTTCCTCGAAAATCCATTGCACAACCTCTCAACATATCCTCCAACACTTGTATAACCCGTTCAGACTGCCCGTCTGATTATGGATGAAAAGCCGTAGTGAAGTCTAGCTTAGTGCCTAAAGCTTGATGAAGTGCCTTCCAAAATTGAGACGTAAACCTTGGGTCTCTATCAGAGATGATCGACATTGGTACTCCATGTAACCTCACAATTTCTGCCACATATAACTTGGCCAACTTCTGTAGATAATAATCCATTCTTAGTGGGATAAAGTGTGCGGACTTGGTCAAACGGTCCACTATTACCCATACCGAGTCCTTCTTAGTAGGCGTAAGGGGAAGCCCACTAACGAAGTCCATGGTAATTCTCTCCCACTTCCATTGGGGAACTTGATTAGTTGAAGTAATCTGATGGGACTTGGTGTTCAGCCTTAACTTGCGACCGTCAAACATTTCCCCACAAATTCGGTCACCTCTCGTTTGGATCGGACCACCAAAGCTGTTCCTTAGATCTCTATCTGACTTGATGCCTCGGGATGCATAGCATAAGGGCTACCATGCGCTTCGAAGAATCCTTTGTCTCAACTCCTTATTCCTCGGCATCTGAGACTTTTCCTTGTAGCACAATACTCCTTCATCATTGACACCATAATCCTTTAATCCCCTTGCGCACTTGCGCAACTTAGTACTTAAGTCGTTATCGATAACTGTCCCTCTTTCACTTCCTTTAGCCATGTGGGCTCGACTTGCAATTCGCCAACAAAGCTTAGTCATCATCTGAGACTTAAATGAGCGAACAAAGCCCGTAGATCCGATACAACCTTCGACTTAGGGCATTGGCTACCACATTCGCCTTGCCGGATGATACTCTATTGAGCAATCGTAGTCCTTGACAATTCCACCCACCTTCGTTGCCTCAAGTTCAACTCCTTCGAGTCAATAAATACTTAAGGCTCTTGTGGTCTGTAGATAACCGACCTTTCTCCATAAAGGTAGTGCCTCCAAACCTTGAGGGCGAAAACCACTGCTTGCTAGCTCTAAGTCATGAGTGGGGTAGTTAACCTCATGCGGCCTTAAGCGCCGTGGACGCATAGCGACTACTTTGCCATCTTGCATTAGCACACATCCTAACCTCGTATGCGAAGCGTCACAGTACACCACAAAATCTTTTCCCGCCTTCGGCTGTATTAACACTGGAGTTTCTATCAGCACCTTCTTAAGCTTTTCAAAGCTTTCCTGCTGCTTATTCGTCCATTCGAAGGGTACTTCCTTCCTTAGCAACTTTGTTAAAAGCGCGACTATTAACGAGAATCCTTCCACGAACCTTCTGTAATAGCCTGCCAAGCCTAAGAAACTTCAGATTTTAGCCACGGACCTAGGTGGTTTCCAATCCAACACTGCTTCGATCTTCCTAGGATCCACTCTTATTCCTTCTGCGGATACCACATGTCCTAGGAATGCCACCTCCTTAAGCCAAAATTCTCACTTACTGAATTTGGCATAGAGCTTCTTCTCCCTTAACACTTCCAACACAACTCGGAGATGCTCATCATGCTCCTTCTCCGACTTCGAGTACACCAAAATATCGTCGATGAACACAACGACGAACCTATCCAAGTAGGGTTGGAAAACCCAATTCATCATGTCCATGAACACGGCTGGAGCGTTCGTCAACCCAAACGGCATTACCACAAACTCGAAGTGACCATATCTTGTCCTAAAAGCGGTCTTATGGATGTCGACCTCCTTCACCTTCAAGCGATGGTATCCCGACCAGTAAATCGATCTTCAAAACTCTGCGACTCCTTTTTGGTGATTGAACAAGTCATCGATCCTTGGCAAGGATACTTGTTCTTAATGGTCACTTATTCAATCGGACGGTAATCTATGCACATACGCATAGTTCCGTCTTTCTTCTTCACAAATAGGACCGGTGCTCCCCACGGAGACACACTGGGTCGGATGAACCCACGATCCAACAGTTCTTAGATCTGAGCCTTGAGCTCCACTAACTCCTTTGATGCCATTCGGTATGGAGCGATTGACACAGGAGCTGTTCCCGGTAGCAAATCAATCCCAAATTCCACCTCCCTGTCTGGGGGTATTCCCGGTAATTCCTCTAGGAACACATCCACGAAGTCCCTTACTGTCCTAACTCTATTAATACCTTTCTCCTTCTCACCTATCGCACTTACGAAGGCTAAGAACGCCTCACAACCTTTCTTAACCATCTTCTTAGCCTTCAGTGCCGAAACTACGTCAGACAAGTAGTTCCTCCTTTCTCCGATCATTACTACCACTTCATCCTCCGGGGTTCTTAGTTCCATCCGTTTAGTCGCACAATCTAATACGGCTCGGTGTTCTACTAGCCAATCCATTCCGAGTATAAGCTCAAACTCTCCGAAGGGTAATTCCATTAAATCTGCTCGAAAGTTCACTTCCTGAATCTCTAGGGGTACATTCCGAAAGATCTTGTCTACCACTATAGTTTGGCCTAATGGGCTTACTACAGACATCTATCTATCAGAAAGTTCAGAGTCTAGGCCTAGTGTTTCCACTACACTACTTGCAACATAGGAATGGGTCGAGCCCACATCAATCAGAGCAAAATAGGGTTTGTCAAAAATAAAGAACGTCTGGATTATTACATCCGGCGCGTCTCCATCTTCCCTCCGGTGAACCGTATAAACCAAACCGGTTGTCTTACTTCTGCATTAGTAGTACCTCCATACTGTGTTCCACGGCCTCTGCCGACACCACTACCTCGGTTACTCGAACCACGACCCGTTGAGGCTCTTGTCCGCCTCTTCCGGTCAGCTAGCATTCGAATCACGGATTCGGCTCTCATTTGGTTGCTTGGGACAATCCTTAAGCATATGGTCCTTGGACCCACACTTGAAACATCCTCCTTTTTCCTCCAACACTCTCCCATGTGCTTCTTTCCACAATGCTCACAAAGGCGTCTTGCCTTGCCGTACCAAATTATTGATTTCGTGGCCCGTCAACCCTAGGCCTCTTGTAACCCTTTCCAGATAGCCCAAATCCTCTCTTGGCCTTATTCCTATCCACACCGCTTAGTAGCATCCTTAATCCCTCGCCACCTTGGCCTTTTCCACCAAAGTAGAGAATTCTCGCTCGATGCGGTGCTATCAACGATCTCGGTCATCTCTCGATCCGTCCTCAAAGCGGACACATCGTTCATGCTCAGTTGCCACTACCCCTCGAGCATAGCGGCTCAATCTCGTGAATTTCGCCTCATATTTTATGACGGACTTACTCCCTTGCACCAACCCTAGAAAAGCCTTCCTTTGTTCATCAGTATACGGTTCCCCATACTTCTTACGAAATGCCTCTTTAACATACTCCCGGGTCAAATTTTCACCGTGGCACCATCCCCGACAGTTAACCACCAGCGATACGCTTCATCGCGTAACAACGCCACCATCCCTTTCAACTTTTCCTCGAAGTCGGATCGAGCTCATCCATGATACGCTCGTTGCTTCCAACCGATCTTCGGTATCTTTGGGTGCCACATTAGATACTCCTCAAACATTTTCGCTCCATTAGCGCGAAGCCATTCGGTCTGACTTTCGATTTTCTGAATTTCCTCCTACACCTGCCACCAATTCCAAAACTCGCAAAGCCTGACTGCGACACAAGATCTTCCCGTCGAGCTGCTTGCTCAACATTAACAGCTGAGGGTGGTGGTGGCGGTGGCATTTCATTGTCGAACCCTTGACCCGACCTAACGGGTTCCGACACGGTCATCCTTTCTCTACCTCGACCACGATGACCACGTCCTCTAGAGCTCATTTTCTAGCGTCGAGATCTAATTAAGAAATTTTATGGATTAGTCATTGTTCCACTTATTTACCAGTGAAGGAGTTTTATGAGAAGGGATTTAAGAGTGGTTCTTTCGTATTCATACAAACACACAGTCTTTTCCATTCATTCATTCTTCCATCAAACAAGTATGAACTTTTGTTCATTTAGAGAAATGTTGTAGTTTTTGTTGTTGTTGTTTTCCACTACCTAGAGGTATTTTTGTAATTTTGTCCTACAAGGCATTTTCGTAATTTTCCAGAAGAAAAACGTTCCTTGGTGTTTTTGTCAAAAAGTATTTTGAAAATTTTGAAGTCTCGGGGTAATTTGGAAAAATTTTAAAATCCGGGGTATTTTGGTAATTTTTTACAAATTAGAGTAAATTTGTAAATTTAATAAATTTGGGGTATTTCAAAAAGTTGTAAAACTTTGAGGGTTCTTTTTAAAAATTATTCCTTCGAAAATGGGGATGTTGCAAAAATTTTGGGAATCAGGGTCATTTTGGTAATTTTGTAAGTTAGGGGCAATTTTGTAATTTTTTCCAAAATTAAGGTATTTTTGATATTTTGCAAATTAGGGTTTTTGAATGTTATAAAAAAAATAATGAAATTTTGGTAAAGCTGTTGAGTAGTTGATCATTTTATAAACCAAGGGCGTTTTGGTAATTTCACCCCTAAGGGCATTTTTGTAATTTTCGCAAATCAGGAGTTTTTTCCAGAAAATGTTGTAAAAATAATTTCCTCAGATTTAAAAGAAAGTTTAAAAATTTGAAAAACTAGGGTTTGTTGTTTTGTTCTCTCTTTTTTTTTTAAACATGGCTAGTTCCCTTTCGGGTTTTAGTCATTATGTTTAGCCTATGATCGAGCCCTCTTGGTCGGGGTGAACCAAAGCTACGCACTAGGCGGGATTTGTGTGGAGAGGAGGTGAGTCACGGATTGCTTAAATACCAAGCTCCCAGAAACCATTCCTAGACATGCGCATGAGAGGTTGCCATACCACTGAGCCCTCCGAGTTAGGGTGAGCAGAAGCTACGCACTGTGTAGGATTCAGTGAGGAGGTGAGTCACTAGGACTACTTAAATACCAAGCTCTTCGGATCCAATCCTAGACATGCGCATGGGGTTACCACACCACTAGCTCGTTGACTTAGCCATAGGTTTGTTCAAGGCATTAAGTCTTATGTGGTTTTGTGTTTGAGTAGTCTAATCCTAGGGTTCAAGTTCCTATCATTCTATTCTACGTTCCATGCCTTTTCTACCCTTTAACAGTTCACAGAATCACACATATAGTTAGGGTACTTACCTGGTGGACTGCGGGTCGGAGACTTAGGTGCCATGCCAGAATAACCTGTCTATTTCATAAAATATTTTCATGAAACTTATTTGGGCTCGATTCAAAAACATTTTGGGCCTTAGCCCACAGGCTGAGAGTTTAAAGCGGGCTCGATACTGGCTGAAACACCCCACACCCGGCCCACGAGCCTGAATCGGATCTGGTATGTTCCTTAAGTAAACCGATTTCAAAGATTTTTGTTACTTAGAGGAAATTTGTAAAATATTTAAAAAAATATTGTTGTGAATTGGGCTTAGATTGGGAACCCATTTAAATAATCTTGTAAATCCAATTTTAAAGAGGTGACAAAATAATTTTTAGGGTTTATAACAAAAATATATCACTTTAATTTTAGTTATAATTAGTTAAGTAACATAATAGTAAAAAGTAAAACAAAGTAAAGAAAATCCCTTGGGCCTTATGGCCTTATTACATCAAGTAAAACCCAAAATAAAACTAAAGGAACTAAGCGAAATAAAGTCCAAATTTAAATGGAATCTTCAAATGAGACATGGCCACCTCGGGGTTCTACTGCCCGGTCAAAATCCTTTATTCATCACCTGAAAATAATTCCCACAGCGGGGTGAGTCAACAGACTCAATGTGCACACAATACTAACATTCAACAAGTCAGGCATACATGTTCATATCAAATTCATATAAAATAGATGATGATGCAACCCAAACCCAAGCCTAATGGTCCATCCGCTACACACCACCCGTACCTGCCAGTCACATCGTGGGGACTACTAAGTCAACCCTCCATCCGCTACACACCATCGAAGGCAGTCGCTGCAGTCGACGTGCTCATCGCCCATATAATTTGTGTCATTAGACACCATATTCAAATAATGTAACCGGAGTTACCAAATTCAAAATGTTGTGACCGTAGTCACCATATAACGTTAGTGAGACCAAGTCAACACCTTCTTCCCTTTCACATAAATCCCGAATGCCCCATAATTTCATATAATGCATAACATACTTAATTTCATATTCAGTATACATATTTTCACATGTTATAAAATAACATATTTCATAATCCTATCTGAGGTAGGAAACGTACCTGAGTACTTTTTGTACCATATTAAGGTACATAGCCATATTCACATTTTTATGTATAATCACATAATTAAATTTTGCCATATAACGTATTGAAGGTTAATATGGGTACACACATGATTTGCTTAATAGGTTCCTTGAGATCTCGAAGATCCCGATCTAACTTTAGATCCTATATTCGGCCAACCATTAAAATATATTAACAACCTATTTGGCTTAAAAACCAAATCCAAGTAGGATTTGTATTACTTACCTTGTTGCCGAATTGAAAGACTGTAAATCAAATGCCGAATTTTGATAGTATTCCTTCCTTAAATCGGCTAGTCACTAAATCAGATAATTATGTCAGTTTTTAACTTTTGAGTAAATGGAAAATAATTCCAAATATCAAGAACAAGCCTTGGCCGATTGGATCTATGTACTTACCTTATAGTTTCCAAATCCCAAAAGTTTCTCTTGTCTTGAATATCTATCGAAATCCCTAAAATTCATATGTTAGATCGGATCTAACTTTAAAAAGTAGTAATTGGCCTTTGGCCTAATGTGTCTTACCTTAAATTCCTTGAATCTGAAATCCCAAAATTCTTCCTTTGATATTCGGCCAAGAGACATAAAAGAGGTTATTTCCTTAGATCTTGATTAAACGAATTAGAAGAACAAGAATTGATTGTTCTTACCTTAGATCCTTGATCCTTATATTAGGTTATTGTGGAAGCTGAGAGACCCTTGTATATTCGGCCAAAATTTTCTAATAGGATTAGTACCCAAATTTTTGGTAAAAAGAAAAGAATAGAAGTTGATTGACCACAGATCTTACCCTTTTGATGTTGTAGTTTATTGCTCCTTTACTTAGAATCAACCAAGATTCGGCTTTGACAGTAGAAACGGAGAAGAAAATAGAAGAAAAGAGGATGGTTTTGTTCAAAGAAAATTAAGAGAGAGGGAGAGAGCTATGAGAATTTGGCACACACTTAGGAAAGATGAGAGAATAGCCTTAATTCTCCTCTTTTAACTGAAATTGCTATGCCAAGAGTCCTTGACTTGGCCATTACTCCCCACAAGTGATAATATTATCCTTTAATTATCACCCTATTAAATTAAAAGTATTTAATCCATCCTTTATCTCCTCATTTATCTTATTAAAAGAAAATCCTTTACTTAACACTTAATTTATCAAGTTTTAACGAAATAAAACTCTTCCTTTTCTAGAAGTAGGTGCCGTCCACCCCTAGTCTTGGAAGCAAAATAAAACCTTCAATATTTGCTTTCCAAGTGACTCGAACTCAGCCCTTTTCTCTTACACATGGCGCCATTTCCATAAGCCTTAAGTGACACCTTCAGCCACTTTTCCAAGCCCGATTGTGTGTCAATTTCACCAACTTTTTCTTTTAAGGCCCTCTTGCCCTTATTTCCCATTTTGAACTTTAAAATTTGTCATTAAGCATTATTTCTAAGTTTCCTAAAATTTTTGATCGGCTCTGTAACTTGCCATTTTCTTACATGTTTAGGTTTCCAAAATGTTCAGGTTTCCAAAATGTTCAGGTTTCCAAAATGTTCAAGTTTCCATTTTCATGCATTTCCAGGTTTCCAAAAATATCAAAATTTATTCTTAGTGCTTAAACTTGTCATTTCATACAATTAAACTGAAAATGCATAGGCCCTATTCAGGATGTTACAATTACCTTACTTACCAACCAACTCTCGGAAACTAGAGATTAGAAGAAGGACGAGAGGGTATACCAACCCTCCAATAGATTCGGCCTAGCCATAAAAGTCAAGAAGAGAGTTTCGGCTTCTACACAGGAACAAACAAGATTCGGGGTGGAGAGGAGTATTCAGATTCAGCCTTAAAAGGTAAAGTGAGGGATTCATCTTTACCAGAGAGAAAAGAGAAACAGAAAGAAGGAAAAAGAAGCATTACCTTGATCACAGAAGAGTCGAATACACAAGGTAGATTCAGCAGGCAAAAGAATACCCAGCTTTAGACTAGACAATGTTCAGCTAATAGAAAAAGAGAAGAGGACAGATACAGATAGAAGAAAAAAAGAGATTCGACTAATGGGGAAGAGACTAGAGAAGAAAAATAAGTAGGGGTTTCTGCTATGGTGTAGAAGAAAACGCAAATGGAAAGAGATAGAGGGTAAGTTTCGGCCAAGGGTGATTAGCTAATAAGAAAAAGTAAACAAAGTATGAAAACCAAGTGAATGAAAGAAAAAAAAATGAACTGAGGAATTCGGCAATAGTACAAATGAGTAGAAAAGACCCGAAATGACAAGGTCCAAAAATGCAACACTACTCTCTAAAAGTGAATTGAGCAAAACGGCACCCTACACACACACATGACCGAATATGCTCCCTAAGTGACCAATCTCTCCTCTTTTTTTCTTTTGACCGAAATTCCCCTCATGAACTTCCCCATTCTCGGCCAAACTCCTCCGCTCTCCCATATCCCATGATTCACTCCACGATTTTCTCCTCAAATTCCTCTCTTCCTCTCATTCAAACGGTTTGACCAAGTCCTCTCTCTCTCCTATAAAGTTCTAGCAGAACTCTACTTCTTCCACCTGCTTAGCACAAAATAAAAACTCCCCACATGCTGCTTGTGGGATTCGAACACCATCTCACTTTGCTTCCCTATTGACGCCAATACCACCCTGCCACACACTCCACTTATGTCTCCTAAACACACAAAATTTTACTTAAGTCCTACTATCAGTAGCCCTCTCCACTAAAGAGCCAAAAAGAAAAATTTTCCAGGGCTTGGGCTTGAACCCGAGCCTCCCTAGAACCCCCAAACACACCCAAATAACAAGCTAAACAAGCTCAACACATGCAATAGTGCAAAAATGCCAGACCCCAAATTTTAGGATGTTACACTCACTATCACTTTTTTTGAGCTTCACAGATCTATTGCAAAAACATTGGTTTAGCTTTTAGCTTAGCCAAAATTGAACCATCACCAGACAATGACAATTGGGTATTCATTACTCGTAAAGCAAACAAAGACTTTCTACTCAGAGCATCATCAACTACATTTTCTTTTCCCGGATGATAATCAATTACCAAATCATAATATTTCAATAGATCAAGCCACTTGCGCTTCTCAAATTTAAATCTTTCTGGGACATCATATACTTTAAAATTTTTTAATCAGTGATGTATGACATTTTTCACCAAATAGATAGTTTAACCAGATTTTCAATGCAAATACAATATATGCTAGTTCTATATCATGTATCGGGTAATTCTTTTCATGTTGTTTAGGCTGTCTAGAAGTATAGACTATTACTTTACCTTCTTGCATCAAAACACAGCTTAAACCATTCAATGATGCATCACTATAAATAAAAAATTCTTTACTCGATTCAGGCTGAACTAGAATTGGTGTTTCAGTCAATAGGGCTTTCAACCAGTCAAAACTTTGCTGACTTTTACCAGACCATTCAAACTTTACATCTTTTTGTAATAGTCATGTCATTGGAGAAGCTATCACCGAAAACCCTTATGCAAATCTCTGATAATAATGGCTAATCCCAAAAAATTCTGACTTCAGACACATTTTTCGGTGGTTTCCAGATAACAATTGCTGAAATTTTATTCGGATCCACCCTGATGCCTTCAGCAGATACTATATGTCCAAGAAAACCAACTTCCTAAAGCCAGAATTCACATTTACTGAATTTAGCATATAATTGTTTTTCACGCAATGTTTGCAGAATAATTCTCAAATGGTCATCATACATGGTTTCATCTCGGGAATATACCAGAATATCATCAATAAATGCCACCACAAATCTATCGAGATACGATCTAAAATTTTTTTTCATCAGATATATAAATACCGCAGGTGCATTTGTTAAGCCAAATGGCATCACAAGGAATTCATAATGCCTGTATCTGGTTCTAAAGGCTATTTTTTGATACATCCGAGTATTTCACTCATAACTGATAGTAGCCAGAATGGAGATCAATCTTTAAATATATTGTAGCACCTTTCAACCGATCAAATAAATCATCAATACAGGGAAGTGGATATTTATTCTTAATTGTAACCATATTGAGTTGCGATAATCCATACATAGTCTCAGGGATCCATCTTTTTTCTTAACAAACAGAACCGATGCACTCCATGGTGAGAAACTAGGTCGAGCAAAGCCTCTGTGAGTCAATTTTTACAATTGCGCTTTTAACTCTTTTAATTCAGTAAGAGCCATTCTGTAGGGTGCTATAGATATCTATGTTGTCCCCGAAACAAGATCTATAGAAAATTCCACTTCTCTAACCGGTGGTAATTCGGGTAACTCCTCTAGAAACACATCAGGATATTCACAGACTACTGACACTGACTTAATCTTTGACTCAGATACTTTAGTGTCCAACACATAAACAAGATAAGCATCATAACCTTTTCTGACATAATTTTGTGCTGATATAGCTGATATCACATTAGACAACTCATCCATTTTATCTGATTCAATACAGAGCAATTCACCATTCTGACATTTCAACACAATATGCATGGCATCATGCTGACTTAACCAGTCTATTACATTAAATTTATCAAATGGAAATAACATTAATTCAGTCAGAAAATAGAAACCCCATATCATTAACAGACAATTTTTACAAATTTTATCCACCATCACATACTAGCCTAGAGGGTTTGAAACTTTAACCATGAATTCAGTGGACTTGACAGGCAAATTTTTATTGGACACAAAATTCCTGCAAATGTATGAATGTGTCGAACCAGGATCAATTAAAGCAATTATATCAGCATCAAAAAGAGAAAAAGTATCAGTGATAACGTCAGTGCAGAGGCATCCTCATGTGTACAAATAGCATATCTCCTTGCTGGTGCTCGTGCCTCAAATTTGACAGTTGAATCTTTTGCCTACCTTGGCTTCCACTCACATTACCGGGATTACGAGATGGTCTACCTCTTGTAGCGGGGTTGCTCAGTCATGAAGTTTAAATAATATCTTTCTCAGGCTTATCCGGGCAGTCTCTAAGATAGTTGTCAAAGGAACCACATCTAAAACATGCTCCGCTTTTCATACGGCACTCACCAAAATGCAATTTATTGTAATGTGTATATCTGGGTTTGAAATTTCCAACACTTCCTGCACTTGCTACAGATGTAGCCTGAGATCTCGGATTAGAGTGTTGAATACCTCTGTCTCTCCAAGAATACCTCGCAAAAGTAGTTGAACAGCATGGTATTTTTTTGATTTCTTTGAAACCAACTGTTGTAACTTTCCCATAAATCTTTTACTTGCAGTTCTGGCTTCCATCTCAGCTTGTTTCTTTTCTTTACTAAGCTCTTCGGCTTTGTATGCCCAGTCAACCAGTACAACAAATTCTTTTATTTTGAGAATTCCAACTAACAATTTTATATCTTCATTCAAACCCTCTTCAAACCGCTTACACATTGCAGTTTCAGTTGGAATACATTCTCTGGAGTATTTGCTTAATTAAACAAATTCCCATTCATACTCAGATACAGTCATATGACCCTGTTTAAGCTCTAGAAATTCCTTCCATTTCTAATCAAGAAACCTCTGGCAGATAACTTCTTTCTGAATTCAGTTTGGAAAAATTCCCAAGTAAGCCGTTCTTTTGGCACAACAGAAATTAACGTGTTCCACCATAGATAAGCTGAGTCTTTTAATAAAGACACCTCACATGTTAAACATTCAGCCGATGTGCATGATAGTTCATCAAGAACTCCAATAGTGTTTTCTAACCAAAATTCAGCCCCTTCAGGATCATCTTCGGCTGTTGCTCTGAATTATTCTACCCTATATTTATGGATTTTATCTATAGGAGCTACCAGTTTTAACAAGTTCTATACCTTGTGGCATATCGGGAACCGGTTGAGAGGTAGGAGGGGTGGAGCTACCAATTTGACTCTATTTTATTCTTTTTAATAGTATAAGGACTAATTTGATCAAGTCCTTATAAATAGAGGGACCTCTAAGGTAGGTACATTCTCCATTAAACTATGATTTTGGTCTCTTTACAATACTAAATTTAGGAATTTCGCTTCTATACAACATAATTTGACCCGCTTACTTTGTATATGATTAATAATTAGTCGAACTTGTTTTTTTCTCAGCCAAATAGTTTGAGCAAGAGAGAGGGGATTGTGCATCCGCTGTTGAATGCTACATGAGAGAATATGGAGTTTCAGAACAAGAAGCATGCATTGAATTAAAGAAGCAAGTGGAGAATGCTTGGAAAGATATAAACCATGAGTTGATGTTTAGTGAGACATCCAAGGTTGTTCTAATGCCGGTTCTTATGCGAAGTCACAATCTTGCAAGGGTCGTTGATTTTCTTTTCAAGGATGGAGAAGATCAATACACACATTATCAAAATAGAATATCGATAATGGCAATAAAAGAGAGAAAAATAGAACACGTAAATTTTACGTGAAAACCCTTTTAGGAAAAAACAACGAGCAGAGAAAAAGAAAATTTACTATGTCGAATTCGAATAATTACAAGGAGTATAGATTACGTCTATTTATAGGTTTAGAATACCTTATTCTAATCAACATCTAATGGAAGTAATAAAGTAAGGTTGAAACACTTTATTCAAATCAATATCAAACAGAGGAAGTAAACATCTTATTCGCCCTCCTGAATCCCCTATGTTGCCACTTATATTTTATTTTAATAAGAATTTGGGTCACAACTCTAACACACATGTTGGAAAATTTTCTAAAGATGGGACCACTTCTTTGCTCATTGATCTAGTCTCACTCTCAGCTTGAGGAATTAAGAATTTTTCTTATCTCACGATCCTTTTTATGTTTGCGTTTCTTTTAAGTGACTTATGTTTCTGTCATGTTGTGTTTAAGGTGTTTTATAGATCTTGATATTTCTTTTTAAGTGTATATCTCTGTGTTATTGGTATGTGTAGCATCTCAGTACTCTATGGTATATGTTTATGTTACTTTTATGTTATCATATTTTGTTTAAGGTGTTATTTAGAGACTGAAATCTCAATAACTCTTGATATATGATTGTGCTATTTTTACATGTATTGTATTTAAGGAGTTATATAGATCTTGGCACCTCAATATCTTTGTGTTACTTTTATGTGCAATTATGTTTAATAGATTATGTATCTCATCAGTGTGTCATTACATAATTTCATGACAGATGATTAAAATCACCCACCTGTCTTCCCATCTTCCATTCTACTCTCCAATCATATTCCCTGAGTAACCATTACCAATATACCATAAGGTGTTGGTAGATGCGTTCAATGCAATGCGTGAAATGACAAAATATTCTCATTCCTTATTTAATTATCTATTGAAATAGATCATTTGATGGGATTGGTACAAGCACCTCACGAAATGCTTCAAATTTGACATATCTCCAATCATATTCTCTGAGTAACCATTATCAAAATATCATAAGGTGTTGGTAGATGCATTCATTGTAATGTGTGAAATGATTAAAATATTTTTATTCCTTCTTTAATTATTTATTGAAATAGATTAATTGATTGGACTGATTGAACCAATTGATTGTATTAAAAAATTAATATTAAATATAATAAATTTAGATAAAATATGTATTTGATTACGTACAATTGAACTGTCTATCCACCATGGAATAAAATTTAAAAACTCCAGGTTGTGGTTAGATTGCTGCTTTCTTTTAACTAAAGGTTAAAAGTTGAAATCTAATCACATATATTATTTTTGGTTAAAATATGTCAAAATTTTTTACTTTTCATGAATTTTTAATTTAGTCCCTATATATCTTTTTATATTTAGAAATTTTGTCTCTCTACTTTTTATATTTCAAAATTTTAGGTCCAAATATTAATATTGTTAAAGTTATTTTGTTAAATTTAAGTTTATTGCAACGCTATTTTTTAGCTATATGGCTACCAATTGAGTATTTTTTTATTTCAAAATATCAAACCAACAAATTTAATTAAAAAAGTTAACCGTGTTAACAATTAGACTTAAATTTTGAAAAGTAGCTAGAGGGAATAAATTCCTAGAAAATAAAAGTGCAAAGACTAAATTTTAAATTTATGAAGAGTACAGAAACTTACGACATATTTTAACCTAATTTTTATTGAAATTTTAAAAGAAAAAGGTTTAAAATCTGTTGTTTCAGATTTTAAGTATTTTCTGGTTGATTTTTTATCATTAGAAAATCAAGCAATTTGATGATTATTCTGGATGGAACGAACTATAAATTCTTAAATCATGAGGTTGGACTGACTACTATGATTCATTTTTTCAACATAAATATAGCCATCCTTAAATAGTGGTATCCAGCTGGTCTAAAATTTAAATGGTTTAAATATAACAAGTCTATATATTATTTTAAAATTTAGTCCCACAAATCATTATATAAGACTAACGTCGATATTAAGCAATCCGAGATAATCAAACCAATATAGCAGAAACCATCGTAGCTGCATGGACAACATTAAAAAACACATCGACAAGCGCAAGACCATCCTTGAAACAAATATTGGTTTATAAAAGTTGTATAAGCGGTGGGATTCATGTTTATGATGGGCCTTGAGATTTGATATTACTACTTGGTTTTTAGTAAGGAGTTTTATTTGCACGTGTTAAGTGTTTGGCATTTGACCTTGGTGTGTTTTGGAGTTGTCTTAGGTTCGTTTTGTTTCGGGATTATGTTAGCTTGGATTTCGCATTTTCTTGTGTTTTGCTCTAATCTCATTAACTTTATGCAAGCTTTGTAACCTTTGGGTTATTACTAAAATTTTGATTTAACCAAATTACTTTATTTCCTTTAATATTAGAAACGTAAATACATCTGAAAACACACAGAGTATTAACTAAGCATCACCTTCACCTCCAATAGAAACAAATCTAGCCTTCTCATCCGACAAAAACCATCAAAAACAAAAAGCATCAACTTTTATTAATACAGAAGAGACAATACATAATAAAACAAAGGACCTCACTTTTCCTGTTTTGGATTTGAGAATTAAATCTGATAATGAACCTTCATTAAGTTTTATTAATACAAAAGAGACAATACATAATACAAACTTAAACAACTGGAACTACTTGAATTTAAAGCACAATGACCAACACTAAAAGACAACGACAATGGACGCAAACACAAACACAATCCCAGTGACACTAGACAGCTCTAAAACTCCAGCACATGCCAAGAGATTGAAGAGCACCATAAAACAAAACACTGACAAATAATTATTTATTTTACAAATCAGCTGACAGCTTGAGGATAAGAGAATAATCTTCTGAATGTCACTTTTCAAAAGTGAGTACATGTTCATTTCAACCTTAAATTCGTGATCAAATTGGGATTGTATCTATCAGCAAAGCAGTGATGCTAGTTTTTGCTGACTCCCCAACTTCCGTATAAGCATCTTCGCCCGTGTAAAGGAGATCAATGACCCTTGCAAGGTTTAGAATTCGATTAAGAGCCGATGTTGGTGCTGCTGTTGGTTTCAAGAACTCTTCATTTATATCCTTCCAAGCATTGTTTATTTGCTTGTATAACTCATCGTATGCCTTTTGCATTGACACCCCATATTGTTTCATGTAACACTCCACTGCCGAGGAAACATGTCCTCTCTCTTGCTCAACCTACAATAAACATAAATTAATTTGGGTTAACGTAAAGGTGTCCATGGTTAGATCAAACCAAATCAAACTCAGATAATAAAAATAAACAAATAAATTATTGTACCTTGTGGCCAACAATATCACTCATCAGCCTACAAATAACGCTTGAAGCTCTGATAACCTTAGCGTCATTAAATGCCCAATTGAATGTCTCTTTTGTTATGCTCTCTTCCATGCCAACAAAAGATGAAATCGTAATAAACCAATAACCACAAGAAACTAATGCATTCGGCATATACTCCTCCATTGTTGGTATGTAATTTTCATGCAACCATTTGGCCTCAACAAAGTAAACTTGAGATTGTCGTTTCATCTATTAACAAAAAAATTAAAAAAAGAAACAAAAAGTTAACAAAAACCAACTAATGTAGCTGATTAAGATTGCAAAATAAGATTTTTTCTTTCAAGAAAAAAAAAGTAAAGATCATATATACTGCTTCTATGGCGAGTTGGACTCGATATGATTTTCCTTCTTTGGACATCAAATCTTCCATATCTTTATAAACATTTAAGGTTTCACTATACCACAATTTCATGTAGTCTGGAAGTTGATCAATGCAGTTGGTATTCCACCTACAATATATCATTCATGCAAATGGTCAATTCTCTCAATTATTCAACAAAAAACATTTATGATTTGAAGTAAAGGTGGATATATGTTTAGAATAACCTTTGGATTGCTTTTGTAAAGATTTCAAGTTCTTCATATGTGCCATATGCATCATAAATATCATCCAAAATTGATACGAGGCATGTCGCTTTGGCCACAAAAGTTCTAGCAATGGCATATTGGGGTTCAAAGTATACACCCAACATCCAAAAATAACATTCCACACATCTATCCCTTATAAAAGGAAAATTGGTCGCAACATCTAAACTTTTCCACCACCTAAAACAAAAAAAGGAAGAAATTATGATACATATACATTATTCGTAGACCTGTGTATTAGCTAGGCTATTAATAAGGGTTTTATTGGGCTTTACTTATGGAAACCTCTAGCACTATCGATTACCTGTTTATCTTGTTTATCTCCATCTTGTGTAAATGTTGTAAGATTTTGAAATCTAACTTTGCAAATTTCATCAAATTTTCATCTTGGGTACCGTATGCCTCATATATGGAAATATAGCTCCTAGCAATCAACCTGGGCAAGCTCTTGCGCAGGGGTCGCTTTAGAGCATTAGCAATTTGTGTGGAGAGAGGATAGTCTACCGTAGTTTCTACCAACTTCAGATGAAATGTAGCGAAGGAAAGGGCTTCTTCTAATATATTTTCCCCATGCAGTTGAAAGTGTGCAGCTTCATACAATTCTAGCATGCCTTTCACATCACCAATTAAAGATTCTTTGAAATTTCCATTCACATCTTTGAATTTGTTAAATATCTCTGCTTAATCATCAAACAATTTTGAGACGTTATTTTTAAAATCGCAATATATAAAGATTTAAATTTCAAAATCTAATTACCTTTTATTTTAATTATAATTTTATTAAAAGGATTTTACAAATTCAGGTCAGCTGAAACTAAATTTGTATTCGATAATAAAATTAATTCATTACAATAACTTTAAATCTAATGATTAGCTCAATTAATTCATACAATCCAATATTTAAAATATCAAGTTGAGTCAAAATGATCTTTTAATTATCGATTCCATCATACTAGTTAAACCAATTGATTATATTAAAAGAAAATTTTAATATAAAATAAGTATTAGGTATAATAAACATTAAATAAAATATATATTTGATTAAGGTCAATAAACCTGTCTGTCCACTATGGGTAGATTTAAAAAGCTCCATAGTGTGTTTAGACAGCTGCCATGTCTTTATACTGTAATAAAACTAAAATTAACTACAGGTTGAAAGTTAAAATCTAATCATATATAATATTTTTTGGTTAAAATATGTTTAAGCAAATGGTTTAAAATATGTTGTTGTTTCAGATTTTAAGTATTTTCTTGTTGATTTTTATTATTAGAAAATCAAGTAGTTTGATAATAATTCTGGATTGAATGACTACAAATTCTTAAATCAATAGGTTCGACAGATTAGTATGATTCGTTTTTTTAACAATCCTTGAATAGCGGTATTTAGCGTGTCTAAAATTTATTTAAATATGTTAAAGTGTCTATGTGTTCTTTTGAAATTCAAAGTTTAGTCCTTGTACCGTAAAATAAGTATTAAATATAATAGCCATACCACAGTGAACATCGAAACCATGCTCTCTTAGCAGGCGAAATCGAACAGCAGTAGTGTAAAGATCATCACCATCAATCTCAATATGATTGCAATGATGATGGTATATAATTTGCAAGGCCTCTTCTATCTCTTTCTCGAAATGGTAAGCCACACCTAAGCGTTGGACTGCATCAATTATATGCAACTTTTGGGACGATTTATCCATATTTGCCACTAACATTCTCCTCACTTCTTGCTTCAATTCTTCATACTCTTGTTGAGTTCCAGCATCCATTTCCTATTCGAATCAAAAGCTTTATATTAATTTTAAATTATTCACATGCATGTATCCGACATATTGAAATGAGAACAAATGTATGTCTCTCCAATTACGAAAATAGTTTTTAAAAATTGAATACATTCGTATGAAACACATATTAGCACTTACATTAAATATAGGTATATGATGTCTCACAAACACAAATTAAAGGTGATTATCATACATCCGAACATACCATTTCAGAAGTAGAAGAGAGGAAAATGTCCCCCCAAAAGTTAGGTCTAAATTTGGCCAAATGACGATTTTCCTTGGACGTGTGAGATGGAACAAGATTCGAAGAAATTTGAGAAGACATTTTTGTTTAGTATGGTAAAAGCTGGTTTGAGTTTTGTGTGATCCTAATGCTTTTATGAGCAGCTTGTATTTATAGGCACCATCCTTTGAGTTCTTTCACCTTACTGCATATTGATTTTAGATTTCTAGATGACTTGCTTTCCAAGTTGATGACTTGTTTGTTTTGGTTCTACGTACATAATATTAATCTTTTACATTATTTATTACGAAGTTAGACTTATTAAGTTCAATGAGAAGATTTTCAACATTTAAAAGTTTTAGGTTTTATTTAATATTGATGATATAAATTGCGTATAAAACTTATGCACCATCATTATATTTAAATATAATATGGTTTTCAAATTGCACGACACCGTCTTCACGTGGTTTTAATGGAAAATATCGCCTTCAATTTGCTTTAAAGGGATAATTTTTTGGAATAATTTAACTTTAATTAAAATATTAAATTTTTGGGAAAATGTTGAAACTATATGCCAGAAAAAACATAACAAAAATAGATAGAATTTGAAAACACTTAAATCAATAATTAAACTTAAAAAATGATAAACAATGATCATATGCACGAGTTGAAAAAAAACCCTAAAATTAACCATTAAAAATCTAGAAAAAAAACAATTGTAAAAAACCAAAATTTGAAATATTATAGAAATTAAAAGAATTAAAAATGACTACATAAAAATAAAACTCGATTTGAAAGTAAAGAAAAAAAGACGATTAAATTTAAAAAAAAAACCTAAAATGATTTAAAATTATAAAATAAGAAAACATGATTGTCTATTTATTTATTTTTAAAATTTTTAAGTTATTAAAGTAAAGTTAAATTAAGTTAGAGAAGATATTAAATATGGATAAATGTATAATAAGATTTTTACATTTTAAAAGTTGATGATGTGACATTTTCTTATTGATGCCTAAAAATTATATATTTTAGCGAGAACGAAACCAAAATAATTTTTGAGAGGGCGGATGAAATTTTAATTTTTATAGTTTATATATTTATAATTTGTAAAGGATTAAATCTATTTTGTTATAATTTTAGGGGCCAAAGTGCAATTTTACATTTACTAATTTAAAATTTTTAAAAAATTTTAAAGACCTAAATAGTAATTTTACATTTTAAGGGGGTCGGGACCCATGCCAACCCCCGGCTTTGCCCTATATTTTAGGATCAGTCTAATATAATTTATTCTCATTTTCTTTTAGTTAAATTAGGTTAAACTATCTAGAGGTCCCTGTAATATAGTAACTAGGTCAAATTAGTTCTTTTATTATTAAATGGATTGATTTAGTCCTATGCTATTAAAAAATTAATTAAATCCAAATTGTAACAGAGTAATAATTCTGTATAAAAATGTCTTGAACAATATTTTTTAATTGCAATTCAATTCCAAATAAAATATTTCATTTGAAGAATCATAAAACTTTATAAATATAAACTTTGTTAAACAGTTAATAATATTTTATATAGTGAATGTTAACCTTATTCCTATTTGACTTTACTTGATTCTTTTTAATAGTAGAGTTAATTTGATCAAGTCCCTATAAATAGGGAGACCTTTAAGGTAGGTACATTCTCCATTAAACTACGATTTTGGTCTCTTTACCATACTAAATTTAGGGATTTCGCTTCTATACAACATAATTTGACCCACTTACTTTGTATATGGTTATTAATTATTCCAACTTGTTTTTTTCTCACCCAAATTAAAGAACATTTTATTAAAATCCCAAAAAAGTAACTAACCAAAAGGATAGTGATAAACAAAGACAAAACAAGACCAGCACCGTACACACCTAAAACTCGGAACTAAAAACACCATCCCCAATCCAAACACCAAAACCACATCAAAACAACCATACAGAAACCCGTAACAATCTCCTAAGCAATCACGTAAAACACCTCAAGCAACCCCAAAAGCTCACATAAAGCCAACATATGCTATCAAATAATCATAAAGCATGCCCAAATCCATCAAACCAGCATGAACAAAGACATCTCAAAGAAACGAAAAGCAGGACCAATCTGTATTCATGATGAAGTTACGCAAACATCGCCAAACAATCAACTTTTTCAAGTCTAATGAGTATTGTAAAGATTTCTCACCCCCCACTCCAACTCAGAAAACTTAGTCCAAATTGTTAATATCCTTAAGTATTTCATTACCTACTACTTAGAGCCATTTTCTTTTCTTCTACTATTGTTACCTTCCCCTTGGAATTCATCTCAAACACCATCTCTAATACCATCCTGCTTCTCTAGATTTATATGAAGGTATGGGACGGGCAACATGTTGTCCATTATTGATTGAAGTTGGTTCTAATGTGGTGTTTAAATGGCTTTCAGAAATAGAGTCAAGATTGGAAAAATTACACTATTTTTTTGCTGAAATTGAGAGAAGATCATCTCTGTCTTTTGGGAAAGCAGAACATATGGGGAACAAAATGGCTTTTGCACTGGCAATAACAGGGGTTAAGCGTTCGGATACCTTTAAAGCATGGTGGTGAGAGTGTTGAAGAGAATGGGAGTATTGATCTTTGTTTGATTAGTTGTTTTATTTCTGCTGCTATGTATTCAGTTAAGGGGATTTTGCAAAGTTGGTTTTATTGACTTTGGTAGAGTTTATTGTATGCTGCAAGTTTTTGAGATAGAATGACTTGGATTCTCTATGGCCTTTTTCTGTAATTGTTAATGATTGAGCAAAATAAAAATAAAAACCTGCCTCTCTATACTTTCATTTCGATTGTGAACTTTTTTCCAACACATAACCTTTGATTTGAAGCAAGCCATGAAGACATTTAGACGATAGTCCATACCCAAATTAAAAATTTTATTAAACCCCAAAAGAATGGAGCTAAGTCTGACCAATTGGTTAGTAATACAAGAATTTTGAGGTAAGTTTTTTAATTGGCCTGCTAAGTGCTAATCAAAGTGGCCACTTCCATATCCCAGTAACACTTCGTTACCTTATCATATTTTGAGTTAGACCTTTAAATTGTGTTGATATTTTGGATATATGAAAGTTCAACTTTGAAAACCAATCCATTTAAAGCAATTATCTTTGGAGATTGGACTGGCTGGGATCAAACAGTTAAACCCTTCGGATTGTAGATAATTGATTGAGATTGCTTTGAAGACTTCTTTTAAGAATGAAGCTCCAACAATCACTTTACATTGGTCTTTATTAGCATGTTGCTTTTTTTATTTTATAGTTGTTATTCAGGGATTGAATTGTAATCGATTGCTAGTATGTTAGTGTAGCGACCTGATTTTAAGTGGTGTTCAAAAAATGCGGTTTTAAAATCTCATTTCCGTAAATCGACTTCGTGAGGATGACATATAAAGATTAAAAAAAAGTTATTATGAAAATATATTGAAGATCGGTTAAGTAATTTAACCAAAAATAATTAATTAAAACTTAGGGACTAAATTATAAATGTCCAATGTTATTGAGTTTTAATTTAGAAAGTGTTTAAGGACCTGGTTAGCAATAATCTAAAGGGCCTAAATGGTTATTTAACCATTAAATTAAATTGAGATAGTGAAAATTCATGGAAATCCACTTGCTTTTGATTAATGAAATTAATTAACTAGTAAACTAGATTAATGATTAATAAACTAGATTAGTTAAGCTTAACTAATATACTATTAACTTATATATACTAAACTAAGTGGAAATAAAGATGAAAAACATTTCATCTTCTTCCACCGTCCACAAAAAGAACAAAAGAAAGAAAGAAAACTTCAATTTTGCAAGCTTACATTCGGTCATTCAAATTGTCAAGGTAATCAAGCTAAATTCATATTTCTTTTTTATAGATTTATGATCATAGGAGTTTGATTTAGCTAGCTGATGTATCAATTTGTTCAATTGTTAAGTTTTTAACAAGTTTTCACTAAAGAGAAATTGATTAATTAGGCTTGAAATTAAAGAGATTATTAGATAGTGAATTTAGATTATGTTAAGGACTAAATTGGAAATTAAATTAAACTTTTAGATAATTTTGTAACATTAAAGACTAAATTGAATAAATTGAAATTTGTTACAAGATTATACTGTAGATGAAAAGTATAGGGTCCCTAATGAAAGAATGTGAAATTAGATTTTGATTCGATGTTAGATATCGAAAAATATGTTTGTCCCGAGTATAGGGACTAAATTGAATAAAATGAAAAATATATTGGCTATGTATTTGGATGTGAATTGTATGCAACATAATATTGTTTTTATTATTGAATTATTGAACATAGCTAAAGACGATGTCGAGTCGTCGCGAGAGAAGTGAAAGTCAAAAATCGTAGACGAGTAGTAGACAATTTCGATTTGTACTTTTATGATTATTGATCATTATATATATTTTGATTGCATGATTAGATATCAAGGTAAGTTTATACTTGTCATATGAATTGATTCGTATTTTATGATAATATGTTGAGAATTCAATTGAGATGTACATAACATAAATAAGGACTCTATAAACTCGATATTGGCATGTTATGTGAATTGATGGTGAAATAAAATGAGGTTATGATATGTGAATTGGTTTATAAAATGTAATAGAATCATTGATACCCTATTAACTGTTCGGGCAGAGTCAAATATAGTTAGCGTGTTGATAGTCACAAAACTAATATAAATACGATAAAGGCAAGTGCATTTGTCGAACAATAGTATAGCTACGGTGAGTAAAGATATCGTATCCACGATGACTAAAAGTATTAGTATTTATAGTTTTCTTATTATTTAGCCGACAATTTGGAGTGATGGGTTTTAAAGCTAAAATTACCAAACTAATTTAACTAAGAATGCAACAAAGAATGAATCAAGGAAATAATTGAATATTATCCAATGAGAGAAATAATACCCAAGAAAGAATCCAACTAGACTTCACCTATTATTATGAATCTAAATTAAATGATTTATTCACTTGGTGTCTTGATCCGTAGAAATCCTTAAATTATGTTAATATATCTTTCGAGAGTAAGAACAACTGACTCTAGGTTGATTAATTAAAATCTCTTTCTAAGTAAAACCCCTATCGTCGCATTAACTCGATCTATGGATTACCCTATTAGATTTGACTCTAATTCAGTAGATTTATGTCATCCTATTTCTAGGATTGCTTGCAACTCCACTCAATTATTCTAGATCTACTCTTAAACAGGGACTTTTTCTCCACTGAATTATGCTAGATCTACCCAATCATGTCGTGTAACTGCCTGACTTGCTACCTTTTGAAACTTACAAGGGACACAAGACTGTGTTGCATGGCCGTGTGTCACACACGCCCGTGTCTTAGGCCGTGTGGACAAGAAATAAGTCAAATTCAAGCCATTTCTTTCACCCAATTCAAGTACACACCTACAAGTCATTTGCAAGTCATTTGCACACACAATCAAGCATTAAAATATACCTAAAACATGCAAAATAAGACCAATTTGAATGACTAAATTTCATTCAACCAATATGCCATAAAAGGCGACTCAAAAGCAAGCATTCAACTTAACTAAACATATGCATAGTTCGTCACCTTGCTACCATTTTAAAACATACCATAATTGACTTATACCATGTCAATATAACTTACCATTTGAACCATTATTCTCATGCATCTCAAACACACATATACTTAAAGTTATACATATTTGATCATAACTTATTCGTATATATTTAGCTTCAATCCATACCAAGTCATACCATAATCGACCACATTGAACTACACAACATATACCCAATTGGTCATTTTTCATACGAACACAATTAACTAAATTTCATATTCAAGCATACCTTAATTAACCATATTGCAAACATGCCAAACTTACCTCTTTGGTCATAAAATCATGCATCAGCTTAACCATATTAACACCAACCATCAAGATACCATAAGTACATTAACCATTATGATACTTATACATACAAAAACAACCGCTAGATTATTTATACATAAATCCACCTATACAAGCCATTATAACCTTGATCAAGACATCAAAATCTACCAATATAATCACTGGATCGTGTGATAAATCTCTGACGAGCTTCCAACTTGATCGAGCTTCTAATAATCTGTAAAGTAAGAGAAAGACAACTACGTAATCAATGAATACTTAATAAGCTCATAGAACATGGAACATAACTTATCACTTCAATACTATAATACATAGATTCAACATGATTCAACACTAATACTTTAAACTTAGTATAAACCTATAGAACACTATTCAACTCACAATTGAGTATATTCAATAAGATCACATATACTTCCCATATATAACATCTTTGGGATTTATAAGTCGTAATACATAATCATTTAACATATTGAGATTTATAAGTCGTAATACATAATCATCAATCTTTTCATAAGATTATAAACCATTCTATTTACATCTCAATTATAAACTTATCATTTCAATCCTTTTCATAATTTCATGACATATTTCATTTGAAGCATATACCTTACTTTTCCTTTTTCATGCCTATTAAACCAAATAAAACAACATCTGATAATTGAAACAATATTTACCATACCAGTTATCTATATAACACACCAAAACAAAGTCTGCTAGGCTCGAGGCCTGATACAATTACACCAGCACAAAGCCTATTAGGCACAGAGCCCAAATATCACTGGCACAAAGCCTATTAAGCACAAAGCCCAAATATTACCGGCACAAATCCTGCTAGGCACAAAGCCTGAATATCACCGGCACAAAGCCTACTAGGCACAAAGCCCGAATATAATCGGCACGAAGCCTACTAGGCATAGAGCCCGAATTAATGTTACATTTCAATTTCTTAAAACATAACTAAATGACATTTAAGATTTAAAAAATAATGAAATAGTATGAAACATTCAATACAATTAAGAATAATTATATAACGAAGTTACTTGGCTAAGTTGCAGAAATATCAAAGTACAGGGGTTTTTTGATAATTTTCTATTTTCCTTGATTTTCCAATCAATCTCAATTTATTAATTTAGATATTAATAAAAATTATTTTATGCAATTTAGTTATTTTTGACATTTTTACAAAATTGCCCCTAAAGTTTTACTTTTATTCAATTTAGTCACTAACCCAAAACATACAAATTAACCATTTTTAATGCCAAATTATAACAGTTGAATATTCATGACACCACTTTCAGCCCATTATTGCAACAATTTTACATCAAATCCTTGTACTTTTACTATTTTAACAATTTAGTCCATAATAAAAAATTCATCAAAAATCACTTAACAATATGCTTTTAAATATCAACTAACACTTCAAATTCATCATTTGACAACATTCATGTAGCAGGCCAATTTTACCTGGCCCAATAAAAATAAATAAAACCCAAAAAATAGTCCAAAACTGTCCAATTACAAACTATCAGCCTAAATTACAATGGCCCAAACGGCCCAACAAGATTAAAACCCTAGTAGCCCAAATGGCCAAAATCTAAACTAATTTTCAGCAAAAAAAAAAAAAAAGGGGAAGGAACCCTAGCCACATGCCATGTCGACGTTCACCTGCGCATGTCTCTGCCACCGCTGCCATTAGCCACTCTACGATCACCTGCAAAGAGAAACAAACATGCAAGGCAGAAGGAAACAACAAAAAAAAAACAAAAGAACAATAGCAGACAAAACAAAAATAAAGAAACAAAAAAGGATATTGTAATTTCGGCTATAAAAAAGCCACAACATCTACTTGTAATTTTTTACGCACACAAGAAACTGAGATAAAATACAAAAACAGAACTTTGAAACAAAAGGTAAACCTTTTTATATATCTGTTATTTTATTTTTATTTTATTATTTATTATTTTTATTTTTTTCAAAAGTATAAAATATAAGAATAAAAAGAGAAGAAAACTCACCTGAGTCGGTTGGTATCCTTACCATCGAAGGCCACGCCGGAAAAGGAGAAGAAACGAAACGCTTCTTTGTTTCTCCATCGAGTTTGGTAGGGTTTTTGGGGTTTTGGTCTCAGATCGGCGTTCCACGTGTGACGGGCTTTTAAAGGGGACTTTTGGTGTCTTTCGGCCACCAGGGACGGCGGAGTCTGTCACCGGTGATCGGTGGCCGACGTGGGACTCACCAGACCCCTAGGCCGAACATAGGAGGGGCTAGAGAGAATATAAAAGACGAGAAGCTTTTTCTTAAAAAAAAGGGGGTTTTAAAATGAAATTTTTTGCTGATTTTTTTACTTATATAACAGGCGCTAAACGACGCCGTTTCAAGGAGTTCTGAAAGGCCCCAAAACGACGTCGTTTTGGGGCCAACTTGAGATCTGATCCAGGACCCCCAAGATCCGTGCTTTTTTTCCTGGAGGGGATATTTATTCCTCGGGTCCTTCCGCTTTTGCACCGGGTTTCAATTCGGTCTTGCTCTACCTTTCTATTTGGTTGTTTAATTTCGTTTTGTTTTCAAAATGGTTCATGTTTGAACGGTGTCGTTTCAATCGACCCGAGACCCGACCCGGATACCAACGTCATCCGCGTGTTATTCTGGAAATTGCGCTAATATATGTTTCAACCCTTTCGCATTTTCACTATTATTCAATTTCGCCCTGTCGTTTGTTTTTTATTTTTTTTATTTCCTCCTTTATTTTATTTTTTGCGCAATTTAGTCCTTTGATTTGCTGAAGACGATGCGTTTAATTGGGTTATGGGATATTTTCCCATTTAATCCCCGCTCCTTTTTGCACGTTTCATTTTAATCATTGGTTCTGTTTTTACTTTTTTTATTATTTATAATTTATCCCCTTAAACTGCATTTTAATTCCAATTAACTCCTCTCTTTTTTAAATTTCAACTTTTATAAACCGATTATTTATTTATTCATTTATTTTTTATCACTTCATTTTTACACTTAAAAATTAAAATTGTTTATACCCTTTTTATTTGTACACTTGTTATTTATTTTTCATTTTATTTGATTTTATTTTGTGCACTTGTTATTTTATTATTATTTTAATATCTTCATGTCATGGTTGCTATTATTCTAGTCATGCATTTTTGTTTTATTGCCTTATCTATTTATTGCGACTGATTATTAAATATTGTATTCATCTTTGTAATTACATCATTATTATTATAATATTTTATCATCTATTGTATGTTATTATTAAATATTACATTAGGAATTTTCAAAATAAGGCAATGTTCTGTAATTGAAGATTCATGAAGTAGTACACTAACTTACGGGGTTCCGACTTTCTCGTTGAATTTAAATGACCGAATATCCTGTTAAAATTTAAAAAACATAAGATTTCAAATAAAAATAAAGGCAAGCTTATTCTCAAAGGTTCAAGGTGTCGTGCCCTAACTTACGGGACGTGACATTTTGTTATCTCGAGACGAGAGGGTCTTTAACGTTTGTTTCAATTTATTCAAGTGGTTTTTAAGTAAAGTTAACATTAATACAATGAAGGATCATATTTTAAAATATGTTCAAATTTTAAAATTTCGACACTAAGTCATGAATTAAATAACGAGGTACCAATTTTGGGTGTTACGAGGGTGCTAATCCTTCCTCATACGTAACTGACTCCCAAACCTCTTTTTTTTTGGATTTTTTATAGACCGAAAAAATATTTTTTTTAAACAAATTATGTAACACCCCAAACTCGGCCTAAACGTTACGACCGGATCTAGTGTGCTACATCAGGTGATGTTTGAAACCACATGGTTGTTTGGAAAACATATTGTTTAAAATCACGTTTATAAGTTCGAAATTTCATTTCTCCACACTTATGCCCAAAGAGGGATTTACTCATTTTATTATTCTTTCAAAATGCATGTTTTGTCTTGTTTAATAAAATTGAGTCGATTACAAACAATTTGGTCTTATCATTTATGAAAACGAGTTATTTGAAAAATAGTTGTTTATTGTTTTGAAAACTTCGTGTTGATCAAATTTGTAGTATTTAAAGAAAGTCTAAATAAAAGTTAAAATAGCTCCAATGGCCTTATTACAACGATTATAAAACCCAATAATTAAAGTATAGAAATCCAAATTTAAAATACTTAGTTCACCTTTAAAACGTGCGGAACAAGTGGCCACCTCCGAATCCCTCGTAGCTCCAAATCTTCTACGGCTGGGGATTACCTGTATAGTTAAAGTAATGGAGTGAGTTACAGGAACTCAGTGTGTAAGCCCAGTTACAATCACAGTCTGGGCCCAAGCCCATGCAGTATCAGTTTGGGCCTAAGGCCCCAAAATCATGGTAATGAAAAAAAAGAAAATGCAACCCAGCCCAATCCAACCAACACACCTCCCGTACCAGCCCTACACTCCTGTGGGGACCAAGTCAACCCACCCAAATTTCTACACACCAAGAATGCAACCGAAGTGCCAAGATATCGCAAACAATGTTTGTCGATGATGATTTGTGGTGAGCCACTAAAATCAGATATCGTGGCGAGCCAATTGAATCAAGATACATGGCATAGCCACCAGTACAATACTTCCTCTAATATATATATATTCAATCAACCCAACCCAATGCAAAATGCTGTGACATAATAATTCAATGTATGCAATAATGTTCCATCATAACAGTTAAACAGAATATACACACAATCATACTAATCAACCCTTAAGGGTATAACAGTAATTTTACCCATCGAGGGTATTACAGTAGTTTTACCCACCAAGGGTATTTCAATAATTTACCTACCAAAGGTATTTGATAATTTACCCACCAAGGGTATTTTGGTAATTTACCCACCAAGGGTATTTAGGTAATTTACCCACCAAAGGTATTTCAATAATTTTCCCTCCAAGGGTATTTCAATAATTTAGTCCTTTAACAACCTTTTCGGAGGCCTATTGTCGCCTCGAGTGACTCAGGACCCCTTTTGGGTCTCTACGGTGCAATTGGGCCAAAATCCATTTTAGGCCTAAACGGGCCCACATGCTTGTGTGGCCCATTTAGCATTTTTTCAATCTCAGTTTTTCAGACTTCGCAGTCGCATCTATCGTTCGGTAGTTCTCTATCAATTTGGCCATGTGGGCCCGTTAGCCCATTGGGCCGATTTAGCCCGTTTCGACTCGATCAGGCCCGTTACAGCCTCAGTTTTGCGAGAATGCTCGCGACACTCTCAACCACCTACCATCATCACCGTAGCTCAGTTATCACTACGAACGCTCCACGCTCGAGTGGTCACGGTTTGTTGACTTTTCGGCTTTTAGCCGAAACACAAATCAAAACATGCTTCATCGATGTTTGGTGTGAGATTACACACCTGTTAACGAGTTGTGCTAACCATCGATTCCAACACCTATAACGAATAATTGAGAAAACAAGTTAGTCTTCCCATTCGCAAATCCCAAACTTTGAATACTTAATATTATTGGCTTAGCTTACCAACGAATAACAGACTTCACTATATGGAGAGTATTCAGTCCACCTCCTACTGATCAAAGATCCGCGTCCCTTACGAAAAGATCGTGTTAGAAAGTTATTCAAGATAGTAAGAGGAGCGGCCTTTCAACCCTAACGAACTCAACAAGATAAGAAAAACTTCCACCCCTAGTCGGCCATGCCCCAACTTACCAACAATTGGAAAAATCACGAAGCAGTTTGAACCAAGAAGATATGAGTTTGCACCTTAGAGGATTCGGCCCTCACCACAACAAGATGGATTAGAAAAAGAAATGAGTAAGCAAATTTGGCCTAGTCAAAAGGGTTAGAGTTTCGGCTTTAGTAAAGAGAAAAGATAGAGAAGAAGAAAAAGAAATAAAGGGAGAAGAAACATTACCTTGTAATCATAGAAAAACCGAATAGACAAGGTAGATTCGGCAGACAAAAGAACACCAAGCTTTAAGATACTAAGTGTTCGGCTATTAGCAAAAGAAAAGATACATATTCAAATTGGAAAAAAGAGAGGAGATTCGGCTTATGGAGAAAAAGAGTAGAAAAGAAATGAAAAAAAAGAGGTAGAAAAGGAATTTGGCAAGAAGGAAATTGCAAAAAAAATTGACCCGAAATGCTTAAGGAAGAAAATACCCAAAATGCAAAAAGCAAAAGGAAGAGCTAGAGAATTTCGGCACCTACTCTTCACTAGCCGAAATTATGCCTAAACACCATCCCTTGGCTGAATTTCTCCTCCCCCAAACACTCCCACATTCGGCCACTACTACCATCTCCTCTATCCCTCGATTCTCTCCCCTTTTTGCTCCTCAACTTGCACTCTACCTCTTATTCAAACCGTTTGACTCAGTCTCCAACCTCCACAGTAGAGTTTGATCCCAACTCTGCTTCCTTCTCTTCCCAAGCAAAAATAAATTCCACCAAAATGCAGCTTGTGGGATTTGAACCCCATCCCACCATGCTCTCATATTGACGCCACCACCACCTTGCCAAATGCTCACTTGTGTTGAACAAACACACTCTATTAAATATAAGTCCTGCTTCCAATAGTCCTCTCCCCTAAAGTGCCCAAAAACCAAAATTTTACTAGGTCTTGAACTTGACCCCATGCCTCCCTAGAGGCCCTAAACACCCTTAAACAACCCACAGAGCAAGCACAACATGCTATTACATAGGTGTTACAAACCTCTAATTTTGGGATGTTACAATTCTACCCCCTTAAAGAAATTTCGGCCTCGAAATTTACCTGATCAAAAGATATGGGGATATTGATGTCGCATTGCCTCCTCAGGTTCCCACGTGGCTTCCTCTGAACCGTGATTACGCCACAATACTTTGACTAACGGAACGGATTTTGTCCTCAACGCTTTAACATCCCGATCCAAAATTTTCACTGGTTCCTCTTCAAATGACAGATCAGGTCTAACCTCGATCTCCTCCACTAGCACTATATAATATGGATCCGAACGATAGCGTCTCAGCATAGAAACGTGGAATACATTATGTATCTGGTTTAACTCAGGGGGCAACTCAAGCTTATATGCGACCGGTCCAACACGCTTTGACACCCGGTAAGGTCCGATGAATCTAGGGCTTAACTTGCCCTTCCGTCAAAATCTCAGAATCTTTTTCCACGGTGAGACCTTCAAGAAAACAAAATCTCCCATAGAAAACTCTATCTCTCTATGCTTTAAGTCAGCATATGACTTTTGCCTATCAGATGCTTCTTTTAATCTACCCCTGATCAACTTCACTTTCTTTTCAATTTTCGAAATTAACTCTGGACCCAACAGTCGTCGCTCACCCAATTTTGTCCAGTATGTAGGGGTATGACACCTACGACCATATAATGCCTCGTAGGGTGCCATCTGAATGCTGGACTGGTAGCTGTTATTATACACGAATTCTGCCAAGGGGAAATAATCTTCCCAACTGCCCCCGAAATCAATCACACAGCTTTTTAACATGTCTTCCAAAATCTGGATTACCCTCTGTAACTGACCATCAGTCTGCGGATGAAACGCTGTGCTGAAATCTAACCTTGTACCTAGAGCTTTACGTAACACTTTCCAGAATCGAGATGTGAATCTAGGGTCCCTATCTGAGATGATAGACACTAGTACCCCATGTAACCTCACAATTTCTACCACGTCAACTTAGCCAACTTCTGCAATGAGTAATCGATGCGAACCGGTATGAAATGAAAAAATTTAGTCAGCCGATCAATAATTACCCACACTGAATCTTTCTTAGTAAGCGTCAGGGGTAGCCCACTAACAAAATCTATTGTTATCCTCTCCCACTTCCAAAGTGCAATCTTTATAGGTTGCAACAATCCTAAAGGAAATTGATGCTCAGCCTTCACTTTCTGGCATGTCAAGCACTTACTTACTAAATCAGTCACCTCACGCTTAAGTCTTGGCCACCAATACAGTTCATGCAGATCTTGATATAATTTGTTCCCACCGGGATGCATCGCGTATGGGCTACTATGAACTTCTGCAGAATCATCTGTCTTAACTCAAAATCCCTCGGCACACAGACTCTTCAACTAAAACATAATACCCCTTCACCATTCAATTCAAAATCCACAGTCTCTCCCTTTGCTACCTATTGAAAACGAGAACTCAACGACTCATATATCATCTGTTTCTCCTTAATCTGACTAATCCATGTTGGTTTTACTTGTAGTTTCGCCAGCAAACTACCATCCTCAAATAGACTGAGCTGAGCGAACATTGCTCTCAAGTTAGATACCACCTTACGACTCAGTGCATCTACTACCACATTGGCTTTCCCGGATGGTACTCAATTGAGCAATCGTAATCCTTCACCAACTCTATCCATCTCCGTTGCCTGAGATTCAACTCCTTTTGGGTAAGGAGATACTTAAGGCTCTTATGGTCAGTGTAGATAATCGACTTTTCCCCATGCAGGTAGTGTCTCCAAATCTTTAGTGCGAATACTACCGTGGCTAATTCCAAGTCATGCATGGGGTAATTCACCTTGTGCTGCCTAAGTTGATGAGATGCATACGCCACCACCTTCCCTTCCTGCACCAACACACTACCCAAACCCATTTGCGACACATCAAAGTATACAATAAATTCTTTTCTAGCCTCAAGCTGCACTAATACCAGAGCTTCAGTTAGGATTTTTTCAACTTCTCAAAACTTTCTTGCTGTTTATCAGTCCAAACGAACGGTAGCCTTTTACGCAGTAACTTAGTTAGGGGTGCAACAATCAATGAAAAACCCTCAACGAACAGCCCGTAATACCCGGCTAGACCCAGAAAATTTTGAATCTCTGATACTGATTTGGTGGCTTCCAATCCAAAAGAGCCTCAACATTCCGAGGATCAACCCTAATTCCTCCGGCAGATACAACATGCCTAAAAATGTCACTTCCCTCAGCCAAAACTCGCACTTACTGAATTTGGCATAAAGTTACTTTTCCCTCAATATCTGCAGAATAACCCGAAGATGTGAATCATGCTCCTCCTCAGTTCTTGAATACTCTAGAATGTCGTCTATAAACACCACCATGAACCAGTCTAAGTAGGGTTGGAAGACCCGATTCATCATATCCATGAAAGCAGCTGGTGCATTCGTTAACCGAATGGCATAACCAGAAATTCGTAATGCCCATAACGAGTTCAGAAATCAGTCTTGTATATATCTGACCCCTTGACTCTTAGCTGATGATACCCCGATCTTAAATCTACCTTAGAGAAAATTGAAGCTCCTCGCAGCTAATCAAACAGATCATCAATCCTTGGTAGTGGGTATTTGTTCTTAATCATTAGCTTGTTCAACTGACGGTAGTCAATACACATACGCATTGACCTATCCTTCTTCTTCACAAATAATACCGGCACTCCCCATGGAGATACACTTGGTTTGATAAATCCCCGATGCAACAGCTCTTGGATCTAAGCCTTTAACTCTACTAGCTCTTTCGGTGCCATCCTATAAGGGGTGATGGACACTAAAGCAGTTCTCGGTATTAGCTCAATACCGAACTTGACCTCATGATTCGGTGGTAACCCCGGCAACTCTTTAGGGAATACATCAAGAAATTCTTTATAGTCCTGACATCCCTAACAGACAATCCCTTAGTATCAGATGTGCTGACGAAAGCTAGAAATGCCTCGCACCCTTTCGAACCAGTTTCTTGACCCTTAGCGCTGAGATTACACTGGACAGATAATCCCTTCTCTCCCCTATCACAATTACTTCATCATCCTCTGAAGTCTTTAATATCATCCGCTTAGCCACGCAATCTAAATTCGCATGGTGTTTTGCCAACCAGTCCATGCCTAGTATAAGATCAAACTCACCAAATGGCGGTTCCATCAAATATGTCGAGAATCCAGCCCTTGAACTTCTAAAGGCACATCTCTAAATAGCTTATCCACTATAACAGACTGTCCTAAAGGACTAATCACTAACATTTCTTTATCAACAAGTTCAAATTGTATACCCAAAGTCTGGAAACATTACAAGCAACATACGAGTGTGTCAACCCAATATCAATTAAAGCAAAACATGGTACATCATGAATAAAGAACATACCAGTTATGATGTTAGGTGAGTCGCCATCCTCTTGACGCCGAGTAGTATAAAGCCACCCTGGATGTCTTGTATTTGTATTACCAGCACCTCTGCCCGGTTCTCCACGACCTTGTCCAAACCTATTTCCTCCTCGGGCTGGTCACGGCCTCTCGGTGGCTGTTGACCACCTCTCCCTGGCTGAACATATCCCTGACCTGCAACTAGCATCAGACCCGATTTTTGTGTACAGTCTCTAATCCTGTGGTCTCTTGACCCACATCTAAAGCATGCACCATTTCTCTTCCAGCATTCACCTTGATGAGATAACCCGCACATTGCACAAAGCTACGGTCTGCCAGTAGTAAATGAAACTCCAGTTTGAACCGGCCCGTCAAATCTAAGCCTCTTATGAAATCCATCTGAAGAACTTGCAGGCCTAAAATCTCTCTTATTCTCGTCCCTTTCTTTTTCCCGATTTTGACACTCAGAGCGTTTCACCTCCTCAGTAATTTTGGCCTTCTCCACCAAAGCAGCAAAATTTCTTTCTCTCTATGGAGCTATTAGTACCCGCAATTCATCCCAAGACCATCCTCAAATCTCACACAGTGCTCATACTCAGTTGCAACTATACCTCGTGTGTACCAGCTTAGACGTAGGAGCTCCACCTTATACTTTGCCAAAGATTTATTCCCTTGAACCAGATTCAAGAATTCCTTTCTCTGGGCATCCACATAACTAGCCCCTACATATTTTACCTGAAAAGCCATTTTAAAGAAATCCCAGGTTAATCGATCCACTTGTGTGCCTTCCTTCACAGTGAGCCACCACTAGTATGCCTTATCTCTCAGTAGAGATACTGTCCCTTTCATCTTTTGCTCCACTGAGTAGCCCAGGTTATCCATGATCCGTTCAACTGCCTCCCACCAGTATTCGGCTACATTTGGGGCTACACCAAAAATGCCTTGAAGATTTCAGCCCTATTTGCCCTAAGTCGCTCAGAAATGGATCCCCGAGCTACTGACCTAGTACTTGCCCTAGCAACTCGTTCTAAAACCCGAGCATTGCTTGGGACAAAGCATCATCCCCACCAGCTCGATCATAAGACCCCATTTTGATCACTGGTGATGTAGGTGCTTCCCTTTCAAGCATGTGTCCCGATGCTGAGGACCCAGCCCTAGCACCTTGGCCTCTACCACGGCCACGTCTACCTCTTCCATGACCTCTTGTACTCATCTCGATGTAACGCGTTAATCTGTTTAAGAGATTTATGAATCAGTTTATAGTTCCCATGATTATTAACAAGTGTTTTATGGAGAACAGTTATAAGAGTTATTTTTCGCTGATCGAGTTTACTACCTTCTTAGTCTCTTTTGTCTTAGTTTCTATAGCTAAATTTTAGTGTATTACCACTAACTCTAGTAGTTTCTTACTATAGTCATTTCATCATAAAATCTAGTATAAAGTAAGGAAAGTTATGAATTCGGATGCTGGAGACTTAGTGTGTCGGACGTTCAGTGATACTACTTTTCTAAACCAAACTTAAACAAATTCGAGATATTTTGAAACCCATTCCACAGCTGAGTTTTTTCAAACCTGGCTCTGACACCACTAAATGTATCACCCCTCACCCGTAATCTCCGTCGAAATTGGGCACGAGGCATTACCGTACAAAACTATTTGATTGCCTCTTAGGCTCAACGCGACTACTCTACTTGTGTCTCTACAACAACTTTATTTTCGACTTATGAGACCTCACTCGTAACTATGAGGGCTCTCGAGACTATATCGAAACTCTTACTATCCATAAAATTTCTTTCTCAACTAAACAGGGAGTGTTAGAAGACACACAGAACTATGTGTAGTCTTACACGCCCATGTTAGAATAAGACATGCCCATGTTAGAATAAGACACGCCCGTGTACCCTTAAGACATGCCCGTGTCTTCCACCAGTGGTCGACACTAACTAGTTTCCCATGGCCTGGACACGCCCATGTGGTTAGTCCGTGGTCTATCCTGACTTAAGATGCTAACATGCAGGGGACACACGGCCAGGTTGCATGCCCGTGAGCTAACCGTGTGTCACACATAGCCTAGACACACTCCCGTGTGCCTACCCATGTGGACGAGAACGAGGCTGTTTGCCAAGTTCTTTACATTCCCCTAACTCATACCACATAACTTTATTCATCATACTAAAAAACAATTCATGATTTCAATATAAACTCTCATAAGTAACTCAAAATTTCATAAATGACAAGGTGAGCCATCAACCTTGGCAATTTACAAAATAATTATCTTAGCAAGAGCCAATACATCTTTGGCCAAAATAATAAAATAATCTAACTAGTCTAGCCCCTATACATGCCAAACACAAAATCGCTAAGTCTAAATATACTGAGGTGAGCAGATAGTGTGGGCAGACTCCTTGTCATCGACATATCCCGGCTCGACTCTTTAGCTTTATAAAACAAGGGAAAGAAAGGGGAGTAAGCTTTAAGCTTAGTAAGTTTACATGTAAACAATATAGCTTTAAGCTTAGTAAGTTTACATGTAAACAATATAAATTTTAACATGTAATCAACAATTTCATAGCTTAATATACTAAGCAAGAAACAATCTACATTCATGATCATGCTTACTCATTTACTCCATTCCCATATTTCAACCATATCACATGCATACTGCATACATTCATTAACAAGTTCCCCTGCACTTAGCATCACAAGGACATATAATACAATTCATCACTATATCTAACTCCATCACTTAAGTTGAATTACTCAGTGGTTTCACACTTAGCCCCCATCGGCCTTTATTAGGGTGGTGTCGCATATAGCCTACCAAAAGATTAGTTACGTTGGTATCACACATAGCCCACCAAAAGATTAGTTATGGTGGTAACGCACATAGCCCACCAAATGGTAAATAGACAATGGTATCGCACATAGCCTATCATTTTTAAACAATAAGGCGGTATCGCACTTAGCCCACCATTAAGCGTTATCTTTACATATTTATATGATTATTTCATCATTCATACAATACTCATTCAATCCACTGGAATCACATATGTTCTCAATCATGCCATACACTAGATAGCAACATAATGTTTACAAAAATATGCATTGTTTACACAAAAACTTACCTCGGTGCAAAACGTGTTAATTAGCAATTTACTCGATCACCTTGCCTTTCTCACGATCAAGGTTGATTCCGCGCTCTTCTTGATCTATAATAATGAAATTCATTTGTTTAAATCATTCTATGATCATAATACATCAAATTCTACACTTGGGAAAAATGACCATTTTGCCCTTGTATATTGGCAAAATTACGATTTTGCCCCTAGGCTCGTAATTTATTTTCAACACATTTTCTCAATAAACAAGCCTAGCTGAACATTTATTTCTCTTACAACTACTCAAAATTCCAACTATTTCATGCATTTATGACACAAATTAAATCTTTACATTCAAGTCCTATTTAGGTGTTTCTATTCTAACACCTTTCACAAAAGTTGTTTCTCACCTCCCTAACATTTATTTTCTTCCATGAAAACTCAGCTAACAACATAACTACTCTCATGGAAAGTTCTTAGACTTTCAACCATATTGCAAATTGGTCCCCTCATTAGCTAGCTTAAGCTTTGGGGACTCCAAAAACATAAAAATCACCAAGAAAGACCTCTAAAGTCACTTACTTGTAGGGAGATAACTTGACTGAAATTTTAACGCATTCAAAACCCCTCTAAGCTTGAAATTTTCGGTGGAGATGAAGAATGAATAGTGAAAAGATAATATCTTTCCTCTTTAGCATTTTTTTTATTCATCCTTTATCACATTATGTCACCAAAATTGACTAAAATTAATGTTCTTGTCCCCCTAGCTTCCTATGGCTGGCCAACACCCTCACTATGGCCTAATTGCACTTTAAAATCCTCCATATTACATTCTAGAGCTATTAGGCACCCCTACCTTATAAAATAGAACTTTCGTATCTCATGCGATTTAGTTATTTTTCACAATTAAATATGCTATTGCTAGAATTAAGGCACCAAAATTTCCATATAGCCATATATTAATACCATAATACATAAAATAATACTAAAATAATTTTCCTCAACCCCAGTTTAGTGGTCCCGAGGCCATTATTTCGACTAGCCCCAAAATAGGACTGTTACAACTCTCCCCCCTTTAGGGATTTTCGCCCTCGAAAATCTTACCGGTAAAGAGGTTTGGATATTGCCCTCTCATGGTCTCTTCCGGTTCCCATGTAGTCTCTTCTACATCGTGTCTTTGCCATAACAATTTTACTAAGGCTATGTTTTTTGTAACTGCCCAAACCTAGCCCAGGCGTTAAGGCCAGATTTGACATGTCACATGAGAAAAATATATTTAAGTCCTTTTCATTCGTACAAAAAAGAGGTATTGCTTCGTTAAAATCAAGAAAACAAGTTTGATTTAAATTATTTGATAAAATACTACTGACCTCAAAGATTGATTGATAAATCAATAAATTTGAACTAATGCTCTTATAAAACCGCGACTTTTGAAAATATCGTTGATAGTTCGAGAAAAAAATTCCGTGTTAAAATTATTTGTAAAAGTTTATTTTGAAATTTATTTGTTAATCAATTTTGGAAAACCTTTATTATGATTTTAGAAACTTCCCGTTTAAAACAATTTAAAAATAATAATAAATACTTCCAAACATAAAGCAAAGTAAAGTTATCCCAGAGGCCTTGTTACAACTATAAAATCCCAAAATAGCAAGAGTAATAAAACGGAATATGAAATTTAATAAAGTTCGAAACACCAATTCTGAAGTATGGCCTCCACCGTGTCATCCATAGCCCAAGTCCATATCAATGAGAATTACCTACAAGGGTTAAGAAAAAGGGGGGTGAGTTACAAGAACTCAGTGTATAATCCCCTTACCGTCATCCACTGGGCCAGAACCCGTTTAGCAAAAATTTAGGCTTGAGCCCATTTAAGAATAACTTTGGGCTGAAGCCCATTTAGAAAAATAATGTAACAAATATATCATGTGTATGTAATGCAGTTCCCAAACCAAACCTAGTATTCCATCTGCTACACACCACCCGTACCAACCAACACACCTGTGGGGATCAAGTCAACCTACCCCGCCAACACACCAATCGCAGGCATTAAGCCATTTATAACAAATTTAATTGTGGACAAGCCACCAAAATAACAGAATATAAGTGGCGTGGCCACCAGACAGATCATGACAGAGTCACCAAAATATGTGGCAGAGCCACCAGAACTTCTCTTCAATATTATCCCATTCCATGCAAAATCATGTATATGAAGCATAACAAATCATAATTTTTACAATATAACAACAGTAATTTATTTGGATATTTATTACAAAATTATAGCCCATTATAACAATTTATCAAAAAGGCCCATTTAGCAAAATATCAGATTGGCTCATATAACAAAATATCAGATCGGCTCGTATAGCAAATTATCAGATTTGCCCATATGGAAAATTAACAAATCGGTCCATTAAGGCATTTTTGTATTTCGGCCCTTCAAGGAAATCTTATTAAATCGGCCCATTAAGGAATTTTCATAATTCATCCCATCAGAGGCATTTTTGTAATTTGGCAATTTACCCACTAAGGGTAATTCGGTAATTTCGCAATCCAGACTTAACTATTAATTTGGGCATAATAATTTAAACTGTCCATCTGCGTTGTACTAACTAAATTGACTATAACTTGGGTTAGGAATCTCAAAATCTAAATTCGTAAATTTTCCTTGAAACTAAACTCATATTCTTCTTATTAAAATTTTTCCAGAATTTTTTTCTTAACCATTTAGTACAGTTTATTCCTTAAAATTTCCCTTGTTACACTGTCCAATGATTCTACCTCTCTTACCTTAATTTCAAATATCTCACTATACGGCTTTCATATATTGCTCCCACTTGTTTCTAATGAAAATAGGCTCACTAAGGATTCCATACATGTAAATTATAACCCATAATTCACTTTGTACAATTTTATACAATTTTTCCAAAACAGATCAGGGAACCACAAAGTTAATCAGAACCAGTCTCACTAAAATTAAGATATCTCAAAATATAAAATTCCTTTTCCTTCTCCGTTTCTTCCATATAAAAATAGACACAGTAAGATTTAATTTGATGTCTCATTCACTTTCTAATTCCCTTTCTCCTATTTTTCGTGATTTTTCAAAAACACGTCACTGTTTCTAACCGGAACTATTTTATTACAAATATGGTTATACTACGAATATATACACTCTCGAGTGATCACGGATGCCGGTTTCTGGTTTTCTTCGGTATTTCGATCGAATCACAAAACATATCATACAAAATTTTAGAGATCTATGAGATTACACACCATTTCAAACATGTTTTCGGAAGGTACGGGATTACACACCTTATTCGGAATCCGTAACACGATATTCTCCACGGCACCTAAAGATACAATCAGTCAACAATTAGTCCAAAACCCAATTTACAAATTCATCCAAGTATTACGATTGATTAACAATCTATATCGCTAACCAACAATTTGAGTCTCTTATTATGAGAGATAGGTGTTCGACTTTACCACTATTTTCGAAAAATCCACAAGTAGAGAGTATCGAGTTATTCGTGCCTAACAACATAATCGATTAGCCAAACTTTCAATCTGATTAACACCATAACCGAATAGCAATATTGAACGGAATATGAAAAGACACCTTACCTTAATCGATGATAATCTCGATTCCCACCAATTGGCTTATGACTACGAATAAATTGACAAGAATTTGGTATTAGGCCACCCACTAGAACTCTACGAAAAAAGTTGATCAAATATGAGAGTGATGGAGAGAGTGATATTTCGATAAGAAACAAAGTGGAATAGCCGTATAGTGATGAACATACCTATTCTGCTTGAAAGAGAAGAAAATGAAAGGAGTAGAAATGAAGCCTTTACCTGATTCAACCAAGGAGAGATGTCCAACACACAAAAATGGGGAAGATAGAGGATGATAGAAATTCGGCTATTGAAGAGAAAATAATAAAGAAGATTTGATCATATGGTAATGCCGATTTAGGAAAATGGAAGAAAGCTTGAAGGAATGATAAAAAGAAGAGAAGAGATATGAGAAGAAATGTTAGGTAATTCAGCTAACACAAAGGAAAAAGGTTGGAAAAGAGTACAAAAAATGTTCAAAAGAGAAAATAGGCTTTTCAAGCACAAGCTTGTAAATAGGCTAGGATAATTTAGCTCCTCCTTTTTCCCCATTAAAAACATCCACATTCATGCCCCTAATAGTAAAAAATTTGCCAACCAACCTTTCCATAACATTTCCTTCGAAAAAGGCCACTTGTTCCCCTTACTTTCCCCTTTCTCTTGATTTCTTTCCTCACCTTCATTCTTTCCTATTCTCCTTATCCATCTTGCCAAAAATAAAAAGTCCACCTTACCTTATTTACATGCTTGGCCGACAATTAAGGAAAGGGTGCAAAAATAATAGTCAAAATTTGAACACAATGGGATTTGAACCTCTTCCCTCAAGGTACTTCATATGGCGCCATAACCTCTTTACTAATTGCTCATTTATGCTAACAATTTACTCATTTATTTCCATAAGCTTTGAGGTCACTTACTATCTCTCCTTAATAGTCTTAAACACAAAATTTTACTAAGGCCCAACTTGAACCCGAAACTTCACAGAAACCTCGTAACTTTCTAAAATTACTTTCTTAATAAGTCCAACTTGAATTAATGACATTCTCTTGTTCTCAAAATTTTAAACACTCCTACGCCCAAGGCCCAATGGGCCCAATCCTACTAGGCCCAATTTTGGGATGTTACATCTTTATTCCTCAACTATTTCACTTCTCGAGCTAAGATTTTAATTGGCTCTTCTTCATATGTCACATCCGGTCGTATTTCAATTTCTGTTGGAGAAATCACATGCGAAGGATTGGAGCGATAAGGCCTCAACATCGACACATGGAACACGTTGTGAATTTTCTCTAACTCTACCGGTAAAGCTAACTGATATGCTAGTGGCCCAATCCTTTCGATAATCTCATACGGCCCTATGAATCTCGGACTCAATTTACCATTTCGACCAAATCTCAATATTTTCTTCCACAGGGACACTTTTAGAAATACTTTGTCGCCCAAGTGAAACTCAATTTCTTTTCTTTTCAAGTCTGCGTACGACTTTTTCGGTCCGAAGTAGTCTTCAAACTATCCGGATCACTTTCACTTCCTCCTCAGTCTCTCTAACTAAATCAACCCCATGAATTTGCTTCTCACTCAGTTCGGTCCAATACAAGGGAGTTCGACACTTACGACCATATAAAGCTTCATACGGTGCCATCCGTATGCTTGACTGATAACTATTATTGTAAGCGAATTCGACCAAGGATAGGTATCTTTCCCAACTACCTTCAAATTCTAACACACAGCATCGGAGCATATCCTCAAGAACTTGGATCACTCTCTTAGATTGACCATCAGTCTGAGGATAGAATGCAGTGCTAAAGTTCAATCTTGTACCCACGGCCTCCTGGAACTTCTTCCAAAACCTTAAAGTAAATCTGTCCAAGATAATAAATACAGGCACTCCATGTAATCTTACAACTTTTGCAATATACAACTCAGCTAACCTTTCCAGCGAATAATTAATACACACCGGTATAAAGTGAGCCGACTTCTTTAATCTATCAACTTAACCCACACAGTATCTTTCTTTTTCGGAGTCATAGGTAACCTCGTCACGAAGTTCATGGTGACCGATCCCACTTCCACTCGGGGACCATCACTGGTTGAAGTACTCCCGAAGGCACTTGATGTTCAGCTTTCACTTGTTGACAAATCAGACATTTTGTTACACACTCCGAGATATCTTTTTTCATTCTCGGCCACCAATAAAATTTCCTCAGATCATTGTACATTTTTGTATTGCCTGGGTGTACTGATAAACAACTACTATGTACCTCTTTTAAAATTTCTCGGATCAACTCGTCGTCTCTGGGTACACAAATTCTATCATGGAACATTAAGCAACCATTTGAACTTACCCGAAATTCAGAATCAGCTCCTGATTCACACTTAGCTCGTTTAGCTAGTATCTCATTATCATTCCTTTGAGCTTCACATATTTATTGAACGAATAGTGGACTAGATTTCAACTTAGCTAGTATAGCACCATCATCAGAAAATGACAAACTCGTGCTCATGGCTCTCAAAGCATACAAGGATTTTCTACTTAAAGTATCCGCAACTACATTCGCTTTTCTCGGGTAGTAATCGGTCACTAACTCGTAGTCCTTCAATAATTCAAGCCATCATCGTTGCCGTAAATTTAACTCCTTTTGATTCATCAAGTACCTCAAACTCTTATGATCCGTGAAGATTCGACACTTCTCAACATATAAATAATGTCGCCAAATCTTCAACGCGAAAACAATCGCGGCCAACTCCAAATCATGAATCGGATAATTCTTCTCATGTGGTTTTAACTGTCTCGAGGCATAAGCAACTACCTTACCCTCTTGCATCAACACACAACCGAGACCATTTAACGATGCATCACTGTAGACCACAAACTCTTTTCCCAACTCAAGTTGTACCAAAATCGGTTCCTCTGTCAACAACTTTTTCAATCTCTCGAAACTCTATTGGCATTTTTTAGTCCATTCAAACTTAACATCCTTGTGCAATAGTTTCATCATCGGAGTACCAATCATAGAGAATCCTTTCACAAATCGCTTATAATACCCCGCTAAACCCAAAAAGCTTCTGACTTTCGACACGTTCCTCAGCAGTTTCCACTTCACAATAGCCGAGACCTTTCTCGGATCAACTCTAATACCCTCATCCGACACAATGTGTCCTAAAAATCCAACCTTTGAAGCCAAAAATCGCTCTTACTAAATTTAGCATTAACTGCTTGTCTCTCAAAATCTGTAAGACAATCCTTAGATGTTCCGCATGATCACTCTTATCTCTGGAGTAAACCAATATGTCATCAATAAAAACAACTACGAACTTGTCCAAATACGTTTGGAAGACACGATTCATTAAGTCCATAAAAATCACAGGGGCATTCATTAAACCGAATGGCATGACCAGAAACTCATAATGGCCATACCTCGTCTGAAATATCGTTTTGAAACATCTTACTCCTTAACCCTCAACTGGTAATAATCGGATATCAGGTCAATCTTGGAGAACACCATAGCTCCCTTCAGTTGATCAAATAGATCATATATCCTCGGTAAAGGATACTTGTTCTTCATAGTTACTTTGTTGACCTGTCTATAGTCTATGCACAATCTCATCGACTCATCTTTCTTCTTTACAAAGAGTACTGGGGCTCCCCACGATGAATAGCTAGGTCTTACAAAATCCCTATTCGTCAACTCTTGCAGCTGAACCTTCAGCTCTTTCAACTCCAATGGTGCCATCCTATACGGGGCAATAGAAATAGGTGTCGTTCCCAGAACTAACTCAATTCCAAACTCGACCTCTCTAATTTGAGGTAATCCAGGTAACTCTTATGGGAATACATTCGGATACTCACATACAACCGACACTATTTCAATCCTTGCCTCCGACTCTTGAGTGTTCAGTACAAAAGCAAGATATGACTCACATCCTTTTCTCAAATATTTCTCAGCCACCAAGGAAGAGATCATCATTGGTAAATTATCTGACTCACCTAATTCAACCCGAATAACATCTCCACTTTCATATTTCAATTCAATGAATTTAATACCACAATTAACTAAAACACTATGGGTATTCAACCAATCCATACCAAGAATCAAATCAAAATCATCAAACGGCAACAACATAAGGTTTGCCGAAAAATAATGACCCCTAATTGTCAAGGGACAGTTTCTACACACCTTGTCCACTAACACATGTTTTCCTAATAGGTTGGACACCTTTACCACAAATTTAGTAGACTCAGTAGTCATATTCAAACTAAATGTCAATCTCATACAAATATAAGAATGGGTCGACCCCGGGTCAATCAAAGAAAAAACAAAGGTGTCATGAAGAGAAAAGGTACCCGTTATTACATCTGGCAATGATGCCTCTTCTCGAGCACAAATAGAATAGGTTCTTGCTGGTGCCCAACCCTCCGACCTCACAGTGGAGTCTCGTGATACACCTCTACCACTAGTCCCACCTCTCAAATTCTTTTGTGGCCTACCTCTAGAGGATACATTGCTTGATCTCACCTCTTGCTTTTTCTCTTTATCATCTCTTTCAGGGCAGTTTCAGATGAAATGGTCGAGGGAACCACATTTGTAACAATTTCAATTGTTTCCCCAACACTTCCAGTGTGATGTCTGTCACAACTTGGGCATTCCGATTTGGACTTCGGTTTGCCCACACTTGCCATCGAGGTGGCCTGAACTCTTGAACTCGAGTAATTGTTGCCTCGTTCCCTTTGTGAATACCTGACTGATGCAATCGTCGAGGGTTCACTTCCTTGGACCTCTTAGATTGATCTTGATAAGATTTACTCATCGGTCTTTTTCTCGCGTTTGGGGCCTCACTCATGGCCTTCCTCTTTTCCTTACTCAATTCTTCGGCCTTACTAGCCCTATCCACCAACACCACAAAATCCTTTAGCTCTAAAATCCAGACTAAGAGTCTGATATCTTTATTCAACCCATCTTCAAATCTCTTGCATAGGATAGCTTCCGTGGACACACATTTTTATGCGTACTTACTGAGCCCAACAAATTCACACTCATATTCTGCCACAGTTATTTTTCCTTGCTTCAGCTCAAGGAATTCCTTTCGCTTCTGATCCACAAACCATTGACTTATATACTTCTTTTGGAACTCTTCCAAAAATAAGTCCCATGTTACCCTCTTCTTAGGAACCACTGAGGTCAACGTTTTCCATCAGTGGTATGACGAGTCCTTAGCAAAGACACAGCGCACTTTATGCTTTCCTCAAGTGTACATGAGAGTTCATCAAAAACCCTCATTGAGTTCTTAAGCTAGAACTTTGCCCGCTCGGGGTCATCATCTATATTAGCTCAAAAATCTTCAGCCTCTTGCTTTCGAATTTTGTCTACCGGGGGCTTAGCTGTCCTCACCATTTCTACACCTTAGGGAGCCATAGGTACGGGCTGAGGTATAGGAGGAGGTGGAGGAGGTTGGGCATTGGGGTTTGCTTGTACATACTCAGTGTACTAGTTACTCATCATTTGAAGAAAGGCTTCCTGAGCCTCTTCTCCTTGACCCTTAGACTCAGGTTCACTCTACAAAGGTGCGGTCCATTGTGCGGGAGTCGGTACATTACAGCTGCGTCATCAGTAGCCAAGTGATGAGGATCCATATACTATATAGAACAAATTTAAAATCATCAAAAGTCGCCACACTATCATCATACGCTTATTGCATGTATAGCTAGACTCCTACACACGCTACGGTAGTCTTAGAACCGATTAAACCATAGCTCTGATACCACTAAATGTAACTCCTCTCACCGTAATCCCCATCGAAATCAGGCACGAGGTGTTACCGTACAAAACTATTTGATCGCCTCTTAGGCTCAACGCGACTACTCTACTTGAGTCTCAACAACAACTTTATTTTCGACTTACGAGACCTAAGTCGTAACTACGAAGGCTCTCGAGACTCTATCGAAAACTCTTACAATCCATAAAATTTTTTTCTAAACTAAACAGGGAGTACACGCCCGTGTTAGAAGACACACACCCTTGTGTAGTCTCACACGCCCATGTTAGAATAAGACACGCCCGTGTACCCTTAAGACATGCCCGTGTCTTTCACCGTGGTCGACACTAACTAATTTCACATGGCCTGAACACGCCCGTGTGGTTAGTCCGTGGTCTATCCTGACTTAAGATGCTAACATGCAGGGAACACACAGCCAGGTTGCACTCCTATGGGCTGACCGTGTGTCACATATGGCCTAGACACACGCCCGTGTGCCTACCCATGTAGACAAGAATGAGGCTGTTTGCCAAGTTCTTTACATTCCCCTAGCTCATACCACTTAACTTTATTCATCATACTAATAAACAATTCATGATTTTAATATAAACTCTCATAAGTAACTCAAAATTTCATAAATGATAAGGTGAGCCATCAACCTTGGCAATTTACAAAATAATTGTCTTAGCAAGAGCCAATACATCTTTGGCCAAAATAACAAAATAATCTAACTAGTCTAGCCCCTATACATGCTAAACACAAAATCGCTAAGTCTAAATATACTGAGGTGAGCAGATAGTGTGGGCGGACTCCTGGTTATCAATATATCCCGGCTCGACTCTTTAGCTCTATAAAATAAGGGAAAGAAAGGGGAGTAAGCTTTAAGCTTAGTAAGTTTACATGTAAACAATATAACATTTTAACATGTAATCAACAATTTCATAGCTTAATATATTAAGCAAGAAACAATCTACATTCATGATCATGCTTACTCACTTACTCCATTCCCACATTTCAACCATATCACATGCATACTGCATACATTCAATAACAAGTTCCCCTGTACTTAGCATCACAAGGTCACATAATACAATTCATCACTATATCTAACTCCATCACTCAAGTCGAATTACTCGGTGATTTTGTACTTAGCCCACCATTGACCTTTATTAGGGTGGTATCGCACATAACCCATCAAAAGATTAGTTACGGTGGTATAGCACATAGCCCACCAAAAGATTAGTTATCGTGGTAATGCACATAGCCCACCAAATGGTTAATAGACTATGGTATCGCACATAACCCATCATTTTTAAACAATAAGGTGGTATCGCACTTAGCCCACCATCAAGCGTTGTCTTTACACATTTATATGATTATTTCATCATTCATACAATACTCATTCAATCCACTGAAATCACATATGTTCTCAATCATTCCATACACTAGATAGCAACATAATTTTACAAAAATATGCATTGTTTACACATAAACTTACCTCGGTGCAAAACGTGTTAATTAGCAATTTACTCGATCACCTTGCCTTTCCCACGGTCAAGGTTGATTCCGTGCTCTTCTTGATCTATAACAATTAAATTCATTCATTTAAATCATTCTATGATCATAATACATCAAATTCTACACTTGGGCAAAAATGACCATTTTGCCCTTGTACATTGGCAATATTACAGTTTTACCTCTAGGCTCGTAATTTATTTTTCAACACATTTTCTCAATAAAAAAGCCTAGCTGAACATTTATTTCTCTTACAACTACTCAAAATTCCAACTATTTCATGCATTTATGACACAAATTAAATCTTTGCATTCAAGTCCTATTTAGGTGTTTCTATGCTAACACCTTTCACAAAAGTTGTTTCTCACCTCCCTAACATTCATTTTCTTCCATGAAAACTTAGCTAACAACATAACTACTCTAATGGAAGTCCCTAGACTTTCAACCATATTGCAAATTGGTCCCCTCATTAGCTAGCTTAAGCTTTGGGAACTCCAAAAACATAAAAATCACCAAGAAAGACATCTAAAATCACTTACTTGTAGGGAGATAACTTGGCTGAAATTTTAAAGCATTAAAAACCCCTCTAAGCTTGAAATTTTTGGTGGAGGTGAAGAATGAATAGTGAAAGATAATATCTTTCCTCTTTAGCATTTTTTATTCATCCTTTATCACCTAATGTCACCAAAATTGACTAAAATTAATGCTCTTGTCCCCCTAGCTTCCTATGGCCGGCCAACACCCTTACTATGGCCTAATTGCACTTTAAAATCCTCCAAATTACATTCTATAGCTATTAGGTGCCCCTACCTTATAAAATAGAACTTTCGCATCTCATGCGATTTAGTCCTTTTTCATAATTAAATATGCTATTGCTAGAATTAAGGCACCAAAATTTCCATATAGCCATATATTAATACCATAATACATAAAATAATACTAAAATAATTTTCCTCAACCCCAGTTTAGTGGTCTCGAGACCACTATTCTGACTAGCCCCAAAATAGGGCTGTTACACTAAATGTAACACCCCAAACCCAACCTAAATGTTACGACCGGATCTAGTATGCTACATCAGGTGATGTTTGAAACCACATGGTTGTTTGGAAAACATATTGTTTAAAATCACGTTTATAAGTTCAAAATTTCATTTCTCCACACTTATGCCTAAAGAAGGATTTACTCATTTTATTATTCTTTCAAAATGCATGTTTTGTCTTGTTTAATAAAATTGAGTCGATTACAAACAATTCGGTCTTATCATTTACAAAAATGAGTTATTTGAAAAATAGTTGTTTATTGTTTTGAAAAATTTGTGTTGATCAAATTTGCAGTATTTAAAGAAAGTCCAAATAAAAGTTAAAATAGTTCCAATGGCCTTATTACAACAATTATAAAACCCAATAATTAAAGTATAGAAATCCAAATTTAAAATACTTAGTTCACCCTTAAAACGTGCGGAACAAGTGGCCACCTCCGAGTCCCTCGCAGCTTCAAATCCTCTACGACTGGGGATTACCTGTACAGTTAAAGTAAAGGAGTGAGTTACAAGAACTCAGTGTGTAAACCCAGTTACAATCATAGTCTGGGCCCAAGCCCATGCAGTATCAGTTCGGGCCTAAGGCCCCAAAATCATGGTAATGCAAATAAAGAAAATGCAACCTAGCCCAATCCAACCAACACACCTCCAGTACCAGTCCTACACTCCTATGGGGACCAAGTCAACCCACCCAGCCCTACATACCAAGAATGCAATCGAGTTGCCGTATATATCGCAAACAATGTCTTTGCTATAAAGATTTGTGGCTGAGCCACTAAAATTAGTATATCATGGCAGAACCATTGAATCAGTATAACGTGGCATAACCACCAGTACAGTACTTCTTCCAATATATATATTTATATATATTCAATCATCCCAACCCAATGCAAAATGTCGTGACATAATAATTCAATGTATGCAATAATGTACCATCATAACAGTTAAATAGAATATACACACAATCATACTAATCAACCCTTAAGGGTATAACAGTAATTTTACCCACCAAGGGTATTTCAATAATTTACCCACCAAGGGTATTTCAATAATTTACCCACTAAGGGTATTACGATAATTTACCCACTAAGGGTATTACGATAATTTACCCACCAAGGGTATTTCGGTAATTTGCCCTCCAAGGGTATTTTAGTAATTTACCTACCAAGGGTATTTCGATAATTTAGTCCTTTAACAGCCTTTTGAAGGCCTATTTTTGCCTCGAGCGACTCAAGACCCTTTTTGGGTCTCTACGGTGTAATTGGGCCAAAATTAATTTTAGACCCAAATGGGCCCGCACGCTCGTGTGGCCCATTTAGCATGTTTTCAGTCTCGATTTTATAGACTTTGCAGTCGTATCTATCGTTCAGTAGTTCTCTATCAATTTGGCCATGTGGGCCCATTAGCCCATTGGGCCCATTTAGCCCGTTTCGACTCGATTAGGCCCGGTTACAGCCTTAGTTTTGCGAGAGTGCTTGCGACACTCTCAACGACCTACCACCATCACCGTAGCTCAGTTATCACTATGAACGCTCGCATGCTCGAGTAGTCACAATTTTCGGTTCACCGACTTTTTGACTTTTGGCTGAAACATAGATCAATACATGCTTCATCGATGTTTGGTGTGAGATTACACACTTGTTAACGAGTTGTGCTAACCACCGATTCCAACACCTATAACGAATAATTGAGAAAACAAGTTAGTCTTCCCATTCGCAAATCCCAAACTTTGAATACTTAAAATTATTGACTTAGCTTACCAACGAATAATAAACTCCCCCATGGAGAGTATTCAGTCCACCTCCTACAGATCAAAGATCTGCGTGCCTAATAAAAAGATCGTGTTAGAAAGTTATTCAAGATGGTAAGAGGAGTGGCATTTCGGCCCTAATAAACTCAACAAGATAAGAGAAACTTCTAGCCCTAGTCGGCCATGCCCCTAACTTACCAACAATGGAAACAATCACGAAACAGTTTGAACCAAGAAGATACGAGTTTGCACCTTAGAGGATTTAGCCCTCACCATAACAAGATGGATTCGAAAAAGAAGCGAGTGAGCAAATTTGGCCTAGTCAAAAGGTTGAGAGTTTCGGCTTTAGTAAAGAGAAAAGAGAGAGAAGAAGAAAAAGAAATAAATGGAGAAGAAACATTACCTTGTAATCACAGAAGAACGAAATAGACAAGGTAGATTCGGCAGGCAAAAGAACACCAAGTTTCAGGCTACTAAGTGTTTGGCTATTAGCAAAAGAAAAGAGAAACAGATTCAAATTGGAAAAAAGAGAGAAGATTCGACATATGGAGAAAAAGAGTAGAAAAGAAATGAAAAAGAAAAGAGGTAGAAAAGGAATTTGGAAAGAAGGAAATTGCAAAAAAATTGACCCAAAATGCTTAAGGAGGAAAATACCCAAAATGCAAAAATGCAAAAGGAAGAGCTAGAGACTTTCGACACCTACTCTTCACTAGCCGAAAATATGCCTAAACACCACCCCTTGGCCGAATTTCTCCTCCCCCCAACACTCCCACATTCGACCACTACTACCATTCTCCTCTATCCCCGATTCTCTCCCTTTTTTGGTCCTCAACTTGCTCTCCACCTCTCATTCAAACCGTTTGACTTAGTCTCCAACCTCCACGGCAGAGTTTGATCCCAACTCTACTTCCTTCTCTTCCCAAGCACAAAATAAATTCCACCAAAATGCAACTTGTAGGATTCGAACCCCATCCCACCATGCTCTTATATTGATGCCACCACCAACTTTCCAAATGCTCACTTGTGTTGAACAAACACACTCTATTAAATATAAGTCTTGTTTCCAACAGTCCTCTCCCCTAAAGTGCCCAAAAACCAAAATTTTACCAGGGCTCGAACTTGACCCTAGGCCTCCCTAAAGCCCCTAAACACCCTTAAACAACCAACAGAGCAAGCACAACATGCTATTACACAGATGTTACAAACCCCTAATTTAGGGATGTTATAAATTAAACCTCTTATTAAAACGGTTAAATTACGAGGTGATTCGATCACACCTTATAAAAAAGGATTGGTGGCGACTCCCATGTTCGTTTTTAAATAAAAATCAACCTTTCAAAAAAATAGTTTCAACAATTAAAAATCTTTAAAAGTTTTAAAATCAAATGTACGGGCTAGCTGGACCTAGTTGCAACAATCTCAAAAACATAAAAGTTTTAAAAAATAGGGTTAAAATCACATAGTATGCAAATATAATACCATGGCCGAAAGCTTCATCACAAAAATGGCATTTTTCGTTCCTTAGAATTTGGTGAAGATGAAATGTGAAGATGATAAAACATTTTGATTTTATTTTATTTAATTTAAATTGACTAATTACCATTTTACCCTTAAAAACTCAACCAATTTTTCCAAATGCCAAGTTATGTTCATCCACTATCCTCTAAATTGGTTGAATTACTACTTTAGGCCATCATTTCATGCTTTTATATCCATTAGACACAAATAATACTATATCCATTAAATTTTACATCTTTACAATTTAGTCCTTTTTAATTAATTAACTACCTAAACGTTAAAACTTTTCAACAGAACTTTAATACCACCTTAGTGGAACTTCTTAAATATTTATAAAAATATTTACGGCTCAGTTTATAGAAATGAGATTCTGATACCTCATTTTCTAAAACCACTTGACCTTAGGGTCTTATCACTTAAATAACATAAATTATCAAATCAAAAACCTTTTTAACACCATGTTTGACTCTTAAATATTAAATAATAATATTTACAAACTTACTCGTTGAATTTGTGGCCTCGAAACCATTGTTTTCGACACCACTGAAAAATGGGCGGTTACACTAATAGATTTCCCTAGTGTTTTTAAATTCAACCCAAATTCCACTATATGGATGGTACACTTAGGGAGAAGAAAAAAGAATTCTACTTTTGCACACAACAAGATTCAAACTTGGGAGTTGAGAGTAAGCTAAGGCTTTACCACTGAACCAGCAAGGTTATTCTTGTCATTAGATGCACAAATAAAACATAAGCTATAAGTCCAAAGATAGGGGTTGGGATAAAAATAAAAAAAAATTAAAGGAAATGATTTAAACACAAGACCTTAGGCACATAATCTAGAATACTTAACCATTGAACCAGTTCAATTAACTAAACATGATTTAACAATTCAAAATTAAAAATTCTGGGACGTTAGAAGAGACTAAATTGAATAAATTAAAAGCTATTATGAGATTATGTTGTAGATGAAAAGTATAGGGTCCCTAATGAAACAATGTGAAATCAAAATTTGATTTGATGTTAGATATCAAAAAATATGTTCCTAAATTGGTGGGATTATTATTATTTATTGAGGTGGTGTATCTTGAACTTTTGTTTACCATTTTCGTTTATTTTTAATAAAATTTCTTATTAGGCAAGAAAAATATTTCCTCACAAGAGTAATTTTAATTCCTTTATCTTTTCACATTATATTTTCACTTTTGAGATTGTTAGAGTTGTGACCCAAATTCCTGTTAAAGAAATAATACAGTGGTAAAATTAGGGGATCTGTAGTGCACAAATAGATTCCATATAGAACTACTCTTCTTCTATTTGACATTAATTGCATAAGTAGAATAAATATAGAACTACACTTCCTCTATTTTACTTTGATTAGAATAAGATTTTTCAACCTTTAAATAGATGTAGTCGAAACTCCTCTTGTTTAATTTGAATTTCAACATTAGTGAGTTTTCTTCTCCCCTGCCCGTGGTTTTTCCTCGAAAGGGTTTCCACGTAAAATTAGTGTGTTATTTTTTTTCTTTCTTATTGCTTTGTGATCATTTTATATTGCCATTATTGACGTTAGGTTTAACAAAGATTAATTTCTTTTTCTTAATTTTATCAAATAATTTAGCGTGTGATTTTTTTTTAACAATCTCATTATAGGTTTTGATTATATCTGCTTTTTTGACACAATGCCTAGAACTACCCATAAATAGGAGGATAATGCGCTTCAGTGCACTCGAACCCACATCCTCCTACATTGGCAACAATGCCCATGCCAATCGAGGTAAGATTCAAGCAACATTTTTTTAGATAGACAGTGATGTGGCATATACTGCTTGGCTTTTTTTTGTGTAATGAGACAAATATTATACAATTTTTGTTACATGTTTAAAAGTTTAATATAATTTTTCAATGCATAGAGACCATTATTTTAATATAATTATACAATTTTGATTACATGTTTGAAATATATAGAATTAGTTGATTGAGTCTTAGCTCGATTGGCATGAGTATTGTTGCTAATACAGGAGGATGTCAGTTCAAGTGCGTTGAAGCACATTATCCTCCTATTTATGGGTTGGGTAGGGGTGATGAGTAGTTCTAGGCATTGTGTCAAAAAGAGTAGATATGATCAAATTTTATAATGAGATTAGTCAAAAAAAATCTATAAAACTAGCTTGAATACATAGAGATCAAACAAATCAAGGTGTTGAAAAAAATTATGTAAGGATCTATTTAATTATTTGATATATTATATATTAATAGTGGATTTTTGGGGTGGTTATGTTTTCAAATATAGCTTAATGACTCTTGATAGGCTGTTAACCCATTTGAAAACTCAACTACTAGATTTAATCCATTTCTTTTAAAATTATAAAGCTTTATTAATACAAGATATAACACATGATAACACCTAATAAACTCAAGCTATGCTAGGATTGGAACCCCACAACTTTTAGAATGTAAAATGATCCTGGGTTTATAGAGTTCTTTATAGATATATGTTCCATGGTCATAGATTCCCTCCTTAATATCCAAACTATTTTTTATGGAATCAAACAGAGATAGGATCAAATCAACAAGGTAGTAATGCTAGCTTTTATGGAATCACCAACATTCATATAACCATCATGGTCTTTGTAAAAGAGATCAAGAACCCTTGTAAGGTTGAGAATGTGATTAAGAGCCGACATTGGCACTTGCCTTGGTTTCAAGAACCCTTCATTTATATCCTTCCAAGCATTCTTTATTTGCTTGTATAGCTCATCATATGCCTCTTGCTTTGATTCCCCATATTGTTTCATGTAGCACTCCACAACCGAAGGAACATGCCCTCTCTCTTGCTCAAACTACAATAAACACAATTTTCAAATAAAACATTACAATAAAAAAAGTAACCTAAATCAACCTAAACGAAGCAATTTTTAGCTTTTCAATCTTTTGTTAGTCTTATATCGAATGGTTTTAAATTAATTTTGTACAAAATGAATAAAATAATTTATATACCTGGTGGCTAACAACAGCATCCACCAACCTACAAATAATTGTCAAAGCTTGAAGTATTTTTGAGTCATTAAATGCCCAAATGAATGTCTCTTTTGTTATGCTATCTTCCATGCCAACAAAAGATACAATTGTAAGCAGCTGATAACAAGAAATAACTAATGCAATAGACAAATACCCATCCAACATTGGCATGTAATTTTCATTGAACCATTTGAACTTGACATAGTAGGCTTGACATTGTTGTTTCATCTATAATCAAATAAAGAAATTTATTAGAAAAATAATTAATATTGTTGATTACGATTTCAAATTAAATATACTTTTCAAGGAAAAAAGGTTAGATAATATTTACAACTTCTATTACAAATTGGAAACGATGCGATTTTCTTTGTTCGGACATCAAAATTTCCATTTCTTTATAAACATTTAAGACTTCACTATAGCACAATTTCATGTAGTCCGGAAGTTGGTCTATGCACTTTATATCCCACCTACAATATGTCATCAATTCACATGGTTTATTCTCTCTGTAGTTCAATAAAAAGATACTTCTAATATATCAAATGGAGGTGGATACATGCTCTATATGACCTTTGGATTACTTCTGTAAGGAGTTCAAATTCTTCCTTCGTGCCATATGCATCATAAATATCATCTAAAATTGATGTGAGGGATATTACTTTGGTCATAAAAGTTCTAGAAATGGAGTAATGAGGTTCAAAGTACACTCCCAATATCCACAAATAACATTCCACCATTCTATCTCGTGCAAAAGGAAAGTTGGTTGCAACATCCAAATTTGTCCACACTTGAAATAAGATAATATTTACGTTGATATACGTAATTAGTATATTTGTGTACAGGTAGGGCCATGAATGAGATTCTTACTCAGTTTGACTCATGGAAGCCTCTGAGCATTATAGATTACCTGGTTAACTCATTTATCTCTTTCTTGTGCAAATGTTGTACCATTTTGGAATCTAACTTGGCGAATTTCAATAAATTTTCATCTTGTTTATCATATCCGTCATATATGGAAATGTAGCTCCTAGCAACCAACCTAGGTAAGCTCTTATGAAGGGGTCGCTTTAGAGCATTAGTAATCTGTGTGGAGAGAGGATAGTCTACTTGTAACAGCCTGGTTTAGACCCTAGTCAAAATAGTGGTTTGAGACCACAAATCTGAGGTCAAAAAAATATTTTAATATTATTTTTAGTGTTCACAGTATGTGATTAAGCATGTGTGAAAATTATGTGTGAAAATTTTATCGTTTGTGTGTCGATTTGCGAAAAAGGACTTAATTACATAGAGTGCAAAAGCTGGGTGCTAATTGTTAAAGTGCTTAATTACCATGTCTTATTAAAAGAGAGGTCATTATGTGGTTATTTAACCATTGAAAGCCTTAAATGACAAGTGTGGACAATAGTTAGTGGATTTTAAATGTTTATAATAAGGCTATTTTAGTAAATGATTTATTAAATGATTTATAATAAAACAAAAACCATATTTGTTCATTGATGTGTCTCTAACTAACTATGATCACAATAAAGGCAAGCGCACCTATCATTTAATAGTATAGTTATGGTAAGACCGAAAATATCGTATCCACAAGGACCAAGAGTACTAGTAATTACTATCTTCTTATTATCTAGCCTAAGAATTGGAGTAATTTCTTTTAAACTAAAACTAATTAAAAGCATGGCAACAGAGAATGAATTGGGAGAATACTTTTAGACAAATTTATGAAAGAGGCAATACCCAAGGAAGAATCCACCTAGATTACACTTCTTACTTCTGATTCATACGATTTCTTCACTTGACTTAATCTGTAGAAATCTATGATTTATGTCAATATGTCTTTCAAGAATGAAAACAACTGACTCTAGGTTGATTAATTAAAATCTCTTTCTAATTAAAACCCCTATTGTCGCATTAACTTGATCTATGGATTCCCTTATTAGATTTGACTTTAATCTGGGAGATTTACGTCGTCCTATATCTAAGATTGCATTCAAATCCGCTTAATTGTGTTGTTTTGCTCTTAAACAGGGACTTTTGCTCCTCTGAATAAGCACATTCGACTTGAATCAGTAACCTGAATTATTAAAATAGGAATAAGAACTCACAATTAAGAATAAGAACAAGTATTTATCTTATAAATCAAATAGTAATAAGATTCATCTAGGTATCATCCCCTCAGGTATTTAAGGGATTTATTTCATACTGATAAAGGGAAACATCTTAAAATAAGGAAAACTACAAAACATAATAAAACCCAAAAACTTCAAGAGAAATTGATAGGAGATCTTCAGTCTTGATGAAGATCCTTCTTCCAAGCTGCTCCCGATGGCCGTCTTCGAGTATTTTCTGCTTTCTACTCTATGTGTTTTTGTTTAGGTCCTCCCTTGGAGTGTTTATATAGGCTTTGGAGTGCCTTTCTTGGCCCACAAATAGCCTTTTTTGAATTGAATTAGACTTGAATTCGATAGGGACATGCCCGTGTGACATGCCCATTTCGATAGCTTAGGCCATGCTCGATTTTGCCCATCACACATGAGCATGTGGTCTTCCCGTGTGCAATAGTCCAGGCTGTGTTCTATTCTGCTCGTCACACATGGCCGTGTGGTCTGCCTGTGTCCGACAGTCCAGACCTTATTGATTTTCAAGGTAGGCCCATTTTATCCCTTTTTGGCCTGTTTCTCATTCTTTTTGACTCCATAAGCTCCCCTGAGTGTAAAACATGAAATTAAAGGATTAGGAGCATCAAATTCATCAAATTTAATAAAAACTCATCCAAAAATAAGCCAAGCACGGGGTCAAAATATGTATAAATTATGGTTTATCATTCATCTTTTTATCAACATTGCTGAAAATACAAAGAAAAAGAAAGAAAAAGAGTTCTTAGGGTTTGGCTTTGATGATCTTTGATTAAGGTATGTGTTTTGGTCCGTTTTTTGATAATTTCTATGTTTTTGTAATCGTTGCTTAGTATTCTATCAAGTCCATACCTCAATTTCTAAATTTGATAATGATTTTGAGATGTGCCACTGATGAATATGTGAGCTTTGTGTTGATAGTTAATGAAATATGAAAGATATGGGATAGATTAACATATTTTATCTTTAAATTTTTGATGAATTTGACTATTTTGGGCTAAATTATGAAAATGAGAAATTGAGATACTAAAATATGAAATAAATGAAATATGTGGCCTATATGAGCTAGGGGAAATTCGGCTAAGTATAGGAATATGAAAATTATATGTATTTGGTGATTTTATGAAATAGGGACTTAAATGGTCAAAATGTGTAAATGTGAGGGCTATTTTGTAAAATACCCTATATATGTGTATTTGGATTGAATTGAATGATTTGGTGAATAAATGAGCTAAATTTGAATATGTTTAGATCAAGAAAAGAGAAATTCAGACTTAGATCGAGGCAAGAACAAGGTACTTGATTGATCGACTTGTATCATCGTTTCTACGTTTGAGGTAAGTTCATATATAATACGAATCATTTTAATTATGTTCACATGTTATGAAATGAATGAAAATATGGTTGATGAGTTAGTAATGATAAATGTGAGTTTGAAGATATGTGGCACTAAGTGTGCGTAAACAGAATCGATAAAGTGGTGAATGGCACTAAGTGTGCGAGATAAAGAAAGCATTGACTATATTAGTTGGCACTGTGTGTGCGATACCGAGACATCTTCGGTTTATTGTGATGGCACTAAGTGTGCGATACAATCGTAGCTTCGACTAATTAATAGCACTAAGTGTACAAGTTCATCGAATATTTAATGAACATTGAACGAATTACGGCATCGAGCATTGGGTGGTAAATGTGATAAATAAATATGTGATGGTACAGTATGTACAGAACCTATGTGGTTGATGATATCATGTATGAATTAGATGGATAATTATGTGAATGAATGTTGAAAAGAGTTAGATTGAATAGTATTGTAAATGCTGGTACATGAACATATAGTTATGTATGAAAATGAGGAAATGTTATGGATGAAATTTAGTAATGAGGTGAATTGTACTAAGTTTTGGTAATTTAGTATATTGAATTTGAATTGTTGAATTAAATGTGTTATATTACGAACTTACTAAGCTTTAAAGCTTACTGTGTGAAGTCTTTCTCTGTTTTACAGTGTCATTAAAGCTAGCTCGGAGCTGGGGATCGTCAGCAACTCAATCACACTATCGGCCATTTATTTTGGTACTTTTGAATGTTGTATATTTGGTATATGACACGTATAGGCTAGAGAACTTAAGTTTTGTTTTGAGATGTGTAAAAATAGCCATGTGATATGGCTTGTTAATGAATGTGTTTATAGATGAGTTTTGCTCTTGTTTTATGATGCATAAGTTGGATTGCTTGATGTGCTCATAAATGGCTAGATGAGATGGTTTATAATGATAAGTTCATGGTTGATTTGGGATATAGTTATGATGAGAGATGCTAAGATTTGGTAATAATTAAATGATGTATGGAATATATGTGTTTGATGTGAAGTTAATACTTAGGATTAGTATGTTTGAGTTGGAATTGAATATGGAAACAAATGATATAGTTGAAGGTTAAATGGTGCATGTTTTGGTATGTTTTGGATGCATTTAAGATATAAATTTAGTATGGCTTGATGCTTATAGGAGTGACCCAAAATTTGGATGGCAATTTAGCCTTGCAAATGGCTTATATTTGCCCACACGGTTGAGCACACAAGCGTGTGTCTCGATCGTGTTTCTTAAGGTTGCATTTTGAAACAAGTCAGACTTGTACACGGGCCAGACACACGGGCATGTGATAGGCCGTGTGAATTAAGTCAGTGTTGCCTACGGGTCAAGCACATGGGAGTGTTTTCGGCTATGTGGACAAGTTAGTATGTATACCCTATTTTGCCACGGCTTGGACACACTTGTGTGTCTGATGCAATGTGAGGCACACGGCCTACCCAGACGGGTGTGTGACCTCTGTAACTTTGAAAAAAAATTATTTTCGAAAAAATTTTGTATGTGCTCGGTTTAGTCCTGACCCCTTCCTAATGCATGTTTAAGGTCTCGTATACCTCTTAAAGGGAGTCTATGTATAAGATTTGTTATGATATGATGATGATGATGTATTTATGTTTGAGAAATGATCGTAAATGTTCCGTTATGTCCGATAACGCTTCTTAACGCTAGACTAGTGATGGTTACAGGTTAGGTGTGTTACATTTTATTGGTATTTAGTCAATTCTAGTACTAACGTAGTGTGTGAGAGTCTAGCTATACATGCCATATATATATATATATATCTCGTGATAGTGTGATGATTCCTGAAAGTTAAAAATGTGTTTTTATATAGTAAATAGATCCCGATTGAGCAGTTGCTGATGATGTTGAGAGTAATGCGCTTGCTCCCGCTTAAAGGAGAACGCTGGCTGAATCTACGTTGATTGCTAGTAGCCATGAGGTAGAGGCAAAATAAGCCTTCTTCCAAATGATGAGTGAGTGGTTTACGAAATTCGTTCGAACAAATCCGATTGCTTAACAATCTCCACCCCCGCAAGTTCCTATAGTGCCACAAGTTTTAGACCCAATTCGATTGAGTAAACCTTATGTGGATAAAATTCAAAAGTACGGGGCTGAAGAGTTCAGGGCCAAGTTGATGATGATGCTGAGCGAGCTGAATTCTAGCTTGAGAATACCGTAAGAGTGTTTGATGAATTATCATGTACTCTTGATGAATGCCTAAAATGTGTTGTTTCATTGTTGAGAGATACGGCATATCATTGGTGGAAAACATTGATATATGTGGTTTCGAGAGAGAGAATCACCTGGGATTTCTTCCAAGCTGAATTCTGGAAGAAATATATTGGTTAACGGTTTATAGATCAGAAACATAAAGAGTTCCTTAAGCTGAGATAGGGTTGTATGTCTATTATGGAATATGAGCGAGAATTTGTGAGATTAAGTTAGTATACACGAGAATGTGTTTCGACAGAAACTACTATATGTAAATGATTCATCGAAGGATTAAATGAAGACATTAAACTTCTTGTCGTAATTTGATCGTGTGTCAGAGTCTTAAAAATTTATAAAAAGAATGATCGAGCATGGAAACTAACTATGACAACGATTGGGGCAAGAGCACCTATCAAACATCAGTATAGTTAGTGGCAAGACCGGATTGTCGAACCCAAGGAACCAAAATTACTAATACTAACTCTCTTTCTATTATTTAGCCTAAGAATTAAGCGAATTGCTATCTAATCTAAAATTAACTAACTACAAAGCTAAAGATGCTAAGACAAAGAGAAGGAATTGGGGAAATACTTGTGGGGAAAAACCAATTGATTAAGACAATACCCGAGGAAGAATCCACCTAGACTTCACTTGTTATCTAACTCTGAACCTGACGATTTATTCACTTGACTTGATCCACAAGATTCCCTAATTTATATTAATACCTCTCTCGAGGCTACTAAGGTCTAACCCTAGGTTGATTAATTGAAATCTCTTACAAATTAAAACCCCTAGAATTGCATTAACTTGATCTATGGACTTCCATATTAGGTTTGACCCTAATCCAGCAGATTTTCGTCATCCTATCTCTAGGGTTGCGATCAACTCCGCTTAACTATGCTAGATCTACTCTTAGACAAGGTCTATTCCTCCTCTGCCTAAGAGCATAAATGATTGAATCAATATCTTGAAATATCAAAACAAGAATTAAGAGCACAATAGTTAAGAACAAATAAAGTATTTATCATACAGCTCAAAAAACAAAAATAAGATCCATCTTAGGTTTCATCCACCTCAGGTATTTGAGGGGTTTAGTTCATAATTAAAAAGGAAAATATCTCAGAAGAAAAGATAAAAAAACATAAGAAAACCCTAAAACCCCTTAAAGGAATTGAAGGAGAGATCTTCAATCTTGAGTATGATTCTAGCTTCTTGAGATGAATCAACTGGCTTTCTTCAAGTGAATCCCACAATTCTGGCCCTCTGGCTTGGCTTTTTGGCCTAGCTGAACTGCCCCTTGAAGGTTGGCCTCTAAGGTCTTTATATAGGCTTTTGGAATGTCTTTCTTTGCCTCCAAGTACCCTATTCCGAATAGAACTCTTCTTTTCTGTGGCAAGGACACGCCCATGGCACACGCTCGTGTAAGTCGAGGCCAGGCCGTGTTCGGATCTGTTAAGCGGGCACGACCGTGTGGCTTAGGCCCAGGCCATGTCAATTTTGTGATTTGGCCCATTTATTCCATTTTCAGTCCATTTCTCATTCTTTTCATCCTCCGGTTCTCTCCTAAGTATAAAACATGAAAACAAAGGATTAGGAGCACCTATTTCCATATTTAAAGGGAAAAATCATCCAAAACTATGCTAAATGTGGGATTAAAATATGTTCATATTACGATTTATCATGATTCTTGATTTGAATGAATTGTGGTATTGATTGAAAGTGTAACATCTCAAAATTGGGCCTAGTAGAATTGGGCCCATGGGCCTTGGGCTTGGGAGCGTTTAAAATTTTTTAGAACAAAAGAACAACATTATTTCAAGTTGGACTTATTGAGAAGGTGATTTTGGAAAGTTACGGGGTTTCTAGGAAGTTCCGGGTTCAAGTTAGGCCATAGGAAAATTTTAGTGTTGAAGCATTTAAAGGGGAGAAGGCAAGTGGCGTCTAGCATAAGGGAATAATTGGGCAACCTGCTAGCATAAGAGAAGCTAGTAGCAAGGTGGTGAGGCATCACATGAAGGGGCTTAAGGGCTGGAGTCCGAATCCCATCTATTGCAACCTTTGGGATTTTTGTTTTTGTACTAATCAAGTGTTTATGGGAAGTGTCGGCCAAGCTTCAAAGATGGTAAGGAAGACTTTTTTTTGAAGGAAAGAACACAAGGGAGAAGAGTAAGGAGAGAAACAAGGGAAAATGAAGGAAAGAATCAAAGGAAAAAGGTAAGAGAAGGGAACATGTTGGCCTATTATGTGGAGGATGTTTTGGAAAGAATATTTTGGGTCAACACTCATCTTTTTGGTAAAGATGATACAAGGTTTTGGTAGGGAGAAAAAGAGAGCCAATATAGTTTTGTAAGTTTTGGGGCATGTAAAGTTTTCTTCTTTGGAACATTTTGAGTTTTCTCTTTTCCTAATTTCTTCCCTCTCTTGTCGAAACTCTAAAGCCAAAATTGTGCATCCTTCTCCTTTGTTTTGTCGAAACTTTCAAGCCATTCTTTGTTGCTACTTATCGTTCTCTTAGCCTTGGTTTTGGAAGTTGATTGGTAAGTGGGTGATTAGGCCGAATATTGGTGGTAAGATGTTACTCTTTATTTCGATGTTTTACGCCGCTCATGTGATTCTATTTTGTGGTGATGATATCAATTTCCTGCTCTTGTGGAAGGGCTGAATATTGGATGAAGGCTAACCTTTGGTACATCACTTATTTATTTTTGGGAACTCGTTGCAATAGCTAAAGTGCAAGGCTGGATTTTAGAACCTAGTAGGGAAGGATCACGATTGTGGGGACAACGAAGAGTGGTTCTTTAAGAAATCTGAATAAGGTGTGTAATCTCGTACCCTTCCGAATACATGTTTGAAATGGTGTGTAATCTCACAACTCTCTGAACATGATATGTTTTGTGATGCGGTCGAAAGATCAAAAAATCATAAACCGGCATTTGGGATCACTCGAGCGTGCGTATGTTCGTGGTAGAAACCATATTTTGCAATGAAACAGTTTTTGGTTAGCAGCAGAGATGTGATTTTGAAGAATTATAAAAAATAGGAGAAAGGGAATTAGAAAGTGAATAAGATATAGAATTAAAGCTTATTGTGTCTATTTTTATATGAAATAAACAGAGAAGGAAGAGGAATTTTATATTCTGTTATATTTTAATTTTAGTGAGACTGGTTCTGAAAGACTTCGTGGTTGGACAATAGAAACAAGTGGGAGCAATATATGAAAACTGTACAATGAGATATTTGGACTTAAGGTAAGAGAGGTCAGAATGGTTGGTCAGTGATATAGGGGAAACTTTAATGAATAAACTGTACTAAACGGCTAAGCCAAAAATTCTGGAAAAATTATAGTAAGAAGATATATGAGTCTAGTTTCAAGGAAAATTTACGGAGCTAAATTTCGAGTTTCCTAACACGTGTTATAGTCAATTTAGTCAATATGACGCAGATGGACAGTTTCAATTTTTATGCCCCAAATTAGTAGTTAAGTCCGGGGTTGCAAAATTACCAAAATACCCTAGATGGGTAAAAAATTACAGAGATACCTTTGGGTTGTGAAATTTACCGAAATGCCCATATGGGTCAAATTACGAAAATACCCTTTTGGGCCGAATTATGAAAATGCCCCTACGGATCGAATTATCGAAATGCCCCTATGGGTCAATTTTTTAGAATGTTTTAGTGGGCCAAATTACAAAGTTCTATAATTGGCTGATTTACTGTAATAAATTATTGGATTAATGATTGTTGTACATATATACTGATATTATGCTTTATTATGTATGTTGCATTTTACATATTGCATGGGTTGGGACAAATTGAATGAAGAGAAGTGCAGCCTGGTGGCATTGCCACAATTTGTTCATTAATGTGCTTATGACTCTAGTCACTCAACCACAAATGTTATGAAAAGCAGTTTGACTACAGCGTTTCTGATGGCTCAGCCACAAATATATTATAAATGGCAACTTGCCTGCGATTGGTGTGTTTGGCGAGGTGGGTTGACTTGATCCGCACAGGTGTGATGGGATGGTTCGGGTGGTGTGTAGCTGATGGATTACTAGGATGGGTTAGGTTGCATACATTGTACATATCTATTTATATATATTCTGTTATGTAAATAAGTTTCGGCCCAAGATTATGCTACATGGGCTCCGGCCCAAGTTATTGCTAAATGGGTTCAGACCTAGTGGATGACGTTAAGGAGATTATGCACTGAGTTCTAATAACTCACCCCTTTTCCTTAACCCTTGCAAGTAATGCTCAGTAATGTGGATTTGGGCCATGGATGACTCGGTGGAGGCCATACTTCAAAAATGGTGTTTATTTTGAACTTTAGATTTCTATTACCGTTTACTTTACTATTTTGGGTTTTAAAGTTGTAATAAGGCATGTGGGATATTTTTATTTTGCTTTATGTTTAGTCGTACTTATTATCTTGCTTGAATTGTTTTAAATGAGAATTTTTCTAAAAACCTAAATAAAGGTTTTTCCAAAATAGATTAACAAATGGATTTTGTAACAAACTTTTACACATATTTTTAACTTGGAAATTTTCTCTCGAATTATCAATGATATTTTCAAAAGTCACGGTTTATAAGATCTCTAGTTCAAATTATCGAATTGTCAATCAACCTTCGAGATTAGTAGAATTTTTATCATATGTTTCAAATCAAATTTGTTTTATTGATTATAACAAAATAATACCTATTTTTAGTACGAAAAAAGGAGTTAACATGTTTTTCTCATATGGCATGTTAGATCCGATCATAACGCATGGGTCGGGTTTAGGGTGTTACATTTTATGGTATTAGAGCCCGATTACAAAACTTGGCAGTGGTTTGGGTTCAAAAATATTTTCAAAGCTGTTTAAAATTTTAACTTGTACATGCATGTTCTAAAGGAAGTATGGCACCACGGGTATCCAGCACCAAGTCAAGTAAGTTTATGTTTTCATTTTGGAAATTATTATGGTATGACTGTAGAGATACTCTAGAACTTTTAGCTTTAGGAGCTAAAACTGTAGAGATTGAGACTTTAGGATACGTTTTGCAAAAACGACTTTACTTCCTATACTCCATAAAACATTGTTTAATAAACATTGAATAGTATACTGATCCATAAGACTCTTAATAAGATTAAGTCGATTTAGTGAACATGAGTGCTAGAGGACGTGGACGCGGTAGATGTGGCCGTGGTAAAGGCTGAAGAGCTAGGATTGGATCTTCAGCACGAGGCATATGCCCGAAAGGGAGGCGTTGGCATCGCCAATGGCTGAGACAGGATCTCATGATCGAACCGGGGTTGATGAGCTAACTCAGATAGTTAGGGAGGTTTTAAAGGAGATTAAAGGAATCAGTGAGGCACTTCGAGTTAGGTGCGTGGATTGTAAGAAGAAAAGGATCGCGGTTCTTTAGGGTCGCAATCTCGTTCTGTGAAGCATGTCAAGGCATGTCCAAACTTTTTGGCTTGCGATTATTGCAGAAGGCGTCATCCGAGAGAATGCTGGAGGAGGTCAGATGCATGCTTGAGATGCGAGTCTAAGAAGCATAAGGATCGAGATTGTTTCATCACCATCAAGTCAGGTATGTTTTGGTTGGACGTGATGTTTGAATGTAGAAATTTTAGCTATAAGTGGAAGATAACTGTCTGCTTCTATGGTTAGATGTTTGGTTGTGTGTAAAAGGATTCAAGATTAAGTTAAAAGTACATTAGTGTTATTAAAATCAGAGTGCGCAGTGAAAGCATAGTGGTGTGACTTGAGCGGTGCGTTTAGTAGTTGGTTGGAAATTTCAAGGACGAAATTTCTTTAAAAAGGGTAGAATTGTAACATCCCGAAATTGGGCCTAGTAGAATTGGGCCCATTGGTCCTTAGGCTTGGGAGCGTTTAAAATTTTTGAGAACAAGAGAATGGAATTATTTCAAGTTGGACTTATTGGGAAGGTGATTTTGGAAAGTTACGGGGTTTCTAGGAAGTTCCGGTTCAAGTTAGGCCATAGGAAAATTTTAGTGTTGAATCATTTAAAGGGAGAAGGCAAGTGGCGTATAGCATAAGGGAATAATTGGGCAACTTGCTAGCACAAGAGAAGCTAGTAGCAAGGTGGTGAGGCATCACATGAAGGGGCTTAAAGGCTGGAGTTCGAATCCCATCTATTGCAACCTGTGGGATTTATTTTTTGTTGTACTAATCAAGTGTTTATGTGAAGTGTCGGTAAAGCTTCAAAGATGATAAGGAAGACTTCTTTTTTTTTTGAAGGAAAGAACACAAGGGAGAAGAGTAAGGAGAGAAACAAGGGAAAATGAAGGAAAGAATCAAAGGAAAAAGGTAAGAGAAGGGAACATGTTGGCCTATTATGTGGAGGATGTTTTGGAAAGAATATTTTGGGTCAACACTCATCTTTTTGGTAAAGATGATACAAGGTTTTGGTAGGGAGAAAAAGAGAGCCAATATAGTTTTGTAAGTTTTGGGGCATGTAAAGTTTTCTTCTTTGGAGCATTTTGAGTTTTCTCTTTTCCTAATTTCTTCCATCTCTTGCCGAAACTCTAAAGCCAAAATTGTGCACCTTTCTCCTTTGTTTTGCCGAAACTTTCAAGCCATCCTTTTTTGCTACTTATCGTTCTCTTAGCCTTGGTTTCAGAAGTTGATTGGTAAGTGGGTGATTAGGCCGAATATTGGTGGTAAGATGTTACTCTTTATTTCGATGTTTTGCACCGCTCATGTGATTCTATTTTGTGGTGATGATATCAATTTCCTACTCTTGTGGAAAGGCCAAATATTGGATGAAGGCTAGACCTTTGGTACATCACTTATTTATTTTTAGGAACTCGTTGTAATAGCCAAAGTGTAAGGCTGGATTTTAGAACCTAGTAGGGAAGGATCACGATTATGGGGACAACAAAGAGTGGTTCTTTAGGAAATCCGAATAAGGTCTATAATCTCATACCCTTCCGAATACATGTTTGAAATGGTGTGTAATCTGACACCTCTCTGAATATTTACATGATATGTTTTGTGATGCGGTCGAAAGATTAAAAATTGGAAATCGGCTTTTGTGATGACTCGGGCGTGCGTATGTTCGTGGTAGAAACCATATTTTGCAATGAAATAGTTTTTGGTTAGTAGCAGAGACGTGAATTTGAAAAATCTTGAAAAATAATAGAAAGGGAATTAGAAAGTGAATAAAATATAGAATTAAAGATTATTGTGTCTATTTTTATATGAAAGAAATAGAGAAGGAATAGGAATTTTATATTTTGTGATATTTTAATTTTAGTGAAACTGGTTCTGAATGACTTCATGGTTCCCTGTTCTGTCTTGGAAAAATCATTCAAAATTGTACAAAGTTAATTATGAGTTATGATTTATATGTATATATTCCTTAGTGAGTATATTTTCAATAAAAACAAGTGGGAGGAATATATAAAAATTGTACAATGAGATATTTGGATTTAAGATAAGAAAGGTCAGAATGGTTGGTCAGTGATATAGAGGAAACTTTAATGAATAAAATTTACTGAACGGCTAAGCCAAAAATTTTGGGAAAAATATAGTAAGAAGAAATTTGTGTCTAGTTTCAAGGAAAATTTACGGAGCTAAGTTTCGAGTTTCCTAACGCGAGTTATAGTCAATTTAGTTAATATGACACAGATGGACAGTTTCAATTTTTATGCCCCAAATTAGTAGTTAAGTCCAGGGTTACGAAATTACCAAAATACCCTCGATGGGTAAAAAATTATAGAAATACCTTTGGTTTGTGAAATTTACCGAAATGCCCCTATGGTTCAAATTACAAAAATGCCCTTTTGGGCTGAATTACGAAAATGCCCCTATGGGTCGAATTACCGAAATGCCCCTATGGGCCGATTTGTTAGAATGCTTTAGTGGGCCAAATTACAAAGTTCTATAATAGGCCGATTTACCGTAATAAATTATTAGATTAATGATTGTTGTACATATATGTGAATATTATGCTTTATTATGTATGTTGCATTTTACATATCGCATGGGTTGAGACAAATTGAATGAAGAGAAGTGTAGCCTAGTGGCATTGCCACAATTTGTTCATTAATGTGCTTATGACTCTGGTGGCTCAGCCATGAATGTTATAAAAAGCAGTTTGACTACAGTGTTTCTGGTGGCTCAGCTACAAATATATTATAAATGGCAACTTGCCTACTATTGGTGTGTTTGGCGGGGTGGGTTGACTTGATCCCACAGGTGTGATGGGATGGTAAGGGTGGTGTGTAGAAGATGGATTACTAGGATGGGTTGGGTTGCATACATTGCACATATATATATATATATGTTATGTAAATGGGTTTCGCCTAAGATTATGCTACATGGGCTCCGGCCCAAGTTTTTGCTAAATGGCTTCAGACCTAGTGGATGACGGTAAGGAGATTATGCACTGAGTTCTAGTAACTCACCCCTTTTCCTTAACCCTTGCAGTTAATGCTCAGTAACGTGGATTTGGGCCATAGATGACTCGGTGGAGGCCATACTTTAGAAATGGTGTTTATTTTGAACTTTAGATTTCTATTATCGTTTACTTTACTATTTTGGGATTTAAAGTTGTAATAAGGCCTCTGGGATATTTTTATTTTGCTTTATGTTTAGTCGTACTTATTATCTTGCTTGAATTGTTTTAAATGGGAATTTTTCTAAAAAATTAAATAAAGGTTTTTCCAAAATAGATTAACAAATGGATTTTATAACAAACTATTACAAATATTTTTAACTTGGAAATTTTCTTTCGAATTATCAATGATATTTTCAAAAGTCACGGTTTATAAGATCTCTAGTTCAAATTACCGTATTGTCAATCAACCTTCGAGATTAGTAGTATTTTTATCATATGTTTCAAATCAAATTTGTTTTCTTGACTATAACAAAATAATGCCTCTTTTTAGTACGAACAAAAAGGAGTTAACACGTTTTTCTCATGTGACATGTCAGATCCGGTCATAACGCATGGGCTGGGTTTGGGGTGTTACAGAAAGAGCCTGCAAAGACGAGGAGATTAGTAAAGAAAAGAAAAAAGTGGATTCGGAATCTATAAACGAAAGAAAAAGGTCGATGAGTAAGTCATATCATTCTTCGTCAAAAAGATTCAAAGATACAACTAGTTGCCCAAATGTTTCGTTTGGACATTCGAGTAAAGATCGTTTGAAACAATATACTGGTCCTAAAACTCAAATTCCAATTGAATCAAGTGTTGGAAGTGTCAGAAGTAATAAGCCTGAGTGTAGACAGTCTGGGAGACTTCATATCGGTGAATGCTGGGGCAAGTATAATAATAGAGTTTGCTATAAATGTGGATCACGAGATCACTTTATTCAAGATTGCCCAGAGTGAGCTGAGAAAGAAAATGTTCAGAGTATGAGGCTGAGTAACACGAAAGCTAGGGGTAGACCACCCAGAAGCACTGGAAATATGAGTGGTAGTCAGAGAGTAATAACAGATACAATTGTGAGATCTGAAGCGAGAGCACCTGCCCGAGCCTACACTGTTCGCGTTCTAAAAGAAGCATCATCTTCAGACGTCATTACTAGTACTTTTACTCTTTTCGATACTGATGTGATTGCATTGATAGATCTAGGATCTACTCATTCATATGTGTGTGTGAACTTAGTATCTAGTAAGACTCTACTTGTTGAGTCTACTGAGTTTGTAATTAGAGTATTGAACCCCTTAGGCAAGTGTGTTCTGGTAGAAAAAGTGTGCAAAAAGTGTCCGTTGATGTTTAAGGATATTTGTTTTCCGACTAATCTGATGTTGCCACCCTTTGATGAATTTGATATAATTCTGGGTATGGATTGGTTAACTTTGCATAATGCTATTGTGAATTGCAAACGAAAAAGTATTGATTTGAGAAGTCAGAACGGTGAGATAGTTTGGATTGAATCCAGTGATTTGAATGGGTTACCGGCTATAATATCTTCGATGAAAGCTTTGAATTATGTGAAAAAGGGATGTGAAGCTTATCTTGCATACGTGATAGATACAAAAGTGACAGAAAAGAAAGTTGAATCTGTGCCTGTGGTTTATGAGTTCCCTAATGTGTTTCCTGAAGAACTACCGGGATTACCTTCGATACGAGAAATTGAGTTTGGTATTGACTTAGTCCCGGGGATGACCCCTATCTCAATAGCTCCGTATAGAAGGGCTCTGACAGAATTGAAAGAGTTGAAATCTCAGTTGTAAGAATTGACAGATAGAGGATTTGCACGAACAAGTTTCTCGCCCAAGGGTACTCATGTGTTGTTTGTGAAAAAGAAAGATGGTTCTATGAGGATGTGGATTGACTACCGACAATTTAATAAAGTGACGATAAAGAATAAATATCCTCTACTTGAATAGATGATTTGTTTGATCAGTTGAAAGGAGCTATAGTGTTTTCGAAAATAGACTTGAGATCAGGCTATTATCAGTTGAGAGTTAAAGAATCAGATGTGCCGAAAACTGCTTTCAGAATGAGGTACGGACATTGTGGATTTTTCTTATGCCTTTCGGACTAACAAATGCTCCTGCAGTATTTATGGATTTGATGAACCGGATATTCAGACCATATTTGGATCGATTTGTCGTTGTGTTTATTGACGATATTTTAATTTATTATTGTGATGAGATGCAACATGCCGAGCATTTGAGGATCGTGTTACAGACTCTGCGTGAGAAGCAATTGTATGAAAAGTTTAGTAAATGTGAGTTCTGGTTGCACAAGATTGGTTTTTGGGACATATAGTGTCAGCTGCGGGGATACGAGTTGATCCGAGCAAGATTTCAGCAATTCTAGATTGGAAACCTCCGAGAAATGTGTCTAAAGTCCATAGTTTTCTAGGACTAGTGGGATATTATAGACGGTTTGTGAAAGGCTTCTCGATGATTGCAACTCCATTGACAAAATTGCTACAGAAAGATGTTAAATTCGAGTGGTCAGAAAAGTGTCAGCAACATTTTGAAGAATTGAAAGTATTGTTGACAAAAGCACTAGTGTTAGTTCAACCTGATCCGGGTAAATAATTCATAGTATACAGTGATGAATCATTGAATGGTTTAGGCTGTGTGTTGATGAAAGAGGGCGACGTTATAGCCTATGCTTTGAGATAGTTAAAATCGCATGAGAAGAACTACCTGATATACGATCTTAAATTAGCAGCTATTGTATTTACATTGAAGATTTGGCGTCACTATCTATTTGGTGAGAAATGTCACATTTATACTGATCGCAAGAGCTTGAAATATCTAATGACTTAGAAAGAATTAAATTTGCGACAGCTAAGATGGTTGGAATTACTAAAAGACTATGAATTAGTAATTGATTATCATCCGGGAAAAGCTAATGTTGTTACTGACATTTTGAGTTGAAAATCTTTATTGGCTTTATGAGCAATGAGTACTCAGATAGATTTGTGTGATGATGGTTTGATTTTGGCTAAGTTGAAAGTGAGGCTAGTGTTTATACGTCAAATTTGTGATACCCAGAAAATTGATGCTGAGATTATGGCAAAACGAGCTCAGTGTGGTTTGAATTCTGATTCAGAATTTCGAGTTGATGATGATGGTTGTTTGAGATTAAAAGATCGGATTTGTATTCCAAGAAATTTAGAGTTGATTCAATTGATTTTGAACGAGGCTCATAGTAGTCATATGTCTGTTCATCTGGGAAGTATGAAAATGTATAATGATCTAAAACAGTTTTATTGGTGGCATGGTATGAAACAATATATCTCAGAGTTTGTTTTGAGATGTTTAGTTTGTTAGAAAGTCAAAGTTGAACATCAGGTTCCATCCTGTTTGTTACAACCGGTCATGATTCCTGAGTAGAAATGGGAGAGAATCACGATGGACTTTGTGTCGGGGTTGTCTCTATCTCTGAGGAAGAAAGATGCAATCTAGGTGATAGTTGATAGATTAACGAAGTCAGATCATTTTATTCGGTGAGAACAGATTATTCGCTTGATAAGTTAGCCAAATTGTATATTTCTGAGATTGTAAGATTGCACAGGGTACCATTATGCATTGTGTCTGACCGCGATCCAAGATTTACTTCATAGTTTTGGAAGAAAATACAAGAGGCTCTAAGTACGAAGCTGTATTTCAGTACTGCATTTCATCCGCAATTGGATGGTCAATCCAAGCTAATCATTCAGATTCTTGAGGATATGTTAAGATGTTGTATTCTTGAGTTTGAAAGCATATGGGAAAAGCATCTGCTGTTGATTGAATTCGCGTATAATAATAGTTTTCAATCAAGCATTAAAATGGCACCATATGAAGCTCTTTACGGTCATAAATGCAAAAATCCATTGTGTTGGACTGAGCTTAGTGAGAATAAGATTGACGAAGTTGACTTAATTAAAAGAGACTGAACAGAAAGTGAAAGTAATCCGTGATAGTTTGAAAGCAGCGTCAGATCGAGAGAAATCTTATGCGGATTTGAAACAAAAAGATATTGAATTTCAGATAGGTGATAAATTATTTTTGAAAGTGTCTCCGTGGAAGAACATACTTCGATTTAGAAAAAAAGGCAAATTGAGTCCGAGATTCATCAGGCCGTATGAGATTATCGAATGTATCGGGCCTGTTGCTTATAGATTGTTGTTACCACCTGAGCTCGAGAAAATTCATAATGTGTTTCATGTATCGATGCTTAAATGATATAGATCTGATCTATCGCATGTGATTGCCCCTATTGAAGTTGAGATTTAGTCTGATCTATCGTATAACGAAGAACTTATTCGAATTTTGGCATGTGAGGTCAAAGAGTTGAGAAATAAGAAAATTTCTTTAGTGAAAGTGTTATGGCACAAACATGGAGTTGAAGAGGCTACGTGGGAGCCTGAAGGTGTTATGAGAGAGTAATATCAAAATCTATTCATTGGTAAGATTTTTGGGGACGAAAATCCCTAAAGGGGGAGATTTGTAACAACACGGTTTAGACCCTAGTCGGAATAGTGGTTTCAGGACCACAAATCCAAGGTCAGAAAAATATTTTAATATTATTTTTAGTGTTTCTAATAAACCAAAATATGAACATATTCTAATCCCACATTTAGCATACTTTTGGATGATTTATTCCTTGAATTATGGAATTTGGTGCTCTTAATCCTTTAATTTCATGTTTTATACTTAGGAAAGCACCGGAGGATGAAAAGAACGAGAAACAGGCCAAAAACGGAGCAAATGGGCCAAAGCACGAAATCAACACTACTGGGCCCAAGCTACAGTCGTGCCTCCTTATGATGACGAAGCACGGCTTGAATACGATTCACACGGGCGTGCCAAACGGGCGTGTCCCTGCCATGAAAAAGAAGAATTTCACTCGGATTAGGATACTTAGAGGCGAAGAAACACATTCTGGAGCCTATATAACCACCCTAAGTATAACCTAAAAGGTGCTTTTGGTCAGGGACGTCTAGCTAGGCCAAGGGGCCGAGCTAGAGAGGCCAGATTTGTGGGATTCACTCGAAGAAAGCTAGTTGATTCATCTCAAGTAGTCAAAATCATACTCAAGACAGAGGATCTCTCCTTCAATTCCTTCAGGGGGTTTTAGGGTTTTCTTATGTTTTGTTTTATATTTTCTTTTGAGATGTATTCTTTTATGATTATGAACTAAACCCTCAGATACTTGAGGGGGATGAAACCTAAGATGGATCTTGTTATTGTTTTCTGAAATATATGATAAATACTTGATTTGTTCTTAACTATGTGTTCTTAATTCTTGCTTTGATATTTCAGGATATTGATTCAAGTATTGATGTGCTTAGGTAGTGGAGCAAAAGTCCATGTTTAAGAGTAGATCTAGTATAGTTAAGCGGAGTTGATCGCAACCCTAGAGATAGGATGACAAAAATCTGCCGGATTAGGGTCAAACCTAATATGGGAGTCCATAGATCGAGTTAATATAATTCTAAGGGTTTTAATTAGAAAGAGATTTCAATTAATCAACCTAGGATTAGACGTTAGTGGCGTCGAAAGAGGTATTAATATAAATTAGGGAATCCTACGAATCAAGTCAAGTGAATAAATCGTCTGGTTTAGAGTTAGATAACAAGTGAAGTCTAGGTGGATTCTTCCTCGGGTATTGTCTTAATCAATTGGTTTTGTCCCACAAGTATTTTCCCCAATTCATTCTTTGTGTCTTAGCATCTTTAGCTTAGTAGTTAGTTAATTTTAGATTAATAATTCCCTTAATTCTTAGGCTAAATAATAAAGAGAAAGTTAGTATTAGTACTTTTGGTTCCTTTGAGTCGACAATTCGGTCTTCCCACTAAGCTATATTACTGTTCAATAGGTGCACTTGCCTCAATCGTTGTCACAGTTAGTTTCTAGGCTCGATCATTCTTTTTATAAATTTTTAAGACTCTAACACATGATCAAGGTTTTGGCGCCGTTGTCGGGGAATTGAAATATTAAGAAAGCTCAATTTTTATTACTTTAGCCATTTTTATTTACTTTTATTTTTATTTTGTTTTTTTTTTAACTTTGCTAAATTTCCTTCTAATTTTTCTTTCTTGCAGGTACCTCAAGTTTATAACTAGGAGGAACCGTCAGGACTCTTGATTTTTGACAGTGAAATAGAACATACCGCTCATAGAAATCGAAGAGATGTCACTGAATAATTATCAGTGGCAAGTCATGAGGACAAAGCCTACTAAAAAAGCCGATGTTTTCAACCTTGACACGGTCACCATGTTATCTAAGGAGGTAGAGTTTTTAAATAAAAAAATTGATGGTCTATATGGTTCTACGCAGGTACATCTAGTTATGCAGTGCTATATGAATGGAGGAGGGATGAGCAATACAGAATATCCACCTTACAACCCAAGCGCTGAAAACGAGCAAGTTCACTATATGGGTAATAATTTTCGATCTCAAAATAATCTTTACAGTAACACTTACAATGCAGGTTGGAGGTACCATCCCAATATCTCGTGGGGTGGTCAAGGTAATCATAGACCGCAACTTCCTCCAGGCTTTCAACAACCACCTCACTAGTAGGAAAGAAGCCAAACCTTGAGGAGATGCTAATGAAATTTATCTCTGTGTCAGAAACACGCTTCCAAAACACTGAAACAACATTTAAAAATCAAAAAGCATCAATCCAAGGGATCGAGAACCAGTTAGGGCAACTTGCTAAGTTGATCTCAGAAATACCACAAGGTATCTTGCCTAGCAACACCGAAACTAACCCAAGAGAGCAACCTCAAGCAATAACTGGTCACGATAGTGAAGGGTTAGATGATCCCAATTTAAGGCAAGAAAAAGTGGTAGAGGAAAGTAAGGTAGAAGTAAGCCATGATAAGCCAAAACTAGTAATCAAAGAGTACCAACCTTGCATATCGTATCCCGATGCGATGAAGAAAGACAACACAGAGGAACAGTTCGATAAGTTTCTTAAAGTTTTAAAGAAATTACATATTAACTTACCATTTCTTGAAGCTCTTTCGCAGATGCCTGATTCCAGGAAATTTTTAAAAGAGCTCTTGACAAACAAGCAAAAGTTAGACGAGGAGTCACATGTGGAACTAAATGCAGCGTGCTCAACAATGTTGCAAAATAGACTACCACGAAAATTAAAAGATCCAGGGAGTTTTACAATTCCATGTTTAATTGGTAGTTTAACTGTTGATAATGCTTTAGCTGATTTAGTGGCAAGTATAAATGTTATGCCTTATAAAATGTTTAAACAACTAGGTCTAGGGAAACCCAAACAAACTAGGATGAGCATTCAATTAGCTGATAAAACTATTAGAATTCCTAGGGGTATAATTGAAGATGTACTCGTAAAAAATGATAAATTCGTATTCCCAATAGACTTTGTTGTTTTAGACATGGATGAGGACAATACGATCCCTTTAATTTTGGGAAGACCATTTTTAGCAACTGCTAGAACAAAAATTAACATTGATATAGGCGAACTCATACTTCGTGCAGGTGACAAGACAATCACCCTTCAAGCTCTCGACTCGGCTAGGACATCAAATGATAAGGGTGAGAAAGTAAATTCAATTGATAACCAATTTGTTCAACCTTCTTCACAGGAAACACCACGAAGCTACAAAACTAAACTTGTTCCTAAACCCGTGCAAATAAAGAAGTAATTCATGAGGACCGAAGGCTTCATATCGATGAACTAGATGAGTGAAAGACACATTTCAAGGAGAAATCACAATTACACGAAGCACAACCAAGGGAACCCCCAGACAAGCTTATAGTAATGGCAAATCACTTCAAAATAGGAGATCAAGTATTGTTGGATAAGGAGACCCTTGAATCACCACATCAGATATGAATATAAACGAAGAAATCCCTTTTGAGGTGCGCAATGTCTCCCCATACGGAACAGTTGAGGTAACTCACACTAAATTTGGCACTTTTAAGGTAAATGCTACTAGACTCAAACTTTATCATGATAATAGAACTGATAGCATAAGAGAGAATGTTTCAACTCTTCAAACCACCTTGATTATGCGAATGAGAGGTAATGTCTAGCTTAAGACTACAAACGAGTGCTTCTCAGGAGGCAACCTGAGCACTAACCTCACTAATTTGCACATTTTTATTTTATTTTTCATTTTCTTTTAATTTTTACTTCTAGCACCTAACTAAAAGCTAACCAAAGTGCAGATTTCCACACCACACGGCCGTGTCAATGGCCATGTGGATACTATGAATTTTCGTACTGACATGGCAAAGATAGTACAAAATAGAATGAAAAATATCTTCAAGCCACGGGCACCGATAAAACACCACGGCCGTGTGATACAGCTATGGTCGACACTGTTTCATCAAACACGGGCTTGGAGACCTGCACACAGGCATAGGAGAAACAAACACAGCAAAACATGGTCGTGCGATACGGCCGTGCGGCTTAACACACCCATGACACACGGGCGTGGGGATGTACCAGAAATCAATACTCTATTTAAACACCCCTCCCCCTCTCACCACCTACTCCCAATCTCTTCTTCTCCCACACCAATTTCATTTTTCCCCTTTCCCTTTCTTTCATTTTCCTTCCCTTTACTCTAGATCTAACCATATTCATGTCGAAGAAGCAGAAGGGTCCAAGCATAGTCTCCTTGTGGGGGACCGATCTACATAAGTTCATGCCAGCCGCTTCATTCTCTCGACAAGCTGAAGACATTTGAGACCATTTAGTTTTTATTTTTCTTTTCTCAACTCCATTATTTTCCTTCCCTTTATCTCACTTGTGCTTAATTTATTCTATTTTATCTTAGTTTCTTGGTTTTAGGTTCTAAAGGCTGCTTGGGAATCACCACACCAAGCCTTAAAAATCACACCCACCTAGTGAACCATTCAACAATAAGGACTTTTAAGTCCATTTATCTTTTCTTTTCATTTTATTTCATTTCTTACATTCTTTGTCTTTATCTTTCTTATCTTTAAATATGTAATTAGAATATTTTGAATTATTCTTATTAGTTCTTGGCTAATTCTTCATGAACTTCCTAATTTTTTCATCTAGCGTAAAGATTGTCGGCAGCCCCCACACCACGACCACTCCTAACTCAAGGAAGCCATCTAAAATTTAGGAAGTTTCACTTTTCTCCTATCTTTTGATTTTCTATATCTTTATCTATCTTTGTACATTGAGGGCAATGTACATCTTAAGTGTGGAGGGTGAATCTTAAATATGCCTAACTTTTTTTGCATTATTCTCAAATCCCTGAATTAGTTTTTGTTCTTAAAATATAGAGAGGGTCAACAATAAAATCCCTAAATGATATCTTGTCTTTTAGTAATTTTCTCATATTACTATTAGAATTAAATTTCCTCTGATTTATGATTTTTATTGATATGTTTTGGATAAAGTCATAGCTAATTGTGCATTGATAATTTAAACTTTAAGATATTAGAGAATCAAGCATGATAAGTCTATTTTTCAGGATTAAAAATTTGCTAGGTTGTCTACCTGAATCTAATTATCACCTTGAAGTTTGAAATTTACAAGGTTGACATCAAAAAGCCATAATTTTTGTGAGATTTTGAGCCTTTTAGAGCATATATTCTTTTTCTTGCTCACTTTATTGATTATGAGTGTGTCAACATTGATTTATTATTCTAGAACTTGCTTCGATTATACATGTTGAGACCACACCTTTGATTTGGTATACAAAGATGATAAAGGCACTTAGGATTTAACCCACTTACTCCACTAAAAGCCTACCTTCATAATTAACCCCTAGTGAACCCCTTTGATCCTAATAACCCTTTTTATTAACTCACCCACTAATATTTAATAAAGTGACGATAAAGAATAAATATCCTCTACTGCGAATAGATGATTTGTTTGATCAGTTGAAAGGAGCTACAGTGTTTTTGAAAATAGACTTGAGATCAGGCTATTTTTAGTTGAGAGTTAAAGAATCAGATATGCCGAAAACTGCTTTCAGAATGAGGTACGGACATTGTAGATTTTTCTTATGCCTTTCGGACTAACAAATGCTCTGCAGTATTTATGGATTTGATGAACCGGATATTCAAACCATATTTGGATTGATTTGTCGTTGTGTTTATTGACGATATTTTAATATATTATTATGATGAGAAGCAACATGCCGAGCATTTGAGGATCGTGTTACAGACTCTGCGTGAGAAGCAATTGTATGAAAAGTTTAGTAAATGTGAGTTCTGGTTGCACGAGATTGGTTTTCTGGGACATATAGTGTCAGCTGCGAGGATACGAGTTGATCCAGCAAGATTTCAGCAATTCTAGATTGGAAACCTCCGAGAAATGTGTCTAAAGTCCATAGTTTTCTAGGACTAGTGGGATATTATAGACGGTTTGTGAAAGGCTTTTCAATGATTGTATCTCCATTGACAAAATTGCTACAGAAAGATGTTAAATTCGAGTGGTCAGAAAAGTGTCAGCAACATTTTGAAGAATTAAAAGTATTGTTGACAAAAGCACCAGTGTTAGTTCAACCTGATCCGGGTAAATAATTCATAGTATACAATGATGAATCATTGAATGGTTTAGGCTGTGTGTTGATGCAAGAGGGCGACGTTATAGCTTATGCTTCGAGACAGTTAAAACCGCATGAGAAGAACTACCCGATATACGATCTTAAATTAGCAGCTATTGTATTTACATTGAAGATTTGGCGTCACTATCTATTTGGTGAGAAATGTCACATTTATACTGATCGCAAGAGCTTGAAATATCTGATGACTTAGAAAGAATTAAATTTGCGACAGCTAAGATGGTTGGAATTACTAAAAGACTATGAATTAGTAATTGATTATCATCCGGGAAAAGCTAATGTTGTTACTGACATTTTGAGTTGAAAGTCTTTATTGGCTTTATGAGCAATGAGTACTCAGATAGATTTGTGTGATGATGGTTCGATTTTGGCTAAGTTGAAAGTGAGGCTAGTGTTTATACGTCAGATTTGTGATACCCAGAAAATTGATGCTGAGATTATGGCAAAACGAACTCAGTGTGGTTTGAATTCTGATTTAGAATTTCGAGTTGATGATGATGGTTGTTTGAGATTAAAAGATCGGATTTGTATTCCATGAAATTTAGAGTGATTCAATTGATTTTGAACGAGGCTCATAGTAGTCATATGTCTATTCATCTAGGAAGAATGAAAATGTATAATGATCTAAAACAGTTTTATTGATGGCATGGTATGAAACAATATATCTCAGAGTTTATTTTGAGATGTTTAGTTTGTTAGAAAGTCAAAGTTGAACATTAGGTTCCATCCGATTTGTTACAACCGGTCATGATTCCTGAGTGGAAATAGGAGAGAATCACGATGGACTTTGTGTCGGGGTTGTCTCTATCTCTGAGGAAGAAAGATGCAATCTGGGTGATAGTTGATAGATTAACGAAGTCAGATCATTTTATTCCAGTGAGGACAGATTATTCGCTTGATAAGTTAGCCGAATTGTATATTTCTGAGATTGTAAGATTGCACAGGGTACCATTATCCATTGTGTCGGACAGAGATCCAAGGTTTACTTCATAGTTTTGGAAGAAAATACAAGAGGCTCTAAGTATGAAGCTGTATTTCAGTACTGCATTTCATCCGCAATTGGATGGTCAATCCAAGCGGATCATTCAGATTCTCGAGGATATGTTAAGATGTTGTATTCTTGAGTTTGAAAGTATATGGGAAAAGCATCTACTGTTGATTGAATTCACGTATAATAATAGTTTTCAATCAAGCATTAAAATGGCACCATATGAAGCTCTTTACGGTCATAAATGCAAAAATCCATTGTGTTGGACTGAGCTTAGTGAGAATAAGATTCACGGAGTTGACTTGATAAAAGAGACTGAACAGAAAGTGAAAGTAATCCGTGATAGTTTGAAAGCAGCATCAGATCGAGAGAAGTCTTACGCGGATTTGAAACAAAAGATATTGAATTTCAGATAGGTGATAAAGTATTTTTGAAAGTGTCTCCGTGGAAGAACATACTTCGATTCGGAAAAAAGGCAAATTGAGTCCGAGATTCATCAGGCCGTATGAGACTATCGAACGTATCGGCCGGTTGCTTATAGATTGTTGTTACCACCTGAGCTCGAGAAAATTCATAATGTGTTTCATGTATCGATGCTTAAATGATATAGATCTAATCTATCGCATGTGATTGCCCCTATTGAAGTTGAGATTTAGTCTGATCTATCGTATAACGAAGAACTTATTCGAATTTTGGCATGTGAGGTCAAAGAGTTGAGAAATAAGAAAATTTCTTTAGTGAAATGTTATGGCACAAACATGGAGTTGAAGAGGCTACATGGGAGCCTGAAGGTGTTATGAGAGAGCAATATCAGAATCTATTCATTGGTAAGATTTTTGGGGACGAAAATCCCTAAAGGGGGAGATTTGTAACAACTCGGTTTAGACCCTAGTCGGAATAGTGGTTTCAGGACCACAAATCTAGGGTCAAAAAATATTTTAATATTATTTTTAGTGTTTCTGATAAACCAAAATATGAACATATTCTAATCCCATATTTAGCATACTTTTGGATGATTTATCCCTTGAATTGTGGAATTTGGTGCTCTTAATCCTTTAATTTCATGTTTTATACTTAGGAAAGCATCGGAGGATGAAAAGAACGAGAAACAGGCCAAAAACGGAGCAAATGGGCCAAAGCACGAAATCAACACGGCCTGGGCCCAAGCTACACAGTCGTGCCTCCTTAATAGACCCGAGCACGGCTTGAATACGATTCACACGGGCGTGCCACACGGGCGTGTCCCTGCCATGACAAAGAGGAATTTCACTCGGATTAGGATACTTAGAGGTGAAGAAACACATTCCGGAGTATATAACCACCCTAAGTATAACCTAAAAGGTGCTTTTGGTCAGGGACGTCTAGCTAGGCCAAGGGGCCGAGCTAGAGAGGCTAGAATTGTGGGATTCACTCGAAGAAAGCTAGTTGATTCATCTCAAGAAGCTGAAATCATACTCAAGACAGAGGATCTCTCCTTCAATTCCTTCAGGGGGTTTTAGGGTTTTCTTATGTTTTGTTTTATATTTTCTTTTAAGATGTATTCTTTTATGATTATAAACTAAACCCTCAGATACTTGAGGGGGATGAAACCTAAGACGGATCTTGTTATTACTTTCTGAAATATATGATAAATACTTGATTTGTTCTTAACTATGTGTTCTTAATTCTTGCTTTGATATTTCAGGATATTGATTCAAGTATTGATGTGCTTAGGTAGTGGAGCAAAAGTCCATGTTTAAGAGTAGATCTAGTATAGTTAAGCGGAGTTGATCGCAACCCTAGAGATAGGATGACAAAAATCTGCCGGATTAGGGTCAAACCTAATATGGGAGTCCATAGATCGAGTTAATACAATTCTAGAGGTTTTAATTAGAAAGAGATTTCAATTAATCAACCTAGGATTAGACGTTAGTGGCCTCGAAAGAGGTATTAATATAAATTAGGGAATCCTACGGATCAAGTCAAGTGAATAAATCGTCTGGTTTAGAGTTAGATAACAAGTGAAGTCTAGGTGGATTCTTCCTTAGGTATTGTCTTAATCAATTGGTTTTTCCCACAAGTATTTTCCCCAATTCATTCTTTGTGTCTTAGCATCTTTAGCTTAGTAGTTAGTTAATTTTATATTAATAATTCCCTTAATTCTTAGGCTAAATAATAAAGACAAAGTTAGTATTAGTACTTTTGATTCCTTTGAGTCGACAATTCGGTCTTCCCACTAAGCTATATTACTGTTCGATAGGTGCACTTGCCTCAATCGTTGTCACAGTTAGTTTCTAGGCTCGATCATTCTTTTTATAAATTTTTAAGACTCTGACACATGATCAAGGTTTTGGCGCCGTTGTCGGGGAATTGAAATATTAAGAAAGCTCAATTTTTATTACTTTAGCCATTTTTATTTACTTTTATTTTTATTTTGTTTTTTTTAACTTTGCTAAATTTCCTTCTAATTTTTCTTCCTTGCAGGTACCTCTAGTTTATAACTAGGAGGAACCGTCAGGACCCTTGATTTTTGACAGTGAAATAGAACATACCGCTCATAGAAATCGAAGAGATGTCACTGAATAATTATTAGTGGCAAGTCATGAGGACAAAGCCTACTAAAGCAGCCGATGTTTTCAACCTTGACACGGTCACCATGTTATCTAAGGAGGTAGAGTTTTTAAATAAAAAAATTGATGGTCTGTATGGTTCTACGCAAGTACATCCGGTTATGCAGTGCTATATGAATGGAGGAGGGATGAGCAATACAGAATATCCACCTTACAACCCAAGTACTGAAAATGAGCAAGTTCACTATATGGGTAATAATTTTCGATCTCAAAATAATCTTTACAGTAACACTTACAATGCAGGTTGGAGGTACCATCCCAATATCTCGTGGGGTGGTCAAGGTAATCATGGACCGCAACTTCCTCCAGGCTTTCAACAACCACCTCACCAGTAGGAAAGAAGCCGAACCTTGAGGAGATGCTAATGAAATTTATCTCTGTGTCAGAAACACACTTCCAAAACACTGAAACAACACTTAAAAATCAACAAGCATCAATCCAAGGGATCGAGAACCAGTTAGGGCAACTTGCTAAGTTGATCTCAGAAATACCACAAGGTATCTTGCCTAACAACACCGAAACTAACCCAAGAGAGCAACCTCAAGCAATAACTGGTCACGATAGTGAAGGGTTAGATGAGCCCAATTTAAGGCAAGAAAAAGTGGTAGAGGAAAGTAAGGTAGAAGTAAGCCATGATAAGCCAAAACTAGTAATCAAAGAGAACCAACCTTGCATACCATATCCCGATGCGATGAAGAAAGACAACACATAGGAATAGTTCGATAAGTTTCTTAAAATTTTAAAGAAATTACATATTAACTTACCATTTCTTGAAGCTCTTTCGCAGATGCCTAATTCCAGGAAATTTTTAAAAGATCTCTTGACAAACAAGCGAAAGTTAGACGAGGAGTCACATATGGAACTAAATGCAGCGTGCTCAACAATGTTGCAAAATAGACTACCACGAAAATTAAAAGATCCAGGGAGTTTTACAATTCCATGTTTAATTGGTAGTTTAACTGTTGATAATGCTTTAGCTGATTTAGTGGCAAGTATAAATGTTATGCCTTATAAAATGTTTAAACAACTAGGTCTAGGGAAACCCAAACAAACTAGGATGAGCATTCAATTAGCTGATAAAACTATTAGAATTCCTAGGGGTATAATTGAAGATGTACTCGTGAAAATTGATAAATTCGTATTCCCAATAGACTTTGTTGTTTTAGACATGGATGAGGACAATACGATCCCTTTAATTTTGGGAAGACCATTTTTAGCAACTGCTAGAACAAAAATTAACATTGATACAGGCGAACTCATACCTCGTGCAGGTGACGAGACAATCACTCTTCAAGCTCTCGACTCGGCTAGGACATCAAATGATAAGGGTGAGAAAGTAAATTCAATTGATAACCAATTTGTTCAACCTTCTTCAAAGGAAACACCACAAAGCTACAAAACTAAACTTGTTCCTAAACCCGTGCAAATAAAGAAGTAATTCATGAGGACCGAAGGCTTCATATCAATGAACTAGACGAGTGAAAGACACATTTCAAGGAGAAATCACAATTACAGGAAGCACAACCAAGGGAACCCCCAGACAAGCTTATAGTAATGGCAAATCACTTCAAAATAGGAGATCAAATATTGTTGGATAAGGAGACCCTTGAATCACTACATCAGATATGAATATAAACGAAGAAATCCCTTTTGAGGTGCGCAATGTCTCCCCACACGGAACGATCGAGGTAACTCACACTAAATTTGGCACTTTTAAGGTAAATGCTACTAGACTCAAACTTTATCATGATAATAGAACTGATAGCATTAGAGAGGATGTTTCAACTCTTCAAACCACCTTGATTATGCGAATGAGAGGTAATGTCTAGCTTAAGACTACAAACGAGTGCTTCTCAGGAGGCAACCTGAGCACTAACCTCATTAATTTGCACATTTTTATTTTATTTTTTATTTTCTTTTCATTTTTACTTCTAGCACATAACTAAAAGCTAACCAAAGTGCAGATTTCCACACCACACGGCCTCACACACGGCCGTGTCAATGGCCGTGTGGATACTATGAATTTCCATACTGACATGGCAAAGATAGTACAAAATAGAATGAAAAATATCTTCAAGCCACGGGCACCGATAAAACACCACGGCCGTGCGATACAGCTGTGGTCAACACTGTTTCATCAAACACGGGCGTGGAGACCTGCACATAGGCATAGGAGAAACAAACACAGCAAAACATGATCGTGCGATACGGTCGTGTGGCTTAACACACCCATGACACACGGGCGTGGGGATGTACCAGAAATCAATACTCTATTTAAACACCCCTCCCCCTCTCCCCACCTACTCCCAATCTCTTCTTCTCCCACACCAATTTCATTTTTCCCTTTCCTTTTCTTTCATTTTCCTTCCCTTTACTCTAGATCTAACCATATTCATGTCGAAGAAGCAGAAGGGTCCAAGCATAGTTTCCTTGTGGGGGACCGATCTACATAAGTTCATGCCAGCCGCTTCATTCTCTCGATAAGCCGAAGACATTTGAGACCATTTAGGTTTTATTTTTCTTTTCTCAACTCCTTTATTTTCCTTCTTTTTATCTCACTTGTGCTTAATTTATTCTATTTTATCTTAGTTTCTTGGTTTTAGGTTCTAAAGGCTGCTTGGGAGAAATCACACCCACCTAGCGAACCATTCAACAATAAGGACTTTTAAGCCCATTTATCTTTTCTTTTCGTTTTATTTCATTTCTTACATTCTTTCTCTTTATCTTTCTTATCTTTAAATATGTAATTAGAATATTTTGAATTATTCTTATTAGTTCTTTGCTAATTCTTCATGAACTTCCCAATTTCTTCATCTAGCGTAAAGATTGTCGGCAGCCCCCACACCACGACCACTCCCAACTCAATGAAGCCATCTAAAATTTAGGAAGTTTCACTTTTCTCCCTATCTTTTGATTTTCTATATCTTTATCTATCTTTGTACATTGAGGGCAATGTACATCTTAAGTGTGGAGGGTGAATCTTAAATATGCCTAACTTTTTTGCATTATTCTCAAATCCCAGAATTAGTTTTTGTTCTTAAAATATAGAGAGGGTCAACAATAAAATCCCTAAATGATATCTTGTCTTTTAGTAATTTTCTCATATTACTATTAGAATTAAATTTCCTCTGATTTATGATTTTTATTGATATGTTTTGGATTAAGTCATAGCTAATTGTGCATTGATAATTTAAACTTTAAGATATTAGAGAATCAAGCATGATAAGTCTATTTTTAGGATTAAAATTTGCTAGGTTGTCTACCTGAATCTAATTATCACCTTGAAGTTTGAAATTTACAAGGTTGACATCAAAAAGCCATAATTTTTGTGAGATTTTGAGCCTTTTAGAGCATATATTCTTTTTCTTGCTCACTTTATTGATTATGAGTGTGTCAACATTGATTGGTTATTCTAGAACTTGCTTCGATTATATATGTTGAGACCACACCTTTGATTTGATATACAGAGATGATAAAGGAACTTAGGATTTAACCCACTTACTCCACTAAAACCCAGCTTCATAATTAACCCCTAGTGAACCCCTTTGATCCTAATAACCCTTTTTATTAACTCACCCACTAATATTAACCCAAAACTCATCTTGTATTTGTTATCACCATTCTTTGACTCCCTTTTTGTAGAGATTTGATTTTGAACAGTTTCCTAACTATGTTTTATATTTCAGTTGTTAAAGTTCTTTCTTATTATTGTACTTGATTTGTTCTAAAAAAACAAAGTATATTCATTATTAGTTCTATAATTAAGTGAGCTTATACGTTTAAATTCCACATCGTGAAGAAGAAGCTCGTGCTATTAGTAATGAAATTTTCAATTGATGTAATTATTCAGGATTAGTTCATTTTTCTAGTTAGGTAAATTGGTAATTCAATCTCGATTCTAACCCTCTAATTCAGCCTTTATCCACACCTTTAACCCAAGCCCTATTACAACCCTTTTTAAAGACCTTTAGATTTGTGTATCATCTCATATTTTAGTGGTGGAGATTTGATTTTCATGCAAGCCTATGGGATTAACTTTTTATGTTTGACTTTTGAGTGCTTAATTTTGAACCTTAAACACTTTGGGTGATTTGAGTGAATCTTTTGTGAGGATGTCAACTCTTATCGATTCCAAATCGGAGGTAATTATTTAGGTAAGGGGAAACGCCTATGTTTTCGTGCTATAAAAATTATGACTTTGATTATTTGAATCTTTGGGACCCTTTTACTTAAATTATCAATGTATGAATTATCTTTGAATTATAATGAAACATTATTGATGATTATTATGAATTGAGGAAGTCCATTTTAATTGTGAGTTGAGAATTTTACTTAAGACAAGCAAATGCTTAAGTGTGGGGGGTATTTGATAAACCAAAAAAAGAAACATATTTTAATCCCACATTTAGCATACTTTTGGATGATTTATCCCTTGAATTGTGGAATTTGGTGCTCTTAATCCTTTAATTTCATGTTTTATACTTAGGAGAGCACCGGAGGATGAAAAGAATGAGAAACGGGCCTAAAATGAAGCAAATGGGCCAAAGTACGAAATCAACACGGCCTGGGCCCAAGCCACACGACCATGCCTCCTTAACAGACGACTACGACTGGATACGATACAGACGGGCATGCCACACGAGCGTGTCCCTGCCGTGACAAAGAGGAATTTCACTCGGATTAGGATACTTAGAGGTAAAGAAACACATTCCAAAGCCTATATAAACACCCTAAGTACACCCTAAAAGGTGCTTTTGGTCAAGGGTGTCCAGCAAGGCTAAGGGGCAGAGCTAAAGAGGCTAGAATTGTGGGATTCACTCGAAGAAAGCCAATAGATTCATCTCAAGAAGCCGAAATCATACTCAATACGAAGGATCTCTCCTTCAATTCCTTCAGGGGGTTTTAGGGTTTTCTTATGTTTTGTTTTATATTTTCTTTTGAGATGCCTTTTTTTATGATTATGAACTAAACCCTCAGATACCTGAGGGGGATGAAACCTAAGATGGATCTTGTTATTTTTTTCTGAACTATATGATAAATACTTGATTTTTTCTGAACTATGTGTTCTTAATTCTTGCTTTGATATTTTAGGATATTGATTCAAGTATTGATATGCTTAGGCAGTGGAGCAAAAGTCCCTCTTTAAGAGTAGATCTAGCATAGTTAAGTGGAGTTGATCGCAACCCTAGAGATAGGATGACGAAAATCTGCCAGATTAGGGTCAAACCTAATATGGGAGTCCATAGATCAAGTTAATGCAATTCGAGGGGTTTTAATTAGAAAGAGATTTCAATTAATCAACCTAAGATTAGACGTTAGTAGCCTTAGAAAAGGTATTAATATAAATTAGGGAATATTACTGATCAAGTCAAGTGAATAAATCATCTTGTTCAGAGTTAGATAACAAGTGAAGTCTAGGTGGATTCTTCCTCGAGTATTCTCTTAATCAATTGGTTTTTCCTACAAGTATTTTCCCCAATTCATTATTTGTGTCTTAGCAACTTTAGCTTAGTAGTTAGTTAATTTTAGATTAATAATTACCTTAATTCTTAGGCTAAATAATAAAAAGAAAGTTAGTATTAGTACTTTTAGTTCTTTTGGGTTCGACAACCCAGTCTTGCCACTAAGCTATACTACTATTCGATAGGTGCACTTACCTCAATCGTTGTCACAGTTAGTTTCTAGGCTCGATCATTCTTTTTATAAATTTTTAAGACTTTTACACGCGATCATTTACGGTATGTGATTAAGCATGTATGAAAATTATGTGTGAAAATTCTATCGTTTGTGTGTCGATTTGCGAAAAAGGACTTAATCGCATAGAATGAAAAAGTTTAGTGCTAATTGTTAAAGTGCTTAATTTCCATGTCTTATTAAAAGAGAGGTCTTTATGTGGTTATTTAACCATTGAAAGCCTTAAATGACAAGTGTGGACAATAGTTAGTGGATTTTAAATGTTTATAATAAGGATATTTTAGTAAACGATTTATTAAATGATTTATAATGAGACAAAAACCATATTTGTTCATCTTTTTATCACCATTGCCTAAAATACAAAGAAAAAGAAAAGAAAAAGAGTTCTTAGGGTTCAGCTTTGATGATCTTTGATTAAGGTATGTGTTTTGGTCCGTTTTTGATAATTTTTACGTTTTTGTGATCGTTGCTTAGTATTCTATCAAGCCCATACCTCAATTTCTAAATTTGATAATAATTTTGAGATGTGCCATTGATAAATATGTGAGCTTTTTGTTGATAGTTAATGAAATGTGAAAGATATGTGATAGATTAACATATTTTGTCTTTGAACTTTTGATGAATTTGACTATTTTGGGCTAAATTGTGAAAATGAGAAATTGAGATACTAAAATGTGAAATAAATGAAATATGTGGGCTTATATAAGTATGGGAAAATTCAGCTAAGTATAGGTATATGGAAATTATATGTATTTGGTGATTTTATGAAATAGGGACTTAAATGTCAAAATGTGAAAATGTGAGGGTTATTTTATAAAATACCCTAAATATGTGTATTTGGATTGAATTGAATGATTTGGTGAATGAATGAGCTAAATTTGAATATGTTTAGATTAAGAAAAGAGAAATTCAAACTTAGATCGAAGCAAGAACAAGGTGCTTGATTGATCGGCTTGTATTGTCATTTTTACATTCGAGGTAAGTTCTTGTATAGTACGAATCATTTTAATTATGTTCACATGTTATGAAATGAATGAAAATTTGGTTGGTGAGTTAGTAATTCTAAATGTGAGTTTGAAGAGATGTGGCACTAAGTGTGTGTAAATAGAATCACTACAGTGGTGAATGGCACTAAGTGTGCGAGATAAAGAAAGCATTGACTATATTAGTTGGCACTGTGTGTGTGATACTGAGACATCTTTGATTTACTGTGATGGCACTAAGTGTATGATACAATCATAGCTTCGGCTAATTAATAGCACTGAGTGTATGAGTTCATCGAATATTTAATGAAGATTGAACGAGTTACGGCATCAAGCATTGGGTGGTAAATGTGATAAATAAATTTGTGATGGTATAGGTATGTACAGAACCAATGTGGTTGATGATATCGTGTATGAATTCGATGGATTATTATATGAGTGAATGTTAAAAAGAGTTAGATTGAGTAGTATTGTAAATGCTGGTACATGAACATATAGTTATGTATGAAAGTGACGAAATGTTATGGATGAAATTGCGTAATGAGGTGAATTGTACTAAGTCTTGCTAATTTAGTATATTGAATTTGAATTGTTGAATTAATTGTGTTATATTACGAACTTACTAAGCTTTAAAGCTTACTGTGTGAAGTCTTTCTCTGTTTTACAGTGTCATTAAAGCTAACTCAAAGCCGGGGATCGTCAGCGACTCAATCACACTATCGGCCATCTATTTTGGTACTTTTGAAAGTTGTATATTTGGTATATGGCACGTATAGGCTAGTTAATATAACACAATTAATTCAACAATTCAAATTCAATATACTAAAATATCCATGTGATATGGCTTGTTAATGAATGTGTTTATGGATGAGTTTTGCTCTTGTTTTATGATGCATAAGTTGGATTGTTTGATGTACTCATAAATGGCTAGATGAGATGGTTTATAATGATAAGTTCATGGTTGATTTGAGATATAGTTATGATGAGAGATGCTAACATTTGGTAAGGATGAAATGATGTATGGAATATATGTGTTTGATGTGAAGTTGATACTTAGGATTAGTATGTTTAAGTTGGAATTGAATATGGAAACAAATGATATAGTTGAAGGTTAAATGGTGCATGTTTTGGTATGTTTTGGATGCATTTAAGATAAGAATTTAGTATGGCTTGATGCTTGTAGGAGTGACTGATAAACCGTAATATGGTCATATTTTAATCCTACATTTAGCATACTTTTGGATGATTTATTCCCCGAATTGTGGAATTTGGTGCTTCTAATCCTTTAATTTCATGTTTTATACTTAGGAGAGCACCGGAGGATGAAAAGAACAAGAAATGACCCAAAAATGGAGAAAATGGGCCAAAGTATGAAATCGACATGGCCTGGGCCTGAGCCACATGGTCGTGCCTCCTTAGCAGACCCGAACACGGCTTGACCTCTACTTACACGGGCATGTCCCTACCATGACCTGTTTTAATTTCACTCGGATTAGGATACTTAGGGGCAAAAAAAGATATTCAAAGCCTATATAAACACCCTAAGTGTAAACTAAGAGGGGGCGTCCAGATAGGCCGAGGAACCAAGCCAGAGAGGCTAGAATTGTGGGATTTACTCGAAGAAGGCCAGTTGATTCATCTCAAGAAGCCAGAGTCATACTCAAAACGGAAGATCTTCCCTTTAATTTCCTTCAGGGGGTTTTAGGGTTTTTCTTATATTTTGTTCTATATTTTCTTCTGAGATGTATTCTTTTATGATTATGAACTAAACCCCTCAAATACCTGAGGGGGATGAAACCTAAGACGGATCTTGTTATTATTTTCTGAACTATATGATAAATACTTGATTTGTTCTTAATTATGTGTTCTTAATTCTTGTTTTGATATTTCAGGATATTGATTCAAGTATTGATGTCCTTGGGCAGTGGAGGAATATTCCCTATTTAAGAGTAGATCTAGCATAGTTAAGCGGAGTTGATCGCAACCCTAGAGATAGGATGACGAAAATCTGTCGGATTAGGGTCAAACCTAATATGGGAGTCCATAGATCAAGTTAATGCAACTCTAGGGGTTTTAATTAGAAAGAGATTTCAATTAATCAACCTAGAGTTAGATGTTAGTAGCCTCGGGAGAGGTATTAATATAAATTAGGGAATCCTACGGATCAAGTCAAGTGAATAAATCGTCTGGTTCAGAGTTAGATAACAATGAAGTCTAGGTGGATTCTTCCTCGGGTATTGTCCAAATCAATTGGTTTTTCTCAAAAGTATTTTCCCAATTTCATTCTCTGTGTCTTAGCATCTTTAGCTTAGTAGTCAATTAATTTTAAATTAAACAACAATTCCCTTAATTCTTAGGCTAAATAATAAAAAGAAACTCAGTACTAGTACTTTTGGTTCCTTTGGGTTAGACATTCCGGTCTTGCCACTAAGCTATACTACTATTCGATAGGTGTGATTGCCTCAATCGTGATGATAGTTAGTTTCTAGGCTCGATCATTCATTATATAAATATTAAGACTCTTGACACACGATCAAGTTTTTGGTGCCGTTGTCGAGGAACTAAAATATTAGGAACGCTCAATTTTTATTACATTAGCCATTTTTATTTTTTGCAATTTACTTTTATTTTGTTTTTAACTTTGCTAGTTTTCCTTCTTTTATTTTTTCCTGATAGGTACCTCTAGTTTTTTACTAGAAGGAACCCAACAGGACCCTTAATTTACGACAGTGATATTGAAGGTACTGTTTGCAGAAATCGTAGAGAAATAAGGTGAAGCTTAAATTACATAAAAGAAGAGTAAGAAGACGAAACTAATACTACTGAAGAGATGGCTGATAACAATCCCTACCTCCTATAGTTTCCGCAAACCCGATGGATCAAAATCATGCTCCTCGAACTATGTATGATTATGCTAAACCTAATTTAACAGGAACTGAGTCAAGTATTGTTAGACCTGCTATTGCTGCAAATAATTTTGAACTGAAACCTAACACAATTCAGATGATACAGCAGTTTGTTCAGTTTAATGGTTTGCAGGATGAAGACCCAAATAATTACTTGGCTAATTTCCTAGAATTTTACGATACTTTCAAAATAAATGGTGTTTCAGATGATGTCATCCGTCTTTGGTTATTTCCCTTTTCATTGAGGAATAAAGCCAAACAGTGGTTGAATTCTCTTCTACGAGGATCAATCACTACCTGGGAACAAATGATAAAAAATTTTTGTTGAAATATTTTCCGCCGGCTAAAATGGCTAAGTTGAGGAATGATATCTCTTCTTTTGTGTAGATGGATTTAGAAACACTTTACGATGCATGGGAGAGATACAAAGATCTATTGAGAAGGTGCCCACACCATGGATTACCCTTGTGGCTACAGGTCCAAACCTTTTACAACAGTGTGAACCCCTCAACCAGGCAATTGATTGATTCAGCTGCCGGTGGAACCCTGAATAACAAAACACCTGAGGCTGCCTATGAATTCATTGAAGAGATGTCACTGAATAACAATTAGTGGCAAGTCACGAGGACAAGGCCAACAAAAGCCGCCAGTGTTTTCAACCTCGACGCAGTAACTATACTATCAAACCAGGTAGAGATGTTAAATATAAAGATTGATGGCTTAGGTGGTTCTTCACAGGTACATCCAGCTATGCAGTGCGAGATGAATGGAGGAGGGATGAGCAATACAGAATATCCACCTTACAACCCGAACACTGACAACGAGCAAGTTCACTATATGGGTAATAATTCTAGACCTCAAAATAACCCTTATAGTAACACCTATAATCCAGGTTGGAGGAACCACCCTAATTTCTCATGGGGTGGTCAAGGAAACTGTAACACCCCTAACCCGAGACCACCACGGAATAGGGTTAAGAGGCATTACCAATCAATCAAAAAATTTAACATCTAAGTTTACAACACAAAGTCAATCATCTTCAATCACTCTCATTTACAATCATGTTGTCCCTTATCAATGTCTATGAAACCTTTATCCCATGCTAAAGAGGGGTCGGGATTAAACTGAACATATACAAAAGTTCTCGAAAACATAACAACTTAACCAAAAATACAAAGGATACATGCCCGTGGGAGTAGGCTGTACCTCACCCACGGCTACTTGACACACCCTTGTGTCCTCCCGTGGACATATACTGCCAAAACCAACACGGTCACTAAGCACGCCCGTATGCTAGGGCCATGTACTACTAGATCATATACTGCCATTTCTCACACGACCACCAAGCACGCCCGTGTCGAGCCTGTGTGCTACTAAGCTACATTCTGTCAATTCACCCACGGTCTTTAGGCACGCCCGTGTGCCACAACCATGTGACATTATAGGCCATCTACAACGCCAAATTTCCACCCATAAGGGTCAAACCTACAAGCCAAATTAACCAAGACATCTTATGCACATTTTACCACCAAAACATGCCAAAATAGTCATTCAACCCATTCATTCAATACCAATTCCTACCATGGCAATTTCAAAGACTAAAACTCATATCATCACAAGCATTAATCATTCATTTGCTTAGCCAAAACTTAACCATTTCAAATGCATCACACCATACCAAAATTTGTAATCATATAACTCATTCCTTCAAGCATTTATCAACTCAAAACTTTCCAAAACATATGGCTAAGTTCACTTCATAAACATATACATTTAACTAGCCTATACATGCCTTATTTCCAACTATATACATCCTTTCTAAAGTACCAAATTAGAATGTCGATAGTGTGATTGAGAAGCTGACGATCCCTTATCCGAGCTAGCTTTACTGACACTGCAAGGCAGAGAAACGATTCACATAGTAAGCTTTCCAAAGCTTAGTAAGTTGGACATACAATACAACTATCTTATTAATCTAACCAATGTACATAATAAACAATCACATAGATCACTTATCTCATATTCATATCATCTCATCCATAGCTAAAATTCTCATTCATTCAATTATAACTTGTTTATAAATCATCAACCACAAAGGTTCAATACATACCTTGGCTAACACTTAGTTATTCAACTTCCAAACTATTCAATGCTCGATTTTACATGTCGATCATCCTTTGATATTCGTTTAATTTAATCGCACACTCAGTGCCACATACATTATCGAAGCATCATTGTTATCGCACACTTAGTGCCTATTCATTTAACCGACTTGTCTCGGTGTCGCACACACAGTGCCAATTCAATAAGTCAAGCTTTCATCTCATCACGCACACACAGTGCTACTCATTTTTATTTCGATTTCATTTTCACACACTTAGTGCCATCAACTAAAAATCTTGCACATAGCAACTCATTTCCATACACATATACATATTCATTTCATAATGCTAAAACATATCTCAAATACATGTATTATATCTGAACTTACGTCGGACGTCGAACTATCGATACGGTCGATTAATCGAGCACTTTATCTTTGCCTCGATCTCGATCCGAACATCTCCTCTCTTGGTCTCTACACATTCAAAATCCTTTCAATCATCAAATCATTCAAACACGCATATTTAGGGCATTTTGCAAAATAGCCCTCACAATTCACATTTTGACACTTTAGTCCTTAATTCATCAAATCACCAAATACACATAATTTGCTTGTATTCAAGCCTAGCCAATTCTTACTATGCTCATACAAGTCCACACGTTATCACAATTTAGTCCTTCAATTTCTCATTTTATCAATTAAGCTCAAAATACTCAATTTCATCAAAAATCCCAATACAAACTATGTTCATCCAACACTAAGTTTTCATATTTCATTATCAACTAGCAATTAGCTCAAACGTTCACCAATGGCTCATCAAAAAAACATCATCAATTCACAAAATTACAACATGGGTTGGCTAGAGCACAAAGCAACGATTACAAAAACGTAGAAATCACCAAAATCGAAGACAAAACTCACATTAATTTAGCCAAAGTCTTAGCCGCAACCTAGGAAGATTATTTTCTTTCTTTTTCTTCCATTTTTTTTTTCAATTTTTGAAAAATATGAGCATGACCTCCACTAATTCATGTTTTTGTTTCATATAATTAACTTAATTTTCCTTTTACCAAATTGCCCTTTCATTAAACATATAAAACAAATTATCAATATGGTTATCTTGTCATTTAACACCCTACTATCTTAAAATTGGGCTAATTGCCTCCTAAGGCCCCCACATTAATAAGACAACAATACTTAAGTAATTATAAATCAACACATAGCTTTTACTCTTTACGCGATTAAATCCTTTCTCTTAATTCGACACTAAAAAGATCAAATCATCACACAGAATGTTCATGTAGACCATGTCACATACTATTCACACAGAAAATAATATTAAATTAACATTTTGACCTCGAATTTGTGGTCTCGAACCACTGTTCTGACTAGGGTCTAAACTAGGATGTTACAACTCTCCCCCCTTAGGGATTTTCGTCCCTGAAAATCTTACCAATGAATAAATGAGGATGTTGCTCTTTCATAACATTTTCAGGCTCCCACGTAGCCTCCTCAATTTTGTGTTTGTGCCACAGTACTTTCACTAAAGAAATTTTCTTATTTCTCAACTCTTTAGTCTCTCGTGCCAAAATTCGGATCGGTTCTTCACTATACGACAAGTCTGACTGAATCTCAACCTCACTAGGTGTAATCACATGAGACAGGTCTGATCTGTATCGTCGAAGCATTGACACATGAAACACGTTATGGATCTTTTCTAACTCTGATGGCAATCTCAATCTATAAGCAACCTACCCAACTCGTTCAATAATTTCATATGGTCCAATGAACCTCAGACTCAGCTTGCCCTTTCGGCCAAATCGAAGTATTTTCTTCTAAGGAGATACTTTCAAAAACACTTTATCACTAACCTCAAATTCGATATCTTTCCGTTTCAAGTCTACATAAGACTTCTGACGACCTGAGGCTGCTTTCAAACTGTCACGAATTACTTCCACTTTTTGCTCAGTCTCTTTTATAAGATCAACCCCATGAATCTTATTCTCACTTAGCTCGGTCCAATACAATGGAGTTCGACACTTTCGACCATAGAGAGCCTTATATGGTTCCATTTTGATACTGGATTACAAATTGTTGTTATACGTAAACTCAATCAACGATAAATGTTTTTCCCATATACTTTCAAATTCAAGTATGCAACATCTCAGCATGTCTTCGCGAATCTGAATGATTCGCTCGGATTGACCATATGTTTGCAGATGAAACGCAGTACTAAAATGCAATTTCGTGCCTAAAGCATCTTGAAATTTCTTCCAAAATTTCGAAGTAAATCTCGGATCTCTGTCAGACACTATAGATAACGGTACCCCGTGCAATATCACAATCGCATCAATATACAGTTCAGCTAACTTATCCAAAGAATAGTCAGTTCTTATTGGAACAAAATGAGCTGATTTCGTCAATCTATCCACTATCACCTAGATTGCATCTTTCTTACTCGGAGACAAGGGCAAACCCTACACAAAGTCCATTGTGATCCTCTCCCATTTCTACTCAGGAATCATAATTGGTTGTAATAAACCAGATGGAACTTGATGTTCAGCCTTAACTTGCTGACAAACTAAACACTTCGACACATAGTCAAAAATGTCTCTTTTCATACCGTGCCACCAATAGAACTATTTCAGATCATTATACATTTTCGTACTCCCTGGATGTACAGTCAAATGACTATGGTGAGCTTCATTCAAAATCGTTTGAATCAACTTTGAATTTTTTGGAACACAAATTCGATCTCTGAATTTCAAACAATCATCACTATCAACTCGAAATTTGATTTAGCATTCGAATTACATTGAACGCTTTTTGTTAACAACTCATTATCAATCTTCTGAGCCTCACATAACTGCTGTAAAAACAATAGTTTTACTTTCAATTCAGCTACAACCATATCATCATCACACAGATCTATCTGATTACTCAAAACTCGCAAAGCATATAATGATTTACGACTCAAGGCATCAGCAACAACATTAGCTTTACATGGGTGGTAATCTATCACAAGTTCGTAATCTTTCAACAATTCTAACCATCTTCTCTGACATAAATTCAAATCCCTTTGAGTCACCAAATACTTTAAACTCTTATGATTAGTATAGATATGACATTTCTCTCCAAACAGATAGTGACGCCAAATCTTTAATGCAATTACAATCGCAGCCAATTCAAGATCATGTGTTGGGTAGTTCTTTTCATGCGGTTTTAACTATCTCAAAGCGTAAGCAATAACTTCCCCTTCTTGCATCAGCACATAGCCCAAACCATTCAATGATGCATCACTGTAAACTATGAATTCTTTGCCTGATTCAGGTTGAATCAATACTGGTGCTTCCGTTAACAACATTTTCAACTGTTTAAAGCTCTATTGGCACTTTTCTGACCACTCGAATCTAACATCCTTCTATAACAACTTTGTCAATGGGGTCGTAATCATCGAGAACCCTTTCACAAATTGTCTATAATATCTTACTAATCTTAGAAAACTACGAACTTCAGACACATTTCTTGGAGGCTTCCATTCCAAAATAGAAGAGATTTTACTTGGATCAACTCGCATCCCGGCAGCTGATACAATATGCCCCAGAAAACCAACCTCATGCAACCAAAATTCACACTTACTGAACTTTGCATACAACTGTTTCTCACGCAGAGTTTGTAGTACGATTCTCAAATGCTCGGCATGCTGCATCTCATCACACGAATAGATCAAAATATCATCAATGAACACCACCATGAAGCATCCAAATACGGTCTGAATATCCGATTCATTAGGTCCATAAATACTGCAGGGGCATTTGTTAGTCCAAAAGGCATCACTAAGAATTAGTAATGTTCGTACCTCGTTCGGAAGGCAATTTTCGGCACATCGGATTCTTTAACTATCAACTGATAGTAGCCCGATCTCAAGTCTGTCTTAGAAAACACTATAGCTCCTCTCAGCTGATCAAACAAATCATTGATTCGAGGTAACAGATATTTGTTCTTTATCATCACTTTGTTCAATTATCGATAATCAATACACATTCTCATAGTTCCATTTTTTTCAAATAATATAGAAGCTCCCCAGGATGACAAACTCGGTCGTGCAAATCCTCTGTCGATCAATTCTTGCAACTAAAATTTCAACTCTTTCAATTCTGTTGGTACCATTCTGTATGGAGCTTATCGAAATAAGAGCAGTCCCAGCACTAACTCAATACCAAATTCAACTTCCCTAATTGGAGGTAATCCCGGTAACTCTTCTGGAAACACATCTGGAAACTCGCATACCACAGGCACAGATTCAATTGTCTTTTCTGACACTTTTGTATCAATCAAGTACACCAAATAAGCTTCGCAACCCTTTCTCAATAGTTCATCGCTTTCATCGCAGATACAACAGCTGGTAATCCTTTCATATCACTGGACTCAATTCAAACTATCTCACCATTCTGACTCTTTAATTCAATACTCTTTCTCTTACAATTCACGATGGCATTATGCAAAGTAAGCCAATCCATACCCAGAATTATGTCAACCTCATCGAATGGTAACAACATCAAATTAACCAGAAAACATAAATCACGAAACATTAATGGGCAATTCTTGCATACCTTATCCACCAAAACACACTTGCCTAAGGGGTTTGACACTTGACCACAAATTCAATAAACTTAACAGGTAGAGTTTTACTCGATACTAGATTCACACATGCATAGGAATGAGTTGATCCTGGATCTATCAATACAATGACATCAGTATCAAGTAAAGTGAAAGTACTGGTGATGACGTCTGGAGATGATGCTTCCTCTGGTGCACATATAGCATAAGCTCGGGCAGGTGCTCTCACTTCTGACCTCACGATTGTATCAGTTGTCCCTCTCTGGCTCTCACTCACATTTCTGGTGTTTCTGGGTGGTCTACCCTTGGCTGCCACATTACTCGGTCTTTCATTCTGAACATTTCCCTCTTCCACTATCTTTGGGCAATCTCGAATAAAATGATCTCGGGATCCACATTTATAACAAACTCTATTGTTGTACTTGCCCCAGCACTCTTCCACATGTCATCTCCCACATTGTCTACACTCGGGCCTGTTACTCTTAACACTGCCAACACTTGATTCATTCGGAGCTTGAATTCGTAAACTAGTACTTTGTCTCTAACGATCTCTATTTGGATGTCCAAACGAAGCATTTGAACGATTTCTTGTATCTTTATATCTCTTTGTAAGAGGTTGAGAAAATTTATTCATAGATCTCTTTCTTTCATCACGAGCTTCAAAATCAGCTTTCTTCTTTTCTTTGCTGAGTTCCTCGGCTTTGCATGCTCTTTTCACTAGTACAACGAATCCATTTATATCAAGTATTCCAACCAACAACTTAATGTCTTCATTTAATCCCTCTATGAAACGTTGCACATAGTAGCTTCGGTAGAAACATACTCTCTGGCATATTGACTCAATCGTACAAATTCCCGATCGTACTTCGGTAATAGACAAATGACCCTATTTCAGTTCTAAAAACTCTTTACGTTTCTGATCAATGAAGCATTGACTGATATACTTCTTTCTGAACTCAAGTTGAAAGAAATCCCAGGTGATTCTCTCTCTCGGAACTAGAGATGTCAACGTCTTCCACCAATTATAAGTCGAATCCCTCAACAACGAAATAGCGCATTTAATACATTCGTTCGGAGTCAATGACATCTCATCAATACTCGAAGGGTATTCTCGAGCCAAAACTCAGCCTGTTCAGCATTATCCTTGCAATGGCCCTAAACTCTTCAACCCCATACTTTCGAATCTTGTCTACAGGTGGTTTATTCCTTCTGTTCGGATCTACGACTTGCAACACAATAGGTACATGTGGGGGTGGAGGTTGTGGAGCAGTCAGATTCGTTCTAACAAATTCTGAAAGCCATTCACTCATCATACGAAAGAAGGCTTACTTAGCCTCTCCTCCCTCATTACTTTCATTCGGCCTAGATGCGACCAGCACTGTCCCTTGAGTGAGAGCAGGCGCATTACTCTCTACATCGTCAGCAACTGCTTAATTGGGATACATTACTATATTAAAACACATTTTTAACTGTCAGAATTCATCACACTAACACAATTTCATAATATGGCATGTATAGCTAGACTCACACACACTACGTTACTCCAAGAATCGACTAAACCGTAGCTTTGATACTAATAAAATATAACACCCCTAACCTGAGACCACCACCGAAATAGGGTTAAGAGGCATTACCAATCAATCAAAAAATTTAACATCTAAGTTTACAACACAAAATCAATTATCTTCAATCACTTTCATTTACAATCATGTTGTCCCTTATGAAGGTCTATGAAACCTTTATCCCATACTAAAGAGGGGTCGGGACTAAACTAAAAATATACAAAAGTTCTCGAAAACATAATAACTTAACCAAAAATACAGGGGATACATGCCTGTGGGGGTAGGCTGTGATCACCCACGGCTACTTGACACACCCGTGTGTCCTCCCCGCGGTCATATACTACCAAAATCAACACGGCCACCAAGCACGCTCGTGTGCTAGGGCCGTGTACTACTAGATCATATACTGCCATTTCTCACATGGCCACCAAGCACACATGTGTCGAGGCCGTGTACTACTAAGCTACATTCTATCAATTTACCCACGGTCTTTAGGCACGCCCGTGTGCCACAACCGTGTGACATTATAGGCCATCTACAAGGCCAAAATGCCACCCATAAGGGTCAAACCTACAAGCCAAATTAACCAAGACATCTTATGCACATATTACCACCAAAACATACCAAAATAGTCATTCAACCCATTCATTCAATACCAATTCCTACCATGACAATTTCAAAGACTAAAACTCATATCATCACAAGCATTAATCATTCGTTTGATTAGCCAAAACTTAACCATTTCAAATGCATCACACCACACCAAAATTTTTAATCATATAACTCATTCCTTCAAGCATTTATCAACTCAAAACTTGCCAAAACATATGGCTAAGTTCACTTCATAAACATATACATTTAAGTAGCCTATACATGCCATATTTCCAACTATATACATCCTTTCTAAAGTACCAAATTAGAATGTCGATAGTGTGATTGAGAAGCTGACGATCCCTGATCTGAGCTAGCTTTATTGACACTGCAAGGCAGAGAAACAATTCACATAGTAAGCTTTCCAAAGCTTGTAAGTTTGACATACAATACAACTATCTTATTAATCTAACCAATGTACATAATAAACAATCACATAGATCACTTATCTCATATTCATATCATCTCACCCATAGATAAAATTCTCATTCATACAATTATAACTTGTTTATAAATCATCAACCACAAACGTTTAATACATACCTTAGCTAACACTTAGTTATTCAACTTCCAAGCTATTCAATGCTCGATTTTACATGTCAATCATCCTTTGATATTCGTTTAATTTAATCGCACACTTAGTGCCACATACATTATTGAAGCATCATTGTTATCGTACATTTAGTGCCTCTTCATTTAACCGACTTGTCTCGATGTCACACACATAGTGCCAATTCAATAAGTCGAAGCTTTCATCTCATCGCGTACACACAGTGCTACTCATTTCTATTTCGATTTCATTTTTGCACACTTAGTGCCATCAATTAAAAATCTTGCACATAGCAACTCATTTCCATACACATATAAATATTCATTTCATAATGCTAAAACATATCTCAAATACATGTATTATATCCAAACTTACGTCGGACGTCGAACTATCGATACCGTCGATTAATCGAGCACTTTATCTTTGCCTCGATCTCGATCCGAACATCTCCTCTCTTGGTCTATACACATTCAAATTCAATCCATTCAATCATCAAATCATTCATTTTAGTCCAAAAATGCATATTTAGGGCATTTTTCAAAATAGCCCTCACATTTTCACATTTTGACACTTTAGTCCTTAATTCATCAAATCACCAAATACACATAATTTGCTTGTATTCAAGCGTAGCCGAATTCTTACTATGCTCATACAAGTCCACACATTTCATTTATTTCACAATTTAGTCCCTCAATTTCTTATTTTCTCAATTAAGCCCAAAATACTCAATTTCATCAAAAATCCCAATACAAACTATGTTCATCCAACACTAAGTTTTCATATTTCATTATCAACTAGCACTTAGCTCAAACATTCACCAATGGCTTATCACAGAAACATCATCAATTCACAAAATTACAACATGGGTTGGCTAGAGCATGAAGCAACGATTACAAAAACGTAGAAATCACCAAAAATCGAAGACAAAACTCACCTTAATTTAGCCAAAGTCTTAGCCGCAACCTAGGAAGCTTATTTTATTTATTTTTCTTCCTTTTTCTTTCAATTTTTGAAAAATATGAGCATGAACTCCACTAATTCATGTTTTTGTTTCATATAATTAACTTAATTTTCCTTTTACCAAATTGTCATTTCATTAAACATATAAAACAAATTATCAATATGGTTATCTTGTCATTTAACACCCTACTATCTTAAAATTGGGCTAATTGCCTCCTAAGGCCCCCACAGTAATAAGACAACAATACTTAAGTAATTATAAATCAGCACATAGCTTTTACTCTTTACGCAATTAAATTCTTTCTCTTAATTCGACACTAAAACGATCAAATCATCACACAAAATTTCATGCAGACCATGTCACATACTATTCACACAGAAAATAATATTAAATTAACATTTCAACCTTGGATTTTTGGTCTCAAACCACTATTTCGACTAAGGTCTAAACTGGGATGTTACAAAAACCAAAGATAGCAACCCTCCCAAACTTCCAACAACAGCCCTACCCAAAGGAAAAGAAGCCAAACCTTGAGGAGATGCTGACGAAATTCATAGCAGTGTCGAAAAAATGTTTCCAAAACACTGAAACAACACTTAAAAATAAAAAAACATTGATTCAAGGGATCGAGAACCAATTAGGTTAGCTTACTAAGTTGATCTCTGAACGACCACAAGGAAGCCTACCAAGCAACACTGAAACTAACCCAAATGAGCAACTTAAAGCCATAACAGCTCATGATAGTGAAAGGTTAGATAAGCCCAAATTAAGGCAATAGAAAGTGGTAGAGGAAGGTAAGGTTGAGGTAAACCATGATAAGTCAAAACTGGTAATTAAAGAGTACCAACCTCGTGTGCCATATCCCGGTGCGATGAAGAAAGACAACACAGATGAAAAATTCGGTAAATTTCTTAAACTTTTAAGGAAATTACATATTAACTTACCATTTCTTAAAGCTCTTTTGTAGATGCCAGATTCAAGGAAATTTTTAAAAGAGCTTCTGACAAACAAGCGGAAGATAGACGAGGAATCGCATGTGAAACTAAATACAGTGTGCTCAGCAATGTTGCAAAGTAAACTACCAAGAAAATTAAAAGATCCAGGGAGTTTTACAATTCCATGCTTTATTGGTAGTTTATCTGTGGATAATGCTTTAGCTAATTTAGGGGAAAGCATCAATGTTATGCCTTATAAAATGTTTAAACAACTAGGTCTAGGGAAACCCAAACAAACTAGGATAAGTATTCAATTAGTTGATAAAACTATTAGAATTCCTAGGGGTATAATCGAAGATGTTCTCGTGAAAATTGATAAATTCATATTCCCAGTAGAATTTGTCGTTTTAGACATGGATGAGAACAATCATATTCTTTTAATTTTAGGAAGACCATTTTTAGCAACTGCCAGGACTAAAATTGATGTCGACGCAAGTGAACTCATACTTTGTGTAGGTGACGAAATAATCACTCTTCAGGCTCTTGATTCGGCTAGGACATCGAGTAATCAAGGTGAGAACATAAATTCTATTAATGACCATTTGGTTAAACCTTCTTTACAGGAAGCACCATGGAACCATACAACTGAGCTAGGTCCTCGACCTCATGACAACAAAAAAATAACTCACGAACAACGACGGCTTCAGATTGATAAACTAGATGAGTGGAAGATGCATTTCAAGGAGAAATTGCGAATACACAAAGCAGAATCAACACCATTCCATAGGACAAACAAATTTAAAATTGGAGATTAGGTATTGTTAGATAAGACAAACCTATGAATATCTCCTCCTGACCTTCATAAAAATGAAGAAATCCCTTTTAAGGTGCTCAATGTTTTCCCGTACGGAACAGTCAAGGTAAGTAATCCTATATTCGGCACTTTTAAAGTAAACGCTACTCGACTTGAGGTATATATTAATAATAGAACTGATAGCATGAGAAAGGATTTTCAACTCCTCAAACCACCCTGATTATGCGAATGAGAGGTAAGTCTAGCTTAAGACTTTAAACAAGCACCTCTCGGGAGGCAACCCAAGCACTAACCCCATTAATTTTTACATTTTTATTTTTACTTTTATTTTTCCTTTTTAGCACCTAACTATAAACTAACCAAAGTGTAGATTTCTATACCACACGGCCTTGCACACACCCGTGGTCATGGCCATGTAGACGCCATAGATCTCCGTACCAGCATGGCAGAGATAGTACGAAATAGGATGAACAATATCTTCAAGCCACTGGCCCTAACTAAACACCACGGTCGTGCGATACAGCTGTGGTCGACACTATTTTACCAACATGGGCGTGGTGACCTACACATGGGCGTGAGAGAAATGAACGTAGCACAACACGACCATGCAATATGGCTATGTGACTCAACACCCCCAAGGTACATGGGTGTGGGGATGTACCAAACATGAATTCTCTATTTAAAGCACCCCTATCCCCTTCTCACCTACTACCCATTCCCCTTCTTCCATACACTTTACACACCCCTCCCTTTTCATCTTCACCCTCCTTCATTCTCCAAAACTCTTGGTCTACACTTTATCTATGTCGAAGAAACGAAAGGATCCTAGCATAGTCTCCCTCTCGAACCCGATCTACATAAGTTTATGCCGACCGCTTCATTAACGTTACAGGACAAGGGCCCTTTAGTCTATTTCATTGTTCTTTTTCTTTTCTCTTCCCCTTTATTTTCCTTCCCTTTACCTTTCTTGTCTTTAATTTTTATTCTTATATCTTGTTTTCTTTAGGTTCTAAAGGCTGTTAGGGAATCACCACACCAAGCCTTAGAAATCACACCCACCTCGTGAACCGTCCAACAATAAGGACTTTTTAGTCCGTTCATCTTTTCTTTTAGTTTTATTTCATTTTTTAGACTCTTTATTTTTATTTTTATTTTTTTAAATATGTAATTAGTATATTTTGAATTATTCTTATTATTTCCTGGCTAATTCTTCACGAGTTTCCCAATTTCTTCATCTAGCGCAGAGATTGTTGGCGGCCACCATGCCACCACCAAAGACGCCTCCTCCAACTTATCTTTCACCTCTGAATCAAGTTTCCACACACCCAACTCAAGGAATCCATCCGAAATTTAAGAAGTTTCACCTCTCTCCCTTCATCACTTAATTTCATGCTATTATTCTTTGAATATATATCTTTGTACATTGAGGGCAATGTACATCTTAAGTGTGGGGGTGAATTTCATTTTGAAAAGTCCCTAACTTTCTGTATTACTCTCAAATCCCTGAATTATGTCTTGTTCTTAAGTAATTTTCTCATATTATGTTTAGAATGAAATTTATTTTTATTCATGATTTTTATTGATATGCTTTGGATTAAGTCATTGATAATTGTGCAGTGATTATTTAAACTTTAGGAGACTAGAGAATCAAGCATGATGAGTCTATTTTCAAAAGCTAAAATTTTGTTAGGTTGTCTACCTGAATCTATTTATTACCTTGAAGTTTGAAATTTACAAAGTTGATATCAAAAAACCATAATTTTTGTGAGATTTTGAGCCTTTTTAGAGAGTACATTTTTTTCGTGCTCACTTTTTTTATTATGAGTGTGTCAACATTGATTTGTTATTCTAGAACTTGCTTTGATTATAAATGTCAAGACCACATCATTGATTTGATATACAGAGATGATAAAGGCACTTAGGATTTAACCCACTTAATCCACTAAAAGCCTACCCTCACAATTAACCCCTAGTGAACCCCTTTGACTCACCCACTAATATTAACCCAAAACCCATCTTGTATTTTTTATCACCAGTCCTTGACTCCCATTTTGTCGAGATTTAATTTTTGAGAAGTTGCCTAACTATGTTCTATATTTCAGTTGTTAAAGTTCTTTCTTATTAACTTGATTTGTTCTTAAAAAATCAAATTACATTCATTATTAGTTCTATAATTAAGTGATCTTATACGTTTGAATTCTACATCTTGAAGAAGAAGCTTGTGCTATTAGTGTTTCAAGTTTTCAATTGATGTAATTATTCAGGATTAGTTCATTTTTCTAGTTAAGTAAATTGTCAATTCATTCTCAATTCTAAACCCTTTAATTCAGCCTTTATCCACACCTTTAACCTAAGCCCCGTTACAACCCTTTTAAAGACCTTTTGATCTGTGTATCATTTCATTTTATAGTGGTGGAGATTTTATTTTCATGCAAGCCTATGGGATTAACTTTTCATATTCGACTTTTGAGTGCTTAATTTTGAACTTTAAACACTTTGAGTGATTTGAGTGAATCTTTAGTGAGGATGCCAACTCTTGTCGATTCTGAATCAGAGGTAACTATTTAGTTAAGGGGAAACGCCTATGTTTTTATGCTATAAAAATGATGACTTTGATTGTTTGAATCTTTAGGACCCTTTTACTTGAATTATCAATGTATAAATTACCTTTGAATTATGATGAAACACTATTGATGAATATTGTGAGTTGGGAATTTTGCTTGAGGATAAGCAAATACTTCAGTGTGGGGGTATTTGATAAACCGTAATATGTTTATATTTTAATCCCACATTTAGCATACTATTGGATAATTTATTCCCTGAATTATGGAATTTGGTGCTCCTAATTCTTTAATTTTATGTTTTATACTTAGGAGAGCATCGGAGGATGAAAAGAACGAGAAACGGGCCAAAAATAGAAAAAATGGGCCAAAGTATGAAATCGACACGGCCTGGGCCTGAGCCACACGACCGTGCCTCCTTAGCAGACTCGAACACGACCTGACCTCGACTTACAAGGGCGTGTGCCACGGGCGTGTCCCTGCCACGACCTGTTTTAATTTCACTCGAATTAGGATACTTAGGGCCAAAAAAAGATATTCTAAAAGCCTATATAAACACCCTAAGTGTAACCTAAGAGGGGGCGTCAAGGTAGGCCGAGGAGCCAAGCCAGAGAGGCTAGAATTGTGGGATTTACTCGAAGAAAGCCAGTTGATTCATCTCAAGAAGCCAGAGTCATACTCAAGACGAAAGATCTTCCCTTCAATTTCCTTCAGGGGGTTTTAGGGTTTTTCTTATGTTTTGTTCAATATTTTCTTCTGAGATATATTCTTTATGATTATGAACTAAACCCCTCAAGTACCTGAGGGGGATGAATCCTAAGACGGATCTTGTTATTATTTTTTGAACTATATGATAAATACTTGATTTGTTCTTAATTACGTGTTCTTAATTCTTGTTTTGATATTTCAGGATATTGATTCAAGTATTGATGTGCTTGGGCAGTAGAGGAATATTCTCTGTTTAAGAGTAGATCTAGCATAGTTAAGCGGAGTTGATCGCAGCCCTAGAGATAGGATGATGAAAATCTACCGGATTAGGGTCAAACCTAATATGGGAGTCCATAGATAAAGTTAATGCAATTCTAGGGGTTTTAATTAGAAAGAGATTTCAATTAATCAACCTAGAGTTACACGTTAGTAGCCTCGAGAGAGGTATTAATATAAATTATGGAATCCTACGGATCAAGTCAAGTACTGAATAAATCGTCTGGTTTAGAGTTAGATAACAAGTAAAGTCTAGGTGGATTCTTCCTCGGGTATTGTCCTAATCAATTGGTTTTTCTCAAAAGTATTTTCCCAAATTCATTCTCTATGTCTTAGCATCTTTAGCTTAGTAGTCAGTTAATTTTAGATTAAACAACAATTCCCTTAATTCTTAGGCTAAATAATAAAAAGAAACTTAGTACTAATACTTTTGGTTCCTTTGGGTTTGACATTCTGGTCTTGCCACTAAGCTGTACTACTGCTCGATAGGTGCACTTGCCTCAATCATGGTGATAGTTAGTTTCTAGGCTCGATAATTCATTATATAAATATTAAGACTCTCGACACACGATCAGTGACCCAAAATTTGGGTGGCAATTTGGCCTTGCAAATGGCCTATATTTGCCCACACGAGCGTGTGTCTCGACCGTGTTTCTTAAGGTTACATTTTGAAACAAGTCAGACTGGCACATGGGCAAACACACGGGCTTGTGACAGGCCGTGTGAATTAAGTCAATGTTGCCCACGGGTCAAGCATACAGGCGTGTCTTCGGCCGTGTGGACTAGTATGTATGCTCTGTTTTGTCACGGCTTGGACACACGGTGTTTCTGATGCCGTGTGAGGCACACGGCCTACCCACACGGGTGTGTGACCTCTTTAACTTTGAAAAATGTTTGATTTTCGAAAAAATTTTGTATGTGCTCGGTTTAGTCCTGACCCCTTCCTAATGCATGTTTAAGGTCTCGTAGACATCTTAAAGGGACTCTATGTATAAGATTTGTTATGATATGATGATGATGATGTATTTATGTTTGAGAAATGATCATAAATGTTCCATTATGTCCGGTAACGCTTCTTAACCCTAGACCGGTGATGGTTACGGGTTAGGGGTGTTACACTATTGTAATTTCCTTTAACTTTAGATGGAACACAACAAAAGAATGTGCTTCTTCCAATATATTTTCCCTGTGCAGTTGAAAGTGTGCAGCTTCATACAATTCTAGTATTCCTTTCACATCATTGATTAAAGATTCTTTAAACTTTCCTTTCTCATCTTTGAACTTAATGAATGTTGTTCAATCATTGAAAGTTTTTTTTACATAAAACAAATAGTTAGACATTTTAATTTACCAAAAAATTGATATCGTAATTTATTTGAATGTAACATGAATATATATAATAATTGGATTGTCAAAATATTAATTATACAAAATGTTCCTGAAGTGTATAAAGCTACTTGGTCAGTGATATAACTTATACAAAAAAAATATTAATTATATAAAATTTCTAGAAATGTATAAAATATTAATTATAAAAAAAGTGTAAAATTGCTTCTAAGAAATTAAAACATACCGCCACGAACATTGAAGCCATGCTCTCTTAGAAAACGGAATCGAATGGCAGTAGTGTAAAGATCATCATCAGTCTGAACCTGATTGCAATCATTCTGATATATAATCTGTAAGGCATGTTCTATCTCTTTCTTGAAATGATAAGCCACTCCTAAGCGTTGAATTGCATCAATTATGTCCAAATTTTGGGATGGTTTATCTGTTAATGTCACCAACATTCTCCTCACTTCTTGCTTCAGTTCTTCGTATTGTAGTTTACTTTTGGCATCCATGTCCTGTTCAAGTTTAAAAAGTTTTCAATTCACTCTAAAAATCACAGTAAGTCAGTGAGTATAATCAAAATTATTATCATTTTTCTTGTGTATTGGAATGAAAAAAAAAATATGATTAAAAAAATAAAACATTTAATATATCTGTCGTATCAAATAGCATAAAATCCAAATAGCATAGATATATAATCTCACATAAATAAACAAGAGGCATACAAACACACGTATGTACGTATTATTTCAACTGGAGAAGAAAGGAAAATATCTCCCCAACAGGTAGGATTAAAATCGGCCAGATGGCGATTTTCCTTTGACATTTTATTATCTTGGGTTGGAACCATGTTCGCAGAAATTTGAGAAGACATTTCTTTTGTGTGTTAAAAGCTCTTTGAGATTTTTGAGATCCAAATGCTTTTCTGAATTGCACGTATTTATAGGCACCTTCATTTATGCCCATCAACCTCTATAAGCATCATAGTTTCAAAAAAAATAAATATTGATAAATTTAGTCGGTTATATTTTTTTATTAATTTAGTCATATTATTATTTTTAATTAGATTTAGCTCTCAACCTTTTAAAAGGGTTGGATTTGACTATCAACTTTTTAAAAGAGTTAATTTATTTTTTAACAAAAATACTTACTAAAATATTGAATTTTTAAACATTGCAGCCTACATGGCAATCTACTTGTAGTTCAAGCTAATTTTTTAAAATTTTATGATTTTTATAATTTTTAAATATTTTATAATTTTTAATTATTTATTGACGTGACATATAAAATAAATAGTGACATGTTAGCATAAAGTACATGTAAATTGTCATGCTGGCTGTCACACCAATATTGTTTAAAAAATTTATGTGTTTTAGTTAGCATTTCTGTTGAAAAACAATTTGACTCTTTTTTTATAGTTTAAAGGTCAAATTTTAGCTAAAAAAGAATAAAAGTAATATTGATAAAAAATATAAACATTAAGGACTAAATTTATTATTATGCCTATTGTATAATATCAATTAATTTTTTAGTAACTAATATCGGTTAGTTATTATTAATATCTAGTGTGATTTAATTATATTCAAATTGAACTTTCACATTACATTGTAGAAGTGTTATTTTTTACACATGTTTAGTAAAGGAGTTAGCAATAAACTAATTTATCTTTTACACATGTCCGATTTTCTTCTTGCCTGTTTTGCTCGTTAATCACTCTTGTTGATCCTTTGTCGTTCTCCCAGTTCCTTTGCTGCCGTTTAGACTTTTGGTTTTGTGCTCTTGCCTCACCGTCGTTCTATTTTGTTTTTCCTTCGTGAGGATTGTGTGTGATTAGGGTGCTTCGGTTTAGTACTGTATTCTTTTCGTAAGTATATATCTTTTGTTTACTTTTAAATTATGTTTTTTTTTTTTCTTCTTTTCACGTGGAAGGTATGTGAAGCAAGTGGGCTGGTCTGTGAGATCTCAATTTAATTTTTTCGAATCTATTTAGTTGAAGATCATGGGACAAATACTTCTCTTCTCCGGTGAACTGAGGTTGTCGTCAACTCTCATTCTAAGGGTAAGGGATTGTATGCCTTAGTTAGGGATTGATTCTGTTTGTCTTGGCCAAATGCTTTAAGGTTTCTCTTGGATGAATACTCTAACCAAGTAAGGGTCGAGTGAATGATTTAATTTTAGTGTATTATTGCTAATTAGTTTAGTTGGATGTCGAATGTAGGAACTGAAAGTGTTGTTAATTAGTTTGGGCAATTTATGACGGGTTACTCTTGGCTTGAGATGCAAAATGGGCGAATGTTATTGTCGAAACGGATTGTGCCCTAGCAATTGAAGCCATTCATGGTAGTTTTTGAGGGCAACTGAATAGACTTAATCTTAAAAATTTTAAAACTTCGTAGACGAGAGTGGCGAGTGAATATACAACAAGCCTGAGGGGATGACTGATCACACACTGGCTGGACTGATTGAGGGACTCCCTTTTGGTCCCCAAGTTTTTCAGGATATCCCTAGAACGGTTGCTGACTAATTACGACTAATTTTCTGTTAATAATCCTTATGCTACTTTGTAATCTTTTTCTACCAAAAAAACTTTCAATCGCTTTTACTTTTTGTTCATCATAAATTAATATATATTTTTATAGAAATATATATAATTTCTTAGATAAACCTGATTTCAGGACATTAGAAACGTACAAAGTTCTTATTTTAATCGGATAATTATACAATCGGTCGGATTCTGAAAACAAATATATTAATGTTTTTTCTATATTAAATGTTTTCTATTTATTTAATATGAATTTGAGCATCCCGAAATTAAAATTATCTTATCGTGAGGATAGGTATATTGTTGGATAGAGTTATGTGTCACTACCACCAGTTTTGGTTAATGCTAAAAAAGGAAAGTAATAATTCCATCCTCCACTCTTATTTCTCAATGATGAACTACGAGTGTATGAAATATATTTCTCACATGGATTTCATTAAACTTGTCCCTTGCAAATGACATTAATTGAATCTCAACTTATGCTTTTGCTTTTATCATCTTAAAATAATATTATTATATGCATTATAAATATATCTACTAAATCCTCCGGTAGTCATGTTTTGTCTCTTTTTGTTGGTGTTTAGTGCTAAAATAATGTAATAATTCAAATTCAGCCAAACAAATTTATAATAATTTCACAATTTTTTTTCACATCATTAGTCACACAAATGTATGAACACGTATATCACAAGGATAACCCATAGAACCCTTCTATTTCAATTCTTTTAGCCGTTCGGATGGATTTAATAAAAATTAATTAATATATTAATTTGAATTTAGAGATTGAAGCGATTTCTACGTGAATCATGAGAAATCAACAAAAAGCTAGAAATTGAGTAAAAAATCAATGGTTGAATTGGTTGTATCAATTTTATAATTTTAATATAGTTTTACTTTAAAAATTTTATAAATTTTTGGTTATGTATTTAATTATTGCCAATGGTAATAGTTGATTCCCTCACCGTAGGTGTTCCTCGAAGAAATAAATTATTAACCATAAAATTATATTTCATTATCAAAATTAAGGATCGAATCCCAACCATATTGCAGCTCATGTTTTAAATATGTCAAAATCATTTTTTTTAAAAAGGGGGTCGACTTTTGATTTTGAAAACGAAAATGAATATGGGAGTCGTCATCAATCTTTTTTTATTTAGGTGTAATTGGGTTAACTCGTAATTCAATTATTTTAATAAAATTTTAAATTTATTAAAAAGATGATTTTTGGTCTACAAAATCCAGAAAACGGGTTTGGGAGTTGGTTATGCACGAGGAAGGATTAGCACCTTCGATACGCCCAAAAATTGGTACCTAGTTGATTACTTGATGTCTTCTGTGTCGAAGATTGAAAATTTGAAGAAATTTTAGAATACGATCCTTCGTTAAAATATCGTTTAATTGAAAATTTTGAGAAAATAGCGTATTCCACGTTAATCGAGAAAAAATTATGTCACGTAAGTTAGGACACAATATCTTAAGTCCTCGAAACGAGAATAAAAACCGAAAATTATTTATTTTGAAAGATGTTTGATTATCTCGATTTTAGAAAGAAACCAGGTTCCGTAAGTTAGAACACGATCTTTTCGTAATTCCCGAGATTATTTAAAAATTTTAAAAGTTCGTTTGTTCAGATTTATCGAGAAAGTCGAAACCCCATAAGTTAGGGAATGACCTTTCGAATTTTAAAAGCGAAATGTTGCTTATTTAAAAAAAAAAAATCCTTTTTTATGTATTGGATAAAAATTGTGATACAAGTTAAAAAAATGGTAATGAAATAATGTAAAATGATAATATAGGTAAAGTTTAAAAATGATAAATATAAATAAAAATAGAATGCTATAATAATGATGATGGCAATATTGATAATCAAATTGCAATAACAAAATAAATAAAATAATATAAAATGCATAACAGTAAGTAAAAGTAAATATACGATGATGTAATAATTAAAAGAAATAATAAAAATAAATAAATAAATAAATAATAAAAACGAAACAAAATAAAATAAATACACAAATAAAAAATATAAATATCTATTTTAATCTATTTTTAGTGTAAAAGAAAAATAATGCAAAACTCATAAATTTAATAATATGATAACAATAACAAGTAAATAAATAAAAAAGGAAAATAATAATAGTAATAATAATATTAAATTAATAAATTTAATAATAATAAAATAGAAAAAATAAAAAAAATGGCTAAATTGAACTTTAAAACAGACATTTGGGGCGAATCAGAAATAAATATAAAGGAAAAGGACAAAATTGAACGCGCGAATTATAAAAAGGGACCAAAATGGGAAATAATCCCCGCCCTTCAAAACGTACAGCTTCAAGGTAGACCAAATTGAAATTCGAAATAAATTATAGGCCCTATAACTACCCATAACCCCTCCTCAACCCTTAAATAAGAAGATAATATACTTCAATGCACTCGAACCCTTAAATAAGTATTTAAATTTTTATAAAGGTCACTTTATTTTTTTTGAAATAAATTCATTCAATGAATAGAACCATACAATTCAGAGAAAAAATAATAATAAACACTTGTTGTAGATGGTGAAGGACAAGCTCCGTCAACACAACAAAGGCTTTAGCCTCAGCATCAATAGAACATCAGGACACGTTGACAATTGACTTTGTCACAACTCAAATACGACATATCTGGAGTGACTGCAAACACTTAATACTGTCGAAACCATCTTTTTTTTTTATGAAAAACTGAGATCGACTAAAAAAATGAACATGGAGTCGCCACCAATCCCTTTTTGCTTAGGTATGATCGGATCACCTTATAAAACATTTTATTTCAAAACATTGATTTTGGCCTACAAAATTCAAGAAAACGGATTCGGGAGTCGGTTACGTACGAGGAAGGATTAGCATCCTCGTAGCACCCAAAATTGGTACTGGATTGATTAGTTATTGTCCTAATGTCGAAAATTCGAAAATATTTGAAAACATGATTTCTTTAAAAACTTGAACAATTTGAGTTGGAAATGAGATTCATTTGTTCCGAAAGAATTCAAACATCACATCCAGTATGTTAGGACATAATGTTTTAAACCCTCGTAACCAACATCATCTCATGATTTATAAAATTCATTAAAAGGATATTTAGTTATTTAGTTAAACGGAAAATCGAAACCCAACATATTAGGACACTATTTCCCGAATTTCTAAACACAAAATATTGCTTTATTTAATAAAAACTTTTAGATAAATAATTGTAATTAAAAATGAAATACATTTTCTAAAACAATGATTTGAAGGGAATGTGGCATTAGAACGTTACCAAATATAAATTTCAAAGAGCATTTTACTAGAAAAATAATTACATAACAAATAGTGCAAATAATGCAAGCAATATAACAATTATAGTTAAAAATATGAATGATCAAATAAAAGATAGAAAGTAAACAATAAAAAAATCTATTTAAAAATGAAATTAAGAAATAACCATGAAAATTTTACACAAGATAACAATAAAAGGAATAACGTATATAAAAGAAATACTATAATAATAATATGGCGAATTCTAAAAATCATACATATATTCATGAGAAAACAAAAGTAAGATAAATTTTAAAGAAATAAATAATACATAACTTTAAATAAAAATATATTTATAATACAACATTCTAATACATATATGCATAAAAAACTACATATTTAAGAATAAATAATATATGTTACACAATATACAAAATTTTATACGATAAAATAATTCAAATATTATATATAATATAATATAATAATATATAATATAAAATATATATAATATAATAGTTAATGTGTAGATTTTAAAATGATATGTAATATATAAATAATATTGAATTTAATAAAATAACCTAATATAAATAAAAATAGTAATAATTTAATACATATATGATACTAAAATAATTAAAATAAAAATAAAAAAAGGAAAATAAAAAAATAAAAGTCAAAGAAACAAGGATCAAATCAGAATAAAAAAAAATCTGAAGTAAGATTGTAAAAAGGATGATGTTGGAACGCATGCCAAACTATAGGGACTTAATGGGCAATTATGCCCTAGCTCCTAAATGGCGCCGTTCCATCACCTGCCTTTAAAATGGCCTTAGGGACTAAATTGAAACAAAGGCCATAATCTTGGGCCAAATCAAAAATTAAAAAACAAATTTGGATAATTATAAAATTGCAATAATGCGGAAGGACCAAAGAGGCAAAGTGCCCCTTTTATAAAACATGCGGATCCTCTCCGAGTCGGGTCAACGCGGGGATCCTGGCCTCAAAACGACATCGTTTTGGCATGTTTGGCCAGGGCCCAAAACGGCGCCGTTTTAATCACTTATAAAAGCCAAATTTTTAGAAAAAAATTCATTTTTTCAGTTCCTAAAAAAAAAAAAAAGAGAGAGCCCTAGTTTGCTCTCTGCTTCTCCACCCTCTACAATTTTCGGCGAGTACTCCGACCGGTCACCGCCGCCGTCGAGAGTCGCAGTGCACGGCGACCGAAATTCAAAAATAGGTAAATGTTTCTCTTTTTTCAGTTTATTTAAATACGCAAGTAGTTTTTTTTAAAAAAATAGAAGTGAAAATTTTATATGTTCGTTTGCAGATTCGAAAGAAAAGGAAAAAAATAAAAGGATGAAAAAAAAATAAAAATAACAACCTTGATGATCTGCATTGATTTTGTTATGTTTTCTTTTCTGTATATACGTGTAAAAAAAATCCCCCTCTGTTTACAGAATACAGTGGGTTTTTATAACCCAAAAATAATTAGAGTACAAATTCTATTTTGCCCTATTTGCTCCTTCTGTTATGTTCTTCTTTCCTTTTGCGGGTTAATGACGCAGATCTCGACTGTAACACCCCGTACCCAGGTCCGATACTAAGACTGGATGCGAGACATTACCATGCTTGAACTCACTTAATCAAGTACTTACTGGCTATAAAATTTCATTTCGACTTAAAACCTTTCTTTCTTGATCTAGACATACGTATCATGGTCACACGAGGCCTTAAACACTTGTTTGGACTTTCGAAACTTATCGAAAATCCTCTCTCAAAATCAGAGGTTACACGCCCGTGTGGTTTGGAGCACACTCGTGCACCCCTAAACACGCCCATGTTTCCCATTCGTGGGGAGCTACTGACTTATCTGACACGGCCTTGACACGCCCGTGTCCTTCAACCGTGTGGAGCTACTGACTTATTCAACACGGCCTGAGCACACACCCATGCCCAAGGCGTGGGTCTTACACGGCTCATGCACACGGCTGTGGTATCTACCCGTGTCCTATTCTAACATTTAATAATAAGGTGCAGGGTTCGCACTGCCCAGACATGTAACACCCCTATCCCGTGTCCGATCACCAGATTAGGGTTAAAGGCGTTACTAGACAGATCAAAAACATTTACAGAATTAATCGTACAACCATTCATCAATATCAATCATAATGTCCCTTAAGTAGGTCATCGAGACCTTAATCATGCTTATAAATCGAGTCGGGACTAAACCGAAACACATAAGAAATTTCATAAAAATTTGAAACTTTTCTAACATACAGGGGACACACGACCGTGGGGGTAGGTCGTGCCTCACCCACGGCTACTGGACACTCCCGTGTGTCCTCCCTGTGGTGGTACACTGCCAAATTCAACACGGTCACCAAGCACGCCCGTGTGCTAAGGCCGTGTACTACTAGATCATATACTGCCATTTCTCATACGGCCACTAAGCACACCCGTGTCGAGGCCGTGTGCAATTTAAGCCACATTCTGCCAATTTACCCACGGTCTTGGGCACGCCCGTGTGCCTCAACCATGTGACATTATAGGCCATTTTACAAGGCCAATATGCCACCCATTTTGGGTCTCACCTACAAGCAATACATACCAAAACATTGTATGCATATATGGCAACAAAAACATATCAAATGGTTCACTTCACCCATACAATCAATACCAATTCCATTCATACCAAGTTTCAAACTAAATCCTACATCATTTCAAACATGTAACATCCATTTGCTTAACCAAAACTTAACCATTCCATATGCATCAAGACATACTAAATATATATTCTTCATAACTCATTCATTCAAACATTTATGAACTCAAAAACTTGCCAATACACATGGCCATACTCACTTCATATACATATTCACCTAACTAGCCTATACATGCCATAATTAGCCATATACATTTTCAAAAGGGTACCAAAATAAGTTTTTGTAGTGTGATGACGATCCTTGACAATCTCGAGCCTTCAGTAGCTTCGATGACCTATAAAACAGAGAAAACACACACACAGAGTAAGCTTTCCGAAAGCTTAGTAAGTCATATACAAATAAATACATTGACACATATCAATCACTTAGCAACTATCACTTATATAGCTTGATTCATACTTATGACTACATTGGTCACATTTATCCATTCAAAACTCATTTGAAGCACATGCTCATTCATAATCTTCCTTGCATCTCATTCATATTATCCTATTCAAACATATCTTTCTTCAAGTCAAAGTTATATGCATACTTACCTTTCATGCATACTTAATGCACATTCAACATACCTGAATCGGATATTCATTCACTTAATTGATCATAGCTCGGATATACCATTCGTATTGCAGACTTGTCCTTTGAACCCTTAGGAACCTAGTAGGATACTCAGAAAGCTCGGAATAGTAGTACAATGCCAACATCCCAGATGAGGTCTTACTTGCACTTGTATATCGATGCCACTATCCCAGATAGGGTCTTACACGTACAGATCATAACGATGCCAATGTCCCAGATGTGGTCTTACCCGAGTCAATATGATGCCGATGTCCCAGACATGGTCTTACTCATAAAGTGATGCCTATATCCCAGACGAGGTCTTTTACATAGAATTCATATCGATGCCTACGTCCCAAACGAGGTCTTATATGAAATTTCAAATCAACACCAATGTCCCGGACGTGGTCTTACATGATAAAATAGAATAGATACCTATGTCATGACATACGTTATCCTATCTATTCCTAGGTTCGTATAGGACTTCTCGAGCATTTATAACTTGTCAATATATCCTCTGATTTCACATACATTCCATCTCGAACATTATTCATAGCCATTTAAATTTCATAAATACATAAATAGCTCAAATCAAATACATATATTTGTATACCGACTTACCTTGGATTCGGATATTTGATCGGATTCGGTTATTCAATCACTTTCGATTTCCCCCGATCTAAGTCTGTTTTCTTTGGTTCTTGATCTACACATATTCAAATTTAATCCATTTATTCATCAACTCATTCAATTCAATCCAAGAATACACATTTAGGGTAATTTGCAAATTAGCCTTCACATTTTCACATTTGGACAATTTAGTCCCTATTTCACAAAATCACAAAAAACACATAATTTCAAGTTACCCATGCCTAGCTGAATTCTCATGTAACTCATACAAGTCCATACATTTTATTTATTTCATAATTTAGTCCTTCAAATTACTATTTTCTCAATTAAGTCCAAAATACTCAAATTCATCAAAAACTCAAATACAAAATATGTTAATCAAATACATATATTCCATATTTCATCATCAAATATTTCAAAGCTCAAGTGTTCATCAAAGACACATTTCAAACTCATCATCAATTCTCAAAATTGGAGCATGGGTTGTAACATCCAGGGTTTAGGGGTCTTGCATTTCTTCTTAAGTTATATGTATGTGGTAGTGTGCTCTATATGCTGTTTGTATGTGTTTGGGTGTTTCGGGAAATCTTGGGGCTAAGTTTGGACCTTAGGTAAATTTTTGGCTTAGAGCCTTTAGGGGAGAGCTAGGGGAGATAGGCCTTAAGGGTTCTTATGTTGAGTTTAAAACACAAGAGATCAGGTGGTAGAGTGGCAAGGGAGGCGCCACTTAGTGCATAAGGGAGTGACGCCTCAGGGAGCTAGTGGGGCAAGGTTCGAGCTGCAGAGAAAGCATTTTGGGTTTGCTTTTTGTGTCAAGGGAGTGGGAGAGTTAGGCGGCATTTGAACTCTAGAAGGATGGGAGGAAGACATGGTCAAGATGTTTGAATGAGTGGTGGAGAGCTTTTGGAGAGGTTTGAAACATTCAAATTCATTTGAATGAGAGGTGAAGAGGAAAAATAGGAGGAAAAGAAGGGATTTGGGAGAGAGGAGGAGTTGGCCAAATATTGGATGCTAGGGGGAGGTGACATATTCGGTCATGTAAGGGGAGAGTAGGTGCCGAAATTTTCTTAGTGTGTGTGCCCATCTTTTGGCATTTTCTCCTTTTCAGAAAGCCTTTTGTTTGTTTTTTCATTTTGATCAAAAGTCAAATTCAAGAATCTTAGGGGCTTTGCCGTTCCATTCTTTTGTTGGCTACTTTGCTATTCACTACTAATGGCTGAATCTCCTATCACTCATCTCTCATCTTCATTTCTTTACCATCTTTTTCTTTTGAGATAGCCGAGTTATACTCTTCACTCTCCCATAGTCAAAATCCCTAAACCTTAACCCCTTCTTTTTCTTTTTCATCTATCGTTTCACCTCTAAAAGCTAAAAACCTCTCTATACCTTGGCCGAATCTTCTAAGGCATCTCTTCTCTTTCTTTCTCGCGTTCTTCTCCTATTTCTCAAACCTTTTACTCTAGGCTGAATCTGTCAGGATCTGTTCCAATCGGTTCTAATAGTTGGTAAGGGTCTCTTCTATTTTCTTCTTTCTTTTTTGGTTGCCGAAAGTTAGATGCCTAACTTTGTATATGTGTATGGGTGGCCAAATCTTAGAAGGGCTGATTTCAGGATCTCTGTTGGGATAGCATTGAGGGGGATTGAGGATCTTCTAGGATTTGATCAGTAAAGGTAAGCAAGACGCAACCTTAGGCCGAAGGCCACTTCTTTTCATCGATTTAATGTTAGAGTCGAATCTAACATAAGTTATGTAGGGATTTCGACAACTCTCATAATCAAGTGGGAGCCTTCGGGATTTGGATCTATTTCAGTGAGAGTATTCGATTAAGATTTGGTGTTGTCTCATTTAAGTTTTAATTTAAAGTTTAACTGGGTCTTCTGATTAAGTGCTATTCAATGGATGTGAGTACCAGTCAAGGAGAGAAAGGGGTTGTCCCTACCCCTAAGTTCAAGAAACATTCAGTTTCTGCAGTTCAAGATTGGCCATCGGGGTGTGGGCCAACGTCGGAGCAAGATCGTAGGCAGATAGCGGTAGTTTCATTTAGGGATAGTGTCGACTTCGAGAGTCTAGTGCTTCGGGTTATCAGGTGTGTGGTTAATTCGATGTTTCCCTGTTAGTCAATTAATTATATGTGATATGTGTGTGATAACCGGTTCAGTGGTTGTGGTGGAATTGTTACCCTTAATTGAGTATTTCGGTAACCAGGTTAGTACCCTATCTAAAGTGTAGTTGTGGTTGATTACTGTGGATACTTGTGATCATGCCGTATGCCTACCTGATATGTCCATGCATTATTTTATCATATCATTATAACATGTTGCATATGCATGGGATCGGGATATATATAAAATGAAGGACAGGGTGTACATTTATGTACGTGGTGATGATTGGCTATGTGCCATATCATGGCTCGATGTCTGCTATATGCCACATCGTGGGATAATGGTAGCTTCGTACTTCATCGTGGTTTGATGATAACCATGGGTCACATCGTGGATATCGAGATTTGGTCACATAGGGATCGATGGCTAGGCCACATTATATTTTGGCCACATGGTGATCGATGGCTAAGCCACGTTATATTGGCTTTGAGCAGCTTGACTGCCAAAGAGGTGTGTAGCGGATGGAGGGTCGATTTAGTAATCCCCTGGTCTGTGGTGGCAGGATACGGGGGTGTGTAGCGGATGGATATTAGGTTGGGTTGGGTAACATTTTGCATCATCATGTGTGGTATGTGGACTGTGTGGTTTTGGGCCAAGCCTATTTGGGAAACATGTGGAATAATTGCACACTGAGTCTGTTCGACTCACCCTATTTTCTTAAGCAATGCAGGTGATACGTGATACATGGACCGAGCTGAAGTAGATTCGAGGTGGCCATGCAGAAGTTGTTTTAATTCTTTAGGCAATTGGGTTCTTAATTACTTTTGGGTTAATTTCTATTTCTTGTAATAAGGCTATTTTAAATATTTGGGGATTTTTACTATATTGAGTTAGATTGACTATTGGTTAATAATTGGAAACAGTTTTGGGAACAATTTACAACTTAAAGACTTTAGTTTAAGTTTTGAACCCGGACACTTTTAACAACTCAATTTCTCTTGAATTACTAAATGTACAATGTTTTAAACTACACACGACCTTCAAAGTTTTCATTACTCTCGGCAACCTGCTTTCAAAATGATGAACATGTTGTGAACTCGTTATCTTTTATAAACTAAGGAAAACATTTTAAACTCAAACCGTGATTTCACAATTAAATCAACTTCTTTTCAAACATTTTTCCTAATTGCATTCTGAATTCGGCCGTGGTGTTTGGGCCAAGTTTGGGGGTGTTACAGTTTGGTATCAGAGCCAGGTTCAAAACTCGGCTTTGAGGGATCTTGGGCCCAAAACTTCTTTCGAAGATGGGTTTTACTAAAACATTTATTTTTACAAGCTGTTCAAGTTTTCTGGCTTGGCACCTGAGTCTCCGCCCGATGTCCACCAGGTAAGTACTTCAAACCATTGCGTGATGTGTATGTAGAAGTAAAGGGTGATATGGGATCGTAGATTAGTAAGTTAGGAACTATTGAACCCTAGGATTAGCTTACCCCAATGCTAAACTTCATAAGACTTAACTTATTTCACCAAACCCGGGAATAAGTCACAGAGTTTAGGTGTGGTAACAAGCATGCCCATGTCTAGGCATGGATTCCGAATGAGCTTAGTATTTAAGTAGTCCTAGTGACTCACCTCCTCTTTTCTGGAATCTTACCTGGTGCGCAGTGATTGTTCACCTTAACCATAAGGACTTGCTAACAGGTCAAACCTATAACTAAAACCCGAAAGGGACTGAATCCCCGATTTTACAAAATAATCAAATTACCTCGATTTCAAAAAAAATTGATTAATTGCCATACTACCCTCGATTTCTTACCAGAATACCCCTGTTTACCAAAATTACCAAAATATCTCTGATTTATAAAATTACCAAAATACCCCTATAGGATAAATTACGAAAATGCCCCTAGGTTGGGATGAAAATGCTCAAAGTGGTGAACGTGTGTAGTGGATAGTGTTGATGGATGAATGTGATTCTCTGAGTTAGGGTGGAGGACTTGAGACAAAAACTTTGAATGACCGAAAGAACTATTATTAAATGTCTTTACATAAAATTACTTATGGGTAATCAGTGGAACAAGAAGTTAATACAAAAATTTCTTAAAATAGATTAAAACGAAGCGATAGACATGAGTTCTAGGGGACGAGGTCGTAATACACATGGACGAGGTAGGGCAGAATAGCTGTATCGAAACCAGTTGGATCTGGTCATGGATCGGGGAATGAAACGACGCCGCCCGCAGTAGAAGCTGAGTTCCAAGATCAGATGGGTGGAGATGACGCAATGTCTTAAGCTATGCTGCGAGTATTGGAAAGAGTTACGGGAGTGAATATGGGTATCGAGGCCCAGAAGTCTATTTTGAGAGATTTGAGTGAATGGAGCCGAGATATTTAGAGGTGTCTCGGGGGTGGCTCTAAATGTGGTGGAGTATTGGTTGGAGGCAGTCGAGAGGATCATGGATGATTTGGACTGCACTGCTGAGAAAAAGCTGAAGGGCGCTGTGTCTTTACTTCGAGATGAGGCCTATCAGTGGTGCCTTACCGTCAGAGAGGGTACCCCAACGGACCAAGTAGATTAGGGTTACTTCAAGGTAAAGTTTGAGGGAAGTACGTTGGACCTAGTTACGTGGATGCATAGAGGAAGGCATTCTTAAATCTGGTGCAAGGGGGTAAGTCAGTAGCGGAATATGAGGTAGAACTCCTGAGGTTAAGTCGGTATGCGGAGGATTGTTGCTACTGATTACGAGAGCTGCGTGAGGTTTGAGGATGGGCTACGAGATGAACTGCGGGTGTTGATAGTGCCTCAGCGTGAGAGGGACTTTGCTACTTTAGTGGAGAAAACTCAGATCGTAGAGGAAGTTAAGCGAACTGAAAGGTAGAATAGGGATAGAGACAGAGGCCGGAACAAGAGGAGCTTTGGATTATCAGGATCTTCAGGGAGCTTTCAGGAAAAGTCCAAGATGGATAATTCTACTTATGTTGTTATGCCAGCTGTTGGGAATCAGGCCCGTCCATGTGCTCAGTGTGGGAGGACTCATGTAGGCGAGTGTTGGGGAAGGATTAGGGAGTGTTTCAGGTGTAGGTCCAAGGCTCACTTAGTGAAGAATTATCCTCAGAATACGAATAGGCCTCAAACAGTAGGTCAGGGGTATGTGCAGCCAGGAAGGGGTGGTCCACAGATGTCGAGAGGTCGTGGCCCAAACCATGGAGGAAATGGTTTTGGCCGAGGTCGTGGAGTATCAAGTAGAGGTGCTGGGAGCTCAGATGCAAGGCGGCCTGTGGTTAGTGTGTATGCCAGGACGTCGTGGGGAGGGGACGACTAGATGTTATCACAGTGCGTTCCTTATTTATGGATTACCCTTATCGCTTTAATTGATGTTGGGTCAATGCATTCGTACATTGCTAGCATGGTGTCCGGAATCTTGAATGTGAACTCGAGGCATCCCTAGGAAGATGGTATTTAGTCCTTTAGGGCAATCTGTGGTAGTAGATAAAATCTTTAGAGATGTGCCTTTAGAGGTTTAGGGGGTGGTATTCCCAGCTGACTTGATGGAGCTGCCGTTCGGGGAATTTGACCTGATCTTAGGGATGGATTGGTTAGTAAGGTATCATGCAAATCTAGACTGTGCTGCTAAGCGCATGTCAGTGAGGACTCCCGAGAATTATGAGGTTGTAGTGATAAGTGAGAGAAGAGACTACCTGTCTAATGTAGTGTCTGCTCTTAAGGCGGTGAAGATGGTGAAGAAGGGGTGCTTGGATTTTGTGATGTTTGTTAGTGCTTTGGATGCTAAGGAAGTAGTTGTGGGGGAGGTCAGGACAGTAAATGAGTTTGTGGATGTTTTTCCAGAAGAACTACCAGGGTTACCTCCAGATCGGAGGTGGAGTTTGGAATTGACCTGTTGTCGGGAACAGCGCCAGTGACCATTGCTCCTTATAGAAGGCACCAAAGGAGTTGGTTGAGCTGAAAGCCCAAATCCAAGAGTTGCTGGATCGCGGGTTTATTCGACCTAGTGTGTCTCCATGGGGAGCACTGGTGTTGTTCGTAAAGAGGAAAGACGGGTCTATGCGTATGTGCATAGATTATCGCCAGTTGAATAAACTGACAATCAAGAACAAGTACCCGCTGCCGAGGATAGACGACTTGTTTGACCAGCTCAAAGGAGCTGCGGTCTTTTCAAAGATAGATTTGAGGTCGGGGTATCACCAGCTTAAGGTGAAGGAGGCTGATATCCATAAGACGACGTTTCGGACTCGATACGGGCACTATAAATTCCTGGTAATGCCGTTCGGGTTGACTAATGCACCGACTGCGTTTATGGATATGATGAATCGGGTTTTCCAACCTTACTTGGATCAATTCATCGTGGTGTTCATAGACGACATCCTGGTGTATTCCAAGTCGGAGGAAGAGCATGATGCACATCTTCGGGTAGTGCTGCGAATTTTAAGGGAAAAGAAGTTGTACGCCAAGTTTAGCAAGTGCGAATTCTGGTTGAGTGAAGTCACTTTTCTGGGTCATATGGTATCCACGGAGGGAATAAGGGTGGATCCCCGGAAGGTTGAGGAAGTACTGGAGTGGAAACCGCCTAAGTCAATAGCAAAATTTGCAGTTTCTTGGGGCTAGCAAGGTACTACAGGAGGTTTGTCGAGGGTTTTTCTTCAATAGCGGCACCTTTGACTAAGCTATTGAGAAAGGAGGTACCTTTTGTATGGTCGGATAAGTAGTAGGAGAGCTTCGAGAAGCTAAAGAGAGTTTTGACAGAAGCCCCGATTTTGATTCAGCCTGTGGCGGGAAAAGATTTTGTAGTGTATTGTGATGCTTCTCACACGGGGTTAGGTTGTGTACTGATGCAGGAAGGGAAGGTGGTTGCTTATGCATCTCGGCAGCTGAGACCGCATGAAGTTAACTATCCGACGCACGATCTGGAGTTGGCAGCAGTAGTTTTCGATTTGAAAGTGTGGAGGCATTATCTGTATGGAGAGAAGTCAGTGATCTACACGGACCACAAGAGCCTGAAGTATCTGTTGACTCAGAAGGAGCTGACCTTGAGACAACGAAGGTGGGTGGATCTGTTAAAGGATTACGACTGTTTGATTGAGTACCACCTAGGTAAAGTAAATGTGGTGGGGGATGTATTAAGTCAGAAAGTAGTATCGGATCTGAGGGCTATGTTCGCACATCTTAGTCTCTACGACGATGGAAGTTTGTTAACAGAGCTACAGTTGAAGCCGACGTGGTTAAGTTAGATAAGAGAGAAACAGTTGGTGGATGAGGTTCTGAGTACTTGACTTCAGCAAGTTCAGAGTGGGGAGTTAGAGGACTACAGTGTGAACAGTGACGGAGTTCTGCATTTTCGTGGTAGGGTGTGTATGCCGAAGGATGTGGAATTGAGGCAGAAAATTCTTCGGGACTCATATAGTACCCTTACGCTATGCATCCTAGGGGAAGTAAGTTGTATAGGGATCTACGGGAACAGTTTTGGTGGCCTGGATTGAAGCAAGAAGTTACAGAATTTGTGGGGAAATGCTTGACGTGTCAGCAGGTCAAAGCTGAACACCAAGTACCTTCAGGGTTACTGCAACCGGTGAAGATTCCGCAATGGAAGTGGGAGAGGATCACAATGGATTTCGTGAGTGGGCTTCCTCTTACGCCTACTAAGAAGGACTCGGTATGGGTAATTATGGATTGGTTGACAAAGTCTACGCATTTCACACCTGTTCGGGTTGATTACTCTTTGCAAAGATTAGCGAAGCTGTACGTAGCAAAAATTGTGAGACTACATGGAGTGCCGATGTCGATCATATCGGATAGGGATCCTATATTTACATCGAGGTTTTGGAGGGCATTGCATCAAGTATTGGGCACCAGGTTAGACTTTAGCACGGCATTTCATCCACAGTCAGACGGCCAGTCTGAAAGGGTAACTCAGGTGTTAGAGGATATTTTGAGGGGTTGCATTATCGACTTCAGGGGTAGCTAGGAGGAATTCTTGCCCTTGGCAGAGTTTGCATACAACAGCAGTTACCAAGCAAGTATTCGGATGGCACCGTATAAAGCGTTGTATGGACGGAAGTGTCGCACTCCTACGAGTTGGACAGAATTAGGTGAACGTCATGTTTTGGGTCCAGAGATAGTGGCAAAATCAGAGGAAAAGGTTAAAGTAATCTGAATACGGTTGAAAGAGGTATCTGACAGACAGAAGTCGTATGCAGATCTTAAGCGAAAAGAGATAGATTTCCGTGAGTGATAGTGTATTCCTGAAAGTTTCGCCATGGAAGAAGGTGATGAGATTTGGACGCAAGGGTAAGCTGAGTCCCAGATTTATAGGGCCTTTTAGGGTTTTGAAGTGAGTGGGGCCAGTGGCTTACCAGTTAGAGTTACCGTCAGAATTGAAGCAGATGCATGATGTGTTCTACATGTCAATGCTACGTCGTTACCGATCGGATCCATCTCACGTAGTGCCAATTGAGGAAGTTGAGTTGAGGCCAGATTTGTCCTATGAGGAAGAACTGATTCAGATTCTGGAGAGAGATGTGAAGGTACTTCAAAAGAAATCAGTCCCTTTAGTCAAGATGTTGTGGCGGAACCATGGTACAGAAGAAGCTTCATGGGAGCTGGAAGAGGTGATGCGACAACAATACCCTTACTTATTTTGATCAGGTAATTTCGAGGCCGAAATTATTTTAAGGGGGTAGAACTGTAACATCTAGGGTTTATGGGTCTTGCATTTCTTCTTAAGTTATATGTATGTGGTAGTGTGCTCTATATGTTGTTTGTATATGTTTGGGGGATTCGAGAAATCTTGGGGCTAAGTTTGGACTTAGGTAAATTTTTGGTTTAGAGCCTTTAGGGGAGAGCTAGGGGAGATAGGCCTTAAGGGTTCTTATGTTGAGTTTAAGACACAAGAGATCAGGTGGTAGAGTGGCAAGGGAGGTGCCACTTAGTGCATAAGGGAGTGACGCCTCAGGGAGCTAGTGGGGCAAGGTTCGAGCTGTAGAGGAAGCATTTTGGGGTTGCTTTTTGCATCAAGGGAGTGGGAGAGTTGGGTGGCATTTGAACTCTAGAAGAATGGGAGGAAGACTTGGTCAAGATGTTTGAATGAGTGGTGGAGATCTTTTGAAGAGGTTTGAAACATTCAAATTCGTTTGAATGAGAGGTGAAGAGGAAAAATAGGAGGAAAAGAAGGGATTTGGGAGAGAGGAGGAGTTGGCCGAATATTGGATGCTAGGGGAGGTGACATATTCGGTCATGTAAGAGGAGAGTAGGTGCCAGAATTGTCTTAGTGTGTGTGCCCATCTTTTGGCATTTTCTCCTTTCTAGAAAGCCTTTCATTTGTTTTTTCATTTTGATCAAAAGTCGAAATTCAAGAATCTTAGGGGCTTTGTTATTCCATTCTTTTGTTGGCTACTTTGCTATTCACTACCAAGGACCGAATCTCCTATCACTCATCTCTCATCTTCATTTCTTTACCATCTTTTTCTTTTGAGATAGCCGAGTTATACTCTTCACTCTCCCATAGCTAAATCCCTAAACCTTAACCCCTTCTTTTTCTTTTTCATCTATCGTTTCACTCTCTAAAAGCCGAAAACCTCTTTATACCTTGGCCGAATCTTCTAAGGCATCTCTTCTCTTTCTTTCTCACGTTCTTCTCCTATTTCCCAAACCTTTTAGTCTAGGCCGAATCTGCTAGGATCTGTTCCAATCGGTTCTAATAGTTGGTAAGGGTCTCTTCTATTTTCTTCTTTCTCTTTTGGTTATCGAAAGTTAGATGCCTAACTTTGTATATATGTGTGGGTGGCCGAATCTTAGAAAAGCTGATTTCAGGATCTCTGTTGGGCTAACATTGAGGGGGATTGAGGATCTTTTAGGATTTATCAGTAAAGGTAAGCAAGATGCAACCTTAGGCCAAAGGCTATTTCTTTTCATCGATTTAATGTTAGAGTCGAATCTAACATAAGTTATATAGGGATTTTGACAACTCTCATAATCAAGTGGGAGCCTTCGGGATTTGGATCTATTTCGGTAAGAGTATTCGATTAAGATTTGGTGTTGTCTCATTTAAGTTTTGATTTAAAGTTTAACTGGGTCTTCTGATTAAGTGCTATTCAATGGATGCGAGTACCAGTCAAGGAGAGAAAGGGGTTGTCCCTACCCCTAAGTTCAAGAAGCGTTCGGTTTCTGCGGTTCGAGATTGGCCACCGGGGTGTGGGCCAGCGTCAGAGCAGGATCGTAGGCAGATAGCGGTAGTTTCGTTTAGGGACAGTGTCGACGTCGAGAGTCTAGTGCTTCAGGTTATTAGGTGTGTGGTTAATTCGCTGTTTCCCTATTAGTCAATTAATTATATGTGATATGTGTGTGATAACCGGTTCAGTGGTTGTGGTGGAATTGTTACCCTTAATTGAGTATTTCGGTAACCAGGTTAGTACCCTATCTAAAGTGTAGTTGTGGTTGATTACTGTGGATACTTGTGATCATGCCGTATGCCTACCTGATATGTCCATGCATTATTCTATCATATCATTATAACATGTTGCATATGCATGGGATCGGGATATATATAAAATGAAGGACAGGGTGTACATTTATGTACGTGGTGATGATTGGCTATATGCCATATCATGGCTCGATGTCGGCTATGTGCCACATCGTGGGATGATGGTAGCTTCGTGCTTCATCGTGGTTTGATGATGACCATGGGTCACATCGTGGATATCGAGATTTGGTCACATAGTGATCGGTGGCTAGGCCACGTTATATTTTGGTCACATAGTGATCGGTGGCTAGGCCACATTATATTGACTTTGAGCAGCTTGACTGCCAAAGTGGTGTGTAGCGGATGGTATCGAGATTTGGTTACATAGTGATAGGTGGCTAGGCCACGTTATATTTTGGTCACATGGTGATCGGTGGCTAGGCCACGTTATATTGACTTTGAGCAGCTTGACTGCCAAAGAGGTGTGTAGCGTATGGAGGGTCGATTTAGTAATCCCCTGGTGTGTGGTGGTAGGATACGGGGGTGTGTAGCGGATGGATATTAGGTTGGGTTGGGTAACATTTTGCATCATCATGTGTGGTATGTGGACTATGTGGTTTTGGGCCAAGCCCATTTGGGAAACATGTGGAATAATTGCACACTGAGTTTGTTCGACTCACACTATTTTCTTAAGCAATGCAGGTGATACGTAATACATGGACCGGGCTAGAGTAGATTCGAGGTGGCCATGCAGAAGTCGTTTTAATTCTTTATGCACTTGGGTTCTTGATTACTTTTGGGTTAATTTCTATTTCGTGTAATAAGGCCATTTTAAATATTTGGGGATTTTTACTATACTGAGTTAGATTGACTATCGGTTAATAATTAGAAACGGTTTTGGGAACAATTTACAACTTAAAGACTTAAGTTTAAGTTTTGAACCCGGACACTTTTAACAACTCAATTTCTCTTGAATTACCAAATGTACAATGTTTTAAACTACACATGACCTTCAAAGTTTTCATTACTCTCGGCAACCTGCTTTCAAAATGACGAACATGTTGTGAACCCATTATCCTTTATAAACTAAGGAAAACATTTTAAACTCAAATCGTGTTTTCACCCTTAAATCAACTTCTTTTCAAACAATTTTCCTAGTAGCATTCTGAATTCGGCAGTGGTGTTTTGGGTCGAGGTGGGGGTGTTACATGGGTTTTAAAGTATACTAAGCAACGATTATGAAAACGTAGAAATTTTTGAAAACCGAAGAAAACATACCTTGAATTAAACCAAAAAGCTAACCGAAACTTTAGGGTTCTTCCTTCTTTTTCTTTTCTTTATTTTTTGGCACTAAAAAATGATAACCATCATCTTTCATATGTTTGTTTTATTTAATATACATATTAATGCCTATTTAATATTTTACCCATCATTAAAACATTTCCAAAACCACATATCAATGGCCTTTAACCGTCCATCCAATATTTAATGGTATATTCCCCTTTTAAGGACCTCACCTGATAAAGACATTAACAATTCGACACTCATTAAATTAGAAGGCCACTTTTGCATTTTCTGCGATTTAGTCATTTGCTCAAATTAGGCATACAAACAGACAATTTAATTCACAGAAAATTTACACATGCTTAATCGCATATCATAGGCACAGAAAATAATATTAAAATATTATTCTAACTTAGATTTGTGGTCTCGAAACCACTATATCGACTAGGGTATAAACTAGACTGTTACAAGACACGCCCGTGTGTCTAACCGTGTGGACACTTAGAGGCTATATACCAAGCCCTTTTCCATCCTACATTTCATACATTAATATACTAATTCAATAAAGTCTTAAATCAACGACTAAAACACATGAATTTATACATTTGATTTATGAAAATAAAGTGTTACTACCATACAAGTACAATAACTTAGCCATCATCAACGGCTATACACAATTAAACTACAAACCTTTTTTGGCCAACATAGTTTGGCACATTAACAATAACTTAATCAACCTTAAATTCTAGTCCTATACATGTCATGACTCATAAAGACTTGATACCTCAAATCGAATGTCTGCTCGATAGTGTGAAAAAATCTCCAGCGGCCTCCAACCCGTATTAGTCAACATAATCTATAAGAGATGAGAAAAGAAAAGGAGTAAGCACTAATGCTTAGTAAGTTCATCTACATAATCTGGCAAATATTAATATTCATTAATTATAGATAACCACAAGATATTATGCTGGGTCATTCCCATTAACTCATGGTTGCTTACTCAACCACTCTAGAAGCTTACTCATTTTATCTCTTACCGTACCACGAGCTAATCGCTCGTTTACAAAAGAATCCATTCCTGCACTGATTATCATGTAATCATATAAGACAACACATCAAGTCTTATTAATAAGCTACTCATCTTTCGGTGGTTTCGCACTTAGCCCACCATTATCATACATTCATAAATAGTCATCACATGTAATACTTTAATTCAATTATTCATCTGAGAACACCCCCACATTACTACTCTTGCTTAACTTTTCCAAGATATTTATTCGCATTCACACAATATAACAATAAATCTAACTCATGCAACAAGGTGCATTAATTTTCCATATCCCAATAGGGGTTCATCGTATATATATAAATTGAAATCGTCTCAATTCAATTCTAATACATACTTGTGCCTTTCGTAGCTCAACCTCATACTTTCTTTACTTCAACATATACTCTGAAATACTCAAGTTATAAAATAACTCTCTTGAGTCTCATACTCATGAAATCACATAGAAATCATACCCCAATAGGGTCTTACTTGAATTAACATATCGATACCATGTCCTTGACGTGGTCTTATACGAATCCTTACATCGAGGCCATAATCCCATATGGTCTTATATGAGGCTTTAACCATCGTCTCAACATTCTACATGCATTTCTCATTACTCTTGGACTCTGTTCTCATGACATTTTATCAAAAGATATTTCATACATCCATATAACATCGGAATACTTACATAAACTCATAGATAATTTCAATAATTGCACATGAACTTACCTCGTTGTCAAAATAACTGAAAATGACTATTTGTCCACACTTCTCTTTTCACCCGTTCTAGGTCCGAAACTCATTTTCTTTGATCTAGAGCAATGAAATTTACTGATTTATTCATTTATAGATAAAAAATACCATAATACACGCTTTAGGCAAGAATGACCATTTTGCCCTTACACTTTGGCAAAATTATGATTTTGCCTCTAAGCTCGTAAATAAATTTTTATCACATTTTCTAGTTAAAAAATCCTAGCTGAACATTTAATCCTCTTACAACTATCTCTAATTTCAACTATTTCATGCTTTAATGAACAAATTACAACTTTTGCATTATAGTCCCAATTAGGTGTTTTCATGGCAACACCTTTCACAAAAGTTGTTTCTCATCATCCTATCATTCATTTTCTTCCATAAAAACTCAGCTAACAACTTATAATCTCACATGGTAGATCTCTAAACTTTTTACCATAATGCAAAATAGTCCCTCTTTAGAAAGCTTAAGCTTTAGGGACTCCAAAAGTACAATTTTTATCAAGAAAAACTATCAAAATCACTTACTAGAGAGGAGGATTGCTTGCTGAAATTTTAAGCTTCAAAACCCCCTTGTTGCTGCTCATTTTCAGTGGAGAGAAGATGGAGAAAAGATGATAGCTTTCTTTTCTTTATTTTATGATAAAAATAAATCTTTTATCACCAAATTTCCACCTAACCATTGACAAAGTCAATTCTTTGTCCCCTATGGCCGGCCATCACTCCCCCAATGGCCTATTTGCACTTTAAGAACCTCCAATTAATATTCCATAGCTATATGGCACCCTTAGAAATTAAAATGGAACTTTTGCACTTTATGCGATTTAGTCCTTTTTCGCGATTTAGCTAGAAATCGCTAAAATTAAGGCACTAAAATTTTCATGCATCCTTACAAACATGTTATAACACATAACATATCATGAAAATAATTTTCTCTAACCTCAAATTAGTGATTTCGAGATCAATGTTCGACTAGCCCTAAATCGGGCTGTTACAATTCTCCCCCTTAGGGATTTTCGTCCCCGAAAATCTTATCAGGAGGATTTGCTATAAACATTCTTTAAACGTTTCTATAAATTCTTCAAAATCACAAATCTACTTATCCTCAAGTTTCTCTTGTCAACAACCTTTAAGCTACCATATACAAGGTCGAAGCATACTTAGTAATCCACTAATTTAGCGCTCTGCATACGTCTATTTGATCATTCCCCTTCTTGGGAATTTTGTCTAATCACACTTGAAATCTATAAGCCTTTACTTTACCTTCTCATTAAAGCATTCGCCAGTTATAACAATCCTGACTTGAATGCTTTGAAAACTTAGCTTTTTGTGGTCAACTACTTCTGATCATAAGCTCATTCATCTCATGAAAGGCACTTTGTTGTTAAACATTTGTGCACATAACTGCATTTCCTTATTCTTGCATTAGTAGATATGTTACTACTAAATCTCATGCCAAAACTTTTGTATAAGTTCTAGATTCATCATCATCCAGTTTTATTTCGAGGAAACATCAATAATAAAAAAATCATGCAACCTGTATCTTACCATTATAAATAAACTAACTCGGAGCTTATTTGAAAATACTATTTGCTATCTCACTCTTGAACTCTTCTGTTCTGAAAAGAAAACTCGTTCTTGACATTAACCTCACTGAAATTATGATATCACCGACTAGCTAACTCATATTGTTTAACATGGAGCTTTCCTTTAAACACCTGTACTATGACTACCATTTGTAAAGTATCACAATAACTATACCCACTATGGTAATAGCTCAAGTCGTCTCCACTATCTCAGTGTCACAAGATGTTCTCATTCAAGAAAATTTCAAAAAATACTCATTGGTTTTCCATAGATCATCACAACACATCCAATTCTCATACAGATACGAAAAGGATCATCTTGGGATTACCAATTTGGCAACTATCTTTCTCAATACAGACTGAACTCAGTACTAGAATTTTCAATCGATAACTCATTCTATAGCTTTCAACCAACCATCGTGGTTTAAACGTTTCGATGAGACTATCTCTATAATATGCTCCCTATTCACGAACACATAGAAATTATTCTCTTTACTGACGCATGCCTGAACATACACAGAACTTGAATCATATCTCAATACAATAATCTACTCTTTTCCCCACACCGAGAACATTTTCTAGCAAACACTCATCTGAGTTTCTCTTACTATGCTAGTCTAAAACCTTTACTATCGTCATATCTCGCGATAGAAGGGACATCTTTATCAAATTATTGGCTCAATTCGATTTTCCCGAACACTCATCACACAACGTGAAACTCATGATTTCACTTCTTATATTAGATTCATCACCAACACCCTCCTCAAAGTACCTGAATAAGGTTACAAGGAGATAAAGGAATGTCAATTCCAATTACTAACTCGACAATCATTTGATCTATATTCACAATCAGCTAACATTCTCACACAATCTCAATTCATGAGATAAACAACTACATTGCCCCTAAAGGCAAAAGTCATTAACGCGTAACACTTAAAGAGATTATTATGATCCATACAACTATGGTTATCATAATTGAACACTCTCACAGTTCAACATTGTTTCTTTAACCATTTCATCCTCAAACTCCTTAACAATTCCTTTCATTAATAAACATCAATTTAAGAAGACCTCGAAAAACATTGTATAATCAATACAATCATTAAAGCATTCGGACATACTTTCTTACAATTGTCTTTATTAAGCACCTACCGTGCCACACGTCGTACTCATTTCTTCATGACTCGTTCCCACATGGCTTTAGTAAAATTTTCATTTCAACCCCTAGACTCATCTATGTGTCCCATTAATCACTAGGGATAACCATAGGCACATATTCATCATCGTTCATATAGGTACGAAACCAATGCCACATCCCCGAGGTGGTCTTATATGGAGTCACCCATAAATGCCAATGCCATATCCTGGATAAGGTCTTATTTGGACTTCTACATCAAGTATCAATGCCATATTCTAAATATGGTCTTATACGATTCTCATATCCATTTTGAATCCATTTTCTAAATATGGTCTTATACGGAATCATAACTTGGTGCCGAGGCCATGCTCGAACATGGTCTTATATAGGACTTTATCTAATTCTTATCTCAATGGTAGCCCTTTTTAGCATAGTCCTCTAGGACTCCAACTTCATGTTCAACAACGATTACTCTACCTAGTAAAGTATCATGTATCAATGTGATACAAAGCATTTTCAAAATGCTAACACGAATATTGCATTAATCACATACAAATTTACTCAATTTGACTCTCATAACATCTCATCATAATTCAGCGGTGGTAAGGGGGTAAGGTCACAGAGCCTCTTAACTTGACTCTCGTGACAACATGCATATGATTTACGATTCATCATTAATAAAATATGATCATAGTCATACAACTCATCTCAAGTGAGTTTTCACATTTATCACGCTACAATTGTTTCTATCACAAATATATTAGAATAATGTATTCACTTACTCAAGTTCTACATTACTATCTGCTTGACTACTCAACATTTAATTCTACTTTCTCTTACAGTCACTTATTAGTTAAAGAATATCTTACATATTTGAGTACATCGTTTACTTGATTACCATAGTCCAACTATGGTCTTACTCGTATCTTATCCTCATAGCCCAGCTATTACTTTGCATGTCATCACAATGCCATAGCCTCGCTATGGTCTTACACAAAATCTCATATCAACACCAATGTCGTATCCCTGATATGGTCTTATATGGAACTCATGTCAATACCGATGCCATATCCCAGATATGGTCTTACACCGGCTCTTGTCTTAATACCGATACCATTTCCAAACACGGTCTTATATTGACCCTCATAATACGACCGATGCCATGTCCCAGACATGGTCTTACACTAGTACACATATCGACGCCGATGCTATGTCCCAGACATGGTCTTACACTGGCTCTCTCATTGCCATGGTCCAACCATGGTCTTATTCATCTTCTCATCGTTAAACGACCGTACTCATCTCCTGCATTCTACTTAATCAAACTTCTCAGTTTTAGCTCTCATACCACAATATGGGTGGTTTCTTGCTCTTACTACTTCTCGCATACATCATGGTGCTTACTATTCTCATGTATGTGAGGTAAACAAGGTGCCTGTAACACTTAATCAAAAAGATCAGTATGCTTTACTATAATAAACATAATCTCAGCATCACAATTCATAACATGAATTATACTTGTTAGTCAGCCTTAACTAGTATGACATAATATCAGCTTTACTACTACCTTTCTTACTATCTCATTTTAACTTTACTCATTTGCCCGATGAATTTCTGTGAATTACCGAGGATACTAAATCTCTTGCCATGAACTTGATGCCAAAGCCATACTCTAGGCATGAACTTACATGAAAGGTCTCTTCTTGAATCAATGCCATGCTTGCCTTGGTCTTACATGAAATATTTGTTCAATGCCAAGCTTGCCTTGGACTTACATGAAATATCTGTTCAATGCCAAGCTTGCCTTGGACTGTAACACCCCAAACCCGGCCCATACGACATGACCGGATCTGGTATGCTACGGGTTGAATGTTGAAAACTTTTCTTTGAAAACATAAGTTTGTAAGATGCAATTAAAAAAATATAAATCGATAACCTAAGTTATGGAGGCCTTATTACAATAATAATCCCAAAACTTAAACTTGAAGAAAAAAAACCGAAAATAGTCTGTAAAAATAAAAGACTTGATGGCCCCTCGAGTCTGCCTCGGCTCCCATGTCCACGATCTACTGCACATCTGAAAAGTTGGAAAAATAAAAGGGTGAGTCACCAAGACTCAGTGTGCAAATCCCGACAACACATAGAAACTGTGGGCCCATAAACACATTATGGGCCTAGACCCATTCACAATGGCAACAGAATATATTTATATGCAACATGGCCCATCCCAAACCTAAGAGTCTATCCTCTACACACCTTCATACCAACCATCACACCGTGGGGATTTCTACAATCAACCCTCCTTCCGCTACACACCATATCGACAACTGTGCTGCCTGTCATAAAGACCGATCACTATGTGACCTATGTGGCAAAGCCACCGATCGCTATGTGACCTTAATAATATATCGACAGCTGAGCTGCTTGTCATAAAGACCGATCACTATGTAACCTATATGGCAAAGCCATCGATCGCTATGCGACCTGCTCCCCTTCATCATATCAATCCCATCCCATGCATATATACATATAAGAATCAGAACAACAAACTATCTAAACAGATCACATACTTTCACATACTTTGATACACACATAGAGAAGTTTCTATGATTACGTACCTGGCATCCCTTGCATACACTTTTTTGTTAATACGACTGTTCATACAGCCTCTCTTTTCGACTTTTAGCCCATAACGTACATTTAATACAGATTAACTAGTGTGATAGAGATCTACACACCTGATTACCGATAGGACAGTACTTTCTATGTCGACACTATCAGAAGTCGATATGACTGCTATTTGCCTAAGGTTTTGCTCTGAAGCTGGTCCACAACCCGACGGCCAATCCCAAACTGCTGACACCGCGCGCTTCTTGAACTTTGGGGCTGGGACTACAGATCCAACCCCTTCCTTCAATTTGCTGACATTCAAGTCCATGAATGACCTTAGTAGAGGATACTATAATGATTGCTTAACGAGGAATTAGGTTAATGCACAACAAAGAAAGGAAACCGATTGAACACTTAGGGAGAATCGAAACCCTTACCTTGAAATCCTAAAAAAGTAATGTGTTTCAAAGGCTAACGATTTCTGGCTTAGAAACCTAGGCGATTAGATCCCCTTCAAAAACCCAAAATGTCGCCCAAAAGAACACAAAATTAGTGAATACAATCATCAACTAATGATGGCCTAACAACCAACTAGCCATTCGGTTATGGTCTCAAAAATTGAAAGAGAAGAAAAAGAACAGAAGAATCGACACTTACCTTAACACAGAGAATTCGGCAACTCCTAAAGAATTTTAGTTTTTGAGAAGATCAGAAAGAAAAGATGATCTCAAGAGATCTATGAAGATTCGACTTTGATGAAGAAATCGGAAAAGAGAAAAGAATAGACAAGGGTATTCGGCTATGGAGATGAAAGTAGAGAAAACAATGGAATTTCTGCTTAATGGAGAAATCGGCACAAGAGGAAAAAGAATGAAGAAGAGAGTGAAATAAGAGGTTTCGGCTTCTGAAGAAATCAAAAGAAAAGATTGCTCAGATTGACTGGGGTTTTAGCTTGTAGAAGAAAACAAAGAATGAAAGAAAAGATTAAGAGAATGGGGTTCAAATGCCGGAATTGAAGAGATATCCCCCCTAATTAAAGAGAATTTGGCACCTACCTCTCAAAAGTTGAAAATGCCCCTTCCTCGAACTAAAAACTAATTAATTAATGAGGGAAATTTTGGCACCCCTCTGGCATATTGAAACCGATTCCTTCCCCCCTCAAAGAGATGGAAATTCTGCCACCACTGGCTGTTCAACAGATAACTCTTATTCTTTCTCCCTTATCTTTATCCATTCACACCCCCAAAAGAGGCCTAAATAGCACCACCTCTTCCTTCTTTTATCAGCACATTGTCCACATTATCCAAGTTATTTAATCCCTCTTAATTTTAAGCCTTATTGCCGTCCCACTTGCTCCTTCTTTAAGTGCCAAAAATGGCCCAAATACATGGGCTCCAAGCGGCCATAACTTGGGCCTCTTCACTTGCTAATAGCGCCACCTTATAGCTCCTTTACAGCGCCCCTTGCTACTGGGCCACAAGCCTATTTTGTAATTTAAACCACAGATACCATCTTTTAAACCCTATAGTGTCCAAATAGAAAATTTAACCAAGGCCTCGGCCCTATCCTGAGCCCAATCTAGACCCCTAACACTCTAATTAACACATTACACATAACCACACATTAGACACATAGGCCCATTAATTCAGGATGTTACATGGACTTACATGAAAGATCTCTTCTTGAATCAATGCCAAGCTTGCCTTGGTCTTACATGAAATATTTGTTCAATGCCAAGCTTGCCTTAGACTTACATGAAATATCTGTTCAATGCCAAGCTTACCTGGACTTACATGAAAGATTTCTTCTTGAATTAATGCCAAGCTTGCCTTGGTCTTACTTGAAATATCTGTTCAATGCCAAGCTTGCCTTGGACTTACATGAAATATCTATTCAATGCCAAGCTTACCTTGGACTTACATGAAAGATCTCTTCTTGAATCAATGCCAAGCTTACCTTGGTCTTACATGAAATATCTGTTCAATGCCAAGCTTGCCTTGGACTTACATGAAATATCTATTCAATGCTAAGCTTGCCTTGGACTTACATGAAAGATCTCTTCTTGAATCAATGCCAAGTTTGCCTTGGTCTTACATAAAATATCTGTTCAATGCCAAGCTTGCCTTAGACTTACATGAAATATCTGTTCAATGCCAAGCTTGCCTTGGACTTACATGAAAGATCTCTTCTTGAATCAATGCCAAGCTTGCCTTGGTCTTACATGAAATATCTGTTCAATGCCAAGCTTACCTTAGACTTACATGAAATATATGTTCAATGCCAAGCTTGCCTTGGACTTACATGAAAGATCTCTTCTTGAATCAATGCCAAGTTTGCTTTGGTCTTACATGAAATATCTGTTCAATGCCAAGCTTGCCTTGGACTTAGTTGAAATATCTGTTCAATGCCAAGCTTGCCTTGGACTTACATGAAAGATCTTTTCTTGAATCAATGCCAAGCTTGCCTTGGTCTTACATGAAATATCTGTTCAATGCTAAGCTTGCCATGGACTTACATGAAAGGTCTCTTCTTGATTGCCGATGCCATGCCTTGGCTTGGTCTTATACGGGCTTTCTTGTCTCATGTGATGGATCGAGTATCCTGGGCAATTCTTATTCAATCGGGATTTGCTCATAATTAATCTCATTGATTTATTTATTCAGCAAAACATTAAACATTTCATGATGACAATGTACATTATACTAAGCAATTCAATTATAGAAATCATAAAGCTTAAAAATCATACAACTTACTGAATTTAACTCGAGTGGGATTCTCACTTTCTCAATAAAACAAATTCGTTAAGGCCGGGAGATGTCACACTATCACGATCCACATATGGCATGTATAGCTAGACTCTTACTCTCACTAGGTTAGTCCTAGAACTGACTAACCATGGCTCTGATACCACTAAATGTAACACCCTGTACCCAGGTCCGATGCTAAGACTGGATGCGAGACATTACCGTGCTTGAACTCACTTAATCAAGTACTTACTGGCTATAAAATTTCGTTTTGACTTAAAACTTTTCTTTCTTGATCTAGACATACGTATCATGGTCATACGAGGCCTTAAACACTTGTTCGGACTTTCGAAACTTATCGAAAATCCTATCTCAAAATTAGAGGTTACATGCCCGTGTGGTTTGGGGCATGCCCGTGCACCTCTAAACATGCCCATGTTTCCCATCTGTGGGTAGTTATTGACTTATCTGACATGGCCTTGACACGCCCGTGTCCTCCAACCGTGTGGAGCTACTGACTTATTCGACACGGCCTGAGCACACGCCCATGCCCAAGGCGTGGGTCTTACACGGCTCATGCACACGGCCGTGGTATCTACCCGTGGCCTATTCTAACATTTAATAATAAGGTGTAGGGTTCGCACGGCCCAGACACGCCCGTGTGTCTAACCGTGTGGACACTTAGAGGCTATATACCAAGCCCTTTTCCATCCTACATTTCATACATTAATATACTAATTCAATAAAGTCTTAAATCAATGACTAAAACACGTGAATTTATACATTTGATTCATGAAAAGAAAGTGTTACTACCATACAATTACAACAACTTAGCCATCATCAACAGCTATACACAATTAAACTACAAACCCTTTTTGGCCAACATAGTTTGGCACATTAACAATAACTTAATCAACCTTAAATTCTAGTCCTATACATGCCATGACTCATAAGGACTTGATACCTCAAATCAAATGTCTGCTCGATAGTGTGAAAACATCTCCAGCAGCCTCCAACCCGTATTAGTCAACATAATCTATAAGAGATGAGAAAAGAAAAGGAGTAAGCAATAATGCTTAGTAAGTTCATCTGCATAATATGGCAAATATTAATATTCATTAATTATAGATAACCACAAGATATTATGCTGGGTCATTCCTATTAACTCATGGTTGCTTACTCAATCGCTCTAGAAGCTTACTCATTTTATTTCTTACCGTACCACGAGCTAATCACTCGTTTACAAAAGAATCCATTCCTGCATTGATTATCATGTAATCATATAAGACAACACATCAAGTCTTATTAATAAGCTACTTATCTTTCGGTGGTTTCGCACTTAGCCCACCATTATCATACATTCATAAATAGTCATCCACATGTAATACTTTAATTCAATTATTCATCCGAGAACACCCTCACATTACTACTCTTACTTAACTTTTCCACTATATTTATTTGCATTCACACAATATAACAATAAATCTAACTCATGCAACAAGGTGCATTAATTTCCCATATCCCAATAGGGGTTCATCATATATATATATAAATTGAAATCGTCTCAATTCAATTTTAATACATTCTTATGCCTTTCGTAGCTCAACCTTATACTTTCTTTACTTCAACATATACTCTGAAATACTCAAGTTATAAAATAACTCTCTTGAGTCTCATACTCATGAAATCACATAGAAATCATACCCCAATAGGGTCTTGCTTAAATTAACATATCGATGCCATGTCCTTGACGCGGTCTTACACGAATCCTTACATCGAGGCCATAATCCCATATGGTCTTATATGAGGCTTTAACCATCGTCTCAACATTCTACATGCATTTCTCATTACTCTTGGACTCTGTTCTCATGACATTTTATCAAAAGATATTTCATACATCCATATAACATCGGAATACTTACATAAGCTCATACATAATTTCAATAATTGCACATGAACCTACCTCGTTGTCGAAATAGCCGAAAAGGACTATTTGCCCACACTTCTCTTTTCACCCGTTCTAGGTCTGAAACTCATTTTCTTTGATCTAGAACAATGAAATTTACTGATTTATTCATTTATAGATTAAAAATACCATAATACACGCTTTAGGAAAAAATGACCATTTTGCCCCTACACTTTGGCAAAATTATGATTTTGCCCCTAGGCTTGTAAATAAATTTTTATCACATTTTCTTGTTAAACAATCCTTGCTGAACATTTAATCCTCTTACAACTATCTCTAATTTCAACTATTTCATGCTTTAATGAACAAATTACAAATTTTGCATTATAGTCCCAATTAGGTGTTTTCATGGCAACACCTTTCACAAAAGTTGTTTCTCATCATCATATCATTCATTTTCTTCCATAAAAACTCAGCTAACAACTTATAATCTCACATGGAAAATCTCTAAACTTTTTACCATAATGCAAAATAGTCCTCTCTTTAGAAAGCTTAAGCTTTAGGGACTCCAAAAGTATAATTTTTATCAAGAAAAATTATCAAAATCACTTACTAGAGAAGAGGATTGCTTGCTGAAATTTTAAGCTTCAAAATTCCCTTGTTGCTGCTCATTTTCGGTGGAGAGAAGATGGAGAAAAGATGATAGCTTTCTTTTCTTTATTTTATGATAAAAATAAATCTTTTATCACCAAATTTCCACCTAACCATTGACAAAGTCAATTCTTTGTACCCTATGGCCGGCCATCACTCCCCAATGGCTTATTTGCACTTTAAGGACCTCCAATTAATATTCCATAGCTATATGGTACCCTTAGAAATTAAAATGGAACTTTTTCACTTTATTTGATTTAGTCCTTTTTTGCGATTTAGCTAGAAATCGCTAAAATTAAGGCACTAAAATTTTCATGCATCCTTATAAACATGTTATAACACATAACATATCATGAAAATAATTTTCTCTAACCTCAAATTAGTGATTACGAGATCACTGTTCTGACTAGCCCCTAAATCGGGCTATTACATCGACGGTGACGAAGGCTATCCGCTTTGATTGCAGTGCGAGGAAGGGGCTGTGCTGCTTGCGGTGCCTAGGGTTTTAGAAACCCTAGGCTTTTGACTATGTTTAGGTGTTGGGCCTTTTTGGGCCGCATAGGTTTTGGGTCTTTGTTGGGTTAGGGGTTTAGTTTCGGGTAGTCTGTTTTGTTTGGTATTGGTTTGGGTCTGAAGGTGTAATTGGAGCCTGTAAATGGACTTTAAAAAATTGGAAATTTGGTATTTTTGGTATTTTTTATTATTTATTTATTTTTTGAATGATATGGGCCCGAGCACAAATGGGCTACTACAAATACAATGAGAAAATTAGCCCTGGATAGTTCAAAGGGGCAAGCAAAAATCGACAAAAGAGTCAAGCATTCACCAAACTAGAGAGGATGGCAACAAACCATCCCTAAAATCACTTGTAAACTAAGGTTACATGCATAAGCAAGACTAAAAAACATGCTACAAGAGTAGACAAAAACTTCTAAAGCTAAACATTTTTAAACAATGGAAAAACAAAAAAAAAAATTAAAACTTAAGACAACACAGGTCTAAATTGACTCGTGAAATCATTTATTATTCTGAAATACTCTCAAAGCATAAACATATTAAGAAGTTGACGAAGAGCCACCCATTTTCCAAGAAAAAACTATTGGTGGCCGGTGGAGTTTTAGAGAACGACAGGCGTTGTCATCTGTCAATCACAACTTATAAAAACAACAAAGATATCCACAAAATAGATCTGCAAACTGAAAAAAAAAAAAAAGAAAACATGTGGAATGAATGAGAAGAAGAAAGAAAGAAAGGGTTGGTAGGAAGGAGAAAAATGCGGGCGATAACCAACTGAAGGTTGACAGCCGTTGGGCAAAACAAAAGATAAGCAAACGGCTTGGGGAAAAAGAGAAAAAAGGATTTTGAGATATCTAAATTACCGTTTAACCATTTGAATTTCTTTTTTGTTTTAAAAATTTTAAAAGCAATATTTAAAATTTTTATTAAAAATATTTATAAAACAAATTCAATCTTCATTTTTTTTTTTTATAATGTTGCAAAAGTTTTCGCATTTAAAGTTTAATTTAAAGCGTCTAAAAACAATTATGTTATTGATAAAGTCGTTTTTGTTATAAATGATATTTTATAATCGATGTTCATAACTCTCAATGGAATTATGAGATTTTTATATTGTAATTAAACTTCTATTTATTCTTTGTAATTTAAGAGATTGTATTATGTTAGAAGGTCTGTTACACTTGAAAATATAGAGGGTTAGTTGAATTGAATAAATAAGAAATAAATCTAAACTTGATGGATAAATAGTACTTAATGCATTCTTTAGAGATCCTAAGTTCAATCAATACTTTTTTCTTTTTCCTTTCTAATTTTTTTTTTTGGACGTCATGTCTCCCTCTTGCATACTCAAGTTTGAGGTTCCTTTTTTTTTTTCTTTTAATTTCCGGCCCAAAACTTGGGATAATTGCTCTTGCCACCCTTAGGGTTTTAAACTCAAGGTATTTAGCCATTTTTTTCCTAATCATACTAGGTTTCTTGTTTTATTTTCAATCCCAGTTAGAATTTACTTTCCTCTCTTTCATATCAAATTTTACATATTTTACTGCTAAAATTATTTTGCTTACCATATCAAATCAATTCTCGATAAATTAATTCTCTACCGATTGTTGAAATTCTACATTGATAGCCTTTGTATTTAACATAAATGTTAGATATTACTTTCAAATCAATATTGAAAAAATTATTTATTTGACATTTACGTCAAATCAATTTGATGTGCCATATGCATTATAACTATCATCTAAAATTGATGTGAGCGATATTACTTTGGTCATGAAAGTTCTAGCAACGGTGTAATATAATGGGGCTTAAAATATACTCTTAATATCCAAAAACAACACTCCAATCCATCTCGTATAAATGAAAAACTAGTTGCAACATCTAAACATTTCCACCACCTAAAACAAGAAAAAAAATAACGATAAATATATGTCAATAGTAGGCTTGTGTATAGGTTTGGCTATGAATAAAGTTACCTATTTATCTTGCTTAACTCGTGTAAATGTTGTACCATGAAGAAATCTAATTTTGCAAAAATTTTTATATTTTTGTCAAGGGTACCATATCCTTCGTATATAGGAATGTAGCTCCAAGCAACCAACCTCGGCAAACTCTTGTGAAGGGTTCGCTTTAGAGCATTAGCAATCTGTGTGGAGAGAGGATAGTCCATTGTAGTTTTCGTCGACTTTAGATGGAACATGGTGAAAGCAAGAGCTTCCTCTAATATAGTTTCTCCATGCAGTTGAAAGTGTGCTACTTCATACAATTCTAGCATGCCTTTCATATCAATGATTAAGGATTCTTTGAACTTCCCTTTCTCATCAATGAACTTATTGACATCTCTGCTCAATCACCAAATAAATTTGAAATATTATTTTGTTTTGGTATAAAGGAAGTCGCAATTTAAAAAACGAAAAGGAAGCAATGAGTTTGAATCCCAAAGACTTGCAACCTCTTTCCATGAATTTTTTTTATTTTATATATATAATTAGGGATCCACATAATCTATATCGGTTAAATTATGGAATTTATTAATATAATAATATTTATCATTCATATAAAACTTTTAATCGATTCAATATTTTTATAATATATATCTAGAGCACTATCTTTATTAAATATATATATATATATATATATTTATATTGCTTGTAACAAATTGAGGCATACCATAACAAACATTGAAGCCATGCTCTCTCGGTAGAAGAAATCGAGCAGCAGCAGTGTAGAGGTCATCATCAATCTAAGCGTTATTGCAATGATGATGATATATGATATGTAAAGCATCTCCTATCTCTTTCTCAAAATGATAAGCCACACCTAAGCGTTGGATTGCATCAATTATGTCCTGAATCTGGTAAAACACCCAGCTGAAAGAGGTTTCGTTAGCACATCGGCCACATGGTCCTTGAGTTGGAACTGACCAACTGCTAGCTTCCCTGTGGTCACCTTTTCACGAACAAAAAATAAATCAAGGTCCACATGCTTGAAATTGAAATGTAGGATTCGATTATCGGATATGGCCACCGTACTCGAATTGTCACATCACAAGGCTGCCTTTCTAGCAAGTTGAACTCGTAACTCTCCCAACAAAGACTCCAGCCAAGTAACTTCTGTTTTAACCTGAGCAAGGCTCCTGTATTCTAATTCTGCTGAAGAATGAGATACCACATGTTGTTTCTTAGAACCCCAAAACACAAGATTCCTACTGAGAAAAATACAAAACCCAAGGTGAGCACCTGTCATCAAGATCATTTCCCCAACTAGCATTTGAGTAACCAACAAGAGACAGACGAGAGGTAGCAGTGAAATAAACACCATGATCTATCGTTTCCTATAAATATCTTAAAATACATTTAACAGCTTTGAAAAGGTGATCAAGGGGCTTGTGCATGAATTGACAGACCCTATTGACAGCAAACGCAATATCGAGTCTAGTGATCATGATGTATTGAAGGGCCCCTACAATGCTCTTATATTTTGATTCATTGTCAATGGGACTCCCTGTATGACCAGACAACATACAAGGAGATATCATAGGAGTAGGGATGCCTTTGGACTTTTTCATGTGACTCCTTTGTAACAAGTCTTGAATGTATTTTCGCTGACTGAGAAAAAGCCCTAAAGTTGTATGTGTGACTTCGATGCCTTTGATGCCCTAAAAAAAACTCAACTATCCCAAATCTTTGAGAGAAAAAATCTCGAATCTAAGGACTCCACAAAATCATCAATACTTGACTGATGATTGCCTATGACTATAATATCATCGACATAGACTCCACAAAATGAATTGTTGTTGATATCTGATTCAGTAGCAGTAAACAATGTATTTAATTTGGTTGATTCTAGCTTCCTTTCTCAACCTTCTTGTTGTTCTTTCAATTTTTGTTTTGTTAAATTTAATTAAATAATTTTATTTGGTATGTTAAGTGTTTTGGATGTTTACTTTGTGTCTTGGGTTCAATTCCCTTATTTTGGAATTTTTTTTTTTATAAATTTTGGAATTATTTTAGATTTGAATCTTAGGGTTTATCTTTTGATTTCGTTGTTTACTAATAAGAATGAACTTGTTGGTTTAGTAAAATTCTTTTTGTTTCTTTGCCATTTGTTAATTGTTAAGTTAGATTTGAACTCTACGTAATCTGGTGGGTTAAGATATTCAGTTATCTTGATTTTGTTCATTTAAAAAAAAAAATATCTAAACTTCACTAACTTTTCTTTTTCTTCTTTTCTTTCTTTCTCTTGCTTTTCTTTTTTTTTTTTCTATCCTTCTTCTCTTTTTTTGTTTTAATTCTTGCTTGCTTCCATTAATTTTTTTGTGGGATTGTCGTCTTGTCTTTCGTTATTGATCGTGCGTGGTGTTCGTTCTTTGATCCTAGTGCAAATGTAGTGTAAGTTTCGTCGAACTATTTTTTGTTATTTTATTTTTAGTTCATTCTTTGAGCAAGGTAGGAGTGGTAATGGTTTCTTCATTACTTTGAACATTTTTGTAATCTTTCATTAGGCGAAGGGTGCGAGGTGTGTGATCCTCCAGTGGTTTAATTGTTGTTTTGGACACTATTTTTACGGAGTAAGTGCTTGAATATCATTTTTGGGGACTGGTTTTCAGCAAAAGAAATTATCAAGTTAGATGTTGGGTTAATTCTTGGTTGTTAATTTCTGTGGTTTAATGTTGTTTGTAGGATTCATGAGTTCTCGGTTGTGTGGTTAGTCAGAAATATAATTAGGTGTTGGATTCTAACACAAAACATCAATTACAACTTGGAAAAAAAAAATCTAAAATATAGAGGTTGTTTTTGAAACGGCTGTAAGCTACACGACCGTGTGGAGGACACGGGTGTGTGTGATTACATGGGCAAAACAGGTAGGGTGTGCAGGCTCATTTTGGTCAATTTATAAGCCCAATTTCGGGCCAATTAGGAGACTCTAAAATCGAATTCGTGGCTATTTTGTGAGCTTATAAAACCATAATTTTGGTATATTGTGTGTCTGTATGTTAGAAACCATGATTAGTATGATAAATTTTGTGTAAACAATATGATACGATATAATTTGTGAAAATACATTTAAACATACATGCCATACATCTCATTTGATATGGATATATATTAGTTTGATTATGCATATGCATTCGGGTGAGATTTGATATTTGATGGAGGAAGTGTATTCTAGCAGTATTACTGTAATTTTAGCTGTTAAACTACAATATTAATCTGGTAGCTCAGCTATACTTTTTGACTGACATACCATTACGTACCGGTGTGATTGGATGGATGGACTCTTATAGTCCTATTTGGTATGATTGGTGTCGTCACCATTTTTTTTAGTAACGACAAAAAAGGAGGATTCGACTTTGGGTTTTGAAAATGTAAAAAGGAGCCGCCACCAATCCTTTTGATAAGGTGTGATCGGGTCACCTCATAAAGCGGTTGTTTTAATAAGCAGTTTGATTTATCAAAACAACGATTTTGGTCTTACGAAATCCGAAAATGAGTTCGAAGTCGGTTACATACGAGGAAGGGTTAGCACCCTCGTCGCCCAAAATTGGTACCAACATGATTAATTAGTGTCTTGATGTCGGAAGTTTGAAAAGGTTTTAAAATACGGATCCTTTTAAAAGATATTAGGATATTCGAGATCTCTTTGTTTGAGAGGGTACAAACATCACATCCAAAGCGTTAGGACATGATATTTCTAACCTTCGTAATCAAAGTTATCTCATGATTTTCTGAAGTTTATAAAAGGGTGTTTAGTGATTGAGTCAAGCGGAAAATCGCAACCCAAAGACGTTAGGGCACTATTCCCAATTCCTAAATACAAAACATTGCCTTTATTTTTTTTTAAAAACCTTTAAACGAAAGGTAGCAACTTTGCAAAATACCTCGTATCGGGTCAAATCGAGAGAAGGTTCGAGTCAAAACTTGAGATTTCTTGGATTCCGAAAAGATATAAACATCACATCCAGTTCGTTAGGACGCGATGTTTTAATCTCTCGTAATCAAAGTCGTCTCGTGATTTGCAAAAATTCGAAAAAGGGATGCAAAGTAATTTAGTTAGACGAAAAATCGCAACCCAGCACGTTAGGGTACTATTTTTCGAATTCCTAAACACGAAACATCACCTTTTATTTTAAACCCTTAAAATGAAATTTGATGATTTTCAAAATTACATTTTTGCGTAGTATTGGTATGGAATTAGAAAAGATAAGTGTAGATGTAAATAGAGTGAATGTAGGAGTACAAATAATAATATTAAGATAATGATATCGATTATGATAATACTATTCGATATGAATAATACATATATAACATTAGTGGTAATAGAATAGCAAAATTAGTGGTGAAAATTTAAATAATAAAATAATAATAATAAATAAAAAATGAGATAATGGTATAATACAAAATAAGAGCAAGCGAATAATAGCAATATATTATACATATGTATATATATATATATATATATATATGTGTATGTAATAGTTGTAGTGAAAGAATGGTAAAATGATACATTTAATAACAATGATAACAATAATAATAATAATAGAATAATAATAAAAATAATAATAATAATAATAAACTAATAATAAGCAAATAATAGTGAAGTATAAAAATAATAAATAAGGATAATAATAATTAGTAATGGTAAAAATAAAATAAAATAATAGTAAAATTGCAACCTAATTAAAAAGGAACCTAATTGCATTGAAAACTAAAATTTCGGGCGAATTATAAATAAATAAGTGATAGGGGATTTGAATTGCAAAGCGTGAATAAGATGGAAATTTGAATGGACAATTTTCCCATGATTAAGCATTGCGTTGAGGAGGACCGAATCGCAAAAATGCGAGAAATTTTAGGGCCTATATAATAATAAAAAAACTTGATTTTAAAAATAAAAAATGCGGAAGGTCATTTTCGCAATTAGACCCAAAAATAAAAACACGCGGATCCTTCAGGGTCGGGTCAACAGCAGGTTAAAAAGAAAAAGCAGCGTCGTTTTGGGGCTTAAGGACGCCGGCCAAAACGGCGTCGTTTCGATTGGCTATATAAGTCCGATTTTTTGCCAAAAAATTCATTTGTTACATCTTCTAAAAAAAAACAACTTCTTTTCTTTCTGTTCTCTCTGCAGGTGGGATGGGGCCTCACTGGAATTGGTAAATCGTAGTCATTGGCCGAAATCCAAAAAGGTATCTATTTTTTTTAAATTTTTTGTTATTATTTTTTTACTTAATACATATATGTTTGTGTAAAAAACTCAAATGAAATGAATAAAATAAAAAGGGTAAAAATCACCTCCTAAAGCTCACGAGTTTGGTCCCTTTTGGTTCGTCTCCTTTCTCTGTTTAATGCCCGTTCTTTTTGTGTTTGAGAAACTGTTGTTCTTTATTTCTATCTGTTTGAGTCTGTTCGAAATTTGTTTGTATTTCGGTGGAAAAAACAACCATACAGAATAAAAAAACCAACCTAAATACAAAGCATGATTCGCTTTTATAGCCTTGTTATTATTTTCTACACGCATCTGTCTCGTCCCTTTTAATGCTTGCAGTGCTTGGTGTGCAAATGGGGCGGTGGAGATGGGCGGTCTTTGCGTTGGTCGAGGCAAGTGGCGGTCGAAGCCCGAGTCGAGGCGGGTGGCCTTAGGTGCGGCGCACCTAGGGTTTCTGATATTTTTTAGGGTTAATCGGGGGATGGGTTAGGCTATTGGGTTTCGGGTTTACTGTATTGGGTTTGGGCTTTTTGGGTTCTGGTTGTAAAAAAAGTGTGGGCTGGCAAAATGGGTCGTCTGTTTGCCCTCTTTGCTCATTGTCGTAACGAGAATGGAGCAAAGACGTTCACAAGGCCCATTTGCCGGGTGCTAAGCCCAAACTCCTTTTGTAGCCTTATTTCATCCATTGCGTCTTGTTGTTTTGATCATTTCACCGTAGCATTGAGAAATGAGATTTGTAGTGATCGCTCTATTGCGACTTGGAGGGATATAAAAGCGAAAGTGCTTTTGATCGCTTCCGCAACTTCGGGAAGTTTGAATCGTTATCTTCAATCGATCCTTGCAAACTCAAGGATCACGATCGATATCTTGATTTGCTTCCCGCAATTTCGGAAAGTCAAATATGCTTTCTTCAATCGATCCCAAGGACTCGGGGATCACCGGTGATGTCTTCGATCCGCTTCCGCAATTTCGGAAGGTCAAACATGCTTTCTTCAATCTGATCCCAGCAAACTCGGGGATCACCAGACTGAATTTTCGATCTGCTTCCTGCAACTTCAGGAATGTCAAATCTGCCTTCTTCGATCTGCTTCTTGCAACTTCAAGAAGGTCAAATCTGCTATCTTCGATCTGCTTCTTGCAATTTCAAGAAGGCCAAATCTGCTTTCTTCAATCTAATCCCGGCAAACTCGGGGATCACCAGACTGAATTTTCGATCTGCTTCCTGCAACTTCAGGAAGGTCAAATCTGCTATCTTCGATCTGCTTCTTGCAATTTCAAGAATGCCGTCGCTTTCTTCAATCGATCCGGCAAACTCGGGATCACCAGACTGAATTTTCGATCTGCTTCCTGCAACTTCAGGAATGTCAAATCTGCCTTCTTCGATCTGCTTCTTGCAACTTCAAGAAGGTCAAATCTGCTATCTTCGATCTGCTTCTCTGCATACTCAGGGAGCCGAGATCTGCTCAAGTGTATTGTCCTTTTTGAGGACGTAACCTGTAAAATGAATACATACTTATGCCTAATGATTAGGATGCCATGAGTATGATGAGTCAGAATGTTATGAGTATGATTCCTATTTAAGGTGTTATCACTCATTTGTCTGTCAAGGTTTTATCTTCGTTTCCCTTTCAGTGACCGTTTTCACATGAATGGCTTGCCCCTGTGGAAATTTCGAAGTCTATTTTAGGCCTTAGAACACAGATCTGCTTTGACTTCTAGCTGTCTTCCCCGGGAGTCACAACTCCTTCTTGAAGAAGATTCGTTCCTCAACAATTTAGGGTTTTTTTTTTGAATGTTTCCCTATCGAAAATTGGCCTGTCATACTTTTCTAAATGACCAAGTAACATTATTCACCCTGTCACAATTCTTTGAATCGGGTGAGGGACTTTGAAGAAATGGTCTCCACTGAGACTCCCTTTTTCCAATGTCTTTATCTTGTGTTCGTGGAAGTTCTTAAGCAAATGTTCTGTTTCGGCTCCCTGTTTTATCTAGAGATTTCCAAAGTGATACATGGAACTTTCCTTTGTGAAGTCGTTAGTTCATCAATTATTGTTTCAATGCAGCATGTTTAATGATGGATAATAGTAGGTCGATTTCAAAGAGAATCAAAATGAATTTATCTATGAGACAAAGAAAATTGATTGGGGACATATCCCCTTCTTTTATTTTCAGAGAAAAAGAACTCAAAATTGGTAAAATAAACATCATGAATCAGACGCCCTAGGCATCGCCGATTGGACTTCTATATACAAACTTCAAGAAGACTGTTTTGAGCCTGTCATGTGTTTAGAAGACTCAAAGTATTTTGTCGATGCCCCAATATGCAACGTACTTCCTCTTCTGTTGATTATAGCGCTGCAAGATCCCGACGTGTTCGTTCAAAATTTGAGCCGCCCTTTTCGGGTTTTCAACTCAAAAAGCCCTTTGGCCTCAAGGTGCCCTTTTGCGGGTTTTCACCTTGGCCTCTCCGTTTTTTTTGAAGTCTCAAAGTGCCCTTTGCGGGTTTTCACCTTGGCCTCCTCCATTTCAAGCAAAGTATCTTTTCACTTGCATCGAGTTCACGGATTGGGCAAGCTTTTCCGTCCATCTCGGTCGAGAATCAGTACACCTCCCGAGAAAGCTTTCTTTACCACATACGGTCCTTCCCAGTTCGGCATCCATTTCCCTCTGTGATCCTTTTGTATGGGAAGGATCTTTTTCAACACGAGGTCCCCTTCGTGGAATTCCCTTGGGCGAACCTTTTTGTTGTAAGCTCGCATCATCCGCTTTTGGTACATCTGACCGTGACGGATAGCCCTCAATCTCTTTTCTTCAATTAAGTTCAATCGATCATACCGAACTGGACCCATTCAACCGTCCGACTTCACTTGACAATACTCAAGAGAAGGTATTTCCACTTCAATAGGTAGAACGCCTCCATCCCATAGACCAATGAGAAAGGCGTTGCCCAAAGAGAGGTTCAGACGGACGTTCGATAAGCATAAGTCGAACGGTAATTTTCATGCCAATCCTTGTAAGTCTCGATCATCTTCCCCACTATCCTTTTGATGTTTTTGTTGGTCGCTTCCTTGCCCCATTCATTTTTAGACGATAAGGGACGAATTGTGGTGTTTAATGTTGAATTGGTGCAAACTCCCGCTATCGCTCATTGTTTAGGTTCGCATCGTTGTGCGATATGATCCTCTCGGGCATTCCATATCGACAAATAATCTCCTTCTTTAAGAACCGATCGATCATTTGACTTAGTGGCGTTAGCATACGAGGCGCTTCTACCCACTTGGTGAAGTAGTCGATGACCACAAAGATGAATCGATGCCCATTCGATGCCTTCGGAGATATTGGCCCAATGACGTCCATGCCCCACATGGAAAATGGCCATGGAGAAGTCATAACATGTAAAGGTGACGAAGTGCGTGAATCTTGTCTCCATAATCGGCATTTATGACACTTTTGGCATAGTTGATCAGTCTCCTCCATGGTGGACCAATAATATCCGAACCTCATTATTTGTCCGGCCATTGTGAATCCATTAGCGTGAGTTCCACGAGACATCTTCATGGACTTCTTCCAGATTAACTTAGCTTCGGTAGGCGTCCACACCTCAATGACACTTGATCCTTCCTTTTCTTGTATAAGACTTCTCCATCCAAGACGTAATCACAAGGCTAATCTCCTCAACGTCTTTTTTCATTCTCAGTGGCTTGATCAGGGTACTCACGATTCTTTACATACCGCAATATATCGTGATACCATGGTGGGCCAGTTTCCTCTTCTTCCTCGACATTGTAGCAATGGGCCGGGTCTTGATGAATGCTCATTTGTATTGGCTTCATATCTTCACTTTCATTTATTCGGACCATGGAAGCCAGGGTGGCCAGAGCATCAGCCATCTGATTTTCGTCCCTAGGCAAGTAATTGAAAGTGACGTCATCGAACTCTTTGACAAGTTCCTGGGCCAATCTTTTATAGATAACCAATTTTGGATCCCTGGTTTCCCATTCTCCTTTGAGTTGATAGATTACCAGGGCGGAATCCCCATAGACTTCTAATACCCTGATTTTGAATTCGATAGCAGTGCGGAGCCCCATGATGCAAGCTTCATATTCCGCCATATTATTAGTACAATCGAAATCCAGTTTGCAAGTGAATGGATAATGGTCTCCTTTTGGGGATATCAGGACTGCCCCAATTCCATTTCCCACGGCATTTGATGCCCCGTCAAAATTTAGTTTCCAAGGATGGTCTTCGGAGATACCTTCTTTAATGTCCGCCACGTACATCAAGTCCTCATTAGGAAATCAAAATCCAAGGGCTCATAGTCTTCAAGGGCTCTCTTGGCTAGAAAGTTCGCTATCGCGCTCCCTTTTACCGCTTTTGGTTTACATAAACGATGTCAAATTGAAAGAGGATCGCCACCGCCATCCTTCCATTCAAGCGGTGGATTCCATCATATACTTGAGGGATCTAGCTTTGAGATGAGCCATGTCGTGTGATACTGCATGTATTGCCTCAACCTTGAGTTGTCCAAATCAAGGCGCAACATAATTTCTCGATTGGTGGGTACCTCATTTCACATGCGGTGAATTTCTTCGAGGTAGTATATTGCCTTTTCTTTCTTTCCGATTCATCATGTTGACCAAAGACGCATCCCATCGAATTATCAAATCGTTAGATAAAGGATGAGGGCTTGTGCGGTTGAGGCGGCATTAATCGGGGCTGAGACAAATATTGTTTCACCTTTTCAAGGTCTTTGGCATTCTTCATCCCACGTGCTCGGATTGTGTTTCTTGAGAGACGGAATATGGGTCCAATCTCTCGATCGGTTGTGAAATGAACCAAAGCGATGTAATTCGACCTTCCTAAGAAACCTCTAACTTCTTTTTGGGTACGTGGTGGAGGTAGTTCTTGTATGGCTCTGACTTTATCTGGGTCAACCTCGATCCCCTTTTCACTGACTATGAACCCGAGCAACTTTCCGGACCGAGCTCCGAAGGTACACTTTGACGGATTAAGCTTCAGCTGGAATTTTTTCAGCCTCAAGAATAATTTCCTCAAAACCTGCACATGCTCTTCTTCAGTTCGGGATTTGGCGATCATATCGTCGGCGTAAACCTCGATTTCCTTGTGCATCATGTCATGGAATAAGGTTACCATGGCCCTCGATATGTCGCTACCGCATTTTTAGCCCAAATGGCATCACCTTGTAGCAAAACGTTCCCCACATGGTTATAAACGTTGTCTTGTCCATGTCCTCGGGATGCATTTTATTTGGTTGTACCAGAAACCATCCATGAAGGAGAACAACGAATATCCTCGCTGTATTGTCTACTAAAGTATCGATGTGAGGCAGCAGAAAATTGTCCTTCGGGCTGGCCTTGTCCAGGTCTCTGTAGTCCACGCACATTCGTACCTTCCCGTCTTTCTTGGGGACAGGGACAACGTTAGCCACCCAATCTGAGTACTTGACCACTTGTAAGAACCCGGCATTAAATTGTTTCTCGACTTCTTCTTTTATCTTTAACAAGACATCTGGTCGCATTCTTCTGAGCTTCTGTTGGACTGGCTTGCATTCTTCTCTTATGGGCAGTCGGTGTACTGCAATATCAGTACTTAGTCCGGGCATATCTTGGTACGACCATGCGAACACATCCTTGAATTCATGGAGTAATTCGATGAGGTTCCGCCTGGTTTCCGCAGTAATACAAGCTCCAATTTTCACCTCTTGCCCCTCTCCTAGGTTTACCGTTTCTACCGACTCTTTATGGGGTATGATCTATTTTTCTTCTTGCTCTACCATTCTCAACAAATCTGGAGGCAAGTCGCATTCTGTGTCATTTCCAAAGTCCTGAGATTCCTCTGAACACATGTCTTGCTCAAAGCAGACCTCTGAATCTGTAGTATCATTACTCATATCATTGATGTCTAGAGACCTGTAATGGGTATCGAAGGGTGTATAAAGAACAAATAAATTTGAGGACAATTATTCACATGATATGAATGAGAACAAAGAATAAATGGTAAAAATGTAAAATAAGAGGATACTTAGTAGAATTAAAGATGCATTTCATTAAAACAAAATGTCCGCACATGAGCCTATTTCACAAAGGAAATCTCATTGTTTCTAGGCTTAAAAACAACAAGAGTGTTCTGAATATTACTCTGCAGAATCTCTAAACACTACAAGAAATTCCTCTGCAGTCCAATTGTGTAACGTGCTTCCAGGTTCATATGGGCGGATGCCCGACAGATTTCTTTGGTCAGTCTCCTCATCCTGTATGGCATTGATGTGTGGACATTCCCCTCTAGGAGATTCTCTTCCCGGATAAATCATTCCTCCTGATACGAAGGTGCGAGATATGTGGGGGAATGTCATCGGTTCCCACTTAGCGTCTTCTCCATTCAGTCTGGCCTTTCTCCTTTCTTGTTTCTTTTCCATCTCTTTCTTTATCTGTTTAGCATCTGGTTTGAAACCTAAACCAAAGCGATCCCTTTTTTCTTTCAGCATCGGGCTGGACTCTCCCTTGGAGATATTTGCCCAATCCTTTTCCGGGTAGGGCCCCTTTTCCCACTGTCATTTGCAGTCCCATCCTAGTAGTCTTGGATAGTTTAGGCGTCGGGACTTTATTTCCTTCGAAATGAAAGTCGATTCACAAATTCTAACGAAGAAAGGAACATTCAATGGTTTCCTCATTCGCTTCTAGGTATGGCGCTTCATTGGTAACGATTGCTATGATATCTTCTTGGCGTTTATAGTTACCAATAGATTTTCTCATTACCAATTTCAATTTTGGTGCAATGACGAAGGTCTGACCCATTGAATGAATCCAGGGCCTCCCTAGTAAGCAGTTATAAGAAGGCTTGATATCCATGACCAGAAAGTCCACCTCATATGTATTCGGCCCGATCAATAATGGTATGTCTATTCTCCCCATCACCTTTCTTTCGGTGCCGTCGAATGCTCTCACTATGTTTTGGCAGGATTTCATATGAGAACTATCTATCGGCAACCTCTTGAGTGTGGTTAGCGGTAAGACATTTAATCTTGACCCATTATCTATTAGCGACTTGGCAAGGTGTACCCCTTACAGCGGGTGGTTATATGCAAGGCCTTCGTCGATCCCATGCCTCCTGAGGATTTCGTCATCGTGAAGTAGATGAAATTATCGCTTATGTTATTGACGAGACGATCCAACTTGTTGACGGATATATCTTTAGTAACATAGGTCTCACTTAGCACTTTCATTAATGCTTGCGGTGCACTTGAGCTTAAAGTAGCGCTAACACGTAGATCTGGGCTGGTTGTGCATGCGCTTGTTCCACTACACTGTATTATTTGTGTTTCAAGAATTTTAAGAATTCTTTAGCCTCCTCCTCTTTACGGGCTCATTAGTAACGGCCTCGTGTTCGCCCAATCGACACGACCTTGATTTTGCCGCTCCCGTTCTCCTATTTTCGGGATCATAACGCTTTCCACTTCGCGTATAGGAACCTTCGTTTTTGACTTCTTCTGAAATACTAGTGGAACCTTGCGCTCCTGGTATTGTCACGTTGCAATTATAATTCCAAGGCACCCTTTTGCTATCTTTGTGCGGAAAAAAGCGGGTTTCGAATTGTGATTTTGGTCTTCCCCATGTTCACCTCGTGTTCCACGAAATGATGATTCTCGGGTAATTAACTCCGGGTTTTGTCGAATTTTCTTCGGTCGCGCATATTTCCTCTTCCTCTTCTCCTTCTTCATAAAACTCCAATTCTTTGTTGTCCATGAGGCTTTGCACCAAAATTTTGAACTCGGCACATTCTTGGATCTCATGCCCCCTCGTCCTATGGAATTTGCAGCAATTCTTCATATGTCTTTCGCTTCCCGTGGAATCTGACTCTATCAATCCTCTTTTTGCCATTTCCTTCCAGACTATCTGCAATGGGGTCTTCACTTCGGTGACATCTCTCTTGATCTTTCTCACAATCTCCTCACCGATCGCGTTCACCCCTTTATCCTCGCGATTGGGCAATGGGTTCCCCTTTCTTACCAAGTCATCAAGCGCTATAACACCCATTTTGATTAGCCTCTCAACTACCTTTTTGAAGGCGAGGCAATTTTCTATCGAATGCCCCTCTATCCCGGCATGGTAGTCGCAGTGCGCGTTTGAGTCGTACCACTTAGGGTATGGGGGCTGCAATGGCTGTAAATAAAACGGGGACACGATGTGCTCATTGAATAAAATTTGGTATAGCTCTTTGTATGTGATTGGAATTGGCGTAAATTGGATTCTTTCAGTATTTGGCCTTGTGTTGGACTCCTGTCTAAAAGGGCTCTGATGATCGGGGGTCACAGTCCTTGGCTGGCTCACAGTAATAGGCTTTGAGTAACTCTTACCTATGTTGTTTATATCATTCTCCCTCTTCTTCGGGGCCGTCTTTCTAGTACTTTCTCCAGCCTCTATTTTACCACTTCTAATTGCATTCTCGATCATTTCCCCTGACAGCACAATATCGGAAAAGCTTTTGGTGGCACTTCCAAGCATGTGATTAATGAAGGGTGTTTTCAACGTATTGACAAACAGCATGGTTGTCTCTTTTTCTAGAAGTAGTGGCTGAACTTGTGTGGCTACTTCCCTCCACCGTTGGGCATATTGCCTGAAACTTTCATTTGGCTTTTTCTCCATATTTTGGAGCGTAATTCGATCAGGAGCTATATCGACTACATGCCCGTATTGTTTTAGGAAGGCTGTGCTAGATCCTCCATGACTTGATCTGGTACCGAAGTTGATTGTACCATTTGACCATGACCCGCCAAACTATCTTGAAAACAATGAATAAGTAGTTGCTCGTTATTAACATATCCCGCCATCCGTCGACGTGAACATCGTGATGTGCGCTTGGGCAACGGTCCCATTGTATTTTTCAAAATCGGGTCTTGAACTTGGCGGAAGCACGAGGTGCAGGACTAGGCTCAAATCTTTAGCGTCTACCCGTAGCGATGGTCGCGATCTCTATTTCCTTAAACTTTTCTTCTAACCATTTGCATCGATCCTCGAGTTATGCAGGCGGGTTCGCCTTCACCTTATCCATTTCGCCATTTCATCAAAGTCGGGGACTATAGGATTAGCGGACCTTCTCCGGATTAGTGCACGAACCAAGAGGGAAGTGTCTTGGCATTGTGGTCTCATCTCGGCATTGTGGCACGATAACAAAAGGCGCTCTTTGGGGACATATTTACGGTGGTGCTTGGGTATTTGGCGGGGTGAATCCGGAGGAATGGTGTGGTCGTCATTATTTCTGAGCTAACAACGACGCCCTTTCCTCGTTCGTTGGCCAATAGTTGAGCCAGCTGACTTATCATGTTGTTTTGGGACTCCTGCATTCGTTCCATCATATCTTGTTGCATCTTGGCTAACCGTTCTTGCATCTGTTCTTGTAATTCCCTTTGCACTTGCTCTAGTCTTTCAATCCTTTGATCCATGATTTTAGTTTTTCCTCGCGTATTGTAGCGGTGTTCCAGGGTAACTGTTATAATTTAAGGTTCTTTTGTAAGTTTTAATGCACATGATGCAATGTAATGCTAATGCATGTAATGTATGCAAAAAAAAAAGGCGTTAATTCTGATTCAATTTCCATTAGAATAACTTTTCTAGAAAACAAATTTCTTTACATAGAATAGGTTACATATAAGGCCTCGCCCTAATACTTAAGGCCTTGACTTCTTCAAGAAGCTTAGCTAACTCTTGTCCTTGCTCTGACTTTGATTCATAAAACAAACTTAGTACATCAGCTTGGACTCCTAAGGGTTGCAAATGCTCGCGACCTCTCGCACTTGAGCCACGGCTTCCCCCATGATGTAATCCCGATCTCTGACTTGATTCTGGGAGTGATGAAGTTGTTGCTTCCAACGCTCCTCATTGACTTGAAGTTCCACCGTAGCTCACACCCATGTAAAGCGGACTCTAGCTCTTGATTCTCCTTTTCATTTCTTCAATTTTACCAGGCTAGCCTTTAATTCAATTGCGAGTTGCGGCTACTGATCGATACAAAGATCTTTCCAATTCGCCACCGAGCCTTTAATTCTTCTTTCTCGCTTTGGGTTTCTACCAAACTTCTTTTTCGTGGTATCTTCTCGACCTTGGGTATCTGAGTTCCTTTCCCACCGAATCGGCTCTATGTCTTTCCTCTTTCAGTTCTTGGCGCCATTGTTCACGCGTTTTCCTAATCCACCATTTTCATTGACCTTCGCGACTTCTTGTAGTCCGTTTTCAAGCTGTCTAGATCTTCCTCGGCCTTATTTTTCCCTTTTCTCATCTTTTCGGCCTCTAGCTTCTGGATGTCAACGTCCAATCCCAGCTGTATTTTCTCTTCCTCTAATCGTTCTATCCTTTTCCCTAATTCCGTATTTCTTTTCTCAAAATCCTATTTGATGATTTCGAGCTCTGATGGGATTACCTGTAGGTGCTCCTCCATTGATCGAGCGTCTTCCTGGCCTGATGTGGGAACGTTGTCGTTGACTCTCTGACTCCTCCATCGGTCATATTCAGGGGTCGTCATCGGGTTTGAGGCGAACCTTTTCATTCTATGAGTTTGACTCCAAGCGCTTGCTATTTCACGAACCTTTTTCTTGCAATTATCCCCTTTGTATTCAAATTCACATTGAATTAGACCTTGTGTTATGGTATAAACTGTCTCGTCTGTCTTGTCTCAACACAAAGAGAGGAGCATATCCGACGGCTCCCATACTCCTAACAAAGGAACCAGTCAAAATCTCCACATCGATATAGTATCTCATCGGGGATCATCAAAGGAGCTTTCCATTCCACGTCTTCCTCTTGCAGATTTTGCGAATTGTCATCCATTTTCTTCCGTAAGATCGTCTCGCCTTGGTGTGGCGGCTAATTCCTTTAACGGGAATAGTCCTCGGAGAAGATCCGCCTGGTGCCTTTTACATTTTCCAAAATGACCGTTGAACCATACTAACAAGAGTCATGCATGCAACCGGTGAATCTTCCTTCGCCCGCTCTTGACGCACGCACTTAGAGACACGAAAGTTTCAGCCGAGTGCGGGAGCGGGTGTGACTCTTCTATCCAACTTTGTCGAGCAGATCTGAGATCGCCTCATCTACATGCCCTAGAGCTTTAGGAAAATAATCAATCCATAAATGCTCAAGGCAAAGATGTCAACCCTTTTCTTCATATCCGGTGTGCTATAATCAAGTCTCTCAAATTTCTCCGGGGATACACTTACAATCTCCTTTTGCTTTATCCCGTTGCAACCCAACGCTCACTCATTCCGTAATATTCATCGACTTTTTAAGAAGGTGGGAGCGTTAACAGTCTTGTATAAACTTTATCGGCTTGAATTTTCGGCAACGAAGTAGAGCATGTATTCTTCTATAGTAGGCACTAGATCCACTCTTAGAAAGTAAAAGCAACTATAAGCGGGATTCCAAAATTGGGCCATAGCTCGAAATTGGTGTTGGTCTACCTTGATGTCGGCAGATATGATGATCTCGTAATGACGGTAGAATAATTGCTTGATCTCATGATCCCATTGACCCATATCTCTTTCATCTCTTGCAGTTATTTTGAGTGACACCGATTCGCGTGAAGTCCCATAATTACGTCGTGCCCTTACGCAAGGCTATCACCTTTTCTTCTTTTGGTCTCGGCCCATATCCAGGACGGCCGCATTGTCTTCCACTCTATCAAGAAACCCCTTTCCATGACAAAGCTATCTATTTGGGCAATTGAACGTGAATCAACACCTTTTTGATGAAGATGCCATGCAAAATGAAAATGAAGCAAGTTAATATTTCATACATAGTAAGCAAAGAATAAAAATACTTAATTTGGTAACCACTAGGGTTTGGCGGCTCTACCTAGGGTGGATTCTTAGGGCTTACTATATGAGGCTCGATTCTAAAGTAAGGGTACTGAACCGGTGATTCCTCGATCCTCACCCATTATAGGCTCATATAGGCCGAGTTGATTCGGGAATACATTTCCCTATGGTGCGCGGAGATGAAAATCTCACGAAGACATAGAATGCGGATGTATCCAAAGCGATTCACTATCTTACGGAGGTGAAAACCTCACGAAAGAGTAGTTTCTCACTCTCACCTAAAGGTGTGACCACGACGGTCATGCAATGCAATGCCAAACAAAGGAACAACATGTCGTAAAAGAGATCGTAATTTTCAAATTGCACTTTCAAACTTCCGACAAAAGACAAAAATAATCAATTTATGGCTTGACTTTTCAAAAAGTGGGTCCCCGTGGAGTCGTAAGTCGTCGTCACCATTTTTTTTTGGTAAAACGACAAAAAAGAAGGATTCGACTTTGGGTTTTTGAAAATGTAAAAAAGGAGCCGCCACCAATCCTTTTTGATAAGGTGTGATCGGGTCACCTCATAAAGCAGTTGTTTTAATAAGCAGTTTGATTTATCAAAACAACGATTTTGGTCTTACGAAATCCGAAAATGAGTTCGGAAGTCGGTTACATACGAGGAAGGGTTAGCACCTCGTCGCCCAAAATTGGTACCAACATGATTAATTAGTGTCTTGATGCGGAAGTTTGAAAAGGTTTTAAAATACGGATCCTTTTAAAAGATATTAGGATATTCGAGATCTCTTTGTTTCGAGAGGGTACAAACATCACATCCAAAGACGTTAGGACATGATATTTCTAACCTTCGTAATCAAAGTTATCTCATGATTTCTGAAGTTTATAAAAGGGTGTTTAGTGATTCAGTCAAGCGGAAAATCGCAACCCGAGACGTTAGGGCACTATTCCCCAATTCTAAATACAAAACATTGCCTTTATTTTTTAAAAACCTTTAAGCGAAAGGTAGCAACTTTGCAAAATACCTCGTATCGGGTCAAATCGAGAGAAGGTTCGAGTCAAAACTTGAGATTTCTTGGATTAGAAAGATATAAACATCACATCCGATTCGTTAGGGACGCGATGTTTTAATCTCTCGTAATCAAAGTCGTCTCGTGATTTGCAAAAATTCGAAAAAGGGATGCAAAGTAATTTAGTTAGACGAAAAATCGCAACCCAAAGACGTTAGGGCACTATTTTCAATTCCTAAACACGAAACATCACCTTTTATTTTAAACCCTTAAAATGAAATTTGATGATTTTCAAAATTACATTTTAAGTAGTATTGGTATGGAATTAGAAAAGATAAGTGTAGATGTAAATAGAGTGAATGTAGGAGTACAAATAATAATATTAAGATAATGATATCGATTATGATAATACTATTCGATATGAATAATACATATATAACATTAGTGGTAATAGAATAGCAAAATTAGTGGTGAAAATTTAAATAATAAAATAATAATAATAAATAAAAATGAGATAATGGTATAATACAAAATAAGAGCAAGCGAATAATAGCAATATATTATACATATGTATATATATATATATATATATGTATGTAATAGTTGTAGTGAAAGAATGGTAAAAATGATACATTTAATAACAATGATAACAATAATAATAATAATAGAATAGTAATAGAATAATAATAAAAATAATAATAATAATAATAAACTAATAATAAGCAAATAATAGTGAAGTATAAAAATAATAAATAAGGATAATAATAATTAGTAATGGTAAAAATAAAATAAAATAATAGTAAAATTGCAACCTAATTAAAAAGGAACCTAATTGCATTGAAAACTAAAATTTCGGGCGAATTATAAATAAATAAGTGATAGGGATTGAATTGCAAAGCGCGTGAATAAGATGGGGGCTGAATGGACAATTTTCCCCGCAGATTAAACGCTGCGTTGAGGGAGGACCGAATCGCAAAAATGCGAGAAATTTTAGGGCCTATATATAATAATAAAAAACTTGATTTTAAAAATAAAAAATGCGGAAGGGTCATTTTCGCAATTAGACCCAAAAATAAAAACACGCGGATCCTTCTGGCGGGTCGGGTCAACGCGCGGGTTAAAGGGCGAAACGACGTCGTTTTGGGGCTTACTGGACGCCCACCAAAAGCGGCGTCGTTCGATTATTATATAAGTCCGATTTTTTGCCAAAAAATTCATTTGTTACATCTTCTAAAAAAAAAACAACTTCTTTTCTTTATGTTCTCTCTGCAGGTGGGATGGGGCCTCGGTCGGAATTCGGTCATCGTGTCGTCTTGAAACATTGGCGCCAAACCATAGTACACAGTGGTAGGAAATCCAAAAAGGTATCTATTTTTTAAATTTTTTGTTATTATTTTTTTACTTAATACATATATGTTTGTGTAAAAACTCAAATGAAATGAATAAAATAAAAAAGGGTAAAATCACCTCCTAAAGCTACCGAGTTTGGTCCCCTTTTGGTTCGTCTCCTTTCTCTGTTTAATGCCCGTTCTTTTGTGTTTGAGCTACGCTGTTCTTTATTTCTATCTGTTTGAGTCTGTTGAAATTTGTTTGTATTTCGTGGAAAAAACAACCATCTGAATAAAAAACCAACCTAAATACAAAGCATGATTAGCTTTTATAGCCTTGTTATTATTTTCTACGCATCTGTCTCGTCCCTTTTAATGCTTGCGGTGCTTGGTGTGCAAATGGGCGGTGGAGATGGGCGGTCTTTGCAGTGGTCAGGGCAAGTGGCGGTCAGAAGCCCAGGAGTCAGAAGGCAGGTGGCCCTAGGTGCGGCGCACCTAGGGTTTCTGTATTATTTTTTTAGGGTTAATCAGGGGATGGGTTAGGCTATTGGGTTTCGGGTTTACTGTATTGGGTTTGGGCTTTTTGGGTTCTGGTTGTAAAAAAAGAGTGGGCTGGCAAAATGGGTCGTACAATTGGTTGAGTGGAGTTGGTGAGTAGTCGATGGGGATAGGATATATTCTGTTCTAATTTATGCTTCTGAATATGTGAATTTTTTATTCTGTCGGTTCTGAGATTTGCATATGAGCATGTCAATAATAAATCATATATATGGGCCAAGTCACACATTGGGCTTCTAGCTCACTTCTTTTGTTTTGATACTTTTCAGGTGATCCTCAAACTTAGGATTTGGTGGCAATTTGAGCTCGGTTCAGATATTTTAACTCTAAGTATATTTGGGCTTATTTCAGAGACGGACTTTCGAACTTTTTAATTTATTTTCGGGACAATTATTTTGGATTTGGTTTTTATTAACAAAAAAATATAACTATAATTAGTGTTTTTAGCAAGATGACATAATTGATAAACTCTATATTTTTCGAAAATATGAACTCTAAAGGATTTTTCTAGTGCAAGGTTTTGATTTTTTTTTTTTTTTTTTTTTTTTTGTTTTACGAATTGAGTTGCAAAAATGGTATGGTTTGTTTTTAAATAATTAATAAAATGATACTTTCATCAATGCGTGCTCACTCAAATTTTTGGTATAACAACAACACTATTAGGATGACAAATATAGATTCTAGTTTGCATGTTTATCGATTTAGACTAAAATGCCAATAACATTCATAATTCGGCTGTAATATTTGGGTCGAATTTGGGGTGTTACAAGATTAAGGCATAAAAAGAAATAATAGTAATAAATTAAAATAAGTTAGGTCTAAGTCCCCCAAATCTTAACTTAATATTATCTATTTGTAAGGTAAAAATATCTTAACTTAATATTGTCTATTTGTAAGGTAAAAATAATATAATGAAGAAAATACAAAAGTGCCATTAATTAAATAAAATAGAATATTTCTAGGTTTCTTAACAATTTTCGTGTCAAACTTTCAAGCCATTTTGGGCATCTACTTGACACTTTTTGGGCTCAAGTCATGAAATAACTTTTGTTAGATATTTCAATTCCTTTCGATTCAGTATATTATAAGCCTAAAATGGATGTTTGTAGCTCAAGTTGTGGCCAAAATATTAAAGTTGTATTGTGTTGAAAGCCTAAACTGTAAAAATTTGTCAAAAATAAACTTTAAGCTCATTTTTCTCTAATTATCCTCCGAGTCAAATATAAATAAAATATAAGTATAAATAATATATTTAAGAACATAAATAGCACAATTCAATGTGAGAAATATCATAAATAAATAGAGAAATTACGCAATTAACAATGTGTTATGTTATTAGTCATTGATGATGCACGAGACTTACGCACCAACATTGCATCAACTATTATTCCTATAATTAATATAATTTATTATTTTAATAATATTATTTAACATTATAATTTTATTTTAATAATAAAATTAACATTAATAATTATTTTAAATTTTAAATAATACTATTAATATTTTATTCAAAATTATATTTTAATATTTTAAATATAAATATTTTGTAATAGATATTTTAATAAGAATATTTATTTAAATACTACTTAGTTTTAATGTGGGACAATCCACTCATATATATATATATATATATATATATAATTTCAACTTAAGTTTTAAATAAACACCGACTATTATTAAGTTTACATAAAACATTAGTTATTATAAAATTACACCTGAAAACACCTTAAGATAGCAACCCAAGCTACCTAAAATAATAATAATAATAATAATAATAACCTTCAAGACCACAGAGGATTAAGTAAGCATCACGTGCACCTACAATAGAAACAAATATAGCCTTCTCATCCCAAAAAAAAAAAAGCATAGTTCCCATAAAACAAAGAGACAATACATAATAAAACAAGGAGCTCACTTTCCTTGTTTTGGATTTGGGAATTAAATCTGATAATGAACCTTCATTAAGTTTTATTAATACAAAAGAGACAATACATAATACACACTTAAACAACTGGAGCTAATTGAATTCAAAGCAACATGACAACACTAAAAGACAACGACAATGGACGCATACACAAACACAATCCCAGTGACACTAGACGACTCTAAAACTCCAGCACATGCCAAGAGATCGAAGAGCACCATAAAACAACACACTGACAAGTAATTATTTATTTTGCAAATTAGCTGACTTGAGGATAAGAGAATAATCTTCTGAATGTCACTTTTCAAAAGTGAGTTCATGTTCATTTCAACCTTAAATTCTTGATCAAATTGGGATTGAATCTATCAGCAAAGCAGTGATGCTAGTTTTTGCTGACTCCCCAACTTGCGTATAAGCATCTTCGCCCGTGTAAAGGAGATCAATGACCCTTGCAAGGTTTAGAACTCGATTAAGAGCCGATGTTGGTGCTGCTGTTGGTTTCAAAAACTCTTCATTTATATCCTTCCAAGCATTGTTTATTTGCTTGTATAACTCATCGTATGCCTCTTGCATTGACACCCCATATTGTTTCATGTAACACTCCACTGCTGAGGAAACATGTCCTCTCTCTCGCTCAACCTACAATAAAAATAAATTAATTTGAGCTAATGTAGAGCTGTGTCAGATAATAAAAATAAACAAATAAATTATTGTACCTTGTGGCCAACAATATCACTCATCAGCCTACAGATAGTGCTTGAAGCTCTGACAATCTTAGGGTCATTAAATGCCCAATTGAATGTCTCTTTTGTTATGCTATCTTCCATGCCAACAAAAGATGATATCGTAAGATTCCAATAACCACAAGAGACTAACGCAATCGGCATATACTCCTCCATTGTTGGTATGTAATTTTCATGCAACCATTTGGCCTCAGCAAAGTAAACTTGAGATTGTCGTTTCATCTATTAACAAACAAAGAAACAAAAAGTTAGCAAAAAACAACTAATGTAGCTGATTAAGATTGCAAAATAAGAAATTTTTTCAAGAAAAAAAAGAGTAAAAATCATATATACTGCTTCTATTGCGACTTGGACGCGATATGATTTTCCTTCTTTGGACATCAAATCTTCCATATCTTTATAAACATTTAAGGTTTCTCTATACCACAATTTCATGTAGTCTGGAAGTTGATCAATGCAGTCGGTATCCCACCTACAATATATCAATATATCATCCATTCAAATGGTCAATTTTCTCTATAATTCAATTCAAAAAAAGAATCTACTTCTAATGATTTGAAGTAAAAGTGGATATATGTTTTATATGACCTTTGGATTGCTTTTGTAAAGATTTCAAGTTCTTCGTATGTGCCATACGCATCATAAATATCATCCAAAATTGATATGAGGCATATCACTTTGGTCGCAAAAGTTCTAGCGATGGCGTAGTGGGGCTCAAAGTATACACCCAACATCCAAAAATAACATTCCACAAATCTATCCCTTATAAAAGGAAAATTTGTCGCAACATCTAAACCTTTCCACCACCTAAAACAAGAAAGAAGAAGAATTTATGATACATATATATTATTAGTAGACCAGTGTATTGGCTAAGTTATGAATAAGAGTTTTATTTAGCTTGACTTATGGAAATCTCTATCACTATCGGTTACCTGTTTATCTTGTTTATCTCCTTCTTGTGTAAATGTTGTAAGATTTTGAAATCTAACTTTGCAAATTTCATTAAATTTTCATCTTGGGTATTGTATCCTTCATATATGGAAATGTAGCTCCTAGCAATCAACCTCGGCAAGCTCTTGCGAAGGGGTCGCTTTAGAGCATTAGCAATTTGTGTGGAGAGAGGATAGTCTTCCATACTTTCTGCCAACTTCAGATGAAATGTAGTGAAGGAAAGGGCTTCTTCTAATATATTTTCCCCATGTAGTTGAAAGTGTGCAGCTTCATACAATTCTAGCATGCCTTTCACATCACCAATTAAAGATTCTTTGAAATTTCCATTCTCATCTTTGAATTTGTTAAATGTCTCTGCTTAATCATCAAACAATTTTGAGACGTTATTTTCTAACTTCCACATTGCAAATTTAAAATATATTTATGGAAGGATTAGGATTTCAAAATCTAATCACCTTTTAATTCAATTATAATTTTATTAAAAGGATTTTGTAAATTTAGGTCAGTCGAAACCAAATTTGTAGTCAATAATAAAATTAGTTCATTCAAGATTACAATAACTTTAAATCTAATGCTTAGTTCAGTTAGTTCATACTATTTAAAATATCAAATTGAGTCAAAATGGTGAGTCTTCTAATTATGGATTGAAATAGTTTCAATTCATCATACTAGTTAAACCAACTGATTATATTAAAAATTAATATAAAATAAGTATTAAATATAGTAAATATGAAATAAAATATGTATTTGACTAACGAAAACCACTATGGGTAGATTTTAAGAACTCCATAGTGTGGTTAGACAACTGCCATGTCTTTATACTATATTAAAAATTAAAAATTGACTAAAGGTAATCTAATCACATATAATATTTTTGGGTCAAAATATGTCATAAGTTTTATACTTTTATGAACTTATAATTTAGTCACTATCCTTTTATTTCTTGGAATTTAGTTTTCTACTTTTAATATTTAAAAATTTTAGGTCTAACTGTTGATACTATTAAAATTATTTTGTTAAATTCAAGTTTATTACTATATCATTTTTTAATTACCGACTATCAAGTGAAAATTTTTATATTCTTTTCTTAAAATTTTACTATTTTTTTTTTGTTAAATTCAAGTTCATTATTTTGTTAAATGTCACACTTAAAATTTAACCATAAAAAGTTAACAATGTTAACAGTTGGACCTGAATTTTAAAATTTAAAAAGTAAAGGAACTAAATTCCTAGAAAATAAAAGTGCAAGGACTAAATTCTAAATTTGTGAAGAGTATAGGGACTTATGGCATATTTTAACCTAGTTTTATTGAAATTTTAAAGGAAAAGGTTTAAAATATGTTGTTGTTTCAGATTTTAAGAATTTTCTTGTTGATTTTTATCATTAGAATATCATGATAATTCTGGATTGAACAAACTACAAATTCTTAGATCAAAAGGTTCCACAGACTAGTATGGTTTATTTTTCCAACAATCCTTAAATAGTTTGTATCTTTTTGAAATTTAAAATTTAGTTTATGAACTACAATTTTAAAACATTGAATTTCTTATTTTTGTTTAAAATTTTGGTGTCTCCTCTAATTTTTCCATTAAAGTATCAAAGATAAAATAGCTTATTTAGCCTTAATATTTATAAATTTTTGAGGGCTAAAAAGAGCTGTTTCACCTTTGACGACATTAACTCACAATAAAAATAGATGGAAGTACTAAGATTTTTAAATTAAAAAAATGCAAGAAGTTAAAGTCTCCAAATTAAAATATAGAAACTAAATTTTAAATTTTAAAAGAATATAATAACTTTGACATATTTAAACTAATTTATATACCATAACTTTTTTTGTTACCAGATTTGCTTTTAAAAAACTAAGCCATACCACAATGAATATCGAAGCCATGCTCTCTTAGCAGGCGAAATCGAACAGCAGTAGTGTAAAGATCATCACCATCAATCTCAATATGATTGCAATGATGATGGTATATAATTTCCAAGGCCTCTTCTATCTCTTTCTCGAAATGGTAAGCCACGCCTAAGCGTTGGACTGCATCAATTATGGGCAACTTTTGGGACGATTTATCCGTATTTGCCACTAACATTCTCCTCACTTCTTGCTTCAATTCTTCGTACTCTTGTTGAGTTCCAGCATCCATTTCCTATTCAAATGAAAAGCTTTATATTAATTTTAAATTATTCACATGCATGTAAGGACACATTGAAATGAGAACGGACGTATGTCTCTTCAACTACGAAAATAGTTTTAAAAAATTGAATACATTTGTATGAAATACATATTAGCACTTACATCAAATCTAAATAATATAGGTATATGAAATCACACAAACACAGATTAAAAGTGATTATCATACGTCTGAACATACCATTTCAGAAGGAGAAGAGAGGAAAATGTCCCCCCAAAAGCTAGGTTTAAATTTGGACAAATGACGATTTTCCTTGGAGTTGTTACCATGTTGAGATGGAACAAGATTTGTAGAAATTTGAGAAGACATTTTGTTTAGTATGGTAAAAGCTCTATTGAGTTTTGTGTGATCCAAATAATTTTATGAGTAGCTTCCATTTATAGGCACCAGCTAGGAGAGATGCCAGAAAATTTTGTTAGGGGCCGGAATTAAATTGTAATTTTATGATAGTAAAAATAAAAATTTTAAATGATTAAATCAAAATTTTATTATTTTTAGAGATTGGCAAAATACAATTTTTCCTTTATTAATTTAAACTTTTAAAAATTTTAAAGGAATACCAGCCACTTGATTCACCCCTGGCAGCAGCATTTGAGGTTTTTCACCTTACTGCATATGTACAAATGTTTGGATTTCTAGATGACTTGTTGATTTTAGAGTTCTAGATTTCTATTTTTATGATATTCTTTTACATTATTTTTTACGAAGTTCGACTTATTAAGTTCAATGAAAAGATTTTCAATATTTAAATGTTTTAGCTTTTATTCAACATTGATGATATTCTTCACGTGGTTTTAATGGAAAATATGGGATAATTTTTTAGAATATCTTAAAATATCTAATTTTAGGTATCAATAAAATAATATTACATTATCAAATTTAAAAATATATAAATATTATTCTATACTCAATCATATACGATACCATCTCTAATTTTATTTTGATTAAAATTTTGGATGAAAATGTTGAAACTTGTTATACACCAGTAGTCACAACACGAAACCCAGATAAGTCCAGGCCCCACCAGATGGATGCGCACGAGACGCACAGTGAGAGGACAATTAGGGGAGCTCCTGGCATCAACTCGTATGAGTTGAGGGGAGCTCGCGGTCTCAGCTCACATATACTCAAGGAGTTCGTATGTAGGGAACCGCGAGCTCTAGCATGCGAGCTCTAACATGCGAGCTAGAACGGTACACGTGCTTAACATGCCTAAGCTCTGCTCAGAATGTCAGTCCTATGAATAATGGGGTCAAGTCATGAACAATAGAGTCAAATCATGAATAGTGATAATATGTATAAATACATGAATATTTCCTTCAATGAGACATAGAGAAAATTACTCAACAATGGTGAGCTAGTTCTAGTCACCAAAATTTAAGTAGTAGGGAGCTGAAAGGTATTGTTGAGAGGTGGAAACAGGCTGCAAAAGGAATATATGTACTGGTGACTCATCTGGGAGTTCGCAGAAGTCTGCATTATTAACACTTAGCTCCTCTTTGCAAGCTTTTTATCGTTGAGGCCTTTGCAAATGGTTTAGGCCTCGAAGAGAATATCATTGAGGCAGAGGCTACTCAAAGGGAGCTTGAAGAAAATCTTAAGAGCACTCAAGAGAGATGGCAAAAAATAAAGTACTCTATAAACGAAACAAGGAGCTCATTGGGAAGTTAGGAGCTGAACAAGTAAAAAATGATGAACTATCCAGCGAGGTTGTAGTCCTGGGTATCGATTTGAGAAGGGTTGTTGAGGAGCATATGGCAACCGTGAACCGTATCACTATATAGCATGAGGCTACAATGGCAAACTTAAAGCAAAAAAAAAAAAAAGAAAAAAGAAGAAGCCTGTTAGAGTTGTGTGACCCAAATTCTAAGATATTGCTTGCAAGTCAAGTTAAACAAAATATATCTTCTTTCTAGAAGATTTAGTATTTATGAGTATAATATATTTAGTATTTATTAGCATAATATATTTTTACTTTGATTAGAATTGGTTTTTACAAGCCTATAAATAGACATAGTCTATTCCTTTTGTAATGGTTCGAATAAAACATAGTGAATTTTTCTCCCCTGCCCGTGATTTTTTCCCGAAAGGGTTTCCACGTAAAATCTGTGTGTTCTTTATTTTATTTCTTTTTTATTTGCGATATATATTGTTATTACCGATTAGAACTCATAACACATTTAGAGAATTTTGTGTTTACGTTTTGAGGGTTCTTTGTTTTTCAGGTTTTCGGGGTTTAGTTTTCTATCTCCATCTTTTGTACTCTTCGTTCTTTTGCCATTATAGTAAAATTATCTTTGCCCGTGGTTTTTTATCCTCTTCAGAGGAGTTTTTTCACATTAAATTTGTGTGTTCAATTTTTCAATTTCTTTTGCTATTTTTCTTGTTTGTTGCTTAATCGGGACGATCCTAACAAGTGGTATCAGAGCTAGTTCAATTTTTATAGATCAGCCTATTCAGAGATGGCAGCAACAAGGTTTGAAATTGAGAAGTTCGACGGTGAGACAAATTTCAATCTGTGGCAAGTTCAGATGATGGCAATTCTAGTTCAATCCGGTTTGAAAAAGGTTGTTACCAGGAAAAAGCCTGAAAATCTAAATAAAACAGAATGGGAAGAGCTTGATGAAAAGGCCTTGTCTGCAATCCAGTTGTGCCTCACGAATACGGTATTGCAGGAGGTATTGATGGAGAAAATCTCATCCGTCTTATGGAAAAGGTTAGAAACACTTTATGCGACTAAGTCTCTGGCTAACCGTTTAGTGTTGAAACAACGTCTATTTATGTTTCGCATGAACGAAGATGAGTTTCTTAGAGATCACATCAGTCAATTCATTACTCTTTTAAATGATTTAATGTTGAGGTTCATATTGACAATGAAGATCAAGCTATGCTATTATTGTGCTCTTTACCCCCTTCATACAAGTCTTTCAGGAAGACCCTGATTTATGGCAGAGACAAACTCTCATTTGAAGATGTGAATGGTAATTTGTTGAGTAGAGACAAACTCGAAAATGAGCTTCATTTGGATAGCAAGGCAGATAGACAAGCTTCCATTTTGATAGCATCAAAGAAATGAGACAAAAGGTGTCGCTATTGTAAAAAGTTAGGTCACGTCAAAGCAGATTGTTATAAACTACGAAATAAAAGAGCTGCTGAGAGTAACGAGGAAGATGTAGCTGGTGCTAATTTGGCCGATGAAAGCGGTGATGATTTCTTGTTAGTGTCAACGAGCGATAACGCCAAGCTCACGTCCGAGTGGATCCTAGATTCGAGATGTTCTTTCCACATGTGTCCCATTAGAGAATGGTTCTCCACATACAGTTCAGTTGAAGGTGGAGTTGTGTCCATGGGAAATGATTTATCTAGTAAGGTAATTGGTATTGGTACTGTTAAAATTAGGATACACGATGGGACGATTAGGACACTCTCAGATGTCAGGTATGTACCTGATTTACGAAAGAATCTCATCTCATTAAGTAGTTTTGTAACAGTCCAAATTTGATCGTAATCAGAATGGTGGTTTCAGGACCACGAATCCTAGTCCAAAAATTCTTTTAATATTATTTTCGGTGCTAATTATATGTGATTTATGATGTGTGAAAGTTTCGTATAAAAATTTGATCGTTTGTGTGTTTAATTAGACAAAAGGGCTTAATCGCGTAAATTATAAACTTGATAGTTTAAAGTGTAAGGACTAAGTTAAGGTTGTTTTTCTAATTGGGAGCATTTAAAATGCAAATTACCCAATTTAAAGGATAGTGGACGGCAAAAGCTAGTGGTGTATCATTATATGACATGTTTATTTTAATTATTTAATAATTAAAGTTATATTTTATTTATTATAAAAGTTATGTTTATATTATAATAAAAGAAAGATAAAAAGTGGCCTTATTTTGCATTGTTCTTGCCGAAATTCATAAAAAGAAAAGAAAAACAAGGTTTAGCATTCGGCCAAGAAGAAATTGGTGATTTAAGGTTAGATTTTGATCGGTTTTCGATAATTTTTACGTTTTTAAAATTGTTGCTTTGAGAGCTTTAAAGCCCATGTCTTAATTTTATGAATGGATGATGTTTGTGTAAAATACCATGGATGCTATGTTGAGTTTCATGATGTTTTATGGTGTTAACTGATAGATATATAGTTGATAAACAAACTTTGTTCTTGAATTTTTGATGAATTTGGCTAAATAGGGTTAAATTGAGAAAATAAATTTTTGAAGGGTTAAAATACAAGGTAAATGAGATGTGGGGACTTGTAGGAGCATGGGGAAGATTCGACCCTAAAGGAGTAGTTTCAAATTATGTGTATTTTGTGTTTTGTGCAATAAGGACTAAATGGTAAAAATTGTAAATGTCAGGGGTAAAATAGTAATTTGCCTATTTATGTGTTTAGGGACTAAATTGAGATGAAATGTGCTTGAATGAGATAAAATTTAATGTGTTTAATCAAGAACAAAGAAAATTGATTTTGGATCGGGGAAAAACGCAAGTTCACGGATAACCGGTCTTCGTCGTCCGACGAAATCTGAGGTAAGTCTTTAAGCAAATTAATTTCATAATAATTGATTATAATTTATCGTATATGTTGAATTATGAACTTGTGGAATTAAACATGTTAAAACCGAATGTGAGGAAGTAATTTAGCATTTTATGTAATCGAGCTCATTGAGGTAATCCGTGAAAATGATATTGAATTATATAGAATATATGTAATATTGGTATGGTGTGAAAGTGATATTGAATTATATAGAATATATGTAATATTGGTATGGTGTGAAAGTGATATTGAATTATATAGAATATACGTAATATTGGTATGGTGTGAAAGTGATATTAAATTATATGAAATATATGTGATATTGATAGTATGTGATGTGAATGGGATGACTCAATAATATGAATGTTGGGCTTCAAGCCTAGCGTGCCTTGTCTTGGTGAAATTTTATCGAGCTTATTGCCCAGCGTGCCTTGTGCGGTGATCTTTATCGGGCTAAATGCCCAGCGTGCCTTGTCTTTGGTGAAAGTTTATCGTGCTTATTGCCCAGCGTGCCTTGTCTTTGATTTATATCGAGCTTATTGCCTAGCAGGCCTTGTGCCGGTGATTTATATCGGGCTTCGAGCCTAGCAGGCCTTGTGCCGGTGATCTTTATTGGGCTAAATGCCTAGGAGGCCTTGTGCCGATGAAATTTTATCAGGCTTATTGCCTAGCAGGCCTTGTGCCGGTGATATTTATCGGGCTAAATGCCTAGCAGGCCTCGTGTCGGTGAATTATATCGGGCTTATTGCCTAGCAGGCTAAATACCGGTGTTTGAACTATGGACCTTGAGTCTAGCAAGTCTAGTGTCAAGTATGTGAGATTCGGGCAAATGCCTAGGTGTTTTATATCGGTGAGTTGAAATCCCAAGCTTAGATTATGTACTAGTAAAGTCATGAAATGAATTAAGTGAGCCTAAGCATTTGAAGATGAAATGGGTTAAATTAAATTTGCAAGGTTTGTGTTATTCATATTCATGTATTATACATATATATATGTGATGATAATAAGTAAATGAATTGATGAATGAAATGTGATATACAATTGGTAGATGCAAATTGTTATAAACTAAGTCATGAGAAAATTGGTTATATGAAAGCATAATGTGGTTAAAGGTATTCGTATAAGTATATTGATATGAAGGATACAAACCGATCCTCGGATATTTGGTCTTATGCTTATGATTACGTGACATATTGGGATTAATTTGATGCCATGTATACGAATGTATGATATGTCAAATGGATATACATACAAATATATGTGAATATATATTCCTTTTATGTGAAATTACTAAGTGTAAAGTATATACTTATTATATATACATTAATATGTGATCCTATGGAATTATGTGTATCGAAAATATGAGTAGTTGGAAAAGAGTATTTAATCTATAATATGTAAACTATATAATGAGATTATAAATTGAAGTTTAAAGGTAAAATAGTGATGATGGTTAATCTAAATGAGCATCAGCATTCGATATTAGTAGATCATTTAAGTACTAAGCTTTGAAATATTGATATTAGATGCTTGGATATATGAGAGTTTAAATGAACATGTATTTATGTAATTGAAAAGGTAATTCGGATGTACACGGCCCTTTACTTGCTCGAATATTTATGTGAATTTATTGAGTTTCACGTATGGGTATTATGATTATATTATAAAGAAAGGATGTTTTATATTTTGAATTTGATGCTGAGTTGATAAGTTGTATACTAATGGTAAGGAAATGATAAGTGTTATGCTAAGTGAGGTAAAAGTATTCAGTTTTGAAGGATTTTCGAGTTAAGCTATTTTATTCCATATTATTTCTTGAGTATTTTAAAATGCTTGAATGTCCAATTGGTATATTATGATTGCTTAAGACTTACTAAGCTAAGTTAGCTTATTCCGTGTGTTCATCATTCTGTTTTATAGACTTTGATCTTGTTACGGGCTCGAGGAATCTTCACTGAAGTCACCCACACTATCAACTTATTTTGGTACTAATAAAAGTTGAATTTTAGGCATAAGGCATGTATAGGCTAACTCTATGTTTGAATATCATTTTGATAATGTATTTAAGCTATGCAAAAATGGCTTGATTTTGATGTTAATGGTTATGTGTTTTAGTCATGTTTTAAGCTTATATATATATATATATATATATATATAGCATGGCATATATGATTGTGATGTTTGGTTATGATTCGGTGATGATAATAAAAATGTTTAAGTATATATTTTAGGTTGATCATTGGAGTTTTAATTTGAGGTCCGAATATATGGTCAAGGGATTGGATATATTTATGTATTTAGGAGCATGTTCGGCCATGCTATAATATTTTAACTCCACATATATGAATGGATGTTTAACAGAATATTATGGGTCTATACGTTTTGATATTTGCATGTGCATAAGTTATGATATAATAAGCTGTTATTTGACAAATGAAAAAGATGTGTTGACACGTAGTTTATATATATATATATATATATAAAGTTAATGATATATGCCTGGATATGTCAAAATGTTTGAATAACATAAATTCAATGGTTAGATGGTTTGGATTTTAGAAGTATAAAACTGGTGTAAATTAGGAGTAATGATGTATTTAAATTTCATACATGATTCATTTTGTAGGTCTCGAGTAGCATGAGATAAGAGTATGGGTTATGCATGAACTATTTATTGAATATCAAGAATCGAATATGCTTGTTTGGATTAATAAACAAATGGATCGTGATTGCGTATGAGATTGAAAGGTTATGGAGTTATAATTATAACCTGTAGCACGATTGATGATGAATTACTGTGATGAACTGAGTCTTGTCCGGTAATGCCTTATAACCCTAATCCAGCACGGATACGGGATAGGGGTGTTACAAGTTTAGACTTGAAAGATGCAGAATCAACATCGAGTCGAGCGGTATTAAAGTATCTCGTAGAGCTCTCGTTTTGTTAAAAGGTAAAATAACTGGCAATCTTTATATTCTAGAAGGTTCTATAGTGACTGGTGAAATCGGATGTCTCTCATCCATTACGGAGTCGAAGTCAACTTGTTTGGAGTGGAGGCAACTTGGTCATCGGAGGGAAAAACGTATGACCATTTCGTTGAAGAGATATTCTCTTTTGGATGTAGGTTTTGAAAAGTTAGGGCACCGTGTTCATGAAAATCAGACCCGAGTTAGTTTTGATTTGGTAGTGCACAAGTTGAAGGCTAGAAGTCTTCCAGCTTCTAAGCATAGATTTGACTCAGTTAATTCCCTACATAGTTCAAGATAGGCCCATGGCGGGCTTTGGCAAAGATGACGTTGTAAGAATTCGTGTCAAGGTGGAGATTGTTAGAGTTGTGTGACCCAAATTCTAAGAGATTGCTTGCAAGTCAAGTTAAACAAAATATATTTTCTTTCTAGAAGACTTAGTATTTATTAGTATGATATATTTAGCATTTATTAGCATAATTTTTTTGACTTGACAATTTAGCCTATAAATAGGCTCTTTTACAACCTTAGAAAGAACACCCATTAGAGATTAGAACTCATAACACATTTAGAGAATTTTGTGTTTATGTTTTGAGGGTTCTTTGTTTTTAGGGTTTTCGGGGTTTAGTTTTTTATCTCCTTCTTTTGTACTCTTCATTCTTTTGCCATTATAGTAAAATTATCTTTGTCCGTGGTTTTTTATCCTCTTTAGAGGAGTTTTTCCACGTTAAATTTGTGTGTTCAATTTCTCAATTTCTTTTTCTATTTTTACTTGTTTGTTGCTTAATCGGGACGATCCTAACAAGTTGTTAAAAAAATATAAATGTCGGTAATAGCAATATATATCGCAAAGAAAAGAGAAATAAAATAAAGAACATACAGATTTTACGTGGAAACCCTTTCGGAAAAAACCATGGGTAGAGGAGAAAAATTCACTATGTCGAATTCGAACCATTACAAGAGGAATAGACTATGTCTATTTATAGGCTTGTAAAACCCAATTCTAATCAAAGTAAAAATATATTATGCTAATAAATACTAAATATATTATACTCATAAATACTAAATCTTCTAGAAAGAAGATATATTTTGTTTAACTTGACTTGCAAGCAACATCTTAGAATTTGGTTCACACAACTCTAACAATCTCCACCTTGACACGAATTCTGAACAAACAAGTTCTTCATCGTGAACTCTCAACGAACAAGTTCTCCACCTCTTTCATAAAACCCCTTAAGGGTTTAACTTCAACAATGAACACCAACCAAGTCTAAGCAATGCTCAAACTTGGTTATAGGAAGTGACTTAGTCATAATATCTGCAGGATTTTCATAAGTACTAATTTTGCTCACAACAATATCACCACAAGCAATAATATCACGAACAAAATGATACCGAACATCAATGTGTTTTGTTTCTTTCATGAAACATTTGATCTTTTGTAAGGAAGATGGCACTCTAACTGCCACAAAATACTGTGTTGATTTGAAGGTCTTCATTGAGCTCACTAAGGAGTCCCTTCAACCAAATACTTCTTTACAAGCCTCGGTAATCGCCATGTACTCAACTTCAGTGGTAGATAAAGCGACTGTGGTTTGCAAAGTAGCTTTCCAACTGATTACACAACCTCCGATTGTAAAGACATAACCAGTGAGAGATCTTCTTCTATCAAGGTCTCCAGCAAAATCAGCATCAACATACCCAATGACTCCATCTCTAGTTCTTCCAAACTGTAAGCAAACATCAGTAGTACCTCGTAAGTATATTAAAATCCACTGAACTGCTTTCCAATTTCTTTACTGAGATTCACCGTGTATCTGCTAACTGCACTGACTGCATATGATAAATCTGGACGTGAACAAATCATAGCATATATGAGAGATCCCACAGCACTAGATTATAGAACATGTGAGATGTACTCAATCTCATCATCTGTTTGTGGAGAAAAAGCCGATGAAAGTCTAAAATGGGCTACTAAAGGAGTAATAACAGGCTTAGCACTCTGCATATTGAACCTGCAAAGAACTTTCTCAATGTACCCCTTCTGACTTAGGTACAATTTACTTGCTCTTCTATCTCTGAGAATCTCTATACCAAGTATCTTCTTTGCTGGTCCCAAATCTTTCATCTCGAATTCTTCACTTAGTTGGGCTTTGACCTTTCTTATCTCTTCTTTATCTTTTGCTGCTATCAACATGTCATCAACATAAAAAAGTAGATACACAAAAGAACCATCCTTGTTTTTTTAAAGTAAACACAGCTGTCAAAACTACTTCTTTTAAAATCATGAGAAGTCATAAAGGAATCAAACCTCTTGTACCACTGTTTTGGTGACTGTTTCAAACCGTAAAGGGACTTTTTTAGCAAGCAAACATAGTCCTCTTTTTCTGAGACTGTAAAACCCTCTGGTTGTTGCATGCAAATATCTTCCTCAAGTTCTCCATGCAAAAATGCAGTTTTTACATCTAACTGCTCAAGCTCCAAATCATGCATGGCCACAATACCAAGCAAAGCTCGAATCAAACTATGTTTCACAATTAGGGAGAACACATATATGAAGTCCACTCTTGGAATTTGACTATAACATTTTGCAACAAGCCTTGCTTTATATGTGAGTTCTTCAACTCTTAGAGTCCCTTCTTTCTTTTTAAACACCCATTTACAGCGAACAACCTTTTTTATCTTTAGGAAGTTTCACAATATCCCATGTTCTGTTTTTGTGGAGTGATTCCATCTCCTCTTGCATAGCAAACATCCACTTTTCTGAGTCTTCACAGCTAATCGCCTCAGAATAATTAGACGGCTCTTGGTTTGCATCTATATCTTCAGCCACATTTAAAGCATAAGCAACTAGATCAGCCTCAGCATACTTCTTTGGAAGTTTAATTTCTCTTCTAGTTTTATTTTTGGCGATAGAGTATTATAGTGAAGAAGCAACTCTATTCTGAATTTTTGTACTAGCTTGAGGAGTTGACTCTGTATTAATCTGATGCTCCACCTACTTTTGATTCTCTTTATTGGAAGAGTCTTTAAGAGATAAGTCAGGTAGCATAGCAGTTTCATCAAAAACAACATCTCTGCTAATCACAGCCTTTCTATTTTCAGGACACCATAACTTATACCCTTTTACACCAGCTTTATAACCAAGAAAAACACATTTAATGGATCTCGGTTCCAATTTTCCATTATCAACATGAGCATACTCAGGACACCCAAAGATCTTTAAATCAGAATAATTAGCAAGATTACGAGACCATACCTCTTATGAAGTCTTTTTTTCAATGGTAACGGATGGAGATTGGTTGATCAAAAAAATGCAATAGAGGGTATTTCGGCCCAAAACGACTTTGGTAAGTTGGCATTTGACAACATGCATCGAACTTTTTCCATGACCGTTACATTTATTAGATTCGCAGCGTCGTTTCTTTGTGGAGTATGACGAATCATCAAGTGTCTCGTGATCCCTCCGACTTGCAGTTTATTAAACTCATCGAACAAAACTCTAAGCCATTATCTGTGTGGAGGCATTTTATTTGTTTTCTCGTCTGTTTTTCAATCATAGTTTTCCAAGACTTAAATGCGAAAAACACATCGATTTTCTGCTTTAGGAAGAATGCCCAAACTTTTCTGAAAAAAAATCATCAATAAAAGTTAGCATATAATTAGCTCTACCTCTTGAAGGCACTCTTGATGGCCCCCACAGATCAAAATGAATATACTCCAACGTTCCCTTCGTGTTATGGATTCCTCTGGTGAGTCGAACTCTCTTTTGTTTCCCAAAAATGCAGTGCTCACAGAACTTCAGTTTGCAAATTCCTTGCCCATCAAGAAGTCCTCTTTTGCTCAATTCTGCCATGCCATTCTCACTCATATGCCTTAGGCGCATATGCCAAAGTTTAGTAATATTATCATCTGACAAGGAAGAGAAAGTGAAAACTGCATCACCAATAATAGTAGAACCATGCAAAAACATACAACTTGGCAGTCTTTCTCTGCCCTTTCATCACAACGAGGGAACCTTTGGAAATCTTTACAATCCCACTTTCAGCTGTGTATTTGTACCCTTTTGAATTAAGAGTACTTAATGAAATTAAATTTTTCTTTAATTCTGGAACATGTCGTACGTCACTAAGTGTTCTGACAACTCCATCAAACATCTTAAATTTAATTGTTCCAACACCTGTGATTTTACACGAAGCATTATTTCCCATCAAAACAACGCATTCAGGCACTGTTTCATAAGTTATAAACCAATCCCGATTGGGACTCATGTGGAAGGTACATCCTGAATCAAGTATCCACTCTTTGCTCACTTTAGAATTGTTGATAGAAGCGACTAGAAGTTTGTCATCGCTTACAAAATCAGCTTCACCAAAATTTTCTGATTGTTTTCCCTTTTGATTCGCAGCCTCCCTTTTAATCTTGTTCTGTAGCTTATAGCACTCAGATTTAATGTGCTCTTTCTTCTTGTAGAAGTTGCAAGTTTTACCTCTGTTTAAAGACTTCAATCTACCCTTAGATTTACCGCGATGATTCCGTTCATGTGTCCTTCCACGATCATCATCAGCATTCCAATCTTATCTCCCACGAACAATGAGACCCTCTCTCTAAGAGTCAAGTTTAACCACAAGATGCTTCATCTTATCATACGAGGTTAAAGAATCATAAACCTCATCAACTATGAGAGACTTACGACTATATAAGATTGTGTCTCTGAAGGTTGAATAAGACGGGGGCAACGAACAAAGTAGAATCAACCCTAGATCTTCCTTATCATACTGAACCTCCATGACCTCCAAGTTTGAGAGAATTTCTTTAAACACTGTTAAGTGTTTATGCACAAACACACCTTCCTCCAAACGATGAGCATAAAGACGTTGCTTTATATGCAACTTGTTGGTTAGAGTTTTCGACATACATATTTGTTCTAGCCTCTTCCATAATGCAGCGACAGTCTTCTCCTTCATCACATCCTGTAAAATTTTGTCAAAAAATGCAGATGTAATTGTGTTAACGCCTTTCGATCCTTGCGCTTCTTCTCTTCCTCCGTCAATGTTGAAGGTATCTTATCTACCCCTAGCAGGGCTTCCTTTAAATCCATTTGTGCAAGAACTGCCTGCATCTTTATCTGCCACAACACGAATCTGGTGTTGTGATCCAACAGTAGAATTTCATACTTCAAAGACACCATTACCGTGATCGAGATGAAAAACCCAGAAGCTCTGATACAATTTGTTAAAAAATATAAATGTCGATAATGACAATATATATCGCAAAGAAAAGAGAAATAAAATAAAGAACACATAGATTTTACGTGGAAAACCCTTTCGGGAAAAACCACGGGCAGAGGAGAAGAAAAATTCACTATGTCGAATTCGAACTGATTATAAGAAGAATAGACTATGTCTATTTATAGGCTTGTAAAACCCAATTCTAATTAAAGTAAAAATATATTATGCTAATAAATACAAAATATATTTTACTCATAAATACTAAATCTTCTAGGAAGAAGATATATTTTGTTTAACTTGACTTGCAAGCAATATCTTAAAGTTTGGGTCACACAACTCTAACAGTACGAAATTTCGCTTTGAAGTAACTCTAACAGTATCCGAGCTTCCGGGTTTTTTTATCTCAATCACGGTAATGGCGTCTTTGAAGTATGAAATTTTGTTGTTGGATCGCAACACCAGATTCGCGTTGTGGCAAATAAAGATGTAGGCAGTTCTTGCACAGATGGATTTAGAGGAAGCCCTGCTAAGGGTAGATAAGATGCCTTCGACATTGACGGAGGAAGAGAAGAAGTGCAAGGATCGAAAGGTGTTAACACAATTAAATCTGCATTTGTCTAACGAAATTTTACAGGATGTGATGAAGGAGAAGACCGCCACTGCATTATGGAAGAGGCTAGAACAAATATGTATGTCGAAAACTCTAACCAGCAAGTTGCTTATGAAGCAACGTCTTTATGCTCATCGTTTGGAGGAAGGTGCATCTGTGCACGAACACTTAAAGTGTTTAAAGAAATTCTCTCAAACTTGGAGGCCATGGAGGTTCAGTATGATAAGGAAGATTTAGGGTTGATTCTACTTTGTTCGTTGCCCCCGTCTTATTCAACCTTCAGAGACACGATTTTATATGGCCACGAGTCTCTCACAGTTGATGAGGTTTATGATTCTTTGACCTCGTATGGTAAGATGAAGCATCTTTTGGTTAAACCCGACTCTCAGGGAGAGGGTCTCATTATTCGTGAGAGACAAGATCAAAATGCTGATGATGATCGTGGAAGGACACATGAACGGAATCCTCGTGGTAAATCTAACGGTAGATCGAAGTCTTCAAACAGAGGTAAAACTTGCAACTTCTGCAAGAAGAAAGGGCACATTAAATTTGAGTGCTATAAGCTACAGAACAAGATTAAAAGAGAGGCTATGAATCAAAAGGGAAAACAACCAGAAAATTATGGTGAAGCTGATGTTGTAGAAGACTACAGTGATGGCGAACTTCTAGTCGCTTTTGTCAACAATTCTAAAGTGAGCGAGGAGTAGATACTTGATTCAGGCTGCACCTTCCACATGAGTCCCAATCGGGATTGGTTTACAAATTACGAAACAGTCTCTGAAGGTGTTATTTTGATGGGAAATAATGCTTCGTGTAAAGTCGCAGGTGTTGGAACAATTAAAGTTAAGATGTTTGATGGAGTTGTCAGAACACTTAGTGACGTATGGCATGTTCTAGAATTAAAGAGAAATTTAATTTCTTTAAGTACTCTTGATTCAAAAGGGTAAAAATACACAGCAGAAAGTGGGATTTTGAAGATTTTCAAATGTTCCCTCATTGTGATGAAAGGGCAGAGAAAGACTGCCAAGTTGTATGTTTTGCATGGTTCTACTATTATTGGTGATGCAGCTTTCGCTTCCTCTTCCTTGTCAGATGATGATATTACTAAAATTTGGTATATGCGCCTAGGGCATATGAGTGAGAATGGCATGGCAGAGTTGAGCAAAAGAGGACTTCTTGATGGGCAAGGAATTTGCAAACTGAAGTTCTGTGAGCACTGCATTTTTGGGAAACAAAAGAGAGTTCGACCCACCAGAGGAATCCATAACACGAAGGGAACGTTGGAGTATATTCATTCTAATCTGTGGGGGCCATCAAGAGTTCCTTCAAGAGGTGGAGCTAATTATATGCTAACTTTTATTGATGATTTTTCCAAAAAAGTTTGGGCATTCTTCCTGAAGCAGAAAAGTGATGTGTTTTCCGCATTTAAGTCTTGGAAAGCTATGATTGAAAAACAGACAGGAAAACAAATAAAATGCCTCTACACAGACAATGGCTTAGATTTTTGTTCTGATGAGTTTAATAAACTGTGCAAGTTAAAAGGGATCATGAGACATTTGACAGTTCGCCATACTCCACAGCAAAACGGTGTTGTAGAACGAATGAACAGAACGATCATGGAAAAGGTTTGATGTATGTTGTCAAATGCCAACTTACCAAAGTCATTTTGGGCCGAAGCAGCCTTTATTGCATGTTTTTTTATCAACCGATCTCCATCCATTGCCATTGAGAAAAAGACTCTACAAGAGAAAATCAAAAGCAGGTGGAGCATCAGATTAATACAGAGTCAACTCCTCATGCTAGTACAAAAATTGAGAATAGAGTTGCTTCTTCACCACAATACTCTATTGCCAAAAATAGAACCAGAAGAGAAATTAAACCTCCAAAGAAATATGCTGAGGCTGATCTAGTTGCTTATGCTTTAAATGTGGCTGAAGATATAGATGCAAACCAATAGTCGTATAATTATTCTAAGGCGATTAGCTGTGAAGACTCAGAAAAGTGGACGTTTGCTATGCAAGAGGAGATGGAATCACTCCACCAAAACAGAACATGGGATCTTGTAAAACTTCCTAAAGGTAAAAAGGCTGTTTGCTGTAAATGGGTGTTTAAATAGAAAGAAGGGATTCCAAGAGTTGAACAACCCAGATATAAAGCAAGGCTTGTTGCAAAGGGTTACAGTCAAATTCCAGGAGTGGACTTCACAGATGTGTTCTCCCGAGCTGTGAAGCATAGTTTGATTTGTGATATTATTGCTCGTGGTGGTATTATTGTGAGCAAAATTAGTACTCATGAAAATCCTGCAGATATGATGACTAAGTCACTTCCTATAACCCAGTTTGAGCGTTGCTTAGACTTGGTTGGTGTTCATTGTTGAATTTAAACCCTGGTTTTATGGAAGAGGTAGAGAACTTGTTCGTTGAGAGTTCGCGATGAAGAATTTGTTTGTTGAGAATTCGTGTCAAGGTGGAGATTGATAGAGTTGTGTGACCCAAATTCTAAGATATTGCTTGCAAGTCAAGTTAAAAAATATATATCTTCTTTCTAGAAGATTTAGTATTTATGAGTATAATATATTTAGTATTTATTAGCATAATATATTCTTACTTTGATTAGAATTGGGTTTTACAAGCCTATAAATAGACATAGTCTATTCCTCTTGTAATGGTTCGAATTTGACATAGTAAATTTTTCTCCTCTGCCCGTGGTTTTTTCTCAAAAGGGTTTCCACGTAAAATCTGTGTGTTCTTTATTTTATTTCTTTTTTCTTTGCAATATATATTGTCATTACTGACATTTATATTTTTTTTAACAAAGCCTTTGAAGGATTTAAAAAGAATACATTAGGAATGTTGAATGATGTTACCACTAAACTCAAATCTAATATTCTTCTTCATACTCATATTGGTATTGGGCATTTTGATGCTCGCAAGGTTGATTTTGATGCTCTCTCTGAGGTAGAGATGGACTAGCTTGGCTTTGACGTTCGCTTCCCTTTGGGAGCTACTTGGGATGAGTTCACAACCAAGTGGAAGAACTCAAGGGATTTTTACCTCGAGGAAAGTCCTTCTGAACCACTCGTTGTGCCTGCTGGTGATTACACTACTTTGACCCTGCTATTAAGAATGTCGAAGTTACTGAGCGAGAAGGGAGGGAGAATAAGGCTCATGGTAAGATGAATGGACTGAATTTTAATTATCTATAATTTTGTAAGTTTGAATTTTCCTTCTTTATGAATGAAAGAATTAAAGTTTGAGAAATTTTTGAGTTTATTTGGTAATGTCATAATGTTTTATTTCTCCATGATCTTGAGGAAAATTTTAACTTAAGCGAATTTAAACATGTTAGGCAAATTTTTAGCCAATTTTAAACTTAAACCGCGAGCTTCAACTATTTTGGAGGTTGCGGTGTTTGAATCTGTGAGCCATAAAGCTATAATTGGAAGCTTAAGCTCGCTTTAACATTTTTGGAGGCTGCGATGTTTGAATTTGTAAGCCTTAAAGCTATAACTGAGAGCTTGATGCGGTTCACGGTTGCCTTATGCTCCTGAACAACCCTTCTTAGTTCGACACCCAACGCTGCAACCTCACTGGTAGTTCATTATTTTTTACTTTTTCAGCTCGTAACTTCTCGGTGAGCTCCTCATTTTATTCGTAGAGCACATCATTTTCATCACTCATTTTCTGTCATCTCTCTTGAGTGCTCTTAAGATTTTTTTCAAGCACTTTGTGAGTAGCTCTGGCCCAATGATATTATTTTTTAAGCCTAAACTGATTGCGGAGGCCTCAGGGAAGAAAGCTTGCAAAGAGGAGCTGAGTGTTAACAACGCAGACTTTTGCGAACTCCCAAATGAGTCACCATCACATATCTTCCTTTTTGCAACCTTTTTCCACCTCTCAACATACCTTTCAGCTCCCTACTACTTAAATTCTGGTGACTTGGAGCTAGCTCGTCACTTTCTTCGATAGGTAACTCCTCAGCAGGAGGTAGACAAAGGAGAGAGATACAAGGAGAAGAAGGGTTATTGCGAGTAATGATAGGAGAAATCTCATGAGCAATAGTTTGTAAGCTCACTGAAGGAGAAGAAGGGGTAGTTGTCATTATAGTAGAAGTCTTAATGCGATCTGCCCTCCTCTTACAATGAAACTCCATCATGCCATTGTTTGTGCCTTCCTCACTGTTAATTATCACATTAACAATTCTTGTAGCAGTCCTACACTTCTTACGCTGAGCCTTTAGAGCAGATCACAGGTTCATAGCCCTTGTAATTTCCATGACTTTATTAATTTCCCATGAAGTCCTGGTGGTTTCCTTAGAATCACATCCTGAACTGCAACTATGCCTGCATCACCAACAAACCTAGTATTAGTAGGAGTAGTTATCAAATTAACATCAGCATAATTTTTTGTCTGTGATAAGCCGCCAACACCTAAGGATGTGGCCTTATCCTACATTTCCTAGGCTCTGATTTTATCCCTGTCAGAACTAGGTTTAGGTCATCATCGTCACCATAGAGCACGTATGGCCATGATTGTCTCTCAAAGGCCACACTTAGCACTTTAGCAACTTCCCTACTATCACCCTTTCTATATCTATTAAGGCTATGGCCCTCCAAGCAATAGAGAAACACATTCCTCATGGTGATACGATCTTTGATGACCAGCGGACTACCAGTACGAAGCCTCTCTAACTAGTATTTACTGTCATCTGTCATGATAGTCCTCTTGAACAAGCACATATCCCCAAAAGGTGGGGATCACCCTATAGGAAAATCAAACCCATCTGCAAGCCTACATTTCACCCTGATCTAGTTCTTCCAATTTAGCTTAAGTGTAACACCCCAAACTCAGTCTAGAAGGTTAAGCCAAATCTGGACGAGTTACCCTAACGTATTGAAAACTTATTTCAGCAATATACAGAAAACATTCAAAACTTTACTTGACTCGTAGTAGAAAATATTTTTGGAGTTTAACATTGAAAACTGAAATCCATTTTGTAGTTTCACGTTAAAAATTATCAATTACTAAAAATTTAGCAAGAACCAAAACAAGCTCAGGAAAAAATTACAACCCATAAGATCAAACATTTTTACATTATTGCAAAACAATCCAAGCTCCCACATGCCATCCGATCCTAAGTTAGAGACTTACATGAATACACAAAGATAAAACCAAAAGGTGAGCTATAAAGCCCAATGTATAACTAACATCAATTATAGTTAATAAAACATAGTATACAAATCAGAGCAAACACAGTGAACTTAATAGCAAGTGTAATATAACAAAACAATACAACCCAACCAGAGCAAGATAGGGCAGAACATAACAAAACAGAACGGAACAGAACAGAATAGAACAGAGCAGAATAGAATAGAGTGTAGAGTAGAATAGAAAATAACATAGCTATGGAATCTAATTCACGCCCAATAGCAAAAACGAAGGTAATTCGGACGCAAAGCAAACCAAAAATAAAAAGAAAACAAAAGGAGAGGAAGAACATTTTCTTTTTGTCCTAGAAACAAAGAGGAGGGAGTTACCAACCTCTTAATTAACTAAATAAATTGAAAAGGAAACTAAACTGATTTACGTATTAGTATAAAAATATTCTCATTACGCACGCAGAGATTCAAACACAGGACAACTGGCATAGACAAATGCTTAACCATTGAACCAGCAGGCTCATTCTTAATATCAATTCACTGAATTTAACTTATAACCCACATGTTCAAACATAGGGATTTAGGTAGCAAAATTTCAAAACATAGGATTCAAACCTAGAACCTCGCACATATAGGCTTGCCTGAAAATCAAATCTCTACCACTGTAAATTGAGATGATTCACAAATCAAAAGGTCTTTAAAGGGTTGTAACGGGGCTTGGGTTAAAGGTGTGGATAAAGGCTAAATTAGAAAGTTTAAAATCGAGATTGAATTGACAAGTTCCTATCTTGAAATACCGAGTCGATAATAAATAATTACATCAACTGAAAAATAATAACCCTAATAATGCGAGCTTTTCTTTCGATAGATAGACTTTAACTGTATAAGCTCACTTTTCATAATACTAATACTGAGTATACTTTGATTTTTTTTAAGAACAAATCAAGTAATAATGGATAAATTCAACTACTGAAATAGTATAATTAGGTAACTAATCAAATCAAGTCTTGATATAAGGGTAGTCAAAAGGAATGGTGATAACAAATACAAAGGGTTTTGGGTTAATATTAGCTGGTGAGTCAATAAAAGGGTTGTTAGGATCAACGGGGTTCACTAGGGTTAATTATGGAGGTAGGCTATGGAGTAAGTGGGTTAAAACCTAGGTGCCTTTATCATCTCTATATATCAAATCAAAGGTGTGGTCTTGACATGTATAATCAAGGCAAGTTCTAAAATAACAATTCAATGTTGACACACTCATAATTAAAAAGTGAGCATGAAAAAGAATGTATGCTCTATAAGGCTCAAAATCTAACAAAAATTATGAGTTTTTTTTTACATCAATCCCTGTAAATTTCAAACTTCAAGGTAATATTCAAATTCAATTCAACAACCTAGAAAAATTTTTGATTCTTGAAAAATAGACTTATCATGCTTAATTCTCTAGTATCTTAAAGTTTAAATCATCAATGCACAATTAACTATGACTTAATTTAAAACATATCAATAAAAATCATAAATCAATGAAATTTCATCTTACTTAGTAATATGAGAAAAATTACTTAAGACAAGATATAATTTAGGGATTTGAGAATAATACTATAGTTAACCCCCCATACTTAAGATGTACATTGCCCTCAATGTACAAAGATAGATAATAGCAAAATAATAATAAAATCATAAGATAGGGAGAGAAGTGAAACTTATTGAATTTGGGATGAAGAGAAACGTAGGGAGTGCCTCGAGCCGTTTGAACTTGAATCCTCCAAGTAGCTGGCCTGATTTTATTGTATCCCAAGCTAAATCTAAATGCCATGGAGAAAAAGAAGAAAGTAATAACAATAAAAATAAGAATAAAAATAATGAAAATTGAAAGAAGAAAGATAACGGGAAAATGAAAGGAAGAACGGGGTTTAAATAGAGATGCATCCCACGCCCGTGTTCCTTCCTGTGGTGCCCACATGGCCACGGCCACGGTCGTGTGCAAGGCCGTGTGGATATGGAAACCTACGCCTAACTATGAAAAGAAATAAGACCAAACTAATTAGTACAGTTAGTACTCGGGTTGCCTCCCGAGAAGCGCTTGTTTAAAGTCTTGAGCTAGACTTACCTATTATTCGTACAATTATGGTGGTTTGAGTAGGTGGAAATCCTTTCTTATGCGATCAATTCAGTTATGGATATAAAGTTTAAGTCGAGTAGTGTTTTCCTTAAAGGTGCTGATTTTAGGACTAGTTACCTCGATGTTCCATCTGGGAAGATTTTGAGTACCTGATCTCCTATCTTAAGCTGGGTTGTCCCATCATTATGTTCATCGTGGAGTTGCCTCATTTTTGCTTCATGTGTTTTTAGTTTCTCTTTGAGGTGTGTCCTCCATTCGTCTAGTTCATCGATCCACAGCATTAGTTCCTTATGAATTTCTTCTTTATTGACATGAGGTCTAGGATCTAGCATCTGCAAAAGAGCTTCAAGAAACGGTAAGTTAATATGAAATTTCTTTGGAAGTTAAGGAGACTTATCGAATTGTTCCTCTTTGTGGTCTTTCTTTATTGCATTGGGGTATGGCACACGAGCTTGGTACTCTGTAATTACCGGGTTTGGTAAACCTGGCTTACCTCAACCTTACCTTCCTCTACCATATTCTCTTGCGTCAATGTTGTTTCATCTAACCCTTCACTATCGTAAGCAATTATTGTTTGAGGTTGCTCTTTTGGGTTAGTTTCAGTGTTACTTGGTAGGATACCTTGTGGTATTTCTGAGATTAGCTTAGGAAGTTGCCCAACTGACTTAGTAAGTTGCCCTAACTGGTTCTCAATCCTTGAATTGATGTTTCTTGATTTTTGAGTTCTATTTCAATGTTTTGGAAATGGGTTTCTATGGCTACCATGAATTTTGTCAGCATCTCTTCAAGGTTCGGCTTCTGCTCTTGTGGGTAGGGTTTCCATTGAAAGCCTAGGAGGGGTTATTGTCTCTGATTACCTTGATCTTCCCACAAGAAATTGGGATGGTACCTCCAACCTATATTATAAGTGTCATTATAAAAATTATTTTATGGTCTAGAATAGTTACCCGTATAGTGAGCTTGCTCGTTTTCCATGCCATATCCATAGGGTGGGTACTCAGGATTCGCCATGCCTCCTAAATTCGAATCATATTGTATTTCTGGATGTACCTGTGAGAGACTATATAAACCATCAATCTTTTTATTCATCATCTCTAACTGATTAGATAACCTGGTGACCGCGTTGAGGTTGAAGACACTGGTTGCTTTAGTAGGAATTGTCCTCATGACTTGCCATTGATAATTATTTAGTGCCATCTTCTCTATAGAGTAAAATTATCTGCCAAAAGAAAAATAGAGGAAAAATTAGCAAAGTAAAAAAATAATAAAAAAATAAAAATGAATTGCACAAAATAAAAAAATGGCTAAAATAATAAAAATAGAGCTTTCTTAATATTTTAGTTACCCGACAACAGCGCCAAAAACTTCATCGTTATTTTGTCGAGTTTTAAAATTTATAAAGAGAATGATCGAACCTGGAAACTAACTCTGACAATGACTTAAGGCAAGTGCACCTATCGAACAGTAGTATAGTTTAGGCAAGACCGGATTGTCGAACCCAAAAGAACTAAAAGTACTAATACTCATTTTCTTTCTATTATTTAGCCTAAATATGAAGTGATTGGTTGATTAAATTAAAAAAATAACTAATTACTAAACTAAGACGCAAAGACAAAAAGAACAAATTGAAGAAATAACTTTTAGAAAAACTTAGTTGATTACGACAATACCCTAGAAGGAATCCACCTAAACTTCACTTGTTATCTAACACTGAACCAGACGATTTATTCATTTAGCTTGATCCGTAGGACTCCCTAATCTATATTAAACCCTCTCTCGAGGCGAATAACGTCTAAGCCTAGGTTGATTAATTGAAATATCTTTATAATTAAAACCCCTAAGATCGCATTAACTCAATCTATGGACTCCCATATTAGGTTTCACCCTAATCCAGAAAAATCTCGTCACTCTATATCTAGGCACGTGATCAACTCTGCTTAATTATGATAGATCTACTTTAAGCAGGGACTTTTGCTCTACCACCTAAGCACATCACACTTGAATTAATATCCCGAAAATATCAACACAAGAATTAAACATACATAATTAAGAACAAACTAAGTATTTATCATACAGTTCAGAAAATAATAACAAGATTCATTTAGGTTTCATCCCCTTCAGGTATCTGAAGGGTTAATGATAAAAGAAAACACTCAAGAGAAAAGATAAAAAAAAACATAAGAAATCCCTAAAACCTCCTGAAAGAATTGAAGGAGAGATCTGCCGTCTTGAGTAGAACTCCAGCTTCTTGAGATGGATCAACTGCCTATCTTCGAGTGATTCCTATGAATCTGGCCTTCTGGCTCGACTTCCTAGCCTAGCTGACTGCCTAACTGACCGCCCCCTGACTAAAGCCCTGGCAGAAGGCTTCTGCCAAACTCCCGTTCAATTTACCCCTTAAGTGTTTATATAGACTTTGAGATGCCTTACTTGGCCCCTAAGTATCCTAATTCAAGTAGAATTCCTACTCGGGTGTTTGAATAGGCTTTGGAATGTGTCTCTTTACCTCTAAGTACCCTATTCCGAGTAGAACTTCTCTTGGCCGTGGCGGGGACACGCCCATGGCATACGCCCGTATAAATCGTGGCCAGGCCGTGTTTGGATCTGTTGAAGAGGCACGGCCGTACTTTTTAGGATCAGGCCATGTTCTAGTAATTTGATGAGGCACGGCCGTGTGGTCTTGGGCCCAGGCCGTGTCGATTTCGTGAGTTGGCCCAATTTGGTCCGTTTTATTCCTGTTTCTTGTTCTTTTCATCCCTAGGTGCTTTTCTGAGTATAAAACATGAAAGGAAAGGATTAAGAGCACCTTTTTACATAATTCAGGGAATAAATCATCCAAAAGTATGCTAAATGTGGGATTAAAATATGTTACTTTTACGGTTTATCAACCAAACACGCATACCATATCCTGTAACGATGAAGAGAGATGATACAGAGGAATAGTTCGGTAAGTTTCTTAAACTTTTAAAGAAATTACACATCAACTTACCTCTTCTTGAAGCTCTTGTACAGATGCCAGATTCGAGGAAATTTTTAAAACAACTCTTGACGAACAAGCATAAGTTAGACGAGGAGCCACATGTGGAATTAAACGCAGTATGCTCAGCAATGCTACAGAATAGACTACCGCAAAAGCTAAAAGATCCAGGGAGTTTTACAATTCCATGTTTAATTGGTAGACTAACTGTTGATAATGCCTTAGCAGATTTAGGGGCAAGTATAAATGTCATGCCTTATAAAATGTTTAAACTGCTAGGTCTAGGGAAACCCAAACAAACTAGGATGAGTATTCAATTAGCTGGTAAAACTATTAGAATTCCTAGGGGTATTATCGAAGATGTTCTTGTAAAAATTGATAAATTTGTTTTCCCAGTAGATTTCGTTGTCTTAGACATGGATGAGGACAATTCGATTCCTTTAATCCTGGGAAGACCCTTTTTAGCAACTGCTAGGACTAAAATTGATGTTGGCACAGGAGAACTCATACTTCTTGTAGGTGACGAATTAATCAGTCTACAAGCTCTTGACTCAGCCAGGACAAGGAATGATAAAGGTGCGAAAGTAAATTCAGTTGATAATCAATTTGCTCAAACTTCACCATAGAAAATACCACAAAATTACTAACCTGAGCCAAATCATGGACCCCATGCCAACAAAGAAGAATCACATAAGGAGCGAAGCCTTATGGTCAACAAACTAGAAGAGTGGATGACACACTTTAAAGAGGAATCGGAACCGCACAAAGTAAAATCGAAAGAGCCCCCAGAAGAGCTCATAGGAACATCAAACCTCTTCAAAATAGGAGACCAGGTACTGTTAGATAAAGCAGATCCTCGCATCACCACATTAGACCTAAACATGAACCAAAAAATCCTTCTTGAGGTACACAATATTTTCCCATACAGAATAGCCGAGGTAAGGAACCCTATATTCGGCACTTTTAAGGCAAACGCTTCTCGACTTAAACTCTATCATGAAAGTAAAACTGACAGCATGAGGGAAGATGTTCAAACTTTCAAACCACCACAATCATATGAGCAAAAGGAAAGTCTAGCTTAAGACTTTAAGCGAGCGCTTCTCGGGAGGCAACCCGAGCACTAACCCTATTTCAAATTCGTAATTTTTTTATTTTTTTTCTTTTCTTCTTCCTAAACACTTAGTTGTAAACTAACCAAAAGTACAGAATTTCAAGCCATACGGCTGTGGCCGTGGCTGTGTGGATGCATCGAACCTCCGTACTGACATGGCAGAGATGGTACGAGTCAGAGCGAATCAATTTCCAAGTCTCGGGCACCGACAGTACACCACGGTCGTGCGACGTAATCGTGGTCGACACTGACTTCTCAAGAACGGGCGTGGCAGTCTGAAAAATTGGCGTGGGAGAAAAAACACGCCTCAAAACATGGCCGTGCAAGGCGGGTGTGTGAAATAACATGCCCACGGTCCACGAGCGTGGGTGAGCATCAGACCCTAAAACTCTATTTAAAAACACCCCCTTCCCCTTCTTCTCACCAACTCCCCATCTTCTTTCTTCCTTCTTTTTCTCAGATTTCTCTCCTTTCCATATTAAAGTCCCCAACCTCTTCAGCTATACATATCCATGTCGAAGAAGCGGAAAATGACAAGCGTAGTCTCTCCGAGGGAGACCCCTATACATAAGTTCATTCCTGCCGCTTCATCCACTCGATAAGCCAAGGGTCTTTGAAACCATTTAGTTTTTATTTTAATTTTCTCTTCTCCTTTATTTTCCTTATCTGTGCTTCTTTTCTGCTTAATTTATTTTATTTTATTTTAGTTTCTTGGTTTTAGGTTCTAAAGGCTGCTTGGGAATCACGCCACTACCGCCACCGTCAGTACAACGACAGCCTTAGAAATCACACCCACCTCGTGAACCATCCAACAATAAGGACTCCTCAGTCCATTCATCTTTTCTTTTAATTTTATTTTACTTTTTATTTTCTTTCTCTTTAGTTTTCTTGTCCTTAAATACATAATTAGTTTATTTTAAATGTGTCTTAATAATTCCTGTCTTATTCTTCACGAGCTCCCCAATTTCTTCACCTAATGCAGAGCTTGTTAGTAACCGCCACAACAAAAGACGACACCTCCAACGTATTTTTCACATCCTCCAAGGAAATCATCCATAATTCAGGAAGTGTCACTTTTTCCCTTCTCTTTTGATTATTAGTTATCTATCTCTGCACATTGAGGGCAATGTACATCTTAAGTGTGGGGCGGTAAAAGTGACTAACTTTTTACATTATTCTCAAATCCTGAATTATATCTTGTTCTTAAGTAATTTCCTCATATTACTAATTAGAATGAAATTTCTTTTGATTTATGATTCTTATTGATATGTTTGGATTAAGTCATAGTTAATTGTGCATTGATGACTTTAAACTTTAAGATACTAGAGAATCAAGCATGATAAGTCTACTTTTCAGAATTAAAATTTTCCCTAGGTTGTTAACCTAAATTTGAATACTACTTTGAAATTTGAAATTTACGAGGTTGATGTCAAAATCGCCCATAATTTTTGTGAGATTTTGAGCCTTGTAGAGCATTTATTCTTTTTCATGCTCACTTTTTGATTATGAGTGTGTCAACATTGAACTGTTATTCTAGAACTTGCCTCGATTATACATGTTGAGACCACACCTTTGATTTGATATACAGAGATGATTAAGGCACCTAGGATTTAACCCACTTACTCCATAAAAAGCCTACCTTCATGATTAACCCCTAGTGAACTCCGTTGATCTTAACAACCTTTTTATTGACTCACCAGCTAATATTAACCCAAAACCCTTTGTATTTGTTATCACCATTCCTTTTGACTACCCTTATATCGAGACTTGATTTGATTAGTTACCGAATTATACTATTTTAGTAGTTGAATTTATCCGTTATTACTTGATTTGTTCTTAAAAAAATTGAAGTATACTCAGTATTAGTATCATGAAAAGTGAGCTTATACAATTAAAGTCTATTTTTCAAAAGAAAAGCACGTATTATTAGGGTTATTACTTTTTAGTTGATATAATTATTTATTATCGTCTCAGTATTTCTAGGTAGGTAACTTGTCAAATCGATCTCGATTCTAACCTTCTAATTCAGCATTTATCCACACCTTTAACCCTAGCCCCGTTACAACCCTATTAAAGACCTTTTGATCTCTTTATCATCTCATTTTACAGTGGTGGAGATTTGATTTTCAGGTAAGCCTATGGGATTAACTTTTCAGGTTCGACTTATGAGTGCTCTTTTCCTGAACCTTAAACACTTCGAATGATTTGAGTGAATCTTTTGTGAGGATGTCAATCCTTGTCTGTTTTAAATTAAAGGTAATTATTTAGATAAGGGGAAACACCTATGTTTTCGTGATACAAATATATGACTTATATTGTTTAAATCTTTAGGACTCTTTGAGTTAAATTATCCATGTATAAATTATCTATGAATTATGATGAGACATTGTTGATAGGAATTATGAATTATGGAAAGTTCTTTTTTAATTGTAAGTTGAGAATTTTGCTTGAGGACAAGCAAAAGCTTAAGTGTGGGGGTATGTGATAAACCGTAAAAGTAACATATTTTAGGCCCCCATTTAGCATTCTTTTGGATAATTTATCCCTTCGTTTATGTAAAAAGGTGCTCTTAATCTTTTCTTTTCATGTTTAATACTCAGGAAAGCAACGGAGGATGGAAAGAATGAGAAACGGGCTTAAAACGGACCAAATTAGGCCAAAGTAGAAATTGGCACGGCCTAGACTTAATCCCATACGACCGTGCCTGATCAAATTACCAGAACACAGCCTGATTCCGATTTACATGGCCGTGTTTCATTTAAAAAATTTGAACACGGTCTGGCCACGATTCACACAGCGTGTGCCATGGCAATGTCCCTGCCGCGGGAAAGAGGAATTTCACTCGGATTTGGATGCTTGGAGGCAAAGAAACACATTCCTAAGTCTACTCAAACACCCTAGGAGGAATCTACTTGAATTAGGATAGTTAGGGGCCAAGTAAAGCATTTCAAAGCCTATATAAACACCCAAGGTAATAACTTAGAAGAGGGGACCCCAAGACTTTTGTCGGGGGCATCTTGCTAGGCCAAAGAGGGCAGACTTGTGGGGATTTACTCGAAGATAGCCAGTTGATCCATCTCAAGAAGCTGACTTCATACTCAAGACAGTGGATCTCTCCTTCAATTCCTACAGGGAATTTTAGGGATTTCTTATGTTTTGTTTTATCTTTTCTTCTGAGATGTTTTCTTTTATTATTATGAACTAAACCCTTCAGATACTTGAGAGGGATGAAACCTAAAATGAATCTTGTTATTATTTTCTGAACTATATGATAAATATTTGATTTTTTTTTAATTATGTGTTTTGAATCCTTGTGTTAATATTTTCGGGATATTGATTTAAGTTGGATGTGCTTAGGTGGTGGAGCAAAAGTCCATGTCTAATAGTAGATCTAGCATAGTTAAGCAGAGTTGATTGCGCGCCTAGAGATAGGGTGACGAAAATCTGCCGGATTAGGGTCAAACCTAATATGGGAGTCCATAGATCGAGTTAATGCGATTCTAGGGGTTTTAATTAGAAAGAGATTTCAATTAATCAACCTAGGGTTAGACATCATTCGCCTCGAGAGATGGTTAAATATAAATTAGGGAATCCTACGGATCAAGTCAAGTGAATAAATCGTCTGGATCAGTGTTACATAACAAGTGATGTTTAGGTGGATTCTTCCTAAGGGTATCGTTTTAATCAACTGAGTTTTTCCAATAGTATTTCCCCAATTCATTCTTTTTGTCTTTGCGTCTTTAGCTTTGTAGTTAGTTAAATATAGATTAAACAAAAACTTCACTTATTTTAGGCTAGATAATAAAAAGAAAGTTAGGATTAGTACTTTTAGTTCCTTTGGATTCGACAATCCGATCTTGCCTAAGCTATACTACTGTTCGATAGGTGCACTTGTCTCATAGTTAGTTTCTAGGTTCGATCATTCTCATTCATTATAAATTTAAATCTCTTACAGACACGATCAATTATCGAATGTTGGCTAGGACTTTTGCTGGGGCAACATCTTACCCATTTTTTTTATGGAATGGAAGCGTTTTTGCCAATTGAACCTAATCGAAGAAAAGGTTAAAAGTTATCCATCACGGTCAGATGATGCAAGCTTACGACAAGGAGGTTCATCTTAGAGAATTCCACAAGGGGAACCTAATGTTGAAAAAGATCTTTCTTATACAAAAAGATTTTAGAGGAAAGCAGATGCCAAACTGGGAAGAACCTTATGTAGTAAAAAGGGCCTGTTCTAGAGAAGCATTGATATTGACCAAGACGGATGGTGAAAACTTGCCCAATTCTACGAATTCAGGTTCAGTCAATAAGTATTTTACCTAAAAGGGGAGAGGCCAAGGTGAAAACCCGTAAAGGGCACCTTGAGATCAAATATTCAAAAAAAAAAAAAAGAAAGAAAAGAAAAGAAAGGAGTAGAGGCCAAGGCGAAAACCCGCAAATGGCGCTTTGAGATCAAAGGGGTTTTGAGCCAAAAACCCGAAAAGGGCGACTCAAATTTTGATCAAAGATAGGGCATGTGGTAGTTTTGCTATGCCTGAATTAACAATTAGGAAGTATGCTACGTCTTGGGGCATCAAAGATAGGGCATGTGGTAGGTTCGGGAAGAAAGGCAAGCTAAGTCCGAGGTTTATTGGGCCGTATAAGGTATTAAGACGAGTGGGACCAGTTGCATATCAGCTCGAGTTGCCAGCTGAGCTAAGTCAGATTCACGACGTGTTCCACATTTCGATGCTTCGGCGATATCGTTCGATCCATCACATGTGGTAACAGTAGAGGAGATCGAGGTAAATCCAGATATGTCCATGGAGGAAGAGCCTGTACAGATTTTAGATCGAGATGTGAAGGTTCTGCGCAGGAAGTCTGTGCCTCTGGTTAAGGTTCTTTGGCGGAATCATGGTGTGGAAGAAGCGACGTGGGAACCCGAGGATATGATGAGACAGCAATACCCGCAACTCTTCTGACCAGGTAATTTCGAGGTCGAAATTCTTTTAAGGGGGTAGAACTGTAATATCCCGGGTTAAGGGCTATTTTGTTTTGGCATTGGTTGCATGATTAATTGCTTGCTATGATGTTGTTTGGGTGTTTTCGGGACTTAGTTGTAGGTTAGGAGTGAGCCTGGGTAGGTGGTGGAATTTTAGTTTTTGGGCTTTAGGGGATAGGAGCTGAAGGAGATGGGGCTTATATTTAAATTAAGTGAATTTGTAACACAAATGAAGAGCTAGCAAAGTGGCAAGGCAAGGCGCCACTAGGAGCTTGTGGTTGGCGTCAAAGGCAAGGGAGGAGAGGTCTTGTGTTCGAGTTGCATAATGCCCTATTTTGACTTCCATTTTGGACGGCATGGAGGAAGAGGTAGAAGGCAATTCTAATTCTTCTTTGGACTTAGTCTTCACATTCAAAAGAGGGGTGGAGAGTGAAAGTAGGAGGAGACTTGGTAAACTCATTTGAATTGGTGGTGTGTGAGTAAATGGGGAGATTTGGCGGATTTGGTGAGGGTTTGGGGAAAGGGATGTGTGGGGGTTGGTGATTGGAGTGAGCCAAATTTCTTTTGGCTTTGGTGGTTTTTTTCTTCTCCTTGGTCAAAACTCTTTTGGGTAAACAAGTTTTCTCCTAGTCACAAACGAGCCAAAATTTGCAAGTCATTTCTTCTTCATTTATTTTTTTTAGCTAAAGTTTAATGCTCAAGGAGCTTTTCAACAAAATTGTTTTGCACCTCTAAACTTGGTGAGTCGAGTGTTCTTTGCACACCTCTTCTTTTTGTCATTTGTGTAAACCAAACCCCAAGCACCATCCTTCGCCAAATTCTACCTTGCTTTTCTCTTTTATTTTTCATTTGAACAAGCAGACCTAGTATCCTTTTCAACTCTTTTCTCTTCCAAATTTGGTTAGTCGAAGTCTCCCTCTTCATTTCTTTTTCTTTTCCAAGAAAGAACCAAGGTGTCTTCTTACTATTGTTCTTCCCATTTCGATTCTTGGTCAAACCTCATCTCCAAAACACTTTCTCTCTTTTCTTTCTCACAAAACCGAAAGCACCCTCATCTTTCTTTATATTCTTCCTTCTTCCAAAAAGCCTTTTGGTCGAACCTTACTGACCCTTTCTTTTCCTTTTCGTTTTTTTTTCTTATAAACTTTTCCTTCTTGATCAAGGGTGGTAGCCGAATCTACTTCTCCTGTTAGATTCTTGTTGCAATCGGTCTTCTAAGAAGGTAAGTTCTTGGCCGAATGGCCATTTCTCACTTCTCTAAGTGCTGCGTTGTTTTCAGTTTGACTAAGGGCCTATGGTGGTTGTAGATTGAAATGGGTTAATCATTTGTTTAATCTTTTCGTATAGGGTCTTTGGATATTGGAAGTAATCAAGAGGAGTCTTCCAACTCTTTTAATCGATTGATAAGTGGTGGTAAGAGGAGTATTTTGTTAGTCCATTCTTTTAGTCTCGTTGAAGCAAGTCTCAGTGGATTAATGGCTTTTCTTTTTAGGTGGAGGCCGGTTGTAAAAGAGGAACCTTTGTGGTTCGAAGTTTGGTAGGAAGCCAAACGTTTGCAAGGTGAGGGCTATTTGATAAACCCTTTTTGGTTTAATGCTTGTGGCCGAATGATATGTGTGCTAACCCTTTGGTTGGTCGATTTTAGGATCAAAGTTGTCAAGGTGGTTGAGCGTTTTAGACCGGTTCTTAGTGTTAAAACCTCCGCTAATTCAGGTGTGTAAACCAACACACTATCTTAACTTAGTAATGTAATAACCTGTTGTGTAAATGAAACAGTGTGATTGACTGATTTGGTACCCATTGAGGTATGGATACGGATTCGGGTAAGTCCGTTCTGATATGAGCTATGTGATGAGATATGATATTATGATTATGGGTGCATGTTCATTGAGATGCCATATTAAGCATGTGAGCATGATAGCATGATTGCACGCGGTTTTGCATCTAGTATGATATGTGATTGGGTGATATGAGAGAGGGGAAATTTGATATCCGTGTCTTTGGGACATCGTGTCTTTGGGACACCGAGGTTTGGCACCTCCGGTGGTTTGGTACCACAAACGATATTTTGTGACTTTGGGTCACGGAGGTTTGGCACCTCGGCGTCTCGTCCGATGGCTTAGTACCACGTTGGGTTGGCCCCACGATTGATTATACTGGGATTGACGCCAGTTGATTTGGTATCACACGATGGGTTGGCCCCATCATCGATTTGTGACTACGGCCACGGTGATTTGGTATCACATTGTGTCTTTGGGACACCGAGGTTTGGCACCTCATTGCGACTCGTCCTCGTGGTTTGACACCACCGTGGGTTGGCCCCACTTATGAGATATGGGATCGCCGCTAGTGATTTGGTATCACACGATGGGTTGGCCCCATCATTGGATTATTTGTGACTTGGTCACCGGTGGTTTGGTACCACAAGATGGATATCGTGACTTTGGGTCACTAGTGGTTTGGCACCACCAGTGGTTTGGTACCACACGGGGTAGAAAAGGCGATGTGGTTGGTTAGGAACGGGTGCATGATTTGCATTATTCTGTTATGATATATGTGTTGGCATGTTATCTAGGGAGAGGATTTATGCATCGAGTCTTGCGACTCACTCTCTCCTTTGACTTTTCAGTGACACTTAGACGCGGACATGGAGCCGGATGGACTCGAGGTGCTCATGCCATCTTTGAAATAAAGATTTGCTCGGACTTCTTTTATAAAATTTGGTACACTAGCTGGTTTATTTCTATTTTGTTATATTTGGGTTTGTAAATGGCCTCTTAAATTATGTTTTTGATATGTTATGTTTAAGTAGATTTTCAATATGCTTTAACAAATTAATTGAGTGAAATGTGCTAAAACTTGGAAAGACAACGGTTTCAAAATGTCAAAAAAAAAACGATGTTTTAAACGATACCATCGGGTATCATACTATAACTTGGGATAAAGGGAACTCAAATTGTTTTTCTAACTTAAATATGATTCTCTACTAAGTCAAAAATGTTTTAGTAACAATAAGAAATAACTTAAGTTTCAAACGAAATAAACTAGTTTTACCTACACATCGGATTACTCTTCAAAACTTTATGGGCTTTCAAATACATCATCAGATTTTTAATCAAAACCTACTTGAGTTTTCCTCAAACACAAAATTTCGCTAAGTGTTTTCACCAAACTTCTAGACTTCAACCTAAACCTTTTTCCCTGTAGCATACCAGATTCGGTCGTGGTGTATTGACCGGGTTTGGGGTGTTACATTTGTGGTATCAGAGCTAAGTTCAAAAGCTTTATTTGTGGGCCCGAGGCCCAAAATGTTTTAAACTATAGTTTTCAAGTATTACATTTTAAAAAGTATGGTTTGAAAGGCATGACACCGAGTCAAGCACCGATTCGCCCGGTAAGTACCCGTACTATTTGTTGTGATATTGATTGATATGATTGGTGGCTAGTAAGACTACTTTAGAGACCTAAACCGATAGGACTCGTGGACTCGCGAAAACAAAGCTTCTTTAAAAATTCATAAGACTTTGCTTTAAACACAAGTGGAATAATGACTAATACATAAAATTCTTTAATCGACGAGATTTAGTCATGAGTACCAGGTGGACGTGGTCGTGGGACGTGGTCGCAGTAGGATGATCTGTTTCGAGCCCGTAGGTTCAGGCGTGGTTCGAGAATGAGGTACTTGCCCGCCACCGGTGGAGGTGGTGAGTTCCGTGAGCGCACCGCGATGATGCAAAGGTCACAGCGATGTTGCGGTTTTAGAAAGGGTAGCCGGAGCGGTGGAGGCGTAGGAGCTAGGAAATCAGGCTCGAGCGACTTCGGCAAATGGGGTGAATTCTTCGGGGTGTCTCGGTGTTGCTCCTAGCACTACCGAGTATTGGCCGAAGCGACGTAACGGATCATGGACGATCTGGACCTAACTATCAAGAGAAATTAAAGGGATTGTATCACTCCTCCGTGATGAGTCATACCCTGGTGGCTCACGGTCCGTGACATTCTGTTGAAGATCCGACATGGGACTATTTTGGCCGCTTATCGAAGAAGTATGCGCCGAGCTAACTACATAAATGATCGAGAAAAGCATTTCGAGGTTAGTCCAGGAGCAAACTGTAGTTTGAGTACGAGGCGTAGTTTCGAGGTCGAAGTCGGATGCTGTGGGTATGGTGGCTACTGAGCATGAGAGGTGCGTTCGTTTCGAGGATGGCCTGCGAGACGAGTTAAGATTGTTGATTGCGCCCCAGCAGGAGCGTGAATTTGCGGTTCTAGTTGAAAAGGCGAAGGTTGTCGAGGGCATTAAAGAGTCTGTGAGGCAGGGTATGGATAGAAACCGTCACAAAAGGAGTTTTGGATCTTCCGGGTCATCGGTAATCGCAGAAGAGGGCTAGACCGAAAGTGGGTCGAATCACGGGTAGGTTTGTTGTCGCTAGGCGGGACCGCCTTGATGTAACCTTGTGGAAAGCGCGACCGGGAGGATGTTGGACTGATGGTAGAGGTTGTTTTGAGTGTGGCTCATTGGACCACCGTGTGAGGGATCTGTCCGCGCAAGTTAGCCAGATTCATCGGAGAATCGTACGTAATCAAGATGTAAATAATGGACCACCACAGAGGGCCGAGGTAATGGCAGAGGAGGTAATAGTTCGGTCGGGCCGGGAGCACCGCAGAGGTGCGTGTAGTTCGAGGCCGACATAGGGGTTGGTGTATGTCGCGAGGCACCGAGAGGAGGGCGACGACCGAACGTCATTACTGCAGACGCGTTTCTAATCTTTGGTTCTCCATTTATCGCTTTAATTGATGTGGGTTCAACACACTCGATGTTGCAAGTAGCATAGTAGAGACCATGGATCTAGACTCTGAAATATCTTCTAGGCGGATGACCGTAATAAGCCCTCAGGTCACTCAGAGTGGTAGATAAATCAGATAGAGACGCACCTCTAGAACTCCAAGGGTATCTTTCGAGGCTAACTGATGGAACCGCCGCTTGGGGAGTTCGATCTGATTCTAGGGATGGACTGGCTGGTTAAGTACCAAGCGGTTAGATTATGCATGCTAAGCGCATGGTTCGGAAACAACTAAGGGTGATGAGGTAGTTCTAATCGGTGATAGGAGAAATTATCGTCAATGTGATATCGCTCGAAAGCCGAGAAAATGGTCGAAGGGTGCAAGCATATATGGTGCATGTGTATGCCTTGGAGGCTAAGGAGTCTCATTGTGGAGACCGTTCGGACAGATTAGGGAATTTGTGGATGTGTTTTCGAGGAGCTTAGGGTTTGCCACCGGATCGAGAGGTAGAGTTTGAATAGATCTCATTCAAATCGCTACCAGATCCATTGCTCGCATGTGATGGCACCTAAGGAGTTAGTGGAACTTAAGGCTCAGACATGTGAATTGTTGGACCGAGGCTTTATCAGCCAAGTATTTCACCATGGGGAGCACCAGTATTTTTATAAAGAAGAAAGACTAGTACTACGCGATGTGCATAGACTACCACCAATCGAATAAGTCGACGATCAAAAACAAGTATCCACTACCTCGGATAGATGACTTGTTTGATCAATCAAGGGGCATCGGTTTTTCAAAGATCGACCTAAGGTCCAGGTATCACCATTGAAGGTAAAGGAGGCGATATCGTAAGCGGCATTTCGTACTCGATATGGGCACTTTGAGTTCTTGGTTATGCCGCTCGGGTTGACTAACGACCGGCGACTTTCATGGATCCGATGAATAGGTGTTCCAACAATTACCTAGATCAGTTCATGGTGGTTTTTATCGACGACATCTTGGTATACTCAAGGACTGAGGAAGAGCATGATGCTCATTTACGGGTGGTATTGCAGATTCTAAGGGAGAAACAGCTCTATGCGAAGTTCAAGAATGCGAAGTTCGCTCGTGGAGGTGACATTCTTGGGTCATGTAGTGTCGACTGAGGGGATTAGAGTGGACCCCCGTAAGATAGAAGCGGTTTTGGAGTGGAAGCCGCCTAAGTCAGTAGCGGAGATTCGGAGTTTTCTGGGCTTGGCAGGATACTACCGAAGATTTGTAGAGGGTTCTCATTGATCGCAAAGCCAATGACTAAATTATTGAGAAAAGGGTTCCGTTTGTTTGACCGAGAAGCAACAGAGAGCTTCGATAAGTTGAAGAAGATTTTGACCAAGTTCCGGTCTAATTCAACCCGAGGTAAGGAATTCACAGTATCGCGATGCATCACATACGGATTGGGTTGTGTCTTGATGCAAGAAGGAAAGGTGGTGGCTTACGATCCCGCAACACCGAGGCCACATGAGGTTAATTATCCTACGCATGATCTGGAGTTAGCAGCTGTAGTATTTGCTCTAAAGATATGGAGGCATTACTTGTACAGAGAAAGATCGATAGTCTATACGGACCATAAGAGTCTGAAGTACCTTCTGACTCAGAAAGACTTGAATCTGAGGCAGCGCAGATGGATTGAGCTGCTGAAAGACTACGATTGCTCAATTGAGTATCATCCGGGCAAGGCTAATGTTGTGGCGCACGCATTGAGCCGTAAGGTTGTTTGGATTTGAGAGCGTTGTTTGCCCACTTGAGTTTGTACGATGATGGGAGTATTTCGCAGAGCCGCAGTGTTGCTTCTACTTGGGTCGAAAGCAGATCCGAGAAAAACAGCTTGTTGGATGAGGTTCGAAAGTCGCAGAGGACACAAGTGCGTAATGATGGTTTGAAGGGTTACTGACTTGTCCAAAGGATGGGGTCTTTGGTTTTCGTGGGAAGGCTTGTATGCCGAGAGATTCGAGTTGAGGCAAAAGATTCTTGGGATGCACATAGCGCCCCACGCTTATGCATCCCGGAGGTAGCAAATGTATAGGGACCTCGAGAACGATTCCGTGGCCGGTCTCAAAAAGGAGGTGACCGAAGTTTGTGGGTAGGTGTCCGACTTGTCGCCAGTCAAGGTGAGCATCGCTCTGCCGTCCGGGTTGCTTGACCGGTGAAGATTCCACAAGGAAGTGGAAAAGAATAACTATGGATTTCGGTGGATTACCGCTACACCGAGCAAGAAGGATTCGGCCGGGTAATGTGGATCTACCGACTAAATCACTCACTTTATTCTCGGTGAGGGTGGATTACTCACCGCAGAGGTTGGCAAAGTCAGTATGTGTCGAGATAGTGAGATCGCACGGTGTTTCAGTGATCGATCATCTCGGATAGGGATCCGAGATTCACGCCAAGGTTCGAAGGCGTTGCATCGTGCTCGGTACACGGTTAGATTTCAAAGACAAGATTTCATCCGCAGATCGACGGGCAATCGAAAGGGTTATACAGATCTTGGAGGATATGCTGCGAGGGTGTGTTTTGGACTTCAGGGGTAGCTGGGAGGAGTATCTACCGTTAGCTGAATTCGCCTACAACAACAGCTACCAAGCGAGCATCAAGATGGCACCTTATGAGGCATTGTACGGTAGGAAGTGTCGCTCACCTACTTGTTGGACGGAGTTAAGTGAACGTCAGTTATTGGGACCAGAGTTGGTTGCTGAGACCGAAGACAAGGTTAAGTTGATTCAGGCTCGATTGAAGGAAGCTTCGGACCGGCAGAAGTCCTATGCCGATCTTAAACGGAGAGATATTGAATTTGCTGTGGGAGATCGGGTTTTCCTGAAGGTCTCACCGTGGAAGAAAGTATTAAGGTTCGGGAAGAAAGGCAAGCTAAGTCCGAGGTTTATTCAGTATAAGGTATTAAGACGAGTGGGACCGCTTGCATATCACCGAGTTGCCACCGAGCTAAGTCGATTCACGACGTGTTCCACGCTTCGATGCTTCTACGATATCGTTCGATCCATCACATATGGTAACGATGAGAGGAGATCGAGGTAAATCCAGATATGTCCATGGAGGAAGAGCACTGCATGATTTTAGATCGAGATGTGAAGGTTCTGCGCAGGAAGTCTGTGGCCTCCGTTAAGATTCTTTGGCGGAATCATGGTGTGGAAGAAGCGACGGGAACCCGAGGATATGATGAGACAAGAATACCGTGAACTCTTGACGACTGTAATTTCGAGGTCGAAATTCTTTTAAGGGTAGAAGCTGTAATATCCGGGTTAAGGGCTATTTTGTTTTGGCATTGGTTGCATGATTAATTGCTTGCTATGATGTTGTTTGGGTGTTTTCGGACTTAGTTGTAGGTTAGGAGTGAGCCTGGGTAGGTGGTGGAATTTTAGTTTTGGGCTTTGGGGATAGGAGTCAAGGAGATGGGGCTTATATTTAAATTAAGCTTAATTTGTAACACAAATGAAGAGCTAGCAAAGTGGCAAGGCAAGGCGCCACTAGGAGCTTGTGGTTGGCGTCAAAGGCAAGGGAGGAGAGGTCTTGTGTTCGAGTTGCATAATGCCCTATTTTGACTTCCATTTTGGACGGCATGGAGGAAGAGGTAGAAGGCAATTCGAATTCTTCTTTGGACTTAGTCTTCACATTCAAAAGAGGGGTGGAGAGTGAAAGTAGGAGGGAGACTTGGTAAACTCATTTGAATTGGTGGTGTGTGAGTAAATGGGGGAGATTTGGCCGGATTTGGTGAGGGTTTGGGGGAAAGGGGATGTGTGGCCGGTTGGTGATTGGAGTGAGCCGAAATTTCTTTTGGCTTTGGTGGTTTTTTTTCTCTTCTCCCTTCGGTCAAAATTCTTTTGGGTAAACAAGTTTTCTCCTAGTCACAAACGAGCCAAAATTTGCAAGTCATTTCTTCTTCATTTATTTTTTTTTTTAGCTAAAGCCGAATGCTCAAGGAGCTTTTCAACAAAATTGTTTTGCACCTCTAAACTTGGTGAGCTGAGTGTTCTTTTGCACACCTCTTCCTTTTGTCATTTGTGTAAACCGAAACCCCAAGCACCATCACTGCCGAAATTCTACCTTGCTTTTTCTTTTATTTTCATTTGAACAATACACCCTAGTATCCTTTTCAACTCTTTTCTCTTCCAAATTTGGTTAGCCAAAAGTCTCCCCTCTTCATTTCTTTTTCTTTTCCAAGAAAGAACCGAAGGTGTCTTCTTACTATTGTTCTTCCCATTTCGATTCTTGGCCGAAACCTCATCTCCAAAACACTTTCTCTCTTTTCTTTCTCACAAAACCGAAAGCACCCTCATCTTTCTTTATATTCTTCCTTCTTCCAAAAAGCCTTTTTGGCCGAACCTTACTACAGCCCTTGCTGTTTTCCTTTTCGTTTTTTTTCTTATAAACTTTTCCTTCTTGATCAAGGGTGGTAGCCGAATCTACTTCTCGTTAGATTCTTGTTGCAATCGGTCTTCTAAGAAGGTAAGTTCTTGGTCAGAATGGCCATTTCTCACTTTCTAAGTCTTTGCGTTGTTTTCGGTTTGACTAAGGGCCTATGGTGGTTGTAGATTGAAATGGGTTAATCATTTGTTTAATCTTTTCAGATAGGGTCTTTGGATATTGGAAGTAATCAAGAGGAGTCTTCCAACTCTTTTAACCGATTGATAAGTGGTGGTAAGAGGAGTATTTTGTTAGTCCATTCTTTTAGTCTCGTTGAAGCAAGTCTCAAATTGGATTAATGGCTTTTCTTTTTTAGGTGGAGGCCGATTGTAAAAGAGGAACCTTTGTGGTTCGAAGTTTGGTAGGAAGCCAAACGTTTGCAAGGTGAGGGCTATTTGATAAACCCTTTTGGTTTAATGCTTGTGGCCGAATGATATGTGTGCTAACCCTTTGGTTGGTCGATTTTAGGATCAAAGTTGTCAAGGTGGTTGAGCGTTTTAGACCGGTTCTTAGTGTTAAAACCTCCGCTAATTCAGGTGTGTAAACCAACACACTATCTTAACTTAGTAATGTAATAACCTGTTGTGTAAATGAAACAGTGTGATTGACTAATTTGGTACCCATTGAGGTATGGATACGGATTCGGGTAAGTCCGTTCTGAGATGAGCTATGTGATGAGATATGATATTATGATTATGGGTGCATGTTCATTGAGATGCCATATTAAGCATGTGAGCATGATAGCATGATTGCACGGTTTTTGTATCTAGTATGATATGTGATTGGGTGATATGAGAGGAGGGGAAAATTTGATATCCGTGTCTTTGGGACCTGTGTCTTTGGGACACCGGAGGTTTGGCACCTCCAAAGGGTTTGGTACCACAAACGATATTTTGTGACTTTGGGTCACCAGAGGTTTGGCACCTCGGCGCCTCGTCCTGCTGGCTTAGTACCACATTGGGTTGGCCCCACATTGATTATACTGGGATTGACGCCATGATTTGGTATCACACGATGGGTTGGCCCCATCATCGATTTGTGACTACGGTCACGGTGATTTGGTATCACATTGTGTCTTTGGGACACCGAGGTTTGGCACCTCATTGCGACTCGCCCTCGTGGTTTGACACCACCGTGGGTTGGCCCCACTTATGAGATATGGGATCGTCGCTAGTGATTTGGTATCACACGATGGGTTGGCCCCATCATTGGATTATTTGTGACTTGGTCACCGGTGGTTTGGTACCTGAGATGGATATCGTGACTTTGGGTCACGGTGGTTTGGCACCACCGGTGGTTTGGTACCACACGGGTAGAAAAGGCGATGTGGTTGGTTAGGAGCAGGTGCATGATTTGCATTATTCTGTTATGATATATGTGTTGGCATGTTATCTGGGAGAGGATTTATGCTTTGAGTCTTGCGACTCACTCTCTCTCCTTTGACTTTTCAGTGACACTTAGACGCGGACATGGAGCCGGATGGACTCGAGGTGCTCATGCCATACCGAAATAAAGATTTGCTCGGACTTCTTTTATAAAATTTGGTACACTAGCTGGTTTATTTCTATTTTGTTATATTTGGGTTTGTAAATGGCCTCTTAACTTATGTTTTTGATATGTTATGTTTAAGTAGATTTTCAATATGCTTTAACAAATTAATTGAGTGAAATGTGCTAAAACTTGGAAAGACAACGGTTTCAAAATGTCAAAAAAAAAAATGATGTTTTAAATGATACCATCGGTATCATACTATAACTTGGGATAAAGGAACTCAAATTGTTTTTCTAACTTAAATATGATTCTCTACTAAGTCAAAAATGTTTTAGTAACAATAAGAAATAACTTAAGTTTCAAACGAAATAAACTAGTTTTACCTACACATCGGATTACTCTTCAAAACTTTATGGGTTTTCAAATACATCATCAGATTTTTAATCAAAACCTACTTGAGTTTTCCTCAAACACAAAATTTCGCTAAGTGTTTTCACCAAACTTCTAGACTTCAACCTAAACCTTTTTCCCCGTAGCATAGGTTCGTGGTGTATTGACCAGCCTGAGGTTGGAAATATTGAAAGATGATTATCTCTTCAGATTTTTATTGGATAAGACATTTCGACGATGATACCATCTCGACAAATGACGAGCAATGTAAACCAAGTGTAAAAGGGGATTATTCTCGGGAAAATAAAATGATACACTGCATTCATGCAAATTTCAGGCACATACATCGGGTCATTACACCCAGGGAATGGTGTAACAGATCAAATTGATTGAAGATTATACAAACTCCATACCTCTGAGTGGTAACAGGATGGATGGAAGAAACCAAATGTTATTCCCCTAAAGTTGCAGTCGGAGATACAAACTTTATGTCCCAAGGTTCAAGTGGAGTGGACTCAAAATTTCCATGGGGCAAATTATTTGAGCAAGATTGTGATACTTCAAGAGGAGCGAAGATGAAACCTTGACGAATAAATGAGTGATGACACCTGGAATAGGAATCATTCTCATAACATTTTTGCATTCATATGTCATAGCATGTCTAGATAGGAGCATTTGACTCATTTTGATCAAGGCATCCTAATCATTCGGCATAAGCATATACCCATTCTGCAGGATATGTCCTCTATAGGATAATGTAGTAGGGTAAATTAACATTTTCAGTCTTGTCTCCCTGAAGTTGCAGTGGAATAGAGAAGACAAGATCTTACATTCCTGAAGTTGTAGGAAGAAGATCGAAGATGTCAGCCTTATCTCTCTGAGTTTGTAGTGGATCAGATTGAAGATAGCAGATCTGGCATTCCTAAAGTTGCAGGAAGCGGACTCCCTGACTTTGCAGTAGAGTAGATTGAAGATAGCAGATCTGGAATTTTTGAAGTTGCGAGAAGCAGATCGAAGACATCAGATCTTGTCTCCCTGAGTTTGCAGTAGAGCAGATTGAAGATAGCAGATATGGCATTCCTGAAGTTACAGGAAGCAGATCGAAGACATCAGATCTTGTCTTCCTGAGTTTGCAGTGGAATAGACTGAAGACAAGAGATCTTACTTTCTTGAAGTTATAGGAAGAAGATCGAAGACGTCAGCCTTATCTCCCTGAAGTGGAGTAGATTGAAGATAACAGATCTGGCATTCCTAAAGTTGCAGGAAGCAGATTGAAGACATCAGATCTTGTCTCCCTGAGTTTGCAGTGGAATAGATTAAAGATAGCAGATCTGGCATTCCTGAAGTTACAGGAAGCAGATCGAAGACATCAGATCTTGTCTCCCTGAGTTTACAGTAGAGCATATTAAAGATAGCAGATATGGCATTCCTGAAGTTGCAGGAAGCAGATCGAAGACATCAGATCTTGTCTCCCTGAGTTTGCGTGGAGTAGATTGAAGATAGCAGATCTAGCATTCCTGAAGTTGCAGGAAGCAGATCGAAGACATCAGATCTTGTCTCCCTGAGTTTGCAATGGAGGAGACTAAAGATAGTAGGTCTTGTCTTTCTGAAATTACAGTGGAGCAGATCGAAGATACTAGTCTGGCATCCTTGAGTTTGTAGTGGAGCAGACTGAAGATAGTAGATCTTGTCTTCATGAGTTTTTAGCGAAGCGGATCGAACATACCTGCAACACCCCTAACCCGTATCCATCGCCGGAATAGGGTTACGAGGTATTACCGACCTCAACACCCATCAAATGCACTTTTATACTTGTTACCACTTAAATATAGTATACCAAATCATATTATCGAAGAGAAAGCAATATCCCTAGTCGAATATCAAAACATTCAGTAATACTTCATAAATAAAATCATTTACAAGTAGTGACACATTACTCATTAAATCATTCACCATCAAAGACTAAATAAGCATACATCATTATGGATTTCATAAATTCCTCATTTCTTTATCACATAAGATCATACCGTTCGTATATGTAACCATTTTGCATTATAACATAACATGTTTATAAATATCAACCGATTCATCAATTCACGTTTTCATTCACCCCATTCGGCCATGACCATTTCCTACGTACATATACATATATACCTATGTAAATATAACCACATATTCATACCTTAATACTCATTTCACATAACCAAATATGGTTAGCATTCAAATGTAAACCTAAACTCCAAACAAGTTCAACTCATAACCTAGTATTTGTATTTATGCATTTAATATACAATACATGCAATTAGTGGTACCCATGTTCATTCAATTCTTAAATATAAGATATGCCTAATTCAAACATGGTTTACATGCATTTATGCGTACTATAGGTGCTCTTATCAAGTATAAAATTTTACTCTAAATATTTACCACAAAGCCATACATATTTAAGCATTATCAAATGACATTACAAGTATAAATGTATATATATATACATTTTACCATGCATAAACAAGTCACCATAACTAAACAAGATAGCTATTTTCGCATGGTAATCTTTGTACATTCACATTTACTCCTTTATACCTAAGTACATATACCAATATTACTCCATATATATATATGTATATCATATGATCATTTTCCATGTATGATTTAAAGCATGACCAAAATCACATATCTATTGGTATTTTAATGCAAGCAACCATATCATATATGAAACCTAAACTTAACCAAAAGCAACAAATTTTATTCGCAAGGCCATATTTATATTTACAAACCAACATTATTCACTATTTATCAAAACAAAGCCTATACATGCCTTTGATTCAAAAGTTTACAAAACATAACTATACCAAAGAGAGTGATAGTGTGGTCGACTGTCTTGATGATCCCCTGAGCCCGTAGTTGAAATATTGATCTATAAAATAGAACACAAACATAAAGAGTAAGCTCACCGGCTTAGTAAGTCCTAAGCACATATACTTACAATGAACATACAAGTAAACACTTAACTTTTCAAACTAATAATATTGTACATAAATTTCTATATATGTATATATATATCGAATACACTAGCCGAATACTAAGGTCACATTTTATCGATTTTCATCACTATATCACTCGATCATATACTTTATCAACTTCACATATAAGCTATGTATATTCACATTAAAATGATTCAAAACAAAAAGAACTTAACTCACTTTCTTCCTTACTAATATAGTAGGCAAATTCTTACCGAACTTTTAGTACATAACCACATATATATCTCACCTTGTTTGATTCTCAAAATCTTTACTTATAGCATATCACCAAGACGAAGCACGCTAGGCGTTAAAGCCGAATTAAATCACCTAAGACGAAGCTCGCTAGGCATTAAAGCAGAAATAAATCATCAAGACGAAGCTCGCTAGCATTAAAGCCGAAATAAATCACGCACGAAGCTCGCTAGCATTAAATCCGAAATAAATCAAGGCACAAGGCCCATTAGGCATTAAAGCCCAAATACAATATTACTTCCATCTCATTCACATTACAAGCTAACCAGAATCATACAAACCATACTTAATTCATATTACATGGACTTATCAATTCGATTAAAATTTTTCAACACTTCTTGCTAAAATATTTAGCTACATTCCGCTATCTTATATATATATCCTCAAAACATTTAAATTTCATCATCCATTAAGTCACATAAATAATTTTAGACATATATTTGCTTAAGGACTTACCTCGGTTGTCGATAGACCGTGCAAATCGGCTATTCGAGAGCCTTCGTCTTTCCACGATCTAAATCCGTTTTTCTTTGATCTTGATCTAAAACACATTAAAATTTAGCTCATTCAAGTACATTTCATCTCAATTTAGTCCCTAAGCACATAAATGGGCAAATTACTATTTTAGCCCCAATATTTCAAAACTTTGTAATTTAGTCCTATTTGCATAACACACAAAATACACCAAATTAGCTAAGACTATACAAGGGCCGAATATGTATAAGGACCATATAAGTCCATTTCTTTCATTTATTTTGCATTTAAGCCCTCTCTAACTTTTATTTTTACAATTTGGCCCTAAAAACAAAAATTCTTCAAAACTTCCAATACATAATATACTAATTTTTAACTTACTTTTATCTAACACCATCAAACATCAAAAACTATATAAACCTATCAATATCCGAACATCAAGCATGCTTGGATTCAAAAATTACAACATGGGTCGGCTACGGTTCGAAGCAACGATCTCAAAAACGTAAAAATTATTAAAAACCGAAATCAAACTAACCTTGAAATCAAGCCTCCAAATGCCGAAATTCAAAGAACAAAACTCCCTTTTTTTCTTTCTCAATATGCGGCCATGAGAGAATGAATAAGATGATGGCTTTTGTTTATGTTATTTTAACATATAACAAAGTAATTATTAAATTACTAATATAACCTTTAATATAAAATAAAACTAACATATATACTAAGGTTATTTTTGACATAAGCCACCCACTAACTCTAAAAATGGGTTATTTACCCTTTTAATGCTTCACATTAAAAAGCCATGCTCAAATAGGCACTTTACATTCTAGTATGCCACTTTTACCTTTTACGCAATTAAGTCCTTTTTGTCAAATTCAATACTCAAACGATAAAATTTTTCTACGAAACTTTCACAGATATAAATTCATATATAATAAGCACTAAATATAATATTTAAATATTTCTCAGGCTCGGATTCGTGGTCCCGAAACCACCGTTCCAATTAGGGTCAAATTCGGTCTGTTACAACTCTCCCCCCTTAAGGATTTTCGTCCCCGAAAATCTTACCGTTAAACAACATCGGATATTGTTGCCTCATTGAATCTTCAGGCTCCCACGTTGCCTCTTCAACTCCGTGCCGATTCCATAGTACTTTCACTAAGGAAATCCTTTTGTTTCTTAACTCTTTCATTTCCCGGGCTAAAATACGGATCGATTTTTCCTCATACGTCATATCAGGTTGGATCTCAACCTCAGACGGAGAAATCACATGTGACGGATCGATCCAGATTCTACGAAGCGTAGAAATGTGAAATACATCATGTATCTTTTCTAATTCAGAGGGTAGCCTCAACCTATAAGCAACAGGCCCAACGCGTTCAATGATTTCATACGGTCCAATGAACCTCGGGCTCAACTTGCCTTTCCTACCAAAACGGAGCACTTTCTTCCACGGAAAACCTTTAAAAATACTCGATCTCAGGCACGAAATTTAATGTCTTTACGCTTCAAATCAAGATAAGACTTTTGATGATCCAAGCGACTTTCAAATTGTCTCTAATAATAGCTACTTTACTGCTCAGCTTTAATCAAATCAACCCGTGTATCTTATTCTCGCCGAGCTCACCGAAGATAATGGTGTTCGACACTTTCGCCCATACAAGGCTTCATAAGGCGCCATCTTGATACTAGATTGAAAACTGTTATTATAAGCAAATTCAATCAAAGGTAGGTATCGCTCCCACGCACCTTCAAACTCGAGAATGCAACATCTCAACATGTCCTCAAGTATCTCGAATAGTTCGCTCAGATCGAATGCATACTGCGGATGAAAAGTCAGTACTAAAATGTAGTTTAGTACCTAAGGCATCTTGCAACTTCTTCCAAAAGCGCAATGTAAATCTCGGGTCTCCGTCAAACAATGGAACTCGGTACACCATGCAATCTCACAATTTGCGATACATACAATTCAGCAAGTTTATCGAGTGAAAAGTGCTGACGAACCGACATAAAATGAGTGATTTAGTCGGTCTATCAACTATAACCCAAAGCGGCATCTTTCTTACTCGGTGTCATAGGAAGACCGGATACAAAATCCATTGTAATTCTATCCCATTTCCATTCGGTATCATGATCGGTGAAGCAACCCTGAAGGCACTTGATGCTCGGCTTTTACTTATCGACAAATTAAGCACTTTGAAACAAATTCGAGATATATCTCGTTTCATACCGTGCCACCAAGAGAATCGCTTCAAATCATTATACATCTTTGTGCTACCCGGATGTATCGATAATCGACCACTATGGGCCTCACTCGTAATCACCAGATCAAATCGAAGTTTTTGAACACACATTCGGCTTTTAAAATTCAAGCAGTCATTTGCATCAATCGATAATCTAACTCAGACCTTTTTCAGACCGAATTCGTCTAGCAATCAAATCCTTGTCAACTTTCATGCATCACAAATTTGTGAATAAACATCGGTCTTGCTTGTAACTCGGCTATGATCAAACCATCACCGTATATAGCTATCTCGTATGCGCTCATTGCACGAAGAGCAAACAATGATTTTTGACTTAACGATCTCGCAATGACGTTAGCTTTTCCGGATGGTAGTCAATCACCAACTCATAGTCTTTCAACAATTCTAACCACCTGCGTTGTCTCAAATTTAGATCCTTTTGAGTCATTAAATACTTTAGACTTTTATGATCTGAATAAACGTGACACCTCTCACCAAATAATTAGTGACGCCAAATTTTCAATGCGAAAACAATGGCTGCAAGTTTTAAGTCATGCGTCGGGTAATTTCTTCCATGCGGCTTCAATTGTCTTGAAGCGTAGGCTACAACTTTGCCTTCCTGCATCAAAACGTAGCCCAAACCATTTAAAGAAGCATCAGAATAAACAACAAATTCTTTACCCGATTCAGTTGAACTAACACCGGAGTTTCATCAAAAGGGCTTTCACCGATCAAAACTTTTTCGACACTTTTTCGACCACTTAAACGACATCTTTTCGCAATAACTTTGTCAACGGGTAGCTATCATAGAAAATCTTTCAAAAATCATCGATAGTAACCCGCAAGTCCCAGAAAACTTCGAATCTCGAAAACATTTTTTTGTGGCTTCCACTCAAGTATAGCCGATATTTTGTTCGGATCAACTCGAATGCCTGATGCTGAAACAACATGTCCCAAAAAGCTGACCTCTTTCATCCAGAACTCACACTTACTAAACTTCGTATACAACTGCTGATTTCGCAAAGTTTGTAGCACTAATCTCAAATGCTCAGCATGCTCAATTTCATCTTTGGAGTAAATCAATATATCATCAATAAACACTACCACAAATCGATCCAAAAACTGTCTAAAAACCCGATTCATCAAATCCATAAAAACAAAGAGTGCATTAGTAAGCCAAAAGGCATAACCAAAAACTCAAAATGTCCGTACCTCGTCCTAAATGCGTCTTTGGCACATCAGTATCTCGACTCAAGAATCGATAATAACCCGATCTCAAGTCTATCTTCAAAATATCAAGCCCTTTCAACCGATCAAACAAATCATCAATCCCGTGTAACGGTACTTATTCTTTATAGTTACCTTATTGAGCCATCGATAAACAATACACATTCAGATCGCTCCATCTTTCTTTCTCACAAAAGAACTGGTGCACCCCAAGGAGAGAAACTTGGTCGCAAAACCCCTATCTCGTTAACTCTTGCAATCTGTGCTTTCAACTCTTTTAGCTCGAGAGGTGCCATCCGATATGGAGCTATTGAGATCGGAGTCGTTCCCGGAGCTAATTCAATGCCAAACTCAGTCTCTCGTACAGGGGGTAAACCCGGTAATTCTTCAGGAAACACATCTGGGTATTCACATACAATCGGCACAGATTCAATCTATTTTTCAGACAATTTATTATCCAGTACATAAGCCAAATAAGCTTCGCACCCTTTTCTCACATACTTCCGGGCTAACATTGAGGATATAACTGTAGGAAACCCACCTAAATCATTGGATTCAATTCTAATGATCTCACCGCTCGTGTCTCAAATCAATAAGCTTTCTTTTGTAATTCACCACCGCATCATGCGCGGTTAACCATCCATTCCTAAAATTATATCAAACTCATCGAAAGGCAACAACATTAAATCGATTGGGAAGCAAAAATCTCGAATCATCAATGGGCAACTTTTATACACTTTATTAACAAACACACATCTACCCAAAGGGTTGGATACGCTGAATCACAAACTCGAGAGACTCAACCGGCGAGTCTTATCAATACCGTAGTTTCACATACATATGAATGGGTCGAACCAGATCAATCAATGCAATCACGGTAGTATCATAAAGGGTGAAAGTACCCAGAATGACATCTCGAGAAGAAGATCCTCCTAGCTTGAGTAACATAAGCTCTAGCGGGAGTTCTAGCCTTAGATCGAACTGCTGTGTTCTTCGTCCCTCTCTAACTACCACCTACATTGCCGTAATGCTCGGTGGATTGCCCGGTGATGACCGCTTCGGTCTAAATTCTGCTACCGTATTTTGCTCAGCTAACATCGGGCACTCTCGAATAAAATGGTCTGAGGATCCACATTTAAAGCAGAACCGATCACGAACTCTACAACTCCCAGAATGCCATTTTGCACAATGTTTGTATTCAACTCGATTCTATGGAACGTTATCAACACTGGCCATCGAGGTAGCTCGGGAGCCCACGGAAGGTCGATCATGTCTAGGAGAATCTGAATTAGCTTTATGTCGGCTGAAGTCATCTCTAAACTTCTTAGATGTGGAATGGAAATTCTTGCCCGACGGTCTTTCACGAGTGTCTCTAGCTTCTGTCTCAGCCTTGCTTTTCTCTTTCCCAAGCTCTTCAGCTTTGCAAGCTCGCTCGACTAGTGTCACAAATTCTTTAATCTCAAGAATGCCAACTAGCAACTTTAAATCTTCATTCAAACCGTCTTCAAACCTTTTGCACATAATGGCTTCAGTTGATACACACTCCCGAGCATATCGGCTCAATCTGACAAATTTTCGCTCATATTCAGTCACGGTCATTTTCCCCTGTTTCAGTTCAAGAAATTCTTTTTGTTTCTGGTCGATGAACCTCTGACTGATATATTTCTTCATGGAATTCATTCGAAGAAATCCCATGTCACTTTTCTTTTAGAACCATCGATACTAGTGTATTCCACGGTGATAGGCGGTGTCCCAAGTAAAGATATAGCACATTTCAAACATTCGTCAGAGTGCGTGATAGCTCATCAAGTACCGAATAGTGTTATCAAGCCAAATTTCAGCTCGCTCGCATCATCATCATCATTAGCCTTGAATTCCTCAGCCTCAAATTTCTTAATTTTATCAACAGGGGCCTACTAGATCTCATTGGATCTATTCGAAGGGTGTGAAGGTACCGGAGTTGGATTATTCGGGGTGGAGGTTGTTGTACAGTAGGATTATTACGAACAAACTGGGTAAACCATTCATTCATCATTTAGTAGAAGGCTTGTTTAGCCTCTCCTCGTGGTTACCCGTAACTGGTTGAGAGTCTAATGGCGCTGATCCATGTGCGAGACCAGGCGCAACACTCTCCACATCATCCACTACGGCTCTATCGAGATCGGAATCCATTTACTATATAAAATACAATTGAAATTGTCAGAAGTCACCACACTATCACATATAAAATTCAAAGGCATGTATAGCTAGACTCTTACGTACTACGGTAGTCCTAGAATCGACTAAACCGTAGCTCTGATACCAATAAATTGTAACACCCTTAACCCGTATCCATCACGGAATAGGGTTGCGAGGTATTACCCGACCTCAACACCCATCAAATGCACTTTTATACTTGTTACCACTTAAATATAGTATACCAAATCATATTATCGAAGAGAAAGCAATATCCCTAGTCGAATATCAAAACATTCAGTAATACTTCATAAATAAAATCATTTACAACTAGTGACACATTACTCATTGAATCATTCACCATCAAAGACTAAATAAGCATACATCATTATGGATTTCATAAATTCCTCATTTCTTTATCACATAAGATCATACCGTTCGTATATGTAACCATTTTGCATTATAACATAACATGTTTATAAATATCAACCGATTCATCAATTCACGTTTTCATTCACCCCATTCGGCCATGACCATTTCCTATGTACATATACATATATACCTATGTAAATATAACCACATATTCATACCTTAATACTCATTTCACATAACCGAATATGGTTAGCATTCAAATGTAAACCTAAACTCCAAACAAGTTCAACTCATAACCTAGTATTTGTATTTATGCATTTAATATACAATACATGCAATTAGTGGTACCCATGTTCATTCAATTCTTAAATATAAGATATGCCTAATTCAAACATGGTTTACATGCATTTATGCGTACCATAGGTGCTCTTATCAAGTATAAAAATTTTACTCTAAATACTTACCACAAAGCCATACATATTTAAGCATTATCAAATGACATTACAAGTATAAATGTATATATATATACATTTTACCATGCATAAACAAGTCAGCCATAACCAAACAAGATAGCTATTTTCGCATGGTAATCTTTGTACATTCACATTTACTCCTTTATACCTAAGTACATATACCAATATTACTCCATATATATATATATATGTATATCATATGATCATTTTCCATGTATGATTTAAAGCATGACCGAAATCACATATCTATTGGTATTTTAATGCAAGCAACCATATCATATATGAAACCTAAACTTAACTAAAAGCAACAAGCCTTTTTATTCGCAAGGCCATATTTATATTTACAAACCGACATTATTCACTATTTATCAAAACAAAGCCTATACATGCCTTTGATTCAAAAGTTTACAAAACATAACTATACCAAAGAGAGTGATAGTGTGGTCGACTGTCTTGATGATCCCCTAAGCCCGTAGTTGAAATATTGATCAATAAAATAGAACACAAACATAAACAGAGTAAGCTCACTGGCTTAGTAAGTCCTAAGCACATATACTTACAATGAACATACAAGTAAACACTTAACTTTTCAAACTAATAATATTGTACATAAATTTCTCTATATATGTATATATATATCGAATACACTAGCCGAATACTAAGGTCACATTTTTATCGATTTTCATCACTATATCACTCTGATCATATACTTTATCAACTTCACATATAAGCTATGTATATTCACATTAAAATGATTCAAAACAAAAAGAACTTAACTCACTTTCTTCCTTACTAATATAGTAGGCAAATTCTTACCCGAACTTTTAGTACATAACCACATATATATCTCACCTTGTTTGATTCTCAAAATCTCCACTTATAGCATATCACCGGCACGAAGCCTGCTAGGCGTTAAAGCCCGAATTAAATCAAAGACGAAGCTCGCTAGCATTAAAGCACGAAATAAATCACGAGACGAAGCACTGCTAGCATTAAATCCGAAATAAATCACAAGACAAGGCACGCTAGGCATTAAAGCCCGAAATACAATATTACTTCCATCTCATTCACATTACAAGCTAACCAGAATCATACAAACCATACTTAATTCATATCACATGAACTTATCAATTCGATTAAAATTTTTCAACACTTCTTGCTAAAATATTTAGCTACATTCCGCTATCTTATATATATATCCTCAAAACATTTAAATTTCATCATCCATTAAGTCACATAAATAATTTTAGACATATATTTGCTTAAGGACTTACCTCGGTTGTCGATAGACCGTGCAAATCGGCTATTCGAGAACCTTCGTCTTTCCTCGATCTAAATCCATTTTTCTTTGATCTTGATCTAAAACACATTAAAATTTAGCTCATTCAAGTACATTTCATCTCAATTTAGTCTCTAAGCACATAAATGGGCAAATTACTATTTTACCCCCAATATTTCAAAACTTTGTAATTTAGTCCTATTTGCATAACACACAAAATACACCAAATTAGCTAAGACTATACAAGGGCCGAATATGCATAAGGACCATATAAGTCCATTTCTTTCATTTGTTTTGCATTTAAGCCCTCTCTAATTTTTATTTTTACAATTTGGCCCTAAAAACAAAAATTCTTCAAAACTTCCAATACATAATATACTAATTTTTAACTTATCTTTTATCAAACACCATCAAACATCAAAAACTATATAAACCTATCAATAGCCGAACATCAAGCATGCTTGGATTCAAAAATTACAACATGGGTCGGCTACGGTTCGAAGCAACGATCTCGAAAACGTAAAAATTATTAAAAACCGAAATCAAACTAACCTTGAAATCAAGCCTCCAAATGCCAAAATTCAAAGAACAAAACTCCCTTTTTTTCTTTCTCAATATGCGGCCATGAGAGAATGAATAAGATGATGGCTTTTGTTTATGTTATTTTAACATATAATAAAGTAATTATTAAATTACTAATATAACCTTTAATATAAAATAAAACTAACATATATACTAAGGTTATTTTTGACATAAGCCACCCATTAACTCTAAAATGGGTTATTTACCCTTTTAATGCTTCACATTAAAAGCCATGCTCAAATAGGCACTTTACATTCTAGTATGCCACTTTTACCTTTTACGATTAAGTCCTTTTGTCAAATTCAATACTCAAACGATAAAATTTTTCTCTGAAACTTTCACACATATAAATTCATATATAATAAGCACTAAATATAATATTTAAATATTTCTCAGGCTCGGATTCGTGGTCCCAAAATCACCGTTCCGATTAGGGTCAAATTCGGTCTGTTACAATACCAGTCTGGCATCCCTAAGTTTGCAGTGGAGCAAACTGAAGATAGCAGATCTTGTCTTCCTGAGTTTGTAGTGAAGCGGATCGAAAACATCAACCTGGCATCCCTGAGTTTGCAGTGGAGCAGACTGAAAATAGTAGATCTTGTCTTCCTGAATATTACAGTGAAGCAATATCAAAGATATTGGTCTCACTTTGCTGAAGTTACAGTAGGATGGATTAAATCTACAAGAGCATGTCTCATCTCCCTGAAGTTATAGTAGAATAAGATTAAAGTTATAGATTCAATCTCCTTGATGTTGCAGCTGAGTTAGAGAGTACTTGAAGAAGATGGTGATCAAGAAGTTAAGGCTCAGTAAGACTGGGCAAAATTGTTCCTTTTATAGTCTTTGCTCCATTCTCGTTACACGACAATGAGTAAAGAGGGGCAGCTGTAATAGGAAATTTAGCTCGGGCCCAATACAAAAAAAATAATAAACCCAAAATAATAAAACAAAGTCGAATTCCAGTCCAAAATATATCATTTGGCCCGATCAGAATTGCCCATTACTTGAAAAGATTGAAGGTACATCTACAAGCTTGACGTATATGGGAATACAATCTTCAAGGATATGCAATCTTAGATACGATATGCAAATCTTAGATACGATATGCAAATCTTAGATATGATATGCAATCCTATAAGATATGATATGCAATCTTAGATATGATATGCAAATCTTAGATATGATATGCAATCCTGGAAGATATGGTATGCAACCTTAGAAGATATGATATGCAATCTTATATATGATATGCAAATCTTAGATATGATATGCAATCTTAGAAGATATGGTATGCAATCTTAGAAGATATGATTTTGTAATCTTAGAGATTTAATTTGTAGATACCTTTTAATCTTAGCCGTTGATGTAATTGATCTGCACTGTTGGATTTGGGGAGGCTTGTAACACCCCTAACCCGAATCAGTCACCCGATTAGGGTTACAGGCCTTACATTTATTAATATCAAAACATGGCATTCAATATATTAAACTTGAGCTAATTTCACATTATTTCACATGATCTACTTAACATACATATTTTCACTCATTTTAATTCGAATTTATGAACAACTTATACTTTCCCCAGTTAAGTCTAATTAATAGCCGATTTAAAACATATATGAACATCAACGTTTATCCTTTATAAAACTACCATATATCTGAACATCTCAATATAAAATGCCGAATACCTAAATGCATAAAATAGGTATACACTCCACGATACATACTATAAATCTTAACCCATGTACATTTTTAATAAAAGCAAGTTTAGCTTACTCAAAACTTCTATACAATTATTCAAGTCATGATATGATAAAAGAACCTAATTAGCAACTTTGATAAATGGCTCATCATTTCAAATTTTCCATCAACCTAGAAATTTCATTAACCATCTCAACCACATTCATGAATTTATTTCATAACCGAACAAGCATGCTACTTAAACCAATTTCATATAATCATAAGGTAATATACTCCAAGCCAAATTTATAATGCACATATATATACATTCATCATGATAAGCAAACGATTCAACTCAAACAACATCATAGAAACTTAACCACATCCGAATTCCTCCAATTGAGAACATATACCAAGCCAAACAATATTATCATCTTTACTACTCAGTTAGACTAATTCCAACCATTTCAACTAATCTCATTCCATCCATTATTAATAGTACATACTCATTCAAATTAAGTAGCTTTCAACCAAAATTTCTCATGAACACATATATATATACACTAACTTACTATCTTCACTTAATTCATAGAAGAAGTAAAAGCCATTTTCGCATGGTATTTTAACATCCCATTCAAAAGATATGTTTAACATTTGTAGTTTAGCCTATACATGCCATTTACTTAAAGTTTATTTCAAAAGTACCAAAAATTTCAATAGTGTGCTTGACTTCGACAAGGATTCGAGTTCGAATTGTGACTTTAAAGACCTAAAACACCATGAAACCAACACTTCAAGTAAGCTTAAATAGCTTAGTAAGTTTTAAGCAAAAAGGTAAAATACACAAGTAAGCATTTCACCATTATTCTTTAGTTTTCAACTAAAGATTTAATAATTCATCCAATCCACATAGACTAGATTAACATTCATCAATCCCATGCTCACTCAATCCCATAATAAATGTAAGAAAAGTAGTAACCACATAGTCATATGCTTTATAGCCGTATTTAAACAACTTACGACACTTTTATTTACCTTTAATAATTACCTCTATTCTTGAGGAAATCTAATAATCCGCACACACAAGTGCCATGCAACCGATCTACACACACAAAGGTTTCGGTAATAAATTTCGCACACACAATTGCCTTCTCGACCGATTTCACACACACAAGGTTTCGGTGATTATATTTTCGCACACAGTGCTTTTCAAGCGATCGCATACACAAGGTTTCGGTGATTATATTTACGCATACACCGTACTTTTCAATAGATCTCGCACACACAGTGCTCGGTGATTATATTTCCGCACACACAGTGCTTTTCAACCCATTTTCTCATCAGTAGTATATATGCATAGGATTTCACTTCCATCCATACAAATACACATACAATTAAAGATCCAAGCAAATTCTATCTTTTATCACCTTATATCCCATTCGGCCACATCTATCTATATATGTTAAAATAACTATTCCATTCCATCACTTATTTCCAAAATCCATATTTAACTACTATTCATATCATAATTATTTATCCAAACCAATACTACTGAAAATCACATAGCAATTATCCACACGTTCAACTATCATGAATGTTCACCCTAATCCACATAAAATTTGGCAATTAAAGAAGAACAAATTTCAATATGCTCAATTCAACTAGACAATAGATACACATACTTACATGGATATAATAGACTCCATTCAACTAATGTATCTTAACACTCCTTGCTTCATTCGGCAATTCCCCGAATAATTCATTAACAAGATTATAATTCTCATTTCAAAACATCATTCGATTGAACCTAATTGCTTATAAACTTACCTTGAGAGTTGATGAATTCGAGTGTCCCAACTACTCGTCCAATTTCGTTTTCCCCCGATCCAAAGCCTTTCCCTTTTGTATTTGATCTAAATAATTTAAATTTGAGCTCATTCAATACTTTTCTACTCGATTTAGCCATAAACGAATAAGGGACAATTATAAATTCATCCTTGATATATCACATGTTACACAAATATATACAAAGTTTATAATTATTCAAAATCATGCCAATTTATTTACTAATGAGTTAAGGCAGATTGTTCCCTAGCTCATTAAAGTTCCATATAATACTCAATTTAGTCCAAACATAAAATTTCTCCCAATTTTACACATAATTGCACATATTTTCCTCATATGGGACCTACCTAATAACCATATAAATTCATACTAATTATTTAACAAGTTTAATACCACTATTATTCATCTCATTTAAAATTTTTACTCAAAACATATTGAGTTTAAACATACATTATATCCATTCATAAAGCATAGCAAACCCAAATCTAATCACTAATGGCCGAACCTATAGCATGTCTAAATATCAAAATCTTTGACATGGGTTCGGTAATACTCAAAGAAATGAAGTTAAAATGCAAGAATTTAAGAAAATGAAGTCCAAAAGCTAACCTTATGGGAGCATGCAAGAACCGAATGATAAAGCTTAAACTTCTTTTCTTCCTTCCAATTTAAGACTCAAAGGCTAAAGGTAGGAGATGACTCTCCACTACTTGTTTTATCATTTAATTTATTTATTTTAAATCAATAAAAAATGTAAGTTTAATGCCACTAACTAAAATAAATAAATTTAATATATGCATCCATCATGATGCCGTCCACTTATTTCAATTTGGACAATTTACCATGCAAAACCTACATAAAAAGGACAATTCAATTAGGCCCTTCCAATCTCAACATAGTTATCTTTCATATTTGTTCCATTTTAGTCCTTCACTTAAAATAGTTCATTAAAACACCCGAATTAACCTACGATATTATAATATATGCTTAATCACACAACATTGATATCAAATTAATAATTAAAACATTTTGAAATTCAGATTCGTGGTCCCGAAACCACCTTTCCCATTAGGGTCATTTTTGGACTATTACAACTCTCCTCCCCTTAAGAAATTTTTGTCCCCGAAAATCTTACCAGTAAAAAGGTGTGGGTAACGTCCCTTCATTGATTCTTCGGTTTCCCAAGTTGCTTCTTCTACCCCATGCTTATGCCACAATACTTTAACCAAAGATATTTTCTTGTTTTGCAACTCTTTTTCTTCACGATCTAATATGCGAATTGGTTCTTCTTCATACGTCATATCGGGCTGAATTTCCACTTCAGATGGATTAATCACATGAGAAGGGTCAGATCTGTATCGTCGGAGCATTGACACGTGGAAAACATCATGGATTTTATTTAGTTCATACGGTAACTTTAATTTGTATGCAACCGGCCCTATACGCTCCAAAATTTTGTACGGCCCAATAAACCTCGGGTTCAGTTTTCCCTTACGACCGAATCTGGGTATCTTTTTCCACGGCGATACCTTTAAGAATACTCGATCACCCACTTGAAATTCTATATCTTTTCTTTTCAGATCTGCGTACGACTTTTGGCGATCCGATGTGGTTTTCAAACTTTCTCGAATTATTTTAACTTTCTGCTCCGTCTCCCTGATTAAATCAACCCCGTGTATCTTGCCTTCACTTAGTTCAGTCCAGTATAGAGGTGTACGGCATTTACGACCGTACAAAGCTTAATAGGGTGCCATCTTGATACTTGATTGAAAGCTATTGTTATACGCGAATTCAATTAAAGGTAAGTATCGTTCCCATATACCCCCAAACTCAAGGACGCAATATCTCAACATATCCTCAAGTATTTGAATAACACGCTCGGATTGACCATCTGATTGAGGGTGAAAAGCAGTACTAAAGTGCAACTTAGTACCTAAAGCATCCTGCAGTTTCTTCCAAAACCTCGATGTAAACCTTGGATCTCTATCTGATATAATAGAAATTGGTACTCCGTGCAACCGTACGATCTGTTATACATATAACTCCGCCAACTTATCAAGTGAGAAATCCGTACGTACTGGAATAAAATGAGCTGATTTTGTCAATCGATCAATAATGACCCAGATTGAATCTTTCTTGCTTGGAGACAAAGGCAAACCCAATACAAAATCCATAGTGACTCGGTCCCATTTCCACTCAGGTATCATAATCGGCTGAAGTAGTCTAGATGGCACTTGATGTTCGGCTTTTTCTTGTTGGCACACTAAACACTTCGACACATATTCTAAGATGTCTCGTTTCATACCGTGCCACCAATAATGCTGTTTTAGATCGTTATACATTTTCGTGCTACCCGGATGAATCGACAACCTACCATTATGAGCTTCATTACAAATCTCTCCAATTAACTCAGGGTTCTTCGGTACACAAATCCTATTCTTGAACCATAGAAGTCCTTCAGCACCTATCCAAAAATCTGAATCCGGACTCGAATCGCAAAGATCTTTCTTTGCTTTTAAAGCATTGTCAACTTCTTGAGCTTCTCGAATCTGCTGCTCAAACATGGGTCTCACCTTCGGCTCAGCAATGATCGCACCATCCTCGACAATAGCCATGTCTGCATTCATTGCTCTTAAAGCAAATAGTGATTTTTGACTAAGCGCATCAGTAACCACGTTAGCCTTTCCCGGGTGATAATCAATTATAAGCTCATAATCTTTTAATAATTCCAACCATCGTCGCTACCTCAGATTCAGGTCCTTTTGAGTCATTAAGTACTTTAGACTTTTATAATCCGAGTAGATGTGGCATTTCTCACCGCAAAGATAGTGACGCCATATCTTCAAGGCAAAGACTATCGCAGCTAACTCAAGGTCGTGTGTCGGGTAATTTCTCTCATGCGGTTTCAATTGTCTCGAGGCATAGGCTATAACTTTACCCTCCTGTATCAATACACAACCGAGTCCATTTAAAGATGTATCACTAAATATTATGAACTCCTTACCTGACTCTGGTTGAACGAGTACCGGGGCTTCCATCAACAAAGTTTTCGACTGATCAAAACTCTTCTGACACCTTTCAGACCACTCAAATTTCACGTCTTTTTGTAACAGTTTTATCATCGGAGCTGCTATCATGAAAAACCCTTTCACAAAGCGTCTATAATATCCTGCAAGTCCTAGAAAACTACGAATTTTAGATATATTCTGCGGGGGTTTCCACTCAAGTACGGCTGATACATTACTCGGGTCAACCCGAACACCCGCTGCTGAAATAACATGCCCCAGGAAGCTAACTTCATTCAACCAAAACTCACATTTGCTAAATTTTGTGTATAATTATCTTTCACGCAAAATCTGTAGTACTAATCTCAAATGCTCTGCATGCTCGGTTTCATCTTGGGAATAGATCAGTATATCATCTATGAATACCACTACAAATTGATCTAGATACGGTCTGAAAACTCTATTCATCAAGTCTATAAAAAATGCAGGGGCATTAGTGAGCCCAAACGGCATCACTAAAAATTCATAATGTCTGTATCTTGTTGAAAAGCGTCTTGATGACGTCGATTCTCTAACTCAGAATCGATAATATCCGGATCTCAGATCAATTTTTGAAAACACAGCGGCTCCTTTCAGCTGATCGAATAAATCATCAATGCATGGCAAAGATATTTGTTCTTAACTGTCACCTTATTGAGTTATCGATTGTAATATCCCGGATTAGGGCTGATGCACTATTGCTAAATTATATGAAATAGCATGTCTTATGTGTTATGAATGTGTTATGTGAATTTTAGAATCTTGAAACATAAGGAAAATGCCTTAGAAAAATATCGAGTTTTAAGTCTAAAAGAGGGAACTGAAGCAAAGTGGCCTTAAGAAAATAAATAAGGGAAATATGACACATAATTGGGCTCAGGTTTGGACTTTAAAACCTGGGTTAAGTGTCTGATAAATAAGTGTTAGTAGTAATTGATGTTGGATTATTAAATTAGTAGCAAGTTGGGCTTGCGACCCAAAAATTTAGTAATGCTAAATTGGGCATGAGGGTGGCGTCACTTAGTGGGATGACTTGGGCCTAGTATGACCACATGAAGCCCAAAATAATGGGTTAAAATTCGGCACTCCTAAGGTAAGGAGTTGGACGGCACCAAGGCTAGACTTTAGGAGTTTAAGTTGAAGTCAAATTCTTTTGGAATTTCGGCTAAGGTAGGAAAAGAAGTGATGGCCAAGTAAGGGACACTAAGCTTAGTAATTTTGGCTAAACTAGTAAAAGGAGATAGCCGAAATTATCAAGTAGATATTCATTTTTTTTCCCCTTTGTTCTCTTTTATTCTCTCAACCCTCGCCTAGCCGAAATCTTTTCTCCCTAAAAAGATCACCATTGCCGATTTCTCCCAAGTCCCATACTCTTTCATTGAAGCCAAATCTCTATCGTAAATCTTCTTCTTATTCTTTTGCAAACCCAATCAAAAGCCGAAAGATAAGTTTCAATACCATAGCCGATTGTTCATCAAGTCTCTAAGTCAAATCTCTATGGTGTCAGGAAGAAGGTGTAACCGATTTCATCATTAGAGGGTAAGAGCAAAATCGATTTTTATTCCTTTTCTTTTAAGACTTGTCGAAATCTAGGACTAATCCCATTAATATTTTGTTTGCCAAAATTTGGAAGGATCTTCCGGGATTTTTCAGTAGAGTCGGCTACAATAGGGGATCTTCGAGATTTTAAGAACCCAAGGTAAACCATAAGTGATATTCGACCAAGGGCCATGGTTATGGATTTATGTATTAAAGCGAATCTAACATATGTGTATAGGAATTTGACATCTCCATAGTCAAGTGGTGTTTTGGATTTTAGATTCACAAAGGTAAGTGAATCTGACATTCGGCCAAGGCCTTATTATGGTATTTAGATCTGTTTCTTCTTTGCTTTTAAGGCGAAAACTAACCAAGTCAATGGATCTAGTGACTAGCCGATTACAGGAAGGAGCATAGCAAAGTTTCGGGATTTGATTAGTAATAGAATCAGCACCAAGGTAAGTTTTGAGTTATAATCCTAGTAGAATTTGGACTTATAGCCGAATGGCTTTGTACTAATAAAATTGGGGTTGGCCGAATATAGGTAGTTAAGGATCTAAAGCTTAGATCGGGATTTTTGGGATCTTCAATAAAGCACTAAGTAAATCAGGTGTGTACCCCACACTAAATCTCAATAGATTCACGGTTTTAATTTATTATATGTGTTAATATGAAAGTGTAAGAATATGACTAAGTTACCATGCGATGGTACAAAGTACTCAGGTACATTTTCCTACTCCTACTAGGAATATAATACGATCCATTATGGCACATAAGTGCGACTATAAGAATGTGAATAAAGTATGAGGCATGACATTTGCATGATTTGCATGTTTTGCATGGGGAATATGGGTGATATGTAAAGGGAAGTGAATTGGTGGTTTTATACCCCAATATAAGAATGTGGTGACTTATGTCACGATATAAAAATGTGGTGACTTATGTCCCAGTATAAGAATATGGTGACTTATGTCACAATTATATATATATAAGGTGGCTATGCCACAAATTTTATAAGGGCGATGAGCACGTCGACTGCAGCGACTGCCTTCGATGGTGTGTAGCGGATGGAGGTTGACTTAGTAGTCCCCACGGTGTGATGGTTGATACGGGTGACGTGTAGCGGATGGATAACTAGGCTTGGGTTCGGGATTGCATCATTTTATTTAATGCTATATGATTATGTATGATTTGATATGCCTGAATCTATTTGAGTTTGGTGTTGGTTGTACACATTAAGTCTGTTTGACTCACCCCTTGTGGGACTATTTTTCGGTGATGATCGGTGATGGACCGGCCTCAAGGAGCTCAAGGGTGGCCATGCAAAGCTCAAGGATTGATTTATTTTTATTTATGTTTAAGTTTTGAATTATTCGGGTTTTTATTTGATGTAATAAGGCCAAAGTATTGAATCATTTATGCATGCTTTTAAATTACTTAGTATGATACGATTATTATCAAATTTAAAGTTTAAAAGTTAAATTTTCTTAAGTATATTTATCAAATGTTTTGACACCAAATCAACAAGGAATTTAATTTTGAACCCAACCCAAATCAACTGTTTTCAAAAACATGCAAGTTTTTGGCAAAGCCCAAATACGATTCGAATAGTTTTCTTTAGAAGCATACCAAATCCGGTCAGGGCTTGTGGGCCGGGTTTGGGATGTTTCAGCTTGGTATCAGAGCCCAGTTTAAAACTCAGCCTTGAGGGCTTTTAGGGCCCAAAACATTTTCTGTCTTTTGAAAATGGACTTTTCTAAGAAATAAAGCAGGCTTTACGGCATGGCACCCGAGTCTCAGACCCAAAGTCCACTGTAAGTACTCCTAACCTCTTTGTGATTTGTATGTAGGGATATATAGGGACGTAGACTAGTGGATTAGGAATTAAACCCTAGGACTAGTTTACCCCAACAACTACATAAAACTTTAAGGCACAATTAAATAAACCTATGTCTAAGTCACGAGCTAGGGTGTGGCAAACCACAGCGCATGTTCAGGATTGGTTTCAGTGGGAGCTTGGTGTTTAAGCAGTACTAGTGACTCACCTTCTACCCACTCAAATCCTACCTGGTGTGTAGTGATGGTTCACCCTAACCAAGAGGACTTAGCTACAGGCTGAACCCAATAAACTAAAACCCGAAAGGGACTAGCCATATTTTTATGGAAACCCTAGTTTTAAAAGACAACAAACTACCCTTTTGAAATTTTGAAAATTATTATTTTGGAAAAATTTCTACGAATTTTCGATTTACAAAATTACCTAAATACCCTTAGTGGTAAAATTACTAAAATGCCCTTAATTTTCTAAAATTACCATACTACCCCCGATTTCAATAACAATTTTTTATTTTGCACAAGTATTCAAAAACTTTACAAAATATCAAAGATACCCTGATTTAAAAAATTTATGAAAGTACCCCTAACCTATACAAATGACCAAAATACCCTCAGCAAGGAAAATCACCGAAGTGCCCTCAAATTAGAAATCTTTAAAAATACCCTTGTTTTGGCAAGTCACCAGGAACCATATTTTGCAAAAAATTACCAAAATGACCCTGGCTTGTAAAATTACAAAAATACCCCTGGTGTATAAATTACCATTTTACCCTTGAAATTTTTTCAGCAAGTAATTTTAATTTTGTAAAACATCAACAATCTCCATTTTGCAACATTTTCAAACACCAAATTTGAAAAATTACCAAATTACCCCTATAGGACAATATTATGAAAATACCCCTAGGTAGTAGAAAACAACAAACAACGACAACTACAATATTTTTCCGTAATGAATGCAAGTTCATGTGTGTAACTAAATGAATGATGTGTGTATGAACCGAAAGAACTACTTTCTAAAACTATTAAACATAAAATTGTTCGTGTTAAATCAGTGGAACAAAACTAATTCATAAAATTCTTTAATCAAATAAACGCAAGTATGAATTCAAGGGGACGTGGTCGTAACGTGCGTGGCTGTGGAAGAGGCCGAATGACCATGTCTGAACCCCTTAGATCGGGTCAAGGATCTGAAAATGAAATGCCACCACTACCCCCAGCCGCTGATATGGAATATCAGGACCAGACGGGGGATGACGCAGTGTCATAAGCGATCCTGCGGGTCTTGGAAAGGGTGGCAGGAGTTGGTGGAGGCATGAGAGCTCGGAAGTCGGTACCTGAGTGACTCTAAGCCAACGGAGCTGAAGTGTTCCGCGGTGTATTAGGTGTAGCACCCAATACCGCTGAGTATTGGTTGGAGGCGACTGAGCAGATTATGGATGAGCTCGACTTAACTGACGAGGAAAAGCTGAAAGGGTTGGTGTCGCTTCTCCGCGATGAGTCATATCAATGGTGGCTCACGGCGCGAGATGGTGCTACAGCTGAGGAACTCACGTGGGAGTATGCTAAGCTAGCATACCAGAAGAAGTATGTGGGCACTCATTATATTGATGCCCAAAGAAAGGCTTTTCTAGGACTGGTTCAAGGAACCAAGTCCGTAGCTGAGTATGAAGCTGAATTCTTAAGGCTGGGCCGTTATGCTCGAGGCATAGTGTCTACTGAGCATGAGCGGTGCGTCTAATTTGAAGACGGACTAAGAGATGACTTAAGGTTATTGATAGCCCGCAACAGGAGCGAGAGTTTGCTGTGTTGGTGGAAAAGGCCAAAGTGGCTGAGGGTATCAAGGAGTCCGTGAGGCAGAACTCCGATCGAAATAGGCAGAAGAAAGGATTTGGATCATCAAAGCCATCTAAGAATGAGCAAAAGAGGCCTAGAGTTGAAGGGTCATGAGGTCGCAAGTCTCCATCGAAGGATACCCTACTTGTGAACAATGTGGGAAGAAGCACTTAGGTGAATGTTGGAAAAAGACGGGAGGATGTTTCAAGTGTGGGTCAAAGGACCACATGATTAAGGACTGTCCGATGAGACCAAAGGGGAATCAACCAGTAGCTCAGAATGTTAATTAGGCTGGTAGAGGTGGACAGCAGCCTCAGCGGGGTCGTGGTCCGAATAACAGAAGAAATGGTGCCGGAAGAGGACGTGGAACATCGGGCCGAGGTGGTGGTAATATAGAGGTAAGACAGTCGGGCTTGGTGTATGCGGTTCACCGTAGGGAGGATGGTGACGCACCGGACGTCATAACCGGTACGTTTTTTATTTTTAGCAAACCCTATGTTGCTTTAATTGATACCTATTCCTATGTTGCATGTAGAATAGTTGAAACTCTAGAAATAGCCTCTGAACTTTCTAGTAGGGATGTAACAGACCGAATCTGACCCTAATCGGAAAGGTGGTTTTGGGACCATAAATCTGAGCCCGAGAAATGTTTACATATTATATTTAGTGTTTATTATGTATGTATTTATATGTGTGAAAATTTCGTAGAAAAATTTTATCGTTTAAGTGTCGAATTTGATAAAAAAGACTTAATCGCATAAAAAGTAAAAGTGGCCAACTAAAGTGTAATGTGTTAAATTGAGCATGGCTTTTTAATGTGGGGAATTAAAAGGGCAAACAGCCCATTTTTAGGTTAATGGCCACCACCTTGATGTATGTAATAGTGTTTGAGTTTTTATAATATATAATATTACATTATATGTTAAAATAACTAATAAATATATGTTAATAAAACAATAAAATAAAAGCCATTCATTTATTCATCTTTGGCGAAAAGAACACAAAAGAAAAGGGAGAAAAGCTTTAGAACATTGGCATTTCTCAAGCTTAATTAGGTAAGAAATCTAGCTCGATTTTGTTAATTTTTATGTTTTTGAGATCGTTGCTTAGTATATTACCCACCCATGCTAGAATTTCTAAGATTAGTGTGTATATATGAATCCACCATGGATGAATTCTTGAGGTTTATGATGTTTGATGATGTTATATGAAAGGTAGGTTAAAAATTAGTATATTATGTGTTGGAAGTTTTGGTAAATTTGTGTTTTTAGGGCCAATTTGTAAAAATAAAATTTTAGAGGGGCTTGATTGCAAAATAAATGAAAGAAATAGACTTGTAAAGCCCTTATACACATTCGGCCCTTAAGGAGTATGGGGAAATTTGATGTATTTTGAGTTTTATGCAAATAGGACTAAATTGCAAAGTATTTAAATAGTAGGGGTAAAATAGTAATTTTCCTATTTATGTGCTTAGGGACTAAATTGAGATGAAATGTACTTGAATGAGCTAAATTTGAATGTGTTTTAGATCAAGAGCAAAGAAAACAGATTTGGATCGGGAAAGACGAAGGTTCTCAATAGCCGATTTGCGGTTCATCGACAACCGAGGTAAGTCCTTAACAAATTTATATCGAAGTTAATTACAAAAGTAGTATATGATAAAAATTTGGTATACTAAGGCATAATAATGTATATAAGCTAATGTGGGGCATGAAATGGTATTAAATTTGTTGGTTGAATGTGATGTGGATACTTACGTTCGGTTTAACATGATATTGTAAGATAAAGCATATGAGATAGATGTGATTATAGCATTAAGTAATGTGCATGGGAATGTTGATTGTGTTATATATCGGGCTTTAATGCCTAGCAGGCCTTGTGCCAGTGTTACATTTCGGGCTTTAATGCTCAGCGTGCTTCGTCGATGATATATTCGGGCTTAGTGCCTAGCAGGCTTCGTGCCGGTGATCTATTCGGGCTTAGTGCCTAGCAGGCTTCGTGCCGGTGATCTATTCGGGCTTAGTGCCTAGCAGGCTTCATGCCGGTGATCTATTCGGGCTTAGTGCCTAGCAGGCTTCGTGCCGGTGATTTATTTCGGGCTCTAAATGCCTAGCAGGCTTTATGCCGGTGATACGCTATAAGTGGAGATTCTGAATATCAAATAAGGTGAGATGTTTATATAGTGTTAAGTGGTACAAGTTCAGGTAAGAACTAACCTACCAATTTAGTAAGGAATGAAGTGAACTAAAATTCTTATTGTATAGTTAAAAATCAGTGATGAGTGTGACAAAAGCGCTTGTGCTTGCGTATAAGTAGAAATAGAAGATCGATGCCTAGATTGGTTTATATGGAATAATAATGTACAGTTTCACGATGTCATAGCAATGATGTTTAAGTAAAGAGCATTACTATTATTCAGCTATCAAAATTTTACATAATGAATTAAGTGTGTTTTATACTACAAGCTTGGATTTTAATATGTTTAAATGTATGCTCGTTATATTGATATTTGCTTGAGACTTACTAAGCTAGTAAGCTTCTTCGTGTGTGTGTGTCTTTGTCTACCTCATTTTATAGATCTTGAATCAACTACGGCTCAAGGATCATCCGTGAAGTCAACCACACTATCAACTTTCTTTTGGTATTGAAAATTTAGTTTGTTATTTAAAAGGGCATGTATAGGCTAGACTAAACCGTATAACTAATGTTTTGGTAATAGTGTAAATATGCTAGCCATGCGAAAATGGCTATCTATTTTGAATAACTTGTTCGTGTTTTGATGATATAGTTTGCTCATGCCTTGAACTATTATTTATGCTTGATTATGGTTTAATCATGTGTGAGAGTGGTGCTATTATTTATGTATGAAAGGTTATGACATGAATGATTTATAAATTAATTCATGATGATGAGCTTATAATATGGTATATACATTTATAATGTTGGATTCATGATTCGCAATGAATAATGGTAAGCTTGGTGTAATATTAGGTTTAGTCAATAAAGTAAATGATGGATGTATATTGAAGTTATAATATGTGAGATATATGTGTTAAATAACGTTATGACATGCGATATTTGAATTGGTCACTTAATAGATAATCATTAAGCTCAATAATGTATGATTGTATTGGGCTATTTCGATTCAGTTTGTGTAAGTGAGTACATACATATATTATTCTTGGTTAGTTGTATATTAGGTTCGAACTTTTGTTTAGTTTATTGATTGTTAGAACAAATGATGTTTAGATATGATATGTTTGTTATGTGATTACTTATATGGGATTTTGATAAACCTTTTATATGTGAATAAGGGTGGTAGTTTAGTGAGTTGGATTAGGACTCAGTGCATATTATTTGGAAGTGTAAATTGGAAGCATGAGTTAGCCTTGTAAACTTTGCATTTGGTAACAAAGAATATTAGTGAATATGGTAAGTGTATTCGGCTTAAGGAAATAATGATATGAAAATTGTGGAATTGATTCTTAAATATGTGTATATATGACCATGTATATTCGGCCACATAAGTAATATATGTACGTGATGTTATATTATGATTATAGAGTTTGTGCATATGGGTGTATGTATATTCGGTTATATAATGACATCTTGGTTTTTTTGCAAGTTGAATGATAATTTGTTATTTTAAATATAATAGCATTCGGCTAAAGTAGCATTTGGTATGAATAGTGCATGCAAAAGTAATGAATAAGTTGTTTAAATTTATGTGGCTCAATTATGCGCATGTTAACAAATTTTAGGTTTGCATTGGATCCATTGAGTGTTGGTTCTGTTTGATTTTAGTATGAGAGAGTTTTTATTTAAACGACATGACTATTTCATAATTAAAAATTGATTATGCTGTATATGACTTAAGTGATTGATTAAAAGTTGTGATTTAAATAGTAATGCCCCGTAACCCTAATCCGACGACGGATACTGGTTAGGGGTGTTACATTTTATTGGTATCAGAGCTACGGTTTAGTCGATTCTAGGACTACCGTAGTATGTAAGGGTCTAGCTATACATGCCTTTAAATTGTATATATGATAGTGTGGTGACTTCTGACAATTTCAATTGTATTTTATATAGTAAATGGATTTCGATCCCGATAGAGCGAGTCGATGATGTGGAGAGTGTCGCTACTGGTCTCGCACATGGATCGATGCCACTATACTCTCAACCGCCACGGGTAACCACGAGGAGAGGCTAAACAAGCCTTCTACCAAATGATGAATGAATGGTTTACCCAGTTTATTCGTAATAATCCAACGGTACAACAACCTCCACCCCGAATAATCCAACTCCCGTACCTTCAAAGACTTCGATGATAGATCCAATGAGATTTAGTAGGCCTCTGTTGATAAAATTAGGAAATTTGGGTCAAGAATTCAAGGCTAATGATGATGATGATGCGAGCGAGTGAGATGTGGCTTGATAACACTATTCGGGTACTTGATGAGCTATTTTGCACTCCGACTAATGTTTAAAATGTGTTATATCTTTGCTTGGGACACCGCTTATCACCGGTGGAATACACTAGTATCGTGGTTCCAAAAGAAAAGTAATGTGGGATTTCTTCCGAATGAATTCGCAAGAAATATATCACCAGAGGTTCATCGACCGTAAACGTAAAGAATTTCTTGAACTAAAGCAGGGCAAAAGATCGTGGATGAATATGAGCTAAAATTTGTCGATTGAGCCGAATGCTCTGGAGTGTGTATCAATCAAGCCATTATGTGCAAAAGGTTTGAAGATGGTTTGAATGAAGATTTGAAGTTGCTAGTTGGCATTCTTGGGATCAAAGAATTTGTGACACTAGTCGAGCGAGCTTGCAAAGTCAAGAGCTTGGGAAAGAGAAAAGAAAGGTCGAGATGAAGCTAGAGACACCCGTAAAAGATCGTCGGGTAAGAATTTCCATTCCACATCTAAGAAGTTTAGAGATGACTTCATCGACACAAAGCTACTTGATTCATTTAGACGTGATCGACCTCCAATGGGCTCCCGAGCTACCTCGATGGCGGTGTTAGTAACGCCCCACGTAATCGAGTTGAATGCAAACATTGTGGAAAATGGCATCCTAGGAGTTGTAGAGTTCGTGACCGGTCTTGCTTTAAATGTGGATCCTCGCACCATTTTATTCGAGAGTGCCCGATGTTAATGAGTAGAATACTGATGTAACTCTAGACCGAGTAGTGCATCAAGACGGGCGGACCACCCTGCATTTTGGCAATGTAGGTGGTAGTCGAGAGGGACAAAGAACACAACAGATCGATCTCGAGGCTAGAGCTCCAGCTAGAGCTTATGTTACTCGAGCTAGAGAGGATGCCGCTTCTCTAAATGTCATTACCGTACTTTCTCCTTTATGATACTACTGTGATTGCATTGATTGATCCTGGTTCGACCCATTCATATGTATGTGAAACTCGGTATTGAAGAAGACTCGCCATTGAGTCTCTCGAGTTTGTGATTCAGCGTATCCAACCCTTTGGGTAGATGTGTGTTTGTTAATAAAGTGTGTAAAAGTTGCCCATTGATGATTCGAGATTTATGCTTCCCGATTGATTTAATGTCGTTGTTTTCGATGAGTTTGATATAATTTTGGGAATGGACCGTTAACTTCGCATGATGCGGTGGTGAATTGCAAAAGAAAGCTTATTGATTTGAGACACCGTAACGATGAGATCATTAAAATTGAATCCAGTGATTTAAGTGGGTTTCCTACAGTTATATCATCGATGTTAGCCCGAAAGTATGTGAGAAAAGGGTGTGAAGCTTATTTGGCTTATGTACTGGATAATAAATTGTCTAAGAAACAGATTGAATCCGTACCGATTGTATGTGGATACTCAGATGTGTTTCCTGAAGAACTACTGGGTTTACCCCCTGTACGAGAGATTGAGTTTGGTATTGAATTAGCTCCGGGAACAACTCTAATCTCAATAGCTCCATATCGGATGGCACCTACTGAGCTAAAAGAGTTGAAAGCACAGTTGCAAGAGTTAACAGATAGGGGTTTTGCACGACAAGTTTCTCTCCTTGGGGTGCACTCGTTTTTTGTGAGAAAGAAAGATGGAACGATGCGAATGTGTATTGATTATCGGCAATTGAATAAGGTAACTATAAAGAATAAGTACCCATTACCTCGGATTGATGATTTGTTTGATCGGTTGAAAGGGCTTCAGATTTTGAAAATAGATTTGAGATCGGGTTATTATTAGTTGCTAGTCGAGATATAGATGTTAAAGACAAAGATTAGGACGAGGTACGGACATTTTGAGTTTTTGGTTTTGCCTTTTGGACTTACTAATGCACTCATTGTTTTTATGGATTTGATGAATCGGGTTTTTAGACGCTTTTGGATCGATTTGTGGTGGTGTTTATTGATGACATATTGATCTATTCCAAAGATGAAATTGAACACGCTGAACATTTGAGGTTAGTGCTACAAACTTTGCGAGATCATCAGTTGTATGCGAAGTTTAGTAAGTGTGAGTTCTGGATGAAAGAGGTCAGCTTTTTGGGATATGTTGCTTCAAAGATCGTGCATTCGAGTTGATCCAACAAAATATCGGCTATACTTGATTGGAAGCCACCAAAAATGTTTCTAAAATTCAAAGTTTTACGGGACTTGCGGGTTACTATCGACGATTTGTGAAAGATTTTCTATGATAGCTACCCGTTGACAAAGTTATTGCGAGAAAGATGTCGAGTTCGAGTGGTCGGAAAAGTGCGTAAAAGTTTTGATCACCGAAAGCCCTTTTGATGAAGCTCCGAGATTAGTTCAAACTGAATCGGGTAAAGAATTTGTTGTTTATTCGATGCTTCTTTAAATGGTTTGGGCTGCGTTTTGATGCAGAAGGCAAAGTTGTAGCCTACGCTTCAAGACAATTGAAGCCGCACGAAAGAAATTACCCAACGCATGACTTAGAACTTGCAGCCATTGTTTTCACATTGAAAATTTGGCATCACTATTTATTTGGTGAGAAATGTCACATTTATTCAGATCATAAAAGTTTAAAGTATCTAATGACTCAGAAAGACCTGAATTTGAGACAATGCAGGTGGCTAGAACTATTGAAAGACTATGAACTGGTGATTGACTATCACCCGGGAAAAGCTAATGTTGTTGCAGATGCGTTAAGTCAAAAATCATTATTTGCTCTTCGTGCACTGAATGCACAGATGGCTATGTCTAGTGATGGTTTGATCATAGATGAGTTACGAGCAAGATCGATGTTTATTCAACAAATTTGTGATGCACAGAAAGTTGATGAAGATTTGATTGCTAGCCGAATTCAGTGTGAAAAGGGTATAGAATCAGATTTTCAGATTGATGCAAATGATTGTTTGAATTTTAAAAGCCGAATGTGTGTTCCAAAGAACTCCGATTTGATACAGATGATTTTGAGTGAGGCTCATAATGGTCGACTATCGATACATCCGGGTAGCACGAAAATGTATAACGATTTGAAACAGTTCTATTGGTGGCCTGGCATGAAACGGGATATATTTGAATTTGTTTCTAAGTGCTTAATATGTCAGCAAGTAAAAGCTAAGCATCAAGCACCATCTGGACTACTTCACCAATCATGATACCGAATGGAAATGGGATAGAATTATAATAGATTTTGTATTCGGTCTCCTATGACTCCGAGTAGGAAAGATGTCAGGTTATAGTTGATAGGTGACTAAATCAGCCCATTTTGTGCCAAGACGCATGCACTATTCACTTGATAAACTTGTTGAATTGTATGTATCATGATTGTGAGATTGCATGGTGTACCGAAGTTCCATTGTTTCGCATGAGACCGAGATTCACATCGCGGTTTTGGAAAAAATTGCAAGATGCTTTAGGTACTAAACTTCATTTTAGTACAGCTTTCCATCCGCAATCAGATGGTCAATTCGAACGAACCATTCAGATACTTGAGGACATGTTGAGATGTTGCATTCTCGAGTTTGAAGGTAAGTGGGAACGATACCTACCTTTGATTGAATTTGCTTATAATAATAGTTTTCAATCTAGTATCAAAATGGCACCTTATGAAGCCTTGTACGGGGGAAAATGTCGAACACCATTATACTGGACTGAGCTCAGCGAGAACAAGATACACGGGGTCGATTTGATTAAAGAAACTGAACAGAAAGTAGCTATTATTAGAGACAATTTGAAAGCTACTTCGGATCGTCAAAAGTCTTATGCTGATTTGAAACGAAAAGATATTGAATTCCAGATTGGAGATCGAGTCTTTTTAAAGGTTTCTCCGTGGAAGAAAGTGCTCCGTTTTGGTCTGGAAGGCAAGTTGAACCCGAGGTTCATTGGACCGTATGAAATCATTGAACGTGTTGGGCTGTTGCTTATAGATTGAAGCTACCTCGAATTAGAAAAGATACACGATGCATTTCATGTTTCTATGCTCGTGAGATACAGATCGATCCGTCACATGTGATTGTTCAAATCGAGATTGAGATACAATCGATATGACGATGAGGAAAAGCCGATCCGTATTCTAGCTCTGGAAATGAAAGAGTTAAGAAACAAAAGATTTCCTTAGTGAAAGTGTTATGGAATCGACACGGAGTTGAAGAGGCAACGTGGGAGCCTCAAGATTCAATGAGGCAACTATATCCGACGTTGTTTAACGGTAAGATTTTCTGGGATGAAAATCCTTAAGGGAGAGTTGTATGCATCAAATCGACCCTAATCGGAAAGGTGGTTTCAAGACCACGAATCGAGCCCAGAAATGTTTACATATTATATTTAGTGTTTATTATGTATGTATTTATATGTGTGAAAATTTCGTAGAAAAATTTTATCGTTTAAGTGTCGAATTTGATTAAAAGGACTTAATCACATAAAAAGTAAAAGTGGCCAACTAAAGTGTAATGTGTTAAATTGAGCATGGCTTTTAATGTGAGGTATTAAAAGGGCAAATAGCCCATTTTAGGTTAATGGCCACCACCTTGATGCATGTAATAGTGTTTGAGTTTTATAATATATAATATTACATTATATGTTAAAATAACTAATAAATATATGTTAATAAAACAATAAAATAAAAAGCCATTCATTTGTTCATCTTTGGCCGAAAAGAACACAAAAGAAAAGGGGAGAAAAGCTTTAGAACATTCGGCATTTCTCAAGCTTAATTAGGTAAGAAATCTAGCTCGGTTTTTGTTAATTTTTATGTTTTTGAGATCGTTGCTTAGTATATTACCCGACCCATGCTAGAATTTCTAAGATTAGTGTGTATATATGAATCGACCATGGATGAATTCTTGAGGTTTATGATGTTTGATGATGTTATATGAAAGGTAGGTTAAAAATTAGTATATTATGTGTTGGAAGTTTTAGTAAATTTGTGTTTTTAGGGCTAATTTGTAAAAATAAAATTTTAGAGGGGCTTGATTGCAAAATAAATGAAAGAAATAGACTTGTAAAGTCCTTATACACATTCGGCCCTTAAGGAGTATGGGGAAATTTGATGTATTTTGAGTTTTATGCAAATAGGACTAAATTGCAAAGTATTTAAATAGTAGGGGTAAAATAGTAATTTTCCTATTTATGTGCTTAGGGACTAAATTGAGATGAAATGTACTTGAATGAGCTAAATTTGAATGTGTTTTAGATCAAGAGCAAAGAAAAACGAATTTAGATCGGGGAAAGACGAAGGTTCTCGAATAGCCGATTTGCACGGTCTATCGACAACTGAGGTAAGTCCTTAAGCAAATTTATATCGAGAAGTTAATTACAAAATTAGTATATGATAAAAACTTGGTATACTAAGGCATAATAATGTATATAAGCCGAATGTGGGGCATGAAATGGTATTAAATTTGTTGGTTGAATGTGATGTGGATACTTACGTTCGGTTTAACATGATATTGTAAGATAAAGCATATGAGATGGATGTGATTATAGTATTAAGTAATGTGCATGGGAATGTTGATTGTGTTATATATCGGGCTTTAATGCCTAGCGTGCCTGTGTAGGTGTTACATTTCGGCTTTAATGCTCAGCGAGCTTTGTGCCTTGATATATTGGGCTTAGGGCTTAGAGCTTCGTCTTAGCGATCTATTTCTGCGGTGATCTATTCGGGCTTAGTGCCTAGCGTGCTTCGTGTCGGTGATCTATTCGGGCTTAGTGCCTAGCGTGCTTCGTTGGGTGATCTATTCGGGCTTAGTGCCTAGCGAGCTTCAGGTGGTGATTTATTTCGGCTCTAAATGCCTAGCGTGCTTTATGGGTGATACGCTATAAGTGGAGATTCGAATATCAAATAAGGTGAGATGTTTATATAGTGTTAAGTGGTACAAGTTCGTAAGAACTAACCTACCAATTTAGTAAGGAATGAAGTGAACTAAAATTCTTATTGTATAGTTAAAGATCGTTGATGAGTGTGACAAAAGCGCTTGTGCTTGCGTATAAGTAGAAATAGAAGATCGATGCCTAGATTGGTTTATATGGAATAATAATGTACAGTTTCACGATGTCATAGCAATGATGTTTAAGTAAAGAGCATTACTATTATTCAGCTATCAAAATTTTACATAATGAATTAATTGTGTTTTATACTACAAGCTTGGATTTTAATATGTTTAAATGTATGCTCATTATATTGATATTTGCTTGAGACTTACTAAGCTAGTAAGCTTATTGTGCGTGTGTCTTTGTCTACCTCTGTTTTATAGATCTTGAATCGAACTACGGGCTCGAAGGATCATCCGTGAAGTCAACCACACTATCAACTTTCTTTTGGTATTGAAAATTTAGTTTGTTATTTAAAAAGGGCATGTATAGGCTAGACTAAACCGTATAACTAATGTTTTGGTAATAGTGTAAATATGCTAGCCATGCGAAAATGGCTATCTATTTTGAATAACTTGTTCCGTGTTTTGATGATATAGTTTGCCCATGCCTTGAACTATTATTTATGCTTGATTATGGTTTAATCATGTGTGAGAGTGGTGCTATTATTTATGTATGAAAGGTTATGACATGAATGATTTATAAATTAATTCATGATGATGAGCTTATAATATAGTATATACATTTATAATGTTGGATTCATGATTGACAATGAATAATGGTAAGCTTGGTGTAATATTAGGTTTAGTCAATAAAGTAAATGATGGATGTATATTGAAGTTATAATATGTGAGATATATGTGTTAAATAACGTTATGACATGCGATATTTGAATTGGTCACTTAATAGATAATCATTAAGTTCAATAATGTATGATTGTATTGGGCTATTTCGATTCAGTTTGTGTAAGTGAGTACATACATATATTATTCTTGGTTAGTTGTATATTAGGTTCGAACTTTTGTTTAGTTTATTGATTGTTAGAACAAATGATGTTTAGATATGATATGTTTGTTATGTGATTACTTATATGGGATTTTGATAAACCTTTTATATGTGAATAAGGGTGGTAGTTTAGTGAGTTGGATTAGGACTCGGTGCATATTATTTGGAAGTGTAAATTGGAAGCATGAGTTAGCCTTGTAAACTTTGCATTTGGTAATGAGAGAATATTAGTGAATATGGTAAGTGTATTCACTTAAGGAAATAATGATATGAAAATTGTGGAATTGATTCTTAAATATGTGTATATATGACCATGTATATTCGGCCACATAAGTAATATATATACGTGATGTTATATTATGATTATAGAGTTTGTGTATATGGGTGTATGTATATTCGGTTATATAATGACATTTTGGTTTTTTGCAAGTTGAATGATAATTTGTTATTTTAAATATAATAGCATTCGCTAAAGTAGCATTTGGTATGAATAGTGCATGCAAAAGTAATGAATAAGTTGTTTAAATTTATGTGGCTCAATTATGCATGTTAACAAATTTTAGGTTTGCATTGGATCCATTGAGTGTTGGTTCATTTGATTTTAGTATGAGAGAGTTTTTATTTAAACGACATGACTATTTCATAATTAAAACCGATTATGTCAGATATGACTTAAGTGATTGAGTAAAAGTTGTGATTTAAATAGTAATGCCCCGTAACCCTAATACGACGACGGATACTAGTTAGGGGTGTTACAAGAGAAATGACTGTAGTAAACCCACTAGGTCAAACTGTAGTGGTGAATAAGATGTTTCGAAGAATACCTTTGGAACTTCAAGGAGCGGTATTTCTTGCCAACTTAATGGAATTACCCTTCGGGGAATTTGATCTGATACTTGGCATGGATTGGCTAGTAAAGCATTGGGCTGTATTGGATTGTGCAGCCAAATGAATGGAGTTAAGGACCCCAGAGGATGGAGAGTTATGATAAGAGAAAGAAAGAACTACTTATCTAACGTAGTTTCTGCTTTGAAAGCTGATAAGATGGTTCTAAAGGGGTGTAAGGTTCTTGGCTTTCATTAGTACTTTGGATACGAAAGAAGGGGGAGTTAGTAGAGTTAGAACGGTAAGGGAATTTGAGGATGTCTTTCCAGAGGAATTACCCGGAATACCCCCGGACAGGGAGGTGGAATTTGGAATCGAGTTGTTGCCGGAAACAGCTCCTGTGTCAATAGCCCCGTACAGAATGGCACCAAAGGAGTTGGTTGAGCTCAAGGCTCAGATTCAAGAATTGCTTGACCGTGGGTTCATTCGACCCAATGTGTCTCCATGGGGAGCACCGATCTTGTTTGTGAAGAAGATGGACGGAACTATGCGCATGTGCATAGATTATCGTCAGTTGAATAAGCTGACCATCAAGAACAAGTATCCGTTGCCAGGATAGATGACTTGTTCGATCAGCTTAAATGGGCCGCAGTATTCTCAAAGATCGACCTAAGGTCGGGATATCATCAGCTTAAGGTGAAAGAGGCTGATATCCATAAGACGGCTTTCCGAACAAGGTACGGGCATTATGAGTTCTTGGTAATGCCGTTCGGTTTGACAAATGCCCCAGCCGCGTTTATGGACATGATGAATCGGGTTTTCCAACCCTATCTGGATCGGTTCGTTGTTGTATTCATAGACGATATCTTAGTATACTCGAAGTCTGAAGAAGAACACGATGAGCACCTTCGAGTTGTGTTGCAAATGTTGAGGGAGAAGAAGCTTTATGCCAAATTCAGCAAGTGTGAATTTTGGCTTAAGAAGGTGACGTTCTTAGGACATGTGGTATCTGCTGAAGGAATAAGGATGGATCCTCGAAAGATCGAAGCAGTGTTGGATTGGAAACCACCTAAGTCGGTGATGGAAGTTCGAAGTTTCTTAGGATTAGCGGGCTATTATAGATGATTTGTGGAAGGGTTCTCGTCGATAGCCGCGCCTCTGACAAAGTTATTAAGGAAGGAAGTGCCTTTCATATGGACTGATAAGCAACAGGAGAGCTTTGAGAAGCTTAAAAGGGTTTTGACTGAAGCTCCAGTTTTGACTCAGCCAGAGATGGGGAAGGATTTTGTAGTGTATTGTGATGCTTCCCATACAGGATTGGGAGGTGTCCTTATGCAAGATGGAAAAGTAGTCGCCTATGCGTCTCGGCAACTAAGGCCACATGAGGTTAACTACTCGACGCATGACTTGGAATTGGCGGCAGTGGTCTTTGCCCTTAAGGTGTGGAGGCATTATCTTTATGGAGAAAAGTCGGTGATTTACACAGACTACAAAAGCCTTAAGTACCTGCTGACTCAGAAGGTCTTGAATTTGAGACAGCGAAGGTGGGTGGAACTATTGAAGGATTATGATTGTTCCATAAAGTACCACTCGGGCAAGGCGAATGTGGTGGCGGATGCCCTAAGTCGGAAGGTAGTGACGGATCTGAGGGCGATGTTCGCACATCTAAGTCTCTATGATGATGGAAGCTTGCTAGCAGAGTTGCAAGTCAAGCCAACGTGGTTGAATGAAGTAAAAGAAGGACAGTTGGTGGATGAGGATCTAAGTGTTAAGTTGCGACAAGCGCAGAATGGAGAGTTGGTGGATTATGGTGTTAATGACGAGGGAGTATTGTGCTTCAAGGGTAAGGTCTGTATGCCGAAGGATGTGGAACTTAGGCAAAGAATTCTTCGGGAATCGCATAGTAGCCCCTATGCTATGCATCCGGAGGTAGTAAAATGTACAGATACCTAAGGGAACAGTTTTGGTGGCTAGGACTTAAGCAGGAAGTGACCGAATATGTTGGCAAGTGTTTGACATGTCAGCAAGTTAAGGCTGAACACCAAGTTTCGTCAGGATTGCTTCAGCCAATACAGATTCCCCAATGGAAGTGGGAAAGAATTACCATGGACTTCGTTAGTGGGCTTCCCCTTACGCCTACTAAGAAGGACTCGGTATGGGTGATAGTGGATCGGCTGAAAAAGTCTGCGCATTTTATTCCAGTACGGGTTGACTACTCCCTACAAAAGTTGGCAAGGTTGTATGTGGCAGAAATTGTAAGGTTGCATGGAGTGCTAATGTCAATTATCTCGGATAAGGATCCGAGATTCACATCTAGGTTTTGGAAAGCACTACATCAGGCTTTAGGTACACAACTGAATTTTGGCACGACTTTCCATCCACAGTCAGACGGCCAGTCTGAACGAGTGATTCAAGTGTTAGAGGATATGTTAAGAGGCTGTGTGATAGATTTCAGAGGAAGTTGGGAAGAATATTTGCCTCTAGCGGAATTCGCATACAACAATAGCTATCAGGCCAGTATTAAAATGGCACCGTACGAGGCGTTGTATGGTCGGAAGTGTCGCACTCCTACGTGTTGGACGGAGTTGGGAGAACGTCAAATTTTAGGTCCGGAGTTAGTAGCAGAATCGGAGGAGAAGGTTAGGATAATTCGAGCTCGATTGAAGGAAGCATCCGATAGACAAAAGTCATACGCAGATCTCAAATAGAAGGAGATTGAATTTAATGTGGGAGATCAAGTGTTCCTTAAGGTATCGCCTTGGAAGAAGGTGATGAGATTTGCTCGAAAAGGGAAGCTAAGTCCAAGGTTCATAGAACCCTATCGGGTATTGAAGCGAATCGGACCAGTGGCATACCAATTAGAGTTGCCTCCTGAATTGAAGCAGATGCACGACGTATTTCATGTTTCCATGCTACGTCGACACCGATCGGATCCATCTCACGTAGTTCCAACGGAAGAGGTGGAGCTAATGCTAGACCTGTCCTACGAGGAAGAGCCGATTCATATTCTAGAACGAGATGTGAAAGTGCTACGAAGGAAATCGGTCCCTTTGGTCAAGGTATTATGGTGAAATCATGGATCATAGGAAGCCTCGTGGGAGCCGGAAGAAGCTATGCGACAACAATACCCCCACCTATTCTAGCCAGGTAATTTCGAGGAAGAAATTATTTTAAGGAGGGTAGAACTGTAATATCCCGGATTAGGGCTTATGCACTATTGCTAAATTATATGAAATAGCATGTCTTATGTGTTATGAATGTGTTATGTTAATTTTAGAATCTTGAAACATAAGGAAAATGCCTTAGAAAAATATCGAGTTTTAAGTCTAAAAAAGGGAACTGAAGCAAAGTGGCCTTAAGAAAATAAATAGGGAAATATGACATATAATTGGGCTCAGGTTTGGACTTCAAAACCTGGGTTAAGTGGCTGATAAATAAGTGTTAGTAGTAATTGATGTTGGATTATTAAATTAGTAGCAAGTTGGGCTTGTTACCCAAAAATTTAGTAATGCTAAATTGGGCATGAGGGTGGCGTCACTTAGGGGGATGACTTGGGCCTAGTATGACCACATGAAGCCCAAAATAATGGGTTAAAATTCGGCACTCCTAAGGTAAGGAGTTGGACGGCACCAAGGCTAGACTTTAGGAGTTTAAGTTGAAGTCAAATTCTTTTGGAATTTCGGCTAAGGTAGGAAAAGAAGTGATGGCCAAGTAAGGGACACTAAGCTTAGTAATTTCGGCTAAACTAGTAAAAGGAGATAGCCGAAATTATCAAGTAGATATTCATTTTTTTCCCCTTTGTTCTCTTTTATTCTCTCAACCCTTACCTAGCTGAAATCTTTTCTTCCTAAAAAGATCACCATTGCCGATTTCTCCCAAGTCCCATACTCTTTCATTGAAGCCAAATCTCTATCGTAAATCTTCTTCTTCTTCTTTTGCAAACCCAATCAAAAGCGAAAGATAAGTTTCAATACCATAGCCGATTGTTCATCAAGTCTCTAAGCCGAATCTCTGTGGTGTCAGGAAGAAGGTGTAACCGATTTCATCATTAGGGGGTAAGAGCAAAATCGATTTTTATTCCTTTTCTTTTAAGACTTGTCAAAATCTAGGACTAATCCCATTAATATTTTGTTTGCCGAAATTTAGAAGGATCTTCGGGATTTTTCAGTAGAGTCGGCTACAATAGGGGATCTTCGGGATTTTAAGAACCCAAGGTAAACCATAAGTGATATTCGACCAAGGGCCATGGTTATGGATTTATGTATTAAAGCCGAATCTAACATATGTGTATAGGGAATTCGACATCTCCATAGTCAAGTGGTGTTTTCGGGATTTTAGATTCACAAAGGTAAGTGAATCTGACATTCGGCCAAGGCCTTATTATGGTATTTAGATCTGTTTCTTCTTCGCTTTTAAGCTGAAAACTAACCAAGTCAATGGATCTAGTGACTAGCCGATTACAGGAAGGAGCATAGCAAAGTTTCGGGATTTGATTAGTAGTAGAATCAGCACCAAGGTAAGTTTTGAGTTATAATCCTAGTAGGATTTGGACTTATAGCCGAATGGCTTTGTACTAATAAAATTGGGGTTGGCCGAATATAGGTAGTTAAGGATCTAAAGCTTAGATCGGGATTTTCGGGATCTTCAATAAAGCACTAAGTAAATCAGGTGTGTACCCCACACTAAATCTCAATATGAAAGTGTAAGAATATGGCTAAGTTACCATGCGATGGTACAAAGTACTCAGGTACGTTTTCCTACTCCTACTAGGAATATAATACGATCCATTATGGCACATAAGTGCGACTATAAGAATGTGAATAAAGTATGAGGCATGACATTTGCATGGTTTGCATGTTTTGCATGGGGCATATGGGTGATATGTAAAGGGGAAGTGAATTGGTGGTTTTATACCCCAATATAAGAATGTGGTGACTTATGTCACGATATAAGAATGTGTTGACTTATGTCCCAGTATAAGAATATGGTGACTTATGTCACAATTATATATATAAGGTGGCTATGCCACGAATTTTATAAGGGCGATGAGCACGTCGACTGTAGCGACTGCCTTCGATGGTGTGTAACGGATGGAGGGTTGACTTAGTAGTCCCCAAGGTGTGATGGTTGGTACGGGTGACGTGTAGCGGATGGATAACTAGGCTTGGGTTCGGGATTGCATCATTTTATTTAATGCTATATGATTATGTATGATTTGATATGCACGAATCTATTTGAGTTTGGTGTTGGTTGTACACATTGAGTCTGTTTGACTCACCCTTGTGGGACTATTTTTCGGTGATGATCGGTGATGGACCCAATTGACAGGAGCTCAAGGGTGGCCATGCAAAGCTCAAGGATTGATTTATTTTTATTTATGTTTAAGTTTTGAATTATTCGGGTTTTTATTTGATGTAACAAGGCCAAAGTATTGAATCGTTTATGCATGCTTTTAAATTACTTAGTATGATACGATTATTATCGAATTTAATGTTTAAAAGTTAAATTTTCTTAAGTATATTTATCAAATGTTTTGACACCAAATCAACAAGGAATTTAATTTCGAACCCAACCCAAATCAACTGTTTTCAAAAACATGCAAGCCCAAATACGATTCGAATGGTTTTTTTTAGAAGCATACCAAATCCGGTTAGGGCTTGTGGGTCGGGTTTGGGGTGTTTCATCGATAATCAATGCACATTCTTAATGTTCCATCTTTCTTTTTCACAAAAAGAACGGGAGCACCCCAGGGAGAAAAACTTGGTCGAGCAAAACCTCTATCGGTCAATTCTTGCAACTGAGCCTTCAATTCTTTTAGTTCTGCAGGTGCCATTCTATACGGAGCTATTGAAATCGGGGTGGTCCCTGGCACCAACTCAATACCAAACTCCACATCACAAATAGGTGGCAATCCCAGCTACTCCTCTGGGAACACATCTGAGTATTCACAAACAATAGGTACCGATTCAATCTTCTTTTCCGTTACTTTGCTGTCAATCACATATGCCAGATAAGCCTCGCAACCCTTTCTCAAATACTGTCGAGCTAATAATGAGGATATTACAGTTGATACCCCTTTCAAATCTGCAGATTCGATCCGAAGTATTTCGTTATTCTGACACCTCACATCAATAGTCTTTCGTCTACAATTCACTACTACATCGTGAGTGCTTAACCAATCCATACCGAGGATGATGTCGAACTCATCGAAAGGTAATAACATCAAATCGGCCGGAAAACACATATCTTGAATCATCAAAGGGCAGTTCTTGCACACTTTATCCACCAATACACATCGACCCAGGGGGTTTGAAACCCGAATCACAAATTCAGTAGACTCAACAGGTAGAGTCTTACTGACTACTAATGTTTCACACACATATGAATGAGTAGAGTCGGGATCAATCAAAGCAGTTACATCAGTATCAAAGAGAGTAAAAATACCGGTAATGACGTCTAGAGATGAGGCCTCCTCTCTAGCACGGATGGCATAAGCTCTAGCCAGTACTCGAGTATCTGCTCGGATAACTGCATCTGAAGTCCCTCTCTGTGCACCGCTCTTACCTCCCCCACTACGAGCTGGCCTACCTCTAGTTGTAGTGCTGCTCGGTCTCGTGCTCTGAGTAGTGCCCTTCTCAACAGTCTCCGGACAATCCCGGATGAAGTGATTTTGTGAACCACACTGGTAACAAGCGCGATTAAAATATTTACCCCAGCACTCTCCGAAATGTCGTCTACTGCACTGCTAACATTCAGATTTGCTCGCATTGCTGACACTAGCCACTGATGTAGCTCGAGACCTCATTGGTGGCCGATCACGAATAGAAATCCCAGTATTGGGTTTGGGTCGACTATCATCGTTCTTATTCTTCTTTGTTACCATCTGTGTAACACCCCTTACCCGAAACCTTTGCCAGAGTCGAGTATGTGGCATTACTAGACTTGACTACTAATCTGGGGCATAAAAATTTAAAGCTGTCCAACTGCATCATGCTGACTAAATTGACCATAACTCGAGTTACAAAACTTGAAACTTAGATCCGTAAATTTTAATTGAAACTAAACTCATATAAATTTTTACCATAATTTTTCCAGAATTTTTCATGTGGCCAATTAGTACAGTTTATTCATCAAAGTTACCCCTATTTCACTGTTTGAGAATTCTGACCTATCTTTACAAAAACTCAGTTATTTCATTGTACAAAATTTCAATAATGTTCTTGTTTATTCCAATCAAAAATAGACTCATTAAGGATTCTAAACATATAAACTATGCTCCATAATTATTATTGTACAATTTTTAACAATTTTTCCAAGACAGAACAGGGACTCACGAATTCATTCGGGACAAGTCTCACTAAAACTTAAATATCTCATAATATATAATTCCTTTACCTACTCTGTTTCTTTCATATAAAAATAGACACAATAAGCTTTAATTCTATATTTTATTCACTTTCTAATTCAATTTATCTTATTTTTGGTGATTTTTCAAAATAACATCTCTGCTGCTAACTAAAAACTATTTCATTGCAAAATATGATTTACTAGTTTATAATCGAACATACCCACATACAACTCAAACTGTCCATGCATTTTAAATCCTTTATGCAAATTAACTTATACCTAAAACATTCACATAATATCCTAATTCAAAGGTTCATTTCGTAAACATACACTTCCTTACCAAAAACGATTAAACTTGACTAAAAATGCACGAACATTACCAACATAAACCGACATTGTATCAAAAGCACAAAAGCATACTTAACTAAAACTTTAGCCATATTCGCATGGCTATTATATACATGAACCAAAAGTTTTCATCAAACAAAGACAAAGTCTTTCCTATACATGCCTCTATCCAAAACCAAAATGAAAGAGTATCAACATTAGATCGATAGTGTGGTTGGTGTCTTGATGATCCCGTTGAGCGGTAGCTTTTACCTAATCTATAAAGCAGAGGAGAACATTACACACAAATAAGTTTACTAACTTAGTAAGTCCCAAGCTCATAATAATACTACATTCAATTACTTAAACATTTAAATCATTCAACTCAACCATGTTATCATATTAAAATTTCTTTCACCTTTAGCACTATTATTTGAAAACCGAATCTCCATGATAGTACATTCAAGCTCAAACTCAGTCATATAATACTTGTGCACATCAATCGTAATCTCAAATGTACATAACACTGTACTCGTAATATTAGTGAAACTCTAGTAACATTAAACATATCATACCTTACTTACTTACCTGAGCCTTTAACTAGACACCTTAGCTACGATTTACCTTGAACAACAATTCGGTTCTCCTTTGTAAAACACATCACCAGCATAAAGCCTGCTAGGCATTAAAGCCCGAAATAAATCACCGGCACAAGGCCTGCTAGGCACGAAGCCCGAATATATCACCGGCACTAAGCCTGCTAGGCACGAAGCCCGAATATGTCACCGGCACTAAGCCTGCTAGGCACCAAGCCCGAATATGTCACCGGCACTAAGCCTGCTAGGCTCAAAGCCCGATACAATATTATTATCATCTCATACACATTACAGTAATGCTGCCCAAAATAACATAAATCACACATTATTCAAATCACTTTAACATACCAACTCGGTTAAAGATGTAACGACATTTCATTTCAAATTCACTATCACTTATAATTCACATATTATATCGAATAACAAACCAAAACACTTATTCACATCACTTTGAATAAAATTCCAACCAATCCATACCAATACTTTCACATTCGGCTAACACAAGGTTTTATACAAAATTCTATTGAATACTATCATTTAACACATTCATAAATAATTCGATAACCTATACTTGCTTAAGGACTTACCTCGGTTGTCGATAGACCGTGCAAATCGGCTATTCGAGAACCTTCGTCTTTCCCCGATCTAAATCTGTTTTTCTTTGCTCTTGATCTAAAACACATTAAAATTTAGCTCATTCAAGCACCATTCATCTCAATTTAGTCCCTAAGCATATAAATGGGCAAATTACTATTCTACCCCTAGTATTTCACAACTTTGTAATTTAGTCCTATTTGCATAACACACAAAATACACCAAATTAGCTAAAACTATACAAGGGCTGAATATTCCTAGGGACTTTACAAGTCCTCACATTTCATTTATTTTGCAAATAGGCCCCTCTAAAATTTTATTTTTTCAATTTAGCCCTAAATACTCAATTTCATCAAAACTTCCAATGCAAAACATACTAATCTTTTACATATCTTTCATCTAAAATCATCAAATATCAAAAACCACATAAACACAACAATGGCCAAACATCAAGCATGCTTAGATTGAAAAATTACAACATGGGTGATTACGGTTCAAGCAACGATTTCAAAACGTAAAAATTATTAAAACCAAAATCAAACTAACCTTGAAATCAAGCCTCAAATTGCTGAAATTTAAAGAACACAACCCCTTTTTTCTTTCTCAACATTCGGCCTTGAGAGAATGAATAATATCATGGCTTTTGTTTATGTTATTTTAACATATAATAAAGAAATTATTAAATTACTAATATAACCTTTAATATAAAATAAAACTAACATATATACTAAGGTTATTTTTGACATAAGCCACCCACTAACTCTAAAATGGGTTATTTACCCTTTTAATGCTTCATATTAAAGCCATGCTCAAATAGGCACTTTACACTCTAGTATGCCACTTTTACCTTTTACGCGATTAAGTCCTTTTGTCAAATTCGATACTCAAGCGATAAAATTTTTCTCTGAAACTTTCACACATAAATTCATATATAATAAACTCAAAATATAAATATTAAATATTTATCCGACTCGATTCGTGGTCTCAAAACCACCTTTCCGATTAGGGTAAGATTTGGTCTGTTACAATCTGTGTAAATCTACCCGCGGATCTCTTCCGAAAATCCTTAGATTCGACTTCAGCTTTCCATTCTTCTTTTCCCAGTTCTTCAGCTTTACAAGCTCTCTCCACATGTACAACAAACTCGTTAATCTCAAGAATGACAACCAGGAGTTTTATATATTCATTCAGACCATCCTCGAATCTCCGGCACATAACAGCCTCAGAAGATACACATTCGCGAGCGTAGCGACTAAGTCGTACAAATTTGCGCTCGTATTCAGACACAGTCATACGGCCTTGCTTGAGCTTGAGAAATTCCTTACGCTTGGAGTCTATGAAGCGTTGACTTATGTACTTTTTTCAGAACTCCGCCTAAAAGAAGTCCCAGGTAACTCTCTCTTTCGGGACAACAGATACGAGAGTATTCCACCAGTAGTAGGCAGAATCCCGTAATAAAGATATGGCTCACTTCAAGCGCTCATCGGGTGCGCAAGATAACTCTTCAAAAACACAAACAGTATTATCGAGCCAAAATTCAGCTCTTTCAGCATCGTCACCATCTTTGGCTCTAAATTCTTGAGCTCTGTGTTTTCTTATGCGATCAATAGGAGGTTTAGATACTCTTTCAGGATTGGCAACAGGAGGTACAATTGGTGTTACGGGGGGAACATTCGGATTCAGGGATGGTTGAACTGCCGGAGTGGTTCGTAAGTAATGGCTGAACCAATCACTTATCATATTATGGAAGGCCCGCTTTACCCTCTCGTCTGGGCCACTCGCAGTAGGTCGAGATTCTTTCGACGCGGTCCCTTGCGCGGGAGCAGGCGCCACACTTTCGACATCATCAGCTAATGCTCGCTCGAGATCCGGATCCATTACTATATAAAAGAAACAAGATGCATTTCGTTGTCAGAAGTCATCACACTATCACATTGTAAATAATGGCATGTATAGCTAGACTGTCGAGAACCGACTAAACCGTAGCTCTGATACCAATAAAATGTAACACCCCTAACCCGAATCAGTCACCCGATTAGGGTTACAGGCCTTACATTTATTAATATCAAAACATGGCATTCAATATATTAAACTTGAGCTAATTTCACATTATTTCACATGATCTACTTAACATACATATTTTCACTCATTTTAATTCGAATTTATGAACAACTTATACTTTCCCCAATTAAATCTAACTAACAGCCGATTTAAAACATATATAAATATCAACGTTTATCCTTTATAAAACTACCATATATCTGAACATCTCAATATAAAATGCCGAATACCTAAATGCATAAAATAGGTATACACTCCACGATACATACTATAAATCTTAACCCATGTACATTTTTAATAAAAGCAAGTTTAGCTTACTCAAAACTTCTATACAATTATTTAAGTCATGATATGATAAAAGAACCTAATTAGCAACTTTGATAAATGGCTCATCATTTCAAATTTTCCATCAACCAAGAAATTTCATTAACCATCTCAACCACATTCAAGAATTTATTTCATAACCGAACAAGCATGCTACTTAAACCAATTTCATATAATCATAAGGTAATATACTCCAAGCCGAATTTATAATGCACATATATATACATTCATCATGATAAGCAAACGTTTCAACTCAAACAACATCATAGAAACTTAACCACATCCGAATTCCTCCAATTGAGAACATGTACCAAGCCAAAAAATATTATCATCTTTACTACTCAGTTAGACTAATTCCAACCATTTCACCTAATCTCATTCCATCCATTATCAATCGTACATACTCATTCAAATTAAGTAGCTTTCAACCAAAATTTCTCATGAACACATATATATATATACTATCTTACTATCTTCACTTAATTCATAGAAGAAGTAAAAGCCATTTTCGCATGGTATTTTAACATCCCATTCAAAAGATATGTTTAACATTTGTAGTTTAGCATATACATGCCATTTACTTAAAGTTTATTTCAAAAGTACCAAAAATTTCGATAGTGTGCTTGACTTCGACAAGGATTCCCGAGTTCAAGCTGCGACTTTAAAGACCTAAAACACCATGAAACCAACACTTCAAGTAAGCTTAAATAGCTTAGTAAGTTTTAAGCAAAAAGGTAAAATACACAAGTAAGCATTTCACCATTATTCTTTAGTTTTCAACTAAAGATTTAATAATTCATCCTATCCACATAGACTAGATTAACATTCATCAATCCCATGCTCACTCAATCCCATAATAAACAAAAGAAAAAGTAGTAACCACATAGTCATATGCTTTATAGTCGTATTTAAACAACTTACGACACTTTTATTTACCTTTAATAATTACCTCTATTCTTGAGGAAATCTAATAATCCTTTTACACGATTGCCATGCAACCGATCTCGCATATACAAAGGTTTCGGTAATAAATTTCCGCACACACAGTGCCTTCTAACCGATTTCACACACATAGTGCTCGGTGATTATATTTCCGCACACAGTGCTTTTCAACCGATCTCACACACACAGTGCTCGGTGATTATATTTTCGCACACACAGCGCTTTTCAACTGATCTCGCACACACAGTGCTTGGTGATTATATTTCCGCACACACCGTGCTTTTCAACCGATCTCGCACACACAGTGCTCGGTGATTATATTTCCGCACACACAGTGCTTTTCAACCCATTTTCTCATCAGTAGTATATACGCATAGGATTTCATTTCCATCCATACAATACACATACAATTAAAGATCCAAACAAATTCTATCTTTTATCACCTTATATCCCATTCGGCCACATCTATCTATATATGTTAAAATAACTATTCCATTCCATCACTTATTTCCAAAATCCATATTTAACTACTATTCATATCATAATTATTTATCCAAACCAATACTACCGAAAATCACATAGCAATTATCCACACGTTCAACTATCATGAATGTTAACCCCAATCCACATCAAATTCGACAATTAAAGAAGAACAAATTTCAATATGCTCAATTCAACTAGACAATAGATACACATACTTACATGCATATAATAGACTCCATTCAACTAATGTATCTTAACACTCCTTGCTTCATTCGGCAATTCCGAATAATTCATTAACAATATTATAATTCTCATTTCAAAACATTATTCGATTGAACCTAATTGCTTATAAACTTACCTTGAGAGTTGATGAATTGAGTGTCCGGCTACTCGTCAATTTTGTTTTCCCGATCCAAAGCCTTTCCTTTTGTATTTGATCTAAATAATTTAAATTTGAGCTCATTCAATACTTTTCTACTCGATTTAGCCATAAACGAATAAGGGACAATTATAAATTCGTCCTTGATATATCACATGTTACACAAATATATACAAAGTTTATAATTATTCAAAATCATGCCAATTTATTTACTAATGAGTTAAGGCCGATTGTTCCCTAGCTCATTAAAGTTCCATATAATACTCAATTTAGTCCAAACATAAAATTTCTCCCAATTTTACACATAATTGCACATATTTTCCTCATAGCCGAACCTACCTAATAACCATATAAATTCATACTAATTATTTAACAACTTTAATACCACTATTCTTCATCTCATTTAAAAATTTTTACTCAAAACATATTGAGTTTAAACATACATTATATCCATTCATAAAGCATAGCAAACCCAAATTTAATCACTAATGGCCGAACCTATAGCATGTCTAAATATCAAAATCTTTGACATGGGTTCGGTAATACTCAAAGAAATGAAGTTAAAAATGCAAGAATTTAAGAAAATGAAGTTCAAAAGCTAACCTTATGGGAGCATGCAAGAACCGAATGATAAAGCTTAAACTTCTCTTTTCTTCCTTCCAATTTCGGCACTCAAAGGCTAAAGGTAGGAGATGACTCTCCACTACTTGTTTTATCATTTAATTTATTTATTTTAAATCAATAAAAAAAATGTAAGTTTAATGCCACTAACTAAAATAAATAAATTTAATATATGCATCCATCATGATGCCGTCCACTTATTTCAATTTGGACAATTTACCATGCAAAACCTACATAAAAAGGACAATTCAATTAGGCCCTTCCAATCTCAACATAGTTATCTTTCATATTTGTTCCATTTTAGTCCTTCACTTAAAATAGTTCATTAAAACATCCGAATTAACCTACGATATTATAACATATGCTTAATCACACAACATTGATATCAAATTAATAATTAAAACATTTCTGAAATTCAGATTCGTGGTCCCGAAACCACCTTTCCGATTAGGGTCGTTTTTGGACTGTTACAAGGCTCAACTATAAATAGAGACCTCTCCCTTCATTGTAAAGGGACTTGAGTTTTGGGGGAAGCAATAAGAATTCTTGAGAGCATTCACTCAAATTTATCTCCCTCTTGCGTTCTTATTTTTTATGATTTGTTCTTATTTTATTCTTCATTCATCTTCGTTTTTTCAGCCTTTTTTATTTATCCATTTAATTGTTTAACTATTAATTATTCTTTTTATTTTATTTGTTTATTTATTATTTACGTATAGAGATTTATTTTATTTTACACTTTTGCAAATCTACATTTTATTTATTTATTCCAAATTTTATGTAGTATTTATTTCAATTTGTTTTATTTTATTATTTTTATATTATTTATTTTAAATAGTTTTATTTTGATTAAGTTTTTTATATTATTACTTTAAATTATCTTATATATCATTCATTTTTCTTATTGTTTTATATAACGATTATTTTAAAGTGGTTTAATTTTATATCATTTTAAATTGTTTTATATTACCTATTTTAAGTTTTAGTATATTGTTTATTTTAAACTTATACATATCTTTTAGGATTTATCACATATCACTTTCTTTAAGTCATTTTGTATATTATTTATTTAGCTTGATATATATATTGTTTTATATATTACTTGTAAGACCCAATTTATACCTGGGCCCATTAACTGATCAACTTTAAACCAAAACAAAACAAAATTAAAACCAAATAACAATAGTCCATTAAAGTCCAATTTCACGGCCTAATTCCTTCACTAAACAGCAGGCCTAACTCTACCACTACCCAACATACGACCCAAATATTAACCCAGCTAACCAGAGGCCCAATAACAAAGCGAATTCGAATGGCCCAAGAGGTTCAGCAAACAGAAACCCTAAGGCAGAACCTTTGCGCCGCAAGCTTCAGCCACACGACCTCCATACCTCTCCACGTCACCTCTGTACACTGCTGAGCCTCCGTACCTGCAACAAAGGATAGACGAACAGCACAGCAAACAAAAAAGAGAAAACTTTGTATTTTATTTTCTAATTTTCGGCTATAAAACGAATAAGAATCATTTGTAAAAGGGGGAAGATCCCATCATTTTTGTACACAGATACGAATAGAAGAAATACGAGACTAAAAAAAATCAAAAAAGGTGATTTCATTTTGTCCCATCGATTTAGAGTTTTTACTGCTTTTATTCTGAGTATACAAACAAAAGTATGAATAAGGGGAAGAGATTACCTTCATGAGATTTGGTCTCTGTTCTCCCCGTCGCAATCGGGTTTAGGCGAAGACGTTCGTGTACGACGGCAGATTGAACCTTCGAATACCACTTCACACCGATTTCCATGGCGTTTTAGTGGTGGAACGGAAGGTCTTGATAAATGGCGCGATTGAAAGGAGAAGGATAGGGTTTCGACTGAAGGTTTAGAAAAAGAGGGGCTAGGGTTTCAAAAGAAAATTGGCAGATGACTTGAATCTGCTTAAAGGGTATTAGTGTTACTTAAGAAAACGACGTCATTTTGGCTAATTTCAATAGCCTTAAAACGGCGCTGTTTGGCCATAATCCATTCCGATCCGATCCGATCCGATCCGAGGACCCGGGGATCCGCGTGTTTTGTTACAATTGGTCTATTTTGCGATTGGTCCTTCCCTGTTTCGCAGTGATCTGATTGAGTCCTTTTTTCTGTTTCTTTTGTTTATTGCTATTTTTACCTTGAATTTTAAGCGATATTTCAAATCAGTCCGCGTTCAGACGTTGCGTTTTGATCATCGGGATATTTACTAGTTTAATCTCTGGATATTTGTGCGCATTTTAGCTTGATCCTGGCCTTAGTTAAAATTATTTTATTTATTTATAAAATAGACTTAATTTTCTTTTTATTCCAATTAGGTATTTTCTTATTCTTTTATTTATAATCTTAGTAAAAAATTTTAAAAATCTATTTTAGTATATGATTTGTTTATTTTAAAATTCACTTTTATGTATATTTTTTATTTAAAGATTTACATAATATTTTTAAATACTCTCATACATTATTATTCTTTTGCATACTAATTATTTTAATTTTCTGGCCATATAATGCTTGTTTTAAAATCCTTTTGTATACATATTTGAATTATATGTTCATATGGTTGTCTTTGTCATTTTTACAATGTTGTATTCACACACTATTATTCCATACTCGATACTACATTTTTTCATTATTGAATAGTGGTTCAAAAAATGTACTTGGAGACAATTTTAAAATTGTGTATTTTGAAATGTTTTCAAAGATAAAGGCAATGTTTGTATGTTTGGGAGTGTGGAAAATTATACCTTAACGTACTAGGTGTAAATTTTCTATTCGACCAGATAGCCAAATACCTTTTTTAATTAAATATCTTAAGGATCAAAGATGATCTCGGTGTTGAGGTATAAAGGTGTTATGTCCTAACGTACTGGATGTGACATTTTTATTCTTTCGAAACGAGTTAATCTTGAAGTTCAAGATTCAATATAAACTAACTTTCTTTAAGAAAACTTGCATTTTATAGCATATTGTAAATACGATCTTTAATTTATGTATATTTCTTGATTAATGTTTATGCATCCTATTACTGTTACGCCTCAAACTCTATCATGTTCTAATTTTTGTTAAACGTTTTATTTATCTAAATGCATTTTAAACCTAATATAAGGTTTTGTTTTTTTTCTAAAATAAGGCAATGTTTATGCGTTTGGAAAGTCAGAAAATTATGCCCTAACGTACTGGGTGTCAATTTTCTGTCCAACCAGATAACCAAATACCCTTCTTTGATTACATGTTTTGAAGATCAAAGATGATCTCGGTGTCGGGGTATAAAGGTGTTATGTCCTAATGTACTGGATGTGATATTTCTATTTCCTTCGAAACGAGTTAATCTTGAAATTCAAATTCAATATTGATTAATTTTCCTTAGAAAGTTTATAACGTTTCCAAATTTTCAATGCAAGGACATTAATTAACCGATTTGGTACCCGTCTAGGGGCGCATGTGGGTGCTAACCCTTCCTCGTGCGTAACCGACTCCCGAACCCGTTTTCTTGAATTTCGCAGACCAAAACATTTTTATAGGTGACCCAATCACACCTAAACAAAAAGGGATTGGTGGCGACTCTGGTTTTAAAGTCGATTCCCGTTTTTTCAAAACCAAAATAAAGATGGTTTCGACATTACTTATTTAAACTTACTTCCTATATAATATTTATTTTAAAATTCATTTATATATTACTATTTCATATATTATTTATTTTATCTTTTTTGGATTTATTTCAAACTTTTACGTATATTATCTACTTTAAAATTTTTATACATGAATTTATTTTAAATTACTTTTTATTGTCAATTTCAAAATCATTTTCTTTCACATTATTTGTTTTAACATTGTCCATTATTATTTGAAAGCTTGGTACATTTTTTATTTGTTTTTAGATTTGTTATTTTTTAAAAAATTCATTAATCTTTATTTATTAATATGGCCAAATATACCTTCATATTTTAAAATCCATGATTTTTTAAAAAATAGGGCAATATTCTATATTTGGGAGTTTTGAGAAAATTCATTAATCTTTATTTATTAATCGTGCCCTAACTTACTGGGTTTCGATTTTTCTCATTAAGTCCAAATGATTAAGTACCCTTTTTGAAATTAAAACATATAAATTTTTAAATAAAAAACCTATTTTCGGGAATTTAAGATGTTGTGTCCTAACTAACTGGATGCGACGTTTTGTCATCTCGAGGCAAGGACTTCTAAAAAGTAAAGAATATTCGGTGTTTGGAAAATTCGAAAGATCGTGCTCTAACTTCGAGTTTGATTTTCTTTTAAAATCAAATAATTGAATGTCCATTTAAAATTAAAGGACATAAGGTTTAAAAATCAAAAGGATCGTGTTTTAAAATCTTTTCAAATTTTTGACATTAAGACATTAATTAATAAATTAGGTACCAATTTTTAGGCGTTACGAGGGTGCTAATCCTTCCTCGTGCATAACTGACTCCCGAGCTCATTTTCTCGAATTTTGTAAACCAAAATCATTATTTTAATAAATCAAAATTTTTTTTATTAAAATGATCAATTTCAAGGTGACCCGATCACACCTCGAAAAAAAGATTGGTGGCGACTCCATTTTCGTTTTTAAAGTCGACCTCCGTTTTTTGAAAATAAAAAAAATGGTTTCGACACAAGCCATTTCTAAAAGCTAAACACACAACCATATTAACATCATTTACAAGCCAACTCTCATGGCTATATCCACAACCAAAATACCAGAAGTAGCCTATACATGCCATATACCATAATTGTATAACTCAAAAGTACCAACTTAGATGTTTGATAGTGCGATGATGTTCCCGAAGACTCTCGGATCCGAGCTAGCCTTGATTCATTATAAAACATAGAAAAATAACACAAAGTAAGCTTCATAGTTTAGTAAGCTCGTATGTGAATAACTTAATTCATCAAATAAATACAAAACCAATTATACATAACATCAACATATACACATTAACTACAAACCTTTCTCATGTCTCAAAACATGATTAAATACCATCTCATCAAACTTTCTCTATTTAATACTCAAATAGGTTCTGTACGTACATGTATCACCTCGTATTAACCTCTTTCTCAACCACATCATTCATTTACCGTTGAACCATTTGGAATAGAAGTCAGATACTCAAGAATCTCAATTAATAAGTACCTATACCATGACCCAAAGCCAAATCAAGGTAACTTATCCCGGAGTACCTATACCATGGCCCGTAGCCAAAACAAGATAACTTCTTTCCGAAATACCTATACCATGGCCCGTAGCCAAATCAAGGAATCACTTACACTCGTAGTGCTAATATCGTGGCCTGAAGCCAACACTCAATATGCATGGCTCAAATTCAAATCGGTATATCATCTTATAACATATCATCAGTATCCAAAATCTATTCCTAAGGTTCAACCGGGACTTTTGGCTTGTCGATTCCATCTTTGAATATATCCGTAGAATCGTATTTACTATTCATAAATTAATAAAAATCTCATAATCACATTTTAGGCAATATTAAAGCATTTAACATACATTTATAAAGAAATCGTCATATACGAACTTACCTCAAGTACGAAAACGGTGAAATGAGTCAATTACTCGATAATCTTGCCTTTCCCTCGATCTAATTCTGGATTCCTCTTTTCTTGATCTAAATATATTCAAAATTAACTTCTTTAATCAACCACTCATTCAAATTAGTCCAAAACATACATTTAGGCCTATTTTTAGTTTAGCCCCTAAACTTTCACATTTAAACAATTTAGTCCCTCTTTCACAAACACACAAAATCCACATAATTTCTTTAAACCCAAGCTTGGCCAAATTTCATATAAGTCCCTAGCAGCCAAAAACTTTCATTTATTTCACATTTCAACCACTCAATTTGTATATTTCACAATTTAATCCCTTTTGACATTTTGTCAAAATCACTTCTAAAACTAGTTTAACTATTAACAAACTTTCATAATCTATCATAATTCATCAAATTACTCAAGCATTCAAGAATGGAAACTTGTTAAACCTTTACAAATTTCAAAATCTACAAATTTCAAAATACGGGCTAGCTAGAATACGAGAAATGATCTTAAAAACGTAAAAATTATTAAAAATCGAGCTCAAAACACTTACCAATTAAAGCTCACAAGTTTCAAAACCTAGAAAGCTTCAATGGCTTCTTTTATTTCTTAATATTCGGCCAAATAGATGAATGAAGAAAGAAATTTGGTTTTGTTTTATTAATATTAACATTAATTACCAATTTACCATTATAACCTTTAAAAAAATTATAAATTACACCAATTGCCATGCTATCATTATCCACTAACCCATAAATGGTCTATTTACCACTTAAGAACCTTAAATTTAAGGTTCTATATCTATTAAATACCTTTAGCTAATAGAACGACACTTTTGCATTTTATGCGATTTAGTCTTCTTTTTCAAATTGAGCAATTAAACGATAAAATTAGATCACGAAATTTTCACACATACATGCTATCATGCTGTAAACACCAAAATTAATCTTAAAATAATTTTTTTACATCGAATTTGTGGTTCCAAAACTACTGTTCCGATTCAGCTAAAATCGGGCTATTACATGCACAACATGCTTACAGATGATAACTATCAAAGGGTTGAAAATGCACAACAAAAATGTCGAAGATGGAATTTGCCTATGGTTGTGGGTACATAGAAAAAATTAATGCAGATACACTACCAATGCTTCCTCCGTTCATAACGTCCCACCCCATGCAATGCAATAAATCATGTTCATCAGATTAATATAGTAGCATTATAATATACTACTAGCAAACAACACTGTAGCAATCAGTATGCTCATATCGATTCGATTCAGTAGCAATTAACGTGCTTGTGACAGATCAATTCAGTAGTAAAAATCATAATTTGTGTGTTCAATTTAACAATGACATAAGGCATACTATACATACGATCACAAACCCCGATACAATGGACATATATATAATGTTCACAAGTCATGCATATATAGATATCATACTAAATCAATTCATCAAATCATGGATTCTAACATAATTCATATCATCACGACTCAATTGAATAATTTGAAGCACTATAAATGGTTCGGAGATCATTCAGGGACTAAACTAAACAAGCATAAAATTTTGGTTTGAAACTGTAAAATCTAAGGTACAAGGGACACACGGTCGTGTGACCGCACCATGTGAAATGGCCTGGACCTTGTGGAGGGGGTACATGGTCGTGTGGCTAGGCCATGTGACAAACTGTGGTCGTGTAGTATTTGTAAAATCAACCTACAGGAGAGACACAATCATGTGGAAGGCCCTATGAGAATCAAATATCCTTGGGTTTCAAGGGAAACATGGTCGTGTATGAGGGTTGTGTGGTCCACATGGGTGGCCCACAAGCCCTTGTGGCAAACCGTATGACCCTATCTTAAGCACGATTTTGCCCCGATTCACTTGTAAAGAACACACACCTGTCATCGGGGTCTTGAGCAACATTCCTCACATTCCAATCTGATCTAGGGTATTTATGTAAGAATGAATAACGACTTTCAAGAAAAATCAAGATTTCAGAAGATTTCTGCGAGATTCGTAAAAGATCATTTAGTCGATCTTTAAAATTAACGTGAATAGAAATTCTACAAGAATTTAAGATCTAAACATCTGGATTGGAATAGAAATTCTACACTCATAATTCTGTTGAGGGTTATTACATTAAAAGTTACAAGTTTGAGAGTTAACATTCATAATAAAATATTATTTATAACAAAAAGACTTTATCAATAACATAATTATTGTTTTGACGGCTTTAAATTAAACTTTAAATGTGAAAACTTTTGTAGCATTATTCAAAAAACACTTAAGATTAAATTTGTTTTATACGTAACTTTAATTAAAAAATTTAAATATTGCTTTTAAAATTTTTAAAACAAAAAAGAAATTCAAAGTGTTAAACGTTTATAAAAATTTAAATACTTGTTTTAAAAGTTATTAAATTTTTATATATTTGACGCCAAAAAAAAAATAAAACATGGTTAAAAACAACAACAAAAATAGAAGATTTTGAATATTTTAAATGCTCTTTTAATTTTTTTATAGTTATGTTTTAAATATTTTTATATTTAATTCTAATTAAGAATCTTAAAATATTTTAAAATATTTTATCTATATTTATTTAAAATATAACACTTTTTTGTTGATTAAGTCTTAGTTTGATTGGCATTAATTTTTTTACCGATGTAGGAGGCCGTGGGTTTGAGTGTGCTGAAACGCATTATCCTCCTATTTAAGGATTATATATAATAAGATTACCAGTATACTTTTTATTCAACAAGAAGCTTTGAAAAATTGACAAGTGTCTTTTTTAAAAAATGTTTATTTTTAATATTTTACTACAACTCCATAAGACAATTATCAAGTCTTGTGGAATCTAAAAATTCCATTGATATTATACCAAATAATTTCTCATATATTTATAGTAACATATTCAATATTAGTAGAGTTTTAGAAAAAAAAGATATTTATAAAATAAAAATATATATTAATTTTTAAAATTATTTATAGAATAAAAATATATATTCCCAGTATAACAAACATTAACCTTAAATATATATTATAGAGGAAGCATATTTTCAGAATAAAAATACATTTTCGAGTGAGTTATGACTATCATTCTATTTTTTTTTTAATTTAATTTCATAGCACTCAAAAATAGGAGCACAACAATTTGGTGATTCAACATTAAGTTCTACCTAACAATTGAAAAGCATCGAATTATACTTTTTTAATTTTAGTACTTTATAAGTTATTTAATTTTTTTCTGTCAATAAGTTATTTAACTTTTAATTATTAAAACTGATTACTACTTTTTATGAAAATTTGTTTGCCCAATTTTTATTTTCAAAATTATATTTTGTGTTAATATATTACACTTAAAAGTAAAATATGAATTAATTAAATATTTTAAATATAACACATAATAAATTCGTGCATCACACAGGTACAAAAACTAACATATATTGCAAAATATTTGGTAAAAATATCATAATAATCCCTTTATTATATTTTAGATTACATTTTAATTATTTTATTGAAAGAATAAGTAAAATAATTGTTATACGTTGGATAAAGCAGCAAAATAATCCTTTAGTTAAATTTGTGCCATTAAAAGTTTATTTTGGTAATCTTTGCATAAAAATAATAGAAATTTTAGCCCTTAATATGTTCAAAAAAATACATGAGAAAGGATTGAATAAATGGCATGTAAAGTATCCTTTCAATAGATTTATGCCACATCGGCATTTTTATCACGAAGATATTTTATCCTAAATTTCAGGATTTTAATTTGGATTTAATTTTTTCGGGATAAAAATCTGAAATTTAGGATAAAAATGATGTGGCATAAAGAAAAGGATCTGAATATTATCATCAATATTCATTCAATCCTTTCCCAAAAATACATAGCTCTTTTTATTTAGTGTAAGTAGGCCCTCAACGTTTTATTTCTGACATAGCATTGTTTTGTTGTTGGCAAATAATTTCAAAGTTCTCAAAAAAAAAAACAAAAACAAAAATAAAAACTATAAATAAAAAAAAAACTCTTTAGAATTAATATATATATATAAGATTATTATTAAAATTATTGATTTCTTCTTCCTTGAGGGACCCACTTGTTTTGGTGATCATATCAATCATGGGTTAGAATTATGCACTACCTTTTCATAAAGAAAGCTAAAATACATATATGCTGCTGCTTCTTTTTACGCTTTTATAATTAGGTTTTTATTTTAGCTATATGTATTTTTCTTTATTTGTTCAATTTGAAAAATATAAATATCAAAAAAATATTAAATATGTTGAAGAAAGATATGTTAAATCTTAAATATTCCTACATTACATGTGTTTTATAGTATTTATTACATTGTTTTGTATTCCATAACTAAAATATCTAAAATAATCTAGTTTACTTTTACTATGTTTAAAAAATACATAGATCATAAGGTGTAGTGTGGTGATTGCACAAGAGAAAAGCAGAGAGGTTGGTGTAGACTCCTTTATAATTTATAAAATTTTAAATTAGTTATAGTAAAATTATATTTTGACCTTAAAATGATAAATTTTTTATTTAATCCTTTACAAATTTTAAAGATATAGACTATATATTTTTTAATATATATTAAATTTAGCTACGACTTATTTGAAATAGTGATTAGAGCTTTCACCTGACACTTTAATGGCACGAATTTAAACCCTATCATCTTTTTCCTCCTCCTTTCAATAGTGTATTGATAAGAAAATTATTATTTCTAAAAATATTTTTCCTCGTAATAAATTCTAGTAGAAAATTAGAAAGACTCAAATGCTCGGTGATAAACAAAAGAATGAATAGATTTTAGATGTGATACATTGTATCATGTATATTGGATCTTGATGGGCATCAAAGGAGCTGCCTAAAAATGCATGCAACTTAGAAAAGCATTTGGATCACAGAAATCTCAAATAGCTTTTAGCACACAACAAAAGAAAAAATTTCTTCTCAAAATTCTGCAAATCTTGTTGCAACTCAAGATAATAAAATGTCAAAGGAAAAAAACCATTTGGCCGATTTTAACCCCAACTTTTGGGGAGATATTTTCCTCTCTTCTCCTGCTGAAATGGTACGTTTCTTATCTGTACTAACATTCAGATTTCATTTTGTCCTTTTTAATTAAAAAATGGGTAAATTATTCCTTGTATGTTAGATTAAATAGAAAATTTGTTCTTGCACATTAAAAAATTATCTATTTTTACTGTTAAAAAATTGCTAGAGTTGACGAAACAACCAGACACTTATGCCACATATACCTCATGCTAATGTATATGGATCAATTTTTAACAGTAAAAATAGATAAATTTGTTAACAGAAGGACCGGTTTGATCTTTAATTTAACGTATAGGGACTAATTTGCCAATTTTAAGTAGAGGGTGCAAAATGAAATCTCACTCTTAGTACAAGGGCCTCCATGATATTTTTACCATTTTAAAGATTATATATATATATATATATATATATTTGAAAGATTATATATTCTTTCAAAAGAAAATTACATATTTATTTTCATTTCATTCTGTATTTGACATAAATGTTGGACAAAAAATATTGAAAATGTTAGTAACATAATATGAAATTGATTACAAGTATAGCCTTAAAATACAATTAATAATGTAATTTTTAGAATGAATTGAAAGCGTTTCAAACATGAACAGAAAATAGATGCTAAAGCTCATCTACAATACGAAGAATTGAAGCAACAAGTGAGGAGGATGTTGGTGATAAGTACCGATCAACCTTACCAAAATTTGGACATAATTGATGCAATCCAACGCTTAGGTGTGGCTTATCATTTTGAGAAAGAGATAGAAGAGGCTTTACATATTATATATCATCATCATTGCAATAATGCTCAGATTGATGATGACCTCTACACTGCTTCTGTTCGATTTCGTCTACTGAGAGAGCATGGCTTCAATGTTTGTTGTGGTATGCCTTAATTTGTTAGAAGCAATATATATTATAATAAAGATAGTGCTCTAGATAGATATTATAAAAATATTTAATCGATTAAAAGTTTATATAAATGATAAATACCATTAGAATGATAAACTCAATGATTTTAATAGAATATAATTTAAGTGGATCCTCTTTATATATAAACTAAAAAAGAAAATCACAATCTAGAATATCGAAAGAGGTTGCAAATCTTTGGGATTCAAACTCATTGCTTCCTCTCTTTTTTTTTATGTTTTCAAATTGTGACTTCCTTTATATCAAAGGAAAATAATATTTCAAATTTACTTGGTGATTGGGCAGTGACGTTCAATAAGTTCATTGATGAGAAAGGGAAATTTAAAGAATCCTTAATAAATGATGTGAAAGGTATGCTAGAATTGTATGAAGCTGCACACTTTCAACTGTCACTACTGACAAAGCAGTTTTTTAGCGGCGTTTTTTGGCCTTTAGCGGCGTTTATAAGCGCCACTAAAAGTATTCTTGGCGCTTTATAAGCGCCACAAAAACGCCGCTAATCTGGCGCCATAAAATTTTGGCGTTTATGTGAAAAACGCTAAAGATCATGACTTTTAGCGGCGTTTTTATGGCAAACGTCGCTAAAGTCATGGTCTTTAGCGCGCTTGTCTAACGCCGCTAAAGACCATGGCCTTTAGCGGCGTTTATTCTCAACGCCGCTAAAGACCATGGCCTTTAGCGTTTATTTCTCAACGCCGCTAAAGGTCATGGTCTTTAGTGGCGCTTTTAAAACGCCGCTAAATGTCATGGTCTTTAGCGGCGCTTTTCTAAAAACGCCACTAAGGTCATGGTCTTTAAGCGGCTTCAACGCCGCTAAAGGTCATGGTCTTTAGCGGCGCTTATCAACGCCGCTAAAGGTCATGGTCTTTAGCGCTTTTCTAAAAACGCCGCTAAAGGTCTGGTCTTTAGCGGCGCTTTTCTAAAACGCTAATTTGTATAGATTTACGTAGTACCATTTTTCAATATTATACCCTCCTGCACTAAAACCAACCAATAACAGTAAATATAACATATAATTCCATCGTAAAATAGCAAATTTAGCATAAAAATCACACCAAATACATTAATTCTAAATAATACTTGAAATTTAATAAATTAAATGAATGATAAGCGAAAATATTGTAACAATAATGTTAAATGTAATAATGTCAAAACATTCTTACAACGAGAAACTAAATGTGTCTAAGATGGCGGTTTACTGCATTCTTGAAACATCTCGCATCATCTGTTGAAGGCATTCTTTGGAGCTCTTCGTGCTTTACATTACGCTCTGCTAGCATCGATGATGCCTCTGCCTCCCTCATTGTCATTTGCCTCTCTCAGCTTCTTCTTCTTGCCTCCTCTCGATGACCGCTTCAGCATCCGCTCTAAGCATTCTTGGAGTTCTTCATATTTACTTTGAACATCGACAATTTGTTGCCTCTGCTCAACCGTGCTCTCTTGCATCCGAGCTATCTGGTCTTGTAGCCTCGAACTTGACGAGATTGACCCCGGAAGGCATGTCTTCTTGGGAGCCGGATCAAAATATTGGGTCGGGTAACACGAATCCTTTAAATCGAACCCGACCATACCTTTCAAGTCCAAAAACATCGGTGATAATTCTATTAAAAATATACTAAAGATTAATGAACTATCGATTGAAGCGATCAGTACCTTTCGGGACCTAAAACATACGTAATAATTACATTATCAATCTCCTCAAGATTAACAGAACTATCGATCAAGCAACCGCTTCATACTCCGCCTTTTTCTCCTTTAGTTTATCCTAATAAATCAATGAAAGAGTTAGAAAGCGAAATATATAAATAAGACATAATGCAACATAATTTAACATTATAAATTTAAAACTATAAGCGATGAATTAAACTATTATAATTAAACATTATAAATATTTATAAAAATAAAATTTTATTAAGTAAATATACCAAAATTTACATGACTTCGGATGTCATCGGAGATCCATCCTTCTTTCTATCGTAATGTCAAAAAAGTCAACGTCCAACTTTTTGACCAATCGAAGTTTCCTACATTTTAGCGAAAAAATATAATTTAATAGTATAAAGTAATTAATATTTGATGAATTAATAAATTATAATACGTCGGCCTCACTACACAAGCAAAACTTCTAGAACTGCCGTGTTCGTGAATTTACATTTCATCTCTTTGCTTATTCCAACTCGCTCACGGTCTACATAATGCAATTTGAATTATATATATAGTAAATACTATAAACCAAATAATTTATAAGATTTTAGAAGTACGTAATACCTCTCCTTTTTTGAATTCCAAAATCTAACTTGATCTTCCCATTGGTACCTCAACATTCCGGTGGAACATTTCTTAATTTTTGTCGAGGCTTATGTCTTTCTTAAAATATTGTTTTTTGAGCGTGCTTTTATTGTCTCTCCATTTTTACCCAATGTCTTCTTAACATGGTCATGAAACCTCTAAATTAAATCTAGCTTTGAAGAAAAAAGTATAAAAGTTAATATAAATGAAAATTAAATTAAAGTATTATAAATTACATTCACGTTTTGTTACCTTAATATTTTCGAGAGCCTGATTTTTGTTGGCATCAGGCATGTGATGCCATGATTCGTAGTTAATGGGCAACATATTGGAATTTCGTGCAATAATGCCCAAATAGCTTCCTAACAGTCGAGCTTCAGATCCAACAGGCTGGCCATGATTGTTTCTCCTTACTTTAACACGATTGGTAGGCTCTAGGTCGTATAAATCTTTAAGTAGTGTACGCCCCCGAGCTCTGCGCGTCCCACCACCTTCAGCTGAAAAATGATATATTATTATATTAAAATTGAAAAATGAATCAATAATAAAATTCAACATGCATGTAAAATAAACTTAACATTACTTTCAAATTCTCCAGGCTCATCATCTATGTCCGTGAGTAGAAGATCCAACAATTGTTTTTGTTCACTATTTGCTATACGGATTTGGAGTATCACGAACAATATTGAAATCTCGGAATAATCGTCTTCTAGGCATTTTTCCCGCAATACACGTAAAATAGTTCAAAATTTTAGTAACAAATAACAACAATAATAGGACATTTAAAATAGTTAAATTATATAACATGCCCAACATTAAATTATAATATTACATATAAATAATAAATCGTAAAATCTTACTAAATCATATTTAAGTAAATATCTTCGTCCACATCTTGACGAACCCATTGAAATTGTTGACTAGTACTAGGGATATTTTCATTTAAGTTTTGTTCTGGAAAAGGCAATGTTTCTGATCTTTCGACTATGTCATCTCTACTTCCACTGCCAATGTCGAAGAAGTCTCTAGGGGTGTTTCGAAGTACAACGTACCAACCCTCATCAATTGGATCTTCCGAGTAAAAAACTTGTTTAACTTGAGAAGAAAACACATACGGCTCGTCCATCAGTTGTTCTCCGGTGTGAATCAATCGAGAGAAATTCACCATTGTAAAGCCATATTGATCGACTTTAATTCCACGAGCCGTATTCACATCAGCCCAATCACCTCGAAATAAGACAACTTTGCATTTGCCGTAATAATCCAACTCAATGATGTCAGTAATAAGTCCGTAGTACTCCAGATTCCCCTCGACCGGATTACTGTCCCTAGCACTAGCATAACTTGTAATCGAAGAATTAACAACAATTCCACAATTTTGGGTTCTCCTCAATCTCTCGCGATACTTTGTATGAAATCTGTATCCGTTGATAAGGAAGCCACTATATCTTTTAACTAATCTGTTTGGACCTTGTGAAAGCCATTTAACGTCGTCATTTACTTCATTCCGACTCCAAACCTATCGAGTCAAAAGTAAATCGAGTAATTATTATGAGAAAACCTTATTACTTGTTAATGAAAACTTAAATTGCATACCATTTGGCTTAACCATTCATGGAATGATTCTGCGAACAACTTATTAATTTCTCGTCGATTTAATCTTTGAGATCGTGAACGAGCTCTCAATATTTGTTTGTACTCACTACGGTAAAAAAGGTTTTACTTTGTTAGAAGACAAACAAATCATAATTGATGAGTATTTATCAAATTGTAGAACTTACTTCCGAAATGGTTCCATTGAATCGTGATGAAAAGAACGATCGATGCGCTTGGACCCACGATCTATCGTCTAATTACGTAATTTCGACTTTGCCGATCGGTTCTCGAAACTTTGAAATAAATAAGTTTCAGCCAAATTATAATCTGTGAGCCCAAAGATTTCTACTTGGTACATTCATTCTTGTTTCAACATCTTCCAAATACCTCGAGCAGAAAGTCATACATTCCTCCGCCAAGTAGCCCTCGCAATTGATCCTTAGGATAACGCTTATTGTGGCGATATGACTTCAATTTGGAAAGGAACCTAAACACGATATACAACATTATCAAAAGTTGCAACTAAAGGCATGAAAGAGCTGAATGAAGGAATATTTTGCAAATAAAGTAAGACCTTTCAATGGGATACATCCATCGATAGAAAATGGGTCCCTCAAGAAGTGCTTCACGCGGAGATGAATTAACAAGTGCACCATAATAGTGAAGAAGGAAGGGAATATCTTCTCCAGTTGCATAAAGTCAATGCGGCTCGATCTTGTAGTCTCTCAAGTTCTTGAACATTCAAAACTTTACCACAAATGCCTTTCATTATATTTGTGGTTCAATTACAGAGCCATCACCTTTTTCGACATACAACACCGCATAGCAACGGTAGTAAGTCTTGCATCAATATGTGATAGTCATGCGATTTTAAGCCATATAATCTTGATCCTTAAGACTCACACATTGCGATATATTTGATGCATACGCATCCGTGACCTTTATATCCTTCAACACTGTACAGAACACTTCTTTCTCCGTCTTCGACATTGAAAAAATTACAGGCGGCAACTGATATTTCATATTCGGAAGTGCTCGGGGATAAAACTCACGCCGAATTCCCATGTGGACTAAATCAAGTCGACTCTGAAGATTATCTTTTGATTTTCCATCAACATTCAAAATAGTCCCAATGATGTTCTCGCAGACATTTTTCTCTATGTGCATGACATCAAGATTATGGCGTAAAATCTGATGCTCCCAATAAGGCAACTCGAAAAAAATACTTCTTTTTTTCCATAAGTCCGCCTCATTAAGATCATCCTCTTCATCAGATTCATCATCAGATTCATCCCTAGATCTTGTATTTCTATGCGGGTTTGCTTGGTTGATTCATCTTGCCATAAATGAAATTCATATCTTTCAACATTAAGAATATTTGGATCCACCGATCTGCGAAGGAGCTGATGCGAACTCTTCATTACCATCAAATGAGCACTCTAAAATCTAAATGTATGATTTTCCCGGTAACCACCGACGATGCCCCATGTAAGAAAACTTCTTCCCATTATATAACCATTGCGAACATGTACTGCTTGACAACACGGACAAGCATAACGTCCCTGGTACTCCAACGGATAAATTAGCATAAGCGGGAAGTTGTTAATAGTCCACATTAAAGCCGCACGTAAATTAAAGTTCTCTTTTCTCATTACATCGTATGTCTAAACACCAGCCCATAGTTGTTTTAACTCGTCAACAAGTGGCTGCAAATAGACGTCAATATCATTCCTCGGCCCTTTCTCTCCAGGTATAATCATAGACAAGATAAAAGAAGATTGTTTCATGCAAACCCATGGAGGCAAATTGTAGGGAACAAGTACCACAGGCCAAGTACTGTACGTTGTGCTCATGAGTTTGTAAGGGTTAAATCCATCGGATGCTAGCCCAAGCCTCACACTCCGAGGATCGCTTGAAAAGCTTGGAAATTTGGAGTCAAATGATTTCCAAGCTAAAGAATCTGCAGGATGTCTTAACAACCCATCATCTGTTCGTCCATCAACGTGCCCGTCATTAATTCATTGTCTTCGACGACATGAAAAGCCGTTGAACCTTGGTATTAGCGGAAAATACCGCAAAATCTTAACTGGCTGCTTCTTTGACTGTGTATCGTGTTCATCCTCGTTACCATCCTCTGTATTTCTATTAATCCAACGGGATCGACCGCATACATGACAAGATCTTGTTGATTTATCGGTCGTGATCACGACATCACGATCATTTGGGCAACTATAGATTTTGTTGTAGCCAAGGCCCAAATCCTTTATCAGTTTCTTCATGTCTTTTGAAGATTGAGGGATTTTCGCAAACGGAAACATTTCTTGCAAAAACTCTAACAGCATTGTCAACGAGTTTCCGGTCCATCCTCCCAAACATTTCAAGTGAAAAAGACGAATACAGAAAGACAGTTTGGAAAATTTTGACCCCTCATACAGTTCTTCATTCATTTCACCAAGTAACGTGTAGAACCTCGCCGCTTCTTCATTTGGCTGTTCATCAGGTACACTTCTTCCCCTTTCGGTGAAAGTATTTCCACCAAAATTATAAGCATCAGTTGCACCCAAGTCAGGTGGAAACGACCCGAAACCATCACTGCGCATATTAAAAGCATCCTGCAACATGCCTTCCATATTATCATCTCTAACATTCTGATTGTAAGCAGTATGAGGATAACCCATATTCATCGATGACGATGCTCCACTAGATGTACACTCTCCATGGAAAATCCATTTTTTGTACCCCCGGACAAAACCATCAACAACTAGATGTTCGTAGACAACTTCACGACAATACCAATTGATATTGCAACACTTGTTACATGGGCAAAGAATCATATTCTCTTGGCTTGCATTTTGAAATGCGAAATTCAGAAAAGTTTCTACTCCATTTCGATAGCTGTTGCTTACCCTTGACAATTTCATCCAACTCCTATCCATTTCGTAGTTATTGAAGTCTAAAGTTGGCAATAAATTACAGGGCTAAATTGTTAATTTATAATTTATGTAAGTAATGATATGATCATATATATAATTGAATGCTATGTAAATTATGTAAATTATGTAATTTATGAAGTTTGATCTTAAAATTATGTAAGTTATGAAATATGATCTTAAACTTATGTATGTTATGAAATATGATCTTAAAATTATGTAAGTTATGTATTCTTTAAGATTCATCATACGTGGCTTTGTTACACAGGGAGGATCCGTTATATCTTACGGTGAGATATAAGGCAACCCGTCAAAGTTTCCAAACTATATACTTTAAATCTTTTTTAAAAGAATTTGAATTTTAAAATGAAATTTCTTTTAAGGTTCATCATACATGGCATTGTAAGTTATGTATTATGTAAGTTATGAAATATGATTTTAAACTTATGTAAGTTATGAAATTTGATCTTAAAATTATGTAAGTTATGTATAACGTAAGTTATGAAATTTGATGAAAGTTTTGAAATTTGATCTTTAAACTAAATGCTTATATTTTAATTATTACATTAAACTACATGTATTATGTAAGTTATTTAAGTTATGTATGTTTTAAATTACTTATGTAAGTTTTAAATAATATTTATTTATTTAAATAAAATTATAAGTTTTAAAAACATTTAAAAATATTACATTTTGAAATCAAACATTATTCTATGAATTTAGATAACATAGATTATATGAATGTGTAATATTTTACGAAGAAAAAAAATAACACAAACTTTAATACAATTATAACTCTTTTACACATTAGAGCTCTTTTAAATTAAAAATCATAAGTTAAATAATAATTTAGTACATTAAAAGTTAAAATTAAAATATAGTTTAAACATTACAACTCTTTTAAATTAAAATGTTAATTTTAAATGATAAAAATATCATATTTAATATAATTTGTAAATATTGTTTGACATTTTTAAACTAATTATAATATTTTATAATATGATAAAAACATATTTAATTTGTTAAATAATATAATTAAAATTAGTTTTGTTTTCAATAAGAAATAAAATATGTTTTATTATAAAATTAAAAAAATGGAAGGAAATGACCTTTGGATGAATTGAAGGGTCGAAGCAAGAGTTTTGACCCTTGGTTCAAATATTTTATGTAAAATATATAATTCAATTTTAAGTTTTAAATACAAAATCTATTCCATGGCTCCATTACTATATTCATTTTTATTTTAGCTTCATTAATAAATAAAATAATTGGCTTCACCATTGAAATTATTAAATGTTTTCTTCAATATTTTCTTGTTTTGAGGTAAGCGAGCGATGTACATATACTTATAAATATATATATATATATATATAGATATTTTGTAAGCCAATATCAATCTGAGTAAGTCCTACTTCAAAATTTTGGCTACCAACTTCGAACTACCAAGTACTAAGGAGTAAAATCTCGATACTTACCATGCCTACTCCAAAACATACAACTTAAGTTCAAACCAATGCTACAAAAATTGACATACCGAATGCGTATCTATAACAAGGGTCCAGCATGTAGAAAAATCATTTTAGAAACTAAAATTAGTTGAAATAATTTCAACTCAATCAACTCACCTCAGATGAAAAGATAAAGCCGCTATCCACCCGTATAAATCCACAGTGAAGAAGTTTACGTGCGGTTCGTTTCCTTCAAAAAATGTTTTCGTAATCTGATTCGGTCCGCTCCTAATCAGTCCCAATACAAACAAGTCTGCAATGTGAATTCAAGCACACACAAAAATGTACTTATGATTAGTACATGTACTTATGTTGATATCCAATCTATTAGTATTTCCTTTTATGTCCTAGTACAGATATAATGGGCATATAATGCATCATCGCATAGATATCCCCTTTTGATGTCTCCCTTCATCAATTCATCCTGTTAACTATATCTGAATAACAACAGCCAAACTTTTATGGTCAGATTTTAACCTCATCCTTCATTGGCATTCTTTATAGTTCTATTCATCTCATGACAATTTTGTTGTACCCATGCTCAAGAACATCGATTAGTTTTCTATTTTTGTTTCTCAAGTGAAAATCATAAAGATATCTTCTTATTATATATCTAATAAAAATAGTTTTGGTATCTTCCTATTATATATCCCCATTAATTCAACTTTCGCTATCTTATCTAGCAGTGAAATTCTCTATGTGATATCACAATCATGTATAAGGTACCTATTAATGTACTTGAAACAGAACAAGAATTTATTGACAAAAATGGATAAGAGATGTCATTTGTTCAAAATGATACCATATGGGCTCCCCTAGAAACAACCATCAGCATCACCACTACAACAAAAACCACATGCATGTATGTGGAACACTATTAAGCAAATTTTGATGAGTAAAGTACCTTGCTCTGGAACATTCTCATGGTCAAAACAAGTGTATCCCGCATTCTGTAAAAACATGAATAAGATTGCATTAGAAACTACTATGGTTAAAACAAAATGTCAGTCTAATACTATTTTTTCAACTTGTATGCATGATTTAGTCAAAGATAATTGTAAAAAAAAAAAGGTACTAATTGCATTAGATACATAAATTTGTAAATTGAGTCTATATTGAAGAGCACATGCATACCACATGAAAAAAGACAAACCATATCATTTAAAATTGATGGGTTTATCTAAAAACTTCCGATAAGCGATAAATATAATTCCATCGTCCAACCATTCCCTCTCCCTCTCTCCGTTTTTGCCTCTCCTTATTTCTCTTCCCCTTTTCCTTGTTTCGTTTTTTATACTAAGCTAGAGCTCCCAAGTTGAAGTACGTTTCTATCACATATAAACCAGATTTTATTTATGAGTATTTTCATTTGCACAATTATATATGCTATCGAACCGTGGACTTGTACATAGCAAAGTTAATATTAGTCAAATGGACATGCTTAGTGATAAGCAAATGCAACAATTAGATAGGAAATATAAATACCTATCATATTAGTTTGAAGAATATAAATATTGGTCATTAAATCAATGGATTACCGAACATTATACGTGCTAAAGGGACGTGAAGACCCATCGAACATGTCACAACAAATTGTGTAGAGAGCCCACTTGGTACTTTAATCGCAACAAGAAGTTAAAATGTCTTACATCTCATGTTAATGAGTGACCATTTGGCGCAAGTTCCATAACCTATTTTTACATAGAATGCATAGCAGTGCAATGGCCCACTATTGTATTCTACAAGATATACTAAACTATATGCGACTTAAGCAAATTATAAGAATCTCTTACCGGGCCTTTAGTTTGAGCAATACGAGGCCTTTTATTAGGAAAAAAGAAAACAAATGGAATGAGGACACTAAACTTTTAAGGTTGTCGATGAACATTTACATGCATATTCGAAACGTGGAACTAACTATATGTAAATGTACTTAATTCATCCCAAGAAAAGACACGAAGAAAGCGAAAAGCACAATACATGAAGGAATATTCAATATTTTTATGCATCGAACTAGTAATTACATATAAAATCACTAGTGATCAAGCAAATAGAATAAATCAACTGTTGGGATTAACGAGTTGCAAAAATAGTAGGTTGGCGAAATTCTTTCTTAGATACCTCAAAGATATTGCGAAACAAAACTTCAAATAACCAATGCAACCATTGGGGAATTCAATATACACATGTGAAACAAGGAAACAAATCAAATCACACCCCAAAGCATTCAAGGCAAGCGCCATGGGAATTTCTCCGAATGAAATAGCAAATAAACAAAGGCATCTTTCTAAATTTGCGAGAACCCATCAATAACAAACAAATGCCAAAATAGAAACCATGAACATAATATTTTCAAAGAAATCATTTCCTCATACACTGAAAATAATCACTTCGTAGTAAAATCGAATAAAATACGCATAAGTACATCACATGCAAACGAATTAAAAAATACCCAAAAGTTTGAATCTAACAATTCATCCTTCAAATTTTTGAGTTTGAATTAAAAAGTTTGAATCTAAGTTCATTAAAACCCAAAACTTAAGTTATAAAACCACTTAAGAAAACACAAAGCATTAAAATATTCTTTTCTGGTCTCGCAATTTGAAAGGAGGGAAGAAAGAATGGGGGGATTACCAGTTGGGAAAGGGGATGAAGACCTAGGCAGAAGGAGATATCTGCTGGGAAGAAAAAAAGAAGACTTAGCTGAAATTTGAGAAAATTGAGAACATTAAAACCGCGCCGTTTCAATTCAATTTTATTTCTTTTTATGGCGTTTTGAAAAACAAACGCCACTATTAATCCTATTTTTGCGCTTTTTATTTCTAGCCGCTAATACAAAAGTAAGCAGCGTCATTTTAGTTAGCTTTTTATGCATTTTGTTCAAAACGCCGCTAAATACCTTGAATATTAAAATAATATTGTTTAGTAATTTTTTAAATTGAATTGGTATTAAAATAATATTAAATCATTTCAATAATTTTGAAAAAGAATATATATTTTAAATTTTTTGAATAAAATAACTTTTAAATTATTACAATTATAAGGATTTTTTAAAATTAATCTTATTGTTATTATTTTCATAATAAAATTCATAATAAAATTCTTTTCATTACGATTAATTATAATTAATTTACATACATTAATTATAATTAATTTACATACTTTTGACATCTCTATTTATTATAATCATTTTAATTTACTATTTCAAAGAATAAAATATTTTTTATACTACTAATATGTATTATTGATTTTTTATACTACTAATATATTTTACAATTATGTAAGAAATTATTTAATATATAAATTAAAAGAGATTAATTACTCTAAACCCTAAACCCTATCCTATATCTCATAATCCTAAATCATACAACATAAACCCCTAACCCCTAACCCCTAACCATTAACCCTTAAACCCATGAAACCCTAAACTTTAACCCACAAACTATACACCATAATCTCTAAACATTTAAAATAGAAACTCCTAAACCTTACACCCTAAATTATATATGCTAAACCATAAACCACGAACTATAATGATAATTAATTTAATATATTAAAATTAATATATCTATTTTACAATTATGTAATAAATTATTTAATATATAAATTAAAAGAGTCTAATTACTCTAAACCTTAAACCTCTATCTTATATCTCATAAACCCTAAATCATACAACATAAACCCCTAACCCCTAATCCCTAACCATTAACCCCTAACCCATAACCTTTAACCATTAACCCTTAAACCCATGAAACCCTAAACTTTAAACCATAAAATATACACCATAATCCCTAAACATTTAAAATAGTAACTCCTAAACCTTACACCCTAAATTTTATATGCTAAATCATAAACCCTAAACTATAATGATAATTAATTTAATATATTAAAATTAATATATCTATTTTACAATTATGTAAGAACCCCAACCCTTAACCCATGAAACCCTTATGATCAATCATATATACCCAAAAATATTTCAAATTATTTGCGGCGTTTTCTAATAAGCGCGCTAATGCTCAGAACATTTAGCGGCGTTTTCAAAAGCGCTAAAGATCGAACTTTAGCGGTGTTTTTCAAAAGCGCGCTAAAGCTCGACTTTAGCGGTATTTTCCCAAAAGCGCCGCTAAAGCTCGACTTTTAGGTGTTTTTCCAAAGCGCCGCTAAAGCTCAGACTTTAAGGCGTTTTTGTAAAAGCGCTAAAGATTAGACTTTAGCGGCGTTTTCCAAAGCCGCTAAAGATCGATTTTTAGCGCGTTTAGTAAAAACGCCACTATTTATCCTTTTTAGCGGCGTTTTCAAAATAAACGCGCTATTATCATTTTTTGCGGCGTTTTCCTTCAAACGCCGCTAAATGTAATATTAGCGGCGTTTTCCTTAAAACGCCACTAAAAACGCCGCTAAAAGTCTGCATTTTGGTGTAGTGTGCATGGAGAAACTATATTAGAGGAAGCTCTTGCTTTTACTATGTTCCATCTAAAGTTGGCGGAAACTACGATGGACTATCCTCTCTCTACACAAATTGCTAATGCTCTAAAGCGACCCCTTCGCAAGAGCTTGCCAAGGTTGGTTGCTAGGAGTTACATTCCTATATACGAAGGTTATGCTACCCTTGACAAAAATTTAATGAAATTTGCTAAGTTAGATTTCAACATGGTACAACATTTACACAACGAGGAGTTAAGCAAGATAAACAGGTAACCTTTTTTATAGCCAGACCTATACACAAGCCAACTATTGACATATATTTATCGTTATTTTTTCTTGTTAGGTGGTGGAAATGTTTAGATGTTGCTACTAATTTTCCTTTTATACGGGATAGATTGGTGGAGTGTTATTTTTGGATATTGGGAGTATACTTTGAACCCCATTACACCACTGCTAGAACTTTCATGACCAAAGTAATATCGCTCACATCAATTTTGGATGATATTTATGATGCATATGGCACATATGAAGAACTTAAAATCTTCTGGAAGCAATCCAGAGGTCACTTGAAGCATTTATTTTCACCTTCTCTTCAAACTCATCGAAATAAATGTTTTGATTGAATTAAGATAGAAATAACCATTTGAATTGATGACATATTGTAGGTGGGATATCAAGCGCATAGATTAACTCCCAGACTACATGAAAGTGTGGTATATTGAAGTCTTAAATGTTTATAAAGAAATGGAAGAATTAATGTCCAAAGAGGAAAATCATATCGTGTCCAATTCACGATAAAAGCGGTATATATGACCTAATTTGTTTTCTTTTTTCCAGAAACTACTTAATTTGCAATCTTAATCAACTACATTATCTGGTTTTGTTAACTTTTTGTTTGTTTGTGAATAGATGAAACAACAAAGTCAAGTCTACCATCTTTGAGGCCAAATGGCTCCATGAAAATTACATACCAACAATGGAGGAGTATATGCCAATAGCATTAGTTTCTTGTGGTTATCCGCTACTTACAACTGCATCTTTTGTTGGCATGGATGATAGCATAACAAAAGAGACATTTATTTGGGCATTCAATGACCCCAAAATTTGTAAAGCTCCAAATACTATTTGTAGGTTGATGAGTGATATCGTTAGCCACATGGTATACAATTTATTTACTTATTGTTTATCGCCATAACCCATAAAATAGATATGGATGAGTAGATCTACATTAGCTAAAATTAAATTATGTTTTATTGTAGTTTGAGCAAGAGAGAGGACATGTTTCATTGGCTGTGGAGTGCTACAGGAAACAACATGGGGTGTCAATGCAAGAGGCATACAATGTGTTCTACAAGCAAATCAACAATGCTTGGAAGGATATTAATGAAGAGTTCTTGAAAACAACAGCAGCAGCACCAAGGTCGGCTCTTAATCGAATTCTAAATCTTGCAAGGGTTATGGATCTATTTCACAAGGGTGAAGATGCTTACACGCATGTTGGTGATGCAGCAAAAACTAGCATCAATGCCCTGTTGATTGATTCAATCCCAATTTGATTCAAGAATTTAAAGTTCAATTGAACTCGAGCTCACTTTTGAGAAGTACTGTAATATCCCGAATTATGGCTTATGCATAATTGCTTAATTGAGTATGGAAGCATGCCTTTGTATGTATGAATGTGTATTTATGAACGTTTGTGAACTTTAGAATAATAAGAAATGCCTTAGAAAAATGTCGTTTTTTAGGTTTTAATAAGGGAGCTAAGCCTAACAGGGCCTTAAGAAAATTAATAAGGGAAATCTGACAGACAATTGGGCTTGGAAAAGTGGCTTGGAGGTGACACTTAGGGCCTCTAGAAATGACGCCATAAGCTAGGGGAAGGACTTGTGTTCGAGTCGCGTGGGAAGCAAAATTTTAAGGTTTTTATTTTTGCTTGTGACGTCAATAAGAGGGGAGTAGGGGGACGGCACTAAGGCTAAATTCTAGGAGTTTTTATCCTTTTATTTTCAAGAGATAAATGATGGATTATTTTTAATCTTAAATGAGGAGATAAGAGATGAAGGAGGAGAAAAGTAAGGAGGTTGATAGAGTTGGCCGGCCAAGGGAGTATTTGGGTGGTATTTTCGACTAATCATAGTGTAGGTGTGACAAAATTTTTAATTCTCTTCTCATCTCTTCCTATAGCCGAGTTTCCATTTGCTTCTCCCAAGTTCTTCTTTTCTTTTCTTTTGTCAAGCTGAATTCCTCTTCTCCCTAAAATAGCCATAGTCGAATCTTCCTAAAGCTCATAATCCCTCTCTTTTCAATCTTGTTGAAGCCGAATACACCAGTGGCCATAGTCGACTAGTCTCTAAGTCTTCATAGCCGAATCTTTGAGGGGCTTCAAGCAAAGGGGCTGTCGATTTCTTCAAGTAAGGGTAAGATCAAAATCGGTTTTCATTCTTTTTCTCTTAGGCTTGTCGAAAACTAAGATCTAATCTCTACTATTGTTCTTTGGCTGAATCTTGGAAGGTAGTTTCGGGATTTTGGTGTTGTCGACAAGGGAGGATTTCGGGACTTTAAAGGTTCAAGGTAAGTCATGTGTATATTCGGCTAAGGGCTATCTCATGGTGAATTAAATGTTAGAGGTGGATCTAACATGTACCCTGTAGGTTTCGACATCTCCATAGCCTAGGGATACTTTTCGGGATTTAGATCCACAAGGTAAGTCCATATGTACATTCGGCCAAGGCCTTATTTGATGACTTAGGTCTATTTCTTACATGTTCAAAAGCCGAAAACTAACCTATGAGGTGATTTGGTGCTAGCCGATTGCAAGGATAGAACACTACAAGTTTCGGGAATTGAGTGATAGTCAAATCGGCAGCAAGGAACTTAGGATCTAAAGCGTTAGATCGAGTTTTTTGGGAAATCAGTGAATCGATAAGAATATCAGGTGTGTACCCTTCCCTAAGATTTATTAGATTTAAGGCATTAAGATTATTATATGTGTTTATAAGAATGTGTAAAATATGGCTAAGGTACCATGCAATGGTACAAAGTACTCAGGTACATTTTTCGACTCCTACTAGGATTATGGTAAATATCTGTTATGACACACATATGAAACTATAAGAATGTGATTTAAGAATTTGGCATGATTAGTTTGACATGGGCATACGGGTTACTGTAAAAGGGGAAGTGAATGTGGTGGTTTAATACCACGATATCTGAATGTGGTGACTTCGGTCACATTATCTGAATGTGGTGACTTCGGTCACAATTATTTAACCCGGTGGCTATGCCACGAATTTTATAAGGGCGATGAGCACGTCGACTGCAGCGACTACCTTCGATGGTGTGTAGCAGTTGGAGGGTTGACTTAGTAGTCCCCACGGTGTGCAGGATGGTACGGGTGATGTGTAGCGGATGGCATATAGGTTTGGGTTGGGTTGCATCATTATTTCCTATCGTTATATGAATATGTATGTGATATGAGAATGTGTGCTGAATTGTTAAATTTTAGTGTTGGTTACACATTGAGCTGTTTGACTCACCCGTTGGGAACATTTTCTTCGGTGACGATCGGTGATGGGTAGGTCGGCAGGAGCTTAGTGGAGGCCATGTGAAGTTGATTTTACTTTGTTTGGACTCTTTTATTTTAAGTACTTTGAATTTATTTTGGGAATTATTTGATGTAATAAGGCCATAGTTGAATTATCTTATTTTACTTCCATTTGGCATGCTACAAAATATTTTTTTAAAAGACTAAGTAAATTTATCATAAATTAAACTCTAAATGTTTTGTCACCTAAATCAAGGGATTTCAAGTATAAAATTAACTTGTTTCCAACTCGAGCCCAACCCAAAAACAATCTTACTTTCAAAACACATCGTTTTTCCAAAGTCACAAAAGAATTTTGAACCGGATTACAACGAGAAACATACCAGATCCGGACAAGGCTCGTGGGCCGGGTTTGGGGTGTTTCAGCTTGGTATCAAAGCCTAGTTTTAAACTCTCGGCCTTGGGTTTAAGGCCCAAAACGTTTTCAAAGTTAAGCCCAAAAGGAATTTTTGTGAATTAAGCAGGTTTTTCTGGCATGGCACACTAAGTCTCCGACCCGAAGTCCACCAGGCAAGTACCCCTATCTCCTGTGTGATTTACATTATGACTTGTAGAAGGGTAGAAATGGAATGGAACGTAGATTAGCATGATAAGCACTTGAACCCTAGGACTAGTTACCCCAACAATTACATAAGACTTAAATGCCTAACTAAACAAACCCATGATTAAGACGCCGAGTTAGGGTGTGGCAACCATGGTGCGCATGTCTAGGATTGGTTTCGGTGGGAGCTTGGTATTTAAGCAGTCCGCGTGACTCACGTCCTCTCACTCGAATCCTACAGTGCGTAGCTTCGGTTTACTCCTAACCAAGAGGACTTATTCACTGCTAAACCCCTAACTAAAACCGGAAGGACTAGCCATATTTTATGGAAACCCTAGTTTTAAAATTACTAAATTACCCTTTTGATTTGTAAGAACTATTCTATAAAATTTTTCAAAATTTTTTTAATTTACAAAATTACTAAAATACCCTAGTGGTAAAATTACAAAATGCCCTTAGTTTATAAAATACTCATATTACCAACAGTTCTTATCAAAATTTCATTACTTTGTTCAAAACCCTAAATGTAAAAAATATTAAAATACCTTGATTTTGGAAAAAAATTTTACCGAAAATTACCCCTAATCTACAAATTACCGAAATACCCCTGAGTTACAAAATTACCAGAATGACCCCCGATCTTCAAAAATTTCTGCAACAACACTGATTTGGAAAAAAATTCTCAAAAACAACCCCAAGTTCCGTAAATTCCAAAATACCCTTGATTTATTAAGATTTACAAATTCACCCGGGTTAATTACAAAATACCCTCGAATTTCCAAATTTCCCAAAATACCCCCGGGAATGTAAAATTACCAGAATACCCTTATTAACAAAATCACCAAGGCACCTTATTTTGACAAATTACAAAAATACCCCTATAAGATAAATTACAAAAATACCCCTATAGGACAAATTACAAAAATACCCCAGGATAGAGCAGATGAAATATTCAAGAGTGAATGTGTATGGGAGATACTATGGAATGGATGTGCTTTTCTGTGAATTAAGATAGAAAACTTGAAACTTTGAATGATCGAAAGAAGCGCTTCTAAACTCTTCTCATAAAACTTCCTCATGAATAATCTGGAAACAATGGCTAATGCATAAAATTTCTTAATCAGTTAAAGCGGTAGTAGAAATGAGCTCGAGGGGACGTAATGCAATGTACGAGGACGCGATCGAGGTAGAATGACCGTGTCGGAACCCGTTAGATCGGGTCAAGGATCCGAGAATGAGGTACCATCACCACCACCACCATTTGTTGGTGTTGAGCGCAAGATCGACGGAGAAGATGTTGTATCTCAGTCAGGTCTTTGCGAGTTCTTGAAATAGTGGTCAGTCTGGAGGGAATATGGGAGCTCGTAAATCATGCCGAGCGACTCGAGCCAACGGAGTGAAGTGTTCCAGAAGCGTGTCGGTGAGGCACCCAGTACGGCTGAATATTGGTTGGAAGCAACCGAACGCATTATGGATGAGCTCGATCTGGCCCCTGAGGAGAAGTTGAAAGGAATGGTGGCATTGCTACGCGATGAAGCATATCAATGGTGGTAAACAGTACGGGAAGGTGCCACCGCTGAGGATCTAACCTGGGAGTATGTTAAGGCGGCGTATCAAAAGAAGTATGTGGGAACTAGATATATTGATAAGCAGAGGAAGGCATTTTTGGGGCTGGTTCAAGGGAATAAGTCTGTAGCAGAGTACGAAGCTAAATTTCTGAGGCTGAGCCGGTATGCTCGAGGAGTGGTGGCAACAGAGCATGAGCGATGTGTCCGGTTTGAGGACGGACTAAGGGATGACCTGAGGTCGTTAGTCGCTCCACATCAAGAGCGGGAGTTTTCTGCTTTAGTAGAGAAAGCTAAAATAGCGAAAGGAATTAAGGACTCTGTGAGGCAGAACACGGACCGGAATAAGCAGAAGAGAGGATTTGGGTCGTCTAGATCATCTGGGAATGATCAGAAAAGGCCTAGAGTTGATGGGCCGCGAGGTCAGCAAACTGGTACTAGAGGGCAATATCGTACTTGTGAGCAGTGTGGGAAGAAACACTTAGGCGAATGTTGGAAAAAGACAGGTGGATGTTTCAAATGTGGGTCAAAAGACCACATGATTAAGGACTGCCCAATGAGACTAGGTGGGAATCGACCAGTAGCTCAGAATGCTAATCAGACTGGTAGAGGTGGACAGCAGCCTTAGCAGGGCCGTGGTTCGAATAACAGAGGAAATGGTACTGGTAGAGGACATGGAACACCGGGCCGAGGTGCTACTAATACTGAGGCAAGGCAGCTGGGTTTGGTTTATGCGGTTCGCCGTAGGGAAGAGAGAGATGCGCCGAACGTCATAACCGGTACATTCCTTGTATTTGGAAAGCCTTATTATGCTTTGATTGATGTGGGCTTGACCCATTCTTATGTTGCCTGTAGTGTAGTTGAAACACTAGGCATAGCCTCTGAACCTTTTAGTAGGGAGATGACTGTAGTAAGCCCACTAGGTCAAACTGTAGTGGTGAATAAGGTCTTTCGAAGTGTACCTTTAGAAATTCAAGGCGTAGTATTTTCTGCCGACCTGATGGAACTTCCCTTTGGAGAGTTTGATCTCATTCTTGGAATGGACTGGCTAGTGGACCATCGGCCGTGTTGGATTTGTCTGCTAAGCGAATGGAGTTAAGGACCGGAGGATGAGGTGGTCATTATGATAGGAGAAGGAAGAAACTACTTGTCTAATGTAGTTTCACGCTAAAAGGTGAAAAAGATGGTTCGTAAAGGGTGCGAGGCGTTTTTAGCCTTCGTAAGTGCGTTAGATGGAAAAGAAGAAGGTTTTGGTGGGGTTAGAACAGTAAGGGATTTCGAAGATGTGTTTCTGGAGAAATTACTAGGAACACCCCCAGACAGGGAGGTGGAGTTTGGAATTGACTTGCTGCTGGGAACAGCTCCTGTGTCGATCGCCCCTTATAGAATGGTGCCAAAGGAGTTGGTGGAACTCAAGGCTCAAATCCAAGAATTGCTGGATCGTGGGTTTATCCGACCCAGTGTGTCTCCATGGGGAGCACCGGTCCTGTTTGCGAAAAAGAAGGACGGAACTATGCGTATGTACATAGACTATCGTCAGTTGAATAAGCTGACCATCAAGAACAAGTATCCTTTGCCAAGGATTGATGACTTATTCGATCAGCTTAAAGGGGCGACGGTGTTCTCAAAGATCGACTTAAGGTCAGGATATCATCAGTTGAAGGTGAAGGAGGCTGATATCCATAAGATAGCCTTTAGGACAAGATACGACCACTATGAGTTTGTGGTAATGCCGTTCGGGTTGACAAACGCCCCAGTCGCGTTTATGGACATGATAAACCGGGTCTTCTAACCCTATTTAGACCGGTTCGTTATTGTGTTCATAGATGATATTCTGGTGTATTCCAAGTCTGAAGAGGAGCATGATGAGCATCTCTGAATAGTGTTGTAAGTGTTAAGGGAGAAGAAGCTTTATGCCAAATTTAGCAAGTGTGAATTTTGGCTTAGGGAAGTTGCCTTCTTGGGGCATGTGGTATCAGCAGAAGGAATAAGGGTGGATCCTAGAAAGATTGAAGCGGTGTTGGATTGGAAACCACCTAGGTCTGTAGCGGAGATTCGTAGTTTCTTGGGATTGGCAGGCTATTACAGAAGGTTCGTGGAGGGATTTTCGTCAATAGCCGCACCTTTGACAAAGTTGTTGAGGAAGGAAGTACCTTTTGTATGGATGGATAAGCAACATGAAAGTTTTGAAAAACTGAAGAGGGTATTGACTAAGCTCGGTGTTGATTCACTGAGGCGGAAAGAATTTTTGATTGTATTATGGCGCTTCCTATCTGAGTTTGGGTTGCGTATTGATGCAAGGCGGAAGGTAGTCGCATATCGTCCGACGAGTTGAGGCCACATGAGGTGAACTACCCGACGCATGACTTGGAATTAGCGCAGTGGTCTTCACTCTTAAGGTATGGAGGCACTATCTTTATGGCAAAAGTCGACGATCTACATCGACCACAAGAGCCTTAAGTATTTCTTGACTCGAAGGAGTTAAATTTAAAGCGACGAAGGTGGGTTGAATTCGAAGGACTATGACTGTTCGATAGAGTATCATTCGGGCAAGGCAAATGTACTGACGGATGCTCTAAGTCAGAAGGTTGTGTCGGATCTGAGGGCGATCTCTGCACACTTGAGTTTGTATGATGATGGAAGCCTGTTGGCAGAATTGCAAGTCAAGCCGACGTGGTTGAATAAGGTGAAAGAGGGACAGTTGGCTGATGAGGACCTAAGTGTTAAGCTACAACAAGTACAGAATGGAGAGTTGAAAGATTATGGCATTAATGGTGAAGGAGTGTTGTGTTTCAAGAGCAAGGCCTGTATGCCTAAGGATAAGGAACTTAGGCGAAGGATTCTTCAGGAATCGCATAGTAGCCCTTATGCTATGCATCTTGAAGGCACTAAGTTGTACAGAGACTTGAGGGAGCAGTTTTGGTGGCCTGGTCTGAAAAAGAAAGTTACAGAATTTGTCGGCAAGTGTTTGATGTGTCAGCAAGTTAAGGCTGAACACCAAGTTCCCTCAGGGTTGCTTCAGCCAATCAAGATTCCACAGTGGAAGTGGGAGAGAATTACCATGGACTTTGTTAGTGGGCTTCCCCTTACGCCTACTAAGAAGGACTCGGTATGGTAATAGTGGACCGTTTGACCAAGTCCGCGCACTTTATTAGATGAGAGTCGATTATTCTTTGCGAAGTTGGCAAAGTTGTATGTGGCGAAGTCGTAAGGTTGCATGGAGTGCCGGTGTCGATTATCTCAGATAGGGACCCAAGGTTTACTTCTCGGTTCTGAAAAGCATTACATCAGGCTTTAGGCACTAAGTTGGATTTTACTACAACTTTTCATCCACAGTCGGACGGGCAGTCTGAACGGGTAATCCAAGTGTTGGAGGATATGTTGAGGGGCTGTGTGATGGATTTCAGAGGAAGTTGGGAGGAATATTTGCCTCTAGCTGAATTTGCCTACAACAACAGCTATCAAGCCAGTATTCGGATGGCACCGTATGAAGCACTGTATGGTCGAAAGTGTCAGACTCCTACATGTTGGACAAAATTGGGAGAACGTCGAGTTTTGGGTCCAGAGTTAGTGGCAGAATCTGAAGAAAAGGTTCAGATAATTCGAGCACAGTTAAAGGAAGCATCTGATAGACAGAAGTCGTATGCGGATCTCAAAAGGAAAGAAATAGAATTTGATGTGGAAGACCAAGTGTTTCTTAAAGTATCGCCTTGGAAGAAGGTGATGAGATTTGGTCGAAAAGAGAAGCTAAGTCCAAGGTTCATAGGACCCTATCGGGTATTGAAGCGAATCAGACCAGTGGCATACCAGTTGGAATTGCCATCGAAATTGAGGCAGATGCACTATGTATTCCATGTGTCCATGCTACGCTGATACCGATCAGATCCATCTCATGTAGTCCCGGTTGAAAAGGTGGAGCTAAGGCCAGATTTATCCTACAAGGAAGAACCGATTCAGATTCTAGAACGAGATGTGAAAGTGCTGCAAAGAAAATCAGTTCGTTTGGTCAAAGTGTTATGGCGCAATCATGGATCGGACGAAGCTTCTTAGGAGCCGAAAGAAGCAATGCGACAGCAATATCCCCACCTATTCTAGCCAGGTAATTTTGAGGATGAAATTATTTTAAGGGGGTAGAACTGTAATATCCCGAATTATGGCTTATGCATAATTGCTTAATTGAGTATGGAAGCATGCCTTTGTATGTATGAATGTGTATTTATGAACGTTTGTAAACTTTAGAATAATAAGAAATGCCTTAGAAAAATGTCATATTTTAAGTTTTAATAAGGGAGCTAAGCTAATGAGGCCTTAAGAAAATTAATAAGGGAAATCTGACAGACAATTGGGCTTGGAAAAGTGGCTTGAAGGTGCCACTTAGGGCCTCTGGAAATGATGCCATAAGCTAGGGGAAGGACTTGTGTTTGAGTCGCGTGGGAAGCAAAATTTTAAGGTTTTTATTTTTGCTTGTGACGTCAATAATAGGGGAGTAGGGGGACGGCACTAAGGCTAAATTAAGGAGTTTTTATCCTTTTATTTTCAAGAGATAAATGATGGATTATTTTTAATCTTAAATGAGGAGATAAGAGATGAAGGAGGAGAAAAGTAAGGAGATTGATAGAGTTGGCCGGCCAATGGAGTATTTGGGTGGTATTTTCGGCTAGTCATAGTGTAGGTGTGACGAAATTTTTAATTCTCTTCTCATCTCTTCCTAGAGTCGAGTTTCCATTTGCTTCTCCCAAGTTCTTCTTTTCTTTTCTTTTGTCAAGCTGAATTCCTCTTCTCCCTAAAATAGCCATAGTCGAATCTTCCTAAAGCTCATAATCCCTCTCTTTTCAATCTTGTTGAAGCCGAATACACCAGTGGCCATAGTCGACTAGTCTCTAAGTCTTCATAGCCGAATCTTTGAGGGGCTTCAAGCAAAGGGGCTATCGATTTCTTCAAGTAAGGGTAAGATCAAAATCGGTTTTCATTCTTTTTCTCTTAGGCTTGTCGAAAACTAAGATCTAATCTCTACTATTGTTCTTTGGCCGAATCTTGGAAGGTAGTTTCGGGATTTTGGTGTTGTCGACAAGGGAGGATTTCGGGACTTTAAAGGTTCAAGGTAAGTCATGTGTATATTTAGCTAAGGGCTATCTCATGGTGAATTAAATGTTAGAGGTGGATCTAACATGTACCCTGTAGGTTTCGACATCTCCATAGCCTAGGGATACTTTTCGGGATTTAGATCCACAAGGTAAGTCCATATGTACATTCGGCCAAGGCCTTATTTGATGACTTAGATCTATTTCTTACATGTTTAAAAGCCGAAAACTAACCTATGAGGTGATTTGATGCTAGCCGATTGCATGGATAAAACACTACAAGTTTCGGGAATTGAGTGATACTCAAATCGGCAGCAAGGAACTTAGGATCTAAAGCGTTAGATCGAGTTTTTTGGGAAATCAGTGAATCGATAAGAATATCAGGTGTGTACCCTTCCCTAAGATTTATTAGATTTAAGGCATTAAGATTATTATATGTGTTTATAAGAATGTGTAAAATATGGCTAAGGTACCATGCAATGGTACAAAGTACTCAAGTACGTTTTCCTACTCCTACTAGGATTATGGTAAATATCTGTTATGACACACATATGAAACTATAAGAATGTGAATTAAGAATTTGGAATGATTAGTTTGACATGGGCATACGGGTTACTGTAAAAGGGGAAGTGAATGTGGTGGTTTAATACCACGATATCTGAATGTGGTGACTTCGGTCACATTATCTGAATGTGGTGACTTCGGTCACAATTATTTAACCCGGTGGCTATGCCACAAATTTTATAAGGACGATGAGCACGTCGATTGCAGCCGCCTTCGATGGTGTGTAGCGGTTGGAGGGTTGACTTAGTAGTCCCTACGGTGTGTGCAGGATGGTACGGTGATGTGTAGCGGATGGCATATAGGTTTGGGTTGGGTTGCATCATTATTTCCTATCTGTTATATGAATATGTATGTGATATGAGAATGTATGCCTGAATTGTTAAATTTTAGTGTTGGTTACACATTGAGTCTGTTTGACTCACCCCGTTGGGGAACATTTTCTTCCAGGTGACGATCAGTGATGAAATGGGTCGGCGGGGAGCTTAGTGGAGGCCATGTGAAGTTCAGATTTTACTTTGTTTCGGACTATTTTTGTCGTCACCATTTTTTTTGGAAAACGACAAGGGGTTCAACTTTGGGTTTTTAAAAAAAATAAAAAAAACGGGAGTCGCCACCAATCCCTTTTTGTTGAGGTGTGATCGAGTCACCTCGTAAAACGGTTATTTTTAATAAACAGTTTGATTTATCAAAACAACGATTTTGGTCTACGAAATCCGTAAAATAAGTTCGAAAGTCGGTTATGCATACGAGGAAGGGTTAGCACCTCGACACGCCCAAAATTGGTACCAAAATGATTAATTAGTGTCTTAATGTCGGAAGTTTGAAAAGATTTATAAATTCGGATCTTTAAAAAATGTTTGGATAGTTGAGGCCGGAGTTTGAGATTTCTTTATTCCGAGAGGATACAAACATCACATCCATCACGTTAGGACACGATATTCGAAGCCTTCGTAATCAAAGTTATCTCGAAGTTCGTGAAATTTATTAAAAGGATGTTTAGTGTTTTAGTCAAGCGTAAAATCGCAACTCAAAGACGTTAGGATACTATTCCCCAAATTCCTAAATACAAAACATTGCCTTTATTTTAAAACCTTTAAATGGAATGTAGCAATTTTACAAAATGCCTCAGATCGGATCAAATCAAAGAGAAGGCTCGAGTCAAAACTTGAGATTTCTTTGTCCCGAAAAGATATAAACATCACGCCCATTTCGTTAGGACACAATGTTTTAATCTCGTGATCAAAATCGTCTCGTGATTTGTGAAACTTCGTAAAAGGGATGTTAAGTTACTTAGTTAAACGGAAAATCGCAACCCAAAGACGTTAGGACACTATTTTTCTAATTCTAAATACGAAACATCACCTTCATTCTAAAACCTTTAAATGAAATATGATGATTTTCAAAATACATTTTGTGTAGTAATAACATGAAATTAAGAAAGATAAACGAGATATAAATATAATAAGTATAAGAATACTAATAATAATAATATGACAATGGTTTGAAACAATGATAATACTATACCAATATGAATAATGCGTATACATAATATTAGTGGTAAAATATAATAATAAAATTATAGTGATGAAAATTAAATAATAAAATAATAAAATACAAGATAATGGTAATAATATAAAATGATGGTAAACTAATAATAGTAATATATACATATATATAATAGTAATAATAAGAAAGAATGGTGATGATAATATATTTAATAACGATAATAATAAGAGTAATAATATAATAATAGTAATAAATGATAAACAAAACGATAAGGAAAGATACATATACATTATACGAACAATAAATAATAATAATAATGGAATAATAATAGAAATAATAATAATAAATAATAATAATAATAATGAACATATAAATAATAATAACAAATAGTCAATATTAAATAGTAGTAGAAATAGTAAAATTGCAAAATAATTTGAAAATGGGTCAAATTGAAACTAAAAGCAGTAAGAGGGTCAAATTAGACATTATAAGCAATAAAGGACCAAACAAAGAACGCGTGCAAAAAGTTGGGGACGAGGAGCGTAATTTTCCCCAAATAGTAAAACGCAGTGTTTTAAAAAGGACCGAATTATAATCGCGTAAAATTTCTGGGACAAAATTGCAATAGCGAAAAACTTAATTGTAAAATCTAAAAATGCGAAAGGATCGAGAGCGCAATAAATCCCTTTGTAAAAACACGCGGATCCCGAGGCGTAGTCTGATTGGTCGGATCGGGTCAAGGCCAAAACGACGTCGTTTGGGGTTAGAAGGCCGACCCCAAAACGACGTCGTTTTGTGGGGCTATATAAAGCCCTAAACCCCCAAAAAAATTTCATTTCAAATTGCCCGCTTAAAAAAATTTCTTTCTTTTTTCTCTGCGGAAGGGGAATCCGACGATTAACCCGGCCCGTCGTCAAGGCCGACGGCGCTAAGGCGTCGGCTACCGCATTACGGTGGTCGGAAGTTCAAAAGAGGTAATTTTTTCCTTTTTTATGCGTTTATTTCCTTTCCCCTTTTTAGTATTTCATATTTTCATACATGCATGAACAAGGAGGAAACAAATTCGTAAAATGAGGAAGAAAATAAAAAATAATAATACCTTGGGCCTCTGTTTCTTTTGATTTTAATGAATCTTTTGTGTTTTTCTACTTCCTGTGTTTGGATCTGCTGTTTTTGTGTTTTGAAATTTCTTTTTTTGTATATTGATCGAAAAAAAGTCCCTTACAATCGTTTTAAAATCGGCCTTTATAGCCTTCTTATTTTTACAACTTGTTCTGTTCTGTCGTTTCTCTTTCATTGCTTGCAGGTAAGTGGCCAAGTGGAGGAGTTGGTGATGCTCTTGCAGTGGCAGTGGCAGTGGCAGTGGGCGGTGGATGGGACAGACGGCCAGGCATCGAGGCGAAGATGAATGGCCCCATCCATTCAATGTTTGTTACGATGATTAGGTTTTTAACCCTAATTTTAGACTTTGGGCCATTGGGCCACCGGTGTAGTGGGCTAATTGGGTTGGGTTAGTGGGCCGTGGTCTTGGGTTTTAGTGTATTGGGTTTGGGTTTGGGTTTAGGTTTTGGGTTATAACGGGCGGGCAAATGGGTTCAGATATCGCTTCTCTTGCTCATTGTCGGTAACTAATAGAGCAAAGACATAAGAAAGACCCATTTTGTCTTGGCCTTGGTGGGCTTTAACTTCTTTGGTGCTCTTTTCTTTAGGTAGCCCCATTCAGGTCCACCGCCTCGGTCGTTTCGATCTGCTCCACCATTGCTTCGTGAGATAGGACTCAGAATTTCAATTTTCTCCTGCAGCAACTTCGAGGAGATGTTTTGATCTACTCTACTGTAATTTATGTCTTCGATCTGCTCCCTGCAACTTCAGGAATGTCAAATCTGCTATCTTCGATCTGTTTCTTGCAACTTCAAGAAGGTCAAATCTGCTATCTTCAATCGATCCCGCAAACTCGGGATCACCGATCGAATCTTCGATCCGCTTCCCGCAACTTCGGAAGGTCAAATCTGCTACCTTCAATCTGATCCTACAAACTCGTGGATTATCGGTCGATATCTTTGATCCGCTCGCAACTTCGGAACGCCAACCGCTTTTAATCGATCCCCGCAAACTCGGGGACTACAGACCGATATCTTCGATCCGCTCTCGCAACTTCGGAATGTCGACCGCTTTCAACTCGATCCCCGCAAACTCGGGGACCACCAGACTGATATCTTCGATCTGCTTCCTGCAACTTCAGGAAGGTCAAATCTGCCATCTTCGATCTGCTTCCTGCAACTTCAAGAAGGTCAAATCTAATCTCTTCGATCTGCTCCACTGTATACTCAGGGAGACGAGATCTGCTCTACCGTACTGTCCTCTTGAGGACGTAACCTGTAAAATGAGTACATACTTATGCCTAATGATTAGGATGCCATGAGCGTGATGAGTTAGAATGTTATGAGTATGATTCATATTTAAGGTGTTATCATTCATTTATCTGTCAAGGTTTTATCTTCATTTCCTTTGCAGTGACCGTTTTTGCATGAACGACTTGCCCCTGTGGAAATTTCGAAGCCTATTTTAGGCCTTAGAACACAGGCCTGCCTTGACTTCTAGCTATCTTTCCCGGGAGTCACAACTCCTACTTGAAGAATGTTCAACTTGGTTTGTTTTAGATTCGTTCCTCAACAATTTAGGGTTTTTGAATCTTTCTTTGGCCTGTCATACTTTTCTAAGTGACCAAGTAACATTATTCACCCTTGCCCTAATTACTGAATTGGGCGAAGGACTTTAAAGAAATGGTCTCCATTGAGACCCCCTTTTTCCAATGTCTTTCCTGTGTTCGTAGAAGTTCTAAACAAATGTTTTGTTTCGGTTTCCCATTTTATCTAGAGATTTCCAAAGTGATACGTTGAACTTTCCTTTGTGAAATCGTTAGTTCATCAATTATTGCTTCAATGCAGCATGTTAATGATGGATAACAGTAGGTCGATTTCAAAGAGAATTAAAATGAATTATCTATGAAACAAAGAAAATTGACTAGGGACATATCTCCTTTTTTACGGAGAAAAAGAACCCAAAAATGGTAAAATAAACAACATGGATCAGACGCCCTAGGCATCACCAATTGGGCTTCTATATACAAACTTCAAGAAGACTGCTTTGAGTCTGTCATGTGTTTAGAAGACTCAAAGTATTTTGTCGATGCCCTGATATGCAACGCATTCCTCTTCGTTGATCATAGCGCCGCAATATCGCGATGTGTCCATTCGAATTTGAGCCGCCTTTACGAAGTTTTTAACTCAAAGCCTTTGGTCTCAAGGTGCCCTTTTGCGGGTTTTCACCTTGGCCTCTCCGCTTTTTTTTTTTTTTTTTTTTTGAAGTCTCAAAGTGCCCTTTGCGGGTTTTCACCTTGGCCTCTTCTATTTCAAGCAAAGTATTTTTATCTGATCTCAATTCACGGATTGGGCAAGCTTTTCCCATCCATCTCGGCCGAATCGAGGCACCTCCCGAGAAAGCTTTCTTTACCACATACGGTCCTTCCCAGTTCGGCATCCATTTCCCTCTGTAATCCTTTTGTATGGGAAGGATCTTTTTCAGCACGAGGTCCCCTTCGTGGAATTCCTCGGGCGAACCTTTTTATCGTAAGCTCGCATCATTCGCTTTTGGTACATCTGACCGTGACGGATAGCCCTCAATCTCTTTTCTTCAATTAAGTTCAACTGATCATATCGAGCTTGGATCTATTCATCTTCCTCCAGCTTCACTTCTGACAATACTCGAAGAGAAGGTATTTCCACTTCAATAGGTAGAACTGCCTCCATCCCATAGACCAATGAGAAAGGCGTTGCCCCAGTAGAGGTTCGGACAGACGTTCGATAAGCATAGAGCGCGAACGGTAATTTTTCATGCCAATCCTTGTAAGTCTCGGTCATCTTCCCCACTATCTTTTTGATGTTTTTGTTGGTCGCTTCCACTGCCCCATTCATTTTTGGACGGTACGGAGACGAATTGTGGTGTTTAATGTTGAATTGGCTGCAAATTCCCGCAATCGTACTGTTGTTTAGGTTCAATGCGTTGTCTGATATGATCCTCTCAGGCATTCCATATCGACAAATAATCTCCTTCTTCAAGAACCGACTGACCGCTGACTTAGTGACGTTAGCATACGAGGTAGCTTCTACCCACTTGGTGAAGTAGTCGATGACCACGAAGATGAACCGATGCCCATTTGAAGCCTTCGGCGAGATTGGTCCAATGACATCCATGCCCCACATGGAAAATGGCCATGGGGAAGTCATAACGTGTAAAGGTGACGGAGGCACATGAATCTTATCCCCATAAATCTGGCATTTATGACATTTTTTGGCATAGTTGATGCAGTCTCCTTCCATGGTGGACCAATAATATCCAAACCCCATTATTTGTCTGGCCATTGTGAAACCATTGGCATGAGTTCCGCAGACGCCTTCGTGGACTTCTTCCAGGATTAACTTAGCTTCGGCAGCATCCACACATCTCAGTAGCACTTGATCTTTCCTTTTCTTGTATAGGACCTCTCCATCCAGGACGTATTCACAAGCTAGTCTTCTCAACGTCCTTTTATCTTTCTCAGTTGCTTGGTCCGGGTATTCACGATTGTTCACGTACCGCAGTATATCGTGGTACCATGGTAGGGCAGTTTTCTCTTCTTCTTCAACATTGTAGCAATGGGCTGGGTCTTGATGAATGCTCATCCGTATAGGCTTCATATCCTCATTTTCGTTTATTTGGACCAGGGAGGCTAGGGTAGCCAGAGCATCAGCCATCTGGTTTTCGTCTCTGGGTAAATAACGGAAAGTGACATCGTCGAACTCTCTGATCAAATCTTGGGCCAATCTTTTGTAGATGGCCAGCTTTGGATCCCTGGTTTCCCATTCCCCTTTAAGTTGATAGATTACGAGGGCAGAATCTCTATACACTTCTAGTACTCTGATTTTACGTTCGATAGCAGCGCGGAGACCCATGGTACAAGCTTCATATTCACTCATATTATTAGTGCAATCGAAATCCAGTTTGCAAGCAAATGGGTAATGGTCTCTTTTTGGGGATATCAAGACTGTCCCAATTCTATTTCCCACAGCATTTGATGCTCCGTCAAAATTCAGCTTCCAAGGATGATCTTCTGAGGCACCCTCTCCAGTGTTTGCTACATACATCAAATCTTCGTTAGGGAAATTGAAGTCTAAAGGCTCGTAATCCTCAAGGGCTCTGCTGGCTAAAAAGTCCGCTATAGCGCTCCCTTTTACTGCCTTTTGGTTCACATAGACTATGTCGAATTTAGAAAGCAGAATCTGCCATCTGGCCATCTTCCCGTTCAAAGCGGTAGACTCCATCATGTATTTCAGAGGATCCAGCTTCGAGATGAGCCATGTTGTATGATACAAAGATATATCGCTTCAATCTTCGAGTTGTCCAAATCAAGGCACAACATAGTTTCTCGATCGGCATGAGTACCTTGTTTCACACTCGGTGAATTTTTACTAAGGTAGTATATTGCCTTTCTCTTTTCCCGAATCGTCATGTCGACCCAAAGACACATCCCATTGATTTATCGAGCATCACAAATAAAGGATTAACTACCGCCTGGATAAAGCGGTGTCAATCTTGGGGCATTGGATAGGTATTGCTTTACTTTGTCGAAGGTCTTGGCATTCTTCATCCCACGTGCCTGGATTGCGTTTCTTAAGAAGATGGAATATAGGGTCACGTTTCTCAGTCAGTTGTGATATGAACCGAGTGATGTAATTTAGCCTTCCTAGAAAACCTCTAACTTCTCTTTGGGTACGTAGTGGAGGCAACTCCTGTATGGCCTTGACTTTTTCTGGGTCAACCTCAATCCCCTTTTTACTGACCACGAATCCAAGCAACTTTTCAGACTGAGCTCTGAAGGTACACTTTGCTGGATTAAGCTTTAGTTGGAATTTCCTCAACCTCAAGAATAGTTTCCTTAAGACCTGCACATGTTCCTTTTTGGTGTGGGACTTGGCGATCATGTCATCAACGTAAACCTCAATTTTTCTGTGCATTATGTCATGGAATAGGGTTACCATGGCTCTCTGATATGTCGCTCCTGCATTTTTTAGCCCAAACGGCATCACTTTGTAGCAAAACGTTCCCCACATGGTCACAAATGTTGTCTTATACATATCTTCAGGATGCATCTTTATTTGGTTGTATCTTGATAAGCCATCCATGAAGGAGAACAACGAATAACCCACCGTATTGTCTACTAAGGTGTCGATGTGAGGCAATAGGAAATTGTCTTTCGGGCTAGCCTTATTTAGATCCCTGTAGTCTACGCACATCCGTACTTTCCCATCTTTCTTTGGGACAGGGACAATATTAGCCACCCAATCTGAATACTTAACCACTTGCAAGAATCCGGCGTTAAACTGTTTCTCGACTTCTTTTATTTTTAACAAAACATCTGATCACATTCTTCGAAGCTTCTGTTGGACAGGCTTATATTCTTCTTTTATGGGCAACCGGTGTACTGCGATATCAGTGCTTAATCCAGGCATGTCTTGATATGACCATGCGAATACATCCTTGAATTCTTGGAGTAACTCGATGAGGCATTGCTTGGTCTCTACCGTGATACAAGCTCCGATCTTCACTTCTTGTCCTTCTCCCAGGTTCACCACTTCCACTGACTCTTTATACGGTAGGATATGTTTCTCTTCTTGCTCTACCATTCTCAACAAATCTGGAGGCAAGTCACATTCCCTGTCATTTTCAAAATCCTGAGATTCTCTGAACACATATCTTGCTCAAAACGGACCTCTGAATCTGTAGTATCATTGCTCATATCATTGATGGCTAGGGACCTGTGATGGGTATCAATGGATGTACAAAGAATAAATGAATTGAAGAATGACTATTCACATGATATGAATGGGAGCAAGAAATGAAAAAAGTTTGTTTGAATTAAAGATACATTTCATTGTAACAAAATATCCGAACATGAGCCTGTTTCACAAAAGAAATCTCATTGTTTCTAGGCTTAAAACAATGAGTGCGTTCTGAATATTACTCTGTATAATCTCTAAAAACTACAGGAAATTCATTTGCAGTCCAATTGTTTAGAACGCTTCCAGGTTCGTACGGTCGAATGCCCAACAGGTTTCCTTGGTCAGTTTTCTCATCGTGTATGGCATTGATGTGAGGGAGATTCTCCGGGTAGATTATTCCTCCTGACACGAAGGTACGGGATATGTGGGGGAATGTCATTGACTCCCACTTGACGTCCTCTCCATTCAACCTTGCCCTTCTTCTTTCTTGTTTCTTCTCTATTTCTTTCCTCATTTGTTTCGCATCCAGTTTGAAACCCAAGCCAAAACGGTCTCTTTTCTCTTTCAGCATCGGGATCTAAACTTTCCCTTGGAGATGTTTGCCCAATCCTTTTCCTGGTAGAGCCCCTTTTCCTATCATCATTCGTAGGCCCATCCTCGTGGTCTTGGATAGCTTAGGCACCGGGACTTCATTTCCTTCCGAGATGAAAGTAGTATTGACAAACTCTAAGGATCGAAAGGAACATTCAACGGCCTCCTCACTTGCTTCTAGATATGGCGCTCCGTTGGTAACAGTTGCTATGATGTCCTCTTCAGCATTTATAGTTACGATCGATTTTCCATTACCGCCTTGGTTTACAAATGCGATGGCACAGCTCCCGCCGAATAAATCCAAGGCCTTCCTAATAAGCAGTTGTAAGAGGGCTTAATGTCCATGACTATAAAATCTACTTCATATGTATTAGGCTCGATCAATAATGGCACGTCCATTCTTCCCATCACTGTTCTTTCGGTGCCATCAAATGCTCTCACCATGTTCTGGCATGCTTTCATGTGAGAACTGTCTATTGGCAACCTCTTGAGTGTAGCCAGTGGTAGGACATTCAACGTGACCCATTATCTATTAGCACGCTTGGCAGAGTGTACCCCTTATAGCGGTGGTTATGTGCAAGGCCTTCGTTGATCCCATGCTCCGGGTGGGATTTCGTCATCATTGAAGTAAATAAAATTGTCGGCACTTATGTTACTAACCGCAGACGATCCAATTTATTAATGGATATATCCTTAGTAACATAAGTTTCATTCAATATTTCATCGATTGCTTCACGGTGTACTTCGAGCTTAAAAGTGTATTAGCACGGATATGCGAGTGGTTGTTTTGCGAATGCTCTACCACGCTTATACTCATTGTGTTTCAAGAATTTCAAGAATTCTTTGGCTTCCTTCTCTTTGATGTGTTCGTTGATGTGGGCTTCAGATTCCTTTTTCTGTCCAATCTGCACAGTCTTTGGTTTCACTGGTTCCACTTCTTTGTTCTTTGGGTCGTACCGCTTCCCACTACGTGTATAGGACCCTTCATTCTGGACTTCCTCAAAAATGTTAGTGGAGCTTTCCGCCCTCGGTATCATCATATTACAATTGTAGTCCCACGGTACCTTTTTACTATCTTTGTAGGGAAAAGAAGCAGGTCTCTGAATTATAATCTTCGGCCTTCCCTGTACCCCACCTTTCGTGTTTCACGAGATGATGATTCTTGGATGATTGACTCCAGGCTTCATCGATTCTTCCTCGGTCACACATACATTTCTTTCTTCTACTCCTTCTTTATAAAACTCCAGTTCCTTGTTGTCCATAAGGTTTTGCACCAAGATTCTGAACTGGGCACATTCTTGAATCTCGTGCCCTTTTGTTTTATGGAGTTCGCAGTAATTCTTTGTATACCTCCAGTTTTCTGCAAGATCTGAATCTGTCAATCCTCTCTTAGTCATCTCCTCCCAGATTACTCTTAATGGGGTTTTTACCTTCGTGACATCCTTCTTGATCTTTTTCACCACATCCTCGCCAATTGTGTTTACTCCTCCACCCGCGTGATTGGGTAGTGGGTTCCCTTTTTTACCAAGTCGTCGAGTGTTATGACCCCCATCTTTATTAGCCTCTCGACTACCTTTTTAAAGGCAAGGAAATTCTCTATCGAATGCCCCGCTATCCCTGCATGGTAATCGCATTGAGCGTTAGGGTCGTACCACTTAGGGTATGGAGGTTGCAATGGTTGCAAATAAAATGGAGACACGATATGCTCGTTGAACAAGGTCCGTATAGCTCTTGTATGCTATTAGAATTGGCGTGAATTGAATTTTTCAAGATTCACCGTTCCCGATTCTTGTCTTGCCAGACCTTATTGTCCAGAGGTGACTGCCTTTGGCCGATTAACCGTGATCGCCTTTGTGTGCTCACGTTATTCACTTCACCGCCTTTTTCTTAGGAGCGGCCTCCCAGCACTTTCTCCGCCTCGATCTTGCCGCCTTATGGCATGTTCGATCATCTCTTCGCCATTACTATGTCAAGAAAGCTTTTAGTCGTACTCTATCATATGAGTTATGAAAGGGGCCTTGAGTGTTAATGAAGAGCATGATGTCTCTTTTTCTAAGAGGGTGGTGAACACGCATGGCGACCTCCTCCATCACCGGGCATCTTGTCTAAAACTTTCGCCCGACTTTTTCTCCATATTTTGGAGCGTGATTCTATCAGGAGCAATATCAGCTAGTGGCCATAATGTTTCATGAAGGCCTGTGCCAGGTCCTTCCACGTCTTGATTTGGGCACGACTAAGCTGGTTGTACTATTTGGCGACAGAACCGGCCAGACTGTCTTAAAAATAGTGTATAAGTAACTGGTCATTATTAAGGTGCCTTGCCATCCGCCGGCAAAACACTGTGATGTGTGCCTTAGGACAGCTAGTCCCGTTATATTTCTCGAACTCTGGTGTTTTGAACTTTGGCGGGAGGACTAAGTCCGGGACCAGACTTAAGTCTTTAGCGTCCATCCCGTAATGATGGTCAGCCGTTTCTATTTTTTTAAACTTTTCTTCTAGCCACTTGCAACGGTTCTCAAGTTGCTTTGACAAATCTATTTTTGCCTTGTCTATTTCTGCCAGCTCATCGAAATTGGGGACCATAGGGTTAGCCAGACTTTCCCCTGGGTTAGTACCCGAACCAGTTGGGAGGTGGGCTGGTATCGCGGTACCAACCTGATATTGTGGTCTAATAGTAACAGGCGTCCTTTGGGGATACGCCTCCGGTAACACTTGGGTATTAGGCGGGGTAAAACCCGGAGGGTAAACAGGGTCGTCTTTATCGTTTCCCAAACTAGTAGCAACGCCCTTTCCTTTCTCCCGTTCATTGGCCAACAACTGCACCAACTGATTCATCATATTGCTCTGAGATTCCTGCATTCGTTCCATCATGTCCTGTTGTATCTTAATCAATCGTTCTTGCATCTACTCTTGTATTTCCTTTTGCATTTGTTCTAGTCTCTCCATTCTTTGATCCATGATTTTTGTTTTGCCTCGTGTATTGTACCGATGTTCCAGGGTCACTCTGTCATAATTTAAGGTTCCTTTGTGAGATTTAATGCATATGATGCAATGTGATGCTGATGCATGAAATGTATACAAAAAAGGCATTAATTCTGATTCAATTTCTTTTTAGAATAACTTTTCCAGAAAACAAGTTTCTTTACATAAAATGGATTACATATAAGGCCTCGCCCTAATACTTAAGGCCTTGACTTCTTCCGAAGCCCATTTAACTCTTGACCTTACTCGACTTTGATTAAGTAAAATAAACTTAATACATCACCAGATCGCTAACGTTTGTAAGTGATCCACCACTTCTCGACTTGAGCCACGGCTTCCCCCATAATGTAATCCCGATCTCTAACTTGATTCTGAGAGTGATGAAGTTGCTGCTTCCAGCGCTCCTCATTGATTTTAAGAAGCTCCACCCGTAGCTCACAACCATGTAAAGTAGATTCTAGCTCTTCGATTCTTACTTTTATTTCTTCAATTTTACTCAGACTAGCCTTTAATTCGACTACAGAGTTACGGCTACGATGCTGATACAATGATCTTTCCAGTTCTGTCACCTGAGCCTTTAATTCCTCTTTCTCGTTCTGAGTTTCTACCAAACTTCTTTTCAGAGTAGCTTCTCAAACTTGAGTATCTCGGAGTTCCCTTTCCCATTGACTGGTTCTATGTCTTTCCTCTTTCAGTTCTTGATGCCATTGCTCTGACGTTTTTCCTAATCCAGTAATTTTCATTGACCTTCGCAGCTTTTTGTAGTCTGTTTTCAAACTGTCCAAATCTTCCTCAGCCTTATTTTTCCCTTTCCTCAACTTTTCGGCTTCTAGCTTCTGAATGTCAACATCCAACCCTAACTGCATTTTTTCTTCTTCTAATTGTTCTATCCTTTTCCCTAATTCCACATTCTTTTTCTCAAAATCCTGTTTGATGATTTCGAGCTCCGACGGGATTACCTGCAGGTGTTCTTCCACCGATCGGGCGTTTTCTTGGACTAATGTGGGGATATTGTCGTTGATTCTCTGACTCCTCCATCGTTCATATTCAAGGGTTGTCATCGGGTTAGTGGCAAACCTTTTCATCCTGTGAGTCTGACTCCAAGCACTCGCTATTTCACGAACCCTCTTCTTACAATTGTCTCCTTTATATTCAAACTCGCATCAATTAGACCTTGTGTTGCGTGTATAAACTGTCTCGATCCAGTATTGTCTCAAAGACGAGGAGAGGGCATATCCGATGACTCCCCATATTCCCGAGAGAGGAACCCGGTCAAAATCTCCACACCGATATAGGATCTCATCAGAATCATTAAAGGAGCTTTCCATTCTACGCCTTTTTCTTGCGTGTTTTACTGTAATTGTCATCCATTTTCTTCCGTAAGATCGTCTCGCCTTGGTGTGGCTGCTAATTCTTTTAGCGGGGAATAGTCCTCAGAGAAGATTCGACCCGATGCCTTTTCCGCTTTCCAAAAATGACTGTTGAACCATAATAGCAAGAGCTATGCACAACCGGTGAATCTTCCTTCGCCCGCTCTTCGGCACGCGCTTAAGGACCTGAAAGTTTTAGCCAGAATTACAGGAACGGGTGTGACTCTTCTATCCAATCTGTCGAATAAATCTGAGATCGCCTCGTCCACATGCCCTAGAGCTTTGGGGAAAATAATCAGTCCATAAATGCTCAAGGCAAAAATGTCAACCCTTTTCTTTACGTCAGGGTGTGCTATGATCGAATCCCTTAAATTTCTCCAAGGGATGCACTTACAATCCCCTTTTTTTTTATCCGAGCTGCAATCCACTGCTCGCTCATTCCCGTAATATTCATCAGCTTTTTTAAGAAGGTGGGGACGTTAATGAGTCTTGCATAAACTTTGTCGGTTTGAATTTTGGGGCAACGGAGTAAAGGCGTGTACTCTTCTATAGTAGGCACCAGATCCGCTTTCCGAAAGTAAAACAACTATGTTAGATTCCAAAATTGAGCTATAGCTCGAATAAGTGCTGGTCTACCTTGATGTCGAGCAGATAAGGTAGATCACCGTAATGATGAGAGAATAGTTGCTTAATCTCGCCGTCCCATTGACTCCATATCTTTTCATCTCTTGAAGATTATTTTGAGTTACACCGATACGTGAAGTCCCATAATTCGACACGTGCCTTACGTAAGACTATCACCCTTTTCTTATTGCAGTGTCTCGGCCCATATTCGGACGGCCGCATTGTTCTCCACTCTATCAAGAAACCCCCTTTTCATGAGAAGCTATCTATTTAGTAATTGAATGTGAATCAACACCTTTTTGATGAAGATGCCATGCAAAAATAAAAATGAAGCAAATCAGTACTTCATACACAAGAAGCAAAGAATAAAAATACCTAATCTGTAACCACTAGGGTTTGGCGCTCTACCTAGGGTGGGTTCTTAGGGCTTACTATATGAGGTTCAGTTTAAAGTAAGTGGTACTGAACTAGAAGATTCCTCGATCCTCACCCATTATAGGCTCATATAGACCGAAGTTCATTCAGGGAATACATTTCCCTATGGCTGCACGGAGATGAAAATCTCAAGAAGACATAGGTACGGATGTATCCCGAAAGCGATCCACTATCTTGCACGGAGGTGAAAACCTCACGAAAGAGTAGTTTCTCACTCCCACTTAAAGGTGTGACCACGACGGTCATGCAATGCAATCCCGAAATTAAAACAACATGCAGTAAAAAGATCGTAATTTTCAACTTGAACTTTCAAACTTCCGACAAAAGACAGAAAATAATCAATTTATGGCTTGACTTTCCAAAAAGCGTCCCCAGTGGAGTCGCCAAGCTGTCGTCACCATTTTTTTGGAAAACGACAAGGGGTTCGACTTTGGGTTTTTAAAAAAATAAAAAATGGGAGTCACCACCAATCCCTTTTTGTTGAGGTGTGATCGGGTCACCTCGCAAAACGGTTGTTTTTAATAAACAGTTTGATTTATCAAAACAATGATTTTGGTCTACGAAATCCAGAAAATGAGTTTGGAAGTCGGTTACGCACGAGGAAGGGTTAGCACCCTCGATACGCCCAAAATTGGTACCGAAATGATTAATTAGTGTCTTAATGTCGGAAGTTTGAAAATATTTTTAAATTCGAATCTTTAAAAATGTTTGGATAGTTAGGCCGGAGTTTGAGATTTCTTTATTCCGAGAGGATACAAACATCACATCCAGCACGTTAGGACACGATATTCGAAGCCTTCGTAATCAAAGTTATCTCAAAGTTCGTGAAATTTATTAAAAGGATGTTTAGTGTTTTAGTCAAACAGAAAATCGCAACTCAAAGACGTTAGGGTACTATTCCCCGAATTCCTAAATACAAAACATTGCCTTTATTTTAAAAACCTTTAAATGGAATGTAGCAATTTTACAAAATGCCTCGCATCGGATCAAATCAAAGAGAAGGCTCGAGTCAAAACTTGAGATTTCTTTGTCCCGAAAAGATATAAACATCACGTCCAGCTCGTTAGGACACAATGTTTTAATCTCTCGTGATCAAAATCGTCTCGTGATTTGTGAAACTTCGTAAAAGGGATGTTAAGTTACTTAGTTAAACGGAAAATCGCAACCCAGCACGTTAGGACACTATTTTCTGAATTCCTAAATACGAAACATCACCTTCATTCTAAAACCTTTAAATGAAATATGATGATTTTCAAAATACATTTTGTGTAGTAATAACATGAAATTAAGAAAGATAAACGAGATATAAATATAATAAGTATAAGAATACTAATAATAATAATATGACAATGGTTTGAAACAATGATAATACTATACCAATATGAATAATACATTATACATAATATTAGTGGTAAAATAGAATAATAAAATTATAGTGATGAAAATTAAATAATAAAATAATAAAATACAAGATAATGGTAATAATATAAAATGATGGTAAACGAATAATAGTAAAATATACATATATATAATAGTAATAATAAGAAAGAATGGTGATGATAATATATTTAGTAACGATAATAATAAGAATAATAATATAATAATGTAATAATGATAAACAAAACGATAAGGAAAGATACATATACGATATCTGAACAATAAATAATAATAATAACAATAATAATGGAATAATAATAGAAATAATAATAATAAATAATAATAATAATAATGAACATATAAATAATAATAACAAATAGTCAATATTAAATAGTAGTAGAAATATAAAATTGCAAAATAATTTGAAAATGGGTCAAATTGAAACTAAAATGTAGTAAGAGGGTCAAATTAGACATTATAAGCAATAAAAGGACCAAACAGCAATGCGCGCAAAAAGCTGGGGACGAGGAGCGTAATTTTCCCCAAATAGTAAAACACAGCGTTTTAAAAAGGACCGAATTATAATCGCGTAAAATTTCTGGGACAAAATTGCAATAGCGAAAAACTAATTGTAAAATCTAAAAATGCGGAAGGATCGAGAGCGCAATAAACCCCTTTGTAAAAAACACGCGGATCCTGAGGCGGGTCGGGTCAGTCGGATCGGGTCAAGGCCAAAACGACGTCGTTTTGGGGTTAAAGGCCAACCCCTAAAATGATGTCGTTTTGTGGGGCTATATAAAGCCCTAAACCCCCAAAAAAATTTCATTTCACCGCCCGCTTTAAAAAATTTCTTTTTTTTTCTCTGCGGGGGAATCCGGTGGGATTCGACCGTCATTCGTCTTTGGCCTTACGGCCACCACCGTGAAGTTCAAAAGAGGTAATTTTTTCCTTTTTTATCGCTTATTTCCTTTCCCTTTTAGTATTTCATATTTTCATACATGCATGAACAAGGAAGAAATGATTCATAAAATGAGGAAGAAAATAAAAATAATAATAATACCTTGGGCCTCTGTTTCTTTTGATTTTAATGAATCTTTTGTGTTTTTCTACTTCCTGTGTTTGGATCTGCTATTTTTGTGTTTTGAAATTTCTTTTTTTTGTATATTGATCGAAAAAAGTCCCTTATAATCGCTTTTAAAATCGGCCTTTATAGCCTTCTTATTTTTACAACTTGTTCTGCTCGTCGCTTCTCTTTCATTGCTTGCGCGTAAGTGGCCAAGTGGAGGAGTTGGTGATGCTTTTGATTGGCGGTGCATGGGATGGGCGGTGGATGGGATGAAGGCCGAGTCGAGGTGAAGATTTAATGGCCCTGTGCCATTCAATGTCATGCAAGATCGATGATTAGGTTCCCGAACCTAATTTTAGAATTTGGGCCATTGGGCCACCGTGTGTAGTGGGTGATTGGGTTAGGTTAGTGGGCCAGGTCTGCTGGGTTTTAGTGTATTGGGTTTGGGTTTAGGTTTTGGGTTTTGGGTTTTGGGTTATAACGGCCCGGGTAAATGGGTCTGCATACACTTTTTATTTTAAGTACTTTGAATTTATTTTTGGGAATTATTTGATGTAATAAGGCCATAGTTGAATTATCTTATTTTACTTCCATTTGGCATGCTACAAAATATATTTTTTAAAAGACTAGGTAAATTTATCATAAATTAAACTCTAAATGTTTTGTCACCTAAAATCAAGGGATTTCAAGTATAAAATTAACTTGTTTCCAACTCGAGCCCAACCCAAAAACAATCTTGCTTTCAAAACACATCGTTTTTCCAAAGTCACAAAAGAATTTTGAACCGGATTACAACGAGAAACATACCAGATCCGGACAAGGCTCGTGGGCCGGGTTTGGGGTGTTTCAAGTACATCCTCAAATATCAGCATTTGCATGAAATTTATTCTTTTATCCTCGTTTGGTCAGCTTATTCGTAAAATACATAAGCATGGTTCTGCTTGCCAACCTTTTCCCGAGTTGAGTGCTTTATGTATCTTGGGTTGTTTAAGTGTTTATTGTGTGTTATCTCTCTTTTATTAACAAAACGTCATGATGTTGTACTTTAAAAGAATAAAATAATCAATGTTGTTTTTTAAACATTTTCAAAATATATATAATATTCAAATAGTTGCAAATGAAAAGTTATAACTAACTAAAAGCTATATCACTTGGTTATTAATCAAGAGTAGTCATTATTTATAGTGATGAGTTATGTCTTTTAAATTCAAAAATTATTTCTCTACTAAGAGACATGAGACTTCCTCTAAATAGGAGTGAAATTTCATTTATATGACACACCCAAAAAGATAGGTACAAAGTTTCTTTTTATCCTTCCACCATCTTTTATTTTCCTAAATTGTTTTATAAAAAGTTATTATGGAAATTCTTTATAGAAAATGATATTCTTACTATGCTCCGCTTAGTGCTCAGTTGATTGTTTCCGTCAGTGCAAAACATAGACAGTCATTGGGCTTCATTGTATGCTCGACGTTCATTTGTCAGTAACTCTTTTGCACACCATAATATAGGTTGGGGCAAATAGAACCTTAAACAAAGTGACATTGATACAAATCTTGAAGCCTTTATTAATTTTTCATAAATTCATTTTATTCCCACACACAGACAATTTTATAACTTTATTTTGAATTGATTTTTGTTTTTCAATACCGTGATATCATATCAAGGTAAACTACTCGTCACCACTCTAAATAAGGGTTGTTCCTACTTTGATCACCCCAAACTTATTTGTTAAGTTGATCACCCAAAAAAAGAAATTGTTCAAATTGATTACTCTACCATTAAATGATAACGGAATGATAACGGAATGCTAATGGCGCATTTCCATGTTAGCCACTCTAAATTTAGGATAAACTATCTATTTGTCACTTTAAATAGGAGTTGTTCCTATTTTGGTAACTCTAAAACAATACATGAAAATGTATCATCTTTTCACTACCATTTAACAGTAAAGTAATCAATTTGATCAATTTCTTTTTCGGAGTTACCAAATTAACAAAATAAAAATCGGAATGACCAAAATAAAAATGACCAAATTAACACAAGCAATTTTTTTTTTTATTTCACAAGCAGTTTATAATATTAACAAGTGTTCTCATTTTTTAAAATATCTATTTTTTTTTTTAAAACTCCACCGATAGTGTACCAAATAATTTCTCATATATTTACAGTAGCATTTTCAATGTTAGGGAAATTATTTGGTATAATACCAATAGAGCTTTTAGACTTCACAGGCAAAATCAAGAGGTTTGACAATTGTCTTATAGGGTTATAGTAAAATATTTTAAGAAAAGAGACACTTATTAATTTTCCAAATTTACTTGTAAAATAGAAAAATATACTAAAAGTGTACCAAATACTAACCCCTATTGTTATTTTTATTATTCTATCTTTTTAATAATTGATTCAATTATGAAAATTAAAAAGAATGTTATATTTTATACAAATATTAATAAGGTATTTTAATTTTTTTAATATTCTTAATTTGAATTAAATATAAAATAGTATTTAAAGCATACATGTAAAAAATTAAAATAGCATTTAAAATTTTCAAAATCTTTTGATATTTTTAACCATGTTTTATTTTATTATTGGCGTCAAATATAGAAAAATATATAATAATAAAATCCTTTTAAATAAGTTTTTTTAAACGTTTAACGCTTTGAATTTATTTTTGTTTTAAAATTTTTAAAAGCAATATTTAAATTTTTTACTAAAGTCGCGTATAAATCAAAGTTAATTTAGTACCCCAAAAAAAGTGTTTTTTAGTACAAAAGTTATGTATAAAATTAATTAGTAGGTTCCATGAAATGAAAAATTCTTCAAAGAAATGAACAAGAAATAAATATGTTAAAGGAGGCACATACTCATGAAAAACTCAAGACATAATTTTTGATAGAAAATCATAGAAGTTCAAGTACATGAAATTATGAATATAATGAGATATCTCAATAAGTTTTGTCACAACCGAATATGATGGATCTAACAAAAAGAAATTGTTGTCGACAACGATAATATACATAGAATACTTCAATATTATGAAAAAGTGAGAATCTTGAATGAAAATATATTTTAAAGCGTACAACTCATCAAAATAAATAGACACTTCTTTATAACTTACGAAATGTTTCTCAGACCTGAAGTCCAAACACTGGATGGTGTAAAGTCAAGTGGAGTACATGTTAGTATAATAGTGAAAAATGCAAGTCATATATATATATATATATATATATATATATAAATGACTTGTAATACAAACTTTCACAAGACACTTTGTTTTTACTATGAAAATAATTTGTGGTGGATGCAATAGTCGGCACTAAATAGATTTATTTATTTACGTCTAGTGAATTTGTATTCAACGATATAAATTATTTAATAATATTATAAAATAAAATCCTAAAGAATTTATGCGGAAAGCATAAAACTTGAATTTTGTCGAAAATCATTAAATGTGAATATGAGCTTGTTCACTTGTTTTATTAATTATATATATATATATATATATATATATATAGGTTATTATTATTGTATCTAATACTATTGGAGTTCTGAAAATTTCTAAGAGCAATAATTATTCGATAGATAAATTTTATAATTAAAGCATATCTAAAATAAAATTTTGTCTTGATTTGAAGGTCGAGCATTCAATAAGGACAAATGATCACATAATAACATTACAAAGAATTATTATTAAGTATCCAAATAGTGTTTATATAATCAAAATTAATCAGATCATTTTTCATGTAGCTTAAATGGTCATACAATTATGTTATAAAATGATGGTCCTGAAATTCCATTTCTTTATGTATCCAATACACTCATTGTTTTGGTAATAGCGAATAATACAATACATCATGCTTTACAAAATTGTTGGCGACATCTAAAGCATAGGAATACAATTGAATTTTATTGCTATATTGATCCGAATCAACAGAATTTGTTGTATATGGTTGTGATTTACTATTGATAAATAATATTGAATGCCTCAATATTGATTATAAAATTATGTTCAAATATGGGGCAGTATAATAAGCATTGTGGTCTTTTTTCCTTGATGAGGTTTTATCCCATTGGGTTTTACATGCAAGGTTTCTAATGAGGTAGGATTGTCGATGTATATAAACATGAATAGTGTACTATTTTTCCTTCACTAGGATTTTTTTCCTATAGGGCTTTCCCTAGTAAGGTTTTAAAAGGTATAATCATTCATTGTTAATGGACATCCAAGGGAAATGTTGTAAATATTACTTTATTATGGATGTCCATAACTCTCAAAGTTGTAACCTACACTATTGTAACCCACAATAGATTTATAAAGATTTTATATCATAATTAAACCTCTATTTATTCTTTGTAACTTAAGGAGTCGTATTTTATCGTAAAGTTTATAAATAGACATGTACAAGGCTTGTAAAGATATTCAAAAGGATTAAAATAAAAATTCTCTCACTTATCTTTCTAGTGGACTATCTCTTTGTATTGATATTTTTTATCTTTCTAGTGTACTATCCTTTTGTATTGATATTTTTCATTAGCTTGTTCTTTCTTTTATTATTTTATAATATATATAATTGGAATCTTTTGATAAACAATTCAGAGTAAAGATAGATTTACTGGACTAAATTGTATAAAATAAACTTATAAAGAAAATAAATACTTTTTAGAATTAAACGGTGCACTTCATTCATAAGGGTAAACTATTACAAAGTTCAAAGCATAGATAATAAATGTACTAAATCATCAATTTAGTCGCTCAAGAAGAAAAACTTTACTATTCTCGATAATACTCTAGAATAACATATTTTTATGTATTAATTATATATTTATTCTGAGTATGATCCTGCTAATTTGAGCTATTAATGATATTTTATCTTATAGGGACTAAATTGGAGGCAAAAGCGAAATTAAGGGCCAAAAGCGTAAAATTAAGGATAAAATAGGTCAATGTGCGACATAGGGAAAAGTTGGTGTCAAAAGTGCAAGCATGGAAGACACAAGGGTTGAAATGCAAAAAGAAGAGATTTTATTCGATTAGACTCTATTTTGATTATATTAGGATAATTAATATTAAGATAATTATTAGGAATTATTTAATTTTAGGATTTTATCTTTATTTATTTTCAATTAAATGTATTTATCTTTTGGGAGTTTAAGTAGGATTAGACTACCTCCCTAACACTATAAATAGGGGGTGAGGTGACTCAAAATGGAGTCTTATGCTTCTTTTTCTGAAAAACACTCTTTCCCCAAAAGTCTTTTGTTCTTTCCATATTTCCTTTTAATAAAATCTCCATTTTTATTATATTTTTTCCACCACAACCATGAGCCACTAAAACCCATCTAGCCAAAGGTTGTCGAAAATCCCCAAAAAGGGTTCTTGAGGTTTAGAATCCGTACTTAGCCTTCTTAACAATGTATTCATCATTTCTCCGCATTACGGGGCTGACGCTTCTGTCCATGTTCCTTAAAAAGTAATCTTTTCAACGTTTGTTGTAACATCCCAAAATAGGGCCTAGTAGAATTGGGCCTAACGGGCCTTGGGCGTAGGAGTGTTTAAAATTTTTTAGAACAAGAGAACGGCATTATTTCAAGTTAAACTTATTAGGAAGGTGATTTTGGAAAGTTACGAGGTTTCTAGGAAGTTCCGGGTTCAAGTTAGGCTATAGGTAAATTTTAGTATTTGAGCACTTAAGGGGAAAAGGTAAGTGGTATCAAGACTTAAGGAAATAAGTGTGCATTTTGCTAGCACAAGGAGTCTATTGGTAAAAGTGGAAAGTGGTGTGTGGGGTGTACTAATGGTTTGAGGTTCGAATCCCATCTATTACATTTTTGATTAATTTTTGTGCTTTATTTTAATGTGTCAGTCAAGGCTTTAATAAGGAAAGGAAGACTTTTTAGTTTGGGAAAGATGACTAAGGATTATGGTAAGGATGAAGATAAGGGAAAAAGAAGGAAGATAAGGGAAAAAGAAGGAAGGAAATCAATGAAAGGGATAAGGGAGGGGGACATGTTGGCCAAGTATTAGGAGTTGCCTAGGATAGAATTTTTGGTCAACACACACATCTTATTGGTAAGGTAGTACATGGTTTTGAAAGGGAGACATAGGGAGCCGAATTTCTTGAGGCATTTGATAAAATTTGGTGCATAGAAGGTCTATTTTTCTTTTTAGCATATTTGGTATTTCTCTTCCAATTCTTTTCCCTTGGTATGCCGAAATTCTAAAGCCATTTGTTCACCTCATTTTCTCTTGTTTTGGCCGAAACCCTCAATTCATTTTTGCTCATTTCTCTTAATCGATATTACTTGTAGCCGAACCTTCTTTGTTGTCTTGCTACTAGTGCCAAACCGTGTTGTTCCTTTCGGTTCACCCCTATTATTAAGGTAAAGGTTCTTTCTTCTTATTTCATGTTGTTTGTTCTTTCTTCTCTTGACTTGACTAAGCCGAAACTCTCATCCCTTGGCTAAGTTGAACTTAGCCACCTGTTGTTATTTTAAACTCCTCTTATTCTCTTTTGATAAGGGTCAAATCAAGTCATCCTTTGCTGCTACTTATCTTTCTCTTAGCCTTCATTTCGGAAGTTGATTGGAACTTGTTGCACGGATTTTAGAACCTAGTAGGGAAGGATTGCGATTGTGGTAAGTGACTCTTGCAAGTGAGTACTTTTGGGCTTTTGGAACCTTTAAGAAATCGACGCTAACTTTCGATCGATTTTATTTTTAAGGGGCAACGAAGAGTGGTTCTTTAGGGAATCCAAATCAGGTGTGTAATCCCGTACCTTTCGAATCCATGTTTGAAATGGTGTGTAATCTCACACCTCTCTGAATATTGTGAATATTTGCATGAAATGTTTTGTGATTCGGTCGAAAGATCAAAAAACTGGAAACCGGCATCTGTGACCACACGGGCGTGCGTATGTTCGTAGTGGAAACCATATTTTGCAATGAAATAGTTTTTAGTTAGCAGCGGTGATGTAATTTTGAAAAATCATGAAAAATAGGAGAAAGGGAATTAGAAAGTGAATAAGATATAAAATTAAATCTTATTGTGTCTATTTTTATATGAAAGAAACAGAGTAGGAAGAGGAATTTTATATTCTGTGATATTTTAATTTTAGTGAGACTGGTTTTGAATGACTTCGTGGTTCCCTGTTCTGTCTTGGAAAAATCATTCAAAATTGTACAAAGTGAATTATGAGTTATAATTTATATTTATAGATTCCTTAGTGAGCCTATTTTCAATAGAAACAAGTGGAAGCAACATATGAAAACTGTACAGTGATATATTTGAGTTTAGGTTAAGAGAGGTCAGAATCGTTGGACAGTGAAACAAGGGAACATTTAATGAATAAACTGTACTAAATGGCTAAGAAAAAAATTCTGAAAAAATTTTAGTAAGAAGATATATGAGTCTAGTTTCAAAGAAAATTTACGGATCTGAATTTCGAGTTTCCTGACACGAGTTATAGTCAATTTAGTTAGTGTGACGTAGATGGATAGTTTCAATTTTTATGCCCCTAGTTAAGTCTAGGTTGCGAGATTACTGAATTACCCTTAGTGGGTAAAATTACTGAATTATGAAAATGCCCCTAATGGGCCGAATTACGAAAATACCCCTAATGGGTTGATTTGATAGATTGCCCTATTGGGCCGATTTGCAAAGTGTTATAATGGGCCAAATTTTTTGTAATGAATCTCTGAATTAATGGTTGTTGTTTATATTGTAAATATCATGATTTACTACGTATGTTACATTTACATAATTTTGCATGGGATGGGAAATTGTTGAAGTGAAGTGATTCCGGTGGCACTGCCACAAAAATGTTTGTTAATATGATTCACTATGATTCTGGTGGCTTGGCCACAATCAAAATATGTTATAAATGGCAAAATGCCTGCGATTGGTGTGTTTGGCGGGGTGGGTTCACTTGATCCCCACAGGTGTGATGGAATGGTACGGGTGGTGTGTAGCGGATGGATTATTAGGTTGGGTTGGGTTGCATTACATTCATTTGATTTATTTGATACATTATTATGTAAAAGGGGCTTAGGCCCAAAATTTTGCTAAATGGCTTCAGGCCCAGTGGACGACGGTAAGAGGATTATACACTGAGTTCTAGTAACTCACCCATTTTTCCTTAATCCCTTACAGGTAATGCTCAGTGACGTTGACTTGGGCCATGGATGACTTGGTAGGGGCCATACTTCAGAAATGGTTTTCATTTGACTTAGATTTCTATTTCATTCACTTATTACTTTTACTATTTTGAGTTTTATGATGTAATAAGGCCTCTGGATTATTTTATTTTGCTTTATGCTTGACGTACTTATATTTTGCTTAAATTACTTTAAATGGGATTTCTTTTTCTAAAAACTTAAATAAAGGTTTTTCTAAAATGGATTCACATATGGATTTCAAAATAAACTTTTTCAAGAAATTTTAACTCAAAATTTTCTCTCAAATTTTCATTAATATTTTCAAAAGTCACGGTTTATAAAATCACTAGTACAAATTTATTAATTATCAATAAATCTTCGAAGATAGTAATATTTTACCAAATATTTCAAATCAAATTGTTTTTCTTGATTTTAACAAATCAATATTTATTTACATATGAATAAAAAGGACTTAACATATTTTTCTCATGTGACATGTCGGATTCGGTCATAACGTATGGGCCGGGTTTGGGGTGTTACATATGCAAAGGTGGTCGCTTTGTATGTTTTGGAAGGATTGCACCGTTGGTTCGTTAACTTACGTGTCAGAGGTTGGCGAGCCCAAGAGACAAAATGGCATAGGATTCGCCATTAAGAAGCGTTGTCTAGCATAGACGATCCCACAAGAGCGATTGTTGGCTAGAGTCAAGTTCCACTAAATCGAAGTCTAAATCCTTGGAGCTGGTGGTCGTAGGTATCCTCTTTCACTATAACTGGCTTATTCAATTTGAGAATGATCATACAAAAACCAAGGATTGAACCCAAGGTGGATCAAGGCAACTGGAGGCTGGAATCTCTCCATAAGAATTTCCTTATCTCAACTCTATTTCCTATTTTTAATTTTCACAATTCCAATTTGACTTCTCAATTCTGTTTTTATTTTATTTTCGTTTCCAGATCCAAACTTTTAATTCTATTATTTTTTTTTACAGTGTAACACCCCAAACCCGGTCCAAACACCACGACCGAATCTGGTATGTAACTAAGAAAATTTAATAAAACATGTTGCATTTTTGGAAAATATTTTCCTTGAGTTTAACCTTTTATTCGGGAAAAATTAATAGTTGATAATTTAGATAAGCTATAAATTCTATGAGATGTTTCTATGAATTAAAAACCGAAACTTAAATACATGCCTTAGAAAAAAATGTAAACTTAAAATGTCTGATAATAATAATAAAAGCCCAAAATAAAAACTGAACCGAAATATAAAGCTAACGGCCCGTGGCCTTTTTACATTGAAATTTAAAACCCATTAAATAAAATATAAAATAATAAACTAAAGTCTTTTGCTGAATCCAAATGTTCTTGTGCGTGGCCACCTTGCGCTCCTCTCCAACCCTGTCCGATGCACTAGGTGCAACCTAAAAATATTAAATCATAGGTTGAGTCGCAAGACTCAGTGTGCAACCCTCATGCACCTTTAGATTTGGGCCTTAGCCCCACGTAATGTAATAATGTAACATATTATATATGAAAATATGCAAAGCTCAACCCAAATCCTAGGTTTCTATCTGCTAGACGCCACCCTTACTTGCCAGTCACACCACTGGGGATTTCTACAATCAACCTACACTGCTACACGCCATTGATGGTAGTCATGCTGCTCATCATTAGATCATGGCAATAGCCACTACAACAGATCATGGCAAAAGCCACTACACAGAACACTTCGCCTTTCATCAAACCCAACCCCATGCAATCGCAAAAATCAGCATACTTATAAAACATATCATCTTAACAGGAACATTCACTGAAGAATGATAGAGATCACTAACCTGGTGATTCACTTTTACCCTCATCAGGTTTCGAACGTTATGCCGAGATTTCGACATTTAACAAAATATAAGTAGATTTATTAACACATATTAACAGACAATCTAATGGTGTGAAAAGTTACACACCTGATAACGCGTAGTACTACTTTCTATGTTGACACCCTCCCTAATCTAATCTACTACCCTTTGTCTACAACCTTGCTCAAAAGCCGGAAGAACACAAGGATAAGGCCTCTCCTATATTCGGCCAAGGTTAGTGCTTTACCTGATTTATACATTTAAATTAACAGATCTCCTTACCTTAAAATCCCGAAAGTAATTCGATCCGAGTGCTACTAAACTCTAGCTTAGAAATCTAAGCGATTGGACCCCCTTCAAATCTCAGAATGCCGCAAATGAGAGAAAACACCCGATTAGTTAACCATATAGCCATTCGGCTAAGATCTCTAAAGGCCGAAAAAAGATTAAAATCTCATGAATCGACACTTACCTATACAAATGGTTTCGGCTACCCCTTGCAGGAAGATTCAGCTATCACATAAGGAGATCGAAGCGTAGAAGATTAGAGATCTAAAAATTTTGGCTTTTAAGAAAATCCCAAAAAAGATGAACAAGAGGAAGATTTTGGCTACAAGAACAAACAAGAGTGTAGTTTCGGCTTTTAGTAAATGGGAGAAGAATAACAATGGAGATCAGAAGATTCGCTAATGTGAAATTTCAAAGAAAGAAGAAAGGGTGAAGGAGGTGGTGATTTTCGCTTTTGAAAGAAAGTTGACAAAATTATGGAGGAGAGACCGAGAATTTTGGCACAAAGAATGAAGAAAAGTAGGGTTCAAATGCCGAAATTGATGAGCTATTCCCCCTATTTATAGAGAATTCGGCACCCCCTATGGCTATTAGAAATTGATTACATTAATGCTCTAGGTGATGGAATTTCGGCCAACTCTGCTCTCAGCAGATAGCTCCTAATTTTTTTCTCCTTTTATCTACCATATTATCAACTATATTATCTACATTATCCCATTCACATAAATCCTCCTATTTTTGAGCCTTGTAGCCATCCACTCTACCTAACCCTAATGCCAAAATTAGCTAACTTGAATCCAAGGAATTGGGCTCCTTGAACCTTAAATTTGGGCCCCTAACTCCCTGGTGTGGCGTCACCTCCTTGTTCCCTAAGTAGCGCTATCGACCACCGGGCCACAAGCCCATTTTGATATTTTAACCACGTGTACTACCTTTTAAGTCCTATAATGCCCAAATGTAATTTTAATCAAGGCCTCTGCTAAGCTCGAGCCCAATTTAGACCCTTAACAGTTAAATTAACACTTTAAACATATACACACACTAAACGCATAGGCCCAAAAATTCAAGATGTTACATACAGGAACACAGGTTTTCTTGGGCATGATTCTTCCCAGGATTTCGAGAAAAAAGCATTCGTATAATTCGATCCCTGAGGATTCGGCCCTACTTCCCTTTACTATTCCTTTTCATTATTTTGTAGGGAACAGGATATTTTTTGTGCTTTCAACGACGCATCAAATTTTGGCGTCGTTGCTAGGGAATACTAATCTTGTTTTTTTTTATTTTCTATGACCAGGTCTGCTCCAGGAACTCTTGTGTTTGACTCAGAGATTGAAAAGACTGCGAAAGCTAATAGCAAGGAAACAAAGCTAAGGAAAAAGCAGTCAACGGTGGTTGGGATTCAAAGCAATCCACGGCCAAAAATCAGAATCGAAAAAGAAGAAGAGTCTAGGGTTAACAAAAATACTACTCGGACTTTTGAAGGCGAAAAAGTAGAAGTCAACTCTCCTGAAGTAGTGCTTGAAACTAGGGATAACAAAAACCCAAATTTAGCACAACAACCAATGGCTCAAACAATTCGACAACTGGTCAAAGCTCCGGCAGAACAACCACCATTATGCATTGCGTATCCTAATGTAGATACTAATTTCAAATTAAAGTCAGGGTTAATTCAATTGCTACCAACTTTCCGAGGGTTACAAAATGAAAACCCCTATAACCATTTGAAAGAGTTTCACATGATTTGTCTGAGTATGAAACCTCAAGTTGTAACTGAGGATCAAATTAAATTGCGTGCTTTCCCTTTTTTCCTAGCAGATTCAGCTAGGGAATAGTTATTTTATTTAACCCCTGGATCTATTACTACTTGGGCTGATTAATCTCGTTTATTTCTCAATAGGTTTTTTCCAGCGTCTAGAGCAGCTGAGCTAAGAAGAGAGATCGTGGGAATAAGGCAAAAAGAAGCAGAGACTCTTTACGATTATTGGGAGCGGTTGAAGAAGTTGTGTGGGAGCTACCCACGACACAGTATAACAGAGCAATCTCTCTGCCAGTACTTTTATGAAGGTCTGAAACCAATAGAGATGAATATGGTAGACGCCGCTAGTGGAGGAGCGCTGGTCAATATGATCCCTCACCAAGCAAGAGACCTGATCTCCACAATGGCTGTAAATTCTCAGCAGCTGAGCCAATCCTGAACCCCCTAGAAGGGTTCACCAGCTAAGTATTTCTTCCATAGAAGATAGATTTGATAGACTTACTAATATTGTGAGCTCTCTTGTTGCAGAAAAAGCTAAACCAGCTCGGTTATGTGGACTATGTGCTACACCTGAGCACACAACTTATGCATGTCCCAGTTTGTATGATGACTTTATGGCTCATTTAGATGCCGTGGGAAATTTCCCTAGGCAACCACAAAGGCAATATGACCCCTACTGATAAACCGTAAAAGTAACATATTTTTGGCCCACATTTAGCATGCATTTGGATGATTTAAGCCTTGAATTGTGTAATTTGGTGCTCTTAATCCTTTGTTTTCATGTTTTATACCCAGGAGAGCACCAGAGGATGAAAAGAATAGGAAAAGGGCCTAAAACAGAGCAAATAGACCATACCACAAAATCGACATGGCCTGGGCTCAATACCACACTGTCGTGCCTCCTTAATAGACTAGAACACAATTTGGACTCTGAAAAGCACGATCGTGCCTCTTCAATAGACTCGAACATGGCCTGGCCACGATTCACAGGCGTGTGCCATGGGCGTGTCCCTGTCGTGGCCAAGAGGAGTTTTACTCGAAATAGGATACTTGGAGACAAAGAAACACATTCGAAAGCCTATTCAAACACCCTAGTAGGAATTCTACTTGAATTAGGATACTTAGGGACCAAGTGTAACATCCTGAAATTTGGGAATTTATAATTTACATTACATCATGCGTTAGACTAGTTAAGAATGTTAATTGTGCATGTTTAGGGGTCCTAAGAAGGCTTGGGGTCGAATTGGGCCTTAGCAAAATTTTTGTGTTTAAGCACTTTAAGGAGAGTTAATAAGTGGCATCAGTGCTTAAGGAAATAAGTATGTATTTTGCTAGCATAAATGAGCATATGACAAGGAGGTTGTGGCGTCAAGTGGAGAGCATGGAGGGAAGGGGTTCAAATCCCACCTAGTGCAAAAATTTTGATTAATTTTTGCACTTCTCTTCCAAGTGTCGGCCATGGTTCTAATTATGGTAAGGGAGACTTTTTATTTATGGAAAGATGGCTAAGAAATAAGGTAAGGAGGAAAACAAGGGAAAAGGAAGGAAAGAAATAAAAGAAAAAGGCAAGGGAGGGAACATGTTGGCCGAATATTATGAGTTTCCTAAGAAAGAACTTTTGGTCAACACTCATCATTTTGGTGCTAGGAACACATGGTTTTGGGAGGGGAAACTTGGTAGCCGAATTTCCTTTAGGCATTTTGCAATTTCGATGCTTGAAAGGCTAGTTTCTATTTAGCATTTTTGAGTTTTCTCTTTTCCAACTTCTTCTCTCATTTGCTGAAACTCTAAAGCCAAAAGTGTGCATATTTTCTCTTTTTTTGGCTGAATCACTCTAGCCATTGTTCATCTTGTTCCCTTGCTATGCCGTAACCCTTAATCCATCCTTGTTTATTCTTTTTGGTTACCGAAAAATAAGTCCCTCTTTTTGTTCATCTCTTTCATGCTATTAGCTTAAACTTTGACACTTCTCTTGTCCATCTCTTCTTTTCCTTCTCACTATTTCTCTGTAACACCCCAAACCCGGCCTAAACATTACGACTGAATTTGGTATGTTATAGAGAAAACATTTTGAAACCCTTGTTTAGCCGATTTAATTTAGGGTAAAAGATATTGCCTTATTTTAAAAACGGTTGAGGTGTATAAAGAAAATGATACTTAGTTTGTTTAAAAATATATTAGGTCAGATTGTTACCGATTTCAGATGTACCCGATGGCACAGAAAATATTTTCGTTTGAATTTTAAGAAAAACTTGTGAAATCATTTTAAAGTCATTAAGTGATTTAACAAATTATTCCAAACATGAAAAGTAGCCAAAATAAAATTTTAGGAGGCCTTATTACAACTTGAATAAATAAAACCAAAATAAAATATAACAATTAAGAGTCCATCTCATCCATAATTTTCATTGCATGGCTACCTCGAGTCCATCCGGCTCTACATCCGTGATCTACGAGTCACCTGAAAAATATTAAAGGAAAAGGTGAGTCACCAAGACTCAGTGTGTAACCCTTTTCCCGGTTTAATGCAACATCATACACAATTTATAACAAATTAACATGCACTAAATTATGCACCCAACCTAGCCATCCAAACACCTTTCTCTACCCCGTGTGGTACCAAACCACTGGTGGTGCCAAACCACTGGTGACTTAAAGTCACGATATTCATCAATAATTGTGGTGCCAAACCACTGGTGGGCCAACCCACGTGTGATACCAAATCACTAGGCGCCGATCCCATAATATAATCCGTGTGGCCAACCCACTGTGGTGCTAAGCCACTGGGACGAGACGCTATGAGGTGCCAAACCTCTGGAGGTGCCAAACCTCTGGTGACCATAGTCACGAAATGTGGTACCAAACCATTGGTGTCCGTCGACACGAATATCACTTCCCCCTCCACTCATATATCCCACATCAATCCATGATATTTAATGTAAATCATGCCAACATGCTTATTTAGCAACATACAATCGGATTTATCATTAACCATATATTTAAGTCACATATACCAAATATGTCATGCTTCCCAAAAGCATCATAAAGAACTCATAACGACAAGGACTTACCTGAATCCTTGCTTATACCACTATGGTATTAAATCCAAATCTACATCATTCCAGATTAGCACACACAATGTATTTAGCACAATTATTAATTATAAAGTGTGTATGTACACACCTGATGCCAACGATAGCTCTAAATCCCGAAGAAACCAATCAGCCACACAAGATTCCCTTGCCTTATATTCGGCCATTACCTAAAGTTAGTACCAAGGCCATTCGGCCAAACCAAAATAATCTTAAGGGTTTCACATGAACCCGAAACCTTACCTACACGTCCTTTGAATACTAGTCACCACACCAAGTGTTTCTACTTCCCTATAATTGGCAATCACATGTTAATAGCCTTCAGCTTTTCAATCACTTAACTAAATAACTTACTAAAATAGATCCTTACCAACACTTACCTTATTCTCAAATCGATTGGGGAAGAAGAGAGCACCATTTGCTTTGATATTCGGCCAAAACTATAGCAAATAGGGAGGGAGTAGATTCGGCTAAGAAAAACAAAAGAGATGCTGGAATTTTTGAATAATTTTGGGCAATGGTATAAGAGAATTTTGGCAGCAAGGTAGTAGGGATTCGGCTAATGGAAGAAGAAAAAGGAGAAGGAAAAGAAGTAGGGGATCAAGGAGGATTTCGGCTTGCAAAAGAATAAGAAAAGAAGTTGGAATTTTAGCAATATAGGTAGAGGAAATTCGGCAGCAGCAATTGAGAAAAAGAAAAGAGAAAATGGAAGAACTTTTTGGCACTTCTTTACTGTACAAAATCAATTATGGACAGCCCCCAAGGAGTCCCAATGCTGGCCAATTCCTCCCCCTCTTTGTGATAATTTAGCTCTTAATTATCACTCAAGATAATAACACTTATCTTCTATCCTTTCCTTAAACAAATTAAATGGAAATAGGCTACTAACACCTACTACTACTCCAGTCAAATTTAGAGCAAAAATTTTGCTCAACCTTATCACTTTTAAGAGTCCAACTTGCAGCCAATATTCACCCATACACGCCAGCAGCAAAAGAAAAAGAAAATAAAAACTAAACTGCTGCTATGCTGGCTCGAACCAATGACCCATGCCGCAGCCTCCCCCCCTAAGCGCCCAGACCAACTCTCCCAATTGACTTTCATGTCAATTACCCCTTTCACTTATTTATAAGACCTTCTTCTTGGCCCTTTTTCTTCTTTGAACGCAAAAAGCCCAAAATAATTGTTCCTTGCGTCCCTCGAACCTGAGACCTGCCTCTTCTACACTCTTAAGTGGCGCCCCAAGCCACACCTACCACCTGAACTTTCATGCCATGAACCTTCACCAATTAATTTTAAGGCCTTCCTACTTAAGCCCATCACTTCCAAAAAAAAAAACGCAGAGCGCACCTCCTGTCACTCGAACTTGTGACCTACGCCCCCTTTCACCTCCAACACGCATGGAACCACTTAGCCAACTAGATCCTTGTGTCAAGTTCCTTTTAAAAAAAATTTTCTTAACCCTTGTCTCACCTAGCTTCCCTCCTTTAAGCACTTATAAAGAAATTTTTAACCCTAAGTCAGGCCTAGCTCGGGTTTAATTCTAGACCTTAGAACATGCCAAATAAATCATAATATTAATTTCTTCAAGCACACACACACATGGGAACAAATAATTAAATTTTCAAACAACCCCTAATTTAGGGTGTTACATTCTCCAACCTTTCTCTTATTTTCTTTAATCGATTTTATATAGAGGCCGAATCATCCTTGTTCTTTTTCTCCAATAGACGAACCACATAACACTATATCCCTTTTTCTTTTCTTTTTCTCTTGGATATTGGGCACTCTCTCTCTCTTCCTTGACCGAATCAGTGTTATTGAGGGGTTGGACGAAACTTTCATTTTGTTTTTGTTGACTCACTCTTAGTCTTAAGTCGAATCGATTGGAGTTGAGTTTATCATCGATTAAGGTAAGGTGTTTCTTCATAGTTTACTTCGATATATTTCATTGTGTGGTGATTACGTTAAAACGAATCGATGGATTTAACTAAATAGTTATTATAGGGATTAAATAACTCGTTTCATCCACTCGTTGTTTCTTCGAAAGAAGTGGTAAGCCAAATCCTATTCTGAAACAAATACATTCTCTCATCATAGTACTTTCTAACCGAGACTTTTTCAATGGAGGCAAGTGGTAACGATTTGAAAGGAAAAGCGGTAGGAGAACACAAAAAGAGTGGATTTGTGATTCCTACTCCTAAGTTTAAACGAAGGGTGGTATCGGCAGTTCAGGATTTTCCATCGGGTTGTGGACCATCATCTGGTGAGAATAAACAAATTGTGGTTGTTCACGATACAAAGGGTAAGTATTATAGATCGTTGATTTAGATTGGATTAAGAAAATCTCTTATGTTAGTTAATCGAGTGCAATGGTGATTTAGGTTCCGAAGATCAAGAAAGTTTAATCCTTACCATAATCAGGTGTGTAATCTCACACCGAAATTTCGTAGATTTGAAATTCGATATTATGTTGGAAAATAGATCGTTATTATTTACAAGGCTAAAATCGTAATATGGCATAAATCGAGTAACTTGTGTAAATTACATTATTTCTAAAGATCTGTCAAAATCGATATTTATTTGCAAAATTACGAAAAAGCCCTTATGGGCCAAATTATGAAAATGCCCTTATGGGCTGAATTACTAGAATGCCTTATTGGGTCGAATTATTGGATTGCTCTAATGGGTCGATTCACTGAAATAGTTCATTAAATTAATGATTGATACTTATGTGAATATATTTTTATTATGTTGCATCTGTACATATTGCATGGGATGGGTTAATGAACGAAGAGCAGTGTAATCTGGTAGCATTGCCACAATATAAATATATGATTACATAATTCTGATTCCGGTGGTTCAACCACAAATATTCCGTGATAAGCAGCTTGACTGCAAATTTGGTGTGAGCGGCGGGGTGGGTTGACTTGATCCCCTCAAGTGTGATTGGCTGGTCGGGGGTCTGATTGGATGGATGGGTTGAGTTGCATTCATTTCATGTAATAATTATTATGTAAATAGGCTTAGGCCCAAAATGATGCAAAATGGGTTCAGGCCCAGTGATTGATGGTAAGGGGATTATACACGAGTTCTTGTAACTCACTCTTTTCTTAATCCTTTCAGGTAATGCTCAGTGATGTGGACTTGGGCCATGGATGACTCGGTGGAGGCCATACTTTAGAAATGATGTTTTCGGACTTTAGTAAATTTCATTTTTTCGCTTTATCACTTTTACTATTTTGGGTTTAAAGTTGTAATAAGGCCTCTGGGATAAACTTTAATTTGTTTTATGTTTGGACGTATTTATTATTTTCTTGAATTATTTTAAATGGGGATTTTCTAAAATCACAAATTAAGGTTTTCCAAAATAGATTAACAAATGGATTTCATAACAAACTTTTACAAATAATTTAACTTGAAAATTCTCTTTCAAATTATCAACAATATTTTCAAAAGTCACGGTTTTAAAAGATCACTAGTTTAATTATCGATTCTTCAATCAACCTTTCAAGATTAGTAGTATTTTATCGAATATTTTTAAATCAAATTTGTTATCTTAAGCAATAGTCTTAATAAGAATCATAACTTCTTTATTTATTTTCTTCATGTGGCATACCAGATCTGGTCATGTCGCATGGGCCGGGTTTTGGGTGTTACACCAAGTAAGGCATCTCAAAGTCTATATAAACACCCAAGGGGGCAACTTGAAAGGGAGTTCGACAGAAGCCTTCTACTAGGGCTTTTGACAGAGGGCCCTAGGACTTTTGTCAGGGGGCGATTAACTAGGCCAAGGAGTCGAGCTGAAAAGGTCAGATTTGTGGGAATCACTCGAAGAAAGCCAGTTGATCCATCTCAAGAAGTCGGAATTTTACTCAAGACGGCAGATCTCTCCTTCAATTCTTTTAGGGGTTTTAGGGATTTCTTATGTTTTTTTTTTATCTTTTCTTCTGAGATGTTTTCTTTTATTGTTATGAACTAAACCCTTCAGATACCTGAAGGGGATGAAACCTAAGACGGATCTTGTTATTATTTTCTGAACTATATGACAAAAATATTTGATTTGTTCTTAATTATGTGTGCTTAATCCTTGTGTTAATATTTCTGGGATATTGATTCAAGTTGGATGTGCTTAGGTGGTGGAGCAAAAGTCCCTGTCTAAGAGTAGATCTAGCATAGTTAAGCGGAGTTGATCACGAGCCTAGAGATAGCGTGACGAAAATCTGTCGGATTAGGGTCAAACCTAATATGGGAGTCCATAGATCGAGTTAATGCAATTCTAGGGGTTTTAATTAGAAAGAGATTTCAATTAATCAACCTAGGGTTAGACGTTATTTGCCTTGAGAGAGGGTTTAATATAAATTAGGGAATCCTACGGACCAAGTCAAGTGAATAAATCGTCTGGTTCAGTGTTAGATAACAAGTGAAGTCTAGGTGGACTCTTCCTAAGGTATCATCTTAATCAACTGAGTTTTTCCAACAGTATTTCCCCAATTCATTCTTTTTGTCTTTGTGTCTTTAGTAGTTAGTTAAATTTAGATTAAACAACAACTTTACTTATTTTAGGCTAAATAACAGAAAGAAAGTTAGTACTAGTACTTTTAGTTCCTTTGGGTTCAACAATCCGGTCTTGCCTAAGCTATACTACTGTTTGATAGGTGCACTTGTCTTAAATCGTTGTCAGAATTAGCTTCTAGGTTTGATCATTCTCTTTATAAATTTTAAGACTCGATAGACATGATCAAGTTTTTGGTGTTGTTGTCGGGGAACTAAAATATTGAGAAAGCTCTATTTTTATTACTTTAGCCATTTTTTATTTTCATCATTTTTTTTACTTTGCTAATTTTTCCTCTATTTTGCTTTTGGTTGATAATTTTAGTTTATAAAGGAGATGGTACTTAACTATCAGTGGCAAGTCATGAGGACAAAGCCAATAAAAGCCGCCGGAGTTTTTAACCTCGACGCAATAACGATGCTATCAAACCAGGTAGAGCGTTTAAATAAAAAATTTGATGATTGGTATGATTCTATACAAGTACATCCGGTAATACAGTACGATACAAATGGAGGAGGGGTGCACAACACAGAATATCTCTTACAACCATGGCATGGAGAACGAAACAAGCGGAGGCGTGGCGAATCCTGAGAACCCACCCTACGGACATGGCATGGAGAATGAACAAGTCAACTATACGGGTAACTATTCTAGACCTCAAAATAATTTTTATAGTAACACTTATAATGCAGGTTGGAGGTACCATCCCAATTTCTCGTGGGGAGATCAAGGTAACCAGAGACAACATCCCCTCCCAGGCTTTCAACAGCAACCCTACCCACAAGAGTAGAAGCCAAACCTTGAAGAGATACTGACAAAATTCATGGCAGTCACAGAAACCCATTTCCAAAACACCGAAATAGAACTTGAAAATCAAGAAGCATCAATTCAAGGGATTGAGAACCAGTTAGGGTAACTTACTAAGTCAGTTGGGCAACTTGCTAAGCTAATCTCAGAAATACTACAAGGTATCCCGCCAAGTAACACGAAACTAACCCAAGAGAGCAACCTCAAGCAATAATTGCTCACGATAGTGAAGGGTTAGATGAAACAACATTGACGCAAGAGAATATGGTAGAAGAAGGTAAGGTTGAGGTAAGTCATGATAAACCAAACCCGTAATTACAGAGTATCAACCACGTATGTCGCCTCCCAATGCAATATAGAAAGACTACATAGAGGAGTAATTGGTAAAACTCTTACACTTCCAAAGAAATTTCATATTGACTTACCGTTTCTTAAAGCTCTTTCGTAGATGCCGATCCTAGACCTCGTGGTGATAAAAAGAAATTCATGAAGAACGAAGACTTCGGATCAATGAACTAGATGAAGGGAAGACACACTTCAAAGAGAAACTAGAAATAGAAAAAGCAAAAACGAGGCAACTCCACGACAAACTTAACAATAGGACAACCCAGCTTAAGGTAGGAGATCAGGTACTCAAAATCTTCCCAGATGGAACAGTCGAGGTAACTAATCCTAAACTCAGCACTTTTAAGGTAAACACTACCCGACTTAAACTTTATATCAAAAATCGAGTTGATCACATGAGAAAGGATTTTCACCTCCGCAAACCACAATGACCATACAAATAACAAGTCTAGCTCAAGACTTTAAATGAGTGCTTCTTGGGAGGCAACCCGAGTACTAACTATACTAATTAGTTTGGTCTTATTTCTTTTCGTATTTAGGCGTAGGTTTCCATACCCACACGGCCGTAGCCGTCGCTGTGTGACACCACGGCTAGGCACATGGGCGTGGACCGTATCTCTACATAATTATTTACTTTTATTCCTATTTTTATTTTTATTTTTTTATTTTTATTTTTACTTCCTTTATTATTCTTCGTGCTATTTAGATTTATCTTAAGATACAATAAAATCAGACCGGCTACTTTGAGGATTCAATTTCAAACGGCTCGAGGCACTTCCCCATGTTCACCTCCAATCCTATCCAGTTTCTTTTCAATAACTTCATCCATAATTCAGGAAGTTTCACTTCTCTCCCTATCTTATTATTACCAAATTGCTATTATCTATCTTTGTATATTAAGGGCAATGTACATCTTAAGTGTGGGAGGTTAACTATAGCATTATTTGAAAATTCCACTAATTATATCTTGTTCTTAAGTAATTTCCTCATATTACTAATTAAGATGAAATTTTTGTTAATTTATGATTTTTATTGAGATGTTTTTGAGTAAGTCATAGTTAATTGTGCATTGATGACTTTAAACTTTAAGATACTAGAGAATCAAGCATGATAAGTCTATTTTTAGAATTAAAATTTTTGCTAGGTTGTTAACCTAAATTTGAATATTACTTTGAAATTTGAAATTTACAAGGTTGATGTCAAAACACCCATAATTTTGGTGAGCTTTTGAGCCTTGTAGAGCATTTATTCTTTTTTATGCTCACTTTTTTATTATGAGTGTGTCAACATTGAATTGTTATTCTAAAACTTGCCTTGATTATACATGTCAAGACCACACATTTGATTTGATATACAAAGATGATAAAGGCAATTAGGATTTAACTCACTTACTCCATAAAAAGCCTACTCCATAATTAATCCCTAGTGAACCCCGTTGATCCTAACAACCTTTTTATTGACTCACCAGCTAATATTAACCCAAAACCCTTTGTATTTGGTATCACCATTCCTTTTGACTACCCTTATATCGAGACTTGATTTGATTAGTTACCTAATTATACTATTCCAGTAGTTGAATTTATCCGTTACTACTTGATTTATTCTTAAAAAAAAATCGAACTATACTCAGTATTAGTATTATGAAAAGTGAGCTTATACAGTTAAATTCTATTTTTTGAAAGAAAAGCTCGTATTATTAGGGTTATTACTTTTCAGTTGATGTAATTATTTATTATCGTCTCGGTATTCCTAGGTAGGTAACTTGTCAAATCGATCTCGATTCTAACCTTCTAATTCAGCCGTTATCCACACCTTTAACCCTAGCCCCGTTACAACTATGTTAAAGACCTTTTGATCTGTTAATCATCTCATTTTACAGTGGTGGATATTTGATTTTCAGGCAAGCCTATGGGATTGACTTTTCAGGTTACACTTATGAGTGCTTATTCTTGAACCCTAAACACTTCGAGTGATTTGAGTGAATCTTTTGTGAGGATGTCAATCCTTGTCAGTTTTAAATTAAAGGTAATTATTTAGATAATGGGAGACACCTACGTTTTTGTGATACAAATATATGACTTATATTGTTTGAATCTTTAGGATACTTTGAGTTAAATTATCCATGTATAAATTATCTATGAATTATGATGAGATATTGTTGATAGGAATTATGAATTATGGAAAGTTAGTTTTAAATCCGGTCTTGCCTAAGCTATACTCATTGCTTGATAGGTGCACTTGTCTTAAATCGTTGTCGAATTAGCTTCTAGGTTTGATCATTCTCTTTATAAATTTTAGACTCGATAGACATGATCAAGTTTTTGGTGTTGTTGTCGGGAACTAAAATATTGAGAAAGCTCTATTTTATTACTTTAGCCATTTTTATTTTCATCATTTTTTTACTTTGCTAATTTTTCCTCTATTTTGCTTTTGGTTGATAATTTTAGTTTATAAAGGAGATGGTAGTTAACTATCGGTGGCAAGTCATGAGGACAAAGCCAACAAAAGCCACGGAGTTTTTAACCTCGATTTAATAACGATGCTATCAAACCGGTAGAAGCGTTTAAATAAAAAATTTGATGATTGGTATGGTTCTATACAAGTACATCCGTGAATACAAGACGATACAAATGGAGGAGGGTGCACAACACGTAATATCTCTTACAACCATGGCATAGAGAATGAAACAAGTGGAGGCGTGGCGAATCCCGAGAACCCACCCTACGGACATGGCATGGAGAATGAACAAGTCAACTATACGGGTAACTATTCTAGACCTCAAAATAATTTTTATAGTAACACTTATAATGCAAGTTGGAGGTACCATCCCAATTTCTCGTGGGAGATCAAGGTAACCAGAGACAACATCCCTCCTGAGCTTTCAACAAAGAACCCTACCCACAAGAGTAGAAGCCAAACCTTGAAGAGATATCGACAAAATTCATGGCGATCCACGAAACCCATTTCCAAAACACCGAAATAGAACTTGAAAATCAAGAAGCATCAATTCAAGGGATTGAGAACCAGTTAGGGTAACTTACTAAGTCAGTTGGGCAACTTGCTAAGCTAATCTCAGAAATACTACAAGGTATCCTGCCAAGTAACACCGAAACTAACCCAAAAGAGCAACCTCAAGCAATAATTGCTCACGATAGTGAAGGGTTAGATGAAACAACATTGACGCAAGAGAATATGGTAGAAGAAGGTAAGGTTGAGGTAAGTCATGATAAACCAAACCCGGTAATTACAGAGTACCAACCACGTATGTCGTCTCCCAATGCAATATAGAAAGACTACATAGAGGAGTAATTCGGTAAAACTCTTACACTTCCAAAGAAATTTCATATTGACTTACCGTTTCTTAAAGCTCTTTCGTAGATGCCTGATCCTAGACCTCGTGGTGATAAAAAAGAAATTCATGAAGAACGAAGACTTCGGATCAATGAACTAGATGAAGGAAAGACACACTTCAAAGAGAAACTAGAAATAGAAAAAGCAAAAACGAGGCAACTCCACGACAAACTTAACAATAGGACAACCCAGCTTAAGGTAGGAGATCAGGTACTCAAAATCTTCCCAGATGGAGCAATGAGGTAACTAATCCTAAACTCAAAGACTTTTAAGGTAAACACTACCCGACTTAAACTTTATATCAAAATCGAGTTGATCACATGAGAAAGGATTTTCACCTCCTCAAACCACAATGACCATACAAATAACAAGTAAGTCTAGCTCAAGACTTTAAATGAGCGCTTCTTGGAGGCAACCGAGTACTAACTATACTAATTAGTTTGGTCTTATTTCTTTTCAGATTTAGGCGAGGTTTCCATACCCACTACGGTAGTAGCTGTCATTGCAGTGACACCACTGGCTAGGCACATGGGCGTGGACCGTATCTCTACATAATTATTTACTTTTATTCCTATTTTTATTTTTATTTTTTATTTTTATTTTTACTTCCTTTATTATTCTTCGTGCTATTTAGATTTATCTTAAGATACAATAAAATCAGACCGGCTACTTTGAGGATTCAATTTCAAACGGCTCGAGGCACTTCCCCATGTTCACCTCCAATCCTATCCAGTTTCTTTTCAATAACTTCATCCATAATTCGGAAGTTTCACTTCTCTCCCTATCTTATTATTACCAAATTGCTATTATCTATCTTTGTATATTAAGGGTAATGTACATCTTAAGTGTGGGAGGTTAACTATAGCATTATTTGAAAATTCTGAATTATATCTTGTTCTTAAGTAATTTCCTCATATTACTAATTAAGATGAAATTTTGTTAATTTATGATTTTTATTGAGATGTTTTTGAGTAAGTCATAGTTAATTGTGCATTGATGACTTTAAACTATAAGATACTAGAGAATCAAGCATGATAAGTCTATTTTTCAGAATTAAAATTTTTGCTAGGTTGTTAACCTAAATTTGAATATTACTTTGAAATTTGAAATTTACAAGGTTGATGTCAAAAACACCCATAATTTTGGTGAGCTTTTGAGCCTTGTAGAGCATTTATTCTTTTTCATGCTCACTTTTTTATTATGAGTGTGTCAACATTGAATTGTTATTCTAAAACTTGCCTTGATTATACATGTCAAGACCACACCTTTGATTTGATATACAAAGATGATAAAGGCAATTAGGATTTAACTCACTTACTCTATAAAAAGCCTACTCCATAATTAATCCCTAGTGAACCCCGTTGATCCTAACAACCTTTTATTGACTCACCAGCTAATATTAACCCAAAACCCTTTGTATTTGGTATCACCATTCCTTTTGACTACCCTTAGATCGAGACTTGATTTGATTAGTTACCTAATTATACTATTCCAAGAGTTGAATTTATCCGTTACTACTTGATTTGTTCTTAAAAAAATCAAGTATACTCAGATTAGTATTATGAAAAGTGAGCTTATACAGTTAAATTCTATTTTTGAAAGAAAAGCTCAGATTATTGGGGTTATTACTTTTCGATTGATGTAATTATTTATTATCGTCTCAGTATTCCTAGGTAGGTAACTTGTCAAATCGATCTCGATTCTAACCTTCTAATTCAGCCGTTATCCACACCTTTAACCCTAGCCCCGTTACAACTATGTTAAAGACCTTTTGTTTATCATCTCATTTTACAGTGGTGGATATTTGATTTTCAGGCAAGCCTATGGGATTGACTTTTCAGGTTACACTTATGAGTGCTTATTCTTGAACCCTAAACACTTCGAGTGATTTGAGTGAATCTTTTGTGAGGATGTCAATCCTTGTCAGTTTTAAATTAAAGGTAATTATTTAGATAAGGGGAGACACCTACGTTTTTGTGATACAAATATATGACTTATATTGTTTGAATCTTTAGGATACTTTGAGTTAAATTATCCATGTATAAATTATTTATGAATTATGATGAGACATTGTTGATAGGAATTATGAATTATGGAAAGTTAGTTTTAATTATGAATTAAGAATTTTGCTTGAGGACAAGCAAAAGCTTAAGTGTGGAGGTATTTGATAAACCGTAAAAGTAACATATTTTAGGCCCTCATTTAGCATGTTTTTGGATGATTTAAGCCTTGAATTGTGTAATTTGATGCTCTCAATCCTTTGTTTTCATGTTTTATACCCAGAAGAGCACCAGAGGATGAAAAGAACGAAAAAAGGGCCTAAAATAGAGTAAATGGGCCATACCATGAAATCGACACAGCCTGGGCTCAAGACCACACAAACGTGCCTCCTTGATAGACTAGAACACGGCCTGGACCCCAAAAAGCATGGTCGTGCCTCTTCAACAGACTCGAACATGGCTTGGCCATGATTTACACAAGCGTGTGCCACGGCCGTGTCCCTGCCGTGGCCAAGAGGAGTTTTACTCGAAATAGGATACTTGGAGACAAAGAAACACATTCCAAAGCTTATTCAAACACTCTAGTAGGAATTCTACTTGAATTAGGATACTTGGGGACCAATTAAGGCAAGTCAAAGTCTATATATACACCCATGGGGGCAACTTGAAAGGGAGTTTGGCATAAGCCTTCTGGCTAGGGCTTTTAATGGAGGACCCCAGGGCTTTTGTCAGGGGGCGGTTAACTAGGCCAAGGAGTAGAGCTGAAAAGGTCAGATTTGTGGGAATCATGCGAAGAAAGCCAGTTGATCCATCTCAAGAAGCTGGAATTCTACTCAAGATGGTGGATCTCTCCTTCAATTCCTTCAGGGAGTTTTAGGGATTTCTTATGTCTTGTTTTATCTTTTCTTCTGAGATGTTTTCTTTTATTGTTATGAACTAAACCCTTCAAATACCTGAAGGGGATGAAACCTAAGACGGATCTTGTTATTATTTTCTGAACTATATGATAAATATATTATTTGTTCTTAATTATGTGTGCTTAATCCTTATGTTAATATTTTCGGGATATTGATTCAAGTTGGATGTGCTTAGGTGGAGGAGCAAAAGTCCTTGTCTAAGAGTAGATCTAGCATAGTTAAGCAGAGTTGATCGCGCGCCTAGAGATAAGGTGACGAAAATTTGCCAGATTAGGGTCAAACCTAATATGGGAGTCCATAGATCGAGTTAATGCGATTCTAGGGGTTTTTATTAGAAAGAGATTTCAATTAATCAACCTAGGGTTAGACGTTATTCACCTCAAAAGAGAGGGTTTAATATAAATTAGGGAATCCTACGGATCAAGTCAAGTGAATAAATCCTCTGGTTCAGTGTTAGATAACTAGTGAAGTCTAAGTGGATTCTTCCTAAGGGTATCATCTTAATCAACTGAGTTTTTCCAACAGTATTTCCCCAATTCATTCTTTTTGTCTTTGCGTCTTTAGCTTAGTAGTTAGTTAAATTTAGATTAAACAACAACTTCACTTATTTTAGGCTAAATAATAGAAAGAAAGTTAGTATTAGTACTTTTAGTTCCTTTGGGTTCGACAATCCAGTGTTGCCTAAGCTATACTACTGTTCGATAGGTGCACTTGCCTTAAATCATTGTCAAAGTTAGTTTCCAGGCTCAATCATTCTCTTTATAAATTTTAAGACTCGACAGACACAATCACCTACGCTAATACTTACAACCTAGGATGGAGGGACCATCCCAACTTGAGTTATGGGACCAACCCATGGTATAACCAGCCATACCAAAATTAGCTTCCACAACAACCTCAAGATTTAGGTAATATCTTAGAAACCATGGTCAATAAATTAGCAGCTAATGTTCTTGATTTTCAACAAAAACTGAGGCATCCATGAGGGAGTTGACCACGCCAATTGAGAAAATAAGTTATCAAAGAAAGCTGCCGTCACAAACAGAACTAAACCCGAGGAAAAATACGATGCAGTGACGCTACGAAGCGGTAAGGTACTGGAATCGATTCCTGACAGGAATCTTGACCAAAAAAATCACCCAAGAAAAACTCGAAAAAGAAGAACAGGTTCGACCGAAACCTTCATTGCCTAAAATCCAACCTCTCTTTCCAAAATGATTCAACCAGTGTCGAAGAGGTAAAGAGGACAAAGAGATCCTCAAAACATTTAGGAATTTTGAGATCAACATTCTGTTTTTGGACGCCATCAAGCAAATTCCACGGTATGCTAAATTTCTTAAAGAGCTTTTCACCAACAAGCGAAAATTAATAGGCAATGAAAGAGTGAATGTTGATGAAAATGTATCTGCGGTGTTGCAACGGAAAAATGCCAACGAAATGCAAAGATAGGGGCATGTTTGCAATACCATGCAAGATAGGCCATTTAGGAATTAAGAAGGATATGTGTGATTTAGGGGCCTCTATAAATTTCATGCCTTTTTTGTTTATGAATCACTTTACGTGGGTTTTTTGACAAAAACAGGTGTTATCATTTAGTTGGAAGACAGGTCTGTAATGCATCCCAAAGGAGTCCTCGAGGACGTATTAGTTAAAGTCAATGGACTTATCTTCCCTGCAGAATTTTATGTGATAAAAATGGAGGAGGATAACACTACTGGGTCTTCAGACATCTTGTTTGTGTGACCTTTCCTTAATACTACAAATACTAAGATTGACGTACGAAGTGGAACCTTCACAATGGAGTTTGATGGGGAGATCGTGACGTTTAACATTTATTGCACTATTAGCCACCCAAATGAAGTCTTGGACGTAAACTGTGTTGACATAATTAACTCATTAGTAGATAAAAACTTTTGAGTCATCTTATGAAGATAAATCTAAAATGATGTTTGATGATTTTTCTGTTAATAAATTATTGGCTCCTAAGGATACTAAACTTCTACCTTCTGTTGTGCAGGCACCAAATCTAGAATTAAAACCACTTCCTGAGCATCTCAAGTGCACATTTTTGGAGAATTATGAGACCATAGTCAATTTAAAAGGGATTAACCCTTTGAAAGGCACGCAAAGACGATTAAAGCCCAAATATGGTGGATGTGTTAAAAAAAGGAGAATTTTTGAGCCCATACGGATGAAAGAATTAAGTTGGAACAGCTCCAATACTAGTAGAGGCGTCAAGCTAGCAACGTTAAACAAGGGCTTGTTGGGAGGCAACCCAACCTTTATTTTTTACTTTTCTTAATTTTTTATTTATTATTTTACTTCATTTTATTAGTATTTATTATTTTATTTCATTTTATTAGTATTTATTATTTTATTTTATTATTTATTACTTTATTTTTGAATATTAATAAAATTCTCTTCTTTACCTAGGCAGAACGGAGCGGAAATACTAAGAAAAAGGGAAAAAGTTAGAAAAATAGAACCAAATAGCCTCTATTCCAGATACTGTTCCAGCCCAGAATGCTATATCCTTACAGCCAAACTGCCCTACTTCTACAGCCAACCACCCTTATCCCTGCACCCAAACATCCCATTTCAGCCAAATAAAACCCCAAAACCTAAAATATTGTCCCAATTTCTTTCACCCAAACTCCATAGCCGTAAAACTTCACCCCTATCAACCAACCACCGTCGTTTTGCTGTCGACCATGGTTTGTACCCAAAGTCACGCTACCATCGAGCCTCCCTTCACCATCAACTTGCGCTGTCGTCACCTCTTCGCCCCTCAAACTATTGATTTGGCCGACGCACCCTCTCCCTCCCAATCACCACCGCGTCATTCAGCCTCCCCTTCCACCTCTTCTTCCACAACTGCGGCACAAGCCGCCAAACCCTCCACATCGTCCCCTTTATGCAGACTTTCGACCACCGCGCTGACGGATGGGCCATCGACACCCATACCATCTCCTTTTCATTGTTCGACTTCTCCTCCACACGGTGACCAAGAATCATCATCAATCCCCCTTCACGGCAACTGTATGCTAGCCCTTCCACCACCGCCGTCGACAGAAACAGCCCCACCACCGTCACGCCATGAAACACCGAACCGTCGCATCGACCTCATCGTCGTCCACCATGACATACGGCCTGAACAGTCGAAGCGACCACGGAATCCTCCAACACCACTAATGAGAACCGGCCCATGCCCTCTCGTGGCCGTACCTATCGTTCTCGCGTCAATATCTTACCCCCGGAAGCCCATTTGCACAGTAACCTTACTTTTACTTTCAACACTGATCAGAACAGGTATGATTTTCTTCGACATAAAATGATAATACCTTGTAAATGCCTGTCGATACCTGTTTTGGCTACCTTGCATATTGAATCTACTATTACAGATTATTTCAAGAATATTGGCTGGGTTGGAAATTTTGATGTACCTCATTGTGCCTATTATGAACTTGTTTTAGAATTTTATTCTACTTTTCAATTTCATCGGCACGGTCACATTTTGTTAGATATACCGGATGTTGTCAAATTTAGGTTATTAGGTACCATGCATAGCTTATCTCTTATTGAATTTAATATTGTCTTATCTTTCGTAACTAAAGAATATGCTATGTCTCCAGATTTTCAAAACAGTTTGTGTACATTCCCATAGGCCTTTGTTTGCTAATAGATAAAGCTGAATCCATGTATAGCCCAAAAACATCAAAAGATTTATGGTTTCGCGACCCTGCTTTGTGTTACATACACCGTTATCTAGCTTATAATTTCTCATGCCGATGAGATGCTCCGGCTATCATCTCAAAAATGGAATTGTTCTTTTTATGGTGTATGTATACTGGTCATCCGGTTAATTTGAGTTATTGGTTTGCACTTCAATTTAAGCATGTTATCAAAGCTAAGCGCCCTCTAATTTTAGGTTCTCTTATTACACAGCTGTTGTTTTCTCTGCATGGTTTTAACGCTCATATTTTAGACTTACATGTTGCTTGTCAAGCCGATCCTTTAGATGCTCGATGCCTCAACTCAATGGGGCTACTTCTTGGCACTCCGTCATCCTTCCGCTTTGTCCCTCCTGATGCTCGTTCCACACCATCTGAACGAGTCTTTCTATGAAAAAATCAAAATGATGCACCAGCACCCACTCAAGCCCAACCTTATTCGACTATTGAGCAACGCTTAGAGTGCATTGAGGCTCAACTTGACACTTTTGGCCAGCAACTAACCGAACTCATTGCCATCCTCCACAATCGACAGTAGTTACATGGGGAGTTTTTCTAAACTTTTCTACCTATTTATTTCTTTTGCGTCCACATTGAGGACAATGTGTTTTAAGTAGGGGGAGGAACTCTTCGTTGTTTCTGTCAATTTTTTTTGCTGTGATTTTGGTTGTTGTTGCTGTCGTGTTTTTGTTTGGTGTCGCTGTTGGAGGCCCCATTTTGTCCATATTTATTTTTTTAGAATATCCTGCCTCTTTTCATGCCCAAGATTTTGACCAGGAATTGCCTACTGTTTGCCCCACAAGCATGATTCTTGCCTTTTGAGGAAATTATGATTTTTCCCATAATTGATGCCATCTCCACTATTTTATTTTATTAGGCTAAAAATAATTGTGATTAATAGAGTTAACTCTATCTTACTTTTCGTGAAATTGATCAAGTTTAATATAAAGTGAACACTTAAAATGATTGCATGCTTAATTTATGTTCATGGATATTAGGTGATTATTGAAACTTATTCTTGACACTTAAATTGTTTTTCCTAAGTTCTCAAAATAAATTTTTCCATGGTTATGAGTACAGCTTGGAATGTGACTGACTGAGTAACCGGGGTAGGGTGCTTGGGTTGTCATTCTACTTCACGTCAAAAGGTTGTGCGACGTGACAAGTAAAACTATAACGACCCAAAATCTATGGGCACCGAAAAAGTGTATTATCGGGCCTCCGTCTTAATAAATCGAGTTAGTAAATAATTATTAGGAGTAATTATGAGTCTAATAGTGTGTTTAATTAGAAATTTATATAGAGAATTTAGCTTAATTTAAAATAATTAGGAAAAGGATCAAATTGAATAAGGAGTAAAAGTCTAATTATAGATTAAAAGAAAGTAAAAGGATCAAAATGGCAAATATGCCATTTAGCATAAGCTGAGGCGGCAAATGAGATAAAAATCTAAGATTTTATTTAGATTTTATTATAAAATATATATATTAGTAATAAATTATATTAAATTGATTTAATATAATAATTATATATTATATTATTATAACATAAAGTAAATAGAAAAGGAACAAAACAAACAAACAGAAGAAAAGAACAGAGAACATACGAAAAGGGGAAAGGAAGGAAAGAAAAGGAAAAACTAGGGATTTGAAGCTTAAAGTTTAAATTGGTAAGTCAATCAAGTTCTATTTTCTTAATTTTGATGTTTTAGAAGCTTTAAAGTAAGATTTTGATGAAAATAAGCTGAAATTTTGAGAGTTTATGGGTTTTCAAGTATAGTTGATGTTGAAGAAAAGATGAATTAGGGATTAAATTGAATGAAATTTAAGTTAGAATTAGTAAAAGGATTAAATTATAAAGTAAGCTATAAGTTTTGTATTATAGAGATTAATTTGGAGGAAATTAGAAATTAAAGTTTTAATATGAATATTAGATGGTCAAGTTGAATATGGAAGGGATTTAAGTAGAATAAAAGCATGAATTAAGTTAAGAAAATAAGTAAACTTAACTAGGATTTAATTGCAAAATAAGCCATAAGAAAACAGTTTAGGGACAGTAGCAGAAGAGTAACTTTGAAAAATCACAAAAAATGGTAGAAATGGAATTAGAAGTTGAACTAGATATGAAATTAAAGCCTATTGAGTCTATTTTCATATGAAAGAAACATAGAAAGCAAATAAGTTCTGTATTTTGAGATATTTAGATTTTTGTGAGACTGGTTCAGAGTGATTTCGAGATCCCCTGTTCTGACTTGGAAAAATTATTAAAAATTGTACAAAAATAATTTGGGGACATAATTTACATGGTTAGATTCCTTAATGAGTCTATTTTTATAATAAATAAACTAGGACATGATTTGAATTATGTATAAAAGATAATTAAATTTTAGCAAAGAGTGGTCGGAACTGTCTGACAACAGAATAGGGTGATTTTAAAGAATAAACTGTACTTATTGGATAAATAAAAATTCTGAAAATTTTATGGAAATAAGATATGTGAGTCTAGTTTCATATAAAATTTACGGATCTTAATTTGGAAATCTGTAACTCAAGATATAGATAATTTAGTGACAATGACTTAGGTAGACAGTTTTGAAAGAACTTATAAGTAAATAATAGAATCGTGTATAAAGAATGTAGAATAAAGAGGAAGAGTAGAAATTGAATAAAATTCATTCTTTATTGTAATTTAATGCTGTAATTAATAATGTAAATTATTATTTTGTAGCTAACAAGGAAAAAGAGGCATCGGCATCCAAGGGAAAAGAAAAGATCACCGAGGAGTAAATGTGTATTTCGGGTTTGTATTACTATAATTCAAATTCTTTATTTATTCATTAAATGTTAAATTAATTTATGTATATGGTAAGTAAATCATAAGGTAAGTGTTTTTATTGAATTGAATGGAAATTGAGTTGAATGATGGATATGTATTGAAATTGAATTGTATGTGGATTGAAGTGAAAAGTGTATTTGATATTGAAATTGAATTTGTTATGAAAATGAAAATGAAATTGAGAACTAAAATGCCCTATTAACTAGTCGGGCTGAGTCGGATATAATTGGCATGCCATAGGATTTGGAAGAGTACGGGATTTATCGGCTTTACCGATCGTGCACTTTATGTGTCGTATATTAGGCACTTTATGTGTCGATTCCGTGCACCTCGTGTGTCGTATCGTGCACCTCGTGTGTCGTTTCAGCACTTATGTGTCGATAACGATTAGGTACTATGTACTGCTTTTAGGCACAATGTGCCGATGGTGTGTTTGGGTTGGAACTGTATCCGTTAAAGTCCGAGTCATTAATAGGGGTAAATAAGGAAAAGGTTAAATTGAATAAAATGAAATGGTTGAGCCATTGGAAGAAATGCTAAAATAGAACATGAACTGAAAAATGTGATTGGAATATGAGTATGAGAATGGAAAGTATGAACCATTGGTTCAAGAAATGGATAGTGGCTCAACATGATTGTGTATTATTTCAATTGTTGAATTGCTAAAATTGAATTGTATGAATATATTGAGAATGACAAACTTATGTTTGAATTGGTTTAGTAAAATTAAAGTGATATGATTTAATGATATGATTATTATGTTTATAATTTGAATTATGGTAATACCACTGAAGTTTATGTATACTCGGCGTGCACGGTTGTTTCGTGCATGCAGTTAATAGGTGTTCAAAGTTCGATTCAAAGATCCAAGACAATCCCGACTCGAACAAAACTCGATGATGTATTCTCCTTTGATAAAAGTGGCATGTACATAGGTGTTATTTTGGTCACTTTAAATTACTACATGACTTTTGTTGTAAAGAATGATATTTGGTATTTGATATTATAAGTATAATTTAAATATGATTAAATATGAAATTGCATTGGTTGAACTGTTGGATTTTGGAATTGGTTGAATTGGTTATATTTGGAATGAATACGGTTTTAATTGCAGGGGTTATATGTAAAATAAGCGTAAATGTCATTTAAATTTAAATAAAATTTGAGATAAAATCTGAGTATTCAAACAAGTCCCGTCCCATTTTTAATACATGGTTTAGGTTTTAAATGTCCTTCATTGGGATTTATTAAATAATTATACTATGAATGTTATTTTATTTGTGAATAATTCGTAAGTTATCGATATGTTCGGTAATGCCTTGTAACCTGTTCCTGACGGTTTAGGGTTAGAGGGTGTTACAAAAACTCCGCTAGCCGAGGTTATGAGTGTAGCCCAGAACATGACTGACTGAGTAACTGGGGTAGGGTGCTTGGGTTGTCATTCTACTTTGCGTCAAAAGGTTGTGTGACGTGATAGGTAAAACTCCGCTAACAGGAAATAAATAATTTTTAGGAGTATTTTGGGCTGAGTAACCGGGGTGGGGTGTTTGGGTTGTCATCTCTCTTCGCGTCAAAAAGTTCAATATATTCCTAAGTAAATAAATAATAACAAACAAAAAAAATAATACTAATAAAATTGCAGTTGTGGACTAAAGGAGGAAATAAATAGAGTGTCTTGGTAGGTTTGGTAATTTACCTAAATAGCATGAAATAATTCAAGACGATTTTAATTTTTGTGTGCATTATTTAGAATACTTTTTTGTTTTACTTAAAGCAAGCTTAGAAGTTCTCTTTATTTTTCATATGCATTTTTGGCTAATTTTTATAAACCTTTGGAGTAGTATTTCTTTCGGGGCAAATTCTAATTTTCATGGTAGATTGGAACCATACTTGAGGGCAAGCATGGGCTAAGTAGGGGGAATTTAATAATACGCTAGAATAACGTATTTTTATGTATTTATTATGTATATATTCTCAGTATGATCCTGCTAATTTGAGCTATTTATGATATTTTATCTTATAGGGACTAAATTGGAGGCAAAAGTGAAATTAATGGCCAAAAGCGTGAAATTAAGGATAAAACGGGTCACTGTGCGACATAGGGAAAAGTTGGTGCCAAAAGTGCCAGCATGGAGGACATAAGGGTTGAAATGCAAAAGGAAGAGATTTTATTCTATTAGACTCTATTTTGATTATATTAGGATAATTAATATTAAGATAATTATTAGGAATTATTTAATTTTAGGATTTTATCTTTATTTATTTTCAATTAAATGTATTTATCTTTTGGGAGTTTAAGTAGGATTAGACTATCTCCCCTAGCACTATAAATAGGGGGTGAGGTGACTCAAAATGGAGTCTTATGCTTCTTCTTTTTCTGAAAAACACTATTTCCCCAAAAGTCTTTTGTTCTTTCCATATTTCCTTTTAATAAAATCTCCATTTTTATTATATTTTTTCCACCACAACCATGAGCCACTAAAACCCATCTAGCCAAAGGTTGTCAAAAATCCCCAAAAAGGGTTCTTGAGGTTTAGAATTCGTACTTAGCCTTCTCAATAGGTATTCATCGTTTCTCCGCATTACGGGGCTGACACTTCCGTCCATGTCCCTTAAAAAGTGATCTTTTCAACGTATGCAAAGGTAGCCGCTTTGTATGTTTTGGAAGGATTGCACCGTCGGTTCGTTAACTTACTGCGCCAGAGGTTGGCGAGCCCAAGAGACAAAATGGCGTGGGATTCGCCATTGAGAAGCGTTGTCTAGCATAGATAATCCCACAAGAGCGATTGTTGGCTAGAGTCAGGTTCCACTAAATCGAAGTCTAAATCCTTGGAGCTGGTGGTCGTAGGCGTCCTCTTTCACTATAATTGGCTTATTCGATTTAAGAAGGATCATATAAAAGCCAAGGATTGAACCCAAGGTGGATCGAGGCAACTGGAGGCTGGAATCTCCCCATAAGAATTTCCTTATCTCAACTCTATTTCCTATTTTTAATTCTCACAATTCCAATTCGACTTCTCAATTTTATTTTTATTTTATTTTCGTTTCCAGATCCAAACTTTTAATTCTATTATTTTTAGTTTTTACAGGAACGCAGGTTTTCTTGGGCACGATTCTGCCCAGGATTTTGAGAAACAAGCATTCGTATAATTCGGTCCCTGAGGATTCGACCCTACTTCCCTTTACTGTTGCTTTTCATTATTTTGTAGGGAATAGGATATTTTTTGTGCTTTCAACGACGCATTAAATTTTAGCGCCGTTGCCAGGGAATACTAATCTTGTTTTTCTATTTTCTATGACCAGGTCTGCTCCAGGCACTCTTGCGTTTGACTCAGACATTGAAAAGATTGCGAAAGCTAATTGCAAGGAAACAAAGCTAAGGAAAAAGCAGTCAGCGGTGGTTGGGACTCAAAGCAATCCACGGCCAGAAATCAGAATGACAAAGAAGAAGAGTCTAAGGTTAATGAAAACCCTACTCAGAATTTTGAAGGAGAAAAAGTAGAAGTCAACTCTCCTGAAGTGGTGCTTGAAACTAGGGTTAACAAAAACCCAAATTTAGCACAGCAACCAATGGCTCAAACAATTATGCAATTGGTCAAGCTCCGGCAGAACAACCACTATTATGCATTGCGTATCCTAATGTAGATACTAATTTCAAATTAAAGTTAGGGTTAATTCAGTTGCTACCAACTTTCCGAGGGTTACAAAATGAAAACCCCCATAAACATTTGAAGGATCGAAGCAACTGGAGGCTGGAATCTCCCCATAAGAATTTCCTTATCTCAACTCTATTTCCTATTTTTAATTTTTGCAATTCCAACTCGACTTCTCAATTTTGTTTTTATTTTATTTTCGTTTCCAAATCCAAACTTTTAATTCTGTTATTTTTATTTTTTACAGGAACGTAGGTTTTCTTGGGCACGATTCTGCCCAGGATTTTGAGAAATAAGCATTCGTATAATCCAATCCCTGAGGATTCGACCCTATTTCCCCTTTACTGTTCTTTTTCATTATTTTGTAGGGAATAGGATATTTTTGGTGCTTTTAACGAAGCATCACATTCTATTAAGATGCTTCTTGTGAGAAGTGTAACACCCCAAACCCGGCCTAGACGTTATGGCCATATTTGGCAACGTCACACGATATTGTTTTTGAAACCTCGTTGTTACGATGAAAACATTCCATTTTATTATATTTAGTAAACCTTTGTTAGAACTTAGGAAGTCGTCTTTATTCATTTAAAACATTTGTTTTGGAACATCTCTCATTGCGGAAGCTTTAATAAAACAGTCTAGGTGATCATGCGTTTAGAAATTACTTTAACTTTTTGAAAATCGAATTTCCTACGACCAGTAGGTATAAATCCATAAAGTAAAATAAATAAATAAATACCCAAATTTAAAACCAAAGTCCCAGAGGTCCTTAAATTACAACCCAAATAATCAATAATAATCAAATCATAAATCATAAATTGAAAACCATGATGTCTAAAAATTACCGTGGTCTTCGCTGAGTCCTCCGTCGTACCGATCCGTCTAAGTCTGAGGATTACCTGTGCATATTAAACAAAAGGGTGAGTTTACGTAAACTCAGTGTGTAATCCCGCAGAAACAAACAAACAATCAAGATTCACATTATGCAGTTGAATGTCTTGGGCCTAAGACCTTTTAGTATCGATGATGATTTGGACCTTAGCCCATCTCAAGACAAAGGTCAAAATATAGTACTGCCTTAGCCCATCATAGTATCAGGAGCAGTAACATTTATATAGTAGCAAAATCCTACCCAACCAGCCTCTACACACCATCTCCGTCCAACCTTACACTCCATGTGGGGATATAATCAACCCACCCATCCCTACACTCTAAGTAGTAAAGAATGCGGACTGTCTGAGAGTTTGTAGTGAGCTACCAAGAATTAGGCTTAAAGTCTTTCAAGACACTTCCTACGAATAACAACCCCAACCCAATGCAATGCAACACACAATGGATGACATGCTATTATGCAATTTCAAGACATATATTGATTCGAGATATTAACATGCCCAATACAGATATCATTCATCAATTTCACACATTTAGGGGTCTAAGTACCTACATCGACCCTACAAGAGGTTCACAATGACTTGGGGCCTATGCAACCTTAAAATATTTCGATAAAAATGGGCCCACATGCCCATGTGATCTGCCTGTGTGGGCCCACACGCCCATGTGGCCCACTTGGCCCAAATTAGCCTTGGCCGTGTGATCCATTTTTAAAATAACCCATGCTAGCTCAATACTCATATATGTTTTCACTATTTACTTATATGTTCATTCAAAGCTGTCTACTTGACTCATTATCACTAAATTATTTATATCTTGAGCTAAAAATTCCAAATTAAGATCTGCTATATGTTTTTGAAACTAGACTCGAATACCTTTCTACCATAAAATTTTTAGAATTTATAGTTTATCAAATAAGTACAGTAAAATCTTAAGTTATCCTTATTCTACTGTTTGACAGCTTCATCCTTTCCTTACTAAAAATTATTTATCTCTTAATACGGAATTTAGATGATGTTTCCATTTATTTCTCTTGAAAATATACTCGTTAATTATTTAAACATATAAATTTAAGCCCCTAATTATTTTTTTACAATTTTTGATGATTTTCCTAAGTCAGAACAGGGGAACCCAAAATCATTTTGACTTTGACTCACAAAATTTATTATATCTCATGATTTACAATTCCATTGCTTACACTATTTCTTCCATGAAAAACTAGACTCAATAAAATTTAATTTAATATTTTATTCAACCTCTAACTAAATTCCCACTATTTTTGATGATTTTTCAAAGTTGGACTACTGTTGCTGTCCAAAACTATTTTAGTGCAAAATGTTTATTTCTAAGTTTATAACACCCTTATTTCCTTTCTCTGCAATTTTTTGCATCGTTTTCTCTTATTACTCTTATTTCTCGTCAGCAAGCAATTTTGGCTTTTTGCCGAATTCCATTTTCTGCATTTCGGGTACACACCTAGTATTGTTTCTGATGCGTAAGCACTCCTAAGCCTCCAGAACCTAAAAATTGACCAACATATCTCCAGATTAATCACTTAATTCATTTTTAATCAACCAATTTCGGGAGGAACTCGACTAAAAACCTAGCAAAACCCTTACCTCACTTGAGTAACCACGACTTTGCACATTCACAGTGTCGATTCAAAACCACCAAGCCCTTGATTAACTCTTAAACACCAAAAAGGAATCCCCCTTTTAGAGATTAACCAAGAACGATTAACAATAGACAAAACCGTTACTTATCGAACAAGCGCAACCAACGATGAACAACCAAATCAATTCAAAAAAAAGAAAGAAACGGAAGGGGCAAAAATAATGGAAATTTCGGCAGCAACTAGGGGAAAGAATTGCCAGAGGAAGGGAAAAAAAAAGAAGAAGAAGAAGAAGAAAACGTCAGAAAAAGTTTGGGGAATTGGATAGAAAACTGAAACTCAACTTTTTTTCCTTTTTGCAACAAAAAGATAATCAGTTTATTTTCTGATAACCTCTCCCCAATTATCTCCTAAAATCACTCCCTATTAACCCACTAAAACACAACTACTCAAAATTTTGCCCAACACAACTCTTAGCCAAAATTGGAGCAAAAATTCTATCTCCACCCGTCATAGAGAATTGAACACAAGACTTCCAACACTCCACTTAACCACCAAACCAGCAAACTCATTCGATATAAACTTACCAACAATTAAACTTAAGCCCTTTGCACAAGGTTAAAGCTTTATTTATAAAAAATACCAAAATTTTCCCAAGTAAGGCTTGAACTTGGGACCTCTCACATACATCCAAAACACATAACCACTGAAGTAGATAGACATTGTGTGTCATGCATACACGAAATCAAAAATTAAAATTTTGGGGCTTTATAAGAAGAAAAATCATTAAAACATTACATTCATTTCTTGCCTTGTTCATCATATGTCGTGGGAAACATTACCTCTCCATTTTCTCAACGGCTTTTTGAATAATCCTTTTATTTTCTGAAATTGCTCTTCAATTTTTTTTTAAAAAAATTAATTCCATTCCAATTTAGGCATGAAAGAAACCCCAAAAATTCATACATAATTTTCGAAATTGTATCATTAAATGATTTTTAATGTACTTTACCCTAAATAATATGTTGAAAAATTTAAAATAAGGGTAAACTACCCCGTTAGTCACTCTAAAAAATGATCGTTCCTATTTTGATCATCTCAATTTTTTTTGTTAATTTGGTCACTCCAAAAAACAAATTGATCAATTTGGTTACTTTATCGTTAGATGGTAATAAAAAGACGATATATTTTCACATATTGTTTTAAAGTGACCCAAATAGAAACAACTCCTATTTAAAGCGACTAACAGATAGTTTACTCTAAGCTTAGAGTGACTAACATAGAAATGCTTAGTTAGAATTCTATTATCCTTTAATGATGGAGTGACCAATTTGATCAATTTTTCTTTGGGTGACCAACTTAAAAAAAACAAATTTGAGGTAATCAAAATTGGAACAACCCCTATATAGAGTGACTAACAAGTAGTTTACCTTAATATAATTTCTCAGTACATAGTGAACATGTATTTTAATCTATTATGAAAACAAAGATCAATTCAAAATAAAGCTATATAAGTGTTGTTGTGTGCGGATAAAAATGAACTTATTGGAAATTAATAAAGGCTTTAAGGCGTGTACTAATGCCACTTTCTTTAAGGTTCTATTAGCCCTCAGCTATATTATGGTGTGCAAAAGAGTTATTAGCAAATTAACCTCGAGGATACAATGAAGTCCAATGATTGTTTACGTCTTGCATTGACGAAAATAATCTACTGAGTAATGAGCGGAGCATAGCAAGGATATCAATTTTTACAAAGAATTTATGCAGTAATTCTTTATAAAACAATCTAGGAATATAAAAGATGGTGGTGTCATAGCCATTTTTTGGAAAAAAGGTCCACTTGGTTTTGAAAAAGAAAATAAAACAGGGAGTCGCCACCAATCTTTTTTGATGAGGTGTGATTGAGTCACCTTATAAAACGTTTTACTTCAAAACATTAATCTTGGCCTGCAAAATTCAAGAAAACGGGTTCGAGAGTCGGTTACGTACAAGGAATGATTAGCACCCTAATAACGTCCAAAAGTGGTACCTAATTGACAATTTCATGTCTTAATGTCGAAAATTCAAAAAATATTTGAAAGCATAATTTCTTTAAGAACATGAACAATTTGAGTTAAAATTTTGAGATTTCTTTGTTCCGAAAGGATACAAACATCACATCCAGCACGTTAGGACACGATACTTTAAACCCTCATAATCAAAATCATCTCATGATTTACGAATTTTATTAAAAGGATATTTAGTTATTTAGTCAAACGGAAAATCGAAACCCAGCACGTTAAGGCACTATTTCCGAATTTCTAAATACAAAATATCGATTATTTTAAAACTTGATGTATCGGGTAAAGGTTAATGTGACAAGTAATAATGTGAAAATACGATGTTACATGCGTGAAAAGAATGATGATAAAACAATGATATGAAATCCGAATAATATACTAATACGAGTGACACTAATAAATTAATGATAATGATTCCGGAAGAATACAAACATCACATCCAGCACGCTAGGACATGATATTTTAAATCCTCGTAATCAAAATCATCTCATGATTTACGAATTTTATTAAAAGGATGTTTAGTTATTTAGTTAAACGAAAAATCGAAACCTAGCACATTAGGGCACTATTCCCTGAATTTCTAAATACAAAACATTGTCTTATTTTAAAAACTTTTAGGTGAAATATAGTAATTTTACAAGACGCATTTTATTTAATAATGTAGTATTAAATATAATACTAAATTTAATATAATAATAATTAATTTTCATAAATGAGTGAAAATAGAAGTATATATATGTGAAAATAATGTAAGTATAAATAGATAAATTAAAATTAAAAAATAATAATAGTATTAAACTAAGAAAATAAATATAGATGTAAGTATAGTAATAATAATACTAATAATAATAATAATGAAAATAAAATAATCGTAGTGATAATAATTAAATAATAAAAATAAAATAATGGTAATAATAACAAAAATAAAAAAGTAATACTAATGATAATAGTATAGTATAGTAATAATATGATAATAATAATAATAATAAATAATTAATAGTAATAAAAATAAAATATTAAATAATAGTAATAATAATAAAAATTACAAAATAATTAAAAATGGGCTAAATTGAATTTAACACGGAAGTTCTGAGGCTAATTCGAAATAAATAAGAGAGAAAAGGACATTGCACATGAAAATAGCCAGGAAGGACTAAAATGCGCAATAACACCTCCCTACAAAACGCGCAGTATCAGGGGGGAGCCAATTGAACTCGAAACAAAATTGCGGAGCAAAATTAAAAAATAATGAAAACTTGATCGCAGAAACAAAAAAGGCGGAAGGGCTAAACGCATAAATATCCCCTTAGTGAAAAAAGCGCAAATCCTGGGACCGAGTCGGATCAGCTCGCGGGTCATAGGGGCAAAACGACGTTGTTTTGGGCGTTGGAGGCCAGCCCCAAAACGACGTCGTTTTGGGAGGCTATTTAATGCCCAAAATTTTAAAAAAAAATTTATTTCATCTATTTTCTAAAAAACAAAACCTAACTCCTCTTTCTTTTTTCTCTGCATGGGCTAGGATTCTGGCCAAAATTTGGCCGCCGGACCACCGCGCCTCTGCCGTCAACGGGCAGCCACCACCCACCACACACACAAAGGGTCAAACTTCAAAAAAAGGTAAATTTTGTAATTAATTTTTTATAAAATTTTTAATATGTATATATATACCGAAGAAAAGAAAAAGGGAAAAAAGAGTATTTCGAAAATAACAAAAAAAATCACCTCTTTGCCTCTTTTTTTATCCTAGTTTTTAGGGTTTAATCTCTGCTTTCGTATTTGTGTTTAATCAATTGTTTTTTTTTTTTTTGAATCAAATCTTTCTTTGCATTTTTCTCTATCCGAATGTATTATAATGGTTTGGATCGGCTTTTATAGCCGATCTTACAAGTTGTTTGCCTCATGATGCCCTTGTCTTTTCCTTACAGGTAAATGGGCGATGCTGACGATGGCATGGGCGGTGGCAGTAGGTGGCATCAGAGACAGTGGTGCTGGCAGGATCAGAAGGCCCTAGGTGTGGCGCACCTAAGGTTTGGTTACTCTTTGTTTTTCTGATTTGAGTTTGGGCTGTATTGGGCTAGTTTTTTATTTATTTGTTGGCTCTTGTAATTGGGTTTTTATTGTTGTAGAACGGGCCCCGGGTTTGGTTAATTTGGTTGTAAAATAGGTTGGGTTAAATTGGGTAGGCTGATGGTAATTGAATGGGCCGGGCAATTTTGGGCTCATACAGCTGCCCCTCTTTGCTCATTGTCGTTTAACGGGAATAGAGCAAAGACATAAAGAAGGACCAAATTTGCCCGGTCTTGCTAAGTCTTGATTCTTCAGTGCTCCTATTCTTTAGGTAGCCTCATTTCAGTCCACCACATCTTGTTGCTTTGATCCACTCCATTTCTACTTCAGATAGGTAAGATCTGTAATTCACAGCTTCAATCTGTTATACTGCAACCTCAGAGAGATAAGATTAACAGTCTTCAGTATGCTCCATTACATCTTCAGGGAGATAAGATTTGTAATCTTCAACCTATTCTACTACTGGTCAGGGAGATAGAATGGTGGCTTAAATCATGTCCCACTACTATTTAGGGAGACAAGATTTGCCTTCGATCTTGTCCCACTACTGTTTAGGGCGACAAGATCTACAATCTTCAACCTATCCCACTATTGGTTAAGGAGATAGGATGATGGCTTAAATCATGTTCCCTACTATTTAGGGAGCCAGGATTTGCCTTCGATCTTGCCCCACTACTGTTTAAGGAGACAAGATCTACAATCTTCAACCTATCCTACTACTGGTCAGGGAGATAGGACGGTGGCTTAAACCATGTTCCCTACTGTTTAAAGAGCCAAGATTTGCCTTCGATCTCGTCCCACTACAGTTTAGGGTGACAAGATCTACAATCTTCAACCTATCCCACTGTTGGCCAGGGAAATAGGAAGGTGGCTTAAATCATGTTCCCTACTGTTTAGGGAGCTAGGATTTTCCTTCGATCTTGCCCCACTACTGTTTAAGGCGACAAGATCTACAATCTTCAACCTATCCCACTGTTGGTCAGGGAAATAGGGGGTGGCTTAAATCATGTTCCCTACTGTTTGGGGAGCCAAGATTTTCCTTTGATCTTGCCCCACTACTATTTAGGGCAACAAGATCTACAATCTTCAACCTATCCCACTGCTGGTCAGGAAAATAGGAGGGTGGCTTAAATTATGTTCCCTACTGTTTAGGGAGCCAAGATTTGCCTTCAATCTCGTCCCACTACTATTTAAGGTGACAAGACTTACAATCTTCAACCTATCGCACTGCTGGTCAAGGAGATAGGAGGGTGAATTCACCGATGTTGCTACATTGTCCTCTAGGGAACTTGTCCTGTAGACTTGATTTCATATGTTTTTTTTATACCAAATGGTTAGGATGCTATGATCAGCATGAATCAAATGCTCCTAAATGAATGTATTATAGATGTCATTTGCATGAATGCAAAATGTCATGAGCACGATCCCCTTTTTGTACAATGATTAGGATGCAATGATCGGAATGAATCAAATGCTCTTAAATAAATGATATCATAAATGACATTTTCACGAATGCAGAATGTTATGAGAATGATCCCCTTTTTTGCTTAGGTTGACATTGCTCGTTATTCTTCCAGGTCGTATCACTTGACGTAATATCCTGTCTTCTTGCTTGGGTGTTATTCTTGACAGAAAACCCAAAGAAACAATCATATTCCGCTCAGCAAGCTTGCCCCGCTGTAATTTTGAAGTCCCTTCCACTGTACCTTCTGGGACATAAAGTTTATACCTCCTACTGCAACTTCAAGACAACAACATTTGGTTTCTTCCATCCATCCTGCTACAACTCCAAGGTATAGGATCAATTGGGTCTGTTACACCATTCGCTGGGTGTAATGACCAGATGTATATGCCTGATATTTGCATGAATGCAAAGTATCATTTTTCTTTTCCGAGAATGATCCCCTTGTACACCTGGGTTAACCTTGCTCGTTATTTGTCGAGGTTGTATCACCGACGAAATGTCTTGTCTTTTGTTCAACCAATAAATCCAAAGAGATAATCACATTTCTCCAATATTTCCAAACCTTAGGCTTGGTGAGTTCTAAACAACAATCCTGTTTCAGATCCTTGTATTATATAGAAGCTTTCAAAGTCATATGCAAAACTCCTTTTATGAAAATATTATTAGTCCACTAATCATTATTTCAATACAAAATGCTTGAAAAAGATCATAACAATGGACCGGAAGGAGATTAATTAGGAGCATAGCTCAAAGCAAGTAAGTTACTCAAGGATAGAAAATGCAATTAAAAAGGACATTTATAGGGACATATATTCAAAAGGTAATCAAAGACAAGAAAATTCAAAATGGGTAAAATAGAAAGCTAGGTGCCCCAGATTTCACAGCTTGAGCTTCTCGTACCCACTTCTTGAGGACCATTTTAAGCTCGATATGCGTTTAGGGGATCCGGAGTACTTTGTTGATGCCCCAAGACATAGCATACTTCTTCACTGTTAATTCAAGTATAGCAAGACTACTATATGCCCGACTTTCAAACAAAATTTGAGCCGCCCTTTTTGGGTTTTCAACTCAAATCCCCTTTGGTCTCAAAACGCCCTTTGCAGGTTTTCGCCTTGTCCTCTCCTTTTTCTTTCTTCTTTTAATTGAATTTTTCATTTTATTTTTCATCATTTTTAAAAAAAAAACTCAAGGCGCCCTTTACGGGTTTTCGCCTTGGCCTCTCTTTTTAGATGAAATCTAAACTCCCTGGCTTGAACATATCTTTGCTATCCATCTTGATCAAAGTTAATGATCTTTCTAAACAAGCCTTCTTCACCACATAAGGTTTTGTCAAATTTGGCATTTACTTCCCTCTAAAGTCCTTTTGTATGAGAAGAATCCTTCTTAATGCCAAGTCCCCATTATGAAATTCTCTTGGGCAAACCTTTTTTGTCATAAGCCCGTATCATCTGTTTTTGGTACATTCGACCACGGTAAACACTTTCAATCAAGCTTACTAGAGACATTCTGCTTTATTCAATTCTTAAATCAATCAAATATTGGAGAAAAGGAATCTTAACTTCCAACAATTGTTTCCCTTTCACAAACCAACGGGAAAGATGCCCTAGTGAAGGTCTTGGCCAACGTTCAAAAAACACAGATACCAGCTCTCATGAGTCTTAATCTTTTTTTGGCAATCTTTTTTTTTTTTTTTACATTGAGAGTGGGTTTTGGTGATTGTCGACATTGTAAGATTGGCATATGAAGTGACTTTCACCATCTTAGTGAAGTAACCGACATCCACAAAAATGAATCGATGTTGGCCAAAAGCTTTTGATAAGACTGGCTTGATAATATCCATGCCCTACATGTAGGAAAAAGAATGGAGGAGGCACATAAGTCTTGTCTTCCTCAATTTGGCATTTATGGCGTAACTGATGCAATTTCTCTTTCTTGGTAAACCAGTAGTCTAAACCTTTTGATTAGCTTGGCCGTTGTAGAACCATTAACATGGGTTCTTGAAACACCGATCTTAACAGCATACCCACGTTTCAGTAGCCTGGTGTGCCTTGATATGATCAAGCGAAAACATCTTTGAATTCTTAAAAATAGCTCAATGATGCCTCACCCTATTTCTGTGGTGAGCTAGGCTTCGATCTTCACCTTTTTCCTAAACTCGCAATGTCCACTAACCCTTTGTAAGGTAGAGTCTATTTTCATCTTGGTCTACCATCCTTAACAAATCAAAAGATAGGCCACAATCTCTATCATCTTCAAAGTCCTTAGATCCCTTAGACCCATATCTTATTCAAAAAAGGAGTCAGTAACAGCATCGCTCATGTCATTGATATCTAGGGACCTATTGTTAGTATGAAGAAATATCCAAAGAACAAATGAATCTAAGAATAATTATTTATGTGGTATGAACATGAATGGAATAAATGAATAAAATAATATTTGCTCAAAGTGAGACACAAAAATGCATTTCCATTGAAAATATAGATGCTAAACATAAGTCTACTTCACAAAAAGATTCTTATTACTCCTAGGCTTAGGGCAATAAGCGTGTTTTGGACATTACTCTGAATTAGCTCTAAAAATACAAGGATCTCTTCCACAGTCCCATTGTTCAAAGCACTCCCAAGTATGTAAGGGTAGACTCTTGGAAAATTCTACTCCCTGGTTCCCTCTTCAGATTCTCTAATATTCCTTCTGGGCTCTTGTCTTATTCCAAGCATCGCAACTCTTTTGCCCCCACTTTCAACTATCGTATTTACTGCTTTGTCAAGGTGATTAAGCTCTGAAAGATCGTCGAACTTCACAATTCTCATTTCAATAAACTTTTCGACCAACTTTCTGAAAGTAAGGTAGTTTTCTATTGACTGCCCTATAATCCCCGCATGATACTCACATTAAGCTTTTGTGTCATACCATTTGGGATATGGAGGCTGCATTTGTTTTGAGTAGTAAGGAGACACCACGTGCGCATCAAATAAATTTTGGTAGAGCTCTTTGTATGTCATCGGGATGGGTGTGAACTGGAGCCTTCCAGTGTTAGGCTTTGAGTTGGAATCCTGCCTAGGGGGCCTTGATGGCTGGTAGTCACCATCCTTAGCTGACTTACTATAATCGGCTCTAAATGGCCCTTGTCATACCTACTCGTACTACCCGCTTCCTTCTTCTTCTTCTTTGGGGCCTTCAAAGTCCGCTCTTTCCTTTCCTTTGTCTCTGCCAGAACAATCGGTTTGGCTCGATCATCCTCAGAGTTAAAACATGAGCCCATCAAAAAATTCAACAGGCCGAGGTATTATTCTGACATTGGGGTCCGATAATGACGGGTACCACATGCGAATGCGTGTCTGGTTGAGTTGGGACATTTAGTGAGGGAATAAACGATGTCCTCGTCGTCATCCACACAGTTGACCACTGGGCCACTCTTTTTCAAGTCTTCCGGTTAGTAACTGGGTTAACTGGTACATCATATTCATTTAATCTTGCATATCCTATTGAATTTTGGCCAACTGCTCTTGCATCAGTATTTGCATTTTCTCTATTCTTTCCAACCTTTGATCCATGGCCTTTGTTCTCGCGCGGGTACCGTAACGATGCTTGGTTTAGTAGACTTTTATCGGTTTCTTAGTTAGCTGAAATATTTTTAATCAATTAGAGTATTTCTACAAGTTTTAATATATATGATGTGATACAATGCAAATGCATGAAATGCAATGCAAATGCATGGAATGAATGCAGAAAGAAAGAGAGGCGTTGATTCTGAATTCAATTCCATTAAAAGAACTTTTCTAGAAAATAAATTCCTTTACATAAAATGGATTACATATATGGCATTGCCCTCACATTCCAAGCGAAGATACCGATCCTTTTCTTCATATCCAATGTTATGGTCAAATATTACGGATTTTCCAATATGTCCCTATTATTTCCTTTTTACTCACTCCAGACTGTAGCCTATTGCTCATTTATCCTCACGATGCTCGTCAGCTTCTTTAAGACATGATGGCTCTCGAATAATCTTTGCTGGCTTGAATCTATGGGCAAAGTAGACCATCAGCCTTCTTTTGTTGTTTACTTGGTCTATATTCGGACGACCGTATTTTAATCCACTTTATTAAGAAATCCATTTCCTTATGACAAACTCTTCTATTTAGCAATCGAATATGAATCAATACCTCTTTTCTATGATGATGATGTAATGCAATCAAAACAAAAGAAAACATGTTAGCACATGAGAAATAAACAAAATAGAGTACCTATCCAGGTGACCACTAGGGGTTCAGAATAGCTCTACCTAGGGTGGGTTCTTAAGACTTGCTATATGAGGGTTCGATTCTAGAGTAAAGTTATCTGAACCAGCAGATTCCTCGATCCTCACCCATTATAGGCTCATATGGACCGAAGTTCATTCGGGAATACATTTCCTATGGTCGCTGCAGAGATGAAAATCTCATGAAGACATAGGTACGGATGTATTCCAAAAGTGATCCACTATCCTGACGGAGGTGAAAACCTCACGAAGGAATTGTTTCTCACTCCCACTTAAGAGGGTAAAAATCTGGTGATTATGCAATATGACTAAGTACGATGAAAATGCCATTCAATCAAAATAAAACAAGTCAGTATTTTACACACAACTTAAAGCAAGCAAGAAATAAAGCACCTATTCGGGTAACCACTAGGGTTTGGCGTGGCTCTATCTAAGATGGGCTTTTAGGGTTCACTATATGTGGTTCGGTTCTAAAGTAAGGGTACCCAAACCAACAGATTCCTCGATCCTCACCCATTATAGGCTCATATGGACCGAGTTTAGTTCAGGGGGATACATTTCCCTATAGCCATGCGGAGATGAAAATCTCAAGAAGACATAGGTACGAATGTATCCCGGAAACAGTCCACTAGCCCATGCGGAGGAGAAAACCTCACGAAGGCATAGCTTCTCACCCCACTTAAAAGGGTGTGACCGAGCGGTCATGCAATGCAACGTGTGAAGATAAATTAATAGGCTTAAAACATTATGATAAAGACCACCAAAAATGATGGATGCAAAAAAATGTGAATTCAAATCAAATCTTCAAATTTCGACAAAAGACAAAAATTAATCAATTTATGGCCTGACTCTCTTATTGAAGTCCCCAGTGGAGTCGCCAAGCTATCGTAGCCATTTTTTGGAAAAATAGAGGTCGACTTGGTTTTGAAAACAAAAATAAAACAGGGAGTCGCCACCAATGTTTTTTGATGAGGTGTGATCGGGTCACCTTATAAAATGTTTTACTTCAAAACATTAATTTTGGCCTGCGAAATCCAAGAAAATGGGTTCGGGAGTCGGTTACGTACAAGGAATGATTAGCACCCTCGTAACGCCCAAAATTGGTACCTAATTGATAATTTCATGTCTTAATGTCGAAAATTCAAAAAATATTTGAAAGCATGATTTCTTTAAGAACATGAACAATTTGAGTTGAAATTTTGAGATTTTTTTGTTCCGAAAGGATACAAACATCACATCTAGCACGTTAGGACACGATATTTTACACCCTCGTAATCAAAATCATCTCATGATTTGCGAAATTTATTAAAAGGATATTTAGCTATTTAGTCAAACGGAAAATCGAAACCCAGCACGTTAGGGCACTATTCCCTAAATTTCTAAATACAAAATATCGATTATTTTAAAACGTGATGTATCGGGTAAAGGTTAATGTGACAAGTAATAATGTGAAAATACGATGTTACATGCGTGAAAAGAATGATGATAAAACAATGATATGAAATCCGAATAATATACTAATACGAGTGACACTAATAAATAAATGATAATGATTCCGGAAGAATCCAAACATCACATCCAGCGCGTTAGGACATGATATTCTAAACCCTCGTAATCAAAATCATCTCATGATTTACGAATTTTATTAAAAGGATGTTTAGTTATTTAGTCAAATGGAAAATCGAAACCCAACACATTAGGGTACTATTCCCCGAAATTCTAAATACAAAACATTGCTTTATTTTAAAAACTTTTAGGTGAAATATAGTAATTTTACAAAACGCATTTTATTTAATAATGTAGTATTAAATATAATACTAAATTTAATATAATAATAATTAATTTTCATAAATGAGTGAAAATAGAAGTATATATATGTGAAAATAATGTAAGTATAAATAGATAAATGAAAATTAAAAATAACAATAGTATTAAACTAAGAAAATAAATATAGATGTAAGTATAGTAATAATAATAATACTCATAATAATAATAATGAAAATAAAATAATCTTAGTGATAATAATTAAATAATAAAATAAAATAATGGTAATAATAACAAAAATAAAAATAGTAATACTAATGATAATAGTATAGTATAGTAATAATAAGATAATAATAATAATAATAAATAATTAATAGTAATAAAAATAAAAATATTAAATAATAGTAATAATAATTGCAAAATAATTAAAAAGGGGCTAAATTGAATTTAAAACGAAAGTTCTGGGGCTAATTCAAAATAAATAAGAGAGAAAAGGACTAAATTGCACATGAAAATAGCCAAGAAGGACTAAAATGCGCAATAACCCCTCCCTACAAAACGCGCAGTATCAGGGGGAGCCAATTGAACTCGAAACGAAATTGCGGGGCAAAATTAAAAAATAATGAAAACCTGATTGCTGAACAAAAAAGGCGAAAGGGCTAAACGCATAAATATCCCCTTTTTGAAAAAACGCGCGGATCCTGGGAGCGGGTCAGGTCAGCTCGAGGGTCATAGGGGCAAAACGACGTCGTTTTAGGCGTTGGAGGCCAGCCCCAAAACGACGTCGTTTTGGGAGGCTATGGCCCAAAAATTTTTTAAAAAATCATTTCATCTGTTTTCTGAAAAAAAAACCTAACCCCTCTTGCGGCCGAAATCTGACCGTCGGACCACTGTGCCTCCATCCTCGGCGCTGCCGGCCACCACACACGGTGGCTGGAACTTCAAAAAAAAAGGTAAATTTTGTATTTATTTTTTTATAAAATTTTTAATATGTATATATATGCCGAAGAAAAGGAAAAAAAAAGGAAAAAAAAAAAGTATTTCAAAAATAACAAAAAAAAATCACCTCTTTGCCTCTTTTTTTTTATCCTAGTTTTTAGGGTTTAATCTTTGCTTTTGTATTTGTGTTTAATCAATTGTTTGTTTTTGAATCTGAAATCTTTCTTTGCATTTTTCTCTATCCGAATGTATTACAATGGTTTGGATCGGCTTTTATAGCCGATCTTACAAGTTGTTTGCCTCATGATGCCCTTGTCTTTTCCTTGCAGATAAATGGGCGGTGCTGACGATGGCATGGGCGGTGGCGGCAGTGGCATCGAGGTAGTGGTCTTGGTAGTCGAGAAGGCCCTAGGTGTGCGCACCTAGGGTTTGGTTACTCTTTTGTTTTTCGATTTGAGTTTTAATGTATTGGGCTAGTTTTTATTTATTTGTTGGCTCTTGTAATTGGGTTTGTATTGTTGTAGAACGGCCTCGAGTTTGGTTAATTTGGCTGTAAAATAGGTTGGGTTAAATTGGGTAGGCTGATGGTAATTGAATGGGCCGGGCAATTTTGGGCTCATACAGTGAGAGAATAGAAAACAACTTTACTGTTATGTTTTTTTGTATATTATACAAATGAAATTTCACACCTATTTATAGGAGGTTTCATATCTATTCATAGGGACATAATTATCCAAATGGATAGGCATATCTATAGCAATAAATATAATTATTCAATATATATCTACTTAAATAATTATGACTATTTGTTAATAATCAAGTGATATAACTTTTTAATACAGGAGACATAACTTATAACTATAAATAGTAACATAACTTTTGGATTTCATTTACAATTGTTGAAACAATATATTTCGAAAATGTTCCATCCACATTGATAATTACATCATTCCTTTTAAAAGCATAAAGCTTTGTTAATAAAAGAGAGATAATGCACAATAAACACTTAAACAACCCGAGCTACTTAAAGCATTCAACTCGGGAAAAGGTTGGCAAGCAGAACCATGTTTATTTATTTTACGAATGAGCTGACGACTCGAGGATAAAAGAATAAATTCCATGCAAATGCTGATATTTGAGGATGTACTTCTCAAAAGTGAGCTCGAGTTCATTTGAACTTTGAATTCTTGAATCAATCAACAGGGAATTGATGCTAGTTTTTTCTGCATCACTAACATGCGTGTAAGCATCTTCACCCTTGTGAAAGAGATCCATAACCCTTGCAAGATTTAGAATTCGATTAAGAGCCGACCTTGGTGTTGCTACTGTTGGTTTCAAGCATTCTTCATTAATATCCTTCCAAGCATTGTTGATTTCCTTGTAGAACTCATTGTATGCCTCTTGCATTGACACCCCATGTTGTTTCATGTAGCACACCACAGCCGATGAAGCATGTCCTCTCTCTTGCTCAAACTACAATAAAGCATAATTTAATTTCAGCTAATGTAGAGCTACTTTTCCATTTCTTTTTTATGGGTTATGGCGATAACCAATAAGTAAATAAATTGTATACCTTGTGGCTAAAGATATCACTCATCAACCTACAAATAGTATTTGAAGCTCTACAAGTTTTGGGGCCATTGAATGCCCAAATAAATGTCTCTTTTGTTATGCTATCATCCATGCCAACACAAGATGCAATTGTATAAGTAGCGGATAACCACAAGAAACTAATGCTATTGGCATATACTCCTCCATTGTTGGTATGTAATTTTCATGGAGCCATTTGGCCTCAGCATGGTAGACTTGACTTTGTTGTTTCATCTATTCACAAACAAACAAAAAGTTAACAAAAACCAGATAATGTAGTTGATTAAGATTGCAAATTAAGTAGTTTCCTGGAAAAAAAGAAAACAAATTAGGTCATATATACCGCTTTTATCGCGAATTGGACACGATATGATTTTCCCTCTTTAGACATTAATTCTTCCATTTCTTTATAAACATTTAAGACTTCAATATACCACACTTTCATGTAGTCTGGGAGTTAATCTATGCAGTTGATATCCCACCTACAATATGTCATCAATTCAAATGGTTATTTCTATCTTAATTCAATCAAAAACATTTATTTCTGATGAGTTTGAAGAGAAGGTGAAAATAAATGCTTCAAGTGACCTCTGGATTGCTTCCGTAAAGATTTTAAGTTCTTCATATGTGCCATATGTATCATAAATATCATCCAAAATTGATGTGAGCGTTATTACTTTGGTCATGAAAGTTCTAGCAGTGGTGTAATGGGGTTCAAAGTATACTCCCAATATCCAAAAATAACACTCCACCAATCTATCCCGTATAAAAGGAAAATTAGTCTCAACATCTAAACATTTCCACCACCTAAAACAAGAAAAAATAATGATAAATATATGTCAATAGTTGGCTTGCGTATAGGTCTGGCTATGAATAACTGTTTATCTTGCTTAACTCCTCCTTGTGTAAATGTTGTACCATGTTGAAATCTAACTTTGCAAATTTCATCAAACTTTTGTCAAGGGTAGCATATCCTTCGTATATAGGAATGTAACTCCTAGCAACCGACCTTGGCAAGCTCTTGCGAAGGGGTCGCTTTAGAGCATTAGCAATTTGTGTAGAGAGAGGATAATCCATCGTAGTTTCCGCCAACTTTAGATGGAACATAGTAAAAGCAAGAGCTTCCTCTAATATAGTTTCTCCATGCAGTTGAAAGTGTGCAGCTTCGTACAATTCTAGCATACCTTTCACATCATTGATTAAGGATTCTTTAAATTTCCCTTTCTCATCAATTAACTTATTGAACGTCCCTGCTCAATCACCAAATAAATTTGAAATATTATTTTCCTTTGGTATAAAGGAAGTCACAATTTGAAAACATAAAAAAAAAAGAGAGGAAGCAATCAGTTTGAATACCAAAGATTTGCAACCTCTTTCGATATTCTAGATTGTGAACTTTCTTTTAGTTTATATTGTCGAAACTATTTTTAAGTTTTTTTTAAAAAACGGGGATTGACTTTAAAAAACGAAAATAGAGTCGCCACCAATCCTTTTTCGAGGTGTGATCGGGTCACCTTGAAATTGATCATTTTAATAAAAAAATTTTGATTTATTAAAATAATAATTTTGGTCTACGAAATTCGAGAAAACAGGTTCGGGAGTCGATTACGCACGAGGAAGGATTAGCACCCTCGTAACGCCAAAAAATTGGTACCTAATTGATTATTTAATGTCCTAATATCGAAAATTTGAAAATGTTTTAAAATATGACCCTTTTGATTTTTCAAAACTTATAACCTTTTAAAAAAAATTCAATTATTTGGATAAAAGAGAAATCGAATGTCAGTAAGTTAGAGCACGACCTTTCAAATTTCCCAAGCACCAAATATCCTTTTTTTTTTTTTTTTTTGAAATTCTTATCTTAAAATATCAAAATGTCACATCCAATAAGTTAGGACGCAACATCTTAAATTCATAAAGATAGGTCTTTTTTTATTTGAAAATCATATATTTTAATTTCAAAAAAGGTACTTGATCATTTAGACTTAATGAGAAAAATCGAAGCCTAGTAAGTTAGGGCACGATTCCTTAAAACCTCAAATGTCAAATATTGCCTTATTTTAAGAAATAAAGTTTTGGATAAAAAGTGGCAATTAAATGAGATATATTTTAAAACAATAATTTGAGTAAAATGTATCATTAATACACTACAAAACACAAATTTCAAAGAGCGATTCATTAAAATTACAAAGCATATTAACAACTAGTACTAATATAAACAATAAAGTAAAAGAATGACAAAATATAGCAAATAATGTAAGCAATATAACAACTATACTAAGGTAAATAAAGATAACAAATTTTAATTTTAGAATATGAATAATCAATTAAAAGATATAGAATAGATAACAACAATTAAAAAATTTTATGACAGCTTAAGAAATAAATATAAAAATTTACACACAAGATTAAATACATATAAAAATATAAGGTTAATAATATATACAAAATAATTAATGAATACTATAGCAATTTAAAAAAAAAACAAGAAATATAGAAATGATATGGCAAAATCTATGATAGATAATATATGTACATGATAAAATAAATAATGTATTTTGTTAAAATAAATAAATAGCGTAGATAAAACTTTAAATATATAAAGAAAATATATATAATATAATAATCTAATATATATATATATATACATAAAAATTTACATATTTAAAATATAAGGAAACTTTATATTAATGAGAAAGCAATTTAAATAGTACACAATATACAAATTTTATAAAATATAAAAATAATATAGAATTTAATAGAATAACCTAAAAATGAAATAATTTGATAGAATTAAAAATAAGAGGATTAGAAATCAAGAAAACAGGGATTAAATCAAAATAAAAAAAAATCTGGAGTAAAAATGTAAAAGGGCCAGATTAGAACGCACGTCATACTATAGGGACATATTGGGCAATTATGTCTTATCTCCTAAACGACACCGTTCCATCTTCTGCCTTTAAAATGGCTTTAAAGACCAAATTGAAACAAAGGTCATAATTCAGGGCCAAAGTGAAAATAAAGAAAGATGTAATTGGATGCAATTATAAAATTGCAATAATGCGGAAAGGCCTGTTAAGCAAGTAGACCTTTTAACAAAAATGCGCTGATCCTCCCCGGGTATCGAGTCAACACGTGGATCTTGGCCCTTAAACGACGCCGTTTTGGTCATTAATTGACCACACCAAAACGACGCTGTTCCACTGGCCTTTATAAACAAAAAAAAAACAGCTAAAAATCATTTTTAAACTAGCTTTAAAAAAAAAAAAAAAACAAGCAAAGCTCCCAGAAAATGCTCTGCCTTCATAGGTCCTCTAACCTCCGGCAGTCCTTGAACGCGCCGACTTCGCGGCGGCGCTAAGGCTAAGATCACCCTCTTGAGCTAGTTTCTAGGTATTTTTCTTTTCCTTTTTTGCTTTTTAGTAGTACTTTGCATAAAAAAAAAAAACAAATACAAACTATTTTCTTTTGGTTTTTAAAATCTGTTTTGATCGTCTTCTGTATTTTGTATGTATATAAAAAAAATAAACAAAACCAACAATAATGATTAAATGAAATATCAAATTGGAAATCACCTCTTGTTATTTGATTTATTGTATTGTATTTGTAAAAAAAAGTCCTCCGTTACATTGCCTGTTTTCGGCTTTTTATAGCCTAAGTACATTATTTTGCTGGATTTTGGCTTCTGTCGTCTTTCCTTCTTTTTTTTTTTTTTTGTAGGTCAACGACGAGAAACACGACGGTGAGGAGTGGCATTCGCGCGCTGATTGCGGCAGGACCAAGGGGTCTGTGTTGGGAGCTACGGCGCCTAGGGTTTCAAAAACCCTAGGCTTTTGATTCAATTTGGGTATAAATGGCCCCGTAGGTTTAGTTTATTTTGGGTCTCGTTGAGTTTGGGTGTAATAGGGTATTGGATATAGTCTATTTTGAGCTATAAATGGATTGTAAAAGGGATTTTTTAAATATTTTTTTATGGCATGGGCCCGGGCACAAATTGACCTATTACATATATATATATATATATATATATATATAAAGAGGGATCCACTTAAATTATATCGATTAAATCATTGAATTTATCAATATAATGGTATTTATCATTTAGATAAACTTTTAATCGATTAAATATTTTTATAATATCTATTTTCACATTTTGACTCTACAAACAACTATGCCATCATTTACCAATTTATTAACTATTCATATACCTCGTTTTAACTACCAAGGCACAATACATGTTTATTAATACCATTCGAACTAAAACCGAGTATAACACATCATGAACTATACTTTGGTAGTGAACTATTACTCAACCCGAATTCATATAGGTCCAACATATCAAGATTTAGCCATTTCACATGGCTTTTATATACATCCAAATCCCAAAAAAAAAAAGAACTCAAAAGAGTATTATAAACTATACATGCCATTTTTTTTAAAGATCAACTCTAATAAAATACCAAAAGTAGTTGATAGTGTGCTTGACTTCGACAAGGATCCCGGATACGAGCTTGCTTCAAAATCTGTACTCAATCAAACAAACACAACGGTAAGCTATATGAAGCTTAGTAAGTTTAAGCAAATTATTATTACATGCATATGTAAAATATTTGCACCAAGTATTCAAACCTACTTAAATTAATATACTATAATTATTACTCCATTTAAGAGTTAAACTTTTTCATCCTCATATACCTATAATACATTCTGTATATCACCTTCGCATGAGAAATAATGAACATACTTGTCATATACATTCACTAATTCATCAACTTAACATTTAGGTTACTCACGTCTCATTTCAATAGCATAACACTTACCCTTAATGTACTTACCCATCCAAACCTAACCATTTGGTATAAAGCATGATAATTCACTCGTACAATTTCCTACGCATAAAATCATTAGCTATAACAATTCTCTAATAAATCTTATTCATACTTGATCTTTTAACCACCTCGTAACGTATCGCTCACACGAGCCCGTTACTAAAACACACCTCATAACGTATCGCTCACACGAGCCATAATATTTAATCACACCGCTCACGTAACGTATCGCACCTCACGTATTGCCATTACTTAATCACACCTCGTAACGTATCGCTCACACTTAATCACACCTCGTTACTTAATACATTCCAGCGACAGTGACCAATTAGCAATCACATTTAAACATATTAAACGATCTCACATCTTATAACAAGTTGTATGCATAATAATGCAAGTTCGATCATAATATTTTTCTTTGTTTCCTATTTTCTAGTTATCCACAAGTCAACCCAAGATTTTTATTCAAATGAATACATACATATTCATACATACGGTAACATGTCATTAATCCTACCTCACTCATCTAAACCATCCATATATATATATATATATATATATATATACATACACCTTTATACATATATATACACATCCACATGATATTATCACATTCGCCATCACATATAATATCAACTTATCTCATTTAACTTTCTCAAGAATGTACATATAGACATAAGACTTACCTATATATATGTACATGTATCATCTCCCGTATATTGCTCCATTAAGTCCATATCAAGTTTCTCCTAATTACAAATAATTGCACATATATTACTTACAGTAGAACCAATCTAAGGACCCTACAATTTCATACTAACTATTTATTTAACTTGATACTTCTAACTTGCCAGATTCCATCATAGTTTCTACCCTACACATATAGCTTTTAAACATATACCTAGTATTTTTCCATCAACCATAGTAAACCAATAATTTTCTTCTATGGCCGAATCCACCATTTGCATCCAAAATAAAAATTTCAACATGGGTTTAGTGGATTACACAATAACTATTTCAAAAATGCAAAAACTTATGAAAATCAATCTCAATTACTTACTTCAATAATGCATGCAAATGACCGAATGGAAGGGAGGATTTTTTTCTTCTTTCTTTTCTTGATGCTTTCGGTCAAGAGGATGGGGAGAAGAAAGAGATGAAGCAAAATATGGTTTCTTTATTCCCATTTTATTATTATTATTATCATCTTACTAACCTTCCACTATCTAATAAATCTAACATATAAAATACATTATAATAATAAAACATGAATCATGCTGTCCCCCACTATCAAATTAAAGGTTCATTTGCAAATTTAATACCATGCAAAGATGAAACCATTCAATTTAGCCCCTAATCTCACATTAGTTACCTTTCATGCTTAATCCATTTTAATCCTCCTAATATATATATATGTAAGATAATCAATTTATCTCACCATATTCTAACACATGTTTAAACATAAATAAATAATAATAAAATAAAAATAAAATAAAAGAATTATTTTCTAACTCGGATTTGTGATCCCGAAACCACCATTCCGATTAGGGTCGATTTGGGCTATTACACTATCTTTATTATAATATATATTGCTTGTAACAAATTAAGGCATACCACAACAAACATTGAAGCCATGCTCTCTCAGTAGACGAAATCGAACAGAAGCAGTGTAGAGGTCATCATCAATCTGAGCATTATTGCAATGATGATGATATAATGAATCTTAATACAAAAGTCTCGTAATGCTTTTAATCTTTAAAATCCATCTATGAAATACATGACACAAATAAACACAAGATATTCACAGATAAGAAACATACCATTTCAGCAAGAGAAGAGAGCAAAATGTCTCCCCAAAAGTTGGGATTAAAATCGGCCAAATGGGAAATAATTACACTAAATCAAAGTACTCATAGGAGATTCGGGTGTCTTTGTTTCTTGTGATCTTTGTGTGTGTGTCTGCTAAATTTCCTTTGAAATTTATGGCAGTATGTGGTGTTTTGGGGGAATGAGATTCTTGCTTTGTTAACCTCTTTGTTTTCTTTTCTGACTTCTGTTCTTTTGAGTTTTGTTTCTCACATGGTGGTATAGTCTGTCGACTCTTTTGTTTGTTCTGATTATCGTGTTTTCTTCTTTGTTGGCGCTGGATTTGATGGAATGATTGATGATGTCTTGTCTATCACTTCTGCAGACATTGCGGTGCTATTCTCTTTTTTTTGGTTCAGGTGATATTTTCGCTTTCTTGTGAAGATCGTTACCTTTTTTGTCTTTTGTCTTTTCTTTGCGAATTTTAAGTAGTATGTCTTTTGCTTGTTTTCATTTTTTACCAAGGGTTGCGGTGGGCCCCACGGTGTGTAGGGGTTGTGTTTTGGGTGATATCCTTTTACGTATTTGCGTGGTTTTTCTTTTTTTAGGTTTTCTTGGTTTTTTACCTTTCTTTTCCTTTCTTTCATGCACGTTTCTGTTTTGTCTTTCCCGAGTTCTGTCGTTTGTTTTTTCTTTCTTTTTTCAGTGTGTTTCTTTTAGTTTTGGTTTTCTTTGTTAGCTTTCCCTGTTGTACTAGTTCTGGCTATAGGACGGTATCTCTTTCCGTTTTTTGTTGTCTTTTTTGGGTTTAGGTGGTACTGATTATGGTCTTTCGTTGTCTTCTTTTTACGCTGTAGTTGTTTAATTATTACTGTCTTTTCCACCTTTGCTGTTTTCCTTTAAGTCTTGTTGGTAGTTTGTTTTCCTCCTTCGATTACGCGTTTCGTGTGCTGTTCCTTTTTTTTTTTTTTCTTATTTTGCAAGGGCTCCTGGGGCCTTAGCGATGGACGAACGTATGGTTAATATCAAAGAGACTACGGAGGAGGATATTAATATTCTGATGGAGAAATTAAAATTTTCAGATGAAGAATCAACGAAAGTGTTCCGCTTTAAGGATGAGAGTAGCGATCGAGGGTTTGAAGCATGGGCAGTTGGTAAAATTATGGCGGTGGATAAACCAAATAGGGAAGGGATGTATAGGGTTTTTAGGTCGCTTTGGTTTACAAAAGAGGAGGTGAACTTCGTGGCCCAGAAGGAGGATGTGATCATTGTGAAGTTTGGCTGCTTGGAGGATCGAAGCAGGATTCTCAACCTTATGCCATGGCAGTTCGATAATTGCCTTTTCTCAATTGTTCCTTTCGTGAAAGGAAAAGATTTTGAATCTTACGATTTCCACAAGTGTCCTTTTTGGCTCAAAATTTTCAATGTCCCGCTAGAACTGATGGATCGCCAAACTACCTTTGATGTGGGTAAAGCTTTAGGAGATTTGGTGGCCATTGATTGGAAGGATAGAAATGGAGGCTGGACTGAGTTCATGAGGATAAAAGTGATGATCAATATCTCAAAACCTCTAAGGCGCATAGTGAAGCTGGTGGATAGAGAGGGAGTGGAAATCATCTTTGTTTTGAAGTATGAAATGCTCTTAGACTTCTGTTTTTTATGTGGTATTATAGGTCACAAGATGGATCACTGTAGGGCTAGGGTTAGAGGAGCCGATACTGTAGATCTTAGCCCTCAGTTTGGCAATTGGTTAAAGGCTGTAATTTTTCCTCCGAACCAAGGTCGTGTCAATTGGAGAAACAGAGTGGAGGTGATATCGACTAAGTTTTATACTAATGAGGACAGAGAGGAGAGTAATTCTGATACAAGGGACGATAGTGGGCAACTTGTTCGAAAAGGAAGGGACAAAGGAGGTGAACAGGAGAGCATGTCGGCTTCCTCAACTGAGAAAAGGTCTTATAAAATAGGGCGTGATGGTATGGGTCGTATTAAAAGCAAGAGGAAGAGAGTGAGGGGGCCAAACGGAGAAAGTACGGATGAAGGTCCTGCTAAATGGGCTAAGAGAAGACTTTTGGATTGTATTTCACCTAACAAGGCGGTGGCTGTCGAATAGCCCCGCCAGGAGCCATGAAAGCACTATGTTGGAACTGTCGGGGGATGGGGAACCCCGCGACAGTTCGTGAGCTTAGGCAACTTCTTGTTGCTAAGGCCCCGGACTTAGTGTTTTTATGCGAGACCAAGATCAATGTTAATCGAATGTCTCGGGTTAGCTCGTTGTGTAGGATGGAAAGCTTCTTAGCGATTAGTTCGGAAGGGAAAAGCGGGGGCTTGGCTTTGATGTGGAAGGACGGAACGAGGGTCTCGATCCAAAGTTACTCCAAATTTCACGTTGACGCCTTGGTTAACCTTGATGCCGGGAAGAAGATGAGATTCACGGACTTCTATGGTTATCCGGATCCTGTTTTGAAAAAACAAACTTGGGACATGTTGAAAAGAATCAAGGGTTGCATCAGGGAAGGATGGATGGTTGGCAGAGACTTTAACGACATTCTTAATGAGGCTGAAAAAGATAGGGTGAGGAGGAAACCTGAGGCTAATATGAAAGACTTCAATGAGTTTATGGAGGAACTTTCATTGGTGGACATTAAGACTAGGGAGGGTTGGTTCACGTGGAGTAACAATAGAGATGGCTCGGATCTTCTGAAAGAAAGGCTTGATAGGTTTTTGGTGTCCTAGGACGTTATTGAAGATATGCCTTTTTTAGAGACGAAAGTGGTTCGTCAATCCAAGTCAAATCACGATGCAGTTATTATGGATACTGTCGGGGGCAAACCGAAGGAGAGTGGCTCCTACCATAAGCATTGGTTTAGATATGACATGTGCTGAGCTAAGGATAGAAAGGCTAAAGACATTATTAATAATATTTAGTCTAAGTCAAATAGAAATTTCATTGATAAAATTGCGGAGGTTAAGAAGTTACTTGGTCCTTGGCAATTTAAACGCCTTAAAGAGTTGAGGAAAAATATTAGTGCTCTTGACAAATCTATAAGTCGGTTGATGGACAGCCCGAGCAATATGAATACGGCGAGATATCTTAAGGCCTCGCGGGGAAATCTGGGTTACCTGTTCGACATTGAGGAGAGGTACTGGGCGCAAAGAGCCCATGTCCAATGGCTAAGAGAAGGGGATCGTAACACATGTTTCTTTCATGTTCGGGCCACGAGTCGTAAGAAGAAGAATAGCATTGAAAGGCTGAAGGATTCGAATGGGGTGTGGCATGAGGATTGCGATGAGATCTGCGATGTGGCTTGGAATTATTTTAAAAATCTCTTTAAGAGTTCTATTATTGATGACAGTGTTTTCAACTTACATTTTATTCCTTGTTGTGTTATGGTCAGTATGAACATGGACCTGGACAAGGACTTCACTGATGCTGAAATCATGTTGGCTTTTAATCAAATGGACCCGAGGAAGGCCCCGGAGCTGATGGGATTTCTAGTAGCTTCTATAGAGAGCATTGGCAGGCTGTTGGGGAGGATGTCTTGAAGTTCTATCACGAGGCTTTGAGGGATACCAAGAATATTAAGACTGTCAATGACACTCTTCTCGTGTTGATCCCTAAAATTGATAACCCTTGTGATATGTCTAACTTTCACCTATCAACCTTTGTAGGGTCATTTATAAGATCATCTCTAAAGCCTTGGCAAATCGGCTTAAGACTATCCTTTCCATGTGCATTAGTAAACATCAAAGCGCTTTTGTTTTCAGTCGCATGATCCATGACAACGTCCTGATAGCTCACGAGCTTGTTCATTATCTCCGTTGCTCCAATAATGGCCCTAATAAAGGATGTGTGGTCAAGCTTGACATGAGCAAGGCTTATAACCGGTTGGAATGGTGCTTTCTTGAAAGAGTCATGCTCAAATTTGGCTTCTCCAGAGGCTGGGTTAACAAAATTATGAATTGCGTTCGATCGGTTAGCTATATTGTCGAATAGCACCGATGTTATTATGCCGAGGAGAGGGCCTCCGTCAAGGGGACCCCTTATCCCCTTATCTTTTTATGTTTTGTATGGATGCCCTTTCCCGAATGCTTATGGATGCTCAAGTTAATTCTAGGTTGAAAGGCATTCGAGCTAGTAGGGAGAGGCCTCGTATTAATCATCTATTTTTTACTAATGATGCCCTGTTGTTTGTCAGGAATAACCGAAATGAGGTGCAGGAATGCATGAAAATCCTTGCCATGTTCGAAAGCATATCGGGGCAGAAAGTTAATGCTGACAAGCCTATGGTGTACTTTAGCCCTAAGACTCATATTTCTTTTAGAAATGCTGCGAATGAGATTTTTAAAATGAAGGTTGTGGATGAGCTTGACAACTATTTGGGTCTTCGATTTTGGTTGGTAGGAAAATGGCTATCGCTTTTAAATGCATTATGGACCGGACGGCCAAGAGGATAAACAGTTGGTCAAAGCGGTTGCTTTCTAATGCGGGTAAGGAAATCTTTATCAAAGTTGTCATTCAATCGATGCTTACATATGCTTTTTCAGTTTTCTTGGCCCCCAAATGAATGGTCGACAAGTTTCAAACCATGATGAGTCGTGTCTGGAGAGAACAATAGAGTTTGAAGAAGAATGGCTTGGGACCGGTTATGCCATCCTAAGGGTATGGGGGTTTTAGCTTTAGGGATCTCCATCTCTTCAATATAGCCCTCCTAGGAAGACAGGTTTGGCGCCTTTTAACTTGTAAAGAGACCCTCTGTTACGAGGTCCTTAGTGCGAAGTATTTTCTAAATGGCGACATATTCCATCCTAAGAACGTGGACAAGCCGTCTTTTACTTGGCAGAGCATTGCCAAGGCTGCGGATACACTGAGAGAGGGATTCGACTGGAATGTGGGCAATGGAAGGAGCATCGATATTTGGAGGGATAATTGGGGTGTTGAGGGTCTGTCAGTGTAACAGCCCAAATACAACCCTAACCGGAATAGTGGTCTCGGGAACACGAGTCCGGGTCAGAAAATCTCTTAATATTTGTTTGTTGATGTGCTATGTGTGCTGTAGTGTATGAATTTGCTTATTGATGTGATTGAATTAAGAGAAATGATCTAATTGATATAGTATGAAAGTGGCAGTACTAATTGAAAAGGGCTATTTTAAGTACATTATAAAAAAAAGGGGGGGCTTGCATGTCTAATAACCCCAAAGTTGGGAAGTGGACGGCAATGATAGGAGAAATATGATTAAAAAATTCTAACTTAGGATAGTGGGATTTTTAAATGAATATTAAATCATGGGGAAAAAAAAAAGGGATGATTATAGTTAAATAAAATAAGAAATATATTTTATTTTCATTTCATCTTGATTTTTCTCTCATCTTTCTCCCTCTTTCACGAAACAAAGAAAAGAAGAAGCCATTTTTGAAACCTCCATGGCCGAACCTTGCATGTGTACCTAAGGAGAAAAATCAAGCTCCATTAGTTTATAATTTTTGTAGGGTTATGCTAGAAATCATAAATGCTACCAACTTCATGTGGAAATTTTGAGTATAAAGCCTTCCCTAGATTCGACCATTAGTAGGAATTATATATATTATGTATGATGAAGAAACCTTGATCTTGGTTAGTGTATTAAAGTGTCATTTAAGGGAAATATGTATGTGTTATGGCTTATATACTTTGGAAACAATCGGCTAGAAATTTATGTCTTGAATAATAAATTTTATGAATTTTGGGAAGTGAGGTATAATGTTCGGTTCTTATGGGATTTAATAAAAAATTCATGAGAAATGGTGAATTGTTTAGGGCTTGATCATAAGGAGACCGTAAGCAAGGGGAGTAAATTCAATTAAACTATTTTGTAATGTAGGCGTAGTATGGAGTAAGGCATATTGTCGAATGTTATAGTAGAATTGGCTTGAATAAATAAATAAATACTAAAATATGATAGGAACATGTTCAATGATAATTCGGCTTCATGTTAGTAATTTGACCGAATGTAATATTTCATTTGAGTGTGAATTAATTGAGTTGTGAATTAGATGTATGCATATATTTGCAATGTGGCGGATTGGATTTTGTTAGTTTGTATAAATGTGAGATTGAATTGTAAGAATAGTATAATTGGTGGTGAAGGGTATGTTTGGGATTCAATAGAGTCGAGTGAGTAATTATAGGGGTAAATTAGTAAGAATTGTAAAATCTTGCAATTGAATTGAATTGCGTTAAATCAATTGGAAATATATATTGAACAAATGTCATTTGATAATTCTTAGACCGTGAGCAAAAAAAAAAAAGAGCTAGATTGGGGAAAGAGCAAAGTGAATGAATAGCCGAAGCATTCGGATTCTTCAAATTTCAAGTAAGTCCCTAAGCAATCGTACTAAGGTGAAATCTCCTAATGTACATCCTTGAAAAAAATTTTAATTGAGATAAACTAATTTTATATGTGATGGCCGAATATGATAACATTATGTGAGTATGTATGTATAAATGAATATATGTATGGATGCATTGGATGATTGAGGTAGGTTTAATGACATGTTACAGTAGGTATGAAAATCCATGTGTTCGATTTGACTAAAAATCTTGGGTTGACTTGTGGATAATTAGAAAATAGGAAACAAAGAAAGATATTGTGATCGAACTTGCATTATTATGCATATAACTTGTTATAAGATGTGAGATCGTTTAATATGTTTAAATGTGATTGCTAATTGGCCACCTGTGCGCGGAATGGATTAAGTAACGGCTCTGTGTGAGTGATACGTTACGAGGTGGATTAAGTAACGGCTCTGTGTGAGCAATACATTACGAGGTGGATTAAGTAACGGCTCTGTGTGAGCGATACATTACGAGGTGTATTAAGTAACGGCTCTGTGTGAGCGATACGTTACTAAATTCCCGTAAAGATCAAGTAAGAATAAGATTTATTAGAGAATTGTTATTGTTAATGATTTTATGCATAGGCAAATGTACGAGTGAATTACCATGCTCTATACCAAATGGTTAGGCTTGGAAGAGTAAGTACATTAAGGGTAAGTGTTATACTATTGAAATGAGACTTGGGTAACTTAAATGTTAAATAGATGAATTAGTGAATGTATATGATGTATGTTCGTTATTTCTCATGTGAAGGTGATATAGAATGTATTATAAGTATATGAAGATGAGAAAGTTCAACTCTTAAATGGGGTAATAATTATAGTATATTAATTTAAATAGGTTTGAATGCTTAGTGCAAATATTCTACATATGTATGTGATAATAATTTGCTTAAACTTACTAAGCTTCATATAGCTTACCGTTGTGTTTGTTTGATTGAGTATAGATTTTTGGAGCAAGCTCGCATCCGGGGATCCTTGTCGAAGTCAAGCACATTATCAACTACTTTTGATATTTTATTAGAGTTGATCTTTTGAAATAATGGCATGTATAGTTTATAATACTCTTTTGAGTTCTTTTTGGGATTTGGATGTATATAAAAGCCATGTGAAATGGCTAAATCTTGATATGTCGGACCTATATGAATTCGGTTATAGTAATAGTTCACTATCAAAGTATATTTCATGACGTGTTATACTCGGTTTTAGTTCAAATGGTATTAATAAACATGTATTGTGCCTTGGTAGTTAATATGAGGTATACAAATAGGTAACAAGTTTGTAAAAGATGGCATAGTTGATAGTAGAGTCAAAATGTGTTAATTTACCATTGTAGTATGTTCGAATATGCATGCCTGTTCGAGTTTGGGTATGGTTTAGTAATGCTTCATAAACCGCTCTGGCGACAGTTTCGGGTTAAGGGGCGTTACATGTCTAGTTCGGTAACACCTCATAACCTTAATCCGACGACAGATATCGGTTAAGGGTGTTACATTTTAATGGTATCAGAGCTACGGTTTAGTCGATTCTCGAACTAGCGTAGCATGTGAGAGTTTAGCTATACATGCCATAATTTACAATGTGATAGTGTGATGACTTCTGACAGTGAAATGTATTTATTTCTTTTATATAGTAATGGATCCGGATCCCGAGCCAGCATTAGCTGATAATGTCGAGAGTGTGGCGCCTGCTTCCGCGCAAGGGACTGCGTTGGAAGAACCTCGACCTGCTGCTAGTAGCCCAGATGAGAGGGTAAAGCAGGCCTTCCATAATATGATGAGCGATTGGTTCAGTCATTATTTACGAACCACTGGCTGTTCAACCACCCTTGAATCCGAATGTTCCACCTGTAATACCAATGGTACCTCCGGTCACCAATCCTGAGCGAGCAGCTAAACCCCCTGTTGATCGTATTCGGAAGCATGGAGCTCAAGAATTTAGAGCTGAGGATAATGATGATGCAGAACGAGCTGAATTTTGGCTCGATAATACTATCCGTGTTTTTGATGAGCTGTCTTGCACACCCGATGAGTGTTTGAAGTGTGCCATATCATTATTGCGGGATTTTGCCTACTACTGGTGGAATACGCTCGTGTCAGTTGTTTCGAAGGAGAGAGTAACTTGGGATTTCTTTCAGACGAAATTTCGTAAAAAGTACATAAGTCAGCGCTTTATAGATTCCAAGCGTAAAGAATTTCTTGAGCTCAAGCAAGGTCGTATGACGGTGTCTGAATACGAGCGCAAGTTTGTGCAACTTAGTCGCTACGCTCGCGAATGTGTATCCTCTGAGGCTACTATGTGTCGGAGGTTCGAGGATGGTTTGAATGAAGATATCAAACTTTTGGTTGGTATTCTTGAGATTAACGAGTTTGTTGTGCTAGTTGAAAGAGCTTGTAAAGTGGAAGAACTAGGGAAAGAAAAACAGAAAGTTGAAGTTGAATCTAAAGAATTTCGAAAGATATCCGCGGGCAGATTTTCGCAAATTGATAGGTCGGCTACCAAGCCCTACCGACTAGTATAAAATTGATATGGGCTTGAAAATTTGTCCATTTCACCGCTTTAAAATTGATAGGTTCGAGCCTCTACCGAGCCCGGCCCGACTAGTATAATTTTTTTATTTTATTAAAAAATATAATATAATAAATTCAATACATTTTAAAAAATAAAAATAAATATTAAAACAAAAAATAAATTAAAAATATAATAAATCAAATACATTTAAAAATATAATAAATCAAATACAAATAAAAAACATTTAAAAATAAATCAAATACAATTAAAATATAACAAATAAAAATATTTCGGGTTGGGTCGGGCTGGGCTCGGGCCAAAAAAATCATACTTGAAGCCTAGCCCGTTTTCTAAACGGGACTCATTTTTTGCCAAGGCCCATTTTTCGAGCCTATATTTTTGTCCAAACCCTTCCACATTTCGAGCGGGCCTTCGGGCCGGGCCGAGCCGCCCAACCTATGTACACCTCTAGTCGTACGTCAGTTAAAAGGCCCTCGAGAAGATTTTTCTAGAACTGTTCTAGTCTATGCTTTTATTATAAACAAAATTAATAATTTAACTCTAGATTTATCTTTCCATGGTTGTATTGTAAGGGAGACCTTACGTTCTTGTGAGTCCTTCGTTGATTTTAGTTTTTTTTTTTTTTTACCCATAGATAAGCTAATCATGTTGCCCATTGTTTGTCCCGTTGATTGATGCATGGGAATGATGTTCTTGATTTGAATTTGGACTACCCGAATTTCATCCACCGATTGGTATTCGATTATATTACTTAGTTCATACAGATTTGTCCTTTATGAGCGTTTACTTCAAAAAAAAAGTTCTAGCTGTTGCCATCATCCAGGGAATTCACATCACCTATACTGATATTATCATGACATTGATTATTCCATCTGTCCAAACTATTTTTGAAAAGAGGAGTCGATTTTTTATTTAAAATAAAAAATAAAATTGTCACTAATTCTTTTGATGAGGAGTGACTAGGTCATCTTGTAATTTAATTATTTTAATAAAATTTAAATTTATTAAAACAATAATTTTTAGTCTACGAAATACAAAAAATAAATTTAGGAATCGATTATGCACGAGGAAAGATTAACATCCTCAATACACCCAAAATTGGTACCTAGTTGATTAATTGATGTCTTTACGTTGAAAGTCGAAAACTCGAAGAGAAATTAGACTACGATCTTTCTTTGCATTATGTATATTTTATTTTGAAATGTTTAAACAAGTCGAAAATATATTAAAGACCTCCTTATTTCGAGGCAATAAAATGTCACATCCGATAAATTAGGACACGACATTTCGAATCTTGTAGAATAATTTGATCTTTGATTTTTATTTAAAATCTTTCGTATTTTAATTTTTAAAAAGATATTCAATTATTCGAATTCAACGAGAAAAATCAAAATCCCGTAAGTTAGGGTACAATTTTATCGAATCTTTCAAATATCAAGTATTGCCTATTTTCTCAAAAATTTCGTTGCCATGTTTGGATAAAAATTAATGATATATAAAATATCTCATAGAAGAATGACAGTATGAAACGATGATATACGAATGAAATGTAGTACTTAATAAAATGGCAATAATGAGTATGCTAATGAAAACAACATACGATAATCATATAATGTTCATTATTTTAACATTACTACGAACAATCAAAGAAAAATAAACAACCCATGAAGTTGATAATAATATTATTGACTAAAACAATGCACAAAAGAGAATACCAAATTTTCAAACATTATAAGAACGAAGAAATACATACATGAATAAATATCGAAAAAATTATTTGAAATATTGAGAATAAAACATCGAGTAAAAAATAGATAACAATAGTACAATTTGTAATAAAGTACAATAGATAAATAATAATAATAAATAATACATTAACAAACAAATAATAATAAATAAATAAATAAGAATAATATCAAACATTAAAAATAAAAAATAAATAAACAGGTAATAAATACATAATTTAAGTAAGTAAATAATAATAGGTAAGTAACATAACAATATGCAATATTAAATTTAAATAATTAAAGTTAAACAAATAAATATAATAGATATAAATAATAGACAAATAAAACATTAGGTGAAAATAAATATAACAAAAGATAAATGAATAATAAAACAAAGGGATAAATAAAAAATAAATGAACACATTATATAAAAGGATTGAAATTAACTAAATGAAGGATGAAATCGAAATTAAAATGAAGTTAGAAGGATAAATTATAAATAAATAAAAGAAAAGGGGCCAAAACGGAGAACCAAATCATAACGCGCATGAAACTACAGGGACTGGATGTGAAATTATTCTCAAGCCCTATGCGCAGAGTTTAGTGGAGGACTTAAATGAAACCGAACTAAAATTAGATAGTGGAATCTAAAAAAAAAAAAGGAAAGAGCGAAGTAGGACTAAAATTAAAGAAGGACAAAGGTGTACGGACCGGAGATGGAAATATCCCAATAGGCCAAGGCAAGCGGATCCTGAGGCCTACCGGGTCGGGTTCACTCGGGTCACCTTAAACGGCGCCGTTTTGGCGCTGGTGACCTTGGTGCGAAACGGCACCGTTTCGTGCCTCCATAAAAGCCCAAGTTTCTTTTAATCCATCATTTGCAGCCCTCCACGCAAAAAAAAAAAACTCTGAGAAAGAGCCTTTTAAGCCCCTCTCCATTCTTTTTCTTCCGACCGAAAGGGGGTTCCACTGCCGCCCGTCGCACCACCACCGCTTCCGGTGGCCGACGATGTGCAAAGGTGGGCTTTTAGCCTCCGATTCAAGGCATATGTGAAAGCCAAGATTTTTGAACCAAGAAAACCCGAAAATGAGAGGATCTCCACCCGTTTTGGGTTCGACTCCGACGACGGAGAGAGCCGCCGACGGCGTGACCCCGGAGTTATCGGTGAGCCTCCCTTTTCCCTTTTTTTATTTCGTGAATAAAAAAACAAAGAGTTAGACGAAACTAATAAAATTGAAAATCGGAACTGTTAAGCCTTTTTTTTTTTTTTTTTTTTATTTGTTTGGAAGTGTTTTTGTTTTTTTGATTGATATCTTTTTGTATTGATGAAAAATCCCCCTCTTTACAATCTGATTTCTTTGTGGCTTTATAGCCGATTACAAAAGATTTTTGCTTTCTACTGCTTCTACTATGTTTCGTGCTTTGTTTCCCTTTCTTTTTTGCAGGTTTTAGGTCAACAACGGCGAAAATCTCGGCTTTTTGTCATTTTGGTGCTTGAGAGGTCGAACCTTGGGTGTTATGCGCGACAACGGAGGCACGTGGGCAACGGCGCGCTTAGGGCACTAGGGTTTCTGAATTAGATTAGGTTGTGGGCCTATTGATTTGGGCTTAGAGCTTTTAATATGTAATTGGGCTGATTAGTTTTAGGTTTGGGCTGATAGTTTAAGGTCTAATGCTGTGTTGGTTTGTTATTATTTTGATGGGCCCGGCAAATTTTGGGTTTTACACCATCCTTTGGACGACATTCCCCTAAAAAATTGTCTACGACATTTGTTATAATAAATATCCATAATGACAGTAGAACAATCGTAAAGCAATAAGAATGATTGACCTTTCGCCTGCACAAATCTTTTTATTTTGTCACTTTATATTTATTTTTTAACAAATGATATGATTCAGGTCATACAATTTTAAACAACATCATTTCGGCATAAAATTTTATTAATACAATAGAGAAAATACATGGTCAACACCTAAACAACTCAAACTAAACTTGAAGCACTCAAACGTAGGAAAAGGTTGCCAAGCAGAACATTATTTATTTTACATATGAGGTGACAACCCGATAATAAGAGACTAAATTTCACACAGATACCACTTTTCGAAAGTGATTTGGGGTTTATTCAAACCTTAAAATTCTTGAATCAAATTGAGATTGGATCAATCAACAGGGCAGTGATGCTAGTTTTTGCTGAATCACCAACACGCGTATAAGCATCTTCATCCTTGTAAAGGAGATCTATAACCCTAGTAAGGTTGAGAATTCGATTAAGAGCCGATGTCGGCACCACCGTTGGTTTCAAGAAAGCTTCGTTCATATCCTTCCAAGCATTGTTTATTCGCTTGTAGAACTCATCGTATGCCTCTTGTGCTGATACCCCATATTGTTTCATGTAACACTCCACAGCCGAAGGAACATGTTCTCTCTCTTGCTCAAACTACAATGAACATAAGTTTTAAATAAATGTTTTAAAAAAATCGAATCGAATCAAAATCAATCCTAACACTACAATGATGAAAATAAATGATATACCTGGTGGCTAACAACATCATCCATCAGCCTACAAATAATTGTTGAAGCTCGAAGAATCTTTGGTGTATTAAATGCCCAAGTGAATGTCTCCTTCGTTATGCTACCCTCCATGCCGACAAAGGATACAATTGTAAGCATTGGATAACAAGTAGAAACTAATGCAACAGACAAATACTCCTCCACTGTTGGCATATAATGTTCATGCAGCCATTTGGCCTCAACAAAGTAGGCTTGACATACTTGTTTCATCTATTGACAAACAAACAAATAAAGAAGTTAGCACAAACCAATTAATTTAATTTATTAAAATTACAAATTAAGAATGTTTGATCATACATACAGCTTCTTTTGCGAGTTGGACACGATATGATTTTCCTTGTTCGAACATCAAGTCTTCCATATCTTTAAAAACTTTTAAGAGCTCACTATAGCACAATTTCATGCAGTCTGGAAGTTGATCAGGGCAATTGATATCCCACCTATAGTATGTCATCAATTCAAATGGCTATCTCTCTCTATAATTCAATCGAAAAAAACTTACCTTTGTCTCTTTAATTACCTATGGATTGCTTTTGTAAAGATTTCAAGTTCTTCATATGTGGCATATGCATCATAAGTATCATCCACAATTGATGTCAACGATATTACTTTGGTCATGAAAGTTCTAGCAACAGAGTGATGAGGTTCAAAGTATACTCCCAATATCCATAAGTAACATTCCACCAATCTATCTCGTATAAAGGGAAAATTGATTTCAACATCTAAACCTTTCCACCACCTAAAATAAGAATAAATATATATTATTTATAAACCTGTGTATAGAAGGTTCTTATTTGGATGAAAACCTTGTGGCACTATAGATTACCTGTATATCTCACTTATCTCCTTCATGTGCAAATGTTGTACCATTTTGAAATCTAACTTTGCGAATTTCATTAAATTTTTGTCTTGGGTACCATATCCTTCATATATGGAAATGTAGTTCCAAGCAACCAACCTCGGTAAGCTCTTACGAAGTGGTCGCTTTAGAGCATTAGCAATCTGTGTGGAGAGAGGATAGTCTACCGTAGTTTCTGCCAACTTTAGATGAAAAGTGGTGAAAGAAAGAGCTTCTTCTAATAGATTTTCCTCGTGTAGTTGAAAATGTGCAGCTTCATACAATTCTAGCATTCCTTTCACATCACTAATTAAGGATACTTTGAACTTTCCTTTCTCATTTTTGAACTTGTTGAAGGTCTCTGCTCAATCCAATCAAATTTGAAACACTAATGAAGTCATGAAAACTGAGAAAACATAAAAGCAAGTATTCCAACTTTAAAATTATTGGATTTCACCTCTTAAATATAGTTGCATGTCTAAGATTATGAACAAATTATATATATAATAAATTAAAGCATACCGCACTGAACATTGAAGCCATGCTCTCGTAGCAAACGAAATCGAACAGCAGTAGTGTAGAGATCTTCATCATCATCAATCTGAATATGATTGCAATAATGATCATATATAACTTCTAGGGCATCTTCTATCTCTTTCTCAAAATGGTAAGCTACACCCAAGCGTTTGACTGCATCAATTATGTGTAATTTTTGGGATGGTTTGTCCATATTTGTCACCAACATTCTCCTCACTTTCTGCTTCAATTCTTCGTACTCTTGTTGAGTTCTGGCATCCATATCCTATTTAAGTGTGAAAAGTTTTCAGTTAAATTTAAAGTATACATTTTCATGCGTCCATCATATTAGAATGAGAATAGAGATGAGAGAGCTGCAAAATTCAACTCTAACCTTTGTGAGTGTTTTATTTCTCAATGTCACCCACAATATTGCAATGACTAACAGTCAACAATTTTGCTAACCATTTCAGGTTAATTTTATAAAAACAATTTTTTTTTAAAAAAAAAAGAACTAATCAAGAGCTTCCACTAAACCTTAACTGAAAGAACCCGGCACTAGTTAAACCTAACATGTCCTGGATTCATCACCATCACTAAAAATCGGTATTAGATTTATTCACAAGTTGAGTTATTTGTCTAGGCCCTAAGGCCATCTAGATAGAGAGTTTGAGCAAAAAAATTAGATCCGTTTAAAATATGAGTCGAGCTCAAGCCTTAAATGTTTAAGCCCGAGCCCAACTCGGTCGTGCCCTTTTTTAAAGTTTGTAATATATTATGTTATTTTTATATATTATGTAATTTATAACACATAAAAATTAAATTTATAGAAATATATATTACTATTATAATATAAACATTAAAAAATGTTAAGATAACTATATCTAAAATTTTAATAAATACAATATATAAATATTAAATATTAAATTAAAATAATATAAATATATTTTTAAATAGAAGCAAGTTTAAAATGGGCTTGAATTAGTCATTTACAAATATAAGCGGATTTAGATAAAATTCTAGGCTCATAATTTGGACCAGGCTTGAGCAACCCTTAAATGTGTTAATATCATGTTTAGACTTGACTGGAATCCAACTTAACCCTGCCCGGCCCATAAACACTTCTACTCAATACCAAATGGAGCCTCCACTTTTAAATTTTTTAAAAGCAAGATAAATAAATATTTTTAAAATTGTTGATAAACTTTTTAAGAATTTATCTTTTCTTAACTTTTATAGTTTTTTTATTTTTTAAAAAAATTATATATTTTTATAATCTTTAAATTTTAAATTTTAAAAAAAATTAATGTAAAATCATCGATGCCATATCATGCCACATTTGTAGAGTTATTAACGTACCTTGGATAAAATATTGATTATTAGCTTACTAGCGATTTCCATTACTTTTGGACTTATTTGAAAATTTTTGCAACAATGAGGGTTAATATGAGGGGAAAAAAAGTTAAGGGCTAAAGTGAAGAAATCCTCAAAGGTTAGAGGCAAATCTTACAATTCTGCTAATTATAGTAGACATAAGATTAAAAAAAAAAAAATCATAATGGGTAAAAGTACCATAAAGGCCCTTGTATTGGGAATCAAATTGCATTTTGTCCCCTTAACTTAACAAATGGATAAATTAATCATTGTATATTAGATCAAAGAGCAAACTAAACATTCTATTAAAAATTTCATTTATTTTTACTATTAAGTGTTGATGCAGCCGATGGAATAGTGAGATAGTGATGCATGGCAGGCTATATGTATCTTATACTGACGTGAAAAGACTAATTCAAACAAAATAGATGAAATTTTTTACAAACAGTGAAATGAATAGAATTATTGACATAGATTAATTCAAGCAATCAAATAAAGACATATCATCACTTAACGGTGAAAACAAACAGAATTTTAACATAGAAAGACTGATTTATAAAAAATCTAACTCATAACATAGAAACTTTCATGATTATTTCACCTTTTATCACCATTAAATAAATAGACAGACCAAGTCCTAGGTATATGTCTAGTCTCGTACAAAGAGGTTTTCAGACGTAGAAACATACCATTCCAGGAGGAGGAGAGAGGAAAATATCCCCCCAAAAGCTAGGAACAAAATCGGCCAAATGGCGATTTTCATTGGACATTGATGGGACAAGGTTTGCAGACATTTTAGAAGACATCTTTGTGTGAGTTTTGTATGATCCAAATGCATTTATGAGTTGCTTGTATTTATAGACATCATCAACTGATGTCCATCAACCACAATACATATTATACTTAAATACTATTTTATATATAAAGTGAGATATTTGATTAAAGGTTATCAAATAGAAAGAAGAAAAATCATTAATCGATAATGGCATGGTTTTCATGAAACTTAAATTAATATATAGTAGATCCTTGGGTAGATTTGATTGATATCTTTGTTGGCGTTTAGTGTTAAAATAATTTAATTGCTCAACCTTTTCTACAAACATTGTTTATTAAAATTTTGTATTAAACACAAATAATTTGGTCCGTTATTGTTTTCTTTAAACGAGTTTATCGGTCAAGAATTTTATCTTATTTTTAAGGATGTGGAATCCATCCGTAGACAATGCATTTTTAAATGTGTAAGTTTAAATTTTTATTTTATCAAAAAAATTATTTTTAATCACTCACACCAATACTAATTTCTACCTTTTTTTTATCGATCTTATTCTTCTTCAACTTCGTTTTATTTTTCCATTATTTTTAATCATTGTAGAGTCACACTAGCACTGACAGATTAATTGTATCTATAAATTAAAATATTTTAAATAAATATTTAAGTTTAATTTAAAATATAATAACTTAATTAAATAAAATAATTTCCACCACGCTCGGCTTGTATTTACAGAATAATAGGAAACAAGTTGTAAAAGATAAGGCTATAAAAAGCCAAATTAAATTTGTAAAGGGGAGTTTTTTTTTTTGGAAAAAGAGAAAAGAATACATACGAATACCAGTAGTTTTCAGATAAAAATCAATACCAAGCCAGAGAGCAAATCCTTAAGGTTTCGTTTTATTTTTTTTTTTTTTTTTTCGAATCTGTTGACTTTTTACCTTTTCTCTTCATTTTTAAAACAAGACCCATACCTATATATATTAAATCTACGAAAAGGGAGTTTTTCTACCTGTTGTGGGGGTTCTTTCCAAGCCTTGAGTTTGGTGTTTTCCTTCTGCCCTGCTATTATACGCGGAAATAGAGAGGGAGAGTATTAAAAACTTCTCCTTTTTCACTGGTTTTCTGCACTTGTTTTCAAAAATAAAACATTTTTTTTTCAAAACAGAAGAAAGAGAGGTCGAGGGAACCTTACCGCCGCTCCTCTCACCGCCGTCGGTGCACGCATGGGGGGGTCTCCTGTTTTTCTTTGAAACTGAAAAAGAAAGGAAAGAAAGTCATTTGGTTTTTTTAAAATGAATATGGCAGAAAAAAGGGTTTTAACCCTCATGAGGAACGGCACCGTTTGAGGTGCGTGGAAGTCGACCGCTAGCTGGCTAGACCCGACCATCCCACGGGTCCACGATTTTTCCCTAAATGGGGAAATTGCGCGATAGGTCCTCCTCCTTCGCGCGCCTGTTTAATTGTGTCCCCCATCAGTTTTTTCCCCATGTTTAAAATTTACCCCTGCATTTCATGCGTTGTTTCAATTTAATCCACATACAGGCATAGTGTTCAGAAACTTGGGGTAATTGCATTTCTGATCCCCTAATATTGCGCGCGCGATTAAATTTGGTCTTTATCCTTTATTTGCTCTGAGATTTTGCCCCAAAACTCATGTTTTTTATTCAATTTAATCCCTTTTCGTTTATTTTGACTATTTTATCATGAAATTAATTATTTTTAATATTATTTGTTAATTTCAGATATATATTATTATTCACTCTTATTTTTTATGCTATATTTATCATTATAATACTATCACCACTATATTATATATATTACTATTATATTTCTATTATATTTACTATTATATATGTACTTGTTTACTTTGATTTTTTCCCTTTACAATAATACCCATTATTTTATTATATCAAATACCTTTATTTTCTTTTATTACTACTATTTTATCCATATTATTATTTTTATTTTTTTATTTCGCTTATTATTATTATTATTCAATTATGATTATTTTAATACTTATCTCTTTTATTGTTATATTCATTAATCTTATTAGTGTTATTTTATTATTACCAATTTTTCGCTCCTTGTCATTTTTGCATACATATTACTATTAATTATATCTATCGATCTTATTGTCATTTTTATTACTTTTCCTTATTGTTATAAGTCGTTTATTTTTGCGCCTATCATTTCATGTGATCGATGATTTTAAATCGCATTTCAACATTTTTATTTGTTTTTTTAAATTCATAAAAGTGGGGTTTCACAAAGGTAATATTTAGTGTTTGGAAATTGAAAGGTCGTGCCCAATCGTCTTTGGGTTTCTATTTTTCGCTTGTCTAGATCACTAAATATCCTTTAAAGATTTCAATCGTATTTTTGAAAATAAGGCAATGTTTCGTGTTTGGAAGTTCGAGAAATTCGTGCTCAATCGTCGGTTGGGTTTCGATTTTCGGTTCATCTAAACAACTAGATATCCTTCACAGATTTTTTTATCGTATTTCTTAAATAAAGGCAATATTTTATTATTGGAAATTCAAGGAATCGTGCCCAATTGTGCTGGGTTTCAGTTTTTAGTTTGGCCAAATAGTGAAATATCCTTTTTAAATTGCAAGACATGAATGTTGGAAATCATGAAATGATCTTTGTATCGATAGTTTGAAATATCGTGTCCTATCGTGCTGGATGTGGTATTTCAACTTTTCGGAGCAAGAGAGTTTTGATATCCAATGCGAATTACCCAAACATTTTTTCATATTTTCTAATTTTCGACATTAAAGACATTAATCAATCAATACGGTACCAATTTTGGGCGTTACGAGGGTGCTAATCCTTCCTCGTGCGTAACCGAATCCCGAGCCCGTTTACTTAAAATTCGCAGACCAAAAATGTTTTCTAAAGTGGCCCAATCACACTTCAAAAATGATTGGTGGCGACTCCGTTTTCCTTTTTAAAGTCGGCCCGTTTTCCAAACAAAAAATGGTTTCGACAGCTTGGCGACTCCACTGGGGAACCTATAACAAAGTCAAGCCGTAAAATTGGTTGATTAATGTCCTTTTTATCGAAAATAAATTTTTTGATTTCGTTTTCATTTCAATGAGTCGTGTGTCGCCATATATCTCGCTTTGGTTTGAGACACATAGAATATTTTTGCATTCATATTGCATGACCGTTGTGGTCACACCCTTAAGTGGGAGCAAAAATCTATGCCTTCGTGAGGTTTTCACCTCCGCATGGGCTAGGGGACTACTTCCGAGATACATCCGTACCTATGGTTCCGTGAGGTTTTCACCTCTGTATGGCCAAAGGGAAATGTATTCCCCTGAACTGAACTCAATCAGTATGAGCATATAATAGGTGAGGATTGAGGAATCTGCTGGTTCAGGTACCCTTTTTTTATAACTAAACCACATATAGTGAACCTTAAGAGCCCACCTTAGGTAGGGCCATGCTAAACCTTAATGGCTACCTATATAGTGGTTTGACATTTTTCACTTGCTTTGGTTACTTTTATGTGATACTAACTTGTTTTATTTTGGTCATATCTGCATGTCATTTCATACTTAAAAGGCATCGATTCCTGTTTTAATTACTAAGTTAGAATGCTTGTTATGGAGAACGGATTTCTTGATAAAGTAGAGGATAATGCGGCCGTGCGTATATGGTCAGAGAAGACACAGCTTGAGAAGGGGGATAGCCTAACTGAAGGGCACACATCAGAATTATTGGACTTCACTCGCATCAGCGTGACACAGAATGAGCTCCAAGAATTAAGAGATATATGGGCTTGTTGGGATGAAGCAACTAGGCAACTTTTCTACCTTAATTATGGTGATCTACCCTACTTACTCGACATTAGAGTGGACAAACACTTGTTTCAGGCTATGACTCAATATTGGAATCCCGTTTATAGCTATTTTATGTTTGGGGAAGTGGACTTGGTGCCTACCGTGGAGGAATATACGGCTTTGCTTCACAGTCAAAGGGCTCGAGTCGATTACTTCAGGGCTGCTAATGCACCGGCTTTTGTAAAGAAGCTGATGAGTATTACTAGGATGAGCGAACAGTAGGTCATGGCACGAATTCAGCAGAAGGGTGAAGGGAAATGCATTCATTGGGTAAGCTTGAGAGACCTGATGGTGGCACACCCAGATGTTAAGAGGAAAGTTGACATTTTCGCCTTAAGTATCTATGGCTTGGTAATTTTTCCCAAGGCTTTGAGACAGGTAGATGAAGCAGTTATTGATTTGTTCGATCGTCTTGACAAAAGGATTACGCCAGTACCAGCGATTCTTACCGAAACGTTTAGATCTTTGAACTTGTGCCGGAGAGCAGGTGAGGGAAGATTCATGGGATGCGCACAACTGTTGTTGGGGTGGTTCCATAGCCATTTCTGAAAAGTAGATAGAACTTCTTGTCGGGTTTTTTTTGCGTAGTACTCCCTATTAAAGGAGTTAGCAGCCGCGCCCAGGAGAGATGACATATCAGAAGAGAACTGGATCGCGTTTCTTCAGAATCTTGAGGAAAAGGATGTGGAATGGAGAGCTCTTTGGTTCGTTCCCGATGAAATCCTCTACCGGTGTGGGAGTTATGATTGGGTTCCTCTGTTAGGGATCTGGGGAGCCGTTGGGTATACTTCTTTACTCGTGCTAAGGCGATACCAATCGAGATAGTTTATACTGGTAACGCATGGGTTAGCTCAGTTTGAATTCTCGTATAGTGGAAATAATTATAAGAAAAGAGTTCGAGAAGTTTCTGATGTGTGAAAGCAGATTCACCGAATGAAAAAAGTTATTATGGGTCCAATGACAACCCTCGAATATAATATATGGCGGAGCAGGAGAGTAAACGATAATATCCTTGGGCCGACACAGGATATTGCTCGATCGATAGAGGAATACCTGCAAGTAGTCCCTTCTGAGTTGGAGATTATGAAGCAGGACTTTGAAAGTAAAAATTCAGAGTTAGGGAAAAAGATAGAACAATTGGAAGAGGAAAAAAATGAATTTGATGTTAGATATTGATATCCAGAAATCAGAGGCTGAGAAGCTGAGAAAAGGAAAAATGAAGACCGAAGAAGATTTGGATAGCTTGAAGACCGATTATAAGAAGTTGCATCTATCGATGAGGACTGCTAGACTGGGTAAAACCTCAGAACAATTGCGTCAAGAAGTTCAGGAGGAGAAGACCAAGGTCGACCAGTGGAAGAAGAGATTCCATGGGGCTCAAGCACAAAAGGATGCCCTGAAAAAGACTGTGGGTGAGAGCCAAAGCGAAAATAAGATGCTAAGAGCTCGAGTAGCAGAATTAGAGAAGGCATTGTGTCAAAGTCACAACTCTAGGGTGAAGTTGGAATCAAGCCTAAGCCAGATTGAAGAGTTGAAAGGAAAGGTGGTGGAGCTCAAAACGGTGCTGCAAAACAATGAGCTCCGGATCCAACTATTGGAGGCAGACAACCAGCGAGGGAAAGAACAACTTCAACGATCTCAGAACCAAGTTAGAGAAAGAGACTACCTTATGGGCGAAGCTGTGGCTCAGATACGAGAAGTGGCCGATCATTTACAAACTTTAGCGGTTCAGGCTGATGTGTTAAGTATATTTTATGAGTCAAAGTCGGACTGTGGTCGAGAGTTAGCTTCACTTCTTAAGAAAGTTAAAACTTTGGGCATAAGGGCTAGGTCGATATGTGACTCTGCTTTTATGTAAAGGATTTTATTTTTTCAATAAGTATTCCAAAAGAAATTGAATCGTAATCGACTCCTCTTATTTTTGCATTCATTCATTTGCATTGATTTCATGTATTTGCATTGCATCACATCATTTGCATTAAATATCATAAGACAACCCTTTTAATTAGAGGTTATATTATAGTTATCCTCGAATACCGCTATTACACTCGAAAAAATGAAAGTAATGGATCAAAGGATGAAAAAGTTAGAGCAGATGTAGAAGGAAATGCAAGACCAACTACAGGAACAGTTGGCTAAGATCCAAAGAGACATGAGGATCGATGTCGGAGTCCCAAAGGAGTATGATGAGCCGCTTAACGATTTGTTGACTCGAGGGCAAGATAAAGGAAAGGGCCCTTGGCGATGTTGAAGATAAAATAGAAATTCGCTTGTCTTCCAAGCTTAGCCGAAAAATTCTCAAGCACAACCACCGAAAGTGTCTCATCAATATCGACCTCAAAGACCAATCGACACCCCAGCACCAAGAATTTCCAGAGGCTCGAGCTCTAACCCAGAGGGTAACCTGATAAGGCCGATGGTCCCTGATTTCGATGATGTAGCAGAAGAGGAAAAGACGAGGGTAGAACTTCCAAAAGAGTTTGAGGATCACTGCAAATGGCTGGAGGAGAAGTTTAAGGCATTGAAAAGTGTTGATTATCTGTGCGAGGTGGATGCGAGGAAGTTGAGTCTAGTTTCAAATCTAGTACTTCCTCCGAAGTTCAAGATGCCGGAGTTTGAAAAGTACAATGGGACTAGCTGCCCTGAGGCTCATATTACCATGTTTTGTCAGAGAATGACGGGATATGTCAACAACGACCGCTTTTTGATTCACTGCTTCGTGATAGTCCGACTGGGTCAGAAGAAATGGTACAACCAAATTGAGTTGTACACAAATCAAATCATGGAAGGACTTAGCACAGGCCTTCATGAAGCATTATGGCCACATAACTGATATAGCTCCTGATAGAATCACGCTACAAAATATAGAAAAGAAGTCGGGTGAGAGTTTTAGGAAATATGCCCAGAGGTGGAGGGAAGTCACTACACAGGTCCAACCACCGCTGCTGAAGAAGGAAATGACCATGCTGTTTGTTAATACCCTAAGAGCACCTTTTATCAATCATATATTGGGGAGCGCGTCCAAGAGTTTCGCGGATATAATGATGTCTGGCGAAATGATAGAGAATGCGATAAGGTGTGGGAAAATAGAAGCTGGGGAGAGTATGAAAAGATCAGCTCCCAGAAAAAGGGAGAATGAAGTAAGTAATGTAAGCTTGGGTTATCCCAAACCCATTACTGTTAATCAACCAAGAGTAACCATGGGCCAGCAGGCCCCATCAAGACAAGAGCCCAACACGAGGCAGAAGACCGAGAAGTTTTAGTTTACTCCCATACCTGTGACATATAGGGAGCTGTATAAAACTTTGTTTGATGCGCACGTCGTAGCCCCATTCTACTTGAAGCCGTTGCAACCTCCATATCCCAAGTGGTATGACACAAACGCTCATTGTGAATACCATGCGGATGTAGTAGGTCACTCGATAGAAAATCGTACTTCATTCAAAAGGCTAGTTGAGAGACTTATCAAGGCGAGAGTGGTAGAGTTCAATGACGCCCCTGTGGGAAAAAATTCATTACCTAATCATACGGATAAGGGGGTAAACGCGGTAGTTAAGAACAAGGGGAGAAGAACCAAGCAAAAAGTCGATGAGGTTAGAACCCCATTGAGGGAAGTTTGGAAAGTAATACAGAAAATGGGGTTAGTTCTGCAGGAGAATGTGAACAGATCTCGAGATGCAAGGAACTACTGTGAGTTCCATGACAAGGAAGGCCATGAGATCCAGCAATGCAAAGAATTCAGATCCTAGTACAAGGGTTAATGGATAATAAAGAGCTGGAGTTCTTTGACTTTTCCAAAGAAGTGGATGTATGCGCCACGCAGAGGGTGGGTCGGCAGAAAGGATCCCTAAAGTCAACCACCCAATAGTGATTATCACACGGCCAAGGGTCAACGAGGTCGGAGTGGAAATAGCACTGAGGGTTGAAATTAAAAAACCCATGACCTCTCCTTATAAGGATACACCGAGGGTCGAATCGAAAACCCGTAACTTCTCCTTATATACCGAGGATTGTAATTCGTAAACCCGTGACTTTTCCTTATAAAGATGACAAGAGGTACCTTGGAATTACAATTACACCGTGATGCTTCGAAAGAGAATTGCCAAGACATCCGACCCAGAAGCTGAGTCCTCTATGATGAGAAGGGGAGACGAGAAAACAGGACCACTGGTTAACGAACTAGTAACAGAGAATGAGGACGGGGAGTTTTTGAAGTTCCTGAAGCACAGTGAGTATAGTGTTGTGGAACAGTTACACAAGCAACAAGACGCACATCGGCATTCTAGCCTTTATCGCTAAACTCAGAAGAATACTATAGTGCGCTAATGAAAGCGTTAAACCAAATTTATGTTGCTGATGACATTTCAGTAAATAAGCTGGACCGTATTGTAAATAACATAAGCGCAGATAATTTCATCTCGTTCGGTGATGATGAAATACCACGGGGCATGGGATCTACCAAGGTCGTGCACATCACTACCCGATGCAAAGGGCATACAATCGCGGGGTATTAATTGACAACGGATCAAGATCGAACGTTTTGCCCCTATCTACACTAGACAGGTTACCTATAGACAGCTCTCACATGAAAACATGCCAAAATATAGTGAGAGCATTAGATGGTACCGAGAGAAAAGTAATGGGGAGGATCGAGATACCCCTCCTAATTGGGCCAAACACGTACGAGGTGGATTTCCTCGTGATGGACATCAAGCCTTCTTATAATTGCTTATTGGGGAGGCCGTGGATCCACTCAGCGGGAGCTGTACCATCGTCATTGCATCAAAAGTTGAAATTGGTGACAGAGGGCTGGTTGATAACCATAAACGCAGAGGAGGATATCATCGCGTCCGTTACTAGTAATGCACCATACATAGAGAATGATGCGGAGGCTATAGAGTGCTCCTTCAGGTCATTAGAGTTTATAAATGCGACTTTCATCAGTGAAGGTGGCAAGGTCCCGGTGCCAAAAATCTCGGGTTACAAGGATGGGCCTACTACCGACGGTAAAAAAGGAGTATTGCTCGAAAGGGACTCATAAAATACCTTCAGGGCCTGGTTAGAGTGCCAGGATTGGTTAACAAACATGATCGCTTTGGTCTGGGGTATAGGCCAGATACCAGACAGAGAAAGGAGGAGTTGGAAAGGAAATGTGAGAGACGAAGGGCGCGATTGAATGGTGCTGAGATCAAATAGGGTTTGATGACTTTTCCCCATATATCTAATACATTCGTGTCTGAAGGAATTATCCATTTAGGGTTAGAGATTGTGAATAGAGAAACAACTGAAGACATGATGAGAACTTTGAACATCAATGCTATGTCTGAAGGAAGTTCGAGGAGAGGAAACTTGGCGGGTATTCGCCCTTACGAGCCTGAAAGTGTTCTGGACAACTGGACTGTAGAAGAAATTCCTGTAGTTTTTAGGACAAAAATAGAGTAATGCTCAGAACACACTTGTTGTTTCAAGCCTAGGAACAATAAGAATCTTTTGTGAAATAGGAATGTTCACGCATCGTTATTTTCAATAAAAGTGCATTTTTCTTCCATTCCGCAATTATTCTTCTACTGTTTCTATTACATTTATAATCATAACGCATGAATAAGTCATTCTTAAATTCATTTTCTTTGAATATTCTTTCATACCTACCATAGGTCCCCAGATATCGATGTCATGAACAACGCTGTTACGGACCTAGAATTTCCTGATGAGCAAGACATGTGCCTAAAAGAACCTCAGGACTTTACAGATAACGGAGATTGTATTATATCCTCAGATTTGTTAAGGATGGTAGAGCAGAAAGAAAAGCTGATTCTACCTCACAAAAAGACAATTGAGAATGTGACTCTGGAGGAAGGGAAATAGGTGAAAATTGGAACCCTCATCACCAAGGAAACAAGGCAGGACCTCATTAGACTTCTCTTAGAGTTCAAAGATGTCTTCGCGTGGTCATATCAAGACATGCCTGGTTGAGCAATCGATATTATGTACACATCAGATCCCCATAAAGGAAGATTACAAGCCAGTCCAATAGAAGCTCCGAAGGATGAGACCCGATATTGCGGTAAAAATCAGAGAAGAGGTCAAAAAGCAGTTTGATGCTGGGTTCTTGCGAGTTGTGAATTACTCGGAATGGGTAGCCAACGTTGTCCCCGTTCCTAAGAAAGATGGGAAACTACGAATGTGCGTCGACTACAGAGACCTAAATAAGGCCAGCCCAAAAGACAACTTCCCACTACCTCACATTGACACTTTGGTGGATAACACGGCGGGTTTTTCATTCTTCTCATTCATAGATGGTTTCTCAGGATACAATCAAATAAAGATGCATCCTGATGACATGGTAAAGACTATCTTCATAATCTTATGGGGAACTTTTTGTTACCAAGTGATGCCGTTTAGGTTAAAGAATGCGGGGGTAACATATCAAAAGGCCATGGTAACCTTGTTTCACGACATGATACACAAGGAGATTGAGGTCTACGTCGACGATATTATTGCAAAGTCTCGAACGAAAGGGAAGTATGTACAAGTTTTGAGGAAACTATTTCTGAGGTTGAGGAAGTTTCAGCTGAAACTCAATCCAGCCAAGTGTACTTTCGGGGCTCGATCAGGGAAGCTACTTGGTTTCGTGGTCAGTGAAAAAGGAATCAAAGTAGATCCGGATAAAGTCAAGGCCGTGCAAAAGTTACCTCCGTCGCGCACTCAAAAGGAAGTCCGAGGCTTTCTAGGAAGACTAAATTACATCACTCGGTTCGTCTCGCAATTGACTGAGAAGTGTGATCCCATATTTCATCTTCTTAAGAAACACAATCCAGGCATTTGGGACGATGAATGCCAGAAGGCATTTGACAAAATTAAACAGTACTTGTCTAATACTCCAGTGCTAATGCCGCCAATTCCGACTGCACCATTGATTCAGATTCGACGGTATTCGATAATTCAATGGGATGTGCTAGGCCAACACGACGAGACAGGAAGAAAGAGAGGCGATATACTACCTCAAAGAAGAAATTCACCGAGCGTGAAATGAGATACCGCCAATTGAGAAATTGTGTTGTGCATTGATCCGACAACTCTTGAGGTTGAGGCAAGACATGTTGTACCACACAACATGGTTAATCTCAAATTGGACCTCTTAAGTACATGATGGAGTCGACCGCTTTGAATGGAAGAATGGCCCGATGGCAAATTTTGCTCTCCGAGTTTGACATAGTCTACATGAACCGTAGGTCGTGAAGGGAGTGTAATAGCTGATTTTCTAGCCAGCATGGCGCTAGACGACTACGAACCCTTGAATTTTAATTTTCCCAATGAGGATCTGATGTTTGTAGCGACAATTGAAGAAGATATCTTAAAAGATCGTCCCTGGAAGTTGAACTTTGACGGAGCATCAAATGCTGTTGGAAATGGGGTTGGGGCAGTTCTGGTATCCCCAAATGGAGGACACTATCCATTCACTTGCAAGTTGGACTTCAACTGCACAAACAACATGGCAGAATACGAAGCATGTATCATGGGAATCTGAGCTGCTATAGACCGTAAAATCAAGTTGCTAGAGGTATATGGGGACTCCGCGTTGGTAATATATCAGCTCAAAGGAGAATGGGAAACAAGAGATCCCAAATTGATCAGCTATTGAAAGTTAGTTTTGGAACTAATTGAGGAGTTTGATGATATCACATTCTTTTACCTCCCGCGTGATGAAAACCAGATGGCTGACGCTTGGCCACCCTAGCTTCTATGATTGGAGTAAACGAGCAAGAGGGTATGAAGCCTAGCCAAATGAGTATTTATGAGACTCTGGCTCACTGCTGCAATATCGACGAAGAAGAGGAGAGAGATGATCATCCTTGGTATCATGATATTCTGCGGTATGTGAAGAGCCGGGAATATCCTGATCAAGCAACAGAAAATGACAAGAGAACATTGAGAAGACAGGCCAATGGCTATGTCTTAGACGGAGAGATTTTGTACAAAAAGAGGAAAGATCAGGTATTATTAAGATGTGTTGATGCTATTGAGGCTAGAAAAATCCTGGAAGAAGTTCATGAGGATGTCTGTGGAACACATGCCAATGGGTTTACAATGGCCAGACAAATCATGAGATTCGGGTATTACTAGTCCACGATGGAAGAAGACTGTATTTGTTATGCCAAGAAGTGCCACAAGTGCCACATTTATGGAGACAAGATCCATGTGCCTCATCTACCTCTTTATGTTATGACTTCTCCGTGGCCTTTCTCAATGTGGGGGCATAGACGTCATTGGGCCGGTCTCACCGAAAGCTTCTAATAGACATCGTTTCATCTTTGTGGTCATTGATTACTTCACCAAATGGGTAGAGGCAGCTTCATATGCCAGTGTCACGAAGACGGCAGTTAGCAAGTTTTTGAAGAAAGAGATCATATGTCGCTACGGTATGCCAGAAAGGATCGTGTCTGACAATGCACTAAACTTGAACAATAGAGCGACAATGAAAGTCTGCAATCGATTCAACATTAAGCACCATAACTCGTCGCCATATCGCCGAAAATGAATGGAGCAATGAGGCGACCAATAAAAATATCAAGAGAATTGTGGGAAAATGGTCGAGACCTACAAGGATTGGCATGAAAAGTTACCGCTTGCCCTCTACGCCTATCGAACATCGGTTAGAACCTCTACCGGGGTAACTCCTTTCTCGTTGGTTTATGGGATGGAGGCAGTTTTGCCTATTAAAGTTGAAATCCTTCACTCCGGTTTTGTCGAAGTGAAGTTGGACGAAGCAGAATGGGTTCAATCTCGATATGATCAACTGAATCTAATTGAGAAAAGAGGCTAAGAGCCATTCGCCATGGTCAATTATACCAGAGGCGGATGATGCGGGCTTACAATAAGAAAGTCCGCCCCAGAGTATTCCATGAAGGAGACTTGGTGTTGAAACAGATCCTCCCTATGCAAAAGGACTTCAGGGGAAAGTGGATGCCTAATTGGGAAGGACCTTATGTTGTAAAGAAGGCCTTTTCTGGAGGAGCTTTGATACTAGCCGAGATGGACGGCAAAAGTCTGCCAAATCTAATTAATACAGACTCAGTCAAGAAGTACTTCGCATGAAAAGGGGCTAATGCGAAAACCTACAAAGGGCGTCTTGAGTTCAAAAAAAAAGAGAAACCAAGGCGAAAACCCGTAAAGGGCGCTTTGAGACCAAAAGGGCTTTGAGTTGAAAACCCAAAAAAGGCGGCTCAAATTATGACCAGCTCGTGATGGGGCATACAATGGTCTCGCTACGCTTGAATTAATAATGAGGAGGTATGTTACATCTTGAGGCATCGACAAAGTACCATGGATCTTCTAGACACATGTTGAACTCGTAATGGTCTTCGTGAAGTGCGCATGCAGAAGCTCGATCGTGATATCGGGGCATCATTGCTATTTTTTTCATTTTTGGACCTTAGTAGAATGTGTTTTCTTTGCTCAATCCTTTGTACTTTAGTAGAATGTGTTTTCTTTGCTCAATCCATTCTTCATGGGTTTTATCCCGAATAAATTACAGTTTCATTCATTTCTATAATCTTTTTCAAGCATTTCCATTGAAGTAATGATTCTTGAACTAATAATGCTTTCACAAAGGAAGTTTTAAGTATTGCTCTGAAAGTCTCTAAATAATACAAGAATCAAACAGATGCTTATTTAGAACTAACCAGGCTTAAAGGGTTCGGAGCACTTGAGATAAGGGTCTCAAGAAGGATTTACATCTTGATTCTCTATTAGAAGTATCAGTTAAACACACATCAAGGAGCACCTTAATAAACAACAAGCAATGATAGCCCAAGTGTTAAAGATGGATTATTCTCATGACATTTTGCATCCATTCATAACATTCATAATACATATAGTTAGTAGCATTTTTCATGACATCCTAATCATTTAACATAAACATAGACCCCATGAAATCAATTCTACAGGTAGGTTCCTTAGAGGACAATGTAGCAAAATTGATGGGAGTTACAGAAGAATGCAGATCTTATCTCCACTGAGCAGGAGTGGAGCAGATCAAAGATCATAGCCTTATCTCCACCGAAAGGGAGTGAAGAAGCTAAAATAATGAGATCTTATCTCATCGGAAGGAGTAGAAGCAGATCGAAAGTGGATCTTATCTCCACCGAAAGGAGTGGAGCAGATCAAAGATTATAGCCTTATCTCCACTGAGCAGGAGTGGAGCAGGCTAAAAATAGCAGATCTTATCTCTACTGAGCAGGAGTAGAGCAGATCGAAAGTAGCAGATCTTATCTCTACTGAGCAGGAGTGGAGCAGATCGAAGATCATAGCCTTATCTCCACTGAGCAGGAGTAGAGCAGGCTAAAAATAGCAGATCTTATCTCTACTGAGCAGGAGTAGAGCAAATCGAGGACAATGAGCTTTAATTCCCTAAGCAAGACGCAGAATAAGCCAAAAATTACAGATCTTATCTTCACTGACCAAGAGTGGAACAGATCGAAAAGAGATCTTATCTCTACTGAACAGGAGTAGAGCAGATCGAAGATCAAGCCTTATCTCCACCGAAAGCAGAGTGGAGCACGCAAAGAAAGTAGATCTTATCTTCACCGAAAGCAGAGTGGAGCAGATCATACGGATCCTATCTCCACCGAAAGGAGAGGAGCAGATCAAAATTACAGATCTTATCCCCATCGAAAGCAGAGGGAGCAGATGAAAGAACAGATCTTATCTTCACTGAGCAGGAGTGGAGCAGATCGAATAGCAAGTCTTATCTCCATGTATCGGCAATGGAGTAGACTGAAGATTATAGCCTTATCTCCACTGAGCAGGAGTGGAGCAGGCTGAAAGAAAGTGGATCTTATCTCTACTGAGCAGGAGTAAAGTAGATCGAAGACAGCAGATCCTATCTTCACTGAGCAGGAGTGGAGCGGATCGAAGATGACGAATCTTATCTTCATGTATCGGCAATGGAACAGATTCAAACCATAAGCCTTAACCCCCTAAGTAGCAGGGTAACGGGCTAGAAAAAAAACAGATCTTATCTTCACTGAGCAGGAGTGGAGCGGACTGAAGATAACAGATCTTATCTCCACTGAACAGTAGTGGAGCAGATCGAAACAAAACAAGGCTACCTGAAGAACGGAAGCATCAAGTCAAGACTCAGCAGGACCGGGCAAAATTGGCCCTCTTAAAGTCTTTGTTCTGTTCTCGTTACACGACAACGAGCAAAGAGGGGCAGCTGTTGGGTCTAAATTATGCTCGGGTCCAAGACCATTTACATTACGACCCAAAAATGAAATCAGAGGCCCAAAATCGAAGTCCAAGTACTAAGATCAACACAACCTAAAATTTTTCAGGGTTTGGAAACCCTAGTAGTTGTTCTCAGTGCCGCCAGAAAGCCGTTGCAGCCACGTCATTCACCCCTCCGAATCGTGCGCGCACCTGCCTCGCTCACTTAGAGTTCCCCTCTCCACCACGCTTCTGGCTTGTATTTACAGAATAATAGGAAACAAGTTGTAAAAGATAAGGCTATAAAAAGCCAAATTAAATTTGTAAAGGGGATGTTTTTTTTTGAGAAAAAGAGAAAAGAATACATACGAATACCAGTAGTTTCCAGAGAAAAATCAATACCAAGCCAGAGAGCAAATCCTTAAGGTTTCGTTTTATTTCTTTTCTTTTTTTTTTCGAATCATGACTTTTTACCTTTTCTCTTCATTTTAAAACAAGACCCATACCTATATATATTAAATCTACGAAAAGGGAGTTTTTCTACCTGTTGTGGGGGTTCTTTCCGAGCCTTGAGTTCGGTGTTTTCCTTCTGCCCTGCTATTATACGCGGAAATAGAGAGGGAGAGTATTAAAAACTTCTCCTTTTTCACTGGTTTTCTGCACTTGTTTTCAAAAATAAAACATTTTTTTCAAAACAGAAGAAAGAGAGGTCGAGGAACCTTCACTGCCCTCTCTCACCGCTTAGTCGGTCGCTGCATGGGGGTCTCCTATTTTCTTTGAAACTCAAAAAGAAAGGAAAGAAAGTCATTTGGTTTTTTTTTTTAAATGAATATGGCAGAAAAAAGGGGTTTTAACCCTCACGAGGAACGACACCGTTTGAGGTGCAGGGAGCTGACCCGGGCGTTAGACCCAACCCGTCATTGGGTCCGCGCATTTTTCCCTAAATGGGGAAATTGCGCGATAGGTCCTCCTCCTTCGCGCGCCTGTTTAATTGTGTCCCCCATCAGTTTTTTCCCCATGTTTAAAATTCGCCCCTGCATTTCATGTGTTGTTTCAATTTAATCCACATACAGGCATAGTGTTCAGAAACTTGGGGTAATTACGTTTCTGATCCCCTAGTATTGCGCGCGCGATTAAATTTGGTCCTTATCCTTTATTTGCTCTGAGATTTTTCCCCAAAACTCATGTTTTTATTCAAATTAATCCTTTTGTTTATTTTGACTATTTTATCATGAAATTAATTATTTTAATATTATTTGTTAATTTCAGTATATATATTATTATTCACCCTTATTTTTTATGCTATATTTATCATTATAATACTATCACCACTATATTATATATATTACTATTATATTTCTATTATATTTACTATTATATATGTACTTGTTTACTTTGATTTTTCCCCTTTACAATAATACCCATTATTTTATTATTATCAAATACCTTTATTTTCTTTTATTACTACTATTTTATCCATATTATTATTTTTATTTTTTATTTCGCTTATTATTATTATTATTTAATTATGATTATTTTAATACTTATCTCTTTTATTGTTATATTCATTAATCTTATTAGTGTTATTTTATTATTACCAATTTTTCGCTCCTTGTCATTTTTTCATACATATTACTATTAATTATATCTATCGATCTTATTGTCATTTTTATTACTTTTCCTTATTGTTATAAGTCGCTTATTTTGCACCTATCATTTCATGTGATCGATGATTTTAAATCGCATTTCAATATTTTTATTTGTTTTTTTAAATTCATAAAAGTGGGGTTTCACAAAGGTAATATTTAGTGTTTGGAAATTCGAAAGATCGTGCCCAATCGTGCTGGGTTTCTATTTTTCGTTTGTCTAGATCACTAAATATCCTTTAAAGATTTCAATCGTATTTTTTGAAAATAAGGCAATGTTTCGTGTTTGGAAGTTCGAGAAATTCGTGCCCAATCGTGCTGGGTTTCGATTTTCGGTTCATCTAAACAACTAGATATCCTTCACAGATTTTTTTTATTGTATTTCTTAAATAAAGGCAATATTTTATTATTGAAAATTCAAGGAATCGTGCCCAATTGTGCTGGGTTTCGGTTTTTAGTTTGGCCAAATAGTGAAATATCCTTTTTAAATTGCAAGACATTAATGTTGGAAATCATGAAATGATCTTTGTATCGATAGTTTGAAACATCGTGTCCTATCGTGCTGGATGTGGTATTTCAACTTTTCGGAACAAGAGAGTTTTGATATCCAATGCGAATTACCCAAATATTTTTTCATATTTTCTAATTTTCGACATTAAAGACATTAATCAATCAATACGGTACCAATTTTGGGCGCTATGAGGGTGCTAATCCTTCCTCGTATGTGAATCGACTCTCGAGCCCGCTTACTTAAAATTCAGAGACCAAAAATATTTTCTAAAGTGGCCCAATCACACTTCAAAAATGATTGGTGGCGACTCCATTTTCCTTTTTAAAGTCGGCCCGTTTTCCAAACAAAAAATGGTTTCGACAATTATAATATAAATAATTTTCAAAAATCATGTATTTAAATTAGTCATTAAGAGAAAAAAAATTACAATAAGAGATCAAACCCTGTTATTAAACTAACATCAAAATCACAATTTTCATTAAAATTGCAAAACTTTCTATTTTGAAAATAAAATATCTTGAAATTCAAATGAAGAAAAAAGGAAAATAGTTATTTTTAATTTATAGGATAAAAAAGTGATAATATAATTTATTTTAATTTTAAATTGTGATCATTTAAAGATTAGATAAAATTTTAATTTTGATTTTTTTAACAATTCATTCTAATATTTTATTGAATAAAGAAAATAATGTTAAGAAAACCTTGGCATCTATTGAAAGGTTTGACTCTGCTTGGCTTCAATTTTATTGGATGAAGAAAATATAATTGTGTTATAATATAGTAGAAATTCAATCACATGCGTATGTGTGGAAATTATATATTTAAAACACAAAAGTTTGTTTAATAATATACAATAATTAATGAAATATATGGTTTGAAACTAAATAATAACACATGAAATATGTACGATATTAAAAATGAAAAGAGATATATTAAATTGTACGTAAAACAAAATTCAAATACGTAAATACATCATATTAAGAATACTAAACGCACTACAATTGTTTATCATGGTATTGTCTTCAATTTTGAGTTATGTTGAGTTAACTTGTGGTACCAACTCAATCAACAATATTTTCAATATATACAATTGATGGAGATAATAAAGTGTATATAAAAAATTAAAATGTATAAAAATATCAAAATAAAACTTTGATTAAGTGATATATAAGTTCAAATACCACCATATGTATATTTTTTATCCTTTTTAAAATAAAAATATAATATTCTAAATAATATTAATTTAAAATAAATGCAATATAATATAAATATAATATTTCTAATTGAATTGATGTTAATATCGAATTACACGTGACACTAACTCAATCAGAATATAGCTATTGAATGGATACCCAAAAGAACTTCAAACTTGGTCTAAGTTGCCAACTGGGCTTTTAAAGCCTAAAAAGGGTTCCAAGGTGCTAATGTCCATCTCCTGCCACCAATCCTCTGTGTTTTCCAGTTCCCACATTCCCCCACCCTCTTGTTTTTAATTTTCTCTCTTGTTATTTGCCAAAAGCCGGAAATCAAACTAAACCCTTCCAACTTTCCGGCTAAAAGCAAATTCAGTGGAGAATGGTATCACCTGAAAACACCAATTATTGGTCTAGCTTCGATTATGCAACCTTGATCAACGATATCCCTGCCCCTGACGGACCTTATTCCGGATTTTCTTGGCCCACTCAGCCAATCAATGCCTCTTCTAATGTTTTCAGGTATGCCCAAAAAATCTCTCCTTTGCTCTCTTTTTTTTCCCTAGTTCAGTTAGGGTTTTGAAAAGCTTATTTGAATCTTCGATCGACTGCCGTTGTTTTTATATTATTTTGATCATCTAGTGTGATTTCATTCTGTTCAACCTGATTTGGGTTTCTTCGAAATTGTGATCAAGTTTTTTTTTTTTTAAATTTCCACCGTTTCTTTCACGTTAAAGTTATTGCTTGGAAAATGAAGTGAGGGTTTCATTAAAAAAATCGTATAGTTTTATTTTTCTTAGGGTATATGATTGTTTAGGTTAGCTTGGTGTAGTTAAAATAAGGTTATTAGCTTATTTTTCTGTATATTTAGTGTCCTGAGAATTGATTTAATTATAGGCTGTAAAGTTCATCAATTTTTCATCTTGACCGAAGGTTGTTAGTGTTTTTAATCTAGAGAAGGAGACGGTATGTGTTTCAAACAACCTATTAATTTGGGCATTTGGTTAAGTTATGGTGCTTGTTATGCTATCCAATTTGACAGTACGCAGCTCGAGTGCTCAAGTGGTCATGGGTTTTATGGCGTTGTCATCTCTGTAGTTGTAATTGATGACCATTCATGCTTTCTTGGGTCGTAGTTTATACATTCTACCTCATTTTATTTTTCAAAGTATGTTGTGTTTTACACCCAAACTGTGAAACAAAATTATCATGAACATGGTTTTGCAATCATGCTTCTCAGAGGATTCTTTGGAAAACAAAGCAATGTTATTGAAATTCATATTTGAACAAAGCTGCTTGTGGAAGCATCCTTTTATAAATTTCTTCCAAACTGGTATGATGAGGATACTGTAGGGTGCCCCTTTGGAGTGTTTTGCTATGTGCAGTAACATTTATTGCTTTATTACGCATGCTTTTTACCTAATATGGGATTTGATTCACGAAACCTTGAGATGTTTACCAGATAAGAATTTAGGTTCATTTAGAGGGTAGGGGCATGTCTGGATAAACCTTTTAAGTGCTAGCAGGATCCTAATTAAATTCTTAATGCTTAGTCACCGCTGCCATGTTCACCATTAATTTGGTCCTTTATCTGCCATGCCTTTAAGTTTTTATTGAAAGAAAAACCTTGTTTCTGATTTTTTTTTATTTTTGTTGAGCAGAAGTTTTCATTATGATCTCTTTACCTATTTTCTGGATTTTCATTTGGAAGATTTATAACTTCCATTCTAGTGTAGATCTTGTAGTTCATTGTTTATTTGCAAACAAAATTCTCTCTTCTTTTCTCATAGTAGTGGCTCAGATGTCTTCAGTTGGATATTTTGTTTCTTTTGTTTGTCCTGACTCTTATTTTCTTTCTTGTGTGGTATGATCTGCTTCTAGTGTGGACATTGACTGCTCGTTTGAGGATTCAGATGGCCTTAAGGAATCTGGTTCAAAGAAGAGGTACTTTCTTTCTTTCCATGATCTCTATGATTTATTGGGGGAGATTTAAAAAACTACCATTAGTTTCACTTTCGTGATGAGTTAGTCCTTCACTGTTTATTGGGGGGGAAGATTTAAAAAACTACCATTAGTTTCACTTTCATGATGAGTTAGTCCTTCACTGTTTATTTCCTCGTGTGTTTGTGAAAGTTTTAAGAACTTATTTAATAGGTGTACTTAAGTGAGTATAGAATACCTAAAGGAATCATATAAAAATATCCAAAACTTTTTAAGGCTGAGGCATAGTTCTGGCAAGTAGATAAAAGGTAATAATATATAGGGGCATTATTTTTGCAGAGCTAAGGCATTTTAGTTTGTGTTAGTTTTGCAATACCAAATAGATTCTCAACTAAACTGAGATTATTGCCATTCTAGCAGCATTGATAAGATGATTCAGATGTGGCATGATCTTGACATTCTTGTTGAATATTCCTTTTATATTTCTCATTTATGTAATAAACTCGGTTGCTAGTGCTACAAATGTATCAATTCTGTTAACAAGAAACTGACAGGACACAAGTGTTAATGCAGGGTTAGATCCGAGTCTTGCAATGTTTCAAGCTCCAAAGCATGCAGGGAGAAGTTGCGTAGGGATAGGCTAAATGAGAAGTACTCCCATCTCTCTTCTCGTGCCTTTTCTTTGCTTTTTTTTCCTTTCCATGCCAAGCACGAATGTTCAACATTTTGTAAATAACAGGTTTATGGAGCTGACTTCTATTTTGGAACCTGAAAGGCCTCCCAAGACAGACAAGGCTGCTATTTTGATTGATGCTGTCCGAATGGTAACCCAGTTACGAGGTCAAGCCCAGAAATTGAAGGATTCAAATTCAAGTCTCCATGACAGGATTAAAGAATTGAAGGTGAGGATGCCTTGACGTTCATTTATGGTAATATCATAACTTTGGGAAGCTATTTTCTATTCGGGAACTGCCAGTATCTCGGAAATGATTTAAGAAACATATGCATTTCACCAGATTAAGCTGTATTTCCTCATTTTTAGGCTGAAAAGAATGAACTTCGTGACGAAAAGCAAAGGCTGAAGGCAGAGAAGGAAAAGCTGGAGCAACAGCTGAAGGCCATGAATGCACAACCTAGCTTCATGCCTCCTGCACCTGCATTCCCTACTGCATTTGCTACTGCCCAAGGTCAAGTTCCAGGAAACAAGTTGGTTCCTTTCTTTGGTTATCCTGGAGTTGCCATGTGGCAGTTTATGCCGCCTGCATCGGTAGACACCTCAGAGGATCATGTACTCCGCCCTCCGGTTGCCTAAGCTGGCACCTACAATGATTTGGGTTTGCATTTTGATACAAAGAAGTGTATGCATTTGGTCATTATTCTCAGATGTTCTAGTTTTAACTGAAGAAACTAACTGGATTTATTGGGTGACTCAATTGTAATCTAATGATTTGAAGCTGGTAAATCACTTGTAAATTTTTTATTAAGTTCATCTGCTAATATATGTTTCCCTCTTCAATTATATACTTCCATGCAGAGATGCTGTTGGCCTTTTCCACTTCATGTATGGAAACATGAACTAGATGCAGTCATTGTTAACACAAAATACTACAATTTCTACACTTTTGATAGAATTAATGACCTTTAAATGAGTCATATTTTTATTATTTGTTATTATTTTGAAACAATTATAATAACTTATTTTGTGAGGAAAATTACAGTTGTTATGTGTAAATTCTAATATATTTTTTCCTTTAATTTTATGTTTTCAAGAATGTCATAATTACTTAAAATTAAAATTACAATTATACTCTTTGCTTCGTGTAGCATTATTTCTATTTTTCTTTAATTTTTCAAAATTATTAATTTGAAAATGCTTATAAATCCCAACTTTGAATTTTATTTGAACATAATTTTTTATAAAATTACATGTTAAATTCTAGGTTTTATTTTGTAAAATATTTTTATTTAAAAATTTTAAATTTATTCTATTTTATAACCATATAAAAACTTAATAAAATTTTAGCATAACTTTATAAAATTAAAATTCTTATATTTATAAAATTGTTTTACACTTACACTTGAGTACTTCCTATGCTTCCTATACATGAGCATTTCACACTATAATGGAAAAGACATCCTCGCGATGTCATTTAAAATAGTCATTACATTAAATCTAAACTCATTAATGCTTTTATCTTTCCAAGCTCATTAATCTCAAATATGATCACATTCAAACCGTATTCCAATCTGAATTTAAGCTAGACTCTACTTGAGAAGTACCTTCCTTGATCTATAAATACCCCTCTTCTAAGAGGAGAAAAAAGACTGAAAATATAACGCCACACTCTTCTCAAATACAACCTCAACATTCTAAAACTGCCATTCTTAATAGCTCTTTGCACCATCCACAATTGAATCACCCTCACTTTAGTGGCTCTCACACTCTTATAATGTGAACTACGATCATTATACTACTTTATATTTGATGTAACTTAATTGTTATAACAAAAATAAATTTTTAAAAAAATTGTTTGAGTTATTAATTTTTTTTTCTTTCACCAATAAAACAGAATTTACATTTCATAAAGTAATACCTTACTGAACAATAAACTAATTAGTACTTAGTACTTATATTATTATAGCTATTTTAAGTAAAGAAGGTACTAGGTTTTAGACATGATTCCTTGTTAGACACTACATTAGCTAACCTCATGTTCTTGGATTATCTGATTGAACGGCACCATTGGCATTATTAGTGTGGTTCTATATTATCAATGTTAGTGATGAGTTTCTCCAAGTTATACATAGATTGCTAGGTTAAACAAAGTGAAGGTCAAACACATACACCAAACAAGAAAAGCCAAATTTCGATCTGCATGGAAATTTCTTTGATTTAGATAGCGAATAACCTCAATGATACGTCATATGAACTAGATTCTTTTTATACAAGTAAGCCGCACTCTGAAAAACACAATTGCAGATATTGAATTTCGAACTTTCGAGTTTGCATATGTGATTGTTAATTATCATGTGTAAAAAAGACAGATGAATGCATTTGTGTCGTGCTTGTGCCGTGTTTTCACGTCCCAACTTACCCTATCTAATGAAAACCTCATGACTTGGGTGCAATACGAATGGAAAGCAACAAACAGCATTGCTTAGAAAATGGTGGAAACATAGAAAAGACAATCCGTAATCATAGAGTACAAGGTACATGAAGAGAATATATATATATATATATATATTTGCATAGAAGTTTCGTACGGGTGGCGACAAATATCTATTTTAATTTTTGTGCCTTGGTTGAACCTACGAATTTGGCGCTTTGTCGACATCTACCACTATAAATCATCATGGAAACACAACTTTACGACTCCTCCAGCCATGGATCCCTTGGGTTCAGTCATTGTTGAAACTGGTAGTTGTATTTTCAGCTTTTTCTTTACAAGCATTGCCACCATTATAAAACTCCAACATAACACCCGATGGCTGCGGAAAGAGTTCGAGAAACTCGAGGACCGAAAGAATGGGATCGAAGAGGATGTGAGATTAGCTGAAACTGAAGGGAAATGTGCTACTGAACAAGTCAAAGGATGGCTCCGGAAGGTCGAAGAGATCGAGCAAGAAGTGCAGCCAATGCTTGAAAAGGCTGATAGGCTTGCTGTTCAAGGATGTGGTCCTTGCTGCAACATTCTTCCACGGTATAGGCTCTGCAGATGTATGGCCAAGAAGCAACTTGAGGTGCAGCAGCTGATTAGTTCGTGCTGTTTCGATAATGTTGTTATGGACAAGAAGTCTCCGGTACGAGCTGTCGAGAAACAACAAGGACCGTCTCTAGCCGGTCAGAGAGAGGCTGAGGAGATGATAGAAAAACTAATGGAATTGTTGAAAGGGGATGAAAACAAGAGGATAGCCGTGTGGGGAATGGGCGGAGTGGGGAAGACTACGTTGGTCCGGAACCTGAACAACAAGCTGGAGTCATCTTCGTTGATGGACTCAATAGATATTGTCATTTGGATCACAGTGTCCAAGGACTTGGATTTGAAAAAGGTTCAATCTCAGATAGCCAGGAGATTGAACTTGGAATTGGATCCCAATGAGGTCATAGAAGAAAGGGCTAAGATGCTGCTTAAGAGATTGATGATGAAAAAGTTCCTTCTGATTCTGGATGATGTTTGGGAGCATATTGATTTGGACATTGTGGGAGTTCCACAAACTGATGATCAAGCCAACCGTAAGATTCTCTTGACAACTCGATCGCTCAATGTCTGCCGAGTAATGATGACAGATGAAGAAATCAAGTTAGATGTTCTAAAACAAGAAGCTGCTTGGAATTTGTTTGCTCAAAATGCTGGTGATGTGGTTGAATTACCAAGCATTAATCCACTAGCAAGGGCGGTTGCAAAAGAATGCGGCGGTTTGCCATTAGCTCTCAAAACGGTTGGGAAGTCAATGAGGAACAAAAGAAGGATCGAGTTGTGGAAACACGCACTTCACCATTTGCAGCATTCAGACCCTCACATCAAACACATCGAGGACGAAGTCTATCGTCGTTTAAAGTTGAGTTACGACTCATTGCCAAGTAAGATCCTGCAGTCATGCTTTCTGTTTTGTTCTTTATATCCAGAAAACTATTCGATCAGAACAGATGAATTGATTCAATGCTGGATAGCTGATAGATTAATCAATAAACACCAGCCTTTGGAAGATTGTTTCAATGATGGGATAGCATTGATTGAAACTCTCAAGGACTCTTGCTTATTAGAACAGGGTGATTGTGCTGGAACTGTGAAATTACATGATGTGGTCAGGGATGTAGCCATATGGATATCAACAAAACAAGGCTCAGAGGAACCTTGTGCAAGTATTTTGTTTACCAACATCACAAAGCCACCGAAGCAATTCTCGGGTTTCTACGAGCTAACCGTGATACTCCTTGTTGGTAATCCTATTAACAAAATCCATGACAATCTCTTTGCAGGACTTAGAAAGGTGAGAGTCCTTAATATGAGCCAGTCTCATATAGTTACCCTGCCACCTTCTCTTAGCCAGCTCCAAGAGCTTCGAGCTCTTCTACTAAGAGACTGTTGTTATCTAGAGAAACTCCCTTCACTTGGAGCTCTACGTAAACTCCTGGTGATGGATCTCTCAGGAACTCGGTTGAGAGAACTACCGAATGGGACGAGCAAGCTAAAGAAGCTACAAGAACTACATTTGTCCCGAACACACCATCTAGAAACCATTGAAGCTGGTACAATTTCAGGGTTGCAAAGCCTGGAATTATTAGACATGTCATTCAGTGCATACAAGTGGGATACCAGATGTAATGTAGATTATGGTATGGCTTCATTCAATGAAATACTCACTCTGGATCGGCTTTCAATAGTTAAACTAAGACTAGACAAGGTTGATTCTGTTACCCTGGATTCTGCTTGGTTGATGAAACTGAGAGAGTTCAACATTCAAATTAGCCCCGGCAGTTGTGATTCAAACCATCTAGCCACTCAACATCATGAAAAACGAGCCATTCTCAGAGGGGTTGACCTCATGGGAATCAAAGGACTCAATGGTTTGTTAGACACTGCAAGTGCCTTGGACCTGGTTATATGTGGAGGCATAAGTGCCTTATCTGAACTCTCAATCAGCCATTGATTGTCAAGCCTGCAAAGCGTAAAATCACTTTCTATCTCAAAGTGTGATTGCATCACTAGTTTGATAAGTGGAGACAACATTTCAGGGACCATCTTACCAAACTTGGAGCATTTAAGCCTCAATCGATTAGAAAACTTGGGTGCAATTCTGGGTGGTATGGTTCCAAGAAAAGGATGCCTCAAATGGTTAAAAACCATTGAAGTGGTGGACTGTAAGAAGCTGAAGGCCCTCATATCCTTTGCATTACTTCAACAAGTCAAAAACCTTGAACAAATCAAGGTAAAAAACTGTAGCAAAATGAAATATATCATTGGAGGAGAAGTGTCAGCAGAAATGATCCCAAAACTAAGGGTTATAGAATTGAGTGATTTGCCTATGTTAAAGACCATTTGTTCAAGACTACCTGCTTGGCCTGCATTGGAGATAATTGAAGTCAGAAACTGTCCCATGCTAACAAAGCTTCCTTTTGCAACAAGCAATGGAGTAGCAGCCACTCTTAAAGAAATAAGAGGGGAGTTGCAATGGTGGAATCGCCTTATTTACAGCAATGATGAGATAAAATCCAGTCTTCAGCAACGATTTCAACCACTGAAACCCCTACAATGCTGAAACATAGAAAGATAGATGGTAAGAACAATTCTCCCCATGTCATAAACAGCAAATTCCAAAATAATGCATTTGTGTGTGTATATATACCTAGGCCTTGAAGAAAGGTTGACTATATATATGTTTCTCAAAAATATAATGACGGTGCTTGTGTTGAATGCACACAAACTTGGGGATTGGATTATTGACAAAGAATTCAAGAAATGCATGTTTTATGTCATAAAAATTTAGTCATATGTGTCACATGTCCTTATTTTCTTCCTTAAAAAATGTCTTCTTAGCTTATTTTGTCACAAAATTATTACTTTATTCAAATTTATCTTTGATACAATTTACAAAAAAATAATTATATTTCAAAAGGAATGTTCGTTAAGATGTAGTGCAACCATCCACATCTAATCTAATAAATACAAACATCCCACACGCCCAAGGAGAAAACACAGATTCAAATTTGAAGTTAACATTATTGAAAACAACTACAAACCTAGAATATTTTAAAAAAATCCCCCAATCATCCAAATCTAAATAATATAAACTCCAAATACGGAAAAAGAGAAACTTGCAATTCTTTACTTGGATAATTGCAACTTGATCACTCATCCAAATCTAAACAAGATAAACTCCAATTAGGGAAAAAGAGATGCTTGCAAATTGTTTACTTGGATAATTGCAACTTGATCAAAACCCAAGTTGAATGGTAACAAATAAACTTTTTAAATTAATAGAATAGAAGAGTTGGAGTTAATAAGGTAATTCTATTATTTACATATCACAACTAAATATTGGGAAATTCATTGTCTATAATTTACAAAGTTAACATATGAAAAACCCAACAACATAGTACTAAACAATTCACTTCACAGTCGAAGCATCCATTGTCTGTCTCTTGTTTACATTGCCACCCCCATAAGTATTAAACACTGTTAATCAGACTCTCTGGAGAATCAAAAGAATATAATTCCACACCTGTAATAGGAGATTAAGGCCAAACTTCAGTTCATGATCATGAACAGAATACAATAAGCTTGTATTCTAATCAAATTTAGCTAGAAGCATAACAAGGAAAAAGAAGGATCAAGATGATATACGTAAAGTAATTGATATTTAGCAGATGGAATCCCAAAAAACGGCTTCGTCTCAAATGACATAACAATGGGTACAATACCATATTCAAGCATACAAGTTCATAATCTAAAAATCTTTGTTAGTTCATATGGAAACTATTTGTCACAGCAGAGTGTCCACCGTGTCCTATGTGCAGAGCTTTATCAAGCCATTAAATAAAACTATAAGGAAAGTAATGACACATTACAATGAAAAGTGACAACAAAATCCGCCAACTGAGGAAGATGGCATCATATCACCATATATTACAAGGAATAATGAACAAATAGGTGCAGGTGAAACTTATGATCTTTATATTAACTATCACTTTTCAGTTTTATGCAAGCTGGTGCAGGCAAAGAGTTTGGACACATGTAATGTTAACATTAAACAAAATAATTTTAACTAGAAATAATAAGATTACCTCTAATCATACTCATCACCTTCATCTCCAAAAAGATTCCCTATATTGAGGTCTTCACTGTTATTATTTACAAACTTGAGTTGAGCTTCCATTCTTGAGTTCTCTCTATTATTTACAATCTCAAGCCGAGTGTTGGTTTTAGGGCTGTCACTTCTATTTACAAAGCCCTTAGTTCCTAAAGGCATCTGACGACCATTCAATCTAGTTTCTTCTATGCCATTTTGAAGTTCATCAACTGCATCACCATTTTTGGTCATGCAATTAAGAGAGCCAGAAATACTTCTACATGAAAGCCGGCCATTTTCAGACAGACCTGACCTCTGATGCAGCAGGCATCCATTGTTATTGCTATCTACAGTTGGAACCCTGTAAACCAGATGATAAAGAGTTAATAACATATCCATGAATGTTCATAAGCAAACCAAACAGTTGAAAGAAATGCCAATTGATAATAAAACGAAGAAAAGCCAAGGATGATACAATGAACCAAAAACCTCCAAGTATCAGGACTTGTATGCAAGTACTACAATAATTGACATGCACCCTTAGAATCAGAAAACAGATTAACATAAATAGCTTTCAGCACACCTTGCTTGCTGGAATTTAAAGCTTTGAAGGTAATCAAAAACTGGAACTAAGCTTTTTTTCCGTGTTCCAATCATGCGAGTTAGCAACATTTCAATTTCTATTTCCCCAACAAAAGCATTTTCATCAGCCATGTTGATGTCATCCATCACCATTGATTGAAAGTATATCTGCAAATAAATACAAGAATGATAGGTCTCTTCAAAAAAGAAAATATTTAGACTAAAAGAACAGGGGATGACCCCTCCCCACCCCCCGGGCCAACCCTTCTTTCTCTCCACAACCTCCTCCAACACCCATGTGTGCACAGACACAGAATACCCAGGACTATCTCCACAACCAAACACCTGACAAACCTAACAACAGAATAATACCTCTGGTTTTGCCCACAATGGTGTCTGAGCTTGATGCATCTGCAGTTCAGCTTCCGAAATATACAAATTATGTTTTTCCTGAGGGTTGGTATTTGCTTTGTCAACAGTGGATGGATTAGTGAATGTAGTTCCCTCTTTGATTTCTTCAGGATATACTTTACCAGTGTCTGATGTTCCATTCTCGCCATATATGTCAGCATTATCTTCTCTCTCTCTTCGGGTTTGTTTCTGACAAATATTCCACTTCTGCATTGCCTCGACTACTAATCTTCCATCAGATTCTGTAGTTGATTCATATGCTGCATTTAATCCAGAAACAACTGGTGTTGGATCTTGGTCAGGGGACAGTCGTAAAGCATACTGTATCATACATCCAGAAGGAGAGAAAACCAGAAGGTGATATTTTGTCTTCAAATAGTTGCTCTCGTTAAACAAAAGATTATTGCCCTTGCAGTTATGGAAAGAAGAAGCAATGGCCCCTGAAAGAGAACCCATCCTGCCTGTTGCAGCTGCTGCAGCACCACTTACAGTGCCTCTCCAACCATTATTTCCATTCCTTATTCTGCTAACAACAGAAAGTGTCACCGGAGGGCCAGAAGCACAAAAACTTGTTTGAGTAGGCGTTTGCACTCCTATATCAGGTGGCCAATGAACTTGTGGCTTAGTCATAACAGCCAAACTGCTACTTCTAGGAGCAAAACCAGCATCAGCAGACTGAAAACTTACAGATCCACCCATTGAATTGATAGCAAATAGATGGCTTGTCCCTCTTGAAGAACTAATCATAATCCAGTTGCTATCATCACTGAAACTAATATCCTGTATTACCTGAAACCTCAAATGAAAAGGAAACAGATTAAGAAAAAAAGCAAGACACTATGAACAGCTAACAATTATACTGAACACTAATGCTAGACTCACAGCATTTGTAAAACCACGTTGCAATCGGTAGAGATGTGAATGTGATGCTGGTACATCACAAGCAGAAGTGCTTCCTTGAAGTCCAGGCAAAATCTTGAACACGTTGATATTATGACCCTGAACCGAAGCAGTCACAAGAAGTGTCCCGCTGGGATCAAAGCATAATGCTGAAATAGGGCTCTTGTGTGCCCTAAACTGAGCAATAACAACCTTACTGACAATATCTCTGACAATAACCTGATAAGCCAATGGAAAAGGCAATAAGTCATATGTAAAAAAGGTTTGCTTGCATTTTTTTTTCCAATAAGAAAGCTCATCTTAAAAGTCATTTTGAAATATGCATTCAAAGAAGGATGCAAGTCTCAGATTAAAAGATATCTACTAAACACATAACATATTTAACAGAATTTTTCATACAGGTCTAACTACAAACATAGCAATTTGCAGATGTTAAATTAAAGACTATACAAGAGGCCAAATGTGTAAAAGAGAATGAAAAAGGAGGCCCTGAAAATACAAATCTAAGTTGCAGGTGTAATCAGCTTGGGGAGAAAAAATGTACCATTCCAATGTTATCAGTATCGAGAAAATGACCATTAGCATTTTCATTTCCTTTCCAGCCAGGACTTCCCGATTGCACAGAACTGTATGAGTCCGGCAAGTATCTTGACAGTTTCTTATATCCAATGTCTCCTAGGGTCACAATCCCAGCAGCAAGTTGCTTGCTTGATTCTTTTGCATAGTGTGCAACCAGGCTCCCATTTGAAGAAAAACCAGGGAAACTTGCAGAAGGCATAAGATGTTGTGGACTGACACGTCCACAATTAGAACCTACAACTGGACTACCACTGTAAGCCAGCCATCTAGGACCAACTGCCAAAGGTCCATAACCTACACCTCCAGAACCAGGGGAGGCTGTAATTATAGGATTTGTAAGAATGGTATATTCCCTTTCTAATGTGGTGGCATCAAAACAATGTATCTGCAAAATATAGAACTTAAGTCAATATCTGATTAGACGTAAGGATGCCCAAAAAATATATGCACAAGGTATCATACCTGAGTTGCTAGAGCTATAGCAACAATTCGAGAACTGCACCTTACAGAATAAACAACTGATCTAAAGTTTAGCTTGTGTATATAAGATTGAGATCTCAAGGAATAAAACTGGACAATGGCAGAAACAATGCTACCATTCCCTGAATAATTGTTGTGTGGTATGCTTCCATTGCAAGAATGATCCTGAGTACGAGTACCCACAGAGAGGGACCCATCAGAACAAACCACCAAAAGGGGACGGCTGTTTGCAAACTTGTCTCCTGATCTCTTTGCTGCTACTGGTTTTGGTAGCATTTGCATAAATGAAACGGGACCATCACGTCTTGAAACCAAGTCACAGACATTATCAGCATCTTCAACATCCCAAACCTGAAAACCAGACCAATAACCAAGCAGGAGAACTTGTCGAATGACACCTTTCTCATCTTCTAACTTGTCAAAGCCAGCCCAATTAACCTTTACATCAACAAAAGCGAAAGAGGACTCTGATATTAGTCATATTTGCTCTAAGCTAAAGACTAACCTAAAAATATACCTCCTACATGCATCAATTATTAACCGGTCAAAGTAAGGTAAACTCGCAACCAAAAATCACACCACATGTCACAATCTCCCCTTCCCAAAACAGAAATAAAAGGAACATGCAAATGCGCTAACATTTTTTTTCAAAGCTTGAATAAAAAAGGCACCTAAAAGCATTAAGTTCTAGGACAAATGGTACAACTCAAAATCTTCAAAATGAGTAATAGCAAATTTAAAGCTCAAACTAATAACTTCACCAAACTAAACCTAAAATCAAACACCCTATAACCAAAACAACACCTATGTTTCTCTTTCATTTTAAGAAAAGAAACTCAATATAGGCATATTAAAGTTCTCCAATTAAAGAAAAAAAATGACTTCCTCTTATGAACATTTCAACCCATTAAGACATTCCAATTCCATATAACAAAACTCAACGTGTGCATACTAAGAATACTAAAACATTTTCCTTTTTAGGACACATTAAATTGAACTCCAATAAGCATTCCAACTCTATAACAAATTCCGCATGGAAATTAAAAAGAAAAAAAAATTCATAAAAAAATTTAAAAGAAAACTCCTATTTTCTTTCTTATTACCTGATCATACCCAGAATCGTCTTCCCTGTCCACAATCGATGATGCTACGGAAACCGCCGACCGTGCCACAGTGGAAGCCCCGGAAGAAACAATCCTGAAGTAACTGGAAATTGCACGTAATGAACTCCGAGCTGACTTGGAAACGACGCCACCACCTTGCGTTTTAGATTGCCCTTGTCCATCTCCACTGTTCCTCATAATCCCAAACACCCAATAAAGAAACCCAAAATTGAAACAATCCAGAAAATTCAAATTTCTCTCCGATAATTCCCCCCAATTTCTCCTTTTAACATAACACTAAAGGTTGTTCCTTAAAAAAATTAAACCAATATCTGGGTTTTTTCTTTTCAAAGCGAGAAATTAAGAGGAATTGATGAAAACCCAGAAAGAAAAAACCTCTTAATTGAAGAAATTTTTGGGTTACAAGTAACTCTATTGGAAATAAAACATAGAGAATATTTTTCACAAAAAATAATAATACAGGAAAACTAGAAAGGAACAAACTTCCAATCCAAACAGAACAAAGAAGAAAACCCAAAATTTTATTTTATTATTAAAAATAGTAAACTAAACTTTTCTTTAAGCTCTTGATTGGAATTAAACGAAAAATCAAAAATATTACACAGAAAATAAAGAAACAATTGTTTTGGGGTTCGGGAAGTAAATAAAATTTTGAAGGAATAAAATTGGGAAATTAAAATAAATTAAAATAAAAAACGATTGACATTAAAAGGGAGTAGATTTTAGGGTTTTTGGATCGAAACTTGGGAAACAATCCGAAGAAAGAGAGGAAAAAGAGTTAAGCAATATGAAGGATTTTAGAGAGAGAAAGAGATAAGAAGTTGAATTTTATTATAATTTTAGTTGAAAGGGTTTCTCTCTGGCTTTTGGAATTCTTCTTTCTAAATGATTGATTGATTAATCGTCTCTTTTACCCTCCATGTATGTTTTACTCTTTTGCTTGTTTATTAGCTTACCAATTACTTTCATTTTCTTTTTTATTGGTAAAAACACATTTTCAGTCCTCTTAATTTTTATATTAAGTAAATCAGTCCCTCCTATAATACATAGCAATATAATTCTTGTAAATCTTCAAAATAAACAACTAAATATAATTAATAATGATGTCAATATATTCTGACAATATATCAAACGTGGCAAAAGAAAAATTAAATAAATAAATATTTTTCACCAATGTATTATGCGTGACAAAATAAAAAATTGATAAATATATGTAAATTTTTATCAAATCGTTGTCCTTTCATTGGACTTGTCAGGGTATCGATAAGTTAACTTATGTTCTCGGTAGAGTAGCTTTATTACATGCAAAACACACTGAATAAGATATTCTTCCCAATAGTGTTCTTTCTTTATATTAAGGAATAGAAATGAGTGTCGAGTTGAATATTAAGGAATATTATGGTCGTTAGTAGTTAATTGGTTCAGCAACTATAGTTAATTAAACAGTTACCACTTTGTATTATAAATTCCAGAGCTTAGTCTCATGCAAAGCAATTGTATTGGATTAGTTTTCAACTTCTTGCTTCTTCATTCTGTCTATTGATTATTTCTTCATGGTATCTGAGCCTTAAAGTTTTTTTTTTCTTCTTGTGTTCCAAATCATGGTAACAGAAATGATGTCTGGCAATGATGATGATAACCATCAGTCCTTCAATATGCCTACACCAGTGGCTGCTTCCTCTCCTGATCCTAGTTATGATTTTTCGAAGAAAATTCAACAGTTTCCCAAGCATAATACGGTGAAGTTGAATGATCGCAATTTTCTATTATGGAAACAGCAGATTTTTTTTATTCTTAAGGGTATGGGCTTCATGAGTTTGTTCTTGGTACGGCCAATATTCCTCCACAGTATATTGTTGACAGAAATAGCAATCTTGTTGCCAACCCCGATTTCTTGTTTCATAAACAACAAGACAAACTGTTAGCTTCTTGGCTATTGTCTACTATTGGTGATGATGTTTTGGTGTACCTTACTGAAGCTCGATCGAGTTTTGATGTATGGACAATAGTTGTCCGATGTTTTCTACCAAGTCTACCTTGACGATTTCTGCTCTCAGGCACTCCTTGTATTCTCAAAAGAAATGACAATTGTCTATCAAAGAATATCTTGCCAAGATTAAAGGTTTGTGTGATACCTTGATGGCGGTAGGTAATGCTATCTCTGAACAAGAACAGGTTAGTATCATTCTTGCTGGTTTGTCAGTAGAGTATGAGTCCATTCGCATCGTGGCTTCAACTATGAATGTTCCTCTTGATCGACTTGCTGAGATGCTGACTAACTGTGAAGCTCGACAACAGGAATTTGTTTCGAGTATGTGAGTGCAGGCTAATGTTGCTCAACATAGCAATCCTGATGACAAAAGTAGTTCTAGGACATTTCGAGGACGGGGTCGAGGGAGTCAGTTTTCTCATAACAAACCACAATGTCAGTTGTGTGGCAAGATTGGTCACACAGTTAATAAGTGCTACTATCATTTTGATGAGACCTTTGAAGGTGTTTCTATTAAGCCAATGCAGGTGCATTGTCATCAGTTTCAAGACTTTTCAATCTGTCGTGTGGGGCTTTCATTGTTGTTCTCACAAGAACATTGTGTCTAATTCTGAGTCACAAGCTCATGATGTCTCCACAAAAAGGCACCCTTCTCCTAATTCCTTGAACACAAAGGTTTGGTATCCGGATTAGCGGGCATCAAATCATGTTACTAATGATCTGGAAAACTTGGGTAAAGCGACTCCATACTCAGGTAACAACAGACTTCTCATAGGTAATGGAGTGTCTGTTCCAATGGTTCATATTGGCTCTTCTTCTTTTGCCAGCTCCAACAGAGTGTTTCAGTTGAAAAAAGTGTTACTTGTTCCTCAAATATGCAAAAACTTAATGTCTGTTACTCAATTTGCTAATGATAACCAAGTTTATATTGAGTTTCATCCTTTCCATTAGTTTGTAAATGATATCAAGACTGGGACAATCTTGTTGGTGGGGTGCATTCATGATGGTCTGTACCAATTTGATCTGTCAAAGGCTCAAAGGTTCAGCTCCTCTCCAGTCACTGCTCATGCTGCTTGTCTAAAGTCTCCTCTCAATGACTCAGTTTTTGACTTCTGGCACAAACGACTTGGTCACCCTTGTAATAGGACTGTTATTATTGTTCTTCAAAAATGTAATATTGTTTCAAGCAATTGTAAGTTGGACCTAGTCTGTTCAGCATGTCAACTTGGGAAATGTCACAAACTTCCTTTTTCCTCTTTTACTATGTTTATACTGCCCCTTTTGAACTAGTTGTATCTGATCTATGGGGTCCTGAAATGTTACATAAGACTTCTCCTAACTACATGTCTCTACGAGTGTTTGGCTGTAGGTGTTTTCCATACCTTAGACCTTTTAACACTCATAAGTTGCAATATGAATCCAAGCCATATGTTTTTCTTGGCTATAGCCCCATTCACAAGGGTTGCAAGTGTCTTGACAACGATGCAGGTAGAATTTTTATCTCAAGGCATGTGGTGTTTGATGAAGATGTTTTTCCTTTTTTTGAGTACGCTTAGCTCAGAGGGTGGTACTGTTCTTTCTCCCTCTCAGCCTCAGTTTCAACATTATCAGTCTCAAGTCCCAGTGTTGACTCCTCCTTCTCAGAAGTCTGGTATTGATTCTGGTGCTTCAAGTGAGTCTAGTCATTCACCTCAGCAAGTGTTATGAGCTATGTCCAGGTCTATTTCTCCATTCTCTGGCTCTCCTTTCTTGGAGTCTACTAGTAACACTTTACTAGGGACTGCTGTCACTGGTATTGATTTTGTTCCTAGGGATCCTCAGGGTGGTCCATCATGTTTGCCTGTCAATTCTCATCCTATGCAGACTCGATCGAAGAGTGGGATCTTTAAGCCTAAGGTATTTTTTACTGAGCTTAGTGTGTCTGAACCATCTATTATTGAGGAAGCATTTGCCAGCAAGGAATGGACCCTGACTGCTCAACAGGAGTATGCTGCTTTGTTGAAAATTAACATATGGGATCTTGTCCCTTTACTTGCTAATCGAAAAGTAGTAAGCTGTAAATAGGTGTTTAAGGTCAAAAGAGACTCTGATGGTACCATTGCTTGCTACAAAGGGTGCTTAGTGGTTAAGGGGTATCTTCAGGAGGCTGGTGTTGATTTTTAGGAAACATTTAGCCCTGTTGTGAAACCAGCAACAATTTGAGTTGTCTTGACTTTGGCTGTTAAGTTTAGCTGGCAGCTAAAGTAAGTGGACATTAACAACAATTTCCTTAATGGTGAATTGTCTGAAGAAATTTATATAGTTCAACCTCCTGGTTTTGAACAGAAGCAGGGAAATCAGCACTTGGTTTGCAGATTAAAGAAAGCTTTGTATGGACTTAAGCAAGCTCCTAGAGCTTGGTTTTCCAAGCTACGAGACTTCTTGGTTGCTTTCAAATTTGTTTTGGCCATGTCAGCTGGCTCCCTATTTGTGAAGAAGTCTGGAGGGGACTCTTGTACATTTTGGTCAATGTTGATGACATAATAGTTACTGGTAATTATCAAGGCAGTATTGACAGTTTTGTTTCAGCCTTGAACACTCAGTTTTCTCTAAAAGATTTGGGTCATTTGAGTTACTTTCTTGGTATAGAAGTCTCTTCCACAACTGATGGCTTGTTTTTGAGTCAGCGAAAGTACATTTTAATCTTCTGAAAAAGGTTAGGATGGATCGGGCTAATGGTTCTCCCACACCTATGGTCACATCCTCCAGATTGTCTTGGAATGATGGTTGTGCAATTGACAATGAGTCTGACTATAGGAGTATTGTAGGAGCATTGCAATAAATTATTGTCACAAGGCCAGACATAACCTTTGTTGTCAATAAGGTCTGTCAGTTCATGCAAAGACCACTTGATCAACATTTCAAGGCAGTCAAACACATTCTTAGGTATATTTGCAGTACTTTGGACTATGGTCTTCATTTTACATCAGTTGCTAGCCTGGACTTGGTTGGATATTCGGATGCGAATTAGAGTACTGATGTTGATGATAGGAGATCTACTACAGGGTTTTGTGTGTTCCTTGGAGGGAATCCAATTGCCTGGGAATCCAAGAAACAACAAGTGATCTCTAGGTCGACTGCAGAAGCTGGCTATAGAGGACTCGCTCACACTGTTATAGAAGTGGTATGGCTTGAATCTCTTTTAGTTGAGCTGCATGTGTCTACTTCTCGAAAAGCCATAGTGTGGTGTGATAGCTCAAGTGCTGTTGCTGTGTCTGCCAATCCGGTGTTACATTTGAAGTTCAAGCATGTTGAGTTAGATTTTTTTTCAGAGAGAAGGTTGCAGCTGGTAATCTTTGTGTGGGCATATTCCAGCATAGGAGCAAGTTGCAGATGTCTTTACAAAGCCATTGTCAGCTCATTCATTTTCAAAGTTTCGATCCTGTCTTAAAGTGATTGGAAAATCTCAACAGCAGGCAGAGATCCAGTAGATGGAGGAATATTAAGGAATAGAAATGAGTTTGAAGTTGAATATTAAGGAATATTATGGTCGTTAGTAGTTAGTTGGTTCAGCAATTGTGTAGTTAAAAGTTGCCACTGTATTATAAATTCCAGAGCTTAATCTCATTCAAAGCAATTGTTTTGGATTAGTTTTCAACTTCTTGTTTCTTCATTCTGTCTATTGCTTATTTCATCACTTTAATAACTTTTGATTCAACTTCCTTAATGCATCATGAGGATTAAGCCGTTAAGATGTGGTGTATGAGATAAGTTTATTGACTTAAGTTAAATCTGTCCATCTTAATGTTTAAATGCTTTAATTAATGCATCTTGTTTTTATTGTCAATAAAATAAAAATCATGTGTTGAATAATAGACTTAGGGTCAAAACTAACGGTTAAAATTTAAATGGCATGGATCAATAAAAACTCAACATGTGCATTATTTATTATTAATATATATATTTACTTTTTTTCTTTTGTCACATAGGATGAATGGACACAAAACATTTACCTGTTATTAGTTTTTCTTAATTATTCACGTTAAAATTGATAGAGACTTAATTATTATTTTTTAGTAGAATTAATCTTTTTAATAAATAAAATTGAGAAAATAAATTTCATAAAAGAAAATTGCAAATTGTTCTAGAAACAATTTTTTTTCATTCAGAAAGTACTTTTTATTACTTAAGTAATTATTTTATTATTTAATATAAATATGATAATTTATATAGTCTTAATATATCATTTGATATCTAAGTTTGATATTTTTTCTAATATGGTACGTGCACTATTTTTTTGTTCAATTTGATAATTGTATTTGACAAAAGTTATATATTTTAATATTCAAAAGTAACGGTGTTAACTTTTTAGTATTTAATTCAAGTTTTAGGGTAGATTTGATGAAAATTAATTGTTAATATTATTGGGTTTGAATTTTTTTGATTTTGTTAATAGAATAAATTTAGTGCTAATCAATAATTTGTTTAATTTTGAGTTTAATTTGTCAAATACAATCCAAAGATGTTATTTAATTCAGATTTTAGAGTTAATTTGATGAAAATTAATTATTAATATTATTAACTAATTATATATTTTCATTAAATCAATTCTAAAACTAAATTAAACATTAAAAAGATAACGTCATTACTTTTCCATTGCCATGGTTACAAAAGAGACAACTGAAAACGGTATCAAGCTTATCCATTCGCTTCTTAGAAGCAGGCTTTGCTTTTGATTTCCTCTTTCCCATCCTTAAATCCTTTCAACACATCAAATTACAACCAAAATCAGCATGAAATTTTCCAGAATTTTGCAACAAATTTAAAGTTCTTACTAAAAATCAGATTCAAATTTCAAACCCTAGAAAATCATTCGATGCTTTCTTTTTAAAGATAAATAATTAGGTTAAGCAGCAAAAAAATCTATTTTCTTAAATTTTCTTTCTCCAGAAGAAAAATGCAACAGAAAAAATTGGGCTTTTTCTGCTTCTTCTTCTTCTTCTTCTCTGTTATTAAGGTTTTTTTTTTTTCAATTTTTTCTTAAATTGGGTGAGTTTCCACTGTAGACATCTAACGTGGCAAGTTAACTGGCCACATCAGCTGTCTCGTTAAGACACTAACGAAAACTATTAATTAGTGATTATTTTGTCACTTTTTTATAACGTTAGTGACTGTTTTATTATTTTTAAAAGTTGAGTGACTGAAATGAAACCTAAGTGACTGTTCTGTTAGCTACCTCAAAGTTAAGTGACCGTTGGTGTAATTTACCTAAATTTAAAATTTTTGTACATTCCATAATCAACTCAACTAGTTAAGAACAATAAATCACTAATAATTTAATATTTGGATGTATCTTTATCTGAACTTGCAAGTTGGATAAGTTATAAAAATGTCATATCTTAGGTTACGGAACACAAAGTCAAACCATTTAAAAACGATTTGGTACAAGAATCACATAAAAAGATAGTCTAAAGGTCTCAAAAGGTCTAGTCAAAGTTTTCATTAGCATCTTAAATGGTGAAGGAAGGGCGTTTGCTTAATTGAATTTTTAACTAACATGGAACATGGATTGTAATGACTCAAAATTTACGGGCATCGAAAAAGTGTAATATAAGGCCTCGTCTTGGTAAACCGAGTGTGTAAATACTTATTAGAAATAATTATGAGTCTAGTAGTGTATTTAATTAGGTTTTAATTAGGTGAATTTAGCTTAATTAAGAGTAATTAGAAAAAAATTAAATTAAATAAAGGGCGAAAGTTGAATTATAGATTAGAAGAATTTATAAAGGGCCAAAATGGCAATTAGGCCATTTGGCATAAGTGAGGCGCATACATGAACAAAATCTAGATTTTGTTATATTATAAGTAGTTAAATATAATTAATTAGAAACAAATTAAATTAAATTAATTTGAAAATAATTTTATTGTGAGATTTTTTATAATAAATATAATATGATTTTGACAAATGGATGGTGATAGAAATATACAAATGTAATAATAGTATTTATACATTTGTAATATGATTATTTAATTACTTTGTATTTAAGTTAAAAGATATTTATTAATTAAATAATTATTTTATAATATTTTTTGATAAATAAATTAAATAGTGAAAAGTGTATGGTATTGATAATGTACAAATGTAGTGAAATATATGTGTACAATTGTAATATATGTATTTGTTATTAAATAGATATTTGTTATAATTATATATTATATTATTATTAAATTAATAAACAAATATAATATAAAGAAAGTAAAAGAACTAAAAGGAGAATTAAACCAAAAGCATAAGTTGAGGCGGTAAAATCTGAGATTTTTTTAGTTTAATATATATATTATATTATTAAATAACAAAGATATTTATTATGTTATATATTATATTATTATTATATTATATATATGTAGTAAAGTAAGTAAAATATAAGAAAAAGAAAACAAATAGAAGAAAAGAAACAAAAGAAGGAATAGAAGAACAGAAGCTTAAACGAAAAAGGAAGGGAGAAAAGAGAAGGAAAAAGATAAAGGGAAAATCTAGAATTTTGAAGCTTTAAGCTTTAATTGGTAAGTCAATTACGCCATTTTCTCTTAAATTTGATGTTTTAGAAGCTTTAGAACAAAGTTTTGTTGAAATTAAATTGAGGTTTTGGAAGTTCTTAGGTTTTTGAACATAGTTCATGTTGACCAAAATGATGAATTAGGGGTTTAATTGAATGAATTTCAATTTAGATTTGATAAAGGGATTAAATTGAAAAGTAAGCCATAAGTTTTGCATAGTAGGGACTAAGTTGAAAGAATTTCGAAATTAGGGATTTATGATGAAATTTTGATAGATATGTATAAGATTGGTTGAAATTTGAATGGAAATAAAGTATAAATTGAGTTAGAAAAGTAAGTGAATTTAGTTAGGATCAAATTGAAAATATGATAGAAATTTAATTATTCAATATAAATTAGTGCTGTATTAATAGTATAAATTATTTTAATTTACGTAGCTAGCAAAGAACTTGAGGCATCGGCATCGAAAGAAAAAGAAAAGATTATCGAGGAGTAATCGAGCAAATCACAGTTTGTATTACTAAGATTCAAATTATTGTTTAGTTAATGTTATATTTAAATTTTTATGTATGGTAAGTAAATTATAAGGTAAGTATTACTATTGACATGAATGAAATTGAAATGAAGTATGAATACGTTTGAGTATTTAAATCGTTTATTGATTGGAAAGTGGAAAAAAAAATGTATTAAATTGAATTGTGATTAAATTGAAAGGTGTGTTTTGAATTGAAATGAGATTGAATTGAGAAATGATTTGAATACCCTATTAACTAGTCTGGCTGAGTTGGATATGTTGGCATGCCATAGGATTTGGAAGAGTTCAGGGGACTTTTCAGTTTGGCCGAGGAGATATTTCTGTATTATATTCTTCGGTTTATCTGAAGAGGCATTTAATGCCTTACTGGTGTGTTTGGGAGGTTATATTATACTGGTGTGTTTGGGAGGATTTCATTATTCTGGTGTATTTGGGAGATTATATTATACTGGTGTGTTTGGGAGTATTTCATTATTCTGGTGTGTTTGGGAGGTTATATTATACTGGTGTATTTGGGAGGATTTTATTATTCTGGTGTGTTTGGGTTGGATACTCTGGTGTGTTTGCGTGGAATCCGCATATTTGTCAGAGTTCGAGCCTTGTTAATAGGGTAAATAATTGAAATGAAAATTTGAAAATAATATTGATTGATTTGGCACTATTGAAAAGTACGAGAAAGATTGTATGAGTTAAATTATGAATTGAATTAGTATGTGAAAAATGAAATATGAATTTAGGATTTATGAAGTGATATATAATTATGTATAATTAGTTTAAATTATTTATAAAGCTTATGGTTGATGTTTGTAATTTATTAATGTTAAATAGTTTGATTTATGGTAATACCACTGAGTATGAAATACTCAACTGTACGGTTGTTTCCATGCGCAGGTCCTTAGAGTTTAAGGTCCAGTTCAGCATCCAAAAGATCTGACTCCATCAAGAAAATTTTGGTGATGTATTTCTTTCTTTTGTTTAAGTGGCATGTACTAGGTGGTTGTATACGAGTTATATATATATATATATATATATATAGGTTAAATGATCTTGGTTGTAAGTAAATGGTTATGATATTTTGGATGATAAATAAAGTTTAAAGTTATAAAATTAGTAAACTTGGTATTAAATCTTGAAATGAAATGAAAGATATTAACTAGTTTCTTTATATGTTAACATTATAAAATTTAAGTATTAAATCAATGTATTAAGCATGATTTAGTAGCGTTTTGATGTGTAAAATCTTTGGTTGAAACATTGGTATTGGTTTGTTTTCGGTTTGAAATTACAGGGGGTTTTATGTAAAAATAAGCAGAGACGCTATCGAAATTTTTTTAAAAAAAAATTATGAATAATTTCCGGAGTACTTGAACAAGTCCCGTTCCACTTTAATACATGTTTTGGGCTTTGAGAAGCCATTATAGGGACTTAATTATTAAATTATACTATGAATGTTATTTTATTCGTGAAATATTCATAAGTTGTTTGATATATCCAGTAATGTCTCGTAATCTTGTTCCGGCGATGGTTTAGGATTAAGGGGTGTTACATGGATGCAGCTAGATAGTGTGTCACAAGGGCAAACAATGCCAATATGACTTGTGTGGAAGCTTTAACATGTAGCTCTAAGTCAAAATGTTGCATAAGTGGTTTAGACTCAGGCTTTTTGGTACGTGTCCTTTCTTCATATGTAGATATTCCTCTTTCACAGATAAATGTAGTTGACCTATCTACCTAAACCATTGAAAATATACATGAAAGGATGAAAATTACAATATTAGATAATGATTCCATTGATGGAATGCTCGCGGCGTTAGTCCCAAAAATATATATATTGTTCTCTATGGGACAATACTAATTATGCATACTAAAATCATGGGCGTAACTAGGGAGACTGGCAGGGGCCACGACCTCCTAAAATGGAAAATTTTTATTTAGGCCCTTTAAAATTTTAAATTAGTAAAAGTAGAATTATACTTTGGCCCCCTAAAAATGATAAAATTTTGATTTAATCCTTTAAAAATTACAAAGATATATGCTATTAACATGGTGAAATTGTATTTTTACTATCGTAAAAATTACAATTTAATTTCGACCCCCTAAAACAATTTTTTGGCTATACCCTTAACTCAATTCCATCATATGAATTCGATTGAGCTTTATTGGATCATTTGGAACATTTTGCACCAACCCAAATTGTTGATTCATTTAGTCAATATGTCACCACTCAATAATATGGAAACAAATCAACATGCATGACCTCCACACCACAAAGTGCTAGTACACTATTATTGATAAAAAGTTAATAATTGTATTCTTTATGTACAACCTCCACACAAACTGCAAACATTTAGAATAATGCATCATTTAGTTAATATTGTAATAGTATGAATAATACGTTTATTTATTACATATGTATTACAATAGTTAGACATTAAATAAAAAATAGTTAGTACAAATTTAAACTTGAAATTAGAAAGATAAGTAATAGTTTTGTAAAAATAAGACGTCTTCAAAATAAGCGAAAAATTTTTGTTCTTTTGCTAAAAATAAATCATGGGAGTGACTAAATATTACTATTGAATTAGTTTGTTGCTATCACATATACTAAAACATGTGTAAAAAGTAATATTCCTACCAAAAGTAGCATAAATACAATTATATTCATAAACACTATTAATCACTTTAATTGAGTATGACTACAACATCAACATACCTTTAGATTGGCTAATCGATCAATTTCCCATCGCTCTAAGTCAAGTCTTTTGTATGACTGATATGATCCAAGTGACCTCTAGATCTGTACAAATATTAGATGCTAATGACATTATGATTATTCATCATTTAATACATTTTAAGATATTCAATACGATTATTTTTTTTACCTTTGCATAAGAGAACTTCCATGGCTAGAAAGAGATGGATGGTAGCCATAGCATACATATCCATGTCCAAGTTTGAAAAAGAAGACAACAACATTTATTTTGTCAATTTCAAGTCATCTTACAAAGTGCCCTGTACAGATACACTCAAGCCATTGTCCCCCAACTAAAATGTACCAACCAAATCAAAATTTGACAATATACCTAAATACATGCCATGGAGCTTTATTTCTAGACTTGTCAGGAAACAACATACAACCTATCATCCAAAGCATCCAAGCTTTGGCATATTGTTGTAGCTGTTTCACAATCACATTATACAGAGGGGCCATTCGACAAGTATTTTCTACCATATGAATTTCACTCGTTTCTTATCTATTCCTTTCACTCCTTATTCGACACCACACCCAACAACAAATAATATAGCATCTTCAAGTCGCTTCAATTATCACATGTCTATAGATTGGACGACCAATTATTAAAACATCTTTTAGCACTATAATGCTTTTCCACATGGAAAATTATATGTATATGTTTCCAACCTTTGTCTTTCCATCAAAGAGCCAAACAACTCCAACACTATTTTAAAAGTTATTGTTCTAAATGCCACAAGTAAACCAGCCTTTTTAAGTCATTTGTGACATGTTCATCTGATACCATAAACCATAAATTATGTGGGACATGAATAGATCAATATTCTTCCTATTCAAAATATCAAAAAATAAATACTTAATTTAGTAAAATCTAAAAGAATTTGCAATGATAAAAATTAATTGTCACAAAATCTAATATGAAAAAATTAAAAAAAACAAGTCAATAATTTGATTATGTTTATAACATCATAAGTTATGTGTTTTACATGAAACCTTTAAACAACCATTCTTTTGAGAAGATAAGTAGAAAATTTAAGGATTTGATATCAAGTGGAGAGTTTTATGTTTTTTTATAAATAGGATTTTAGGTAAAAACATAAGAGAATGGAAATATCAAGGGACCTCAACACGACGTCCATGAGTGTTTATGTAACACCTCTAACCCTTGTCTGTCGCTGAATTAGGGTTAAAGGCTTTACCAGATAGATCGAAAACTTTCATAATATTTCATAAATTTCATTCATCAATCATATACACAATGTCCCTTAAATAGGTCAACGAGACCTTAAACATGCTTATAACCCGGGTTGGGACTAAAATGAAACGTATACAGAAGTTCTCGAAAACTTAAAAAATTTTCTAAAATACCGGCGATACACGCCCGTGGAGCAAACCGTGTGCCCTCCATGGCTGCTAGGCACACTCGTGTGTCCTCTCCGTGGTCGAAACTGACTTAGCACCACGGCCACCAAGCACGCCCGTGTACCCTGGCCGTGGTCGATCCTGCCAAAACCACACGGCTACCAAGCACCCCCGTGTTAAGGCCGTGTACTATAAGGCCATATACTAGCTTTCTCACAGGGCTTCTAGGCACGCCCGTGTGCCATGGTCGTGTGCTCTTAAGCTAGCTATTGACTTTACCCCACGGTCACGAGGCATGGCCGTGTGCCTTAACCGCGTGACAAAAATAGGCCATTTGCAAGGCCAAAATGCACCCACTTGGGTCATACCTACAAGCAACATCATCAAGACATCTCATGCCTATTTGGCAACTAAGAACATACCACAATAACCATTCAAACCATGCATTCAATACCCATTCCAACCATGACAATTTCAAGACTAAAACTCATCTTATCACAAACATAATTCATTCATTTGCCTACTCAAAACTTGACCATTTCCAAGTGCTTCAACCATACTAAGATATGCATCATATATCACAACCATTTAAGCAAATTATCAACTCATAACTAGCCAAACCACATGGCTATGTTCATATAACAAACTTATATAAAAAAGTAGCCTATAATGCCATATCTAACTATATATATTTTCAAAGTGTACCAAAAGAGTTTAGTAGTGTGATGACGATCCTTGTAACAGTCCGAATTTGACCCTAATCGAAACGGTAGTTTTGGGACCATGAATCTGAGTTTAGAAAATTTTTAGATATTATTTTCGGTGTTTGTTATATGTGTATTAATGTGTGTGAAAGTTTCGTAAGAAAATTTTATCGTTTGAGTGTTTAATTTGACAAAAAGGACTTAATCGCGTAAAGTGTAAAAGTTGCATACTATAGTGAAAAGTGCTAAAATGATGATGGCTTTTTAATATGAGGTATTAAAAGGGTAATTAGCCCATTTTTAAGTTAGTGGGTGGTATATGACATAAGTAACCTTAAGTTATATGTTAGTTTTATTTTATTTGAAAGGTTATATTAGTAATTAAGTAATAACATAATATATGTTATAATAAAAAAAAAAAGAAATGGTCATTACCATCTTTATTCTCTTGGCCGAATGTTGGAGAAAGAAGATGAACTTGGTTTCTTTTTATTTTTGGCACATATAAGCTCAAATTCAAGGTTACTTTGATTTTGGTTTTTGATAATTTTTACATTTTTGAGATCGTTACTTCGAACAGTAGTTGACCCATGTTAGAATTTTTAAATTTAAGCATGTTTGATGTTCGGCCATTAACATGTTCTTGGGTTTTTTGATGTTTGATGATTTTATATTGAAGATATGTTAAAGATTAGCATGTTTTGTATTTGAGATTTTAGTGAAATTTAGTATTTTGGACTAAATTGCAAAAAATGAATTTTTGAGGGGACTAAAATGCAAAATAAATGAAAGAAATGGACTTGTATAGTCCCTATGAACATTCGACCCTAAGGTTTTATAGTGAAATTTTGTGTATTTTGTGTTTTGTGCAAATAGGATTAAATTGTAAAAATGTGAAAAATAAGGGGTAAAATGGTAATTTGCCCATTAATGTGTTTTGGGACTAAATTGAGATGAAATGTTCTTGAATGGGCTAAATTTTAATGTGTTTAGATCAAGAACAAAGAAAAATGAATTTGGATCGGGAAAAGGCGAAGGCTACCGAATAGCCGGTCTACGTCGTCCGTCGATAGTCGAGGTAAGTCTTTAAGCAAATTAATTTCATAAGAATTGATTATAATCTAGCATATATGTTAAATTATGAACTTGTGAAGTTAAACATGTTAAAACCGAATGTGAGGAAGTAATTTAGCAATATATGTAATCGAACTCATTGAGGTAATATGTGAAAGTGATATTGAATTATATAAGATATATGTGATATTGGTAAGGTGTGAAAGTGATATTGAATTGTATGAAATATATGTGATATTGATAGTATGTGATGTGAATGAAGTGACTCAATAATATGAATGTTCGGGCTTCGAGCCTAGCAGGCCTTCTGCCGGTGAAAGATTATCAGGCTTATTGCCTAGCAGGCCTTGTGCCGGTGATTTATATCGGGCTTCGAGCCTAGCAGGCCTTGTGTTGGTGATCTTTATCGGGCTTAATGCCTAGCAGGCCTCGTGCTGGTGAATTATATCGGGCTTATTGCCTAGCAGGCTAAATGCCGGTGTTTGAACTTCGGACCTTGAGTCTAGCAGGTCTAGTGCCAGTATGTGAGATTCGGGCAAATGCCTAGCAGGTTTTATACCGGTGAGTTGAAATTCCAAGCTTAGATTATGTACTAGTAAAGCCATGAAATGAATCAAGTGAGCCTAAGCATTTGAAAATGAATTTGTTAATTCGGCTACAAGGTATGTGCTATTCATATTCATGTGTTATACATATATATATGTGTTGATAATAAGTAAATGAATTGGTGAAGAAAATGTGATATACAATTGGTAGATGCAAATTGTGTATAAACTATGCCATGAGGAAATTTGTTATATGGAAGCATAAAGTGGTTAAAGGTATTCGTATAAGTATATTGATATGAATGATACTAATTGATCATGTATATTTAGCCTTATGCTTATGTTTACGTGACATATTGGGATTACATTGATGCCATGTATATGAATGCATGAAATGTCAAATGGATATATATATATATATATATATGTGAATATATTTCCTTTTAAGTGAAATTACTAAGTGTAAAGTATATACTTATTGTATATACATATATATGTGATCCTATTTAATTATGTGTATCGAAAATATGAGTAGTTGGAAAATAGTATTTAATCTATATGTGAAATATATGATGAGATTATAAATTGAAGTCTAAAGGTAAAATAGTGATGATGGTTAAGCTAAATGAGCTTTAGCATTCGACATTAGTAGATCATTTAAGTACTAAGCTTTGAAATATTGATATTAGATGCTTGGATATATGAGAGTTTAAATGAACGTGTGTTTAAGTAATTAAAGAGGTAATTCGGATGTACATGGCCCTTTACTTTTTCAAATATTTATGTGAATTTATTAAGTTTCATGTATGTGTATGATGAATATATTATAAAGAAAGGATGTTTTATATTTTGAATTTGAGGCTGAGTTGGTAAGTTGTATACTAATGGTAAGGAAATGATAAGTGTTATGTTAAGTGAGGTAAAAGCATTCGGTTTTGAAAGACTTTCAAGTTAAGTTGTTTTATTCAATGTTATTACTTGATTGTTTTAATATGTTAGAATGTCCAATTGGTATATTATGATTGCTTGAGACTTACTAAGCTAAATTAGCTTACTCCATGTGTTTATCGTTCAGTTTTATAGATTTTGATCAAGCTAAGAGCTCAGGGGATCGTCATCAAAGTCATCCACACTATCAACCTAATTTGGTACTTTTGAGTTTGGATTTTTAAAATAAAGGCATGTATAGGCTAGACTAAGTTTTGAGCTATGAATTTTGTTCTTGTATATATTAGCCATGCGAAAATGGCTTAACTTGGATCATTAGAATTAGACTTGGCTTTATGAGTTCGTGATTGAGTGTTTAATGTGTTTGGTTATATCAATTTGATTATGACTTAATTATATGTAGTATATGATTGCTATATTTCGTAAATAATGTAGCGTATGAGTTGATATACGTATATGATGGATATGGCAAGTATGTTTTGATTAGTTGTAACGGATAGTTAAAAGAATATGATATGAAGTTCAGGTATACTAATATGTATATGCGACTTAGGCGTACAATGAGATGTTGTTTGTGTTTTAATGTTTCTTTTAATTTAATTGCTGAATTATGGTATTTTGATCTTTATTGCTTTCGGCCATGGCATTTAAGCACCATGGTAGTGTATTTCATAATGAGATTGTGCGTGTGACAGTAGCATGATTGATTTATGTTATACACGTCAGGCATAGGATCAAGTATTTAGCTCACCTTAGAAATATATCTTATTGTATATCACGTGTGTGTTGGATATTCATATGACTTGACCGAAAAGTTGAGGTGGTTAACAAATGTGGTTCTATTATACATGTTTTGATAAATCATGAATGGAAAGTTCATTATATAGTAGTTAGTTATATTTATGTAATTTGAAATAATAAGGTTGAAGTTGGGAAATGATTAATACCATATTCGAATGTGTTTGGATTAATGATTGATGAGGATTTACTGTGAAGTGATTGAATAAAACATGAATTGAGAAGATAGTATTATAACGAAATTTGCATATTCGGTTATGTTCTTATAAATAAATTGAGACGTACTTTGCTAAGATGAGTTTATATAGTTTATTTGAATATGATTGAACAAGATACCATGCAACTATATATATGTATGTTTATATTTAGTGATTTCTATCTATTTTTTTAAGAAAAGCCATTACAAGCATGTGTATATTCGGCTAATGTGTTTTAAAAGATCAAGTGGACAATATTCATTGTTAATTATATTGATGAGTTAATTTTATTAAAGGGATTAAATTTTTGTATGTTATTATCTAAGCATATTCGTGTTGTTTAATTTGCTTTCGGATAAGACTATGTGAGCAGTAATTGTTTATGGCTACTTGTGTTTTGTTCGGTAATGCCTTACACCCCAATCCAACGACGGACAGGGGTTAAAGGTGTTACATTTGATTGGTATCAGAGCTTATAGTTTAGTCGATTCTAGGACTACCATATCACGTGTGAGTCTAGCTATACATGCCTTAAATTATAATGTGATAGTGTGGTGACTTCTGACATCTGAATTGTGATTTTATATTGTAAATGAATCCCAATAGAGCCGTAGCTGATGATGTTGAGAGCGTAGCGCCTGATCCCGCACATGGATCAGTGCCGGTAGACTCTCGACCTATTTCGAGTAGCCATGAGGGGGAGGCTAAGCAAACCTTCTACTAGATGATTAACAAATGGTTTACTCAACATCTGGACAACCCGACTATGCAATAACCTCGACCCCCGAATAATCCATCTCTGATACCTACGGTATCTCTAATGATAGACCGATGAGATGTAGCAGGCCTCCTGCTGATAAAATCAGGAAAACATGGGACCGAAGAGTTTAAAACTAATGATGATTGTCGAAACTATTTTTTAAAATTGGAAGTTTTAAAAAATGAGGATCGACTTTAAAAATATAGAAATGGAGCCACCACCGATCTTTTATTCGAGGTGTGATCGGATCACCTTGAGGTGGATTATTATAATAAAACATTTTGATTTATTAAAACAATAATTTTGGTCTACGAAATCCAAAAAATAGGCTCGGGAGTCGGTTACGCACGAGGAAGGATTAGCACCCTCGCAACGCCCAAAATTGGTACCTAATTGATTAATTAATATCCGATGTCAAAAATTTGAAAAGATTCTAGATTACGATCCATTTATTTAATATATATGTATTTAGACAAAATCGTATTGGATGCCAATGCTCCTTATTTTGAAGAAATAAAATGCCGTACTCAGTAAGTTAGGGCACCACATCCTATATTCATCAAAATTAGGTTTATCCTTCGACATTCAATACTCATACATTTAAAATTAAGAAGGATATTCTATTATTTGGGTCAAATGAAAAATCAAAGCCCAGTAAGTTAGGGCACTATTTCTCATGATTCCGGATCAGAATATTGCCTTTGTTGTTTTGAAATTCTTATCTTGGGATGATGAAATATCACACCCAATAAGTTAGGGCGCAATGTCTCAAATTCCCGAGAATAAGTTTTTTTTATTATTTGAAATATTGTGTATTTTGATTTAAGAGAGAAAGGATATTCGGTTGCTAGGGTTAAACGAGGAGAATCGGAACTCAGTAAGTTAGAGCACAATTTTCTCGAAACCTCTAAACATGAGCATTGCCTTTAGTTTTGAGTAAAGTGATTTTAAAACTTAAATGGTATCAAAATAAAATGCGATGGCATATACAATGCGAAACAATTATTTATAAATGTAATATAATGCAATTGAATATCAAGCAACCAATAAATATAAAACGAAAATTAAAACGTACATGATAGCAATAATTATCAAACATTAGATCAATGGTAAGAAAAAATTAATTAACATATATGTACAAGTATAACATAGGTAAGTCATATTCTAAACAAACAAAAGCAATTTTAAATATATTATGATAACAAATAAAAAATTTATGTATGTAATAATGCATGCAAAGTGTTTAGAATCTATATAAAATTTCAAAGCAAATGATTTATATGCGATAATAATATATATATATATATATATATATATATGCATAAAATCATAATATATTAACGGGGCTAAATTGAAATAGGACTAAAATTATGAGCCTATTTTATGAAAAAAATTTAAACAAATTTAAGGACTGAACTACTATACGTGTAAACAGTTAGGGACCAAAACAATAATATTTGCAAAACTTAAAACACAACATTCAATTCGGACTAAATTGAAAAACACGCTTAAATTACAGAGACTAATTAAACAATAAAGGCGACATGAAATGGAACAAATTAAAAGCAATATAGAACTAGAAGGGACTAGACGTGTAAATTCCCCATTAATTGCGGGAACATGCGGATCTAAGTTGAAATCGGGTCGGGTCATCGGTTAAGACCATATGGCACCGTTTTAGAGCCACTGAAACAGGCCCTAAACGGTGTCGTTTCCCATGCCTCAATAAAATCCAAACTAAACCTAACCCCCCTTTTAAACACATCGACCAAACCCTAAACACTCTCCTAATCTCCTCTTCTTTAGCCACCTTAAGAGGCCTCTACGTTAATCCATTTTTACGAAAACCTAGCCCCTTTCTCTCATCTTCATTCCCTCGCAAAGAAAACCCCTCCGTTCACCACCTTAACGCCATCACAACCGACGAAAGGCAGTACACTGATGATAGGTCTCGTCTGTTCACTGTCGAATCGCTATCATACCCAGCGAAAGACCGTGCCCGAATGCATCGATTCATTTTGAGGATAACGACTTTAAGTCCTCGCACATCAACCCACATCTAGCTCCGATTACAACGGAGTAGATGAAGATTGAGCACCCGGCCCAGGTAAACTCACCTCCATCTCTTTTATTTTTATGCTAAAGGTACAGCAAAAGAAACCAAGAAAACAGATAAAAAAAGCTTAAAAGAATTCAAAAGCAACCTTTTTTTTGAATATCTCTGCTATTCTTTGTATTGCTCTATTATCTGTGTGTCTCCAAAAAAATAGTGGTTGTGGCTCGGCCCCTTTTTATAGCCGATCCAAAAAAAAAAATACAAGCTTTTTTTCTTTTATGCTTTTTCTATTCTATATTTGTTCTCTTTGCGTCATTCTTTCCATTTGTTTTGCAGGTCCAAAACGTGTCCTGGGCACAAAGGGATCGTACGACTTGAGGGCGCTAGAGGCGGTAAGTACGTGCACCGATGAAAGCTTGCGCGTGGGTGAAGCGCGTGGATGCACGCGTGGGCATACGAACAGTCGTGCACGTAGAGGTACGCGATAGCCCAAGAGTCGCGCGTAAGTGGCTACAAAGAAGACGCCAGAAGCTTCTGGAGTTTTGTTCTGATGTTTGGGTTTTGGGGTGGTTTAGTGGGAATATTTGGGCTAGGAATTTAGGCTTAGAAAATGGGTAGTGGTTTATTTAGTATTTGGGCCAATTGGGTTTACTGTTGGGTTGTAAAATGAACATTTAGAGACTGTTAATTGTTTTTTGGTTTTATTTGTGTTTGGCTAATATTGGACCCGGGCAAATTTTGGGCCCTACAACTGCCCCTCTTTGCTCATTGTCATGTAACGAGGATAGAGCAAATACTTCAAAAAGGGTCAAGTTTGCCCGGTCTTACCAAATCTTGACCTCTTAGTACTTCTTTTCTTCAAGTAGCTCCATTCTATCCCACTGCGTCTTCAATGGCATAGGAACTAGCACTTCGATTTGCTCCAGGGCAATTCCGGGGAGAAGAGATTTCTAGCTTCGATCTACTCCACTGGAACTTCGAGAAGATGAGAATTCAGAAAGAAGAGATTTGTAACTTCGATTTTCTTATTAAAACTTTTCTAAAATAAAGGTTGGTCCTTAATACACTCAGGGAGGAGGGATTTGTAGCCTCGACCTACTCCACTGGGATTTTGAGGTGATAAGAATCCAGAGAGAAGAGATTTGTGGTTTTGATCCTCTCACTGAAACTTCTCGAAAATAGGTTGATCCTCAATACACTCAGGGAGGAGGGATTTGTAGCCTCAACCTGCTCTACTGGATCTTTGAGGAAATAGAAATTCAGGGAGAAGAGTTTCATAACCTCAATCTTCTCTGCTAAAACTTCAAAGAAATACGGACTAATCTTTATTGTAAACTCAGGGAGGAGGGATTTGTAACTTCAACCTACTCCGCTGGAACTTTGAAGAAATATGGATTGATCCTCATTGTAAACTCAGGGAAGAGGGATTTGTAACTTCAACCTGCTTCGCTGGAACTTTGAAGAAATATGGATTGATCCTCATTGTAAACTCAGGGAGAAGGATTTGTAGCCTCAGCCTACTCCACTGGAACTTCAAGGAAATAGAAATTGTTTGGCTTTGGTTGGATCTTGCAACTTTTAGATTGCCAGATTTGTTGTCTTTAATCCGCCTTGCTGCGGAAGGCAAGACCTTCGAATTTACTGATACTGCGACAACATCTTTTAGTGGACCGTGTTTGTGAAATCAGTTCCGTGTTTATGCTTATGCAAAATGGTTGGAATGCAATGATTAGAATGGACCTAATGCTCCTAACTAAATGTAGATGAATGCATAATGTAGAGTTTCGTGAGATTTTTCCTTTTCAAATGTCTTAAGGGCAACTTCGCTCGCGTCATGTTGTCATCGTTCAGCCGATAATTTGACCCCACAATTCAAAGGAAACACTACTACACTTCACTGCTTTGCCCGTGCTATAGCTTCAATGTCTATCCCCTCATATCCGAAGGTGCGAGATTTATATTTTTGCATGGTCCATTGCCGGGTCTTCGACACATAGGATCCCAAAATAATTTGTAACCCCTTCTCATGGCATTTCATCTTTGAGAACGGTCTCTTTCTTATTATTTGTTAAAGCCTCATCTCTTCGTGGTACTTTAAAAGGAAGAAATCATCATTTATATTAATACCCATTTTTTTGACATGGTTAACCCCTGTAAACCTGGTGAGTTTTACACAACCGTCCTGTTTTTGGGTTCTAGTTTTATTTAGAAACCTCTAGAGTAATGCGCAAAACTTCTTTTATAAAAGCATTATTGGTTCATCTATTATTATTCCAATGGAACACACTTGCATGGGGGAATATCAATAGATAAGAATAAAATTGGTGTGAAGTAAAGTTTATAATTAATAAAAGAAACTAATCAAAGGGTACATCTTGAAGAGAACCAAGTATTCAAGGATAGCACATTTAATGTGAATAAAAAATAACTACTATGCGACCTCTAGATATCGCCGCCCGAGCTTCTCTGCCCCAATGTCTGAAAGACTGTTTTGAGTGTGACATGTGTTTAGAAGATCTTGAGTATTTTGTCAAAGCATTAAGATGCAGTATACCTTCTTCTTTTTTAATTCAAGTATGACAGGATCACTGCATACCCCATCATAATCTAATCACAATTTGAGCTGCCCTTTTCGGGTTTTCAACTCAAAACCCCTTTGGTCTCAAGGAGCCCTTTGCGGGTTTTCACCTTGACCTCTCCATTATTATTATTATTATTTTTTGAAAGTCTCAAAGAGCCCTTTACGGGTTTTCGCCTTGGCCTCCCTTCCTCTTCAAGAATAGTACTTTTTGACTGAATCCGAATTTATGGGATTGGGCAAGTTTTTTCCATCCATTTCGGCCAAGATCAGTGCTCCTCCGAAAAAAGCCTTTTTCACTATATAAGGTCCTTCCGTTTGGCATCCATTTCCCTCCGTAATCCTTTTGTATAGGGAGGATCTTTTTCAAAACCAAGTCTCCCTCGTGGAATTCTTTCGGACGAACCTTTTTGTCATAAGCCCGCATCATTTTCTTTTGGTACATCTGACCATGATGGATAGCCCTTAGTCTTTTTCTTCGATCAAGTTCAACTGATCGTATCTAGATTGGATCCAATCTGCTTCATCTAACTTTAACTCTGATAAGACTCGAAGGGACGGAATTTCAACTTCGATGGGTAACACTGCCTCCATTCCGTAAACTAATGAGAAAGAAGTTGCCCCAGTGGAGGTCCTGACTGACATTCGATAAGCATAAAGAGCGAATGGTAGTTTCTCGTACCAATCCTTATAAGTTTCAGCCATTTTCCCTACAGTTTTCTTAATGTTTTTATTAGCTGCTTCCACTGCACCATTCATTTTCGGACGATATGGTGACGAATTGTGGTGTCTGATCTTGAATTGACTGTAGACCTTCGCGATTGTACTGTTGTTCAAGTTTAACGCATTGTCAGATATAATCCTCTCGGGCATTCTATATCGGCATATGATTTCCTTTTTTAAGAATCTGCTGACTGCCGACTTGGTAACACTGGCATATGAAGCCGCTTCTACCCATTTAGTGAAATAGTCGATAACTACGAAAATGAACCGATGCCCATTTGAAGCTTTTGGGGAAATTGGCTCGATGACATCCATACTCCACATTGAGAAAGGCCATGGGGAAGTCATAACATGCAATGGTGAAGGAGGTACGTGAATTTTGTCTCCATATATCTGGCATTTGTGACATCTCTTGGCATATTTGATGCTGTCACCTTCCATGTTTGACCAATAGTATCCAAATTTCATAATCTGTCTGGCCATAAAGCCGTTAGCGTGAGTCCCACAAACACCCTCATGTACTTCTTCCAGAATTTTCTTAGCCTCAATAGCATCCACGCACCTCAAAAGTACTTGATCCTTTCCTCTTCCGTACAAGACCTCCCCGTCCAAGACATAATCACAGGCTAGCCTTCTCAATGTCCTTTTGTCATTTTCTGTTGCTTGATCAGGGTATTCACGATTCTTCACATATCGTAGAATACTATGATACCAATGATACTCATCTCTTCTCTCCTCTTCGTCTATATTATCGCAGTGGGCCGGAGCCTCATAAATACTCATTTGGATGGGCTTTATACTTTCATGCTCATTTATTCTGATCATAGAAGCTAATGTGGCCAAGGCATCAACCATCTAGTTTTCATCACGCGAGAGGTAGAAGAATGTGATATCCTCAAACTCTTCAATCAACTCCAAGATTAACTTTCGATAACTAATCAACTTGGAATCCCTCATTTCCCATTCTCCTTTGAGCTGATAGATAACTAATGCGAAATTACCATATACTTCTAGTACCTTGACCCTGCGGTCTATGGCTGCTCGAATCCCCATGATACAAGCTTCGTATTTTTCCATATTATTTGTACAATCGAAATCCAACTTGCAAGTCAATGGGTAATGATATCCATTTGGGGATATCAGGACTGCCCCAACTCTATTACCAATGGCATTTAATGCTCCATCAAAGTTCAATTTCTAAGGAAAATCTTCGAGAGTATCTTCCGCATTAACCACTACAAATATTAGATCTTCATTGGAAAGTTAAAATTCAAGGGTTCGTAATCATCTAGTGCTCTGCTGGCTAGAAAGTCTGCTATTGCACTTCCCTTTACAGCCTTCTGGCTCACATAGACTATGTCAAACTTAGATAGCAGAATTTTCCACCGGGCCATTCTTCCATTCAAGGTAATTGACTCCATCATGTACTTAAGGGGGTCTAATTTCGAGATTAACCAGGTTGTGTGGTACAACATATATTGCCTCAATCTCCGAGTCGTCCAAATCAAGGCACAACACAATTTCTCAATTGGCGAATATCTCATCTCGCACTTGGTGAGTTTTTTGCTGAGGTAATATATCGCATTTTCTTTCCTCTCTGAGTCATCATGCTGACCCAGTACACACCCCATAGAGTGATCAAACACTATCAAGTACAGGATTAGCGGCTTATCTATGTGAGGCGGTGATAATACTGGAGGTTTGACAAGTACTGTTTGACCTTATTGAAAGCTTTCTGGCATTGATCGCCCCATACACCTGGATTATGTTTCTTCAAACTGTGAGATAAATCGAGCAATGTAATTTAATCTCCCAAGGAAACCCCGAACTTCTTTTTGAGTACGTGGTAGAGGTAATTCCTATATAGCCCTGACCTTATCTGAGTCGATCTCAATTCCTCTTTCGCTGACTATGAAACCCAACAATTTACCCGATCTAGCTCCAAAAGTGTATTTTGCGGGATTGAGCTTTAACTGGAACTTCCTCAGTCTCAAGAATAATTTTCTTAAAACTTGGATATGTTCAGATTCTGTTTGGGATTTTGCAATCATGTCATCAATGTAGACTTCAATCTCCTTGAGCATCATATCATGGAATAAGGTCACTATAGCTCTTTGGTACGTAGCCCCTGCATTTTTCAACCTAAAATGCATTACTTTGTAGCAAAATATTCCCCATAACGTTATAAAGATGGTCTTTCCATATCTTCAAGATGTATTTTTATCTGATTGTACCCCGAGAATCTATCCATTAAGGAAAACAACGAATAGCCTGCTGTGTTGTCCATCAGAGTATCAATATGAGGTAAAGCAAAATTATCCTTTGGACTAGCTTTATTTAAGTCTCTATAATCTACACATATTCGTACTTTCCCATCTTTTTTAGGGACAGACACGATGTTGGCTACCCATTCCAAATATTTGGTCTCTTGCAAGAATCTGGCATCAAACTACTTTTTAACCTCCTCTTTTATCTTTAACACGATATTAGGTCTAATCCTTCGAAGTTTCTGTTGAACTGGTTTGCAATCTTCTTTTATAGGCAGTCGGTGTACTACAATGTCAGTGTTTAAACTGGGCATATCCTTGTATGACCATGTGAAGACATCTTTGAATTCTTTTAGCAGTTCGATGAGATCTTGTCTTGTCTCTCCATTTATGCGCGTTTCAATTTTTACCACTTTCCATTCTTCCAATGCCACGGTCTCTACTGTTTCCTCATGAGGTAGAATTTGTTTCTCCTCCTATTCTACCATTCTTAACAAGTCGAGGGATAAGTCACTGTCCATATCATCTTCAAAATCCTGTGATCCTTCTAAACACATGTCCTGCTCAAAAGGATATTCAAAATTTGTGACAGCATTGCTCACGTCATTGATATCTGAAGACCTGCTGTAGCTCAAGAATATAGAAAGAATAAATGAATTTATGAATGGTCATTTGAATGTATAGTGGTTATGAAAGAATGATTTGAAGGAATCACAAAATAAGAATAATAGAAGAATGCTTGTTTCAAATGGTGGCAAAAATGTACTTCATTAATATAATAATGTTTGAACATGAGCCTATTTCACAAAAGAGATCTTATCACTTCTAGGCTTAAAGTAATAAGTGTGTTCTGAACATTACTCTGAATAAGTTCTAAACACTACAGGAATCTCTTCTGCAGTCCAGTTGTCCAAAACGCTTTTCGGTTCATAGGGTCGAATATCTGATAAGGTCCCTTCTTCAACTGCCTCCCCTGATACGGCATTAATGCAAACATTAACCAACATTGCTGTAATATCTTCTCCCCTTGGCACCTTCTGCTCAGCATGAATTACTCCCCCTGAAACAAAGGTCTTGGATATATGTGGAATTATCATGGGTTCCCACTTGGCCTCTTCGCCCCTCAAGTGAGCTCGTCATCTTTCTTACCTTTTTTCTAATTCTTTTTTCTTTTATCTTGCATCCGGCTTAAATCCTAAGCCAAAACGATCCTTTTTTCCCTCAATGTCGGGGCCATAACTCTCCCCGAAGATACTTTCCAAGTCCTCTTCTTGTAAAGCTCCTTTTCCATAGTCATCTTCAGCCCCATTCTTGTAGTCTTGGAGATCCTTGGTATCGGGATTCTATTTCTTTCTATGATGAAAGTTGCATTCATAAACTCAAAAGACCGAAAAAAATTTAGTTGTCTCATTACTTATCTCTAGATACGGCATCTCTCTAATCACAGCCTCGATGATGTCCTCCTCAACCTTTATCGTTATCAGCCGTCCATCAGCTATCAACTTCACTTTTTGATGCAATGATGAGGGTACCGCCCTTGACACATGTATCCACAGCCTCCCTAATAAGCAGTTATAGGAAGGCTTGATATCCATTACTAAAAAATCTATTTTAAGTAGTAGCCAATCAATAGAGGTATCTCAATTCTTCAACTTTTCTTTGTGTATCTCAAATTCTTCCCTAACACTCTTTCTTTGTGTACCATCAAATGCCTTCACTATGCTTTGGCACTCTTTCATGTATGAAGCTGTCTATTGGTAATCTGTTTAACATGGACAAAGACAATACATTCAGTGCCAACCCATTGTCTATTAGGACCCCTGGTAGCGTGTACCTTTTGCATCTTGTGGTAATATGCAAAGCCTTAGTGGATCCCCTACCACTGTTGGTATCTCGTCGTCACTGAAATGGATGAATTTGTCTACGCTTATGTTTTTTACCAACCGATCCAATTTAACAACCGAGATGTCGTTGGTGACATAGGTCTCATTTAAGACTTTCATTAATGCGTTCCTGTGTACCTCCAAATTTTGAAGCAAAGCCAATACAGATATACGCGCTGGTTGCTTATGCAACTGCTCTACCACACAATATTCACTGTGTTTTAAGAACTTTAGGAATTCTTTAACTTCTTCCTCTTTCACTGGTTCTTTGATAGGTGATTCTAACTCGATTGATTTTTCTGCCTCTGGCTCTACCATCTGAGCTTTCCCTTTTGCCAAATCATAGCGTCTCCCGCTATGAGTATGAGATCCTGCATCCAACTATTCTTTTGGAGCATTAGCCCGTTCCTCTTTTCCTGGTATCGTCACATTGCATTCATAGTTCTAGGGGACCCTCTTGCTATCCTCATAAGCAGAGGGTACAGGTCTTCGTATTATCATTTTTGGTGCGGTCCGCATTCTCGTTCTACTATGCTTGGGTTCTACGGGTTTATGTATTGTCGTTTGTACTGCAGCTCCATCATTCTTGGGTGCCGATATAACGACCAGAGGGAATTTTACTTTTGAGCCCCCATTGTCGACTCTGAGGTGCATATACTCTTCTCTTCTGCACCTTCTTCATAAAACTCAATTTCTTTATTACTCATCAAATTTTGTACCAAAGATCTGAACTTCTCGCAGTTCTGAATCTCATGTCTCGATTCGATGATATTCACAATAATTCATCAACTTTCTTTGACCTTTATTTACAACGATTAGCCCTTGTTTGACCATTTCCTTCCAGACCAATCTTAAGGGAGTCTTAACCTCCGCAACACTAGTTTTAGCCCTTCTTTTTGAACTTTCGCTGAGTGCATTGACCCCATTATGGTCGGGTAATGGATTCTCTACCTTTGGCAAATTCTCCAACTCTATAACCCCCATATTGACAAGCTTTTCCACTAATTTCTTGAAGGCCAAGCAATTCTCTATTGAGTGCCCTGTGATTCCTGCATGATATTTGTATTCGCATTCGGGTCATACCACTTGGGGTATGGGGGCTGCATTGGTGTTAAATAGCGAGGAGACACTATATGTGCGTTGAACAGGTTTTTATACATTGCTTTGTATGTTATCAAGATCGGTGTAAATTGAATCTTCTCATTATTCTGTCTTGCAGTGCCAGATTCCTTTTGGATGAACCCTGACACCCAGTAATCACCGCATTGGGCTGATTGGCGGTCTTTGAATACCCTATGCTCATGTTATTTACCTCGCTTTCTTTCCTTCTCGTGGTTGTTCTTTTGTTACTTTCACCCGCCTCAATCTTTCCACTTTTGATAGTATTCTCGATCATCTCTCTAGTTATTATGATGTCCGAGAAACTCTTGGTTGCGCTTCCTAGCATGTGTGTGATAAATGGGGCCTTTAGCATATTGATAAATAGAATCGTGGTCTCTTTCTCTAGAAGTGGCGGTTGGACTTGAATGGCAACCTCTCTCCACCTCTGTGCGTACTGCCAAAAGCTCTCGTTTGACTTCTTTTCCATATTTTGCAAAGAAATTCTATCCGGTCATATCGATTACATGGTGATCTTGCCTCATAAATGCCTGTGCTAGATCCCTCCAAGAATCGATTTCGGTATGGCTCAACTGATTATACCATTTGGCTGCTGCTCCGACCAGGCTATCCTAGAAGCAATGTATCAACAATTGGTCATTGTTAAAATACCCGGTCATTCTTCGATAGAACATAGTTATTTGAGCTTCGGGACAAGTAATCCCTTTGTATTTTTCAAACTCAGGCATCTTGAATTTGTGGGGATGTATTAGATCTGGCACCAAGTTTAGATCTTTAGCATCAACCCCGCGTTGCCTATCAGCATCCTCCATAGCCCGAAATTTATCTTCTAACCATTTACAACGCTCTTCTAGCTGTCTTGGCAATTCAAACTTGGCCTTTTCCTCTTCGTCGCCTCATCAAGGTCGAGAATAATAGTATTGATTAGATGATCAATCAAATTAGAACTGATCCAGCTTGGAGATTTGGCAGTATCGGGACACCCTCTTAAAATTGTTGAGGTTTAATTATGACGGACATCTTTCGTGGCTACGCTTTATGATGTGTCGGGGTAAAACCCAGGGGATATAATCGTTCCTCACTATCCTCCGCATTGTTAACCATGGGGGCCTTCCCTTTGTCTGTCAATAACTGAGTTAGTTGGGACATCATGGTTCTTTGTGATTCCATCATCTGATCCATCATATCACGCTGGATCTTGGCAAGCTGCTCTTGCATCTGAAGCTGAAGTTTTTCTTGCATCTCTTTTTGGAGTTGTTTGAGTTTCTCTATTCTCTGATCCATGTTTTCGTCTTAGTTCGGGTACCATAGGGATGTTTGCCGATGTCCAGGTTAATGCTAAAATAATTTTTACTTTAATTAGAATTTTTTTAATGACTTTTGATGCATATGAAATGAATGACAAATGCGAATGCATGAAATGCGAAATAAGTCGATTCTGATTCAATTCCATTTAGGAAACTTTATTTGAAAACAAAGCTCTTTACATAAAGCGGATTACAAATACGGCCTTGCTGTAATACCTAAATCTTTAATTTTTGTAAGTAGAGAGTTTAATTCTTGTCCACGATCTGGCCATGTCTCAAATTGTATGCTCAATATATCAGCTTGTAAGGCCAAAGTCTGTAAATATTCGGCTATCTCTCGTATCTGGGTTATAGCCTCCCCCATAAGGTAATCTCTATCTCTGACTTGATTTTGGGAATAGCGAAGCTCCCCTTCCCTTCGTTCTTCGTTTGCCTCTAGAGACTTGATATGGTATTGGCAATTTAGCAAGGCCATTTCTAATTCTCCGATCTTCTTCTTCATTTCCTCTATTTGGCTCAAACTTGCTCTTAATTCTTTCATTGAGTTGTGGCTTCGATGATGGTGAAGGGATTTCTCGAGTTCTGCAACTCTATCTTTTAGCATATTTTGTTCATTTTGGCATTCTGAAAGGTTCTTTTCCATAAGTTCGTTTCGTGCTTGCGCCTCTCTGAACTTGTAACACCCTGAGTTAGGGGTTATTTGTAATTTAAATAAATTCCATGTGGATTTCAAGAAATAAATAAATATAATTTTATTTAGCATGATTTAGGGTCTAGAAATAACCCCGATTTAGGTCTAATTTGGGTTTAAAAAATTAAATTAAAGTACTTAAAAGGAGGAGCTAATGGAGATAGGGTTTAAATAAAATTGGGAGAAGCATGACATAAGAATGGGCTTGGTACAAGTGGCTTAATGCGCCTAAGAGAGGTGCTAGGGGAGGTTCGAGCCTCGGCAGGAACAAGGAGGAAATATTTTTTTCTCTTGTGGGCTTTTTGGGTGTTAGGCCTAGGAAGGCCTTATAATTAAATCAGGGGGCTTATTAATATGAAAGTCGAGGAGGCAGAGTGGCTGGGGCGCCACTTAAAAGACCTTGGTGCATGGACTTGGGTTCGAGTCGTGGTAGGCGCAAGGAGTTTATTTTTTTTGGCTTCGGTGCAAAAAGGGAAAAGGGCTCATGTAAGGGTTATAATAAAAAGGTGGGGGCTTTATGTCATAAAGGTTAATTTGGAAGAGATGGCAAGGGCGTTGGAGGGCTGCTTGCTCCTACAAGCAGTCGCAAGTTCGAATCACAAGCCCTGCATTTCGTTTTTTTTATTTTTTTTCCTTTCCTTGCTGCTGCCGAATGGGAGAATTTGGTTCAACTTAGGACTCCTAATTAGGCATATTTTTATGTCATAATCAATGGAAGAGGGAATTTTAGTGTTTTATTTGCTATTAAATTGTTGAAGGATTAGGAGATTAAAGCTAGATTTATTTTGTGATAATTCAAGGCTGGAAATTATCACAAAATATAGAGAATTGGCCAACATTGGGACTCCTTAATGTTCTTAATCTCGATTTTTCATACAAGAAAGAATAGAAAAACTCCAAGAACAAATTTCTTTTCTTCTCTCCAAAATTTCTGCTGAAACCCCTTTGTTGCATTGCTCAAGTTATCAAAAATTCCAGCTTTCTTCCCTTCCACAAGCTGAATATACCCTTCAAAAGAGAAAATTTACAGCAAACTCTTTCTCTTCTTCCTCTCTTCTTTGTCTTGCCAAAATCTCCTTAAACTCTTAGCCAAAAATTGCTTAGAAAATTCCAGACTATTATTTTCCTTAGCGAATACACCTCCTCCTTCACAAAAATTTCTAGTCCTTCCAATCGTGCATTAGGCGAATATCATATCTCCAAACTAGGTGCTGCCAATTTTTCAATAAGTGTGGTAAGGATAATCATCTCTTTGGAATTAAAATTATGGCCTACGATTCGTATTAACTTGATTAAAACCAATTGTAGGAAGTTTTGGATTTTACTTTCAAGGGACTAATTAAGGCTTGGATTTGTTAGAAATCAAATCCGTTTAAGATTAAGAGATCTAATGTTATAGATCGGCTTTTCGGGATCTAGGAGTTCTAGAGAAAAAGGTGTGTATGATCTCTACACACTTTATTAATTAACATGACATTATTGTTGCTTTAAATCTTTTGGTTGTGATTAGCTTGTGGCATAATCATGGATTCCGTAAGTCCCCTAATTTGTGATTTTTGATATATGATTTGCATGCCATCACATGATGATTAAATGCTATGACATGAAATATGATAATTGATGTATAAGCATGTGATGGTGGGATTGATGAGAGGAGAGGAAGATTTTTGGGTGTGGCGTTGGTTTTGACCACAAGATGGGTTGGCCCCATCGATTATTTGTGACCTATGGTCATCGGTGGTTTTGACCACAAGATGGGTTGGCCCCATCGATTATTTGTGACCTATGGTCATCGGTGGTTTTGACCACACCGATTGATAATTTGCGACTAAGTCCCGGTGGTTTGGTACCACCGATGGTTTTGACCACACTTGATATTTTGTGACCTATGGTCATCGATGGTTTTGACCACACGATGGGTTGGCCCCATCATTTAATTTGTGACTTTAAGTTATCGTGGTTTTGACCACACGGGGTAGAAAAGGAGTATGGATGGCTAGTTGGGTTGCATGTGCATGTTTAATTAAGAAATTGTGTATGAGTTGTATTTTAGGAGGGGATTTACACACCGAGTCTTGGTGACTCACCCTTTCCCTTAACATTTTGCGATGAGTAGATCGCGGAGATGGAGCCGGAGAGGACTCGGCGGCCATGCCATCATTGGATTTGAAATCACTTGTTTTAGTTAATCATATTTATTTTTCTAAGTCTTTTATTTTGGGATTGTAATAAGGCCGCTATTTATTTTGTGGATGTTATTTTTTTATTTTGCTTATGTTATGTTACAAATGAAATTTTCAATTGATAAGTGTAGGTTAAAATAATTTTTCAAACTTAATAAACTTCTACGGGTTTTTAAAAGATGTTACCATCGGGTAACAAAAATTAACTAAGTCAACTATCGCTTTAATGATTTTAAAATGATACATGATCAATGTTTTCAAAAGGGTTTATAAAGCCCAATCTGTATTTATATAAAGGCATGAGTTTTCAAAACCCGTTTAAATACCTTGGCCAAATTTTATCAATTTTACCCAACTTTCAAATTGGCCCAAAATATTTTACCCAATAACATACCAGATCCGGTCGGGACTCATGGGCGGGTTTGGGGTGTTACAGAACTTCTTCTCCCATTGATTAGCTTTAACCCTTTCACCTTGAATCTCCTGTCGCCATTGATCCGGAGTTTTTCCTAACCCGGCTGTCCTCATTGATAGCCGCATCTTCTTATAATCAGTCTTTAAGCTGTTGAGATCCTCTTTAGCCCGTTCTTTTCCTTTTTTGAATTTCTCCGTCACTGCCTTTTGAACGTCAGCATCCAACCCTAAATGCATCTTTTCTTCTTCTAATAGCTCTATTCTCTTTTCCAGCTCCCGATTCTTTTTTTCAAAATATTGTTTTATTATCTCCAATTCGGACGGGACAACTCGTAGACAGTCTTCTATCGATCGAGTACCCTCTGGATTCTGTCCTAGTACATTATCGTTAATCCTTTGGCTAAACCAATTATTATACTCAGGTGTCGTCATAGGACCTACTGCCAATCTCTTCATACGGTGAGTTTGGTTCCAAGCAGCAGATATCTCCCTGATCTTCTTCTTGTAATCATCTCCTTTGAATATGAACTCGCATTGCGCTAGGCCATGAGTTACTGGTACAAACTACCTTGACTCGTATTTTCTTAATACAAGTAAAAGAGCGTAACCCATAGCTCCCCAAACTCCGAGAAAAGGTACCCAATTGAAACTTTCGCATTGGAACAAAATCTCATTGGGTGCCAACCAAGGAGCTCTCCATTGAACATCCTCTTCTCAAATATTTTGGAGAAGCGAAATCCAATTTTCCTCTAACACATCATTTCTTCTTGGCGTTGCGACTATTTCTTTCAATGGAGAATAACTATCACTGAAGATATGACAAGAGATCTTATCCACCTTCCAAAAATGGCTGTGGAACCAGACTAGTAACAATTGCGCACATCCTATGAACCTACCCTCTCCAGATCTTCTACAAGTATTTAATGACCTAAAAGTTTCGGCCAAGATTGCGAGAACTGGTGTGATCCCTTTACTGAGTCGGTCAAATTGATCTGTGTGATCCCTTTCATTAATCAGAGGTGCTTAATGCAAGGACATCAACTTTCTTTTTTCGTCGGGATGAGCTAAAATCAAGTCGGTCTTGTACTTAAATTGATCTGAATAAATTCTATCCATTTGGCCTCTTGGATAATGCAAGCGAGGCGGTGTATTCCTCATCTACATGTCCTAAAGTCTACCCTTGACTAACTATGATAGAACAACCTTTTAGCCTCGTCGTCCCTCTATATATCAAATCTTGGAGATTGTTTTGCGTAACACTAACACGGTGTAATCCCATGCTATAACGGGCCCTTGTTCTAATTGTGTGGTTTCTGACCAAATTCGGACAGCCGCGTTATCTTTCACTTTATCAAGAAAGTCATTTTCCATGTTGAGCTCCCTAATTTAGCAACCGAACCTGAATCGACACCTTTCTTCTAATATGAAAATGCATGCAAAGCAACAAAAAAATAGTCAGTACAATATAGATGAAGGTCAAAGCATATAAAAACATTCAAGCACCTATTGGGTGACCACTAGGGTTTATCACAACTCCATCTTAGGTGGGCTCTTAGGGTCTTTTACATGTGATTTGAGTTCTAAAGTTGAGGGTACCTGAACCAGCGGATTCCTCAATCCTCACCCATTATAGGCTCATATGGATCGAGTTTGATTCAAGGGAATACATTTCCCTATGCCTGCACGGAGATGAAAATCTCACGAAGACATAGGTACGGATGTATTCCAGAAGCGATTCACTATCCTGCACGGAGGTGAAAACCTCACGAAGGAGTAGTTTCTCACTCCCACTAAAGGGTGTGACCCGGCAATCATGCAATATGATGCAAAATATTTTACAAGATCTACAGTAATGAATGCAATAATAGGATTGTAATTTTTCAAATCAAATGTTAATTTTCGACAAAAGGACAGAAACTAATCAATTTTACGGCTTGACTCTCAACCATCCCCAGTGGAGTCGCCAAGCTGTCAAAACCAATTTTTAAATCGAGGGGTTTTCGAAAAACGGGGATCGACTTTAAAAATATGGAAATGGAGTCGCCACCAATCTTTTATTCGAGGTGTGATCGGATCACCTTAAGATGGATTATTTTAATAAAATATTTTGATTTATTAAAATAATAATTTTGGTCTACGAAATCCATAAAACGGGTTCAGGAGTCGGTTACGTACGAGGAAGGGTTAGCACCCTCGATACGCCCAAAATTGGTACCTAATTGATTAATTAATGTCCTGATCTCGAAAATTTGAAAAGACTCTAGATTACGATCCATTTACTTGAAACACATTTGAGCAGAATCATGTTGGATGCCAAAGCTTCTTATTTCGAAGAAATAAAATGCCATACTCAGTAAGTTAGGGCATAACATCTTATATTCTCGAAGTCGGATTTATCTTTCGATATCTAATACTTGTATATTTAAAAAAATAGGAAGGATATTCTCTTATTTGGGTCAAATGAAAATTGCAACCCAGTAAGTTAGGGCACTATTTCTCAAAATTCCCGAATACGAAATATTGCCTTTATTCTTTTAAAAATCTTATCTCGAGATAATAAAATATCACGCTCAGTAAGTTAGGGTGCAATATCTCGAATATCCCAAGAATAAGTTTTTTTGAAATATTGTGTATTTTGATTTAAAAGAGAACGGATATTCGGTTGCTAGGTTTTAAACGAAGAAAATCGAAACTCAGTAAGTTAAAGCACGATTTTCTCGTAACCACTAAACACGAACATTGCCTTTAGTTTTGAGTAAAGTGATTTTAAAACTTAAATGGTATCGGAATAAAATACGATGGCATATACAATGCGAAGCAATTATTTATAAATGTAATATAATGCAATTGAGTATCAAGCAACCAATAAATATAAAACGAAAATTAAAATGAACATGATAGCAATAATTATCAAACATTAGATCAATGGTAAGAAAAAAATTAATTAACATATATGTACAAGTATAACATAGGTAAGTCATATTCTAAACAAACAAAAGCAATTTTAAATATATTATGATAACAAATAAAAAATTTATGTATGTAATAATGCATGCAAAGTGTTTAGAATCTATATAAAATTTCAAAGCAAATGATTTATATGCAGTTAATAATATACATATGCGCAGAAAACCATAATATATTAACGAGGCTAAATTGAAATAGGACTAAAATTATGAGCCTGTTTTATGAAAAAAATTTAAACAAATTTAAGAACTGAACTACTATACGTGTAAACAGTTAGGGACCAGAACAACAATATTTGCAAAACCTAAAACACAGCATTCGATTCGGACTAAATTGAAAAACACGCTTAAATTACATAGACTAATTAAACAATAAAGGCGACATGAGACGGAACAAATTAAAATCAATATAGAACTAGAAGGGACTAGACGTGCAAATTCCCCATTAATTGCGGGAACACGCGGACCTAAGCTGAAATCGGGCCGGGTCATCGGTTAAGACCATACGCACCATTTTGGAGCCACTGAAATAGGCTCTAAACAGTGCCGTTTCCCATGCCTCAATAAAATCCAAACTAAACCTAACCCCCCTTTTAAACACATCAGCCAAACCCTAAACACTCTCCTAATCTCCTCTTCTTTAGCCACCTTAAGAGGCCTCTCTGTTAATCCCTTTTTTACGAAAACCTAGCCCCCTTTCTCTCATCTTTATTCCCTGCCGCAAAGAAAACCCATCCGTTCACCACCTTAACGTCATCACAACCGACGAAAGGCAGTACACGGATGATAAGTCTCGTCCGTTCACTGTCGAATCGCTATCATACCCAGCGAAAGACCGTGCCCAAATGCGTCGATTCATTTCAAGGATAACGACTTTAAGTCCCCACGCATCAACCCACATCTAGCTCCGATTAAGATGGAGTAGATGAAGATTGAGCACCCGGCCCAGGTAAACTCACCTCCCTCTCTTTTATTTTTATGCTAAAGGTACAACAAAAGAAACCCAGAAAATAGATAAAAAAAAGCTTAAAACAATTCAAAAGTAACCTTTTTTTTTGAATATCTCTACTATTCTTTGTATTCCTCTATTATCTGTGTGTCTCCAAAAAAAACAGTGGTTATGGCTCGGCCCCTTTTTATAGTCGATCCAAAAAAAAAAAATACAAGCTTTTTTTCTTTTATGCTTTTTCTATTCTGTATTTGTTCTCTTTGCGTCGTTCTTTTCATTTGTTTTGGGTCCAAAACATGTCCTGGTTCTACGCATTCATATGTATGCATGGATTTAGTATTCAGCAAGACATTGTCTATAAAATCTTCTGAATTTGCTATAAAAGTAACGAACTCCTTGGTAAAAGTGTTCTGGTTGATAAAGTATGCAAGAACTGTCCGTTAATGTTTTGAGATATCTGTTTCCCACTGAGTTGATGCTTTTACTGTTTGATGAATTCGATATTATTTTGGGAAGGGATTGGTTGTTTATGCCTGATGCTGTTGTGAATTGCAAAAGAAAGACTATAAATTTGAGATATCTAAAGGATAAGAAAATATGGATAGAGTCCGATGATTTGAGTGGATTGCCTATTGTTTATGAGTTTTCTAATGTGTTTCCTGAAGAGTTACCAGGTTTGCCTCTGATTCATGAAGTTGAATTTGTTATTGATTTGTTGTGGTGATTGTAGATGACATTTTGATTTATTCACGTGACGAAAAGGAGCATACTGAACCTTTGAGAATTTTGTTGCAAACTTTGAGAGAAAAATAATTATATGTGAAATTCAGCAAATGAGAATTTTGATTGTATGAAGTTAGTTTTCTGAGACATATTGTGTCAGCCTTTGGAATCCGAGTAGATCCGAGTAAGATTTCTACTATTTTGAGTTGAAAACCTCCGAAAAATGTGTCTATAGTTCGTAGTTTTCTAGGCTTAACTGGTTATTACCGCAGGATTATAAAAGGTTTTTCAGTGATAGTTACTCCGTTGACTAGACTGCTTTAGAAAGATGTCAGATTTGAATGGTCGGAAAAGTGTCAGAAAAGTTCGATCAGTTGAAAGCCCTTTTGACTGAAGCTCCAGTGTTAGTTCAACCTGAATCGGGTAATGAATTTGTTTTTTTTAGTGATGCTTCTTTGTGGGTTGTGTTTTGATGTAGGAAGGAAAAGTCGTAGCCTACGCTTCGAGATAATTGAAGCCGCATAAAAGAAATTACCCGACACATGATTTGGAGCTAGCAGCTATTATATTCGCGATAAAGATTTGGCATCATTACTTGTTCGGAGAGAAATGTCATGTCTATTCAGATCACAAAAGTTTAAAATATTTGATGACTCAAAAAGATTTAAACCTGCATCAGAGAAGATAGCTTGAGATATTGAAAGATCATGAGCTAGTGTTAGATTATCATCCGGGTAAAACAAACGTTGTGGCTAATTTGGATGGGTAGAAAGTCATTGTTGCATTACAGGCTTTGAATACTCAGTTAGATTTGTCTGATAATGAATTGCTAGCGAAATGAGCCCAGTGGGAAATGAAATTTGAATCTGAATTTTTAATTGTGGATGATTGTTTGAAATATCGGGATATTATCTGTGTTCCGAGAAAATCCAGGATTAATTCAATTGATTTTGAATGAAACACATAATAGAGGTTTGTCTGTTCATCTGGGAAGTACTAAAATGTACCATGATTTGAAGCAACATTCTTGGTGGTGCGGTATAAAACAAGACATTTCGATTTTGGTTTGAAATGTTTAGTTGTCAATAAGTGGCCGAACATCAAGTTTCGTATGGATTGCTACATCCGATTTTGGTTTCTGAGCGGAAATGAAATAGAGTAACAATAGACTTTGTTTCTGATTGACCTTGACTCCGATAAAGAAAGATGCGATATGGGTCGTAATTAACCGATTAACTAAATCTGCCAGTTTTATTTCGGTTAGGTCTGATTTCCCACTTGAGATATTGGCAAAGTTTTATATTACTGAGATTGTGAGATCACACGGGGTTGATTTGATAAAGGATACAAAACAGGAAGTGAAATTGATCCGAGATTGTTTGAAAGTAGCATATGATCTTCAGTAGTCCTATGCAGACTTGAAACGAAAATATATAGATTTGGAGATCGATGATGTTTCAATGTTTCGTAGATATCGATCCGACCCGTCACATGTGATAGCCCCATCCGAAATAGAAATCCGATCTAATATGACATATGAAGAAAAGCCTATCTGTGTCTTAGTAGTGAAGTAAAGGAATTGAGAAATAAGAAATGGCAGCCTGAAGATTCAAGAAGACAACAAGATTTGAAATTGTTCAGCGGAAAGATTTTCGAGGGCGAAAATCCTAAGGGGAGAGTTATGTGATCCGAATTTGACCCTAATCGAGCGGTGGTTTTGGGACCACGAATCGAGTTCGAAAATTTTAGATATTATTTTGATTGTTTGTTATATGTGTATTAATGTGTGTGAAAGTTTAAGTAAGAAAATTTTATCGTTTGAGTGTTTAATTTGACAAAAGGACTTAATTGCGTAAAGTGTAAAAGTTGCATACTATAGTGAAAAGTGCTAAAATGATGATGGCTTTTTAATATGAGGTATCAAAAGGGTAATTAGCCCATTTTAAGTTAGTGGGTGGTATATGACATAAGTAACCTTAAGTTATATGTTAGTTTTATTTTATTTGAAAGGTTATATTAGTAATTAAGTAATAACATAATATATGTTCTAATAAAACAAAAGAAATGGCCATTATCATCTTTATTCTCTTGGTGAATGTTGGAGAAAGAAGATGAACTTGGTTTCTTTTATTTTCGGCACATATAAGCTCAAATTCAAGGTTAGTTTGATTTAGATTTTGATAATTTTTACATTTTGAGATCGTTGCTTTACGATGGTGACCCATGTTAGAATTTTTAAATTTAAGCATGTTTGATGTTCGGCCATTAACATGTTCTTGGGGTTTTTGATGTTTGATGATTTTATATTGAAGATATGTTAAAGATTAGCATGTTTTGTATTTGAGATTTTAGTGAAATTTAGTATTTTGGACTAAATTGCAAAATGAATTTTGAGGGGACTAAAATGCAAAATAAATGAAAGAAATGGACTTGTATAGTCCCTATGAACATTCGGCCTTAAGGTGTTATAGTGAAATTTTGTGTATTTTGTGTTTTGTGCAATTAGGATTAAATTGTAAAAATATGAAAAATAAGGGGTAAAATGGTAATTTGCCCATTTATGTGTTTTGGGACTAAATTGAGATGAAATGTGCTTGAATGGGCTAAATTTTAATGTGTTTAGATCAAGAAAAAAGAAAAACGAATTTGGATCGGGGAAAGGCGAAGGTTACCGAATAGCCGGTCTACGTCGTCCGTCGATAGTCGAGGTAAGTCTTTAAGCAAATTAATTTCATAAGAATTGATTATAATCTAGCATATATGTTAAATTATGAACTTGTGGAGTTAAACATGTTAAAACCGAATGTGAGGAAGAAATTTAGCAATGTATGTGATCGAACTCATTGAGGTAATATGTGAAAGTGATATTGAATTATATAAGATATATGTGATATTGGTAAGGTGTGAAAGTGATATTTAATTGTATGAAATATATGTGATATTGATAGTATGTGACGTGAATGAGGTGACTCAATAATATGAATATTCGGGCTTCGAGCCTAGCAGGCCTTGTGCCGGTAAAAGATTATCAGGCTTATTGCCTAGCAGGCCTTGTGCCGGTGATTTATATCGGGCTTCGAGCCTAGCAGGCCTTATGCCAGTGATTTATATCGGGCTTCGAGCCTAGCATGCCTTGTGCCGGTGATCTTTATTAGGCTTAATGCCTAGCAGGCCTTGTGCTGGTGAATTATATCGGGCTTATTGCCTAGCAGGCTAAATGCCGGTGTTTGAACTTCGGACCTTGAGTCTAGCAGGTCTAGTGCTAGTATGTGAGATTCGGGCAAATGCCTAGCAGGTTTTATACCGGTGAGTTGAAATTCCAAGCTTAGATTATGTACTAGTAAAGCCATGAAATGAATCAAGTGAGCCTAAGCATTTGAAAATGAATTTGTTAATTCGGCTACAAGGTATGTGATATTCATATTCATGTGTTATACATATATATATGTGTTGATAATAAGTAAATGAATTGGTGAAGAAAATGTGATATACAATTGGTAGATGCAAATTGTGTATAAACTATGCCATGAGGAAATTTGTTATATGAAAGCATAAAGTGGTTAAAGGTATTCGTATAAGTATATTGATATGAATGATACTAATTGATCCTGTACATTCAGCCTTATGCTTATGCTTACGTGACATATTGGGATTACTTTGATGCCATGTATACTAATGTATGAAATGTCAAATGGACATATATATGTGAATATATTTCCTTTTAAGTGAAATTACTAAGTGTAAAGTATATACTTATTGTATATACATATATATGTGATCCTATTGAATTATGTGTATCAAAAATATGAGTAGTTGGAAAAGAGTATTTAATCTATATGTGAAATATATGATGAGATTATAAATTGAAGTCTAAACGTAAAATAGTGATGATGGTTAAGCTAAATGAGCTTTAGCATTCGACATTAGTAGATCATTTAAGTACTAAGCTTTGAAATATTAATATTAGATGCTTGGATATATGAGAGTTTAAATGAACGTGTGTTTAAGTAATTAAAGAGGTAATTCGGATGTACACGGCCCTTTACTTGTTCGAATATTTATGTGATTTTATTAAGTTTCATGTACGTGTATGATGAATATATTATAAAGAAAGGATGTTTTATATTTTGGATTTGAGGCTGAGTTGGTAAGTTGTATACTAATGGTAAGGAAATGATAAGTGTTATGTTAAGTGAGGTAAAAGCATTCGGTTTTGAAGGACTTTCAAGTTAAGTTGTTTTATTCAATGTTATTACTTGATTGTTTTAATATGTTAGAATGTCCAATTGGTATATTATGATTGCTTAAGACTTACTAAGCTAAATTAGCTTACTCCGTGTGTTCATCGTTCTGTTTTATAGATTTTGATCAAACTAAGAGCTCAGGGGATCGTCATCAAAGTCATCCACACTATCAACCTAATTTGGTACTTTTGAGTTTGGATTTTTAAAATAAAGGCATGTATAGGCTAGACTAAGTTTTGAGCTATGAATTTTGTTCTTGTATATATTAGCCATGCGAAAATGGCTTAACTTGGATCATTAGAATTAGACTTGGCTTTATGAGTTCGTGATTGAGTGTTTAATGTGTTTGGTTATATCAATTTGATTATGACTTAATTATATGTAGTATATGATTGCTATATTTTGTAAATAATGTGGCGTATGAGTTGATATATGTATATGATGGATATGGCAAGTATGTTCTAATTAGTTGTAATGGATAGTTAAAAGAATATGATATGAAGTTCAGGTATACTAATATGTATATGCGACTTAGGTGTACAATGAGATGTTGTTTGTGTTTTAATGTTTCTTTTAATTTAATAGCTGAATTATGGTATTTTGGTCTTTATTGCTTTCGGCCATGGCATTTAAGCACCATGGTAGTGTATTTCATAATGAGATTGTGCGTGTGACAGTAGCATAATTGATTTATGTTATACATGTCAGGCATAGGATCAAGTATTTAGCTCACCTTAGAAATATATCTTATTGTATATCAAGTGTGTGTTGGATATTCATATAACTTGACCGAAATGTTGAGGTGGTTGACAAATGTGGTTCTATTATACATGTTTTGATAAATCATGAATGGAAAGTTCATTGTGTAGTAGTTGGTTATATTTATGTAATTTGAAACAATAAGGTTGAAGTTGGGAAATGATTAGTACCATATTCGAATGTGTTTGGATTAATGATTGATGAGGATTTACTGTGAAGTGATTAAATAAAACATGAATTGAGAAGATAGTATTATAATGAAATTTGCATATTCGGTTATGTTCTTATAAATAAATTGAGGCGTACTTTGCTAAGATGAGTTTATATAGTTTATTTGAATATGATTGAACAAGATACCATGCAAATTTCTATCTATTTTTTAAGAAAAGCCATTACAAGCAAAGCCATTGCAAGCATGTGTATATTCGGCTAATGTGTTTTAAAAGATCAAGTGGACAATATTCATTGTTAATTATATTGATGAGTTATTTGTGAATTTCATTAAAGGGATTAAATTTTTGTATGTTATTATCTAAGCATATTCGTGTTGTTTAATTTCCTTTCGGATAAGACTATGTGAGCAGTAATTGTTTATGGCTACTTGTGTTTTGTTCGGTAATGCCTTACACCCCAATCCGGCGACGGACAGGGGTTAAGGGTGTTACAATCCTTGGCGGTCCCGAGCCTTCAGTAGCTTTGAAGACCTATAAAATAGAGAAAACACACATACAAAGTAAGCTTTCCAAAAGCTTAGTAAGTCAATATACAAACAAACTCAGCATAGAAGGCATATATGCAATTAGATACATTGGCACATCTCATTCACTTAACAAACTAACACATATATGCTTTAATTCATACTTGTGGCCACATTTGCCACATTCATCATTTCAAGATTCACATTCTTACATTTAAGCGTACATTTCTTCAAATCAAAATCACATAAGTACTTACCTTTTTATACACACATTGTGTATATACCAAACGTACTTGAAACATACATTCGTTCACTTAATTGATCCTAGCTCGGATTTGCAATTCGTATCACAGACTTGCCCGTTGAACCAATAGGAATCTAGTAGGATAATCAGAAATCTCAGAATAGCCGTACAATGCCAACATCCCAGACGAGGTCTTACATGCGCTCAGATATCGATGCCACTGTCCCAGACAGGGTCTTACACAAATCAATACGATACCGATGTCCGACATAGTCTTACACGTAAAGCTCATATCGATGCCAACGTCCCAGACGTGGTCTTACACGTAAAGCTCATATCGATGCCAACGTCTCTGACGTGGTCTTACAAGAATCTCAAATCAATGCCAACGTCCCTGACGTGATCTTACATGATTAAACAGAACAAATACCTATGTCATGACATAGCTAATCCTATCTATTCCTAGGTTCGTACGGGACTTCTCGAACATTGTCACTATATCGATCTTATCTCGAAATTCAAATGCATAACGACTCATAGCATTCATTATCAACATTAGTCATATGAATATTTACAATTTCATACAAGTACGTTTATTTGCATAGTGACTTACCTCGGATTCGGTTTAACTGAATGAAAATGACTACTGCTGTTACTTTCGCTTTCCCGCGGTCTAAGTCCGTTTTCCTCGGTTCTTGATCTATGCATATTCAAATTTAACCCTTTTATTCACTAACTCATTCAATTCAATCCAAGGACACACATTTAGGGCTATTTGCAAATTAGCCTCACATTTGCACAATTTATCAATTTAGTCCATTTTCTCAAAACATCAAATTCACAAAAATCATCACCCATCCATGCTTAGCCGAATGCTTATGTATATCATACAAGCCCATATTTTCCATCAAATTTGCAATTTAGTCCTTCAAATTACCATTTTCTCTATTTAGCCTATTTAGCTAAATTCATCAAAAATTCAAAAACAAATCATATTCATCTAGCTCAAATCTTTCATTTAACACCACAAATCATCACAAAACTTAACATAAGATCAATGGCATTTCTCATGAACAACATCAATTCACAAAATTGAGACATGGGCTTTGTAGCTCTCAAAGCAACGGTTACAAAAACGTAGAAATCATTGAAAACGAATCACAAACTAACCTTAAATCAAACCAAAACCATGGCCGAACCCTTAATCTTTTGTTCTTTCTTTTTCTTTATGATTTTCGACAAGAAGATAATAAAAGTAAGGCCACTTACACATGTTTCTTTTTATTATAATATAAAATATCATATAACATTAATATATAATAATAAACATATAAAATCATTATATAAATTTGCATGTTGCCATCCACTATAAGTAAAAAGGGGCTATTTTCCTTTTAAGGACTTTACAATAATAAAGCCACATCAATTTGATCACTAATCAAATGAAAAGCCACTTTTAAACTTTATGCGATTTAGTCCTTTTATCAAAATAAGCACACAGACGGACAAATTAACTTACGGAAATTTAGCACATGCTTAATCACATATCAAAGACACGGAAAATAATATTAAAATATTATACGAACTAGATTTTGTGGTCTCAAAATTACTGTTCCGACTAGGGTATAAACCGGACTGTTACAATTTAAGTCTTTTATATTAAATGGATTGGTTGGGCCTACAAATAATAAATACTACAATAATGTTGACTAATTAAACATTGATATCCGTAAGTTTTAAGATAACCCTAAAAGTTATATATTCTGAAAAATGACTTTAAAAAACCTATTTTAAAATTTATATTTAAGTAAAAAACCCTTATAAATTTAGTACTTAATTAAATAAATGGTAAGAAACTAATTATTTTAAAGCATGAAGAGGAGAAATTCAAATTAATTTCAATTTTGACGTCACCACTTCAACCAATCGTTGTTTTATCTCCAAATTTTTTTTAAAAGATTAAATATAAAATTAGTACTTGAATTTGTACATATCTCCTGAATTGGTATTTAAGGGTTTTTTTTGTCCTAAATTAGTACTCGAATTTTTTTTTCCATCAACTAGTTTGATATTTTTTTTAACACTGTTAAGTCTAAGACATGTGGCAATACCAAACAATAACACATTTCATCAATGACATCATGATTATGTCAAAATTTTAAAAATATATTAAAAATCAATAAAAAATTTAAATATCATAATTTAATTTTTTTTAAAATAATATCTAAAAATATATAAAAATGATAAATTAAAAGAAATCTTTCTCAAAATTTTTTGAATATCTTCATAAATTTGTTCCATTTCCCTTTGCAATGTCCTTCATCTATTGCTTCATTTCTTTGTCTTACAAAAGCTTTTATTATTTGTTTTCTATTTGAGTTGGTTGTGTTCAACTTGAGTTTTTATTAATTTTATTTCCACTGAGGGTTTCTTTTCACGTTAAAGGAGAGCATGTTTTAAGAATTTATTAGATTTTGAGCATGTTCTAAGAATTTATGAGATTTTGTAAATAAATTTGAAGTAAATTAAACAACATTCATCAATAACCCACTAATATCTCAATTCAAGATAACAGACACACATGCAAACAAATAAAATAATTAAATGAAAACTTGAAGTGGATATTTAACAAAAACCAATTAGAATATCAAGAAACAAAACAAAACAAAAAAAACTCAAATTTAAAATTGTGAAAACAAAAAAACCCAAATCTGCAATAATTTTATTTGCTTACAAGAAACTACAACAATGGGATCTAAGGTACTTAAACCACCAACTCCTAACCCCTATCAACCAACCCTTCAATCATTCATAATACTAAATGAAACACCCCTCACCCGTCCCTGCCACTAGATTAAGGTTATGGGATGCTACAATAAATATAGAACAAGAACATGCTATTTCCACTACACCAAAATAGACTTTTAGCAGCGTTTTTAGTGGCGTTTTAATAAAAAACGCCGCAAAAAATTGAGCAATATAGTGGCGTTTATTTCTAAAACGCCGCTAAAAATGAGAAATAGCGGCGTTTTTTTCCAAAACGCCGTTAAAGATTTGAGCAATAGCGGCGCTTTTAGAAAAACGCCGCTAAAGATCTGAGCATTAGCGGCGCTTTTAGAAAAACGCCGCGAAAGATCTAAGCATTAGAGGCGCTTTTAGAAAAACGCCGCTAAATATCTGAGCATTAGCGGCGCTTTTAGAAAAATGCCGCTAAATGAAGAGTATTAGTGGCGCTTTGACAAAAATGCCGCAAAGATGTTAATCAATACAACGACGTTTTGTAGTTGAGATATAGTTGTTAGATCGAGAATTAATAGCATATTTTTTGTAAATGCCGTAAAAAGTATGTCATTAGCTGCGTTTTTTTTAAAAAACGTCGTAAAAATAAATAATTTAAGGGTTATGATTTTGGGGTTGGCTATTAGGCTTTAGGGGTTAGGGTTATTAATAAAAATTAATTTATTTTAGTGTCTATATAAGCATTAACATTCTATTTTAATTACTTTTGTCCCTTATAAAATTTATATTTAGGGTTTAGTCACTATAAGAAAATAGACTTTATATATATTATAGTTTAAATTATTTAATTTCTATATATATATATATTATATATTAAAATTATAATTATAGTTTAGCATTTCAAGATTTAGTGTTTAGAGTTTATGGTTTACGGTTAGTCTTAGGATTAGGTTTATGGCTTGAGTTTATGAGTTCATGGGTTTGTGGGTGTATGGTTGAAGGTTCACGGGTTTAGAGTTTAAGGTTTATCAAATAAAGATGTGTAATATCCCGAAATTGGGCCTAGTAGAATTGAGCCCAATGGGCCTTAGGCATAGTAGCGTTTAAAATTTTTTTGGAGAATAGGAGATCGGCTTAAGTGCAAGTTGGACCTTTTAGATAAGTGATTTTGGAAGGTTAGGGGCTTTATGAAGTCCGGGATCAAATATTAGCTTTGGGGAAATTTTGGTTTTAGGTGAAAAAACCACGGAAGTTGGCGAGTAGGCCTTAAGAATAAAATGTGGAGAAAAATGACACAAGTGGAGTGTGTGGTGTAGTGGCAAAGTGGCGCCACTTAAGGACAAGGAATGACGCCACAAGGAAGGAAGGAGGTCCAAGGTTCTAGTTGTAGCGTTTGCATTCCTTTTAGATTATTTTATTAAATGAATTTAGACTTTGGCCATAGGGTTATATTTAGTTGCGCATGGTTTAAGACACAAGGAGCTAGTTGGTAAAGTGGCTAGCGACGTGGATTATGCTCTGAGAGAGCACAGGTTGAATCTCATGAGAAGCGAGGAGTATTTATTTTGCGATTGACGGTAAGAATTTCGGTTGAATTTAAACTCCATTGACGGAGGATCCCACATCGAAAGATACAAAGAAGGAAGGTGAAGAGCTAGCTATATAAAGAGCATGCCGGAGGAGGTTAACATACCTTGGTGGGCGTTGGGCACGAGGAGTGGTCGTGGGCGGTTTAGCACGAGTCTATCGGTGTGTAACTCTCTACTCTAGTTGTAGAAGCGGCAAATCTGAAGTGCAGTCACGGCATTAGTAGCCACACGAGGCGTGTGGCGCGCGTGTGGGTCTTCGACACAATAGTTGAGGCCATCAGTAGTATTCTTGTGGGTTGGGGCTGCTTGGGCGCGATGGTCAAGTGGGCCCAATGGGCCCGTGAGGCCAATTGGAATAAATTGTATGATGATATAGTATATAGTGAACTAGACTAGGTGGAACCTATATCGTGTCTAGATTTGTGTTAGGTGGGCCACTGCGTGTGGGCAGAAATGGGTGGAATCGAGCTTTAGGCCAATAGTCGGTGACGACCAAAATGGTAGCCAAAGTCATTCGGGGTAACATTAGACCTCGGGAGGCCATTGCAGAAAAGTCTTGAAATTACTTAAAATACCTTTGGTGGGTAAATTACGAAAATACCCTTGGTGGGTAAATTACGAAAATACCCTTGGTGGGTAAATTCTGAAAATACCCTTGGTGGGTAAATTATGAAAATACCCTTGGTAGGTAAAATTCTTGTTATACCCTTAGAGGTTGGTTAGCTTGATTATGTTGTATATTATTATTCGATTATGATGGTAATTCGTTTCATCGTTATTTGATATATGTTCAGCATACATGACATAACGCATATACAATTATTATGTCATATTGCATGGGTATGATGAGAGGAGGGAAGGATGATTTAGACTGTCACAGTGGTTTTGACCACGGTGGGTTGGCCCGCTTTCCTTATTATTTGTGACTAGTCTCGATGGTTTTGACCACCAGTGGTTTTGACCACACGGATATTATTGTGACTACGGTCACGGTGGTTTTGACCACACATGGATTATTGTGACTCGTCCGGTGGTTTGGTACCACGATGGGTTGGCCCCACATGTTGATTACGGGATTGTCATCGGTGGTTTTGACCACACGGTGGGTTGGCCCCAACATATGATTCGTGACTACGGTCACGGTGGTTTTGACCACACTTATATGATTTGTGACTACGGTCACGAGTGGTTTTGACCACCAGTGGTTTTGACCACACGGGGTAGAATCGGGAGTTTTGGATGGTTAGGTTTTGGGTTGCATGACATGCATATTTTCATATGAAATTGTGTAAGGGTTTAACACCCATTGGATGGGGATTTACACACTGAGTCTCGATGACTCACCCCCTTAGTTAAATTTTGCAGGTAATCATTAGATCACGAATTTGGGGTCGAGGTGGACTCGTGGAGGCCATACATATGTTTAATTGTAAATTCGTTTCTTTTATTTGGACTTATTTTTATTTGGGTTTTGTTATGTAATAAGGCCTTGGGTATTTTATTTGGTTTCAACTTTCAATTTGGTTCTGCTTATTATTAAATGATCAATATCGGATTTTCCTAAAATGATAATAAACTGTTTCTTATTCAAAATTACTTAAACTCAATTTTCACAACAACTATAAAGAATACAAGCTTTTTAACGAGCATACGGTATTTAGACATTCCTTTCATGTGACATGCCGGATCCGGTGGTAACGTTTAGGTCGGGTTTGGGGTGTTGAACGAGAATATCTAATTTGATTTAATTATTAAAAATTATAAAAATATATGTTATAAAAATGGTGAGATTGCATTTTTAATTACAAATTAATTTTATTTTGCTATTTGAAATTGACTTAATTATGAAAAGTTACAAATTGATAACTAAACTATTTAGAAGTTTTGTTTTATCGAAACCCATAAACCCTAACTATTTATATTAATTAAAATACAATTATTTTAATTGAATATCTATATTCTTCAAAAAAATAATGACACGTAGAAAAAATTGAAAGTAAAAACATAGAAAATATATGTTAAAATTAAAAAATTAAAAATACTATTATTTAAAATAAATTTAACTTTAAGGTTAAAATGCGATGTAAGTTTAACTTTAAGGTGTCGGTGTTAGATTCTGTAGTTATGACAAGCGTTTAGGGTTTTAGGGTTTAATGATTTAAGGTTTAAGGTCTATAATTTTAGGGGATATAGGTTTGAGGTTTAGGGTTTGTGTTTAGGACTTAGGATTTTAAGGTTTAAGGCTTTGATAAAAATATCGTAGAAAATCATTTGTAGTTTATGGTTTTAGGGGTTAGGCTAACTAGTATGGTTTAAGGGTTTGGGGTTTTTTATAAAATGATAAAAAATCAATTAATTTTAGGCATCGAAATCATTTTTTAATTAAGTAGTGTCTATGATTCATGGCTTATATATGGTTTAAGGTTTGTAGTTTAGTGTTTGGGGGTTGGGATTCGGTGTTTGGGGTTTAAGGTTTAATTTTTAGGGTTTAGGGATAAATATAGTAAACTGCTTATGTATCTTGGATTTTTTTATAATACAAATCTAAATAAGATAAATATAAATTATTATTTTAAAAATATAAATCAAAATGGGTTAAATCTCAAAAGCATACATGATCAACAATGGTTTAATGTACAATTGATCTAGTTCTTGTAAATTATTAACACAATTATTGATATAACATCATTTTATATTTATATATTGCATAATATTTATATTTATTCAACATATAAATATATATGATGTAGTTACCTTTTAAAATTGTGTATGATTAAATCAAAATTAAAAAGTTTCAAGTATACATTTAAACCGAAATAGAATTTCACGCTACAATTACACATTAACCGAAATTCATATATATATATAAGTTTGTTTTGTTGTAGTGTTCGATTCAAAACTTCTTTAAAATAATCAATAGTTATCAATCATTCAACTAGAACATGTTATTCATGCATGAATGGCTTAAATCGAGCTTTCGAAAGCTCTAAAATATATTCAGAACTAAGTAGGGACTAATTTAAAACTTTACATAAAAGTGAGGTAAAAATGTAAAACAGGGGTCACATGTCCTTGTGGTGCTGAACCACACAATCATGTCTGCAAACCGCGTGCAAATTTGATGTCATGTAATGCAGAGTCATACGGCCATGTCGCTAGGCCGTGTAACAAACTGTGGTTGTGTGGACCTAACTATAAAACTTTGCAAACATTCACATGACTGTGTGGCTAGGCTGTGTGAGAAACTGAGACCATGTCAATAATCCTGCATCTAAATTACTAGTGGCACACGGTTGTGTCAACCAACCGTGTGGCAAACCATGTGATGCAAAAAATGGCCACTTTTGCCACTCATATAATCCAAACCCTTAAGCATTACCAAACACATGTTTATTTTCATCAAAATCTTACCTAAAACACCTTAAGGATTCAATCTAAATCATGATACCAAAATAACCCAAAGTTCTAACCAATATGCCTTTTTCGCACCATCACAAATAAATCATAAATCATTACCAAAACATTCAACAATTATAATACCAACATGATTCATTCAAACAAAGTATTTAAAATGAAATGGTGTATTCTTGCCATGATAAACATACCAAACCTTACCTTTTAAACAAACATAAGACATGCTATACACTAATCAATGTTGACAGTATAAATCTCAAGCCAACAACAAACCTTATATCATATATCTAATAATCAATCGTTCATCAAGCATTATCAATTCACAATTTACCATGTTTCAAGGATAAGCACACCTCAACTACACATGTTTTTGCCATTCATTCCATCAAACATGCCAAATAGTCTTTAGAAACAACATTATGTAATAACAAGTCCAAACTTTGCAACTTTCAAAACTTAACTTCAAAACTCATGATTTAAAAACATAACCTATATACCTAACATAATACCATTCAAAACACAAACCACAATCAAGAATCAAAGTATTAACATTCAAGATTGACCAAAAATAAATTGCCTATATATATGCCAAAAACCAAGTTTTAAACAATAGAAATACTATTGAATCAATAATGGGATAGTGTGAGCTTCGAATGATCTGCTTGATGTGTTTTGCAAGTTGGCGATCTACAGGGAAAAGGAAAACAAACGAGATAAGCATATACAATGCTTAGTAAGTTCAAAGGTATAAAACTAAGTAACTTACCTCAAGTTATAATAATACACTACATGCTACTTAGCGTGGTAAAGTTTGCCTATCATGGCAAATCAAATATAAAAAAAGTAAGTTCAACATTTACCATACCATATAGTAACTCAATCATATAACATTTCATTATCATTCACAAAACAAACAACCATTTAATCAATTCACTATCTTAATCATATCATACAATTTATTTACCCGCAATACATCCCATTTCAAATTAATGCCAAAAATTATTTTCATTTAATAATTTGAATTCTTAATCAAATTCATATGAAACCATATGAACTTCATCTCAAATCAAATTAATCCATCTTTATACCAAATATATATAAATTTCCAATTTAATGTCAATTACTACTTTGTTTCATAATACAAATTCTGATTCACATTCATCGATTTGTCATGTTTCCATATTGGCCCCTTAAGCTTGTATAACCGATTATTAATACACTTCAACAAAACAACCCTACAACGACACTTTTTTTTTTTTACCTAAGATGACGCAAAAAAGGTTGGCATAGGTTTCGCGACGCTTTGTCTGACGCTTCCAAAATGGTCTTCTAAAATGGTCGGCATATGCATGGCGGTTGGCATATGCATGACATAAGTCGACCCTTATTTAAGGGTTATGAAAAGCTTGGTTAATGCCTACCTTTAAAAAAGGTTGGGATAGACCTAGTTAAGGCCAACCTTTGAAAAAGGTTGCGATAGACCTATTTAAGGTAACCTTAAAAAGGTTGGTATAGCTCTTGTCTAATGCAACTTTTAAAAACGGTTGGGATAGAGCCGTCTAAGGCAACCTTAAAAAGGTTGAGATAGACCTTGTCTAAGACAACCTATAAAAAAAGGTTGGGATAGACCTATTTAAGGCAACCTTAAACAGGTTGGGATAGACCATGTCTAAGGCAACCTTTAAAAAAAAGTTAGAATGGACCCATTTAAGGCAACCTTAAAAAGGTTGGGATAGACCGTGTCTAAAATGACCTTTAAAATAAGTTGGGATAGACCCGTCTAAGGCAACTTTAAAATGGTTGGGATAGACCTTGTCTAAAGCAACTTTTAAAAAAGGTTGGAATAGAACCATTTAAAGCAACCTTAAAATTGTTGAGATAAATCTTGTCTAAGGCAACCTTTAAAAAAGGTTAAGTTAAACCCGTTAAGATAACCTGAAAAAGATTGGGATAGACACGTATAATGTAATTTTTTTATTTTTTATTTCAATATTAATATATTTTTATAAATGTTTACAGTGAATAATAATAGGAATTTTGCTTTAAATATAATTAAAAATATAAAATATAAAATTAATATTAAAATTAAAATTAAAATAAAGATTGAATATTCACTACAAAAATCGATCCAACAATCAAAATACACTAACATTTAGCTGAAATGTATACCACTAACATTCAACTCAATGTACAAAAGTAAACAAATAAAAAAGTACCTAAGGCGATGGACATTGATATTGATGTTGTACTAAAAAATGCTAATACAGTTTGAAATTGCAACTTTAATTCCAAGAAACTCTGTCAATCTCTTATTTCTACAAAGGTAGCCCTAAGTAGTGAAATATCCCGATCCAAACAATCCATTTTGTTTACTACCTACTTGTAACATATGCAGTTTTCTCTCTTTTCACCTTTATTGCTTCTTGACTCTTCGCTATATTTAGCGTTATCCCTCGAGCCCCAACCTTGCTGTAAGTCAATTGCAGACCTCATCCATCTCTCTAGGGATTGTGTAATGACCAATCTTGCACAAACCGAATCAAAAACTTAAAACTTTGTCTGGTTTTGTATTCCCTTTAAGATCAAAAGGACTGAGAAAAAAAAAAACAAAAGACTGAGTGTTTAAGGTTCTTGCACTCACTTCTACACAAACGACATAGTAAGAAAGAGCATAAATAAGAGCATGCAGAAGTTTACACAAACCATTTCATGAGCTTGCAGTCTAAATGTTTGTCTTAATTCTACCAAACTTGACAAAATAAAGGAATCATATATATATATATACACTAAATTTTGAAAATTTCCATATAAATTTGAGTTCAAACATTGAATCAAATGAAATATTAGGATACCAAAAATTACCTGGCTAGGATGGCTTGATATGCTAGGATGGCTTCATTTACTTCAGGTTTTCTAAGTAGCTGTTGTGACTGCAAGAACAAATGTAAATGCAAAAAGATAACTCTTGAACTTCTCAAAGAAAAGCATAACCATTAACTAGTAGCTAGAAGCATTAACGACTCAATGAAAAGAGTTGAGCAAAAATCAAAGGCATCTTCATCATTCTATGTTGCTCAAAGAGTAAGATAGCAAAGCATCAAAGTCATAACATTAAGAATACTATAGAATTTGGAGCCCACTAAGTGATTCCAGCTTAAACAAGAAGTGACAGACAAAACACTGATGCTTTAATCATCCTTAAAAGAGAAATGTAGAAAGAATGGTGGTCTCACTACAAGAACATCTAGGAGTTAATGCCATAAAAGTTTAATCTGTACTATATAAACCAAAAGGAAATCCAAGGAAGGGCAGATAATTCTAGGGTGGGAATGCTAATTTACATAATAATATAATCAAAATACTAAACAATAGGCGCAAGAAACAAAAGAATGTAACATTCCAATACAACTAGTGAATAACACTCAAACAATAAAGATTCCATATCGATTCTAAATGGGATGAAGAAAAAAAGAAGGCTAGGTTCTTTCTTTGAATTATTTAGGCGCACTGTAAATAAGAACCTATGTTTTGTTCTTGGGATGACCAAGCAAAGAGATTCGAAAGTTCACTTATTGCAATTCTCGCTTCCATAATTAGTCTGGGACTCGTATGGTTTTCCATCTTTGCATGCTATTCCACTCTCGATCTTAAGTTTCTCCTAGAAGGAAGTTATGCTTGTTAAAGGGATTGAAAACATGTAGCCATAGTTTACTTACTCCTCTAATGTCTATAGCAACATGATGACGATAAATCATATAAATTTCATAAAGGAAATCTACATTGGAATATAAGGTTAGACAATTAAAACATTAAAATTAATAAATAGCATTATGCAAGTAAGAGCAGCAACATCAAATAGAATTCAAACTTATTCCCTTCAATTTTGATGGATCGAGTAAGAAGAACTAAACAAGGTTCTTCTAAAGCTGAAGTAGAATAGATCAAGATGCATGCACGTAATCCATGGCAGGATATCTAAAGAGATTAAAATATCTGACAGAATAGTTTAGGTGAAAGTATGAAATTTTTTAATGGTTTCAAATGAAGTTGCTCATCTTCCCTTCTTGAAGCATTTGGAAAGAATAAAGCTCCGTATTGCAACAAAAGAGAGAGGAAAGTACTCTGATGCATCACACCTGATCTAATTAATGTTCATAGGTTATAATAGATACAACTATCATGAGTAAGTTATTGAGAGGGAAAGACTTATCAAGAACGTAATTTGTAAGAACTAATAAATATCCAAGTTTGTACGGAATGTATGAATGCAATTCTTGGTTGTAAAATAACCTTCAAATCCTTCTTATATAAATAACCTTCAAATTTTGGTGAAAGGTAAAATATGCAAATCTCAAGTTGTTTGGTTGAGTCAAGGCTTCCATTTTATGAACCCAAATCGCTTTGCATTTAGTATATCTAAATCAATAGTTTAATCACAACACTTCAAAAAGTTTTGCGGTCTTAAAATCAAAAGATGTGCATGAGCTTGAAAATAGAATGCTGAGGTATTCAATTTTATATTTTTACCTCTGCGAAGCAAGAATCACATTTATTGTTTAAGCTATTTCGTGCTTCAAAACATATTCTTCAAGGCCGGACTTTAGTCTTTCAACATTGAGCTTGAAAAGTTCGGAGGTTGCATTCATTAGGTAAAAGACATTTTCACATTGCAACCCGAAGCATCCCTCGTTCAATCGGCAGATTCATTGCTACACTCTTGGGAAAAATTCCAACTCCATTAAAATTTACTAAATAGAGAATTTCTATAAAAAGCTAAATGAGATAAGTAAATGGAGAGCTATTTATTTATCACATAAAGTGGAATTGTTTACAAAATAATATATTTAAAGTACCCTTTTAAGTTTTATCTAGAATTATCCAGATAATATAAAATGTTACATGAAAGAAGTTAAAATCATGAAATAAATACTTTTCAAAATTCAAGTAAGTACATTTGCCGAATAATACAAATATATTCAGCTTTTAATTTTCAGTGACATACATAAAATTTTAATACTACAAATTCAGTATTTTTCTTCAGTTTATCAAACGAAAACTTGGGAAATATATGATTAACAAGGAGATGTTAATTGAACTAGAGAAAATTCATTCCTAACATCACTTGAAGAAGGTTACATGGCATCTCAGAAAATTAGTAGATTAAGCTAGGTAGTAATGTAGTCAACAGAATGACCTTACCTTACGAATAGCATCAAGTTCATATAACAGAACTTGATAGAACTGGCCTTCATTAACACCATCCCTGCATATAGAAAATAAAAACATTAATAAATTAATAAAACCAAGAGAAAAGAAGCGGTAGGGGGAGAGAATAAAAGGAGCTCGACCATAATAACAAATAAAAGAATTAGAAGACAATGAAACCCCTCGCCTTCTCTTAATGTTCATGAAGATTAAACAAATAGATGAAAAAGAATGGTAGAACAAAGCAGAGCTGCACTAATAGCAGTCATTGCTTTTTCTTTTTTTATCATTTTCTCCCATTGAACTGTTTAGAAACATTTGCGGTGAATGATTGACGGACCGGATTCATCGTACTCTGCCTTGGCAATCCACATCTGCAAACAAAATAGCAAGCAAATCGAGTTATTTTCAAGATTATCGAGCAAGTAACTAGATGATTATGTATGCAAGTACAGTTAGCTTACTTGTTGGAAGGTGCCTAGGGAAGCCAAGATCGAGCCACCGATCTAGAAACTGTACTTCCTCTCAGGTGGTGCAACAACCTTGATCTTCATGCTACTGGGTGCTAATGAGGAGATCTCCTTGGTCATCCTATCGGAGATACCGAGAAACATGGTTGTACCACCACTGAGGATGATGTGTTTAGGGATAGGGTTTTATCCCTATTTTAATATACAATACAAAGTGGGAAATTGGGGGGAAAAATAAAAGAAGAAGAGAATTAAGGTGGGATTTTGGGGAACGATTTTGGGAAAAAAAGGGGGAAAGAAAAGAAGAGATTTCATTTGAAATTTTGGGATAAAAAAACTTAATTTCAAAACGACATCATTTGAAAAAAAACATATTCTTTATATTATTTAAATCAATTAAATAAATCTAAATTATATCAAATTAACATTTGTTATATAAATTTTTTTCAATTCCAATTCAATTAAAAAAACAAAAATTTCATTTACAAAACTATAAAAAACAATAAATAATATTATTTTAAACAATAAATGTTAACTCTATTTCAATTTAAATTTATTTAATAACACAATGAATAAATAGATCCATTTAATAATACAAAGACCAAAATAGAAATTTGTTAGACTTTCACCTTATTTGATAAGGTAATTCATTTTATTGAGCGAGTATAAGTATAAAAATAAACATTAAAAACATGACTCAATCATGACTTTCCTATACCATAATAATATTGGACAAAATCGACATATTGAAAGATCTAAGCTAAATATAAATCTCAATATTTATACAAAATAAGTGGCTTAAATCTGAGCACTCTGTCCTCGACGTTAATTTTTATTAAGAATGCTTAGTGATATGTATTTTAATTTGGAGGTGATTGTGGTTGAATTTTAGGGTTTTTTTTTTAATTTCTAAATCGAATAACTAAACAAACCAACACTAATGTTTTTTAAACCAAATCAGTTCAGCCACCAATTCACAAATTCGACCGGTTCGATTAAAAAATCGTTAAAAATTAAAAAATAAAAACCCCAATTCAACTGCCAATTTAATCGGTCCATGCAGTTCTTCAAACTAGTAACCCTGGCAAGCTCCCAATCCGACCAGCCAATATTGTCCGATTCAAACATCATTGACCAACACTTAAATAGTAAATTGATTTCTAGAATGGTATCATTATCCAACCTAACAATGAATGAGAAACCGAAAAACCTAATCAAATTGAACTGATTAATTCTAATTAGATTAGTTCGATTTCTAACACGAGCACGAACATATGGCATTCTAAGAACCCTACAAATAAGGGTGAAAATGGCTTGATTAAAAATAGCTCAGTTCCGATTGACATCGGTTAACTGATTTATAGACCAAACCATTGTTTAGTAGCATTGGCCTCTCTTTCACTCACGCCTTCATTTGATCTACCGTAAACCCTAAACCTTATAATTCTAGACCCCAAATTTTAAAACACTCACTCTAAACCATAAACCATAACTCTTAGATATTGGAACCCTAAACTCAAAACCATATCCCATAAACTACAAACCTTTAAACCCTAAATTAATTAGATAAAATTTTAATATTATATACTCTTTCAATATTTTAGGAAATTTAAATAACATTTTCAATTTACTAATTAATTTTGTTTAGAGATGCATGGGTTACCAATTTTTTAATTTTAATTTTGTTTCCTAAATTAATTTTGTTTCAAATTATTGTATATCAATAATTGTGTTAATAATTTACAAGAATTGGATCAAATTAAAGTTCATATATTCAATTTCACATTAAACCATTTTTCATATATGCTTTTGGGATTTATCCCATTTTGATATTTTATTATTTGAAAAATAATAATTTATATTTATATTATTTATAATTAAATTTTTAAATATATATAACATAAATTTTGAAACATTTATATTAAATAAACCCTAAAATCTTAAACCCCAAACCCATAATCACAAAATTCTAAAATTACAAACCCCAAACCCATAAACACAAAACCCTAAAACCTTAAACAATAAACTATAATCCCTAAACCCTAAACTCTAAACACTAAATCTTAAACCCTAAACTAAATTAATTTTTTGTGACATTTTTATTAAAAACCTTATTCACACTCGAAGCTATTAAGTTATTTTTAATTTGAATATATATAATTATTCACAAACTGATGATATAAAATTTTAAGAATATTCATATTTTAAATCCAATTTTTTGGTGCTACACATTTAGAAAAGCCAGAATTAAGGAAATTTGGGACGTTACACCTTTATACAAAGAGTTAGCAAGAGCATATGTTGACAAGTCTATCCCAACACTTAGGAAAGTGTCGCCCCAAAACTGTCGTCTTAGGACTAGACAAAAGCCAACTATTATTCAAGTGTTGCCTTAGGCATACATATCCCAACCCTTATACAAAGAGTTGGCTAAAGAGTAGTCTATCGCAACACTTAAGAAAGTGTCGCCACAAAAGTGTCATCTTAGGACTACACAAAAGCCAACTCTTATTCAAGCGTTGCCTTAGGCATACAAATCCCAACCCTCATACAAAGAGTTGGCCAAAGCATAGCCTATCCCAACACTTAGGAAAGTGTCGCCACAAAAGTGTCATTTTAAGACTACACAAAAGCCAACTTTTATTCAAGCGTTGCCTTAGGCATACATATCCCAACTCTTATACAAAGAGTTGGCCAAAGCATAGTCTATCCCAACACTTAGGAAAGTGTCGCCACAAAAGTGTCGTCTTAGGACTACACAAAAGCAAACTCTTATTCAAGCGTCGCCTTAGGCATACATATCCCAACCCTTATACAAAGAGTTGCCTAAAGCGTATGTTCGAAACTCTATACCAACACTTGGGAAAGTGTCGCCACAAAAGTGTCGTTTTAGGACTAGACAAAGCCAACTCTTATTTAAGCGTTGCCTTAGGCATGCATATCCCAACCCTTATAAAAGAGTTGGCCAAAGCATATGTTGGCCATTCTATCCCAATACTTAGGAAAGTGTCGCCCCATAAGTGTAGTATTAGCACTGTTTTGTTGTAGTGATATGTATATGCATCATTCAATCATCATATCAAATAAATCTAAGTATCATTTATTCTATTTAAATTATACATGTCCTTATTAACCTGACTCAGATGAATATACAGATTCAATCAATCACATCAATTTGGCACCTAGTGCCTATCGGATAAATCCAAAATAATAAGTTGCGTCCAACGCTAGTTAGTAAAACCGAAAAATAGATGTGCCCAGCACTAGTCAGTATAACCGAAAAATGGGTGTGCCCAACACTTCCCAACACGTAGTCGAATAACCCTGAACTCTTTCTATCCTATGGCATGCCAACTATACCTGACTTTGCCTAAGCAATTAATAGGGTAACAATTTCCCAATTTCCATTATATGCCAATTTTCAATTCAATGTTGTCATTTCATCAACCAATTATCAATTTGTATGCATAATATTATAATTCATCTTATCATAAAGACAATTTTGTAATTACAACAATATACAATATTTTAAAATCTATTCAATTTACTCCTCTATTTCAAGATCAAACATAATCATATCAATTTGATTCAATTCAACTAATCAATCTCAAATTTCAATTCATCATATTCAATTTATCAGTAAATTTGTCATTTCTTTATGATTTAATCCATATCTCACCTTTTGTACCAAATCGTAAACAATCAAAATTTCAATTAAACATATTTAAAATTGTAATTTTAAAAATATAACAATATAATAAAAACATACCATATGAACTTACCTAGTCAAGATAGGAAACAAACAACTCTCTAAGGACTAATCAACAATTTTTGTCATTTTCTCGATTTTCTTCAATTTGATCCAATTTCCGATCATGCAAGCACCTTAAGCTTGGCAGAATGTAAGCCTTCAAAAATGGCTTCCTTGGTGCTTTAGTTTCGGTTTTAGAAAGAAGAAATGAAAATGGATGATGATGACACTTATTTGTTCTACTTAATTATAATTTTTATTTTGTAATTAATTATTTTTAACAAAAATTACAAATTTTCCAAGTCACAATAGTCCACTTCAAATAAAAATGGTCCAATTTCACTTAAACCCTCAAAAATTTATTAATTTAGCCTTTTAACAAATAAAAACCAATAACGATTAACTTTTACAATTTTTTATGATTTAGTCCTTATACTTAAATTAACTATCCAATTACTAAAATTTTCAAACCAAACTTTAATTCACTTATCATATAGCTTCATAAATATTCAATGGAAATATTTACGAGCTTGGTTTTCAAAAATGAGGTCCCAATACCTCATTTTCCAAAATCATTAACTTTTGGTGCGAACCACTTGTAACTTGACTAATTGATCAATTAATAAAATCAACCAAATCACAATTCACAATGACACCATAATAAGATTTATAAACTCACTCATCAGAACTATGGTCCCGAAACTACTGTTTTCGACACCACTAAAAATTGAATTGTTACACAAGGCCCTTAAACCCCATGATTGGAGAAAATGATTCGATAAAAGGCCAAATATCGAATAAAATGATTGCAACAACCAATCCATTTGAAAAATATGAGCGGTGAAGAAGTTTATCTTACCAAGGAGAAGCCGTGGTCGAAGTTACAAGATGGTTCAACGGTTAGATCTTTAGATCATCTTTAGAGAAGTTCAAAAGTTGAAGGCATTTTTGTGGCTTTTGGAAAATTTTCCAATAAATCTAATCAGAGCATTCAAAAGAGGGAATGGAGAGCAACAATTAGGTGCCACATTGGGGCCAGAAAAGCGGCCAATCATGGTGGCATAGGTTAGGTGCTGGCTAGGGTTTAAGGGAGGAAGAAGGAGAAAATAAGAAGATGAGGAGAAATGGGGGAAAGGAAAGAAAAGGTATTAGAGAAAGAAAATAAACGGGGCAGTATATGTTTATTATTTTTGCATATATTTTTAAAATTATTAATAATTTTTAATTTAACTTTTAAATGATGCCATCATCATGATGTCACTAATAACACAGCGTTGTTATGCAATCGCTACCTACCCTGACTTAATTGTTAAAAAAAGTACCAATTTAGTTGACAAAAAAAAAATTAGGTACCAATTTGGGGAAAAGAAAACCTTAAGTACCAATCTGAAAGAAGTAGACAAGTTCAAATAACAAATTTATATTTAACTCTTTTTTTTAATGGTCCCTGTACTATATGTTCTTGGCAAATTCAATCTTTCTACTATAATTTAATATATTTTTATTTTTTGAGATGCATATACTTTTAGTATTGACATAATTCTCTTTGTTAATTTTTTCAAATAGTCAATTATATCAAACTAAATTGGAACAATTTGTTGAGTTAGTTGAATCAAGAATTGATGATCCGACCAGTTCTATAATATTGGATATAAAAGCAGAGCTAGGAGTGGCAGGAGCCCCAACCCTCTAAAATGAAAAATTTCCCTTTTAGATCCTTTATACTTTATAAAATTTTAAATTATTAATGGTAAAATTGTACTTTACCCAAAAATGATAAAAATTTGATTTAATCCTTTAAGAAATTATAAAGATATAGGCTAGTAAAAGGTGAAATTGCATTTTTACTATTGTAAAAATATAAAACTTAATTTCAACCCTCCAAAAAGACTTTCTGGCTTCACCCTGATCAAACATAGAACAAGTTATTGTGAATCATTAAAAAACTAAAACCGGAAAAAAATAATGGTGAATCGATTTATTTTTTATTTACTTAATGTTTAATTGACGGTTAATTCGATTGAATTGAAATCGATGATTTGACCCGTTCGATTAAGGATCCAATATTTACAAATATTGCAAATAATTTGGCATGACTTTTCTTAAAAATATATAGTGAGGCATCATATATACATTGACACTTTTTTACACATCTTGAAAAATATATCTTATTGATGTCATATTTTTATAAATGTGTAAATATTATGTTATCATATATTTAAAATAAATCAAATCAAATAATTTGGTGAAATTAACTGAAAAACATGACCTGATACACATTTTAAAAAGTAAATACTAAAGATATCAAATTATAATAAGAACATTCAATTCACCAAAAGTTCATAGTATAAGGACCTTTTATTAAGATTTACCTTTTTTCCTCAAGCCCTTTCTCGGCGTTTAACGGCTTGCTTGACCTTATAAAACAAGGTTACCGTACCAATTCGAGCCCTAGGCCCTAACTATTTCCATCCCCAAAATCGATATCTTCAGATTAATTGATCCATCAAAGCCCTCTCCGAAAATCCCTACTTTCAAGGTGAATTTTTTCTCTAATTTCTTTTCTTTTCTTTTGTTATTTTTTTAATTTCTATATTTCGGTTCTATTAGATCTAATTATGATTCTTTTTTGTTGTAACCTCAACCAGTTTCGATCCGATCGACGCTGCTGTCGTTCCTTCTGCCGATTACTGGTAAGATCGCAGCCTGATTTCATGCTATTTGTACTCACATTTTCCATAGATATCCTATATTTTGGAGTACCTGTAGATTTGCTTCGAAACTGTCAATAACCATCGTGTATTGAGATCCAAAGTAGGAAAGCTGAGATGCCTCATTTACATCATAATTGGTTTACAAATTATTAGATCTGTTGGTCTGATCCTTTATAGTGATGAGATGAATTTCATAGCCTGGGAATAGAAAAGAATGATGATGGTTTATATTTACTACATCGGGCATATAATGAAAATTCAGGCCTAAAACCTTGGCATGTCAAGAAATTTCAATTTCACAAACCTTTGGAAATAAGAGAAAGAACATTGGAGAGAATAGAAGATTTTTGGCCTTGATGGCCCGAGAATATGATCCCAATGCTGGTGGAGCTTTATCAGTTGTCACTGCCTTCTTTTATCCCTATTAGTCAAGACATAGTCACAAACCTAAGGCATCAAATGAAACCAAGGCCGATAAGAAAGATAAGTCTTAATGGAACATAGACTTTACTGAAGTCATATGATTATTAATGTTTGCCTTTGGTGTTGTAGTTCCTTTGATTTTGTTCTTCTTTATGCTTCATTGCTTTTTTCGTGTGATTTATATGTCTTGCAGTACTTAAAAAGCTCTTTTTCTTTTATGGAACATTTGTTTTTTTTTTTTAATTCAAAATTCCAGCTCCTATTTTTTATACTGAAATTGAATAACTCACAGATAAAGGAGAAATGCCATCGCAGAAGATTGAAACTGGCCACCAGGACACGGTCCATGATGTGGCCATGGATTTTTATGGTAAGCGTATTGCTACCGCCTCATCAGACAGCACAATTAAGATAGTTGGGGTGAGCAACAACACACATCAGCATTTAGCGACTCTGACAGGTCACCAGGGACCAGTATGGCAGGTGGCTTGGGCTCATCCAAAGTTTGGCTCTTTACTTGCTTCTTGTTGTTATGATGGACGTGTGATTATTTGGAAGGAAGGCAATCAGAATGAATGGGCTCAGGCTCATGTATTTGATGACCATAAGTCATCTGTTAATTCAATTGCTTGGGCTCCTCATGAACTGGGACTTTGTTTGGCATGTGGTTCTTCTGATGGAAATATATCGGTTTTCACAGCAAGGGCAGACGGGGGCTGGGATGTATCAAGGATTGATCAGGCTCACCCAGTGGGGGTAACATCTGTTTCATGGGCTCCATCAACAGCACCTGGTGCTCTTGTCGGTTCGGGTTTGCTGGACCCTGTTCAGAAACTTTGTTCTGGTGGGTGCGATAACACTGTAAAGGTGTGGAAACTCTACAATGGAATCTGGAAAATGGACTGCTTTCCAGCTCTCCAAATGCATACTGATTGGGTAAGGGATGTTGCTTGGGCACCCAATTTGGGGCTACCAAAATCGACCATTGCAAGCGCTTCCCAGGATGGGAAAGTAATTATATGGACAGTGGCCAAGGAAGGGGATCAGTGGGAAGGTAAAGTATTGCATGATTTCGGTACCCCTGTGTGGACGGTGTCGTGGTCATTGACTGGAAACATATTGGCTGTGGCTGATGGGAACAACAATGTGACGTTGTGGAAAGAAGCTGTAGACGGGGAATGGCAACAGGTGACTGTTGTTGAGCCATAATCTTTTTTTTTTTTTTTTTATTGTAATATTTGCAATGTTTTATACAGCTGCATGGTTGAATCGTTTATGCCTGGAAATTCTAGAACCGAAATTTTCAACTTGAACTTTTTATTGGATGTAGTTTGCAGACCCATCATGTTGTTGTTAAAGAAAATTATGAGCTACTTGAAAGAGTTAATTTTTTTTACTTATTATGATCTTAATATCTAATATTTTTTTGTTAATGTTATGTTTGCCATATGATTGATTTTATCTTCAAAGGTTCTGATATGAATGTGATTTTGACATCTTTTTCAGTGAATGGTTATATGATATTTTAAGATTTTATATCTTCTCCTTTCTTTTACTGTTTATTTTAATTTTGATTTTTATTGATTTTTGTTGGTTCTCTACTAAATGGTTAACCATTGAATTGATGGCGGTTATTGAGTATTAATTGGTATTGTTTTTAATGGTAGAGGAGGTAAGTTTGAGTGTGTTGAGGTGTTATGTTATTATTGAAGGGTTATAGATAATTTTAAGCATGGAATAAAAAGGAAGTATAAATTTAATTATGATTTTAATATTTAATTAAAATTAAGATTTAGTTATTATACTTTAATTAATAAGTTCATCATTTACTTTATGTTAATATTAGTTGGACTAAATAGTAAATATTACTAATTATTTTGGTTTAAAAGATTGACATGATTCTTTTAAAAATTCTTTAAATTCAAAAATTAATTTCAACATATCGGGTTGAATGAATATTTTTTAAAAATTGTCATTAAATAAATATTAATAGTATTAATTGTTTAAATTAATTAATGATCATTTAAAATGATGCAAACTTTATCAAATTTACAATATCATCGCATAATCTTATATTTAAATAATAGAGATTAAAAATAAATTTAATCATTTATTGTATTATTTTATTTGAAAAGTGATTTATTTAGATCGAGAAAACTCTGAATAAGAATCATATATAAATTGAAATAATATAAATAAAACTTAAATATAATAAAAATCGAATTTAAATATTCAAGACATCAATGGTGAAAAACAAAATAACGTAAATGAAAAACCAACGATTTTAGATTTTAGAAGGCATCATAGGAGTTAAAAAAAGGCACGTGCCATTTCAGAGAACAACTAAGACGGTGACGTATATGTTTTGTAATCTAATCTATCTATCTATGTACGGACAATTCTACCCTCTCTCTCACTTCCAAACTAACTCATTCTCTACACAAAACAATCAAACACCCCTTAATCATCGTACACGTGTGGATCAAACTGATCATCGGTTAAGATACCCCCCCACATTGCCAACTCACTTACTGAACCCGGCCTAATCCAGAAAAACCGACAGATAAATCATTTTCTCTCCCCCCACCCCGGTCAAACTCAAAAGTCAGAACTCAGGTAGAGAAAAAGAGAATCAGCTCAGACGTCGGTCATCACCTTTAGGATTTCTAAATTTCATAATCAGATTCTTAATTATTCGAAATCCTAATCTTCAGATCAGGTACGTATTAACAGCTTCTTTATGATTTTCTCCCAAAACAATTGTTTTTATTTTGATATAATTTAGGGCTTATGCTTGAATTCTTTTTAGGACCAAATCAGATGTGCCCCCTCTTTAGATCAGATCAATATAACGAGTTTCCCTTTTACTAAAATTCCGATATGATTTCGTGGCTTATGCTTGTAACTGCTGAAATCTATTTATGGTTTTATGGTGCTTTCTCATCTTTTTTTTACCAAGAATACTAAATTTGCGTTTTTGATGAAATTTATTTGCTATGTTACCCCAGGGTGACCGGTTAGTGTTTGCAGAAAATGATTTTGCTTGAAAGATAGGAAGTTCCGAACTGAATTGATCTAGTAAACGAAATATCTGATCAAGATTTGACCTTGCAATGTAGGTTTTCAGTGCGTTGAACTCGTTCGACCTTTACGTCCGCTAAGTTTCATGTCTGATCTTGACATCCAAATTCCTACTGCCTTTGGTAAGCATTGCCCCTTTCTTATCGATTAAATTGGATCACCCATGGAGAATGAAGTCATATGCTATGCGGTTTTACGCTAGATCCGTTTGCTGATGCAAATGCTGAGGACTCTGGTGCTGGTACCAAGGAGTACGTGCACATTCGTATCCAACAACGGAATGGTAGGAAAAGCTTGACTACTGTCCAAGGGTTGAAGAAAGAATTCAGCTATAACAAAATTCTCAAGGACCTCAAGAAGGAGTTCTGTTGCAATGGCACTGTTGTCCAGGACCCTGAGTTAGGGCAGGTGCACGTCTAACCTCCTAATAAAGTCACCTTCGCCACCACTGTCTTTGTTCTTCATTTTTAAGTTTCTTATGTACTCGGTTTATGTGTAGGTTATTCAACTTCAAGGTGATCAAAGGAAGAACGTCTCCACTTTTCTTGTTCAGGTTATTGTCATTATCATTTGGTTTTCTTATATATATTCTTAAAGCTGGTATATGCGTCCGACATAAATGTAGACATGCTGTGTGAATATGATTCTATTGAACATACATGTGTTGACACTCGCTCTCTGGTCTCGGTCAGGTTGTACAAGTTCTTAATTTTGTATGTTCTTCTTTATGAGCAGGCTGGTATTGTGAAGAAGGACAACATCAAAATCCATGGTTTTTAAGTTGCAGGTTCCGAGTTCTCTGGGAATCTAGCCTCTACGTTTGATAGCTGAAAATCCTACCTACTGATGAACTTATTTTGCTATAAGTATCCCCATGTTGATTTGATTGTTGTACTGTTCTACTCTTGGCCTATGTGATGTTGAATGCCAATGGAACTATTATCCTCTGTTTCTAGCATGTTTTTGCTATTTCATGCTATCCTGGCTCCGAAATAAGGTTGGATATAGATACATGTAAGTGTGGGCAAAACTCGATTCGATTTGAAAAAATCAAAAAAGAATTTTAGATTTTGAGTTAATTGAATCGAATTATTCGATTTATTCGAGTCAACTCAAATAAGTAATTCGAATTCGAATGAGTTAAATTTTATAATTCAAATAACGGAATAATTCGAATAACAGATTGGTCAAAATACTTTTTACTTCTTGTCAAGTTTGAAAATGAGTAAATTAGTCTCTCTCAATAAAAATTACAAAATAATTTAAAATAATTTTAAAATTCAAAATATTTATAAAAATTTTAAAATTCATACTTTTAAAAAGAATTCAAAAGATATATATAAAAGTAAAAAATTAAAATTATTTTAGAATAATTACTTTGAGACTTAAATAAGTTAATTAATTATTCTAGTTTATCATATTATTTATTATTATTATGTTTTGAAAAACTTCTAAATATATATGGTTTTCTAACATAGGATTAGTTATATTGTAATAATATTTTAATTTACTATGTTTAATTTTTTAATTTAGTTCGAACAATTTTACTTGATTAGACTTAGTTCAAATTTTATTTTACTCAATTTGATTCGAAAAAATTTCAAATCGAGTTAAGATGATAAAACAGGACTTGTTAACTCAATTAATTCTAAAAAAATTTACTAAATTCAATTGAACGCTCACTCCTAGATACATGTCTTGTCTTGTATATGTAAAAATGATTGTATTTTGTCTAGCCCTAAAATAGGTATATCTAAAAAGTCAAGAGTGCTCTCTCTTATTGTCCCAGAAAAATAGTACTTGTTGTGGTTGGGTTGGAGTAGGGTGGTGACTTTTTCCTAGTATGGCGGGGGATGAGATCTCTCTCTTAGCAGAAGAACTGGCACAATTAACGGTGAAGAATTCTTTGGTTCTGCCAAATGGTAATTTGTCGTTATTATGCTCTGTGTGGACAAGAAAATAATATAACTCGGATAGTTTTCGTGCACAATTGAGGAGTATATGAAAGACTAGGAGAAAATTTGAGATCCAAATGGTTGGGCAAAACCTATTTCAGATCTCGTTTGAGGATGAGGATGACTTGGAGACGATCATGGAGGGGAGATCGTGGCTATTCAGAAGACAATTGATTATATTTGATAGATTGAAGGAGGCGACAGAAAAGAGAAATATTAAATTGGTTTTCTCACCGTTCTAGCTTAAAATTGGTCTTTGTCCGCCAGAGTGTGAGAAGAAAGATTTGATACATGCAATAGGTTCCACTTTTGGAGAAGTAATGCGGTCGGAGATAAAAAGCGATGTTTGCAATTGAAAGTCCAACTGGATGTCCAAAAACCTTTACGAAGGGGAATTTTTATTACAACTGGCAATCAAGAGAAAGTTTGGCTTCCTTTTTAAGTATGAAAACCTATTGAATTTTTGCTTCAATTGTGGTCGTATGGGTCATGCTGTGAAAGATTGTATTGAGATCTCAAGTCTAGGGGAAGAGAAGTTAGAAGACGACCTCCCTTACTTATTGGCGCTAAAAGTTGAATCTAATTTAGTAGGTAAAGAGAGTCAGCAATTTGGTTTCTCAGTAAAAAAATCCATGAAGAATGCTTATATATTAGGGAGAATGAGGGGGTGGATACATCGAGGGTCAAATTTCAAAAAGACACCACTCGTAGAAAGATGCCAATAGCGATTCATCATAGGGAGGAGATTCTACAGAAGGTGGAATTTTTGCAGATCTGCGACCTGCGGATTTGTTCCGTAATTCTGAGGAAATTAGGGCATTTGGTCAATGTTGTTCTACAAAAATTGAATCTAAAAAAGCTAATTTTCATGTCTCAAATTTGGGGTTTGAACAGTCTCGTGGAAAAGATAAGAATATAAATAGGGTGGATGTAGTAGCAATAGAAAAAATCGAAAAGCCAAAAAGAATGAGCTGAAAAAGATTAGAAAAGACTGTGCAGATTGATGATGTCCAAATGGAAAGCGTGACAAGTAAGAGGAAGGGTTTTTTTGGTTACAAATGATGAAACTGAGAATTCTTTCTATTAGTGAAGATAATCATAAAAGGGGGAGATTTGATGACGATGGTCTTGATTATCAGTTTCAAGTCCTTTCAGGAAGAAATGGTTGTTTTTTATAAAATAGGATCGACGGCTACCCATAAATAAGCCGATTGGACTTAATAAAAACCATAAGTTGAAATGTCCGTGGATTGGGGAGTCCTCGGGCAATAAGAAGGCTTCGATTCACGCTGAAGCAACATTATCCTTAAATGGTCTTTTTCATGGAGACGAAAGTTGATGGCAGACGTATGGAGAGGGTTTGTGATAGTTGTTTTGTCGAGTTTTAAAATTTATAAAGAGAATGATCGAACCTGAAAACTAACTCTGACAACGATTTAAAGCAAGTGCACCTATTGAACAATAGTATAGCTTAGGCAAGACCGGATTGTCGAACCCAAAGGAATTAAAAGTACTAATACTAACATTCTTTCTATTATTTAGCCTAAATATTAAGTGATTGGTTGTTTAATCTAAATTAACTAACTACTAAGCTAAAGAAGCAAAGACAAAAAGAATGAATTGGGGAAATACTGTTGGAAAAACTCAGTTGACTAAGACGATACCCTTAGGAAGAATCCAACTAGACTTTACTTGTTATCTAACACTGAACCACACGATTTATTCACTTGACTTGATCCGTAAGATTCCCTAATTTATATTAAACCCTCTCTCGAGGCGAATAACATCTAACCCTAGGTTGATTAATTGAAATCTCTTTGTAATTAAAACCCCTAGAATCGCATTAACTCGATCTATGGACTCCCATATTAGGTTTCACCCTAATCCGGTAAAATCTCGTCACCCTATCTCTAGGCACTCGATCAACTCGCTTAATTATGCTAGATCTACTCTTAAGCAGGGACTTTTGCTCCACCACCTAAGCACATTCAACTTGAATCAATATCCGAAAATATTAACACAAGAATTAAGCACACATAATTAAGAACAAATCAAGTATTTATCATATAGTTCAGAAAACAATAACAAGATCCATCTTAGGTTTCATCCCCTTCAGGTATCTGAAGGGTTTAGTTCATAACAATAAAAGAAAACATCTCAAAAGAAAAGATAAAACAAAACATAAGAAATCCCTAAAACTCCCTGAAGGAATTGAAGGAGAGATCCGTCGTCTTGAGTAGAATTTTGACTTATTGAGATCGATCAACTGGCTATCTTTGAGTGATTCCTACAAATCTGGCCTTTTTGGCTCGGCTCCTTGGCCTAGCTCACCGTAAAAGCCCTGGCAGAAGGTTTTTGCCTAGCTACTCACTTAAGTTGCCCCTAGGGTGTTTATATAGACTTTGAGATGCTTTAATTGGCCCCTATATATCCTAATTCAAGTAGAATTCCTACTAGGGTGTTTGAATAGGCTTTGGAATGTGTTTCTTTGCCTCTAAGTACCCTATTCCAATTAGAACTCCATTTGGCATGGCGTAGGACACGCCCATGGGCACAAGCCGTGTGTTTCGTGGCTGAGCCGTGTCTCTGAGCTTTGTTGATGAGGTACTACCATTTAAATTGTGGTCGGCCGTGTTCGGACTTCTCTTAAGAGGCACGACCGTGTGGGCTTAAGTTCAGGCCGTGATGATTTCGTGATATGGCCCATTTGGTCTGTTTTAGGCCCGTTTCTTGTTCTTTTCATTCTCCGGTGCTTTCCTAAGTATAAAACATGAAAAAAAAAGATTAAGAGCATCTTTTTACATAAATCAAGGGATAAATCATCCAAAATTATGCTAAATGTGGAATTAAAATATGTTACTTTTACGGTTTATCAAATACCCCCACACTTAAGCTTTTGCTTGTCCTCAAGCAAAATTCTAATTCTCAACTTACAATTAAAATGAACTTTTCACAATTCATAATTCTCATCAACAATGTCTCATCATAATTCATAGGCAATTCATACATGGATAGTTTAACTCAAAGACTCCTAAAGATTCAAACAATTCTAAGTCATATATTTGTAGCATGAAAACATAGGTGTCTCCCTTTATCTAAATAATTACCTCTGATTCAAAATCGACAAGGATTGACATCCTCACTAAAGATTCACTCAAAGCACTCGAAGTGTTTAAGGTTCAAGAAAAAGCACTCATAAGTCGAACTTGAAAAGTTAATCCCATAGGCTTGCCTGAAAATCAAATATCCACCACTGTAATATGAGATGATACACAAATCAAAAGGTCTTTAATAGGGTTGTAACGGAGCTTAGGTTAAAGGTGTGGATAAAGGCTGAATTGTAAGGTTAAAATCGAGATTGAATTGACAAATTACCTAACTTTAGAAAAATGAACTAATAACCTGAATAATTACATCACATGAAAATTCAAAATCCTAATAATACGAGCTTCTTCTTCAAGATGCTGAATTTAAGTGTATAAGCTCTTAGAACATAGAACTAATAATGAATATACTTCGTTTTTTTAAAGAACAAATGAAATTACATAGGAAATAACTTTTATAACTGAAATAATATAATTGAGCAACTTATCAAATCAAGACTCGATAGAAGGGTAGTCAAAAGGAATGGTGATAACAAATACGAACGGGGTTTTGGGTTAATATTAGTGGGTAAATCAATAAAAAAGGGTTGTTAGGATCAAAGAGGTTCACTAAGGATTAATTATGAAGGTAGGCTTTTTAGTGGAGTGAGTGGATTAAAACCTAGGTGCCTTTATCATCTCAGTATATCAAATAAAAATATGGTCTTGACATGTATAATCAAGGCAAGTTCTAGAATAATAAATCAATGTTGACACACTCATAATCAATAAAGTGAGCATGAAAAGGAATATATGCTCTATAAGGCTCAAAATCTCACAAAAATTATGGGTGATTTTGACATCAATCCCTATAAATTTTAAACTTCAAAATAATACTCAAATTCAGTTCAACAACCTAGAAAATTTTTGATTCTTGAAAAATAGACTTATCATGCTTGATTCTCTAGTATCTTAAAGTTTAAATCATCAATGCACAATTATCTATAACTTAATCTAAGACATATCAATAAAAATCATAAATCATCAAAAATTTCATCCTAATTAGTAATATGAGGGAATTACTTAAGAACTAGATATAATTCAGGGATTTGAGAATAATGCAAAAAGTTAGGCACTTTTACCCCCCACACTTAAGATGTACATTGCCCTCAATGTACAAAGATAGATAAATAATTATGTGATACTGAAACCAAAAGAGAAGGGGCGAAGTGTCACTTCTTGAATTTTTTTCTGGGATCACTATTCTCGGCCCGATTTGGAGGAGGAGGCGGTGGTGATGTGTTGGATGCCAACAGTCACTGTGCTAGATGAAGAAATTGAGAAACTCGTGACGAATTAGCCAGCAATTGATAATAAAGATTCAAAATATACGAAATAAATATTTAAAAAAAAAACAAGCTAAAGTGAAGGAAAATAAAAAGGAAAATAAACTTATAAGAATAGGTAAATTGACTGAGGAGTCCTTATTGTTGGATGGTTCGCGAGGTGGGTGTGATTTCTAAGGCTGTGTTGAGTCGGTGGTTGTGGTTCCGGTGTGATTCCCTAGCAGCCTTTAGAACCTAAAACTAAGAAACTAAAGTAAAATAAACTAAATTAAGCAGAAGAGAAGTAAAGATAAGGAAATTGAAGCAAAAGAGAAAAGAAAAATAAAACCGAAAAGGTCTTGAAGACCCTTGGCGTGTTAGAGGGTTGAAGCGGTTGGTATGAACTTATGTAGATCGATCTCCCATAGGGAGATTGTGTTTGAATCCTTTCGCTTCTTTGACATCGTTATGGTAGAATAGGGGCTTTGTTAGGAGAAAAATGATGGGGATGAAGGGTAATGCGAAGGGGGTGAAAAGAGAGAGGGGTCGGGGGTTTAAATAGTGTTTTGAATTTTGACACCTCCCCACGCCCGTGGATTATGGGCGTGTCGATTCACATGGCCGCCTCGCACGACCGTGTTGTGAGGCGTGTTATTTTCCCACGCCCATTTTTCAGATTGCCACGCCCGTTTTTAAGAAGTCAGTGTCGACCACAGTTGCGTCACACGGCCGTGGTGTTCTGTCGGTGCCCTGGGGTAGTGGTTGTGTCGTGACTTCAAAAATTAGTTGGGTCTGATTTGTATCATCTCTGCCATGTCAGTATGGAGATTCTGTACTTCCACACAACCATGGCCGTGTGCAAGGCCATGTGGTCTAGAAAACTTAAAACTGCCGAATGTTGGATTGCTTATCTCAATTGTTCCGTAATGGAAGATTTTGCGTACCTCAAGAGGAGTTTTCTCATTTGTATTCAGGTCTGATGTGACCATGCTAGGATCTACTTTATTTAACAGTACCTCATCTCCTATTTTGAAGTGGTTTGATGTTTCTACGAGCTCTTCTGGATGCTCTTTCGGTTTTACTTCGTGTTGTTTCGGTTCCTCTTTAAAGTGTGTCTTCCACTCTTCTAGTTTGTCGACCCTAAGGCTTTTATCCTCATATGTTTTTTCTTTATGGACACGAGGGCCATGATCCGGCTCAGGTTTGTAACTTTGTGGTGTTTCCTGTGGTGAAAGTTGAACAAGTTGGTTATCAACTGAATTTACTTTCTCACCTTCATCACTTGATGTTCTGGCCAAGTCAAGAGCTTGTAGACTGATTGATTCGTCACCTACACAAAGAATGAATTCTCCTATACAAACATCAATCTTAGTCCTGACAGTTGCTAAGAAAGGTCTTCCTAAAATTAAAGGAATAGAATTGTCCTCATCCATATCTAAGACAACAAAGTCAACTGGGAAAACAAATTTAACAATTTTTACAAGAACATCTTCGATAATCCCCATAGGAATTCTAACAATTTTATCAGCTAATTGAATACTCATCCTAGTTTGTTTAGGTTTCCTAGACCTAGCTTTTAAACATTTTATAAGGCATGACATTTATACTTGCCCCTAAATTAGCTAAAACATTGCCAACAGTTAAACAACCAATTAAACATGGAATTGTAAAACTCCCTGGATCTTTTAACTTCCGTGGTAGTCTATTTTGTAGAATTGTTGAGCACATTGTGTTTAATTCCACATGTGGCTCCTCGTCTAACTTACGCTTGTTCGTCAAGAGTTGTTTTAAAAATTTCCTCGAATCTGGCATCTGTGAAAGAGTTTCAAGAAGCGGTAAGTTAATATGTAATTTCTTTAAAAGTTTAAGAAACTTACGGAACTGTTCCTCTATATCGTCTCTCTTTAACGCTTTGAGATAAGGTATGCGGGGTTGGTACTCTTTGATTACCGGTTTTGGCTTTTCTTGTGTTACCTCAACTTTACCTTCTTTTACCTTGTTTTCTTGTATTGAATTGGGTTTATCCAACTTGACATTTTTCTGAGCTGTTATGGCTTGGATTTGCTCTTTTGGGTTAATCTCAGTGTTGCTTGGTAGACGCCCTTGTTGTCATTCGGACATTAACTTTGCAAGTTGTCCAACTGACTTTGTAACTTCCCTGACTGATTTGGTAAGTTCCCCGACTTGGTTCTTGATCCCTTCCATCGATGTTTGTTGGTTTTTAAGTGTTGCCTCAATGTCTTGGAGACGGTTTTTTGTGGCTGCCATGAATTTTATCAACATCTCTTTGAGGTTCGGCTTCTTTTCTTGTGATATGACTGATTTTAGAAATTTTGAGGAGGTTGTTGTCTTTGATTTCCTCGATTTCCTTGACCTCCCCATGAAAAATTTGGGTGGGTCCTCCAACCTGGATTATAGGTATTACTATAAGGGTTATTATTAGATTTAAAATTATTACCTATATAGTTCATCTGTTCGCTTTCTGTGCCCGGTTGGTAGGGTGGGTACTCAAGATTCACCACAGTTCCACTTGCGTCGCACTACATTACTGGATGTACCTGCGAAGAACACAAACTATCAAGCTTTTTATTCATCTCTACATGCGTTGATAGCATGGTTACTGCGTCGAGATTGAAAACTCCGGCTGATTTTGTTGGTTTTGTCCTTGTAACGTGCCACTAATAGTTATTCAGTGACATCTCTTCAATAAACTCATAGGTCGCTTCAGAGTTCTATTGTTCGAGGTTCCACCGTGTTGAATTAATTAGTTGCCTCGTTGAGGGCTTACACCATTATAGAAAGTTTGGATTTCAGACTTACAAAATCCCAACTTACTTAAGTGTGCAAAGCACTATCATGACCTTACAAGAGTCTCAAACCTATCAAAAGTTGTAGCATAGTTGCTACACAAAGCTAGTCTAAAAAGTCTCTAACATACAGACTTATCCCAACCATTGAGCCAACATAGCATATCCAAACTTGGCAAAGCAAAAGCTATCCAATCACTTGAAAGTATAGCTTGCATACAAGCTCAATCTTTCAAAAGCTTCCAATTACAAGTTCCCAACTTAGCAAGTTGCTCAAGCATTTCCAGCAACTATAAACGTCTGACAATGCATCATCTGACTACAACCAACTTTCAAGCGTCGCCCTTACATGATTCCCAACTCTTACATACCCAAAGGAGTTGCCTAACAGCAATGTCTGATTTGACTTAGAGCTCATATCCATTAGGTTGCTAAACATGCTTATTAAGCTTAATTGCATTCCCTATACTAAAAGTTGCCAATAGATATGTGTCGAATGCTTAATCCGCAAAATCTCGTCACCCTATCTCTAGGCTGCGATCAACTCCGCTTAATTATGCTAGATCTACTCTTAAGCAGGGACTTTTGCTCCACCACCTAAGCACATTCAACTTGAATCAATATCCTAGAAATATTAACACAAGAATTAAGCACACATAATTAAGAACAAATCAAGTATTTATCATATAGTTCAGAAAACAATAACAAGATCCGTCTTAGGTTTCATCCCCTTCAGGTATCTGAAGGGTTTAGTTCATAACAATAAAAGAAAACATCTCAGAAGAAAAGATAAAACAAAACATAAGAAATCCCTAAAACTCCCTGAAGGAATTGAAGGAGAGATCCACCGTCTTGAGTAGAATTTCGGCTTCTTGAGATTGATAAACTGGCTATCTTCGAGTGATTCCCACAAATCTGGCCTTTCCAGCTCGGCTCATTGGCCTAGCTTCCCGCAAAAGCCTTGACAGAAGGTTTCTGCCGAACTCCTCACTTAAGTTGCCCCCTAGGGTGCTTATATAGACTTTGAGATGCTTTACTTGGCCCCTACATATCCTAATTCAAGTAGAATTCCTACTAGGGTGTTTGAATAGGCTTTGGAATGTGTTTCTTTTCCTCTAAGTACCCTATTAGAGTAGAACTCCACTTGGCCTGGCAGAGGACATGCCCATGGGCACTGCAGCAGTGTGTTTACATTAGCTAAGTCGTGTGCGAGCCTATTGATGAGGTACGACCGTGTGAATCGTGGTCAGGTTGTGTTTGGACTTCTCTTAAAAGGCACGGCTGTGTGGGCTTAAGTCCAGGCTATGTCGATTTCGTGATATGGCCCATTTGGTCTGTTTTAGGCCCGTTTCTCGTTCTTTTCATCCTCCGGTGCTTTCTTGAGTATAAAACATGAAAAGAAAGGATTAAGAGCACCTTTTTACATAAATTAAGGGATAAATCATCCCAAAAGTATGCTAAATGTGGGATTAAAATATGTTACTTTTACGGTTTATCAGTTTGTAACACCCCTATCCCATGTCCATTGCCAGATTAGGGTTAAGAGCGTTACCTGACAGATCAGAAACTTAATCAGACAATTCATCAAGTATCTCATCAATTACAAACATAATGTCCCCTTTGTAGGTCATCGAGACCTAAAACATACTTAGAAATAGGGTCGAGACTAAACTGAAACACATACAGAAATTTTTGATGTAACACCCCAAACCGCCCATTCACTACTAATCGAATTTGAAATGCCATCTGCGGAAAACGTTTGAAAACATTCTTACTTAAGAGTAAAACATATAAATTTATTGTCTTTTGTAAAACATTGTTTATTAGAAAGCCCATTAAAACTTAATTGTTATAAAAATACCGATTCAAAACTACGATATGACCTTTGAGGTCTAAATAGCTTTTAAAATAAAACTTACATAATATTAACTTAATTATAAATAAAAGCTGAAACATAGCAAAAATCCAAATACTTTGAGTGGCTCTTATTACATTAAATAATAATTCATAATTATTGGAGATATAAAATAATTAAAACAAGCAAAACTTCTTACAGCATAAGCCACCTTGTATCCACTCCAAACCCGGTCCAAGCATCATACATCACTGTAAGGTTTAATAAAATTTGGGTGAGTCATCTCTAGCACTCAATGTGCACTTAGTCCACCGAATTCCACCCACATGTCAAACCACATACTTACCCACATAATGTATATTAATGCAACTTATTCACAGGATTTCACTTATTGGGCTTGGCCCATAACCATATCACATTCTTATAATAGTGTAATTAACCACATGTTTCCACATACTCGGCTTGGCCCATTACCACATTAATCCACATCACATCTTGGGCTTGGCCCATTTCACATTATTCATATCACATGTTGGGCTTGGCCCATTTTCACATATATTCACATATCAAATTATGCAATTATGAAGCCCAACCCAACCTAGGGTCCATCCTCTACACACCCCCGTATCCAGCCTACCACACACTAGGGGATTATTAAATCACCCTCTCCTTTTCACTCCAAAAGGCAATCAATGCCGTCCACGTGCAATTAAGCACAATAATCCACAACGCGACCTCAGTCAGCGCCAATCTACGATGTAGCCGTAGCTAACACCAAAACCACGATGGGACGCATAGTCACTCATCAACCACGATATGCCACATAGTCGATATCAACCACGATGAGGCACACTGCCACTCATCAAGCCACGAGAACTAAATCGCGATTAATCCACAACGTGACCTCAGTCAACGTCAATCCACGATGTAGCTCAAGGCTAACATCAAACCACGTACTCGAAGTACACCCGTACCTTCTTTCATATCATATCCCACCCATGCACATGCCACACAAAATAATGATATAATATAATGATGCATGAGCATGTTCATCATACATATTTCACATATTCATATTAATAATCACATTTTATCAAATTTGGTACTTACGGATTATCGACATACCCTCGAGGGTATCCATATCACAATTTCCACCGCACTAGTTAGCACATTCATAACACATCGCATATCACATACATATCATTTACGGAAACGGTAGGCTAACTACACTCGATCACTTGAAGTTCTAAACTCTCGATCCAGCGCTATCGCTAAGCGAAACTACTGACTATCCTGCTATAACTTTCCCCTATACTGCCCACACCCCTGGCTAATCCCGAACAGCAGAGACAGATCTTTTCTTAAACTTCGGATAGGGACTATCCCTTGTCCTCCTTGGTAGCACTTCGAATCCATCGACAACACTTAATCGACATCAAATGGTTAATCATCCATATTCAAGATCTTAATCAAATAACTATAATCTAACATACTTACCAAAAATGTATACGAATCCAAACTTGCCTTACTCTTGTCGATTTGCCTTAACACCAAAGTACTCAATCACCAACCCTTAATATCCAAATTATGGCCTATAATAGAATATCACATAACACTTACCTTACTATTTAACGAAATTCTTAGCTACTTGAATAGTCGAAAATCCCTTGAACGCCACAAATCCCGAAAGCTTCTCCTTTAACGCTCCTTAACGTTGGCACATACAAAAGAAACACACAACATGGCTTAAAGAAGATTTGGTTGTCCTAAAAAGAACCCAAACCGATTACTAAAGAAGAATATACTTACCACCACCCACGTTTGGAAGAGCCAGAGAGAGTAGTCGACAAAAAGAGACAAAGTGCTTAATTTTCGGCTTTTAAGACTTGCGGAAAATAAGAGAATAAGGCACCTTGAGGTTCGGCTAAGCCTTACAAAAGGGTGAAGAAATATTCGGCTATCAAAAGTACAAGTATGGAGTTTGAAGAAAAGAAGAATAAATAAATGGGAGAGGCCTAGGAGAATTCGGCAAAGGTGCACAATAGAATAGGGGTTTCAGCTATCACTCTTATTGACAAAGGCATTCGACTTTCAAAGAAATAGAGAGAGATTTGAGGTTGAAAGAAAAATAAGAAGAATAGGGGAGGAAGAGAAGAATTTCGGCAATAAGAAAATAAATGGAAAAAGAATTGCCAAAAGATGAGCACACCTATTTATACTACCTAATTTCAGCACTTAATCCCCAATTAAAAAAAAATAATCCATCCTTTATCCTATATCAATCTCCTATATTATCTCTTAATCACTTATTAAAAATAAAATAAAACACTAATTTATCACCTCATTTATCCCTTATCTACCTATCTAAAATAAATAAATAAAATAATATTTATCCTACCTTAGCCAGAAAATTAAAAGAGAAATAAGCTCAATCCTCATCCAATTGAAAGTCCAATTGTCAGTCCAACCTCTTCTCACCTTTCTTCCTTGGCCAAAGCAAAATAAAACCACCTAATCTGCCAACAAGGCTCGAACATGAGACCTGCTAGAGCCTTGGACATAAGTCGCCTCGCTCCTCGGTAATGCCCCTGCCACTTTGCCAAGGCGCTTTTGTGACATAAACTCCCACAATTCCTTTTAAGACCTCCTTCACCTAGCTTCCTATCAAAAGCAAAAATAAAACACGCCCTAACGCCAACAAGACTCAAACCAAGGCCTTGCCCATTGTGACATGGCGTCATCACCAAGGCCTTAAGTAGCGCATTTGTAGCCACTTTACCAAGGCCTGTTTTATGCCAAAAACGCCTACAAATTTTCTCTTAAGGCCCTACTAGCCCAACTTCCCTTCTTGACGCAAAAATACAAGCCCATTGCTTCCCACGTTGCTCGAACCTTCTCCCCTTGAAGCTCCCTTTCAACGCAACCTTCCAAGCCCCTAAGGTAGTGTCCCAAGCCACTCTACCAAGCCCATTTGCATGACATAAACTCCACATAAATTCTCTTAAGGCCTCTTCAGCCTAGCTCCCCTTTTTAACTCAAAATCCATAATTTTTTCCAATGCATCCCCTTTTAATCCTAGAGTTTTAAGAACCCTTAAAACACATCCAAACCACTCACTGATCCTACTAACTCATGAGTTATGCACCAAATGCATAACCCCTAATCTAGGATATTACAGTTCTACCCTCCTTAAAAATAATTTCGTCCTCGAAATTACTTACTAACGAACATCGCACATCCAAGCTCACCACACCAGCTACTGCTGCGCACTCTGATCCTAATAAAACTAACACATTTCTTAGATACTATCTCAGGGTTCGCATTCAAGGTTCCTTACACTTCACTAGCATACACAAGAATGAACTAGCTCTATAACAATAAATAGTATTCCAAACATAAGGAACTTACCTGCTATCACATCCTTGGTTGGCTCGCATCCGCACCTTCAGCACCTTTGCTTGGTGTTCCACGACCTTGGCCTCGAACCCTATCCATCACTTGAGGACATTTCTTAACCAAATGAGCCCTAGATCCACAACGGAAACATTTCTTACTATTTCCCCAACATTCTCCTACATGAGCTCTCCCACATTGAGCACATGTACTACTCCGATTCTCATCAACTGGTACATGTGCACGTACAGAATTCTCAATCCTTGGTCTTTTCTGATAATCTCCCGATGATTCTGACGATCCAAAACTTCTCTTATTTCGGTTCCTATTCTTTTCTCGGTTCAGTCTCACAGTCCTCTTAACTTTTTCAGCTATCCGAGCCTTCTCCACTAGAACAGCAAAGTCTCTTTCTCTTTGCGGAGCAATCAACACTGCATGACTCATCCAGCGATCCATCTTGAATCGAACACACCTTTCGTGTCAGTAGCTACGATCCCCTTAGCATCTTGACTTAACGCACAAATTCTCGCATACTCCGCTATCGACATATTTCCTTGTACCAAGTTCAGAACGCTTTCCTGCGAGTCTAAATAACTAGCTCCACATACTTTCCTTCAAACTTAACCTTAAAATACCCCAAATCCAATCGATCTGCGAGGGTACCTTGCACGACAATGAGCCACCATCGATAAGCTTCATCTCGAAAGCAACGGACAACCTTTAAGCTTTTCCTCGACAATTAAATCCAAATCATCCATAATCCTTTTAACTTCTTCTAGCCAATACCCATACGTTGAGCTACTCGACACTCCTTTAAAAATCTCATTCGTTTGACTTAAGCCTTTCTAGCGATTTTGAGTTCCATTGCCCACATTAGCACCCGCGACTCGCTCTAGCACTTCAAGATATAATAGCGATCTTCGTCATCTCCTCGGTCGATCTTGATCCTCCACCACTACTACGGTGGCGGCATCACTCTTTCGACCCATGGCGGACCTCTGGTTTCGACCTTCTCTCTCTCTCGACCACATCCACTGGAACTCATTACTAATGTTGCAATTTAATCTGATTAGAAAGTTTTATGCATTAGTACTTTGTTCCACTGTTTATTCGCGAACAGTTTTATGAAAAGGAGTTTAATAGTGGTTCTTTCGATCAATCATAGTCTTAGTTTCAAGTTTACTATTCTAATTCAGAGATTCACATTCACATTCACATTCATCCATCTCGATAGAGACACATTCATTCATCATTAACTTTCAATCACACTTCCATGGGCATTTTTGACCATACCCAACCCAGAGGTAATTTCGTTATTTTTCCTACAAGGGTATTTTGGTAATAAATCAGGGTTAATTCGAAAATATTTTACAAATCAAAGGTATTTCAAAATTTACAAAACCTCGGGGGTAATCTTGAAAATTTGTTTTCCAAATCAGAGGTGTTGCAAAAATTTCAGAAATCAGGGTTATTTCGGTAATTTTAGAAGTCAGGGGCATTTTCGTAATTTTCCCAAATTAGAGTATCTTGAATTTTTTGCAAAATAGAGTTTTTGGACACTTTTGCAAAGTAAGGAAATTTTATTAAAATCGAGGGTAATATGGAAATTTTAGAAATTAAGGGCATTTTTTTGTAATTTTATCACCAGGGGTATTTTAGTAATTTGGCACACCGAAAAAATTTTTCGAGAAATTTTCAAAAATAAATTTTGTTGCAAATCAAAGGGGTAATTTAAGGATTTTAAAAACTAAGGTGTTTATAAAACAATATGGCTAGTCCCTTTCGGGTTTTAATTATCGGTTTAGCCTGTGAATAAGTCCTCTTGGTTAGGGTGAACCGTAGCTACGCACCAGGTAGGATTCGAGTAAAGAGGAGGTGAGTCACTAGGACTGCTTAAGTACCAAGCTCTTACCGAATCCACTCCTAGACATGCGCACAATGGTTGCCACACCTTAACTCGACGACTTACTTCACAGGTTTGTTTAATTGTCCTTAAGTCTTATGCATGTGTTTGAGTGCCCTAGCCCTAGGGTTCAACAGATCCTAGTTCACTAATCTACGTTCCCAAATATGCCCATAACATTTCATATACAAATCACTTCAATAATTAGAGGTACTTACCTGGTGGACTTGAATTGCCTGAGATACGAGGTGCCATGCAGATTAAACCTGAAAAATTTCACGAAAATCCATATTTTTGAAAAGCCCATTTTGAAAAACATGTTTTTGGGCCCCACAACCCACGAAGCTGAGTTTTGAACCGGGCTCTGATACCAAACTGTAACACCCCAAACCCGACCCATTCACTACGACCGAATTTGAAATGTCACTGCGAAAAATGTTTGAAAACATTCTTACTTAAGAGTAAAAACATATAAATTTATTGTCTTTTGTAAAACATTGTTTATTAGAAAGCCCATTAAAACTTAATTGTTATAAAAATACCGGATTCAAAACTCTGATATGACCTTTGAGGTCTAAATAGCTTTAAAATAAAACTTACATAATATTAACTTAATTATAAATACAACTGAAACATAGCAAAAATCCAAATACTTTGAATGGCTCTTATTACATTAAACAATAATTCATAATTATTGGAGATATAAAATAATTAAAACAAGCAAAACTTCTTACGCATGGGCCACCTTGTATCCACACCAAACCCGATCCAAGCATCATACATCACAGTAAGGTTTAATAAAAATTTGGGTGAGTCATACAGCACTCGGTGTGCACTTAGTCCTTGAATTCCACCACATGTCAAACCACATACTTACCCACAATGAGATATTAATGCAACTTATTCACGAGTTTCAATTATTGGGCTTGGCCCATAACCATATCACATTCTTATAATAGTGTGATTAACCACATGTTTCCACGTGCTAAAGCTTGGCCCATTCGACATTAATCCACATCACATCTTTGGGCTTGGCCCATTTCCACATTATTCATATCACATGTTGGGCTTGGCCCATTTTCACATATATTCACATATCAAATTATGCAATTATGAAGCCCAACCCGACCTAGGGTCCATCCTCTACACACCCGTATCCAATTTTACCATACACTAGGGGATTATTAAATCACCCTCTCCTTTTCACTCCAAAAGGCAATCAATGCCGCCCACGTGCAATTAAGCACAATAATCCACAGCGACCTCGATCGGCGCCAATCCACGATGTAGCCGTAGCTAACACCAAAACCACGATGGGACACATAGTCACTCATCAACCACGATATGGCACATAGCGATATCAACCACGATGAGGCACACGACCACTCATCAAGCCACGCGAACTAAATTGCAATTAATCCACAAGCGTGACCTCGGTCAACGTCAATCCACGATGTAGCTCAAGGCTAACATCAAACCACGTACTCGAAGTACACCCGTACCTTCTTTCATATCATATCCCACCCATGCACATGCCACATAAAATAATGATATAATATAATGATGCATGAGCATGTTCATCAAACATATTATCACATATTCATATTAATAATCACATTTTATCAGATTTGGTACTTACCGGATTATCGACATACCCCTTGAGGGTATCCATATCACATATTTCCACTGCACTAGTTATCACATTCATAACACATGCACATATCACATACATATCATTTACCCGAAAAACGGTAGGCTAACTACACCCCGATCACTTGAAGTTCTAAACTCTCGATCCGATGCTATCGCTAAGCGAAACTACTATTATCATCTATAGCTTTCCCATTCTTTGGCCCACACCGTTGGCCAATCTGAACCAATGAGACAGATCTTTTCTTAAACTTCGGATAGGCTATCCTTGTCCTCCTTGGCCGCACTCGAATCCATCGACAACACTTAATCAGCATCAAACGGTTAATCATCCATATTCAAAATCTTAATCGAATAACTATAATCTAACATACTTACCAAAAATGTATCTGAATCCCGAAACTTGCCTTACTCTTGTCGATTTGCCCTTAACACCAAAGTACTCAATCGGTCAACCCTTAATATCCAAATAATGGCCTATAGCCGAATATCACATAACACTTACCTTACTATTTAGCGAAATCCTTAGCTACTTGAATAGTCAAAAATCCCTTGAACGCCACAAATCCCGAAAGCTTCTCCTTTAACGCTTCTTAACGTTGGCACATACAAAAGAAACACACAACATGGCTTAAAGAAGATTCATCTGTCCTAAAAAGAACCCAAACCGATTACTAAAGAAGAATCTACTTACTACCACCCACGTTTGGAAGAGCCAGAGAGAGTAGTCGACAAAAAGACAAAGTGCTTGATTTTCGGCTTTTAAGACTTACGGCAAATAAGAGAGTAAGGCACCCTGAGGTTCGGCTAAGCCTTACAAAAGGGTGAAGAAATATTCGGCTATCAAAAGTACAAGTATGGAGTTTGAAGAAAAGAAGAATAAATGAATGGGAGAGGCCTAGGAGAATTCGGCAAAGGTGCACAATAGAAGAGGGGTTTCGGCTATCACTCTTATTGACAGGAGCATTCGACTTTCAAAGAAATAGAGAGAGATTTGAGGTTGAAAGAAAAATAAGAAGAATAGGGGAGGAAGAGAAGAATTTCGACAATAAGAAAATAAATGGAAAAAGAATTGCCAAAAGATGAGCACACCTATTTATACTACCCAATTTGACACTTAATCCCCAATTAAAAAAATAATCCATCCTTTATCCTATATCAATCTCCTATATTATCTCTTAATCACTTATTAAAATAAAATAAAACACTAATTTATCACCTCATTTATCCCTTATCTACCTATCTAAAATAAATAAATAAAATAACATTTATCCTACCTTAGCCGAAAATTAAAAGAGAAATAAGCTCAATCCTCATCCAATTGAAAGTCCAATTGCTGTCCAACCTCTTCTCATCGTTCTTCCTTGACGCCAAAGCAAAAATAAAAACCACCTAATGTTGCCAACAAGGCTCGAACATGAGACCTGCTCGAGCCCTTGGACGCAAGCTACCCTGCTCCTCAGGTAACGCCCCAAGCCACTTTGCCAAGGCGCTTTTTGTGACATAAACTCCCCACAATTCCTTTTAAGACCTCCTTCACCTAGCTTCCTATCAAAAGCAAAAATAAAACACGCCCCCTACTGCCAACAAGACTCGAACCAAGGCCCTTGCCCACTGCACATGGCGTCATCACCAAGGCCTTAAGTAGCGCATTTGCAGCCACTTTACCAAGGCCTGTTTTATGCCAAAAACGCCTACAAATTTTCCCTTAAGGCCTCCATAGCCCAACTTCCCTTCTTGACGTAAAAATACAAGCCCATTGCTTCCCACGTTGCTCAAACCTTCTCCCCCTGAAGCTCCCTTTTGACGCAACCTTCCAAGCCCCTAAGGTAGCGTCCCAAGCCACTCTACCAAGCTCATTTGCGTGACATAAACTCCACATAAATTCTCTTAAGGCTTCTTCAACCTAGCTCCCCTTTTTAACTCAAAATCCATAAATTTTTCCAATGCAGCCCCTTTTAATCCTAGAGTTTTAAGAACCCCTAAAACACATCCAAACCACTCACTGAGCCTACTAACTCATGAGTTATGCACCAAATGCATAACCCCTAATCTAGGATATTACACTCAAAAATTTAAAACTTTTCTAAGTTTCAAGGGTTACAAGCCCGTGTGGTAGGCCGTGTGCCTCTCACGGCTGCTAGACACTCCCATGTGTCTCTCCCGGGGTCAAAACTGACTTAACCGCACGACCACCAAGCATGCCTGTGTACCTTGGTCGTGGTCGATTCTGACACGGCTCCACGCCACCAAGCACGCTTTGTGCAATTTGGCCGTGGTTAAACTCGACTAAACCACACGGTTACGAGCACGTCCGTGTGTCAAGGTCAAGTACTCTTAATCGACCTCGACTTAGTCCCTCGGTCAATAGGCGCTGCGTATGTACCAAAATCGTGTGGCAAAATAGGTCATTTGCAAGGCCATTATGCCACCCACATTAGGGTCAAACCTACAAGCCGATATCAAAACAATTTATGCACATTTAACAACCATGAACATGTGAAAATAACCATCCAATCTCTACATTCAAAACCAATTACATTCATACCAAACTTACAAGACTAACTCTCATATAAACACAAGCATAAATTCATCCATACTTACCTTTCATGAGTTCATTCCCTAGTCAAACATATATGTTCATAATTTCATCCATATACTTATCAAATATCAACCATTTCATATACTACCCAACCATACCAAAACATACACCACATATATCATAATCACCAAAGCATATAACTAATACATAACTAGCCAAATCTCATGGCTAAGTTCACATCTCGTAATTATCCAAATAACTAGCCTATACATGCCATATCTAGCTATATACTTCCAAAATGTACCAAAATAAGTTGAGTAGTGTGATGAAAATCCTCGATAGTCCCCGAGCCTTTAGTAGCTTTGACGATCTATAAAACAGATAGAACACACACAGAGTAAGCTTTCCAAAAGCTTAGTAAGTCATATACAAATAAACTTAATATGTAAAACATATAAGTATATAAAAACATTGGCACAATTCATATTCATAGCAAATTTCTCATATATATGCTTTGGTCCATATTCTTGGCCATATTTGTTCTATTCAACAATTTAAGAATCATATATATACATAGCTCTTTCATGCATACTTTCACATATCATAGTATTGTTCATATATATAATCATAGTAAGATCATATAGATACTTACCTTATATACACACTTAGTGTATAAATCAACGTACCTGAAACGGATTTACAATTCACTTAGCCATTTGTAACACAAACTTGCCCGTTGAACCAATAGTAACCTAATAGGATACTCAGAAAGCTCGAAATAGTAGTACAATGCCAACGTCCAGCATTTAGGTCTTACATACACTCGGATATCGATGCCTTTGCCCTGATGGGGTCTTACGAATCAATTCGATGCCAATGTCCCGATATGGTCTTACACGTAAAGATCATATTGATGCCAACGTCTAGGCGTGGTCTTACACAAAATCTCAAATCAACGCCAGCGTCCGGGCGTGGTCTTACATGAATAAATAGAATGTGATACCTATGTCATGACATAGCTAATCCTATCTATTCCTAGGTTCGTACGGGACTTCTCGGACGTTATTACTATATCGATCTTATCTCGGAATTCATATACATAATATCTCATAAACATTCACTGTTATCAATAGTCATAATATGCACAATTCAATACAAATATGTTTATTTGCATAATGACTTACATCGGATTCGATTTACTGAAACAGAAACGGCTACTCGATTACTTTCGCTTTCCCGCGATCCAAGTCTATTTTCCTCGTTTCTTGATCTAAACATATTCAGAATTAACCCTTTTATTCACTAACTCATTCAATTCAATCCAAACACATATATTTAGGGTTATTTACAAATTAACCCTCACATTTGCACAATTTATCAATTTAGTCTATTTTTCTCAAAACATCAAATTCACAAAATCATCCATGCTTAGCCGATTGTTCATACACCTCATACAAGCCCATATTTTCCATAAAATTTGTAATTTAGTCCCTCAAGTTACTATTTTCTCAATTTTAGTCCTAATTAGCTAAATTCATCAAAAATTCAAGAACAAAGTATGTTCATCTAGCTCAAATCTTTCATTTAATAACTAAGCTCATGACAAAGCTCAACATATCATCAATGGCATATCTCATGAACATCATCAATACACAAAATTGAGACATGGGCTTGATAGTAGACTAAACAACAATCTCAAAAACATAAAAATCATCAAAATCTCAAGCCAAAACATACCTTAATTAAGAAGAACAAAGACCGAACCTAGCTTAGGTTTTCTTCTTTCTTTTCTTTGATATTTTCAGCCAAGATGATGAAAAATGGCCTTGTTTAATGCATTTTATTTTATTATAATATAAAATATCATATAACATTAATATATAAAATAAACATATAAAAGCATAATATAAATTTGCATGTTGCCGTCCACTATAAGTAAAAATGGGCTATTTTCCATTTAAGGACTTCACAATAATAAAGGCACATCAATTTGATCATTAATCAAATGAAAAGCCACTTTTAAAAATTATGCGATTTAGTCCTTTTATGAAATTAAGCACACAAATAGATAAATTATCTTACGAAACTTTAGCACATGCATAATCACTTATCATAGTCATAGAAAATAATATTAAAATATTATACAGACTCAGATTTGTGGTCTCAAAATCACTGTTCCGACTAGGGTGTAAACCAGACTGTTACAGGGTTAAGAGAGGTTGTGGATTTATTAATGGGTTTAATGTTGAGGTAGAAGGTTCGCGGGGTGGGCTTTTATTGGCATGGAAATGAGATGTTCTTATTACAATTACTCGCTATTCTAAAAATCATATTGATGCTCTAGTTAAGAAATTTAAGTTGACAGAGAATGACACTTCATGGGGTTTTATGAAGCACCTAAGTTACTGAAAGGTGTAGTACTTGGAATTTATTTCTAAAATTGGGAAGGACTTAGACTTATCCTTGTCTAATTTGTGGGGATTTTAATAAAATCGTGTACTCATTTGAGAAGAAAGGAGGGGTGCCAAGAGATGAGAAAAGAATGGAGGCTTTTCAAATAGTTTTTGCCGAGTGTCGACTCTTGGATATAGGATTATTTGGGTTGTGGTTCATATGGGAAAAAAGAAACTTACCAGAAAGAAACATAGGGAAATGTTTGACAAGGGGTCGCAAACACAGAATGGTTTTTGATTTTCCCACATGCTCGTATTCAACACTTACCCTACTCACATTCGGATCATTGTCCTTTGCTCATTCATACAGAGTAGGGGCATAGGGAGATAAAGAAGGCTCATTTTCGGTTTAAGGCATAGTGGTTATTAGAAGAAACATTTGAGAGGACAGTTAAGGATATTCAGGGATTATCTTTGGGGACGGTAATGGGTAAACTAGAAAGCTTAAGACAGGGATTAATTCAATGGGCGACTAAAATTTGTAAAGGAAGGGTAGGGCTAAAAAAAGATCTAAGCATAAAATGGAGAGTTTGTTAGAGGAGGATAGGAACGATGAGAATTTAGCTGAAATTATTGACACAAAGTTATATCTAAATTTGAAAATTGATAAAGATGAGGCTTATTGGGAGCAAAGAGCGTGTGTTAATTGGCTTAAATTAAGGGATAAAAACACGACGTTCTTCCATAATTGTGCTACTCAACATAATAGATCTAATACTAAAAGAAGCTTATGGAACAAAGATGGGGAAGAAGTCAGTGACGTGGAAGAGATAGAAGATAACCAATTACTTTTTTCAAGAGTTGTTTACAACCGGATGGGTGAGCAATATGGAATCGGTTTTGCAAGGAATTGAGCATCTGCATTTCTAAGGAAGCAAATTTATAGCTTACAATAAAGTGCATTGCTGAAGAGATTTGGGTAGCATTGAAAGGAATGGGCCTTACAAAGGCTCCCGGTGATGACAACTTTCCAGTGATTTTCTTTCGAAGCTGTTGGCACATTATAGGTATAGAGGTAACTTCTTTCTGTTTGGAAATCTTAAATGAGGGTAGAGATTTAGAGCTCTTAAATGTCACTAACATTGTATTGATACCCAAAACCCCACATACTACGGAAAAGGCAAATTTTAGACCCATTAGTCTATGCAATGTTCTTTATAAGGTGATAGCTAAAGTGGTGGCTAATATATTTCAGCATGTTCTAGATACATTCATTGATAGTGCACAGAGTGCCTTTGTACCAGGACATTTAATCACTGATAATATGCTCATGGCCTATGAAATAATGCATACATTGAAGAATAAAAATTGGAATAAAAGGACAAATGACACTTAAGCTTGATATGAGTAAAACATATGATAGGGTAGAGTGGGATTTCTTAAGGTTTATGATGGAGTGAATGGGTTTTGTGCAATCTTGGGTGGATTTCATTATGAAGTATCATACTTCGGTCTTCTATTAGATCATCTTAAATGGGGTCAAAGGATAACGTTTTAAACCAACCATATGGCTTCATCAAGGGGATCCGCTCAACCCCTTCCTTTTTATGATTTGCAATGGAAGACTTTCATCTCTTATCCGTTCGACATTGAGGAGGGGAGATTAAAGGGGCCAAAGCAAGCAGGAGAGGCTCATAGATTTCTCATCTCCTCTTTGCAGATAATTTCATTTTATTTGGTGAGGCAACTGTCTTAGGACCTCAGAAGATAAAGGGAATTCTAAATACGTATGAGTTGTGTTCTGGCCAGTGTGTGAACTTTGAAAAATCCACAGTATTTTTTATTACTAATACTTTGGAGGCTGACAAACATTTTGTTATGGGATTGTTGGGGGTGAGAAGCTCGAATGATGTTGAGAAGTATCTTAGTCTTTCTAGTTTGGTAGGTAAAAAAAATGCCTCCTTTTAAAGTTTAAAGGATCAAATTCGGCTGAAAATTGATGGATGGAGTTTGCGGTTCTTGTCACAAGGGGGTAAGAAAGTCTTTATTAAATCGATTTTGCAAGCGATCCATACTTATTCCATGATGTGCTTTCTTTTACCAAAAACTTTATGTGAAAAAATGGAAGCTATAATTGCTAGGTATTGGTGACAGAAAGGGCATGAGCGCAAAAGAATTCATTGGTATAGCTGGGATAAAATGTACGAATTAAAACTGGAAGGTGGGTTGGGTTTTAGGAATTTAGTGAAACTTAATGTGGCCTTACTCACTAAGCAAGAATGGCGTCTTATTGATCAGCCTGACTCATTATTAGCACAGGTTCTAAAAGTCAAATACTATCCCTCTACCAGTTTCTTATAGGCAGAGCTAAAGTGCACATCATCGTATATGTGAAAAAGTATTTGGGCGGCAAAAGGTCTCCTTAACGACGGTCTGGGTTGAAGGGTTTGTACGGAGGAAAGCATAGTAATCAACAAGGATACGTAGTTACTCGGGATAACAAATTACAGATTAAATAATCGAACTAACAATGCAAACTTATCTACTATTGTGTGTTTAATTAATAGTGATAATAGAGTATGGAAGGAAAAGATTATTCGCAATACCTTTGAGACGAATGATACGAATAGAATCCTGTAGATTCCACTTGCGAGGGATGAGCATGCTAACATTGTAATATGGTGCAGTGAGCCCTCGGGTATGTTCTCGCTAAGAAGCGCCTATAAAATATTATAGACTTAGAGTATTACCCCTAATTTTAATGATTTACAGATTATAACAAAACAATTCTACAAACAATTATGGAATTTACAACTGCCCAATAAAATTAAGATAATGATATGGAGAATGTTTCATCCCCATGATGGTTAACTTATATGCCAAAAGATTGACTCAAAGCAACAATTACCCCAGATGTAAGGTGGGAATTGAGACTTTTTGGTATGTTTTAGCGAATGTCCCGCTTTAGTAGAAATATGGAAAATTTTAAACTTTGAATGGATAATTCTAAGGCAATGACGAATTGTTTTGAATGGCTTACAGGTATTTGGAAGTTGCACGGAGTCCCAACAGCACTTGTTTTGTTTTGGCTTGTGGTCGATTTGGTTAGACAAAAATAGGAACACGCATAAAGGGAAAACCCATTCAGGAATAGGAGTAGCTAATTTTACCAAAACTACATTCGTGACCTTTGGTGGTGAGGAGGAGAACTGGAAATCACCAAGGATGATTATTAAAATCAACTTTGATGCATCGTTCATTGCCGTGGTTTTAAGTCGGCTTCAAAGATTGTGGTACGAAATGTGAAAGGAGAAGTTCTGGTCTTTAAGGGCTCTTTTGGTTCAGCTTTTAACGTCGATGGTGCGGTTAGGGGTAGGTAATTGCTACCAACCTCATTGATATGCTATTTGGTTCAGCATCACAGTTTAGTCAAAATTAATTTCAAACACACTAATCTGCTGAAAATTGGCTGGAGATTTCGGCAGTAATTAAATCCACTACGGTAGTAAGTATTTTTAAAAGAGAAAAATACCCATACTTTTATTCATTATTTTACCATTTTATCTTTGAAAGTTAAACTAATTTCTTTCCCAACCTTATTTGTTTTGATTTTGGAACAAAACAACTGTTTCTCCCCTTTTTGCTTTGTTCTTAGTTGTGGCTACTACATTTTATCCTTTGTTTATGTTAGAATGCTTTTGAAGGTATTTTTCATTAATTTCTTGTCATGGAATTCTACATAGAACATGCAAAATGGACTTACCAAATTCCTTTCATTTTCTTATATATTCTGTCGTCGAGATTGTTGTTGGTCTTGCAATAGTCAATCTACCTGTCTGGCAGATAAAATCAAACAGTTTGGAGGGGCCTTGTTCATAAGGTATGATTCTTACTAATTTCTTTTTGTATACCAAGTTTTCTTTTTAGGAAAAAGTTGTTTTGGTTGGTCTTTTTGCTTATATCTCTGACAAAATGCATAGGATTTTAAATTTGTTAATTCTAGATTCTCAAAGTGTATACACCACAGAATAAGATCTTAGTTTAGTTGAAATGATTTGAGATCTTTTATAGCTTTTTAAAATTGTTTGACCCTCATAGTTACTCCTACTAGTCTTTTCCCTCTCGTAGACTTATAGATATAAAAGCTCGTGAGTTAAATGCTCTTTTAGGTTAGATCCTTAAATTAAATGTCAGCTTGCTTCCACTCTTAATGGTGGTTTACTTATAGCAATCACTTTTATGTTGAGCCTAGTTTATTTTTGGATAGTAATGATATCAATAATCTAATGGTTGGCTTTTCATGTAGAACCTTAGTGTAAAAAAGAAACATCGATATTGTGAAGAAGAAGTTGCGGGCTTGCAACAATGGTGCTAAGAAGTTAGAAACATAATGAAAAACATATTAGTCTACTATTATTAGACAAATATATCTCGTGTTTGACATTCATGCGGATGTATATTGGATATGAGTACTAGAAAATGATTATCTAAGAACCCTTCAAAAGAAAGAAAAGAAAACTAACATACCTTATCCGTCATTAGCACCTAAGTTTGAGAAAATTTTATGTGAAACTAAGCTTTGAGGAGCTTCATTCCATTCAACTTGCTATTTCCTTAATGCTATTAGAACGAACATAACTTACAAATTCTTGTCGTCAGAGACATAGTTGTGGTATCCTCTTGTTTTGAAGAATCGGAAGGCTAATAATATATTGATAGTGTCGAATTTTAGCTTAAGAAAGATGCTAATATTTGGTGAAGGTGAACTGAACGATGCAAGCATGATGGAACAACATATGATTAATGACTATAATACATGCATCTCAAACACAATTCTTAATCCAAGTGTGTTTTTTTAGTTTAAAATACTTTTCTTATAATTTGTTTCTCACGTTAAGAAGGCTTAGATCGATGTTCTTTGCGCTTCCAATTAAGTTTTAAAAGAAATGTTTTCACTGATTCTCATGCCTATCATTCATCATTTTGTCTACGTTTGAAGAAATCAAATCCAACCCTCCAATGCCTGAAAATTTTAGAGAAAAAAATTAAATATACCCTTGCCTAACACATACCGAGTCTGAGTATCTTATAGTCATTGCTACCCCAAGTGGAAGTTCTTAGCACTAAGCCTGGATTGAAAAGAAGGATCCTACAAAGTAAGTTTTAGCTCCTCATCAAAAACCAGTTTCAGGGTTGAACTAAAAGGAAACGACCTAGACCCTAATTTAAGGATCAATCCATGGTTTTGCCTCAACACTTTTAGCAAAACACTCATTTCCTACCTCTTTTTTTTTTTTTTGAAAGGGCAAAAAGATGGTTTTTCCTTAGATCCAATAGCCAATGATTTCCTATTATTATAATGGTAGCTGCAACAGATGAAAAGAATTTCTGTACCATCAACCAACACACAAGAAAAGAAAGAAAATAGGAACAAAAATGAAAAAATACCAATCAAAACCACCTGCAAAAGGATCAATTTTAAGTAGGCCTCCTAGTTTTGAGATCCGCTTTGATTACGATCTAAAGGGAAACAAAAGAATCACAGAGTTGGAAATGGAGGAAGAAGTTATTATGAAAATACAAGAAATATTTTGCTAGTTTAAGAATTGACAGAAATCTATTTGTTGATATAGTCTTTTCTTACAACTATAAAACTTCAGATTAAAGGTTTGCATTGGCAATAAGAATGAGACACATCATAAATTGATGAAGCAAACAGTGGCCTAGAATGTAACTTGTTGATTTGTTTCTTGAGTGACCAGTGATGAAACAGGAAAGTGATCATGCATATCTAAGAATGATAAAACATGAAAATTTTTATAACATCTATAATAGTTTATTTAACAGTAACTTACGATTCTGTATCTGATAAGACATATTGATCGTGTCAAACAGTCGAGTTTTAATATTTATAAAAAGAATGATCGAACCTGTAGTCTAACTATGACAATGATAGAGGCAAGTGCACCTATCGAACAGTAGTATAGTTTAGGCAAGAGTATCTTATCGAACCCAAGGGAACCTAAAAGTACTACTACTCACTTTCTTTCTATTATTTAGCCTGAAATATGGAGTGATTTATTAATCTAAAACTAATAAAAAAAACTAAACTAGATGCAAAGACAAAAGAATGAAACTTTGGGAAAAGGCGTGGAAAACTCATTGATTACGACGATACCCTCGGAAGAATCCACCTATGACTTCTCTTGTTATCTAACTTTTAATCCATATGACTTCTTTACTTAGTTTGATCCGTGAGACTCACTAACCTATATTAAACCCTCTCGAGGCGAATAACGTTTAACCTTAGGTTAATTAGTGGAACTCTCGTTCTTTATAATAACCCCTAAGAAGCGATAGAATCGATCAATGGACTCCCATATTAGGTTTCACCTAATCCGACAAAACCTCGTCACCCTATCTCTAGGCGTTCGATCAACTCCGCTTAATTATGCTAGATCTACTCTTAGGCGAGGTCTATTCCTCCTCCACCCAAGCACATCGATTAAATTAAGCAACATAATTAAGAACAAATCATCCCCATGATGGTTAACTTATATGCCAAAAGATTGACTCAAAGCAACAATTACCCCGGATGTAAGGTGGGAATTGAGACTTTTTGGTATGTTTTTAGCGAATGTCCTGCTTTAGTAGAAATATGGAAAATTTTAAACTTTGAATGGATAATTCTAAGGCAACAGACGAATTGTTTTGAATGGCTTACCTGGGTATTTGGAAGTTGCACGGAGTCCCAACGGCACTTGTTTTGTTTTGGCTTGTGGTCGATTTGGTTAGACAAAAATAGGAACCTGCATGAAGGGAAAACCCATTCAGGAATAGGAGTAGCTAATTTTACCAAAAACTACATTCGTGACCTTTGGTGGTGAGGAGGAGAACTGGAAATCACCTGAAGGACAGATTATTAAAATCAACTTTGATGCATCGCTCGACTGCCAGGGTTTTAAGTCGGCTTCAAAGATTGTGGTACGAAATGAAAGGAGAAGTTCTGGTCTTTAAGGGCTCTTTTGGTTCAGCTTTTAACGTCAGTGTGGTGCAGTTGGGGTAGGTAATTGCTACCAACCTCATTGATATGCTATTTGGTTCAAGATCACAGCTTAGTCAAAATTAATTTCAAACACACTAATCATTGAAAATTGGTGGAGATTTCTAAAGAATTAAATCCACTACGGTAGTAAGTATTTTTAAAAGAGAAAAATACCCATACTTTTATTCATTATTTTACCATTTTATCTTTGAAAGTTAAACTAATTTCTTTCCCAACCTTATTTGTTTTCAGATTTTGGAACAAAACAACTGTTTCTCCCCTCTTTTTTGCTTTGTTCTTAGTTGTGGCTACTACATTTTATCCTTTGTTTATGTTAGAATCTGCTTTTTGAAGGTATTTTTCATTAATTTCTTGTCATGGAATTCTACATAGAACATGCAAAATGGACTTACCAAATTCCTTTCATTTTCTTATATATTCGTCGTCGAGATTGTTGTTGGTCTTGCAATAGTCAATCTACTGTCTGCGATAAAATCAAATGCTTTGGAGGGCCTTGTTCATAAGGTATGATTCTTACTAATTTCTTTTTGTATACCAAGTTTTCTTTTTAGGAAAAAGTTGTTTTGGTTGGTCTTTTTGCTTATATCTCTGACAAAATGCATAGGATTTTAAATTTGTTAATTCTAGATTCTCAAAGTGTATACACCACAGAATAAGATCTTAGTTTAGTTGAAATGATTTGAGATCTTTTATAGCTTTTTAAAATTGTTTGACCCTCATAGTTACTCCTACTAGTCTTTTCCCTCTCGTAGACTTATAGATATAAAAGCTCAGGAGTTAAATGCTCTTTTAGGTTAGATCCTTAAATTAAATGTCAGTTGCTTCCAGCTCTGTTAATGGTGGTTTACTTATAGCAATCACTTTTATGTTGAGCCTAGTTTATTTTTGGATAGTAATGATATCAATAATCTAATGGTTGGCTTTTCATGTAGAACCTTAGTGTAAAAAAAGAAACATCAGTATTGCTGAAGAAGAAGTTGCAGGCTTGCAGCAATGGTGCTAAGAAGTTAGAAACATAATGAAAAACATATTAGTCTACTATTATTAGACAAATATATCTCTGTGTTTGACATTCATGCCGGATGTATATTGGATATGAGTACTAGAAAATGATTATCTAAGAACCCTTCAAAAAGAAAGAAAAAGAAAACTAACATACCTTATCCGTCATTAGCACCTAAGTTTGAGAAAATTTTATGTGAAACTAAGCTTTGAGGAGCTTCATTCCATTCAACTTGCTATTTCCTTAATGCTATTAGAACCAGAACATAACTTACAAATTTACTGTCGTAGACATAGTTGTGGTATCCTCTTGTTTTGAAGAATCAGAAGGCTAATAATATATTGATAGTGTCAGAATTTTAGCTTAAGAAAGATGCTAATATTTGGTGAAGGCTGGAACTGAACTGATGCAAGCATGATGGAACAACATATGATTAATGACTATAATACATGCATCTCAAACACAATTCTTAATCCAAGTGTGTTTTTTTTAGTTTAAAAATACTTTTTCTTATAATTTGTTTCTCACGTTAAGAAGGCTTAATCAATGTGATTTGTCGCCTTCCAATTAAGTTTTAAAAGAAATGTTTTTCACTGATTCTCATGCCTATCATTCATCATTTTGTCTACGTTTGAAGAAATCAAATCCAACCCTCCAATGCCTGAAAATTTTAGAGAAAAAATTAAATATACCCTTGCCTAACACATACCGAGTCCGAGTATCTTATAGTCATTGCTACCCCAAGTGGAAGTTCTTAGCACTAAGCCCGGATTGAAAAGAAGGATCCTACAAAGTAAGTTTTAGCTCCTCATCAAAAACCAGCTTGTGGTTGAACTAAAAGGAAACGACCTAGACCCTAATTTAAGGATCAATCCATGGTTTTTGCCTCAACACTTTTAGCAAAACACTCATTTCCTACCTCTTTTTTTTTTTTTGAAAGGGCAAAAGATGGTTTTTCCTTAGATCCAATAGCCAATGATTTCCTATTATTATAATGGTAGCTGCAACAGATGAAAAGAATTTCTGTACCATCAACCAACACACAAGAAAAGAAAGAAAATAGGAACAAAAAATGAAAAAAATACCAATCAAAAACCACTGCAAAAGGATCAATTTTAAGTAGGCCTCCTAGTTTTTGAGATCTGCTTTGATTACGATCTAAAGGGGGAAACAAAAAGAATCACAGAGTTGGAAATGGAGGAAGAAGTTATTATGAAAATACAAGAAATATTTTGCTAGTTTAAGAATTGACAGAAATCTATTTGTTGATATAGTCTTTTCTTACAACTATAAAACTTCGTAGATTAAAGGTTTGCATTGGCAATAAGAATGAGACACATCATAAATTGATGAAGCATAGCAGGTGGCCTAGAATGTAACTTGTTGATTTACTGTTTCTTGAGTGACCAGTGATGAAACAGGAAAGTGATCATGCATATCTAAGAATGATAAAACATGAAAATTTTTATAACATCTATAATAGTTTATTTAACAAGAACTTACGATTCTCAGATCTCGATAAGACATATTGATCGTGTCAAACAAATGAAGTTTTAATATTTATAAAAGAATGATCGAACTCGTAGTCTAACTATGACAATGATAGAGGCAAGTGCACCTATCGAACAAGAGTATAGTTTAGGCAAGAGTATCTTATCGAACCCAAGGGAACCTAAAAGTACTACTACTCACTTTCTTTCTATTATTTAGCCTGAAATATGGAGTGATTTATTAATCTAAAACTAATAAAAAACTAAACTAGATGCAAAGACAAAAGAATGAAACTTTGGGAAAAGATCGTGGAAAACTCATTGATTACGACGATACCCTCGTGAAGAATCCACCTATGACTTCTCTTGTTATCTAACTTTTAATCCATATGACTTCTTTACTTAGTTTGATCCGTGAGACTCCCTAACCTATATTAAACCCTCTCGAGGCGAATAACGTTTAACCTTAGGTTAATTAGTGGAACTCGTTCTTTTATAATAACCCCTAAGGAAGCGAAGAATCGATCAATGGACTCCCATATTAGGTTTCACCCTAATCCGACAAAACCTCGTCACCCTATCTCTAGGCGCTCGATCAACTCCGCTTAATTATGCTAGATCTACTCTTAAGCAGGTCTATTCCTCCTCCACCTAAGCACATCGATTAAATTAAGCAACATAATTAAGAACAAACTAAGTACTTATCATATAATTTAGAAATCAAATAACAAAATCCGTCATAGGTTTCATCCTCTTCAGGTATCTGAAGGGTTTAGTTCATAGCAAAATAAGAAAACATCTCAAGAGAAAAGATAAAACAAAACACAAGAAATCCCTAAAACCCCCTGAAGGAATTGAAGAGGAGATCCTCTGTCTTGAGTAGAACTCCGCTTCTTGAGATGGATCAACTGCTATCTTCGAGTAATTCCTCGAATAAAAGCTCGCGTAAAACTCGCCCAAAAACTCTCCCTTAGAACGACTGCCTTGGATTGTTTATATAGGCTCCTTAGATGCTTTACTTGGCTCCTAAGTACCTCTTTTAAGTAGAATTACTATTAGGGTGTTTAAGTAGACTTAGGAGTACGTTTCTTTGGCTTCAAGCATCCAAATCTAAGTGAAATTGCTCATTCCCGTAGCAGGGGCACGACCATGACACATGCCCGTGTAAGTCGACTTCAGGCCGTGTGCCGATTCTGTTGATTGAGGTACGGCCGTGGCACGGTCTTGTAAGTCGGGATTCAAGTCATGCTTCAGGTCTGTCGATTGGGACACGGTCATGCAAATCGTGCTTGGGGTGTGTCTTTGAATGATTGGCGAGGCACGACCGTGTGACTTGAAGTCCAGGCCATGCCAATTTCTTGGGTTGGCCCAATTTGGTCTGTTTTAAGCTTGTTTCTCATTCTTTTCGTTCTCGGGTGCTTTCCTGAGTATAAGACATGAAAATAAAGGATTAAGAGCACCTTTTTACATAAATTGAGGGCTAAATCATCCAAAAGTATACTAAATGTGGGATTAAAATATGTTACTTTTACGGTTTATCAAATATACTCTATTGTTGAGTTTAATAATGATAATGATCAATTGATCATACAATGTTTCAAAATCCAGACTTTATGGAAAAAGTTTCCATGTTACCTACTGGTTATCCAAAGATAAGATTGCTAAACTTAGTATTTTCTTATATTCCCCAAAATTCTTTTCTGTCATTTGTTCTCAATCTCTCTGCTTTGATCCTGTTTTGGCTAAAATCCTTGATTTGGGTATATTTTCTGAATGTTTCCCCTTTTTGATTTTGCTTCAAGCAGCACACCGACGGTTGCTCCTTGAATCTTTTAGTGATTCTCTTTCTTTATTTATCCTAATGTTTTCCTTTTTTGATTTTAATGTCTGCAGCGACAAAAGAAGCTATCTAAATCCATCCAAAAGCAAGAGGTAGTTTAATGTGTCTAAAAATTCCTTTATTCATTTTGAAAAGATAGTCATAATCAATTATCGTTTCTATATCCTCGTTATTGTTTACCATGGATCTTTGAGAATTTTTTCTTTAGTGTTCATCTTATGGTTTTCATCCTTTCGTGATGTATTATTCTTATTTTTTATGAAACTATATTATTATATCTAATTATATATTTATGGTTTTATGTCGGTTGACATTTAAAATCAAAATAATAATAGATGGTAAAGACACGAAATTTTGTGGAGGAAGATAATACCTTAGCAACAAAAGCTGTTTGGGATGATGAGCTGACATTGATATTTTGTGAACTTTACGTGAATGAAGTCAATGCTGGTAATAAACCGACAACTCATCTAAACTCAAAAGTATGGGAAAATGTCATTGCTCTTTTTCAAGCAAAATCACAAAAAAATTATGAAAAACCTCAATTGAAAAATAAGTGGGATACATTAAAAAGGGAATGGAGGTTATAGAGGGAGTTCTTAAGAAATCTACAAGTATTGGATAGTGTCCATCTAAAAAGACGGTCGATGCTACTGAAGAATGGTGGGCTGAAAAAATACATGTTAGTGTTAACTTTATCATTATTTTAATGCATAAAGTTTATTGAAATTAACAATTTACAATTATAAAAATCTTAGTATAACTTTTAACATTTAACATGTTATGTAGGAAAATCCTGATTTTAAAGGATTTAAAAAGAAAGGAATTGAGCCACGATTGAATGAGTTAATGTGGCAAATGTTTGGTGACATTGTAGCCACTGGAGAGAATGCATGGGCACCTTTGTTTGGTGTTCTTCCAAGTGGGGCTCCTATGGGAGATGATACACCTAATGAGGGATTTGGTGATTCAAATGAACATAGTGAGAATGAAAGTATTCCTCCTAATGAGGTACCATCAAACCCTTCTCATGAAACTCCTAATTGAAGAAAGCAAACACTTGGGTTGTACACGGTAAAGGAAAAAAAATCAAGTTCAAGAAGAAAATCATCAAGAAATACATTAACTACTCATATTGAGAAATTGTGTGAGAGTATGGCTAGTCCAAGGAAGTCAGTGAATGAAATTATTTTTCTTTACTCTTAATATATTATTTCAAATGCAATGGATGATTTGCGTGCTTTGGGAGATGAAATTCCAAAAAAAGATGAACTGTACTATTTTTCCATCAAAATGTTCCAAATACCGGTGAAACGAGAAGTGTTTTTGAACTTAGATCCAGATGTTAGGGTTTGGTGGCTTCGACGAGAGTGTGCTCAACAAAATTTAATTGCATCATTTTCATCCTTGGTAGCAACATCCTCATTTCCCTTCCAACCATACCATCAACCACCTCCACCATAAGCTCCTTAGAATTATTATTGTAATATAGCTATACTACTTTTTTATATGTAAAACTAATGTATGATATTTTTTATGTTTGATATTTTTATGCTATGCTTTTATTCAAGTTTCTGTGTTGTATAGAATGTCACAAAATATTATTTTATTTTCATTTGATTACTTTTTCAGGTTATGGATGAATTTAACAATATGTTTAATACTTTTGATATTAATTATAATACCTCTGAATTAAGTGAAGAAGCTCAACAAAGAATAGCCACAATCGTTACCCAAGTTGAGCACAACAATTATCATGAAGAGGAAGAATATGTGTTAAGCAGTGTATTGGTACACCATGAAACTTATTTCACTATGCAACCGAGTATGGATTCAAATTATACAGGTCAAATATGGGTGGATCTAAGTATTAAATGGGCATGATGATCGTTGCATGAATAGTTTTAGGATGCCAAAAATATATTTCATGATTTTGTTGCATGATTTGCAAACAAATTATGGGTTAAAGCATGGGAAAGTATCAGCAATGGAGAAGTTAGCATTATTATTGTATATTCTTGGAAATAGAGAATCAAATTCAAATGCAACAGAGCGATTTCAACGATCTGGGGAAACTGTTAGTCAAATTTTTTCTGATATGTTGCATATAGTTGCTCGAATGGGAATAGACACGATTAAACTCACTGAAGGTCAATTCAAGGAAGTACCGAACCATATTCAACATGATACAAGATATTGGCCTCACTTTAAGGTAAAATTTACACAATCTTTATATTTTTAAAAATATAAATTATTTCTAACTTTTATCTCATTATTTGTATTTATTTTAAAGGATTGTAATGGGGCCATAGATGGAACACACATAAAAGCATGTGTCGAAACCATTTTTATATTTTTTAAAAAATGGGGATCGACTTTAAAAATGAAAATGAAGTCGCCACCGATCTTTCTTTCGAGGTGTGATCAGGTCACCTTGAAATTGATCATAAACATTTTGATTTATTAAAACAATAATTTTGGTCTACGAAATTCGAGAAAATGGGCTCAGGAGTCGATTACGTATGAGGAAGGATTAGCACCCTCGTAACGCTAAAAAATTGGTACCTAATTGATTAATTAATGTCCTAATGTCAAAAATTTGAAAAGATTTTAAAACACGATCCTTTTGATTTTTAAAACTTATGTCCTTTAATTTTAAATGGACATTCAAATATTTAGATTTTAAAAGAAAAATTGAAACTCAGTAAGTTAGAGCACGATCTTTCGAATTTTCCAAACACTGAATGTCTTTTGCTTTTTAGAAATCATTGCCTCGAGATGACAAAACGTCGCATCCAAAGGAGTTAGACACCACATCTTAAATTCGAGATAGGTTTTTTATTTGAAAATCATATATTTTAATTCCAAAAAAATGTATTTGATCATTTAGACTTAATGAGAAAAATCGAAGCCCAATAAGTTAGGGCATGATTCCATCAAAACTCCAAATGTCAAATATTGCCTTATTTTAAGAAATAAAGTTTTGGATAAAAAGTGGCAATTAAAATAAATTTAAAATAATTAAAATAAATGAAAAAATAATGATTAAGCAATTAAATGGATAAATAAAAAAAGTTAAAAAACACATAAGTCAACCTAACTCCTGCAATATGAGGATTTGACGAAATTCCTCCACCAAAAACTAACTCGAACGGAAGCAACTCAAAAAGAAACGAAGATAAGCGAAGAGAAAAATAAGAACAAGCCACAAAAAATAAGAACGCAAAAGAGAGAGAAATTTGAGTGAATGATCTCAAGAATTTTTATTACTCAAAACTCAAGTGTCATTCAAGTGTGTCTACAATGAAGGAGAGGCCTCTATTTATAGTTGAGCCTCCCCAAATCCAACGGTACAAATCAATTACATCAATGACTAAGATTAAAAGGTATCTACAAATTAAATCTCTAAGATTACAAAATCATGTCTTTTAATATTATATACCATATCTTCTAAGATTGCATATCATATCTAAGATTGCATACCATAACTTCTAGGATTGCATATCATATCTAAGATTTGCATATCATATCTAATATTGCATACCATATCTTCTAGGATTGCATATCATATCTAAGATTTGCCTATCATATCTAAGATTGCATATCCTTGAAGATTGTACTTCCATATACGTCACGCTTGTCGATAGACCTTCAATCTTTTTAAGTAATAGGCTATTCCGATCGGGCCAAATATATATTTTGGACTGGACTTGGAATTTATTTTATTATTTTGGGTTTATTATTTTTTTGTATGGGCCCGGGCTAAATTGGCCTATTACAGCCGCCCCTCTTTGCTCAGTGTCGTGTAACGAGAATAGAGCAAAGACTATAAAAGGCCAGTTTTGCCCTATTTTTGTCGAGCCTTGACTTCTTGATCATTGCTTTCTTTAAATAACTTCTATCCCATCTGCAATTTGGCTTCAATTTGCTTCACTGTAACTTTAGGAATGACAGATATGCTATCTTTGGTCTGCTCCACTGCAAACTTAGAGAATGCAAGACCTGATGCCTTTGATCTACTTTATTGCAATCTCAGGGAAACAAGACTATAATCTTTAGCCTGCTCCCTTGCTACATCAGGAAGATAAGATTCGCCAAATTCAATCTGCTCCGCTACTGCTTAGGGATATAAGATCTACAAATTTCAGTTTGCCCCACTACTATCTCGAGGGGACAAAATCTGAACTTTTCAGTCTGCTTCCTTACTATCTCAAGAAGACTTTAATTTTCAGTTTTCTCCACTACCATCTCTAGGGAACAAAATCTGAACTTTTAGTTTGCTTCCTTACCATTTCAGGAAGACTTCAATCTTCAGTCTGCTCCACTACTATCTCGAGGGAACAAAATCTGAACTTTTAGTTTGCTTCCTTACTGTCTCAGAAGGACTTCAATCTTCAGTCTGCTCCACTACTATCTCGAGGGAACAAAATCTGAACTTTTAGTTTACTTCCTTACTGTCTCAGAAAGACTTCAATCTTCAGTCTGCTCCATTACCATCTCTAGGGAACAAAATCTAAACTTTTTGGTTTACTTCCTTACTATCTCAGGAAGACTTCAATCTTCAGTTTGCTCCATTACCATCTCTACGGAACAAAATATGAACTTTTTGGTTTGCTTCCTTACTATCTTCAGGAAGACTTCAATCTTCAGTCTGCTCCACTACCATTTCGATGGAACAAAATCTGAACTTTTCAATTTGCTTCCTTACTATCTCAAGAAGACTTAAATCTTCAGTTTGCTCCACTACCATCTTGAGGGAACAAAATTTGAACTTTCCAATTTACTTCTTTACTATCTGAGGAAGACTTTAATCTTCAGTTTACTCAACTACCATCTCGAGGGAACAAAATTTAAACTTTTTAGTTTGCTTCCTTACTATCTTCAAGAAGACTTCAATCTTCAGTTTGCTCAACTATCATCCCGAGAACAAAATCTAAACTTTCTAATTTACTTTCTTACTATCTTCAGGAAGACTTCAATCTTCAGCCTGCTCCACTACCATCTCTAGGGAACAAAATCTGAACTTTTTGGTTTGCTTCCTTATTATCTCAGGAAGACTTCAATCTTCAGTTTGCTCCACTATTATCTCTAGGGAACAAATTCTGAACTTTTTGGTTTGCTTCCTTACTATCTTCAGGAAGACTTCAATCTTCAGCCTGCTCCACTACCATCTCGATGGAACAAAATCTGAACTATCGAATTTGCTTCCTTACTATCTTCATGGAGACTTCAATCTTCAGTTTGCTCCACTAACATCTCTAGGAAATAAAATCTGAACTTTTTAATTTGCTTCCTTACTATCTTTAGAAAGACTTTAATCTTCAGTTTGCTCCACTATCATCTCTAGGGAACAAATTCTAAACTTTTTGGTTTGCTTCCTTATTATCTTCAGGAAGACTTCAACCTTCAGTTTGCTTCAGTACCATCTCGAGGGAACAAAATCTGAACTTTCCAATTTGCTTCCTTACTATCTGAGGAAGACTTTAATCTTCAGTTTGCTCCACTACCATCTCGAGGGAACAAAATTTTGAACTTTTTAGTTTGCTTCCTTACTATCTTCAAGAAGACTTCAATCTTCAGTTTACTCCACTATCATCCCGAGGGAACAAAATCTGAACTTTCTAATTTGCTTTCTTACTATATTCAAGAAGACTTCAATCTTCAGCCTGCTCCACTACTATCTCTAGGGAACAAAATCTAAACTTTTTGGTTTGCTTCCTTATTATCTCAGGAAGACTTCAATCTTCAGTTTGCTCTACTATTATCTCTAGGGAACAAATTTTGAACTTTTTGGTTTGCTTCATTACTATCTTCAGGAAGACTTCAATCTTCAGCCTGCTCCACTACCATCTCGATGGAACAAAATCTGAACTTTCTAATTTGCTTCCTTACTATTTTCAGGAAGACTTCAATCTTCAGTTTGCTCCACTAACATCTCTAGGGAACAAAATCTGAACTTTTTAATTTACTTCCTTACTATCTTCAGGAAGACTTCAATCTTATGTTTGTTCCACTATCATCTCTAGGGAACAAATTTTGAACTTTTTGGTTTGCTTCTTTATTATATTCAGGAAGACTTCAATCTTCAGTCTGCTCCAGTACCATCTCGAGGGAACAAAATTTGAACTTTTCGATTTGCTTCCTTACTATCTGAGGAAGACTTTAATCTTCAGTTTGCTCCACTACCATCTCGAGGGAACAAAATTTGAACTTTTTAGTTTGCTTCCTTACTATCTTCAAGAAGACTTCAATCTTCAGTTTGCTCCACTATCATCCCGAGAGAACAAAATCTGAACGTTCTAATTTGCTTTCTTACTATATTCAGAAAGACTTCAATCTTCAGCCTGCTCTACTACCATCTTTAGGGAACAAAATCTGAACTTTTTGGTTTGCTTCCTTTATCTCAGGAAGGCTTCAATCTTCAGTTCGCTCCACTATTATCTTTAGGGAACAAATTCTGAACTTTTTGGTTTGCTTCCTTACTATCTTCAGGAAGACTTCAATCTTCAGCCTGCTCCTCTTCCATCTCGATGGAACAAAATCTGAACTTTCTAATTTGCTTCCTTACTATCTTCAGGAAGACTTCAATCTTCAGTTTGCTCCACTAACATCTCTAGGGAACAAAATTTGAACTTTTTAATTTGCTTCCTTACTATCTTCAGGAAGACTTCAATCTTCAGTTTGCTCCACTATCATCTCTAGGGAACAAATTTTGAACTTTTTGGTTTGCTTCCTTATTATCTTCAGGAAGACTTCAATCTTCAGTTTGCTCCACTATCATCTCTAGGGAACAAATTCTGAACTTTTTGCATTGCTTCCTTATAATTTTCAGGAAGACTTCAATCTTCAGCCTGCTCCACTACCATCTCGATGGAAAAAAATCTGAACTTTCTAATTTGCTTCCTTACTATCTTCAGGAAGACTTCAATCTTCAGTCTGCTCTACTGACATCTCTAGAGAACAAAATCTGAACTTTTTGGCTTGCTTCTTTATTATCTCAGGAAGACTTCAATCTTCAGTTTGCTCCACTATCGTCTCTAGGGAATAAATTCTGAAGTTTTTGGTTTACTTCCTTACTATCTTCAGGAAGACGTCAATATTCAGCCTGCTCCACTACCATCTCGATGAAACAAAATCTGAACTTTCTAATTTGTTTCCTTACTATCTTCAGAAAGACTTCAATCTTCAGTTTGCTCTACTAACATCTCTAGAGAACAAAATCTGAACTTTTTGGTTTGCTTCCTTACTATCTTTAGGAAGACTTCAATATTCAGTTTGCTCCACTAACATCTCTAGGGAACAAAATCTAAACTTTTTGGTTTTGCTACACCGTCCTTTGAGGGACATGTCCTATAGACTCGAATGTAATATGGATGACATTTGCATGAATACAGAATGTCATGAGAATGATCCCAAATGTATAATGATTAGGATGCAATGATTGGAATGAATCTAATGCTCCTAACTAAATAATATTAAGGATGACATTTGCATGAATGCAAATTGTCATGAGAATGATCTTTTTCTTAAAAAAAAAAAGATTTGGATACAAGGATCGAAATGAATCAAATGCTCCTAATTGGAAGTGTATGAATGATATTTACATGAGAATGATCTTTTTTTTACTGTTTGGGTTTCACTGCTCATAGTTTATCAAAGTTCTATCACTGATGCGTTACCATGCTTTCTCGTTGTCGGTATTTTGATGAAAACCCAAAAATGATCATATTTCTTCAAGAAGCTTGCCCCGCTGTAATTCCAGAGTCCCTTCCATTGTACCTTATGGGATATAAAATTTGTACTTCCTACTGCAACTTCAGAGGAATAACATTTGGTTTCTTTCATCCAATCTATTATCAATTTGATCTGTTACACCATCCCCTGGGTATAATAACCAGATGTATGTGCCTTTCAATATTTCCAAACCTTAGGCATGGTGTGTTCTAAACAATGGTCCTGTTTCAGGTTCCTATATTATTTAAAAAACTTCCAGAGTAATGTACGAAACTTCTTTTATGAAAATATTATTAGTCCAATAATCGTTATTTCAATATAAAATGCTTGAAAAAGATCACAACAATGGACAAGAAAGAAATTAATCAAGAGCATAGCTCGAAACAAATAAGTTAATTAAAGATAACCAAGGTAATAAAAGAAATTAATTTGGGATTATCTTGAAAAGAATAAAGCAATCAAAGATAACAAATTCAAAAATGGGTAAGATAGAAGCTAGGTGCCCCAGATATCGCAATTTGAGCTTCTGCTCAAACTTCTTGAGGACCATTTTAAGCTTAATATGTGTTTAGGGATCCGAGTACTTTGCCAATGCCCCAAGACACAGCATACTTCCTCATTGTCAATTCAGGCATAGTAAGACTTCCACATGTCATATCTTTGATCAAAATTTGAACCGCCCTTTTAGGTTTTCGGCTCAAAACCCCTTTGGTCTCAAAGCGCCCTTTGCGGGTTTTCGCCTTGGCCTCTCCTTTTTCTTTTTCTTTTTTTTCTCTTTTTTTTTTTGAATAAATTTGAGCTCAAGGCGCCCTTTGTAGGTTTTCACCTTGGCATTTCCCTTTTTCGTAAAGCACTTCTTGTCTAAACCTGAATTCACCGGATTGGGTAAGTCTTTACCATCCGTCTCGATGAATATCTCTAGAACAGGCCGTACATAAAGGTCATTCTCAGTTCGGCATCTGCTTTCTTCATAAATCCTTTTGTATAAGAAGGATCTTCCTCAACATTAGGTTCCTCTCATGGAATTCTATAGGATGAACCTCTTAGTCGTAACCTTGCATCATCTAACCGTGATTGATAGCTTTTAATCTTTGCTTTGATTAGGTTTAATTGGCACAACTGTTTCTATTCCAATGTGTTGCCCCAGCACATGTTCTAGCCGACATTCGATAAGACAAATGGTAAATGGAAACTTCTTCATACCAATCTTTACAAGTCTCGGTCATCTTTTCTACAATCCCTTTTTTTTTTGTTGCCTTTGTTGCTCTATGATATGGCGTCTGCTCTTTGAACAGACTACAAACTTCTGACTTTGTCCTTTTTGGCATTCTTTGTCGGCGCCTGATCTTTTTTTTTTTTAAGAATTTGATGACTTTGGCCTTGTAACATTGGCATATGAAGCTACTTCCATGTAACACCCCAAACCCGGCCCACTCGTTACGACCGAATTTGAAATGCCACTGTGGAAAACGCTTGAAAATATCCCGACTTGTGGTGGAACTTGAAAATTTTGTTCTTATTCAAAACCATGTCCATTTAAAATTTTAAATAATATAAGCTTGATAAAATATTCAAATAAAAACTTTATTATATACGATTTAAGAAAATAAAACCATTGGCGAAAGATATCTCAATTGTCAATCTATAATAAAACATAACAATAAAGATACTTAAAAAAATACTTAAATACTTTAATGGGCCTTATTACAATAAACACTTAATCAAAATACTGAAAATATAAATACTTAATTAATTAATAAAATGTCCTCTCGCATGGGCCACCACATATCCACTCCAAACCCGGTCCAAGCATCACCTGCAATGTTGATAAAAATTGGGTGAGTCATACAGACTCAGTGTGTAATTAAACCACTGATTTCCACCCACATGTAAACCCCATATTAACCCATATATCAGATAACAAATATCATAACCACATATTACCACATTCTGGGCTTGGCCCAAATTCATATCACATTCATATAATAATGTAAATAACCACATGTTTCCACATACTGGGCTTGGCCCATTACCACATTATTCGACATATCACAGGTCACATAGAATTATGCAAAGTGCACCCAACCCAAACCTAGGGTCCATCCTCTACACACCCTCAGATCCAAATTCTACCACACACCGTGGATTATCAAATCACCTCTCCTTTTCACTCCAAAAGGCAATAATGCCATCCACGCAATAAAGCACAAAATCCACAACGCGACCTCATCAACGCCAATCCACGATGTAGCAGTAGCTAACACCAAAATCACGATGGGACACATAGTCACCCATCAACCACGATATGGCACTTAGCCGATATCAACCACGATGAGGCACATAGCCACTCATCAAGCCACACGAACTAAATCGCAATTAATCCACAATGTAACCTCGGTCAATGTCAATCCACGATGTTGCTCAAGGCTAACATCAAACCACGCACTCAAGTACACCGCACCTTCTTTCATATCCCAACCCATGCAGTGCAACATGTAATAGTGGCATAATAATAAAAATGCATGCACATGTTATTAAAGCGCACTCATCATATTCCCATAGGCATAGTCACATTCACATCAAGATTTCACATTCAGATCAACAGATAATACTAACTCGATTATCGATATACCCTTTTAGGGTAATCACCACATAATCGCCATCGCGACCGGTTAGCACATAATTCACACATGCAAATATAGCAAAACCCAAAACGGTGGGTTAATCACACATTACTATTTAGCTAAATCTCAATTACTAGGATCTAACACGATGAACGGGTTTTTCTTCCTCCTTAATGCCGATTTGGTCTCCTACCAAACTCAAGGCTTTGTTTATTCCTCGTCGATTAGCCCCGAATCCCAGAATCGCCACTTGCCTTGAATATTTCGAATCCCGGAAGAATCCTTTTATGCTCCTTGGTATTGGCTACAAACAAATGAAACACAATATTATGGCCCTAAGAATATTCGGCCATTCATACAACCAAGGCCTAAACCGATTGCTAAAAGGAATACTTACCACTACACGCTGTTTACCACTACTGATCAAATTCCCAAGATCCCCTTCCTAGGTTTGGCCACACTAGAGAAATAGAGTCAGATCCTTGACTTTCGGCAATCAATAGAATAAAAGAAACGGTGGGGAGATTCAATGGAGTTTCGACTTTTAGGATGAGTAAAAGAAAAGAATAAAAGAGGATCACAAGTTCGGCTATGGCCCCTCAATTGTAGTAGAAATATTCGACAATGGCAACTTTAAGAGAGGTTTCGGTTTAAGCAAAGATATTTTCGCTATGGTGTTCTTCAAGGTCCCAAGCAAAGAAAAGACAAAGAAAGCTCATAAGGTTCTGCTAAGCTTTACCAATGGTGATAGAAGGAATTAAGGTTGAGAGAAGGAAAAGAATACGAAGAGAGAATGAAAAGATTTTGGCAATAAGTCTAAAGGAGGACAAAAAGATGGATGCTCCTAAAAAGATAATTTCGGCACCTATTTTTCCTCTCCCAAACTCATTCAAAAATAATTAAAAATAAGGCCACCCTTTCTATCTTAAAAAATAAAAGATAAAAGCCAAGATCATCTATTATCCCAAATTAATTTAAAAACAAAACTAGCTTAATCTTTATCTAATTAGAAGTCTAATTGCTGTCCATCACTTCCTTCTCTTGCAAAAGCCAAAATAAAACACCCATCGCGCCACACACCTTGAACCCAAGACCCTTGGAGCAACGCATAAGTAACGCCTGTGCCACTTTGCCAAGGCCCTCTTTGTGACATAATTCACCCCAATTTCTTTTAAGACCTACTTAGCCCAAGTGCCTTCTTGCCGCACAAAAATAAAATGCCCTTTCTTGCTTCCTTCGCAACTCGAACCTGGGCCCTCATTGCCGCAAGTAACCGATAGCGCCCCAAGCCATTCTGCCATGGCATTTATTTGTGACATAAACTCGCCACAATTTATTTTAAAGCCTCCTTCCCTAGCTCCCTTTTGTCTTAACGCCAAAGCAAAATAAAAACATGCCCATGCCGCCAACGGGATTCGAACCAAGGCCCTTGTCTAGGCGTCATTCCAGGCCCTTAAGTGGCGCATGGAAGCCACTTTACTAAGGCCTGTTTTATGCCAAACATGCCTAAGACTTTTCCCTTAAGGCCTCCCTGGCCTTGCTCCCCTTTTTAACGCCAAAAATAAAAACTCCCAAATGCAATTCTTGTAGCTCGAACCCCTTCCCCTTGGCACTCCCTTTGACGCAACCACCCTTGCACCTTAGGTGGCGTCCCTTGCCACTTTTCCACATCACTTCTTGTGTCCTAAATTCGCCAAAACTTTTCTTAAGGCTACCTTAGCCCAGCTCCCCCTTTTTAACTTAAAAATCAATAATTTTCCAAAGCTTCCACTTCATCCTAGAATTTCCAAAGCCCCTCAAACACCTCCAAACACCCTCACTAAGCCCACTAGCACATGAATTATGCACTAAATGCATAACCTAGGATGTTACAGTTCTACCCTCCTTAAAAATAATTTCGTCCTCGAAATTACTTACTAACGAATAATCGTACATCTTAACTCACCGCACTACGCTTATGCCAGCAGACTCTGATCTTAATAGAACCATCATACTTCCTAGGCACAATTTTTAAGTTCACATCCAGGGTTTCAAACACTACACCAATAATACAAGCATGAACCAATCTTATAAAACTCAAAACAATAAAAGATATTCCATAACAAGGAACTTACCCACTATCATATCCTTGGTGGTCTCAAGATCCGAACCTTCTACTCTCTCACGGGTGTTCCACAACCTTGGCCAAAACCATTTCCTCCATGGTTTGAACCATTTAACCTTCGTTGCTCGAGGGCAATTCTTAACCAAATGAGCCTTAGATCCACATCGGAAACATTCATTGCTATTGCCCCAACACTCTCCCGCATGAGCTCTTCCACACTGAGCACATAACCGACTTCGATTCTCAAAAATGTGCAAAGTACGCATGTGATTCTCAGTCCTTAGTCTTTTCTGAACATCTCCAAACGATGTTGACGGTCCAAAGCTTCTCTTATTCCCATTCCTATTTATTTCTCAATTTTCTCTTACAGCCTTCTTAACTTCTTCAGCTATCCGAGCTTTCTCCACCAGAATGGCGAAGTCTCTTTCTCTGTGCAGAGCAATTAACTCTCGCAACTCATCTCGTAGCCCATCTTCGAACCGGACACACCTTTTGTAATTAGTAGCCACGATCCCTTTGGCTACTGACTTAACCGCACAAATTCAGCTTCATACTCTGCTACCGACTTACTTCCTTAAACCAAGTTTAGAAATGCCCTCCTCTGCGAGTCTAAGTAGCTAGATCCAACGATTTCCTTCGAACTTAAGCTTAAAACATTCCCAATCCACTTGATCTCGCCGGAACACCTTGCTCGACAAAGGAGCCACCATCGATAAGCTTCATCTCGAGCAACGAGACAAGACCTTTCGCTTTTCCCTCAGAGTACAGTCTAAATCGTCCATGATTCTTTCGATCGCCTCCAACCAATACTCCGCTACATTCGAGCTACTCCCGATACTCCTCTAAAACCTCATCTCGCTCGACCTAAGTCTTTTCGATACTGATTTTCGGGCTCTATTTCCCACACTAGCTCCTGCCACACGTTCTAGTACTCGTAACATAGCTCGCGATACTACATCATCTTCTTCTATCGGATCTTGATCCTCCGTGCCATCATCAAGCATGCAGACGTCATTTTCGACCTATGGCGGACCTCACCGGTTTCGATGTCGCCATTCTACCTCTATGGCGTCCACGGCGACCACGCCCCTAGAACTCATGTCTAACGTCATGATTTATCCGATTAAAATTTTATGCATTAGTACTTTTGTTCCATCGATTAACCGAACAATTTTATGAAAAGAAGTTCTGAAGTGGTTCTTTCGATCACACAAAGTTTCAGTTCAAGTTCTCTATTCTAATTCGTAGAATCACATTCACATTCACATTCATAATAGAGATATCTACATTTTCAATGAAGCTACATTCATTCATCCACCATATCCACCATGCTACCATGGCCGTCTTATCCTTTCTCAACCCAGGGGTAATTTCGTCATTTTTCCTACAAGGGTATTTTGGTAATAAATTGGGGTTAATTCAAAATATTTTACGAATCAAAGGTATTTCAGAATTTACAAAACCTCGGGGGTTATCTTGAAAATTTGTTTTCCAACTCAGTGGTGTTGCAAAATTTTTAGAAATCGGGGTTATTTCGGTAATTTTGGGGTCAAGGGCATTTTTGTAAATTTTCCAAATCAGGGTATCTTGATATTTGTGAAATAGAAGTTTTTGGTATTTTGTAAAGTAGAAACATTTTAGCAAAAGTCGAGGGTATTTTGGAAAATCTTAAAACTAAGGGTATTTTAGTAATTTACAACACAGGGCATTTTAGTAATTTTTCCAAATCAAAGTACATTGACTTTTGCAAAATAGAGTTTTTTTGGACATTTTGCAAGATAGAGAAATTTTATTAAAATCAAGGGTAATATGGTACTTTTAGAAACCAAGGGCATTGTCGTAATTCTTCCACCAAGGGTATTTTAGTAATTTGGCAATTCGAAAAAATTTTCGAGAAATTTTTTTTCAAAATAGATTTTGTTACAAATCGAAGGGGTAATTTAAGGATTTAAAACTAGGGTTTTTATAAAAATTTACTACTAGTCCCTTTCGGGTTTTAGTTCTCGGGTTTAGCTTTATGAATAAGTCCTCTTGGTTAGGGTGAAACGTAGCTACGCACTGTGTAGGATTCGAGTAAAGAGGAGGTGAGTCGCTAGGACCCTTAAGTACCAAGCTCTTCTTGAATCCACTCCTGACATGCGCACAATGGTTGCCACACCTTAACTCAAATGACTTACTTCACAGGTTGGTTTAATAGTCCTTAACTCTTATGCATGTGTTTGAGTACACTAGCCCTAGGGTTCAATAGCCCTAATATTCTAATCTACGAGCCCAAATAAGCCCATAACAGTTCACATAAACAATCACTTCAATAATTAGAAGTACTTACGGTGGACTTGGTAGGAGATACAAGGTGCCATGCCGAATAACTCGAAATAAAAGTCCATATTTTGAAAAGCCCATTTTGAAAACATTTTTGGACCCAAAACCCTCAAAGTGAGTTTTGAACTGGCTCGATACCAAATCAGGACACCCCAAACCCGCCCACTCATTTAATCGAATTTGAAATGCCATCATGGAAAACGTTTGAAAATATCCCGACTTGTATGAACTTGAAAATTTTGTTCTTATTCAAAAACCATGTCCATTTAAAATTTTAAATAATATAAGCTTGATAAAATATTCAAATAAAAACTTTATTATATACTGATTTAAGAAAACAAAACCATTGGCGAAAGATATCTCAATTGTCAATCCATAATAAAACATAACAATAAAGATACTTAAAAAATACTTAAATACTTTAATGGGCCTTATTACAATAAACACTTAATCAAAATATCGAAAATAAAAATACTTAATTAATTAAATAAAATGTCTTCAGATGGGCCACCTCGTATCCACTCCAAACCCGGTCCAAGCATCACCGCGATGTTGATAAAATTGGGTGAGTCATACGGACTCAATGTGTAATTAAACCACCGATTTCCACCCACATGTTAACCTCATATTAACCCATATATCGATAACAAATATCATAACCACATATTACCACATTCGGCTTGGCCCACATTCATATCACATTCATATAATAGTGTAAATAACCACATGTTTCCACATACTGGCTTGGCCCATTACCACATTATTCCACATATCACAGGTCACATAGAATTATGCAAAGTGCACCCAACCCAAACCTAGGGTCCATCCTCTACACACCCCCGTATCAAGCCTACCACACACGGGGATTATCAAATCACCTCTCCTTTTCACTCCAAAAGGCAATAAATGCCATCCACGTGCAATAAAACACAAAATCCACAACGCGACCTCGGCCGCGCGCTAATCCACGATGTAGTAGCTAACACCAAAACCACGATAGGACACATAGTCACCCATCAACCACGATATGGTACTTAGCCGATATCAACCACGATGAGGCACATAGCCACTCATCAAGCCACGCAAATTAAATCGTAATTAATCCACAACGTGACCTCGGTCAACGTCAATCCACGATGTAGCTCAAGGCTAACATCAAACCACGCATCAAGTACACCGCACCTTCTTTCATATCCCAACCCATGCACATGTAACATGTAATAGTGGCATAATAATAATAAATGCATGCACATGTTATTAAGGCAGACCATCATATTTCCATAGGCATAGTCACGTTCACATCGGCACTTTCACATTCGTATCAACAGATAATACTAACCTGATTATCGATATACCCCTTTTTAGGGTAATCACCACATAACTGCCACTGCACTGGTTAGCACATAATTTACACATGCAAATATAGCAAAAACCCGAAAAACGGTGGGTTAATCACACACCTTACTATTTAGCGAAATCCCAAATTACTAGGATCTAACATGATAAACGGGGTTTTTCTTCCTCCCTTAATACCAATTTGGTCTCCTACCAAATCCCGAAGGCTTTGCTTATTCCTGTCGATTAGCCCCGAATCCCGCAACTGCGACTTGCCTTGAATATTTTGAATCCCGAAAGAATCCTTTTATGCTCCTTGGTGTTGGCTACAAACAAACGAAACACAATATTATGGCCCTAAGAATATTCGGCCATTCATACAACTAAGGCCTAAACCGATTGCTAAAAGGAATACTTACCACTACACGCTGTTTACCCCTACTGATCAAATTCCCGAGATCCCCTTCCTAGGTTCGGCCACACTAAAGAAATAGAGTCAGATCCTTGACTTTCGGCAATCAATAGAATAAAAGAAACGGTAAGGAGATTCAATGGAGTTTCGACTTTTAGGATGAGTAAAAGAAAAGAATAAAAGAGGATCACAAGTTCGGCTATGGCTCCTCAATTGTAGTAGAAATATTCGGCAATGGCAACTTTAAGAGAGGTTTCGGTTTAAGCAAAGATATTTCAGCTATGGTGTTCTTTAAGGTCCCAAGCAAAGAAAAGACAAAGAAAGCTCATAAGGTTCGGCTAAGCTTTACCAATGGTGATAGAAGGAATTAAGGTTGAGAGAAGGAAAAAGAATACGAAGAAAGAATGAAAAGAATTTGGCAATAAGTCTAAAGGAGGACAAAAATATGGATACTCCTAAAAAGATAATTTCGGCACCTATTTTTCCTCTCCCAAACTCATTCAAGAATAATTAAAAACAAGGCCACCCTTTCTATCTTAAAAAAAATAAAAAGATAAAAGCCAGCACCTATCCATTATCCTAGCCGAATTTAAAAACAAAAACTAGCTTAATCTTTATCTAATTAGAAGTCCAATTGATGTCCATCACTTCCTTCTCTCTTGGCGCAAAAAGCCAAAAATAAAACACCCACTGCTGCTCACACACCTTGAACCCAAGACCTACTGGAGCAAACGTATGTGTAACGCCTGTGCCACTTTGCCAAGGCGCTCTTTGTGACATAATTCACCTCAATTTCTTTTAAGACCTACTTAGCCCAAGTGCCTTCTTGCCGCACAAAAATAAAATGCCCTTTCTTGCTTCCTTCGCAACTTGAACTCAGGCCCTCATTGCATAAGTAACCGATAGCGCCCAAGCCATTCTCGCCATGGCATTTATTTGTGACATAAACTCGCCACAATTTATTTTAAAGCCTCCTTCCTAGCTCCCTCTTGTCTTAACGCCAAAGCAAAATAAAACATGCCCATGCCGCCAACGGATTCAACCAAGGCCCTTGTCCAAAGGCCACTCAGTGCCCTTGAGTGGCGCATGAAGCCACTTTACCAAGGCCTGCTTTATGCCAAACACGCCTAAGACTTTTCCCTTAAGGCCTCCCGGCCTTGCTCCCTTTTAATGCCAAAATAAAACTCCCAAATGCGATTCTGCTGCACTCGAACCCCTTCCCTTGGCACTCCTTTGACGAACCACCCTTGCATCTTAGGTGGCGTCCCTTGTCACTTTTCCACATCACTTCTTGTGTCCTAAATTCGCCAAAACTTTTCTTAAAGCTACCTTAGCCCAGCTCCCCCTTTTTAACTTAAAAACCAATAATTTTCCAAAGCTTCCACCTTCATCCTAGAATTTCCAAAGCCCCTCAAACACCTCCAAACACCCTCACTAAGCCCACTAGCACATGAATTATGCACTAAATGTATAACCCCTAATCTAGGATGTTACATTCCACCCTCTTAGTGAAGTAAATGACGACCACAACGATCAGTCGATATTGGCTAAAAGCTTTTGATGAGATTGGCCCCATCACATCCACGCCCCGCATATAGAAAATTTGTGAAGAAATGGAGAAGGCACATGAATCTTGTCTCCTTAAGTATGACATTTTCGGTATAACTGATGCAATCCCCTTCCATGGCGTAACCAACAGTGCCTGATCATCATGTTTAGCCCGTGTCTTATTAGCCTAGGCATGTTCTCTTTTCTAGGCTCATAATGTCCAATGACCCTTTGTAGAGTAGGGTCTGTTTTTCATCTTGTTCTACCATTATTAACAAATTAGAAGATAAGTTATAATCTCTGTCATATTCAAAGTCCTTAGATCCCCTAGACCCATATCTCATTCAAAAAGAGAGTCAGTAACAACATCGCTCATGTCATTGATATCTAGGTACCTAGGTACGGAGGTAAAAAATCCAAAGAATAAATGATTCTAAGGATGTTTATTTATATGATATGAATGAATAAAAGAATATTTGAAAGAAAGTCCAAAAATAAAAGAATCTATACATGGAAAGAATAAAATGATATTTGTTCAAAAAGACACATTTTATTGAAATAAGAATTTAGGACACAAGCCTATTTCACAAAAGGGTTCTTATTGCCTCTAGGCTTAAGGCAACAAGCGTGTTTTGAATATTACTCTATATTAGCTCTAAAAATACAGGTCTCTTTCACAGTCCCATTATTCAAAACACTCCCAAGTATGCAAGGGTGTGAAAACTTCGTTCCCGGTTCCCTTATCTAAATTAGGGATAACAAGATTAGCAGGGTTGTCTCCTGGGTTATATCCTGAGCCAACTTAGAAATTCATGGGTACACTAGTATCAGCTTGACCTTGTTGAGGCCTAATCGTGACAGAGGGCCTTTGAAGATGCTCCTTAGGTTGTATCTGTACATGTGGTGAGGTGAAACCCAGAGGATAGTCTTCATTATCCTCTCCAGCAGAGTCATGGGGCCTTTTCCTTTGTCCATTGCACCATTCAGTAGCTGAGTCATTTGAACCACCATATTCCTTTGGACTTCCATTATTTAGTCCCTCATATCTTATTGGATTTTTGCCAACTACTCTTACAGCTGGTCTTGCACGTCTCTCTGGAACTATTCGAGTATTTGATCCATATTTTTTTGTCTTAGCTCGAGTACCGTACCAATGTTTAGTTTCCAGATTAACTTTCTCTCACTATCTCTCTTTCTGTGATAATTTCAACTAATTAGGCTCTCTCTATGGACTTAAATGCATATGATGTGATGTAATGCAAATGCATGAAATGCAATGCAAAGGAATAAAATGCAAAAAGAGAGGTGTTGGTTTTGAATTCAATTCCATTAGAAAAACTTTACCAGAAAATAAATTTCTTTACACAAAACGGATACATATGCGGCTTTGTCCTCATAGTCTAACTGAAAACATCAATCCCCTTCTTTGCAAAGGATGTTATGGTCGAGTCCCATGAACTTTCCCAATAGATGTCTATTCTAGCTCCTTGTTACTTGATCCAAGCTGCGACTCTTCACTCACTTATTTCCATAAAGCTTGTTAGCCTCTTCAAGAAAGCCAAGACGTGGTGATTCTCGAATAGTCTTTGTCAGCTTAAATCCTTGGGCAATGAAATCTTGTTTTCCTTCATGGACTATCAGTCTTCTCTCGTCGTATTTACTTGGACCATATTCCGACGACCGTATTATAATTCACTTTATCAAGAAATCCATTTTCTCATTACCAACTCTTCTATTTAGCAATCGAATTTGAATCAACACCTCTTTTCTATTATGTGAATGCAATGCAACTAAAACAAAAGAGAACATGTTAGCACAAGAGAAATAAATAACGAAATAGAGTACCTATCTGGGTGACTACTAGGCATAGTTCTACTTAGGGTAAGCCCTTAGGTTTTCTACATGTGGTTTAGCTCTAAAGGTGAGGTACCTGAACCAGCAGATTCCTCGATCTTCACCCATTATAGACTCATATGGATCGAGTTCAGTTCAGGGAATACATTTCCCTATGGCCATGCGGAGGTGAAAACCTCATGAAGACATAGGTACGGATGTATCTCGAAGTAGTCAACTAGCCCATGCAGAGGTGAAAACCTCACGAAGGCATAGTCTCTCACTCCCACTTAACGGGTATGACCACAACGGTCGTGCAATATGATTGCTAGGGTTAGGCGTAGTTCTACCTAGGGTAAGCTTTTATGGCTTTCTACATGCGGTTTGGCTCTAAAGTTGAGGTACCTGAACCAGCAGATTCCTCGATCCTCACCCATTATAGGCTCATACGAACCAAGTTCAGTTCAGGGGAATACATTTCCTTATGGCTGCACGGAGATGAAAATCTCACGAAGACATAGGTACATATGTATCCCGAAAGCGATTCACTATCCTGCACGGAGGTGAAAACCTCACGAAAGAGTAGCTTCTCACTCCCACTTAAAAGGGTGTTTCCACAACGGTCATGCAATGCAATGCAAAGATATTAAAAAAATTAGAACCACATGCAATAAAAAGGATCATAAATTTTCAAAACAAAGTTTTAAATTTGGACAAAAGGGCAGGAAATAATCAATTTTACGGCTTGACTCTCTTATTGTCCCCAGTGGAGTCGCCAAGCTGTCGAAACCATTTTTATATTTTAAAAAAAATGGGGATCGACTTTAAAAACGAAAATGGAGTCGCCACCAATATTTTTTCGAGATGTGATCGGGTTACCTTGAAATTGATCATTTTAATAAAAAAACATTTTGATTTATTAAAACAATGATTTTGGTCTACGAAATTTGAGAAAACGGGCTTGGGAGTTGGTTACGTACGAGGAATGATTAACACCCTCGTAACGCCCAAAAATTGGTACCTAATTGATTAATTAATGTCCTAATGTCAAAAATTTGAAAAGATTTTAAAACACGATCCTTTTGATTTTTAAAACTTATGTCCTTTAATTTTAAATGGACATTCAATTATTTAGATTTTAAAAGAAAAATTGAAACTCAGTAAATTAGAGCACGATATTTTGAATTTTCTAAACACTGAATATCCTTTACTTTTTAGAAATCCTTACCTCGAGATGACAAAACGTCGCATCCAGTGAGTTAGGACACCACATCTTAAATTCCCGAGATAGGTTTTTTTATTTGAAAATCATATATTTTAATTCCAAAAAAGGTATTTGATCATTTAGACTTAATGAGAAAAATCAAAGCCCAAGAAGTTAGGCACGATTCCATCAAAACTCCAAATGTCAAATATTGCATTATTTTAAGAAATAAAATTTTGGATAAAAGTGGCAATTAAAATAATTAAAATAAATGAAAAAATAATGATTAAGCAATTAAATGGATAAATAAAAAAGTTAAAAATTGCATAAGTCAACCTAACTCGGGCAATATGAGGATTCGACGAAATTCCTCCACCAAAAACTAACTCGAACAGAAGCAACTCAAAAAGAAACGAAGATAAGTGAAGAACAAAATAAGAACAAGCCACAAAAAATAAGAACGCAAAAGAGAGAGAAATTTGAGTGAATGCTCTCAAGAATTTTTATTACTCAAAACTCAAGTGTCATTCAAGTGTGTCTACAATGAAGGGAGATGCCTCTATTTATAGTTGAGCCTCCCCAAATCCAACAGTATAGATCAATTACATCAACGGCTAAGATTAAAAGGTATCTACAAATTAAATCTCTAAGATTATAAAATCATATATTTTAATATTACATACCATATCTTCTAAGATTGCATATCATATCTAAGATTGCATACTATAACTTCTAAGATTGCATATCATATATAAGATTTGCATATCATATCTAAGATTGCATACCATATCTTCTAGGATTGCATATCATATCTAAATTTGCATATCATATCTAAGATTGCATATCCTTGAAGATTGTACTTCTATATACGTCAAACTTGTAGATAGACCTTCAATCTTTTTAAATAATAGGCCATTCCGATTGGGCCAAATAATATATTTTGGATGGACTTGAATTTTATTTTATTATTTTGGGTTTATTATTTTTTGTGTTGGCCCGGGCTAAATTGGACTATTACAGCATGCATTTCGCCTTCTTGTCAAATACCTTATATCGGACAGAAATGTGAACCAACTCAAAATATTATGACAGTTTGTGACTTCAACATGTTCTTTATTTTTGTATTTCCTGATTGGGAAGGAACAACACATGATAATAGAATTTTTTTGCAAGCACTTAAAAAATAAGAGTTAAAGTTTTCACACCCTTCACTAGGTTGAACTTTAATTTTTAATTAATATTTACATAATAAAAAATATTAAAATTTTTAATTTATTTTTAAACTTGATATTATGTTTTACTTTTTTTGTAAGAAAATATTATCTTGTGGATTCAGGATATCCATAAATGGCAGGTTTTCTAAATCCATATAGGGGAGAACGATATCATTTACCTGATTTTCGTCGAGGTAATCATCAAGTATTTAGGAAAAAAAAATTTTAATCATGCCCATTCTTCGTTACGCTTTGTGAATGAACGAACATTTAAAGTGTGAGAAAAAAAATGGCCAATATTAAGAGATATTCCAAGTTACTCATTCAACAAGCAAATTCTAATAGTTATTGTAACAATGATTTTACATAATTACATTCGAAGACATACTTGATCAAATGATGAGAATTTTCGATAATTTAATAATATACCTGACATGCCAGTCTCTTCAGGCCATTTTGATAGAAGTGAATTGAATTCTTCTAACAGTAAAAATAACCTTGAAATTGCGATGTTAAAAGAAACCATTGCAACTAGTTTAATGAATCCATATTTGTAAAAATATTTTGTATAATAACCTAATTTTTAGTAATAATAAAACTTAATAAAACTTGTTATATCTTATGTTACTATTTCTTTATTAAAATTATCTGCTTAGATAGTTTAAAATTTGATCCAAGTTTAATGTTACTATTTGATGAAAATAATATTTATCATTGTTATAAAAATATTTAACTATTAAAATTAAAATAATTATCATTTTATCTAATAAATAATTTAAATTAATTATATAATTCATTAAAATATTTATAATAAAATATTAAAAATATATTTTAATATTTTATTAAATAAATTTATAAATTCACATATTTTAATAATTTTAAAAATAAAATAATTTAAATTTTTTATTATATATCAATTCTAATATAATGTTTTTAATAGTTATTTTATATTTTCACCTCATCGTTACAGCTTCGTTTGAATCTAAACACATATTTTATCATTATTTTTAATCTCATTACTACAATATCCAATCTCACTTATATAATAATTAATTTTACTGTTACAATAATTAATCTCACCACTACAATTATTTTAACCTCACCACCGCAAAGGAAGCCTAATTCCTGTTTGCACACCGCGGTTGGCACGACCTTAGATGCAGAAGCCCTTGCCAGTTTCGAAGCCATGCTCACAGGGATCGAGTTGGGTTTAACAGATGTGATAGTGGAAGGGGATTCCAGATCCATCATTAACAAATGCAAAACACGATTAGTGGATAAATCATAAATTAACGCTTACATCAGAAACATTCAAAAGGAAAATGAAAGTTTTCGGTCATTAGTTTTCCATTTTGCTTCCAGGTTAGCTAATCAGTTAGCCCATAACCTAGCCACGATGAGTCTAAAAAAGAGAGAAACGATTTACCTGGTGGGTTGTGTTCTTAGATATGCTCAACGGCGAATGGAGATGGAACGACCAATAGAACCAAATTGATCAACGAAGGATTTGAAATGGTGAACTGGGAGTTAAGAGGTCCCATTTCTCTGATTCGGTCACAATACTCTCGGGCTTTTAGATCCGACAAGTCAAAAGGAAATATTGAAAAGAGGAAAGTGGAGGACAGATCATTAATGACAGACCTGGGCTTTCTATGCATTTATTTTGTTATTTTAATATGTTTTTAGATTTTTCTTTTCTGGCTTTTTGATGTTTGCGCTCCCGTGTTGGTTTTTGGGTCGGTGGTCTTTGACTCTGTTAGGCTTTTTCCTTTGTTTGGTTTTGTTTTACTGCAATAATAATATCACAGTTTGATTTAAAAAAAATTGATTGTATTTTATGTTTACATATACTATATTTTTAGTTACATTATTATTAATTAAATATTCTTTTATTTCAAAATGTAATAACAATAAATGGAAAAGTAAAAAAATTAAGAAAATAAAATATAAAAATAATTTTAAATTTGTGAATAATGCAATTACTTATAACGTGTTTTAATCAGCACATAAGCTTAAGAAAAAGAATGAGATTATGACATAAATCTAGTTACTTGGTCTCTTTGGTGTGTTCTATGGCTATGTCCTTGTGGTTCCTCTTATCTTGTATGTTATTCTCAAGTACTTTTCAGCACCATCGTGCCTTGTCCAAATTGTTTTGTCTCGTATGGATACTCCTTATTTGTCTTTATTCCAAAGACCGTAAGCTCTCTAGTTTCTTTTCTTCTCTTTTTCCCTTCGAATGCGAAGATAGTTCATTTGGCTCTCTATCATTTTATTTTTGGATTTCAATAAACTTTATTGGAAGTTTATTTCTTAAAGTTCCAAGTTGATCCCCCTCAATTCCCTGCCCCCAAGTTTTAAAGAGATTCCAAACATTGAAAAAGTGAGAAAACAATTTGAATAAAAACATCATTAAAGATAATGCCCGGACTTTTAGAGATTGCTTTAAAGTGAGGCCTATTATCCGAACAACATAACTTATTGTTGCTTGTACTTGATTGTTATTCAGAAATATACTTGATTAAGACAACAATCCCACGTGCTCTTTCTTTAGACCTCAAAGCGCCGTCGTTTTCTAAACTAACCTTGTCTTTCTAAAAACACTTTTCAGCCTCCGTTGACAAATTGTTCATCTCCGACTCAACTACTCTCTCCTTCATCACTTTCCCATCAATCGCCACGTGTCCATATAAAATCATCACAAGCTTTTTCTAGCGAGTACAAATTGCAATACCGTAATCGCTTTGCCTCAATTCGCGTGAATCCCTCCAACTAACAAAATATTTTTTAATAAAATAATTTCTCAACCTTTCCTTTTAATTCCGTCTCCACCCAAACCAAAAGCTTTATCCGATCTTTAGGGTTTTCTTCTTATTTATCTTTTTGAATTCTCTCAAGAAAGCCCTAAATACCTCGGATCAGGTAACTTTTCCCCCTTTTTTTTCTTGTTAAAGATGAACTTTTTATCGTCATCCGGTTGATCTAAAACATTTGTTTCTGGGTTTTGTCTATATCGTCAAATTTTCTTTTAATTTCCGTGCTAATTGTTTATAATTACTTCAGTTTAGGAATAGCTTTTGCTTGAATAAAAGGAACACAATTTAGGATTCAAAGTTACTTTCTTTTTGGAGTGTATTATTTATTTAACTGTTTTGTTTTCTTTGAGGAAGTCGAAGATTGATAGGGAATTCGAATTTTAGACTTTAATCCTACTTTGGTGTGGTAATGCACCTTAAGTCGAGTCTGGGTTATTGGCTTTTTGCTAACAAATAATGCTTGTTTTCAAATTAGCCTATGGTTTTGATTTTATAATGATATATACATGTAGTTTCAATTTTCCTTTTGAGGGGTTTCTAAGGCTTTTGTTTGTTCTTTTCAATCTATTGATGAATTTTTTTTGAGAATCTTTGTATAAGTTGCCCTAAATCATAATAGAATTTGCCATTAACTATTCTTATTCTTGGTGGTATAATTATATGAAGCCGAATCTGATGTGGGTATCGTGTTACATGTTTAGGTCTCAGCTTGTGGTTGTTAAGCCTATTTGATCAACTAAGTTTCATGTCTGATCTAGACGTCCAGATTCCTACTGCCTTTGGTATGCTTGGATCCTAACTTCCTCACTTATGCTATTTATCTATCTGTCATCATTTTTGGGTTTAACTTGTTTTATGTAATTATTGTGCTAGATCCCTTTGCTGATGCAAATGCTGAGGACTCAGGTGCCGGTGCAAAGGAGTATGTGCACATTCGTATTCAGCAACGCAACGGCAGGAAAAGCTTGACGACTGTCCAAGGGTTGAAGAAAGAATTCAGCTACAACAAGATACTCAAAGACCTCAAGAAGGAGTTTTGCTGCAATGGTACTGTGGTCCAGGACCCTGAATTAGGGCAGGTGTGATTATAATCCTCTAGATATTGTTAACCTTGTCGATATCCATTATCGGTGCCTGGTGGTTAAGATTGTTATGTTGCTCTTTATATCTAGGTTATTCAACTTCAAGGTGACCAGCGCAAGAATGTCTCAACCTTCCTTGTTCAGGTAATTGTTAGTGCTTTCTAATGAACATCTAATCCATTTTAGTGTTCGAGATCCTAATCTTCGTTGCCTTTGTTTTTCTGACCAGGCTGGCATTGTGAAGAAGGAAAACATCAAAATCCATGGTTTCTAAATTGCATCTGCTTATGGTTTTCTGCTAAGTCACCTGTGCCTCGTGTCGAAGCAGGAGACACAACTTGATTACAACTTGATTAGAGTATAATCTATATAGTGTTATGTCTTCTTTATGTTGGTTTGATAATAAACAAATGCAACTCTTATTTATTGTGTTTTTCAGTTCATTGGATGCTGTATTGTTTGATGATTATGAAATTTATGGAAGTTTGGTTCTTTATAATTCAAAGTTAAAACAAGTGTTGTTTTAGACATCGAGTTATTTTTCTCCATTTAGTTTAGGGTTAATTTGGTTACATGTGAAGAAGCTTCAAGATTATTTGAGTACTTGGTGGTATGGATGTTTGAGAGAATGATTTCTCTTCTTTTATTATTACATAAAAGAATGGTCAACAAAGTGACCAATTTTACTCTCACCTCTCTCAGTATGAACTCACTCCTTAAAACAGTTCCCCTCTATTGGAGAACTGTAAAGCACTCGCATAACTCACAAGTAATTCAAGTATTTACATAATGTTCCTAATCATGAACAAAAATTGTGCTTACTCGATGTCAACTACGGAGTGTATAGTGCGGTGAGCTGATGATCAGTACTTGCCTTCCCTTTCAAGGACGGTGTCTGTTGAGGTCCACTAATATCTGTATAGACCAACAGTAGCTTTTTTGCTGCTTTCCAAGTTGATTCTTTTGGAAAAGGGAGTCTTGTTTGCTTACTATATCGGCAGACTATATACACAGGAAGCTCTTCTTCTAAGTGAGGAAGTCAAACAACAATTTGATTCTTTTTCATATAGAGCACATCACTGTGATGGAAATGCTCAAGCCGTTTGTGCCAGGGCACTGTATCGCTTTCTTGTTGTGGCAACTCATCTTCCCTTCTCAACCAATTGTCCAATACTCAGGCACAAATAAAACATAAAAAATGAGGTTTAAACCATATACCATTTTGGTTTTCCATGGCTACTATTCTTTTGCCTTTCACTAGAAGATACTGACGGTTTCCAGTTCTTGTTCATTTGTCATGTGGTTTGAACAACCACTATCCGCCAGCCAACTCTCAAAGGTGCTTCTGCTTGCAAAACATGCTGCAACAAACAGTTGCCCCTCCGGGTATTGCTCAGCTGCTGCACTAGTCGGATAGGATTGATTTTTTTGGTTTTTGTTGTTGTTAGTCTTTTTAACCTTTTTGTTGTTCTTCTTTCTGTTTCCTGAGTGATCAAAAGACTAACAGCAGCAACTACCAAAAAAATGGATCCCATTCAACAAATTGTTGAAGAGATTTTGATTACGTGTCCTGAAAGACATGAAGCTACAATTTCTTCCTTGGAGAATTTTAAAGATTTGTCGAGCAGCGCTACTAACCGAAGAAACTGTTGGTAGAAAGAAACACTCAGGTAACAAGAGAATTCTATAAAGTTTGAAATGAAATTTTGTTGCAACAACAGATCTTTGGCGTGATCTTAGTCTTAGTGGTAACAATTTCATCACCTTACCTTCGCCAATTACTCGACTTTCAGAGCTTAAATATCTTAAGGTTGTGTTTCACTTGAAGCAGTTGCATATCCATCAAAAGTATGCAATGCAGTGTATTGGGCAAGTATTAGTGGTATTCACTGCTACAAATTGGCTGAGAACATCAATGCACTTAAGGTTGGTTAGTATCTCTTGTCTCCATCACAAAATCCGATACTAGATTATTTATGGTGTTAGTTACTAAACAACCCGAGTTTTCTTTTGCAGGTATTTACAAATTCAAGACTAAAGTTTGATGTTATGGTACCTGGAAGTGAAATCCCGGAATGGTTTAGTCACCAAGCAGTTGACTCTTCAATCAAGGTACAAATTCCTCACAATATTCATAATGATAGTCAATGAATGAGAGTTGCTTTATGCTGCATTTTTGTCAATGACGATGATTCGAGGGATGAAGATATTGAGTGTCAAGCTAGAAATTCTGGAAACCTGGTTGTGATGGAGCTGTTTTTCAAGGAAGAATTCTTCAACGTGTGGATTATAGTGGATTTGATTTAGGTGAAGATAACCAGATCATAATCAAGGACCCCCGATATGCTATATCCATCTTCCTTGGAGGATAAATGCGGTGAAGAAAAGTTCCTTCTCCAAAACTGTAACACCCCAAACCCGGCCTATACGTTACGACCGAATCTGGTATGTCACAGGGTGAAGTAAAATCAAGTCTTAGTTATACTTAAGAAAAATAGGAGATTTGAAAGAAAACTTTTTCCGAGTATTACGTTGTCTTTTGAAAACATCGATGTGTAGATTAATGAAACTCCACTTTTACCTTAATATTTAAACTGCCGTGGTGTCGAATTTGATATAAACAGTAACTAATAAAAACCAAAGTACAACTTTGCAAGGCCTTATTACATAACAAAAGTCCCAAATCAAAATAAACTTATAGTTATACTGAGACTATAAAAGAAAGAAAATGGAATTACTAAAGTTCACGAGTAGTATCTCCGATGTATAGCCACCCCGAGTCCTCCACGGCTCCCAATCCTCAATCGCTGGGAATCACCTGAAACATTTAATAAAAAGAGGGGGTGAGTTTACGAAAACTCGATGTTTACAACCCTCATCAGTAAGAACATGCATCACAACAATCCAGGTTGAAGCCCATTACAGTAACGGTGGCAATTGGGCCTTAGCCCAAAATAGCCTCGGTTGAGCCTTAACCCACATCATATGTCACAGCAGATAATGTATGCAATGCGATGCAAACCCAGCCCCAACCTAGATTTTCCATTCTCTACACACCACCCGTATCAACCAATCACACCGTGGGGATTTCTACAATCAACCCTCCATCCGCTACACACCATCGATCACATCATGTCATAGTTAATGCTCATCGTCGAATCGTGACATAGTCACCGTAATGTATGTGGCGAGCCATTACAATGATCATGGCAAAAGCCACTACAACAGATCATGGCAAAAGCCACTACAACAGATCATGGCAAAAGCCATTACAACAGATCGTGGCAGAGCCACTACAACACTTCCCCTTTCATCACATATTCCCTACCCCATGCAACATAAAATACAGATGTATGGATGTAACAGATTAGCACAAGCGTGTACGGAATACTCATAACATGGATCGAATTATTTCATCATAACTTTTTATTATATCAGAACAGAAATCACTAACCTGATGTCTCGCTTACACCCTCCACAGGTGTCACAATAGCCATACTGAACTTTCGGTATTTAACAAAATATGATAATCATATTAATATAGCATTAAAGATGGTGTGAGTAGTTACACAATCACGCTAATCAACCCCAAAGGGTATAACGGTAATTTTACCTACCGAGGGTATTTCAGTAATTTACCTACCAAGGGTAATTCGGTAATTCTACTCATAACTAATCCATGTATGCAGTGCATCTCGAACATAATCAATCATACAATTAACACAGACAACATTAGTACTACCACGAGGGGGTACAACGGTCATTTTATTATTTAGGGGTAAAATGGTAATTACACACTAAGGGTATTTTGGTAATTTTTTTAATCCGGGGGTATTTCGATACTTTTACAAACTAGGGGTATTTTGGTAATTTTATAAACTAGGGGTATTTCGGTAATTTTGCAAACCAGTGGTATTTCGATAATTTTACAAACCAGGGGTATTTTGGTAATTTCACAAATTAAGGGTATTTTGGTAATTTCACAAATCAAGGGTATTTTGGTAATTTTACAAACAAGGGGTATTTTGGTAATTTCACAAATCGGAGATATTTTGGTAATTTTGCAAAACAGGGGTATTTTGGTACTTTACCAATATAAGGGTATTTTAGTAATTTAACAAATATAAGGGTATTTGGTCCCTCTCGGATTTTAGTTATGAACTTTGGCCCATCAACAAGTCCTCGCGGCTAAAGTGAATGACATTACGCACTGTAGGATTCCGAAAAGAGGAGGTAGGCCACTTAGGCCGCTTAAGTACCAAGCTCTCCTAGATCCAATCCTAGACATGCGTATGCCCGTTGACACACCCTAACCCAGCGACTTGTTCACAGACATGTTTAATTATTAGAAAGTCTTATGAAATTTAAGAGTTGTTCAAACTAGGCCTAAGGTCCATAAACCCTAACATACATGTCTACGTCCCATAAGCCCATCAAGCCCAAATCACTCCCTTACGACCCTTTAGGCCCAAAACAAATCCAATTCATGTATCATGCATGACTAATTCAATTCGTATAACCAACCAAACCATTTCATCAAACTTAGCCTTAGGGCCCACCGGGCCCATTTAGCCACTTTCGGCTTTTGACTTTTTGGCATTGCCGATTTCGTGTGTGTAGTGTTTGTACACACCTGGTAACCCCGCGCGCTGCAAACCCCTTAGTCACGAACCTACAATCGACATATACACTTATCAGAAACTGAAACCTCACCGTAACCTTACCGTGCACCTCACGTTATAGTAGCCCTTCCTTCGCTACTATTGGCGATTATCCTCAAGGTCTGCACCCAAACGCCCACCAAAGTATATTAACTCTCCTCATAGAATGGCTCTATATATAGCTAGCTTCTCACCTTCCTTCTTTGTATCTTACCGATGTGGGATCCCTCCGTTAAGAGAGTTTAAATCCAACTCAAACTCTTCTCGTCCAATCCGCAAAATAAATACTCCCTTACTTGTCAAGAGATTCAAACTCAGGCTCTCCCATCAGCCAATTCAAGCCACTTGCCACTAAGCCACAAGCTCCTCTTGTGTTTAAAACCATGCGCAACTAAATATAACCCTATGGCAAAATTTTAAAGCCCATATAAAAAGAAAACCAAAATGCAAAAGCCAAGACTTAAACCTTGGACCTCCTTTCTTCCTAGTGGCATCACCCCCTTGTCTCCTATGTGGCGTCACTTTGCCACTACACCACACACTCTACTTGTGTCATTTTCTCCACATTTTATTCTTAAAGCCTACCTACTAACTCCCAGAGTTTTTTTCACCTAAAACCAAAATTTTCCTAAAGGCAAAGTTTGACCCGAGACTTCATAGAAACCCTCTAACACTCCAAAATCACTCACCTACTAGATCCAACTTACATTAAAGTTGTTCTCTTATTCTCAAAAATTTTAAATGCTCCTACGCTTACAGCCCAATGGGCCCAATCCTATTAGGCCCAACTTTGGGATGTTACAAAAACAAGTTTCAAATGATGTGTGCTTCTTCAATGCTTTTGTTGGTAATCTGTTTTGCAGAAATACTGCTGTATTTACAGCTTCAACCCAGAAAATCTTTAGCAACTTTTCTCATGCAAAAGACATCTTGTCATCTCCATTATTGTTATGTTTTGTTCTCTCTACGATCCCATTTTGCCTTGGAGTGTATAGTGCAGTGAGCTAATGATCAGTACTTGCAGTTCATTTCAAGGACGGTGTCTGTTGAGGTCCACTAATATCTGTATAGACCAACAGTAGCTTTTTTGTTGCCTTCCAAGTTGATTCTTTTGGAAAAGGGAGTCTTGTTTGCTTCCTATATCGGCAGACTATATACACAGGAAGCTCTTCTTCTAAGTGAGGAAGTCTAACAACAATTTGGTTCTTTTTCACATAGAGCACATCACTATGATGGAAATGCTCAAGCCGTTTGTGCCAGGGCACTGTATCACTCTCTTGTTGTGGCAACTCACTCATCTTCCGCTTCTCAACCAATTGCCCAATACTCAGGCACAAATAAAACGTAAAAAATGAGGTTTAAACCATTTACCATTTTGGTTTTCCATGGCTACTATTCTTTTGCCTTTCACTAGAAGATACTGACGGTTTCCAATTCTTGATCATTTTTCATGTGGTTTGTACAACCACTATCCACCAGCCAACTCTCAAAGGTGCTTCTGCTTGCAAAACATGCTGCAACAAACAGTTGCCCCTCTGGGTATTGCTCAGCTGCTGCACTAGTCGGATAGGATCGATTTTTTTGGTTTTTGCTGTTGTTAGTCTTTTTAACCTTTTTCTTGTTCTTCTTTCTGTTTCCTGAGTAATCAAAAGACTAACAACAGCAATTACCAAAGAAATGGATCCTATTCAACAACTTGTTGAAGAGATTTTGATTACGTTTCCTGAAAGACATGAAGCTACAACTTCTTCCTTGGAGAATTTTAAAGATTTGTCGAGCAGAGCTACTAACCGAAGAAACTGCTGGTAGAAAGAAACACTCAGGTAACAAGAGAATTCTATAAAGTTTGAAATGAAATTTTGTTGCAACAACATATCTTAGGCGTGACAAATCTTAGTCTTAGTGGTAACGATTTCATCACCTTACCTTCGTCAATTACTCGACTTTCTGAGCTTAAATATCTTAAGGTTGTGTTTCACTTGAAGCAGTTGCATATCCATCAAAAGTATGCAATGCAGGGTATTGGGCAAGTATTAATGGTATTCACGGCTACAAATTGGCTGAGAACATCAATGCACTCAAGGGTTGTTAGTAACTTAGTATCTCTTCTCTCCATCACAAAATCCGATACTAGATTATTTATGGTGTTAGTTACTAAACAACCCGAGTTTTCTTTTGCAGGTATTTACAAATTCAAGACTAAAGTTTGATGTTATGGTACCTGGAAGTGAAATTCCGGAATGGTTTTGTCACCAAGCAGTTGACTCTTCAATCAAGGTACAACTTCCTCACAATATTCATAATGATAGTCAATGAATGGGAGTTGCTTTATGCTGCATTTTTGTCAATGACGATGATTTGAGGGATGAAGATATTGAGTGTCAAACTAGAAATTCTTGAAACCTGGTTGTGATGGAGCTGTTTTTCATGGAAGAATTCTTCGACGTGTGGATTATAATGGATTTGATTTAGGTGAATATAACCAGATCATAATCAAGGACCCATGATATGTTATATCCATCTTCCTTGGAGGATAAATGCGGTGAAGAAATGTTCCTCTCCACTCAATGTTGTGTTTGGATTGAGAGATCCAACATGGCTACTATTTCTAAACTACTTACTACTCTTATGTCTTGTTCCTATCAGGCGAACCAACCTTGGATCAACATAAGTTGAGCCCACCATGCAAAGATTACCGTAGTTCTAGACCAGAAACCACGATAAGCAAATCTCTTGAATGTGAATACAATGTCCCATCATACAACAAACTCTGTTCATAGTCATGTGTTCGAATGAAAAGTTGAGGTTAATATCTCCTTCAATCCCAAGTTTCTCATATTCATCCTCACAAAAAGTATAAATGACAATAACATCAATTGTCTTTTTTAGTCAATAGGAGAAACAATCTAAAGCAAGAAGAAAACAAACCAATGCATACGTTATCGAATTACATCACATGCATCATGTACCAATTGTTCACAAGTGAACAACGGTCACATTATATTCAACTATGGCATCTCCATTCTTATTAAGCCACACTGTCTTTGCCAAAGCATAACCATGAGCGAACCGAAAAATTCCACTACCTCCGACAATCGGCATTTCCCTCATGGCATCAAGGACTGCATTCCGGCCAAGAATGCTGATTGCACTTCCATTGTATATTCCCTCTGAGAAAGCAAAATTCATGACCATAAGCAACCCCAAATCACTTTGAGAAGCGAAAGCATAAATCCCTTGAGCTCTTCCCACAAGTTTTGAAGTACGCTTAGGCTTCTCTGTCAATGGATCATCCACCATGAAAGTGGTACCAAATGATGTAGCTGTCTTGTTTGGTAGCCTGATAATTTGCATGGCTGTAGGGTGTTTTCCATGTACAATATCATGGAAGTAAAAACGCAGACGAGTGATTTTCTCCATGCGTTTTGTGGACATATTAATGGATTGCCTCAAGAACTCTCCATTGATTTTAATGAAGAATGCTGAGAAGAGGGTGAAGAACAATATGAAGAGAGTTTGAGCTGCAAAGGAAGCCATTTCTGTTTAAAATCTCAGCTGCAATGCAAGATGAATTTCCCAACCAGGGCATTTATAGGGTAAGGAAATGAAAATATAATATGAAAAATATAGTTAAATTTGTCTCCTTTGTTTCTAATTTTGTTTTCTTATTGTTTTTGTGAAGAAATGATTACTTGTGGCCGGCCTTGACAGTTCATTTACATGAATCCAGAGGAAGAAATGCGAGCAATGATCATCATTATTGTGGTAGCCGTTTACTGAAGCAAGCAACAATTAATTAGTAAAAAGATCTCTCCAGTCCCTTTCAATTCCAAAATTGAGCAAATTGGTCCCTCCTAAAAAATCAAAGCAATTTAATCCCGTCAATTTCGAAGGTAAGCAACTAAGGATAATTAACCACAACGTTAATATTCTCCATCAATTGTACATGATTTTGATTAGTATAATAAAAAATTTAGCCCTCAAAGTTTACACATTTGAGCTATTGTCTTAATTTATCAAATTTGTCCCGCACAATTTGTGTAAATGTGTAAATGTTGAGGCTGAATTTGTTGAATTTTTTTAGAATTAGTGCCAAAATGGCAAAATATGTAAACATCAAAGGCTAAATTTGTTACTATAACAATCAAAATAACGTACAATTGATGGAACCCGTGATTAATTGTCCTTAGCTGCTCACTTTCGAAATTGACAAGGAGTAAATTATTCCAAATTTTTTAAGAAGACCAATTGCTCAATTTTGAAATTGAGAGGGACTGAATTAATCTTTTTCCCAAATTAAGAAGAAGCATAAAAAATTGTGATAAAAAAGCAAATAATGATGCACTTTGATCTTAATTAGCCAATTATTTGATCTTTTAACATTGTATTATATATAATATATAGTGTTTAATTGAGTCTAGTGATAGTAAAATCATTATATGCTAGAAACAAAACAACTACAATTACTTTAAGCTGCAGGGACTTGGATTCAAAGTCTTCATTTTGGTAATAATTTATATGCTTTTCTACTTTCTGTTTCTGAGAAGGGCTTTAATTGATTTTAGAATGTGGTTTTCATATTCATATACATATACCATGCTTACTTCCATCACAAGCAAAGGCCTCAAACTTTACTAATCTATATAATAATCATGACACAGCAGCTTTCTTTACATTTCTCTCACATTTTCCATGTTAGCTGCACAAACTTGAATTTTCTGTTATATACATATTCCATGACTGAATCCCATGCTATTTAAGGTTAAGCTTGCCATAGAGAAATTTTGAAAGCATTCCTGTCTCAGCTTCTATTGCTTTTACCTTCTTCATATGGTCTTGAAAGGAATATATACAATTTCTTTTGTTAATTCCTATGTTGATCAGATCCTTCATTTCTCTTCAGCTATCAGTGTCCAACAAATATGTCCCACACATAAATATGACCGTATGACCTCCAAAAATCCTCCAAATATATTGAAAAATTTGAAAAAAATCCAACTATATCCTTATCGGATGCATACCCATAACAGACACTTATGATAATACTACTAACTAGGAGGAAGAAAGGTTGAGGAAGGACAAATTGATCGTGAATTTTAGCAATTAATGTGAGTTTTGGTTTAGATTTTTTTAATATTGTGTTTTAATCTATTTTTCTAATAAAATATTTGGGTAGTTGATAAATTCTTACGTTTTGGCTTTTGAAAATAAAGTTTTTCGTAATTAAATTTGATGAAACAAGTTTTTAAGTTTTGTTATTACATCTATTCTTTAAATTATTGTTTTTGAACTGTCAAAATATTAAGTAAATTTTGAGTTTGAATGGTTTCAAGTAAACCAAATTATTATGAAGTCTATAATTTCAGAATACTGAAATTTCAAATTTTAATTGTTTTGAAAATATTTTTGGTCTGAATACATATTATTTGGTTGAAAATCATACTAAGCAGATTCTTCTTCTTCTTCTTTTTTTTTTTTTTTGAATTTTAGAATTACAACTAAATTGACAAGTTTTGTAAATGTTGAGGGCTAAATTTATTATTTTTTAGAATTTGAACTAAAATGAAAAATTTTGTAAATATTGAAAACTAAATTTGTTGATTTTTTATATTTAGGATCAAATCGATAGAACGTGATAAACATTGAAATGTTAAATTTATTATTAGACTAATAAAAAACTAACGTCAATTTCCGACACTCATCTAATAGAAACTAACAAGAGAGTGACTAAGATATTTAATATCTAACGGCAAATAACGGTAGAGTGACTAAAATATTTAATTTTAAAAATTAAATGGCTAAATAAAAAAATAATTGAATGATCAAAATATAAAAAAAATCATAGTTTGGTGATTATTTTGTACTTTATAACTTTCTAATAAGCTTTTATGTAAACAAAAATAATTTGATAAAATTTTGAAGTGTAAGATTTAAAGGGATAAAAAAAATTAAAGTAACAAAATAAATAAACATTTGAGATTCAATTTATTATTATGTCAATCACAGGTTTCTTTTATCTTAATTGGTGGTTGATAGTTCGATCATCGACTGATGAAACTTTTTTTCAAGGTAGAATTCTTTGACGTGTGGATTAAAACCAGATCATAAACAAGGACCCCTGATATGTTATATCCATCTTCGTTGGAGGATAAATGCGGTGAAGAAATGTTCCTTCTCCAATCAATGTTGTGTTGGGACTGAGAGATCCAACATGGATACTATTTCTAAACTACTTACTACTCTTATGTCTTGTTGTTGAAAGGTGGCCACAATGCAGCAACATGCAAGTGACCAAGCCACCATGCAGCAGCATGCAAGTGACCAAGCAACACAGCAGTAGCATGCGAATGTCCATGGTGAAATTCGGTTGTAGAGCTTTTTTGTAATAGTTGACTTTTGTTAGTTTGGTTGTAATCCTTTTATGTTATGTTCAGCTAAGAATTAATCATGTAGTTAGCTAATTTAGTAGTCATTTAGGTTGTCTTTAAGCTGATTTAACAACTTGGATACTTGCACAAGCAAGTTTTGTTTTTAACCAATGTAATTGAACTACTTATGTATATGGCATTTTTGCTTATTCAAGTAATGAAGTTAATCTTTTCTTCATCATCCTTCATCTGAGTTTTGCTTCTGTTTTTCATCTTTCAACACAAATTTTAGTTGTTTTTGATCTTGTTTTTGATTTAAACTCAACACTTGTTTCCTATCAGGCCAATTCAATTCAACTCAATTCTAAACTAGTTGATAACAAAAACCATCATTGGATCAACATAACTTGATCCCACCATGCAAAGATTACCGTAGTTGCAAACCAGAAACCATGAAAAACAAATTTCTTGAATGTGAATACAATGTCCCATCATACAACACACTCTGTTCATAGTCATGTGTTCTAATGAAAAGTTGAAGTTAATATCTCCTTCAATCCCAAGTTTATCATATTCATCCTCACAAAAAGTATAAATGACAATAACATCAATTGTCTTTTTTAGTCAATAGGAGAAACAATCTAAAGCAAGAAGAAAACAAACCAATGCATACATAATCGAATTACATCACATGCATGATTGTACCAATTGTTCACAAGTGAACAACAGTCACATTATATTCAACTATGGCATCTCCATTCTTATTAAGCCAAACTGTCTTTGCCAAAGCATAACCACGAGCAAACCGAAAAATTCCACTACCTCCGACAATCGGCATTTCCCTCACGGCATCAAGGACTGCATTCCGGCCAAGAATGCTGATTGCACTTCCATTGTAGATTCCCTCTGAGAAAGCAAAATTCATGACCATAAGCAACCCCAAATCACTTTGAGAAGCGAAAGCATAAATCCCTTGAGCTCTTCCCACAAGTTTTGAAGTAGGCTTAGGTTCTCTGTCAATGGATCATCCACCATGAAAGTGGTACCAAATGATGTAGCTGTCTTGTTTGGTAGCCTGATAATTTGCATGGCTGTAGGGTGTTTTCCATCTACAATGTCATGGAAGTAAAAATGCAGACGGGTGATTTTCTCCATGCGTTTTGTGGACATATTAATGGATTGCCTCGAGAACTCTCCATTGATTTTAATGAAGAAAGCCGAGAAGAGGGTGAAGAACAATATGAAGAGAGTTTGAGCTGCAAAGGAAGCCATTTCTGTTTAAAATCTCAGCTGCAATGCAAGATGAATTTCCCAACCAGGGCATTTATAGGGTTAGGAAATGAAAATATAATATGTGAAATATAACTAAATTTGTCTCCTCCTCTGTTTCTAATTTTGTTTTCTTATTGCTTTTGTGAAGAAATGATTACTTGTGGCTGGCCTTGACAGTTCATTTACATGAATCCAGAGGAAGAAATGCGAGCAATGATTATCATTATTGTGGTAGCCATTTATTGAAGCAAGCAATTTATAGTACCTCTCAACAAAATTTTTCTCTCAAAAAAAAAAAAAAATGAAAGCAAGCAATTTAATCCCTATTAATTTCAAATGTAAGCAACTAAGGATAATTAGTCACAACATTAAAATTCTTCATCAATTATATATGATTTTGATTAGTATAATAATAAATTTAACACTCAAGTTTACAGATTTGATCTATTTTGTCTGCATTTAACAAATTTATCCCACACAAATTGTGTAAATGTATAAATGCTAAGGCTGACTTTGTTAAATTTTTTTAAAATTAAGGCCAAAATGGTAAAATATGTAAACATCAAAGGCTAAATTTGTTATTATACCAATCAAAATTACATACAATTGAAGGAATACATTAACCCGTGATTAATTGTTTTTATCTATTCCCTTTCAAAATCGATAAGGATTAAATTACTCCAAATTTTTTAAAGGGACCAATTGCTAAAATTTGAAATTGAGGACTGGATAAATTTTTTTTTACTTAATTAATTCAGTTTAAAACACAGGAGGTGATTGAAAAGCAAATAATGATGCACTTTGATCTTAATTAATCAATTATTTGATCTTCAACATTGTCTTATATATAATGTTAAATCATTACATGCTAGAAACAGAACAACTAAAATTACTTTAAGCTGCAGGGACTTGGATTCAAAGTCTTCATTTTGGTAATAATTTATATGCTTTTCTACTTTCTTTCTGAAAAGGGCTTTCATTGATTCTAGAATATTCATATACATATACATATACATATAGCATGCTTGCTTGCTTCCATCACAAGCAAAGGCCTCACAACTTTACTAATCTGTATAATCATAACACAGCAGCTTTCTTTAAATTTCTCTCACATTTTCCATGTTAGCTGCACAAACTTAATTTTTCTGCTATATAATGGGGCTAACCTTATTTCTTTGTTTTGTTTATTCCATGACTGAACCCCATGCTATTTAAGGTTAAGCCTGCCATAAAGAAATTTTTAAACCATTCCTGTCTCAGCTTCCATTGCTTTTACCTTCTTCACATGGTCTTGAAAGGAATATATACAATTTTTTTTTTTGTTCTTTATTCCTATGTTGGTCAGATTCTTCATTTTTCTCCAAGAATCAGTGTCCAACAACTATGTCCGATACATGAAAATGAGGGTATGAACTCTAAGGATGCTTCAAATATATTGAAAATTTTGACAAAATCTAACTATATCCTTATCGGATGCATACCCGTCGTAATACCAATAACTTTTAAGTGGACATTTTATTTTAAAGCTCAATTACTTATGTGATGTTATAACCCATGTTTTATTCTCCAAGCTCAACTTTAATGTTTATTATATAGTTTTTTATAAAAGAATAGAAAAAAGAGAGATTCACTTTGGGGTTTTTTTTTTTTGGAAAGAGGATTTAACGATTTCGGAGAAACTAGGAGGAAGAAAGGTAGAGGCAGGACAAATTGATCATGAATTTTAACAATGTGAGTGTTGGTTTAGATTTTTTTTTAATTTTGTGTTTTAATCTATATTTCTCATAAAATCCATGGGGCAAATATCTCAAAAATACCAAAAAAAATAAAAAATTACCGGACAGTATAGGTTTCAGGAAAATTGACCGAAAAGTGCAATTTCCCCAAAAAATGCGTCCACGTCGGTAGCGATTTTGGGGAAAGCGGCCTAAAAGCGTCCTGGGAGCGCTTTTACCTCAAAAAAACGCCCACGAGGGCGCTTTTCGAGAGGTAAAAGCGCTCCCTGTGGACGCGCTTTAGGTTATTTTCCCCAAAACGCACCGACGTGACGCTTTTGGGGATTCTTTCCCATCCACTTGCAATGTGAAAAATGAAATAAGTTTTTAAGAGTCCCGCAAAATAATTTTGAGGAGACGTTTGAACAAATCGTGGTCAAAACGCTTCCACGTGGACGCGCTTTTGCTACAGTGGTATCGGGCACAATTATTTTGAGGAGACGTTGCAGAACAAACCGTGACCAAAAATGCTCCCACGTGGACTCTCTTTTGCTACAGTGGTCTTGGCAAAATTATTTTGAGGAGACGTTTCTGAACAAACAGTGGCCAAAAACGCTTCTAGTAGGGTGCATTATTACCAGGAGTACTGAAAAGCACTCCCACGTGGACGGGCTTTTGCTACAGTGCTCTCCGGCAAAATTAGGCTATAAATCAGCCAAATTTCATTCTCAGTTGGCAGAAACCAAATTCAAGCAAAAGGAAAAAAAATTGAAAATGAGTGAACGTATTAATGCTGTTATTTACTACGATGGTGAAGTGCGAGACACCGAAAATGGTGTTGTTTTCTTATCGGAGAACACAGCGCGATTGAATTTTAGTTAGAACGTCGATTTGGTAGAACTTCGCAAAAGAATTAGGCGTAAAATATTCGGAACAATGCTAATGAAAGTTCAGTCTATTAAGTATAGATTTTGCGCTTCGGTTGATCCGGTGAGATATGACTCATTCGACATCAAAGGTCCTCAGAGCCTTGAGGCAACGGTGGAGACTCATCTTGCCAGTGGTTCACCCTATATCGAGGTATATGTAGAATTTTCATCTCCAAGTGATCTGGCTGCGACCTCAACATCTAGTATCATTCGAGGGGAATACACAACCCCAAGTCAACACTCTGTAAGTGGGAGGCAAAACACAGAAGTGCCCGTGTGTGATCGTAGTATGGAAAACATAACCCCTGCACGACACTCGATTGGTGGATGGGACATGTATATCCGTCAGTCGACGTCCGATGATAGAAATACGTATTGGAGGACGTCGTCAACTTCTAGTGGTTGGCAATCCACATACGATTGGAATCTGTATGAAAGATGTTTAAGGAGGGATGATGTACTCCCAACGACATCCACCGGCGAGGGGCCCTCGTTTGTTGCAGGTTATGGAGGGTCGGACGATGAATCCGATGTGGATCCACCTCGGGAGTCAGGGCCCGACGGTGCAGAAGTTGGATTATTTTCTGAACCGGAGCCCGTTCCAATTGTACCTGAAGACGTTGAGGGTGGTTCAGACGAAGAAGAAGAAGATCCGCTATTCAGGGCATACTCACCTCCAGCGCACATGCATAATGTCGATTTATCTTAAGATGATGCATTGGAGTTTCCTGAACTACCACACCGGAGGCGTGACCGTACAAATTCTTCGTTGGATTCGGACCAATTAGAAGTTGGTAACCAGTTTTCCAACAAGAATACTTTTCTTGGTGCATTGAAACAATACAAGATCGAGGAACGGGTTAACTACACTATGGTTAAATCAAACCTCGATAGGTGCGAGGCGAAGTGTAAAAGGTAAGACGGCACATGTTCATGGAAAATCATGGCGTCGTTGAGGAAAAGGACAGGATGTGGGAGGTGAAAAGTACAAAGGTCTACATACATGTCTTTAAGTGCAAGACCACTATGTGTTCAATGATTTGAATAACACTAATATTATGTAATGTTGCATTATTTAACGTGCTTCGTTGATGTGTGTAACACAAGATCATCCGAGGATGGATTCGGACATATTGGTCGATTTAATAATCCCGACGGTGAAGGCCGATCCCAAAACTACAAAGGCCGGTCTTAATTGGCAATATTCGTAGCCAAATGGGGTACACGCCCTCTTACAGAAAGGCTTGGATAGCCAAGCAGAAGGCGTTGGAAAAGTTGCACGGTCGATGGGACGCTGCATATAATGAAGTGTGGTAGTGGTGTCAGGTGTTGGAGGCGTATGTCCCACGCAGCACAACGGACCTTGAAACGGAACCGGCGTACTACAACGATCGTCTGCTCCGTGGATGCGCAGTGTTCAAGCGCCTGTTCTGGACATTTAAGCAATGCCGAGATGCTTTTACATACTGCAAGCCATTGGTACAATTGACGGTACCTTCATGTATGGTAGATATACGCATCGGCTATTGCTAGCTGTGGCACAAGACGGCTGTAGGAGAATCCTTCCGATTGTGTTCGCAATAATACCAGGGGAGTCAGCTGATGACTGGGACTTCTTCCTATCTAGGTTAAGGAGGCATGTCTGCCCTCAACCTGGCATATGCGTTATATCAGATCGGGGCCCTGGAGTACTTGTGGCAATAGAACGACAGGGAAGCATGTGGCATCGCACACACCATCGATATTGCCTGAGGCATGTTTCATCCAACTACTATGGGCAACACCGATCTAAAAGACAGAAACGGCAAGTGACCGATATGGGTATGAAATATCTATTAATATAATTTCTTTTGAAATTTTCAATGTATTCGCAATTGAATAGTGGTATGTAATATTCGCTATCAACTTATATTGGCAGGGTACGAGATCAATAAAGACCATTTTCACGATATGTTGGCCAGTTTGCGTGCAGATAACGCCGAAGGCGCAGAGTACCTGTGCAATATTCCTTTTGAACAGTGGACACAAGCATATGACGGCGGCTTACGATATGGGCATATGACCACAAACCTTGCCGAATGCATAAATTCTGTTCTGAAAGGAACCCGTCATCTGCCGATTACAGCAATTGTGCGAGAGACATATTTTCGGTTAGCGACACTATTTCCGAAGAGAGCAGCGAGTTATAGAGGGCAAATGGAAGGAGGCCATGTATGGAGCCCGAAGGTCTTGCAAGAAATCAACCGTGGGAAGGCACGGGCGAACACCATACACACAGTGTGTCACGATCGCGACAACCTATGGTTTCGTGTCACGGAGTTTGACAGACCGAACCAAGGTATTGTTGGCGGGCATTATCGTGTACACTTGACAAATAGGACATGCGACTGTGGGATATTTGATGCACTTCGTTACCCATGTGCTCATGTACTTGCGGCTTGTCATAATCTTCGTATTGACCCCATGAGCTATGTCGACGAAGTCTACAAATTAGAAAACATGTACAACGTGTGGAGACACGTATTCCCACCATCCAGATGAACGTAAGTGGCCATCGGATCGCTTGCACCATATAAGTCGTTGCGGATAGAGAATTGAGGCGAAACCAAAAGGTCGACCTTCCTCGACTAGAATACGCAACAATATGGATATCCGAGAACCGACCAACCAAAGTCGACGGTATGGGTGGTGTAGGAACCCGGCCATACATCTCGCTCTTGTCCAAATCGGACTAGTTGACCGTGTTCTTAGCTTGTTTGTCTCTTGCTGGCTATGTAATTTATTAAATTGCAAAAAATGAAAATTAAATTACAAAAGAAATAACATTAAACTCAATTTTATTAAATATAAAAAATTTATATTGCAAAAACTAAATTATCAATGAAAACTTCTTATTTATTAAATATACTACAACTAAATTACAAACAAATAAAAAATAAAGAAAACTTCTTATTTATTAAATATATTAAAACTAAATTACAATAAAATAAAAATAAAAACAATTTCTTATTTTATTACATATATTAAAATTAAATTACAATAAAAACTTAAACAATTTCTATTTTATTAAAGATATTAACATTAAATTACAATAAAAAATTAAACAACTATTATTTTATTAAATATATTAAAACTAAATTAAAAAATATAAAATAAAAATAAATTTTTATTGTATTAAAAAATCAAATTAAATTACATACAAAAAATACACAACTTCTATTTTAGTGAAGATATTAAAATTAAATTACAAACACAAATAAAAACAACTTTTTGATTCAAAAATAAAAAATTTATTACAATTTAAAATTAAAAAGCCCATCCTAATCAATGTTGATGCGGTGGAAACAAGTGCCACAGGAGGCGGTATTGATTGATGCTGCTGAATTCCTCCTTCTTCTAGCTTCCGTGGGGTCGTGGAAGCTCAAAGGGAATCGGGTTCCTCCAAGGTGGGTCAGTTCAGGTGTTGCGATGATGACCCACCTTGATAAAATAATGACCTCGGAGGTGTTTGCATAAACCACGGCGGGGGTGACTGCATCCCGTACGGTGAAGGAGCTTGGTAGAAAGAACTGCTCCCCGACGGTGCCTCCTCTAATCCCATACCCGACGTCGGCCTCACGATCGGCTGGCTAACGAGAGTTGTCAGAAACGGACTCGAACCCGGCCATGCATTCCAACCTGGGGTGGGACTAGGAAAAGGAAACATATATGGGTTAGGAGGATACATATAAGGGCAGTGGTACGACTGGCATAAGCGTGGACGCTGTGATGTCGGTGTTGTTAATGAACCGATGGGCCGGTGATTGTGTAGGCCTTTGTTGATAGGCCCGGTGATCGTGTAGGCGCCGTTGTTGGGCCCGTGATCGTAGGCGCTGTTGTCGGGCCCGATCTCATCACCCCTTCTCCTTGAATGTAAAGGGTCCGACGCTCCTTCGCTCTCGAATTTGCCGTCGCCTCTCTTCATCCGACAACAGATACGGCTTGCCATGGATTCTAAACCATGGCATGTACTCCGGCACGCACGCTAACTCAGGAATTATGATCGGTTCCCGGTTAGGTAAAAAGTCATACCGGTTCTCCCACGTCTCGATATGTTCTGACCAAAATCTTAGCCAATCCGTGTGCTGCTGTCGTAAGTCCACTTTGTGCTCATCATTGAGCACCTCAGGAGGCACGGAATTGGTTGCCGGCATCCAAATTGCCGCAGAACCCGATCTGACTGGTGCATCTCCACGGTTGAGTAGGTGATTAGCGGGACCTTAACGTGCCAACTGTTTGGATTTTGGAGGAACTCCTCTGGAATTACTGCCCGAATTTCGGGATCCTCGTACGGTGTCCATTGAAACTATATTAACATTACCAAAATATTAGTTATATACATAATAATAGACACTACATACGAAATACTAAATTATAATAACGAAATTCGACACTTACTTGTGATTTCGACCGTTGTTCCAATAGGAGCTGTATATCCTCAAGCGAGTTAGGTATTCCAACATGACTCGTCGGATGGTTCCACCTAATTAAATAAACTTTTAGCATGCAATTATACTATAAATCTACGACATAATTGTAAAATATAATATTAAATTTACCTCGTTATCGTGGGAATGAATATGGTGGTCGAGTCGAGGACGTAAAATGGAAATCGAAACCATGCCCATGATGCAGAGTGATAGGCAACCTCCGATTATTGCTTTACTCGCAGCGCCGCCAAGACATCTCCGGTGCAACCTCGATAGCACGGCAGACCCCCAACTCAATTCACCGGCTGCTCTGAAATCAACAAGTTTCAGGAGCCATCTCAGGTGGATGAGGTTTCTAGAGAGGTCCGACATCAGATAGCCTCCAATTATCTGAAGAATGTATGCCCGTGCATACCGTATTCTTTCTTCTTCGGTCGAACCTTTATTCGGCTGCGGGAATGCGTCTCGTAACCAACCCATATCGATCCGAGCTCCTTGAATTTTATCCGAATGGCACCCAGAAGCTCGTAGCATACGGCCATCCAAACGAAAGATGTTACGGACCCGGTGACTACCGACCCGTCCACCGGTAATCCCAACTGTAATTGCACATCTTCTAAGGTGATGGTACACTCTCCGCATGGCAGATGGAAAGTGTGCGTCTCGGGTCTCCACCTCTCTATCAACGCGCTGATCAAAGGCGGGTCCAACTTGAACCCCGGCCTATCGTGGCCACGTGCCAAAAACCCGCTTCCCGCAGGTAATTCTCGATCAATGGCGATGGGGGACCAGGCATGTTGCGAATATAACATTGCAACACCCGATCTATGATATTTAAAAATTATAAAATTCAAAATTAATTAAAATTACATAATTAAAAAATTTAATAATATTGAAAAATTAACATTCAAACTTACCATTTTCATTTGCTCGACGGCAATGTGGTTCTTGTCTAGGTGACGTAATTCCCCGGCCATTGTACTCCGATAAAGAATTTTCAAATTTTTCAAAAAATAGATATATTAAAAAATTATAAAGGGCTTTTTTGTAAATAGTAAAGGACTATTTTGAAATTTGAGCGTAAATTTCAAGGACTTTGAGAGAAACTTGAGAGAAAATTGAGAGCAAATTGAGAGAATAATGAGAAAGGATTGAAGTGTGAAAAAAATGAAGGGTTGGGGGGTATTTATAGTTTTTTTTTCGACCGTTGGGGGGCCAACGGTCAAAAAAAAATTTGATCACAGACGAGCCTAAAGCGCGTCCTGGGAGCGCTTTTATTACCTCAAGAAAAGAGCGCCTCGTGGGGCGTTTTTTTGTGAGGTAAAAGCGCCCCTGTGGACGCTTTAGGCCGTTTTCCGCCAAAATCGCGCTGACGTGGACGCGTTTTTTGGGGAAATTGCACTTTCCGGTCAATTTTCCTGAAACCTATACTGTCCGGTAATTTTTTTTTTTTTGGTATTATTGAGATATTTGCCCAAATCCATGTATTATTTTGGGCTAGTTTAATATTTATGGAATTCTAGTGATTTTTCGGTGAGGTTCCAGCAACATTTTTGATACAGTGCCCATTTTGATCAGATAATTCAGGAGAAAACAATTTTTGTAGTTCTTGTCTTATGGGTTTTGCCAGTTTCAAGCAATCAATTTTGACACACTAGAATTCTATTCATAGATGTTCATTTGTTTCAAAATTTAGATGTTTTCCATAGTATGAAGTTTGTAGTTTCATTTGGTATTGTAATCTTGTTATATAAGTTCTGTGTTGACAGATATGAAACCCCAAAGTACGTTACTTGAAAATGTTAACTCAAAATATCTGGGTAGTTTGATTATATTTTGGCTTTTGAAAATAAAGCTTTTGGTAAACAAATTTGATGAGATGAGTTTCTAAGTTTTATTATTACATCTATTCTTTAAATTATTTTTTTAACTTCCAAAATACCATGTAAATTTTGAGTTTAAACGGCTTCAAATAAGTCAAACGATCATGACATCTATAATTTCGAATCTGAATTTCAATTTTAATTTTTTAAAAATATTTTGATTCGAATACATATTATTTGGTTGAAAAATCATACTAAAATGAATTTTTTTTGAAAATTTTAGAATTATAACTAAATTGACAAGTTTTGTAAATGTTGAGGGCTAAATTTATTTAATTTTTAAAATCTGAACTAAAATGAAAAATTTTGTAAACATTAAAAATTAAATTTTTGATTTTTTATATTTACGATCAAATTGATAGAACATAATAAATATTGGAGGACTAAATTTGTTATTAGACTAATAAAAAAGCCAACGCTAGTTTTCCTACACTCATCTAATGGAAACTAACAAAAGCGTAGCTAAAATATTTAATATCTAACGGCAAATAATGAGAGTGTGACTAAAATATTTAATTTTAAAAGTTAAATGGCTAAATAAAAAAATAGTTTACTAATCAAAGTATAGCAAAAAAACATAGTTTAGTGATTATTTTTGTAGTTTACCCAAAATTTTAACTTTCTAATAAGCTTTTACGTAAAACAAAAATAATTTGACAAAATTTTAAAAATAAGATTTAAAGTGATAAAAGAAAAAAATCAAAGTAACAAAATAAATAAACATTTGAGATTAAATTTATAATTATGTCAACCACGGTTTTTTTTTATCCTAATCAGTGGTTGAGAGTTCAATCACCGCCTTGGGTATGAAGCAACTTTAAAACTCGTGGTTAGCATTACCCCTTTAATGGATCGCAGAGAATTAATTATTGAGTTCACTCTGGTAAGTATATTGAGAAATATAAAAAAATTATTATGTCTATATTTTAATTATAACATAAATGGGAATTTGTGGTCAAAAATATATATAATTATGTCACGTACTTTAAATTGTATTTTAATTATTATTATTTGCAATCATATCTAACTTACCGGTAAAATGACAAAGAAATTGCATCGCATCTTCAATTGACGTTCTAATTGTGTCATAATTCTAGGGATTGATTAAGAGATTAACAAGTATAAAGTTTGGTACCTTCCCTTCTTTTTATATCTAGGTGTTACTATAAATATGTTATATAACATAATATGTATACATATATGTACAAGAAACCTTTCTGCTGTCCATCCACCTCCGGTGATTCTGTCCCTTATCTGATTTGACTTTAATTTCCATTTTAATTATTTTTCTCTCTCGCTATGGATCTTCCTATCAAATTCGTCTTCTCGATGCTTTCCATTTCTCTTACTATTACTGCCGTCAAACTCCATGACAATAGTAATTATGTTTCTTGGGCCGCTTCTGCCGGCAAGATTATAAAGATCCCATCTTGAATAGGAAGTTAATATTGTCGATGAAAAGAGGACAGATTCTTGGGCTAAGCTTGATGCCCAATTATACAGTTTGTTGTGGCATTCGCTTGAGCCAAAATTACTTACTTTTTTTCAATCTTGCAAAACTTCTTACAAAATTTGGACTAAGGCGAAAAACCTATATACTAGTGATATTCAGCGCATCTACAAAGTTGTTTCCAATTTTGTCCATCTACAGCAAAATCAGTTGGATATGACTAGTTATTTGGGTCAGGTTGAATCTTTGAAGGATGAATTCATTGTTCTTATGCCTCTTACTGAGAATGTTGCAGATCAAGAAAAGCAGAGAGATAAATTCTTTATGGTGCTCTCGCTGATTGGGTCATGAACAGACTTAGCTCGGGTGAGAGATCAGATTCTTACCAACCCAATCATTCTTACTATTGATGAGGTGAATGCTCGACTACTTCGTATCTCTTCAAATTAGGTTCAATTAGAGGCAAAATCTTCTGTATTAGTAGCTTAGAAAAACGATCCACAAGTTGATAGTAAAAAAGGACGAGGAAAAGGATATAGCCCTCATTGCACTTACTATGACCAAAGTGGTCACATACATGACACTTCTTGGGCTTCACACGGGAAACCTTCTCGCAACAATCGGCCGACTACAAATGTTGTCCAAGTTCAAGGATTAGAAAAAGCTAAGTAGAAAACAAAGGGTAAGAGGATTGCAAAAAAAAAAAAATTCTAACACTTAAAAAAAGTGCATTGAAAGAGTAGAAAGAATCGTGGGAGGGAAAGTGTAGAAGAATGAAAAGTTTTAATTTAATTAAAGAACAATTATCTCATACACAGTCTGCGAGTTATATACTATAGCTAAAAAATTGTCACTAAAATTTTTTTTTTCGTCAATTTTGCCCCAAAACCCTATAATGATGGTAAAAATACTATTCCAACAAAAAATAGTCATTGATACATATAATGTGGGTATAAACTTTTGCCAAAGGAAAATGCGACTAAGTGAAATAGGTCCCAAGACCTATATCAAAGGTTGAGCATTGTTAAAGTGGTAATTGTTGCTATAGGTATCGTTTGCAATAGTGACAATTGGACCATTGATAAAAGTACATATAAGCGAAATTCCAATATCCTTGAATTTATAGCAACCGCTGGATCGTCACTAAAAGTTCTAATGAATGAGAATCCAATTATATCCCAAAACATATAGTGCAGTGGATAAAAGGTCATAGACTTAATGATAAATTTGACCACTAATATTTGTATGTTTTGTTTATAAAATGACCCTAATTGTATTTTTTGAGTTTTTTTTTACCATAAACCTTTATTCATTTTTTTCAATCAATTTTTTCTAACATTTAATGAATAAATTCAAGGTTTCAATCTTTTTCTTTTCGGAGGTTTCAATCTTTCATACGCTTGTTTATCGAGAAGTTTTTTCTACTAAGTTAATTTTTTATATAATTGCGTTTATTTCTTTAAATTAAGAGTTGTTTTTTTAATTTAGTGTATTATTTATTTATTTTATTATTTCCAAATGTAATTATCTTATTGGGTTATCTAAGTAATAAATTATATTTCATTAAAATATTCTAATTCCACATCATCTCCGTTAACTTTTTTAATGGTACTTCTATTAAATCTGCTAGAAAAAGCTTATTGGAAAAAAAAACAAAGGTTGATGGCCAAAAAAGGCTAAAAAAAATACAATTAGGGCCATTTTGGCAAAACATGCAAACGTTAGTGATCAAATTTGTCATTAAGCTAAAAATCATATAATATATATAGCTCAAACATACTTTATTTAATTTACTTATAATTAATTTGATTTAATTTAATTTATTTATAGCAACAGTTGGATCGTGGGTAAAAGTTCTAATGAATGGACCATAGAGTCCAATTGCTTATATTTTAATTTATTTATAATCTTAATTAAATATACTTTATTTAAAGAAATAATATATGTTAGTACAAAACTCCGGTGAGGAAAATCTCTAAACACGAACTAAAAACTCGAATGTAAGAAGAAATAGGACAAGGCTCCAAGGCGTGTATCAAATCACTATCTTTAAGGTTATATTCGCTTCACCTATCTTCGATGTGCAAACGAGTTCCAAGCAAATTAACCTCGAGGATACAATGAAGCCAATGGCTATTTAAATTTTATCGGTGGTATTTTGAAAGGAATAAAATAGCCACAAGTAACAAAATGGGTAAAATGGGAACTAGGTGCCCCAGATATCGCACATTGAGCTTCTGCTTCCAACTTTTTGAGGACCATTTTGAGCTTAATATGTGTTTAGGGATCCAGTACTTTGTCGATGCCCCAAGACGTAACATACTTCTTCGAGCGTAGCAAGACTACTTTATGCCCTACTCTAGATCAAAATTTTGAGTTGCCCTTCTCGTGTTTTCAACTCAAATACCCTTTGGTCTCAAAGCGCCTTTCAGGGTTTTCGCCTGGCCTCCTTTTCCTTTTTCTTTTCTTGTTTTTTTTTTTTGCCCTTTTTTTGTTTTTTTGAAAACCCTTTTTATTGAATCTGAACTCACGGATTGGGCGGTCCTTGCCATCCATCTTGGTTAACACTCATGTTTCCTAGAACGTGCCTTCTTTGCTATATAAGGCACTTACTTTTCCTTGGAGTTTTTTTGAGGAAGAATCTCTTAATGGTAGGTCCTTTTCCGAAATTCTCTTGGCGAACCTTTTAATTAAGCCCAGTATCTATTTTAAGACATTTGACCTCGTTTGAATACTTTCAATCGAGCCATCAAGACATTCTTCATCCAACCAAATCAAAGCTTGGGAAAAGGAATCTTATCTTCCAACAATTTTCCTTTTAAATAAACCAATGGAAAAGATGCCCCGGTGAAAGCCCTGGTCAATGTTCAAGAAACTTAGAAGGTAAATGGTAACTTCTCCATGCCAACCTTTACAAGTCTCAGTCGTTTTTCAAAAATTTTGAATGGGTTAGGCCGCCATTGCTGCAGTGATATGGTATCTGTAAATTTGTGCCATCACGTTTCTTTCTGGCATTGCCACACACTTCTTCTTCTTTTTTGTTTTTTTTTTGTTTTTTTTTGAACTTGAAGTTGGAGTTGACAATTGTTGACTTCGTAATTTTGACATGTGAAGCGACCTTTACCCTCTTGGCAAGGTCACCAAAGGCTATGGATATGAACCGATGTTGGCTCAAAGCTCTTGAGGAGACCGGCTTGATAGCGTCTATGCCTCTTATATAGAACTGTGTTTCAAAGGGCCTCGGTGATAAGGTCCGGCCGTGATCATGCGATAATGTCTTGCTATTCTTACGAGGAGCTACGCTTCCATCTTCATCTCCTCGTTAGTTCATAGTGTCTCGACACTTCACAAGGTAGGATCTACCATTGGGAAGTAAGTCACAATCTTTGTCATCTTCAAAGCCCTTAGATCCCTCTAGATACGTATCTCACTAAAAAGGAGTCAAGAATCGTTCATGTCATTGATATCTGGGGCCCATGTAGGCGTAAAATCCAAAGAATAAAAGATCCTAAGGATAATTATTCGTATGATATGGTCATGAGTGAAAAATATTCAAGATGAAATGTAAAGAATGGAAATATTTACTTAGAATGATGCACTTTATTGAAATAAAATTCGACACAAGCCTACTTCAAAAGAAATCTTATTACTTCTCGCTCAAGCAACAAGTGTGTTTTACACATTACTCTAGATTAGCTTTAAAATACATATTTCTTCCACAGTCTCATTGTTCAAAACACTCCTAAGTACATAAAGGCAGATGCTCTAAAACTTTTATTCCTGGCTTCCGCCGGGTATACCATTGCTTCGCCATCGAACTTCACAATACCCATGTTGATGAGATTTTCCACCAATTTCTTGAAAGTAAGGCAATTTTCTATCGAATGGCCCGTGATCCCCGTGGTACTCATAACCGAGCGTTTGGGTCATACCATTTTGGGTATGGAGGTTGCATCGGTTCGGATATTGGGGAGACACAACGTGTGATCAAATAAACGTTGATACAACTCCTTATATGTCATAGGATTGACGAATTGGAGTTTTCAACGTTTTTCCTTGCGAGATTCTTTCTTGATTGAACCTTGATACTCGGTGAGGTGATTTGTATTATTCACCTCGTCATCCTTTCTTCTAGGAGTAGGCCTTCTACCGGTTTCCCTACTTCAATCTTACCACATTTTATTGCATGTTCGATCATTTCCGCCATTACCATGTCGGCAAGCTCTTAGTGGTACTCCCTATCATATGGGTTATGAAAGGAGCCTTGGTGTTGATAAAGAGCATGGTAGTTTTTTTCTAAAAGGGTGGTGAACTTGTGTGGCTACTTCCCTCCACCGCTGGGCATATTGCCTGAAACTTTCGTTTGGCTTTTTCTCCATATTTTGGAGTGTGATTCGATCAGGAGCTATGTCGACTATGTGCCCGTATTGTTTCAGGAAGGCCTGTGCTAGGTCCCTCCATGACTTGATCTGAGTACGGCTGAGCTGATTGTACCATTTGGCCGCAGCCCCGGCCAAACTATCCTGAAAACAATGAATGAGTAGTTGATCGTTGTTAACAGATCCCGCCATCCGTCGACAGAACATTGTGATGTGCGCGGGGCAACTGGTCCCATTGTACTTTTCAAAATCTGGAGTTTTGAACTTTGGAGGGAGTACGAGGTCCGGGACTAGGCTCAAGTCTTTAGCGTCTACCCGTAGCGATGGTCGTAGCTTCTATTTTTAAACTTTTCTTCTAACCATCGCACGATCCTCGAGTTGTGCAGGAAGATTTGCTTTTGCCTTATCCATTTCACCTATTTTATCAAGATCGGGACTATTTTGGCAAAACATGCAAACGTTAGTGATCAAATTTGTCATTAAGCTAAAAATCATATAATATATATAGCTCAAACATACTTTATTTAATTTACTTATAATTAATTTGATTTAATTTAATTTATTTATAGCAACAGTTGGATCGTGGGTAAAAGTTCTAATGAATGGACCATAGAGTCCAATTGCTTATATTTTAATTTATTTATAATCTTAATTAAATATACTTTATTTAAAGAAATAATATATGTTAGTACAAAACTCCGTGAGGAAAATCTTAACACACGAATACGAAAACTTCACAAATTGTATTTTTATTTAGCGAAAATTATTGAAGAAGAAGAAATAGGACAAGGCTCCAAGGCGTGTATCAAATCACTATCTTTAAGGTTATATTCGCCCCCACCTATCTTCGATGTGCAAACGAGTTCCAAGCAAATTAACCTCGAGGATACAATGAAGCCAATGGCTATTTGCACAAGAATGAATATAATAATAGTAATCGTAATATTAATTAACACGATAAAAATAAATAATAGTAGATAGCAATAATTCAAAATAATAAATAATATATATTATAGTAAGTAATAATAATAATAACAAATAATAATCAAACAAAATAACTATAGAAAAATACAAAGATGAGAATAGCCCACTACTAACATTGCAAATTTATAAAAAGCGGAGGATGCACAAGAAATTACCTGAGCAATATATGACAAGAAAACCAATTTCTATAAAGGATTTACAGTAATACTTTATAGAACAATCTAACAATATTAGAAAATGAAGGAAGAAAGAAAGAAAGAATATTAGAATTGTTGGTATATCTCCAAATGAAATCGATTCCTATTTATAGGAATTTCCATGTCTCTTCATAGAGACATCTTTAATCAATAGGTACCTTTCCGAATAATAATATTTTTTTAAAATAAAAACATTACTATTCATTTAATTATAACTATTCAAATAATATTATTTAAATAGTTATAATTCTTTTCAAAAATTAAAAGATATAATCTTTTAATTAATTATACCCATTCATTTATAGTTATTGGAAAACTATAAATATTTGAAAATGTTCCAACAATATATATAGCTCAAACATAATCTTAAAAACAATCCAAATAAAATCCAACAAAACCTAATATATAATTCAAATGTAGTCTCCAACATTGTCCAAACTTAATTCAAATATAATTTAAACATAAATCAAATACATAGTTGAAACTAAATAATCATCAACCAAACATCTTTCATATATTCTTAAGGAGTACGACTTGTATAAAATTGAAAAATGTGGCTTTATTAAAAGCAATCGAATAATGAAATCAGTTTTCAAATAATGAATTACAGACATAGTTTACCATGCAAAGTTGTCATAAAATGAATAACCAAACTCGTTACAACTGCATGGCACCTTGATTCAGGCTTGGCCTGGGGCTGTCTAAGACTGCAACTATCTAAGGTTTAAGGTTAGAAGGGACCTAAAAAAATTTCAGACTAAAATAAATTAATTAAATACTTAATATTTTCAATTTTTCACCATAAATGCTTCATCTCTTGGGATCCCAAAATTTTTTAACTTTTATTATATTACATTTTATAATTATTTTTAAAAGGGATTCAATTTATTATTTAGCCTAGGACCCTAAAAATGACAAAAACCAACCTGCCTTGATTGTGTACCAAATTCATCTTCGTCCTCCATTTCCAAATGGAGCTATTCTGGAAAAACAAAAGCAACTGTGATGTTTGCATTTTGTAGCTCAATTAATACGTATCATATATTTCAGCTAAGGCTCAATAACCTCTATAGGATTCTTCGATGGAAATTAACCATCGATGAAATTTAGTATACGGCAATTTATTTGTGGTGAAGCAAGTTGAAGGTGTTATACGTTTCCTATATGGTATATTAAAAAATTAAAAAGGAGAAGGAGCTTGTTAGAATTTGGATTTTGTCGTCCAAAATTGGGTTCGAATGAATCTTTGGACGGATTATTAAATTTTCCGTCATCAAAGTTCTTTGGTGAAAAAGAAAAAAAAAAAAAAGAGATAGATATGTTTATAAGTGTTTTTTTTTTTAAATTTAAGAAAATAATATTTTTTATTTTTAGTTAAAAATTGTCAAGTGTCACAAAAGGTTGATTAAGAGATTTGTTTTAACAATTGAATAATTTAAGTAACAAATTATAGTTTAAGTACCACTTTAAGCAGATGAGAATAATTTATGTACCACTCTTTATAGATTAATCAATAAAGCTTAAAAATATTAGTAAGAGTAGTTAAAATTGCCCCAGATTTCTTCTAGAGAATCTTCTAATTGTTCCAGCAATTAGAAAGAGATTCTTTAACTAGAATGAATTCAGTTCAGATGTAAGATACCTATCTAAAAGTTTTCGCAACTCAATCATGTATGATGGAATCATCAAAGATTTGACCATTTTGAACTCTGTCTATAACTCAATATAGGCTCGGGAGACAAATAGAAGATGTGTACGAACGAGATATCCAACAACAAGAAGAAGGAAAAGGATTGAATAGAGGAACTCCTAAACATTTGGAGATCTCAAATGTGTCAATATCAATGGTGACTCATTATTTTGATGAATCATTTATTCGGACAAAAAAAAATTATGTAAACACTTACTCGAAATCTCATTTATCAGATTCCATTGTGGAAGACAATTTTTTCTGAAGAATTCACCATGATATATCTGATCCATGCATAATATCATGAAAAATAGATACAAATTTTTTATTGCTACTTAGCATCGGCAATAAGTCTGAAAAAGTATCTAAAAATATCAAATTTAGAAGTGTCACTAAATCTTGCTTACTAATCTATCACAAGAAAAGTCATAATTCTAACTTTTTTATAGAACAAAGCTTAAAAAAAAAAAAAAGAGTGCCACATACAAATTTTAGAAAGTAAGATAGGAAGAGAAATTTGAGAGAAATTAGTAGGCATATTTACCTGAACCTGAAATACTAATAAGAGCTAAAAGTTCCTTTACTGAAACCAGGGTATCTACTGTTGGTAAAATTGACTATTCCTCTCTTCGCAAGTGCTCCTCGAATAGGTAGGTAAAGTTAGTCACAAAGTGTGTTCCATTCTCGCTACCACATAATTATGGAAAGAAGTAAGTAATTACCACACCGCAAGGCAGGGGCATAGCTAGTGGGGGCTGGCATGGGCCTCGGCCCCCTAAAATGTAAAATTTTAATTTAGGCTCTTGAAAGTTTTTAAAATTTTTAAATTAGTAAAGGTAAAATTACACTTTGTGTAGTGACCCGATAGTCGAGTAACCGAAAAATATATTTTCGGTCTCTGTTTTCATAAAACTGAAACGTAAATATTTATTAAAAAAATATTTACGAAGTTAGTTGTGCGTCTAATTGGTTTTATTTAGGTGAATTTGACTTAATTAGAAGTATTTGGGAAAAAGGATTAGATTGAAATAGGTGTAAAAGTTTAATTATAGATTAAAAGAAAGTATAAAGGACCAAAATGGCAATTAAGCCATTTTGTCTAGTTGAGGCGGTTAATTGTGAAGAAAATCTGATATTTTTATGTTTAATATATATTATTATATTATTATATAATAAAGATATTTTAATATATTATATTATATTGTTATTATATGTATTATAAAGAGAAAGTAAAAGAAAGAAACAGAAAATCTGATATTTTTATGTTTAATATATATTATTATATTATTATATAATAAAGATATTTTAATATATTATATTATATTGTTATTATATGTATTATAAAGAGAAAGTAAAAGAAAGAAACAGAAAAGAAACAAAGAGTAAAGACGAAATAGAGAAGAAATAGGAGAGAAAGAAAAAAAAGGGAGAATAGAGTTTTTAAAGCTTGGAGTTTAATTTGGTAAGTTAATTTAGTCATTTTTTTTAATTTTGATGCTTTATAAGTTTTAGAACAAAGTTTTGATGAATTTAAGTTGAAGTTTTTGAAGTTTTAAAGTTGTTGAATATAGCATATGATGAATAAAATGATGAATTAGTGGTTTAATTGAAAGAATTTGAAGTTAGAATTGGATAAAGGACTTAATTGCAAAATAAACTATAAGAAAACAGTTTTGGGACAGCAGCAGTAGAGTAAGTTTGAAAATTCACCAAAAATCGTAGAAGAGGAATTAGAAGTTGAGTGAAATATAAAATTAAAACTTATTGAGTCTATTTTCATATGAAAGAAACAGAGAAAGCAAATAAATTCTGTAATTTGAGATATTTAGATTTTGGTGAGACTAGTTCAGGGTGATTTCGAAATCCCCTGTTCTGAATTTGGAAAATCATAAAAAATTGGAGAAAAATAATTAGGGGCTTAAATTTATATGTTAGAATCCTGAATGCGTCCATTTTTAATAGAAATAAACGAGAACATCATTTGAATTCTGTATGAAGAGATAATTAATTTTTAATGAAGAAGGGTCAGAACTACCAGACAGCAGAATAGGGGTGACTTTGATGAATAAACTGTACTAATTGGCTAAGCTAAAAATTCTGAAAATTTTATGGTATGAATATATGTGAGTCTAGTTTCAGGAAAAATTTACGGTTCTTCATTTGGAGTTCTGTAGCTCTGGAAATAAATAATTTTGTGACTATGACACAAAAGGACAGCTTTGAATAAGTTTATGAGTAAAGAATTAAATTGAAATGTGAGCAAAAGTAAGAAAGGATGAATTTATCATAAAATACATGTCTATTTTATTAAATAGTACAGGAAATTATTCGATTATTTTTAACATATAAATGTTATGTGTTTATATGAAATTGAAGAAAAAGAAAAGGAAGGAGAGGACCGAATCGAAGGAAAAGGAAAAGAGAAGGTTAAGGAGTGAAGGAAGAAGAACTTATATCACCTCAAACTTTTGTTGTAAGTACTATAAGAATTTTAAATTATTGTTATTTATCCTTTTTGAAATATTTATGTGAATTATTTAAATATATGAGATTCAGCTTTAATGCCCAAGTAGAGCGAAATTTAGAACTCTTTGGGATATTAGTGGCATGCCATTAAGGAACTTTAGCGCTCTCGATATTAGCACGTTGGTGCTCTCGATTATTAGCACGTTGGTGCTCTCGATTATTACGTCGTGCTCTCATTCACTTGTGCATCATAATGCACCTCAGTATTTGTTCAGTATATCCGTGTGTTCTAGGAAGTCTACTTTGGGCTAATATTGTGAATTGAGAATAAAAGTGAATTACTGATGTGTTAAGGTAAGTTTTATACCTTACAAAAGATAAGTTAAATTTATTTAAAGCAATGCATAGTTGAAGAGACTTATATGTGAGTAAATATGCAATAATTGATTGAGTTTAAAATATTCTGTTATGATTGCTTAATTAATTATTCTTGTAGTGCTTACTAAGCCTTCACTGGCTTAACGCGTTTATTTTTAACGCGTAGGTACAAATAGACTAGAAGAGAAGTCCAACTAGAAAATCTCTCATCTCATCACATCTTCAAGGACTACAAAAGTAGGTACTATATTTTGTGTTAAAATGGCATGTTCATAGGTGTTATTTTGGTCACTTAAAATTACTACATGACTTTTGTTGTAAAGAATAATATTTGGTATTTTGATGTTATAAGTAGAATCTAAATATGATTAAATATGAAATTGCATTGGTTGAATTGTTAGATTTTGGAATTGGTTAAATTGGTTATATTTGGAATGAATACGGTTTTAATTGCAGGGGGTTATATGTGAAAATAAGTAGAAATGCTGTCGAAATTTTTATAAAAAAAATAAATAAATATTTTCGCTAGTTTTGTAGAATGTTTGAACAAGTTCCATTCTACGTTAAATATATACTTTGGCTTCAAGAGCCCAATACAGTAATTAAATTACTAAATTATACCATGAAGGAAATTTTTTTATTTATAAGTAATTAGGAAAATTGACTAATATGTTCGGTAATGCCTTGTAACACTGTTCCGGCGACGGTTTAGGGTTAGAGGGTGTTACACTTTGACCCCTAAAATTATAAAAATTCGATTTAATCATTTACAAATTATAAAAATATAAACTATAAAAAATTAAAATTTCATCCAGCCCCCTTAAAATATTGTTTTGGCTTCGCCCCTCTCTAACAATATTATCTCAATAAATAAAATACACCAGTTTTCGCCTACGCAACAGAAAATCAAGCCACAATAACAGAACATCCAAGTGCAATAGACAACACCCTAACAATGACCTCACCAAATAAAGATCAATAAGCACGAAGGCAGTAAACATATTTGAGCTGATCCCACTTTCACTGACATTTTTGTCCCAAGCACAATATATCTTCTTCAACGTGAAAAAGAAAATATATATTCTTTTATATAGAAAAAGTAACATAAAGAATTATTAAGACAATCAATGACCAAAATTTTACCATAAATTAATGTTTCTTCACTGCCGACGCCTTATAAAATTGAAAAACTTTTCCATCGGCTTTGATTGTGACTCTACCTCTGCCTCCGTCTCTTCATAGACATTACGTTTTCGCTTTAAGGAACTATTAGCTATTGATCCCTCAGCAACAGAATCTTCATTCATTTCTTCAATTGTTACACAAGTTTGATTGCCGTGCTGCTCTTGGACATCTTCCAAATCTTGCTCATACACTAATCTAACCCCACATTTTTTCACCTTAACTGAGTGAACATGATCACAAAAACATGTCATATACAGCACAAGCTCATTGAATTCCTGATTTGAGAGATCTAATGTTGATAAATTCTCGCTTTCACTTTCACCACATTCACCCTTCAAGAAATCTCGATCTAGTAAGCTGGCACGCGAAGAATAACGAAGAAAAAAGTGGTCCTTTGTTACGGGCTGGTTATAACGTTTGCCAAAAGGAAAGCCAACATGATCCAGAAGAATACATTCATCACAACCAGCTTGTCCACAATTTTTATGATGGAAAAAAACATTAGACGTAAGATGCTCATGCCTGGAAGTATCAGCAGTGACAAAGTGCAGCACAAAGCTACTCCCATCCAGTGACTATCATTCCAAATATTGTAAGGCAGTGGTATCTTGATTGAAAACCTCGCTCTCTGATGGCTGAACCATTCTGGAATTTCACCCCCAGGTATAATAACAGTAAACACTTTTCTTAAATTTCCAAATACCTGCAAAACATAACTCTACTTTTTTAGTAACTAACGAACATCATAAATAATCAAGAATGAGATTTTGCAAGAGAACCAGAGATATTAAATAACCTTAATATTTTTTTTCAGCAATGTTACTACATTCATGGTCTCAGCTAATCTGTAACAGTTAATACCTCTAATATCCGCCCAATTCACTGAATTGCATACTTTTGATGGATTTGCAATTGCTTCAAGCGAATCACAACCAGATACCAACACACTTCCTATATTTGTTAGAAGCTCAGGCAATGATTTAAGCTCCTTGCAAGTATCCAATCGAAGAGTACCAATCTTGGAAAGTCGAGTAATAGACGAAGGTACACTGATGAAATTGTTACCACTAAGATCAAGAAAAGTCAAAGAGGATAGAGAAGAAATATCATTAGGAATATCACAAAGATTGCAGTCTCTAAGTTTCAACTCTCTTAACGAACTCAAACCTGACAATGAATGTAACATCAGAGGCATGGGTTCCATCATTGCTCTTTGGTTTAACTTCAATAAGGAAGGTAGATTCATTCGTAACTTAGATGATGCTCCCTTGCGCCCATTGAAATACAAAACTTTAAGATTTTTAAGTTGAAAAATGAAAGATGGTGGTCTTCTCCTGGATGTTTCACTTAAGTCAAGCTCTTCCAAAAACTCTAGTTGCTTCAAATTCTCTGGCAAATTTTCAACTTTATAACAACCAGAAATATTAAGAGCTCTTAAACCCTTACACCCACCTATGCTGCTTGGGAAACTCACAAGGTTACTGCAGTCTTTCAGATTTAATGTTTCAAGAGATTCGCATTCAATTTTGGTTGGAAGACTCCAAAGACTTTTGCAGCCTTTTAAGTTCAAAAGTTTAAGCCTCGTAAGAACTCCTATGGATGGATGAATATCTATTAATCTGGTACATCCTTTCAAAATCAAAACTTCAAGATTTGGAGCTGTTGTAAAATCAGGTGTCTTGATTAGGTTTTCGGAGCCTTTGAGGTTGAACACTTTCAACTTATACAGGGGCCGCTGAAAACAATAATAAATTAGATAGAAAAGAGAAAACTTTTTAAGTAAACTCATTTTTGTTGCTATTTTTTCATCTTTATAAAGTTTTAATCATTCATCTTAAAATAAGCTAAAAGACAGGGATCAGATGAACTAGTTCTTACTATATTTCCCTTCCAAAGTTGTTCAATGCTACTATTTGGTAAGAGAAGTGCAACAAGATTGTCCAGTTGGAAGCTTGAAGGCAACGATTTTAAAGGATATCTTATCCATTCTAAAAGCCGTAGCTCATTAGAAAGAAATTTGAAATTATCACAACTTGAGAGACAATGAACTTTGAGCAATCTCAACTTTTTCATCTTTGAGAAGATGTTAACATTCAAATTGAGAGTTTTGTTCGATTCTCTGAAAACCATGGTAAAACAAAAGTGAGCTTAAAAATATACAAAAGCAAAGTAATGCTGCTTCAGCACTATTTGTTTCAAATGATTTGTTCAAACACTCCTAACCCATGCATATTGCATATCCGAATACAACTTACAGGGATATAAACTTTCAAAGAATTTTCAAAAACACTAATACAAACTTAAAAAAAAAAAAAAAAATTGAAGAATAATATTTGATGCAGTGCATGCATTTTATACAAATATCTGTTTATGTGTTGGGTCAAGCCACAAATCCCATTTTAAACAAATTTCAAACCTAAGTCCCTGTTTGATCCAAAATTAATAAAAGATTAAAAATATTATAAGAATATTTTATATATTTTATAATTAAATTTATTTCAAAAATATTTTTATTATTTAAATTAAATTTGAGCCGAGTCAGCCTGAGACATATAAACCTTGACCAAGCCTGAATCAAGCTGGTTCAAGCTGCTAATGGACAGGTCTACTCATGTACCATCAGTGAATAAAAATAGTATACCTCATCACTAAATAAAACAAAAACTATGTAGGACCTATAAATAAATACTAGTAATTTTATTTAAATATAATTAATTATTAATTATTCTCATTAATATAAATAAATATTATTTTAAAATTTTAATTAAATGTTGACATGTCATCCACGTATATGTCAAGTAACAAAGTTAACAAAATTTAACTTAAATCAATGGTTAAAAGTGACTAAAAATTAAATGGAGGACTAAAATAATTTTTTTTTTAAATTGGAAGGCCAAAAATTCATTATACTATATATAAATTACATAGTTTGCTAAATAATTATGACACCTTAAAATAAAAAAATATAAATAACATAATTTGTTAATATCAATTATTTTAACCTACATAATTCTTTTAAAAGTATTTTTCTTAACAATTAAAGATTTACATTATTTTATATTATTAGTTTATTCTAAATTTTTAATATTTTTATTTTATTTAATAATGATGTGTTATATTAATTTTCTTTTTATGATAATGATGCATGAATCTTATACATTAACTATACATCAAATATTACTCAAAAAATTAAACTAAAATAACATACATTGATACATAATATGTTTGTTTTCTTATTTTATTTTATTGTGAATTATCATGCCTTCAACTGTTTCTGTAGCCTGAAAATAATAATGAAAAAAAAACACAAAATACATGAAATAAATTCCATGATAAAAGTTGTAAAAATTTACATTTATATATTGGAATAACTTACTGTATTTTTTGTTAGGACATGATGGATGTCATTTTCCTCCCACAATCTACAACGTTTCCAGGTTCATCTACAGATTTATCTTTAACAATTTTTCTTCCCATTTCTCTCAACAAGTCATGCATCTGGATATATTGGTTGTGTCTGTCAAATTTTATAAGAGACTTCTTAATAAGAACATCAATTCCAATATCTGGGAAAAACTCACAACCATCCAATATTTTCATTATAAAATCTTTAGTCTCCCTGTGGAAGAAACATGCTATGTCTAGAAATATATTCTTCTCCTTTCTTCCAATCCATCAAAACTTATTCGAAGTCTATCCAAAATTTCTTTATTAGAATCTTTTTAAGTCTTTCAAATGCACTCTTCCATTGAGTTACATCTCTACCGCACAGAAAAGAACCCAAAACTTCAAGAGCTAAGGGGAGACCACCAGCATAACCTACAATATGTTTAGCAAGCTCAAAGAAATCCTCTTCTGGCACAGTCTCCCTGTTAAAAGCTTTCAAAATGAAAAACCGAAGTGCTTCATTTTCATTCAATGCTGCTGGCTTGTACATACCATCAACTCGGTAAGATCGTAGTAAATGTTCGTCTCTTGTTGTTAAAATGATTCTGCTCCCCAAACCGAACCAATCACGCCTACCAGCCAAGCATTTCAATTGGTGTATGTTATCAACATCATCAAGAACAACAAGAACATTTTTGTGAGACAACCTGTGGCTAATGATGGCATTCCCTTGGTAAACATCGGAAAAATTGAAACCTTCATCAAGCAAGGTTTGAGTAAGAAGTTGCTTTTGTAAATGAACAAGTCCGCATTTTGTGAAACCTCTCGAACATTAGCAAGAAAGCTTTTGCCTTCAAAATGAGATGAAATTTGATCATACATAACTCTTGCAAGAGTCGTTTTACCTATACCACCCATTGCGCAAATTCCTATAACACGGACATCATCTTCCCCGATCTCCATTTTTGAATACAACTCTTTCAAGCGTGAACTAATTCCGATCAACTCATCAGTAGCAGCAATAGGATATGTTTCACATAATTTTACTGATAGCTTCTTAACAATATCTCCGATAAATTCTGCTTCATGCCTACATAGATACAAGATTCAGTTGTTTCAAATAAAATTTTGCTGATATCTTTTGAATGCACTTCTTTTTCTTTTCTTTAAAGTTCGTTCAATGAATCATTAACTCAGTATAGGTAATTTGGGAGCAAACACAAAGCAAGAATAAGAAGGCAAGATTTTTTAGGACAAAAAAATACACAACTTGCCCTTTAGTTTAATGGAACTTTACAATTACATACATAGATAATAAAAACTTCTAAATATATACATATAGCATGTTATCTGGAAAAAACAGAGTCATGTAGCCATTAAAACTAGCTAGAAATTAGAGAAGCAAACGATGATTTACCTATTATTTAAATGCCATCCTTTGATGTTAGCCACTTGGGTCAAAGCGTTTCGCCACTTTTGGACCTTGTTTTTATCTTCTTTGTATTTCTCTTCATGTTCAACAAAGGCTTCTTCAACTTTACCTTTTTGTTTCCTCAAATCAGAAGGATCCACATTGTAGAAAATGGGAAATACTTCCTGTCTCTTCTCGTTTTTCTGCTTAACAATCTCAGCAAGCTCCTCCAAGCACCAACTTGAAAAGGCATAGGTTTCGGAGAAAATGATTATGGAGCACCATGATTGTTGAATGGCTTTAAACAGTTCAGGTGCGATTTCTTCGCCGGTCTCCAGTTTAGGATCGTCCCTGAAAGTGTGGATTCCATTCCTTATTAGAGCTTCATAGAGATGATCTGTGAAGTTCTTGCGGGTATCTTCACCTCTAAAACTCAAGAAAACATCATATTTCTTTCTAGAAATAGATGAGGAAGATGAAAGTAACGGCAACATGAGGAATTATGAGAAGAAAAAAGATATCTGAATCTGGTGTTCAAAAATCACAAAAAGTATTCAAACTTTGATATAATTGTTAAAATAAAATATTCAAGTTGTAATTAATTTTATTTAATAAATTAAAATATCAGTTAAATTTATTGATTGAATATATTTTTATTAATGTGAATTTTTTATTTAATATTTTTAATGTAGTAGTTTTATCATATGAAAGTGAGAATAATAGACTTTTTGCATTTACATAATAATTTGAACGAAAATTATCTAACTCAAATTTTAGAAGTATTCGTATAATAAAAGTACCGAATAAAATTTAAATTATTGAAAATATCATTTATTTTTCATCATATTATTAAATTAATATTTAAAATAATTATAATTTATTTTGTAATTATTACTTCAAAAATTTAGACAATTACAAGTATTTAAAGAAATTTACTTCATATTATTTTCTTCTACATAATTATGTATTATTTACAAATTATTATAGTTAATTTATTAAATATTCAGAAAATAAAAATAAAATTTAATAATAAAAGTGAAAAGTAGAAATATTTTAATTATGATTTAAAATTTTCTAATATTATTAAAAGATGAAAAGATGTACAAAGAAGATAAAGTGAAGATTGAAAGGTGCATGGCGCAATGATTGAACACAAGTGGCCGGCATAAAGGACTGACATTTGAAGTAACAGGTCATTCATTGTTTTCTTTTCTGCTTTTGAAATTTCAACTTTAATGATTACATCCATACAATAAATAAAAACAAAACTTCAATGATTTTGTAATCTGTTTAGTGTTATAAAGCATCAACACTTACTAATTACATAAAAAGGCATAATGTTTTTTATTTCTAAACTTTAAAAAAAAAAAAAAACATTTTAGTTTTTTTGTCTTTTAAGTTTTAAGTTTTATATTTTTACAAATCACTCTAAAATAAATAAAAAAGTTAATATTTATTAATTTTGTTGACATAGTATATACATGGATTACTACGTATATAATATATTAACATTTAATTAATTTCTAAATAATATTTAATTTTTTCTAATAGTTTTTATAATGTTTTGAATTTTTAAAATTTAAAAATTAATTAAATGTTAACGCAACAAAGAAAGTTAAAAAAGGTGGATTTTTCATCATTCATGATGATTTTAAAAGCACAAATAAGTCATTATACCTAAAACAAACAGTAAACTCCAACTCTTCCAGGGTAACATAAATTTGATTGATTAAATAGTGTTAATTTTTGGGATTATTAAACTTAATATTTATATTTGTTAATTTCTTCATTAAAAAAACTAAATATTTATCTCTTTGTAGGCATGAATCAGAATTTATTCGAGACATTGTTAAAAAAAATATCAACAAAACTATGTCAAACATATGTTGTCACACTCCAAAATGTCAAGTTTAAGTTGGAATCGTGACTTTGGATACTAATTTGAAAAGTTTATAAATTAAGCAAGTTTTAGTAGAAATAAGGGAATTTGTAGATTGGTTTGTAAAGGTTGGATTTCAATTCAACTTTTTTTTTATTATTGAACTAGAAGATTTCTTAGTGGGAGACATGATGATTATGGATGGGTACACTTGGCTGTTGAGTTGAGATATATAGGTGAAGGAAGTGCAAGAGTATTATATAAGGGAGAAACGTTGTTCTCCAGGTTGTTCTTTCATATTTATGTTCTTTCTTCATTTTCTTATATGGTCTAGTTGTAAGAAAGAAAGATTAAAGAATGATCTGCATGGAGGAAAGAAGCTAGAGTTCGTGTATAAATAACTAATAATTTATTAACTTGGTAAGCTTTCTAACCTTTATGTGTTCACGGATTTAAGAAAAATGAAAGAAAGTTAAGCATTTCAGTTATCCATTGATTCTACTCTGTTATGGTTAAGGTTATTGATAATCATTTAAATAGCATTTGTATGCAAACAAATTAAGGTTCTTATGATGATGAATTATTGTCGATTGGAAATTTTGAAATGGTTGTTATGTTTTGTATGTTAGAGGCTCAGGTGACAATTAAAAAAGCTACGTAGATGGATTTGGCGTCAACTTCCAAGTGAGTTTCATAACTTAGATCTTACATGGATGCTTACTACATCAATATTATGATGCATGTTGTTTGAGCTGTGTTAAGCAAATGATGAATCATCCATTGGCTGAATGTTGAAGTATTGTATTGAATGATTGAGGTGTTGCGATGTATGTATGCATAATGATATGCAAATGTATGGCTGAGTGTAAGCATGATTATGATTCGTAGATGGAATGATTGGCGTGTTATATTTCGTGTGATAACAATATTTGTTGGCTAAGTACATGTGTTTGATGTGCATATGTTTATAATTGTGGCTTTGCGGAGGTTTGGATGGATATGTATGGAAACTACGGCTTAGTTTGGATGGGCGGTGTGTTTACCTCCGGTGAGGTTAAAAACAGCGGTGGCGGTGAATTTAGTTACTGTAGCGGTGAGATTGGATACTGTAGCAGTGAGATTAGAAACAATGGTGGAGTGTGTGTTTGGCTTCAAACGCAATTTGTGATGAGGTGAGAATATAAAATGACTATTAATGTAACCCAAACCCGCCCAAACGTTAGGACCGAATACTGTCGTTAGTTACGGAGAAAAACTTTTGAAATCCATTTTAAAATCCAGTTTAAGTTTCGTTGAAAACTTCTCTTTTTGGTTATCTTCTTTGAAATCATACTTAGATTAAATTTGGAAATTTAATTGAAGTCAAGTTATTATACCAATTTTGAATGTGTCCCACGACACGATAAAACGTTCAGCGTTAATTTGGGAAAACATGTGATTTTAATTTTTTTTTTTATAGTGTAGTTTAAAAGCAAGTATCCAACATATGCATAGTAGCAAAAATAAAGTTTATGGAGGCCTTATTACAATCCAAATAAAACAACCAATAATAAAATAATATAACTAAAATTAAAGTTCATTTATTTCAAGTCCTTTGCATGGCCACCTCGAGTCCCTCCTACTCCATATCCGCGATCTATGCATCACCGAAAAATAATGGAGAAGGTGAGTCACCAAGACTCAGTATGTAACCCTTCCTCCGGTTTAAAACATTTTCATACACAACACATAACAATTAATATGCGAATATTAAATACCCAACCTAGCCATCCAAACGCCATTGCTCACCCGTTGTGGTACCAAACCACTGGTGGTGCTAAACCACCGGTGACATATAGTCACAATGTGTTACCAAAACATGGTGTCCGTGAGACACAGATCATTTGATGGGGCCAACCCATCGTGTGATACCAAATCACCGGCGACGATCCCATATCTCAAGTGGGGCCAACCCACGGTGGTGTTAACCACAGGATAAGTCGCTATAAGGTGCCAAACCTCTGGAGGTACCAAACCTCTCGGTGACCGTAGTCACGGTGTGTTACCAAAACATCGGTGCCCGTCAAGACGATTAACACCGCCTCCACTCACTAATCCCACATCATATATACATATATGTTTCATGCCATCACATGCTTAAATCTCATGCATCAATACATTATGCTTACCAAAAGCATCAAATAGCATATTCAAACAGTACTTACACGAATTGCCAACTATACCGATATGGAATATTATCCAATGCTACAATAACCAAATTAGCATTCACAATATTTAGCACATTTAATAAGTTATACGTGTGTATGTACACACCGTCACCAACAAAGAGTCTAAATCCGAAAAGAAGAGAAATCGGCCTCCTAAGATCCACTTGTTCCTATATTTAGCCATTGTCAATGTTAGTACCCAAAGGCCTATTCGGCCAAATCCAAAATTTAAGAGGTTCTCTTATGGGTCCCAAAACCTTACCCAAATGTCTTGAGTATCAGCCTTTTGTTTCACCACCCAAAATCGGCACTTAATAAGTTAGTAGCCTTCGCTAAATCGATTAACAACTAACTAACTAAACTAGATCTTACCATTACTTACCGTAAATCGAATACTAGAGATCGGACTGAGTCGACTTCTTTACTTCCCGAGTACATAGAAGAATCGGTTACCAAAAGCGTTTAGAAGCCTCATAATCATTGCCGAAATCGGCACTTATCCCCCTTGTAAAAGAAAATCAACAGAGATCAGGAAAGTGAGTATAGACATTCTGCCAAGATCACTTACCACCTTATGAACCGATTGAAGGAGAGTCTAGAGGAGATTATTCTTGTTTGTTATTCTACCAAGACTTGGAATATGGAGAGGAAATTTGGCTATCAAAAGGACAAAGAAAGGAAGACAAAGGAAGAAATCGACACTTCCAATAGGTATATTCGCCAAAGAAAGTTAGTAGGGAGGAAAGAAGTTTGATTCATGAAATAGGGGATAGGTTCGAGTGGAGGAAGAAAAATAAAGAGAAGAGAAGAGTGGGGGTTTCGCCAAGCTATGAGAGAAGAGAGAAAGTTTAGAAAAAGAAAAGAAAAGAATGGAATGTGGGAGAGTGCCCAGAGTACTAAAGAATTGGCCTCCCTTTCTAACACTTAGTCTCCATGCCGATTACTCCTCTTCAAGGAGTTTAAAATTCGCCAACATCTCAAATCATTCTAGGCCACACATTTGTATTAATTCAAATTAATTTGAATTAATCAACAAGCTATTTTCCTCTACTAAATTATCATAATTTAATCCCCAATTAATCCAAATAAAACCAAACAATATCTTCATTATCCTATTATCTAAATAATAATTAAAAGAGATTAAAGAGAAAAACTCTCTCCTTGTTGCCGTCCCACTATAATGCAAAAGAGGATTTTGTGACTCAACCAAGGCTCTCCTTGCTCCCTTGGTGGCGCCACACTAGCTCCTAAGTGACCTCACTTTTGCCACTTTGCCAAGGCCTTTTAGTGCCCAATTTCCTTCATTTATTCTTATAACACCCTCCTACTAAGGCTCCTCGCCTTTAAAATTTAAAGCTCAAATTTCCTACCAAACCGAGCTAACTCAAAGCCTTAATTTAAGCTCTATTATTCCATAAATAATATCGCATCGTTCATACATAAGGAAAAACAATTAACTTCCAAATAGCCCCATTTTTGGGATGTTACGATTCTACCCCTTAAAATAAATTTCGTCCAAATTACTTAGCTAAAACAGATGAGGGTATTGCGCCAGTATCACATCCTCGGGTTCCCACGTAGCTTCTTCCACACCATGGTTCGCCACAAGACTTTCACTATGGCATCGACTTTTTACGCAGAACCTTCACATCACGATCTAAGATCCGAATCGGTTCTTCTTCAAAAGATAAATCCGCATTCACCTCGATCTCCGCCATCGGTACCACGTGCGATGGGTCCGACCGACACTGCCTCAAGATTGATACGTGAAAGACGTCATGTATCGACTCGATTCACGGCAAGAACTCTAGCCGATAAGCTACCGGTTCCACTCGCTATAAATCAGATATGGTCGATGAACCTTGGGCTTAGCTTCCTTTTGCCCAAACCTTAGTACCTTCTTCCAAGGCGACACCTTGGAAAACCTTATCCCCATCGATACTCCATTTCCTTGCGCTTAAGATCAAGATAGGACTTCGCCTATCTCGATGCTTCCTTAAGACGGCTCGAATCACCTTCACTTTATCCTCGCCTGCTACCAATTCGGACCCAACACTGTTGTTCACCCAACTCCGCCCAACACGCCGGAGTTTGGCATTTCCGTCCATACAAGGTTTTCAGATGGTGCCATCGAATACTCGCTTGGTAACTATTGTTGTAGGCGAACTCGACTAAAGGTAAAAATTCTCCCAACTACCTCGAATTCCAAGACACAACCCTCAAAGATATCTTCTAAGATCAGATGACCTTTCGGATTGCCGTCGACCGAGGATGGAAAGTCGTGCTAAAATCTAATCGCGCACCTAACGCTTGATGTAACGCTTCCAAAACCTCGAAGTGAACCTTGGGTCCCTATCCGAGATAAGCGATATGGGTACACCATGCAATCGACTATCTCGCCACGATAACTTTGCTAGCTTCGGAGTGAGTAATCCATTCTCACCGGTATGAAGTGAGTGATTTAGTCGACGGTCTCACGATTACCCAAATCGCATCTTTCTTCTTCGGGCGTAAGGGTAGCTCACCGACGAAATCCATAGTGATCCGCCCCACTTCCATCGAGGATCTTTTATGGTTGAAGTAACCTCGATGGCAACCGATGTTCGATCTTAACTCGCCGACATGTCGACACCTTCCTACTTAACTCGCCACTTCACGCTTCAACCCCGGCCACCGTAATCGCTCCGTAAATCTCCGTACATTTTGTCGCCTCCGGGATGCATAGCGATGGGCTGCTATGAGCATCCTGGAGAATTCTTTGTCTCAATTCCACATCCTTCGCATACAGGCCGCCCTTGAAACATAATACACCATCACCGGTCAATCCGCACCTTCTAAACCACCATCCCGAACTTGCATCCTCTTAGCATTTAACCCTTCATCCACTAACTGCTTGTCCTTAATTTCCTCGATCCATGTTGGCTTAACTTGAAGCTCGCCAAAAGGCTTCCATCGTCATATAGGCTCAATCGAGCAAACATTGCTCTTAAGTCCGCTTATAACCTTCCGGCCAACGCGTCGACCACCACGTTAGCCTTACGGATGATATTCGATTGAACAATCGTAGTCTTTAATAGTTCAATCCATCGCCGCTGCCTTAAGTTCAAGTCTTTCCGAGTCGAAGATACCTCAAACTTTTGTGATCCGTAGACTATCGACTTCTCCCCATAAAGATAATGTCTCCATATTTTCAAAGCGAAGACGACCACCGCTAACTCCAAGTCGTGAGTTGGGTAGTTAACCTCATGCGGTCTCGGTGACGGGACGATAGGCTACTACCTTCCTTCTTGCATCAAGACACATCCTGCATCGGTGTGAGATGCATCACAATAGATCGTGAACAACTTCTCCGCCTCGGGTTGTACTAAAATCGGAGCTTCACGTAATCTTCCTCACTTATCAAAACTTTCTTCGCTTCTAACCATACAAATGGAACACCTTTCCTTAGCAACTTAGTCAGCGGCACTGCGATCAGAGAGAACCCTTCCACAAACCTCCGATAATACCCTGCTAAACCCAGAAAACTTCATATCTCGCCACCGACTTAGGCGGTTTCCACTCCAACACCGCTTCAATCTTGCGGGGATCCACTCTAATCCCTTCCGCTGACACTACGTGACCCAAGAAAGCCACCTCCCTTAGCCAAAATTCGCACTTACTGAATTTGGCATATAACTGTTTCTCCCTCAGTACCTGCAAAACTATTCGCAAATGCTCGTCGTGCTCCTCCTCCGTCTTAGAGTAAACCAATATGTCGTCTATGAACACTACGACAAATTGGTCCAAGTACTGTTGAAATACTCTATTCATTAAATCCATGAACGCCGCCGGTGCATTGGTCAACCTGAATGGCATCACTAGAAACTCGTAATGCCCATACCGAGTTTGAAATGCCGTCTTGTGAACATCGGCCTCCTTCACCTTAAGTTGATGGTACCCCGACCTAAGGTCTATCTTCGAAAACACCGACGCCCTTCAACTCGGGTCGAACAAGTCATCGATCCGAGGCAATGGGTACTTGTTTTTATCGTTAACTTGTTTAAGCGACGGTAGTCGATGCACATCCGCATAGAACCGCCCTTCTTCTTGACAAACAATACAAAGCGCTCCCACGGAGATATACTAGGTCGAATAAACCCCCTATCCAAGAGCTCTCAATTTGAGCCTTCACCACCAATTCCTTTAGTGCCATTCGATATGGTGCTATTGATAACGATCTTTCTTCTGTAGCAAATCTATACCAAATTTGACTTCCGATCCGGAGGCGCACGGAAGTTCTTCCGAACACATCAAGAAATTCCCCAACCGTTCAAACCTTTCCAACCATCGACTCCTTAGCTTCCAAAGCATGATTTGAACTAAAACGCCTTACAACCCTTCTTGACCATCTTCTCAACCTTCAAGGCGGACACCACGTTGGATAGATAATTCCTTCTATCACCTATCATAACCACTTCATCATTTTCACCGTCTTAAGAACCATGCGCTTAGCCGCAGAATCCAAATCCACCGATACTTAACCACCAATCCATTCCAAGGATCAAATCGAACTCCCAAACGGTAGTTCCATCGGATCGACCACAAATACTACCCTTGGAGTTCTAGGGTACGTCTCTATAAAGTTTGTCTACCACTACGGAGTGACCTAACGGACTAACTACGGTCATCTTCCTGAAGCGCTTTGAGTTTAGGTCCAAAGTCTCTACCACACTACTCACTACGTATGAATGTGTAGACCCACATCGATTAATGCATAATAAGGAAGATCAAAAATCGAAACGTCTCGGTTATGACATCCGGTCGTCACCCTCCTCGCGACGCCCACAGATAGACTAAGCCAGCCGCCTAGCCTCGTGTTGCCCTGAACCTCCGCCTCAATTCCACAACCCGGTTAGGACCGTTGCTTCTCGCCATTACCACGACCCTCCGTGGTCTCACATTTCTATCTTGAGCACTGGTTCGTCCCTCCGGTTGGTTCTTAGCTAGTTTCGAGGACAATCTCGACCGATGCTCCAAAGACCCACACTCAAAACATCCTCTATCGCCGGTCGAACAATTTCCCCAATGGGTCTTTCCACAATGTTACATCGAGTCGGCCTCGATTAGCGATCACGGCCTTGCCACCTGATTTGGCCCACTTGGCCTAGCCTTTTTCTGGATACCACCACTGGATCCAGTTGACCCAAATCCTCTCTTTGATTATTCCTACTATAATTTTGTCTCACGACCTCCTTGATCCCTTTGGCTACCTTAGCCTTTTCCACAAGAGATGAAAACTCACGAACTTGTCATGGGCAATCAAGAACCTCAAATCATCTCTGAGTCCGTCCTCAAAGCAGACACGGGCATTCGTGTTGATTAGCTACGATGCCTCTAGCATACCTACTCGGCCTTAAAACTCCGCCTCATATTCCATGAATCGACTTAGTTCCTTGCACTAATCCTAGAAAAGCTTTCCTCCGAACATCAGATAATCTGGTGCCCACATACTTCTTCCGATAGGTGGTTTTGAAATAATCCCAAGTCGATCATCGCCAGTAGCGCCATCTCGAATCGTCACCACCACCGACACGCTTCATCCTTTAGAAGCGACACGACCCTTTCGCTTTTTTCTTCCTCGGTCAGTCAAGATCATCCATGATCCTTTCATTGACTCTAGCCAAGATTCACAGACTGGTGCCACTCGACACACCCGAACACCTCAATTCGTTGGACCGAATTCGCTTCGGGAATGATTTCGAGCTCCCAAATTTCTACCAAATTTGACCACCATTTCCAAGACTCGCAAAACACTTATGATACGCCTCACCACCACCACCGATCCCGCTCTTCACTTCTAAAACGTGGTGGTGGTGGTGGTGGTATCTCGTTTTAGAACCTTGTCCCGACTGACGGGTTCGGATAATGTCATCCTACCCTACTGCGCCCACGGCGCCCTCGTCCTCTGGAACTCATTCTATCTATCGCTTATTAACTGATTAAGAAAAATTTTATGCGTTAGCATTTGTTCCACTTTCTTATTCAGCAAGGAATTTTATGGATAGAGTTTTAATTAGAGATTCTTTCGAGCAAACAAGGTTTCAGCTTTCCTAACCTAGTTCACACAAAGAAGTTCTTGCATCCATTCCTTAATACCTTCCATACCTATTCGCTCTTCGGACATTTCGCCCATTTCTAACCTGGTGGTATTTTCGCTTTCTCCCACGGGTATTTTCGTAATAAAAGAAATTTTAAAACTTTAGTAAAGTAGGTTGTTTTGCAATTCCCAACACTGGAGGGGTTTTCTGAAAACTTGTAAAATTTAAAGATATGGCATCATTTCGGGAATCAGGGGTATTTTGGTAATTTTGTCAATCAGGGGTAATTTCATAATTTTTGTACATCAAGGGTGTTTTAATAGTTGTAAAACTCTGAGGGTCCCTTTTGAGAATTTTTCTTTCTTAAAACAGTGATGTTGCAAAAATTTTGTACTCAAGGTTGTTTTGGTAATTTTACAAGTTGAGGGTATTTCCGTAATTTTCCAAAACCAAATTATTTTATTGATGATTTTCAAAGCAGGGTTGAATATTTGAGAAGTAGTTGAAACTTTTTTGGACAAAATCATTGAGTTAATATTTTATGAACCAAGGGCATTTCCGTAATTTTACCCTTAAGGGCATTTTTGTAATTTTTTACAAATCTACTTTTTCGGGAAAACATTGTAAAAATGGTTGTTCTTATATTTGAAAGAGTGATTTTAAAAATTTTGTAGAAATTAGGGTTTTGTTGTTTTCTTCTTTTTCAAAAAAAAAATATGGTTAGTTCCCTTTCGGGTTTTAGTCGTTATGTTTAGCCTATGACCGAGCCCTCTTGGTCAGGGTGAACCAAAGCTACGCACCAGGCAGGATTTGTGTGGAGAGGAGGTGAGTCACACTGATCGCTTAAATACCAAGCTCCCACCGAACCTTTCTAGACATGCATGAGAGGTTACCACACCACCGAGCCCTCCGAGTTAGGGTGAACCCAAGCTACGCACTGTAGGATACTGCAAGAGGAGGTGAGTCACGAGGAATGCTTAAATACTGTGCTCTTCCGATCCAATCCTAGACATGCGTGCAGGGGTTACCACACCCTAGCTCGTTGACTAAGTCATAGGTTGGTTTAGTTCTTTAAGTCTTATGTTCTGCTTGTGTGTCTCGAGTAATCTAATCCTAGGGTTCAAGTTCCTATAAGTCTATCTACGCTCCATGCTTCCTACCCTTCTACGTAATATAGTTCACAAAGAGGTTTAGATGTACTTACAGGCGGATCGGTGTCAAGACTCTGCCATGCCGCTTTAAAACCCAAAAACAATTAAAAAGGCCTACTAAAACATTTTTTGGGCCTTGGGCCCCACAAATGAGTATTGAACTGGCTCGATACCAATTTGTAATGTTACCAAACCCGCCCAGACGTTAGGACCGAATATGGGTCGTTATTTAAGAAAAACTTTTGAAATCCATTTTAAAATCCAGTTTAAGTTTCGTTGAAAACTTTCATTTTGGTTATCTTCTTTGAAATCATACTTAGATTAAATTTGGAAATTTAATTGAAGTCAAGTTATTATACCAATTTTGAATGTGTCCATTGACACGATAAAACGTTGCGTTAATTTGGGAAAACATGTGATTTTAATTTATTTTTTTTTTATAGTGTAGTTTAAAAGCAAGTATCCAACATATGCATAGTAGCAAAAATAAAGTTTATGGAGGCCTTATTACAATCCAAATAAAAACAACCAATAATAAAATAATATAACTAAAATTAAAGTTCATTTATTTCAAGTCCACTGCATGGCCACCTTGAGTCCCTCCGGCTCCATATCCGCGATCTATGCATCACCTGAAAAATAATGGAGAAGGTGAGTCACCAAGACTCAGTATGTAACCCTTCCCCCGGTTTAAAACATTTTCATACACAACACATAACAATTAATATGCGAATATTAAATACCCAACCTAGCCATCCAAACGCCATCTGCTACCCTGTTGTGGTACTAAACCACCGGTGGTGCTAAACCACCGTGACATATAGTCACAATGTATTACCAAAACACCGGTGTCCGAGACACAGATCATTTGATGGGGCCAACCCATCGTGTGATACCAAATCACCGCGACGATCCCATATCTCAAGTGGGGCCAACCCACGGTGGTGTTAACCACGTGGATAAGTCGCTATGAGGTGCCAAACCTCCGAGGTACCAAACCTCTGTGACCGTAGTCACGGTGTGTTACTAAAACACGGTGCCCGCTTACACGATTAACACCGCCTCCACTCACTAATCCCACATCACATATATACATATATGTTTCATGCCATCACATGCTTAAATCTCATGCATCAATACATTATGCTTACCAAAAGCATCAAATAGCATATTCAAACAGTACTTACCGAATTGCCAACTATATCGATATGGAATATTATCCAATGCTACAATAACCAAATTAGCATTCACAATATTTAGCACATTTAATAAGTTATACGTGTATGTACACACCGTCACCAACAAAGAGTCTAAATCCGAAAAGAAGAGAAATCGGCCTCCCAAGATCCACTTGTTCCTATATTTAGCCAATCGTCAATGTTAGTACCCAAAGGCCTATTCTACCAAATCCAAAATTTAAGAGGTTCTCTTATGGGTCCCAAAACCTTACCCGAATGTCTTGAGTATCGCCTTTTGTTTCACCACCTAAAATCGGCACTCAATAAGTTAGTAGCCTTCGCTAAATCGATTAACAACTAACTAACTAAAGTAGATCTTACCATTACTTACCGTAAATCAATACTAGAGATCGGGCCTGAGTCGACTTCTTTACTTCCCTGAGTACATAGAAGAATCGGTTACCAAAAGCGTTTAGAAGCCTCATAATCATTGCCGAAATCGGCACTTATCCCCCTTGTAAAAGAAAATCAACAGAGATCAGGAAAGTGAGTATAGACATTCGGTCAAGATCACTTACCACCTTATGAACCGATTGAAGGAGAGTCTAGAGGAGATTATTCTTGTTTGTTATTCGGCCAAGACTTGGAATATGGAGAGGGAAATTCGGCTATCAAAAAGGACAAAGAAAGGAAGACAAAGGAAGAAATCGGCACTTCCAATAGGTATATTCGCCAAAGAAAGTTAGTAGGGAGGAAGGAAGTTTGATTCATGAAATAGGGATAGGTTCGAGTGGAGGAAGAAAAATAAAGAGAAGAGAAGAGTGGGGGGTTTCGCCAAGCTATGAGAGAAGAGAGAAAGTTTGGAAAAAGAAAAGAAAAGAATGGAATGTGGGAGAGTGCCTAGAGTACTAAAGAATATGGAATGTGGGAGAGTGCCTAGAGTACTAAAGAATTGGCCTCCCTTTCTAACACCTAGTCTCCATGCCGATTACTCCTCTTCAAGGAGTTTAAAATTCGCCAACATCTCAAATCATTCTAGGCCACACATTTGTATTAATTCAAATTAATTTGAATTAATCAACAAGCTATTTTCCTCTACTAAATTATCATAATTTAATCCCCAATTAATCCAAATAAAACCAAACAATATCTTCATTATCCTATTATCTAAATAATAATTAAAAGAGATTAAAGAGAGAAAAACTCTCTCTCTTGTTGCCGTCCCACTATAATGCAAAAAGAGGGATTTTTGTGACTCGAACCAAGGCTCTCCTTGCTCCCTTGGTGGCGCCACACTAGCTCCTAAGTGACCTCACTTTTGCCACTTTGCCAAGGCCTTTTAGTGCCCAATTTCCTTCATTTATTCTTATAACACCCTCCTGCTAAGGCTCCTCGCCTTTAAAATTAAAAGCTCAAATTTCTTACCAAACCGAGCTAACTCAAAGCCTTAATTTAAGCTCTATTATTCCATAAATAATATCGCATCAGTTCATACATAAGGAAAAACAATTAACTTCCAAATAGCCCCATTTTTGGGATGTTACAATTAAGGACATCATATTAGAATTGATATATAATAGAAGTTTTAAATTATTTTACTTATATAAAACTATTAAAACATGTGAATTTATAAATTCATTTAATAAAATATTAAAATGTATCTTCCAATATTTTATTATAAATATTTTAATGAATTATATAATCAATTTAAATTATTTATTAGATAAAATAAAAATTATTTTTAATTTTTATAGTTAAATATTCTTTTATAACAATAATAAATATTATTTTCTCAAATAGTAACATTATACTTGGATCAAATTTTAAAGTATCTAAACGAATGATTTTAATTAAAAATATATAGTAACATAAGACATAACAAGTTTCATTATTACTAGAAATTAAGTTATGATACAAAATTATTTTTTCACATATTGATTAATTAAACTATTTGTAATGGTTCCCTTAACATTGCAATTTCTCGACTTAATAAAACAAGTATGGAGGATCTTTAAATGTTAAAAGGAAGCCTTCATTACTATGTTTTAGCAAGCTCATGCATCAATGACCTAGCAACGAGCCACACACTTTCAGTTCTAGATATTTAAATTAGAAAAGATAAAAACAAATAACCGCAAAGGTTTCTTCGACCAGGCATCAAAAAATTTGTTAAACTGATTTTTAGACTCCTACTTATAAGAAGGAACAAATATAGAAACAACTTGATGGTACACTGGTGAAGTTGAATACGAGTCTCTTCATATAGGTTCACTGAGCAATCTAAAAAATATACAAGAGAAACTTATTTTCAATGATTGAACTATCATATAAATAGATAGCAGAACAGTCATGAAATCCATATACACACCATTGCAGTTCATAAACCATGTTATCACACAAATGTATTATTCTGTCGCTATTTGCTTTTGGAGGTTCACTTACACGAAGGGGTATTACATTCTCACCCAAAATTCCTCTAACAGGACGAACCACTGGAGGACTGGATGACTCTTTTGGCCGCTCAGGTGATCTCCTTTCTAACTTGGGATCTCCATCAGATACTCTATTATCATCAGGTTTCCTCCCATTACCAAATCTATCTTCTCGGCACCAGTCATTGGTAACCTCAGGGAGAGCAGGGCTTCTTCTGTAATCACCATATTGTCGACTTTCTTGATCATATCCAAGACTTCGCCTTTCATCATAACCATATCCAAAATTTCTGTCATCATTTCTTCTCCCTGGACTGGACCTATCACCGTATCGGCGATCATAGGTATCTTCATATGGTGGACTTCTAGACCCTCCTCGATATCCATCAGCCTTCCTATTCTCATAAACATCTTCCTTATCACCCTGTACAATGAATAATTCAGAACATTAAATGGCACTCTTCAGTTGCAGGTTCGACAATATCAAGATATCTAAAACTCCCTCCTTAAGAAGTAGGGACCTAACTTATAATGTCACCATATGCCATATCCTATCTCACAACTTTATAACAGATTGACATGCAATGCAAATTAGGTACAAGGAAGTTCATCTTTACCATCTTTCCTCGTGGAAGCTTGTCATAGTTTCTCTCTCCACTGTATCTTCTATCCTCGTAGACATGCTTAATGAAGTCTCGAAGCCTCTCAACATTACTGGCAACAAAACTTTTGACTCAAGACACAAAGAAACTAATAAAAGTACAAAATAAAGATTGGATATTTGAGTGATGACCTGCTGTCAGGACCAGGATTACGCTGAGGATCCCATTCTTTCATATAGATTTCTCTTGCACGCTGCATGTAAGTGAAAGGAATGAGGGAAAAATGAGAGCTGGAATATCATAGTGAGGAAAATTACACGTATAAAAAGAAGGGAGAGGAACTTATCTCTACCTAATTTCCACCTTCTTGAAGAGCAGTAACTTCTTGAGAAGTAAATTTAGCCAACGATACTGATTTAACTCTGTGTGTGAATTCCCGACTGGAAAAAATTAAAACCAGGAGCCAGTTTTAGTAAACCGACTACCATTACAAAGGCAATGAAGACTTGGATATAAGTTAATCAGCAGTCAAAAAGTAAATAAATCTTCATGTGCCAGAAAACTCTAAATACTTACTGTATTCCACCACAGGTGGTGCAAACAAATGTCCAGAAGTTTGTGCAAACATATTGAGGTCCCTGCTCAACTGACAAGTTAGCAAATAGCAAAACTGTAATAGAGAAAGTAAATGCACTCCATATTTTACACATAAAGGATATCACACTCAATTTCATATAAGGAAAATGTTGCAAAATAAACATATTTCAATTTTGAAAATTTGAAAGCATGAGGAAATTCGAACAATATTTTAACAAATAATCAACACTCCCCAAAAAGTTCAAGAGTGGAGATTCAAGCAACCATCATAACATTAACCAGGCTTTCTAATTGTAAAAAAAATTAAAATACAGTATTCAAAATATACAAGCTAATGTAGTTTTATTTCATCAATCTAATGCAGGAGACAACAGTGTAATCATCAAACTAACATCGTGTTTTGAAACAATCCTAAGGTGTACAAAACAAAATAGACGAGCAATCAGATACCACATGATCAAAATGACTTTTTTTCCGGCACCTATCATGTGAGTTCAGGTGGAGGCATGGTCACAAAATTTCATTAAAATCAATTATAAGAATAAGACAAACTACTACATGCTGATAAACCTTTTGCAAACCAAAATTTGAGACAATAATAAGTAAATTACCTGAGATTGGACCTTTTTTCTTAACTCATCAACATATTCTTCAGATATTCCCTCTTTGGATGACAATAATAATTTGTCACCGGAAAGAGATGCCAAGTGCTGCTCCAAGAGATTCACCTTCTCTTGCAATTCCTCGATCTCAGAACACTGCCAACAACCAAAACCATAATTGAAAAATAGTTCTGTATTTATAAATGGAGAAACTATCAACAAATACAATATATTGATTTTATAAAGAAGCCAGAAGCACTTAAAGAATGGTCAAATGCAACACCAAATTTATATTAGAGACATGATAAGCCATTTTATTAATGGAGGAAATAAGACAACAAACACAAGGCTTCACCTTGTTCTGCAGCTGTTCTTGGAGGATACGGTTATCAGCTGATTTGATCTGTAACAAGGAGTAGAACAAACTTTATTACACAACACACAATGAATTGTCATTGTTTAACAAGCCCTAATCAATGGTGAACAGTATCCATGAAATGCACTTTCCATATATCAGAAAAATTGCACAACACTCACCTCTAGCTCAAAGCTCTGTTCATTACACTGAGTCATCAATTTCATAACTTTCTGTTGTAACAAGAAAACATTCAAAATTAGCTAAGCAAAAGCCAATGGCATTAAAGCCCTCATAAATAGTTTACCATAAAATAATTTTAAAAATTAGCATAAACATCATTACTATAAACAGGGTAACAACACTACCTTCTGCATATCCACAAATGTTGCCTTAGAAATTGAAACTTCGCTCTCAGTTATGCGTTGCTCTAAAACCCTCATTTGCCTCTTCTTTTCTTGAATCTCTCTTTCCAAATTCTGAATCTGTGTTAGGAAAAAAGCTAATTAGCACCTACATAAAAACTATGTAAAGTTTACTCTTGAGTAAACAGACACTGGAAGTACAAGAACTGATAGTTTATTCCAGTTGCACTGTCCTTGGTTTTATAACCTCATCGATACACAGATAATGTTCAAATTTATAGACTGGAGAATAAGGATTAATAATAGATCATTTCAGTCTACCCCTAGTTCTTCCTACCATTAGGAATATCCACTGGCGCTGCCACTGAATTAAAATGTACTATAGATGTGAGACAGGAAAAGATACCTGGGTTTTTTAGCCATCAGGATCATTTACGGACTGGTCCACCAGCCGTTTCAGGGTACTGGTGCTAAGTGCAATCTCTCCAGCAAGCATCTTAACTTGTTCAACAAGAAGGTCCATCTGATCTGATGTCATCCGGCCCTATAACAATAGAAGCCTTAGCTTTAATCATTACATTATCAACAGCAATTCAAGAAAACTACAAAGACAAGAATAAAGAAGGCAATTCTAATTGCGATTTACTGAAGCAATAGTGGAGGACGATATCCTATGGTACTATGATTTGAAAAATTATCTTGCACACAAACCCTGTGTATTGTGGCAGGGGTTGTAAAACTTCAGCTGCAAATAGCTAAAGTGGAAAAGGTAAATCAAGTGGAATCAAGGATAAAAGAATGAAACTACTCTCTACCCCATGCAGAAATTATGCACCACTAAAACATAATTGTCTAGAAATATACAACACAATAATAATTCAACTAACCAAAAGCCACGGATCTGAATAAGCAAAGCAACTTAAAACCATAAAATAGCAGAAAAACATCAAATAAGGACGTGTTTGGATCCCTAGAAAAGTTTACACCGAGAAAAAAAGGAAACAAACGGACTTACCTGGAATCAAAGAGAAAATAAAGCAAAAGCTTGTCCTCACTTCCATTTAATCCAAACAAAGATCCACTCGATCATTGCTCAACACTAGCATCGAAATCTCAACGTGATGATGAACCAGTGTAAGGGTTAAGGGTTTTTGGGAGGAAATATCAATAGAATGGAATAGAATTTTTTGGGAGGAAAATGTGAAAGAGAAAAAGAGAGTGGTCGAGAGGGATAACCAAAGTAAAGGGTTTTTTTGCGTAAAAATAACTTCAATCGATGGATTCAATTGCTACTCAAACCTTCAGTGAAGTTTTGAAGATCGATGAGTTTGATTAATTTTGGTGAAACGTGATGCTGAACCAAACAGCATTTAAGTGAAATTGGTAACCCAATCTCACTACACTGGAGGAAAACGGGCATCCAAAGGAGCCCTACATATGCATTTGATTTAACTGTGGCTTTGAGGGAGGTTTTGTAACACCCCTAACCCATATCCGTCGCCGAAGTAGGGTTATGAGGTATTACCGATCAATTCACAACATATAGCATACTTTTATCAAACATAAAGCATTCGTTCTCATAAATTATTAACACAATCATATTGTCCCTTATAAGGGCCTACAAGGCCTTAAACATGCTTTAAAAGTGGTTAGGGACTAAACCGATAACATAATAAAATTTTGGAAAACTTAAAGATTTTTCATGTAATCAATGGTCACACGCCCGTGTGAACAGGCCGTGTGCCTCACACGGCTAGTAGACACGCCCGTGTCTCAGGTTGTGTGGAAGCAGGGCATACATACTGACTTGCATCACACGGCTAAAGACATGCCCGTGTGTCAGGCCGTGTGAAAACTAGAGGGTATACTGACTTGGGTCACATGGCCGACCATACGCCCGTGTGCCATTTAGGAGGGTATACTGACTTGTACCATACTACGGTCACACACTGTGTGTGAGACCGTGAGGAGCATACTGACTTCACTTCAATTTCAACACCAGGGGACACACGACCGTGTAACATAACCGTGTGTCACACACGGCTGAGACACACGCCCGTGTCTCTACCCGTGTGGGCGAAAATAGGCTATTGACCTAGCCATTTTGTCACCCATTTTACACATAACTATTCAAACTCAAACGGCACCATTTCAAGACACTAATATGCATCCAAATACCATCAATACCAATCTCAAATATGTCATCTAATTTCATACCTAAATTCACATATACAATTCAATCAAAAAACCATTCCACGCTTATATTATCAAGCACAAATTCACAAGCACATAACTTCTCAAATTATCAACTTCAATCACACAATATAAATCAATTACGAAACTCAAAATATAACCATTTGAGCAACTATAAAACCATAACCACATTCATACCAAAACATACCAAAATAAGCCATCACTCATGGCTATATATACAAACCAAAACATATACATTTACAAGCCATTTCTAATGGCCAAACACACATCAATATTAACATCATTTACAAGCCAACTCTCATGGCTATAATCACAACCAAAATACCTCATCTAGCCTATACATGCCATATACCATATATGTATAATTCAAAAGTACCAACTTAGATGTTTGATAGTGCGATGATGTTCCCGACGACTCCCGGATCCAAGCTAGCCTTGATTCTCTATAAAACATAAAAAAAAAATAACACGAAGTAAGCTTCATAGCTTAGTAAGCTCGTAAGTGAATAACTCAATTCATCGAATAAATGTAAAAGCAATTATACATGACAAAATCATATACACATTTAACAAACCTTTCTCATGTCTCAAACCATGATCAAATACAAACTAATTGAACTTTCTCTATTTAATACTCGAATAGGTTTTGTACATACCTATATCGCCTCGTACTAACCTCTTTCTCAACCACATCATTCGTTTAAAAATCAGATACTCAGAAGTCTCATATGATAAGTACATTTACCATGGCTTATAGCCAAATCAAGGTAATTTATCCAAAGAACTATTATCATGGCCCGAAGCCAAATCATCCGATATGCATGGCCCGAAGCCAAATCGGTAAAATACACACCCCGAAGTGCTAATATCATGGCTCGAAGCCAACTCAACGTATCACTTACAGACATGTCCATATTATCCAAAACTATTCCTAAGGTTCAACTGGGCTTTTACACTTTTCGTTTCTATCGTCGAATGCATCCGTAGAGTTGTTTTCACAATTCACACATTATCCATAATCTAGTTTTAACAATTTATGCAATAATAAAGCATTTTAATATACATTTATGATGTAATCATCACATACGAACTTACCTCATATCCTGAATTGACGGATCAGATCGACTACTTAATAACATTGCTTTTCCCCCAATCTAAATCAATTCTTTCTTTGTTGATCAAATAAGCTTTGCAAGTGCCGAACCCTAATACGCATAAAAATGGTGTTTTTTCACCTTTGAATTTCGCCATGGCTAGAAAAGATGAACAAAATCATTTTTGTTATATTTTATTAACTTAATTTATCAATTTACTTATTTACCCTTAATGAATAAACATAAAATTTTGTAATGCATGTCCATTAATGTCCATTAACATTACCAATGGTCTAATATCATCATAAGGACTTTTAATTTAATATTCCATAGCTATTTAATACCTTTAGCTAATAGAACAACACTTTTACATTTTACGCGATTTAGTCCTTTTTATCAAATTAAACAACCAATCGATAAAATTAACTCACGTAATTTTCACACATATCAAATAACATGCTGTAAATATTGAAAATAATATTAAAATAATTCTCTAATATCGGATTTTTGGTTCCAAAACCACTGTTTCGATTTAGCTAAAACCGGGCTGTTACATTATATTTTTTAGGTGGAAAGAATGACCGATGATGTTTAGCCAATTCACAAAATTCATAGTGATATGAAGAAGGACTTTCATTTTTAAATAGACCAAGTAACATATATTTTAAATAGTAAAAATTAGTATGTCCAAGCCTATAATGCCAAATCATAACTGTAGAGCCCAAATTTTGTTGCCTGGGCCCAACATCAAATCAACCAGCAACCAAGCAGATCAAAGTCCAAAATTTTAAAAAAAAATAGGCCCAAAACTGAAGCCCAAATTAAATACCTAAACCCTAGCCCCAAAAAAACAAACAGGACCCAGAGGAGAGCCCTACACAGACGGCTCGCTAGCAAGATCTGCGCCCTCACGCAAAGACAGCTCCCTCCATGTTGTGCGCCCCCACGTCGTTGTACCTACGAAAGAAAAGGAAGAACAGTCCAACAAATTTAAGGAACTAGGAGTTTTAGTTTCGATGGGTCCTAAAAGGCTATAAAGCCGAATAGAAAAATGTATGGGGATTTTTTTTTATTACTTTTTTGAGAAATAGACCAAACGGAATATTCTTTTCGATGAATCAACACGAAATCAAAGCAAATCAACAAGGTTTCCATTTTCTCTTTTCTTTTTCTTTTTGTTTTGAATCTGTTTTTTTCTCTTCATTTTCGAAACAATCCCTTTCGATTTTCACAGATTAATTTCAATAACTGTCGAAAAACAAGCAATGTTTTTAAAAAAGGGAAAAGGAAAAAATAAAATAAACTTACCTCGATTCCTCCGGCCACCGCAATAGGCGCGTTCGCAGCGAGCTTGCTGCAAGGATGACCTGCCCTAGCAGAGATGAGGAAGGGGATCCTATTTTAGTCTCGGTGGCTTTCGGTAGAATTGATTTGCAAATGAAAAGGGGGATTTTGGATTTTGGGTTTGGAAACAGAAGGGGAAACGAAAGGGTTCCTTTTAAAAATGGCAGAATGCCTTTTAACTTTTTACCTTTTTTTGGGTTTTAAAACGGCGAATTAAATAGTTTGTTTGGAAGGAGTGGAGACCATGCTTTAAAGGGGAAATTTATGCGATTAGCCCTCCCCTTTTGCATCACTATTTTAACTTCTACCATTTCATTTTTTTTATTTTAGTCTGGCCCTGAATTTGGTTTGTCACTGCAAATTGGTCCGCATTCAGACGTTGTGTTCAGGAGCTCAGAATAATTGTGTTTTCAGTCTCTACTCTTTGGCGCGAATCGTATTTTAATCCTATTTTGTTTTGATTCATTACAATTTAGGCTTTAAATTTCGTTGTCATTATGATTCAGTCCTTAACCTTTTTTAATCTGGACTTTTGAGTTCATTATTTATTTATTTTTCAAATTATCTTCATATTTTAATCCTTTCTTTTTATATAAATTTTGCTATTGATATCATTATGTCGTTACTGTTATTTATTTTCAAAATCGATATTAGTCTATGCATTATTATTATTCGTTATTTCCGTTATTTTTATGTATATAGTATTGTTATTATGATTATATCTATTATATTTATAATTATTATTAGTACTACTATTATTTTTATTATTCTTACCATTAATTCTATTGTTGTTTTATTATTTTGATTATTAATCTTACTTTCATTTTATTCACTGTTACTACTACTTTTTAGTATTACTATTAAATTTAATATTATCACTACTATATTATTATTATTTCTATTTTTGGTTTTGTTAGTATTATTATTACTGTTTTATTATTAATATTATTTTTGATTTTTCCTTTCCTCCAGTATTGTTTTTATTATTATTTAATATTTTTTCACCATGTTTTTTACTTTGTCATTATTACTTATCATTTTTTATTACTATTATGTCTATTATTTTATTTTTATTACTATGATTATATGTTATTATTATATTTATCGTTATATTATCTTATTACTAATATCTTTTATTTATTACTTTTATTTTTTATATTTTTATTTGTATATTACTATTATATCTATATTTTATTATCAATCTATCTTTATTTTCACTACCACTACCTTTTTTTATTAGTATTATTTTATTATTACCATTTTCTTCTTGTCACTATTTTTTATACATGCATATTATTATCATAATTGTATTTATCATTCTTAGTATTATTTTATTACTTTTCTTTACTATTATGATAGGTTTATTCTTGTTCTTATCACGTCACGTAAATCGATGATTTTGAATTACATCTTAACATTTTTACTTTTTTACTCAAGTTCATAAAAGGGTTTTCATAAAGGCAATATTTGGTGGTTGGATAATTCAAAGAATCGTGCCCTAACGTGCTGGGTTTCGATTTTTGTGTTTGACTGAATCATTAAATATCCTTACTATGTCCGTTTTTTAAAAAACAAGGCAATATTTTGTGCTTGGAGGTTTTGAGAAATTGTGCCCTAACGTGCTGGGTTTCAATTTTTCGCTCGTCCAAAAGACTGAATATCCTTTTAAAATTTTGATCGTGTTGTTCCACTTTAAAAATAAGGCAATATTTCATGTTTGGAAATCGAGGATCGTGCCCTAACGTCTTTGGGTTTCGTTCGCTCGTTTGGCCAAATAATGAAATACCCTTTTTAAAATGATGACGCATGAATTTGGGGAACCATGAAATGATCTTGGTGCCAAAGGTCTGAAACATCGTATCTTAACATGCTGGATGCGATATTTCGTCCTTCCAGAACAAGAGAGTTTCGATATCCAATTCGAGTTATCCAAATATTTTTTTTTTAAGATTCATACTTTAAAATCTTTTCTAATTTTCGACATTAAGGATATTAATTAGTCAATACGGTACCAATTTTGGGCTTTGCGAGGGTGCTAATCCTTCCTCGTGCATAACCGGCTCCCGAGCACGTTTTCTTAAAATTCGTATACCAAAATGTTTTCTAAAGTGACCCAATCGCACTCAAAAAAGATTAGTGGCGACTCTTTTTCTTTTTAAGTCGGCCCGCTTTTCCAAACAAAAAATGGTTTCGACAATAACCTTATCAAAACTAGAAAAAGAATTTAAACATAAAATAGTTGTTGGTTGACTTAGTGGTAGTCGTCAAGAAAGTAAATTCCACCAGATTCTTTAGCATTGCCAATGATCATCCTCCCTAAGACCATGTCCTGAAATTTACACATAGAGGAGTCAAATATAACATGACAATTCGAGGACTGGGATAATTTATTGGCTGATATGAGATTACAAGCTAGATTTGGCACATGTAAAACATCATGTAAAACCAAGGAAGACGAAATTTTAACAGTGCCTTTCCCGGCTATTATCAAGAACGACCCATCTATTATTTTGATCTTTTTGTTTCCTGCACAAGGTGTGTAAGTTGAAAAAAAAGAAAATGACTACTTGTCATGTGATCACTAGCTTCAGAATAAACAATCCATGTGTTTGTTTTACAAGGCTTGACACTAAAAAAAAAAATAGAAAAATCAGTACCTGATTGGGCAAAGGAGGAAGAAGGATTATTGGGTGAGTTAGGAACAAAAGAATTCATCTGAAACTGTGGTGATTGAAAAAGCTTGTGTAAATGCTCTAATTATTCCTTAGTGAATGGAGACCCTTCCAGAGAACTTTGGCCCTCATAATTTTCATTAGTTGTTTGGAAAGCTCTGCTATCCCCTTATTGTGAACCATGACCATTGCCACTCTTTTTTCTTCCATTTATTGGTTTTCTATATAGCTTCTAACACGTTTCTCGAGTGTGCCAATGTTTTTTGCAATGATTGCTCCAATGTTTTTTTTTTACTTTTTTTCGCTATCATTATAGAGCCCAATTTTTTGGTTGCTCAGGCCCGTTGACCAAAACCAGAAAAATAAAAAAGTCTGTTAAAATAGACCAAAATACAGTAGCCCGAAGCCCAATAAAATCAGCCCAAAATCACAAACCCAAAAGCCCAAATTAGAAAACAAGACAGGAAACCCTAGTCTTGGTCTTGTACCGCCAGTAGCCCTAACACAGCACGTCTCCTCTCCGCAACGTACGCCCCCACGCCTCCGATGGTGGAAACTACAAAACAGGAAGTAACAAATTGTAGTTGGGATTGGATTCTTTTTTGTTCAGGCTATAAAAGCCGAATAGAAATAGTGTAAAAGGGTTTTTTTTACACAAAAATATACACATAGTCTCTACTTTTTTTTTTCTACAAATACAAGAATACAGACGATTTCTCATGAATACAAAAGCTAAATGCAGGTTACATAGGTTGATTCTATTGTACTCCTTTTCTTTCTTTACAATTTTTTGCACTTTTCGAAACTATTTTCTTTTTTTTTACATATCTACTTTTTTATATTCCATATTATAAGTACGGTTTTTTTTTTAAAAAAAGAGAAAGAACTCACCTTTTTCAGAATTTCGGCCACCGTATAGGGGCGATGAGGGCTTGCTGGAAATGGGCTGGGGAGAGACAGGAGAGAAACTGGAGATGGTTCTTTTATTTGAAAGAAGAAAATGAGGTTTTTTGAAAAAAAATTCAGCTTTTATACTATTGCAATACGGCACCGTTTTGGCAATAAGGGACAGAGGCCAAAACGACGTCGTTTTGGGCCTCTGACCCGCAACCCGACCCGCTCCAGCAAGAGGATCCGCGCGTTTTTTAGGGAAGGGCTAATTGCGCATTTAGCCCCTCCATTTTTCTATCTCACAATCAAGTTCTTTTTATTTCGATTTTGCCCAAAAATTATTCCATTGTTTCAATTCGGTCCTTATTCGAACGCACTGCTTCCAAAGCGGGGCTAATTGTTATTTTGGTCCATCCAGTTATGCATGTATTACAATTCGCCCTTTTTATCTTCTTTTATTTTAAATTTGGCCCGAATCTTCCATTTATGATCCAATTTTGTTATTTTATCATTAAATTAATTAATTTTAAATATTTTTTGTTTTCATTATTATTATTATAATCATATTCTTTCTATTAGATTCACTATTATTATATATATTATTTTGTTTACTTAAAATTTTTCTTATTTATTTATTATTATTATTATGTCCTTTTTTTCAAAGATACATTTATTTCTTTTATCGCCACTTTTTATTAATGTAAATATTATTTTAATATTTATTATTATACTTATTATTTTATTATTACCATCATTTTTTATATATAATATTATTGTTACTATGATCATATTTCTTATATTCCTTATATTTTTATTACCGTTATTTTTTATATTACTATTTATTATTTCTACTTCATTTTTATTTTTATTTCTAATATTATTACTATTATTTTATTTCTAACACTATTTCTTACTATTACTTTTATTATTAGTTTCATTTACTATTAATATTATTATTACTACTATTTTTTCCCTTATTATTTTTTTCCTCATTATTATCATTCTATTTGCAATTGTTGTTTCTGTTTTTAACATATGGTTACTAATCTAGTATTATTACTATCTTACTATTATAATTATTCTTTTAATATTATTGTTACTATCATTTTTGTTATTTTATTTATAATTAGTTTTGTTATTATTAATATATTCATTTCTTATTATTAGTTTATTGTTACCATTTTTTACCCAAACTTATGAAAAGATTTTTTTTAAACTAGGCAATGTTTCGTGTTTGGAAGTTCGAGGAATCGTGCCCAATCGTGCTGGGTTTCGATTTTCGTTCTTCCAAATGACTAAATATTCTTTAGAGATTTTGACTTTGTTTTCTTAAATAAGGCAATATTTCATGTTTGGAAATTGAGGAATCGTGCCCAATCGTGCTGGGTTTCAGTTTTTAAGTTTGGCTGAATAGTGGAATACCCTTTTTAAAATAGAAATCATGAAATGATCTTGGTATTGAGGGTTTGAAACATCGTGTCCTACCATGCTGGATGTGGTATTTCATCTTCGGAACAAGAGAATTTCGATATCCAATTCGAATTATCCAAACATTTTCTAAAGGATTCGTCTTTTAAAATCTTTTCCAATTTTCGACATTAGGACATTAATCAATCAATAAGGTACCAATTTTTGGCGTTACGAGAGTGCTAATCCTTCCTCGTGCGTAACCGACTCCCGGACCCGTTTTCTTAAAATTTGTGGACCAAATGTTTTATAAGGTGATCCAATCACACTTCAAAAGATTGGTGGTGACTCCGTTTTTCTTTTTAAAGTCGGCCCGTTTTTCCAAACAAAAAAATGGTTTCGACAATCATCATTATTTTTAATAGTTATAAGAGTAGAATTATCATCATTAGCTTCAAACCCTGGCCTTAAAATTACTTTTCCCCTTGTCTCATCTCTTCTAACCTCAGAAAAAATCTCACGGAGTTTTGGAAGCTATTTTTTTTATCTAAGATCCGAGATCTCACTTAATCAAATTATTTTTTTAAACCAGCTAGAAACAAATAAGCTCGATCATTATCTTCCTTTTTTCATAGCTTTTACACCATCTCTGGGACACTCTCATTCATCATTATAACACTGATCTAGTTCTTGCCAAAGAGACATCATTTCGTTATAATAAAAAGCAACTTCATTTTCCCTTGTCTAGCTTTCCAAAGTTTTATTTTTAACTCAAAATTCGTGAAGCATTTTCTAAATCTAAATAGGTGTCTTTCATAGCGTCCCAAACATCTTTAACAGCCGGGAGAAAAATAAAAGGTTTACTTATGGATGCTTCCATGGAATTAATAAGTCACGCAATTATCATAGAATTTTCTGACCTCCACTTGCTCATCTTTGGATCGCCCACCTGTGGTTACTTGACTTCTCTAGTTAAAACCTAGCTTGTCGCGCCCATCAATTGCTAATTTTACGGACTGCAACTATTCCAGATAATTCTTGTCATTCAGCTTGTGCGATGTCAGTTGAAAAGAAAGGTGAGATGCCTCTGTCCCTTGAGTCAACGTACTCTTGGTAGTTGTTTCAACAGTAGAACTTTCTTCCTCTGTTTGATTGTTAGATCTCTTATCTCCAGTTAAGGCTGTTTTAACAATAATGTTACTAGAGATTTAACCTAGCTCAGATGTCATGAAAGTTTTCAAGAGAGCATTTAATATAACCATTCTGTATTTTATTAAATAAAGAACTGAACTTAAATAGAGAAAAGAGTCCTAACCTAATTGGAAAAATAATTCTCTTGTTCTAATAAACTACTAAAAGATAAAAGAAAATATTTCTCTTATTCTAATAAACTACTAAAACATAAAATAAAATATTCCTATTATATTTCTAATGAGTTATACTAAATTTTATCTACCTAAATAAGATTTATCTATATAAATAAATTTAAAATATATACCCATGTTTGGGTTTCACATATTTCAACAATATCCTTCACTCGATAATAAGCTAAAGCTGGCGAATACTAGTTCAAGGCTGTTAAAGTAGACCATGAAGACTAACATCACTAGTACGACCCCATCAAGTTCAACCTTTTCTCTTCCTCTCTCCAAATTGAAATCTTTCCATGTAGACAACATTGAGGGATTGGACACTCACATGCTAGATGAGTACTTGCAACATTTCACCGGCCCCAAAAAATTAACAACAGGAGATTGCAAGGAGGTTGATTTAGAAGACATGCAATAGGAACCCCTCTCATTTGGAGATGTTAGAATTAAGTGAACCGAATCCTTATTTAAATAAAATAAAATGGTAAAATAAAATAAAAGAAGAATCTCTTTAGAACTACACTTCTTTTATTTTATTTTAAATAAGGTTTTTTAAACCTTATTAAACTCCACCTATTTGATATTGATTAGAATAAGGAGTTTCAATCTTACTACACTCCTATTAGAATATGGCTTTACAAGCCTATAAATAGACATAGTCTATTCCTCTTGTAACAGATTCGAATTCGACATAGTAAATTTTCTTCTCCCCTGCCCGTGGTTTTTTCCCGAAAGGGTTTCCACGTAAAAATCTGTGTGTTCTTTATTTTTATTTCTCTTTCCTTTGCGATATATTTTTCATTACCGACGTTATATTTTTCTCGATCACGGTAATGGCATCTTTGAAGTATGAAATTTCGCTGTTGGATTGCAACACCAGATTCGCATTGTGGCAGATAAAGATGCAGGCAATTCTTACACAGATGGATTTAGAGGAAGCCATGCTAGGGGTAGATAAGATGCCTTCAAAATTGACGGAGGAAGAGAAGAAGCACAATGATCAAAAGGCATTAACACAGTTACATCTGCATTTGTCTAATAAAATTTTGTAGGCTGTGATGAAGGAGAAGGTCGTCGCTGCATTATGGAAGAGGCTAGAACAAATATGTATGTCGAAAAATCTAACTACCAAGTTGTATATAAAGCAACGTCTTTATGCTCATCATTTGGAGGAAGGTGTGTCTGTGCATGAACACTTAACAGTATTTAAAGAAATTCTCTCAAACTTGGAGGCCATGGAGGTTCAGTATGATAAGGAAGATCGAGGGTTGATTCTACTTTGTTCGTTCCCCCTGTCTTATTCAACCTTTAGAGACACGATTTTATATAGCCGTGAGTCTCTCACAGTTGATGAGGTTTATGATTCTTTAAAGTTGTATTATAAGATGAAACATCTTGTGGTTAAAACTGACTCTCAGGGAGAGGGTCTCGTTGTTCGTGAGAGACAAGATCGGAATGCTGGTGATGATTGTGAAAGGACACAAGATCAGAATCCTCGCGGTAAATTTAAAGGTAGATTGAAGTTTTCAAACAGAGGTAATACTTGTAACTTCTGTAAGAAGAAATGGCACATTAAATATGAGTGTTATAAGCTACAGAACAAGATTAAAAGGGAGGTTGCGAATCAAAAGGGAAAACAACTAGAAAATTCCAATGAAGCTGATGTTGTAGAAGACTACAGCGATGGTGAACTTCTAGTCGCTTCTGTCAACAATTCTAAAGTGAGCGAGGAGTTGATACTTGATTCGGGTTGCACCTTCCACATGTGTTCCAATCAGGATTGGTTTACAAATTACGAAACAATGTCTGAAGGTGTTATTTTGATGGGAAATAATGCTTCGTGTAAAATCACAGGTGTTGGAACAATTAAAGTTAAGATGTTTGATAGAGTTGTCAGAATACTTAGTGACGTACGACATGTTCCAGAATTGAGGAGAAATTTAATTTCGTTAAGTACTCTTGATTCAAAAGGGTACAAATACGCAAATGAAAGTGAGATTTTGAAGATTTCCAAAGGTTCCCTCGTTGTGATGAAAGGGCAGGGTTCTACTGTTATTGGTGATGCAGCTATCGCTTCCTCTTACTTGTCAGATGATGATATTACTAAACTTTGGCATATGCGCCTAGGGCATATGAGTGAGAATGGCATGACAGAATTGAGCAAAAGAGGACTTCTTGATGGGCAAGGAATTTGCAAACTGAAGTTCTGTAAGCAGTGCATTTTTAGGAAGCAAAAGAGAGTTCAATTCAACATAAAAATCCATAACACGAAGGGAATGCTGGAGTATATTTATTCTGATCTGTGGGGGACATCAAGAGTGCCTTCGAGAGGTGGAGCTAATTAAATGCTAACTTTTATTGATGATTTTTCCAAAAAAGCTTAGGCATTCTTCCTGAAGCAGAAAAGCGATGTGTTTTCCGCATTTAAGTCTTGGAAAACTATGATTGAAAAATAGAAGGGAAAACAAATAAAATACCTCCGCATAGACAATGGCTTAGAGTTTTGTTTTGATGATTTTAATAAATTGTACAAGTCAGAAGGGACCGTGAGACACTTGACAGTTCGTCATACTCCACAGCAAAACGGCGTTGTAGAACGAATGAACAGAACGATCATGAAGAAGGTTCGATGTATGTTGTCAAATGCCAACTTATTAAAGTCGTTTTGGGTCGAAGTAGCCTCTACTGTATGTTTTTTGATCAACCGATCTCCATCCATTGCCATTGAGAAAAAGACTCTACAAGAGGTATAGTCTGGTAATCCTGCTAATTATTCTGATTTAAAGATCTTTGGGTGTCCTGCGTATATTCATGTTGATAATGGAAAATTGGAATCGAGATCTATTAAATGTGTTTTTCTTGGTTATAAAGCTGGTGTAAAATGGTATAAGTTATGGTGTCCTGAACATAGAAAAGTTGTGATTAGCAGAGATATTTTTTTTGATGAAACTGCTATGCTACATAACTTATCTCTTAAAGGCTCTTCCAATAAAGAAAATCAAAAGCAGGTGGAGCGTCAGATTAATACAGAGTCGACTCCTCAAGCCAGTACAAAAATTGAGAATAGAGTTGCTTCTTCACCACAATACTTTATCGCCAAAAACAGAACTAGAAGAGAAATTAAACCTCCAAAGAAGTATGCCGAGGCTAGTCTAGTTGTTTATGCTTTAAATGTGGCTGAAGATATAGATACAAACCAAGAGTCGTTTAATTATTCTGAGGTGGTTAGTTGTGAAGACTCAGAAAAGTGGATGTTTACTATGCAAGAGGAGATTGAATCACTCCATAAAAACATAACATGGGATCTTTTGAAACTTTCTAAAGGTAAAAAGGTTGTTCGCTGTAAATGGGTGTTTAAAAAGAAAGAAGGGACTCTAGGAGTTGAAGAACTAGATATAAAGTAAGGCTTGTTGTAAAAGGTTACAGTCAAATTCTAAGAGTGAACTTCACAGATGTGTTATCCCCAGTTGTGAAGCATAGTTTGATTTGAGCTTTGCTTGTTACTGTGGCCATGCATGATTTAGAGCTTGAGCAGTTAGATGTAAAAACTACATTTTTGCATGGAGAACTTGAGGAAGATATTTACATGCAACAACCAGAGGGTTTTACAGTCTCAAAAAAAGAGGACTATGTTTGCTTACTGAAAAAGTCCCTTTTACGGTTTGAAACAATCACCAAGACAGTGGTACAAAAGGTTTGATTCTTTTATGACTTCTCATGATTTTAAAAGTAAGAAGTTTGGATAGCTGTGTTTACTTTAAGAAAAACAGTGATGATTCTTTTGTGTATCTACTTTTTTATGTTGATGACATGTTGATAGCAACAAAAGATAAAGGAGAGATAAGAAAGGTCAAAGCCCAACTAAATGAAGAATTTGAGATGAAAGATTTGGGACCAGCAAAGAAGATACTTGGTATGGATATTCTCAGAGATAGAAAAGTAAGTAAATTGTACCTAAGTCAGAAGGGGTATATTGAGAAAGTTCTTTGCAGGTTCAATATGCAGAGTGCTAAGCTTGTTAGTACTTCTTTAGCAGCCCATTTTAGACTTTCATCAGCTTTGTCTCCACAATCAGATGATGAGATTGAGTACATGTCACATGTTCCATACTCTAGTGCAGTGGGATCTCTCATGTATGCTATGGTTTGTTCACGTCCAGATTTATCATATGCAGTCAGTGCAGTTAGCAGATACATGGTGAATCCCAGTAAAGAACATTGGAAGGCAGTTCAGTGGATTTTAAGATACTTACGAGGTACTACTGATGTTTGCTTACAGTTTGGAAAAACTAAAGATTGAGTTATTGGGTATGTTGATGCTGATTTTGCTGGAGACCTTGATAGAAGATCTCTCACTGGTTTTGTCTTTACAATCAGAGGTTGTGCAATCAGTTGGAAAGCTACTTTACAAACTACAACTGCTTTGTCTACCACTAAAGCTGAGTACATGGCAACTACTGAGGCTTGTAAAGAAGCTATTTGATTGAAGGGAATCTTTAGTAAGCTCAATGAAGACCTTCAAATCAGTACAGTATTTTATGACAGTCAGAGTGTCATCTTCCTTACAAAAGATCAAATGTTTCATGAGAGAACAAAACACATTGATGTTCTATGTCATTTTGTTCGTGATATTATTGCTCATGTGATATTGTTGTGAGCAAAATTAGTACTCATGAAAATCCTGTAGATATGATGAATAAGTCACTTCCTATAACCAAGTTTGAGCATTGCTTAGACTTGGTTGGTGTTCATTGTTGAAGTTAAACCCTTAAGGGGTTTTATGGAAGAGGTGAAGAACTTGTTCGTTGAGAGTTCGCGATGAAAAACTTGTTCATTGAGAATTCGTGTCAATGTGGAGATTGTTAGAATTAAGTGACCCGAATCCTTATTAAATAAAATACAATGGTAAAATAAAATAAAAGAAGAATCCCTATAGACTTATTTTATTTTATTTTAAATAAGGTTTTTAAACCTTATTAAACTCCATCTATTTGATATTGATTAGAATAAGGAGTTTCAATCTTACTACACTCCTATTAGAATATGGCTTTACAAGGCTATAAATAGACATAGTCTATCCTCTTGTAACAGATTCGAATTCGACATAGTGAATTTTCTTCTCCTTTGCCCGTGGTTTTTCCCGAAAGGGTTTCCACGTAAAATCTGTGTGTTCTTTATTTTTATTTCTCTTTTCTTTGCAATATATTTGTCATTACCGACGTTATATTTTTCACAGGAGATTAATAATATTCCCCAGCCGGTGTCTCTCCCCTTGGCTTCAACATCTTGTTCAATTGAAAAGATTAGAAATTAACAATTGCAATGGATTGGGGTCACTCTTTCCTGTGTTCCAACATCTCACATCCCTTGAAGTGCTTCATGTAAGGGACTTCAAGGAGCTGGAGCTATCAGCAGCTGGCTTCCAAATATTCCAAGCTTATACAAGCCTACGCTTTCTATTGCTGCAAAATATTCCTAAGTGTCGGCGTCTTCCGGAATGGCTTCAGCATCTAACAAATTTACGAAGCCTTTTTCTCACTGATATGCCGAATTTAACATCGCTTTCTGACGAGATGCGTTGCCTACCCAGTTTGGAGTATTTACAAATAGATGAAAATCCCCAATTAGAGGAAAAGATGTCGGAAGGACATCGGTGCAGATTCGCATAAGATTGCTCACATCCCAAACAGTTGGTAGTATCAGGTTGGTCCGTCCTTTTGATTTATTTATTTTTAACACCATGATTTTTACTTACCATCTTTCATATTACTTTGTAATTTGTGCAGTAAGCCACTGGGGAAAGGCATTCGTCAACTTCAATAATAACGATGAAATAGGACAGCATGGTTAGTGCTTCTTTTCATATCTGTCATTTCATAGACTTCAATTTAGGGGCTTCTAATAATCTAATTCTAAAAAATCTTTAAAATGGTTGTACTATATGTTCTGGTTTGTTCATTTTCCAAATTCAAGCACTTACCTATTATATGTTTATATATATTTATGTTTTCTCTTAATTTTGGTTGCTTACACTACAAGAAGAAGAGACCATAACTTCTGCTATGATTTGTTACTCTGTCAAAATATTCCATCAAAACAAAAATGGTAATATTCGAATTTCCGATTGATTTGATAAGAATTATAAATGAGATCAATTTTAACATATTTTATGTTGACATTTATAATTTTTAGGTTCATCATTGCTTTTGGAAGAGTTCTTGTTCAAGTATGACAATGGTCGGAGATAATGCATTTGGAAATTTATTATTCAACTTTACACAGAACTAATGAAGAATTTGACCTATCTTGGAGCTTATATATAAATGATTTATTTCATGGGTGATGATATCTTCATAGTAAGAACTATTATTCAGCGCCATTGTTATACACCACTGAGTGTTGATTTTCACTTGCATAGTTAAAATGAGTTGAGATAGAGTTTATTTAATTGTACAAATGGGAGGTTGCATCAAGTGTTGGAGGGGTTAGGCTTAAATCACTTCTTTGTAGTATATTAATATTTGAGCAAGACTTTGCAGACGCAGGATGAGTTTCAAACTATGTAAACATTTTGATTGCACTCTTTATTTTACTTTTTGCATAGTCTGTACCAATTCAAGAAATAATACATTTATGTTTTTTTTAGTGTTCCAAACAGTATTCAAATGCAGGGAAGAGACAACAATTTTATAGACAGTATTCCTAGTGTCAAAACAAATTTCCAAATACATTATCTCCAACCCTATCTTCAATTATCATGCTTGGGTTTCCTAGCTGTGTGTTGATTCTTATTTGGCACACATAAAACTACAAGTCGAATAACACATCCTGTATTATTTTTTACTAAAAGGCTCACCATCATCAGCCTTATATTAGGTGTTGCTCTTCTAACTATTTTTGTGATCATAGTATATGGTATAAGCTGCAATTTCAATTGTGTATACACAAGAGCAAGAATAAGATTGCAGCTTAGGAGGAGGATTAGAATACAAGCGATGACTCGCCAGGGGGGGATTTGTGGTGGTCGCCACAGTCCTTGCTACCGGACATGGTGGGTTTGGAAGTTATTGGGTTTCCTTTTGGTGATTGCGTGAGGATTTAGTGATGGAATAGTATTTAATGTACTGTAGATTTGAAGGGAAAATATCATGAACCGCTTTAATATTCAATTATATTTTGTACTTTAATTTCGTGTGCAAATTAGTTTATATATATATGAGAGATATCTATGAATTAGGTTGAGTTGATTCTTGATTTTAAAATTAAATAGTTGGGCAATTATTAATGTAATTTATCCAAAAATAAATTATTTAACGTATTATTGATTTATAGGTAAAAGTATATGAGACTTTAATATTAAGAGTGAGATTGTATTTTGTCTCCTCTACTTAAAAATAAGCAAATTAATTCATGTACATTATATCAAAGAACAAATTGATCTTTTTGTTAAAATTTTATTCATTTGTACTGTTAAAAACGGGTATTTATATGTTAGCATGAGGTATACGTGGAATGTTATGTGGCACTGTTTGGTTATTCCATTAGTCATGTCAATTTTTATAAGTACAATTGGATGAAATTTTAATAAAAGAACCAATTTACTCTTTAATCTAAAGTATATGAACTAATTTATTTATTTTTGAATAAAAAACAAAATGCAATTTACTAGACAACTTTATGTTCCTCCAAAACTTGTAGTATATAAATTGTTAATGAAGTATATAATGTCGGTGTTTATAAATTTAGTGATAAAACATTTAATTATTTTATATGTTTAAACTTTTAGTATATATGTTTTTATGAAGAGTATGAATATATGATGGAGAATGCGGTTAGATGAGCAAATACATGAAAACCACTTTTAAAAGAAGTTAAAAATAAAAGTTAACCGATTTCGTAACATTAGTTGTAAGTTTTAATTTCTGTGTAAGTGTGTCGGGATTGGGAAGTTCCCAAACATTTCCCATACATCAAACCCAAGTGCTTATTAAATATATTAGAGAGAAGTTCAAGTGCTTCTGGAGACAGAAAAGTACATGACCAAAATGCACTCACTCTATAATATAGGGATCTATACAAAAATTTTACCAAATATTATGATATCCAAACACTAGTGAATATCAAACATAAAAATGTTCAATTTTGATGGAGACAAGCCTTCAATTCTACAACTATTTAGAGAAAGGGGAAGGGTTTCCACACTCATATCCAAAAATTGGACACATAATCACATTAAAGAAAATACGAAAATTTTGAGGAAATATATAAAATATAAGCACAAACAACAGGTTTTCATTAACAATAAATAAGTATTTATGTTAATTCAACAAGTAATGAATTGTTAAACAATGTTTTAGAATACAAATAACGTGGAAGATTGATATCACCATATACAACTATTAAAAATTATTCTAAGCCAGGTTTTCATCTTCCTGGGAAAATATATGTATATATGTATATATTAATTATAATCTTCCAAAACAAAGATACTCCCATTATATCTTGACAGGGACCAAACTTCGTTGTCTGCTTTTCTTTGTGGGCTATGTCGTCATCTTAATTCTTAGCTTGTTGCTGTGATGACATGAAAATCCAAACTTCAGCACAATAGGATTAAAACCGTAATTAGACATAAAGATTCACAAGAAGGACACTAGAAGTACCTTTTTCAAATATTTCTTGTGAAGTTTGATTGCCTCATTACAAGCTTTCTTGGCATCCAAGCTTCCAGTTATATCATTCAAAATCTAGCACATATTCAAACAACGATATATATATTCAGATCCAACACTCACTCGAGTCCTACAACATAGGCTAATACAAATCTAAAAGCTCACCTTAACAACGTCGTCGATGCCCCGAGCTTCGTGCAGTAGCTTGGTGCTCTTTTCTTTTAAGACACTGGCAACAAGGAAAACAGAAATGGGGAGGGGGGCTTCATCGGTTTTTATTTTCATGTTTTCTCTCTCAAACTTCCCGTAATGACGCATTGATTTTGCTTTTTTCTTACTTTCCTCCAGACTTGGTGTTGGTTCTTCGTATAGGTAGAACAAATCCGGGTCATATTCCAGTGCCCACATCATCTGTACCATTAAAATGAACTAAATTCATGAGCGAAAAGTATCGGTGTCTAATATATATTCGGACGGACATTGGTATGATACATACCTCCCATAAATACAACGAATCGCAAAACGAGAACTCTCGGCGAAACAAAACCATTAGCATTCGAACAGCAAACAGATAGTCACCTCCACCTAGTGTCTCTGTAAACCAAATATAGGAAAAAGTTTTTCATTCTCGACATCCGGTGTATGATGCACATTCAAGTTCGAGTAATGTAGCAATTTAGAAATTTTATTACATACCTAAGTGCTGATGAAGTTTAGGATCAATAACTTGAGTTACAGCAGCCAAATGACTAAGTTGTGCCTCTACCCCAACAGAACTTTCAGTGCATCTGAAATTCCCTCTCTGTAAGAAAAATAAAACACACATACACACACAATAAGAAACTGGTAATAAAATGGTGAACCGAGACAATTTGGACATATCTTATGTCGGATACATACCAATCGGCGCATCAAACGTTCAAAGCACCAAAACGAATCAGCTTCATCGTCAAGAAGAATTATCATAGGCGAGCATAAATCACTCATTCCTGCTCATCATTGTCAATGAAACAATCAACAATCCAAAAACTATAAAAAATAATCACTTCACAAAGAAATTTGATCACTCACCTTGACAATATCCAACATCTGTATCTATCCAGGCATATACAGCGAGAATATCCCAAAGTTTAGACAAATTCTCTTGCTTCTCATAGAATACTAAACTCCTATCAGTTCGTTTTACGTCCAGACCTGACAGCCAAAACAAAAAACAATGTCCGTGTTAATCAAACTCCTTGTTTTCTTTAAAATATCTGTATTCGATACTTGAATCCGAATAGAACAGAACCAAAGAGAGAGATGCAATACCTATTTGATGTAATAAGAGCAGCCAGTCGATTATTTTCTTATCCAAAGGACCACGATTGATTAACTCCTGCACAATCTCTGTACTATTAGGACCATCTCCACCTGAATGATTAAATCACATGTTGGTACTTGGTTTTATTTCATTTTCACCAAAAAAAAAAAAATAAAAAACCAGTAACTTGCCTGCATTATTTGCCTCTAAAAGTACTAAAGGGTCTTGAATTGGCTGACCATCTTCAGTTATTACAGGTGCTGTAATAAATTGACCACTTCCAACAACAGGAAAGATTTCACGGCAGTCGTTCTTCCATTTCTGATATTGTTCCCTGAGATATATACAAGTCAGAAAACAACAATAGTTAGAAAATGATCTCTTTGTCTGAAAACCAGCATCTTACTTGCAAGATACTGCCCGTTTTGATCTAAAATCTCACGGTTTTATCCTGTAAAAAGATCGGATACAGTACAAAAGCTAACCTTCGTTGCTGCCGTAACTGCTCCCTTTCTTCATAGGTACTTTTAGGATCAAAACAGCCAAGTAAAAACTCCCAAACTTCGCCTCTAATTGTTGGATGGATCCCCTATGTTTGCCAAACACTCCCCCAATAAGCAAAAACATGTACATATACGTACACATGCATTTAAACAAACATAAACATGGCGTCGCACAACTTCATGTAAGGATTACTTTAGAATTAGAAACTACATATGTAGTCAAGTTGCATTTGCAGTACATATATAGATGCATTTGTTATTGCGGATAATTGATCACTGAATTTAACATAATATCAGAGCTTACCCCACGGTGGATTCGATTTAGAGTTTTGCCTATATCCAGCTGCCCATCTGGAGCAAATGAAGTTTGCCATTTTCTTACACTTAGAGTTTTACCGGGCTGCATAGGCAAGTAAAATTCAACATCAAATCTCAAGATCAATAATAAAGCAAGATGGAAAGAAAGAAAAACCATGAAGACTTTGTCCTATGAATCTAATCCAAAATACAAACAATAACGTATGTATTATCTAATGAACCCCATTACATAAAAATGCTTCATTTCCAACATTGTCTTAAACAGTAATCCAACCTTGATTTTAAATTTGGTTACTGGCACATCAGTGCATTCAGGCCGGACCTCATAATAAGAATCAGCAGGTTCTGCAGGAGCCCCCCACATTTACCAAGAAATTTCCTTTCAGAACCCAAAAAAAAAATATTTTCTTGTTTATGCAGCAACAGCACCAAATGCTGGAGCTTTTGAATAGAAAATGAAATGCCCAGAAAGGAAAAATCAAAGGAAATGCAGGGGGGATATATGAGAGCCCAGGCAAGTCAAGCTTTTCAAAGAAACAAATATAAGAAGGAAAAAGAAAAAGAAAAATAGAATTTATGTCTCTTGGGTTTTATTTTTTCTTTTCAAAAAATAGAACACAAAGGAAAAGCTGCTTTTTTTAATTCATTTTGGTTAATTATGGCTTTATTTGTTGAGAGGTGGTGGTGGCTGCCATGATTGCCATCCCAAAACCAAAAGGACGTAACAAGAAAATAGAAAACAAACAGTCGGCCGTTTTATTCGTTAATATTACCGGTCTTGCCTCTTCTTTCTCTATCTTTGACTCTTTTGTCTAAATTTAACAGGCATAGAATTTGACAAAGACAAGAGATTGCAGTGAAAGCTTAATTAATGTATATGTCATCATTCATTGTCTAAAATTTTCCTTTCTTTTTCCAAATTTGTCAGGTTCCAATTAAATAAGAGTCTCATTGCAATTTAATTCTCCTTTTATATATATATATATATATATATAAGATAAATGATTAGCTAAAGATCAAATTGGAGATTGATATTGGAGTTGTTTATAGGTTGGGTTAAGTCGATTTTAATAAAATTTAAAGGTTGATTGTCCAAGTCCAAGTTCAAGTCTAAATAAAAATGGGCTTAAATTTTTGTCTAAGTTTAATGTGAATAAAAATATTAAAATTTGAGTTCGGTCTGACTTGTATTATTTTTTTAATTTAAATTTTTATCTAATTTTTTAAAAATTATAATACACCAAAAATAAATTAAAAAATAGTCTTTATATTTAAATAACACTAAAATAAGTACAATTTAACAAGAAAATGTAACACCCCTTAATCGAGACCATTGCCGGAGTCGAGTACGAGGCATTACTAGACTTAACTTACTAGTTCGGGGCACAAAAGTTTAAAACTGTCCATCTGCGTCATGTTCACTAAATCAATTATAACTCGAGTTACGAAACTCGAAATCTAGATCCGTAAATTTTCCCTGAAACTAGACTCATATATCTTCTTACTATAATTTTTCCAGAATTTTTGGTGTGGCTAATTAGTACAGTTTATTAGTTAAAGTCTCCCCTGTTACACAGTTTGACAGTTCTGACCTCTCTTCACTAAAAATCAATTATCTCATAATATACAACTCTTTTTCCTACACCGTTTCTTTCATATAAAAATAGACTCAATAAGCTTTAATTCTATATCTCATACACAACTTAATTCCATTTATACTATTTTTGGTGATTTTAAAATTCACATCACTGCTGCTGTACAAACTATCCCCTGCATATAATTACATAATTTCTTTAAAATACTATCAACTAGGCATTTCATAACATCCAAAACATGTTCTTAATTAACCATTTTAATGGCTAATCATTACCAAACATTACAATCCAATCTTAAGCCATATCATAAGAACATACACACAAAATGACTAAGTCCCTATACATGCCATAACTTAAAACGTTCGAGTCACAAAATACCAATATAATCCTTTGATAGTGTGTAACGATCTCCCACGTCCTTTCGATCCCCGAGTTGGCTTGTAATACTATAAAAAATAAAGAATGGGTGTAAGCATAAAGCTTAGTAAGTTTACATGTAAATAAATAACAACATTCTTAATCAATTATCTTATTCTTTTCTTATCAAGATCACTTAAGCTTTTAACTCATTATACTTAAAACTTGTATACTTATCTTACCTTTTAACATGAATTTATCTTACCTTACCTTTTAGCTTGAACTTGTCTTACCTTTACTTTGGAATACTCCTTGAATTTTCCGTTGAACCACTTGGAATACTAAGGATACTGGGTACCTTTCCTTATGAAACTTAACCATTGCCATGTCTTGACATGGTTTTACGTCAGTATCCTTGCCTTATGAACTCACCAATGCCATGCCTTGGCATGGTCTTACATGGACCTTTGCCTTATAGTAACATATCAATGCCATGTCTTGACATGGTCTTACATGATTTCCTTAAACCCTAATGTCATGACATTTGTATCCTACACATTCCTAAGGTTCAACCGAACTTTCGAGATAACTTTCGAGATAACTTTTCAGTCAATTCATACTTGAGTCTTTAAATAATAAATTTATAGAATAAATATGTAAATACTGGAATTTAACAGTATTAAATGTAAAATAATAGAATATTGCATTTATTTATCGTAAACTTACCTCAAACAAAATACGATCAACTATATCGATTTAGTCCTCTATCTTTTTCTTTCCTCGATCTAACTCGGATTTCATTCTTCTTGATCTATAATAGAAAATTTAGCTTATTTAATACTCACATTCATCAAAACAGTCCTTAACTCTTAACTTTGGCAAAATTACAATTTTGCCCCTAAACTTTACATATTTACACATTTGCCCCAAAGCTCGGAAATTAAACTTTATCCCTTATTCTTATGTTTTATGACATGCTGATCATTTTTCCTTCTATGGCAACATCAAATTCTCACTCTAACTTGTACTTATGAACATTAGGTATTTTTACCGATTAAGTTGCTTTTACTGTTTTCACTTAAAATCACTTAGCAAAAGTTGTTTAACATAATTTCAGACTTCATATTCTATCATAAAACATCAAAATAAACACATTTCACCTATGGGTATTTTTCCAAATATGAACCCTAGCATGAATTATTGATAGAATAAGCTAAATCGAGCTACTAGGGCTTCAAAATGTAAAGAACATTAAAAGCGGGCTTGGAATCACTTACTATGGAGCTTGGAAGCTTGAAACAAACCCTAGCTATGGAGAACCCTTGTAATTTCGTTCTAATGAAGAAGATGAGCATATTTTCTCATATTTTTCCCTTTTAATTCATTTTATTACCAAATGACTAAATTACCCTTCATTAAAAACTTTGGTTCTTTCTACCTATATATGTCCATTTTGTCCATGAAAATATAATGGTCTAATTACCATTTAAGGACTCCTACTTCAAACCCCATTTCAATCAAGTACTCTATAAATTAGAACCCTATTTAGCAACTTTTGCAAACAAGTCCTAATAGGCAATTTAAGCATGAAATTAATAAAATTTCTTATCAATACTCTAACACATGTATTTAATCACTCAATAAATCATAATAATTAATCATAATAAACTTTTATAGCTTGGATTCATGGTTTCGCAACCACTATTCCGTTTAGGCCCTATTTCGGGATGTTACAGAAAATATCTTTCAAATAATAGCAAAATTAATAATAAAACAAGTATTATACAATATCCAAATACTAACAATAAAATAGTAGCAATATAATAGTGAAATAGTATAGTAAAAAAAGTGCAAAAAAAAAAAAGAAGCAAAACATGGAAAAATAGTAGCAAAAACAGCAAGATTTTTTTTATTGAATATTCTGGACGGGTTGGATTGGGCCAAAAAAAACTTTACTCAAGGCTCGACCTGTTTTTTAAATGGGCTTTTTTTTTGCTCAAACCTATTTTTCGAGTCTATATTTTTTCCCAAATCTTCTCATTTTTAGAACAAATTTTTAGGCTGGACCGAATAGTCTGACCCATGAACAACTCTAATTGATGTTAACTAAAAGCTTATTGTTTTTGATTTTTTTTAAACATTTAAACCCAATATATAAATTCATCTAAAATTCAATACAAAATCCATTATTTCTAAATTTTAAATATAGCTTTTAATTATTATATTTTAACATATTCTATAATTAAATAAAAAATAACCTACATCTAATTTAGCCTCAGTCTTCCAATGTCATTGAATTTACTTTTATCTACCATATTAAAGTCTGTTATCACTAAGCAAGCCTTTTGCTTTATTTCGCATTGTTTGAGCACTAATTTTACAAATTCTTAGATATATCTTTGTTTTAATAAACTTGTGAACATTTTAATAATCATCTATAATTATAGATTTTGCAAATTAATTTTTAAATAAATTGAAAAAATAATATATTTAAATAATCTAAAAATACTAATTTTATCAAATTAAAATATAAAAATCCAAAGCCGAGAACAAATTTATCAAATTTAAGTCCTAAAGCCCAAGGTCCAAAAACAATATGAAACTCAAATAGAATCAAACTAATTTACTACGGTTCAATAATAACCGGCTTTTATTGTCCATCGATTGGATTTTAGTTAAAAAAAAAATTAAAATCAAATACCTTAATTCGATAATGGATACCACCCCTACCTTATTGCAGCTATTATGCTTGGGCTTCATGCTCTTAGACTATCCACTTTTGATTTGAAATAATTGCTACTAGAATTAATTTATTCAATTAAATAATTTACTTAATTTAATTTTAATTTCGTTAAAATGATAACTGTCGAAACTAATTTTTTTTATGTTTTGAAAAAAGGGGATCGACTTTAAAAGGAAACATGGAATCGTCACTAATCCTTTTTGTTTAGGTGTGATCGGGTCACCTATAAAATATTTTATTTTATTTTTAAAAGAAATTAATTTTGATTTATGAATTTTAAGAAAAAAAGGGTTCGGGAGTCGGTTACGTACGAAGAAGGATTAGCACCCTCGCAACGCCCAGAATTGATACAAAATTGATTAATTGATGTCCTAATGTCGAAAAGTTTGAAACGGTTTTAAAATTTTATTTTTTTAAAAAAAATTAAATAACTCGAATTGGATATTGAGATTCTCTTGTTCCGAAGGAATAAAATAACACATCCAGTACGATAAGATATGACGTTTCAAACCCTTGATGCCGAGATCCTCTCATGATTTTCAAAGTTCATGCATTGAGATTTTTATAAGGATATTCGATTATTTGGACAAACGAAAAATCGAAGCCCAGTACGGTAGGGTACGATTTCTCGAATTTCCAAACACGAAATATTACCTTATTTTTTAGAAAACATGGACAAAATTTTAAAAGAATTTTTGGTTATTTGGTCAAACGGAAAATCGAAACCCAGCACGATAGGGCATGATTTCTTGAATTTTGAAACACGAAATATTGCCTTATTTTGAGGAGTTTTCAAATGGGCAATTTTAAAATTGACTTATAAAGTATTTATTTGGTTTGTTTGAATAAAAACATTTGAACAAATAAGTTGAAAATTTCAATTACAATGCGACGATAAAAATGAAGTATAGTAGCAAGCATGGAATAATAATATATAAGAATATTTAAATAAAATATTGTACAAATCATTGAAACAAAGAAACATATTAAAGAACATTTTGGAATTAAAATTTATGTAATAAGTTAAAATATATACAAATGAAAGTATAAAACCAATTAAAACATTATAAAATCAATAAAATAACTCAAAATAATTTATTAAAACAACTTATAATTTTAATATCATAAAAAGTTACTAAGATTATAAATAAAAGACTAAGAAAATATTAATCGAAATAAAAAAATGAAGCTAAAAGGCTATTTTATAAATAAATAAAATAATGATTCAACAATGGCAAGGACCAAGCTAAAATGCGCATAAATGACCAGGGATTAAAATAGCAAATATCCCAACAACCAAAACGCAACGTACGGATTGGATCAAATGGGAAAGGCGCACAATTTACAGAGATCGATTTAAAAAATAAAGCAAATGAAGAACAGGTCTAATCAAATAGCAGCACAAACAACAAGGACTAAACGCGCAATTATCCATTACCGCAGAAACGTGCGGATCTTATGGATATTGGATAGGGTCAAGTCGGGTCGCCCAATACAACATCGTTTTGGAGCCACTGAAATAGGCCTAAACGGTGCCATTTCATGCGCTTTAATAAAATCCAAACTAAAACCTAATTCTAAGTTATTTAGTCATTTAAAACAGAAAGAAAAAGAAACCTAATCCCCCTCCGGATCTCTCCCTAATCCGCCGCCTTAAAACAAACGTCGATGACCATCCGACTATCATACACTTCAGAGATCAGCGACGACGTCGGACGGAAACGGAGTATAGCCCTTTTCTGTGTTTATACATGAAAATATTTCACTCCCAAATCCCCATTCCGGCTTCGATTTTGATGAAGCAAATAGGAATCCGGCGACAGTAATAAATAGGTAAGTGCTCTTTCCTTTATTTCCTCACATGCAATAGATTAGAAAATAAAATAAAATAAAATAAATCGCCAGTCGAAATAATAGAATCGGAAATTTAAAAGAAACTCAAAATCGAAAATCACCTTGGATTTTTTTTGTTTCTGATTTCTGTATTTTTCTGTATTCTGTGTGCATAAAAAATTACAATTGTTCGTTGCGGGGCTTATATAGCCGAACAATATGAAAAGAAAAAAAAAAGAAAAAAACAATTTTCTTTTGTTTCTTGCTGTGCTATCTGTTTTTCCTCTTTTATTGATGTTTCTTGCTATTTCTGTCGCTTTGCAGGTTCGGGGCAGAAGTCAACGGGGGCGATTTTGCTCCTTTGGCGAAAGATGGAGCAAAGGGTGCGTCAGGGGGGAGTCTCGGGACGAGGCGCGGGTGCGACGATGAGGGAAGCCTGCGGCGCTAGGGTTTTTAAAACCCTAGTATCTTCTGAAAATTTTTAATTTTTGGGCCATAGAAAAATTGGGCTATAATTAGGCCTTCTGATGTTGTAAATGGAATTCCTTTAGTAATTTGGGCTTTATGTTTTATTTATTTTTTTGGTCTATTTTGTGCCCGGGCAATAATTGGACTCTACAATAACCTTTTTTTTCTTATTAGAGTTTATGTATAAATATATTTGTTTAACTCCAAAAATAACTAAGAATGATGATCTTATAATTTAATTTCACTTCAAATTCAATTATTTATTCATTTGTCATCCAAGTAATAATTTGAAGCTATTAAATTAATCTTAAGTCAATTTTTCTATATATCAAGAAAATACATTTAATCTAATAAGTAATTCACGCAATTTATTTTGTAATCCGGAATGATTTGCTATTCATGCATTTGTTCATAATCTAACATGTATTACATTCAAAGTTATGGTGAACTAGCCGAAAGATCGTTTTGACATATATAATATAGGTTATAATAACATGTAATTGAGTTTCAATTTGAAGTCGAATCACTCAAATTACTATGATTGAGCTTACATTCATATTCTATTAAGAAAAATATTGTCATATGTGTGTAACTCTCATTGGGTAAGTTTGATTTCTTAAGATTGATAACTTTTATTTTAAGGTTCTATTATATCATCAATTATGTAAATAGTCATCACTTAAACCAATGAATGATTAAATCATTTGTCCTAAAAAACCATATTGTCGTATTTCATTGTTCGTATACCTTAGAATGCCTTTAAAAGGATGCTTTTAACTCTAATGCAACCTTTGGTTCCTCTATCTATAGCATGACTGTAGTTATGAAGTATGTGCCAGCCAGTAGTTTCTTATCTACTGCTAACTGTGTATTAAATAGTGTTTTGGTTAAAATTTGACATTAGTCTCTTTGCTTTGCGAAAATCTTGAACTTAATCCTATACTTTAATTTAGTAATTTTTTGTTTTGTATTTTTCAAAATTTAAAATTTCAGTTTTCACTAAAATGTTAATTGTTAAATTCATTAAGTTAAGTTTTGTTATTTCAAAAATATGATGCGCTAAACATATTACCATATGTGTAATGTCATATCAGTTTGTGTTACGAATAGAAATATGAGAGAGGAATTTTGATAGAAAAGAAATGAAGAAGAAGAGAAAGAATCGAGAGGAAGAAGAAAATATCGATTTTGCTTAACCAAATTGATAATTGCTTCCTGATACAATGGTGTGGTTAAAGGTTAGTTTGGCAATGCTTTTAAAAAGTGCTTTTGAAAAATTTAGTTTAAAATTTCAATATTTAGCATTGCTGTCAAAAAATGCTTTTGAGAAATAAAATGTCCATTTTAGACATGTTATTATCAAGTAACAAATATGCATTTACATAAAATTTAAATTAATTAATATTATTATATTTTAGTAAGAATATAAAAAATACTATAACTCTGTTAATATTTTAATATATGAAATATAAATTTTAAATATTTTAAATAATAATTATTAATTACTTATAAAATTTAATTAGAATATATAAACTACATTTTAAATATTTAAATATAACCATTAAATATTTATAATTAGTATTTTAAAAATATTTTTTATTTTTAATTAATGATTTTAAAATATTTATAATTAAGCACCAAGAAAAAAAGAAAAATAACTATGTTATTGGAAGGATAAAAAGTAATTAAAAGTTAAAAATTTCAGTCAAAAGTAATTTGTTCTGCACAACTTTTCTTTCAAAAATTTTTTGAGTCAATAATATTTTTTTTTAAGCACAGAAAAACATGCCCTAAGAAAGCTAAACAGTTAGTTAGCCCTTCTTATAACTCAAACTCTTAGTCCCCTTAAAAGCAACATTCCATTAAACTATCTACACACTATTTTAACTAATCAACACTCACCGTTTTACAGTAATACTTTGAACTATTAAACGCACCGTTTACTGTTCTTTACTTTATTTCTCTAATATTAATTTGTCTTGTAACAAATACTCCCTTTCCCAAAAGATCCTTGTCCCCAAGGATCAAAGTGTGGATAAGTAACTTTCAGCTGTTGCAATGGCTCCCAAGTGGCATCTTCTGGGAACGTGTTAGCCACTCGACCAATACTTTTGATTCTGGCAAAGCCCCATTTTGCATAACAAGAAGTAATATAGCTATGAGTTTGCCAACTATGAAGCAACACTGTGATCAAAGAAGTATAAACATGCTATCATTACTGTTGTTATAATGGCAACAAAGATGTACATAATTGGCATATTTCCCATATCCTTTATTGTAGTCTAATGATGTAATGCTTCAGTGATACGACATTGAGAGCACCAGAAAAACATAATTAAAAGTTTTGATATGAAAAAAGCAAACGTTCTCAAAACATACAAAGCAGTCGTTTTTTGTACAAGTTGAAAAGATTACTTTTTAAGGGACATTGACGGAAGCGTCAGCTTCATAATGCGGAGTCTCATGAACCCTTTTGGGGATAATGGAAATTGAATTTTTATTAAATAATTTGAAGGGAAATAAGGCTAAGCTTTATGGGAAGAAAGTGTTTACAGAAAAGATGTGTAAAATTTGTGTTATTCCATCCCCTATTTATAATACTAGGAAACTTAGTCTATTCCTAAATAAATTTTAAAAGATAAATACAAATAATTAAAGATAATTAAAGACAAATAAGGATAAGTAAAAATAAAAGCTAGGATAAATAAAGATAAAAGCTAAAATTAAATCTAAATAATAATTCTTAATAATTATCCTAAAATACATTTAATCTAATAAGTAATTCACGCAATTTATTTTGTAATACGGAATGATTGCTATTCATGCATTTGTTCATAATCTAACATGTATTACATTCAAAGTTATGGTGAACTAGCCGAAAGATCGTTTTGACATATATAATATAGGTTATAATAACATGTAATTGAGTTTCAATTTGAAGTCGAATCACTCAAATTACTATGATTGAGCTTACATTCATATTCTATTAAGAAAAATATTGTCATATGTGTGTAACTCTCATTGGGTAAGTTTGATTTCTTAAGATTGATAACTTTTATTTTAAGGTTCTATTATTATGTAAATAGTCATCACTTAAACCAATGAATGATTAAATCATTTGTCCTAAAAAAAAACATATTGTCGTATTTCATTGTTCGTATACCTTAGAATGCCTTTAAAAGGATGCTTTTAACTCTAATGCAACCTTTGGTTCCTCCATCTATAGCATGACTGTAGTTATGAAGTATGTGCCAGCCAATAGTTTCTTATCTACTGCTAACTGTGTATTAAATAGTGTTTTGGTTAAAATTTGACATTAGTCTCTTTGCTTTGCGAAAATCTTGAACTTAATCCTATACTTTAATTTAGTAATTTTTTGTTTTGTATTTTCAAAATTTAAAATTTCAGTTTTCACTAAAATGTTAATTGTTAAATTCATTAAGTTAAGTTTTGTTATTTTAAAAATATGATCGCTAAACATATTACCATATGTGTAATGTCATATCAGTTTGTGTTACGAATAGAAATCTGAGAGAGGAATTTTGATAGAAAAGAAATGAAGAAGAAGAGAAAGAATCAAGAGGAAGAAGAAAATATCAATTTTGCTTAACCAAATTGATAATTGCTTCTCGATACAATGGTGTGGTTATAGGTTAGTTTGGCTATGCTTTTAAAAAGTGCTTTTGAAAAGTTTAGTTTAAAATTTTAGTATTTAGCATTCTTTGTCAAAAATCTTTTGAGAAATAAAATGTCCATTTTAGACATGTTATTATCAAGTAACAAATATGCATTTACATAAAATTTAAATTAGTTAATATTATTATATTTTAGTAAGAATATAAAAAATTACTACAACTCGTTAATATTTTAATATATGAAATATAAATTTTAAATATTTTAAATAATAATTATTAATTACTTATAAAATTTAATTAGAATATATAAACTACATTTTAAATATTTAAATATAACTATTAAATATTTGTAATTAGTATTTTAAAAATATTTTTTATTTTTAATTAATGATTTTAAAATATTTGTAATTAAGCACCAAGAAAAAAAGAAAAATAACTATGTTATTGGAAGGATAAAAAGTAATTAAAAGTTAAAATTTCATAAAAGTAATTTGTTCTACATAACTTTTCTTTAAAAATTTTTGAGTCAATAATATTTTTTTAAGCACAGAAAACATGCCCTAAGAAAGCTAAACAGTTAATTAGCCCTTCTTATAACTCAAACTCTTAGTCCCTTAAAAGCAACATTCCATTAAACTATCTACACACTATTTTAACTAATCAACACTCACCGTTTTACAGTAAAACTTTGAACTATTAAACGCACCGTTTACTGTTCTTTACTTTATTTCTCTAATTTTAATTTGTCTTGTAGCAAATACTCCCTTTCCGAAAAGATCCTTGTCCCCAAGGATCAAAGTGTGGATAAGTAACTTGCAGCTGTTGCAATGTCTCCCAAGTGGCATCTTCTGGGAACGTGTTAGCCACTCGACCAATACTTTTGATTCTGGCAAAGCCCCATTTTGCATAACAAGAAGTAATATAGCTATGAGTTTGCCAACTATGAAGCAACACTGTGATCAAAGAAGTATAAACATGCTATCATTACTGTTGTTATAATGGCAACAAAGATGTACATAATTGGCATATTTCCCATATCCTTTATTGTAGTCTAATGATGTAATGCTTCAGTGATGCGTCATTAAGAGCACCAGAAAAATATAATTAAAAGTTTTGATATGAAAAAAGCAGACGTTCTCAAAACATACAAAGCGATCGTTTTTGTAGAAGTTGAAAAATCACTTTTAAGGAATATTGACGAAGCGTCGACTTCATAATCTGAGTCTCATGAACCCTTTTGGGGATAATGGAAATTGAATTTTTATTAAATAATTTGAAGGGAATAAGGCTAAGCTTTATGGGGAAGAAAGTGTTTAGAAAAGATGTGGAAAATTTGTGTTATTCCATCCCTATTTATAATACTAGGAAACTTAGTCTATTCCTAAATAAATTTTAAAAGATAAATACAAATAATTAAAGATAATTAAAGATAAATAAGGGTAAGTAAAGATAAAAGTTAGGATAAATAAAGATAAAAGCTAAAATTAAATCTAAATAATAATCCTTAATAATTATCCTAATATAATTAGAGTTAAAATAGTCTTGTGCTATAAAATCTCTTCTGTTGCATTTTTGCTGCCGAAATTTTCCATACTTTGTATTTTCGGCACCACTTCTCTCCTATTTCGTATGGTGGCCCAATTTAACTTTAAATTCACGCTTTTTGCCTTTAAATTTCCTTTTGTCCTCAATTTAGTCCCTATAAGATAATTAAAAAACCATAAATAGCTCAAATTAGTAAGATCATACTCAAAATAATCATATAATTAATACATAAAAATATGTCACTTTAGAGTATTATCAACATGGTTCCAAATGTGGATAGAACAGCCTCCTCGGAACTCCAGAACTAACTTGCCCGGGTATCGTGTAAGATAATGTTTTCCAACACAAGATCATAAAGGGAACCCCATAATCTGCAACGAAACCTCGAAGCCAAACTAGGTGGAACCAGCTACTAGAACAGTGGTAAGTACTTGTCCCATTCAAGAAAAATCATAGAGCCTTTGCAACTCCCAGTTTTTTCAACATGGGCCTCAATAAGACTCTTAAGCTGCATCAATCCAACAGGGGCAATTACTCTAGGTCTTCACAATTTCCTTATTTACCTTGGGTATTAGAGTATCATCCTCATCAAGCATGTATGTTAAAACTCCAGTCATTCCAGCAACAAAATTTCTCCCCACTTTTCCAAGTACAACCACACAACCACCAGTCACGTAATCGCAACTATAGTCACCAGTGCCTTCAAACACTGCTTGGGCAAGTGAGTTTCTCACAGCAAAGCACTCTCCAACCTTTCCTCTAACAAAGCTTTGTCCACCTGTTGCTCCATACAAACATGTATTTTTTACAATAGTTGCATCCTCAAGGTAGAACCCAAGATTCTCCACAGAGGTTACTACCAACTCACCTCCAGCCATACCCTTTCCCAAAAATAGTTAGCTTCTCCAATAAATCGAAAATTCATTTTAGGAATCTGCTTGGCGATTTCAAAAAGCATTTTGTTTGGCAAGATAATGTCATTGAAGACAACAGAAAGTGCAGGAGAGGACCTAAATTGACCAAATCCGTAAACCTTCAACTTATCACACAAAATTTTATGAAAATCCAGGTTAAAAGATTCCTTCTGCTGAAACCCCTTGTGGGACTTCTTCATCCTGATGTATAAGCCTTCAATAAGGTTGGCATTCAAATAACCACGAAGATAATCAAAGTTCGAATACTTGAAACTTTTAGGAAATTCATTTTCATCGCCAACCGAGGAGTATAATAAGTTGTCTTCAAAATAGAACAATGGTTTTCTATGAGCTACATCAAATTTTTGCACCAAATTCCATGAGGCACAATATCGTTGAGCTTCAATCTTCCTTGAAGATATTAACCTAATCACATCAATGAAGCATGGATTATCTAGATCATGAGCCCAACGCAACAATGGCACCATTGTCTTACGTATATCATAAAGAAGCAACAAACTTTGGGAAGCTAAAACAAATTGAAACCCATTAGATCCTACTCTAGGAAATAGTAGGGACTGATCTTCATCAACTACAACATATAGGTTCAACATCTCAATCTTAGTTAAACAAATTACATTACATTCATCATGCCTAAAATCAAGTAACAAAGCAACATCTGATTGGGCAACGACTAAAATCCTAGGATGCCAATTAAACTCAATACACATCCATTTATAATTCTCTGCACCACTTAAATCATCCCATTAAACTCTAAGTTTACTCCCTTTAACATAGCCATTGAGTTTCTGACAATTAACATAGGAAACTAAATCAAACAAGAACAATGCACCATTTTCTAACAAAACCACACTTTCTTCAGGCACACGTGGGCTGCAACAAGAATAGACAATTGAGGAACTATTGAATCGCTCACTGCCTAAGTAATTCAAAGTAAAGGTTTTGCTAGGGTTATCAAATCTAACCAAATACCAATGAACAAAATATAGAGTAAGAGCCATTAAATTCCCAAGAACAGAATTACCTAAATCCCATAGAAATAATCTACTGGATCATTTGCTACTGGCACTCCACTGAAGGAATATTCATTTGGAGGAACCTTACCCATCACTGTACACCTATCATTTGTCCCAGTTATGGATTGCCTCACTCTTGTCCCTGACATTTTTTGTGTAGTTGAAACAACTGAAATAGTAGCCTCAAGTTCACCTTGTTCTTGTATCTAAGGAATCTTGAACATCGGATCCGATTGAAGTGCTTGATTTTCAACTTGTGCAGACAAACCTTCTACTTTCACAGTCGACACACGAGAGAGAGCAACAGCAACGCAGGCTTGATGGAGATTGTTCTTAAGGATTGCACGATACTCATCCGTGTCAATCGATACCATCAGTGTCGAATCAGACGACAGATAATTACGATTATTAGGCCTTTTTACCTCCACCACATCACCATCCCTGTCACCATTTTCAGATTTGGAAACCGACGTTTGAGGTACCGCTCACATCCTCATTCGTACATGTGCCCTAGATCGCCATTCTAGCACCATAAAACTGTATATCAAGCTGGCAACAGCCATCATAAATACTACGACCTTGCAGAGAAATTCTAGCTAAGATAGCATTCAAACGTCTTTCAAACTGGATCAGGGCTTGAAAGCCAATCGAGTTTTGAAATATGACGATCTTCTCCACAAATCCATGAGGTGAGAAAACCTGGTGGAGCGCTTCCACAGTAATAGGATAAAGCATATGATGGAGTGTGATCAGGAGGGTTAAATTCAACTCATCACCAGCCACGGAAGATCGATTAAAGCTCTGATACCTTTATTACTAATAGAATTCTAAGAGAGAAATTTTAATAATAAAAAAAAAAGAAAGGAAGAAGCAGAAAGAATAAAAAAGGAAGAAGAAAATATTGAATTTGCTTAACCAAATTGATAATTGTTTCATGGTACAATGGTGTGTTTAAGGGGAAAAGATTGAATGAGACAATGACGCTACTTTAATTTTTATATTTGAATTTTAGTATTTTTATTTTGAAAAAAATTAAATTTAAATTAAAATATTAAAATTCAAGATAAAATGCTAAAATTTAGGATAAAAATACTGATGTGTCATAAATTTATTGGAAAAAGGATATATATAACGTGGCGTCATTATTTTATTCAATTCTTTCTCGTGCTTAAGAAGGTTGAATAGTTAGTTGGCCCTTCTTATAACTCAGACCCTTAGCCTCCTTAAAACTCAACGTTTCATTTAACTTTGCCTATACACGCCGTTTTAACTAATCAAGACACACAATTTTACAGTAATGTTTTCAACTCTTAAACACACCGTTTACTACTCTTTACTTTATTTCTCTAATTTTAATTTGTCCCCTTATTTTCAAATATTATTCACTAAAAATTTAATTAATAGATTAACGATTATCATTTGCGTCAAGATTAAAATTTTAAAACTCTAATAGTATAGATATTTAAAATGATTCAATTGAAGAATATGAACCGAAACTACAACTGTCTGCATAGTACAAGACTAATAATTGCATCTAACCAAAAACATTTAATTATTATTGTTCGGTCAAGACTAAAATTTTGAAATTCAAAAGTAAAAAGACTAAAATTAACAAATTCAAAAAATATAAAACTAAAATTGATCAAATTAAAGTACATGAACTAAAATTACAACTTTCACAAAATACAAAAACTAATAACATAATTTAACTTAATGTAACAACTAGAGTAAGTCAATCTTCAGCTTATCATTTCTACCCATTACTATATTCTGCTTGTTGTTAAATCCTTTGTGCTCTATACTAAAGTATTCATTGATGTAAAAGTGGAGGATTAGTGAGTTAGATTTGTGTATACTAATATAATTAGATAAATTGAATAAATCATCAAAATCAAATAAACCAACACTACTCAATTGTTAAAATCGAATTATTCAAATTGAATGTTGGAATCTTTTGATTGGTTTTTTTTATTTTAATCTTTTTAAAGATTTATTTATTTATAAAAAATACTATCTTAATAGAATTATAAAATTATAAGATTTATTATTATACAAATGTTGATGGATTTTTTTATTGTTTGATTATAAATTATAATAATTAAAAGAAAAGAACAAATTTGAGAAAAGAAATGTGCTGTGAGCTTTTATGAAAAATGTTACTATTTAAAATCTAATAATTTGGTTGAATAAATTAACTGGTGATTGGGTTTATATTTTACATTTTCGGTGGGGTGGTCAGGTTTTTATTTTGAGTTTAGTTGGGTTTGATTTTATATTGGTATTCACTTAATCGGATATTGAGTGGTTTTTTATAATAAAAAAATTAATTAGTTTATTTAATTTACTTTTAAAGGTTTGTTTATTTTAGATTACATTTTAATTACTTACGTTATTATTTTGTTACGATATAATTACTCTACCGTTAATCTTCGTTACTTCTCTAACAGCGGTCCTACGTGGCAGTCCAAATGGGTTTTAAATACTAACTTAGATGTGCTACGTGGCAATCCAAATCAAATTTATTTAATTAAAAACTTATTTTTATCCCAGTAACTGGACATTCAAGTTGGCATTTAAAACCTATTTGAATTGCCACGTAGGACTGCTGTTAGGGAGGTAACGAAGTTTAACAGTAAAGTGATCACTCCATAACAAAACGATAACGTAAATAACTAAAATATAATATTTTAAACATAAATAACTAAAATATAATTTGAAGTAAACAAAAGTAATTATTTTTATAATTTATCCTATTTTTAAATATAATCTATCTTTTAAACGAATAATATTAAATGCATTTACATGGTAAAATTTTAAGCAACCTAAGGGCCAAAATTTAAGATCACACATTATTAATACTAATCTGTTTAAAAGGTATGCGGCACCAGTGATCACTTTTAAAACAATTACCTTTCAACTTTGATTTCATTACCTTTTATCTTTTCTAAACTCTAAATTAATTACTTTACAAAAAAATTTATTTATTATTTTATTTATTTTTATAAATATTACAAATTAATTTTTAATAAAAATAAGGATTGTTTATTTTTAAAATCTCAATTAAAAATTCTTTATTTTAAAATCTCACTTTTTCCAAAAACAAAAAAAGTTAATTTATTTAAAAAATCATTTTGAGAAAATTATTTTAAGTAAAACAAAACACCCTAACATTAAATTGAAAAAACCTGATAATAATTTTAATAGAAAAAGAAAAAGATTTTCCATATGAAATGGAACAAAAAGTTTGGTTGGATTAGGAAAGTTTCTCCTTGTATTAAATTTTCAAGGTTTTCACCTCCTTGTTATCCTCTTTAAATTACAAATAAGAACCTTCCTAAATTTCTCTTTCTTCCTTATTTTATTTTGATTTTTTTCTTATAAATAGTTTTTTATATTTATAAATTCAATTTTTTCATTTAAAGGAAAAAGATATATATATATTGTTATGAATAGAAAAGAAAATAGAGTTTAGTAGTTATTTCAAACATTTTCATAATTACTGGTAATTCTTGATAGTAAGAATTCTTATCTCAGCTTAACTTTTTGAGTTTTGATCTGAATTTTTTTAAAAATATGAGCTTTACTCTGAAGCAACCCGCTTTAACAGTCTCAAATTCAGTTTTTGACAAAAGATCTTCATCAATAACGTGTAGATCCTTATTTTTACCATGTTTGAACCTTCAGAACAATCCGAAAATAACCCTCCTTTCATTGTCAAAGCCATTGTATATCTCATCCTTCCAAAGTTTTAATGAAAAACCAGTGATCCTATTTAAGGCCTATGAAGCTGACAAGTCGCCATCACCGGCAGCAGCGGAAGCGAAATCAGAAGCAGCAAAAAGTGTGAAAATTGGGACTTATTTTGCAACATGGTGGGCCTTGAATGTGGTTTTCAATATATATAACAAGAAGGTTTTGAATGCTTACCCTTACCCTTGGTTGACTTCAACTTTATCCCTTGCCTGTGGTTCTTTGATGATGTTGGTTTCATGGGCTACAAAGATTGCTGAGCCCCCAAAATTTGATTTGGAGTTCTGGAAGGCTTTGTTTCCGGTGAGATTTTCCATATCGTTTTGTTTGGTTTGTGAGAGTGAAAGAAAATGATGGGAATTCATGTGTTCACTTATACAAAGTGTGCTTATGTTGTTTGGATCTTAGGGAGGAAATAGTTTTTTTTTAAAAACTGCAAATGATCTATGATTCAGTTTTATGAAAATTACAGTTTGTCTGATTGCAAAGAAAACAAATTAAATGAAAGCGAAACCATAATTTGGTATTAGGTGGAAGAAAACTAAAGGGAAATTCGATATATATGTTTCTGGAAAATTAAGATTAAGATGTCAATTCATTAACTTTGTTTGGTGTTTTTGTGGTTTCATTTTTCCTAGGTTGCTGTGGCACATACAATTGGACATGTAGCAGCCACTGTGAGTATGTCAAAGGTTGCTGTTTCATTCACCCACATCATTAAAAGTGGTGAACCTGCTTTCAGTGTCATTGTTTCAAGGTTCTTACTTGGAGAGAGATTCCCCCCAGCAGTTTATCTCTCCCTTGTTCCCATCATTGGTGGTTGCGGTCTTGCCGCCTTAACCGAACTCAACTTCAATATGACTGGTAACAATCTTAATTCCTTTGATACGCAAATTACAATCTTCAGTATAACTGTTGCTTGTCTGTTGGTGAGAAATTGCAGGACTAGGAAAAGATTATTTTCTCTATCTGTGCTTTATGAGATTAATGTCGATCATCAGTTTGAAACCGAGCACTCTCTTTTCAAGTGTGTTTTTACTACTATGGTGTCTTGTTTTGAATATTTATGTAATTTTCTTTTTCCGGTTATGACCGGAGTGCTGAACTTGATTTATCACGGAGTATTTTCAGGTTTTATGGGAGCTATGATATCAAACTTGGCGTTTGTCTTCCGTAACATATTCTCAAAGAAGGGCATGAAGGGGAAATCTGTTAGCGGGATGAATTACTATGCATGTCTATCCATGTTGTCTCTTTTAATTCTCACACCTTTTGCAATTGCTGTGGAAGGACCGCATATGTGGGCAGCAGGATGGAAAGAGGCCGTATGTGAGATTGGACCACAATTCATCTGGTAATAACACGACGTCCTAAGTTTTTAATTCCTTGTTCTCCTTTTTTTCCACTTAGTATTGTATGGATTCATTTGTTGGTTTCTGGTGGATGTTTTGAAGTCATGAGATAAAAAAATTGGGAGTAATCGAGTCTTCGAATTTCCGTTCATGATGTCAATTACGACTCTTTAATCTGAACCGGAAATATATGACGGAATGCCATCTCTTGATTTCAATGTTCCAAGCGTGGATTCAATTTGTCATCATTGTTTACTGAACTGAACTGTTGCTAGTTACTTAGACTTCCATTAAAGATTACAATAGGCACCTGTAACATGAACACTATCTGATATCCGTGTCATCCGTTTTATGTCCGGGTTTTGGTACTCTTCGTGTTTACCATATGCTTAGCTTTCTCCTCCTAATTTTATCATTTTTCTTTATTTGGGAAATGTCTTAAAAGTGTCTAGAATCTAGTTGTGATGGTATATGATTTTCTTACTTCGTGTTTGCTAACAAATAAATTTGTGATAGGTGGGTGGCGGCGCAGAGTATTTTCTATCATCTGTACAACCAGGTCTCATACATGTCCCTTGATGAGATCTCTCCCTTGACGTTTAGTGTTGGCAATACCATGAAACGTATATCCGTTATAGTCTCCTCCATAATCATCTTCCGCACGCCTGTCCAGCCGATCAATGCTCTTGGAGCTGCCATTGCTATCCTCGGAACCTTCTTGTATTCCCAGGTGAGTGATCATGTGAATTACAAACGAGGATGCATTCTTGTTCTATAACATGCCCCATTCATGCCTTGGAGATGTTTTCGCCATCCCAATCCTCACGTGCAATCTCTTCTTGCAGGCAAAAGCATGAGAAAAGTGGGTGGGTTCAACAATTTTGATTCATCGAATAATATAGACGGTGAAAGAGATACTCTGAGAAGTCGACAGTCTACCGTCTATCGAATCCGTGATGGCTAGAATTTGGTCGAATAGACACCGGCAGACAGCTTGCGGAAATGTGGATATTCATAATAATGATGATCATAAACATTGTTGTGCAGTGGATTAGGCAGGTTATATTTTTAATTCAGACTTTTGAGAGCAACATATTTTGAATAAACAAGCATCAATGTTCCGAGCCTCGTCTATGTCAGCAGGCATGAATAAATAGAGCCAAGACAATATTATATTTAATTTAAGCTTAGTTCCCATTAATGCCTTAGCTTATGGTGAACATTCAATATATGTGATCTCATCTTAATAAAGGACATTCCAAATTATAAATACGAATCTCTTGATAATTTATTTAAAGATTTAATCCTTATATTTTAATTTAAAAATTTTAGTTTATGTATTCTTTGAATTGGTCAATTTCAAGTCCTTGTATTTTTAAAATTTAAAATTTTAGTCCTAACTCAAATAGTATCTATTAAATTTGTTTAAATTCACTTACTAATCATGCAAATGATTGTAATAAATTCATTAATTGAATTTTTAGTGAACAATATGTGAAAATAATAAACTAACATGGCATTCCACATATGATCGCATTAGATTTTGAAAATAATAAATTTTAACTCATGCACTTATTACACACGGTTATTTGGGTTGATGATAAAAACATAGGCTTTCCAGTGGGCATCATTCACTTGTTACACAATAATCACTTAGAGGAAGGTCCAAGCAAGGACGACAACGGGTAGGAGAAATGGAGGTTTGGGCTCTAGAGGGTTTGATGTTGCTCATATTTTACAAGAAATGTTTACTTATAAATCTGATCATATTAGAGCTCGCCAAGAAATACTTGGGACTACGATCATTGGAGGAAAAATACCTAAACTCAAAGATGCCATAGAATCTTTTCGGTTGCTCGTTCGAGAATTACAATCTTTGGCTCTAAAACTAAAGCATTTCCTTGTATCTAAGAAGAACTTCCAAATTAATAGGAAGGAAGCTTAATCGGAATGAATTAGAATTTTTTCTTCTATGATTGATCGATATAAACATCACCAGCTCTGAATTGGATCAATTTCTCCCCAACAAATAAGTGCTTGAGCCAAGAAAATCCTACCTAATGGAGAAACAGTTGGAGAGGTGACAAAACCAATAAACCAGAAAAGGATGGATAATTTTGTGAAATAATTTTTGGACCTATAAAAAGTGAAATTTGCGCTTGTGGAAATTGCGAGTAATTGGAAATCAATAGGAAGGGCTTTAAATTTTGTGAACAATGTGGAGTTGAATTTGTTGATTCTTGGATACGAAGATAACACATGAGATACATAAGGCTAGCATATTTAGTAACTCATGTATGGTATTTGAAACACCTTCCTAGTTATATCGCCAATCTTTTAGACAAACCTTTTAAAGAATTAGAAGCTCTAGTATACCACGGTATGTGATTTTATCAAAATTATTGTTTTACAGATTAGGAATGAGAAACTGTCATCCCATTCAATCGAATTTGGATGCCCTGACATGTATCTTGAGAAGATTAACATGAAGCTCAAAATTATGGGCGTATTCAATACTCCCCAATAAAAAAGAAATTGGTCTATGGTCGAGTTAGTAAAAATAAATAACTACGAATTTTGAGTTGTACCTCGTGAAAAAAAACTTCTTTTTTTTGTGGAATTAACCGTTCTTATTTCTTTTAGTTCTTAAAGAAATGAAATTATGTTCAAGGAAACAAATATGTCACGGTTGCAGGAGTCTATGTTGGAAAAAATTGCATTTTATGGGAACTTTGAGGCATATTTTCTATCGGTAAAGGTAAAGAGTTGAATAATAAAATTATGGTTTCATATTCTACTCCATGAGACCTTTACAATGGTATATTATATGCTCAAAATGGTTGAGTGATGAATGAGAAATTGATACTCAAAGTAAGTTACTTGGAAATAATTGTTGAGGAAAAGTAAAGGCTTAGATCTCACATTGGTTAAATACCAAGTGTGAAATGTGTATATATATGAGAACCCTCTTAGAAGTTGATTAAATAACTAAGTTGGAAACCCTGTCTAGTGTGCAGGGGGTGCAATTTTAAACTTGATAGGGTTGAGGCACACGCCCACAATGTGGGCAACACAAGATGTCTAGACCATTTGAGCCCAAAATGGGCTTATAGATATTTTAGCCTAACGCAAAATTTATTTTTTCCTCAGCAAATATATATAAAATCTTATATAAAAGTGTATATATATCCTGAACTATTTGATTCTAATAAATGTGATTTGATTTTAATCAATTGTCCCTTTAATGCAGATTTTGTCTCTTTATACATGGATATTTTCATAAATTCCTCCACTTTAAATGCCCATAAAAGGCTAAGACTTCTTCAGAATTCTTTGCTCATTTTTCCACTCTCTCACACCGATTTTCTATTGCTATTAAAACTTTTTTTTCTTTTCAAAATTTTCAAATGTTCTAGTGATAGAAAAAGGCAACGTTCATTCGTTTATCGTTGTAGAGGTGCTACTACTTTGATCACTGTTGTTGTTGTATCCTAGAGACATTCAACCAACGTTTCTCCAAGTACCGTAGGAGCGGCTGAATTTGTTTTAAGGAAATTGTGTTTCACAAGCCTCAACGTTTCATAAAATCTCTATTCTTCTTTTTATTTCAACTTTTGTTACGGTTTTGTTTTTTATTTTTCGTATTTGACAAATTAAATATAAATTGTTCTATTTATATTTTATTTTATATATAAATATGTGTTTATTTATATTTAATTATTTTGTTCGCTAACGTGTTTTTATCCAACAGTCTATACATCGCATATAGGCTTAGGCTTCAAGTTAAGGGCATCGTGGTATAATCGTCGAGGTACCGTAAGACCTAAGAGATCGAATGGAAGGGTACATAGACAAGTAAATCCCTTATGGCACTCCTTTAATTTTAATTTAAGAGGATTTAATATTCGAGAGGAAGTAGACTACTCAAGAATTCAACATTTCATTTATCTCCTAATTTTGAATTGAATAAAGAATTATGAAAATCTGAATCAATAAAAGAAGAATCAATCAATGAAATGTTTCTTGGAACTTGAGTAAAGAGTAGACCTACTTTGGGGTTCTTGAATTTGAAGGCGAGAACTCCTTTATTTTTATTTGGTGTAACTACTTGAGTTAGATGAGAGGAAACTCTCATGTCCGATTTTGAGGGGCGATCCCACATAAACCTATCCTGATTTTTCTTTCTCTAAGCCCAAACATTGCTAACCCGTATCTGTCGCCGAAATAGGGTTACGGAGCATTACCAAACAAACAGAACATTAAATCATTCATTCCATACATTAATGCAAACATAATCTCATTACATTCAATCACATACCTAACGTCCCTTAATTGAGCCTTTGAGGCCTTAAAAGTACTTAAGAAACAATTCGAGACTAAATTGAAGACATTTGAAAATTTTAAGAAAAAATTAGAAAATTAGACTGTAGGGTTCACACAGCTGAGACACATGCATGTGTCTCAAGCCTTGTAACAATAAAAATAGGGACACACTATCATGTCCTAGCCCATGTAACTTTCGAAGTTGGGTCACATAGCCAAGCCACATGCCCGTGTGCTAAGCCGTGTGGTAGGCCGTGTAACTGTCTGACTTGTTAACCTTAATACCTACAAGGGACACACGATCGTGTTGCATGGCCGTGTGTCACACACGCTCGTGTCTCAAGCCGTGTGGACATGAAATTGGCCAAAATCAAGCCATTTTCATCACCCCAAATGAAGCGTGTACTTAAAAGCATTTTGTGCACAATCTCAAAGATTCAATATCTTACCAAAACATGTATAAAATGACCAATTCAATAGACCATTTCCATACAACCAATATGACATACAAGGCATATCAAATGCATTCATCCTCAACTTACCAAAACATGCCAAAAACCTATCACAATTCAAGCATCATATCTCCTTACTTATTAAACTAAAACATACAACACAATTGAAGCATTCATACTCCAACACTTTGCACCAAAAAGCTTTATACATCTACTACATATAAGTGTTCCAAAAGACTTACCTAGATATGTAATACAAGTCTAAATACCATTCAATATCAACAAGCATAAACATATTTACTTTTAATATTTACGTATTCTCCAAAATATCGTATTACTAAGGACCTTTCCTAAATACAAACCACTTTAACCAACTACAAAAAGAACCAAAATGACTACCGAGATGATGATGATAGTGTGTGAGCTTTTGAGTCAATCCAATCAAAGCAACGATTTCAAGAGTCTTACAAAAATAAATCAAACTAATAAGAACAAGGGAGCTTAGTAAGTTTGATATTAGACTCATTTACTATCAACTACAAATTTCCAAATGGATGTTAACTTTTAATATACCGGCACAGAGCCTGCTAAGCACAAAGCCTAAATAACACCGGCACAAAGCCTCTTAAGTATAAAGCTTGAATAACTCCGACACAAAGCCTGCTATGCACAAAGCCTGAATAACACCGGCACAAAGCCTGAATAACAATATAATTCCACATTAAAACATTGTTTTAATAGAATTCAAAGATTAATCAGTAATAAGGTATTCAATTCAACTAAAATAAACATATAACGAACTTACCGAACTAGATTGTAGAAATTGCAAAGCACATGAATTACTCCGAAATCTTTCTTTTTCCATGATTGTCACCTCGTTCGTGATATAAAGCAATAGTTTCATTCAATTAAGTACTTATAAATATCAATTTAATACATAATTCATTTTTATAAAAAATCACCATTTTGCCCCTAACATTTTAACTTCTCACAATTTAGTCATTAATCTCACAAATTTAAATTTAAGAATTTTAATTCTTTTCTCAAGCTATCTGAATTCTCTAAGGACCTCAATCAGTCCATATAAACCATCATTTCACAAATTTATTATGAAATTTTATTATTTTTACAAATAAGTCCCTAAATACAATTTTCATCAAAAATCACTTAACAAAACTTGTCTATTTATCAACAAGGACTCATAATCTATCATAAAACATCAAGAACCACACAAGAGCACTCATGGCACAACTCTAAATCTTTAAAAATTTGCAAATTGATCGTCGAGTTAGCTAGGTTAAGCTACAACGATCTCGAAAATATAAAAATCATTAAAAACGAGCTTAAAAATCATACCATGCAAGTGAAATTCAAAATCAAGCTCCCTCCCCCCCCCCCTTCAATGGTGTATTCGGCCAAGCTAGAAGAAAGAATCAAAGATGATAACTTTAATTCATCTTTTCTTTTCTTAATTTTCTTTTAATTCCCAAATTACCATTTTAGCCTTATTACTTATTAAAATTTGAAGCTAAACCTTTCCATGAATGTCCAATAACTACAAAAATGGTCTTTTTACGATCTAAGTCTTTTCTCTTTAAATTTCTATAGCCGTTTGACCCTTTTAAGTAATAGAACTCTACTTTTACTCTTTTTTACGATTTAGTCCTATTTACTTAATTACTCATGCAAACATCAAATTTTCTTAACAATTTTTTACTACGGCCTTAATAATATCCTATTGACATTAAAATAATAATAAACTAATAATTTACTCATCGGATTTGTGATCCCGAAATTACTGTTTTGATTTCACTGAAAATGGGTTGTTGCAAAGCCCATCACTAGAAAACCTACTTTCTTACGATTAGAAGTTTTATTCGAATATGAAATTAAATCTTAGAAATACAGTGTCCCACTTTTTTTACTATCCAAGGTTTCAATACATTTCGAAGTTGCGAAATTTCTACTGGAGTAGGTGCTATTCAAGAACAATTAGATGATCTAGATTTACAAATTCGTATCGATTATTCAGTGGTAGAATGGAAAGAATTAGGAGAAGAAGGCCTCACAAGTAATGAATGGGAAGATCGAAAATGAAGGATTGTTTGGATAGACGCATGGAATTTAATAGTTATCATTTGGTGAGGATTAAAATTTTAAAATTTGAAAAGTGTAGAGATTAAAAATGATCAGATTAAAAGACAAACTAAATCTATAACATTCGCAGAATTTAACCCTATTAGAATCTACAATATGCATTGCCATTGGAAACTATTGGTACTATAATAGAACATGAAAATTAATTGAGTTTCTAGTTGAAAAATGCAATTAAATTGGACCCTCAATCTAAAATTAACAATCAATTGAAGCCTCCAAAATGTCATCCCTGTTAAGACCATGATAGGTTGTTAATGTACTGAGTGGAAAAAAAATCCACATGGCAAAACGTCATTGGTCCACATTTTTTGTTAAATAAAAAATGACATGGAAAACATAATAAATGTCATTTTATTTATTTTCTGAAATTGAAAACGCTTAATGGTATAAAAGTTCTCAAATTTTTCAAAAAAAACAATTAAACTCTTATTTTTGCATTCAATTAGGTACTTATCAAAATTCATCAAAAAAAGTATTTTTATAGTTAATTACTTTTTTAAAAAGTTTGATTTTACCTCCTAAAGCAAAAAAAAAATAAAAACAATAATAATAATAATAATTAATTGACCTTGCTTCTTTCTTCATCTTCCCGAGATCTTTAAGAAAAAGTCTCCAATTTATTTTCCATTGGAATCTGTTTTGTAATAAAAACAAGTGAAAGTTGTAACGCTAAAACCCATTGTGGTCGAAAAAAGTTTTTTTTTCTTTTTCATATCAACCAATCGTTCATTTTGTACTGATTTGGGGTAGGATTATGTTTTGGGTTTAGGGCTTTTATATTGTTTAAAGAAATTTCTTAAATTTCTTCTTGCATTCTTTTCTCACGTCTTCCCCCGCGATTGCTTCCGCCATTTCAACGCATTCTCCTTCGACAACAACGCCTCCACCTCCTCCCCTTCCGAGGGTCTCGATCCCTCTCTCATTTCTTCTATCCCCTCGTTCATTTTCAAACTGGATGAACACAACAGCAAGTATGATTACACAACTTTGGCTGTGTCGCGTGTTTAAGTCCGTTCGAGGATAATGATGTTGGAAGTAACTTGCCCGAGTGCGGCCATGGTTTCCACCTTGAATGCATTGATATGTGGCTTCACCCTCACTCTACCCTAAAGCCCCATTTGCAGAGCGCCTGTGTTGTTAACCAATGATGCTGATTCTCAAGTCAGTTCATTGGAGACTGTGGGGGGATCATCAGATTCTGGTCGTTATCAACAAACTGCGGCTGCCATTGATGATGGCGATGATGTTCTTTTATTATCATCTTCTATCGGAAGGCTTAGAGTACAATTGATTTTCGAGCGTAAAAGGAATGAAGGAAAACAAATTGCATACAAAATATAACATAGAAATGCATCCAAAACTTAATACACATTGATATTATCATTCATTACATTTCGGTTCTTTTAAGGTATTTAATCCAACAAGCTGTCCTTAAAAATAACTCTACAACTTTTAGCAGTTCAATCAATGGATAACTGGCTTCAAAGGATGTGCTCTCAGGTTCGACAAGTCGAGTGCAGAATCCAGCTCTTCATCCAGTTCACCAACAACACTTCTGCAATAATTAAAGAACAACAGTTTATAATTTATGTTATCTAAAGGTAAAAGTACTATGGAAATCCCTGTATGTATTAAGAGTTAAATAACATTTTGCTCCTCTACTAAAAATAGGCAAATTAATCCCTGTACGTTAGGCCAAAGAGCAAATCGGTACTTTCTTTTAAAAATTTCCTCCTTTGTATTATTAAAAACTACGTGACTAACAGAATAATCGGTGACACATGACATGACACATTACTTCATGTTAACATACAAAACTCGTTTTAATAGTAAAAATAGATGAAATTTTAATAAAAGGATTAGTTTGCCTTTTGGTATAATGTACATGAACTAATTTGCCTATTTTTTAGCATAGGAGCCAAAATGCAATCTGATTTCTACTACCAACATTTACCATTATCCGGACTCTTAGTTTTCCTCAATATCCGCATCCAACATTTATGTCTGATATATTCAAATATGGATAATGAGGATATGATCTCTCAAATATATGGAAAAAGAAAAATAGCATATCCATATTGGACAGATTTTATATGATATTCAACTCCAAGACGGGGTAATATAGGTTATAGTTTATAATAGCAATTATATACAGAATAATGAATAGAAAAGGATGCTGAATGGTATCTTACATGTTGTCACCTCTTATTATGTACAAGCCCAACACAAGTTGCTGAACACCTTCCTGCAAATTTCAACTTAGAATTAAAAAAACAAAAGCTGTACAAGTGAAATTCAAAATCAAGCTTCCTCCCCCTTCAATGGTGTATTCGGCCAAGCTAGAAGAAAGAATCAAAGATGATAACTTTAATTCATCTTTTCTTTTCTTAATTTTCTTTTAATTCCCAAATTACCATTTTAGCCTTATTACTTATTAAAATTTGAAGCTAAACCTTGCCATGAATGTCCAATAACTACAAAATGGTCTTTTTACCATCTAAGTCTTTTCTCTTTAAATTTCTATAGCCGTTTGACCCTTTTAACTAATAAAACTCTACTTTTACTCTTTTTACGATTTAGTCCTATTTACTTAATTACTCATGCAAACATCAAATTTTCTTAACAATTTTTTACTACGGCCTTAATAATATCCTATTGACATTAAAATAATAATAAACTAATAATTTACTCATCGAATTTGTGGTCCCGAAATTACTGTTTTGATTTCACTGAAAATGGGTTGTTGCAAAGCCCATCACTAGAAAACCTACTTTCTTACGATTAGGAGTTTTATTCGAATATGAAATTAAATCCTGGAAATACACTGTCCCACTTTTTTTACTATCCAAGGTTTCGATACATTTCGAAGTTACGAAATTTCTACTGGAGTAGGTGCTATTCAAGAACAATTAGATGATCTAGATTTACAAATTCGTATCGATTATTCAGTGGTAGAATGGAAAGAATTACGAGAAGAAGGCCTCACAAGTAATGAATGGGAAGATCGAAAATGAAGGATTGTTTGGATAGACGCATGGAATTTAATAGTTATCATTTGGTGAGGATTAAAATTTTAAAATTTGAAAAGTGTAGAGATTAAAAATGATCAGATTAAAAGACAAACTAAATCTATAACATTCGCAGAATTTAAACCTATTTGAATCTACAATCTGCATTGCCATTGGAAACTATTTGAAAATTAATTGAGTTTCTAGTTGAAAAATGCAATTAAATTGGACCCTCAATCTAAAATTAACAATCAATTGAAGCCTCCAAAATGTCATCCCTGTTAAGACCATGATAGGTTGTTAATGTACTGAGTGGAATAAAAATCCACATGGCAAAACGTCATTGGTCCACATTTTTTGTTAAATAAAAAATGACATGGAAAACATAATAAATGTCATTGGTATGAAAAAAGTTCTCAATTTTTTCAAAAAAAAACAATTAAACTCCTATTTTTGCATTCAATTAGGTACTTATCAAAATTCATAAAAAAAGTATTTTCATAGTTAATTACTTTTTTAAAAAGTTTGATTTTACCTCCTAAAGCAAAAAAAAATAAAAACAATAATAATAATAATAATTAATTGACCTTGCTTCTTTCTTCATCTTCCCGAGATCTTTAAGAAAAAGTCTCCAATTTATTTTCCATTGGAATCTGTTTTGTGATAAAAACAAGTGAAAGTTGTAACGCTAAAACCCAATGTGGTCGAAAAAAGTTTTTTTTTTCTTTTTCATATCAACCAATCGTTCATTTTGTACTGATTTGGGGTAGGATTATGTTTTGGGTTTAGGGCTTTTATATTGTTTAAAGAAATTTCTTAAATTTCTTCTTGCATTCTTTCTCACGTCTTCCCCCGCGAGTGCTTCCGCCATTTCAACGCATTCTCCTTCGACAACAACGCCTCCACCTCCTCCCCTTCCGAGGGTCTCGATCCCTCTCTCATTTCTTCTATCCCCTCGTTCATTTTCAAACTGGATGAACACAACAGCAAGTATGATTACACAACTTAGGCTGTGTCGCGTGTTTAAGTCCGTTCGAGGATAATGATGTTGGAAGTAACTTGCCCGAGTGCGGCCATGGTTTCCACCTTGAATGCATTGATATGTGGCTTCACCCTCACTCTACCCTAAAGCCCCATTTGCAGAGCGCCTGTGTTGTTAACCAATGATGCTGATTCTCAAGTCAGTTCATTGGAGACTGTGGGGGGATCATCAGATTCTGGTCGTTATCAACAAACTGCGGCTGCCATTGATGATGGTGATGATGTTCTTTTATTATCATCTTCTATAGGAAGGCTTAGAGTACAATTGATTTTCGAGCGTAAAAGGAATGAAGGAAAACAAATTGCATACAAAATATAACATAGAAATGCATCCAAAACTTAATACACATTGATATTATCATTCATTACATTTCGGTTCTTTTAAGGTATTTAATCCAACAAGCTGTCCTTAAAAATAACTCTACAACTTTTAGTAGTTCAATCAATGGATAACTGGCTTCAAAGGATGTGCTCTCAGGTTCGACAAGTCTAGTGCAGAATCCAGCTCTTCATCCAGTTCACCAACAACACTTCTGCAATAATTAAAGAACAACAGTTTATAATTTATGTTATCTAAAGGTAAAAGTACTATGGAAATCCCTGTATGTATTAAGAGTTAAATATCATTTTGCTCCCTCTACTAAAAAATAGGCAAATTAATCCCTGTACGTTAGGCCAAAGAGCAAATCGGTACTTTCTTTTAAAAATTTCCTCCCTTTGTATTATTAAAAACTACGTGACTAACAGAATAATCGGTGACACATGGCATGACACATTACTTCATGTTAACATACAAAAACTCGTTTTTAACAGTAAAAATAGATGAAATTTTAATAAAAGGATTAGTTTGCCTTTTGGTCTAATGTACATGAACTAATTTGCCTATTTTTTTAGCATAGGAGCCAAAATGCAATCTGATTTCTACTACCAACATTTACCATTATCCGGACTCTTAGTTTTCCTCAATATCCGCATCCAACATTTATGTCTGATATATTCAAATATGGATAATGAGGATATTATCTCTCAAATATATGGAAAAAAGAAAAATAGCATATCCATATTGGACAGATTTTTATATGATATTCAACTCCAAGACGGGGTAATATAGGTTATAGTTTATAATAGCAATTATATACAGAATAATGAATAGAAAAGGATGCTGAATGGTATCTTACATGTTGTCACCTCTTATTATGTACAAGCCCAACACAAGTTGCTGAACACCTTCCTGCAAATTTCAACTTAGAATTAAAAAAAACAAAAGCTGTACAAAATGTTCAGATTGTATTATGTTTAGGGTTTACGGTTTGGATATATGTATCCAAGCATATCCTCCAAAAATGTGTAGAAATTTTAAATTTATTAGCATATCCGTGTTAAACACATACCCTTTTCTGAGTTCGAGAAACATAAAATGGGTGAAGAGTAATAAATGAGAGAAAAAGGATCAAAGGAAGATAAAGAAGTTGTTTATGGTATATAGATTAATACTCCACAAATGTATTATGATAAAAATAATAAACCATTTACTTCTGCAAGAAACTAGGTGCCTAGTGATTAAAGGAATAAATAGTAAATAAAAATAAAAATGAAAGTTGTTAAATGTGACACAAACCTTGGTGGAGTATACGCGTTCATGAGATTCATCGAGAATGATATTTGTAGCCTGATCAAAGCCTTTTAAAACTCCCTGTACATTTCGGAGAAGAGAAAGCAGAGGAGCAATGGTGTTGGTTAGGATCTCATTGAAAATAAGAGAATCTGAACTTAGGCAAATGAAAAAAGATTCTCAAGACTAAAAATTGTATAGCAACTAGCAAGTATTCCTCAACATACCACTATGTTACGTCCATCATTGGTAATGACTGAGATAGTCTCTGCACATGAAGGAAATGATTTAGAGAGGGTAAATAATGAGAATGCCAATCAAGACTACAAGGAACAGATAGGTGTTAGAAAGTTGCTGTCTAATCAGCCCAACTGTTTGTTTGCCTTTTAGATGCTATGCTTAAAACACTCAAGAAACAAGGGGTAATCACAGTAAGCTTACGATCTACAAGAGACTCGAGCCCAGGGCCAGTTGACATTTGGATGCTTTTGAAAGCAGTGAATTACAATATCTGCACAACAACAGGAAGAAGATGTAAATTCTAAAATACAAGTTCGAGCAAGGATAAGAAGATATAACGTATTACAATAAAAAAAGAATAAGATCCCGGCATAGAATCTACATGATTCTTTATGTTATATGGAAGAACCAAAGATTCGCATACAAAAGTTTGTTGAAAAATAACATAGCAACAAATACATCGTAACTCAAATTCATCATTACCACCTAAACTCAGCACAAGATTTCAGTCTACTCCTAAGACTTAACTACTCATATCTCTCAATGCTATACTTGTTCAAAAATTCATTTTCGTTTCCTTTAAGAAGCCAAATATAAGAGACAATAGTAGGTGAGGGTTAGAGACTTGTTGTATCTATCAATGCTATACTTTTTCAAAAATTCATTTTCGTTCCCCCTCATTCTCTCAACACAAGAAAGCCATGGAAATTGAAGAGCTCCTCTCCCCCAATATCTTGGAAGACCACCTGCGGCTCTTGGCTTCTGGGTGAACCACTATCAACCACCAAACCCGTATTTGCACATCAACAAGACTATGGGACTGGAATCCAATATTTTGTTGGTTACACGACTTGAAGTGATCACACATGTAATGCATTTCAAAAAAAAAAAACAGACAAGAGTATCAATCATTCGGATAGAAAGCTCCGTAAGTGCCAACTCAGTATTAGCTCTAAATTGTTGGTTCGAGAGAGTTTTAGATGTATAACGTCCTTCTCAAGTGAGTTATGTAGATGTAAAAATGGCACAAAAACAAAAGTCCCAAACAAACTAGGTTAACAGAGGATTCTCAATTTATCTTAGGAGATTTTTTACTTTCAATTCAACTCATACCTGTAGATTCAAACTGAATAACATTAAAAAAAAACGCATTCACTTGATTTAAGCCTAGAACTTATAGAACATATTTTAAAGAACAGAGTCTAAGTAGCAGCTAACAAGAAATTACTTTAGATAATCAAAACAAAAGGAATTAGGCAGTTTCAACATCAACCTAGGTTCCAAAATCACTAATTTAAAAAACCCAAGTCTCAAAATCTAATATTTCATCACATTAAACAACTCAAAATCAGACAAAAAAAAGTTTTACCTTTTAAGAAGCAAAAAAACGAAATCATTAAAAATGCAAACAAAAATTTCAAAACAGAAACATTATGAGAGTGAAGCTCATCAAACCTGGGAATGGAGCGGCTTCAGAGGTGTGTTAGGGACCGAATATTTGTTGGGTCGGGTTTTCCAAAGTATGTCGGCTGCGTTAGGGTAGTGAGAGGGAAAAAGATGATAAAGAAACTAACGCATTGAAATTTGGTAGTGTGTAGGCTCCAAGATTCGATAATTAATATATTTAATAATTTTTAATCACATACTAATTTTTTTCACATATACTTAATTTTTATTAAATATAAATTTGAGTTAAATTTTTTAGGATAAAATTGAACTAAGTTGGATTAATACTAATTTTCTCATTTAAACTCAAATATTGAATTTTCACTTAAAATACTTATATTTTTACCAAATTTTATGCATGCAATTTTTTATTTTTATGTTTATTTTATGATTTTTTAATTTAAAGTTTTAAGTTTATATATTTAATTGAAAGAGTTGTATTTTATATTCATATTTTTAGATGCTTTGAATGCAAATGTTAAACATAAATATTAGAAAAGAAAAAAATCCAACTTCGTTCATATATATATAAATAATATATTATATGATGCAGTTAGATTCGTCCACCATTTGATAATGCTTCATATTCATATTCTTCCCTTCTGCTGGTTCATTGTATGTAATTAAGCACTCGAGGGACCTTACGACGTAACTCATCAATGGCCGAAGAGACGGTTCTTCCTGCAGACACATTGCTGCAACCGTAAGTGCGTGGTGGAGACCCTTAATGGGATAATCTCCATCCAGCAATGGATCAGCCAATAATACGAACTTCTTTCTGTGATGCAATAAAGGTTTTGCCTTCATAAAACAGGATACAATCGGTGCTAACCGAGTTAGAACTCGAGAGATATGAGTAGGAAGAAACGAACTTCCAGATTAAAACATTCAATACTTACCCAAGAAACAAGATTCCTTTCTCGTGGTGGTCTTGAATTGTCTACCGCTCTTCTTCCTGTGATGAGCTCCAAAAACACGACCCCAAAGCTGTAAACATCGGATTTCGTCGATAACTGGCCGATTTGTATATATTCAGGTGCACAGTATCCGTAGGTTCCGATAACACTGGTGAATACATGCGAATTATCTCCGGATGGACTGACCTTTGCAAGTCCGAAATCAGAGAGCTTTGGATTGAAATCCTGGTCTAGTAATATGTTTGATGTTTTAAAGTCTCGGTATATCACTTGAGGATTAGCTATTTCATGCATGTATTCAAGGCCTTTAGCCGCTCCTACCGCGATTTTTATCCTAGTATTCCAATCCAATGGCATCTTGTTTGGAGGTAAATCTGAAAGTCATATTTACAAACAACTCAAGTACCCGAACCTTAGTCCGATCCGTTCGAGTTTCAATATCTATAAAAGAAAACCGGCAAAAGTGAGCATACCTATAAGATGATCCTCCAAGGAGCCATTAGCCATGTATTCGTAGACCAAAATCCTTTGATCCCCTTCTATGCAATATCCAACCAATTCAACAAGGTTAGGATGTTTAAGTAGAACCAACATCAATAGCTCAACCAGGAATTCCCTGTTCCCTTGATATCCATTCTTATCAAGCTGCTTCACAGCAACAACCTGAGTATGATCGAACAATAGCATGAAAGTATGATCCTCCAAATACGTAAAAAAAATTCAAAAAAACATGTTAGGAATACTCGACACTCGTATCTAAAACGGAATAACATAGAAAAAAGAGATAAGATTCGATGTTGTACTTTATTTGAGTTTTCAATAAGTCCTTTATAGACTCTACCAAAGCCACCTTCACCAATTTGATTGCGAGGGTTGAAGTTGTTAGTGGCTGTGCATATCTCACGGTATCTGAAAATTACATTGCCTTTGCCCCCTTTTGTTATTTCCTGGCCTATGAGTCTCTTTTTGCAGTTATCTGTCAAAAACAGTTGAATCATGAATATTACGATTATGTTCGATAGTTATATTCAACACATATTTTTTTATGGATATAAGAGATGTATGACCTTCTAAATATAAGGATACATACTCTTGTTGATACTCACCCAAATTCTATAAGGCCTAAACAAGGTGACCAAGGATATCATAAATGAAGCTGATCATGGTATGCAATAGCTAGCATCTATCATGGGAACCATTTTGACACAAGAAATATATAAATCTAAGGTATTTACAGCGAAAAACATCTATTAGATCTGCAATTACGATAAATATGACATGACTGCTATTTAAAACGCTTTATAGGGTAAAACAATGTACCACCGTTGAAGGAAATATTGGCAAACGAAGCCAAGACTCTTGTGTCATGATATTCCTTGATGCTCTTCTGTAATGACCTTCTTGTTAGTGTCTCCTCCAACATGCAACATGAAAAACAGTTCATTTTGATCTTCCTTTTGTAAGGATGACAACCAAAATTCTTGAATCAAATAACAGCTGAGCTATTGGAAGGAACCTAACTCCTGAAGGTAACCAAAATCTATTTGGTTCCTCAGGAGGACACAAGGAACAATGTCTCATGATTTTTTTTTTTTTTGTTTTCCTTCTTCTCTTGTCCAAACTCCATTGAATCAGATAGCCAAAAATAACTTTACATCACATTTGCTAAACATAGAAGCTAACAGATATTTTTCCCATTTGTTGATTACTTTTCTCATTATCAGAAATTTCTTGAGTCAAAATGGTTTTTTTTTTTTTTTTTTTCTATTATGACCTTTTCTTTCCTTGTATTTCCATTCCATTCTATTCTCATCTTTCCACTTGTCAGGTCAGTTTCAAAAACTGATTTCATGAGCCAACTACAAATGATAAACTGACCCCAAAATTTTCTTTACGGATTCTGACTTAGGATAGTAACACTTGTCCATTGTAAACTAATTTAGTTGACTCATTATCCTAGTTCTTCATTTTTCTTAAAATATTCGTGTTTGACTCGAATAAGAGATTAAGGATGTTTATGATACAGGCTGCTTAAAACAGAAAATGGACAATGTAGAAGGCTGGAAGCAAGTCAAACGACTTAATTAAAAGATAATCAATACTAAAGAAATGATATTCACTTGTTAAAATGCAGTACTATTTGTGTAATTTCGTAGAATAGTAGTGGTTGACTTATGAATCCTGCCGTTTGCTAATTTTTATAGTGTTGAGTATCACTCTAAAAGGAAGAAGCACGTGTAGCAAAGATCAGAAGAATAAAGGAACAGAATCAATAAATGTTCATATAGTGTTTGTTTTTCATTCTCTATTGCATAACAAGCTTTACATTTTGGTTTAGATGTTCAACCTTTTCTACCTATTTCTCTCCACCATTAACAAAAGTTAATAACTAGGATACTAGCTGGCGTCACAAAATGACACAATTCTGGGATCAGATGCAAGAGAAAGTTGTAAAGAAAGTGATTCATCAGTATATGCTGCAAGAACTAGCAATAGACAATCTACTGAATCTATAGCATTTGTGCAAATAAAACCAGTTTTTGTTGCAAAAATCTTTATTTCTTCAGCTTAGCAAAGTGCTTTTCAAGCCTGCAAATCCGAGCTTCAAGCTCAAGTCCAAGTGTTAAAAGATCGCGAGTCTTACTGCCTTCTCCTCTATCTTTGAGACTTCGGTTGCTCTTGACATCATCTGTGACCAATACTTTCGATTTTCCTTTCGAATATCGATTCTCAGTAACCTCGGCATCCTGTTTTTCTTCATATTTGAGCTTCTCAACATCTTCTTTATCTGCAACTGCAGTTAACGTTAGCACGTTTTGACATTCACCGACCGGTAAAGGATCACTGATGTTTTCCAAGGTTCCATCCTTTTCATCTTTGACAGAACTTTCTATGTTAACTTTACCTGGTTTCATATTTGCTTCAATTTCTTTAGTTGAACATGATTGGCTTTGAGCACCTAGGGAAGACTCACTCTTCTCACCCTTGTTTTCATTGTTATGCATAACACTCGTCAAAAATTCCCTTATGGTTAATTGATCTCCAATCCCCTCCTGAACCAAATCCCCTGCTGCTTTCACCCCTTTATCTTCATTTTCCTTGGTAGAATTTCCTTTGCACCAAACCTTTTTCCTTACTGAAACATGTGGTTTTCTTGGACCCCTAGGCCTCCTAAGAAATGGCCTGATAACATCACAATGAGACAGCATTGATTGCTTCCACCAATTTGAGTATTGTAAGGTAACATCTGCTTCGAACAGCCTTGGTGGTATATACAACATCGAATCTTGAATCGGTCTGCTGTAATTCCTCCAAGCAATATCAGGATTTCCATTGCATCTAGCAAAACAACCTGGAAGATCTTGGTCCATTCCGAACTGCATCGAAACTCGTTGTGGGAGGTATGGCTCTATGCTTTCTAGTCCAACAAGCTCACTCACCCTCAAACATCTAGCAAATGAATGAATATCTTCGTTTAAATGAGTATAAGAATCAATTAATATATGCTGTTCCTCATCACCATAAAACTTTAGCAAAGACCATCCACTAATTGCCATAGCATAAGGCCGCCATTGAAAACTTTTCCCTGCAAAGTTTATGGGAAGCTTTATATCACTAACATTCACCTTAAGCCTATGCCATCTTGCTATCCTTGGCTCACCATGAGAGATTGAGTTAGGCATTGGCCTCGACCCCAGAAACCTTTCCCAAACCCAAACCAGCACTAACTGAAATGGTGCATAAACATTAACCAACTCATTAGTTTGCACCACAACTGAGCAAAAGATTCGATCCTTAAGCCAACTCATGTCCCTATATATTCTAGATAAAACCGCTGGTGCAAGAGCAACCCGGTTACCTCTAGCCAAATGAATTGCAATAGGAAAAACATGCTTCCCCACATAACGAATTGAAGTAGATGTCACAAGAACGAAGTTGGATAACCATAAAGAGAGGAATGCTTCATGTTCTAGCTCATGTCCAGTTCCCATGAAATAGTCCATCCAATCTTTAGGCGAAGCAAGCGTGCATCTCCCTCTTGCAGCCTCTTTGCGCCCTTTAATTAGCTTCCCTTCAACTTCAACCAGTTGTTTAGTCTTTAAAGCGCTTAAAACAGATTCACCAAGAACAGAAAAGCCCCAGCAGACCATAACATCTTCCAAAGTTATGGTCGCTTCACCCCATGGAAAAACAAAAGTATTTGTTTCAAGACACCATTTTTCAACAATACCGAGAACAAGTTCCTTGTGTTGTTTGATATGATACCTGGAACTCAGGATTGCCTCGTAAATACCAACTTGTTCCCATAAAGCTCGATACTTGTCGTGCATGTTACGAACCCATGTTTCCCATTTCTGTGTTGGACGTTTCCAGCCTTTGAACAACACCTTTTCAGACAAGTCCTTGAGGTCATAAATGAAGGGTTTTGGGGAAAAACAACGTTGAGGAAGCTCAGAAACTTTCCCATTGCTTGAAGTGGCTGTGGGTTTTAGAAAATGGGCTTTTCTTCTTGTAATGTGTCCACCAGTTGGTGAAACCATATGCTCTTCCCTCTCTTCAACAATGGTTTCTGGTGGTGGAGGTGGTGGTGGTGAAGGAATCTCCATTGTTTAGTGTTGAAAATTTTCAAAAAAAGAAAAGAAAAATCACATTTTTAGGCTGCTTTTGAACTTTGGGAACTTGAAAGTGCAGAACTTTATGGGCGGAAAATGAGCATACTTCCATTTTTGTTAACATGCACCGCATAGAATCAGAACTCAGAAAGGACGATACGGACGCTTAAATAAAACTAGGGAGAATGATTTGTGCTAGCCGTGTGTCCATGGTGGCACTGGCCGTAAATGAATTTTTTTTTTTTTTTTGTGTGTGTGTGTTAGAATTTAATTTAAATAATAAAAATATTTTAATTTAAATTTAACTTAAAATATATATTTTAATATTTAATTAATATATCAACCGTAAAATAAAAATTTGAAATTGGATCATGATGCATGATTCATGACAAATAAGAAAATTAAGAAAGTAATTCAATTTTTACATTTAATTAATATAAGTTAGTTGCCTAAATCAGCTTAACTTTTCTTTTTTTTGTTGTTATTTTACTGTTATTTGTTTTTTTTCTACCTTTACGTCATTATATTATTACTATTTTTTATTATTTGTATGGTATATAAGTTTTATTTAAGTATAAACACTTTTTTAAATATATTTTCAATTATTATGAAAACATTTATTTTAATATTTTTATTGTATTTGGTGTATTATATTTTTTAATTTATTTTTATATAAAAATAATCTTAAAACTTTTAATACGTGCAAATCAAGTTAGGATCAAATTTAATATTTTTAATCTGGGTCAGGTTTAAATAGAATTTTAGGCTCATTTTTCTAGTAAAACTTGGATCTAAAATTTTGCTTCAATTTGGCTCAAAGTTGACCCATTCGATGATCAGGTCTAAGCACCATCATCATTTAAATGATAAGGTATATCAAATTTTTTTCAATCAAGTTGATGTTTAGTAACGTGAGACAATTTAATTAAAAGTTTTACAATAAATATAAATAAATAAAAATTGAGTAATTATTTGATATACCATTGATGGAGGTTTTTAGATTTCACAGGTAAGTTGAGAGCGTGACCAGTGTTAGATTTATTTATATAATTTTTTAAATTCTTTTTTAAAACACTTTATAATATATTTGTACAATGCCTCTTCCTAACCTTTAAATAAGAGGTTAATATAATTCAGCACACTTAAATTCACGTCCTCTTATCCTAACAACAATGTAAATGTACAATTTTACACTGATTTTAAAATTTTAATTTCAAATTTATGTGACTAATGAACCTTATACTAAAAAAAAAAAAGGCATAATCTGCCAAAAAAATTTCCTCAAATATTAAGAGTGAGTTTGGATGGGCGGTACGTTTATCTGCGGTTAGTATAAAAATAATGGTGACGATAAAAATAGATATTATAACGATACTGTAACGTGAGATAAAAAGTAAGCTAAACACACCGCATCTCATCTCGTCGCCCATCCAAACCCACCCTAAATATTGAGCGACCATCTAAAATAAGATAGTTTAATTCCCACTATTTAAAAAGTACATATCTACAACGTCTCTCTCAATCCATCACTAATAAACTAATCAACCTATTCACTACATTAATATTAAATGTGATAGGGTTTATTTCACCAAACATCCCTATATTATATGTTGAATTTTAAATTAGTCTTTAAATTTTAAAATGTTCAAACTAAAGTATTGTTCTAATACGATCCTTTCGATGTTAAATGTCAGTTTTTCAAACATATATGTAGAAATAATTTTAGTTTTAAGGATTTAATTTGAATGTTTTAAAACTTAGAAAGCTAATTTAAAATTTAATCCAAAATTAAAATAATATGATATGGCAATGTAGCCAAGTTGAGCCGACGTTACGGCGTCGTATCGTGTTCCGAATTCCCATGAGACGTTTAAGCGTATAAAAATTCGGTATTTCTATGCACGCAGCACATATGATATCCGTTAAGAGGAAAAAAAAACAAAGACACGCTCCCTCTCAGCTCAGCTTTCTCTCTTTTATTTTTCCCACTCAATATTTACACAGTTCACTAAATTTACAAAATCATCGTTAATGTTGCATTGGTTTGTTTTCATTTTCTTGAAAAAGTTGAAGGAAAAGTTGGGTTTTGTTGTTTTGGAATGTTGATGGAAGAGGGATGAAGAATATGATGGGGGAAGCGAGTTTACAAGCGATGTTTTCGGGTATGAATCCAAGGGACGTGAATCTCAAGCCGACGACGAAGCAAAGAACGTGGAACAGGAGATGCAGGTCGGTGGTAGGGAGGCGGAGCAGGCCCCAAACGCCGTTGTTTAAATGGAACATGGAAGAGGACGGCGGCGGAGTTGAGGAGGAGCTCGAGGATAAAGAGGTTAGTGGTGAGGGACGACGGAGGAAAGGGGCTCCAACAGTGTCTGCGAGGAAACTTGCAGCTGGATTGTGGCGGTTGCAGTTGCCCGAGACGGCAGTTCCTGGTGGCGGAGAGAGGAAGAGGGATCAGTTGGGAATCAAAGTGAGATTTTTAACCTTTTTGCGGCTCCAAGATCTATGCTTTAATGTTTTTTTTTTCTTGTTTATAGCCTTCTGTTATAATAATAACAATGTAATTTGATTTATGATTTTTCTTTTTCTTGCTAAAGTTGTTTAATTGGTTACTTATATTTGATGTTGATCTTTACAATCCCATCATTGTTCATTGTTTTATTATTGATCTTCACAATGCCTTGGATTATGCTTGAATGTCAAAGAAAATGAAGCTTCCATTACTTGCTTTTTTGACGCATTTTATGGATATTTTCTTGATAAAGGGATACACTGTCCATTGGTATTTACAATCTGCTTACTTCTCAATGAATACAGTTTGATAGTTTGTTTAAATCGCTTCTGATAGTTATGCTTTTGGCTCTGTTTTTATTGATAGTTTACTTCTTTTCTTTCTTGCATCTTCATTGATTAGATGTAATTTGATTCATGTTTGAACATTTTTTAGTTCATTATGTCTTAATTTCCTGCAGGGAGGTGACGAGGTACTTCGCAAGGATGAAATTCATGGTTCAACAGCAAAGGATCTGTTACCAAGCCCTGCTTCTGTCTCTGGCACAGAAAATGGTCTCCTGCACAAGGTATGCCTGCTTCTATGAGCTTCTTACCCAAATCTTGAACTTTTGAACTGAACAATGTGTGAAAACATCTAATGCATACGAAACGAAGCCTTTTTCATCTCGGTCATGTTGTACATTTGATGGTTTCTGGAAGTGGAATTTGTTATTTACTCTCCTGATCTTAAGCTGTTTCTTTTTCCATTTAAGATTGAGTCTTCAATCCCATATTTGAACTCTGTGATGGAGGGAGCGACAAAGTGGGATCCTGTCTGCTTGAAACCAACAGATGAGGTGCGGCAAACTTGCAGCCGTATGAAGCATATTGACCAACGAGTAACTGCAGTATCAACTGTTTCTGCCCTTGAAGCTGAATTAGAGCAGGCTCGAGCTCGCACTGATGAGCTTGAGACTGAATGCCGATCCTCAAAGAAGAAACTCGAGCACTTGTTGAGGAAAGTTAGTGAGGAAAGGGCTGAGTGGCGGAGCAGAGAGCATGAAAAAATACGTGCGTTTGTTGATGATGTCAAAGCTAAGTTGAATCGAGAAAAAAAGAATCGCCAGAGGCTCGAAATTGTTAATTCCAAATTGGTGAATGAGCTGGCTGCTGCCAAGTTATCGGCCAAGCAATATATGCAGAACTACGAAAAAGAAAGAAAGTCCAGAGAACTAATCGAAGAAGTATGTGACGAGCTTGCTAAGGAAATTGGAGAAGACAAGGCTGAAGTGGAAGCACTAAGGAGATATTCCATGAAGCTTCGAAAGGAAGTCGATGAGGAAAGAAAGATGCTGCAGATGGTTGAAGTCTGGCGTGAAGAACGTGTTCAGATGAAACTCATCGATGCGAAGGTAGCCCTCGAAAAGAGGTATTCACAGATGAACAAGCTTGTAGCAGATTTGGAGAATTTTCTAAGGTCAAGGACCGGAACTTGGGATGCAGATGACATGAGAGAAGCTGAATCGCTTAGACAGGGTGCTGCCTCGGTTAATGTCCAAGAAATTAAGGATTTCACATATGAGCCCCAAAACCCGGATGACATTTTTGCTGTTTTCGAAGAGGTAGCTTCAGCTGAAGCCACTGAAACGGATATCGAACCCTGTGTTGCATACAGTACTGCTAGCTATGCCTCAGAAATTCAAATGGCGAGTCCTCGAATGAGTATGATAAAAAAAGGCAGCATTCTGAGACATTCAAATGCAAATGTTGAGATAGAAAACGATGAAAGTGGGTGGGAAACTGTCAGCCATGTCGAGTACCAGAGCTCGAGTTACTCACAACAAGGGAGTCCTGCATCTGTTAACAAGAATCCTTGGCACAGCTATTTATCGGGTAGTGGAACTGAATGGGAAGATAATACATGTCGGGATAGCCCAACCACGGAATTTAGCGAAGTTTGTTCTTTGCCTGCTAGACAGTTTAAGAAGGTGTCATCCATCGCAAAGCTTTGGAGATCATGTCCAAACAATGGAGAAAAATACAAGACAATCTCGGTAGATGGAACAAACGGCAGGCCTTCAACCGGAAGGAAGTCTAATTGGACTATTATGTCCCTGGATAAATGGTCAGTTAAAGGTGGTTTCAGTCCCTCGGAAATGTTGGGACAATGGAGTTCACCAGACTCTACTCATCCACCAGTAACGAAAAGGTGCAGCGAATGGTCTTGCAGTGCACAGCCAACTAGTTTGAAGGCAAAACTTTTGGAGGCAAGAACGGAAACTCAGAAGGTCCAGTTACGACATGTTCTTAAAGAGGAGATTTAGAAGCAGAAGGTGATTGCCAGCCAGCCTAGCTTAATCGCCGCGGTAGCCGGCTGTCCCCAACCAAAACAAGTAGCAATATAGTTACCAGACATCATATTACCATCATGGATTTTATTGATTCTTTTCGTTATCCGATATGCTGATAAATTTGGGACAATGCTGCTGACGAAACAGTTGGATCATCATCTCCTTTTCATCTGCTATGATTCTGCTTGGGGGGCTGTAGCCATTCCCTTTGTAACTCAAGAAAGCAATGTCCTCCATTTGTACTGTATCCCAAGGATATCAAGGAATACAGGTTCAAGGTAACTGAAATGGTAACATTTTCCATTGTAGTTTCTTACTTTTTTGTATTTTTGTTGTAAGAGATGCCTCATTTGATTCAAGGTAAATTACAAGTATCTGTGTTTCTGTTTGACTTATCCAATTATGTTTCTTTTCCAATTTCTTATAATTTTAAACTATTCCTTTTTTAATGATAATTTTAAACTATTCAAATTTATCAATAAATAACATTTTATTATTTTAAATTGTTTCTTATTTGAACGTGGATTAATTGTACTATGAGACAACCAGAATCCACACACGTAAAAACAAAAAGGATGTTTGTACAAATCCATTTTGCCCCAAATGCACTGACCCCTTTTATAAACCCAAAACCCAAAAAAAAAATATAAACCCAAAATAAACCAGGCCCAAACGGCCCAAAATTCAACCCACTTTCAGCCAAAACCAAAAAACAAAACCCTAACCCTAGCGCACCACCTACCCCCACCTACTCGCCTGGCGTCATAGCGAGTAATGGCTTCGACCATTCGCCACCTACCCGTCGCCTCCTCCACCGCTCCACCGCCTCGCCCATGCCCCGCAAAAAAAAACCAACACGCATAAGCGAAGCACAGAAGCGTAAGAGAATACAAAAATTTTTTGTAGGGCTATAAAAGCCGATTAACTGATTTGTAAAAGGGGCCTTCTTTTTTTCGATCAATATACAAAAAGAAATTTAAAACACAAAAATAGCAGATCCAAACACGGAAGAAAAACACAAGCGATTCGTTAAAATCGAAAAAAACAGAGGCTAAAGGTGATTTTTTTTTTTTGAGAGTCGTTTCATTTTTTCTTTCTTTTTGATAAACATGCATAAAACTATATTATTAAGAATATATACATAAAAAGGAAGGAAAATTTACCTTTTACGAACTTTCGCCACCGTATCTGGCAATGGTATTGGCCTTAGCTGGCCGAATCCCACCGGATCTCCCTCGTTTTGCCAGAGAAAAAAAAGAAAGAAGGATTTTTTTTTTTTAAAGTGGACAGCAAAATGAATTTTTTTTGGGGGTTTAGGGCCTTATATAGCCCTTCAAAACGACGTCGTTTTGGGGGCTGGCCTTTAACCCCAAAACGATGTCGTTTTGGCCTTGACCTGATCCGACCGACCTGACCCGCTTCAGGATCCGCGTGTTTTTAAACCAAAAGGAAATTGCGCAAATGGCCCTTCCGCTTTTTTGACTTCTTTTAATTAAGTTGTTATTATTTTAAATTTTACCCCACGATTTATTCCAGTTCGCAATTTAGTCCCTGGAGTTGCAGTGCGTTTTGACCGAAGGGGCTTATTGCCTTTTGAGTCCCCCATGTAACTCGCGCGTATCAAATAGGCCCTTTCCTTTATATTTGGTTTCGAAGCAGCCCCAAACTTTCGTTTTAAATGTAATTTGACCGCTCTTTAAATTATTTTGAAACTTTATTATTTACTATTATTATTTTTATCGTCGCTATTATTTTATATTTTTTATTACTATTATTATCTATGTTATTATCACTTCTCACTCTATCATTTTTATTTCTATTTTATTATGATTATGATTATTATTTATTTTATTATTTTTATTATCGTTTTATAACCATATTATTATTATATTATTATTAGCACTATTACTATGTTATTATTATTTTTTTACATATCTATATATCTCTTATTATTTTGTTTACTAATTGTTATTATTATTACTATCGTCATTATTTATTTTTCATTACATTTTCATTATTATTTATTTTTATCATTGTTTTTTATTTTATTTATTTGTCATTTTCGTTCCAATATATTATTATTATTATTATTATTATTATTATTATTATTATTATTATTATTATCATCCTAAGACTAGTTTTAGATTGTTTTGTATATTATCAACTCTATCTCCTATAAATCTTGCTATGCATATCGTATATATGTTATAACACTATTATTGCTATTATATCACATAATGTATATACTTATTCTCCATTACATTTTACTATTGTTATTATAATATGTTTACCATCATTATATCTTATATATTATATTATTATAGTCGTTATATTATCCTTTTTATATAATGTGTATATTGTTATTATTACCGTATCCCTTGCATGTACACGTCTCATTATTCATTCGTTAAATACTATTATTCGTATTCTCTTTGCTTATTATCTTTTGTTTTCGCATCTTGTGTTGTTAATATTATTACCATTGTACTTTCTACCATCGTTTGCTTCTCACTAATTTTCTCGATGCATCAATTTTATAACAATCGATATTTAAGTATTAAAGGTTCGAGAAGATCAAGCCTAACTTCTTGGGCTTTGGTTTTCTCGTTTAAAGCTAAACAACGGGATATCTCTTTTGAAATTGCAATTTAAATTTTAAAACAAAATACTTAATCTCGAAAATTCGAAATGTCGCGCCCTAACTTACTGGACTCGACATCTAGATACTTCGAGATAAGCTTCTTTTCCTAAAAATAGAGGCAATCTTAGTATTTGAAATCTAGAAATCGAGCCCTAACTTCTTGGGTTCGGTTTCTCATTTGACGAATAACGGAATATCCTCTTCAAAAACGAAAATCAAGTTTTAAAAGACGAGCTTAGTTTCGGGAGTCTAAAGTATTGCGCCCTAACTTACTGGACATGATGCTTTATCTCTTCGATAATAAGAGAGTCTTAACGTCCTTTCAATTCCATCAAATTTTGAAAATAAAAGCATTGTATTTTCGAACCCTTTTCAAAGTTTTCAACAAAAGGACATCAATCAATCGGTTTGGTACCAATTTTGAGCGTGTCGAGGTGCTAATCCTTCCTCGCACGTAATCGACTTCGAACCCGTTTTCTCAAAGTTCGTAGACCAAAAAGCACCGTTTTAGTAAATTAAATGTTTTATTAAAACAAAGGTGATCCGATCACACCAAATAAAGATCGGTGGCGACTCCTTTCCTTTTCTTTTTCAAAAAATCGAGTCGACCGCGTCGTTCTTTCGTTTCATCAAAAATGGTTACGACGACTTGGCGACTCCTTTGGGACTCGAGGTCAAGCCATAGATTGATTAATTTTGTCCTTTTGATTAAAATGGTTTTGGAAAATCATGCTTCTTCTAATGCACTTTCAATATTGGTCTTGTAAATACTTTGGCGTTGCATTGCATGACCGTTGTGGTTACACCTTTAAGTGGGAGCGAGAAGCTATGCCTTCGTGAGGTTTTCACCTCCGCATGGGCTAGTGGACTGCTTTCGGGATACATCTGTACCTATGTCTTCGTGAAGTTTTCACTTTCGCATGGCCATAGGGAAATGTATTCCCCTGAACCAAACTCAGTCCGTATGAGCCTATAATGGGTGAGGATCGAGGAATCTGCTGGTTCGGGTACCTCGAACTTTAGAACTAAACTGCATATAGCAAACCCTAGGAGCCCACCTTAGGTAGAGCTGTGTCAAACCTTAGTGGTCACCCAGATAGGTGTTTGTATATTCATGGCACTAACTTGTTGTATTTCATTCTTTTGTGTATATCATTTCATATTTTAAGAGGCATCGATTCACGGTCAGTTTCTGAGTTAGAGATTTGGTTATGGAAAGTGAATTCCTTGATAAAGTAGAAGACAATCGGCGCACACATGGTTAGAGCTAAGCCAATTAGAAAAAAGGACTAAAAGCTAGAATAGCTGAGCTGGGGCGGTTTCTATACCACCATCGAAGTCAAGACTCAGAAAGTCAACTGAAGTCAAGCCTGAACAGAATCGAGGAAATGAAAGGTAAGGTTGAAGAGCTAGAATCGGTATTACAGTGAGTGAGCTCCAGTTGAGCTTAGAAAGCGAGAGAAAGGCTGGGAGGAGAAGCTTCGCCATTCTTGTGAGCAAGTTAGAAGTCGAACTACCTCATGGGTGAAGGACAATCCTGATTCGAGGGGTAGCTGATCACCTACAGACTTTGGCTGCGAATGCCGACATATTGAGCATGAGATATGAGCTACCACCGGGTCATGATCAAGAGCTAACCTCCCTGCTTGGAAAAGTCAAAACCTTAGGTCTTAGGGCTAAAGCATATTTGTAATCTGCTTTACGTAAAGGGTTTTGCCTTCTAATAAAGTTTTCTAAAATAAAGTTGATCAGAATCGATGTCTTCTTCCTGCATTCATGCATTTGCATTGCATCATATTACATGCATTCAAATTTATAAAAAGGAGCCTAATTGGTTAAGATTATCAGAAACAAGAGAGAGAAAAGAAGAAATCTGGGAACTAAACATTACTACGGGACTCGTGCTAAGACAAAGAAAATGGATCAAAGATTTGAACAATTCGAAAGACACGCAAGACCGGATGCAAGAGCAAATGGCAAAACTCCAACAAGAGATGAGGATCGGATGTTGGAGGCTCAAAAAAACACGATGGCTCAAATGGCCCAAATGTTGAGTGGGCCAATGGACAAAGTTAAAGGTCCCATGGCAATTACAGGGGAAGAGAGCGAAGGCATTCCTCTCGGTTTTACCCCACCACATGCGCCCTGACATGAAGAGTATCCCCAAAGGCCATCTGTCACAATTAGGCCTCAATGGGCAAGGCGATACTAGGCGCCCACGAACTTTCAAGCGGCTTAGGTACTAACCCGGAGATAGTCCGATTAACCGGTGGTCCCTAACGAAATGGCAAAAATAGACCAAGCAAGAATCGACTGCCAAGGCAACTTGAGGACCGTTGCAAGTGGTTAGAGAGAAGTTTAAAGAAATGGAGCTGCGACTACCGTCACGGGGTAGACGCTAAGGACTTAAGTTTGGTCCCGGACTTGGTACTTCCGCCAAAGTTCAAAATGCCTAAATTTGAAAAATACAGTGGGACTAGCTGTCCGGAGGCCCACATCACCATGTTCTGCAGGCGAATGGCTGGCTACGTGAACAACGATCAACTCTTAATCCACTATTTCCAAGAAAGTTTAGTGGGCGCAGCTGCTCGATGGTATAACCAACTTAGTCGGGCCAACATTAGTTCCTGGAGAAGTCTGGCTCAAGCATTTCTAAAGTATTTCAGCCACGTTACGGACATGGCACTGGATAGAATTACTTTGCAAAGTATGGAAAAAGAAAAATGAGAGTTTAGGACAATATGCATAAAGGTGGAGGAGGTCGCCATCTTGGTCCAACCACCCCTTTAGAAAAGAAAACTACCATGCTCTTCATCAACACCACAAGGCTCCTTTCATAACCTATATGATAGGGAGTACCACTAAGAGCTTTGCCGACATGGTAATGGTAGGGGAAATGATCGAACATGCAATCAGATGCGGTAAGATTGAAGTAGGGGAAACCAGTAGAAGGCCTACTCCTAGAAAAAAGGATGACGAGGTGAATAATACAAACATAGGGGACCCAAATCAGCCAAAAATAGTGACTACTGAGTATCAAGGTTCATCAAGGAAAGAATCTCGCACAAGGAAAAACGTTGAAAAACTTCAATTTACGTCAATCCCTATGACATATAAGGAGTTGTATCAAAGTTTATTTGATGCACACGTTGTGTCTCCCCAATATCTAAAAGCGATGCAACCTCCATACCCAAAATAGTATGACCCAAACACTCGATGTGAGTACCACGCGGGATCACGAGCCATTCGATGAAAATTGCCTCACTTTCAAGAAATTGGTGGAAAATCTCATCAACATGGGTATTGTGAAGTTCGATGGCGAGCAATGGTATACCCGAAAGAACCGAGGAATAAAAGTTTTGAGCATCGCCTTTATGTACTTGAGAGTGTTTTGGACAATGAGAGGCATGGAAGAAACATGTATTTTAAAGCCAATCTAGAGTAATGTGTAAAACACACTTGTTGCTTCAAGCACGAAGTAATAAGATTTCTTTTGAGAAGTAGGCTTGTGTCCGAATTTTATTTCAATAAAATGCATCTTTATAAGTAAATATTTTCATTCTTTACATTTTCATCTTGAATATTTTCACTCATGACCATATCATACGAATAATCATCATTAGGATCATTTATTCTTTGGATTTTCTCGCCCACAATAGGCCCCACATATCAATGACATGAGCGATTTATTCTTTGACTCCCTTTTAATGAGATATGTATCTAGAGGATTTAAGGGATTTGAAGATGACAAAGATTGCGACTTACTTCCCCAATGTAGATCCTACCTTATGAAGTGTCATGAACACTATGTGTAACACCAAACAGGTCAACACCACGTAAGAATACGGTATCTCTGAGGGAAAAAGGATTTTTGAGAGGTTTAGGTTTAAGTTTAAAAGTTTGAGAAAACACTTAGCTAGATTGTGTATTTGAAGAAAAACTTCGAGTAGGCTTGATTAAAATACATTGGTGTATTTGAAAACCGAAATTTTGAAAACTTAATCAAATGTGTAGGTAAAACTAATTTATCTCTTTTAGAAGTTTAAGTTGTCTCTTATTATTACTATAACATTTTGACTTAGTAGAAAATCGATTTAAGTTAGAAAAACATTTGAGTCCTTTTATTCCAAATCTTAGTGTGATGCAGATGGTATAGTTTAAAATGTCACTTTTGTAGTTTGAAATCGTTGTCTTTCCAAGTTTAGCACATTTTAACCCAATTAATTTGTTAAGGCATATTAAACATCTCTTTAAGCATCAACAAAGCAAAACATAATTTTAAAAGGCCTTTTAAGGTATGTTTTCGTGTGTTGACCGGTTTGGGGTGTTACAATTGTGGTATCGAGCTAAGTTCAAAGGCTTTTTGTGGGCTGAGGCCCAAAATGTTTTTCAAAGTCTGTTTTAAGCGTTATGTTTTAAAAGTATGGTGTGAAAGGCATGGCACCGAAGTCATGGCACCAATCCGCATGAGTAAGTACCCGTACTATTGTTTGTGATAATGATATTGATGAGATGTGATTGAATGGCTAGTGATAGTAAGACTACCTTAGAGACTGAAACTGATAGGACACTGTGGACTCGCGAAAACGAAACTTCTTTAATAAGCAATATTCATAAGACTTTACTTTTAAGCGGTGGAATAATTATCGATACATAAAATTCTTTAAATCGACGAGATTTAGTCATGAGTACCAGAGGTGGGCGTGGTCGTGGGCGTGGTCGCGATGGGATGATGCTTCGAACCCGTGGGTTACGGTCGTGGTCGAGAACGAGATACGGTTCGCCACCAGTGGAGGTGGTGAGTTCAAGAGCGGTAGGGACGATGCGATGTCATGACGATCTTCGCTGGTCTTGAAAGGGTAGCTGGAGTAGGTGGGCGTGGGAGCTAGGAAATCGTACTGGCGACTTGAACAAAAATTTGAATTCTTTCGGTGTCTCGGTGTTGCTCCTAAACTTCTTGAATATTGGTGGGCGACAGTGGATAATGGACGATCTAGACATTGCTGAAGAAAAGTTAAAGGGATCGTATCACTTCTCGAGATAAGTCATACCGATGAAGTGGCTCACGATTCGGAACAATGACTGCAATGGAAGATCGACTTGGGACTATTTTCGCTACTTATCGAGAAAAAATGCGTTGGAGCTAATTACATTAATGAGTAGCGGAAAGCATTTCGAGGTTAGTTCGTGGAGCAAATCGTCGTAAGAGTCTGGTGAGTTTCTCAGCCGAAGTCGGTATGCGAGGTATGGTGGCTCTTGAACATGAAAGGTGCGTTCGTTTTGAGGATGGCTGCGAGGACGAATTAAGATTGTTGATTGCGCCTCGGCGGGGCGTGAATTTGCTGTTTTGGTTAAAAAGGCGAAGGTGGCGAGGGTATTAAAGAGTCGTGAGGCAAGGCATGGATAGGAATCGACACAAGACGAGTTTTGGATCTTCCGGTCGTCGGTGTAATCGCAGAAAGGGCTAGACCGAGTGGGCGAATCGATCGGGTAGGTTTGTTCTTTGCTAAGCGCGGGACCGCTGCGGTGTAACCGTTGTGGGAAAGCTCATTGGGAGGATGTTGGGTGATGGTAGAATTTGTTTTGAGTGTGGCTCGTTGGACCACCGTGTGAGGGACTGTCCGCGCAAGTTGGCTAGGATTGGTCGAGAATCGGCCGTACTCGATCTGAGAATAACGGACCACTACATGCAGAGGGCCGAGGTAATGGCGGAGGAGGTAATGGTTTTGATCGGGGCCGAGGAGCACCGGGCGGAGGTGCGAGTAGTTCTAAGGCCGAGACGGTCGGGGTTGGTGTATCTTTGCGAGGCCTTAGAGAGGAGGGCCTTGCAGAATGTCATTACAGTGCGTTTTAATCTTTGGTTCTCCATTTCTTGCTTTGATTGATGTGGGTTCAACACATTCATATGTTGCAAGTAGCATAGTGAAGACCATGGATTTAGACTACGAGATATCTTCAGGCGGATGGCCGTAATAAGCCCTACAGGTCACTCTGTAGTGGTAGATAAGTTTGTATAGAGGCGTACCTCTAGAACTCCAATGGGTATCTTTTGTGGTCGATCCGATGGAGCGCCTTTTGGGGAGTTCGATTTGATTCTCGGGATGGATTGGTGGTTAAGTACCGGGCGGTGTTGGATTCTTGCGCTAAGCGCATGGTTCAAAACGACTAAGGGTGATAGGTAGTTACGATCGGTAATAGGAGAAATTATCATCTAATGTGGTATCTGCTGCGAAAGCAGAAGATGGTCGAAGAACGTGAAGCATATGTGGTTCATGTGTATGCCTTGGAGGCTAAAGGGTCTTGTGGAGAGCGGTTGGACGATTAGGAAATTTGTTGATGTGTTTCTGAGGAGCTTACGGGTTTGCCACCGTTGTGAGGTAGAGTTCGGGATAGATCATTACGGAGCTGCGCAATATCTATTGCTCCGTCATGGATGGCACCTAAAGAGTTAGTGGAGCTTAAGGCTCGAGATCCGGGAGTTATTGGACCGAGGCTTTATCGGGCCAAGTGTTTCGCCTTGGGGAGTGCGGTACTCTTCGTCAAGAAGAAGAAGCGGTACTATGCGGATGTGTATAGACTCACCGCCAAGCTGAATAAGTGACGATCAAAAACAAGTATCCTTGCCTCGGATAGATGACTTGTTTGATCGGTGAAGGTGCGTCGATTTTTCGAAGATCGATTTAAAGATGCAGGTATCACCGATTAAGGGTAAAGGAGGCGGATATCGCAAGCGATATTTAATTACTCGGTATGGGCACTTTGAGTTCTTAGTTATGCCGTTTGGGTTGACTAACGGCGTGCCTTTTATGGATCGATGAATAGGGTGTTTCAACGGTATTTGGATCGATTCGTAGTGGTTTTATCGACGACATCTTGGTATATTCAAGGACCGAGGAGGAACATGATGCATTTGCGGGTGGTATTCTGATTTTGAGGAGAAATTTCATCGAAGTTCGATAAATCGAGTTCGGCTTAGGAGGTGGCGTTCTTGGGTCATGTAGTATCGGTGAGGGATTAGAGTGGATCCTCGAAAGATTGAAGCGGTTTTGGATTGAAGCGCCTAGGTCGATGGTGAGATTCGAGTTTTCGGGTTTGGCGGGATACTACCAAGATTTGTAGAGGGTTTCGTTGATCGCAGACAGATGACCAAATTATTAAGAAAAGGGGTTCCGTTTATTTGGGTGAGAAGTAGCAGGAGAGCTTCGATAAGTTGAAGAAGATTTTGGTGAAGCTCGTTACGATTCAACCGAGAGGTGTAAGGAATTCACAGTGTCTTGCGATGCATCACATCTGGGTTTGGGTTGTGTCTTGATGCAAGAAGGAAGGTTGTGGCTTACGCGTCACGACATACCGAGGCCTCATGAGGTGAATTATCAACGACGATCGGAGTTAGCGGTGTAGTTTTTGCCTTAAAGATATGAAGGCATTACTTGTATGGAGAGAGATCGATAGTCTACGGATCACAAGAGTCGAAGTACCTTGACTCGAAAGACTTGAATCGAGGCAGTAGCGAGATGGATTGAGTCTTTGAAAGACTACGATTGCTCAATTGAGTATCATCCGGGCAAGGCTAACGTTGTGGCGTATCGTTGAGCCGTAAGGTTGTTTGGATTTAAGGCGTTGTTTGCCACTTGAGTTTGTATGGCGACGGAGTATTCAGCGGTGCGGCAGTTAAGCTACTTGGGTTGAAGCGGATCGGAGAAAAGCAGTTGTTGGATGAGGTCTTGGCCTGAGAGGAAACAAGTGCGAACGATGGTTTGGAGGTTCAGATTGGTCGATGATGGGGTTACGTGTTTTCGGGAAAGCTTGTATCTTGAAAAGATCTTGAGTTAAGGCAAAGATTCTTCGGGATGCACATAGCACCCTTACGCTTATGCATCTGGAGGTAGCAAAATGTATAGGGATCTCGAGAAGCGATTACGGTGGCGGGTCAAAAAAGGAAGTGCGAGTTTGTAGGGAAGTGTCCGACATGTCGTGAGTCAAGGCGAGCATCGATTCCGTCTGGGTTGCTTGACGGTGAAGATCCCACGATGGAAGTGGGAAAGGATAACTATGGATTTCGTCGGTGGATTACCGCTACACCAAGCGAAGGATTGATTTGGGTGATTGTGGATCGATCGACTAAATCATTCACTTTATTACGGTGAGGTGGATTACTCACTTGAGGTTGGCGGCTGTATGTGTCGAGATTGTGAGGCGCGCAGGGTGCTAGTATCGATCATCTCGAGATAGGGATCCGAGATTCACGTCAAGGTTACGAGAGCGTTGCACGAGCTCGGTACGCGATTGGATTTTAACACAGTATTCCAACATGATCGACGGGTAGTCGAAAGGGTTATCTGATCTTGGAAGACATATTACGAGGTTGTGTATTGGACTTGAGGGTAATTGGGAGGAGTATCTACCGTTAGCTAAATTCGCCTACAACAATAGTTACCAAGCAAGCATCAAGATGGCACCATATGAGGCGTATGCGGTGGAAGTGTCGCTCACCTACTTGTTGGACGAGTTAAGTGAACGTCGGTTGTTGGGACCAAAGTTAGTTGCTGAGACTGAAGACAAAGTTAAGTTGATTCAGGCTCGATTGAAAGAAGCTTCGGACCTACAGAAGTCTTATGCCGATCTTAAGCGGAGAGATATTGAATTCGCTGTGGGAGATCGAGTTTTTCTGAAGGTCTCGCCATGGAAGAAAGTATTAAGGTTCGGAGAAAAGGCAAGCTAAGTCCGAGGTTTATTGGGCGTATAAGGTCTTGAGGCGAGTGGGACGATTGCATATCATTTCGAGTTGCCGTGAGCTAAGTCGATTCATGGCGTGTTCCACGTTTGATGCTTAGGCGATATCGTTCGAGATCCATCATGCGTGGTGGCGATGGAAGAGATCGAGGTAAACCAGTTTGTACATGGAGGAAGAACTGTCTGATTTTAGATCGGGATGTGAAGGTTCTGCGTAGGAAGTCCGTGCCTTTGGTTAAGGTTCTTTGGCGGAATCATGGCGTGGAAGAAGCTACGTGGGAACCCGAGGATATGATGATACTGACAATACCCGCAACTCTTGACCGGTAATTTCGAGGTCGAAATTATTTTAAGGGGTAGAAGCGTAATATCCGGGTTAAGGGCTATTTTATTTTGGCATTGTTTGCATGTTAATGGCTTGTTATGTTGTTGTTTGTGTGGTTTGAGGGCTTAGTTGTAGGCTAGGAGTGAGCCTGAGTAGGTGAGAAAATTTTAGTTTTAAGCCTTTGGGTGAGAGGAGCTGAAGGAGTTGGGGGTTATATATATTATTTGGTGAATTGTGGCATAACAAAGGAGTTGGTGGAGTGGCAAGCATGCGCCACTTAGAGTTTGTGTTTGACGTCAATTGCAAGGGGTGAGGTCCTGAGTTCAAGCTGCGAAAATCCCACACTTTGCATCCATTTTGGCGGCATGGAAGGGAGGAGTTGTAGGCGTTCAAACTCGCCTTGGACTAAGTCTTCCTATTCAAGCGGTGGGTGGAGAGTGATTGTAGAGGTGGACTAATTCAAAGAGATTTGAATTAGTGGCACAGGAGTGTTTGGGGGAGGTTGGCGGTTGGTAAGTGTTGTGAGAGTGGGAGTGTGTCAATTTTGGCATTTGGTAAGTGTGCATTTTCGGTCATAGGGGATAGCAAATTAAGCTCTTTCATTTTGTCGAAAACAATGGATTTTCTTTTAGTCAAGCTAGCAAAACTTCAAAATACTTCCTCTCTTTTTCTTCTTCAACCGAATGTTCAAGTAGCTCTTGCCAAAATTTGCTTTGCATCTTGTGTAAACCGGAACCTCAAGCACTTTCATTCCCTTGGAAGACAAGCCGAGACTTCAGAAAACTTCTTTCATTTCTTCTTCTTGGAAACCGAAACTAGCTTACTTTCTCCCAGATTTTCTTTTCTTTTCTCAATACCCTATTGCCGAAACTTTATTCTCCAAAGAGACCTTCATCCATCTTCTTTTCTATAAACCGAAAGCACCCCATTCACCATTTTAACTTCTTCTTTTCTTCTCCAAACCCCTTAGCTTTTATCCCCAATCGTTCTTCCCGTTTCTCTAAGGCCGAACCATCATCCCTTTTACTAAAATTTCCCTCTTCTATTTTTCTTCCATCTTGGCCGATTGTGGGGTGTGGGGTGGATCATTTTTGGGGTTTTGTTTTCAAGCGTTGGAAGGGGTAAGTGGTTGGCCGAATGGCCATTTCTTTCCTTTCTTGTTAATTTGTCAGTTTTTAGTGTATTTTAAGGCCGATTTCGGTATCTATTAAGAGGAGTTAACGTTGGTTTGGTAATCATTCTTCATATAGGGCCTTTGGAGTTGAAATCAAGTAAGGAGAGCCTTCCTACTACATTAGCAATCGGTAAAGTGGTGGTAAGAGGTTGCTTTAATGGTTTCTTTAGAGTTGTTAAGCCAAAGATTGATGAGACTAATGATTTGTGTTTCGGAGGGAGGCCGATTATCGGAAGGAACCATGATTGGTTCGGGTTTGGTTGAAACCGAACCATTTGCAAAGGTAAGGCTTAACGCAACCCTTGGGTTATCTATTTTGGCCGAATGGTATATTGATTAATCCATTGTTGGTCGATTGTAGGATCGGGGTTGTCGAGGTGATCAAGGACTTAGACCGGTTCTTAGGATTTAACCTTCGCTATTTCAGGTGTGTAAACCAACACACTATCTTAACTGAGTAATGTGATAACCTGTTTATGTAAATGAAACAGTGTGGTTGACTATTTTGATACCCATTGAGGTATGGATACGGATTCGGGTAAGTCCGTTTCATTATGAAATATGTGATGATATATGATATCATGATTATGGGTGTATATTCGTTGAGATGCCATATTAAACATGTGAGCATGATAGCATGATTGCATGATTTTGCATTTAGTATGATGTGCTATTGGGTGATATGAGAGGAGGGGGAGTATGATATCCATGTCTTTGGGACATCTGTGTCTTTGGGACACCAGAGGTTTAGCACCTCCAGGTGATTTGGTACCACATATTTTGTGACTTTGGGTCACGGAGGTTTGGCACCTCAGCGTCTCGTCCAGTGGCTTAGCACCACGGTGGGTTGGCCCCACGATTGATTATCTGGGATTGACGCCATGATTTGGTATCACACGATGGGTTGGCCCTATCATCGGATTTGTGGATGCGGTCACCGGTGATTTGGTATCACTCGTGTCTTTGGGACACCGAGGTTTGGCACCTCATTTGCGACTCGTCCACGTGGTTTGACACCACCGTGGGTTGGCCCCACTTATGAGATCTGGGATTGTCGCTAGTGATTTGGTATCACAAGATGGGTTGGCCCCATCATTGGATTATTTGTGACTTTGGGTCACCAGTGGTTTGGTACCACATTATGGATATCGTGACTTTGGGTCACCAGTGGTTTGGCACCACCAGTGGTTTGGTACCACACGGGTAGAAAAGGTGATATGGTTGGTTAGGATCGGTGCATTACTTGCATTATTTTGTTATGATGTGTGTTGGCATGTTATACCGGAGAGGGATCTATACTGCTGAGTCTTGCGACTCACTCTCTCCTTTGACATTTGGTGACACTTAGACGGACACGAGTCGAGATGGACTCGAGGTGCTCATGCCATGCTTAAATAAGGATTTGCTCGGGCTTTATAAAATTTGGTACATTAGCTTATTTATTTCTATTTGGTTTTATTTTGGGTTGTAAAGGCCTTTTAAAATTATGTTTTGCTTTGTTGATGCTTAAAGTAGATGTTTAATATGCCTTAACAAATTAATTGGGTTAAAATGTGCTAAAACTTGGAAAGACAACGATTTCAAAACTACAAAAGCGACATTTTAAACTATACCATCGGGTATCACACTAAGATTTGGAATAAAAGGGACTCAAATGTTTTTCTAACTTAAACTGGATTTTCTACTAAGTCAAAATGTTATAGTAATAATAAGAGACAACTTAAACTTCTAAAAGAGATAAATTAGTTTTACCTACACATTTGATTAAGTTTTCAAAATTTCTGGGTTTTCAAATACACCAACAGATTTTAATCAAGCCTACTCGAGTTTTTCTTCAAATACACAATCTAGCGAAGTGTTTTCCTCAAACTTTTAAACTTAAACCTAAACCTCTCAAAATCCTTTTTCCCTGTAACATACCAGATTCGGTCGTGGTATGTTGACCGGGTTTGGGGTGTTACACTATGAACTAACGAAGGAGATGAAGATGCAAGCATAGCTCCTCGTAGGAATAAGGCAAGGCATCGTTGAGCTATTTTTAGGAATTCAAGATGTTTTCGCACGATCATATCAAGGCATGCCAAACTACTAAAACATGGGTATACTGTTAAGGTTGGGGTTTAAAGAACCCATGTTTTACAACAGCCTAGCTAATCAAGAGGCTTGGGCTATTGGTTCACCAAGAAAGGGAAATTGCATATGTTATGCCATAAAATGCTAAGTCGAGGAAGACTATGCCTTCTCCATTTTCCCTATATGAAGCATGGATGTTAACAGGCCAGTCTCCTCAAAAGCTTTTAGCCAACATTGATTCAAATTCATGGTCGTTGGTTACCTCACTGAGAGGGTGAAGGTCACTTCATATTCTAAAATTACAAAGTCGGCAGTCATCAAAAAAAAAATTCAAGATTTTTTTGAAAAAATGGCTGGGACTTGTAAAGGTTGGCATAAAGAAGTTACCATTTACCCTTTAGGTTCCTTGAACGTTGGCCAGGACTTTTGCCGGGGCATCTTTCCCATTGGTTTATGAAAGGGAAGCAATTGTTGGAAGATAAGATTCTTTTTCCCAAGCTTGGATTGAATTAGATGAAGCAGAATGCCTCCAAGAAGCTTGATTGAAAGTATTCAAGAGGTCAAACGTACCAAAAGCGGATACTGGGCTTGACAAAAGGTTCACTCAAGAGAATTTCGGAAAAGGACCTAGCATTAAGAGATTCTTCTTATCCAAAAGAACTCCAAGGAAAAGTAAATGCCTTATACAAAGAAGGCCGATCTAGGGAAACATGAGTGTTAACCAAGATGGATGACAAGGACACCTAATCCGGTGAGTTCAGATTCAATAAAAAAGTTTTGAAAAAATGAAAAAAAACACAAAAAACGAAAAACAAGAAAAAGAAAAAAGAAAGAAGAAAAAGAAAAGGAGAGGCCAAGCGAAAACCCCAAAGGGCGCTTTGAGACCAAAGGGTATTTGAGTTGAAAACCGAGAAGGCGACTCAAAATTTTGATCGAAAGTAGGGCATACAGTAGTCTTGCTACGCTCGAAGAAGTATGTTACGTCTTGGGGCATCGACAAAGTACTCTGGATCCCCTAAACACATATTAAGCTCAAAATGGTCCTCAAGAAATTGGAACAGAGAAGCTCAAGCTGCGATATCTGGGGCACTTAGTTTCCATTTTACCCATATTTGTTACTTGTGGTTATTTAATTCCTTTCAAAATACCACCGATAAATTTCTTTCTTAATTGCATTTACTAGCATTGATTAACTTGTTTGTTTCAAGCTATGCTCCCAATCAATTTCCTTTTGTCCATTGTTACAATTTTTTTCAGGCATTTTGCATTGAAATAACGATTAGTGAACTAATAACACTTTCATAAAAGGAGTTTTGCATATTACTCTGGAAGCTTCTGAATAATACAAGAATCTGAAACAGGACTATTGTTTAGAACTCACTCAGCTCAAGGTTTGGAAATATTGGAGAAAGATGATAATCTCTTTGGACCTTTTATTGATTGAACAAAAAGACAAGACATTTCGCCGGTGATACAACCTTGACAAATAACGAGCAATGTCAACCCAACTGTACAAAGGGATCATTCTCGAGAAAAGAAAAATCATGCTCTGCATTCATGCATATATTAGGCATATACATCTGGTCATGTCACCCGGAGAATGGAAGGTGTAGTAGACCAAATTGATTGAATAAGTTACGAATTCTATACCCTGAGTCATAGTGGGGTGGTTGAGATGATACAAATCCTACACTTTGAAGTTGCAGTAGGATGGATGGGAGGAAACAAATGTTATTCTCCTGAAGTTACAGTGAGAGGTACAAACTTTATATCCCCGAAGGTACAGTGGAAGGGACTCTGAAATCACAGCGGGGCAAGCTTGTTGAGCAGAATATGATCATCTTTTTTTGGGGTTTTCTATCAAAGATACTGGCTGAACGAGAAAGCATGATAACGCATCAGTGATAGAACCTTAATGAACTACGAGCAATGATGACCCTAAGCATTTAAAAAAAAGGATCATTTCATTTTGCATTCAAAGCACGTTTAGTTAGGAGCATTCGACTCATTGCATCCTAATCATCATAAAAAGACCATTCTCATGACATTCTGCATTCATGCAAATGTCATCCATTGTCATTTAGTTAGGAGCATTCGATTCATTCTGATCATTGCATCCTAATCATTGTAAAAAGACCATTCTCACGACATTCTGCATTTATGAAAGTGTCGTCTATAACACATGTAGTTAGGAGGCTTTGAGTCATTTTGATCATAGCATCTTCATCATTCGCATAAGCATAAGCACATAAAATTCATTCTACAGGACAGGTTCCTCAAAGAACGATGTAACGATATTGAAGTTCAGATTTTGTTCCCTCGAGATGATAGTGGAGCAGACTGAAGATTGAAGTCTTCCTGAAGATAGTAAGGAAGCACATTGGAAAGTTCAGATTTCGTTCCTTCAAGATGGTAGTGGGGCAGACTGAAGATTGAAGTCTTCCTGAAGAATAGTAAGGAAGCAAATTGAAAAGTTCTGAATTCTTATTTCCTCAAAGTTCCCGTGGAGTAGGTTGAGATTACAAATCCCGTCTCCCTGAGTTAACAAATGAGGATAAGCCATTATTTCTTTGAAGTTTTGGTAGAGAAGATGGAGACTACGAATCTCTTATCCCTGAATTCTTATTTCCTCGAAGTTTCCTTGGAGTAGGTTGAGATTACAAATCCCGTCTCCCTGAGTTAACAATGAGGTTACATCCTTAATTCTCTGAAGTTTTAGTAGAGAAGATGGAGATTACAAATCTCTTCTCCCTGAATTCTTATTTCCTCGAAGTTCCCGTGGAGTAGGTTGAGATTACAAATCCCGTCTCCCTGAGTTAACAATAAGGTTACATCCTTAATTCTTTAAAGTTTTAGTAAGAGAAGATGGAGATTACAAATCTCTTCTCCCTGAATTCTTATTTCCTCGAAGTTCTCGTAGAGTAGGTTGAGATTACAAATCCCGTCTCCCTGAGTTAACAAATGAGGATAAGTCCTTATTTCTTTGAAGTTTCGGTAAAGAAGTTGGAGACTACGAATCTCTTCTCCCTGAATTATTATTTCCTCGAAGTTTCCGTAGAGTTAGAAGTAATCAAAGAAATCAGTCTGGAGGTCCTTGAGTTTGCAAGGATCAGATTGAAGGAGCAGGTCGAAGATACAAGGCGCAACAGAATAAATTGGAGCTACAAGTCCTATTCACCAAAGCAACGGTGGAATAGGATCGAAACGACCAGATGCAGTGGATTGAATAGGGCTACTTGAAGAAAAAAGCACCAAAAGAAGTTAAAGCCCACCGAGACCGGGCAAAATGGGTCTTTCTTATGTCTTTACTCTATTGCCGTTACACGATAATGAGCAAAGAGGGCAACAGACAAACCCATTTTGCCCCAAATGCACCGACCCTTTTATAAACCCAAAACCCCAAAAAAAATATAAACCCAAAATAAACCAGCCCAAACTATTTAAAATTCAACCTACTTTTAGCCAAAACCAAAAAACAAAACCCTAACCCTAACCTAGCGCCGCACCACCTACCCCACCTACCCTGCCTAGCGCCATAGCAATAATGGCTTCGACCATTCGGCCACCTACCCCGTCACCTCCTCCACCTGCTCCACCGCCTCGCCCATGCCCTGCAAAAGAAAACCAACACGCAAACAGAAGCAATCGAGCAGAAGAGAATACAAAAATTTTTTGTAGGGCTATAAAAGCCGATTAACAGATTTGTAAAAGGGGCCTTCTTTTTTTTTTTCGAACAATATACAAAAAAAGAAATTTAAAACACAAAAATAGCAGATCCAAACACAGGAAGAAAAACACAAACGATTCGTTAAAATCGAAAGAAACAGAGGCTAAAGGTGATTTTTTATTTCGAGAGTCGTTTTTTTTTTCTTTCTTTTTCAATAAACATGCATAAAACTATATTATTAAGAATATATACATAAAAGGAAGGAAAATTTACCTTTTTTGAACTTCCACCACCGTATCTGGCGGTGGCGGCAAGACCGTCTTTGGGGCCCCGCGAATCCCACCGGATCTCCCCCTTTTGCGAGAAAAAAAAGAAAGAAGGATTTTTTAAAGTGGACAACAAAATGAATTTTTTTGGGGTTTAGGGCCTTATATAGCCCTTCAAAACAACGTCGTTTTGGGGGCCTTTAACCCCAAAACGACGTCGTTTTGCCTTGACCCGATCCGACCGACCTACCTACTCAGATCCGCGTGTTTTTAAACCAAAGGGAAATTATAAATGACCCTTCCGCTTTTTGACTTCTTTTAATTAAGTTGTTATTATTTTCAAATTTTACCCCCGATTTATTTATTTCATAATTTAGTCCACTGAGTCTAGATGCGTTTTTGACCGAAGGGGCTTATTGCCTTTTTAGTCCCCCATGTAACTCGCGCGTATCAAATAGGCCCTTTCCTTTATATTTGGTTTCGAATCAGCCCCAAACTTTCGTTTTAAATGCAATTTGATCCCTCTTTAAATTATTTTGAAACTTTATTATTTACTATTATTATTTTTATCGTCGCTATTATTTTATATTTTTTATTACTATTATTATCTTTGTTATTATCACTTCTCACTCTATCATTTTATTTCTATTTTATTATTATTATTATTTATTTTATTATTTTTATTATCATTTTATAACCATATTATTATATTATTATTAGCACTATTACTATGTTATTATTATTTTTTTACATATCTATATATCTCTTATTATTTTGTTTACTAATTGTTATTATTATTACTATCGTCATTATTTATTTTTCATTACATTTTCATTATTATTTATTTTATTTATTTGTCATTTTCGTTCTAATATTATTATTATTATTATTATTATTATTATTATTATTATTATCATCATCCTAAGACTAGTTTTTAGATTGTTTTGTATATTATCAACTCTATCTCCTATAAATCTTGCTATGCATATACGTATATATGTTATAACACTATTATTGCTATTGTATCACATAATGTATATACTTATTCTCCATTACATTTTACTATTGTTATTATAATATGCTTACCATCATTATATCTTATATATTATATTATTATAGTCGTTATATTATCCTTGTTTATATAATGTGTATATTGTTATTATTACCGTATCCCTTGCATGTACACGTCTCATTATTCATTCGTTAAATACTATTATTCGTATTCTCTTTGCTTATTATCTTTTGTTTTCGCATCTTGTGTTGTTAATATTATTACCACCGTACTTTCTACCATCGTTTGCTTCTCACTAATTTTTCTCGATGCATCAATTTTATAACAATCGATATTTCGTATTAAAGGTTCGAGAAGATCAAGCCCTAACTTACTGGGCTTCGGTTTTTCTCGTTTAAAGCTAAACAACGGATATCTCTTTTGAAATTGCAATTTAAATTTTAAAACAAAATACTTAATCTCGGAAATTCGAAATGTCGCGCCCTAACTTACTGGACTCGACATCTAGATACTTCGAGATAAGCTTCTTTTTCCTAAAAATAGAGGCAATCTTCCGTATTTGAAATCTCGAGAAATCGAGCCCTAACTTACTGGGTTCCGGTTTCTCATTTGACGAATAACGGAATATCCTCTTCAAAAACGAAAATCAAGTTTTAAAAGACGAGCTTAGTTTCGGGAGTCTAAAGTATTGCGCCCTAACTTACTGGATATGATGCTTTATCTCTTCGATAATAAGAGAGTCTTAACGTCCCTTTCAATTCCATTAAATTTTGAAAATAAAAAGCATTGTATTTTCGAACCCTTTTCAAAGTTTTCAACAAAAAGGACATCAATCAATCAGTTTGGTACCAATTTTGGGCGTGTCGAGGGTGCTAATCCTTCCTCGCACGTAATCGACTTCGAACCCGCTTTCTCAAAGTTCGTGGACCAAAAGCACCGTTTAGTAAATTAAATATTTTATTAAAACAAAGGTGATCCGATCACACCAAATAAAGATCGATGGCGACTCCTTTCCTTTTCTTTTTCAAAAAAATCGAGTCGATGGCGTATTTCATTGTTTCATCAAAAATAGTTACGACAATGTTACTACAAGAAAAACATATATAATTAATCTATTTTATAGTTGAAATTATCGAATAAAATCTTCTGTCACCTCATTATGCCTCTTATTGTGTGCGCACCAATAACTTTTTTTTATGTGTCTTTCCTTATTCTTTTCTTTTAAAAAGACATACCATTAATTATTTTGCTGGTAGTAGAATTCGATTTAATTTAAAAAATAAAAAATAAATTTTGAGTTAAGCGAATAAAATTATTCGATTTTTTCGAGTCAATTTGAATAAATAATTCAAATTTTAAATTTGAGTCGAGTTAAATTTTACAATTCAAATAATAGATTGGTGTAAATATTCTTTAATCCCTATCAATTTTAAAAATAAGCAAATTGATCTCTTTCTCAACAAAATATACAAAAAAAATCAAAATAGTTTTAAAATTTTAAATAATTCTTAAAATTAAAAATATTTATAAAATTTCAAAATTTATACTTTTTAAAATTATAAAATTTTAAAAATTCTAAAGAATATATAAAGTAAAATTTTAAATATTTTCTAAAATAATAATTTTGGGATCTAAGTTAATTAATAAATTTATAATATTAAAGTATCTTTTTTTTCTTATTTGGCTTTGAAAAAGTTTTAAATATATATAGTTTCAAATTTATGTTTCTGCAATAAAATTTTAATTTAACTTAAATAATTTTTCTCAATTGAAAAAATTCAAATCAAGTTAGAATAATAGAATAGGAGTTACCAACTTTATTAACCCAACATATTTTCACTTGATTCTTTCAAAAGTTAACCTAAATAGCATTTTGTCTTTAACAATTTTCTTTTTTTCCACTAAATATTTCTAGAAAATTAACATGAAAAAAATCAACTTTGTCTTCTTCATTTCACCTTTCATTTTAAGTTCATGCCCCCAGCCTTAAAACTATATCTCTCATGTAAAGTTATTTAATAAGATTTTATTACAAATAATTTGATGTAAAAACAGGAAAGAAAAATTGTTGGTTTCTTGATAGTATTTTTAATAAATAGGAAGATAATATAATTTAATATACTCAAAATTAAATTATCTTGTATTAATAATAATATTCATGACAATCTAACTAAAATTGAATCAACTGCATATTTTAATTTTTAAACAAAAAAAATCTAATTAAAAAAGAAAAATCATAAATAGAAGGACAAATTCAAGTGGCACATCAAATGAAGGTCTACAAATTTCGTATTTGAACTTTCCATGCTTATTTTCTTCCTCTAATAAAAATCTTAAGAGTAAAGATACAGTGAAGTTAAAAGAAAAGGTACAATTCAAAGTTAAAAATGTCAATTCACAGGTTATTTTCCTCATATGTGACGACTTTAAACATTTTGTTAGATACAGATCCGTCACTCGATTGGTCTTGTAATAATAGTCAAACATCTTTAAAGCAACACCCTCAACCAGCCACTGCCAGGTGCCGATCATGACAGTGCAACGCAAAAATTTAGAAAGGTCATAGCATGTGCAGACCCAAGTCATTGTTGAAGTTTCATCAGCTGAATTTTTCCATTTTCCACTTTCCAGGAAGTTGTTCCCTCACAAAACCAGCACCTGACAATTCCATTTCCCTTTTTAATCACTGCGTTAGATTCAATGATCTCAAGGTTCATACTTCATAGTTCTTTCATTTTGTTGGACACCTAGTGCGAGAGACTGAATGATTTCACCGCTTTTCATAGCCATCTTTGCCTGTTTATCCTTGCAAGCATCCTTTGGATTCTTGCAACTGTTGAGGCTCAAGCAAATGTAACTGTAGGCAAGTCGCTTGCTGCAGATGATACAAACACCACCTGGCAATCGCCATCAGGTGTTTTTGCCTTTGGTTTTCAGCCCATTACTAGTAAAAAAGATCGGTTTCTTCTTGCAATCTGGTATGCTAATATACCAGAAAAAACTGTAGTCTGGTATGCTAATAGAGATAACCCCGAAACCGATAGAGGATCGACGGTGGAGCTCACCGAGGCCGGTTTTCTTGTTCTTAACGACTCTAAAGGAAAAGAGTCGTGGAGGTCTGAGAGGGCTACTCAGGGATTTAAATTGCGGTCGCGGCCGCGTTTTCGGTCGCGTTGCGTTTATCGCGGTTGCGGACATAACGAATGCTATTGCGGTCACTGCGGGTATCGCGGTCGTGAATTTTAAAAAGGAAAACATAATAGCGGATAATAGCGGTTTGGGCTGTAGCGGTTTCGGACAGTGCCGCTACCGCTATATAACGGCCGCTATTTCGGTAACGGACCGCTATGATTTTCAATTGTCCCATGCAGCCATGCTTGACACTGGGAATTTCGTTATTGTCAGCAAAAACTCAACCAACATATGGGAGAGCTTCAACCATCCAACTGATACCATCTTACCGTCTCAAGAATTGGGTGTTGATGGCAGTCTTGTATCAGCCCAAACAAATTATGGTAAGGGAAAATATCAACTTCGTTTCAAAACTAATGAATCTCTTGTGCTCAATCAAATAGATATGTTCACTGGCAAACCTTACGAAGAATACTTTAGTTTCCCCAACGGTTCTCGGTTGGCCTTCGACAACGACTCGGAGGATATTCTAATCTGGAATTCGAATGGAAGTCTAGTAGACAATGTGACAAAAGATGTTGAGCCAATACCAGCCTTATACTACTACAGGGCGACACTTGACTTTTATGGAGTTTTCACTTTGTATTCTTATCCAAGGAACTCCAGTGGTGGTGCAAGCTGGTCTGTGTTGAAGGCTTGGCCACCGAACATATGTCGTGCGTTTGTCAATTCATCGGTTTCACGTGGACAGAATAGATATGGAATTGGCCCTTGTGGTTGTAATAGCATCTGCGAACGTATCGATATTGGGAGGCATAATTGTACATGTCTCCCTGGATTTTCTTTCTTGGATGACAATAATCACTATGCAGGCTGCAAACAAGATTATGCCGGCGCACCTGGAGATTGCAGCCTTGATGGATCCACCATTGGGGAAGACCGGTTCGAATTCAAGAAAATTCAATTTGTTAATTTTCCATTGAGTGACTATGGAATATTTTATCCTGCAACTGAGTTGGAATGTCAGCAATCTTGTCTTCGTGACTGTTCTTGTGCAGTTGCCATTTATCCAACTACAAAGAGCAATAGCAATGCAACTTGTTATAAAAAGCAACTACCGCTTTCAAATGGGCACGGAGAATATGGTCTTGATAGTACAGTTCTAGTTAAGGTACTTAAGTCCGATGCCTTAAAGAAACAACCGGATGCCTCAAAGAAAAAACCGGCCACGCGGAATAATCAAGCTATTGTGATCCTTTCGGTTCTCTTAGGCACCTTTGTAGTTTTAGCTGCAATTTCTCTAATCTTCTTCTGCTTATTCCGAAGAAGACTTCACGACTTAAATGGTGTTCCTAGTCCTAGCAGAAGAGATTTAGAGACTAATCTGCAGTTTTTCACATACAAAGATCTAGAGCATGCCACGAACGGATTCAATGAAGAACTTGGAAGAGGAGCTTTTGGCACCGTTTATAAAGGAGAATTGCCATCAATCTATAGAAATCGTGTTGCAGTAAAAAAACTAGACAAGTTTGCTCAAGATGGTGAAAGGGAATTCACAACTGAAGTGAAGGTCATCGGCCAAACTCACCATAAGAACTTGGTGAGGCTAATTGGCTACTGTGATGAAGCTGAACATAGACTTCTGGTCTATGAGTTCATGCAAAATGGCTCATTGTCAAGCTTCCTTTTCGGAGTTCCAAGGCCTAGTTGGCAACAAAGATTGCAAATTGCGTCAATGATTGCTAAAGGCCTTGCATACTTGCATGAAGAATGCAGCAAACAAATCATCCATTGTGACATAAAGCCACAAAATATACTATTGGATGAGTCCTTCACCGCAAAAATATCCGATTTTGGGTTGGCAAAGCTTCTGATGAACGACAAAACCCGAACCAAGACCGGCATACGAGGCACTAAAGGCTATGTAGCACCAGAATGGTTCCGAAACACCCCGGTTACTGTCAAGGTTGATGTTTACAGCTTTGGGGTGATGTTGTTGGAGATCATATGTTGCAGAAGATGTGTGGAAGTTGAAATGGAGGAAGAAGCAATATTAACAGATTGGGTTTTCCAGTGTTACAGCGAAGGGATGATTGGAAAACTGGTTAAAAATGATGAAGAAGCTAGAAATGATGTTGAGACATTGGAGATGTTATTAAAAGTGGCTCTTTGGTGCGTGCAAGAAGAGCCATCGTTAAGGCCTTCCATGAGGATTGTTGCAATGATGCTTGAAGGTGCTGTCCAAGTTCCTAATCCACCATGCCTTTTTCCACTCAATTCAATGTCAATGTCTGTGTCTACGAAAATGATCTAGTTTTGAATGTTGTTAAAACTGGACTGGGAATAGGTTAAAAAATTAGTACAATTTCCTACACTTTTTTATTGACATGTTTCTATGCTTATTTTTAGTTAATTTTAGATAATGGTTAGTAGTAGTAAACATATCCAGTTTTAGTCATTTATTTGTTTCGTTTTAGATAATGATTTAGTGTTGGTGAATATGGTGTGTTTCATGGAAACATACGTGGAAACTGGCTTAGTGGATTTAGCTCTTTCAATAGAGAGTTAAATACAACTATTTTCACCAGTTTATTTATTGCTTTTTTACTTTTTCTTTTTTTATGGTATTCAATGTCAGGTTCTCCGATTGTTCAATCTTTTTATTTATCAACTTTATTTTGTCGGAGAAGCTCGAAAATGTGAGAAAAAAGCTTTTGTGTTGGTTGCAATGGAACTCTCAAATGTAGGAACCACTTAGAATGGTATGAAGAAACTTGTAAGCAATAACTAAAGTGTTGGAGGATGCGTATGAATGTTCAAGGTCAGGAACTACTAGCACCAATGAAACAAATTCTTCAAATTTTCTTGAGAATGCCGAGTCATGAAGGAAGTGGAGGATCAAGTGGTAAAATTGGGAAATAGCAATGAAAGAAGAGATTGAGGCTTTAGACAAAAATAAGACAAAAATTGGGAAATAGCAATCTCGATTATTTAATTTATTGAGAAATATTTATTTTAATATTTTTAATATTTTTAATGTTATATATATATATAATATAAAAAATTAATATGGATGACTCGAGCCCAAATTTTAATATTTTTATTCGAGTCAGGCATAAAAAAATTTTGAGGCCCATTTTTCGACCCGGCTCAACCCATGAGCACTTCTATTCTTCAGTCTAAAAATATATATTTTTTAAATTCCCAATAATCAACAATTAATTATGGGATAATGATTGACTGGGATGCCAGTCATGAAGATATTGACAATGTCCTCCACTATTTATTTTAGAATATTAATTTTTTTAAAAATATTGGATCATTACGTGAAAAAGTCTTTTTGGTTCATTTGAAGTTTCAAAAGCAAAGCTCCAAATTTAATGTTGAAAACCGCCATTGTCAACATGACTTGTGTTTCAAAGTTTCAGTCTTTAAGAAATAGTATACCTAATGACCGACGACTTTGAAAAAAAAAAAATTTAGGTGTTGTCTATGTAATGGTCGACACCAGAGATATAAAAAAAAATTGGGTGTTGGCACCGAAGATGTAAAAAAATTTTTTTTGAGTGATGGCCAATAGATGGCGGCACCAAATACCTTTTTCATGTTCTAATGTTTTTTGTTTACTTGGTTACACTGATGGCCGACACCAGAGATGTAAAAAAAAATTTTGGGTGCTTGACATGTAATGGCCGGCACTTGAGATGTTAAAAAAAAAATAGATGTTGGCCAGTAGATGGTCGGCACTAGGTACATTTTTCGTGTCCCAATGCATTTTTTTTTTTTACTTTGATACATTGATGTCGGCACTAGAGATGTAAAAAAAAAAAAATTGGGTGCTGGCTAGTAGATTGTCGACACCAGGTACTTTTTTCATGTCCCAATATAATTTTTTTTTGCTTTGGTACACTGATGGCTGGCACTACTTAATTTTTAAAAAAAAAATTTTGCTGGCACCAAACCTTATATATATAATGGGTGATTTAGGTTCTGATAGTGTAAATGGATAAGAAACTTTTTTTTAGAGAGATCTATCAAAATGAGAGTGTTTTGTAGTATATCATCAAAGGAGTTTTTTGTAATGGATTGTAGATTGGAGTTTTTTTGTAGTGGATTGTAGATGGGAGTTTTTCATAGTGTACAACCGAATTTCGGGGTTGAATTATATAATGTCATGTTTTAATGGAGTTTAATTATATACTGTCATATTCACCCTAAAGGTTATGCTATTAAGGGTTCGATAACTTTCTGCACCATAGATGGCTAATCTAGATTTCCAACGCAGATGGACATTATCTATGGTGCAATAACATTTATTCCACAACTGATATGTGGGGTACTGATGAAACGTAGACATGATTCAAGCAGAAGACGATTAATTTTCCTTAGTTTATACTGCTGGTTTTCTGTTTCTTTTTAAATTTGCTTACTGTTTTAGCTATCCAATTATCATGTACTGATGCAACGTAGACCTAATTCAAGTAGAAGACGATTAATTGTAAAGAAATAACTATTCAAAATAACTGATTATTTCTTTAGAATGTTTTTATTTTTTTTATATCTGTAAATTTAATATAGTTGTTTAGGATTTAAGGTTTCATTTTTTATATTTTCGTGTATTAATTTCTTGGAATGTTTGTGATGAACCGTAAAAGTAACATATTTTAATCCCACATTTAGTATGTTTTCGGATGATTTATCCCTTCTTTCTTTTCATGTCTTATACTCAGGAAAGCACCTGAAGATGGAAAGAACGAGAAACGGGCCTAAAACGGACCTAATTGGGCCAAAGAGGAAATCGACACGGCCTGGACTTAAGCCCACACGGCTGTGCCTCCCTGATCAATTAGAATACGGCCTAACCTCGAGTCACACGGCCGTGCCTCATTAAAGAAATCCGAACATGGCTTAAAGATCTTTCACACGGGCGTGTGACATGGCCGTGTCCCTGTCGTGGCAAAGAGTAATTTTAATCGGAAAGGATACTTAGGGCCAAAAAAACGCATTCCAAGAGCCTATATAAACACCCTAAGTGTTACCTGAAAGGGGCGGTGAGCTAGGCCAAGGAGCCAAGCCGAAAAGGTTAGATTTGTAGGAAATCACTCGAAGATAGCCAGTTGATCCATCTCAAGAAGCCAGAATTCTACTCAAGACGATGGATCTCTCCTTCAATTCCTTTAGGGGGTTTTAGGGATTTCCTATATTTTGTTTTATCTTTTCTTCTGAGATGTTTTCTTTTATAGTTATGAACTAAACCCCTCAGATACCTGAAGGGGATGAAACCTAGATGGATCTTGTTATTATTTTCTGAACTATATGATAAATACTTGATTTGTTCTTAATTATGTGTGCTTAATTCTTGTGTTAATATTTCTGAGATATTGATTCAAGTGTGATGTGCTTAGGTGGTGGAGCAAAAGTCCCTGCTTAAGCATAGATCTAGCATAATTAAAGTGGAGTCGTTCGCGCGCCTAGAGATAGGGTGACGAGATTTTGCCGGATTAGGGTGAAACCTAATATAGGAATCTATAGATCGAGTTAATGTGATCCTAGGGGTTTTAATTAGAAAGAGATTTCAATTAATCAACCTAGGGTTAGATATTATTCGCTTCGAGAGAGGGTTTAATATAAATTAGGGAATCTTACGGATCAAGTCAAGTGAATAAATCGTCTGGTTCAGGGTTAGATAACAAGTGAAGTCTAGGTGGATTCTTCCTGAAGGTATCGTCTTGATTAACTGAATTTTCCCAAAAGTATTTGCCCAATTCATTCTTTTTGTCTTTGCATCTTTAGCGTAGTAGTTAGTTAGATTTAGATTAAACAACAACTTCACTTTATTTTAGGCTAAATAATAAAAAGAAAGTTAGTATTAGTACTTTTAGTTCCTGTGGGTTCGACAATCCGGTCTTGCCTAAGCTATACTACTGTTCGATAGGTGCACTTGCCTTAAATCGTTGTCAGAGTTAGTTTCCAGGTTCGATCATTCTCTTTATAAATTTTAAAACTCGACAAGAAATAACGATCAAGTTTTTGGCGCCGTTGCTAGGGAACTAAAATATTAAGAAAGCTCTATTTTTATTACTTTAGCCAATATTTTTTTTTTGTATTTTCTGCAATTTTATTTTTATTTATTTTTAGCTTAAATTTTGATTTTGCTAAATTTTCTTTCTTTCTTCTCCCAGCAGGTACCTCTAGTTTATGACTAGAAGGAACCCGAAAGGACCACTAGTATACGACAGTGAAATGGAAGCTACCACTCGAAGGAATCGCAGAGAAATTAGGCGAGCCCTAAATTACACAGAAGAAGAGCAAGAAGACAGATCCAATTCTACTGAAGGGATGGATGAAAATAATCCACCACCACAAGATGTGGGAGAAAAATGCTTCGCGTACTATGTACGATTATGCTAAACCGCATTTAACAGGAGCAGAATCAAGTATAGTTAGTCCCGCTATAGCTGCTAATAATTTTGAATTAAAGCCTAACACTATACAAATGATTCAACAATTTGTTCAATTTGATGGTTTACAGGACGAAGACCCAAATACTCATATAGCTAATTTTTTAGAGTTCTGTGATACCTGATCGTTGTTTTGTCGAGTTTTAAAATTTATAAATAGAATAATCAAACCTGGAAACTAACTCTGACAACAATTAAAGGCAAGTGTATCTATCGAACAGTAGTATAGCTTAGGCAAGACTGGGTTATCGAACCCAAAGGAACTAAAAGTACTAATACTAACTTTCTTTTTATTATTTAGCCTAAAATAAAGTGAAGTTGCTTTTATCTAAATTTACGACTACTAAGCTAAAAACACGAAAACAAAAAGAACGAATTGGAAAATAACTTGAAGAAAGAATTTAGTTGATCACGACAATACCCTCAAGAAGAATCCACCTAGACTCCACTTGTTATCTAACACTGAACCATACGATTTATTCATTTAGTTTGATCCGTAAGACTCCCTAACGTATATTACACCCTCTCCCGAGGCGAATAACATCTAACCCTAGGTTAATTAGTGGAACTCTCGTTCTCTTATAATAACCCCCTAGAATAGCAGTAAATCGATCTATAGACTCCCATATTAAGTTTCACTCTAATCCGAAAAAATCTCGTCACCCTATCTCTAGGCGTGCGATCAACTCCGGTTAATTATGCTAGATCTACTCTTAAGTAGGGTCTATTCCTCCTCCACCTAAGCACATCAGATTCGGATTAAGCATGCATAATTAAGAACAAACTAAGTATTTATCATATAATTCAGAAAACAATAACAAGATTCATCTAGGTTTCATCCCCTTCAGGTATCTGAAGAGTTTAGTTCATAATAATTAAATAAAACATCCCAAAAGAAAAGATAAAACAAAACATAAGAAATCTCTAAAACCCCTTGAAGGAATTGAAGGAGAATTTCGCTGTCTTGAGTAGAATTTCGGCTCTTTGAGATGGATCAACTGGCTATCTTTGAGTAATTTCCACAATTCTGACCTTTCTAGCTCGGCTCCTTGGCCTAGCTAACCGCCTAAAATCCGCCCAAAATCTGCCTCCTTTGCAGGTTATACTTAGGGTCTTTATATAGGCTCTTGGAACGCGATTGTTTCTCCCTAAGTATCCTTTTCCTAGTGGAATTCCTCTTTTCCACGACAGGGGCACGACCATGGCACACATCCGTGTAAATCGTCCTCAGGCCGTGTCTTGATTCTGTCGATTGTGGCACGGCCATGTAAATCGTGGTATGGTCGTGTGAAGTAAATTGACGAGACACGACCGTGTGGCTTGAAGTTCAGGCCGTGTCGATTTCCTCTTTGGCCCGTTTTAAGCCCATTTCTTGTTCTTTTCATCCTCGGGTGCTTTCCTAAGTATAAACATGAAAAGAAAGGATTAAAAGCACCTTTTTACATAAATCAAGGGCTAAATCATCCAAAAGCATACTAAATATGGGGTTAAAATATGTTACTTTTACGATTTATCAAATACCTCCACACTTAAGCTTTTGCTTGTCCTCAAGCAAAATTATCAATTTACAATTAAAACGAACTTTCCATAATTCACAATTCCTATCAATAATGTCTCATCATAATTCATAGATAATTTACACATGGATAATTTAACTCAAAGACTCATAAAGATTCAAACAATTCTAAGTCATATAATTGTGGCATGAAAATCACAGGTGTCTCCCCTTATCTAAATAATTACCTTTAATTCAAAATCGACAATGATTGACATCCTCACTAAAGATTCACTCAAATCACTCAAAAGTGTTTAAGGTTCACAAATAAGCACTCAACTGTCGAACCTAAAAAGTTAATCCCATAGGATTGCCTAAAAATCAGATCTTCACCATTGAATATGAGATGATAAACAGATCAAAAGGTCTTTAATCAGGGTTGTAATGGGGCTTAGGTTAAATATGTGGATAAAGGCTGAATTAGAAGGTTGAAAATCGAGATTGACCTGATAAATTACCTACTAAGAACACTGAACTAGAAAGTAAATGATTGCTTTGAAACTAGTAATACTACTATTGATAATACTTTTAATACGAGCTCTTCTTCAACAATTGGAATTTAAATGCATAAGCTTCTTTAATCATATACTAATACTTGAATATACTTTGCTTTTATTTGTTTTTTGTTTTAAGAACAAACTAAGTAGAAACATAATGAAGAAAGAACTTTATCAACTGAAATAAACTAACTCGGCAACTGATAAATCAATTCTCGATAGAAGGGTAGTAAAAAAGAATGGTGATAACAAATACAAAGGGTTTTGGGTTAAAATTTAGCGGGTAAATCAATAAAAAGGGTTGTTAGGATCAACGGGGTTCACTAGGAGTTAATTTGTGAAGGTAGGCTTTTTAGTAGAGTGAATGGGTTAAAACCTAGGTGCCTTTATCATCTCAGTATATCAAATCAATAATGTGGTCTTGACATGTATAATCAAGGCAAGCTCTAGAATAACGATTTAGTGTTGACACACTCATAATAAATAAAGTGAGCATGAAAAAGAATATATTCTCTATAAGGTTCAAATTTCACAAAAAAAATTATGGGTGTTTGACATCAATCCCTGTAAATTTCAAATTTCAAGGTAATGTTCAAATTCAGTTCAACATCCTAGAAAATTTTTGATTCTTGAAAAATAGACTTATCATGCTTGATTCTCTAGTATTCTTCAATTTTAATCATCAATGCACAATTATCAATGACTTACTCAAAAGCATATCAATAAAAATCATAAATCATTAGAAATTTCATCCTAATTAATAATATAAGAAAATTACTTGGAACAAGACTAAAATTCTGGATTTTAGAATAATGCAAAAAGTTAGGTACTTTTACCCCCCACACTTAAGATGTACATTACCCTCAATGTACAAAGATAGATAATTAAAAGTTATATAATATCAAAAGAGAAGGGGAGAAAGTGTCACTTCCTAAATTTTGGATGATTCCAGGAGTTGGTGGTGTCTTTGGTGGTGGTGATGGTGTTTTCTATGGGACTTGTGTGGTGGCTACTGACAATCTCTGTACTAGATGAAGAAATTGGGCAACCTTTAAAAATATAACCAAGAGATCTAAAGAAACATTAAAAATATACTAGTAATATAATTAAATATAACGAAAATAAAGAGAATGAGACAGAAGAAAACTAAAATTAAAAGAAAAGACTAATGGACTGAAGAGTCCTTATTGACAGATGGTTCGCGAGGTGGGGGTGATTTCTAAGGCTGTGGAGTGTTGGTGATGGTGGAAGTGGCGTGATTCCCTAGTAGCCTTTAGAACCTAAAACCAAGAAACTAAAAGAAATTAAAATATATTAAGCAGAAGAGAAGTATAGATAAGTAGGATAAAGGGGAAAATAAACGTAAAGAAAAATTTAAAAGGTCTAAAAGACCCTTGGCTTGGTGTTTGGATGAAGCGACCGGCATGAACTTATGTGTTGGGTTCTCCTTTGAGGAGACAATGCTTGCCTTCTTACACTTCTTCGGCATGATTCTAGTGTAGCTCAAGAGTCTGGCCACCTTTTCTACGGAAAGAAAGAAAAAGAAGGAAGAAAGAATTAGGGGAGAAGGAGAAGGGCTGTGGGGTTTAAATAGGATCTTAAATTTGGCACGTTCCCACGGTCGTGGGCCGAGGGCGTGTCGGCCGCCTTGCACAACCGTGCGGCTGTGTGTGTTGTTTCACCATGCCCATTTTTCAGCCAGCCATGCCAGTGTTTGAGGAGTCAATATGTTGGCACGGTTGGGATGCACGGGCGTGTTTCGCCCATGGTTAGTAAGCTAGTAGCTTCGCACGGTTGTAGGGCACGGACGTGCCACTCTCTCGGTGCCCGTGGGGGGAGTGGTTGGATCTGTGACGTCGAAAAGTGGTTGGGATTTGATTCGCATGGCCTCTGCTATGTTAGTACGGGGATTTCGGTGGTCTACACGACTACAGACACGGTCGTGTGTAAGGCCGTGTGTCCTAGAAATATGCACTTTTGGTTAGCTTACAAAGATAAAGAGAAAGAATAAGAATGGAAAATAAACGTAAAAAGAAGTAGGGTTAGTGCTCGGGTTGCCTCCCGAGAAGTGCTCATTTATAGTCTTAAGCTAGACTTTTCCTTGTACTTGAATTAGGGAGGTTTAAAGGTTTGAATATCTTCCCTTTTGCTTAAAGTTCTAATTTCTTGACAAAATTGAAGTCGAGAAGCGTTTACCTCAAGAGTGTGAGAAGATATTGTGTACTTTCAGAAGGGTTTCTCCCTTTGCCTTCAGGTCTGTTGTGATGATGTGCGGATCTGCTTTATCGAACAGTACCCGGTCTCCTATTTTGTAGTGGTTTCATGTTCCTACGAGCTTTTCTGGTGGTTCTTCTGGTTTTACTTTGTGCGGTTCCGGTTCTTCTTTGACTTGTGTCCTCTGCTCTTTTAGATTGTCGACCCTAAGGTCTTGTTCCTTGTGTAATTCTTATTTGTCGATTTGGGATCTATGAGTCGACTCAGGATTGTGTCTTTTTAGTATTTCCTGTGATAAAGGTTGAACGAATTGATTAACATCTATATTGACTTTCTTACCTTCATAGATTGTTGTCCTGGCCGAGTCAAGAGCTTGAAAACTGATTGATTTGTCACCTACACAAAGTATGAGTTCTCCTGTGGTAACATCAATTTTAGTCTTGGCAGTTGCTAGAAAAGGTATTCCTAAAATCAAGGGGATTGTGTTATCCTTGTCCATATCTAAGACATGACATTTATGCTTGCCTCTAAATCAGCTAATGCATTATCAATAGCTAAACTACCAATTAAACATGGAATTGTAAAACTCCTCGGATCTTTTAGCTTTCAGTAGTCTATTCTGACATTCTTGAGCATGCTGCGTTCAATTCCACGTGGTGCTCTTCGTCTATTTTGCGTTTGTTAGTCAAGAGCTGTCTTAAAAATTTTCTCGAGTCTGGCATCTGAAAAAGAGCTTCAAGAAGAGGTAAGTTAATATGTAATTTCTTTAAGAGTTTAAGAAACTTACCGAACTGTTCCCCTGAATCGTCTCTATTTATTGCTTCGGGATAAGGTATGCGAGGTTGGTACTCCTTGATTACTGATTTTGGCTTTTCTTGTGTTACCTCTATCTTACCTTCGTCTACCTTATTTTCTTGTATTGGATTGGGTTCATCTAACCCCTTACTGTCTTGCGCTGATATGGCTTGAATTTACTCCTTTGGGTTAATCTCGGTGTTACTTGGTAGACGTCCTTGCGGTCGTTCTGACATTAGCTTTGTGAGTTGTTCGACTGCATTAGTAACTTCCTTGACTGACTTAGTAAGTTCCCCGATTCGATTCTCATTGCTTTTAATTGTTTTCTCAGTTTCTTGGAAACGATTTTCTGTGTTTGCCATGAATTTTGTCAGCATCTCTTCGAGGGTTGGTTTCTTCTCTTGCAGATATGGTTGATTTTGGAGATTTTGAGGAGGTTGTTGTCTTTGATTTCCTTGATTTCCCTGGCCTCCCCATGAAAAATTTGGGTGGTTCCTCCAACCTGGATTGTAATTATTACTCTAAATATTATTATTGGATCTGAAATTATTACTTATATAGTTCATCTGTTCGCTCTCTGCGTCCGGTTGGTAGGGTGGGTACTCAGGATTCGCCACAGTTCCACTTACGTTGCACTGCATGATTGGATGTACATGTGAAGAACACAAACTATCAAGCTTTTTATTCATTATCTCTACCTGTGTTGATAGCATGGTCACTGCATCGAGGTTGTAAGCTCCAGCTGATTTTGTCAGTTTTGTCCTTGTAACTTGCCACTGATAGTTATTCAGTGACATCTCTTCAATAAATTCATAGGCTGCTTCAGGAGTTTTATTATTCAAAGTTGCACCGGCGGCTGAATCAATTAATTGCCTCGTTGAGGGATTTACACCATTGTAGAAAGTTTGGACTTGAAGCCATAATGGTAATCCGTGGTGTAGGCATCTTCTCAAGAGATCCTTGTATCTCTCCCATGCGTCGTATAATGTCTCTAAATCCATCTACACAAAAGAAGAAATATCATTCCGTAATTTGGTCGTTTTGGCCAGTGGGAAATATTTTAATAAAAAAATTTCGGTCATTTGCTCCCATGTAGTGATTGACCCTCATCGTAATGAGTTCAACCACTGTTTGGCTTTATTCCTTAATGAAAAGGGAAATAACCGAAGACGAATGGCATCATCAGAAACGCCATTTATTTTGAAAGTATCACAAAACTCTAAAAAATTAGCTATATGAGTATTCGGGTCTTCGTCCTGCAAGCCATCAAATTGAACAAATTGTTGAATCATGTGTATTGTGTTAGGCTTTAATTCAAAATTATTAATAGCTACAGCAGGCCTAACAATACTAGATTCTGCTCCTGTTAAATGAGGTTTAGCGTAATCATACATAGTACGCGGAGCATTGTTTTCTTCCATATCTCGTGGTGGATTATTCTCGTCAACCCCTTTAGTAGGATTGGATTTGTCTTCTCGCTCTTCTTATGTGTAATTTAGGGCTCGCCTAATTTCTCTGCGATTCCTACGAGCGGTAGCTTCAATTTCACTATCGTATACTAGAGGTCTTGTCGGGTTCCTTCTAGTCATAAACTAAAGGTACCTGCTAGGACAAGAAAGAAATAAAATTAGCAAAAAATAATAAAATAAAATAAATTGCGAAATAAAAAATAAAAATAATGGCTAAAGTAATAAAAATAGAGCTTTCTTAATATTTTAGTTCCCCGGTAACGGCGCCAAAAACTTGATCGTTGTTTTGTCGAGTTTTAAAATTTATAAATAGAATGATCAAACCTGGAAACTAACTCTGACAACGATTAAAGGTAAGTGTACCTATCGAACAGTAGTATAGCTCAGGCAAGACCGGATTATCGAACACAAAGGAACTAAAATTACTAATACTAACTTTCTTTTTATTATTTAGCCTAAATTAAAGTGAAGTTGCTTTTATCTAAATTTACGACTACTAAGCTAAAAACACGAAAACAAAAAGAACGAATTGGAAAATAACTTGAAGAAAGCATTCAGTTGATCACGACGATACCCTCAGGAAGAATCCACATAGACTCCACTTGTTATCTAACACTGAACCATACGATTTATTCACTTAGTTTGATCCGTAAGACTCCTTAACGTATATTAAACCCTCACTCGAGGCGAATAACGTCTAACCCTAAGTTAATTAGTGGAACTCTCGTTCTCTTATAATAACCCCCTAGAATAGCAGTAAATTGATCTATAGACTCCCATATTAGGTTTCACCCTAATTCGGCAAAATCTCGTCACCCTATCTCTAGGCGTGCGATCAACTCCGGTTAATTATGCTAGATCTACTCTTAAGCAGGGTCTATTCCTCCTCTACCTAAGCACATCAGATTTGGATTAAGCATGCATAATTAAGAACAAACTAAGAATTTATCATATAATTCAGAAAACAATAACAAGATTCATCTAGGTTTCATCCCCTTTAGGTATCTGAAGAGTTTAGTTCATAATAATTAAATAAAACATCTCAAGAGAAAAGATAAAACAAAACATAAGAAATACCTAAAATCCCTTGAAGGAATTGAAGGAGAATTTCGCCGTCTTGAGTAGAATTTCGGCTCCTTGAGACGGATCAACTGGCTATCTTCGAGTAATTCCCACAATTCTGACCTTTCTGGCTCGGCTCCTTCGCCTAGCTAATTGCCTAAAATCCGCCCAAAATCTGCCTCATTTGCAAGTTATACTTAGGGTCTTTATATAGGCTCTTGGAACGCGATTCTTTCTCCCTAAGTATCCTTTTCCGAGTGGAATTCCTCTTTTCCACAACAGGGGCACGACCATGGCACACGCCCGTGTAAATCGTCCTCAGGCCGTGTCTTAATTCTATCGATTGGGGCACGGCCATTTAAATCATGGCATGGCCGTGTGAAGTAAATTGACGAGACACGGTCATGTGGCTTGAAGTCCAGGCCGTGTTGATTTTCTCTTTGGCCCAAATTGGTCCATTTTAAGCCCATTTCTTGTTCTTTTCATTCTCGGGTGCTTTCCTGGGTATAAACATGAAAAGAAAGGATTAAAAGCACCTTTTTACATAAATCAAAGGCTAAATCATCCAAAAGCATACTAAATATGGGGTTAAAATATGTTACTTTTACGGTTTATCAACACCTTCAAAATAAATGATGTCTTATGATGCAATACGTCTTCGGTTATTTCCTTTTTCATTAAGGAATAAAGCCAAACAGTGGTTAAAGTCGTTACCACGAGGGTCAATCACCACATGGGATCAAATGATCGAAAATTTTTTATTAAAGTATTTCCCACCGGCCAAAACGGCAAATTACAAATGATATCTCTTCGTTTGTGCAGATGGATTTAGAGACATTATACGATGCATGGGAGAGATACAAGGATCTCTTGAGGAGATGTCCACACTATGGCTTACCCTTGTGGTTTCAAGTCTAAACTTTCTATAATAGTGTGAACCTTTCAACGAGACAACTTATTGATTCAGCCGCCGGTGGAACCCTGAACAACAGAACTCCTGAAGTAGCCTACGAGTTTATTGAAGAGATGTCACTGAATAACTATCAATGGCAGGTTACAAGGACCAAACCAACAAAATTAGCCGAAGTTTTTAACGTCGATGCAGTAACCATGCTATCAACACAGGTAGAGATGATGAATAAAAAGCTTCATAGTTTATGTTCTTCACAGGTACACCCAGTACTGCAGTGCGACACAAGTGGAACTGTGGCGAATCCTGAGTACCCACTCTACCAACCATGCACAGAGAGCGAACAGATAAACTATATAGGTAATAATTTTAGATCTAATAATAACCGTTATAGTAACACCTCTAATCCAGGTTGGAGGAACCACCCAAATTTTTCATGGGGAGGTCAAGGAAATCAAGGCAATCAAAGACAACAACCTCCTCAAAACTTCCAAAATCAGCCCTACCCACAGGAAAAGAGGCCAAACTTCGAAGAGATGCTGACAAAATTCATGGTAGCCACAGAAAAACGTTTCCAAGACACTGAAACAAACCAAAGAACATCAATTGAAGAGATCAAGAGCCAAGTGGTGAACTTACTAAGTCAGTTGGACAACTTACAAAGTTAATGTCCGAACGACCGCAAAGGCATCTACCAAGCAACACTGAGATTAACCCAAATGAGCAAATCCAAGCCATCATAGCTCATGATAGTATAGGGCTAGATAAACCCAATTCAGTACAAGAAAACAAGGTAGAGGAAGGTAAAGTAGAGATAACACAGGAAAAGCTAAAACCAGTAATCAAAGAGTACCAACCTCACATACCTTATCCCGAAGCGATGAAGAGAGATGATACAGAGGAACAATTTGGTAAGTTTCTTAAACTTTTAAAGAAATTACATATTAACTTACCTCTTCTTGAAGCTCTTTTTCAGATGCCAAATTTGAGGAAATTTTTAAAACAACTCTTGACGAACAAGCGCAAATTAGACGAAGAGCCACATGTGGAACTAAATGCAATGTGCTCAGCAATCCTACAAAATAAACTACCACGAAAGTTAAAAGATCCAGGGAGTTTTACAATTCCATGTTTAATTGGTAGTTTAACTATTGATAATGCATTAGCTGATTTAGGGGCAAGTATAAATGTCATGCCTTATGAAATGTTTAAACAACTAGGTCTAGGGAAACCCAAACAAACAAGGATGAGCATTCAATTAGCTGATAAAACTGTTAGAATTCCTAGGGGTATTATCGAAGATGTTCTTGTAAAATTGATAAATTCGTTTTCCCAGTAGATTTTTTTGTCTTAGACATGGATGAGGATAATTCAATTCCCTTAATTTTAGGAAGACCTTTTTTAGCAACTGCCAGGACTAAGATTGATGTTGGTACAGGAGAACTTATTCTTCGTGTAGGTGATGAATCGATCAGTCTACAAGTTCTTGACTCGGCCAGAACATCAAGTGATGAAGGTGAGAAAGTAAATTCAGTCAATAATCAAATCGTTCAACTTTCACCACAGGAACCATGCAAAGTAAAACCGAAGGATCCCCCAAAAAAGCTTGTAGAAACATCAAACCACTTCAAAATAGGAGACCAGGTACTGTTAGATAAATCAGATCCTCGAATCACCATGTCAGACCTAAAAGCAAACGAAGAAATCCCTCTTGAAGTACGCAATATCTTTCCTTATGGAACAGTCGAAGTAAGTAATCCAACATTCTGCAGTTTTAAGGTAAATACTTCTCGGCTTAAACTTAATCAAGAAAACAGAACTGCAAGCATAAGGGAAGATATTCAAACCTTTAAACCTCTCTGATTTTTCAAATACGAGGAAAGTCTAGCTTAAGACTATAAACGAGTGCTCCTCGGGAGGCAACCCGAGCACTAACACAATTTACTTCCACATTTTTTCTTTTAATTTATTTTCTTTTCTTCTTTCCTTTTTAAATACCTAGTTGTAAACTAACCTAAAATCCAGATTTCCAGACCATACGGTCTTGCACGCGGCCATAGCTGTGACCGTGTGGAAGTACAGAATCTATGTACTGACATAAGCAGAGGTGGTACGAATCAAATCCCAACTAATTTTCAAAATCACGAACCCAACAACTCCCCCACGGGCACCGACAAAGTACCACGGTCGTCCACACGGCCGTGGACAACACTGACTTGCCAAACACGGGCTAGACATGCCCGTGCTACCCAACCGTGCCAACATACTGACTTATCACCAACGGGCGTGGCTTGCTAAAAAACGGGCATGGGTGAATCAACACGCTTAGACACATGGCCGTACGAGGCGACCGTGTGAAACGACACGCCCTTGGTCCACGGGCATGGGAAAGTACTAGAATTAAGCCTCTATTTAAACCTACTCTCCCCATTCTTCTCATCTAGTCTCCCCAGCTTCTTCTTTCTTTTTTCTCTCAAAATTCTCCCCTCTACATAACAAGTCTCTATAACTCTTGAGCCAAATCAAAAGTCATGACGAAGAAGCGGAAGAAAGCAAACGTAGTCTCCTCAAAGGAGACCCCTACACATAAGTTCATGTCGGCTGCTTCATCCAAACAACAAGCCAAGAGTCTTTGAGACCATTTAGTTTTCATTTTTCTTTTCTCTTTTGCTTCAATTTCCTTCCCTATGACTATCTTATGCTTAGTTTAGTTTATTTTGTTTTAGTTTCTTAGTGTCAGGTTTGTCAAGTTGCTAGGGAATCACGCCTTGGGAATCACGACCACCACCACCGCTGCCTAAGAAGTTCTAAAGGCTGCTTGGGAATCACACCACTTTCACCACCGCCAGCACCTCCACAGCCTTAGAGGTCACACCCACCTCGTGAACCATGCAACAATAAGGACTTCTCAGTCCATTAATCTCTTCTTCTACTTTTATTTTCCTTCTTAGTCTCCTTTTCTTTATTTTTCTTATTTTTAAATATAAAATTAGTTTATTTTAATTGTGTCTTAATAATCCCTGGCTAATTCTTCACGAGCTCCCCAATTTCTTCATTTAGCGCAGAGCTCGTTAGTAACCGCCACACCAAAAAGATGACACCTTTCACGTATTTCCACATCCTCCAAGGAAATCATCCAGAATTCAGGAAGTATCACTCTATCCCTCTCTTTGATTATCTATTAATTGTTATTATCCATCTTTGTACATTGAGGGCAATGTACATCTTAAGTGTGGGGGGTAAACGTGCCTAACTTTTTGCATTATTCTCAAATCCCTGAATTATATCTTGTTCTTAAGTAATTTCCTCATATTACTAATTAGGATGAAATTTTCGATGATTTATGGCTCTTATTGACATGTTTTTGAGTAATTCATAGTTAATTGTGCATTGATGATTAAATTTTAAGATACTAGAGAATCAAGCATGATAAGTCTATTTTTCAGAATAATTTTGTTTTAGATTGTCTACATGAATCTAAATGTTACCTTGAAGTTTGAAATTTACGAGATTGACATCAAAAACCCATAATTCTTGTGAGATCTTGAGCCTTTTAGAGCATACATTCTTTCATGCTCACTTTATTGATTATGAGTGTGTCAACATTGAACTGTTATTCTAGAACTTGCCTCGATTATATATGTTGAGACCACACCTATGATTTGATATACCGAAATGATAAAGGCACCTATGTTTTAACCCACTTACTCCACAAAAAGCCTACCTCCATAAATTAACCCCTAGTGAACCCCGTTGATCCTAACAACCCATTTTATTGACTCATCAGCTAATATTAAACCAAAATCCCTTTGTATTTGTTATCACCATCCTTTTTGACTACCCTTATATCGAGAATTGTTTTGATCAGTTGCCTGATTATTTTTATTTTCTTATAGTATATAAACTTGATTTGTTCTTAAAAAAAATCGAAGTATATTCAGTATTAGTACTGTGAAAAGTGAGCTTATACAAGTTAAAGTCTATTTATCAAAAGAAAAGCTTGTATTACTAAGGTTATTACTTTATTATTTATTATTATCTCAGTATTTTTTAGATAGGTAACTTGTCAATTCAATCTCGATTCTAACTTTCTAATTCAGCCTTTATCCACACTTTAACCCTAGCCCCGTTATAACCTTGTAAAGACCTTTTGATCTGTTTATTATGTCATTTAACAGTGGTGGAGATTTTATTTTTAGGCGAGCTTATGGGATTAACTTTTCAGGTTCAACTTTTGAGTGCTTAATTTTGAACCTTAAACACTTTGAGTGATTTGAGTGAATCTTTAGTGAGGATATCAACCCTTGTCAGTTTTGAATTAAAGATAATTATTTAGATAAGGGAAACACGTACGTTTTTGAGCTATAAATGTATGACTTATATTGTTTGAATCTTTAGGACTCTTCGAATTAAATTATCCATGTATAAATTATCTATGAATTATAATAAGACATTGTTGATAAGAATTCTGAATTATGGTAAGCTTGTTTTAATTGTAAGTTGAGAATTTTGCTTGAGGACAATCAAAAGCTTAAGTGTGGGGGTATTTGATGAACCGTAAAAGTAACATATTTTAATCCCACATTTAGCATGTTTTCGGATGATTTATCCCTTGATTTATGTAAAAAGGTGCTCGTAATCCTTTCTTTTCATGTCTTATACTCAGGAAAGCACCCGAGGATGGAAAGAACGAGAAACGAGCCTAAAACGGACCTAATTGGGCCAAAGAGGAAATCGACACGGCCTGAACTTAAGCCCACACAGCCGTGCCTCCCTAATCAACTAGAGCACGGCCTAACCCCAAGTCACATGACCGTGCCTCATTAAAGAAATCCGAACACGGCTTAAAGACCTTTCACATGGGCGTGTGACATGGCTGTGTCCCTGTCGTGGCAAAGAGTAATTTCAATCGGAAAAGGATACTTAGGGCCAAAGAAACACATTCTAAGAGCCTATATAAACACCTTAAGTGTTACCTGAAAGGGGGCGGTAAGCTAGGCCAAGGAGACAAGCCGAAAAGGTCAGATTTGTAGGAAACCACTCGAAGATAGCCAGTTGATCCATCTCAAGAAGTCGGAATTCTACTCAAGATGGCGGATCTCTCCTTCAATTCCTTTAGGGGTTTTAGGGATTTCCTATGTTCTATTTTATCTTTTCTTCTGAGATATTTTATGTTATAGTTGTAGTAACCCATTTTGCCCGGGCCCATATACAGTCTAAAAATAAAAATAAAATAAAAATACCCAAATGTCCATTAAACAGTCATTTTACAAAAGCCAATAAGCAACCAGACCCATTAACCCAACACCAAAATCCGGTTAACCTGTTGACCCAAACAGACCAACCCAAATTACATAGCCCAAAGTGGCCCAAGAACCAAACAAGCCCAGCAGAAACTTAGGGTTTCTTGAAACCTTAAGCTACCCTCGCGCCGCAAGCAAGGGCTACCCAACCGTCATCCAACAGGAGCCCAACAGTCGCGCCACAGTTTCATCCGGCCCTCGATCGTGCCTTGATTCATGCCTGAATCACCATCGTCACGAGATTTTAGATCTGCAAAAAAGGGAAATAAACTGCAGTAGGAAAAGGAAAGAAGAAGATATGGAAAGATATCTTTTCCTTTTTATTATTATTTTGTTTTTGGGTTATAAAACCCCTTTGAAAAACTGTAATAGGCACACATACACAAAAAAATAGTCACAATTTACAGAGAAACACACATCGACACAGAGAGTACAAATTTACACCAAAACAATGGGCACAAAATACTGTCAGAGAGATCAGAATAATAAAATACTTCAATTTTCTCAAGAGGTGATTTTTTTATTCTGTTTATTTTCTATTTATTTATTTTGTATATTTGCGCATATAACTGCCTCGTTTAAAGAAAATATACAAAAGGAAAAGAGGATTACCTTTTGGAGATGATGCAAATCGGAGGTTTTGGACCTCCAGCTGCCGGTCAAGGAGGTGCGTGGGGTGCGTGATGCATGATGCCCAAGAACCAGTGCAAGGCGAGAAGGCCGAATCTCTCAGAGGATTTCTAGTTTTTTTTTTTTTTTGAAACGAACTTAAAATGAGTTTTTCTTTAAAAACAATGACCTTTTTAAGCGAACACGGACGACGGCTTTTTGGTAAGGCAGGGTCCGCTCATCGACCCAGAGACCCGATTAAGGTCCGCGTATTTTTAAAAAAAAAGGGGAAATTATTCTTTTAGTCCCTCTGTTATTTCATTAATTTTAAATTCATCTTAATTAATACTTTGTTTTTACCTTAATAATATGTTTATATTTCAATTTAATCCTTTTTACATACATTAGTATTAAATTATTTATAATATTAGAATTCTACATTTTTAATGTTATAAAAAGTGAATAAATATTATTTTTATTATATATATTAATTATTACATTTTATATAATATTATATTTAAAATTTATTTTGTATATTATATGTTTTATTAATATTATATATATATATATGTATTTATTTAGAACTACTATTTGTTATTAATTATTTTTATATGTACTAAGTTACTAAATAATATATATGTGTATATATTTTCGGTTTTTGTCTTGCATATATCGTTCCCTCTTTGTTTAATTATGAAAGCTACATTAATCGCTAATATTTTACATTGCATGTGTATTTATTTTAATTGTTTATTATGATTTAATATGATGCTTTGTTTATTTATTTATGTTGTATTGTTCCTTTATTTATTGTTAATATAATTCATAGAATTGTAATTGATATGAATGTTCCATTACTCATACCATTTTTAATAAAAATACCTTTTACATTAAAGATTTTGTTTTTAAATATTTTTGGTGATATGTGATATTTGGAGTTTATGAAAAGAATCTTGCCCTAACTTATTGGGTTGTGGTTTTTCTCGTGAAATTCAAAGTATTAGGTATCCCTCCATTTTCAAAATTCAAGTTTACTAATTTCAAAATATAAAAACTTACTCCTGAGAATTCAAAGCGTTGTATCCTAACTTATTGGGTGTGATGCTTTGTGTCTCAAGGTATGAATTCTTCTAAATAAGATGAACCTAGCTTCAAAGTTATGGGATGCTGTATCCTAACTTATTGGGTATGGTATTTTTATTTCTTTGAAATAGGTAAGTCTTAGTTTTTTTTTTTAAAGAAAAAGGGATCTTATTTTAAAAATTTTTAAATTTCAAACATTTGGACATGATTCTATCGATTAGGTACCAATTTTTGGGCGTTACGAGGGTGTTAACCCTTCCTCGTACGTAACCGACTCCCGAACCCATTTTTTTTTGTTTTTCGTAGACCAAAATCAAATGTTTTAAAATAAAACGTTTTATAAGGTGATCCAATCACACCTAGGTAAAAAAAGGATTGGTGGCGACTCTCACTTTGTTTTTAAAGTTGATCCTCGTTTTCAAAACCCGATTTTAAAAATGGTTTCGACAGCTTGGCGACTCCACTAGGGACAAATAAGAGAGTCAAGCGTAAAATTGATAGTTTCATGTCCTCATGTCTGAAATTAAAAAAATGTGATTTTTTTAAAAAAAATCATGATCCCTTTTACTTGCATATGATTCTGTTTTTATAAAGCACTTATGCATTGCACTGCATGACCATTGCGATCACACCCTTAAGTGGGAGTAAGAAGCTATGCCTTCATGAGGTTTTCATGGGCAAGTGGATTGCTTCTGGAATACATCTATACCTATGTCTTCGTGAAGTTTTCACTTCTGCATGGCCATAGGGAAATGTGTTCCCTTGAACTGAACTCAGTCCATATGAGCCTATAATGGGTGAGGATCGAAGAATTTGCTGGTTCAGGTACCTCAACTCTAGAGATAAACCGCATATAGTAAGCCGTAAGGACCTACATTAAGTAGAGCTATATCGATATTTAGTGGTTACCCAGATAGATGTTTTATTCACCTTATATTTTATTTCATCGTACTGACTTGTAGTGTTTTATTTTTGTGCATATCATTTCATACTTTAGGAGGTATCGATTCACGGTCAATTTCTAAATTAGAAAGCTGGTTATGGAGAACAGGTTCCTTGATAAAGTGGAGGACAATGCTGCTGTTCGCACATGGTCAGAGCAAACTCAATTGGAAAAAGGGAATAGCTTAGTTGATGGGTACGTATCTGAACTATGGGATTTTACTCGTGTTAGTATTACACAAAATGAGTTTCAAGATTTGAAAGAGATATGGGCTCAGTGGGATAATGAGGCTAAGCAGTTGTTTTACAACAATTATGGAGATTTGCCCTACTTGCTTGATGTCAAGATAGATAGGTATCTGTTTCGAGCTATGGTCTAATTTTGGAATTCTTCTTATAGCTGTTTCACTTTTGGGGAAATAGATTTGGTACCCACGGTGGAGGAATATACGACTTTGCTTCGGTGTCCAAAATTTCAAAGGAATAAAGTCTATGCCAAAGCTATCAATGGCCCAACCTTCGTAAAGAGATTAATGAATGTCACCAGGATAAGTGAACAATGGGTCACCACTAGAATTCAAGATAAAGGGGAAGGTAAATGTGTTCTTTGGGTTAGCTTGAGGGATTTAATCTTAGGCCATCTAGATATGAAGAAGAAGGTTGACGTCTTTACCTTGTGTATCTACGGTTTAGTAGTTTTCCCTAGAGCTCTCAGACATATAGATGAAACGGTTATTGAGTTATTCGATCGACTTGATAAAGGGTTACACCTATACCTGTGATCTTAGCGAGATGTTCAGATCTTTGAGTGCACGCCAAAGAGAAGGTGAAGGCAGATTCATCGAATGCGTACAACTATTGTTGGCTTGGTTTCACAGTCATTTCTAGAAAGTGGAGAAAACTTCTTACCGATCTTTCTCTGAAAATTATGCCCCCTTAAAAGAAATAGTGGCAACACCAAGGAGAGAGGACATGACTAAGAAGAATTGGATGGAGCTCCTTCAAAACCTTTGAGAGAAAAATGTCGAGTGGAAAGCCCCTTGGTTGATTTCAGATGAAATTCTTTATCGATGTGGGAGTTTCGACTAGGTTCTTTTACTTGGAATTTGGGGAGCCGTTGGGTATGCTCTTCTACTCGTGCTAAGGCAATATGGATCGAGATAGTTTATTCCTGCAACATATGGGTTGGCTCAGTGTGAGTTCTCGTTCAAAGAAGATAATTATAAGATTAGAGTTAAGGAGATTTCTGGTGCTTGGAAATAGACTCGCAGAATGAAGAGATTATCTACAAGACCAATGACAACTCTAGAATACAGCGGATGGAGGACCAGAAGGGTTAATGATAACATCCTTGAGTTGAATTCAAAAGGTGCCCGGTCAAGAGAAGAATGCCTGCAAGTAGTCCCATTAGAACTAGAGATGATAAAACGAGATTTTGAGAGGATGAGTTCCGAGCTTGGAAAGAGAATAGAGAAGCTAGAAGAGGAAAAGATGTGTTTGAGGCTAGACGTGGATGTGTAAAAATTTCAAGCCGAGAAGGCAAGAAAAGAGAAGAGAAGGATCGAAGAAGATCGAGATAGCTTGAAGGCCAAATATAAGAAAATACGTTTATCGATGAAGAATGCTAGGTTGGTGAAAACATCAGAACAATGGCAAAAAGAAGTTCAAGAGGAAAAAGCCAAACCTCACTATTGGGAGAGAAAGTTTCAAGAGATGCAAGCGCGAAACGAGGCCTTAGAGAAGAACTTAGCAGAAAGTTTAAATGAAAAGGGATAATTATAAGCTAGAGTGGATGAACTTGGTTGGTCTCTTCATCACCATTAGAGCCGTAATTTCGTGATTGAGTTAAAGGCAAGTCTGAATAAGATCGAAGTAATGAAGGGTAGAATTGAAGAGTTAGAATCAGCACTGCACAGTTGTGAACTTCGGATCAAGTGTCTTGAAACAAGGGAAGGGCATTTGAAGGAAGAACTCTATCATTCACATGTTCAAGTCAAAACAAGGATTGTCTCATGGGGGAAGCCATAGTTCAAATTCGAGTGCAGGCCGACATAGTAAGCATGAAGTATGAGCTACAGTCAAATTGTAGTCAAGAGCTAGTTTCATTATTAGGGAAAATTAAGACTTTAGAACGTAGGGCGAAAGCTTATTTATAATCTAGTTTATGTAAAAGAATTTGTTTTCTAATAAAGTTTTCTAAAATGAAGTTGAATCAGAATCGATACCTCTTTTGCATTCATGCATTTGCCTAACATAACATCATATGCATTCAAATCTTTAGAGAGAGTCTAATTAGTTTAAAATTATAGGAGAGATAAAGAAAGAAAATCTAGAAGCTGAACATCCTTACAGTACACTAGCAAAGTCAAGGAAAATAAACCAAAGAATGGAACAATTCCAGAGAGAAATGCAAGACCAGATGCAAGAGCAAATGGCAAAACTCCACCAAGAGATGAAGGATCATATGTTGGAGGCATAAAGAAACATGATAGCTCAAATGGCCTAGATGATGAGCAGAATGATGAAAAAAAGGAAAGAGCCCCATGGCTATTACTGGAGAAGAAAGTGAAAGAAACCCTCCAAACCCCACCGCATGCGCCAGCACAGCCTGAAGAGTACCCCTAGAGGCCATCTGTTACAATTAGGCCTCAACAAGGACAGGCGGATACTAGACCACTAATGAATTTCTAAGTTGGCTTTGGATCTAATCTGGAAGATAATCCAGCCAATCCTATTATCTCTGACCTGGACATTACGGAGAAAGAGGGAATTAAAACTGAATCTTCGAGACAGTTGGAGGATCGCTGTAGGTGGTTGGAGGAAAAATTCAAGGCTTTGGAGAATGTTGACCATCATCACGGTATTGACGCCAAGGATTTAAGTCTGGTCCCAAATTTGGTGCTTCCTCACAAATTCAAGATGCCAAAATTTGAGAAGTACAATGGAACTACTTGCCCTGAAGCCCACATCACGATGTTTTGTAGACGTATGACGAGCTATATGAACAATGATCAACTTCTGATTCATTGTTTCCAAGATAGTTTGACAGGAGCAGTGTCTAGGTGGTACAACCAACTTAGCCGCACTAACATTAGCTCTTGGAGGGATTTGGCCCAAGCCTTCATGAGACAGTACAACCATGTCACAGATATGACGCCTGACCGAATCATATTGCAAAACATGGAAAAGAAGTCAAATGAAAGTTTCAGGCAATACGCGCAGAGATGGAGGGAAATAGCCATACAAGTTCAACCACCTCTTCTGGAGAAGGAGACCACTATATTGTTCATTAACACTCTAAACGCGCCATTTATCACTCATATGATAGGGACCACCACTAAGAGCTTCGCGGATATAGTTATGGCAGGAGAAATGATAGAAAATGCCATAATGGGTGGTAAGATTGAAGAAACCACTAGGAGATCTACTCCTAAAAAAAGGATAATGAAGTGAATAATGCAAGCACGTACAATAGAGGGAACTCAAAGGCAGTTACTGTTAGTCAGCCGAAAGTAGTTACTGTCGGGCAACAGGGTTCTATAAGACAAGAATCAGGCCCCAAACAAAATGCCAAAAAGATTCAGTATACGCCAATCCTAATGACATATAAAGAGTTGTATCATACTTTATTAGAAGCACATGTGGTGTCCCCATTTTATCTACAGCCCTTACAACCCCCGTATCCTAAATGGTATGATTCAAATGTCCGATGTGATTCCTATGCAGGAATAATGGGGCATTCAATAGAAAACTGTACTGCTTTTAAAAAGTTGATTGAGAAGCTTCTTAAGTTGGGAGTTGTCAAGTTGAATGATACACCTAGTGCGAAAACCCATTACCCAATCATGGAGATAATGGGGTGAATGCGATTGGGAAAAGTATTGTGAAAAAGATAAAGGAAGATATTTCAGAAGTAAAAACTCCGTTAAAGATAATATGGAGGGAGACGGCAAGAAGGGGACTAGTAAAATCAAGTGTCGAAGAAAGAAGTGAAGAACCCAGGAACTACTGTGAGTTTCACAAGGTTGATGGACATGAGATCCAAGATTGTGCTAAGTTTAGGGCATTAGTACAGAGTCTTATGGATAACAAGGAGCTAGAATTTCACAAAGAAGGCTCCGAGGAAGGATATATACATGCAACTGAAGGAGAATTGACGAATCAAAAAGTCAGTTATCTGAAAGTCATTATTTCCAGACCGAGGAATGTAGAAGGCGGAATACAAATTACGCCTAAGGTAATAATTCAGAGACCTATGTCCTTTCCTTATAAGGACAGCAAGATGGTACCATGGACTTACAATTGTAACATAACGACACCGGGAATAGAAATCTCAGCTAATACTTCCAAAGAAATTCAAAGAGAGGGATTCTATACAAGAAATGGGAAGCGGTATGACTCAGTAAACGTTAAAACGGAACCAGCAAAGGCAAATGATGTGCCAATCGAGCTTGAGGAAGGACTAGATAACCTCATCAATGTATCTGTGAAAGAAAAAGAGGCTAAAGAATTTTTAAAATTCTTAAAGCACAGTGAATACAGTGTGGTGGAGCAATTGCGTAAACAACCAGCTCGTATTTGAGTGCTAGCCTTACTTTTAAGTTTGAAAGTTCACCGAGAAGCTTTGATGAAGGTGTTGAATGAGACATATGTTACTAAAGACATATCTGTCAATAAACTTGACCGATTAGTTAGTAACATAAGTGCCGAAAATTTTATTTCCTTTAGTGACGATGAGATTCCACCTAGGGGTATAGGGTCAAGTAAGGCCCTACACATAACCACTCGTTGCAAAGGATATACTTTATCGAGCGTGTTTATTGACAATGGATCAGCCTTGAATGTCCTACCATTGTCGACACTGAAGATGTTGCCAATAGATAGTTCTCACATGAAGACATGCCAAAACATAGTGAGAGCATTTGATGGTACTGAGAGAAGGGTGATGGGGATAATTGACATACCTTTACAGATTGCCCAAACACATATGAGGTAGACTTTCTAGTGATGGATATAAAGCCTTCATACAATTGCTTGCTGGGAAGGCCCTGGATTCATTCAGCAGGAGCAGTGCCCTCATCTCTTCATCAAAAATTGAAGTTAGAGACGGATGGTCGACTGGTCACCATAAATGCGAAAGAGGACATTATAGCGATTGTTACCAATGATGAGACAAATGAGGAGACCATCGAATGTTCTTTCCGTTCTTTAGAGTTTGTCAATGCAACATTCATCTCGGAAGGGAGTAAGGTCCCAGTGCCTAAGATGTCCAAGACCACGAGGATGGGTCTACAAATGATGGTGGGGAAACGAGCCTCAACAAGAAAAGGATTGGGCAGATACCTTTAAGGGGAGATTCAAACAGATGTTGAAGGAGAAAAGAGATCGTTTTGGCTTGGGTTTCAAGCCAGATGTTAAACAAAGGAGGAAGGACATAGAGAAGAAGTAGGAGAGAAGAAGGGCCCGGCTGAATGGAGAAGAAATCTAGTGAGAATCGATGACATTCCCTCACATATCCCAGACCTTCGTGTCAGGAGGGATAATTCACCCTGAGAGAGGGTTATTGGAAAGTCCTCATATCAATGCCATACTTGAGGAAAGAATTGAACAAGAAAACCTGATGGGCATTCGCCCTTATGAACTTGAAAGCGTTTTGGACAATTGGACTGCAGAGGAGCTTCATGTAGTTTTTAGAAATTATACAGAGTAATATTCATAACGATCTTGTTGTTTTTAGCCTAGGAACAATAAGATTTCTTTTGTGAAATAAGCTCATGTTCAGAAGTTGCTATTTCAATAAAATACATTTTAATAATTAATTTGAGCAAATATTCTTTCATTTCTTTTGACTTTTTAATTTCATTCCAAATTCTTCATTCATATCACGTGAATAGTTATCCTCAAATTTATTTTTTCTTCATACATTCTTTCGTACCCATTACAAGCCCTTAGATATCAATGACATGAGCAACGATAATATAGATTCAGAGGTCTATTTTGAGTAAGAGATGTGTTTAGAGGAATCTCAGGATTTTGAAGATAATCGAGGCTATTAAGAATGGTAAAGTAAGAGGAGAAACAGATCTTACCTCATGAAGAGGAAATAGAGAACATAGCCTTGGAAGAAGGAAAGGTTGTGAAAATTGGGACGCGCATAGCCAAGGATACGAAACAAGATCTTGTTGAGTTACTAAGAGAATTCAAGGATGTCTTTGCATGGTCGTACGAAGATATGCCTGGACTAAGCACTGATATTGTGGTACATTGCCTTCCCATTAGAGAAGATTGCAAGCCAGTGCAGCAAAAGCTACGAAGGATGAGACCTGATGTAGTGTTGAAAATAAAAGAAGAGGTCCAAAAATAGTTTGATTCTGGGTTTCTACAAGTGGTCAAGTACTCAGAATGGGTTGCCAACATTGTTCCTATCCCTAAGAAGGACGGAAAGGTCCGGATCTGTGTAGATTACAGTGATCTAAATCGAGCTAGCCCAAAGGATAAATTTTCTTTACCACATATCGAACGTTGGTGGATAATACAGCAAGATTTTCTTTATTTTCCTTCATGGATGGTTTTTTAGGATACTATCAGATCAAGATGCACCCTAAGGATATGGAGAAAACTACCTTCATAACACTGTGGGGTACCTTTTGCTATAAAATAATGCCTTTCGGACTAAAGAATACAGGGGCAACATATCAAAGGGCCATGGTAACTTTGTTCCATGACATGATGCACAAGGAGATTGAGGTGTATGTTGATGACATGATCACCAAGTCTCGAACAGAAAAGGAACACATCGAGGTCTTGAAGAAGTTGTTTCTAAGGTTGAGAAAATTTCAATTAAAGCTCAACCCGACAAAGTGTACTTTTGGAGCTCGGTTAGGGAAGTTACTGGGTTTTGTAATCAGTGAGGAAGGGATTGAAGTTAACTCGAGCAAAGTTAAAACTATACAAGAGTTGCCTCCACCGCGCACTCAGAAGGAAGTCCGTGGTTTTCTTGGAAGGTTAAATTACATTGCTCGGTTTATTTCACAGTTAACTGAGAAATGTGATCCCATATTTTGTCTTCTCAAAAAACACAATCAAGGTGTATGGGATGATGAATGCCAGAGAGCTTTTGACAAAGTCAAACAGTATTTGTCAAATGCACTAGTATTTTCTCCATCTAATCCAGATAGACCATTGATACTGTATTTGTCAATATTCAAAAACTCCATGGGATGTGTGCTTAGATAACACAATGAGTTAGGAAGAAAAGAAAGGGTGATATATCATCTCAGTAAAAAGTTCACTGATTATGAAATGAGGTATTCATTGATCGAGAAATTGTGTTGCGCCTTGATTTGGACAACTAGGAGGTTGAGGCAGTATATGTTGTATCACATAACATAGTTGATTTCCAAACTTGACTCGTTAAAGTACATGATGGAGTCCATTGCTTTGAATAGAAGAATGGCTAGGTGGCAAATTCTGCTATTTGAATTCGATATAGTATATGTGAACCAAAAGGCTATAAAAGGAAGTGCAGTAGCAGACCTTTTGGCTAGTAGAGCTTTGGAGGATTATGAACCCTTGAGTTTTGATTTCCCAAATGAAGAGCTGATATATGTGGCAAATATTGAAGATTATCGGTGGAAGCTGAATTTTGATGGAGCATCGAACGCTGTGAGAAATAGAATTGGGGCAGTCTTGGTATCCCTAGTGTTGATTATTATCCATTCATATGCAGATTGGATTTTGATTGCACAAATAACATGGCAGAATATGAAGCATGCATCATGGGACTTCGAGCAGCCTTAGAACGCAAGATCAAAGTGCTAGAAGTATACGGGATTCTACCTTGGTAATTTACCAGCTTAAAGGAGAGTGGGAGACAAGAGATCCTAAACTAATTGATTATCGAAAAATAGTTTTGGGATTGATTGAGGAGTTTGATGACATTACTTTCAATTACCTTCCACTCGATGAAAATCAAATGGCAGACGCATTGGCAACCTTAGCTTCTATGATCAAAGTAAACAAACCAGAAGATATGAGGCCTATCTAAATGAGTATTGTCGAAGTTCCAGCCCATTGTTATGATATAGAGGAAGAGGAAATAGATGACCAACCTTAGTATCAAAAGGTATTGCGATACGTGAGAAATCGTGAATACCCAAAGAATGCCACTGAGAATGAGAAAAGGACTTTAAGAAGAATGACCTCTGATTATGTCTTGGATGGAGATATCTTATATAAAAAGAGAAAACATCAAGTGCTATTGAGATGCGTTGATGCTGTTGAAGCTAAGCAAATCCTTGAAGAAGTTTATAAGGGCGTTTGTGGAATACACGCTAATGGATTCACAAAGGCCAGGCAGATAATGAGATTTGGATATTATTGGTCTACCATGGAAGGAGATTGTATCAACTATGCCAAGAGATATTATAAATGCCAGATTTATGGAGACAAAATTCATGTGCCTCCGTCACCTTTGCATGTTATGACTTATCCATGGCCTTTTTCCATGTGGGGCATGGATGTTATTGGCCAATCTCACCAAAAGCTTCGAATGGACACCGATTCATCTTTGTGGTAATTGATTACTTCACAAAATGGGTAGAGGCTGCTTCTTATGCTAGTGTCACCAAGTCAGCAGTTAGTCGATTCTTGAAGAAGGAGATTATTTGTCGATATGGAATGCCTAAGAGGACCATATCGGACAACACGCTAAACTTGAACAACAACTCGATAGCAGAAATTTGTAGTTAATTTAGGATCAAACACCATAATTCGTCTCCATACCGACCAAAACTGAATGGGGCAGTGGAAGTGGCTAACAAAAAAATCAAGAAGATAGTGGGGAAGATGACTGAGACTTATAAGGATTGGCATGAGAAACTACCGTTCGCACTCTATGCTTATTGGACGTCTGTCAGAACCTCTACTAGAGCAACGCCATTCTCATTGGTTTATGGGATGGAGGCTGTTCTATCCATTAAAGTGAAAATTCCTTCTCTTCGAGTGTTGTCAGAAATAAAGCTGGATGAAGCTGAATGGATTCATGGTAGATATGATCAATTGAATTTAATTAAAGAAAAGAGGCTAAAGGCTATTTTTCATGGTCAGATGTACCAAAAATAAAATGATACGAGCCTATAATAAGAAAGTTCGCCCAAGAGAATTTCATGAGAGGGACCTTGTATTGAAAAAGATCCTTCCTAAACAAAAGGATTCCAAAAGAAAATGGATGCCTAATTAGGAAGGGCCATATGTGGTGAAGAAGGCTTTCTCTGGAGGAGCACTGATCTTTACCAAAATGGATGGGAAAAGTTTACCTAACCCTGTAAACTCTGACTCAGTAAAAAAGTATTTTGCTTAAAAATGAGAAGAAACCAAAGTGAAAACCCGAAAAGGGCGCTTTGATTTCTCAAAAAAAAAAAGAGGCCAAGGCGAAAACCCGCAAAGGGCGCCTTAAGACCAAAGGGGCTTTGAGTTGAAAACTCAAAAAGGGCGACTCAAATTCTAAAGGGACACGCAGTCATCTCGCTACACTTAAAACGATAATGAAAGGAAGAACGTTGTATATTGGGGCATCAACAAAATACTCTGGGTCTTCTAAACACATGTTGAACTCAAGGTAGTCTTCATAAAGTTTGTATATGAGAGCTCAATCGGCTATATCTAGGGCATCTAATTTTGTCCTATTTATTTTACTATCCTTAGATTCTTTTTTCTTCTCAAAGATATGTTCTAGTTAATTTTTCTTTGTATTCTTTTTTCAAATTTATTCAAATTTTAATCCTTCTTTTGAGATCAATTTATTTGTTACCCATTATTCATAAATGTGTTGCATTGAAATAATGATTGACGAACTAAAAATTTCACAAAAAGAAGTTTTACATATTATTTTGGAAATTTCTAGATAAAACAAGAAGTCAAAACAGGATAATTGTTTAGAATTTCCATGTGCATAGAAATATTTGAGAAAAAAAGAGTCTGGATAGAGACTATTTCTCCAATTCTTTGTCCAATTAATAAGTGGACGTGATGCCATTAGATTATAACACTTGGGGGATGGTGTGATGAACTAAGAAACCCATAATTATGGTGGAATGGGTTGAATTTAAAATAAACTCTATACCCTAAAATTTGCAGATGGATCAGATGAAAGAGTTTTGATTCTCACTGTGGTAGGATGGTACAAGCCTTGTATTCTCTGGAACCAAGCAAAGTTGACTCAGAAATTACATTGGGACAAGTTGGTCAAGCAAAACATGATTAATGAACAAAAAAATGAAGAACAAATGAGTGATAACACTTAGAGTAGGAATCATACTCATAACATTTTTCTATCATAGCAAATTTCATTAGGTACATTTGATTCATCCGGTCATTGCAATCCTAATCATTTTCATGACATGTTGTATTCATGTCATTCATAACACATGAAATCGAGTCTACAGGATATGTCTTTCAGTAGATGGTGTAGCGATATCGGTGAAGTTTCAGATCTTATCTTCCCAAAGTTGCAGGAAGCAGATCAAAAGACATTTTCAGTCTTATCTCTCTGAAGCTGCAGTAGAGCAGATTGAAGAAAGCAGAAGATCTTATCTTCCTAAGTTGTAGGAAGCAGATCGAAGACGTTTTAGTCTTATCTCCCTGAGGTTGCAGCAGAGTAGACTAAAAACAGAAGATTTTACCTCCCTGAAGTTGCAAAGTGGAGCAAATCGAAGCGTAAGATCTTATCTTCCGGTTGTAGAAAGTGATCGAAGATCTTTTAGTCTTATCTCCCGAGGTTGCGGCAAATGAGTAGACTAAAATAGAAGATTTTATCTCGAAGTTGCAGTGGAGCAAATCGAAGCGAAGATCTTATCTTCCTAAAGTTGTAGGAAGCAGATCGAAGACGTTTTAGTCTTGTCTCCCGAGGTTGTAGCAGAGTAGACTAAAGAAAAAAGATTTTATCTCCCTGAAGTTGTAGTGGAGCAAATCAAAAAAGAAGATCTTATCTTCCTGAAGTTGCAGGAAGCAAATCGAAGGCATTTTAATCTTATCTCCCTGAGGTTGCAACGGAGTAGACTAAAACAGAAGATTTTATCTCCCTGAAGTTGCAGTGGAGCAAATTGAAAGCAAAATATCTTATCTTCCTGAAGTTGTAGGAAGCAGATCGAAGACGTTTTAGTCTTATCTCCCTGAAGTTGCAGTGGAGCAAATCGAAAATAGAAGATCTTATCTTCCTGAAGTCGCAGGAAGCAGATCAAAAGACATTTTCGGTCTTATCTCCCTGAAGTTGTAGTGGAGTAGATCAAGATGAAGATCTTATCTTCTGAAGAAGGTGAAATGGATCAAAAGCACTTTCAGCTTTATCTCTCTAGAGTTGCAAATTGAGTTAGAATCCATTCAAAGAAGACTAAGAAGCCCGGGCTCCATCAAGACCGGGCAAAATTGGTCCTTTTATAGTCTTTGCTCTATTCTTGTTTCATAACAATGAGCAAAGAGGGGCAGCTGTAGTAACCCATTTTGCCTAGGCCCATATACAGTCTAAAAATAAAAATAAAATAAAAATAAAAATACCCAAATGTCCATTAAACAATCCTTTTACAAAAGCCAATAAGCAACCAGACCCATTAACCCAACACCAAAACCCGATTAACCTGTTGACCCAAATAGACCAACCCAAATTACACGGCCCAAAGTGGCCCAAGAACCAAACAAGCCCAGTATAAACTTAGGGTTTCTTGAAACCCTAAGCTACCCTCATGCCGCAAGCAGGGGCTACCCAACCGTCATCCAACAGGAGCTTAATAGTCGCTCCGCTTTAGCCGAAAACCAATCGTCGCGCCACAGTCTCATCCGGCCCTCGATCGTGCCTTAATTCATGCCTGAATCACCATTGTCGCGAGATTTCAGATTTATAAAAAGAGAAATAAACCACAGCAGGAAAAGGAAAGAAGAAGATATGGAAAGATATCTTTTCCTTTTTTTATTTTATTTTTGGGTTATAAAACCCCTTTGAAAAACTATAATAGGCATGCATACACAAAAAAAAATAGTCACAATTTACAGAGAAACACACATCGACACAGAGAGCACAAATTTACACCAAAACAATGGGCACAAAATACTGTCAGAGAGATCAGAATAATAAAATACTTCGATTTTCTCAAGAGGTGATTTTTTTTATTCTGTTTATTTTCTATTTATTTATTTTGTATATTTGCGCATATAACTGCGTTGTTTGAAGAAAATATACAAAAGGAAAAGAGGATTACCTTTCGGAAATGATGCAAATCGGAGGTTTTGGACCTCCGGCTGCCGATCACAGAGACGCGTGGGGCGCGTGATGCATGATGCCCAGGAACCAGTGCAAGGCGAGAAGGTCGAATCTCTCAGAGGATTTCTAGGTTTTTTTTTTTTTTTGAAACGAACTTAAAATGAGTTTTTTTTAAAAAACAATGACCTTTATAAGTGAACACGACGACGCTGCTTTTGGTAAGGGCAGGTCCGCAAGGTTAACCCGGAGACCCGATTAGGGTCCGCACATTTTTAAAAAAAAAGGGGAAATTATTCTTTTAGTCCCTCTGTTATTTCATTAAATTTAAATTCATCTTAATTAATGCTTTGTTTTTACCTTAATAATATGTTTATATTTCAATTTAATCCTTTTTACATATATTAGTATTAAATTATTTATAATATTAGAATTCTACATTTTTAATGTTATAAAAAGTACATAAATATTATTTTTATTATATATATTAATTATTACATTTTTATATAATATTATATTTAAAATTTATTTTGTATATTATATGTTTTATTAATATATTATATATATATATATGTATTTATTTAGAACTACTATTTGTTATTAATTATTTTATATGTACTAAGTTACTAAATAATATATATGTGTATATATTTTCCGGTTTTTTGTCTTGCATGTTTTTTTATTTGTTTAAATGTTTAAGTATATCGCTCCTCTTTGTTTAATTACGTAAAGTGCATTAATCGCTAATATTTTACATTGCATGTGTATTTATTTTAATTGTTTATTATGATTTAATATGATGCTTTGTTTATTTATATGTTATATTGTTCCTTTATTTATTGTTAATATAATTCATAGAATTGTAATTGATACAAACGTTACATTACTCGTACCATTTTTAATAAAAATACCTTTTACATTAAAGATTTTGTTTTTAAATATTTTTTGGTGATATGTGATATTTAGAGTTTATGAAAAGAATCTTGCCCTAACTTATTGGGTTGTGGTTTTTCTCGTGAAATTCAAAGTATTAGGTATCCCTCCATTTTCAAAATTCAAGTTTACTAATTTCAAAATATAAAAACTTACTCTTGAGAATTCAAAGCGTTGTATCCTAACTTATTGGGTGTGATGCTTTGTGTCTCAAGGTATGAATTCTTCTAAATAAGATGAACCTAGCTTCAAAGTTATGGGATGTTGTATCCTAACTTATTAGGTATGGTATTTTTATTTCTTTGAAATATGTAAGTCTTAGTTTTTTTTTTTTAAAGAAAAGGGATCTTATTTTAAAATTTTTTAAATTTCAAACATTTGGACATGATTCTATCGATTAGGTACCAATTTTTGGGTGTTACGAGGGTGTTAACCATTCCTCGTACGTAACCGACTCCTGAACTCTTTTTTTTTTTTTTTGTAGACCAAAATCAAATATTTTAAAATAAAACGTTTTACAAGGTGATCCAATCACACCTAGGTAAAAAAGAGATTGGTGGCGACTCCCACTTTGTTTTTAAAGTCGATCCCCGTTTTCAAAACCCGATTTTAAAAATGGTTTCAACAATAGTTATGAACTAAACCCCTTAGATACCTGAAGGGGATGAAACCTAGATGGATCTTATTATTATTTTCTGAACTATATGATAAATACTTGATTTGTTCTTAATTATGTGTGCTTAATTCTTGTGTTAATATTTTTAGGATATTGATTCAAGTGTGATGTGCTTAGGTGGTGGAGCAAAAGTCCCTGCTTAAGCATAGATCTAGTATAATTAAAGCAGAGTCGTTCGCGCGCTTAGAGATAGGGTGACGAGATTTTGTCGAATTAGAGTGAAACCTAATATTGAAATCCATAGATCGAGTTAATGCAATTCTAGGGGTTTTAATTAGAAAGAGATTTCAATTAATCAACCTAAGGTTAGATATTATTCACTTCGAGAGAGGGTTTAATATAAATTAGAGAATCTTACGGATCAAGTCAAGTAAATAAATCGTCTGGTTTAGTGTTAGATAACAAGTGAAGTCTAGGTGGATTCTTCCTAAGGGTATCGTCTTGATTAACTGAGTTTTCCCAAAAGTATTTCCCCAATTCATTCTTTTTGTCTTTGAGTCTTTAGCTTAGTAGTTAGTTAGATTTAGATTAAACAACAACTTCACTTTATTTTAGGCTAGATAATAAAAAGAAAGTTAGTATTAGTACTTTTAGTTCCTGTGGGTTCGACAATCCGGTCTTGCCTAAGCTATAATACTGTTCGATAGGTGCACTTGCCTTAAATCGTTGTCAGAGTTAGTTTCCAGGTTCGATTATTCTCTTTATAAATTTTAAAACTCGACAAGAAACAACGATCGGTTTGTATTGTTTTGTATCTGTAAATTTAATTTAGTCCGTATTATATGTAGTTTGAATTTAAAATTTTCGTGTATTAATTTTACCCATATGTTTGTAGTTTGTTGGGTGTTTAAATTTAATTTAGTGCATTTTTTTTGAATTTTATATTTTATTGTATTAATATTGTAGAATATTTGTATTTTATTGTGTATGTAAATTTAATTTGTCGGGTACTATTACTTATTTGAATTGTATTTTTATTAAATATTTCAAGTCATTTATTAAAAAAATAATTATTTTAAAGAAATTAAATTAATATCAAAAGTAGAATAATTATAAAATAAAGTAAATATTTACAGATAAAAATTAAAATTGTCGTGATCTCGACGACGTCCCCGACGCTGGCGTGTAAAGGTCCGGATCCTCCGTTGACAATGCCGTGCACCTTGTTGAGGCATTTGATAATTGCTCGGTCCGGCCTCTGATGTCTCGTCCGGTGTACTTAAAAAAGTAGTATAATCATATACATCATAATCAGGAGTTGAGGAGTACTGCTTGACCGGAGGTACATATAGAAAAATATCCTCAGTAGTAGGTGTACGTGCTTCCTGATTGAGCTGCAGGTGGTATGAGGTTGATTCAAACTGTGTCCAATGTTGAGGCTCAGGGTCGTCACAAAAAATATACTCGAACGATGGAAGAAATTGGGGCTCGGGCTCCAGGTGGTGTGATTACGAACCAGATGCTTCATATTGGGGCTCAAGATCGGGGTTCCAGGCAGAATCAATTTTGGTGTTCTAAAAAGTAGAACTCGGTTACAGCACGTTTGTGCATCGCTCTGTTGCCATCATGAAGATTCCTATGTGCGTCTCTTTGGATCAGCATATAACGATCTTGGAATAAAAATGGCTTCCCATATGCCATATACCATTGCGTGTACTCATGCGTAGAAGAGAAACCTCCCTTTACCACATACAAGGGAGGGTGCCTCGAATATCGATCATTCCACAAAAAAAGATATATGGTTCATATTTTTGTGCCCAATTTAAATTGTCCCGACCCGAACCCTTTTTTTCCATTCCGTGGACTTCTGTGATGTCGACGGAAGGGTTCGGGATAAGTTGTGCGCAACTGAACTGCCTCAATACCCGACCTCCATCGTGCCACTCTACCATATGAAAATGAATCAACGGTACATTTGACATGAACAACTGTTGCTGCTCAATAACCCATGATGTTATGAGCGTCGCGATCTCTTTCTCAGCATATGGCATATATAGAAATTTCATAATATAGACAACACGTTGTTAATTAATTTTTTATTCTGTAATTATTGTATTTAAAAAAGAAATAATCAAAAGCTTATTTTATGCCATCCCCGGAATAAGTCTCTATCATCATACGGTACATAGGTACGGTGAACGATCGCTCGATTCCCGGTACAGTTGCCAATCTAAAAAAATGAATAAATTATCAAATTATTTTTTCAATGCAAAGAATGAGCATACTATACTATACAATTAAAAAATAGTTAGAAAAATTGAACTATATATTTACCTATTAACCAGTGGCCACACATACGGTTGGTGGCTCACTGATGCCAAAAATGGCATTCGGTATAACACCCAAAACTGCAGTAGAAGGCAGCAACCTCCCATTGTTTTGGTAGACGGCTTTGATGCTCGACAAAGCTCACTGTATAAGCATGCCAACACTGCAGAGCCCTAACTAAATCTTTCGGCAAGCTCGAGATCCTCTAATAATGGGAGATACATTATTTGGACACATTCGGCAATAGTATCCCACCTATAAGTTACAAAATGAACGCTCTTGCAACGTATATAATGTCCATCTGCGTTGGACTGCTCAGAAAATGCTGGAAGTTTTCTTTTAACCAAGTAAATTTAATATAGATTAATCGTCCTTCCTCGTCGTTGGGGGGCACTCTTTCAAGTAACCTCTTGCAAGTGCCTCACAGATCGAACACTCTTCCAAGCCCGGTCAGTGCTTTGCCGTTTATAGACAACCCTAGTTGGACTGCTACGTCTTGCAGTGTAATAGTTACCTCCACACTCGAGAGGTGGAACGTATGTGTCTCTGGGCGCCATCTTTCAACTAAGGCCAATATTAAATCGGCCCGTAGCTCAGATATCTAAATGTACACGGCGACCCCAAAACTTGTGACTTTCAAATACGACAAAACTCTTCGATCGGGAAAATAATTGAATCATGCAACCTAGTTCTCACAATTCGGTACAGATCCTGTGTTTATAGTAAATATAGAATGTTATATTTCTCTTTTAAAAAAGAATTTAAATAAATATTTAAAATTAAATGAAACATTTTTCTTCTCGTTTACCTTATGCACATAGGCTGTAATGTGGTTGTTGTCATTTAAAATAATATTAAGATTAGGATCCAAGGAGTGATCGGAGGTGGTCGACGATGGTCGGTGGTGGTCGGCGGTTGTCGGCGATGGTTGACGGGAATGACGGTTGTCGGAGGTGTTTGGAGGTGATCGGTAGTCGTCGGTCGACGGTGTTGGCGATTATGGGTTGAAGTTGCCAATAAATAGTCGGGGACCATAGTGGCTGAGTAGGGGCAAAATTAGAAAGAAGAAAAAGAAATTTGTGTGAAATGGCATACTATTGCCGGCCATTGAAAGGCCAAATTGGCCTTGGTCAGTGATGCAGGCCTGACACAGGTACAGACCCTATCATTTCAACTTTTTTTTTCCATTTCTATTTTAATTTCCATTTCATTTCATTTCATTTACATTTATATTTTTCATTTTAATTTATTTATTTATCATTTTAATTTTTTTTCATCTCAGTTTTTATTTTCATTTAAATTTATAATTTATTTTCATTTAAACTTTTATTCCATTTCATAATCATCATTTTATTTCATTTCATATTCATTTCAAATTTCATTTCATTTCATATTCATATTTCATTTCATTAATTTTTTCATTTAAATTTATTTTTTTCTTAACATACAAATTTTTTTCATACTAATCACAATTAGTCTCATTTCAATTTATCTTTTTCAATTCAATTTTTTTTCAATTAAATTTTTTATTTTTCAAATTAATTAGAAGTAGTCTCAATATCAATGTCATTTAAAATTTTTCATATTTTATTTAAATTTTTGTCAATTTAAATATCATTCCATTAAAAATTTTAAATTTCTTTTAAACTAAAAAAATTCTCATTTAATTTTTTTCTCGTATAGTGCTTGACCAATGTCAGCCCATTTCTCAAGCCTGTCATTTCACATTTTTTTCTAGTGGTGCCGGCCAATGCTAGCCCATTTCTCAAGCTAGCACAGGCCTGCCTAAAATGTCATGTCATTTTTTTTCCATTTCATTTCAATTTCAATTCCATTTAATTTGAATTTCCATTTCATTTCATTTTCATTTTCATTTCATTTAAATTATATTTTTTTCTCATTTCATTTAATTTATCTATCTTCTCATTTAAATTTAAATTTTCTTCATTTCATTTATATTATTTTTTCACTTAAATTTAATTTATCCATCTTCCCATTCTAATTTAATTTTTTCTCGTTTCATTTATATATTTGTTCATTTAAATTTAATATTTTCCTCATTTCATTTAAATTATCTTTCTTTTCATTTAAATTTAATATTTTTCTTTTCATTTAAATTATCTTTCTTTCCATTTTAATTTACATTTTTTCATATTAATTTTTCTCTCATTGTTATTTATTTCATTTTAATGTGTTTTAAAATAAATATGTATGTATATTGTATTATATTTGATCAAGTGTATAGTTTGAATAAAGTATATCATTTATCTAATTTTTCATATTTTTACAATGGTTTTTCAAGAACATGCGCTCAATAATATATCATTCGTCATCTTCGAGTTCGGCATTACGAGACGATTGACCGGAAACATAGAAACGATGTGGGTATGTTGATCGGTTGTGTCCGAATGTTTGACACACAAGTGCACAGTTTGGGTTCGCCCGTCTCCCTGACATCCATGTCATTTCGAATTCTTATCGATTGTGATCGACCTTTAGGATGTCTATGGAGACTACAGTCAGGCACCATCTCGAAAGTAGGCAATGAAACTTTCCAGTTTGAGACATCGAACATTATAGGAAATTCGTTCCCCCATATACGCAATGTGCATTGGAACGTGTAGATCTCATCTATGAATTGTTCAACATTTAAGTTTACTCTCGCGCACGCTGCATGAACATGCGCACACGGATATCGAAGAGTCTGAAATATTCCGCACTCGCATCGCCTGTTTCACGATCAACTACATACGACCTAAATGGAAGACCCGAACGACGGTTGATATACTCATGAACTCGGAATGTCTCCAAGTCGAGCAAAAACAATTCTTCGTTCATTGCTTGTGCCCTTCGACTATTTACCGCCATGTCCTTTTGGACATCCTCAATGTACATATGCCCGGCCTCGATCTACTTAGCTTGTCTCAACCCTATCCTAGGCATCAATGTGGCCAACCTATAGAATGTTGCCGAGAAAATAGTAGAAATCGGCAGATGACGTATGCACCTCAATACAGAGTTTACCGCCTCTACTCGGTTGGTCGTCATCTACCCATACCGAAACCCCTTATCGTAACTTTGAGTCTATTACCAATTCTCCATGCTACCCAAACATGTCCAGAGATCTGTTGGTAAAGATGACATCTGAGGTTCAAGCCTCTCAAACCTCTGCCTGAATCTTTGCGGTTCTAACTCATGAGCTGTATATTTAATTTGAAATCAGTATTTTAAAAAATTACAGGCTGGAAAATTTTGAAATTTAATTCTTGAAATAAATACAAACAAAATTCTTTTACCCATTTCATGAGTTCTTTTTTCCAATCTTTATTCTTATAATAGCTGTGGAAGTTTGCCGCAATGTGCCGGATGCAATAAACAGACCTCCACAGAACCCCCGATCATTTTATCGTAGCAAGTAATCCTTTCAACCTATTTGATATAAGGCAAATGTTATCTTCTCTGACAACGTGCCTCCACAGATTTCTGAGGAAAAATTCTCAAGACTCGAAGCTTCACGCTCCACGATTGCGAAAGCAAACGAAAGTACATTTTGGTTGCCATCTTGTGTAATAGCAATCATGAGTATTTGCGTGTATTTGTTGTACAACCATGTCTCATACACCTACACTATCAGCCTGCAGTGAGGAAAGGCCCTAACACACGGCTCGAACGTCCAAAACAATCGGTGAAAAACTCGTTTCCCCGATTGTATCTCCGTGTCTAAGCCTTTATATGGCAGTGTTTGTAAATCAGTAACTATCCCAGTCACATAATCTTGCATCCCAGCTATCCACTTTTGAAGCTTGTTGTATGACACATCCCAGTCACCATACAACTTTTGCATTGCCATTTGCTTTTCCCACCATGCCTTTTGGTACGACACTTTATACTTGAATTGAGTTTGCATGTCCACAATAAGGACCGACACCGAATGGTGAGGGGCTCTTTCACCAAAGGGATGATGCAGTTGCATATAGTTTTTGCATCTAACTTTCTATGGTCTTGCAACATACGAGCAGACGTGCACGTGTGTGGACCTTCTAGTTTCCTTATCATTCACATCTATTTACGCTGCATTAATGCAGCTCAAACACGCCAGTTACAACCATTTGACGCTTTCCAACATTCTCTTACGTACAAAGACTACGTCGACTTCGTTACTTTATAATCCACACCTAACTTCAAGCTAAGTTGTTTTATAGCATGTAAACAATCTTTTTTGTTATTGAATTGTTGTCCTACAAACTACTTTTCATCGCCGAATTCACCACCAAGTAGGTCACCCGACATAATGTTTGTATATTCCGGGAACTTGCATGCAAGAGCCACATCAGGATCCACATCGGTCATGAAGGACCATGAATTATTTCTTATAACTATACCAGGGCCCATGTTTCCTGCCGAATGGGGGTTTGCATTTTCACCCTCCACCGGCCTTTCCTCGTCTATGTCTTCAGGGATGTCATCCAAATCGGGGTCACTGAAATCATCGTTGGGATCACGGTGTGACTGATCATCATTATCGGACCATACATCACCATTTTCTATGTTGGCCAACACTTCTGGATGGATCTCTAGACGAGTACACGAGTTTGGGATGTTATATGAACATCCACCGGTGTTTGGACTTTCGGGAGTTGCCATTGACCGTCCAAAACTCGACTAATCTTCCCAGGAGACGTTAAGATCAAAATCAATTCCAGAGCTCTGGCTTGCTAGATTACAACTTGAATGGGATCCGGTTTAGCTATCTCTCGAATAACTCAACCAGGCTAGAATTTTCTATCTCATGGGGCAATAAAGTGCTATCATTGTTACTAGATCAACATCATCTTCAAGCTCCATTTCTGAGAACTTGAGCGGATCAGTTGAAACCGGAAATTTGTAAAACAGTCTCGATATTTACTTTTCGCAATGAGTTGCTATCTTTGTACTGATTTTTCATTTTAAGTCCGCCAGCAAAACATGATAATTGAATCTCATTCCTTTTTTTTTTTCGACTTTGAAATACACAACATTTTTTTAGTTGTATTTATCATTTTTCCATTGAAATGAACATAAACAAACAAAATTTGGGAACTCATCTTATTTTTTTTTTTTTTTGCTTCCTTCTCGACAAAGGAAAAACTAATATTTTTAATCTAGATTTTCAACTAATAAAGCAAACAAAAAGCAAACAAAAACTTAAATGGAAGATAAAACACCTATATATATCTGATGAATTTTGTGTAAAGCCATCAACGCCAAAGACCCAAAATTTTTTAAATGTCACCTGGTGTTCAATATCGTTGTCCCAAAGTCAAAAAAATTTGCTTTGGGGACCGAAAAAGTACCTGGTGCTGGCCATCTACTGGCCAGTAGGGAAATTTTTTTTTATATCTCTGGTGCCGGCCATCACATGGCTAGCACCCAACTTTTTTTACATCTTTGGTCCGCCATCTACTGGCTAGCACCCAAAATTTTTTTAACATCTTTGGTGCCGGCTATTATATGGCTAGCATCCAATTTTTTTTTTTACATCTTTTGTGTCATTCATTAGTACGAAAAAAAATTGCATTGAGACATGAAAAAAGTACCTGATGCCGGCCATTTACTGGCCAGCACCCAAAAATATTTTTTTTAACATCTATGGTGCCGACTATCAGTGTACCAAAGTAGAAACAATTGCATTGAAACATAAAAAAATTACCTGGTGTCGGCCATCTACTGGCCATCACCAAAAAAAAAATTTTTTTACATCTCTGGTATCGGCCATTACATGGCCAGCACCCAATTTTTTTTTTACATCTTTGGTGCCGGCCATTATATGGCCAGCACCCAATTTTTTTTAATTTAACTGGTGTCGGCCATCAGTGTGCCAAAGTAAAAAAATTGCATTGGGACACAAAAAAGGTACCTAGTGCCGGCCATCAGTGTACCAAAGTAAAAAACAAAATTGCATTGGGACACGAAAAATGACTTGGTGTTGGCCAATTTTTTTTAACTTCTCTGGTGCCGACCATTACATGGCCAGAACCAAAATTTTTTTCAAATACTGATATTTTTGTAAACTAGTATGATATGATTTAAAAAAAATACCTGGTGTCGACTATTGCGCTCTCAAAGTCAAAAAAATCAAAATTTTAAAGCCTGACACAATCATCAGGCAATCATGGAGCCAAAACACTAGGTAATGCCGACCATTTGGGTTCCCAAAATCCCATTCTACTGTTTATTTCAAGTTATTTTAATATTTATTTTTAAACTTGAATTATTTTTATAAATATCAAAATTTTTTAAGTTAAATTAATAAAATAGCCCCATTTTGTTATACCAAATATCAATATAAAATTTGTAAAGTGGGTACACACTCCACACTCACTCACTCCATTTTCAATAAATTTTTTTTAATTATCAAAACATTTGTAAAACATCTGGGCATGATAAGCCTGTAAGTTACCCATTCTCCTCGAAACACGTGGATATAATTAGTAATTCGTAATAAATATTGAATTCCAAGACAATTGGTAAAAAATAATATATCATTATTTTATCACATGTGAAATCCGTACAACGCGTGAAATAATTTTATTGATCGTAAGTTTATTCAGACTCAGTACACATATCAGTATAACATTTTTAATTCAATCATTTTTCTTACCTTTGTATCACTTTGTAAACATTTCGAATACATGCAATATTAAAACTACACAATTCAAATATGAGCGTTACAATTACACTGTATCACCTTACTAAGCTAATTAATAAATGCATAAATATTAGGAATTAATCTGTAATTTTCTTTTTCCTCAATTATTTATCGGTTTTATTCATTTTCACAATTTTCCTAAATTTTTATTTTTATTCAATTTAATCCTTAAAATTGTAACAATCATATTTTACACATTTAAACCCCAAACTTTTAATCTCATCCTTATACAACCCTCAATCATCTATATTTATAAGAATTTCATGTCAATTTCAACATATTTTCATTTTAGTCTCTAATTCAAAACTAACAAAGTTTACTTTACAAAATAGTCTTATTTCATAATAAAGCTTCAAACTAAACCATTTAACATCAAAAACCTCAAAAATCAACAATGATAATTTTTCAAAACTTTGAAAGTTTTATGATTTAATACCCGGACTGGTTAGATTAAACTATAACGATCTTAAAACTATAAAATTTACTAAAAACAAACCTTAATTAAACTTCCGTGGAAAGAGGAAAACTTGACCGAACGTGAAGCTTTCGAAACTGGTGTCTTGTGTTTTTGGTTCGAAAATTCGGAGGTGAGTTAAAATGATGATGATGGTTCCTTTTGTTTGCGTGTTTTATTATCATTTAGTTTTTATTATATTTAATTTTTAACATATAATTTAAACAAAAAGCTAAACATTAACCGTCCACTTAAAAGAAATGTGGTTTAATTACCACTTAAACCCTGAACAATTTTTAATTGAACCTTTATCTAATAAAATCAATAGTGGTTAACTTTTTTAATTTTTACGATTTAGTCCTTATACCTTAATTAGCCATTTAATCACTAAAATATTCAAACCAAAATTTAATTCACCTATATAAAAAATCCATAAACATTTAATAAAAATATTTACGGACTTGATTTATGGAAACAATGCCCCGATGCCTCATTTTCTAAAATCACTAACTTATGGTTCAAACCATTTGTACTTTAATTAACCGTCCAATTAGTAAAATTTATCAAATCAAAATTCACTACTATACTATATTATTTGACTCGTAAATATTAAATAATAATATTTATGAATTCACTCGTTAAGATTGTAGTATTGAAATCACTTGTTACATAGGGAATAGTAGTTGTTAGATGAATTTTTTGAATATTGTGGTGATTATGGCATTCTTCGTCACATGACTTGTCCATGCACTTTTCTACAAAATAGAGTTGTAAAAAGAAAACTTGTTATCTTGTTTCAATTTGTCTTTCTAAGTTGAATGACAAGAATTTGAGTTGAAGTTGTTGGATGTGAAAGCCACAAATAGGTTGCTTCTTTGGTTAGTTACACAGAAATCTCTCTTTTTGAGACTTTATATGGTGAAAAGTCAAATGCAGAGTTATTTTTGAATATTTAGTTTTTTTTTATTTGTTCTTAAATTTAATAAAATTAAACTTGACCCAAAAGTATGATTTTTTTAGAAAGGGATAGAGGTGTATAGATCCATAAACAAAAAAATTACTACTTCTAGAAACGTGGTGTTTAATGAATTATCATGTTATGTAAAAAATATTACTCTTGAATGTAATGGTGATAACTTGGATAAACTATTTCCTAATATTAATTTGCATGCATCCACTAATGAGGATAAGTAAAATAAATGTCTAACCTCAAGGTACAATATTCATAGACATAATGGCCACAACGAGTAATAAGTAGGTCTATAAGGGAGAAGAGGCAACATAAATATTGTACAGCCCAATTTTACCCGGCTTACAAGTCCAAAAAAAAACCAAACCCAAAATTTGACCCAAACCTAGCCCAAAACAAAAATTAAAAAACCCTAATTTTTCCTAAACTTGGTGCCGCCTCAGCCTCTCGCTTTCCCGACCAAACCACCACCGCCACCGCCAATCGACAGTGGTCCACCACGCCCTTCAACTGCTCCACCGCCCATAGCCTGCAAAACAGAGAGAAACACGCAACAGAAGAAAAGGCAGCAAGCAATTTCTTTTTTTGAACCTTGGCTATAAAGCCATGGAAAAACCATTGTAATGAGGGGATTTTTCAGAAAAAGAAGAAGAAAAGAGAACGAAAAATCATCACAACAAAAGGATACGAACTGATCCGGAAAAAGGATACGAACTGATCCGGAATCGAATGTACAAAAAGGGTCGGTTTCTGACGAAATTTCGGCAATACAAAGCGAAATAAAAAAAAACCAAACAAGAACATCAAGGTTTCTTTTTGATATTATTATTTACTTTTGTTTTATTTATTTCATTTTTACTATTTTTTTTTGAATCTAAGAAAGTCAAAAAAAGAGAGGAAAACCTTATGGGAACCCCAAGATCGTGGCGTCGGAGTACCCTCTCTCCGTCGTCGGAACTCGGACTGAAGAGAGGTGTCGGCGGCCCTTTCCCTTCGACTTGGGGACGCCAAACGTTCGGTCTTCGAAAGGGGCTCTAAATGGGGGACCAAGGCACGTTCTCGCGCACCGTCGGCTATCGGGAGTGATGGTGGTGCGATGGTCGACGGAGGGAGGCCCAATCGGCCGAAACTGAAACAAAGGAGAGAGAGGAGAAGTTTGAAAGTTTTAATCTGTTTTTTTTTTGAAGTTAGGTCGGAATAGAACAAAAAAAGGGATTTCGAAAAAGGAGGAGAAAAGGATCTTACTCAACCCTGTGTGCGACGTTGAGGCTACTCTTCGTCGTCGTGGGTCAATCGAAACCCCAAGAGGGAGTTCTCTCTCTCGAGTGTTGGAAAGCCGAGGCTTGGCTCATGAAAGTGCCAAACAAGGCCAAAGGCCCATCTCCGCAAGACTATCGCCTACGGACATGGCACGGTGGCGTGAAGGTCAAGCTAAGGAAGCTTAACCGACGGTGCGATGATGGGTTATGAAACCCCAAAGAGAGGAAGAGAGAAACCTTCCTCCGCTCGATTTCAAACGAAAAGGGGGTGCCTTAGGGTTTGTTTTCCGCTTGGGGAATTGAAGAAATAAAATGGGGTTATGGGTAATAAAAGCGCGCGTTTGGGGGTGTTGGGGACCGCTCATATCCCTTTGGGGTTATTTGCAAGATGAGTCCCTCCTTCATGCGGCCTACCAATTGAACCCTTTTACTTTCCTTTCTTTTTAATTTTGCCTCGTCATTGTGTTTTCAATTTAGCCCATACCGGTCATTTGAAACGTCAGTTGGGTTATTTACTCGCTTAGTCCCCATAAGTCCACGCAGCATTGCAAATCGGTCCTCGTCCTTTCTTTTGTTTTCAAATTTAGCCCTAAAATCCCATTTTAGTTACAATTCAATCCTTTTTTAGTTGACTCATGATTTTGTACCTTTATTATCATTATTATTATATTACTACATCATTATCATATTTTATTATTATTGTTACTTTATTATTATATTATTACTACTATTATCACTTTATTCTTTTATTTCATTACTAGCATCATTTTTATCTCCATTAACATATTTATTTACATTTTTACTATTATTTCATTTTTTCACTACTATAATTATTACTATTATTATTATTTAGTATTTGTATCTTTATATTATTATTATTATCTCTATTATTGTTTTGTTGTCATCGTTATTATTTTTATTTTTACTATTACTATCATATTATATTATATTTGCTTATTCTTTTGCATATATATTACATTATTTATTAAAGACTATTACTATTTTATTTTTCTTTCATTTTATTTTACAATATTATTTATACATTATATATATTATTATTAGTATTATTTATATTTTCGTTATCATTGTTCTAATATCATTTTTATTCTTTATCATTCTTGCCATGTCACTATTATTATATTATTATTATCGTATCATTATTCGTGCATGTCATTTTTTTTTTTTACCGTTATCATTTTATTATTATTTATTACCATATCATCGTTATTATTATTACTCGTTATTTTCATTATTTTCACCATTTTTCTTTCTTTTGTTTGCTATTACTATCATCTATTATTATAATTATATGTGTTATTATTCTATCTTTTTCTATTATTATTACTATTATTAATATTATTAGTTTATCTATCATTATTATTGCCATTGTTATCGTTAGTAGTAGTAGTATTTTTATTTACCGTGCTTACGTCCACATTTGTTTTCTTAGCCTTGTGTTATATTATTAATACATTTTGAAAATTATCATATTTCCTTTAATTTTTTTTTTAAAGAATAAGGCAATGTTTCGTATTTAGAGATTCGTGGAATAGTGCCCTAACGTGCTGGGTTGCGATTCTTTGTTTTGCTAAATAATCAAACATCCTTCTATCCTATTTCATGAAATATGAGACGACCTTAACTTCGAGAGATTAAAACATCGTGTCCTAACGTACTGGATGTGATGTTTAGATCTTTTCGGAGTAAAGAAATCTCGATTTTCTTGGTCCGAATACCTATATTTATTTTTAGCTCAAACACTAAAATCAAAATGCATTTACAAAACCACCTTATTCCATTCAAAAGTTTTCAAATCGTGCAATGTTTGTGTGTTTAGAAATTTGGGGAATAATGCCCTAACGATCGGGATACGATTTTCCGCTTGACTAAAACACTAAACATCCTTTTAATAAATTTCAAGAACTCCGAGATACCTTTGATTACGAAGGCTTCAATATCGTATCCTAACGCTACTGGATGTGATGTTTGTGTCCTCTCAAACAAAGAAATCTCAAATATCCTAATATATTTTTAAGGCCCGATTTTAAAATCTTTTCAAATTTCCGACCTTAAGACATTAATTAATCATTTTGGTACCCATTTTGGGCGACGAGGGTGCTAACCCTTCCTCGTATGTGAATCGACTCTTTAACCCTATTTTTAAAACTTCGCACTAAAACACGATTTTAGTAAAACAAAATGTTTTATTAAAGTAAAGGTGATCCGATCACACCAAATAAAGGTCGGTGGCGACTCTGCTCTTTTTTCATTTTTAAACCCCAAAGTCGAAACCCCTTTTTGTCGCTTTTCCAAAAATGGTTACGATAACTTGGCGACGACTTGGGACTTCCTTAAAGAGAGCCAAGCCATAAATTGATTATTTTCGGTCTTTTGTCGGAAGTTTGAAAGTTCGATTTGAAAATTACTATATTTGTATTGCATGTGTTTTAATTATGACATTGCATGACCGTTGTGGTCACACCTTTAGGTGAGAGTGAGAAACTACTCCTTCGTGAGGTTTTCACCTCCGCAGGATAGTGGATCGCCGGATACATCCGCATTCTATGTCTTCGTGAGATTTTCATCTCCTGCGCAGCCATAGGGAAATGTATTCTCGAATCGAACTCGGTCTATATAAGCCTATAATGGGTGAAGATCGAGGAATGCTGGTTCTGTACCCTCCTTAGAACCAAACCACATGTAGTAAACCCTAGGAGCCCACCTTAGGTAGAACTATGTTAAACCTCTAGTGGTCACCTCGTAAGGTACTCTATTTTGTTTATTTCTCCGTGCTAACGTGTTTGGTTTTGTTTGTGATTGCATTGCATTGCATCACACCGTATCATCTTAGAAAGAAGGTGTTGATTCATATTCGATTGCTAAATAGAAGAGTTTATCATAAGGAAATGTGTTACTTGATAAAATGGATTATAATACGGTCGCTCGAACATAGTCCGTAAACAACAAGAGAGGACCGATAACCCATGTAAGAATACAAGACTCTTGAGAATTCAAGCCGACAAGGATTATTGAAGAGTCATCGTGTTCTATTTTCCGAAAGAAGCTTATAAATATCGGTGGATAAGCGGGTGAAGAGGCACGGCCGGACCAAAGAATAAGGAGCTAGAAGAGATATCCATTGAGAAAAGTTCATGGGGCACAACCATAACATCCGGATATAAGAAGAGGATTGGTATTTTCACCGACTATGAGGATAAAGCCGCATATGCAAATTCGCTTTTATGTAAAGAAACGATTTTCTAGAAAAGTTCTTCTAATAAAATTGAATTCATAATCAACGCTCTCTTTCTTTTTGCATGCATTTGCATTGCATCTCATGCATTTGCATTGCATCATATCACATGCATTAAAATTTGTAGAAAGACCCTAATTAGGTGAAGTTATTTCAAGAATCTAAGAAGACATGGATCAAAGGATAGAAAGACTAGAGCAAATACAAAGGGAAATACAAGAATGTATGCAAGAACGATTAATCAAGATACAACAAGATATGATAGAACGGATGCAAGAGTCCCAAAACAACATGATAAGCCGCTTAGGCGCAACTATTGGCCAATGAACGAGGAAAGGCGTCGCTAGCTCAGTGGAATAATGACGACTACGCCATTCTCCGGATTTACCCGCCAAATACCCAAGCACCACCTGTATATGTCCCCAAAAGATACCTTTTGTTATCAAAGCACAAGTGCAAAGTTGAGACCATAATGCCAACAAGACTTCCCGATCGTTCAGCACTAATCCGGAGAAAGTCCGCTAATCTTATAGTCCCCGATCTTGATGAAATGGTGAAATGAATAAGGCAAAAGCAAACCTTCCTGCATAACTCGAGGATCGCTGATGGTTAGAAGAAAAGTTCAAGGAAATAGAAATCACGACCATCGCTACGGGTAGACGCTTAAAGACTTGAGCCTAGTCCCGCACGTGATTTCTCTAAAGTTCAAGACCCAGATTTTGAAAAATACAATGGGACTAGTTGCCCAAGCGCACATCACAATGTTTTGTCGACGGATGGATGGATATGTTAACAATGATCAACCGCTTATTCATTGCTTTCAAGACAGTTTGGTCGGGTCGCGCCAAATGGTACAATCACCATTGCATCAGATCAAGTCGTGGAGGACCTAGCGCAGCCTTCCCCGAAACAATACGGACACGTAGCCGATATAGCTCCCCGATCGAATCACGCCCAAAATATGGAGAAAAGCCAAACGAAAGTTTCAGCAATATGCCCAATGGTGGAGGAAGTAGCCACACAAGTTCACCACCGCTTCTAGAAAAAGAGACAACCATGTCGTTTGTCAACACATTGAAAGCTCCTTCATTAATCACATGCTTGAAGTGCCACTAAAAGTTTTTCCGATATTGCCGCTGGGGAGATGATCGAATATGCAATCGATGCGGCAAGATTGAAGTTGGGAAACCACCGTAAGGCCTCGCTCCTAGAAAAGGGATGACGAGGTGAATAATACAAACATGAGAGACCCAAATCAGCCTAACCGAGTATCAAGGTTCATCAAGGAAAGAATCTCGACAAGAAAAAACGCTGAAAACTCCAATTTACGCCAATCCCTATGACATATAGGAGTTGTATCAACGCTTATTTGATGCACACGTTGTGTCTCCCCAATATCCGTAACCGATGCAACCTCCATACCCAAAATGGTATGACCCAAACGCCAGTGTGAGTACCATCTTGGGATCATGTGCCATTCGACAGAGAATTGCCTCACTTTTAAGAAATCTGTGGAAAATTTCATCAACATGGGTGTTGTGAAGTTCGATGACGGAGCAAAGGTATACCCAAGAGAACCGAGGAATAAAAGTTTTTCGGACATCCGCCTTTATGTACTTAGGAGTGTTTTGAACAATGAGACTGTGGAAGAAACATGTATTTTAAAGCTAATCTAGAGTAATGTGTAAACACACTTGTTGCTTCAAGCCCGAAGCAATAAGATTTCTTTGAGAAGTAGGCTTGTGTCCGTAATTTTATTTCAATAAAATGCATCTTTCTAAGTAAATATTTTCATTCTTTACATTTCATATATCAATATTTTCCACTCATGACCATATCATACAAATAATCATCCTTAGGATTATTTATTCTTTGATTTTTCGCCACAATGGGCCCCAGATATCAATGACATGAGCGACGCTGTCGACTCCTTTTTAGTGAGATACGATTCAGAGGGATCTAAGGGCTTTGAAGATGACAAAGATTGTGACTTACTTCCCCAATGGTAGATCCTACCTTGTGAAGTGTCACAGACACTATGAACTAACGAAGAGATAAAGATGGAGGCGTAGCTCCTCGTAAGAATAAGGCAAGACATTATCGCATGATCACATGCCTGCATATCACGAAGCCAACCGAAATACGGATTCCTATATACGAGGCATAGACGCTATCAAGCCGCCTCCTTCAAGAGCTTTGAGCCAACATCGGTTCATATCCATAGCCTTTGGTGACCTTGCCAAGAGGGTAAAGGTCGCTTCACATGTCAAAATTACAAAGTCAACAATTGTCAACTCTAACTTCAAGTTCAAAATAAAAAAACAAAAAAATAAACAAAAAGAAGAAGAAGGGTGTGGCAATGCCGTAAAGAAACGTGATGGCATAAATTTACATTCAAATGATGGCGACTAAACCATTCAAAATTTTGAAAAAATGATTGAGACTTGTAAAGGTTGGCATAGAGAAGTTACCATTTACCTTCTAAGGTTTCTTGAACATTAACTGTGGCTTTCAGGGCATCTTTTCCATTGGTTTATTTAAAAGGAAAATTGTTGGAAAAGCAGAATGCCTCTGATAAGCTCGATTGAAAGTATTCAGCAGGGTCAAATGTACCAAAAATAGATACGGGCTTGACGGAAAGTTCGCTCAAGAGGATTTCAGGAAGATGACCTAGCATTAAGAGAGATTCTTCTTATCCAAAAGAACTCCAAAGAAAAGTAAATGCCTTATACAAAGAAAGAAGGCCCGTTTCTAGGAAAATGGTGTTAACCAAGATGGATGGCAAGGACGCCCAATCCAAAGGAGTTCAGATTCAATAAAAAAGTTTTCAAAAAAACCAACACAAAATGAAAAACATGAAGAAGAAAAAAAAAGAGGAGAGGCCAAGGCGAAAACCCGCAAGGGTGCTTTGAGACCAAAGGGCATTTGAGTTGAAAACCTAAAAGGGCAGCTCAAAGTTTTGATCGAAAGTAGGGCACACAGTAGTCTTGCTACGCTCGAAGAAGTATGTTACGTCTTGAGGCATCGACAAAGTACTTTGGATCCCCTAAGCACCTATTAAGCTCAAAACGGTCCTCAAGAAGTTGGAACAGAGAAGCTCAAGCTGCGATATCTGGGGCACTTAGTTTCCATTTTACCCATTTTTGTTACTTATGATTATTTTATTCTTTTCAAAAAAAAACACCGATAAAATTCCTTCTTAATTACCTTTGCTAGCATTGATTAATTTGTTTATTTCGAGCTATGCTCCCAATCAATTTCCTTTTGTCCATTGTTACAATCTTTTCAAGCATTTTGCATTGAAATAACGATTAATGGACTAATAATACTTTCATAAAAGGAGTTTTGCATATTACTCGAAGCTTTGAATAATACAAGGACTCAAACATGACCGTTGTTTAGAACTAACTCACCAAGGTTTGGAAATATTGAGAAAGATGATTATCTCTTTGACCTTTTATTTTCACCGGTGATACGACCTTGACAGATAACGAGCAATGTCAACCCAAAGAAGACAAAGAGATCATTCTCGGAAAAGAAAATGATACTCGCATTCATGCACGATCGTGCCCACATATCTCGGTCATTACACCGTGAATGGTGTAATGATCAAATTGATCCTATACCTGGAGTTACTGACAAGATAGGTAGAAAAAGCCAAATGTTATTCTCCTAAAGTTGCAGGAGAGATACAAACTTTATGTCCTGTGAGTTACAAATGGAAGAGACCCTAAAATTACAAATGGGCAAACTTGTTGAGCATAATATGATCACTTTTTGGGTTTTCTATCAAAGGTACCAAGATGATAGCATATCGGTGATAGAACATTAATGGACTACGAGCAATGATGACCCCAAGCATTTAAAAGGGATCATTTCATTTTGCATTCATACATCATTTCAAAGCACGCTTAGTTAGGAGCATTCGACTCATTGCATCCTAATCATCATAAAAGACCATTCTCATGACATTCTCGCATTTATGCAAAAGTCATCCATTGTCATTTAGCTAGGAGCATTGATTCATTCCGATCATTGCATCCAAATCATTGTCAAAAGATCATTCTCATGACATTCTCTGCTTCATGCAAGTGTCGCCCATAACACACGCAGCTAGGAGACTTTGAGTCGTTTCGATCATAACATCCTCATAAGCATAAACACATAAAATTCATTCTACGGTGACGGAGTTCCTCAAAGAACGGTGTAACGATATTGAAGTGCGATCTCGTTCCTCAAGATGGTAGTGGGGCGATCAAGATTGAAGTCTTCCAAGATAGTAAGGAAGCACATTGAAAAGTTCAGATTTGCTCCATCAAGATGGTAGTGGGGCGATCAAGATTGAAGTCTTCCAAGATAGTAAGGAAGCAAATTGCAAAGTTGATTTTGCTCCTCGAGATGGTAGGGAGCAGATTGAAGATTGAAGTCTTCCGAAAATAGTAAGGAAGCAAATTGAAAAGTTCAATTCTTATTTCCTCGACGCCCAAAGGAGTAGGTTGAGATTACAAATCCTGTCTCCCCGAAAGTTAACAATGAGGATCAATCCTTAATTCTTTTGAAGTTTCAAGAGAAGATGGAGATTACAAATCTCTTCTCCTCAATTCTTATTTCCTCAAGTTCCAAGTGGAATAGGTTGAGATTACAAATCCCGCTTCTCGAAAGTTAACAAAGAGGATCAATCATTATTCCTTAGAAGTTTCAGAAGAGAAGATGGAGATTACAAATCTCTTCTCACCAATTCTTACTTTCTCAAGTTCCAGTGGAGTAGGTTGAGATTACAAATCCTGTTTCCTCGAGTTAACAATGAGGATCAATCATTATTCCTTTGAAGTTTCAGAGAGAAGATGGAGACTACGAATCTCTTCTCCCGAATTCTTATTTCCTCGAAGTTCCCGTGAGTAGGTTGAGATTATAAATCCGCTCTCTGAGTTAACAATGAGGTTAAATCCTTAATTCTCTCAAGTTTCAGAGAGAAGATGGAGACTACGAATCTCTTCTCCTCGAATTCTTATTTCTCCAAGTTTCATGAGTAAGAAGTAAATCAAGAGATCACCGAGATCCTTGAGTTTACAAGGATCGATTGAAGAAAATCGATTTGACCTTCCGAGTTGCAGGAAGCAAATCAAAGAGATCACCGAGATCCTTGAGTTTGCAAGGATCAAATTGAAGAAAGTAGATTTGACCTTCCCGAGTTGCGGAAGCAAATCAAGAGATCGATCCGAGATCCTTGAGTTTGCAAGGATCAAATTGAAGAAAGCAGATTTGACCTTCCGAAGTTGCGGGAAGCAAATCAAGAGATCGACTGGTGATCCTTGAGTTTGCAAGGATCAGATTGAAGATAGCATATTTGACCTTCTTGAAGTTGCAAGAAGCGATTGAAGATACAGATTTGACATTCCCGAAGTTGCGGAAGCGGATCAAGACTCACCGTGATCATTGAGTTTGCAAGGATCGATTGAAGAAAGCGCTTTGACATTCCCGAATTTGCAAGTGCGGATCAAGATAACAAGTCCGGAGATCCCGATGTTGCAGGAGCGGATTGCGGGAGCGGTCGAAGATACAAGGCGCAAGCAATAAAATGGAACTACAAGTCCTATCTCACTAAAGCAATGGTGGAATAGGATCAAACGACTGATCGCGGTGGGCGGAGTGACGCTACTTGAAGAAGAGCACCTTAGAATTCAAGACTCGGTGAGACCGGCAAAATTGGCCTTTTGAAAGTCTTTGCTTCATTCCGTTGCTGCACGACAATGAGCAAAGAGGGCACCTGACAGCCCAATTTTACCCGGCTTACAAGTCCAAAAAACCAAACCCAAAATTTGACCCAAACCTAGCCCAAAACAAAATAAAAAACCCTAATTTTTCCTAAACTTGGTGCCGCCTCAGCCTCCGCCTTCGACCAAACCACCACCGCCACCGCCATTGACAGGTCGACCAACGCCCTTCAACTGCTTCCACCGCCCATAGCTCGCAAAACAGAGAGAAACACGCAATGTAAGAAAAGGCAAACAAGCAATTTTTTTTGAACCTTGGCTATAAAGCCATGGAAAACCATTGTAATGGGGTGATTTTTCGAAAAGAAGAAGAAAGAGAACGAAAAATCATCACAACAAAAGGATCTGAACTCGATCCGAAAAAAGGATATGAACCGATCCTAATCGAATGTACAAAAGGGTCGATTTACGATTTAAATTTCTAATACAAAGCGAAATAAAAAAACCAAACAAGAACATCAAGGTTTCTTTTTGATATTATTATTTACTTTTGTTTTATTTATTTCATTTTTACTATTTTTTTGAATCTAAGAAAGTCAAAAAGAGAGGAAAACCTTATGGGAACCCCAAGATCGTGGCGCTTGAGTACCTCTCTCCGTCGTCGAACTCCTGACCGAAGAAAGGTGTCGGCGGCCCTTTCCCTTCGACTTGGGGACGCCAAACGTTCGGTCTTCGAAAGGGGCTCTAAATGGGGGACCAAGGCACGTTCTCGCGCACCGTCGGCTACCGGGAGTGATGGTGGTGCGATGGTCGCCGGAGGGAGGCCCAATCGGCCGAAACTGAAACAAAGGAGAGAGAGGAGAAGTTTGAAAGTTTTAATCTGTTTTTTTTTTGAAGTTAGGTCGGAATAGAACAAAAAAAGGGATTTCGAAAAAGGAGGAGAAAAGGATCTTACCTGAACCCCAGGGCGCGACGTTGGAGGCTACTCTTCGTCGTCGTGGCCGAATCGAAACCCCAAGAGGGAGTTCTCCTCTCTCGAGTGTTGGAAAGCCGAGGCTTGGCTCATGAAAGTAGAAACAAGGCCAAAGGCCCATCTCCGCGCACTATCGGCTACCGGACATGGCACGGTGGCGTGAAGGCTGGCTAAGGAAGCTTAACCGACGGTGCGATGATGGGTTATGAAACCCCCAGCAGAGGAAGAGAGGAAACCTTCCCTCTGCTTCCGATTTCGAAACGAAAAAGGGGGGGTGCCTTAGGGGTTTGTTTTCTGGCTTGGGGAATTGAAGAAATAAAAATGGGGTTATGGGTAATAAAAGCTGCGTCGTTTGGGGGTGTTGGGGGACCGTTCATATCCCTTTAAGGGGTTATTTGCAAGATGAGTCCTCCCTGCGGTAGCCTCAATTGAACCCTTTTATTTTCCTTTCTTTTTAATTTTGCCCGTCGATTTGCGTTTTCAATTTAGCCCATACCGGTCATTTGAAACGTCAGTTGGGTTATTTACTCGTTTAGTCCCCATAAGTCCACGCAGCATTGCAAATCGGTCCTCGTCCTTTCTTTTGTTTTCAAATTTAGCCCTAAAATCCCATTTTAGTTACAATTCAATCCTTTTTTAGTTGACTCATGATTTTGTACCTTTATTATCATTATTATTATATTACTACATCATTATCATATTTTATTATTATTGTTACTTTATTATTATTATATTATTACTACTATTATCACTTTATTCTTTTATTTCATTACTAGCATCATTTTTATCTCCATTAACATATTTATTTACATTTTTACTATTATTTCATTTTTCACTACTATAATTATTACTATTATTATTATTTAGTATTTGTATCTTTATATTATTATTATTATCTCTATTATTGTTTTGTTACCATATTATTGTCATCGTTATTATTTTTATTTTTACTATTACTATCATATTATATTATATTTGCTTATTCTTTTGCATATATATTACATTATTTATTAAAGACTATTACTATTTTATTTTTCTTTCATTTTATTTTACAATATTATTTATACATTATATATATTATTATTAGTATTATTTATATTTTCGTTATCATTGTTCTAATATCATTTTTATTCTTTATCATTCTTGCCATGTCACTATTATTATATTATTATTATTGTATCATTATTCGCATGTCATTTTTTTTTTACCGTTATCATTTTATTATTATTTATTACCATATCATCGTTATTATTATTACTCGTTATTTTCATTATTTTCACCATTTTTTCTTTCTTTTGTTTGCTATTACTATCATCTATTATTATAATTATATGTGTTATTATTCTATCTTTTTCTATTATTATTACTATTATTAATATTATTAGTTTATCTATCATTATTATTGCCATTGTTATCGTTAGTAGTAGTAGTATTTTTATTTACCGTGCTTACGTCCACATTTGTTTTCTTAGCCTTGTGTTATATTATTAATACATTTTGAAAATTATCATATTTCCTTTAATTTTTTTAAAGAATAAGGCAATGTTTCAGTATTTAGAGATTCGTGGAATAGTGCCCTAACGTCTTTGGGTTGCGATTCTTTGTTTTGCTAAATAATCAAACATCCTTCTATCCTATTTCATGAAATATGAGACGACCTTAACTTCGAGAGATTAAAACATCGTGTCCTAACGTCATGGATGTGATGTTTAGATCTTTTCGAGTAAAGAAATCTCGATTTTCTTGGCCGAATACCTATATTTATTTTTAGCTCAAACACTAAAATCAAAGTGCATTTACAAAACCACCTTATTCCAGTCAAAAGTTTTCAAATCAGCAATGTTTGTGTGTTTAGAAATTTGGGGAATAATGCCCTAACGTCTTCGGGATACGATTTTCCGTTTGACTAAAACACTAAACATCCTTTTAATAAATTTCAAGAACTCCGAGATACCTTTGATTACGAAGGCTTCGAATATCGTATCCTAACGCGCTGGATGTGATGTTTGTGTCCTCTCGAAACAAAGAAATCTCAAATATCCTAATATATTTTTTAAGGCCCGTATTTTAAAATCTTTTCAAATTTCCGACCTTAAGACATTAATTAATCATTTTGGTACCAATTTTGGGCGTATCGAGGGTGCTAACCCTTCCTCGTGCGTAACCGACTCCCAAACCCTATTTTTAAAACTTCGCAGACCAAAAACACGATTTTAGTAAAACAAAATGTTTTATTAAAGTAAAGGTGATCCGATCACACCAAATAAAGGTCGGTGGCGACTCCCGTTCTTTTTTCATTTTTAAAACCCAAAGTCGAAACCCCTTTTTGTCGTTTTCCAAAAAATGGTTACGACAGCTTGGCGACTCCACTGGGGACTTCCTTAAAGAGAGTCAAGCCATAAATTGATTATTTTCGGTCTTTTGTCGGAAGTTTGAAAGTTCGATTTGAAAATTACTATATTTGTATTGCATGTGTTTTAATTATGACATTGCATGACCGTTGTGGTCACACCTTTAGGTGAGAGTGAGAAACTACTCCTTCGTGAGGTTTTCACCTCCGCGGTGATAGTGGATCGCCGGATACATCCGTACCTATGTCTTCGTGAGATTTTCATCTCCGTGCAGCCATAGGGAAATGTATTCCCCTGAACTGAACTCGGTCTATATAAGCCTATAATGGGTGAAGATCGAGGAATCTGTTGGTTCAGGTACCCCTCCTTAGAACCAAACCACATGTAATAAACCCTAGGAGCCCACCTTAGGTAGAACTATGTTAAACCTCTAGTGGTCACCTCAGAAGGTACTCTATTTTGTTTATTTCTCCTGTGCTAATGTGTTTGGTTTTGTTTGTGATTGCATTGCATTGCATCACACCGCATCATCTTAGAAAGAAGGTGTTGATTCATATTCGATTGCTAAATAGAAGAGTTTATCATAAGGAAATGTGTTACTTGATAAAATGGATTATAATACGGTCGTTCGAACATAGTCCGTAAACAACAAGAGAGGACTGATAACCCACGTAAGAATACAAGACTCGCTTTGAGGATTCAAGCCGACAAGGATTATTGAAGAGTCATCGTGTCTCTATTTTCTGAAAGAAGCTTATAAATATCGCGGTGGATAAGCGGGTGAAGAGGCACGGCCTGGACCCAGCAACAAGGAGCTAGAAGAGATATCCATTGAGAAAAGTTCATGGGGCACAACCATAACATCCGGATACGAAGAAGAGGATTGGTATTTTCACCTGGACTATGAGGATAAAGCCGTACATGCAGTCCGTTTTATGTAAAGAAACGTATTTTCTAGAAAAGTTCTTCTAATAAAATTGAATTCATAATCAACGCCTCTCTTTCTTTTTGCATGCATTTGCATTGCATCTCATGCATTTGCATTGCATCATATCACGTGCATTAAAATTTGTAGAAAGACCCTAATTAGGTGAAGTTATTTCAGTAACCTAAGAAGACATGGATCAAAGGATAGAAAGACTAGAGCAAATGCAAAGGGAAATACAAGAACAGATGCAAGAACGATTAATCAAGATATAACAAGATATGATAGAACGGATGCAAGAGTCCCAAAACAACATGATAAGCCAGTTGGCGCAACTATTGGCCAATGAACGAGGAAAGGCGTCATTGCTAGCTCGTGGAATAATGACGACCTCGCCACCTCCGGATTTACCCCGCCAAATACCCAAGCACCACCAGAAGTATGTCCCCAAAAGATACCTTTTGTTATCAGGCCACAGTGCCAGGTTGAGACCATAATGCCAGCGCACTTCCCGACTGGTTCAGGCACTAATCCCGGAGAAAGTCCGGCTAATCTTATAGTCCCCGATCTTGATGAAATGGCTTAAATGAATAAGGCAAAAGCAAACCTTCCCAGACAACTCGAGGATCGTTGCAGATGGTTAGAAGAAAAGTTCAAGGAAATAGAAATCACGACCATCGCTACGGGTAGACGCTAAAGACTTGAGCCTAGTCCTGCACCTGTATTTCCTCCAAAGTTCAAGACCCCAGATTTTGAAAAATACAATGGGACTAGTTGCCCGGCGCACATCACAATGTTTTGTCGACGGATGGCGGATATGTTAACAACGATCAACTGAAAATTAGAATTCGCACAAATTTATGTCCCTACTTAAACAATAAAATGAAAATGAAAAAATCGAGATAAATGATAAATCAAAAATCTAAAAACATTTATTTTGATCCGATGGTTAATAATATTTTAATTTTCTTTATTTTCGTTATAAAAACTCTTACTATAGTTATCACCGTTGAATTGAGGTAGTTTAAAAGTACTATTTTAAGAATTTTGTTCAAACACACTTAAATTTTTTGATAAGTTGTCCTGAGCATCATATTTTTTATAATTATGTTGGAATAATTTTTGGGCACATGCTTGCTGCTTTGAGCAGCTAATTAAAGCTAAAACAAAATTTCAAAAGCAAAGCTCCAAATTCAACGTTGAAAACCGCCATTGTCAAGGCCACATGCGTTTTCCAAAGTTTCAATCTTTAAGAGATAGTACACCAAATGATTTGACCGTTATAGAAACAGATACCAAATATCACTATAAAATTTGTAAAGAGGGTCCACACTGATTGACACCATTTCCAATAGTTTTCTGTAATTATCAAACACCTGTAAAACACATTAGACGTTAATGCAAGAACTTAGACTTGTCAAAGAATGTGCCGTATCAAAATTCCTCTTCTTCCTCCCCACACCAGCAGCCAACAAATTCAATCCCTTTTTATTCACCCTCTTTACCTCAATGGGTCATAGTGTTTTTCCCATTTTGGTGAACACCTGGCAATGGTTTCACCACTTTTCTATAGCCATCTTTCCCTGCTTATCCTTGCAAGCATACTTTGGATACTTGCAACAGTTGAGGCTCAAAAAATGTAAGTGTGGGTGATTCCTTATCTGCAAATGATAAAACCATGGCTTGGCAATCACCATCTGGTGATTTTGCCTTCGGGTTCCAATCCATTCCTAGTAAAAAAGACCGGTTTCTTCTTGCTATCTGGTATGCTAAAATACAAGAAAGAACCATGGTCTGGTATGCTAATCGAGATAACCCTGAAACCGATCGAGACTCGACGATTGAGCTCGATAACAGGGGTCATCTCGTGCTTAAAGATCCTAAAGGCAAAGAGCTATGGAGGTCTCAACGCCTTACTGATGATTCTCAAGTGTCCCATGCAGCCATGCTCGACACCGGGAACTTCGTGATCGCAAGCAAAAACTCGACCAACATATGGGAGAGCTTCAAATATCCAACTGACACCATCTTACCGACACAAGAACTTGATATGGGTGACCATCTTTTATCAAATCTGGTTAAAACAAGTTACAGTAAGGGGAAGTATCAGCTTCGTTTCAATAATGAATCTTTCATACTGAATCAAATAGATATGTTCACAGGAAAACCTTACGAAGCTTACTTTAATTTCGGGAACGGTTCTCGGTTGGTCTTCAACGAGTCAGGGCATATCCGAATCCAGACTCTGAACGGAACTCTAGTTGAGGTTGCACCGATAAATGCTGTTCCGAAACCGGACTTGTACTACTACAGGGCGACACTTGACTTTTATGGTGTTTTCAATCTCTATTATTATCCAAGGAACCCCAGTGGGGGTGGAAGCTGGTCCGTGTTGTGGTTTAGGCCGAAGAACATATGTCGTCGCTTTGTCGACTCAACGGTTATATCCGGGAGGGCTACGTTCGGAACTGGACCTTGCGGTTATAACAGCATTTGTGAACCTATTCAGGGGAGGCCTAATTGTACATGTCCCCCTGGATTTTCTTTCTTGGATGACAACAATCAATTTGCAGGTTGCAAACAGGATTATGCAAGCTACCCTGCAGATTGCAACCCTGATGGATCCACCATCGGGGAAGATCGGTTCGAATTCAAGCCAATGTCGTTTGCGGATTTTCCTTTAAGTGACTATGGAGTAATTAAACCTGCAACTGAGTTGGAATGTAAGCAATCTTGCCTTCTTGATTGTTCTTGTGCGGTTGCCATTTTGCAGGATCCAACTCTAAGCAAAGATGGCAATGGAACTTGCTGGAAAAAGAAATTACCACTTTCCAACGGGTGGTTTGACAGAGAGGGTCTTGATCGAACAGCTCTATTTAAGGTACTAAAGTCGGATGCCTCGAGGAAAAGCCCGACCAAGTCGAACCGGAGTGATGAAAATCAAAATGAAGTTGTATTGATCCTTGGAGTTCTGTTAGGCACCTCTGCAATTTTCAACTTCTTTTCTTTAGCTGCAATTTCTCTGATCTTCTTCTGCTTATTCCAAAGAAGGCTCGGCGAATTGAAAGGTGCTCATAGCAGAAGAGATTTGGAGACTAATCTGCAGTTTTTCACATACAAAGACCTCGAACATGCCACGAACGGATTCAAAGAAGAACTTGGAAGGGGTGCTTTCGGCACGGTTTATAAAGGAGAATTGCCATCAAGCTATGGAGATCGTATTGCAGTCAAGAAACTCGACAAGTTTGCTCAAGACGGCGAAAGGGAATTCAAAACTGAAGTGAAGATCATCGGTCAAACTCACCACAAGAACTTGGTGAGACTAATTGGCTATTGTGATGAAGCCGAACATAGACTTTTGGTCTACGAGTTCATGGAAAACGGATCATTGTCAAGCTTCCTTTTCGGAATTTTAAGGCCTAGTTGGCAACAAAGACTGCAAATTGCGTCAGGGATTGCAAAAGGCCTCACATACTTACACGAAGAATGCAGCAAACAAATCATCCATTGCGACATAAAGCCACAAAACATACTATTAGACGAATCCCTCACTGCAAAAATATCCGATTTTGGGTTGGCAAAGCTTCTTATGAACGACAAAACACGAACGAAAACTGGCATACGAGGGACTAAAGGCTATGTAGCACCAGAATGGTTTCGAAACATCCCAGTTACGGTCAAGGTCGATGTTTACAGCTTCGGGGTAATGTTATTAGAGATCATATGTTGCAGAAGATGTGTGGAAGTTGAAATGGAGGAAGCAGCAATATTAACAGATTGGGCTTTTCAGTGTTACAGCGAAGGGGTGATTGAAAAACTAGTTGAAAACGATGAAGAAGCAAGAAATGATGTTGGGAAATTGGAGATGTTATTAAAAGTGGGGATTTGGTGCGTTCAAGAAGAGCCAATGTTAAGGCCTTCCATGAGGACTGTTACAATGATGCTTGATGGTGCAATCCAAGTTCCTTATCCACCAAGCCCTTTCTCACTCAACTCCATGTCAACATCTACTAAAATGGACTAGTTTATGCTATACAGATTTTGAGATGTGTTTTAGTTGATTTATTTTGTTGTGCTGTGTTTAAAGTTGATGGTTGTTTTTCTTTTTGTTTGGGGTATGTATAGGGAGTGTAACATCGTGCATATAATTATTTGTTGAATCTTGTAGTTAATGTACCGAAGGATTGGGATCTTTTAGAAGACAGATTTTTCTTTTTGGTAACAAAAACTGTCTTTAGGTATCCCATTCCCAGCACTATCCTGCTGCATTTCTCCAATCATAGTAGTCGCCAACGCTGTCACCCTCTATTACCATCTAAAAAATAGTTGTGTGTAATTTTCAACACTTAAAATAGTCTTATTTACGGGTTGGATTATTCATCCAAACTTAAAAGGTTTACTTAAAATTTGAGAAGATTCGGATAAAAATATTAAGGGCTGGGCTCAAACTTAAACATTCAAAGCTCGACTTATTTTAAGTTTATAATATTTTATATTATGTTATTTTTATATATAATATTAAATATATAATACCACTCTGATGTAAACATTAGAATAATGTTTGATTATATAAACAATTTTAATAAATAAATAAATAAATATTAAATATTAAATATTTCTTTTTAAAAAATTAAAAAAATAATATTGACGTATTTGAGCAAAATTTTAAACCCATATTTTAAGTCGGGCCAAGCTTGGACAAGTATAAAGTATGATAATATCATATTTAGATATGCCTCGACTCGGCCCATAAACGCTTCTAACTTAAAGCACATTTGGTTAACCAGAATGAAATAAGATAGAAATTGAATGGCTTATTCGGTAAGAATGGAATAAAGAGATAATAATATTACCATGCATGTTTGATTGATTGAATGGAATATAATAATGATAGTATTAAGTTTTGTTAGAGTTGTGTGACCCAAATTCTAAGAGTTTGCTTGCAAGTCAAGTTAAACAAAATATATTTCCTTTCTAGAAGATTTAGTATTTATTAGTATGATGTATTTAGCATTTATTAGCATAATTTGTTTGACTTGACTATTTAGCCTATAAATAGGCTCTTTCACAACCTTAGAAAAATACACCCATTAGAGATTAGAACTTATAACACATTTAGAGAATTTTGTGTTTACGTTTGAGGGTTCTTTGTTTTTGGGTTTTCGAGGTTTAGTTTTTATCTCCATCTTTTTGTACTCTTCATTCTATTGCCATTATAGTAAAATTATCTTTGCTGTGGTTTTTATCCTTTTGGAGGAGTTTTTCCACGTTAAATTTGTGTGTTCAATTTCTCAATTTCTTCCACTATTTGTTTTACTTGTTGCTTAATCGGGTCAATTCCTAACAAGTGGTATCAGAGCTAGTTCAATTATAGATCAGCCCGTTTAGAGATGGCAGCAACAAGGTTTGAAATTGAGAAGTTCGATGGTGAGACAAATTTCAATCTGTGGCAAGTTCGAATGATGGCAATTCTAGTTCAATCAGGTTTGAAAAAGGTTGTTACCGGGAAAAAGCCTCAAAATATAAATAAAACAGAATGGGAAGAGCTTGATGAAAAGGCCTTGTCTGCAATCCAGTTGTGCCTCGCGAATACGGTATTGCAGGAGGTATTGATGGAGAAGACCTCATCTGCCTTGTGGAAAAGGTTAGAAACTCTTTATGCGACTAAGTCTCTGGCTAACCGTTTAGTGTTGAAATAACGTCTATTTACGTTTCGCATGAATGAAGGTGAGCTTCTTAGAGATCACATCAGTCAATTCATTACTCTTTTAAATGATTTAAATAATGTTGAGGTTCATATTGACGATGAAGATCAAAGCTATGCTATTATTGTGCTCTTTACCCCTTCATACAAGTCTTTCGGGAGAGACCGATTTATGGCAGAGACAAACTCTCGTTCGAAGATGTGAAGGGTAATTTGTTGAGTAGAGACAAACTCGACAATGAGCTTTATTTGGATAGCAAGGCAGATAGGCAAGCTTCCGTTTTGATAGCATCAAAGAAACGAGACAAAAGGTGTCGCTATTGTAAAAGGTTAGGTCACGTCAAAGCAGATTGTTATAAACTGCGAAATAAAAGAGCTGCTGAGAGTAACGAGGAAGATGTAGCTGGTGCTAATTTGGTCGATGAAAGCGGTGATGATTTCTTGTTAGTGTCAACGAGCGATAACTCTAAGCTCACGTCCAAAGTGGATCCTAGATTCGGATGTTCTTTCCATATGTGTCCCATTAGAGAATGGTTCTCCACATACGATTCGATTGAAGGTGGAGTTGTGCGGCGTGGAAGCGATTCATCTAGTAAGGTAATTGGTATTGGTATTGTTAAAATTAGGATACGATGGGACGATTAGGACACTCTCGGATGTTAGGTATATACCGATTTATGAAAGAATCTCATCTCATTGAGTAGTTTAGACTTGAAAGGATGCAGAATCAACATCGAGTCGGCGGCATTAAAGTATCTCGTGGAGCTCTCGTTACATTAAAAGGTAAAAGAACCGCAGTCTTTATATTACGGAAGGTTCTACGGTGGACGGTGAAATCGGATGTCCTCGTCGAATTCTGAGTCGAAGTCAACTCGTTTGGAGCAGAGGCAACTTGGTCATAGGGGAAAAACGTATGACCGTTTTCTTTCAAGAGAAGTTCTCTTTGGATGCGAGGTTTTGAAAAGTTAGGGCCTTGTGTTCATGAAAATCGAGACCGGGTTAATTTTGATTTGGCGATGCACAAGTCGAAGGCTAGAAGTCTTCCGACTTCTAAGCCTGATTCGACTCGATTAATTCCTGCATAGTTCAAGATAGGCCCATAGCGGGCTTTGGCAAAGATGGCGTTGTAAGAATTCGTGTCAAGGTGGAGATTGTTAGAGTTGTGTGACCCAAATTCTAAGAGTTTGCTTGCAAGTCAAGTTAAACAAAATATATTTTCTTTCTAGAAGATTTAGTATTTATTAGTATGATGTATTTAGCATTTATTAGCATAATTTGTTTGACTTGACTATTTAGCCTATAAATAGGCTCTTTCACAACCTTAGAAAAATACACCCATTAGAGATTAGAACTCATAACACATTTAGAGAATTTTGTGTTTACGTTTGAGGGTTCTTTGTTTTCGGGTTTTCGGGGTTTAGTTTTTATCTCCATCTTTTTGTACTCTTCATTCTATTGCCATTATAGTAAAATTATCTTTGCCGTGGTTTTTTATCCTCTTTGGAGGAGTTTTTCCACGTTAAATTTGTGTGTTCAATTTCTCAATTTCTTCCGCTATTTGTTTTACTTGTTGCTTAATCGGGTCAATTCCTAACAAGTGGTATCAAAGCTAGTTCAATTATAGATCAGCCCGTTTAGAGATGGCAGCAACAAGGTTTGAAATTGAGAAGTTCGATGGTGAGACAAATTTCAATGTGGCAAGTTCGAATGATGGCAATTCTAGTTCAATCGAGGTTTGAAAAAGGTTATTCCGGAAAAGCCTCAAAATATAAATAAAAGCAGAATGGGAAGAGCTTGATGAAAAGGCCTTGTCGCAATCCGGTTGTGCCTCGCGAATATGGTATTGCGGGAGGTATTGATGGAGAAGACCTCATCGCCTTGTGGAAAAGGTTAGAAACTCTTTATCGACTAAGTCTCGGCTAAGCTGTTTAGTGTTGAAACAACGTCTATTTACGTTTCGCATGAACGAAGGTGAGCTTCTTAGAGATCACATCAGTCAATTCATTACTCTTTTAAATGATTTAAATAATGTTGAGGTTCATATTAACGATGAAGATCAGGCTATGCTATTATTGTGCTCTTTACCCCCTTCATACAAGTCTTTCAGGGAGACCCTAATTTATGGCAGAGACAAACTCTCGTTCGAAGATGTGAAGGGTAATTTGTTGAGTAGAGACAAACTCGACAATGAGCTTTATTTGGATAGCAAGGCAGATAGGCAAGCTTCCGTTTTGATAGCATCAAAGAAACGAGACAAAAGGTGTCGCTATTGTAAAAGGTTAGGTCACGTCAAAGCAGATTGTTATAAACTGCGAAATAAAAGAGCTGCTGAGAGTAACGAGGAAGATGTAGCTGGTGCTAATTTGGTCGATGAAAGCGGTGATGATTTCTTGTTAGTGTCAACGAGCGATAACTCTAAGCTCACGTCCGAGTGGATCCTAGATTCGGGATGTTCTTTCCACATGTGTCCCATTAGAGAATGGTTCTCCACATATAGTTCAGTTGAAGGTGGAGTTGTGCGCATGGGAAACGATTCATCTAGTAAGGTAATTGGTATTGGTATTGTTAAAATTAGGATACACGATGGGACGATTAGGACACTCTCAGATGTTAGGTATGTACCTGATTTACGAAAGAATCTCATCTCATTGAGTAGTTTAGACTTGAAAGGATGCAGAATCAACATCGAGTCGAGTGGCATTAAAGTATCTCGTGGAGCTCTCGTTTTGTTAAAAGATATAAGAACCGGCAATCTTTATATTCTGGAAGGTTCTACAGTGACCGGTGAAATCGGATGTCCCTCGTCCGTTACGGAGTCGAAGTCAACTCGTTTGGAGCGGAGGCAACTTGGTCATAGGAGGGAAAAATGTATGACCGTTTTGTTGAAGTGAAGTTCTCTTTTGGATGCAGGTTTTGAAAAGTTAGAGCACTGTGTTCATGAAAATCAGACCCGGGTTAATTTTGATTTGGCAGTGCACAAGTCGAAGGCTAGAAGTCTTCGACTTCTAAGCCTGATTTGACTCGATTAATTCCTGCATAGTTCAAGATAGGCCCATAGCGGGCTTTGGCAAAGATGGCATTGTAAGAATTAGTGTCAAGGTGGAGATTGTTAGAGTTGTGTGACCCAAATTCTAAGAGTTTGCTTGCAAGTCAAGTTAAACAAAATATATTTTCTTTCTAGAAGATTTAGTATTTATTAGTATGATGTATTTAGCATTTATTAGCATAATTTGTTTGACTTGACTATTTAGCCTATAAATAGGATCTTTAACAACCTTAGAAAAATACACCCATTAGAGATTAGAACTCATAACACATTTAGAGAATTTTGTGTTTACGTTTGAGGGTTCTTTGTTTTTGAGTTTTCGGGGTTTAGTTTTTATCTCCATCTTTTTGTACTCTTCATTCTATTGCCATTATAGTAAAATTATCTTTGCCCGTGGTTTTTTATCCTCTTTGGAGGAGTTTTTCCACGTTAAATTTGTGTGTTCAATTTCTCAATTTCTTCCGCTATTTGTTTTACTTGTTGCTTAATCGGGTCAATTCCTAACAAGTGGTATCAGAGCTAGTTCAATTATAGATCAGCCCGTTTAGAGATGGCGACAACAAGGTTTGAAATTGAGAAGTTCGATGGTGAGACAAATTTCAATCGTGGCAAGTTCGAATGATGGCAATTCTAGTTCAATCGAGGTTTGAAAAAGGTTATTCTGGAAAAAGCCTCAAAATATAAATAAAGCAGAATGGGAAGAGCTTGATGAAAAGGCCTTGTCGCAATCCGGTTGTGCCTCGCATGAATACGGTATTGCGGGAGGTATTGATGGAGAAGACCTCATCGCCTTGTGGAAAAGGTTAGAAACTCTTTATGCGACTAAGTCTCTAGCTAACCGTTTAGTGTTGAAACAACGTCTATTTACGTTTCGCATGAATGAAGGTGAGCTTCTTAGAGATCACATCAGTCAATTCATTACTCTTTTAAATGATTTAAATAATGTTGAGGTTCATATTAACGATGAAGATCGAGCTATGCTATTATTGTGTTCTTTACCCCTTCATACAAGTCTTTCGTGGAGACCACGATTTATGGCGAGACAAACTCTCGTTCGAAGATGTGAAGGGTAATTTGTTGAGTAGAGACAAACTCGACAATGAGCTTTATTTGGATAGCAAGGCAGATAGGCAAGCTTCCGTTTTGATAGCATCAAAGAAACGAGACAAAAGGTGTCGCTATTGTAAAAGGTTAGGTCACGTCAAAGCGATTGTTATAAAGCTGCGAAATAAAAGAAGTTTGAGAGTAACGAGGAAGATGTAGCTGGTGCTAATTTGGTCGATGAAAGCGGTGATGATTTCTTGTTAGTGTCAACGAGCGATAACTCTAAGCTCACGTCCGAAAGTGGATCCTAGATTCGGATGTTCTTTCCACATGTGTCCCATTAGAGAATGGTTCTCCACATACGATTCGATTGAAGGTGGAGTTGTGCACATGGGAAACGATTCATCTAGTAAGGTAATTGGTATTGGTATTGTTAAAATTAGGATACACGATGGGATGATTAGGACACTCTCAGATGTTAGGTATGTACCTGATTTACGAAAGAATCTCATCTCATTGAGTAGTTTAGACTTGAAAGGATGCGAGAATCAACATCGAGTCGAAGCGGCATTAAAGTATCTCGTGGAGCTCTCGTTACATTAAAAGGTAAAAGAACCGCGATCTTTATATTCGGAAGGTTCTACGGTGACCGGTGAAATCGGATGTCCTCGTCCAATTCTGAGTCGAAGTCAACTCGTTTGGAGCGAGAGGCAACTTGGTCATAGGAGGGAAAAACGTATGACCGTTTTGTTGAAGAGAGTTCTCTTTTGGATGCGAGTTTTGAAAAGTTAGAACCTTTGTGTTCATGAAAATCGGACCGGGTTAATTTTGATTTGGCGATTGCACAAGTCGAAGGCTAGAAGTCTTCCGACTTCTAAGCCTGATTCGACTCGATTAATTCCCCATAGTTCAAGATAGGCCCATGGCGGCTTTGGCAAAGATGGCGTTGTAAGAATTCGTGTCAAGGTGGAGATTGTTAGAGTTGTGTGACCCAAATTCTAAGAGTTTGCTTGCAAGTCAAGTTAAACAAAAATATTTTCTTTCTAGAAGATTTAGTATTTATTAGTATGATGTATTTAGCATTTATTAGCATAATTTGTTTGACTTGACTATTTAGCCTATAAATAGGCTCTTTCACAACCTTAGAAAATGCACCCATTAGAGATTAGAACTCATAACACATTTAGAGAATTTTGTGTTTACGTTTGAGGTTCTTTGTTTTCGGATTTTGGGGTTTAGTTTTTATCTCCATCTTTTTTGTACTCTTCATTCTATTGCCATTATAGTAAAATTATCTTTGCCCGTGGTTTTTTATCCTCTTTGGAGGAGTTTTTCCACGTTAAATTTGTGTGTTCAATTTCTCAATTTCTTCCGCTATTTGTTTTACTTGTTGCTTAATCGGGTCAATTCCTAACAAGTTTTTTTGTTAAGTAAAATGATTCATGGGATACATAAGTAATAGACTTAAATCGATAACTTAATTTTACTTTTAGACAAAAAATATTTTTAATTGTGCCGATTGAGTTTTAACTCAATTGGCATAGATATTGTTTCTAATGTAGGAAAACGTGGGCTCAAGTGCGCTGAAACATATTATCTTCTTATTTATGAGTTGGGGAGGGGTTTTGAGTAGTTTTAAGTATTGTGTTAAAAAGAGCATATATAATTAGAACTTATAATGAGATTATTAAAAAAAATTTAAATTATATTGACTAAATTACTCAATAAAACATAAAACTATTATCAACTTTTTAAAGATATAATTAATTAAAAGATTTTTACAATTATATTAATATATCATTATCAAATTAATAATTATAAGTATTTAAAATTAATTTTAATATTTATTGTCCATAATTATATTCAATATAATATTTTTACTAAAATAAAATTTGTATATGTTATTTACTTTATAATATAAATCATATTTAATGTTATTTAAAAATATTTTTAGATTTGTCTTATATCTAAATTTTTATTTATTTTTGAATATTCAAATACACAAAATCCAATTTGAATCCACCAAAACTCTTTTATATATATAAAATCAAAAGTATAAATATTTTGTAACCAATGGTATTAAACATCAAAACTTGAATTTGTCGTACTTATTTGAATAAGTAATACGGATTGAGATAATGGATATTTGGGATATCCTTTCGCATCAACTTCAAAATAAAATTTTAAAAATCTGAATTTAGAGAAATCGAATATTCCTGAATATTCGAATTTGCAATTTGAATTGCCACCCCTAACATTCAAGAATAGTACCTAAAATCTAACGTCAACCAAGACATCATTTCAACTATTTAGATAATTAAAGTTTATAGTTCAATATATTGCTAATTAGAGGTGTGCATGGGCCGGGTTGGGCTAGGTTTAGGTCGGGCCGAACTAAAACTTTAGGCCCGTTCATTGGGCTTGGGCTGGGCCCAAAAAATGGGCCTAAAATTTTGCTCAAGCCCGACCCATATAAAATGCTAAAACTAAAGACTGACGCTTAGTATTATTTTTATAATATTTTATATAATTTTAAATATACATAATACATCAAAAATACTAAAAAATCAAAATAAACATTTTTCAACAAATTGAAAATAAATTTTAAAAAATATGTAGACTTAAATAACACTAAAATAAATTCAACTTAACAAGCAAATACCTCTAAAATAATAACAAAATTAACAAATGTCTTTAAAATAATAACAAAATTAACAATAAAATAAGTTTTATATAATATCTAAACAATAACAACAAAATAATAGAAACATAATAGTAAAATGATAGTAAAATAAGGAGAAAAACAATAAGAAAATATTATTAAAAATAGTTTTTTTCATTTAATGAATTAATTTGGTAAGGTAGGGTAAAATTGGAATTCGGGCCAAAATGCCTTACCGAGCCCGCTCATTTTTTAAACGGGCTTTATTTTTTGTCCAAACCTATTTTTCGGGCCTATATTTTTGCCTAAACCCTCTCACATTTCGAGCGGGCCTTCGGATCGGGCCGGGCCGAACCGCCTGGCCCATGCACACCTCTACTGCTAATGGACTTTCGTTAAATTTAAATATGTGGTATTCTAATATTCAATAGAAAACAATTAACTATGTTACCAAATAAATGTTAATGTTTAAATAAAATAAGTAAATAGACTAAATCTCTAACATTTAAAAGTTTGAAAAGTAAAGGGACTGGAAGCACAATTATATCAATTTGTTTAATTTAATGGTTGAAATTAAGAACAAGGTAACGTCTAATATATTTTATCTATATAATCACTCGGGTTGTGTCGGGGTGGGCCCGTCTAAAAAGTGAGGGTTTGAGTAAAATTATAGGCTCGAAAAATAAATTTGTGCAAAAAATTAAGGCTCATTTAGAGAACGAGTCGGGCCTCGTGTAAGATTTTTTTGGCCCGAGCCGGCCCTAATATGAAAACAAAAAAAAAAAACATTATTTTTTTTTGGCTATTTTTTACTCTTTTTTCCCCTGTTTTCTTATTTTTTTTCACTATTTTGTTACCGTTTCACAATTACGTTGCTACTATTTTATTGATATTATTTGGAATTGTATAATTCTTATTTTATTGTTAATTTTGTTATTATTTTCATATTTGCTTGTTAAGTTATATTTATCTTAATGTTATTTAAGTATACATATTTTTTTATTTATTTTAATATTTTTAATATTTTTGATATATTATATATTTTTAAAAATATATAAAAAATAATATAAAAGAAATTACTCTAGGCGGGCTAGGTCGGACTTGGGTTTTAGCATTTTTATCCGAGCTGGGTTTATACAAAATTTTAGACCCGGTTTTTAGGCCAGACTGGACCTGAATTTAACTTTTTGTTGGCCCAACTCAAACCCGTCCGATCCATAGACACCTCTAATCATAAGTGCTTGATTGAGTGAAAAAGTGGAGGGACAAGAGGAAGGAAAAGAAAAGTACAAAAAAAAAATTGTGTGTGTTTGGTTGGGAAGAAATGTGGGGTAAAGAAATTAGGAGAATATAATTTTCAATCCCAATACATAAAAATTAATCCTTCTAAATTAAAATGATGGAACGAGAAAAAATAAGAAAAATATATATGTTAGTTTAAAATTATGTTTTTCAAATGTTTTATTTTTCTCCATTTTTCGCCTATATCAAATAATGGAGGGTTTTCATCTCTCCAATTTTCGAGTTTCCAAAATTTTTCCTCTTTTAACAAAGAAAGCCTTAAATAATAACTCTATTTTATACTAATATCAGCAAAGGGGCAAAACACATGCATAATAAAGAGAGAACAACTAGCAAATATCAAACAAGCATAACTCCAACAAGCAACAACAACATTGAATCTATAGGTAGTTCAACGGATCACAACCAGAAACGTCTGACAATCGGATCCATTCATTGTGACCCGAAACTTATGCCGGGTTGATTCATCCAACCCCCAAACAATGGAAACCTCACTTAACAATAACATATTATTATAATGTTTTTTTCTTTAACCGACATTGACCCGAATGATCAACATCAGACCGAGAAAATGGATCAGCACAATCCCGGAAACTTGTCCCAAGATCGAACGCTCGAAGACCTGGCAGCATTGTTGGGCGAAATATCAGCAGGGTACAATGACGCTATCTGATGCATATCAAGGGCTAAATGATTTTCATTATCTGTTATAACGGAGGGTTGCCGCTCGGAGCTTTCGCCACTGTCGTTGCACCATTCGGGAATCGCCATGCCCAAGGAAGAAAGACCATCAATGTTGATTAGCCTCGAATAGTCTTCTTCTTCATTTTGTACAGAGTTCATCATCTCTTTCGGCATTTCTTTGTTGCCACCGCGGCCATTGGCGGCCAGCGCCCGAGCTTCCTGCAGTATATTCTCCAACAGCCCATCGTCGTTGATTTGGTTCGAACGGAGATCAGTTTTCAGCGGGTAAAAACACCTAGAATCCTGATGAGGATGATGGTCAAATGCTGTCCTCGATGATGAAGGAAGATCGAGTGTCATTCCATTCGAATAGTGCTGCATTGGTGAAAACGGCAACGTAAAGCTCGAGCTGGTAGCATCAAGATGATTGTTATTGTAGTTGTTGCTTTGAAGTCCGTCATGCTTGAACCGCTTGTTGCTATGGAAGAAGTCATCGTCGGTGGTGATGTTGGGATAATCGAAGAGATGGAGAGTTGGGAAAGGAGGTAGGTTATGGGGAGAGTAAAGTGGGGAGATATGGGGTGGTGTTGAAGCGGATGGGCTAGGGAGAGGCGGCTGCGTCGAGGCTGAGTTCGGGCTTTGGAGTGGCGGAGGCGGCGTTGTTAAGGCTGAATGAGGATGGTAAAGGAAGTTTTGAGGTGGTGGCCTGTGAGGGATGTGGAGATGGTGAAGAGGCATGGGATTTGAGGTGTGGGGAGACACTATGGGAGTTTGGAAGGAGAAACAGGAGTTGGGTGCGGTGGTTGGTTGAGGAGAAGGGATGGGTGACGGAGGATGTGAGTGGCGCTGGCGGTGCTGGTGCTGGGAATAATGGGGTTCGACGTCTGGTGGGTAAAGTGGGAGGCCTTGGCGTTGCCTTCTCTTCACCCTTGTGTTCCAATAGTTCTTGATTTCATTGTCTGTTCTTCCTGGAAGCTACATTCTCAATGTAAGCAAAAATAGAGTTATCAATCAGAGGTAATTTAAAACCAAGCTCTAATAGAGATACTTAACATGTTGTTTGACTATAAATTAACGTAAATTATTTGTTTGAAGGTATAATTACAAGTAATATATTTGTATAACTACAATCAACAGTAACTTGTATAATGCAAGAGTAGAATTACAATCCATACATTCATATAGTTACAATTGGTAGGGCTGAAACATCAAAATCAAATTTTATATTCTTATGAGAGCTAAAATGTAATTTCACTATCATATTGACTTTTATCTTTATAATTTTTAAAAGATTATATCAAAATTTTATCATTAGAGAGCTAAATTATAATTTTTCTATTTATTAATTTAAAATTTTATAAATTTCAAGGCTAAAAGCATAATTTTCCTTTCGTACGGCTTTCACCCTTGGCTATCTGAATCAAACTATCATAAAGCACAAACACATTGGGACATAGGACAATACCCACACACAATGAAAATTAAGAATACCCATACATGTTTAAATATTTTTAATGAAAATGAACTTCAACACTCAAAGTCTTAAGACCTGAGCAAAGCTATTTGCAACATAAATTATTATACATATAAAAAATTTGACAAATATTAAGCATGCCTTGATTAAATTAAGTGTTATATTATGTCTATTACAATGGTTTTTGTATGTATCAAAATTATTGTATTACAACTGTGTTTTATGTTTTCTACAGCTAGTCATACCACATACATTCCAAAAGCCAATCACAAAAGTTATAACTAAAATTTTGTTCTCAAATTTCTAAAAAGCAAATGAACAAATTTGAAAAAAATATATAACTAGCTTAGAAAATCATAAAATACTAAAAGAGTTTCCAGAACCAATTTTGAAAGTCTAACTAAAAATTTTAAGAGTTTAATGAGATTTAAAAAAAAATGAAAAGGCTAATAAGAATTTCTAAAAATTTTAGAATAGTTTAACTAAATTTTTTTAAAAATTGAAAAGCATAAAAAGATTTTTCAAAAATTTAAAGTCTAACTAAAGTTTTCAAAAAATCTCAAAAAAATTGGAGGCTTTACCCCATTACGGTCCGCCCCGCCCACCCAAATTATTAGCAAAATCTCCAATTCAATACAAGAATCATCAACAAAGAAAATAAAAAGAGGCAACGAATAGCAAAAATAAAATCAAATATTAAATACTAAATGTAAAAATTTGTAACCACTTTTAGAAAATTAATAATGATTACCTGAGTAGCCATACGAGCCCATCTATTCCCTATCTTAGCATGCAACTCAACAATAATCCTTTCTTCTTCCGGAGAAAAAGATCCCTTTTTTAAGTTTGGTCTTAAATGGTTAGCCCATCTAAGCCTACAACTCTTCCCACAACGTGCCAACCCTGTGTTCTTTCGCACAGCATTCCAATTCCCTTCACCATGCCTCCTCACGTACCCCGCCAACACCGCATCCTCCGCCGCCGTCCATGGCCCCTTTTTCAACACTATCTCGCCTTCTCTTCCGACACCAACACCAACACCAACACCGTCGTTGTTCATCCTATTGTTACCTAAGGACCCACCACCCTCATTTTGTGTAGTAAATTGGTTGTTCCCTCTCATCATCATCATCATCATCATTTTCCTTCGAATGTTATGTGCTAATATCTATACCTAAAAAGAAAAGAGTTTAATGAAGGGGTTTCTGCAAGCTCTTTATAAATGGCCGCCGCGATATTACGAATGTAACGGCTGCGCCTTTTATATGACAGAGAGAATGAAAACAAAAATTACCAATTAAATATGATATATTAAATACAATAATAATGATAAATAATTCATTACAATAGCGGATTAATTATTTTATTTGGTCTAGAAAGTAGTGAGAAAAATTGAAATTCACTATTCGATAACTTGATTTTCTTTTTAAAGTTGTCTTTAAAATAGTAAAATACAACTTGACAATAGAAAAGAAGACACGAATGAAATATGATAAATACCAACTCTTTCAAAGATTCAAGACTGTAAGATAACGATACTTATTAGGAGGGCCTAAACTCTATACCATGAAGGGAAGAGTTTAAGACCCACTAAAGAAGAGATCGACAAAGTAGCGAAAGGTGTATTACTTATTAACACAATTTAGAGGTGAAATTCAATGGTAGACCCTAATAGGCGGATTTAATTTAATTTGTTGATTTATTTTCCATTTAGATTATTTATTTTTCTATGATTTTGTTGTTTTGTTATTATTGTTTTTTGTTTGCAAAGCTTGGTTCTTATTGCTTCATTTGCTGGTTGGGTCAATGATGATAGTAGCGTACCTGAAATTACAGCATCCAACACTAAAATTATTAAATTATATAAGTTAGGTAAGGCCAGTTAGATTTATATTTTAGACCCCATCTTTAGTCTTAAATTTAGATTTTATTATTTCTGACATAATAAAAAATAATCAAAATTGTATCGGATAATTAAGGTGAGTGTTCGATCGAATCGAATAAAAATATTTTGAGTTAATCAAGTTGGCGAATCATATTTTATTATCCTAACTCAATTTAAAATTTTCTCGAATTGAGTCGAGTGAGATAGAATTCGAATCGAATATATTTGTTTGAGTTAAATTAAAAAAATGACTTTGGATCCTTGTAGCCGCTGCCACCCACCGTAATCAAATTTGTTATTAATTTTCATCCCCTCATAATTTATTTATTAATCTTTTACATATGGGTTAGTTTCTTTGTTTGCTTAGTTTCAATTATCTTTTGATTCTTGTCACCGTGTATTTTGAAATTAAAAAATATATTAAATGTAAAAAAATATGATTTTTTAATTAAAAATATTTTAAAAATAAAATGTGAAATTGATACTAATACAAAATTTTAACACGAATATTTTATGGCATCGTCGATAATTCAATTTTAATAGAAATTTAGGAAGGTTCAACATGATTAAACAATTTAGTAATATAAATAGTACAAAATGTGAAATTAAATTTAATAATATAACTAGTAGACATAAATTTGATTTTTTGAGGTTTGGGGAAGTAAAAGTTTTGAAGAAAAACAAAAGGAAAAAAATTTTGAGGGCTTAGGAGAAGTAAAAGTTTTGGGGAAAAGTAATAAGGAAAATGTTTCGAGGGTTTGAGGGAAAGTAAAATTTTTGGGGAAAAGTAAAAGGGCTTGGAGAGGGGGGGTTGGAGGGAAGGGAAGTAAAAGGACATGGTAATTGGCTTATTTGAATTATTTGAGTTATTCGAATTCAAAAATTCAACTCGATTCAAACTCGAAATTGAAAAAAAATTCGAGTTGATTCGATTAACTCAATTAATTCAATTCGAATAGTTTGAAATTCAAACTTAGTTTTTATTTTGTCAAGTCGAATCGAATTTTACTCATTCCTATATGATGATATAAAAAAAATCAATCAATATAAGGACTTTTGAAATTTTAATTAATATAAATTATTAGGATATAAGATTTGATGTATAAGATAAGCCTATCGACTTAGGATTAGTATCCCGTTTCTTTTTACTCTTTGTTTGCTCCTTCTAATTTAAATGAATTTTGCCTTAAAAAAATTAATATAAATTATTAAAGTATTGAAATATATAATAAATTAAAATAATATAAACATGATAAAATATACATATAATTATATCCTCTACAAACTTTAACAAATCCAACTCGATTCTAGACCAACTCAAATACTTTTTAACATTTTGTTTGATTATTAGTGTAATAATACGAGGAAAATAGCCTCTCTTTTTTTTGTCAAAGAGGAAAAAGGCTTATTTAATATAGATATGTCAAAATAGTTAAACATTAAATAAAAAGTAAATAATACAAACTTATAATTGAAATTAGAATGATGAATAAAAACTCTGTGCTGCAAACAAATCATATGAGTGGTCGTAACAAAACAAGTGGAAAAGAAATAATAGTCCTACCTAATATAGTATTGTTGTTTCCTTTTAAGCCTGAATTTCAGATTTTCAAATCCATGCTAAGTCTAAAGTTTGAAAATGTAGTAGAATCTTCTATTATTTCCTTTCCTTATGAAGAGGAAAATAAAGAATCACCAACAAACTATAGGTCTAATGGTAATAATAAATGTGATTTTAATATGGATTTATCTCATGTACTTTAAATGATGTTTGAGATTAATTCTGTAACACTTTATACTCGACTCGATCGTCGGATCTGAGTTACGAGATGCTACATTTGTTGTCGAAGTAACTATGACTAACTACGATTCATTTTAAACATTTACACATGCTACTAAAAACATTAAACAGTCACAACATGTTTTTCAATCATATCTGGGTCTTATACGAGCTCATGATAGTCGTTTTGGTAACATAAGGTAGAATTAGGACTAAAATGTAAAAAATTTAAACTGTTGGATTGACGTCGCGACTTTGTGGGTTCTAGTTCTCGAAGCAACTCACTATTGATTTCCTCATCGCGACGTGATCGTCTATTTTCAAAAGTTCCAAATGGTGCCAATTCATAACACTTAAACAAACAATTCATTACCTTAATCCAACCATTCGGCAAAGATACCATCCTCATCTGCTTATTTCTACCCTTTAGTATCTTATATACATATACATTACATAAAATCATCAACTCAACTTTAATACATATGACAATTTCCACATTTCTAACCATTTAACCATTTCAACTACTTATGCCATTCTCATATATGCATTCATTAAGTTATGAATTAGATTCAAATTACATTGCCAATTCAGAATTTAAAATGACCATTTGGTACAAAATCAACTTTAAACTTTAGGTACATGTCACATCCCAAAATCCGGCCTAATAGTTTCGGTTTAGTAGAATCGGGTTATTAAATCGAGGGTTTATGTTAAATATCAGAAATTAGAGTAGTAAGTAAGTAATTAAAGTATTAAAGTAACATAATTGGGTTTTTATTTTATTAACTAGCTGAAAGCAAAATTTAATTTTTAGGTCTAACTTGAAAAAAATGGAATTTAATTGAGTTAGGACCTATTTGGAAAAGGGAAGAAACAAGGAGTGATCAAAAGAGAAAATTGCCCAATTTTTTAATTTAGTCTTCTACATGGAGTATACCAACGTCTTCTTCCCTCTCTTAAGCCCCAACTCCTTAAAAAATTTCCCAAAACCTAAAATCAGAGAGTTGTTTCAAAATTAACTCATTCTTTTGGATTTATTAATCTCGCAAACACGAAAATAACCCTCAATTTTAAAGGAAAATAACGTTTCTTCCCCAATTTCGTCATTGTTCTTCTTGAGTTCAAATCTCGAATTAGAGTTGTAGATTGTCATTTTCATCAAATTAAGGTAATATTCTTACTTTTTAGGATTAAACAAAGAGTGTTGTTAATTCAATTTGAGTTTTAAATGATTGTATGAAGATTTATTTATATTTGATGTTTTTAAAGCAAGCTTGGATTTAAAAATGGAAAATCTCGTAATCTTGAGTAAACCTTTATTTTAAAGTGTTTTTTTGATTCATCCTAACCTAATTAGAAGGTATTTCACTTCAATTTAATAATTCATAACCAAATTTTAAGAATCAAACATTTTTCCCTTTTACATGTTCTTGAAAGCTTGAATTTTTCAGAAATTTTAGAACCATAAGTTTAGATGAAATTAATGGTTTAGATTTGAAATTAAATGATATTTAGTATGTTTGAAATCAAAATCGAGGATTAAAAATGAGATTAGAATGTCGAAACTTCAATTTCGACAAAACTAGTTAGTTTTCTATAGTGGGAAAGGAGAGGCTTGAATTATGTTTTTCTTGTTGTTTAGTTGTGTTCAAGACTATTTTTTATGAGTTTGGAATGCTTTTGTATGTGTGTAAAGTGATGGATCAATTGGGAGTCACTAAGAGAAAGTCTAAAGGTAATGAAAAGCATGTTTGAGCTTTCGGCTAGTAAGCGAAAGCATGATTGGTGAGTGTCTAGAGTCGCTGCTAGTATTTGTGATTGGTAGTGTTAATCGGCTATCCTAAGTTCCGAGTATAATTCTTTTCTAACTTTTTGCCTTGTTGTGAAATTATGTCTAAGTAAGATGAGTTGTGATATGTGATGCTATTGCAACAAGTAATATATGAAATTACATGAATATGATATATGATATACTAATTTTAATGCACACATATGTGGTCTGATATATGATAACTCAATGAGCATTATTGTGGCACTTGAAGTGCAATTAAATGTGAAAGTGCAATTAAATGTGAATCCGATAAGCATGCATTGTGTATGAGTTTGTGATGTGAATTAATGAATATGAACATAGATTATGTGCATTAAAACAATAATTAAATATGTGTAATTGTGGATATTTTGGCCTTGTGATCTCTTGAAACCGTTGGATATAGTTGGCATGATATACGATTGTGATGGAGATCCGTTTATCCAATGTGTGGTGATAAAGTACACTTTTACGTTTCATAATCTCATGTTGCCAAATTATCATTAAATGATCTATATATGCAATATGTTGTATGTAAATGCATGTAAGTACATAAGCTAGGCATGTGAGATAATGAAGCATGAATATGTTATTTTAACTTGTTGAAAATATGGTTGTGAATGTGCCTTAGTATGTTCTTGCTTAACTTATGATGTGTATACTTTGTTGTAATTCCGAACAGTCACTGAGCTTATTTAAGCTCACACACTCCACATTAAAATCTTGTAGATAAGTAGTTCTTTTGGTGTGAATGGAACGGCCAAGGACGTGATCTAAGCAAGGCAATAACCTTCAAGTAGGTGGTTTTATAATTTTTGGACACTTTGAATACATGCAATGTGGGTTAGAGTTATAGTTTTAGTTATTATCATAATTTTATTTTTTATTTTGATATTGGACTTATGGAATGTTTATGTTGCTTTTGGACTTTGCTTATGGACTTTTTAATGTTTGAGATTGAGGTTGATAATGCATGTTAGGTATTCTCAATGAAAATGTATTAATATGGCATGAAAAATGGTTAAACGATGTTAGTAGGTTTAGTTGAGTTAAACATTAATTGTATGCTGAGTAGGAATATGTTTTGAGCATGGAAAACATTTTAACTTAGTGAAATTTTAGCATTCTGGGTAAAATTAGCGATACCCATGGTAGATTTTGAAAATTTTCTAAAGGCTTCTTATTTCTCGAATAATTCTATTTCTAGTATTTATTTAAAATTTTAATTAGTCATGATTACATCTCTAAAAGTTGATAGTGGTAGCTGTTGCTTTTATTTGAAATTGTGTATTCATGTGTATAAGTTCCAGTAGTTGTTGTAACATCTTGTAACTTGGGTTTGGTGACCAGACCCGGTTAAGGGTGTTACAATTATAAAAGAAATTATATCAACTTAAGAAGTAAATCATTATAAACTTCAAAAGCATACTTGGACAATAATTTCCAACCTAACTAAGATAAACACCAACTGTTAAGGATACATATAAGATGAATACCAATTGTTAAGGATACATATAAGATAAATACCAACTTAAGTAGTTGGAGCAAAAGAAGAAGTAGTTGTAGAATTGACAAATATTGAATTGAGTAGAAAGGCTAGAATGATTAAAGTAATATTTTTCAAAGGTGAGTAGGTGATTAAGGCATCAAGTAAATTATTATACTAACCACAAATTAACTCATTTGTCAGCTCTATTAGAGTCAATCCTAATCTATTCAGTCTAGATCTCAACTCTAACCTTCTTTTCAAAACAAATTAAGGTCATCAAATGAATGTAATGTGTTTATCAAATAAGCCAATTATATAAGCACAAGACTGAATAAAATAATTAACAAAATCAAAACAATTGAAGAGAAAATATAGACGCTTATTTTTTGTTACAAACTATCCTAGCTAAAGTACGACAATATAGTTGCACTTCTAGCAGAAGGGTTTCTTAAGCACAACATTCTAAGGCTAATTTGGAAACAACCTTCGTATTTGGAAAGTTTAGAGGTAATTTTGGAAACAAATTCCATATTAGAAATAGGCTAAGCCTAGGAAGGTTGGTAGGATTCTTAGGTTTACCCCACCTTTGAAATGTCTTGGAGAGTATGGATTGGTGTAACATCCCGAAATTTGGGGTTAGAAGTTTTGAGGTTGTGGTTAGGGTCAGTGAGTGGGTTGAATGTTTGGGTTCAATTTCACGTTTTAATGTAGGATGAGCTTACTGGTTTGGTGGTGGTGAGTGTGTTAGTTCACCTTTGGGTTCGGGTTTGAGTTCCTCATGTGTGTTTTGAGGAATTAATTTATTTTGGTTTTGCTTTTTAATTTTTAAAGATTTACTTTTAAAATTTGAAAGAGGAGTTTTTTTTTAAAGATTCACGTTCTTATTCTTTTTTTTTTTTTCTTCCCCATTGTTCCTTTTTTTCTGTTCTTTCCAATTCCAATTTCGTTTGTTTCTTGCTTCTTCTATTTTATGCAATTGTTTATCATTCCGTCAAAGGAGATTTCTCTTGTGTGTTTCGTGTAATCGGATGTGAGTCAGAATAGTCTTGTGGAGGTGAAGCGATTAATCTTTGTTGTTTGCAATTCCGATTTAAGGTGTGTCTCCGAAACTGTTGATTTTAAGTGTTGAGTTATTGATGGATTGCATGATATTCTACATATTTTGGTATATTTTTGAATTTCCAAAGGATGGAGATCGTTTCGGTGTCAAAAACACAAATTTTAGGCTATTTTGGTGTGGTTTCGTGACCACACGGGTGGCCACACGGGCATGTGTCGCACACAGGTGGTCCACACGACCTTGTGCAATTGGGAATTTAAGGTTTTCGATGGTTTTTGATTCCATACGGCCTGGCCACATGGGCATGTGTACCCACACGAGTGTTTGAGATCTCCACATTACCGTGTCTCCTCTACTATTTATTTTTGGAACTTTTGGATAGTGAGTTACACGGGCTACTCAGACAGCTGTGTAACTTGGTCACACGGGTGTGTGTCTTTTCCACATGGGTGTGTAGGCCTTCACACAGTGGGCACACAGCCATGTGGCAATATTTTGCAGAATTTTTGTTTTGAGTCATAAACTGTCTGTTTTATGTTTCTGTGTAATCCGACCTAGGTCAAGCCTCGGTAAGTGTGTTTGGGACTCGATTTAGTTTGGTTCGTGTATATATGTGTGTTTATGGTCTTTAATTTATTTACTCGTTTATTTGATGAATAAGTATGAGCTTATTATTGTTGTCGTAACTGAATATTAGAATACAAGTGTAATCAAATCTGAATATGTTCAACTGGAAATGTTAATGTCCGTTTCTGTATGTTGTCTGCATAATGTGTGCACTGTTGCATATCATGAAAATTTTGGGATCCAGCTATGAAGAGAAGGAAGACAAACCTAGTAGTTTTAACTGTGATACTTTTGTATAGCGGTTTACCGCACTATCCTATATGTATATTAGCTCAGCTATATATCGTTACTCAAGTGGCATAGTTCCACGTTGTGGTGTGTAGGGTGGATGAACCTATTATGGTTCTATGTGGTGTGCATGGTGGACGGGCCTACCATAGCCCTTATGTGGTGTGCATGGTGGACGGGCCTACCATAGGCCTTATGTGGTGTGCTGGATGGACAAAATGGTGTTTGGTTGGCAAGGTGGGATTTTGACTTGTGCATCCGTTCGCATCTGAATATATGCCTGTTTGTCAGAACATTTTGTCTGTTTGTGTGAACTTTTGGTTATTGAAAATATAGGTAATGTCATGTAATATATTCTAATTATTGCGTATGATTGGATCATTTTTTCTCTGGTTTGATATTGTATTTGACATATTGATTGAGACTTTCGTAAGTGATATTTTTATACATATGCTTGTCTGAAGTATTTATTGTTTCACTCAATCTTTTGCCATCTATTCATGTTTCGGACTCACATTGAGCTCGTGTAGCTCATTTCTGTAGTGTCTTTCCTTTTAGGTACATTTCATGTTTTGGAGCTAGACTCAGCATACCGGAGGTCTCAGAAAGATATGGTTTGATTCGGTTTAAGTAAAATCTCATAAGTTTTATATGGTAAATTTTAATTCGGTTTGTAAAACGATTATAAGCTGTTTAATATTGTTTCAAACATAATGAACAAAAAGGTTTTCTTGGTTTGAATTAAATTTTTTGTTTTCAGACACTTTTGGTGGCCAATGTAACCTCCAAGATTCGGTCTAAACTTCTAGGCCGGGTTTTGGGGTGTTACAATTGGAGACTCAAATATGGGCACTATTAAGAAGTTGCTTCTCTACAAAACAACTGCTTCCTCTCCCTCTTCTCATAGTGTTGGAAAATTGGTTTAGAAAAACTGATTTGTTTGCATGATGGAATTTTAAAATATCCTAAAATCATGTCCTTTTTGTGTTATCTATGATAATAAAATTTACCAAATTTAGTACATGTTGTAGAAACGATAGGGTACTTGCTTTGCAAAATAGAAACAGTGGCTAAAATAGTGCTTGGAACTGTGGCCACAATTTCGACCATGAAATCAAAAGTGTGAAAACTTTAAAGATGAACACCAAGATTATTTATGCGATTCGACTTCAATCTACATCTGTGGGGCATTATCTAGATCAATGATCAACTATCTTTATCAAAGTGCAACTAATAATTTAAGTCTCACAAAAAATAACATTTTAGAGAAGAAAAAAATGGTAACTAAAACTAAATCTAGCCATTATAATTTATAGTGACTAAATTTAAACCTGTCACTTGTCATCACAAATACATTCAACACTATTGTATTTGTGACAACTTTTACAAAATTGTTACAATTATTCAATATTTTTGTGACCAAAGTTTCCGCACTAAAATTTTAAGTAATTGTGACAAAAATAAATGGGTATAAGTTATTAATTTTTTAACTAAATTGTCGACACTAAATTTATTATTAATTGTGACAAAATAAATGATAATAAGTAATCAATTTTTTGAGCAAATTGTCGGCACCAAAACTATAAGCAATTGTAAAATAAATAAATAAATGGTCACAATTATTTAATTTGTCTGTGACTAGATTTTCGACATTAAAAACATAAGCAACTATGACAATTAAATTATCATAATAATTCTTTCTATTGTGACACATATTTTCGACTCTAAAAATAAATTTGTGACGAAAAAAATGTCACAACAACTATTTTTTGTGATGATAATGTAGACACTTATTTTATCCGAATTCAAATTAATATTTAGTTTTAATTCTTAAATTTAATAAATAATTTTGAGTTAATTTTGATTAATGCTTATTTAAGTTGGATTATTTGAATGTGCATAATAACTTCGAGTTAATTGGAGTTAGCTAAATTTGATTTGGGCCTATTTGTACTTTTTATTTGGATAATTTTATATTTTAATGAATTTTGTGCTTCGGCATATTTAGTTTTAACTTTCTATGTATAAAAAAAATTATATATTTTCTAAAAGTACAAAATTACAGAAGAAATTACAAACAGTGACCTATAGTTTTTAAACGTTACAAAATGGTCCATTTTACTAAGTTATAGGATTCCTTAACTGTTTGGGGGCAAGTTGCTATCCTTAGCCACGCAAAGGGTGCCAACACAGTACCCTAGTAGTTTGCTCGTAAAAACTAGCACCCTTGCCACCATCCTCAATCTATAAAATTGTACCTATGAAAATAAGAAATGGAGGCCAAAAATTAGCATAATTCAAAGCTAATCCTCACTCTTGGTCTCGTCAAACACCTCAAGCCACCATGCTTCATTATCATTTACCTTAAACACCATTACCTATGCACTAAAAAAAAGTATGAATTAGTTATCAAAATTTACCATAATTTATCTTAATCAATAATAATCTCAAGGAAAATAAAACTTTGTTGGAAAATTATACAAGTCTACAGCATCCCAGGGACATTTAAAACAAAATTTATGACTCTATTTTAAAAACTAACATTTGAATGAGTGAATTTTTAACAAACTATAAATGGTTGGCCCATCTAAGCCTACAACTCTTCCCACAATGTGTCAACCCCGTGTTCTTTTGCACAACATTCCAATTCCCTTAACCATTGACTCCTCACATACTCTGCCAACATTGCAATACTCCACGACCGTCCACGACCCATTTTCCAACACTATCTCACCTTCTCTTCCGATGCCAACACCGCCATTGCTCATCCCATTGCTACCTAAGGACCCACCACCCTCGTTTTGTGTAGTAAATTGGTTGTTCCCTCCCATCATCATCATTTCCTTTGAATGTTATGTGCTAATATCTATACTTAAAAAGAAAAGGATTTTTGCAAGGTCTTTGTAAATGGCCATCGCTATATTGCGAATGCAATGGATGCGACTTTAATTATGACAAAAAGAATCGAAACAAAAAGTTACCAAATATGAAATAATAAATGCAATAATAATTATAATCATTTATGATAGCCACAAGTTAATTATTTTATTTGGTCTAGAAGACAGAAAAATTAAAGTTCACTTTTAGATTACTTACAACGAAAAGAGGACAGGTTTCCCCCAAATACCGAATTGCAATAAAAAACAAATCAAATACAATAAGTACCTACTATTGAAAACAATAAAAATCATAAAATAACAATACTTATTAGTGTTTAAAAGGGGTTTTTGATTTAGGAGGGTCTAAACTAAGAAGACATCAACAAAGTAGAAAATTGTGTATTACTTATTAATACAATTTAGATGTGAAATTCAATGGTAGACCATAATAGGCAGTTTAATTTGATTTGAAAAGATAAATTTATTTTGGTAAAGATTAATGAAAATTTTAAAAAATTTAGAACACTCAAAGTTCTAACACCTTAACAAAAAAATTTAGCCAAAAGCCACACACAATGGAAATCTAGAGAACCCATAGAGGCTTATATACTTTTGGTGAAAATGAACACTCAAAGTCCTAACACCCTAACAAAACTATTCGCAACATAAATTGTTATAAATATCAAAATTTTGACAAATATTAAACATGTCATGGTTAAATTAAGTGTGATATTATGTCCATTACAACCTTTTTTTTCGTATATATTGAAATTATTGTGTTATAATTATATATTAAGTTTTCTACAACCAGACATACAATATACATTCTATGGCCCCTTTGTCAACCTTATCTCACCTTCTCTTTTGATGCCAACACCACAGTTTTTCATCCAATTGCTACCTAAGGACCCGCCACACTCGTTTTGTGCAGTAAATTGGTTGTTCCCACCCATCATCATCATTTTCCTTTGAATATTATGTGCTAACATCTATACCTTTAAAAAAAAGGGTTTAATGAAGGGTTCTTTCAAGCTCTTTGTGAATGGCCACTGCGATATTGCGAATGTAACAGATACGTCTTTAATTATGACAGAAAGAATCAAAACAAAAAGTTAACAAATATGAAATTAAAAATGCAATAATAATGATAATAATTTATGAAAGTCGCACATTAATTATTTTATTTGGCCTGAAAGACAGAGAGAAAATTTGAAGTTCAATGTCAGATTACTTTTTTTTTTTCTTTTAAATTTGTCTTTAAAATAGTAAAGTACAACTTGACAATAAAAAGAGGCATGTTTTACCCTAATACTGACTTGCAATCAGAAACGGATCAAATACAATATGTACCATCTAATAAAAAAATTCAAAATCATAACATAACAATACTTATTAGTGCTTAAAAGGGGTTTTTGATTTAGGAGGGTTCTTTTGCACAGCATTCCACTTCCCTTCACCATGACTCCTCACATATCCGACAACACCGCATCCTTCGCCGCTGTCCACGGTCTCTTTTTCAACACTATCTTGCCTTCTCTTTCGATGCCAACACCGCCATTGTTCATCCCATTACTACCTAAGGACCCTCTACCCTCCTTTTGTGCAATAAATTGGTTGTTCCCTCCCACCACCACCACCACCACCACCACCACCACCACCACCACCACCACCACCATCATTATCATTATCATTTTCCTTTCAATGTTACGTGCTAATATCTATAGTTATAAAGAAAAGGGTTTAATGAAGGGTTTTTTGTATACTACAAGCTCTTTGTAAATGTCCGCCACGATATTGGGAATGTAATGGATGCATCGTTAATTATGACAGAAAGAATCAAAACAAAAAGTTTCCTAATATGAAATTAATAAATGCAATAATAATGATAATAATTTATTACAGTCACAGGTTAATTATTTTATTTGGTCTAGAAGGTGGAGAGAAAATCTGAAATTCAATGTCAGACATGATTTTTCTAAAATAGTAAAATTACAACTTGACAATGGCATGTTTTGCCCTTATACTAAATTGTGGTCATAAACTAATCAAATAAAGATAAATAACAACTATTCCAAAGAATTAAAATCTTGTAAGATAACAATACTTAATAATGTTTAAAAGGGTTTTTGATTTAGGAGGTATAAACTCTATTCTATGCCATGAAAGGAAGAGTTTTGTTTAAGGAAAATGAAGTAATAAAATAAAATTAAAATTTATTGACCTGATGCATACAAAAATGTTATAAAAGAAATGCATACTATGAACTCAACACAATGTATTGTAATTATACCAAACATCATATACTGTAACCATCTTTCCTAAATTTATTATTAATTTATGATATTTATAAAGAGTACAACTTACAATCTAAAACACCAAAATACAAAATACCGGAAAGTTTATTGTTGTAGTACCGGAAAGTTGTCCCAAGATCGAACGCTGGAAGACCTGGCAGCATACAGTGAAGCTATCTGATGCATATCAAGGGCTAAATGATTTTCATTATCTGTTATAACCGAGGGTTGCCGCTCGGAGCTTTCGCCACTGTCGTTGCGCCATTCGGGGATAACCATGCCCAAGGAAAAAGGACCATCAATGTTGATTAGCCTCGAATAGTCTTCTTCTCCATGTTGTGCAGCGTTCATCATCTCTTTCGGCATTTCTTTGTTGCCACCGCGGCCATTGGCGTCCAGCGCCTGAGCTTCCTGCAGCATATTCTCCAACAACCCAACGTCCTTGATTTGCTTCGAACGGAGATCCGTTTTCAACGGGTAAAAACACCCAGAATCCTGATGATGGTTAAATGCTGTCCTCGACGATGAAGGAAGATCGAGTATCATTCGATTCGAATATTGCTGCATTGGCAACGTAAAGCTCGAGCTGGTAGCATCAAGATGATTGTTATTGTAACTGTTGCTTTGAAATCTGTCATGCTTGAACCGCTTGTTGCTATGGGTGAAGTCGTCGTCGGTGGTGATGTTGGGATAATCGAAGAGAGGGAGAGTGGAAAAGAAGGTGGGTTATGGGGAGAGTGAAGTGGGGAGATATGGGGTGGTGTTGAAGCGGAAGGGCTAGGGGAGGAGGCGGCGTTGCTAAGGCTGAATTTTGTAAAAATGGAAAAATCAAGTTACAGTTTTTAAAAATTTTGTAAGATTAAAGAAAAATTCAAAAAATTTCTAAATTTTCAAAAATAAAAAAGCATTATAAAAATTTTCAAAAATTTAAAGGCTAACTAAAATTTCAAAAACATTTTGAATTTTTTCAAAAATTTTGGGGGATTTGCCACAATCATCCCACCTAGATTATTAACAAAATCACTAGCTTAATATAAGAAGCCTGTGTTCATCACCATAAAAAAGAAAATAAAAAAGAGCAAAGAATAGCAAAAACAACATCAAATTTTAAATATTAAATGTAAAAAATGCTAACCAATTTTTAGAAAAATAATAATGATTACTTGACTAGCCATAAGAGCCCATTTATTTCCCATCTTAGCATGCAACTCGATGATAATCCTTTTTTCTTCAGCAGAAAAAGATCCATTCTTCAAGCAGTCTGGTCTTAAGTGGTTAGTCCATCTATGCCTACAACTCTTCCCACAACGTGCCAACCTTGTCTTCTTTTGCGCAGCATTCCAATTCCCTTCACCATGACTCCTCACACACTCCACCAACACCGCATCCTCCGCTGCCGTCCACGGCCCCTTTTTCAACACTATCTCGCCTTCTCTTCCTATGTCAACACCGTAGTTGTTCATCCCTATTGCTATCTAAGGACCCACCATACTCGTTTTGTGCAGTAAATTGGTTTTTCCCTCCCATCATCATCATTTTTCGTTGAATGTTATGTGCTAATATTTATACCTAAAATGAAAAGGGTTTAATGAAGGGTTTTTGCAATCTCTTTGTAAATGGCCACCGCGATATCATGAACGTAGCGGATGAGTCTTTAATTATGACAGAAAGAATCGAAACAAACAGTTACTAATTATGAAATAATAACTTCAATAATAAGGATAATAATTTATTACAGTCGCAGATTCATTATTTTATTTGGTCTAGAAAACTAAGAAAAAAAATTAAAGTTCATTGTCAGCTTACTTGATTTTCTTTTAAATTTGTCTTTAAAATAGTAAAGTACAACTTGACAATGGAAAGAAGACAAGTTTTACTCAAATACTAAATTGCAATTAGAAACGAATAAAATACAATAAGTACCAACTATTAAAAAGAATCAAAATCATAAAATAACCATACTTATTTAAAAGGGCTTTTTGATTCAGGAGGATCTAAACTTTGTTTCGTGAAAGGAAGAGTTTAAGACCCACTAAAGAAGTGATTATCAAAGTAGCAAAAGTTGTATTACTTATTAACACAATTTAGAGGCGAGTAATTTGACATGAAAATTTTAGAACACTCAAAGTTTTTACACCTAAACAAAACTTAGACAAAACCCACACAATGAAAATCAAGAGAACTCATACAAGCTTGCATATTTGATTCGAGCTTACCTTCGCCATCTTCCTTTTACCATCTATGCTCCTGCAAAGAAAATTTCTCCTTATCTTGTCGATCCTTTTAATAACTGTCACCGGAGCTTGGAATATAGACATGAAATAAATCGGCAAGGTAAATAAAACAACATTAATCAACACAATCCTTGCAGCCCACAAAGGCGTACGACATTTCCATCCCGATAATTTATTCCTGAATCTCTCTACAATTGCGTCCCAAGTGGATACTCTTTATTAGCCTTAAAGAAATCCTTATCCCACACTGTTACCATCCCACCTGACCTCTCAATTGCTATAGCAAATCTAAATTCAAACTTATCATCGTCCCAAATTTTCCTAACTAAATCTACGAACACCATCTCTAACTTAAATTCCTTAAGGAAGCAGACGTTCACCCTTGTCATTCGAATTTTCCTTTTGATAGACTTTATTTTTGCTTTCGAACCTAAACCTCTAACATTCCTAGAGACTATTCTCATATTATCCCTATCAAGTTAATTAACAGACAAAAACTAGCAAACAAGCGACTCACCAAATTTTTGGATTTTACTACTTCAGCTACCTCCAATAGCCTTCTATTATTGCCCCCCAAGCAATGGCGTAGCCAGGGGGCTGGCATGAGCCCCGGCCCCCCCTAAAATGTAAACTTGCTTAAAAGGCTCTTAAAATTTAAAATTAAATTAATAAAGGTAAAATTGCACTTTGACCCCCTAAAATTATAAAAATTCAATTTAATCCTTTATAAATTATAAAGATATAGACTATAAAAAATTAAAATTTTATCCGGCTCGCCCCTACCCCCAAGCCTCATTATTTCATCAATTACAACCTCCTCATCGCCTCGCACACCAAAACCCAATTTTAGTGCTCAGTGAATGTTGCACACGAACAAGGTTATCAGATTACCTCTTGACATGATCATGTGACTTTTGGTGTCTCCTTAACTTCTCATCTCTTGCTCAAAGCTTAAATACCTTTTCTTTTACCAACTTCTCTAGATTAAGTAGTCAGTATCATACTAGTAGATGCAAAGTTTTTGTTTTGGTACTGATAGGTAAATGTACTAGTGGATTTTATTTTTTGTTTCACGTTGTATATTAATTTTTCTACAACTAGACATACAACATACATTCCACAGGCCCCTTGTCAACCTTATCTTGCCTTCTCTTTCGATGCCAACACCACAATTGTTCATCCCATTGTTATCTAAAGACCCGCCACACTCGTTTTGTGCAGTAAATTGGTTGTTCCCATCCATCATCATCATTTTCCTTTGAATATTATGTGCTAATATGTATACTTAAAAGGAAAAGGGTTTAATGGAGGGTTTTTACAATCTCTTTGTAAATGGCCACCATGATATCGTGAATGTAATGGTTGAGTCTTTAATTATGATGAAAGAATTGAAAAGAAAGTTACTAAATATAAAATAATAACTACAATAATAATAATAATAATTTATTACACAATGCAGATTTATTATTTTATTTATCTAGAAAACTCAAAAAAAAAATTAAAGTTCACTATCAACTTACTTGATTTTCTTTTAATTTTTCTTTAAAATAGTAAAGTACAACTTGACAATGGAAAGGAGACAAGTTTTACCTAAATATTGAATTGCAACTAGAAACAAATAAAATACAATAAGTACCAAATATTAAAAAGAATCAAAATAAAAAATAATCGTACTTATTAGTGTTTAAAAGGGCTTTTTGATTCAGAAGGATCTAAACTTTGTTCTATAAAAGGAAGGGTTTAAGACCCACTAAAAAAGTGATTATCAAAAGTAGCAAAAGTCGTATTACTTATTAACACAATTTAAAGGCGAGTTAATTTGACTTTAAAAATTTTAGAACACCTAAACAAAACTTAGACAAAACCCACACAATGAAAATCAAGAGAACCGGCACAATCTTAAATACTATTGGTGAAAATGAACTTAAACACTCAAAATCCTAAAAACAATTATTATATATATCAAAATTATGTTTATGACAACTTTTTTTATATATATCGAAATTATTGTGTTATAATTGTATATTAAGTTTTATACAACCAGACATACGACATACATTTCCAAAGCCAAACAGAAAAATTAGATAAATATAGCTAAAATTCTGTCCTCAAAGTTCTAAAAAAGTAAATGAAACGATAACTAGTTTAGAAAATCATAAAATACTAAAAAGTTTCCAAAATTCAATGCTTGGTCTTGGGATTAAATTTTCGAAGCCTAACTAAAATTTTCAAAAAGTTTAAGAGTTCAATCATATTTTTTTTTTTAAATGGAGAGTCGAATTAAAATTTCTCAAAATTTTGTAAGATTAATGAAAATTTTTAAAAATAGAATTGATTAAATAAATTTTTTAAAAAGCATAATAAAGATTTTCAAAATTTGAAGTCTAATTAATATTTTTTAAAATTTAAAAAATCAAAATTTTCCAAAATTTTGGTGAATAACCAACCATTACAGTCCGCCCAGCACAAATTATTAACAAAATCACCAGCTTAGTACAAGACCTCTTTATTCATCACCAGCAAAGAAAATAAAAAAAATGCAACGAATAGCGTAAACATGATCAAATATTAAATGTTAAATGTAAAAAATGCTACCCCATTTTTTAAAAAGTTGTAATGACTACCTGAGTAGCTACAGGAGCTCATTTATTCCCCATCTTAGTGTGCAACTCGATAATAATACTTTATTCTTCGGGAGAAAAAGATCCCTTCTTCAAGTTTGGTCTTAAATGGTTAGCCCATCTAAGCCTACAACTCTTCCCACAACGTGCCAACCTTGTGTTCTTTTGCACAGTATTCTAAAATTCCCTTCACAAAACCGCATAAAATAGTTATCCCATCTAAGCCTATAACTCCTCACGTATTCCGTTAAAATTGCATCCTCCGCGACCATCCACAACCCCTTTTCAAACACTATCTCGCCTTCTCTTCCGATGCCAACACTGTCGTTGCTCATCCCATTGCTACCTAAGGACACACCATCCTCCTTTTGTGCAGTAAATTGGTTGTTCCCTACCACCATCGTTATCTCATCATTTTCCTTTGAATTTTCTGTGCTAATATCTATACCTAAAAAGAAAAGTGTTTAATGAAGGGTTTTTGCAAGCACTTTGTAAATGATCGTCGCGATATTACGAATGTAACAGATGTGTCTTTAATTATGATAAAAAGAATAGAAACAGAAAGTTATCAAATATGAAATAATAAATGCAATAATAATGATAATAAGTTATGACAATCACAGATTAATTATTTTATTTGGTGAAGACAGAAAGAAAAATTAAAGTTCACTATCACCACTTATATTTTTCTTTTAAATTTGTCATTAAAATAGTAAAATACAACTTGACAATGAAAAAACATAGGTTTTCCCTAATATAAGAGCGAATCAAATACACTAAGTACCAACTATTAAAAGAATCAAAATCATAAAATAACAATACTTATTAATGTTTAAAAGATTTAGGAGGTTCTAAACTCGTGCTATGAAAGGAAGAATTTAAGACCCACTAAATAAGAGATCAACAAAGTAGCAAAAGGTGTATTATTTATTAACTGAATTTAGAGGTGAAATTCACCGGTAGACCCTAATAGGCGGGTTAATTTGACTTTAAAAGATAAGTTAATTTTTGTAAGATTAATGTGAATAAGCAAAAAAAACTTTATAACACTCCAAGTTCTAACACCTTAGAAAAGCTATTTGCAACATATATTATTATACATGTCAATATTAAACATTCTTACTAAATTAAGGTAAATAAAACAACATTAATCAACACAATCCTTATGGCTCACAAAGGCGCACGACATTCCATCCTTATAATTTCTTTCTGAATCTCTCTACAATTGCGTCCCAAGTGGATACTCTTTATTAGCCTTAAAGTAATCCTTATCCCACACTGTTACCATCCCACCAGACCTCCGAATTGCTACAGCAAATCTAAATTCAAAATTAGCATCGCCCTAAATTTTCCTAACTAAATCCACGGACACCATCTCTAACTTAGTTTCCTGAAGGAAGCAGATGTTCGCCCTTGTCTTTCAAATTATCCTTTTGACCGACTCTATTTTGGCTTTCGAACCCAAACCTCTAACATTCCAAGAGACTATTCTCATACTATCCCTATCAAGTTAATTAACAAACAAAAACCAGCAAACAAACGACTCACTAGATTTTTGGATTTTACTACTTCAGCTGCCTCCAATAGCCTTCTATTATTGCCCCTCAAGCCTCATTATTTCATCAATTACAACCTCCTTATTGCCTCGCACACTAAAACCCAATTTTCCCCTACTTCCCAGGTCTTTAGTGCTTCCTTTAGAATAACTTTTCTTCTGTTACTAATATCCTAGTCCAACAACGACAGATTTGCAATGATTTCATCATTCCTAAAAACCTCATTTCCTTTCTCCATTCTCGTCCCCCGATCCCTCTTCAATTTTTCCTTTGTTGTTAGGACTCAATCCTAGATTTCATGCATAGACCAGATCCTCTTGTTCAACACTTTCATTTTTCTTCTACTTTGTATTGTTTGAAAAAGTTCTTCAACTTCAAAACTTGCTACCCGATCCTCTGATCCCTCTGCTTCTGTATTGTTTTTTTTTTTCAACTTGGGCTCCGCTACTTATCCAAAATCTGCCTTACTTGCTCTGATAAGCCCACGCCCATGCCCTCTTCAATTTACATTTCCAACCCTTCATTCTAGTCCATTTCCATTGACAGACCCATGCTAGAGATATCTTCATTAGCCCGATCCATTAAGAAGTCTGCTGCATCTCCCTCAGCTAGTATACTCCCGTTGTGGCTTAAAAAATTATCCTCTTCATTTATTGCATTCACCGATATTCTTTGACTCCCTTCCCTATTTCCATCTTTCTCGATGCAGAGTGCATTAACTTAATTTTCCCAGTCGTTTCATCTGCACTCCAGAGATAGCTCCAATTTCGATCTAATTGTCGATCTGACTTCCGATGATTCTCATTCTTCTTACTCCTGTTGCACCCCTTCTTTCCTTGTTTTATCATCTATCACTTCCGTGAATCCCATTTCTTTTGTCCTAATCGGAAATATTTCATCCCCTACCTCCAACATTATTATTTCTTCTAGGTAATATGGGTGCTTAATCGAAACCAAAAGTTTTATCGTCTCAAAATTGTTTTCCAACTCTCCCCATAGCCCTGCCACACGTTTGAATGTCTCATAATTCCAACAGTGCAGGGGAACCCTTGATATATCAATCCAAGCCACCCTTTCCGACAGGATATTCTTCTCCGACCAAGGTTCAATATTAATGAAGGATTATTTCAGGTATGCCAAGTCGTTCTGCTTCAGTATTTCCATCAGTTCTTCATCAGGTACTTCTAGTAGGAAGAATCTTCCCTGAATTCTCCAAACTGATATTTCCCTAAGACCGATTCTTGCTATTCTTTCAGTCAAACTTTATGTATCGCAGAAAAATGCCAACTCCTCCACCAAGCAATGTTGGAGTTTCCAAAGTTGTTCATCATCCACGTGTCCTTTAATGATTTTAAGTTGGTTCTTCTCTTTTCTTTCCAATTCATCGGACTTTAACTGAACATTTGTATTTTTTTTCCAAATATTTCTCCCCTTTCGACTTCTTCTCTCTCCTTCCCTTTCGGCTATATCTCTTTCCTTTGATTTGAAGGTGTTTGTGCCTGAACTTTTTTCCAAATCTTCCTTTGACCTCTGAATCTAGCCATTTTCTCTCAAATCTTACTTCCCATAATCATGAACCCATTAATCCTTGATATTACCCTTTGAGCATCAAATATTTTTTAAAACCTTATGAATCCAAACCTCTTCCCATTCTTACTTTTCTTTTCCAGAATAACGCCCATAAACCTTTCCAATGCATGCTCACCAGAATGTTGTACACGAACAAGGTTATCGGATTATCTCTTGACATGATCATGTGACGAGTTTTCGGTTTGGTGTCGAATCTTCAACTTAAAAAGGAAAACCTTCTCTTGCTCAAAGCTTAAATACTTCCTTCTCTTGCTCATACTTTTCCTTTTACCAACTTATCTAGATCAAGTAGTCAGTATCATACTAGTGGATGCAAAGTTTTTGTTTTGGTACTGATAGGTAAACCACTAGTGGATTTTATGTTTTGTTTCAGGTTGTATATTAAGTTTTCTACAACAAGACATACAACATACATTCCAGGGCCCCTTTGTCAACCTTATCTCATCTTCTCTTTCGATGCCAACACCATAGTTGTTCATCCCATTGCTACCTAAGGTCCCATCACACTCGTTTTGTACAGTAAATTGGTTGTTCCCACCCATTATCATCATTTTCCTTCTAATGTTATGTGCTAAAATGTATACCTAAAAGGAAAAAGGTTTTGAAGGGCTTTTGTAAGCTCTTTGTAAATGGCTAGTGTGATATTGCAAATGAAACAAAGGTGTCTTTAATTATGATAGAAAGAATCAAAACAAAAGTTAACAAATATGAAATAATAAATGCAATAAAAATGATAATAATTTATGAAAGTCATGCATTAATTATTTTATTTGGCCTAAAAGAGAAAGAGAAAATTTAAAGTTCAATTTCAGATTACTTATTTTTTTTCTTTTAAATTTGTCTTTAAAATAGTAAAGTACAATTTGACAATAAAAAGAGACATGTTTTACCCTAATATTGAATTGTGATAAGAAACGAATCAAATACAATAAGTACCAACTAATAAAAAAATAAAAATCATAACACAACTATACTTATTAGTGCTTAAAAGGGGTTTTTGATTTAGGAGGGTTCTTTTGCACTACATTCCACTTCCCTTCACCATGACTCCTCACATATCCGACAACACCGTATCCTTCGGCGCTGCCCACGATCTCTTTTTCAACACTATCTCGCCTTCTCTTTCGATGCCAACACTGCGGTTGTTCATCCCATTACTACCTAAGGACCCTCCACCCTCCTTTTGTGCAATAAATGGGTTGTTCCCTCCCACCACCACCACAACCACCACCACCATCATCATTATCATCATTTTCCTTTGATTGTTACGTGCCAATATCTATACTTACAAAGAAAAGGGTTTAATGAAGGATTTTTGGTATACTACAAGCTCTTTGTAAATGTCCGCCACGATATTGCGAATGTAACAGATGTGTCGTTAATTATAACAGAAATTAAGAATCGAAACAGAAAGTTACCAAATATGAAATAATAAATACAATAATAATGATAATAATTTATTACAGTCGCAGGTTAATTATTTTATTTTATTTTAGCCTTTCCTTGTTATGTTTTTTTAACCAAAAAAAATAGATAGATGGTCTATTAATTAAAAGATAAGATAAAGATAATAATAATGTATTTGAATGTTTCTGTTATGGTTCAGCTTTATGGAACGATTCACTGAACATTTATCGAAAAATCTATTATGATTGACAGTTTGTTTTTCTTTCTTTGATTCTTGTTGTCAAAATAATCTATAATAAATGAGTGAAACTCATCAAATGAAATCTCTTAACTTAGACTTAATAGATTATGCCAATCAACCTCTTAATAGATTGAATACAAATCAAGTAGGGGTTAATAAGAACATGTCTTCTTATGCATCTTGTAGTTTTCGCGGTAATCTACTTGAGTGGATTGACCATATTGTTAGAGAATGCATGGTTGCAAAGGAGATTTGGCTTTCTTCTCGTCAAACTTCCATGATTGACTTCAGAATAATCGTAAGTCTAAGAACATGTTAAACTCAAAGCTACCATGAAGGGTTTTTTTTTTTTGGCAATAAGGTATTCTCATAAATGATTCTATTATATTTACTTCTTTATTATGGAGTTTGTGAAAGTATAGAACTAATAAGATTTTATATATGCAGCTCTGGTATGTATGCAGCACACATGGCTTTTCAAGTTAAAAATTTTGCACTTGATATTTGTAAGGCCTTGTATAGTGTGGTCAACCAAATAGACAGAGGGCCAAGGTTGGCCAGTTGGTCTAAGTTAAACACTAGAACTTAGGGATGTGAATTTGGATTGTGGATTGGATATTTGACTTGAATTTTGTGGGTTCAGGTATTTTGGATTCAAATAATATATGGATATTTCAGATGTTAAAATTACTATTTGTTTCAGATTTGGAGTGGATGCTGATAGACTACTTCGTAAATTCATTATCGGAATCCACATTCCTACACTTGAAGATTTAGATTCAGATATCCACGAATATTTACCTTAAACATTTGTTATACTTTATACAAATTAATAAATGTCATGTAAAAATATAATTTATATTTTTAAAATTAAATATAACAATTAAATATAAAAAGTATTATAAAAATATCTTCTTTTAACATATTATTCTCTGAAATCAAATTTAGTTTGTCTTGCATATATTCTTTTGCATCAGTAAATCTAACCAAATAATGAGATGGAATCATAAAATCTCTATATTTTGTTTATCCCTTTATTTTTTTTATCATTCAATTAGTTAAATTACTTTAAAATATTAATATTTATATAATTAAAATAAATATTATAATTAATATGAATTTACATGTGAGATATAATTATTGTTAATATATATTATATTTAAAAAAATTGACATACACATTTAAATCCATATAATATATCAATTATTATATATAAGTAAATTACGAATAGTCAGTGGTTGCATCTTTTTTTCATCTTTCCCGGCTGAAATCGAACAATCGACTCATTCTGATTTCTTCGCATTCGACAAGACAAATTTGTCACAACAGGCCTTTTTGGTTCTTGGCTTCTTGGGTGCAACACCTTCCTTTTCGTAACTTATTCAAGATAGCTTGAAATTGGGTTTAGACATGTCGACCAATCTTATTTCTCTTGTTTCGGTTCTGAAAAAATGGAATGAAAAAGTGTATGGGCATATTGCTACAAGGAAGCATTCGCTTGGTCGTCGTATCGACAATGTCCAAGCTGCTCTAGATCGTAAGTGCTCATAGTTTCTCTTGGATCTTGAGATGGATGTGCGTTTTAAATATAAAAAAGTTCTTGATGAAAAAGAGTTATTTTAGCTGCAAAAATCCAGGACGGATTGGATTCACCAAGGAGACAGAACACCAAGTTCTTTCATAACAAAACTCTCTTGAGGCGTAAGTTTAACAGAAAATCTGCTTTAAAGATCGATGGTGCTTGGTGTTATAATGATAAAATTCTCCAGGAAGAAGCTGTTAGTTTTTTCTTATCGTTGTACTCTTTGATTGACCAAAACTGAGTCACTGTTCGGCCGAGACTACTTTTGGTTGCCCCAAACCTATTTGTCTTAAGTTATATTTCGACCTTTGTGACATAAATGGTATATATCACTTAAATATGGAATGTGTAATTGAAAGCGGGATATATTAACCTTAAACATGCTTATGCATTTAATGTCTACATTAAAATTTCAGCTATTATGGTAATCAATTTGGTGTCATCACTCCATATTAAACACCTGTCTTATCCTTTCCTTTTTAGGTCAACATTAATACATATCCAGCGAGGACAAGTGGGACATCCCTTCTTCTCTACCAGCCTCTAATAACCATATATAAGCACACACACTGTTGGAGTAACATGCAATCAAATACATAGAAACTAAGCCTTCAATTCTCCATGTCTAGAAAGAAAACAAAACTTGCCTACATTACCAATGATTCAGCAAGGAAAACTACCTACAAGAAAAGAACCAAGGGTCTGGTGAAGAAGGTGCGTGAACTCACTACCCTTTGTGGGATTGAAGCTTTTGCTGTTATCAACTCTCCTGATTTCGGCTCTCAAGCGGAGGTATGGCCGTCCCTCGAGGATGGCCGACGCTTGCTGTCCGAGTTCAAGAAGCTGCCCCTGTCGAAACAAAACAATAAGATGGTTAACCAAGAGAGTTTCCTTGAGCAAAGCTTAGCCAAAGCGACTCAACAGCTTAGGAAACTGAGCGAGGAGAATCGCCAGAAGGAGTTGGAAGAAGTCATGTTCGAAAGCCTGAGTGGAAAAGGGATATTGCAGAGTTTGAATGCGATGGATTTGGATGAGGTGGGTCGATTGGTTAAGCAAAACTTGACGGATATTGACGATAGGATTCGTGTGCTTACTAAAGCGTCTCGTTCCTAAGGATATTATTGACAGTGCTCTCTGGTTCTAGTGCCTTCTTTGTCTTGGGATATATAGGTGTATCAGTTTCAATGTTTGCTTGTGTTATGTCGACCAAATATTTACAGTCAGTTGCCCTTTGAATTCGAGTATTTTATGTGTTAATCGTCTTCGTAATAATCGAAATAAATCATTTCCCCATTTCAGATTTCTGTGGAGTGATCGTTGATGCAGGCTTATTTGCAGACAAATAACGTTTTTTTTCTTTGAACGAGAAAGAAAAAACATATTAATGTTTGTTTTAGGAGTTGAGATTAGTACTGAAGTATTTGGTTTTCTAATACAAAAGAGACTGTTTTTACCCATACTTTTTTAATTGCAACTAAATCAATATTCTCTTAGTAACAACCATTTCAATTGAGTTAAAATTTAATTAACATAATTAAAAAATTTATAAAATGATTTTGTTAATATATTCATAGAAAACCAAGATAAATGGCCCAGTAATTAATCGATAAGACAAAGATAATAACAACGTATTTAAATGTTTTTGCTACAGTTCGGATTGATGGATCGATTCACTAAATGATATATTAAAAAATCTATTACGATTGATGGGTTTTTTTTTTCTTTTATAATTCTTGTTGTCAAAATAATTTATAATAAATGATTGAAACTCGTCAAATGAAATCTCTTACCTTAAACTTAATGAGAGCGAGCTTGAAATTAAATGTCAATCAACCTCTTAATAGATTGAATACAAATCATGTAGGGGTTAACAAGAACATTTCTTCTTATGCATCTTATAGTTTTCATGGTAATCTACTTGAGTGGATTGACCATATTGTTAAAGAAAGCACGGTTGCAAAGAAGATTTGACTTTGTTCTCATCAAGCTTCCATGATTGGTTTGAGAATAATTGTATGTCTAACAGTATAAAAGCACACACACTGTTAGTGTAACATGCAATCAAATACATAGAAACTAAGCATTCAATTCTCCATGTCTAGAAAGAAATGAAGCTTGCCTACATTACCAATGATTCAACAAGGAAAACTACCTACAAGAAAAGAACCAAGGGTCTGGTAAAGAAGGTGCGTGAACTCACTACCCTTTGTGGGATTGAGATCTACTCTCCTGATTTCGACTTTAAACCGGAGGTATGGCCGTCCCACACGGGTGCCGAACGGTTGCTTTCCAAGTTCAAGAAGCTGCCCCAGTCGAAACAAAACAATAAGATGGTTAACCAAGAGAGTTTCCTTGAGCAAAGCTTAGCCAAAGCTACTCAACAGCTTAGGAAACTGCGCTAGGAGAATCGCTAGAAGGAGTTGAAAAAAGTCATGTTCCAAAGCCAAAGTGGAAAAAGGATATTTCAGAGTTTGAATGCAATGGATTTGAATGAGGTGGGGCTGTTGGTTAGGCAAAACTTGAAGGATATTGACGATAGAGTTCATGTGCTTACTAAAGCGTCTCGTTCCTAAATATGTTATTAACAGTGCTCTCTGGATCTAATGCCTTCTTTGTCTTGGGATATATAGGTGTATCAACTTCAATTTTTTCTTGTGTTATGTCGACCAAATATTGAAGTCGGTTACCCCTTGAATTTAATATGGTTCAATACATTACATAGAATTGGATGGCAATTGGAGACTTTAAATGTGAAATGCCAAAAATGCTAACCCTTTTTTTAGAAAAGTAGTAATGACTACCTACGTAGCCATATGAGCCCATTTTTTCCCAATTTTTTCCCCATCTTAGCAGGAAACCAATAATAGCCTTGTCTTCTTCAAGAGAAGAAGATCCCTTCTTCAAGTTTGGTCTTCAATGGTTAGCCCCTCTAAGCCTACAACTATTCCCGCAGGATGCCAACCCTTTGTTCTTTAGCACAAGATTCCAATTCCCTTCATTGTGACTCCTCATGTACTTTGCTAACACCGCATCCTCCGTGCGGTTCACGGCCCCTTTTTCAATGATGTGTCGCCTTCTCATCGAATGCCAACACCGCCATTGTTCATACAATTGTTACCTAAGGACCAACCACCCTCCTTTTGTGTAGTAAATTGGTTGTTCCCTACCACTATTGTTATCATCATTATTTTCCTTTGAATGTTATGTGCTAATATCTATACCTAAAAAGAAAAGGGTCTAATGAAAGGTTTTTGCAAGCCCTTTGTAAACTGTTGCCGCGATATTGTGAATGTAATGGATACGACCTTAATTATGACAAAAAGAATTGAAACACAAGGTTACCAAATATGAAATAATAAAGGCAATAATAATTATAATCATTTATGATAGCCGCAGACTAATTATTTTATTTGGTCTAGAAGACAGAGAGAAAAATTAAAGTTCACTATCAGATTACTTACAATGAAAAGAGGACAGGTTTTCCCCAAATACTGAATTGCAATCAGAAACGAATCAAATACAATAAGTGCCAACTATTAAAAAGAATCAAAATCATAAAATAACAATACTTATTAGTGTTTAAAAGGGTTTTTGATTTAGAAGAGTCTAAACTTTGTACCATGAAAGGAAGGGTTTAAGACCCACTAAAGAAGACATCAACAAAGTACAAAAATGTATATTACTTACTAACACAATTTAGATGTGAAATCCAATGGTAGACCTAATATGCGGTTTAATTTTATTTGAAAATATAAATTTATTTTAGTAAGATTAATGAGAATTTCCAAAAAATTTAGAACACTTAAAGTTTTAACACCTTAACAAAACTTGGCCAAAAGCCACACACGATGGAAATCTAGAGAACCCATATGGGCTTACATACTTTTGGTGAAAATGAACACTCAAAGTCCTAACTCCCTAACAAAACTATTAGCAACATAAATTGTTATACATATCAAAATTTTGACAAATATTAAACATATCATGATTAAATTAAGTGTTATATTATGTCCACTACAACATTTTTTTGTTATATATTGAAATTATTGTGTTATAATTGTATATTAACTTTTCTACAACCAGACATACAACATACATTCCACGGCCCCTTTTTCAACCTTATCTCGCTTTCTCTTTCGATGCCAACACCACAGTTGTTCATCCAATTGCTACCTAAGGAACCGCCACACTCATTTTGTGCAGTAAATTGGTTGTTCCCACCCATCATCATCATCTTCCTTTGAATGTTATGTGCTAACATTTATACCTTCAAAGAAAAGGGTTTAATAAAGGGTTTTTGAAAGCTCTTTGTGAATGGCCACTGTGATATTGCGAATGTAATAGATGCGTTTTTAACTATGACAGAGAGAATTGAAAAAAAAGTTAACAAATATGAAATAAAAAATGCAATAATAATGATAATAATTTATGAAATTCGCACATTAGTTATTTTATTTAGCCTGAAAGACAGAGAAAATTTGAAGTTCAATGTCAGATTACTTTTTTTTTCTTTTAAATTTGTCTTTAAAATAGTAAAGTACAACTTGACAATAAAAAGAGAATTTTCTTACCCTAATACTGAATTAGGATCAGAAACGAATCAAATACAATAAGTACCAACTAATAAAAAATCCAAAATCATAACATACCAATACTTATTAGTGCTTAAAAGGGGTTTTTGATTTAGGAAGGTTCTTTTGCACAACATTTCATTTCCCTTCAGCATGACTCCTCACATATCCGACAACACAACATCCTTCGTCGCTGTCCAAGGTCTCTTTTTCAACACTATCTCGCCTTCTCTTCCGATGCCAACATCGCTGTTGTTCATCCCATTACTACCTAAGGACCCTCTACCCTCCTTTTGAGCAATAAATTGGTTGTTCCCTCCCACCACCATCACTATCATCATCATTTTCCTTTGAATGTTACGTGCTAATATCTATACTTACAAAGAAAATGGTTTAATGAAGGGTTTTTGGTATACTGCAAGCTCTTTTTAAATGTCCGCCATGATATTGCGAATGTAACGGATGCGTCGTTAATTATGACAAGAAGAATCAAAACAGAAAGTTTCCTAATATGAAATAATAAATGCAATAATAATGATAATAATTTATTACAGTCGCAAGTTAATTATTTTATTTGGTCAAGAAGGCGGAAAGAAAATCTGAAATTCAATGTCAGGTGACATGATTTTCTTTAAAATAGTAAAAATACAACTTAGCAATGGCATGTTTTGCCCTAATACTAAATTGTGGTCAGAAACGAATCAAATAAAGATAAATAACAACTATTCCAAAGAGTTAAAATCGTAAGATAACAATACTTAATAATGTTTAAAAGGGGTTTTTGATTTAGGAGAGTACAAACTCTATTCTATGCCATGGAAGGAAAGAGTTTTGTTTAAGGAAAAAAAGCAATAAAATCAAATTAAAATTTATTGACTGATGCATACTAAAATATTATAAAAGAAATGCATACTATGAACTCAACACAATGTATTGTAATTATACCAAACATCATATACTATAACCATCTTTCCTAAATTTATTATTAATTTATGATATTTATAAAGAGTGCAACTTACAATCTAAAACACCTGTTGAGTATGACTCTTATTTCTGTCAAATTTGGGAAATAATCTTTTAGTTAAACTCATTTATTTGTTTAATCAAACTCGATTAGTCTAGATTATTTTATTATTATTTGACCTATGAATTTAACCTATAAATAGACTCTTTTACAACCTTAGAAAATACACCCACTAGATATTAGAACTCATAACACATTTTGAGAATTTTGTGTTTACATTTTGAGAATTCTTTGTTTTTGACTTTTTGGGGTTTAGTTTTTATCTCTATCTTTTGTACTTTTCATTCTTTTTCCATTATAGTAAAATTATTTTTGCCCATGGTTTTTATCCTCTTTTGAGGGGTTTTTCCACGTTAAATTTGTATGTTCAATTTCTCAATTTATTCTGCTACTTTTTACTTGTTGCTTAATTGGGTCGATCCCAATAAGTGGTATCAGAGCTAGTTCAACTTTCATAGATAAGCCCATTCGAGATGATAGCAACAAGGTTTAAAATTGAAAAATTCGATGGTGAGACAAATTTCAATATGTGGCAAGCTCGGATGATGGAAATTCTAGTTCAAACCATCTTGAAAAAGGTTGTTACCAAGAAAAAGCCTAAGAATCTAAAACAAACAGAATGGGAAGAGCTTGATGAAAATGCCTTATCTGCAATCCAGTTGTGCCTCGCGAATACGATATTGCAGGAGGTATTTATGGAGAAGGCCTAATCCGCATTGTGGAAAAGGTTAGAAACTCATTATGCGGCTAAATCTCTAGTTATTATTGCTTAATTGGGTCGATCCCAACAAGTGGTATCAGAGCTAGTTTAATTTTTATAAATCAGCCCGTTCAGAGATGGTAGCAATAGGATTTGAAATTGAAAAGTTCGATGGTGAGACAAATTTCAATATGTGGCAAGTTCAGATGATGGAAATTCTAGTTCAAACCGTCTTGAAAAAGGTTGTTACCGGAAAAAAGCCTAAGAATCTAAATCAAATAGAATGGGAAGATCTTAATGAAAAGGCCTTATTTGCAATCCTATTTTGCCTCGCGAATACGATATTGCAGGAGGTATTGATGAAAAAGACCTAATCTGCATTGTGGAAAAGGTTAGAAACTCTTTATGCGACTAAATCTCTAGCTAACCGTTTGGTGTTGAAACAATTTCTATTTACGTTTCGCTTGAACGAAAGTGAGCTTTTTAGAGATCACATCAGTTAATTCATTACTCTTTTAAATGATTTAAAGAATGTTGAGGTTCATATTGACGATGAAGACCAGGCTATCCTATTATTGTGTTCTTTACCCCCTTCATACAAGTCTTTCAGGGAAATCCTGATTTATGGCAGAGACAAACTCTCGTTCGAAGATGTGAAGGGCCATTTGTTGAGTAGTGACAAACTTGACAATGAGTTTGGTTTGGATATCAAGACAGATAGGCAAGCTTCCGTTTTGGTAGCATCAAAGAAACGAGACAAAAGGTGTCGCTATTGTAAAAAGTTAGATCACGTCAAAGCAGATTGTTATAAACTGTAAAATAAAAGAGCTACAGAGAGTAACGAGAAAGATGTAGCTGATGTTAATTTGGCTGATGAAAGCGGTGATGATTTCTTGTTAGTGTCAGCGAGCGATAACTCCAAACTCACTTATGAGTGGATCCTAGATTCGAGATGTTCTTTCCATATGTATCCCAATAGAGAAAGGTTCTCCGCATATAGTTTGGTAGAAGATGGAGTTGTGTGCATGGAAAAGAATTCATCTAGTAAGGTAATTGTTATTGGTACTATTAAAATTAAGATACTCGATGGGACGATTAGGACACTCTCAGATGTCAGGTATGTACCTGATTTACGAAAGAATCTCATCTCCTTAAATATTTTAGACTTGAAAGGATGCAGAATCAACATCGAGTCGAGCGACATTAAAGTATCTCATGAAGCTCTTGTTTTGTTAAAAGGTAAAGGAACTGACTGTCTTTATATTCTGGAATGATCTGCAGTGATCGGTGAAATCGAATGTCCCTTGTCCGTTACAGAGTCGAAGTCAACTCATTTGAAGGGGAGGCAATTTGGTCATAGGAGGGAAAAAGGTATGATCATTTCGTTGAAAAGAGGTTCTCTTTTGGTTGCAGTTTTGAAAAGTTAAGGCATTATGTTCGTGAAAATCAGACTTGGGTTAGTTTTAATTTGGCAATGTACAAGTTTAAGGCTAGAAGTATTTTAGTTTCTAAGCACGGATTCGACTCAGTTAATTCCCTACATAGTTCAAGATAGGCCCGTGGCGGGCTTTGGCAAAGATGGCATTGTGGAAATATGAGTCAAGGTGGAGATTTTTTAAGTATGACTCTTATTTTTGTCAAATTTGAGAAATAATCTTTCAGTTAAACTCTATTTATTTGTTTCAATCAAACTATGATTACTCTAGATTATTTTATTATTGTTTGACCTATGAATTTATCCTATAAATAGGCTTTTTTTCAACCTTAGAAAATGCACCCATTAGAGATTAGAACTCATAACACATTTAGAGAATTTTGTGTTTACATTTTGAGGGTTCTTTGTTTTTGGGTTTTCGAGGTTTAGATTTTATCTTTATCTTTTGTACTCTTCGTTCTTTTGCCATTATAGTACAATTATCTTTGCTTGTGGTTTTTTTATCCTCTTTGGAGGGGTTTTTCCACGTTAAATTTGTGTGTTCAATTTCTCAATTTATTTCGTTATTTTTTATTTGTTGCTTAATCAGGTCAAACCCAACAATAACAAAATACAAAATGCTGAAAAGTTTATTGTTGTAGTACCGAAAAGTTATCCCAAGATCGAACCCTGAAAGACCTGGCAACATGGTTGAGCGAAATATCAGCAGGGTACAGTGAAGCTATCTGATGCATATCAAGGGCTAAACGATTTTCATTATCTATTATAGCCTAGGGTTGCCGCTCGGAGCTTTTGCCACTGTCGTTACGCCATTCGGGGATCACCATGCCAAAAGAAAAAGGACCATCAATGTTGATTAGCCTCGAATAGTCTTCTTCTCCATTTTGTGCAGCATTCATCATCTCTTTCGGTATTTCTTTGTTGCCACCATGGCCATTGGCGGCCAGCGCCTGAGCTTCATGCAACATATTCTTCAACAACCCATCGTCGTATATCTGCTTTGAACGGAGCTCCGTTTTCAATGGGTAAAAACACCCAGAATCCTGATCAGGATGATGGTTAAATGTTGTTTTCAATGATGAAGGAAGATCGAGTGTCATTCTATTCAAATATTGCTGGATTGGCAACGTAAAGCTCGAGCTAGTAGCATCAAGATGATTGTTATTGTAAATGTTTCTTTGAAGTCTGTCATGCTTAAACCACTTGTTGCTATGGAAGAAGTCGTCGCCGATTGTGATGTTGGGATAATGGAAGAAAGGGAGAGTTAGGAAAGAAGGTGGGTTATGGGGAGAAATAAGTGAGGAGATATGGAGTGGTGTTGAAGCGGAAGGGCAAGGGAGAAGAGGCGGCATTGTTAATGCTGAATGAGGATTGTAAAGGAAGTTTTAAGGTGGTGGTCTATTAGGTATGTGGAGAGAGTGAAGAGGCATCAGTAACGACGGACATGAGTGGCGCTGGAGGGTCTTGGGATAGAGGGGTTGGACGTCGGGTGGGTAAAGTGGGAGGCCATGGCGTTGCCACCTTTTCACCCTTGTGTTCCAAAGAGTAAATGAACAAAATTGAAAGAAATTGAATTTTGCAAATCCAATTGCGGTTTTTCCCAAAAAATTTTGGAAGCCTAACTAAAATATTCAAAACATTAAGAGTTGAATGGGATTTTTAAGAAATGGAAAAATCAGTTACAGTTTTTAAAATTTTTGTAAGATTAAAGAAAAATTCAAAAAATTTCTAAATTTTTGAAACATAAAAAATAAAAAAGCGTTATAAAATTAACTTGATAAGGATAATATGAGAATAGTCTCTTGGAATGTTAGAGGTTTGGGTTCGAAAGCCAAAATAGAGTCGGTCAAAAGGATAATTTGAAAGACAAGGGCGAACATCTACTTCCTTCAGGAAATAAGTTAGAGATGGTGTCCGTAGATTTAGTTAGGAAAATTTAGGGCGATACTAATTTTGAATTTAAATTTGCTGTAGCAATTCGAAGGTCTGGTAGGATGGTAACAGTGTGGGATAAGGATTACTTTAAGGCTAATAAAGAGTATCCACTTGGGACACAATTGTAGAGAGATTCAGAAAGAAATTATAAGGATGAAATGTTGTACGCCTTTGTTGGCCGTAAGGATTGTGTTGATTAATGTTGTTTTATTTACCTTAATTTAGTAAGAATGTTTAATATTGACATGTATAATAATATATGTTGCAAATAGCTTTTCTAAGGTGTTAGAACTTGGAGTGTTGTAAAGTTTTTTTTGCTTATTCACATTAATATTACGAAAATTAACTTATCTTTTAAAGTCAAATTAACCCACCTATTTGGGTCTACCGGTGAATTTCACCTCTAAATTCAGTTAATAAATAATACACCTTTTGCTACTTTGTTGATCTCTTCTTTAGTGGGTTTTAAATTTTTTCCTTTCATAGCACAGAGTTTAGAACCTCCTAAATCTTTTAAACTATTGTTATTTTATGATTTTGATTCTTTTTAATAGTTGGTACTTATTGTATTTGATTCGCTCTTGTATTAGGGAAAACTTATGTTCTTTTCATTGTCAAGTTGTATTTTACTATTTTAATGACAAATTTAAAAGAAAAATATAAGTAAACCGATAGTGAATTTTAATTTTCTCTCTGTCTTCACCAAATAAAATAATTAATCTGTGATTGTCATAACTTATTATCATTATTATTGCATTTATTATTTTATATTTGATAACTTTCATTTGATTCTTTTGTCATAATTAAAGACACATCTGTTACATTCGTAATATCATGACGATCATTTACAAAGTGCTTGCAAAAACCCTTCATTAAACACTTTTCTTTTTAGGTATAGATATTAGCACGTAAAATTCAAAGGAAAATGATGAGATAACGATGATGGTAGGGAACAACCAATTTCTCGCACAAAAGGAGGATGGTGTGTCCTTAGGTAGCAATGGGATGAGCAACGCAGTGTTGGCATCGGAAGAGAAGGCGAGATAGTGTTTGAAAAGGGGTTGTGGATGGTCATGAGGATGCAATTTTAACGGAATACGTGAGGAGTTATAGGCTTAGATGGGATAACTATTTTATGCGGTTTTGTGAAGGGAATTAGAATATCGTGCAAAAGAACACAAGGTTGGTACGTTGTGGGAAGAGTTGTAGGCTTAGATGGGCTAACCATTTAAGACCAAACTTGAAGAAGGGATCCTTTTCTTCCGAAGAATAAATTATTATTATCGAGTTGCACGCTAAGATGGGGAATAAATGAGCTCTCTGTAGCTACTCGGTAGTCATTACAACTTTTTAAAAATTGGGTAGCATTTTTACATTTAACATTTAATATTTGATCATGTTTACGCTATTCGTTGCATTTTTTATTTTCTTTCCGGTGATTAATAAAGAGGTCTTGTACTAAGCTGGTGATTTTGTTAATAATTTGTCTTTCAAGGATTTGTAATGGTCGGTTATTCACCAAAATTTTGGAAAATTTTGATTTTTTTTAGAATTTTAAAAAATATTAATTAGACTTCAAATTTTGAAAATCTTTATTATGCTTTTTAATTTTTTTGAAAATTTTATTTAATCAGTTCTATTTTTAAAAATTTTCATTAATCTTACAAAATTTTGAGAAATTTTAATTCAACTCTCCATTTTTTAAAAAAAAAATATGATTCAACTCTTAAACTTTTTGAAAATTTTAGTGAGGCTACGAAAATTTAATCCCAAGACCAAGCATTGAATTTTGGAAACTTTTTAGTATTTTATGATTTTCTAAACTAGTTATCGTTTCATTTACTTGTTTTTAGAACTTTGAGGACAGAATTTTAGCTATATTTATCTAATTTTTCTGTTTGGCTTTGGAAATGTATGTCGTATGTCTGGTTGTATAAAACTTAATATACAATTATAACACAATAATTTCGATATATATAAAAAAGTTGTCATAAACAAAATTTTGATATATATAATAATTGTTTTAGGATTTTGAGTGTTTAAGTTCATTTTCACCAATAGTATTTAAGATTGTGCCGGTTCTCTTGATTTTCATTGTGTGGGTTTTGTCTAAGTTTTGTTTAGGTGTTCTAAAATTTTCAAAGTCAAATTAACTCGCCTTTAAATTGTGTTAATAAGTAATATGACTTTTGCTACTTTTGATAATCACTTTTTTAGTGGGTCTTAAACCCTTCCTTTCATGGAACAAAGTTTAGATCCTTCTGAATCAAAAAGCCCTTTTAAACACTAATAAGTACGATTATTTTTTATTTTGATTCTTTTTAATAATTGGTACTTATTGTATTTTATTTGTTTCTAGTTGCAATTCAGTATTTAGGTAAAACTTGTCTCCTTTCCATTGTCAAGTTGTACTTTACTATTTTAAAGAAAAATTAAAAAGAAAATCAAGTAAGTGATAGTGAACTTTAATTTTTTTCGCTTTTCTAGATAAATAAAATAATAAATCGCCCACGTAATAAATTATTATCATTATTATTGCAGTTATTATTTCATATTTAGTAACTTTCATTTCAATTCTTTCATCATAATTAAAGACTCACCATTACATTCACGATATCATGGTGGCCATTTACAAAGAGATTGTAAAACCCTTCATTAAACCCTTTTCCTTTTAAGTATACATATTAGCACATAACATTCAAAGGAAAATGATGATGGTGGATGGGAACAACCAATTTCTTGCACAAAACGAGTGTGGTGGGTCTTTAGATAACAATGGGATGAACAATTGTGGTGTTGGCATCGAAAGAGAAGGCAAGATAAGGTTGACAAGGGCATGTGGAATGTATGTTGTATGTCTAGTTGTAGAAAATTAATATACAACGTGAAACAAAAATAAAATCCACTAGTACATTTACCTATCGCATACCAAAACAAAAACTTTGCTTCTACTAGTATGATATCTTGACTACTTAATCTAGAGAAGTTGGTAAAAGAAAAGGTATTTAAGCTTTGAGCAAGAGATGAGAAGTTAAGGAGACACCAAAAGTCATATGATCATGTCAAGAGGTAATCTGATAACCTTGCTCGTGTGCAACATAGGGTGAGCACTAAAATTGGGTTTTAGTGTGCAAGGCGATGAGGAGGTTGTAATTGATGAAATAATGAGGCTTGGGGGGCAATAATAGAAGGCTATTGGAGGTAGCTGAAGTAGTAAAATCCAAAAATTTGGTGAGTCGCTTGTTTGCTGGTTTTTGTCTGTTAATTAACTTGATAGGGATAATATGAGAATAGTCTCTTGGAATGTTAGAGGTTTAGGTTCGAAAGCAAAAATAGAGTTGTAGGCACCCAAAATTGCCCGGCCCACTACACCTTAAATCAGACAAACAAAAATAAAATAGGTGAATTCAATACAAATAAGCCCAATTTACAAGTGGCCCAGAAGGCCCAAAAATTAAAAAATTTTGAATGCTAGGGTTTCGAAAACCCTAGCGCCACGACCACCGAACGACGACTTCGTCCCATCCACCGCAATCCCCACCGCTTCACCGCCACCGTCCCATCACCACCGCTCCCCATAACTCGCAAAAGAAGACACAACAACTGACAACAATGGCAGAAAAATATGAAATATTGTATTTTATTATTATTTATTTTTCCAATTCTGGTTATAAAAACCGAATGAAACAATTTAAAAAAAGGCTCTCTTTTTCTACAGACAAAATCGAAAACACCAAATGTAAAAGGGAGATTTTTTTTTTTTATATTTGAACCATCAACAATCGAAAAGAAGAAAAGAAAATAACTTTCAGAAGGTTGTTTTTCGTTCTTCCATTTCTATTTTTAGTTATTTCGATACTAATATTTTTATTTTACTTCTTTTTTGAAACCTTTAAAAAACAAATAACAAAAATATATATATATATATATACCAGAAATTTCGCCACAGTATACGGTGGTTGGTGACAACGCCAAAGACGATTTACTCACCATCGAATCCCACCGGACTCTTCCCCCTGCAGAGAAAAAAAGAAGAGAAAGGAACTTTTTTTTTTAAAAATCTCTACACAACTGATTTTTTTTCTGATTTTTGGGCTTTAAATAGCCCCTCAAAACGACGTCGTTTTGGGGCGGCCTTTAATGCCCAAAACGACGTCGTTTTGCCCCTTACCGACCCGATCCGACCCGACCCGCCTCAGGATCCGCGTGTTTTTGTAGAAGGGTCTATTTGCGCATTTGACCCTTCCGCATTTTTTTACCTTTCCAATCCAGTTTTTTATTTTCACATTTGACCCTATGATTTATTCTGATTCTCAATTTGGTCCCTGTGTCTGCTAGCATTTTGGCCGGAGGGGTTATTTACCTCTATGGTCCCTCCGCTTCCGTCGCGCATACAAATAGGTCCTTTCCTTTTTTATTTTTATAATCCGCCTAAAACTTTCGCTTTTACATAATTTAGCTCACTTTTAATTATTTTGTAATTTTATCATTACTATTGTTATTTAATATTTTATTTTCTACTATTGATTATTTATTATTATTATTTTATTATTTCAATTCTTGTATCGCTATTTTTGTATATCTATATATTTTATTACTACTACCTATTATTATCATTATTTTCTTATCATTACCATCTTTGTTTACATTATAACCATATTGTACATCTTATTATTATTATCACTATGTATTATTATTACTATTATTATTAGCATTTTACTATTATTATTATCATTTTATCTTTCATTTTATTTCTCATTACTATTTATACATTATATATTATTATTGTACTTACATTTTCATTGTCGTTATTCATTTTATTATTATTATTATTATTATTATTATTATTATTATCATTACTAGTATTTTACTATTATTATTATTATTATTATTATTATTATTATTATTATTACTACTACTATTATTATTATTTGTATTTTTTTATTTACTACACTCGCATCCATATTTGTTTTCTTCATTTTGTACTGTATTACTAAAGAAAACACTTTTTGCAAAATCATCATATTTCACCTAAAAGATTTTAAAATAAGGCAACGTTTTGTATTTAGAAATTCGGGAAATAGTGCCCTAACGTGCTGGGTTGCGATTTTCCGTTTAACTCAATAACTTAACATCCCTTTTACAAAGTTTCGCGAATCACGAGACGACTTTGATTACGAGAGATTAAAACATCATGTCCTAACGTGCTGGATGTGATGTTTATATCTTTTCGGGATAAAGAAATCTCAAGTTTTGACTCGAGCCTTTTCTTTAATTTAATACGATACGATGTATTTCATAAAATAGCTACACTCCATTTAAAGGTTTTAAAATAAAGGCAATGTTTTGTATTTAGGAATTCGGGGAATAGTGCCCTAACGTGCTGGGTTGCGATTTTTCGTTTGACTAAATAACTAAACATCCTTTTGATAAACTTCGTAAAATCATGAGATAGCTTTGATTACGAAGGTTTAGAATATCATGTCCTAACGTGCTGGATGTGATGTTTGTACCCTCTCGGAACAAAGAAATCTCAAATATCCTAATACCTTTTAAAGGATCCATATTTTAAAACCCTTTCAAACTTCCGACATTAAGACACTAATTAATCATTTTGGTACCAATTTTGGGCGTATCGAGGGTGCTAACCCTTCCTCGTGCGTAACCGAATCCCGAACTCATATTCTGAATTTTGTAGACCAAAATCGTTGTTTTGATAAATCAAACTGTTTATTAAAAACAACTGTTTTACAAGGTGACCCGATCACACCTCAACAAAAAAGGATTGGTGGCGACTCCCGTTTATTTTCATTTTTAAAACCAAAGTTGAACCCCGTTTTGTTTTCCAAAAAAAAATGGTTACGACAGCTTGGCGACTCCACTGGGGACAAAATAAGAGAGTCGAGCCACGAGTTGATTACTTCTTATTTTTTTGTTGAAAATTGAAAACTTGGTTTTAATATACGATCATTTCTTTGCATTTCATCTGCTTTATGTTACGATCTCCATCATTGCATTCATATTTCCTCTATTTGCTTCAAGCTTTTAGAAATCTTTGCATATTCCATTGCATGACCGTCGTGGTCACACCTTTTAAGTGGGAGTGAGAAACTACTCATTCGTGAGGTCTTCACCTCCATGCAGGATAGTGGATCACTTTCGGGATACATCCGTACCTATGCCTTCGTGAGATTTTCATCTCCGTGCAGCCACAAGGAAATGTATTCCCCTGAACTGAACTCGGTTTATATGAGTCTATAATGGGTGAGGATCGAGGAATCTGCTAGTTCGGGTACCCTTACCTTAGAACCAAACCACATGTAGTGAACCCTAAGAGCCCACCTTAAGTAGAACTATGTTAAACCCCTAGTGGTCACCTGGATAGGTACTCTATTTTGTTTATTTCTCATGTGCTAACGTGTTTTGTTTTGTTTGTGATTGCATTGCATTACATCACACCGCATCATCTTAGAAAGGAGGTGTTGATTCATATTCGATTGCTAAATAGAAGAGTTTATCATAAGGAAATGTGTTACTTGATAAAGTGGATTATAATACGGTCGTTCGAACATAGTCCAGGTAAACAACGAGAGAGGACTAATAGCCCACAGAAGAATACAAGACTTTGCCCAAGGATTCAAGCTGACAAAGATTATTCGAGAGTCATCATGTCTCTATTTTCTAAAAGAAGCTTATAAACATCGCGAAAGATAAGTGAGCGAAGAGGTACGGCCTGGACCAAGCAACAAGGAGCTAGAAGAGGTATCTGTTGGGAAAGTTCATAGAACACGACCATAACATCTGGATACGAAGAAGAGGATTTCACCTGGACTATGAGGACAAAGTCGTATATGCAATCCATTTTATGTAAAGAAATGTATTTTCTAGAAAAGTTCTTCTAATGGAATTGAATTCATAATCAACGCCTCTCTTTCTTTTTGCATTCCTTCCATACATTTGCATTGCATTTCATGCATTTGCATTACATCATATCACATGCATTAAAATTTGTAGAAAGACCCTAATTAGGTGAAGTTATTTCAATAACCTAGAAGCCATGGATCGAAGGTTAGAGAGATTAGAGTAAAGGCAAATACTAATGCAAGAGCAATTGGCTAAAATTCAACAAAATATGCAAGATCAAATGAATATGATAGGCCAGATACTAATCGGAGGACTTGAAAAAAGGAGTGGTTCAATGGTTAACGGTGTGGATGATGATGAAAAAATCGTTTACTCCCCGATAAATATTTTGACTCAACTAGACGCGCAGTCGCATGGGGTACATGCCATTATCGAACCTCAATGTCAGACTAATACCTCGGCCTTATTGAACTTTCCAATGGGCTTATGTTTTAACCCTGAGGATGATCGTGCCAAACTGATTGTTCAGGCAGAGACAAAGGAAAGGAGAGAGCGAACTTTGAAAGCTCCGAAGAAGAAGGAAAAGGAAGCAGGTAGTACGAGTAGGTATACATTAAGCCAACTAAGGATGGTGACTACCAGCCATCAAGAGTCCCCTAGGCAGGATTTCAACTCAAAACCTAACACCAGAAGGCTCCACTTCATGCCCATCCCGATGACATACAAGGAGCTCTATCAAAATTTATTTGATGTGCATGTGGTGTCTCTTTACCACTTAAAACCAATGCAGACTCCATACCCCAAATGGTATGACACAAAAGCTCAATGTGAGTATCATGCGGGGATTATAGGACATTCAATAGAAAACTGCCTTACTTTCAAAAAGTTGGTCGAAAAGCTCATTGAAATGGGAATTGTGAAGTTTGACGATTCTTCATAACTTAATTGCTCTGACAAAGCAGTAAATACGATAGTTGGAGGTAGAAGCAAGAGAGTTATGATGCCTTGAATAAGACAATAACCCAAAAGGAATATCGAGGAGTCTGAATAACATATCCGAAGAGAGAATTTGGGGAATAAAGTTTTCAAGCCCTTATATGCTTGGGAGAGTTTTGAACAATGGGACTGTGGAAGAAATCCCTGCGTTTTTAGAGCTAATCTAGAGTAATACTCGGAACACACTTGTTGCTTTAAGTCTAGAAGCAATAAGGGTCCCTTTTGTGAAACATGACTTTGTATAAGACATCGTTATTTTCAATGAAATGCATCTCCACCATCTTTTGAGTAATTTTTTTCTATTTTCATTCATCATCATTATTCTTCTATTCTTTAGATATTCTTTTAAATATCTCCATTCTTCATACATCATGCCAATAAATATGCTTAGATTCCTTTGTTCTATGAGCCTTTATTCATCTCCATAATAGGTCCCCAAATATCAATGATTTGAGTAACACTACCGATGACTCAGAATGTCCCTTTGAGCAAGATATGGGTACGGGAGATTTTAGGATTTTGAAGATGACCAAGGTTGTGACCTATCTCCGAATCATAAGGATGGTAGAACAAGAGGAGAAACAAATTCTACCTCACAAGGAGTCATGGAAATAGTGAACACGGGGATGGACAAGAAAAGAAGGAAGTGAAGATCGGAGTCGGTATTATCATGAGAGACAAAACAAGACATCATTGAGTTACTCTAAGAATTCAAAGATGTCTTCGCATGGTCGATCAAGACATGCCCGGCTAAGCATCGATATTGTGGTACACCGCTTGCCCATAAAAGAAGAATACAAGCCACCCAACGAAACTTGGAGGATGAGGCCGGATGTTTCTTGAAAATAAAGAGGAAGTCGGGAAGCAATTTAGCCAATATCGCCCCCGTCCCTAAGAAAGATGGGAAAGTACGAATGTGTGTAGACTACAGGGATCTAAACAAGGCTAGCCCGAAAGACAATTTTTTGTTACCTCATATCGACACCTTAGTGGATAATACGGCGGGTTATTCATTGTTCTTATTCATGGATGGCTTCTCAAGATACAACCAGATAAAGATGCTTCCTGAAGACATAGATAAGACCACGTTCATAACCATGTGGGGAACCTGTTGCTATAAGGTAATGCCAGTTGGGTTGAAAAATGTAGGAGCAACATATTAGAGAGCCATGGTAACCCTATTCCATGATATGATACACAAAGAAATTGAAGCTTATGTCGACGACATGATCGCCAAATCCAGGACTGAAAAGGAACATGTCCAAGTCTTAAGGAAATTATTTTTGAGGTTGAGGAAATTCCAGCTAAAGCTTAACCCAGCAAAATGTACCTTTGGAGCCAGATCAGGGAAACTGCTAAGATTTATAGTCAGTGAAAAGAGGATTGAGGTTGACCCAGACAAGGTCAAAGCTATACAAGAATTGCCTCTACCACTCAAAAAGAAGTTCGAGGTCTTAGGAAGATTAAATTACATTGCTCGGTTCATTTCACAGCTAACTGAGAAATGTGACCCCATATTTCGTCTTCTTAAAAAATACAATCCAAGTGTGTGGGACGAGGAATGTCAGAAGACCTTCGACAAAGTAAAGTAATACCTGTCCAATCCTCCAGTATTGACGTCGCCTAATCCAGATAAGCCTTTAATCCTCTATTTGACGGTACTTGATAATTCAATGGGATGTGCTATCGGCCAACACGATGAGTCAAGAAAGAAAGAAAAGGCAATATACTACCTTAGTAAAAAGTTCACTGAATGTGAAACGAGGTACTCGTCAATTGAGAAACTTTGTTGTGCCTTGATCTGGACAACTCGGAGATTGAGGCAGTATATGCTGTATCATACGACTTGGCTCATCTCAAAGTAAGACCCTCTGAAATACATGATGGAATCGACTGTCTTGAATGGTCGGATGGCCTGATGGCAAATCCTGCTTTCTGAGTTCGACATAGTTTATGTAAACCAAAAAGCGGTGAAAGGAGTGCAATAATAGATTTTCTAGCCAAGAGAACTCGCCAGACACGAGCCTTTGAACTTTGATTTCCCTAATAAAGATCTAATGTATGTGGCAACCACTGAAGAAGGTACCCCAGAAGATCATCCTTGGGCACTGAACTTCGACGGGGCATCAAATGCTGTGGGCAATAGAATTGGGGCAGTTCTGGTATCCCCAAATGGAGATCATTACCCATTTACTTGTAGGTTGAATTTTGATTGCACAAATAATATGGCAGAGTACGAAGCTTGTATCATGGGTATTCGTGCCGCTATGGAACGCAAAATCAGGGATTTATCAACTTAAAGGAGAATGGGAAACGAGAGATCCTAAGTTGGTCGAATACAAAAGATTGGTCCAAGAATTGATCAAGGATTTTGACGATGTCACTTTCGATTATCTCGCCAAGGCGAAAATCGATGGTCGATACTACGCCATCTTGGCTTCCATGGTCTGAATAAACAAAGAAGAGGATATGAAACCTATCCAAAGGAGCATTTATGAGGCCCCGGCTCATTGCTACAACGTTGAAGAAGAGGAGAAAAATAGTCATCCGTGGTACCACGAGATACTGCAATACATAAAAAAAATCGTCAATACCCCGATCAAGCAACTGAAAGTGACAAGAGGACACTAAGAAGACTAGCATGTGACTATATAATGGATGGAGAGATCCTATACAAAAGAAGAAAAGATCAAGTAATATTGAGGTGTGTGAATGCCGCCGAGGCTAAGCAGATCCTAGAAGAAGTCCATGAGGGCGTCTGTGGAACACATGCCAATGGTTTCGTAATGGTCAGGAAAATCATGAGATTCGGGTATTATTGGTCTACCATGGAAAGAGATTACATTGATTATGCCAAGAAGTGTTATAAGTGCCAAATTTATGGGGACAAGATTCATGTACCACATTCACCTCTACATGTTATGACCTCCCCATGGCCTTTTTCTATGTGGGGCATGGACGTCATTGGGCCAATCTCTCCAAAAGCTTCCAATGGACATCTGTTCATCTTCGTGGTAATTGATTACTTCACAAATGGGTAGAGGCCACTTCATATGCTAATGTGACCAAATCTGCAGTCAGCAAGTTCTTAAAAAAGGGGAAATCATATGATGATATGGAATGCCTGAGAGGATCATATTTGATAATGCGTTAAACTTGAACAATAGCATGATCGCAGAAGTCTGTAGGCAATTCAAGATCAGACATCACAATTTGTCACCATATCACTCAAAGATGAACGGTGCAGTAGAAGCAGCTAATAAGAACATCAAGAGGATGGCAGGGAAGATAACTGAGACTTACAAAGACTGGCAAAGAAGCTACCATTTGCCCTTTTCGCCTATCGAACGTCGGTCAGAACCTCCATCGGGGCAACTCATTTCTCATTGGTTTATGGAATGGAGGCGATTTTACCCATAGAAGTTAAAATTCTGTCCTTTCGAGTATTGTCCGAACTGAAATTGGATGAAGCGGAATGGATCCAAGTTCGATATGATCAGTTGAATCTGATCGAAGAAAAGAGACTGAAAGCTATCCTTCATGGTCAGATGTACCAAAAGCGAATGATGCGAGTATACAACAAAAAAGTGCGTCCAAGAGAATTCCACGAAGGAGACTTAGTTTTGAAAAAGATCCTTCCCATACAAAGGGATTTCAGAGGGAAATGGATGCCAAATTGGGAAGGACCATATGTGGTGAGAAAGGCTTTCTCTGGAGGGGCACTAATTTTGGCTGAGATGGATGGGAAAAATCTATCCAATCCCATAAATTCGGATTCAGTTAAGAAGTATTATGCTTGAAGAAGGGAAAGGCTAAAGTGAAAACCCGCAAAGGGCGCTTTGAGACCTAAAAAAAAAAAAGAAAAGAAAAAAGGAAAAATAATAAAAGAAAAAAGCGGAGAGGCCAAAGCGAAAACCCGCAAAGGGCGCTTTGAGACCAAAGGGGTTTTGAGTCGAAAACCCGACAAGGGCGGCTCAAATTCTGACAAAAGGAAGGGTATATGACGATTTTGTTTTCCCAGAATTAGCAAAAAGGGAGGAATGTTACACCTCAGAACATCTACAAAGCACTGCAGATCTTCCAACGTCTATTCAGCTCAAAATGATCTTCGAAAGGATTCAGTAGTAAAGCTCAGGCTGCGATATCTGGGGCACCTACTTTTTCTTTTTACCCATTTTTTGTATTCCAATAATGTTTACTTAATCCAATTCCATTCTTCATAAATTCCATTATTATTTTAAATCTTTAAGCTGCTTGCAATTGAAGTAACGACCCATAGACCCATAATGCTTCCATAAAAGGAGTCCCGCCTATTACTCTAGAAGCCTCTAAACAGCGTAGGAACCTGAAACAGGATTGTTGTCTAAGAACCACCACGCTTAGGGGTCAGAAACGTTCGAGGAAGAGAAGTCTAAAATCATGACTATTTTCCCAGATTCTCTGTCATAGATATCAGACGAGATATTGCATTCGTACCGTGACCTTGACAAGCGAACAAGCAATTACGGCCCTAAGCTTATAAAAAGAGATCATTCCCATGACATCGCGCGCTCATGCAAATGTCCTCCATAATATCATTAAGTTAGGAGCGTTCGATTTATTACGGTCATTGCATCTTAATTATCATGAAAAATCATCATTCTCATCACATTCTGTGTTCATGTAAGTGTCATCTATATCACACATAGTCAGGAGCATTTGAGTCATTCCGACCATAGCATCAGCATCCTTTGGCATAAACACAAGCATATAAAATCGAGTCTACAGGATAAGTCTCTAGAGGACAATGTAGCAACACTAGTGAAGCCACTATCCTATTGCCACTGACCAGCGGTGGAATAGGTTAAAGACCATCCTATTGCCACTAACCGGCAGTGGAATAGGTTGAGGATTACCCTATTGCCATCGACCAGTGGTGGAATGGGTTGTCCTATTGCCATCGACCAGCGGTGGAATGGGTTGTCCTATTGCCATCGACCAACGGTGGAATAGGTTGAAGATTGTCTTATTGCCATCGACCAGCGGTGGAAAAGGTTGAAGATTGTCCTATTGCCATTGACCAGTAGTGGAATAGGTTGAAGATTGTCCTATTGCCACTGACCAGCAGTGGAATAGGTTGAAGATTATCCTATTGCCACTGACCAGCAGTGAAATAGGTTGAAGATTATCCTATTGCCACTGACTAGCAGTGGAATAGGTGAAAGATTTTCTTATTGCCACTGACCAGTAGTGGAATAGCTTGAAGATTGCTCTATTGCCACTGACCAGCAGTGGAATAGGTGGAAGATTATCTCATTGACACTGACCATCAGTAGAATAGGTTGCAGACCATCTTATTACCACTGACCAGTAGTGGAATGGGTCAAAAATTGTAGATCTTGTCGCCCTAACCAGTAGTGGGGCAAGATCGAAGGCAAATCTTGGCTCCCTAACCAGTAAGGAACATGATTTAGGCCACCGTCCTATGTCCCTGACCAGTAGTGGAATAGGTCAAAAATTATAGATCTTGTCGCCCTAACCAGCCAGTAGGGAATATAATTTAGGCCACCGTCCTATTGCCACTGACCAGCGGTGGAATAGGTGGAAGATTGTCTTATTGCCTTGACCACTGCCAAAGAGAATAAGTTGAAGATTACCTATTGCCCCGACCAGCAGTGGAATAGGTGGAAGATTTTCTCATTGCCATGGACCAGCAGTGGAATAAGTTGAAGATTATCCTATTGCCACTAGCCAGTAGTAGAATAGGTTGAAGATTGTCCTATGTCCATGACCAGCAATGGAACAGGTCAAAAATTGTAGATCTTGTCGCCCTAGCTAGTAGTGGGGCAAGTTCGAAGGCAAATCTTAGCTCCCTAACCAGTAGGGAACATGATTTAGGCCACCATCCTATTGCCATTGACCAGCAGTGGAATGGGTCAAAAATTATAAATCTTGTCATACGACCAAGAGTGGGGCAAGATCGAAGGCAAATCTTGGCTCCCTAACCAAAGAGGGAACATGATTTAGGCCACCGCCCTATTGCCATTGACCAAGAGTGGAATGGGTCAAAATTATAAATCTTGTCGCATCGACCAGTAGTGGGGCAAGATCGAAGGCAAATCTTGGCTCCCTAACTAGTAGGGAACATGATTTAGGCCACCGTCCTATTGCGATTGACCAGCAGTGGAATGGGTTAAAAATTGTAAATCTTGTCGCCCTGACCAGTAGTGGGGCAAGATCGAAGGCAAATCTTGGCTCCCTAACCCGTAGGGAACATGATTTAGGCCACCGTCCTAATGCCATTGACCAGTAGTGGAATGGGTCAAAAATTGTAAATCTTGTCGCCCTAACCAGTAGTGGGGCAAGATCGAAGGCAAATCTTGGCTCCCTAACAAGTAGGGAACATGATTTAGGCCACCGTCCTAGGTCCCTGACCAGCAGTGGAATAGGTCAAAAATTGTAATTCCTGCCCCTGACCAGTAGTGGGGCAAGATCAAAGGCAAATCCTGTTGCCCTAAACAATGGTGGACATGATCGTCCTATCTTCCTGACCAGCAGTGGAATAGGCTGAAGTTCACAAATTTATCTCCCTGAAGTTGTAGTGGAGCCATTTAAAATAAACAAATCTTATTCCCTCAAAGTTGCAGCAGAAGCAAATTGAGGCTACAGGTCCTATCTCTGTGAAGTAGCGGTGGAGTGGATCGATGTGACAAGATGCGGTGGACTTTAATGAAGCTACATGAAGAAAAAAACCACCAAAGAAGTCAGGACTCAGCAAGACCGGGCAAATTTGGTCCCTCTTTATGTCTTTGCTCTATTCCCGTTACACGATAATGAGCAAAGAGGGGCAGCTGTAGGCACCCAAAATTGCCCAGCCCACTACACCTTAAATCAGACAAACAAAAATAAAATAGGGCAGCAGTCAAATACAAATAAGCCCAATTTACAAGTGGCCCAGAAGGCCCAAAAAATTAAAAAAAAAAATTTAGAATGCTAGGGTTTCTGAAAACCCTAGCGCCGCAGCCACCGAACCTGACTTCTGTCCCATCCACCGCAACCCCCACCTGCTTCACTGGCCACCGTCCTATCACCACCTACTCCCCATAACTCGCAAAAGAAGACACAACAATGCACAACAATGGCAGAAAAATAAGAAATATTGTATTTTATTATTATTATTTTTTTTCCAATTCTGGTTATAAAAACCAAATGAAACAATGTAAAAAAAGGCTCTCTTTTTCTACAGACAAAATTGAAAACACCAAATGTAAAAGGAGATTTTTTTTATATTTGAACCATCAACAATCGAAAAGAAGAAAAGAACTTTCGGAAGGTTGTTTTTCGTTCTTCCATTTCTATTTTAGTTATTTCGATACTAATATTTTTATTTTACTTCTTTTTTGAAACCTTTAAAAAACAAATAACAAAAATATATATATATACCAGAAATTTATGCCACCTGTACGGTGGTGGCGACGGTTTAAGACGATCGCGCCGATCGGAATCCCACCGGACTCTCCCCCTGCAGAGAAAAAAAGAAGAGAAAGGAACTTTTTTTTTAAAATCTCTGTGTCGTAACCATTTTTTTTGGAAAACAACAAGAACAAGGGATTCGACTTCGGGTTTTAAAAATGAATAAAACGGGAGTCGCCACCAATCCCTTTTTGTTGAGGTGTGATCGGGTCACCTCATAAAACGGTTGTTTTTAATAAACAGTTTGATTTATCAAAACAACGATTTTGGTCTACGAAATCCAAAAAAACGGGTTCGAAAGTCGGTTACGCACGAGGAAGGGTTAGCACCCTCGATACGCCCAAAATTGGTACCAAAATGATTAATTAGTGTCTTAATGTCGGAAGTTTGAAAAGGTTTTAAAATATGGATCCTTTAAAAGGTACTAGGATATTTGAGATTTCTTTGTTCCGAGAGGGTACAAACATCACATCCAGCACGTTAGGACATGATATTCTAAACCTTCGTAATCAAAGCTATCTCATGATTTTACGAAGTTTATCAAAAGGATGTTTAGTTATTTAGTCGAACGGAAAATCGTAACCCAGCACGTTAGGGCACTATCCCCGAATTCCTAAATACAAAACATTGCCTTTATTTTAAAACCTTCAAATGGAGTATAGCAATTTTACACAATACGTCGTATCGGATTAAATCAAAGAAAAGGCTCGAGTCAAAACTTGAGATTTCTTTATCTCGAAAAGATATAAACATCACATCCATTTCGTTAGGACATAATGTTTTAATCTCTCGTAATCAAAGTCGCCTCATGATTCAAGAAACTTCAGTAAAGGGATGTTAAGTAATTTAGTTAAGCGGAAAATCGCAACCCAAAGACGTTAGGGCACTATTTTCCTAATTCCTAAATACTGAAACATCACCTTTATTCTAAAACCTTAAAATGAAATATGATAATTTTTTCAAATGTATTTTGTTTAATGATGAACATGTGTAAAAATACTACTAATAATGATGACGACAATATCGAACAATAGTAATAGCAATACTAATGAAAATAGGATAATAATAATAATGATAATTAAACAATAAAATAGTAAAGTATAAAATAAGGTAAGAATAATGATATAAGCGATAGCGAAATGAGAATGAAAATAATATATTAATACTAAAGATAATAATAACAATGTTATAATAATAATAATAATAATAATAATAATAATAATAATAATAATAATTGAATAATAACAATGAAAATATAAGTAATGCTAATAATATGTAATGTATAAATAGTAACGAGAAATAAAACGAAAGATGAAATGATAATAATAATAATAGTAGTAATAGTAATGATAATAGATAATAAATAATAATGGTAAAGAAATAATAGTGACAAGAATAATATTGATCAATAATACTAAATAAACAGTAGTAATAATAGATAATAGTAAAATAAATAATAATATAATAATAATAGTATTAATAATAAAATAATAATGGTAAATAATAATAATAAAAATAATAATAATAGCAATAAGTTTTAGCTAAGCTAAAAATAGTGAAACAATAAAATAGGACTAAATTAAATTAAAAAGCAAAATTTAGGGCAAATTTGAAATAAAAGAAAGATTAGGGGCCTATTTATGCTTGCTGAAAGGATTGGAGGGACCAAAGGGCAATTTTTCCATAAGTTAAAACGCGTCATTCGAGGGAGGGATCAATCGCAAACCGCATGAAATTCTTTGGGCCAATATTGCAATAACTAAAGATTTGATTTAAAAACACAAAAATGCGGAAAGGCCATTAGCGCAATTTCCCCTTGGTTAAAAAACACGCAGATCCCGAGGCGGGTCTGCCGGTTAGATCGGGTCAAGGCCAAAACGACGTCGTTTGGGGTTAATGCCGACCCCAAAACGACGTCGTTTGTGGGCTATATAAGGCCCAAAACCCTGAAAAAAATTCATTTGGGCTATCAATTAAAAAAAAATTCTTTCTTCTTTTTTCTCTCTGCAGAAGGGGGAATCCGGCGAGTGGGTCGCCGTTCACCGTTGTTGGCGCCGGCGCTCCGACCACCGCCCACGGTGGCCGAAAAAGGTAAAAAATTTTATTTTTTTATTTTTTTTCCTTTTTTAGACTATTATTTATATATACATATATGCGTGTGTATATCAAAAAAAAGGAAAGGCGGAAAGTTCGAAAACACAAAAATTTACCTTTCCCTCGGCCTTTGTTTTCAGTAGGTTTTATATTTTTTCTCTGCACTTTTGGATCTTTGTATTTGAGTTTAAAATGTCACGAATCTATTTCCACTTTGCTTTGAATCTGTTTTTGGTATTGATTGAATCTGTTTCTTTTCAAAATGATTGCGGAAAAAAGAAAAAAAGGTCTTTTTTTGGAATCCTTAATCGAAAAAAAAGGTCCTCTTTACAGTTTCTGATTGGCTTTTTATAGCCATTCTTTTACACTTTCTTTTCTATCTTTTCTCTTTTCTATCTTGCAGGAGCAAGTGGAGCAAGTGGAGGGCGTTGGTGGTGCTCGGCGGTGGCGGTGGGGGGAGTAGCAGTGGCGTCGAGGCAGAGCAAGTGGCCAAAAGCAGATGGGACGGCGCCACTTGGGGCTAGGGTTTGGTTTTTTTTCTGCTTTGGTTTTGGGCTTCTGTGGGCTAGGGTTAGGTTTTGGGTTTGGACTGATATGGGTCGGGCAATTTGGGCTTCGTACAGCTGCCCCTCTTTGCTCATTGTCGAGTAACGAGAATAGAGCAAAGACTTAAAGAAGCCCAATGTTACCCGGTCTTGCCGAGTCTTGACTTCTCAGGTGCTCTTCTTCAGGTAGCGTCGCTCCTATCCACCGTATCTTGTTGCTTTGATCCACTTCACTGTAACCTTGAAAAATGAGATTTGTAGTGATCTCGCTCATCGCAACTTCGGAAGATAAGATCTTCGTCTTGATTTGCCTCCGCAACTTTAGGAATGTCAAATCTACTTTCTTCAATCGATCCTCGCAAACTCGTGGATCGCCAGATCGATGTATTCGATCCGCTTCTGCAACTTCGGAATGTCAAATCGCTTTCTTCAATCTGATCCCGCAAACTCGGGGACCACCGGTGATTTCTTTGATTTACTTCTTACCACAGGAACTTTGAGGAAATAAGAATTGAGGAGAAGAGATTCACAGTCTCCATCTTCTCTACCAAACTTCAAAGAAATAAGGATGTAACCTCATTGTTAACTCAGGGAGACGGGATTTGTAATCTTAACCTACTCTACGGAAACTTTGAGGAAATAAGAATTCAGAGAGAAGAGATTCGTAGTCTCCATCTTCTCTACCGAAACTTCAAAGAAATAAGGATGTAACCTCATTGTTAACTCAGGGAGACGAGATTTGTAATCTCAACCTACTCCACGGGAACTTCGAGGAAATAAGAATTCAGGGAGAAAAGATTCGTAGTCTCCATCTTCTCTACCGAAACTTCAAAGAAATAAGGATGTAACCTCATTGTTAACTCAGGGAGGCGGGATTTGTGATCTCAACCTCCTCCACAGGAACTTCGAGGAAATAAGAATTCAGGGAGAAGAGATTCGTAGTCTCCATCTTCTCTACCGAAACTTCAAAGAAATAAGGATGTAACCTCATTGTTAACTCAGAGAGACGGGATTTGTAATCTCAACCTACTCCACAGGAACTTCAAGGAAATAAGAATTCAGTGAGAAGAGATTCGTAGTCTCCATCTTCTCTACCGAAACTTCAAAGAAATAAGGATGTAACCTCATTGTTAACTCAGGGAGACGGGATTTGTAATCTCAACCTACTCCACGGGAACTTCGAGGAAATAAGAATTCAGGGAGAAGAGATTTGTAATCTCCATCTTCTCTACTGAAATTTCAGAGAATTAAGGATGTAACCTCGTTGTTAACTCAGGGAGACGGGATTTGTAATTTCAACCTACTCCACGGGAACTTCGAGAAAATAAGAATTCAGAGAGAAGAGATTTGTAATCTCCATCTTCTCTAACTGAAACTTCAAAGGAACAATGATTGATCCTCATTGTTAACTCAGGGAGACGGGATTTGTAATCTCAACCTACTCCACTGGAACGTCGAGGAAATGAGAATTCAGAACTTTCCAATTTGCTTCCTTACTATCTTTAGGAAGACTTCAATTTTTAGCCTGCTCCCCTACCATCTCGAAGGAGCAAAATCTGAACTTTTCAATTTGCTTTCTTACTATCTTCAGGAAAAATTCAATCTTCAGTCTGCCCCACTACCATCTTGAGGCAACGAAATCTGAACTTTCCAATGTGCTTCCTTACTATATTCAGGAAGACTTCAATCTTCAGTCTGCTCCACTATCATCTCTAGGGAATAAAAATTGAACTTTCCAATTTACTTCCTTACTATCTTCAGGAAGACTTCAATCTTCAGTCTGCTCCACTACTATCTCGAGGGAACAAAATCTGAACTTCAATATCGCTACACCGTTCTTTGAGGAACCTGTCCTGGAGAATTAATTTTATGTGCTTATGCTTATGCAAATGATGAGGATGCTATGATCAAAATGACTCAAAGCCTCCTAACTACATGTGTTATGAACGACACTTTCATGAATGCAGAATGTCGTGAGAATGGTCTTTTTACAATGATTAGGATGCAATGATCAGAATGAATCGAATGCTCCTAACTAAGTGACAATGGATGACATTTGCATGAATGCAGAATGTCATGAGAATGATCCTTTGTTAAATGTATAATGATTAGGATGCACTAGATGATATTTGCATGAATGCAGAATGTCATGAGAATGGTCTTTTTATGATTATTAAGATGCAATGAGTCGAATGCTCTTAACTAAACGTGCTTTGAATGATAAATGCAAAATGAAATGATCCTTTTTTAAATGCTTAGGGTCATCATTGCTCGTAGTCCATTAATGTTCTATCACTGATACGTTAACATGCTTTCTCGTTCAGCCAGTATCTTTGATAGAAAACCCAAAGAAATGATCATATTATGCTCAACAAGCTTGCTCCCCGTGATTTCGAGTCCTTCCATGTACCTTACGGGACATAAAGTTTGCATCTCTCATCGCAACTTTAGGAGAATAACATTTGGTTTCTTCTATCTATCCCATCGTAACTCGAGGTATAGGATCAATTTGATCTGTTACACCATTCATCGGTGTAATGGCCGATGTGTAGGCCTGATATGTGCATGAATGCAGAGTATCATTTTTCTTTTCTCGAGAATGATCCCTTTGTACTGTTGGGTTAACATTGTTCGTTATCTGTCAAGGTCGTATCACCGGTGAAATGTATTGTCTTTTTGTTCAACCAATAAAAGGTCCACAGAGATAATCATCTTTCTCCAATATTTCTAAACCTTGAGCTGAGTGAGTTCTAAACAATAGTCCTATTTCAGGTCCTTGTATTATTCAGAAACTTCCAGAGTAATATGCAAAACTCCTTTTATGAAAGTGTTATTAGTCCACTAATCGTTATTTCAAAGCAAAATGCCTGAAAAAGATTGTAACAATGGACAAAAAAGAAATTGATTGGGAGTATAGCTCGAAACAAACAAGTTAATCAATGCTAGCAAATGCAATTAAGAAAGAAATTTATCGGTGGTATTTTGAAAGGAATAAAATAACCACAAGTAACAAAAATGGGTAAAATGAAAACTAAGTGCCCCAGATATCGCAGCTTGAGCTTCTCTGCTCCAACTTCTTGAGGACCATTTTGAACATAATATGTGTTTAGGGATCCAGAGTACTTTGTTGATGCCCTAAGATGTAACATACTTCTTTGAGCGTGGCAAGACATCAGATGCCCTACTTTCGATCAAAATTTTGAGTCGCCTTCTCGGGTTTTCAACTCAAATACCCTTTGGTCTCAAAGCGCCCTTTTATGGTTTTCGCCTTGGCCTCTCCTTTTTCTTTTTTCTTTTTCCTTTTTATGTTTTTATTTTTTGTTTTTTAATCGAATCTGAACTCACCGGATTGGGCAGGTCCTTGCCATCCATCTTGGTTAACACCCATTTTTCCCTAGAATAGGCCTTCTTTACTGTATAAGGCATTTACTTTTTCTTTGGAGTTCTTTTGGATAAGAAGAATCTTTCTTGATGCTAGGTCCTCTTCCTGAAATTCTCTTGAGCGAACCTTTTTTGTCATAAGCCCGTGTCTATTTTTGGTACATTTGACCATGCTGAATACTTCCAATCAAGCTTACTGGAGGCATTCTACTTCATTTAATTCAATCCAAGCTTGGGGAAAAGGAATCTTATCTTCCAACAATTGTTTCCCTTTCATAAACCAATGGGAAAGATGCCCCGACAAAAGTCTTGGCCAACGTTCAAGGAACCTAAAGGGTAAATGGTAACTTCTCTATGCCAACCTTTACAAGTCTCAGCCATTTTTTCAAAAAAAATCTTAAATTTTTTTAATCGATGATCGCCGACTTTGTAATTTTGGCATATGAAGCGACCTTACCCTCTCGATGAGGTAACCAACGACCATGAATATGAATCGATGTTGGCTAAAAGCTTTTGAGGAGACGGCTTGTTAACATCCATGCTTCATATAGGGAAAATGGAGAAGACGAGTCTTCCTCGATTTGGCATTTTATGGCGCAATTTCCCTTTCTTGGTGAACCAATAGCCCGAGCCTCTTGATTAGCTAGGCTGTTGTACAACATGGGTTCTTTAAACCCCAACCTTAACAGCATACCCATGTTTTAGTAGTTTGGCATGCCTTGATTTGATCGTGCGAAAACATCTTGAATTCCTGAAAATAGCTCAACGATGCCTTGCCTTATTCCTACGAGGAGCTACGCCCATCTTCACCTCCTTTGTTAGTTCATAGCATCACGACACTTTATAAGGTAGGATCTACTATTGGGAAGTAAGTCACAATCTTTGTCATCTTCAAAGCCCTTAGATCCTCTAGATACATATCTCACAAAAAAGGAGTCAAGAATACGTCGCTCATGTCATTGATATCTGGGGCCCATTGTGGGCGTAAAATCCAAATAATAAATGATCCTAAGGATGATTATTTGTATGATATGGTCATGAATAAAAAATATTCAGTATGAAATGTAAAGAATGAAAATATTTACTTAGAAAGATGCATTTTATTGAAATAAAAATTCGGACACAAGCCTACTTCTCAAAAGAAATCTTATTGCTTCGGGCTTGAAGCAACAAGTGTGTTTTACATTACTCTAGATTAGCTTTAAAATACATGTTTCTTCCATGTCTTATTGTTCAAAACACTCCCAAGTACATAAAGGCGGATGCTCGGAAAACTTTTATTCCTCGGTTCTTTTCGGGTATACCATTGCTCTGTCATCGAACTTCACAATACCCATGTTGATGAGATTTTCTACCAATTTCTTGAAAGTGAGGCAATTTTCTATCGAATGGCCCGTGATCCCCGCGTGGTACTCACACTGAGTGTTTGGGTCATACCATTTTGGGTATGGAGGTTGCATCGGTTTTGGATATTGGGGGGACACAACGTGTGCATCAAATAAAATTTGATACAACTCCTTATACGTAATAGGGATTGACGTAAATTGGAGTTTTTCAATATTTTTCCTTGTGCGGGATTCTTTCCTTGACGAACCTTGATACTCGGTAGTCACCGTTTTTGGCTGGTTAACGGTAATTGACTTTGGGTCCCCCATGTTTATATTATTCACCTCGTCATCCTTTTTTCTAGTAGCAGACCTTCTAGTGGTTTCCCCTGCTTCAATCTTGCCGCATCTGATCGCATGTTCGATCATTTTCACTGCCATTACCATGTCGACAAAGCTCTTAATCGTACTCCCTATCATATGAGTTATGAAAGGGGCCTTCAGGGTGTTAATGAAGAGCATGGCGGTCTCCTTTTCCAAGAGCGGTGGCTGCACTTGTATTGCTACCTCTCTCCATTGCTGGGCATACTGTCTAAAACTTTCGCCCGGCTTTTTCTCTATATTTTGGAGCGTGATTCTATCAGGAGCAATATCAGCTACATGGCCATAATGTTTCATGAAGGCCTGTGCCAGGTCCTTCCACGTCTTGATTTGGGGATGACTAAGCTGGTTATACCATTTGGCGGTGGACCCGTCCAAACTGTCTTGAAAATAGTGAATTAACAACTGGTCATTATTAAGGTGCCCCGCCATCAGCCGGCAGAACATTGTGATGTGCGCCTCAGGACAGCTAGTCCTATTATATTTCTCGAACTCTGGTGTTTTGAACTTTGGTGGAAGGACTAAGTCCGGGACTAGACTTAAGTCTTTAGCGTCCATCCCGTAACGATGGTCAGCTGTTTCTATTTCTTTAAACTTTTCTTCTAGCCACTTGCAACGGTTCTCAAGTTGCTTTGACAAATCTATTTTTGCCTTGTCCATTTTTGCCAGTTCATCGAAATCGGGGACCACAGGGTTAGCCAGACTTTCCCCTAGGTTAGTACCTGAACCAGTCGAGAGGTGGGCTAGTATCGCGGTACCAATCTGATGTTGTGGTCTAATAGTAATAGGCGTCCCTTGGGGATGCACCTCCGATGGCACTTGGGTATTAGGCGGGGTAAAACCCGGAGGGTAAACAGGGTCGTCATTATCGTTTCCAAAACTAGTAGCAACGCCTCTTTCCTTTCTCACGTTCATTGGCCAACAAGCGTGCTAACCGATTCATCATGCTACTCGAGATTCCGTGATCCGTTCTATCATGTCTGTTGTATCTTGATTAATCATTCTTGCATCTGCTCCTGTATTTCCTTTTGCATTTGTTCTAGCCTTTCCATTCTTTGATCCATATCTTCTAGGTTACTGAAATAACTTCACCTAATTAGGGTCTTTCTACAAATTTTAATGCATGTGATATGATGCAATGCAAATGCATGAAATGCAATGCAAATGCATGCAAAAAGAAAGAGAGGCATTGATTATGAATTCAATTCTATTAGAAGAACTTTTCTAGAAAATACATTTCTTTACATAAAACGGATTACATATATGACTTTGTCCTTATAGTCCAGGTGAAATCCTCTTCTTCATATCCAGATGTTATGGTCGTGTCTCGTGAACTTCCCCAATAGATGCCTCCTCTAGCTCCTTGTTCCTCGGTCCAGGCCGTGCCTCTTCACTCGCTTATCCTCCGCGATGTTTATAAGCTTCTTTTAGAAAATGGAGACACGATGACTCTTCAATAATCCTTGTCGGCTTGAATCCTCAGGCAAAGTCTTGTATTCTTCTGTGGGTTATCAGTCCTCTCTCGTCGTTTACCTGGACTATGTTCGAACGATCGTATTATAATCCACTTTATCAAGTAACACATTTCCCTATGATAAACTCTTCTATTTAGCAATCGAATATGAATCAACACCTCCTTTCTAAGATGATGCGGTGCGATGCAATGCAATGCAATCACAAACAAAATAAAACATGTTAGCACAGGAGAAATAAACAAAATAGAGTACCTATCTAGGTGACCACTAGGGGTTTAACATAGTTCTACCTAAGGTGGGCTCTTAGGGTTCACTACATGTGGTTTGGTTCTAAGGTAAGGGTACCCAAACTAGCAGATTCATCGATCCTCACCCATTATAAGCTCATATAGACCGAGTTTAGTTCAGGGGAATACATTTCCCTATGGCTGCACGGAGATGAAAATCTCACGAAGACATAGGTACGGATGTATCCCGAAAGCGATCCACTATCCTGCACGGAGGTGAAGACCTCACGAAGGAGTAGTTTCTCACTTCCACTTAAAGGTGAGACCACAACGGTCATGCAATGCAATGCCGAGATTAAACAACATGCAAATAAAAGGATCATAATTCTCAAATCTAACTTTCAAACTTTCAAATTTCTGACAAAAGACAGAAAATAATCAATTTATGGCTCGACTTTCTAAATCAGTCCCCAGTGGAGTCGCCAAGCTGTCGTAACCATTTTTTTGGAAAACAACAAGAACAAGGGATTCGACTTCAGGTTTTAAAAATGAAAAAAAGGGAGTCGCCACCAATCCCTTTTTGTTGAGGTGTGATCGGGTCACCTCTTAAAACGGTTGTTTTTAATAAACAGTTTGATTTATCAAAACAACGATTTTGGTCTATGAAATCTAAAAAAAGGGGTTCGGAAGTCGGTTACGCATGAGGAAGGGTTAGCACCCTCGATACGCCCAAAATTGGTACCAAAATGATTAATTAGTGTCTTAATGTCGGAAGTTTGGAAAGGTTTTAAAATATGGATCCTTTAAAAGGTACTAGGATATTTGAGATTTCTTTGTTCGAGAGGGTACAAACATCACATCCAACACGTTAGGACATGATATTCTAAACCTTCGTAATCAAAGCTATCTCATGATTTTACGAAGTTTATCAAAAGGATGTTTAGTTATTTAGTCGAACGGAAAATCGTAACCCAGCACGTTAGGGCACTATTCCCCGAATTCCTAAATACAAAACATTTTCTTTATTTTAAAACTTTCAAATGGAGTATAGCAATTTTACACAATGCGTCGTATCGGATTAAATCAAAGAAAAGGCTCGAGTCAAAACTTGAGATTTCTTTGTCCCGAAAAGATATAAACATCACATCCAGCTCGTTAGGACACAATGTTTTAATCTCTCGTAATCAAAGTCGTCTCATGATTCGCGAAACTTCGTAAAGGGGTGTTAAGTAATTTAGTTAAGCGGAAAATCGCAACCCAGCACGTTAGGGCACTATTTTCCGAATTCCTAAATACGAAACATCACCTTTATTCTAAAACCTTAAAATGAAATATGATAATTTTTTCGAAATGTATTTTGTTTAATGATGAACATGTGTAAAAATACTACTAATAATGATGACGACAATATCGAACAATAGTAATAGCAATACTAATGAAAATAGGATAATAATAATAATGATAATTAAACAATAAAATAGTAAAGTATAAAATAAGGTAAGAATCATGATATAGCGATAGCGAAATGAGAATGAAAATAATATATTAATACTAAAGATAATAATAACAATGTTATAATAATAATAATAATAATAATAATAATAATAATAATTGAATAATAACAATGAAAATATAAGTAACGCTAATAATATGTAATGTATAAATAGTAACGAGAAATAAAACGAAAGATGAAATGATAATAATAATAATAGTAGTAATAGTAATGATAATAGATAATAAATAATAATGGTAAAGAAATAATAGTGACAAGAATAATTTTGATCAATAATACTAAATAAACAAGAGTAATAATAGATAATAGTAAAATAAATAATAATATAATAATAATAGTATTAATAATAAAATAATAATGGTAAATAATAATAAAAAATAATAATAATAGCAATAAGTTTTAGCTAAGCTAAAAATAGTGAAACAATAAAATAGGACTAAATTAAATTAAAAAGCAAAATTTCGGGGCAAATTTGAAATAAAAGAAAGATTAGGGGCCTATTTATGCGCGCGAAAGGACTGGAGGGACCAAAGGGCAATTTTTCCATAAGTTAAAACGCAGTATTCGAGGAGGGATCGAATCGCAAACCGCATGAAATTGTGGGCCAATATTGCAATAACTAAAGATTTGATTTTAAAACACAAAATGCGGAAGGGCCATTAGCGCAATTTCCCCTTGGTTAAAAACACACGATCCCGAGGCGGGTTGGCCGGTCGAGATCGGTCAAGGCCAAAACGACGTCGTTTTGGGGTTAAATGCCACCCAAAACGACGCTGCTTGTGGGCTATATAAGGCCCAAAACCCTAAAAAAAATTCATTTGGGCTGTCAATTTAAAAAAAAATTCATTTTTCTTTTTCTCTCTCGAAGGGGAATCCGTGAGTGGGCGGCTGTTCACGTCGTCGTCGGCCGGCGCCATCCTACCAACGTCCACACTGGTAGGAAAAGGTAAAAATTTTATTTTTTATTTTTTCCTTTTTAGACTATTATTTATATATACATATATGTGTGTATATCAAAAAAAAAGGAAAGGCGGAAAGTTCAAAACGCAAAAATTACCTTTCCTCGGCCTTTGTTTTCGATGAGGTTTTATATTTTTCTCGCACTTCGAATCTCTCGATTTGAGTTTAAAATGTCACGAATCTGTTTCCACTTTGCTTTGAATCTGTTTTTGGTATTGATTGAATCTGTTTCTTTTCAAAATGATTGAGGAAAAAAGAAAAAAAGGTCTTTTTTTGGAATCCTTAATCGGAAAAAAAGGTCCTCTTTACAGTTTCTGATTGGCTTTTTATAGTCATTCTTTTACACTTTCTTTTTCATCTTTTCTCTTTTACATCTTGCAGAGCAAGTGGAGCAAGTGGAGGCGTTGGTGGTGCTCGGCGGTGGTGGTGGGTAGGTAGTGGTGGCGCCGAGGCGAGCAAGTGGCCAAAAGCAGATGGGACGGCGCCACTTGGGGCTAGGGTTTGTTTTTTTTTCCTACTTTGGTTTTGGGCTTCTGTGGGCTAGGGTTAGGTTTTGGGTTTGGACTGATATGAGCCAGGCAATTTGGGCTTCGTACACTCTGCACAACTGATTTTTTCTGATTTTTGGGCTTTAAATAGCCCTCAAACGACGTCGTTTTGGGCGGTTTTAATGCCCAAAACGACGCTGCGTTGCCTCATCAGGCCGATCCGACCCGACCCGCCTCAGATCCCATGTTTTTGTAGAAGGGTCTATTTGCATTTGACCCTTCCGCATTTTTTTACCTTTCCAATCCAGTTTTTGTTATTTTCACATTTGACCCTATGATTTATTCTGATTCTCAATTTGGTCCCTGGTGCTGCTGCGCATTTTGGCCGGAGGGGTTATTTACCTCTATGGTCCCTCCGCTTCTGTCGCGCATACAAATAGGTCCTTTCCTTTTTTTATTTTTATAATCCGCCTAAAACTTCTGCTTTTACATAATTTAGCCCACTTTTAATTATTTTGTAATTTTATCATTACTATTGTTATTTAATATTTTTATTTTCTACTATTGATTATTTATTATTATTATTTTATTATTTCTATTATTGCATCGCTATTTTTGTATATCTATATATTTTTATTACTACTACCTATTATTATTATCATTATTTTCTTATCATTACCATCTTTGTGTTTACATTATTTCCATATTGTACATCTTATTATTATTATCACTATGTATTATTATTACTATTATTATTAGCATTTTACTATTATTATTATCATTTTATCTTTCATTTTATTTCTCATTACTATTTATACATTATATATTATTAGTGTTACTTACATTTTCATTGTCGTTATTCATTTTATTATTATTATTATTATTATTATTATTATTATTATTATTATCATTACTAGTATTTTACTATTATTATTATTATTATTATTATTATTATTACTACTATTATTATTATTTGTATTTTTTTTATTTACTACACTCGCATCCATATTTGTTTTCTTCATTTTGTACTGTATTATTAAATAAAACACTTTTTGCCAAATCATCATATTTCACCTAAAAGATTTTAAAATAAGGCAACGTTTTGTATTTAGAAATTCGGGAAATAGTGCCCTAACGTGCTGGGTTGCGATTTTCCGTTTACCTCAATAACTTAACGTCCCTTTTACGAAGTTTCGCGAATCACGAGACGACTTTGATTACGAGAGATTAAAACATCATGTCCTAACGTGCTGGATGTGATGTTTATATCTTTTCGGGACAAAGAAATCTCAAGTTTTGACTCGAGCCTTTTCTTTAATTTAATACGATACGATGCATTTCATAAAATAGCTACACTCCAATTAAAGGTTTTAAAATAAAGGCAATGTTTTGTATTTAGGAATTCGGGGAATAGTGCCCTAACGTGCTGGGTTACGATTTTCCGTTTGACTAAATAACTAAACATCCTTTTGATAAACTTAATAAAATCATGAGATAGCTTTGATTACAAAGGTTTAGAATATCATGTCCTAACGTGCTGGATGTGATGTTTGTACCCTCTCGGAACAAAGAAATCTCAAATATCCTTATACCTTTTAAAGGATCCGTATTTTAAAACCCTTTCAAACTTCCAACATTAAGACACTAATTAATCATTTTGGTACCAATTTTGGGCGACGAGGGTGCTAACCCTTCCTCGTGCGTGAATCGACTCCCGAACTCATTTTCGGATTTCAGAGACCAAAATCGTTGTTTTGATAAATCAAACTATTTATTAAAACAACTGCTTTTACGAGGTGACCCGATCACACCTCAACAAAAAGGATTGGTGGCGACTCCGTTTATTTTCATTTTAAAACCAAAGTTGAACCCGCTTTGTTTTCCAAAAAAATGGTTACGACAAGAGTCTATCAAAAGGATAATTCAATGACAAGGGTGAACGTCGCTTCCTTAAGGAATTTAAGTTAGCGATGGTGTTCGTGGATTTAGTTAGGAAAATTTGGGACGATGATAAGTCTGAATTTAGATTTGCCATAGCAATTGGGAGGTCAGGTGGGATGGTAACAGTGTGGGATAAGGATTTCTTTAAGGCTAATAAAGAGTATCAACTTGGGACGCAATTATTGTGTTATAATTATATATTAAGTTTTCTACAACCAGACATACAATATACATTCTATGGCCCCTTTGTCAACCTTATCTCACCTTCTCTTTTGATGCCAACATCACAGTTTTTCATTCAATTGCTACTTAAGGACCCGCCACACTCGTTTTGTGCAGTAAATTGGTTGTTTCCACCCATCATCATTATTTTCCTTTGAATGTTATGTGTTAACATCTATACCTTAAAAGAAAATGGTTTAATGAAGGGTTTTTGCAAGCTCTTTGTGAAAGGCCACTGCGATATTGCGAATGTAACAAATACGTCTTTATTTATGACAGAAAGAATCAAAACAAAAAGTTAACAAATATAAAATTAAAAATGCAATAATAATGATAATAATTTATGAAAGTCGCAGATTAATTATTTTATTTGGCCTGAAAGACAAAGAGAAAATTTGAAGTTCAATGTCAGATTACTTATTTTTTTTCTTTGAAATTTGTCTTTAAAATAGTAAATTACAACTTGACAATAAAAAGAGGCATGTTTTACCCTAATATTGACTTGCAATCAGAAACGAATCAAATACAATATGTACCATCTAATAAAAAAAATTCAAAATCATAACATAACAATACTTATTAGTGCTTAAAAGGGGTTTTTGATTTAGGCGGGTTCTTTTGCACAGCATTCCACTTCCCTTCACCATGACTCCTCACATATCCGGCGACACCGCATCCTTCGCCGCTGTCCACGGTCTCTTTTTCAACACTATCTTGCCTTCTCTTTCGATGCCAACACCGCCGTTGTTCATCCCATTACTACCTAAGGACCCTCTACCCTCCTTTTGTGCAATAAATTGGTTGTTCCCTCCAACCACCACCACCACCACCATCACCATCATCATCATTTTCCTTTGAATGTTACGTGCTAATATCTATACTTACAGAGAAAAGGGTTTAACGAAGGGTTTTTGGTATACTACAAGCTCTTTGTAAATGTCCGCCACGATATTAGGAATGTAATGGATGCGTCGTTAATTATGACAAAAAGAATTAAAACAAAAAGTTTCCTAATATGAAATTAATAAATGAAATAATAATGATAATAATTTATTACAGTCGCAGGTTAATTATTTTATTAGGTCTAGAAGGCGGAGAGAAAATCTGAAATTCAATGTCATTCAATGTCAGATGACATAATTTTCTCCAAAATAGTAAAATTACAACTTGACAATGGCATGTTTTGCCCTTATACTAAATTGTGGTCACAAACGAATCAAATAAAGATAAATAACAACTATTCCAAAGAATTAAAATCTTGTAAGATAACAGTACTTAATAATGTTTAAAAGGGTTTTTGATTTAGGAGGGTATAAACTCTATTCTATGCCATGAAAGGAAGAGTTTTATTTAAGGAAAACGAAGTAATAAAATAAAATGAAAATTTATTGACCTGATGCATACAAAAATGTTATAAAAGAAATGCATACTATGAACTCAACACAATGTATTGTAATTATACCAAACATCATATACTATAACCATCTTTCCTAAATTTATTATTAATTTATGATATTTATAAAGAGTACAACTTACAATCTAAAACACCAAAATACAAAATACCGGAAAGTTTATTGTTGTAGTACCGGAAAGTTGTCCCAAGATCGAACGCTGCAAGACCTGGCAGCATGGTTGGGCGAAATATCAGCAGGGTACAGTGAAGCTATCTGATGCATATCAAGGGCTAAATGATTTTCATTATCTGTTATAACCGAGGGTTGCCGCTCGGAGCTTTCGCCACTGTCGTTGCGCCATTCGGGGATAACCATGCCCAAGGAAAAAGGACCATCAATGTTGATTAGCCTCGAATAGTCTTCTTCTCCATGTTGTGCAGCGTTCATCATCTCTTTCGGCATTTCTTTGTTGCCACCGCGGCCATTGGCGTCCAGCGCCTGAGCTTCCTGCAGCATATTCTCCAACAACCCAACGTCCTTGATTTGCTTCGAACGGAGCTCCGTTTTCAACGGGTAAAAACACCCAGAATCCTGATGATGGTTAAATTCTGTCCTCGACGATGAAGGAAGATCGAGTGTCATTCGATTCGAATATTGCTGCATTGGCAACGTAAAGCTCGAGCTGGTAGCATCAAGATGATTGTTATTGTAACTGTTGCTTTGAAATCTGTCATGCTTGAACAGCTTGTTGCTATGGAAGAAGTCGTCGTCGGTGGTGATGTTGGGAAAATCGAAGAGAGGGAGAGTGGAAAAGAAGGTGGGTTATGGGGAGAGTGAAGTGGGGAGATATGGGGTGGTGTTGAAGCGGAAGGGCTAGGGAGAGGAGGCGGCGTTGTTAAGGCTGAATATTGTAAAAATGGAAAAATCAAGCTACAGTTTTTAAAAATTTTGTAAGATTAAAGAAAAATACAAAAAATTTCTAAATTTTTCAAAATAAAAAATAAAAAGCATTATAAAAATTTCAAAATTTAAAGGCTAAATAAAATTTTCAAAAACATTTTGAATTTTTTAAAAAATTTTGGGGGATTTGCCACAATCATCCCACCTAGATTATTAACAAAATCACTAGCTTAATATAAGAAGCCTGTCTTCATCACCATAAAAAAGAAAATAAAAAAGAGCAAAGAATAGCAAAAACAACATCAAATTTTAAATATTAAATGTAAAAAATGCTAACCAATTTTTAGAAAAATAATAATGATTACTTGACTAGCCATAAGAGCCCATTTATTTCCCATCTTAGCATGCAACTCAATGATAATCCTCTTTTCTTCAGCAGAAAAAGATCCATTCTTCAAGCAGTCTGGTCTTAAATGGTTAGTCCATCTACGCCTACAACTCTTCCCACAACGTGCTAACCTTGTATTCTTTTGCACAGCATTCCAATTCCCTTCACCATGACTCCTCACACACTCCATCAGCACCGCATCCTCCGCTGCAGTCCACGACCCCTTTTTCAACACTATCTCGCCTTCTTTTCCTATGCCAACACCGTAGTTGTTCATCCCATTGCTATCTAAGGACCCACCACACTCGTTTTGTGCAGTAAATTGGTTTTTCCCTCCCATCATCATCATTTTTCGTTGAATGTTATGTGCTAATAGTTATACTTAAAATGATAAGGGTTTAATGAAGGTTTTTGCAATCTCTTTGTAAATGGCCACCGCGATATCATGAATGTAACGGATGAGTCTTTAATTATGACAGAAAGAATCAAAACAAACAATTACTAATTATGAAATAATAACTTCAATAATAATGATAATAATATATTACAAGAGTGATTCATTATTTTATTTGGTCTAGAAAACTAAGAAAAAATTAAAGTTCATTGTCACCACTTGATTTTCTTTTAAATTTGTCTTTAAAATAGTAAAGTACAACTTGACAATGGAAAGAAGACAAGTTTTACTCAAATACTAAATTGCAATTAGAAACGAATAAAATACAATAAGTACCAACTATTAAAAAGAATCAAAATTATAAAATAACCATACTTATTTAAAAGGGCTTTTTGATTCAGGAGGATCTAAACTTTGTTCCGTGAAAGGAAGAGTTTAAGACCCACTAATGAAGTGATTATCAAAGTAGCAAAAGTTGTATTATTTATTAACACAATTTAGAGACGAGTTAATTTGACTTGAAAATTTTAGAACACTCAAAGTTTTAACACCTAAACAAAACTTAGACAAAACCCACACAATGAAAATCAAGAGAACTCGTACAAGCTTGCATATTTGATTCCAGCTTACCTTCGCCATCTTCCTTTTACCATCTATATATGCTCCTCCAAAGAAAATTTCTCCTTATCTTGTCAATCCTTTTAATAACTGTCACCAGAGCTTGGAATATAGACACGAAATAAATCGGCAAGGTAAATAAAACAAAATCAACACAATCCTTGCAGCCCACAAAGGTGTACGACATTTCCATCCCGATAATTTATTCCTAAATCTCTCTACAATTGCGTCCCAAGTTGATACTCTTTATTAGTCTTAAAGAAATCCTTATCCCACACTGTTACCATCCCACCTGACCACCCAATTGCTATGGCAAATCTAAATTCAGACTTATCATCGTCCCAAATTTTCCTAACTAAATCCACGAACACCATCTCTAACTTAAATTCCTTAAGGAAGCAGACGTTCACCCTTGTCATTCGAATTATCCTTTTGATAGACTCTATTTTTGCTTTCGAACCTAAACCTCTAACATTCCAAGAGACTATTCTCATATTATCCATATCAAGTTAATTAACAGACAAAAAACAGCAAACAAGCGACTCACCAAATTTTTGGATTTTACTACTTCAGCTACCTCCAATAGCCTTCTATTATTGCCCCCCAAGCCTCATTATTTCATCAATTACAACCTCCTCATCGCCTTGCACACTAAAACCCAATTTTAGTGCTCACCCGATGTTGCACACGAACAAGGTTATCAGACTACCTCTTGACATGATCATGTGACTTTTGGTGTCTCCTTAACTTCTCATCTCTTGTTCAAAGCTTAAATACCTTTTCTTTACCAACTTCTCTAGATTAAGTAGTCAATTATCATACTAGTAGATGCAAAGTTTTTGTTTTGGTACTGATAGGTAAATGTACTAGTGGATTTTATTTTTTGTTTCACGTTGTATATTAATTTTTCTACAACTAGACATACAACATACATTCCACAGGCCTCTTGTCAACCTTATCTTGCCTTCTCTTTCGATGCCAACACCACAATTGTTCATCCCATTGTTATCTAAAGACCCGCCACACTCGTTTTGTGTAGTAAATTGGTTGTTCCCATCCATCATCATCATTTTCCTTTGAATGTTATGTGCTAATATGTATACTTAAAAGGAAAAGGGTTTAATGAAGGGTTTTTACAATCTCTTTGTAAATGGCCACCATGATATCGTGAATGTAATGGCTGAGTCTTTAATTATGACAGAAAGAATTGAAACAGAAAGTTACTAAATATGAAATAATAACTGCAATAATAATGATAATAATTTATTACAGTCGCAGATTTATTATTTTATTTATCTAGAAAACTGAAAAAAAATTAAAGTTCACTATCAGCTTACTTGATTTTCTTTTTAATTTTTCTTTAAAATAGTAAAGTACAACTTGACAATGGAAAGGAGACAAGTTTTACCTAAATATTGAATTGCAACTAGAAACAAATAAAATACAATAAGTACCAAATATTAAAAGAATCAAAATAAAAATAATCGTACTTATTAGTGTTTAAAAGGGCTTTTGATTCGAAGGATCTAAACTTTGTTCTATAAAAGGAAGGGTTTAAGACCCACTAAAAAGTGATTATCAAAAGTAGCAAAAGTCGTATTACTTATTAACACAATTTAAAGGCGAGTTAATTTGACTTTAAAATTTTAGAACACCTAAACAAAACTTAGACAAAACCCACACAATGAAAATCAAGAGAACCGCACAATCTTAAATACTATTGGTGAAAATGAACTTAAACACTCAAAATCCTAAAACAATTATTATATATATCAAAATTATGTTTATGACAACTTTTTTATATATATCGAAATTATTGTGTTATAATTGTATATTAAGTTTTATACAACCAGACATACGACATACATTTCCAAAGCCAAACAGAAAAATTAGATAAATATAGCTAAAATTCTGTCCTCAAAGTTCTAAAACAAGTAAACGAAACGATAACTAGTTTAGAAAATCATAAAATACTAAAAGTTTCCAAAATTCAATGCTTGGTCTTGGGATTAAATTTTCGAAGCCTAACTAAAATTTTCAAAAAGTTTAAGAGTTCAATCATATTTTTTTTTAAATGGAGAGTCGAATTAAAATTTCTCAAAATTTTGTAAGATTAATGAAAATTTTAAAAAATAGAATTGATTAAATAAAATTTTCAAAAAAAATTAAAAAGCATTACAGTCCGCCCATCACAAATTATTAACAAAATCACCAGCTTAGTACAAGACCTCTTTATTCATCACCAGCAAAGAAAATAAAAAAAAGGCAACGAATAGCGTAAACATGATCAAATATTAAATGTTAAATGTAAAAAATGCTACCCCATTTTTTAAAAAGTTGTAATGACTACCTGAGTAGCTACAGGAGTCCATTTATTCCCCATCTTAGCGTGCAACTCGATAATAATACTTTATTCTTCGGGAGAAAAAGATCCCTTCTTCAAGTTTGGTCTTAAATGGTTAGCCCATCTAAGCCTACAACTCTTCCCACAACGTGCCAACCTTGTGTTCTTTTGCACAGTATTCTAATTCCCTTCACAAAACCGCATAAAATAGTTATCCCATCTAAGCCTATAACTCCTCACGTATTCCGTTAAAATTGCATCCTCCGCGGCCATCCACAACCCCTTTTCAAACACTATCTCACCTTCTCTTCCGATGCCAACACTGTCGTTGCTCATCCCATTGCTACCTAAGGACACACCATCCTCCTTTTGTGCAGTAAATTGGTTGTTCCCTGCCACCATCGTTATCTCATCATTTTCCTTTGAATTTTCTGTGCTAATATCTATACCTAAAAAGAAAAGTGTTTAATGAAGGGTTTTTGCAAGCACTTTGTAAATGATCGTCGCGATATTACGAATGTAACAGATGTGTCTTTAATTATGACAGAAAAAATAGAAACAGAAAGTTATCAAATATGAAATAATAAATGCAATAATAATGATAATAAGTTATGACAATCACAGATTAATTATTTTATTTGGTGAAGACAGAGAGAAAAATTAAAGTTCACTATCAACTTACTTATATTTTTCTTTTAAATTTGTCATTAAAATAGTAAAATGCAACTTGACAATGAAAAAAACATAGGTTTTCCCTAATATAAGAGCGAATCAAATACACTAAACACCAACTATTAAAAAGAATCAAAATCATAAAATAACAATACTTATTAATGTTTAAAAGATTTAGGAGGTTCTAAACTCTGTGCTATGAAAGGAAGAATTTAAGACCCACTAAATAAGAGATCAACAAAGTAGCAAAAGGTGTATTATTTATTAACTGAATTTAGAGGTGAAATTCACCGGTAGACCCTAATAGGCGGGTTAATTTGACTTTAAAAGATAAGTTAATTTTTGTAAGATTAATGTGAATAAGCAAAAAAACTTTATAACACTCCAAGTTCTAACACCTTAGAAAAGCTATTTGCAACATATATTATTATACATGTCAATATTAAACATTCTTACTAAATTAAGGTAAATAAAATAACATTAATCAACACAATCCTTACGGCTCACAAAGGTATACGACATTCCATCCTTATAATTTCTTTCTGAATCTCTCTACAATTGTGTCCCAAGTGGATCCTCTTTATTAGCCTTAAATTAATCCTTATCCCACACTGTTACCATCCCACCAGACCTCCGAATTGCTACAGCAAATCTAAATTCAAAATTAGCATCGCCCTAAATTTTCCTAACTAAATCCACGGATACCATCTCTAACTTAGTTTTCTGAAGGAAGCAGATGTTCGCCCTTGTCTTTCAAATTATCCTTTTGACCAACTCTATTTTGGCTTTCGAACCCAAGCTTCTAACATTCCAAGAGACTATTCTCATACTATCCCTCTCAAGTTAATTAACAAACAAAAACCAGCAAACAAACGACTCACTAGATTTTTGGATTTTACTACTTCAGCTGCCTCCAATAGCCTTCTATTATTGCCCCTCAAGCCTCATTATTTCATCAATTACAACCTCCTTATTGCCTCGCACACTAAAACCCAATTTTCCCCTACTTCCCAGGTCTTTAGTGCTTCCTTTAGAATAACTTTTCTTCTGTTACTAATATCCTAGTCCAACAACGACAGATTTGCAATGATTTCATCATTCCTAAAAACCTCATTTCCTTTCTCCATTCTCGTCCCCCGATCCCTCTTCAATTTTTCCTTTGTTGTTAGGACTCTATCCTAGATTTCATGCATAGGCCAGATCCTCTTGTTCAACACTTTCATTTTTCTTCTACTTTGTATTGTTTGAAAAAGTTCTTCAACTTCAAAACTTGCTACCCGATCCTCTGATCCCTCTGCTTCTGTATTGTTTTTTTTTTTTCAACTTGGGCTCCGCTACTAATCCAAAATCTGCCTTACTTGCTCTGATAAGCCCACTCCCATGCCCTCTTCAATTTACATTTCCAACCCTTCATTCTAGTCCATTTCCATTGACAGACCCATGCTAGAGATATCTTCATTAGCCCGATCCATTAAGAAGTCTGCTGCATCTCCCTCAGCTAGTATACTCCCGTTGTGGCTTAAAAAATTATCCTCTTCATTTATTGCATTCACCGATATTCTTTGACTCCCTTCCCTATTTCCATCTTTCTCGATGCAGAGTGCATTAACTTAATTTTCCCAGTCGTTTCATCTGCCCTCCAGAGATAGCTCCAATTTCGATCTAATTGTCGATCTGACTTCCGATGATTCTCATTCTTCTTACTCCTGTTGCACCCCTTCTTTCCTTGTTTTATCATCTATCACTTCCGTGAATCCCATTTCTTTTGTCCTAATCGGAAATATTTCGTCCCCTACCTCCAACATTATTATTTCTTCTAGGTAATATGGGTGCTTAATCGAAACCAGAAGTTTTATCGTCTCAAAATTGTTTTCCAACTCTCCCCATAGCCCTGCCACACGTTTGAATGTCTCATAATTCCAACAGTGCAGGGGAACCCTTGATATATCAATCCAAGCCACCCTTTCCGACAGGATATTCTTCTCCGACCAAGGTTCAATATTAATGAAGGATTATTTCAGGTATGCCAAGTCGTTCTGCTTCAGTATTTCCATCAGTTCTTCATCAGGTACTTCTAGTAGGAAGAATCTTCCCTGAATTCTCCAAACTGATATTTCCCTAAGACCGATTCTTGCTATTCTTTCAGTCAAACTTTATGTATCGCAGAAAAATGCCAACTCCTCCACCAAGCAATGTTGGAGTTTCCAAAGTTGTTCATCATCCACGTGTCCTTTAATGATTTTAAGTTGGTTCTTCTCTTTTCTTTCCAATTCATCGGACGTTAATTGAACATTTATATTTTTTTCCAAATATTTCTCCCCTTTCGACTTCCTCTCTCTCCTTCCCTTTCGGCTATATCTCTTTCCTTTGATTTGAAGGTGTTTGTGCCTGAACTTTTTTCCAAATCTTCCTTTGACCTCTGAATCTAGCCATTTTCTCTCAAATCTTACTTCCCATAATCATGAACCCATTAATCCTTGATATTACCCTTTGAGCATCAAATATTTTTTAAAACCTTATGAATCCAAACCTCTTCCCATTCTTACTTTTCTTTTCCAGAATAACGTCCGCAAACCTTTCCAATGCATGCTCACCAGAATGTTGTACACGAACAAGGTTATCGGATTATCTCTTGACATGATCATGTGACTTTTGGTGTCTCTTCAACTTCCCTTCTCTTGCTCAAAGCTTAAATACTTTTTCTTTTACCAACTTCTCTAGATCAAGTAGTCAATATCATACTAGTGGATGCAAAGTTTTTGTTTTGGTACTGATAGGTAAACCACTAGTGGATTTTATGTTTTGTTTCAGGTTGTATATTGAGTTTTCTACAACCAGACATACAACATACACTCCAGGGCCCCTTTTTCAACCTTATCTCACCTTCTCTTTCGATGCCAACCCCATAGTTGTTCATCCCATTGCTACCTAAGGTCCCATCACACTCGTTTTGTGAAGTAAATTGGTTGTTCCCACCCATCATCATCATTTTCCTTCAAATGTTATGTGCTAATATGTATACCTAAAAGGAAAAAGGTTTTGAAGGGCTTTTGCAAGCTCTTTGTAAATGGCTAGTGTGATATTGCAAATGAAACAAAGGTGTCTTTAATTATGATAGAAAGAATCGAAACAAAAAGTTAACAAATATGAAATAATAAATGCAATAAAAATGATAATAATTTATGAAAGTCATGCATTAATTATTTTATTTGGCCTAAAAGACAAAGAGAAAATTTAAAGTTCAATTTCAGATTACTTATTTTTTCTTTTAAATTTGTCTTTAAAATAGTAAAGTACAATTTGACAATAAAAGAGACATGTTTTACCCTAATATTGAATTGTGATAAGAAACGAATCAAATACAATAAGTACCAACTAATAAAAAATAAAAATCATAATGAACTATACTTATTAGTGCTTAAAAGGGGTTTTTGATTTAGGAGGTTTCTTTTGCACTACATTCCACTTCCCTTCACCATGACTCCTCACATATCCGACAACACCGCATCCTTCGGCGCTGCTCACGATCGCTTTTTCAACACTATCTCGCCTTCTCTTTCGATGCCAACACCGCGGTTGTTCATCCCATTACTACCTAAGGACCCTCCACCCTCCTTTTGTGCAATAAATTGGTTGTTCCTCCCACCACCACCACAACCACCACCACCATCATCATTATCATCATTTTCCTTTGATTGTTACGTGCCAATATCTATACTTACAAAGAAAAGGGTTTAATGAAGGATTTTTGGTATACTACAAGCTCTTTGTAAATGTCCGCCACGATATTGCGAATGTAATGAGATGTGTCGTTAATTATAATGAAATTAAGAATCAAATGAAAGTTACCAAATATGAAATAATAAATACAATAATAATGATAATAATTTATTACATCAGAGTTAATTATTTTATTTTATTTTAGCCTTTCCTTGTTATGTTTTTTTAACCAAAAAAATAGATAGATGGTCTAAGATAATAACAATGTATTTGAATGTTTCATTATGGTTCACTTTATGGAACGATTCCTTTGAACATTTATCGAAAAATCTATTATGATTGACTGTTTGTTTTTCTTTCTTTGATTCTTGTTGTCAAAATAATCTATAATAAATGAGTGAAACTCATCAAATGAAATCTCTTAACTTAGACTTAATAGATTATGCCAATCAACCTCTTAATAGATTGAATACAAATCAAGTAGGGGTTAATAAGAACATGTCTTCTTATGCATCTTGTAGTTTTCGTGGTAATCTACTTGAGTGGATTGACCATATTGTTAGAGAATGCATGGTTGCAAAGGAGATTTGGCTTTCTTCTCGTCAAACTTCCATGATTGGCTTCAGAATAATCGTAAGTCTAAGAACATGTTAAACTCGAAGCTACCATGAAGGTTTTTTTTTTTTTTTGGCAATAAGGTATTCTCATAAATGATTCTATTAATTATATTTACTTCTTTATTATGGAGTTTGTGAAAGTATAGAACTAATAAGATTTTATATATGCAGCTCTGGTATGTATGCACACATGGCTTTTCAAGTTAAAATTTTGCACTTGATATTTGTAAGGCCTTGTATAGTGTGGTCAACCAAATAGACAGAGGGCCAAGGTTGGCCAGTTGGTCTAAGTTAAACACTAGAACTTAGGGATGTGAATTTGGATTGTGGATTGGATATTTGACTTGAATTTTGTGGGTTCAGATATTACGGATTCAAATAATATTTGGATATTTCGGATGCTAAAGTTACTATTTGTTTCAGATTTGGAGCGAATGCAGATAGACTACTTCGTAAATCCATTATCAGAATCCACATTCCTACACTTGAAGATTTAGATTCAGATATCCACGAATATTTACCTTAAACATTTGTTATACTTTATACAAATTAATAAATATCATGTAAAATATAATTTATATTTTTAAAATTAAATATAACAATTAAATATAAAAAGTATGATAAAAAATCTTCTTTTAACATATTATTCTCTCAAATCAAATTTAGTTTGTCTTGCATATATTCTTTTGCATCAAGAATCTAACCAAATAATGAGATGGAATCATAAAAATCCCTATATTTTTGTTTATCCCTTTATTTTTTTATCATTTAATTAGTTAAATTACTTTAAAATATTAATATTTATATAATTAAAATAAATATTATAATTAATATGAATTTATGTGTGAGATATAATTATTGTTAATACATATTATATTTAAAAAATAGACATACATTTAAATTCATATAATATATCAATTATTATATATAAGTAAATTACGAATAGTCAATGGTTGCATCTTTTTTCATCTTTCCTATTGAAATCGAACAATCGACTCATTTTGATTTCTTCGCATTCGACAAGACAAATTTGTCACAACAGCCTTTTGGTTCTTGGCTTCTTGGGTGCAACACCTTCCTTTTCGCAATTTATTCAAGATAGCTTGAAATTGGGTTTAGACATGTCGACCAATCTTATTTCTCTTGTTTTGGTTCGAAAAAATGGAATGAAAAAGTGTATAGGCATATTGCTACAAGGAAGCATTCGCTGGTCGTCAGATCGACAATGTCCAAGTCGCTCTAGATCGTAAGTGCTCATAGTTTCTCTTGGATCTTGAGATGGATGTGCGTTTTAAATATAAAAAGTTCTTGATGAAAAGAGTTATTTTAGTGAAAAAATCCAGGACGGATTGGATTCACCAAGGAGACAGAACACCAAGTTCTTTCATAACAAAACTCTTTTGAGCGTAAGTTTAATGAAAAATCATGTACAAGCCATTTTACAATAAACCCAAAACCCAAAACCTAAACCCTGACCCAATTAACCCTAAGACCCAAATACGTGCCCAATTTAGACCAACCCTAATCGAAAAAAAGAAGAAGAAAGAAACCCTAGGCGCCGAACCAACCCCCACCGCCTTGTCGACCATCGCCTCGCACCACCGCCACACGTCCCCATCAGCGCCTACGCCTGCACTGCAAGAACAAGAGAACACGCAATGAAAGCAGAGAAATACAAAAGAAATTGATGAAATAATTGTAAAAGGCTATAAAAAGGCGAATGAAACACCAGTGTAAGAGGTTTTTTTTGAAATAAATACAAAAAAAGGAGAGATTCAAACAAAAAAAAAAGAAACAGATCAGCAAACGTTGAAAACAGAGACCGAAGAGGTGAGATTTTCACTTTTAAATTTTTTTTCGTTGCTACAAACCCTTCATTCAATAAATACACCAAAAGTACATACATAAACAGGTAAAACATAAAAATAAAAAAAAGGGAGAAAAAAATATACCTTTTCAAAATTTTTGGCCACCGTGTACGGTGGCCGACGACGGCGGCGACGCGACGGCGACCTGCCAGAAGTCCCACCGGACTTCCCCCCCTTACAGAGAAAAAAAAGAAAAGATTTTTTTTTTAAAACTCTCAGCACAAATGAGTTTTTTTTTAGAATTTTGGGCCTTATATAGCCCCCTAAAACGACGTCGTTTTGGGGGCTGCCCTTTAACCTCAAAACGACGTCGTTTTGCCCACAGGATCCGCGTGTTTTTATTTTTGGGTCTAATTGCGCAAATGGCCCTTCCGCTTTTTTGACCTCTTTTAATTAAGTGTTTATTATTTTCAAATTTGACCCCAAAATTTACTCCGATTTGCAATTTGGTCCTCTCTACTGCTGCGCGTTTTGGCCGAATGGGTTTATTGCCTCTTTGGTCCCTCCAGTCTTTTCGCGCGTGTAAATAGGCCCTTTTTCTTTTATTTTATTTCGAATTGACCCCCAAACTTTCATTTTAAATGCAATTTAATCTGTTTTAGTTATTTTGCAATCTTTTTAGTCTTTTGTTATTATATTATTGTTATTACCATTATTATATTTTTATGCACATGTTTTATTGTTATTTTGTTTCACTAACTTTATTATTATTATTATTATTATTATTATTATTATTATTATTATTATTATTATTTGTTATTTTGATTATATTTTCACTATTATTTGTTTGCTATTACTATTATTTATTATAATGATTGTATGTGTTATTATTTTATTTTTCTACTATTATTATGATTGAGATGATTATTTTATTTATTATTATTTGTTGTTTTATTATTATTATTATTATTATCTATTTTTATTATTATTTTGTCCCTATTATTACTACTATTATATTATTTTTAGATGTATATATTTTTATTTTATATATATTATTTCATGAATTAATTGCAATAATTATTTTTACATATTATCATCATTATTTCATTTTCATTTCAAGTATCATCATTATTATTTTGTCATCATTATTTCTTATCTTATTTATTTATTTATTTATTTTTTTACTTCCATTACTACTTTGTCATTATCATATTATTATTATTATTATTATTATTATTATTATTATTATTATTACTATTATTATTATTTGCATTTTTATTTACTACATCCACATCCATATTTGTTTTCTTCGTTTTGTACTTTATTATTAAACAAAACACCTTTTGTAAAATCATCATATTTCACCTAAAAGATTTTAAAATAAGGCAATGTTTTGTATTTAGAAATTCGGGAAATAGTGCCCTAACGTGCTGGGTTGCAATTTTCCGTTTAACTAAATAACTTAACATCCCTTTTACGAAGTTTTGCGAATCACGAGACGACTTTGATTACGAGAGATTAAAACATCGTGTCCTAACGTGCGGGATGTGATGTTTATATCTTTTCGGGACAAAGAAATCTCAAGTTTTGACTCGAGCCTTTTCTTTAAATTAATACGATACGATGCATTTTGTAAAATTGCTACACTCCATTTAAAGGTTTTAAAATAAAGGCAATGTTTTGTATTTAAGAATTCGGGGAATAGTGCCCTAACGTGCTGGGTTGCGATTCTCCGTTTGATTAAATAACTAAACATCCTTTTGATAAACTTCGTAAAATCATGAGATAGCTTTGATTACGAAGGTGTAGAATATCATGTCCTAACATGCTGGATGTGATGTTTGTACCCTCTCGGAACAAAGAAATCTCAAATATCCTAATACCTTTTAAAGGATCCGTATTTTAAAAACCTTTTCAAATTTTCGACATTAAGACACTAATTAATCATTTTGGTACCAATTTTGGGCGTATCGAGGGTGCTAACCCTTCCTCGTGCGTAACCGACTTCCGAACTCGTTTTCTGGATTTCGTAGACCAAAATCATTGTTTTGATAAATCAAACTATTTATTAAAAACAACCATTTTACGAGGTGACCCGATCACACCTCAATAAAAAAGGATTGGTGGCGACTCCCTGTTTTTTTTTCGCTTTAAAAAACCAAAGTCGAACCCCTTTTTGTTTTTTTTCAAAAAATGGTTACGACAGCTTGGCGACTCCACTGGGGACGTATTTACAAAGTCAAGCCATAAATTTATTATTTTTTTGTCTTTTGTCGAATTTTGAAAGTTCGATTTGCAAATTACGATCTTTTTATTGCATGTTGTTTTAATTTCGACATTGCATTGCATGACCGTTGTGGTCACACCTTTAAGTGGGAGGAGAAGTTACTCCTTCGTGAGGTTTTCACCTCCGTGCGAGGATAGTGGATCGCCGGATACATCCGTACCTATGTCTTCGTGAGATTTTCATCTCCGTGCACCATAGGAAATGTATTCTCTCGAATCAACTCATCCATATGAGCCTATAATGGGTGAGAATCCAGAATCTGTTTGGTTCGGTACCCTCTTTAGAACCGAACCTCATATAGTAAGCCCTAAGAACCCACCCTAGGTAGAGCCATGCCAAACCCTAGTGGTTAATGATTAGGTGTTTTATTCTTTGCTTATGTATGGAATCTTGATTTGCTTTATTTTATTTTGCATGGCATATTCATCAAAAGGTGTTGATTCACATTCAATTTCCAAATAGATAGTTTGTCATAAAAAAGAGGTTTCTTGATAAAGTGGAGGACAATGAGGCCGTCTGAATATGGGCCGAAACAGTGCAATAAGAAAAAGGTGATAGTATTACAGAAGGACACATGTCAGAATTATGGGACTTCACACGTATCAGTGTCACCTAAAATAATCTTCAAGAGATGAAAGAGATATAGAGTCAATGGGACGACGAGATCAAGCAACTATTCTACTGTCATTACGGTGATCTGCCTTATCTGCTCGACATCAAGGTAGACCAGCACTTATTCCGAGCTATAGCCCAATTTTGGAATCGTGCTTATAGTTGTTTTACTTTCGGGAAAGTGGACTTGGTACCTACTATAGAAGAATACACAGCTTTACTCCGTTGCCTAAAAATTCAAACTGACAAAGTTTATGTAAGACCTGTTAATGTCCCCACATTCTTAAAAAAGCTGATGAATATTACGGGGATGAGCGAGCAGTGGGTTACAGCTCGGATAAAACAAAGGGAGATTGTAAGTGCATTCCTTGGAGAAATTTAAGGGATTTGATCATAGCGCATCCTGACGTGAAGAAAAAGGTTGACATTTTTGCCTTGAGCATTTACGGACTTATTATTTTCCCTAAAGCTCTAGGGCATGTGGACGAGGCGGTCTCAGAATTATTCGATAGATTGGATAGAAGAGTCACACCCATTCCTGCAATTTTGGCCGAAACTTTCAGGTCCCTAAGGGCGTGCCAAAGAGCAAGCGAAAGAAGATTCACCGGTTGTGCCTGACTCTTACCAAAGATGGTTCAACAATACTTTTGAAAGCGGAAAAGGCATCGTGTCGAATCTTCTCCGAGGACTATTCCCCGCTAAAAGAATTAGTAGCCACGCCAAGGCGAGACGATCTTACAGAAGAAAAATGGATGACGATTCTGCAGAACCTGCAAGAAGAAGACATAGAATGGAAAGCTCCTTTAATGATTCCTGATGAGATCTTATATCGGTGTGGAGACTTTGACTGGGTTCCTCTACTGGGAATATAGGAAGCTGTCAGATATGCTCCTCTCCTCGTGTTGAGACAATACAGATCGAGACAGTTTATACCTACAATACAAGGTCTAATTCAGTGCGAGTTTGAATATAAAGGAGATAATTGTAAAAAGAGAGTTTGTGAAATATCGAGTGCTTGGAACCAGACTCACAGAATGAAAAAGTTTACCACTAACCCGATGACAGCCCCCGAATATGATCGATGGTGGAGTCAGAGAATCAACGATAACATTCCCACATTAGGCCAATAAAATACCCGATCAGTGGAAGAACACCTGCAGGTAATCCCATCAGAGCTCGAAATCATCAAACAGGATTTTGAGAAAAGGAATGCAGAATTAGGGAAAAGGATAGAACAATTAGAAGAAGAGAAAATGCAGCTAGGATTGGATGTTGACATTCAAGTCGGAAGTGAAAAAGTCGATTTAAAGGAAAAATAAGGTTGGAAAGATTTGGACGGTTTGAAACGGACTATAAGAAGTGCGAAGGTCAATGAAACTTCTTTGGATTAGGAAACACGTCGAAGCAATGGCGTCAAGAACTTAGAGAGGAAAAAATAGAGCTAGTCAATGGGAAAGGGAACTCCAGATACTCAAGTTTGAGAAGCTACTCGAAAAGAAGTTTGGTAAAAAATCAAAACGAGAAAGAGGAATTAAAAGCTCGGGTGACAGAATTGGAAAGATCCTTGTATCAGTATCGTAGCCGCAACTCTGCAGTCGAATTAAAAGCTAGTCTGAGTAAAGTTGAAGAAATGAAAGCAAGAATCGAAGAGCTGGAATCTGCTTTACATGGTTGTGAGCTACGGGTGGAGCTTCTTGAAGTCAATGAGGAGCGTTAGAAGCAACAACTTCATCACACTCAAAACCAAGTCAGAGATCGGGATTACATTATGGGGGAAGCCGTGGCTCAAGTGCGAGAGGTGGCGGATCACTTACAAACCTTAGCAGTCCAAGCTGATGTACTAAGTTTATTTTACGAGTCGAAATCAGAGTAAGGTCAAGAGTTAGCTAGGCTTCTTGAGGAAGTCAAGGCCTTAAGTATTAGGGCGAGGCCTTATATGTAATCCATTTTATGTAAAGAAACTTGTTTTCTAGAAAAGTTATTCTAATGGAAATTGAATCAAAATTAATGCTTTTTTTGCATACATTTCATGCATTAGCATTACATTGCATCATGTGCATTAAATATCACAAAGGAACCTTAAATTATGAGAGTTACCCTGGAACATCGCTATAATACACGAGGTAAAACAAAAATCATGGATCAAAGGATGGAAAGATTAGAGCAATTACAAAAGGAAATACAGGAGCAGATGCAAGAACGATTGATCAAGATGCAACATGACATGATGGAACAAATGCAAGAATCTCAGAACAACATGATGAATCAGTTGGCGCAGTTGTTGGCCAATGAACGTGAGAAGGGAAATGGCGTTGCTACTAGTTTAGAAAATGATAATGACGACCCTATTTACCCTCTGGGTTTTACCCCACCTAATACCCAAGCGCCATCGGACGTGCATCCCCAAAGGACGCCTGTTACTATTAGACTACAATATCAGGTTGGTACCGCGATACTAGCCCACCTTTCGACTGGTTCGGGTACTAACCCAGGGGAAAGTCCGGCTAACCCTGTGGTCCCTGATTTCGATGAACTGGCAGAAATGGACAAGGCAAAAATAGATTTGTCAAAGCAACTTAAGAACCGTTGTAAGTGGCTAGAAAAAAAGTTTAAAGAAATAGCTGACCATCGTTACAGGATAGACGCTAAAGACTTAAGCCTGGTCCCGGACTTAGTCCTTCCGCCAAAGTTCAAAACACCAGAGTTCGAGAAATATAACGAGACTAGCTGTCCTGAGGCGCACATCACAATGTTCTACCGGCGGATGACCGGGCACCTTAATAATGACTAGTTGCTGATTCACTATTTTCAAGACAGTTTGGCCGGGTCTGTCGCCAAATGGTATAACCAGCTTAGTCGTGCCCAAATCAAGACGTGGAAGGACCTGGCACAGGCCTTCATGAAACATTATGGCCATGTGGCTGATATTGCTCCTAATAGAATCACGCTCCAAAATATGGAGAAAAAGCCGGACGAAAGTTTTAGACAGTATGCCCAGCGACGGAGAGAGGTAGCAATACAAGTTCAGCCACCGCTTTTGGAAAAGGAGACAACCATGCTCTTTATAAATACGTTGAAAGCTCCTTTCATCAATCATATGCTGGGAAACGCCACTAAAAACTTCTCAGACATCGTGATATCGGGGGAGATGATAGAAAATGCAATCAGATGTGGCAAGATAGAAGTAGGAGAAAGTACCAGAAAGACAATCCCAAAGAAAAGAGAGAACGATGTAAATAACTTAAGTAAAGGTTATCCGAAGCCTATTACCGTAAATTAGCCCAAGGTCAGAATCGCCGATCATCGTGGCTCTCTAGCGTGAATCCAAGACAAAGCGTAACACGGAAAAAATCCAATTCACGCCAATCTCAGCCACGTACAAGAAAATGTATCAAAACTTATTCGATGCACATATTGTTTCCCCACATTACCTAAAACCCCTGCAACCCCCATACCCTAAGTGGTATGACGCGAACGCACAGTGCGAGTATCACGCAGGGATTGTGGGGCATTCAATAGAGCACTGTCTTGCTTTCAAAAAACTGGTAGAAAGACTCATCCAGATGGGCGTTATAAAAGTAGACGATACCCCCAGCACGGGGCACTCGCTGCCTAATCATGAGGTTAATATGATAGGTGAGAACATGGGAAGGAGAGTTAAAAGAGATGTTGACAAGGTAAAGACTCCGATAAAATGAGTTTGGAAAGAAATGATGAAGAGGGGATTAGCTGTATCAAGTCCGGTAGGAAAGCATGAAAGAACAAGAAGAGGCTGTGAGTTTCATAACATGGAGGGGCACGAAATCCAGGACTGTAATGAGTTCAGAATTCTGGTACAAAGACTGATGGACAATAAAGAGTTGGAGTTTTTTGAAATTAATGAAGGCCGAAAAGAAAGAAGCATTTGCGTGTTGAAAGATGAATTAGCAATAAAAGCCTCGAAAGCTAGCTATCTTTTGGTCATCATCTCGCGGCCAAAGAATGATGGAACTGGGATAAAGACAACTTCGAAGATCGTGATTCGTAAATCGACGGTCCTTTTGTATGAAGACAACAAAGAGGTTCCCCAGAACTCTAACTACAACTTGACGATTCCTAAAATAGAGAACTCATCTCGCACTACGAAAAGAAACCAGGAGCCTCTGAAGATTGTGATCCAAAGACCTGCGGCCTTTTCATATGAAGATAACGAAAAGGTTCCCTGGAACTACAACTGTAATGTGATGATTCCTAGGAAAGGAGACTTGCCCAGTACTGCAAAGGGAAACCAGGAAGTAGGCTCCTATACGCGTAGCGGGAAGCGTTACGACACGGCAAACCCACGGATCGAGCTTGCAAAAGGAAAAACCTTGGTGGGCGAACAAAAGAGAGAAAGTGCGACCAAACAGGAAGCTCCTATAAATGAGCCAGTGAAGGAAGACGAGGCTAGGGAATTCTTGAAGTTTTTGAAACATAGTGAATACAGCATTGTGGAGCAGCTGCATAAATAGTCGGCTCGTATATCTGTGCTTGACTTGCTATTAAGCTCAAAAGCGCACCGCAACGCACTGATGAAGGTATTAAATGAAACTTATGTTGCTAATGATATCACCGTTAACAAGTTGGATCGTCTAATTAGCAATATAAGTGCTGATAACTTCATTTTCTTTAATGATAATGAGATTTCGCCGGGAGGTATGGGTTCCATCAAGGCCCTCCACATTACTACACGGTGCAAAGGATACACACTACCGGGGGTACTAGTCAATAACGGATCGGCGCTCAATGTCCTGCCATTATCGACGTTGAATCGGTTACCTATTGACACTCTCACATGAAGGCTGCTACAATGTAGTAAGGGCATTCGATGGAAGCGAAAAGAAAGTCATGGGAGGATCAAGTACCTCTTTAATCGCCCAAGTACATATGAAGTGGATTTCATAGTAATGGATATCGAGCCATCGATAACTGTTTGTTGGGAGACCTTGGATACACTTCAATGGAGCGATCCCTCATCCTTGCACCAAAATTGAAATTAGTCATAGAAGGCCGTTTGGTAACAATAAATGCTGAAGAAGACATCATCGCAACCGTAACCAGCGGTGCACCATATTTAGAAGCAAATGAAGAAGCGACTGAATGTTCCTTTCACTCTTTGGAATTTGTCAACACAACATTCGTCATCGAGGGAAACAAGATCCCAGTGCCTCAATTATCCAAAACCACAAAAATGGGTTTACAATTAATGGTCGAAAATAGAGCCGTACCCGGAAAGGGACTGGGAAGGTATCTCTAAGGAGAAATCGAAGTCCCGAGATTGAAAGAAAAAAGAGACCTCTTTGGCTTAGGATTCAAGCCGAACGCCAAGCAAAAGAAGAAAGAGTTAGAAAAGAAGCAAGAAAGAAGGAAAGCGCGTTTGGGTGGAAATAAGATTAAATGGGAACCGATGATAATTCCTCATATTCGTGAGACCTTTATATTATGAGGGGTTATCCATCCGGGACAAAAAACGCAAAATGAAGAAATCGTGCATGTCAACGCTATATCTGAGGGGAAAATTGAGGAAGAAAATCACAATGGCATCCGCCCTTATGAGCAGTGCAAACGTTCTAAACAAGCTGATCATGGAGGAGATTCCTGTAGCTTTTAGAACTCATTCAGAGTAATATCCGGAACACACTTGTTGCTTTAAGTCTAGAAGCAATAAGAGTCCCTTTTGTGAAGCATGATTTTGTATAAGGTATCGTTATTTTCAATGAAATACATCTTCGCCATCTTTTGAGCAAAATTTCTTTTATGTTCATTTCATTCATTATCATTATTCTTTCTTTAGATATTCTTCTAAACATTTCTATTCTTCATTTATGATACCAATAAGCATGCCTAGATTCTGTGATTCTATGAGCTTTTATTCATCTCCATAATAGGTCCCCAAATATCAATGATTTGAGTAACACTACCGATGACTCAGAATGTCCTTTTGAGCAAGATATGGGTGCGGAAGATTTTCAGGATTTTGGAGATGACCAAGGCTGTGACTTAGCTCCTGAATTGTTAAGGATGGTAGAACAAGAGGAGAAACAAATCATACCTCACAAAGAATCAGTGGAAATAGTGAACCTACGAGATGGACAAGAAAAGAAAAAAGTGAAGATTGGAGCCAGTATCACCATAGAGACAAGGCGAGACCTCATCGAGTTACTTCAAGAATTAAAGGATGTCTTCGCATGGTCATATCAAGACATGCCCGGGTTAAGCACCGATATCGTGGTACACCGTTTGCTCATAAAAGAAGAATACAAGCCAGTCCAACAGAAACTTCGAAGGATAAGGCCAGGCGTTTTACTGAAAATAAAAGAAGAGGTCAATAAGCAATTTGACGCAGGTTTCTTGTAAGTGGTTAAGTACTCAGAATGGGTAGCCAATATCGTCCCCATCCCTAACAAAGATGGGAAAGTACGAATGTGTGTAGACTACAGGGATCTAAATAAGGCTAGCCCAAAGGACAATTTTTTGTTACCTCATATCGACACCTTAGTGAATAATACGGCGGGTTATTCATTGTTCTCATTCATGGATGGCTTCTCAGGATACAACCAGATAAAGATGCTTCCTGAAGACATGAATAAAACCACGTTCATAACTATGTGGGGAACCTTTTGCTATAAGGTAATGCCATTTGGGTTGAAGAATGCGGAAGCAACATATCAGAGAGCCATGGTAACCCTATTCCATGACATGATGCACAAAGAAATTGAGGTTTATGTTGACGATATGATCGCCAAGTCTCGAACTGAAAAGGAGCATGTCCAAGTCTTAAGGAAGTTATTTTTGAGGTTGGGGAAATTCCAGCTAAAGCTTAACCCAGCAAAGTGTACCTTTGGAGCCAGGTCAGGGAAACTGCTAGGATTTATAGTCGTGAAAAGGGATTGAGGTTGACCTGCACAAAGTCAAGGCTATACAAGAATTGCCTCCACCTCGCACACAAAAAAGAAGTTCGAGGTTTCTTAGGAAGATTAAATTACATTGCTCGATTCATTTCACAACCGACCGAGAAATGTGACCCTATATTACGCCTTCTTAAAAACACAATCCGTGTGTGGGACGAGGAATGTCGAAGACCTTCGACAAACTAAAGCAATACTGTCCAATCCTCCAAGATTGACACCACCTAATCCAGATAAGCCTTTAATCCTCTACTTAACAGACTGGGTAATTCAATGGGATGTGTGCTCACCAACACGATGAGTCAAGAAAGAAAGAAAAGGCAATATACTACCTTAGTAAAAAGTTCACCGAGTGTGAAACAAGGTACTTACCAATTAAGAAACTATGTTGTGCCTTGATCCGACAACCCGGAGATTGAGGCAAGACATGTTGTATCATACGACCGCTCATTTCAAGCTAGACCCAATCGAAATACCTAATGGAGTCAACTACTTTGAATGGACGGATGGCTGATGGCAAATCTTACTTTCGAGTTTGACATAGTTTATGTAAACCAAAAGGCGGTAAAAGGAAGTGCAATAGCAGATTTTTGGCCGAGAGAGCTCGCAGATTATGAGCCTTTGGACTTGATTTCCTAATGAAGACCTAATGTACGTAGCAACCATCGTAGAAGGTACCCGTAAAGTCGTCCTTGAAACCGAACTTCGACGGGCATCGAATGCTATGGGCAATGGAATTGGAGCGATTCTGTGTCCCCAAATGGAGATCATTACCCATTTACTTGTAAATTGGATTTTGATTGTACAAACAATATGGCAGAGTATGAAGCTTGCATCATGGGTATCCGTGCCACTATAGAACGTAAAATTAAGGTGCTGGAAGTATACGGAGATTCTGCACTGGTGATTTATACGGAGATTCTGCACTGGTGATTTATCAACTTAAAGGAGAATGGGAGACGAGAGATCCCAAATTGGTCAAATACAAAAGATTGGTCCAAGAACTAATCAAAGAATTCGATGACATCACTTTCAGTTATCTATCAAGAGACAAAAATCAGATGGCTGATGCTCTAGCCACATTGGCTTCTATGGTACGAGCAAACAACAAGGAGGATATGAGGCCTATATAAATGAGCATTTATGAGGCCCCAACCCATTGCTACAATGTGGAAGAAGGGGAGCAAAATGATCACCTGTGGTATCATGATATTCTACAATACGTGAAAGATCATAAATACCCCGATCAAGCAACCGAAAATGACAACAGGACGTTGAGAAGACTAGCTTGTGACTATATCTTAGACGGAGAGATCCTATACAAAAGGAGAAAGGATCAAGTGCTATTGAGATATGTGGATGGCGCCGAGGCTAAGCAAATTCTAGAAGAAGTCCATGAGGGTGTCTGTGGAACACATGCCAATGGGTTTGTAATGGCGAGACAAATCATGAGATTCGGGTATTATTGGTCTACCATGGAAAGAGATTGCATTGATTATGCTAAGAAATTTCATAAATGCCAAATTTATGGGGACAAGATTCATGTACCACCCTCACTTTTACATGTTATGACCTCCCCATGCCTTTTTCTATGTGGGGCATGGACGTCATTGGACCAATCTCTCCAAAAGCTTCCAATGGACATCGATTCATCTTCGTGGTAATTGATTACTTCATCGAATGGGTGGAGGCCACTTCATATGCTAATGTGACAAAATCAGCAACAAGAAGTTCTTAAAAAGAAATCATATGTCGATATGGAATGCCCGAGAGGATCATATCGATAATGCGGTAAACTTGAACAACAAAGATGATCGCAGAAGTCAGAGGCAATTTAAGATCGGACATCACAATTAAATCACCGACGCCTAAAGATGAATGGTGCAAGAGAAGCGACTAATAAGAACATCAAGAGGATAGTAGGAAGATGACCGAGACTTACAAAGATTGGCACGAAGTTACCATTTGCCCTTTTCGCCTATCGAACGTCGGTTAGAACCTCCACCGGGCAACTTCCTTCTCATTGGTTTACTAATGGAGGCGTTTACCCATCGAAGTTAAAATTTCGTCCTTTCGAGTATTGTCGAATGAAATTGGATGAAGCGAATGGATCCAATTGATATGATCATTGAATCGATCGAAGAAAAGAGATCGAAAGCTATCCGTCCCGGTCGACGCACTAAAAGCGAATGATGCGAGCATACAACGAAAAAGTCGCCCAAGAGAATTCCACGAGGAGACTTAGTTTCAAAAAGATCCTCCCCATACAAAAGGATTTCAGAGGAAATGGATGCCAAATTGGGAAGGACCTTATGTGGTGAAAAGGCTTTCTCGGAGGGCACTAATTTTGGCCGAGATGGATGGGAAAAATCTACCCAATCCCATAAATTGATTCAATTAAGAAGTATTATGCTTGAAGAAGGAAAGGCTAAAGTGAAAACCCACAAAGGGGGCTTTAAGACCTAAAAAAAAAAATCGAGAGGCCAAGCGAAAACTCAGAAGGGCGCTTTGAGACCAAAGAGGCTTTGAGTCGAAAACCGATAAGGCGGCTCAAATTTGCACGAAAGAGAGGTATGTAACAATTTTGTTCCCTGCAATTAGCAAAAGGAGGAATGTTACACCTCGGAACATCTACAAAGCATCGCAGATCTCCTAACGTCTATTCAGCTCAAAATGATCTTCGGAGGGATTCGGTGGTGAAGCTCAGGCTGCAATATCTGGGGCACCTACTTTTTCTTTTTACTCATTTTTTGTACTCTAATAATGTTTACTTTTGTTGATTTAATCCAATTCCATTCTTCATAAATTCCATTGTTATTTTAAATCTTTAAGTTGTTTGCAATTGAAATAACGACCCATGGACCCATAATGCTTCCATAAAAGGAGTCCTTCCTATTACTCTGGAAGCCTCTAAACAGCGTAGGAACCTAAAACAAGACTGTTGTTTAGGAACCACTACACTTAAGGGTTGGAAACGTTCGAGGAAGAGGAGTCCAAAATTATGACTATTTCTTCGGATTCGCCGTCATAGATATTAGACAAGATGTTGCGTTTGTGCCGTGACCTTGACGAGCGAGCGAGTAATTACGGCCCTAAGCTTGTAAAAAGAGATCATTCCCATGACATCCCGCATTCATGCAAATGTCATTCATAATATCATTGCATCTTAATTATTATAAAAAAATCATCATTCTCATGACATTCTGCATTCATGTAAGTGTCATCCATATCACACGTAGTCAGGAGCATTTGAGTTATTGCGACCATAGCATCCGTATCACGTGGCATAAACACAAGCATATAAAATCAAGTCTACAGGATATGTCCCCAGAGGACGGTGTAGCAACACTGGTGAAGCCATCATCCTATTGCCATCGACCAACGACGGAATAGGTTGAAAATTGTCCTATTGCCATCGACCAGCGGTGGAATAGGTTGAAGATTGTCCTATTGCCATCGACCAGCGGTGGAATAGGTTGAAGATTGTCCTATTGCCACTGACCAGCAGTGGAATAGGTTGAAGATTATCCTATTACTGCTGACCAGCAGTGGAATAGGTTGAAGACCGTCCTATTACCACTGACCAGCAGTGGAATAGGTCAAAAATTGTAGATCTTGTCGCCCTGACCAGTAGTGGGGCAAGATTGAAGGCAAATCATGGCTCCTCAACCAAGAGGGAACACGATTTAAGCCACTGTTCTATTGCCACCGACCAAAGTGGAATAGGTCAAAATTGTAGATCTCGTCGCCCGACCAAGAGTGGGGCAAGATTGAAGGCAAGTCATGGCTCCCTAACCAAGAGGGAACACGATTTAAGCCACCGTCCTATTGCTCGACCACCAAAGTGGAATAGGTTAAAATTGTAGATCTTGTCGCCTACGACCAAGAGTGGGGCAAGATCAAGGCAAATCATGGCTCCTCAACCAAGAGGGAACACGATTTAAGCCACCTTTTGTATTGCCACCGACCAAAGAAGGAATAGGTCAAAATTGTAGATCTTGTCGCCTCGACCAAGTGGGGCAAGATCGAAGGCAAATCTTGTCTCCCTAAACAGTGGGGAACACGGTTTAAGCCACCACCCTATTGCCCTGACCAGCAATGGAATAGGTCAAGATCGTCGATCTTATTACCCTAAACAGCAGTGAAACATAATCGTCCTGTCTTCTTGACTAGCAATGGAACAAGCCGAAGATTCCAAACCTTATTTCCCTGAAGTTGCAATGGAGCTGGGCTGAAGATACAAATCTATCTCCATGAAGTTGCGGTGGAGCAATTCAAAACAAACAAGTCTCATCCCTTTGAAGTCGCAGTAGGAGCAAATTAAAGCTACAGGTCCTATCTCTCTGAAGAAGCGGTGGAATGGATCAAAGCGACAAGATGCGATGGACTAGAATGAAGCTACCTGAAGAAGAATGGCACCAAAGAAGTCAAAGACTCAGCGAGACCGGGCAAATTTGGCCTTTTGAAAGTCTTTGCTCCATTCCCATTGCACGACAATGAGTAAAGAGGGCGGTTGACAAGCCCAATTTCGCCTGCCATTTTGCAATAAACCCAAAACCCAAAACATAAACCCCAGACCCAATTAACCTTAAGACCCAAATACCAGGCCCAATTTAGACCAACCCTAATCAAAAAAAAAAAAAAAAAAAAAGAAAGAAACCCTAGGCGCCGAACCAACCCCCACCTGCCCCTTGTCAGCCATCTGCTCCCTGCACCACCGGCCACCGTCCCATCGCGCGCCTCGCCCGTACCCTGCAAGAACAAGAGAACACGCAACAGAGCAGAGAAATACAAAAGAAATTGACAGAAATAATTGTAAAAGGCTATAAAAAGCCGAATGAAACACCAGTGTAAGAGGGTTTTTTTGAAATAAATACAAAAAAATGAGAGATTCAAACACAAAAAAAAAAGAAACAGATCAGCAAACGTCGAAAACAGAGACCGAAGAGGTGAGATTTTTACTTTTAAATTTTTTTTCGTTGCTACAAACCCTTCATTCGCGCAAATACACCAAAAGTACATACATAAATAGGTAAAACATAAAAATAAAAAAAAGGAGAAAAAAATCAAAGTTGAACCCCTTTTTATTTTTTTCAAAAAAATAGTTACGACAATCTGCTTTAAAGATCGATGGTACTTGGTGCTATAATGATAAAATTCTCCAGGAAGAAGCTATTAGTTTTTTCTTATCGTTGTACTCTTTGATTGACCAAAACTGAGTTACTGTTCGGCCGGGCTTAATGTTTTGGTTGCCCCAAACCTATTTGTCTTAAATTATATTTCGACCTTTGTGACATAAATGGTATATATCACTTAAATATGGAATGTGTAATTGAAAGCGGGATATATTAACCTTAAACATGCTTATGCATTTAATGTCTACATTAAAATTTCAGCTATTATGGTAATGAATTTGGTGTCATCACTCCATATTAAACACCTGTCTTATCCTTTCCTTTTTAGGTCAACATTAATATATATCCAGCGAGGACAAGTGGGACATCCCTTCTTCTCTACCAGCCTCTAATATCCATATATAAGCACACACACTGTTGGAGTAACATGCAATCAAATACATAGAAACTAAGCCTGCAATTCTCAATGTCTAGAAAGAAAACAAAACTTGCCTACATTACCAATGATTCAGCAAGGAAAACTACCTACAAGAAAAGAACCAAGGGTCTGGTGAAGAAGGTGCGTGAACTCACTACCCTTTGTGGGATTGAAGCTTTTGCTGTTATCAAGTCTCCTGATTTCGGCTCTCAAGCGGAGGTATGGCCGTCCCTCGAGGATGCCCGACGCTTGCTGTCCGAGTTCAAGAAGCTGCCCCTGTCGAAACAAAACAATAAGATGGTTAACCAAGAGAGTTTCCTTGAGCAAAGCTTAGCCAAAGCGACTCAACAGCTTAGGAAACTGAGCGAGGAGAATCGCCAGAAGGAGTTGGAAGAAGTCATGTTCGAAAGCCTGAGTGGAAAAGGGATATTGCAGAGTTTGAATGCGATGGATTTGGATGAGGTGGGTCGATTGGTTAAGCAAAACTTGACGGATATTGATGATAGGATTCGTGTGCTTACTAAAGAGTCTCGTTCCTAAGGATATTATTGACAGTGCTCTCTGGTTCTAGTGCCTTCTTTGTCTTGGGATATATAGGTGTATCAGTTTCAATGTTTGCTTGTGTTATGTCGACCAAATATTTACAGTCAGTTGCCCTTTGAATTCGAGTATTTTATGTGTTAATCGTCTTCGTAATAATCGAAATAAATCATTTCCCCATTTCAGATTTCTGTGGAGTGATCGTTGATGCAGGCTTATTTGCAGACAAATAACGTTTTTTTTCTTTGAACGAGAAAGAAAAAACATATTAATGTTTGTTTTAGGAGTTGAGATTAGTACTGAAGTATTTGGTTTTCTAATACAAAAGAGACTGTTTTACCCATACTTTTTAATTGCAACTAAATCAATATTCTCTTAGTAACAACCATTTCAATTGAGTTAAAATTTAATTAACATAATTAAAAGATTTTATAAAATGATTTTGTTAATATATTCATAAAAAACCAAGATAAATGGCCCAGTAATTAATCGATAAGACAAAGATAATAACAACATATTTAAATGTTTTTGTTACAGTTCGGATTGATGGATCGATTCACTAAATGATATATTGAAAAATCTATTACGATTGATGGGTTTTTTTTTTCTTTTATGGTTCTTGTTGTCAGAATAATTTATAATAAATGATTGAAACTCGTCAAATGAAATCTCTTACCTTAAACTTAATGAGAGTGAACTTGAAATTAAATGTCAATCAACCTCTTAATAGATTGAATACAAATCATGTAGGGTTAACAAGAACATTTCTTCTTATGCATATTGTAGTTTTCATGGTAATCTACTTGAGTGAATTGACCATATTGTTAGAGAAAGCACGGTTGCAAAGAAGATTTGACTTTGTTTTCATCAAGCTTCCATGATTGGTTTGAGAATAATTGTATGTCTAACAGTATAAAAGCACACACACTGTTAGTGTAACATGCAATCAAATACATAGAAACTAAGCATTCAATTCTCCATGTCTAGAAAGAAATGAAGCTTGCCTACATTACCAATGATTCAACAAGGAAAACTACCTACAAGAAAAGAACCAAGGGTCTGGTAAAGAAGGTGCGTGAACTCACTACCCTTTGTGGGATTGAGATCTACTCTCTTGATTTCGACTTTAAACCGGAGGTATGGCCGTCCCACACGGGTGCCGAACGGTTGCTTTCAAGTTCAAGAAGCTGCCCAATCGAAACAAAACAATAAGATGGTTAACCAAGAGAGTTTCCTTGAGCAAAGCTTAGCCAAAGCTACTCAATAGCTTAGGAAGCTGCGCTAGGAGAATCGCTAGAAGGAGTTGAAAAAGTCATGTTCCAAAGCCAAAGTGGAAAAGGATATTTGAGTTTGAATGCAATGGACTTGAATGAGGTGGGGCTGTTGGTTAAGCAAAACTTGAAGGATATTGACGATAGAGTTCATGTGCTTACTAAAGCGTCTCGTTCCTAAAGATGTTATTAATAATGCTCTCTCGGATCTAATGCCTTCTTTGTCTTGGGATATATAGGTGTATCAACTTCAATTTTTCTTGTGTTATGTCGACCAAATATTGACGCTTGTTACCCTTGAATTTAATATGGTTCAATACATTACATAGAATTGGATGGCAATTGGAGACTTTAAATGTGAAATGCCAAAAATGCTAACCCTTTTTTTAGAAAAGTAGTAATGACTACCTAAGTAGCCATATGAGCCCATTTTTTCCCAATTTTTTCCCCATCTTAGCAGGAAACCCAATAATAGCTTTGTCTTCTTCAAGAGAAGAAGATCCCTTCTTCAAGTTTGGTCTTCAATGGTTAGCCCCTCTAAGCCTACAACTATTCCCGCAGCATGCCAACCCTTTGTTCTTTAGCACAAGATTCCAATTCCTTTCACCGTGACTCCTCACGTACTTTGCTAACACCGCATCCTCCGTGAGGTTCACGGCCCCTTTTTCAATGCTGTGTCGCCTTCTCATCGAATGCCAACACCGCCATTGTTCATCCAATTGTTACCTAAGGACCAACCACCCTCCTTTTGTGTAGTAAATTGGTTGTTCCCTACCACCATTGTTATCATCATTATTTTCCTTTGAATGTTATGTGCTAATATCTATACCTAAAAAGAAAAGGGTCTAATGAAAGGTTTTTGCAAGCTCTTTGTAAACTGTTGTCGAGATATTGCGAATGTAATGGATACGACCTTAATTATGACAAAAAGAATTGAAACACAAGGTTACCAAATATGAAATAATAAATGCAATAATAATTATAATCATTTATGATAGCCGTAGACTAATTATTTTATTTGGTCTAGAAGACAGAGAGAAAACTTAAAGTTCACTATCAGATTACTTACAATGACAAGAGGACAAGTTTTCCCCAAATACTGAATTGCAATAAAAAACAACTCAAACACAATAAGTGTCAACTATTAAAAAGAATCAAAATCATAAAATAACAATACTTATTAGTGTTTAAAAGGGGTTTTTGATTTAGGAGAGTCTAAACTTTGTACCATGAAAGGAAGGGTTTAAGACCCACTAAAGAAGACATCAACAAAGTACAAAAATGCATATTACTTATTAACACAATTTAGATGTGAAATCCAATGGTAGACCTAATATGCGGTTAAATTTTATTTGAAAATATAAATTTATTTTAGTAAGATTAATGAGAATTTTCAAAAAAATTAGAATACTCAAAGTTTTAACACCTTAACAAAACTTGGCCAAAAGCCACACACAATGGAAATCTAGAGAACCCATATAGGCTTACATACTTTTGGTGAAAATGAACACTCAAAGTCCTAACACCCTAACAAAACTATTAGCAACATAAATTGTTATACATATCAAAATTTTGACAAATATTAAACATGTCATGATTAAATTAAGTGTTATATTATGTCCACTACAATATTTTTTTGGTATATATTGAAATTATTGTGTTATAATTATATATTAACTTTTCTACAACCAGACATACAACATACACGGCCCCTTTTTCAACCTTCTCTGGCCTTCTCTTTCGATGCCAACACCACAGTTGTTCATCCCATTGCTACCTAAAGAATCGCCACACTCATTTTGTGCAGTAAATTGGTTGTTCCCACCCATCATCATCATCTTCCTTTGAATTTTATGTGCTAACATTTATACCTTAAAAGAAAAGGGTTTAATGAAGGGTTTTTGAAAGCTCTTTGTAAATGGCCACTGTGATATTGCGAATGTAATAGATGCGTCTTTAACTATGACAGAAAGAATTGGAAAAAAAGTTAACAAATATGAAATAAAAAATGCAATAATAATGATAATAATTTATGAAAGTCGCACATTAATTATTTTATTTAGCCTGAAAGACAGAGAAAATTTGAAGTTCAATGTCAGATTACTTTTTTTTTCTTTTAAATTTGTCTTTAAAATAGTAAAGTACAACTTGACAATAAAAAGAGAAATTTTTTACCCTAATACTGAATTAGAATCAGAAACGAATCAAATACAATAAGTACCAACTAATAAAAAATCCAAAATCATTACATAACAATACTTATTAGTGTTTAAAAGGGGTTTTTGATTTAGGACGGTTCTTTTGCACAACATTTCATTTCCCTTCACCATGACTCCTCACATATCCGACAACACCACATCCTTCGTCGCTGTCCACGATCTCTTTTTCAACACTATCTTGCCTTCTCTTCCGATGCCAACACCGCTGTTGTTCATCCCATTACTACCTAAGGACCCTCTACCCTCCTTTTGTGCAATAAATTGGTTGTTCCCTCCCACCACCATCACCATCATCATCATTTTCCTTTGAACGTTACGTGCTAATATCTATACTTACAAAGAAAAGGGTTTAATGAAGGGTTTTTGGTATACAGCAAGCTCTTTTAAATGTCCGCCACGATATTGCGAATGTAACGGATGCGTCGTTAATTATGACAAGAAGAATCAAAACAGCAAGTTTCCTAATATGAAATAATAAATGCAATAATTTTATTACAGTAGCAAGTTAATTATTTTATTTGGTCTAGAAGGCAGAAAGAAAATCTGAATTCAATGTCAGATGACATGATTTTCTTTAAAATAGTAAAAATACAACTTGGCAATGGCATGTTTTGCCCTAATACTAATTGTGGTCAGAAATGAATCAAATAAAGATAAATAGCAACTATTCCAAAGAATTAAAATCGTAAGATAACAATACTTTTTTGATTTAAGAGGGTATAAACTCTATTCTATGCCATGAAAGGAAGAGTTTTGTTTAAGGAAAAAAATGTAATAAAATCAAATCAAAGCATATTGACCTGATGCATACTAGAATATTATAAAAGAAAAGGCATAGTATGAACTCAACACAGTGTATTGTAATTATACCAAACATCATATACTATAATCATTTTTCCTAAATTTATTATTAATTTATAATATTTATAAAGAGAACAACTTACAATCTAAGACACCTGTTGAGTATGACTCTTATTTCAGTCAAATTTGAGAAATAATCTTTCAGTTAAACTCTGTTTATTTGTTTTAATCAAACTCTGATTAGTCTAGATTATTTTATTATTATTTGACCTATGAATTTAGCCTATAAATAGGCTCTTTTACAACATTAGAAAATACACCCACTAGATATTAGAACTCATAACACATTTAGAGAATTTTGTGTTTATATTTTAAGAATTCTTTGTTTTTTGCTTTTTGGGGTTTAGTTTTTATCTCCATCTTTTGTACTCTTCTTTCTTTTTCCATTATAGTAAAATTATTTTTGCCCGTAGTTTTTATCCTCTTTTGAGGGGTTTTTCCACATTAAATTTGTATGTTCAATTTCTCAATTTATTCTACTACTTTTTACTTGTTGCTGAATTGAGTCAATCCCAATAAGTGGTATCAGAGCTAGTTTAATTTTCATAGATAAGCTCATTCAGATATGGCAGCAACAAGGTTTGAAATTGAAAAATTCGATGGTGAGACTAATTTCAATATGTGGCAAGTTCGGATGATGGAAATTCTAGTTCAAGCCATCTTGAAAAAGGTTGTTACCAGGAAAAAGCCTAAGAATCTAAATCAAACAGAATGGGAAGAGCTTGATGAAAAGGCCTTATCTGCAATCTAGTTGTGCCTTGCGAATACGATATTGCAGGAGGTATTTATGGAGAAGACCTAATTCGCATTATGGAAAAGGTTAAAACTCTTTATGCGACTAAATCTCTAGCTATTGTTGCTTAATTGGGTCGATCCCAACAAGTGGTATCAGACCTAGTTTAATTTTCATAAATTAGCCCGTTCAGAGACGGTAGCAACAGGGTTTGAAATTGAAAAGTTCGATGGTGAGACAAATTTTAATATGTGACAAGTTCGGATGATGGAAATTCTAGTTCAAACCATCTTGAAAAAGGTTGTTACCAGGAAAAAGCCTAACAACCTAAATCAAACAGAATGGGAAAAGCTTGATGAAAAGGCCTTATTTGCAATCCAGTTTTGCCTCACGAATACGATATTGTAGGAGGTATTGATGAAGAAGACCTAATCTGCATTGTGGAAAAGGTTAGAAACTCTTTATGCGACTAAATCTCTAGCTAACCGTTTGGTGTTGAAACAATGTCTATTTACGTTTCGCTTGAACGAAAGTGAGCTTCTTAGAGATCACATCAATCAATTCATTACTCTTTTAAATAATTTAAAGAATGTTGAGGTTCACATTGACGAGGAAGATCAGGCTATGCTATTATTGTGTTCTTTACCCCCTTCATACAAGTCTTTCAGGGAGACCCTGATTTATGGCAGAGACAAACTCTCGTTTGAAGATGTCAAGGGTCATTTGTTGAGTAGTGACAAAAGTGACAATGAGTTTGGTTTGGATAGCAAGGCAGATAGGCAAGCTTCCATTTTGGTAGCATCAAAGAAACGAGACAAAATGTGTCGCTATTGTAAAAAGTTACATCACGTCAAAGCAGATTGTTATGAACTGCAAAATAAAAGAGCTGCTGAGAGTAACGAGAAAGATGTAGTTGATGCTAATTTGGCTGATGAAAGCGGTGATGATTTCTTATTAGTGTCAGCGAGCGATAACTCCAAGCTCACGTATGAGTGGAGCTTAGATTCGAGATGTTCTTTCCATATGTGTCCCAATAGAGAATGGTTCTCTGCATACAGTTCGGTAGAAGATAGAGTTGTGCGCATGGAAAACGATTCATCTAGTAAGGTAATTGTTATTGGTACTATTAAAATTAAGATACACGATGGGACGATTAGGACACTCTCAGATGTCAGGTATGTACCTGATTTACGAAAGAATCTCATCTCCTTAAATATTTTAGACTTGAAAGGATGCAGAATCAACATCAAGTCGAGCGACATTAAAGTATCTCATGAAGCTCTTATTTTGTTAAAAGGTAAAAGAACCGACAGCCTTTATATTCTGGAAGGATCTACAGTGATCGGTGATATCGAACGTCCCTTGTCCGTTACAGAGTCGAAGTCAACTCATTTGAAGTGGAGGAAACTTGGTCATAGGATGGAAAAAGGTATGGTCGTTTCGTTGAAAAGAGGTTCTCTTTTGGTTGTAATTTTGAAATGCTAAGGCATTGTGTTCGTGAAAATCAGACTTGAGTTAGTTTTAATTTGGCAATGTACAAGTTTAAGGCTAGAAGTATTTTAGTTTCTAAGCACGGATTCGACTCAGTTAATTCCCTACATAGTTCAAGATAGGCCCGTGGCGGGCTTTGGTAAAGATGGCATTGTGGAAATATGAGTTAAGGTGGAGATTTTTTGAGTATGACTCTTATTTTTGTCAAATTTGAGAAATAATCTTTCAGTTAAACTCTGTTTATTTGTTTCAATTAAACTATGATTAGTTTAGATTATTTTATTATTATTTGACCTATGAATTTATCCTATAAATAGGCTCTTTTTCAACCTTAGAAAATACACCCATTAGAGATTAGAACTTATAACACATTTAGAGAATTTTGTGTTTACATTTTGAGGGTTCTTTGTTTTTGGGTTTTCATGGTTTAGATTTTATGTCCATCTTTTGTACTCTTCGTTCTTTTGCCATTATAGTAAAATTATCTTTGCCTGTGGTTTTTTATCCTCTTTGGAGGGGTTTTTCCACGTTAAATTTGTGTTTTCAATTTCTCAATTTATTCCGCTATTTTTTACTTGTTGCTTAATCGGGTCAATCCCAACAACAACAAAATACAAAATGCTGGAAAGTTTATTATCGCAGTACCGAAAAGTTATCCCAAGATCGAATGCTGAAAGACCTGGCAACATCGTTGAGCGAAATATCAACAGGGTACAGTGAAGCTATCTGATGCATATCAAGGGCTAAATGATTTTCATTATCTGTTATAACCGAGGATTGCCACTCAGAGCTTTCGCCACTGTCGTTACGCCATTCGGGGATCACTATGCCTAAGGAAGGACCATCAATGTTGATTAGCCTTGAATAGTATTCTTCTCCATTTTATGCAGCATTCATCATCTCTTTCGATATTTCTTTGTTGCCACCATGGCCATTGACGGCCAGCGCCTGAGCTTCCTGCAGCATATTCTCCAACAACCCATCGTCGTATATCTACTTTGAACGGAGCTCCGTTTTCAATGGGTAAAAAGACCCAGAATCTTGATCAGGATGATGGTTAAATGTTGTCCTCAATGATGAAGGAAGATCGAGTGTCATTCTATTCAAATATTGCTGCATTGGAAATGTAAAGCTCGAGCTAGTAGCATCAAGATGATTGTTATTGTAAATGTTTCTTTGAAGTCCATCATGCTTAAACCGCTTGTTGCTATGGAAGAAGTCGTCGTCGATTGTGATGTTGGGATAATCAAAGAAAGGGAGAGTTGGGAAGAAGGTGGATTATGGGGAGAAATAAGTGAGGAGATATGGAGTGGTGTTGAAGCGAAAGGGCTAGGGAGAAGAGGCGGCGTTGTTAATGCTGAATGAGGATTGTAAAAGAAGTTTTGACGTGGTGGTCTGTTAGGGATGTGGAGAGAGTGAAGGGGCATCGGTGACGGCAGACATGAGTAGCACTGGAGGGTCTTGGGATAGAGGGGTTGGACGTTGGGTGGGTAAAGTGGGAGGCCATGGCGTTGCCACCTCTTCACCCTTGTGTTCCAAAGAGTAAATGAACAAAATTGAAAGAAACTGATTTTTTCAAATCCAATTGCAGTTTTTCCCATAAAATTTTGGAAGCCTAACTAAAATATTCAAAACATTAAGAGTTGAATGGATTTTTAAGAAATGGAAAAATCAATTACAGTTTTTAAAATTTTTGTAAGATTAAAGAAAAATTCAAAAAATTTCTAAATTTTTGAAACATAAAAAATAAAAAAGCATTATAAAAATTTTCAAAGAAAAATTTGAATTTTTTCAAAAATTTTGGGGGATTTGCCACATTCATCCCACCTAGATTATTAACAAAATCACTAGCTTAATACAAGAAGTATGTGTTCATCACCAACAAAGAAAATAAAAATGAGCAAAGAATGGCAAAAACGAGATAAAATATGAAATATTAAATGTAAAAAATGCTAACCCATTTTTAGAAAAATAATAATGATTACTTGATTAGCCATACTAGCCCCTTTATTTCCCATCTTAGCATGCAACTCAATAATAATCCTTTCTTCTTCAGGAGAATAAGATCCCTTCTTCAAGTCTGGTCTTAAATGGTTAGCTCATCTAAGCCTGCAACTCTTCCCACAACATGCCAACCCTGTGTTCTTTCGCACAGCATTCCAATTCCCTTCACCATGACTCCTCACATACTTTGCCAACATCGTATCCTCCGTGAAGTTTATAGCCCCTTTTTCAACACTATGTCAACTTCTCATTCGATGCCAACATCGTCATTGTTCTTCCCATTGCTACCTAAGGACCCACCACCCTCCTTTTGTGTAGTAAAGTGGTTGTTTCCTACCACCATCGTTATCACCATAATTTTCCTTTGAATGTTGTGTGCTAATATCTATACCTAAAAAGAAAAGCATTTAATAAAGGGTTTTTGCAAGCTATTTGTAAATGGTCATCGTGATATTGCGAATGTAACAGATGCATCTTTAATTATGACAGAAAGAATTGAAACAGAAAGTTACCAAATATGAAATAATAATGATAATAATAATGATAATAATTTATGACATTCGCACATTAATTTTTTTATTTTGTGTAGAAGACAAAGAGAAAAATTAAAGTTCGTTGTCAGATTACTTATTTTTCTTTTAAATTTTTCTTTAAAATATTAAAGTACAACTTGACAATGAAAAGAGGATAGGTTTTACCCTAATATTGAATTGGGATCAAAACGAATCAAATATAATAAGTGCCAGCTATTAAAAAAAATCAAAATCATAAAATAACAATACTTATTAGTGTTTAAATGGGGTTTTTTATTTTCGAGGGCCTAAACTCTGTGCCATGAAAGGAAAAGTTTAAGACCCACTAAAAAAGAGATCAACAAAGTAGCGAAAGTTATATTACTTATTAACAGAATTTACAGGTGAAATTCAATGGTAGGCCAAAACAGGCGAGTTAATTTGACTTGAAATATAAGTTAATTTGCATAAGATTAATGAGAATTTGCAAAAAAAAAAAAATAGAACACTCGAATTTCTAACACCTTAGCAAAGCTATTCTCAACATATATTATTATACATATTAATATTTTGACAAATACTAAACATTCTTGATTAAATTAAGTGTTATATTATGTCTATACAACCTTTTTTTTTTTCATATGTGTCAAAATTATTGTATTAGAATTGTAAGTTTTCTACAGTTAGACATACGACTTACATTCCAACAACCAAACATAAAAGATTAAAAAATATAGCAAATTTTTGTTGTCAAAGTTCTTAAAAAGTAAATGAAAAAGTTTGAAAAAATAAATTGATAACTAGCATAGAAAATCATAAAATGTCACACCTTATACTTGGCCTAGTTGTCGAGCCCGACTAACAGGACACTACACCACTGTCTCATTATCAACAAAGCATAAAACATCTCATTGTTATGCGATTATCATCATAACTAAATAAGTACAAGAGGTTTAAGCTTGATTTACCTTAGACGAGTTTAAAATTTACCAAACATACATTAATCAACCTTATAACAAGTTAAAAGCAGGTTTAAAGACTATGTAACAGCCCGATTTTGGGTCTAGTTGGAACAGTGGTTTCGGGACCATGAATCTCACGTAGAAAAATTTGTTTTTATTATGTTTTTATGGTCTACAGCTTTATGAAATGATTTTGTGAAAATTCATGATAAATCATAAAAGTAACATATTTTAATCCCACATTTAGCATACTTTTGGATGATTTATTCCCTAAATTGTGTAAAAAGGTACTCTTAATCCTTTCTTTTCATGTTTTATACTCAGGAAAGCACCTACACCTAAGGACGAAAAGAACGAGAAACGGGCCTAAAACGGACCAAATGGGCCATATCACGAAATCGGCACTGCCTGGACTTAAGCCCACACGGTCGTGCCTCTTAAGAGAAGTCTGAACACGGCCAAACCACGTTTCACACTACCAGACTCTCATCAACAGCTCGCACACGGCACCGGCTACTTAAACACACTAAGGCAGTATGCCCTACTAAGATGTCCTCGCCAGAGAAAGAGCAATTCTACTCGGAATAGGGTACTTAGAGGCAAAAAAACACATTCCAAAGCCTATTCAAACACCCTAGTAGGAATTCTACTTAAATTAGGATATGTAGGGGCCAAGTAAAGCATCTCAAAGTCTATATAAACACCCTAGAGGGCAACTTAATCGAGGAGGTCGGTAGAAACCTTCTGCCAAAGCCAGCGGTTAGCTAGGCCAAGGAGCTGAGCCAGAAAGGTCAGATTTGTGGGAATCACTCAAAGATAGCCAGTTGATCGATTCAAGAAGCCGGAATTCTACTCAAGACGGCAGATTTCTCCTTCAATTCCTTCAGGGAGTTTTAGGGATTTCTTATGTTTTGTTTTATCTTTTCTTCTGAGATGTTTTCTTTTACTATTATGAACTAAACCCTTCAGATACCTGAAGGGATGAAACCTAGATGAATCTTTTTATTGTTTTCTGAACTATATGACAAATACTTGATTGTTCTTAATTATGTGTGCTTAATTCTTTTGTTAATATTTTAGGTATATTGATTCAAGTTGAATGTGCTTAGGTGGTGGGGCAAAAGTCTCTTCTTAAGAGTAGATCTAGCATAATTAAGTGGAGTTGATCGCGCGCCTAGAGATAGGGTGACAAGATTTTGTCAGATTAGGGTGAAACCTAATATGTGAGCCCATGGATCGAGTTAATGTGATTCTAGGGGTTTTAATTAGAAAAAGATTTCAATTAATCAACCTAGGGTTAGACGTTATTTTTCCTCGAGAGAGGGTTTAATATAAATTAGGGAATCCTACAGATCAAGTCAAGTGAATAAATAGCCTGGTTCAGTGTTAGATAACAAATGAAGTCTAGGTGGATTCTTCCTAAGGGTATCGTCTTAATCAACTGAGTTTTCCCAACAGTATTTCCCCAATTCATTCTTTTTGTCTTTGCATCTTTATCTTAGTAGTTAGTTAATTTAGATTAAACAACCAATCACTTAATATTTAGGCTAAATAATAGAAAGAAGGTTAGTATTAGTATTTTTAGTTCCTTTGGGTTCGACAATCCAGTCTTGCCTAAGCTATACTACTGTTCGATAGGTGCACTTGCCTTAAGTCATTGTCAGAGTTAATTTCCAGGTTTGATCATTCTCTTTATAAATTTTAAAACTCGACAAAACAAAGATCAAGTTTTTGGCGTCATTGCCGGGGAACTAAAATATTAAGAAAGCCCTATTCTTATTACTTTAGCCATTATTTTTATTTTTCCGCAATTTATTTTTATTTTAGTTTTAACCTTGTTAATTTTCTTTCTTTCTTTTCCAATATAGGTACCTCTAGTTTATGACTAAAAGGAACCCGAAAGGACCACTAGTATACGACAGTGATATTGAAGCTACTGCTCGCAGGAATCGTAGAGAAATTAGGCGAACCCTAAATTACACTGAAGAAGAGCAAGAAGGCAGATCCAATCCTACTGAAGGGATGGATGAGAATAATCCACCACCACAAGATGTGGCAGAAAACAATGATCCGCGTACTATATATGATTATGCTAATCCTTATTTAACAAGAGCAGAATCGAGTATTGTTAGGCCTGCTATAGCTGCTAATAATTTTGAATTAAAGCCTAACACTATACAAATGATTCAACAATTTGTTCAATTTGATGGTTTGCAGGACGAAAACTCAAATACTCATATAGCTAATTTTTTAGAGTCTGTGATACCTTCAAAATAAATGGCGTTTCTGATGATGCCATACATCTTCGATTATTTCCCTTTTCATTAAGGAATAAAGTCAAACAGTGGTTAAACTCGTTACCACTAGGGTCAATCACCACATGCGATCAAATGACCAAAAAATTTTTATTAAAATATTTTCCACCGGCCAAAACGGCCAAATTACAGAATGATATCTCTTCTTTTGTGAAAATGGATTTAGAGACATTATAAGACGCATGGGAGCGATACAAGGATCTCTTGAGAAGGTGTCTGCACCATGGTTTACCCTTCTGGCTCTAAGTCCAAACTTTCTATAACGGTGTAAACCCCTCAACGAGGCAACTAATTGATTCAATTACGGTGGAACCCTAAACAATGTAACTCCCAAGTAGCCTACGAGTTTATTGAAGAGATGTTGCTGAATAACTATCAGTGGCAGGTTATAAGGACAAAACCAACAAAATTAGTCAGAGTTTTCAACCTCGACGTAGTAACCATGCTATCAACACAGGTAGAGATGATGAATAAAAAGCTTAATAGTTTGTGTTCTTCATAGGTACATCCAGTAATACAGTGTGACGCAAGTGGAACTGTGGAGAATCCTGCGTACCCACCCTACCGACCGAGCATAGAAAGTGAACAGATGAACTATATATAGGTAATAATTTTAGATCTAATAATAACCCTTATAGTAATACCTATAATCTAGGTTGAAGGAACCACCCAAATTTTTCATGGGGACGTCAAGGAAATCAAAGACAACAACCTCCTCAAAATTTCCAGAATCAGCCATATTCACAAGAAAAGAAGCCGAACCTCGAAGAGATGTTGACAAAATTCATGGCAGCCACAGAAAATCGTCTCCAAGACACTGAGGCAACACTTAAAACCAACAAACATCGATGGAAGGGATCAAGAACTAAGTTGGGGAACTTACTAAGTAAGTTTGGGAAATTACGAAGTCAGTTGGACAACTCACTAAGATAGTTCCTGAACTCCAATCAAAATTTTTTTCTAAAGGAATAGAACAGGTAAAGGTGATTACACTGAGAAGTGGAAAGTTAGTCGAACCAAAAAGAAAAATACCACATGAAGATAACATAGCAAAGGATGAGGGAGTTGAGGATATAACTCCAGTATGCAAAGAAAGTAAACCACCAATACCATATCCAGCAAAGTTGAAGAAAGAACGATTAGATGCCCAATACGGTAAGTTTCTCGAACTTTTTAAACAAATACATATTAACTTACCTTTTGTTGAAGCCATTTCACAGATGCCGACGTACTCAAATTTCTTAAAGGAACTCCTGACAAATAAAAGGAAGCTTAAAGAAGTATCAATAGTGGAGCTTAATGAAGAATGTTCAGCGATCCTCCAAAACAAGTTACCAATCAAATTAACAGACCCAGAAAGTTTTACTATTCCCTGTTTAATTGGTAATTTAAATATTAAGAAAGCATTAGCTGATCTAGGTGCCAGCATTAATATAATGCCTTACAAAATGTTTAAACAACTAGATCTTGGAGAACCAAAACCTATTAGGATGAGTATTCAATTAGCCAACAGATCCATTAAATATCCTAGAAGAGTTATTGAAAACGTCTTGGTAAAAATTGATAAATTTATTTTCCCTGTTGATTTTGTTGTGCTTGACATGGATGAGGACATTGAAGTTCCTTTAATTTTAGGGCGCCCTTTTTTAGCTATTGCTAGGGCTGTTATCGATGTAGGTGATGGTAAGCTTGCATTAAAAATAGGCGATAAGGAAATTATTTTTCAAATTTATGATGCCATGTGATATTCTAGAGAACAAGATGATTCCTGTTATTTTGTTGATACTACTGATCATATCATTCAAAACTAATTAGAGGAAATCATACATGATGACACGATGGAACTGTGCCTTACTCAAGAAGAGGGGGAAGAAGATGAAGTTGACGAGCTGAATTGGAATACATCTTCATCTAGACAAACGGAAAAATAAAGCATTGAAATCAATAACAATTTAAGACAGAAAACCTCTATTAATGAACCACCCAAATTATAATTAAAACAGCTACCGAAACATTTAGAGTATGCATTCTTCGAGGAAAATTATACGTTACCAGTGATTATCTCTTCAGAACTAGAACTAAAGGATAAAGAGGAGTTGCTACAGGTACTAAGGGAACATAAAAAAGCCATAGCTTAAAAAATATCTGATATTAAAGGAATAAGCCCAACATTTTGTACCCACAAAATTTTAATGGAAGATGAGTTCAAGCCATGTGTGCAACCTCAAAGACGATTAAATCCCAACGTAAAAGAAGTTGTGAAAGCTGAGGTAATTAAACTTCTAGATGCTGGAATAATTTATCCTATTTCTGACAGCAAATGGGTAAGTCCTATGCAGGTTGTCCCGAAGAAAGGAGGCATGACTGTGATAGCTAACGAGAAGAATGAATTAATTCCCACCAGAACAGTCACAGGTTGGAGAGTTTGCATTGATTACAGGAAGTTGAATGACGCCACTAGAAAAGATTACTTTCCTTTACCTTTCATTGATCAAATGCTAGAAAGGTTATCTGGGCATATGTACTATTATTTACTAGATGGACTCTCCGGCTATTTCCAAATCCCAATAGCACCTGAAGATCAAGAGAAGACAACATTCACATGCCCATACGGCATGTTTGCTTATCATAGAATGCCTTTTGGATTATGTAATGCTCCTGCTACTTTTCAGCGTTGCATGCTAGTAATCTTTGACGAACTTGTGGAAGACATTATGGAGGTATTTATGGACGATTTCTCGGTATTCGATAATTCTTTCCATCTTTGCCTTAAAAATTTAAAACGAGTTTTAATGAGATGTGAGGAAACAAACCTTGTTTTAAATTGTAAAAAATGTCACTTTATGGTACAAGAGGGAATTGTATTGGGACATAAAATTTCTATTAAGGGAATCGAGGTAGATAAAGCAAAAGTCAAAACCATAGAAAAATTACCTCCTCCTAGCTCAGTTAAGGCTATCAGAAGCTTTTTAGGACATGCAGGATTTTATAGAAGATTTATTAAAGATTTTTCTAAGATAGCTAAGCCTCTAATGAAATTGCTAGAAAAATATGCACCCTTTAACTTTGATCAAGAATGTTTAGATGCATTTAATATCCTTAAAGAGAAATTAATAAATGCCCCAATTATAATTTCCCCTGATTGGAATCTCCCTTTTGAACTAATGTGTGATGCAAGTGACTTTGCAGTAGGAGCAGTTCTAGGACAGCGAAAAGACAAGCACTTTCAGCCAATCTATTATGACAAAGAAGACATTGACTACAGACAAGAAAATTATACCACCAACGAAAAAGAATTATTAGTCGTGGTCTTTGCATTTGATAAATTCGCAGAAAGATTTAATATTATCTAAAGTTGTCGTTTACACTGACCACTCTGCTCTTCGTTATATCTTAACTAAACCTGATGCAAAACATCGACTCATAAGATGGATTTTACTTTTGCAGGAATTCAATTTGGAAATTCAGGATAAGAAAGGAGCTGAAAATCTTGCAGCAGACCACCTATCTAGACTTGAAAATCCACACATAAAAGAACGTGAAGAGATAGAGATAAACGACTCGTTTCCTGTAGAACAGCTATTCTCCATAACCAACTGCGAGGTACCCTGGTTTGCAGATATTGCGAATTTTTTAGCTACTAACATCCTACCGAAAAGGCTAACATGTCATCAAAAGAAGCTATTCTTTTCTGATGTGAAGAACTATTATTTGGAGGATCCCTTTCATTTTCGTATATGTGTAGATCAGGTGATTCGGAGATGCGTTACAAAGGCAGAAGCAAGCAAAATCCTAGAACACTGTCACTCTGGACCTTCAGGAGGACATACAGTGGCATTAAGACAGCACACAAAATACTCGAATCAGGTTTTTATTGGCCCACTCTATTTAAAGATGCCAACAGGTATGTCACTTCATGCGATAAATGCCAAAGAACAAGTAATATTTTTAAACGCGATGAAATGCCTCAAACATACTTGTTATCATGTGAAATATTTGATGTATGGGGTATCGATTTTATGGGTTTATTCTCTAGTTCATTTGGAAATAAATACATCCTAGTGGCAGTAGATTACATGTCAAAATGGGTAGAAGCTGAAGCTTTACCTACCAATGATGCTAGAGTAGTAGTTAAGTTTCTCAAGAAACTATTCTCTCGATTTGGAACACTTAGAGCTATCATTAGTGATAGGGGGCACTCATTTCTGTAATACTCAATTTGAGAAAGTCTTAAAAAAATATGGAGTACACCACAGGATAGCCACCCCAATCACCCTCAAACCAGTGGGCAAGTTAAAGTAGCAAACCGTGAACTTAAACACATCCTAGAAAAAATGGTTGAATCAAACAGAAAAGATTGGGCATTAAAAGTAGATGATGCCCTATGGGCCTATAGAACAGTATTTAAAACCCCCTAGGAACATCCCCATAAAAACTTGTCTATGGGAAAAGTTGTCATCTACCATTCGAGTTAGAACACAAAGCTTTTTAGGCTATAAAATTTTTAAATTACGATCTTAAAACCGCAGGAAAGAAAAGAATGATGCAAATGAACGAGCCAGACAAATGGAGAGCTGATGCATACGAGAACTCGAAACTATACAAGGAAGCAACAAAGAGACGCCATAATACTCGTATAAAGAAATCGAAACAATTCGAAGTAGGGGACTTGGTTCTGCTATACAACTCAAGGCTTAAATTGTTTCCTAGGAAACTAAAATCAAGATGGTCAAGTCCATTCATGATCAAAAAAAATTTTCCTTACGGCACAATCGAGGTAACTCACCCCACTAAGGGCACATTCAAGGTAAATGATCACCGACTCAAAATTTATAATGGTGAAGATTTTAGGGATATGAGAGAGGAGCTTCAGCTCCGTGAACCTTCTTTTAGAAATGAAAATAGGGTAATTCTAGCTTAAGACTTTAAACGAGCGCTTCTCGATAGGCAACTCGAGCACTAACTCCACTGATGTTATACTTTTAATTGATAGCATCTAACTTCATACTAATCCAATTAAGCGTAGGTTTTCAGACCACACGGCCTAGCACACGGGTGTGCCCATGGCCGTGTGGAAATGATAGGACAAAACACGGGCATACTTGTACCCGTGCATGATAAGAGGTAAATTTTTCCTAAACACGGGCAAGACACGACCATGCCTTACGATCGTAGACTATACTGACTTGCCAACCAAGGGCAGAACACACCCGTGCCTTACAATCGTGGACTATACTGACTTATTGAACACGGGCTAAACACGACCGTTTTAAACAAACCATGGGAAGAAAAACACGGGCATCGCACCTTGTCCATGGTCGCGGCCAAATACTCTGAACGCACCCAAAATTCAAAATCACGAAGCACACGGGCTGATTAAAATTGACCACGAGCGTGGCACCTGCCCGTGTTCCCACGCCTATATAACCAACCTGAACTCTCATCTTCCCCAAAACCCAACCCTAACCGATTCTCTCAACCCACTTCCTCCCTAATCCAGCCACCATACCAAAATCACTCACATTTTGACCCCCAAAACCCTCCATCGTCCCTCCTCTCAAAGAAAACCATACAAAATTGAAGACACAACCGTGCCAAACAGGAGCCCACGCCCTCGCCACCACCGTCTTGCCTGTAAAAATTACAAGACACCCACTGCGGCGCCACCATACATGACAAAGGTTCATTGCTCACAATGCTACTCACCCTAAAACACTGCTGGTCACCTTCCCTATTTCATATTTTTAACCATTGTTTGAATAACATTGCATATTATTTAATTTCTTTTCTTTTACTATTAGTATTATTTCTTTTTGAATAATTTCCTGGATTTTAGAACTAATTAACCATTTAAAATTCCATATTATTTAGTCTCCCTTGCTTATTAGTATTAAGTTTAATTCTCTGAAATTTTAAGAATTCATTTGATTACTTTATTCAATATTTTTCTTTAATAATTGATTAGAATTGGATAGAATTCATAGTTGACAAATTGGTTGATCATGGCTAAAAAATCGTATTTAGCCTTTGGATATTTTAGATTTTGATAAAAGTATTTGATTTATTACTTGAATACCAACTTTTCAGGTACAATGTCATCCTCCAGAGGAAAGAAAATCGCAGTACCATCCTTCAAAAAATGGAAAGGGTCCGGTTCATCATCCGCCAGCGCAACCACGGAAATACGCCACCCATTCTTACATTTTCCTCCAAATATTCAAGAGGATTACTACAAACAACTTCGGGCACAACCACTAGGCACAGGAAGATGCATTGATTGGGCCGCACTGGAACAGGTCCAACTAGCCGACAATGTAAGGGCTTTACTGTCGACCGACCCTTGAAACCAGTTCTTCAACATCATCGAGCCTACCTACTTAGAACTCACTTTGGAGTTCTGCTCGACATTTCATCTCTAAACAGTAATGTCCTAACACGATGACCCGGGTACGATCTAATTTCGACTTGGAGGCATTAACTGCTAATTCAATGTACCATAATTCAGAGCAGCATTGGGGCTGTATACCGATGAGTTCACAGAGGAGCATGACCTCTCGAAGCTTGCTCGTAAGATCCACAAAACCCCCACAAGCTGCTGGTACAACATCGCTCCCAACAATTCAAACTATGACCCTAGCCGCTCCAAAGCAACAGCCCTTGTACCATCCCTAAGGTACATACACGCCCTTCTAGCCCATACTCCTACAAGTCGACGAGAAAATACTGGCGTCGTCAATACTCACGATGCCTACTACCTGTAGTGCATGTCAAACGGGTATGTGTTTGATCTTACATATTTCATAGCCCGTGCGATTCAGCACCAAACAGAGCCACACATGAGGAGGATTCTATCGATGGGCCCGTATATCACACAGTTGGCTCGACATTTCGGCCTCCTTAACACCAACGCCTAGAGATCCTCCGTCACGATGATTGGGCAGATGGTACCTTAGGGCATCCAGACGATGCTACATATGAGGATGATTAAATATCGTCATGGGACCGACCCTCTTCAGTACCGATTAGCCCCCTCTACTGATGAGGAGGAGCCCGAGGACATTACCGACGATGTTCCACAAGAGGCACCATTTTTAAGCCAGTGCCTATCGAATACATCAGCTTCACTGTCAGATATTTCTGCACGCCTCACTCAGTTCGAGAGTACTGTACATAGCAATTTGACAACACCGCTCGACGATTTGATGGCATCGAGGCCACCCTTCAGTAGATCTGCCATCATTTCCATATCTCATCACCACGACCTCCGCAGGACCCAGTGATCGCTGAAATCAGAGCTTTAAAATTTATAAATAGAATGATCAAACCTGAAAACTAACTCTGACAATGACTTAAAGGCAAGTGTACCTATCGAACAGTAGTATAGCTTAGGCAAGACCGGATTATCGAAACCAAAGGAACTAAAAATACTAATACTCACTTTCTTTTTATTATTTAGCCTAAAATATGGAGTGATTGGTTGATTTAATCTAGTTTAACGACTACTAACCTAAAGATGCAAAGACAAAAAGAATGAATTGGGAAATAACTTGAAGAAACCCAATTGATTACGACGATACCCTCAAGAAGAATCCACTTAGACTTCACTTCTTACTTATTATTGAATCATATGATTTCTATACTTAGCTTGATCTGTAGGACTCCTTAACCTATATTAAACCCTCTTTCGAGGCGAATAACGTCTAACCCTAGGTTAATTAGTGAAACTATCGTTCGCTTATAATAACCCCCTAGAATAGCAGTAAATCGATCAATAGATTCTCATATTAGGTTTCACCCTAATCCAGCAAAATCTCGTAACCCTATCTCTAGGCGTTCGATCAACTCTCTTAATTATGCTAGATATACTCTTAAGCAGGGTCTATTCCTCCTCCACCTAAGCACATTAGATTTGGATTAAGCAACATAATTAAGAACAAACTAAGTATTTATCATATAATTCAGAAAATAATAACAAAATTCATCTAGGTTTCATCCCCTTCAGGTATCTGAAGGGTTTAGTTCATAATGAATAAAAACATCTCAAGAGAAAAGATAAAACAAAACATAAGAAATCCCTAAAATCCCCTAGAGGAATTGAAGGAGAAATCTGTTGTCTTGAGTAGATCTCCCCTTATCTAAACGATTACCTTTTAATTTGAAACTGACAAGGATTGACATCCTCACTAAGGATTCACTCAAAGCACTCGAAGTGTTTAAGTTTCAAGAAAAAGCACTCATAAGTCAAACCTGAAAAGTTAATCCCATAGGCTTGCCTGAAAATCAAATCTCCACCACTGTAATATGAGATGATACACAAATCAAAAGGTCTTTAACAGGGTTGTAACGGGGCTTGGGTTAAAGGTGTAGATAAAGGCTGAATTAGAGGGTTTAGAATCGAGATTGACCTGACCAATTACTAAAATAATAAATGATTACCTCAATTGAAAATTTGAAACTAATAATATAACTATTGATAATACTTTTGATACAAGCTCTTCTTCAACAATTGGAATTTAAGTGCATAAGCTCCTTTAATCATATACTAATACTTGAATATACTTTGTTTTTTTAAGAACAAACTAAGTATATAATTAAATAAATAAAGAAATTTATCAAATAAACTTATTCGGTTACTTGATCAATTCAATTCTCAATAGAAGGGTGGTCAAAAGAATGGTGATAACAAATACAAAGGGTTTTAGGTTAATATTAAACGGGTAATTCAATAAAAGGGTTGTTCAGATCAAATGGTTTCACTAAGGGTTAATTATGTAGGTAAGCTTTTTAGTGGAGTGAATAGGTTAAAACCTAGGTGCCTTTATCATCTCAGTATATCAAATCATTAATGTGGTCTCGACATGTATAATCTAGGCAAGTTCTAGAATAACAAGTCAGTGTTGACACACTCATAATTAATAAAGTGAGCATGAAAAAGAATATATGCTCTATAAGGCTCAAATCTAAAAAAAATTATGGGTATTTGACATCAATCCTGTAAATTTCAAGCTTCAAGGTAATATTCAAATTCAGTTCAACAACCTAGGAAATTTTTTATTCTTGAAAAATAGACTTATCATGCTTGATTCTCAAGTATTCTTCATGTATAAATCATCAATGCAAAATTATCAATGACTTATTCAAGAGCTTATCAATAAAAATCATAAATCATCAGAAATTTCACCCTAATTAATAATATAAGAAAATTTCTTAGGGACAAGACTAAAATTCAGGATTTTAGAATAATGTAAAAAGTTAGGTACTTTTACCTCCCATACTTAAGATGTACATTGCCCTCAATGTACAAAGATTGATAAATAATTATGTGATAAAATAATCAAAAGAGAAGAGGAGAAATAACACTTCCTGAATTTTGGATGATTCCGGGAGTTGTCGTCTTTGGTGGTAGAAAGTAGGTGGAAGAGGTGGTGGTGTCGTTTTCTATGGGCCTAGTGGGGTGTCTACCGATGATCTTTGTGCTAGATAAAGAAATTGGGTAGCCTGCAAAGATATAGCCAAGAAATCTAAAGAAACATTAATAATATACTAATACTATAATTAAAGACAAAGGAAATAAAGAGAAGGAGACTAAGAAGAAAACTGAAATTGAAAGAAAAGACTAATGGACTAAGGAGTCCTTATTGTTGGATGGTTCGTGAGGTGGGTGTGACCTCTAAGGCTATGGTGCGTGATTCCCAAGCAGCCTTTAGAACCTAAAACTAAGAAACTAAAAGAATTTAAAATATATTAAGCAGATGAGAATTATAGATAAGTAGGATAAAGGGGAAAATAAACATAAAGAAGAATTTAAATAGTCTAAAAGACCCTTGGCTTGGTTTTTTGAATGAAGCGATCGAAATGAACTTATGTGTTGGGGTCTCCTTTAAGGAGACAATGCTTGTCTTCTTACGCTTCTTCGGCATGATTCTAGTGTAGCTCAAGAGTCTAGATACTTTTTCTAAGGAAAAAAAAAAGAAAAGAAAGAAAAAAAATTATGGGAGAAGGAGGAGGGTTGTGGGGTATAAATAGGGTCTCAAATCAGGCACGTTCCCACGTCCGTGGACCGAGGGTGTGTTGAATAACACGACCGCATCGCACGACCGTGTGTCTAGGTGTGTTTGCACACCCACGCTCGTTTCTTTGACACCACGCCCGTGCCTAAAAAGGCAGTGTGTTGGCACGGTTGGATAGCATGGGCATGTTTGTCCCGTGTCTAATAAGTCAGTGGCTTCACACGGTTGTGGAGCACGGTCGTGCCAATTTACTGGTGCCCGTGGGGGAGTGGTTGGATCCGTGACGTCGTGGGGTGGTTGGGGCTGATTCACATGGCCTCTGTTGTGTCAGTACAGTGGTTCTAGTGGTCCACATGGTCACGAAAATAGCCGTGTATATGGCCATGTGGCCTTGAAGTTCTGCACTTTCGATTGGTTTAAGAGGAAATAAAGAAGGAAAGGAAAGAAACTGAAAATAAATTTGAAAGTAAATAGTATTAGTACTCGGGCTGCCTCCCGAGAAGCGCTCGTTTATAGTCTTAAGCTGGACTTTCCTCGAATTAGAAAAATTAGGGAGGTTTAAAGGTTTGAATATCTTCCCTCTTGCTTAAAATTTTATTTTCTTGATGAGGTTCAAGTCGATAAACGTTTACCTTAAAAGTGCCGAATGTTGGATTGCTTACCTCGACTGTTCCAAGGGGGGAGATATCGTGTACCTTAAGAAGTATTTCTCCCTTTGTCTTCAGGTCTGTTGTGGTAATGTGCGGATCTATTTTGTCTAACAGTACCTGGTCTCCTATTTTGTAATTGTTTGATGTTCCTACGAGCTCTTCTTGTGATTCCTCTAGTTTTACTTCGTGCGGTTCTTCTTTGACATGTGTCCTCTGCTCTTCAAACTTGTCAATCCTAAGGTCTTGTCCCTTGTAGGATTCTTTTTTGTTGTTTTGGGACTTATGAGTCGGCTCAGGGTTGTCGTTATGTGGTGTTTCCTGGGATGAAAGTTGAACAATTTGATTATCATCTGTATTTACTTTCTCACCTTCATCTATTATTATTCTGGCCGAGTCAAGAGCTTGAAGACTGAGTGATTCGTCTCCTACACAAAGTATGAGTTCTCCTGTGGCAACGTCAATTTTAGTCTTGACAGTTGCTAGAAAAGGTCTTCCTAAAATTAAGGGGATGGTATTATCCTCATCCATATCTAAAACAACAAAATCTACTTGGAAAATAAATTTATCTATTTTGACAAGAACATCTTCAATAATGCCCCTAGGGATTCTAATAGTTTTATCAGCTAATTGTATACTCATCCTAGTTTGTTTAGGCTTCCCTAATCCTAGTCGTTTAAAAAATGAATAAGGCATGACATTTATGCTTGCTCCTAAATTAGCTAACGCATTATTAATAGTTAGACTACCAATTAAACATGGAATTGTAAAACTCCTTGGATCTTTTAACTTTCGTGGTAGTCTATTTTGTAACATTGCTGAGCATGCTACATTTAATTCCACGTGGTGCTCTTCATCAAATTTGCATTTGTTAGTCATGAGTTGTCTTAAGAATTTCCTCACGTCTGGCATCTGAAAAAGAGCTTCAAGAAGAGGTAAGTTAATATGTATTTTCTTTAAGAGTTTAAGAAACTTACCGAACTGTTCCTCTGAATCATCTCTTTTTATTGCTTCGGGATAAAGTATGCGAGGTTGGTACTCCTTGATTACCGGTTTTGGCTTTTCTTGTGTTACCTCTATCTTACCTTTGTCTACCTTGTTTTCTTGTATTGATTTTGGTTCATCTAACTCCTTACTGTCTTGAGCTAAGATGGCTTGAATTTGCTCCTTTGGGTTAATCTTGGTGTTACTTGGTAGACGTCCTAGCAGTCATTCTGACATTAGCATTTCGAGTTGTTCGACTGCATTCGTGGCTTCATTGACCAACTTCACAAGTTCCCCCATTCGATTGTCGTTGCTCTTAATTGTTTTCTCAGTTTCTTGGAAGCACTTTTCTGTGTCTGACGTAAATTTTGTCAGCATCTCTTCGAGGATTGGCTTCTTTTCTTGTGGATATGGCTGATTTTGAAATTTTGAATGAGGTTGTTGTCTTTGATTTCCTTGAATTACTTGGCCTCCCCATGAAAAATTTGGGTGGTTCCTCTAACCTGGATTGTAAGTATTACTATAAAAATTATTATTGGATCTAAAATTATTACCTATATAGTTTGTCTGTTCGCTCTCTGCGTCCGGTTGGTAGGGTGGATACTCAGGATTTGCCACAATTCCACTTGCGTTGCATTGCATGACTAGGTGTACCTGTGAAAAACATAAACTGTCAAGCTTTTTATTCATCATCTCTACCTAATTTGATAGCATGGTTACTGCATCAATGTTGTAGACTCCGGTTGATTTTTTGGTTTTGTCCTTGTAACCTGCCACTGATAATTATTCAACGACATCTCTTCAATGAATTCATAGGCTGCTTCAGGAGTTTTATTATTCAAGGTTCCACCGGCGGCTGAATCAATTAGTTGTCTCGTTGAGAGATTTACACCATTGTAGAAGGTTTTGGACTTGAAGCCATAATGGTAATCCGTGGTGTGGACATCTCCTCAAGAGATCTTTGTATCTCTCCCATGCATCGTATAATGTCTCTAAATCCATCTGCACAAAAGAAGAAATATCATTCCGTAATTTAGTCGTTTTGGCCGGTGAAAAATATTTTAATAAAAATTTTTTGGTCATTTGTTCCCATGTAGTGATTGACCCTCGTGGTAATGAGTTCAACCACTACTTGGCTTTATTGCTTAATGAAAAGGGAAATAACCGAATACGAATGGCATCATCAGAAACGCCATTTATTTTGAAAGTATCACAGAACTCTAAAAAGTTTGCTATATGAGTGTTTGGGTCTTCGTCCTGCAAACCATCAAATTGAACAAATTGTTGAATCATTTGTATTGTATTAGGCTTTAATTCAAAATTATTAGCAGCTATAGCAGGCCTAACAATACTAGATTCTGCTCCTGTCAAATTGGGTTTAGCATAATCATACATATTGCGCGGAGCATCCGCCACATCTCGTGGTGGATTATTCTCGTTCATCCCTTCAGTAGGATTGGATCTGTCTTCTTGCTCTTCCTCTGTGTAATTTAGAACTCGCCTAATTTCTCTGCGATTCTCTGAGCGGTAGCTTAAATTTCACTATCGTATACTAGAGGTCCTATCGGGTTCCGACTAGTCATAAACTAGAGGTACGTGCTAGGAAAAAAGAAAGAAAAAATTTAGAAAAAAATAATGGAATAAAATAAATTGCGAAATAAAATAATGGCCAAAGTAATAAAAATAGAGTTTTCTTAATATTTTAGTTCCCCGGCAACGGCGCCAAAAACTTGATTGCTGAAATCAGAGCTTTAAAATTTATAAATAGAATGATCAAACCTGGAAACTAACTCTGACAACGACTTAAAGGCAAGTGTACCTATCGAACAGTAGTATAGCTTAGGCAAGACCGGATTATCTAACCCAAAGGAACTAAAAGTACTAATACTCACTTTCTTTTTATTATTTAGCCTAAAATATGGAGTGATTGGTTGATTTAATCTAGTTTAACACTACTAAGCTAAAGACGCAAAGACAAAAAGAACAAATTGGAAAATAACTTGAAGAAACTCAATTGATTACGACGATACCCTCAAGAAGAATCCACCTAGACTTCACTTGTTACTTATTATTGAATCATATGATTTCTTTACTTAGCTTGATCCGTAGGACTCCCTAACCTATATTAAACCCTCTCTCGAGGCGAATAACGTCTAACCCTAGGTTAATTAGTGGAACTCTCGTTCGCTTATAATAACCCCCTAGAATAGTAGTAACTCGATCAATGGATTCCCATATTAGGTTTCACCCTAATCCGGCAAAATCTCATAACCCTATCTCTAGGCGTTCGATCAACTCCGCTTAATTATGCTATATCTACTCTTAAGCAGGGTCTATTCCTCCTCCACCTAAGCACATTAGATTTGGATTAAGCAACATAATTAAGAACAAACTAAGTATTTATCATATAATTCAGAAAATAATAACAAAATTCATCTAGGTTTCATCCTCTTCAGGTATCTGAAGGGTTTAGTTCATAATGAATAAAAATATCTCAAGAGAAAAGATAAAACAAAACATAAGAAATCCCTAAAACCCCTTAAAGGAATTGAAGGAGAAATCCGCCGTCTTGAGTAGATTTTTGGCTCTTCGAGATTGATCTTCTAGCTATCTTCGAGTGATTCCCACAAATGTGATCGTTCTAGCTTAATTCTGCTATCTCATAACCCTATCTCTGGGCGTTCGATCAACTCCGCTTAATTATGCTAGATCTACTCTTAAGTAGGGTCTATTCCTCCTCCACCTAAGCACATTAGATTTGGATTAAGCAACATAATTAAGAACAAACTAAGTATTTATCATATAATTCAGAAAATAATAACAAAATGCACCTAGGTTTCATCCCCTTCAGGTATCTGAAGGGTTTAGTTAATAATGAATAAAAACATCTTAAGAGAAAAGATAAAACAAAACATAAGAAATCCCTAAAACCCCCTAGAGGAATTGAAGGAGAAATCCGTCGTCTTGAGTAGATTTCTGGCTCTTCGAGATGGATCTTCTGGCTATCTTCGAGTGATTCCCACAAATGTGATCCTTCTGGCTCGGCTCCTTGGCCTAGCTCACCGCCCCCTTTCAGGATACACTTAGGATGTTTATATAGGCTCTTGGAATGTTTTACTTGGCCTCTAAGTGTCCTAATTTAAGTCTGCTTCTTACTCGGTATTTGAATAAGCTTTGGAAAGTTTTTTTTTTGGCTCTAAGTATCCAAATCCGAGTGAAATTGCTCTCTCCCGTAACAGGGGCACGGCCATGGCATACGCCCGTGTAAATCATGGTTGGGCCGTGTCTCGATTCTGTCGATTGGGGCACGACCGTGTAAATCGTGGCATGGTCGTGTCTTAGTTAATTGTCGAAGCACGACCGTGTGGCTTGAAGTCCAGGCCGTGTTCATTTTCTTTTTTGGCCCGTCTTAAGCCCGTTTCTTGTTCTTTTCGTCCTCGGGTGCTTTCCTGAGTAGAAATATGAAAAGAAAGGATTAAAAGCACCTTTTTACATAAATCAGGGCTAAATCATCCTAAAAGCATACTAAATATAGGGTTAAAATATGTTACTTTTACGATTTATCACCCAGCAGATGATGAGGACATCTGAGTCCTTTTATAATAATTATTTTCTTTATTTTTTTTAGTTCTGAGTTTTAATTTCTATTTTTATTTAAACTTGTTGCATTTTATATTTCAAAACTTTTATTTCAAACTTCTAATATGTTATCATTGGTTATCTAACCTTCGAGTATGCCTAACACACATCTATTTTAATCCCACAACCAAGACATCTAACTAATGACTTTGTAGTTTCAATTGGACACTCCAAATAACGAACAAATCACTAGGAGTAATTCACTACTACATAAGTCATTTGTCACCATGACCTCTACCAACTCAAGGAATCTATCATAATTCAGGAAGTGTCACTTCTCTCATTCTCTTTTGATTTCAGTATCACATGATTTTTTATCTATCTTTGTACATTGAGGGCAATGTACATCTTAAGTGTGGGGGGTAAAAGTGTCTAACTTTTTGCATTATTCTTAAATCCTTGAATTATATCTAGTTCTTAAGTAATTTCCTCATATTACTAATTAGGATGAAATTTCTGATGATTTATGATTTTTATTGATATATCTTAGATTAAGTTATAGATAATTGTGCATTGATGATTTAAACTTTAAGATACTAGAGAATCAAGCATGATAAGTCTATTTTTCAGAATTAAAAATTTTCTAGGTTGTTGAACTGAATTTGAATATAACTTTGAAGTTGAAATTTACAGGGATTGATGTCAAAAGCACCCATAATTTTTGTGAGATTTTGAGCCTTATAGAGCATATATTCTTTTTCATGCTCACTTTATTGATTATGAGTGTGTCAACACTGAATTGTTATTCTAGAACTTCTCTCGATAATACATGCCAAGACCACATTTTTGATTTGATATACTGAGATGATAAAGGCGCCTAGGTTTTAACCCACTCACTCCACTAAAAAGTCTACCTTCACAATTAACCCTTAATGAACCCTTTGATCCTAACAACCCTTTTTATTTATTCACCCAATAAAATTAACCCAAAACCCCGCTCGTATTTGTTATCACCATTCCTTTGACTACCCTTCTATCGAGAATTGATTTGATCAGTTGCCTAAATACATTATTTTAGTTGATAAGGTTCTTTTTTATATTATGTATTTATTTGATTTGTTCTTAAAAAAAAGAAGTATATTCATTATTAGTTCTATGTTCTAAGAGCTTACATGTTTAAATTCAACATATTGAAGAAGAAGCTCGTATTATTAGTATTTTAAATTTTCGTGTGATATAATTATTCAGGTTATTAGTTCAATTCTCTTTCTAAAGTTAGGTAACTTGTCAACTCAATCTCGATTTTAACCTTCCAAATTCAGCCTTTATCCACACCTTTAACCCTAGCCCCGTTACAACCCTGATAAAGACCTTTAGGTTTGTGTATCATCTCATATTACAGTGTTGGAGATTTGATTTTCAGGCAAGCCTATGGGATTAACTTTTTAGGTTCGACTTATGAGTGTTTTTTTTTCCTGAACCTTAAAATTTGTGAGGATGTCAATCCTTATCGGTTTTGAATTAAAGGTAATTATTTAGATAAAGGGAGGCACCTATGTTTTCATGCCACAAATATATGACTTAGAATTGTTTGAATCTTTAGGAGTCTTTGAGTTAAATTATCCATGTATAAATTATCTATAAATTATGATAAGACATTGTTGATGAGAATTATGAATTGTGGAAAGTTCATTCTAATTGTAAGTTGAGAATTTTGCTTGAGGACAAGTAAAAGCTTAAGTGTGGGTGTATTTGATAAACCGTAAAAGTAACATATTTTAATCCCATATTTAGCATACTTTTGGATGATTTATTCCCTAAATTGTGTAAAAAGGTGCTCTTAATCCTTTGTTTTCATGTTTTATACTCAGAAAAGCACCTAGGGACGAAAAGAATGAGAAACGGGCCTAAAACAGACCAAATGGGCCATATCACGAAATTGGCACGGCCTGGACTTAAGCCCACACGGCCCTGCCTCTTAAGAGAAGTCCGAACATGGCCTAACCACGATTCACACAGTCGTACCTCATCAACAAGCTCACACACGGCCTGGCTACGAAACACACGGGCGTGTGCCCTAGGGCGTGTCCCTGCCGCAGAAAGAGCAATTCTACTCAGAATAGGGTACTTAGAGGCAAAGAAACACATTCCAAAGCCTATTCAATCACCCTAGTAGGAATTCTACTTGAATTAGGATATGTAGGGGCCAAGTAAAGCATCTCAAAGTATATATAAACACCCTAGGGGGCAACTTAAGCGAGGAGGTCGGTAGAAACCTTTGCTAGAGCCAGCGATTAGCTAAGCCAATGAGCCGAGCCAGAAAGGTCAGATTTTTGGGAATCACTCGAAGATAGCCAGTTGATCCATCTCAAGAAGCCGGAATTCTACTCAAGACGGCGGATTTCTCCTTTAATTCCTTCAGGGAGTTTTAGGGATTTCTTATGTTTTGTTTTATCTTTTCTTCTGAGATGTTTTCTTTTACTATTATGAACTAAACCCTTCAGATACCTGAAGGGGATGAAACCTAGATGAATCTTGTTATTGTTTTCTGAACTATATGATAAATACTTGATTGTTCTTAATTATGTGTGCTTAATTCTTGTGTTAATATTTCCGGGACATTGATTCAAGTTGAATGTGCTTAGATGGTGGAGCAAAAGTCCCTACTTAAGAGTAGATCTAGCATAATTAAGCGGAGTTGATCGCGCGCCTAGAGATAGGGTGACAAGATTTTGTCAGATTAGGGTGAAACCTAATATGGGAGTCTATAAATCGAGTTAATGCGATTCTTAGGGTTTTAATTAGAAAGAGATTTCAATTAATCAACCTAGGGCTAGACATTATTCGCCTCGAGAGAGGGTTTAATATAAATTTGGGAATCTTACGGATCAAGTCAAGTGAATAAATCGTTTGGTTCAGTGTTAGATAACAAGTGAAGTCTAGGTGGATTCTTCCTAAGGGTATCGTCTTAATCAACTGAGTTTTCCCAACAGTATTTCCCCAATTCATTCTTTTTGTCTTTGCATCTTTAGGTTAGTAGTTAGTTAATTTGGATTAAACACCCAATCACTTAATATTTAGGCTAAATAATAGAAAGAAGGTTAGTATTAGTACTTTTAGTTCCTTTGGGTTCGACAATCAGATCTTGTCTAAGCTATACTATTGTTCGATAGGTGCACTTGCTTTAAGTCGTTGTCAGAGTTAGTTTCCAGGTTCGATCATTCTCTTTATAAATTTTAAAACTCGAAAAAACAACGATCACTTTCATTCAAAAATTTTCACGTTTGAGCACTCAATTTAGCAAAAAGAACTAAATTGTAAAAAGTGCTAAAGTTGAGTTCTACATTATAGAGGTGTCTAATTGCTATGAAGTTTTAAATTTAAGGTCCTTAGTGTAAGAGTATGCCCAAAGATCAATCATGAGATGGTTGTAATTGTAAGAGTATGCCCAAAGATCAATCATGAGATGGTTGTAATATCATACTTGATTTACCATGTTTATTAATATAAAGCGTTGTCATTATTATTTTAGTTTTTCCTTCTGTGTGTACAAATAAACTGTTTTATAATAATGTCTTGAGAATAATATGATTATTCTTAAAATATCCTTAGTCAAGTATTATTGTTGACTAGGACAACAATAATGCATTAAGACTAACATGTAGTTGATTGATGATAAAGAGTTGTCATTGATATGGAGTGTCAAAATCAATGCATGAATATGTGTGTTAGAGAACAACATATTGGGCTGACCCACTATGAGTATGTTTCTTGGATTATTATGTAATTGTCACAACATTACTCATAGTGATTAATATGTATATGATCCTTAGACTTGAGATAATCATTATCCCAACATCGTGAGTCGATATTTTGATACGATCAAATGTACACCATAACCGGTTGTTCTATAAAGGTCGATGTTGGATATACCACAATCTATGTGGAGGATATTGTTGATCAATATAGATAAGTCCCTCCCACATAATGGGAGTAATATCTTAGGCCACTTGATTGAGTGAGACTAGAAATGCATGGCCATGCTCAAATAAGTTGACATGAGATGTCATACTAATTTGTATATCATAGTCTACTCAAGATATCAAGAAACATGGGATGGACTATACAAGTGTGACTATTCCATGACTTGTATCTATTCCGAGATAAAGGACTTAAGGATTAATGCATGAAAAGTTAATCACAAAAGTTATGTCGGATCATGACTTCTTGTAACTTAGGTAGCAATGATGCATTGCTAGATGCCACTCATTGTTTGTGACATTAGAATCGTTCTAGTATTACTACTAACGTTACAAGAACCTCTGTGGTCATACCCTATGGTTGAAATGAACGGAATGAAACATAGTTGGTATTGTGTTTGATTGTCACATGAATTAAATTAATTAAAGAATTAATTTAATTAGGCAATCAAATATTGAATATATTATATGTACAAGGATGTTGTACACATAGTGAGAATTAATATATGAATTTGGTTCAGATATAAATTTAAATAAATATAGTTTATCGAAATCCATATTATAATTAATGTAATTATAACTTTTTGGGTATAATTAATGTAATTATAATTTTCGGTTAAAACATTATTATATTTATTTAATTTTATAATTCATAAATAAAATACCAATTATAAAAGGTAATAAGTGAAGAGAAACCCTAAGTTTTTGCTTAGAAAAAGTCTAGCAAATAGTCAACAAATAAAAAAACTCTCGAAAATAGTTTTGGAGATTTTTCGCCATTCATAGTCAAACCGGGTGGATTACGTAGAGGCCGACATCATAAAGGTTGCGGCTTGGTTCGACAGTAGATCAGAACTCTTGTTGCCGAGGCGTCGCTGTCTACTCAGATTGAAATTTTGGTAATTTCGAAACCTTTATTTCACCCCGATTCATTCCTCACACATGGATTCATGGTTTGGATCGCCAGGATTAATTTTATTTCGCTGTGCCATGGAGGTGCAGGAGTTCCAACACTTAGATGGTAATTAGACCATTTTACTTTAAGTTGGACAGAAATAGACATGAGGTAAGAGAATTTTAGTGTTTTAATAAAAGGGCATTTTGTTCATTTAGTAATTAAATGAATTAAAAAGCAAAAATCAAGCCAAAATCTTGTCCATCTTTCTCGCCATAGCTAAATTTTTCAAGGGGAAGCCATAGCTAGGGTTTGGCCACTTTGAAGCTCGGTTGTAAGTCTGTTCTAGCCTCGTTTTTAATGATTTTCATGTTTTTGATATCCTTGTAACTTGGCCTATCTATTTCTACCACTAATTTAAGAAATAATCAAGGTATAAAATTTTAACCATGATGTATATTTGTGTATTTTGATGTCTAATGATAGAAAATGTATGTTTGGTGTATGATAAATAACTTTTGCTAGGTGATTTTTGATGAAAATGTCAAAAGGACCAATTTGTAAAAAGGTTATAAAATGTGTGTAAAAGTGTGACTAAATGAAAAATGTGGGCTGTTATAAGCATGAAAGAGGCTCGGCTAGGCTTGGGTCTTGAGGAAATAGAATAGATTTCATTTTACAAGCCTAGGGACCAAAATGTAAAAATGTCAAAGTTTAAGGGCAAAAATGTAATTTTTTCCATAATATGATTTTTGGACTGAATTGAAAATTTGAATAATGAATGAGTTAAATTTGCTATTATAGATTAAGAGAAACGAGGTTCGGACCTAGATCGGGGGAAAAACACAGTGTTTGACGATTAGGTCCATTTCTACTATTTTTGTACCGAGGTAAGTTCGTATGTCAATAATGCATTGTTTTATTTATGTTTTAAATGCTTTAATGTTGTATGAATTATGATTGACTCTTTGGACATAATTTGACAAAGTTTCGACAAATAAGAAATCCCGGTTGAACTTTAGGAATAGATAGGATACAAATGTCATGACATTAGAGTATTGAGATTACGTGTAAGACCATATCTGGGATATGGCATCAATATGAGACTTCGTGTAAGACCATAGCTGGGCTATTGGCATTGATACGAAATCCCATGTAAGACCATATCTGGGATATGGCATTGGTATGGTACTGTGTGTGCGAGATTCCCGAGTATCATTTAGTATTCCAAGTGGTTCAACGGTAATGTTAAAGTTGTGAATGACTATGGTTATGTTTCAAGTTGGTACAGGTATGTACATAAAACTCATATGTAATGAGCTCGATACATGATGAACCCTCGGTAAGGTTGTGGTTGAGTAAGTTTTACTATGAGATTTATAATAACATTTATGTTAATTTACATCATGTTATTTGTATGTTAAATGTGTGGTTATAATGCTTATTATTTTCATAGGAACTTACTAAGCTATATAGCTTACTCCCCTTTCTTTTCCCTTGTCTTATAGTGTCACCAAGCTAGCTCAGGGATCAGAGACTGTTGGAGATCCACTCACACTATCAACCTATCATTCTGGGTACCGATGAATTTAACATTTTGAGTTATGGCATGTATAGGGACTTGGTCATTTTGTTATGTGTCATAATTGATTTGGCCAAATATGTTGGCTTATGTTGGTTGATAATTCATTTTGTAAACTGCCATTGAAATTGGCTGATATTGGTTTAAGTATATATGCATCTGATGATGTTTTTCATGGATATGGGAATTTGCATGGTTTGAGTTGATAAGTATGTGATGTTTGTATGTGATAGATGGTAGCATGTGAACGATGTGTGGATGTCTTGATTGTGGCTGATTTGGTTGAATGTATTTGCTTGGATTGGTGTTATGTTTTGTTGTGTAGGTGTGTGCATAAAAGAGTGACAAAATGGCTTGGTAAATAGCCTTGTTTTTGTCCACACGGGTAGACACACGGGCGTGTGTCTAGGCCGTGTGTGACACACGGTCAGCCCCATGGGTGTGTGATCCGGCCGTGTGTCCCATGTACCTTAATTGTTGCAAAATAAAATGCTAAGTATCGAGCACACGGGCAGAGACACGGGCGTGTGTCTCAACCGTGTGGACTGCACGGCCTCAAACACGGGCATATGCCATGGCCGTGTGAAATCTGCACCTATTTTATGAAAAATTATGAAAATTAAATCAACCACACGGCCTAAGCACACGGGTGTGTGCCTTGGCCGTGTGACTTCAATATGCTCTTTGGTGACAAACAGATAGTTACACGGGTTAAGGACACGGTCGTGTGTGACCACACGGCTTGCCCACACGAGCGTGTGACCACCCTTGTAACATTAAAAATTTTCTAAGTTCGGTAAAATTTTTGAAGTTCTCGGTTTAGTCCCGAACCATTTTCAATGCATGATTTGGGCCTCGTAGGCTCAATTTAGGGATGATATGAATGTATGTGAAAAGTTTTAAATTTGGACAGAAATTTACGTCTCGATTTCGTATGATTGCTTGTGTATAAGTCCGGTAATGCCTCGTACCCTGTTCCGACGTCGAATACGGGTAAGGGGTGTTACAGACCATTTAACAAATTTGCCAAACAAATCACGTAGGTATTGATACACACCCGTAAGTATCGATATTTCTCATACTGGTATCGATACCATTTAGAAAATTGTTACCTTTTCAGTATTCTATTTCTCTACAAAAATTAAAACCCTACAAATTATCGATACAATTCAATAAGTATTTATATTTTTACCCTGACTATTGATACTCGAGAAATGGTATAGATACAAAAGTGAGCTATTGACTTCCTACACATTCAAAATATCATGGAGGTATCAATACTAAATACCTAATTATCGATACCTCTGAACAAAACACCAAAACTCACAGCAAAACAAGGTATTTATCACAACCATACATAAATGAATTCAACATGCATCTATAACTTCAAAATTCAACATAAAAAATATCTAAATTTACAACTCAAAGCATCATTAATACTTTAAGCTAAGCAAACCAATAAACTAATGTCAAACGTCCATAAACTCTATGAGTAATAAAAACCAGCAATCATTAAACATCATGGCAATAATCAACCAACAAATCTACCACATTGTCTTATTCCCACAATTCAAAACAATAGCTATAAAATCATCTACTTAACCACTATGTCTACTTGGATCACTCCGATGGTATTTTCGCACCGCTCACACCGCAACACTAACTGTCTGTAAAGTTTTAAAAAGAGTGCCTGAGCTTAAACAAGCTTAGTGAATGATCGAAATAACCACCAAATAAACATGATATCATGCATCAAATGAAAACGATCAAAGCACATTTACTTACAAAATTTGCTATAATGACCTATTAAAATACTCATTTAATAACTACCAATTCATTTGGCTTTACAATCACATAATTAAGCATACGTCACCTTTTATAATATCACATTTAGCGATAATTTGGTACTTGAGGCTATGAAACATAAAAGTGGGATCTATCATCACACATTGGATATTCAGATCACCAATACACCATTAACTCAATAAGTCGAACATATCTTAAAAGCGTAGCATGTAGTTAACACTCTCTAACACACCAACATATCCTGGTGAATGGAGCTAAGCTCACATTACCTTATCTCTCCAAAATTGTTTCGGGCCTTTAATGCCCTAAAAGCACAACACAAGGGTGAGTACTGATCGTTGTTTTGTCGAGTTTTAAAATTTATAAAGAGAATGATCAAACCTGGAAACTAACTCTGACAACGATTAAAGGCAAGTGTACCTATCGAACAGTAGTATAGCTTAGGCAAGACCAGATTGTCGAACCCAAAAGAACTATAAGTACTAATACTAACTTTCTTTTTATTATTTAGCCTAAAATAAGTGAAGTTGCTTTTACCTAAATTTACGACTTACTAAACTAAAGACACCAAGACAGAAAGAATGAATTGGAAAATAACTTGAAGAGAACTCAATGGATCACGACGATACCCTCAAGAAGAATCCACCTAGACTTCACTTGTTACTTAACACTGAACCATACGATTTATTTACTTAGTTTGATCCGTAAGACTCCCTAACGTATATTGAACCCTCTCTCGAGGCGAATAACGTCTAACCCTAGGTTAATTAGTGGAACTCTCGTTCTCTTATAATAACCCCCTAGAATAGCAGTAAATAGATCTATGGACTCCAATATTAGGTTTCACCCTAATCTGAAAAATCTCGTCACCCTATCTCTAGGCGTGCGATCAACTCCGCTTAATTATGCTAGATCTACTCTTAAGCAGGGTCTATTCCTCCTCCACTTAAGCACATCAGAATTGTATTAAGCATGCATAATTAAGAACAAACTAAGTATTTATCATATAATTCAGAAATCAATAACAAGATTCATCTAGGTTTCATCCCTTTCAGGTATCTGAAAGGTTTAGTTCATAATGAATAAAGAAAACATCTCAAGAGAAAAGATAAAACAAAACATAAGAAATCCCTAAAACCCCCTAGAGGAATTGAAGGAGAAATTCGCCGTCTTGAGTAGAACTCCAGCTCCTTGAGATGGATTCACTGGCTATCTTCGAGTAATTCCCACAAATCTGACCTTCTGGCTCGGCTCCTTGGCCTCGCTCCCCACCTAACTCACCTTCAGGATACACTTAGTGTGTTTATATAGGCTTTTAGAATGCTTTACTTGGTCCCTAAATGTCCTAAATTAAGTCTGCTTCCTACTCAGCATTTGAATATGCTTTGGAATATGTTTCTTTGGCTCTAAGTATCCAAATCCAAGTGAAATTGCTCTCTCCTGTGGCAGGGGCACGGCCATGGCACACGCCCGTGTAAATCGTGGTTGGGCCGTGTCTTAATTCTGTCGATTAAGGCACGACCGTGTAAATCGTGGCATGGCCGTATGAAGTAATTTGACGAGACATGGCTGTGTGGCTTGAAGTCTAGGCCATGTTGATTTCCTCTTTGATCCAAATTGGCCCGTTTTAAGCCCGTTTCTTGTTCTTTTCGTCCTCGGGTGCTTTCCTGAGTATAAATATGAAAAGAAAGGGTTAAGAGCACCTTTTTACATAAATCAGGGCTAAATCATCCCAAAAGCATACTAAATGTGAGCCTAAAATATGTTACTTTTATGGTTTATCAAGTACTCACAAATCCTATGGCATGCCGACTATATCCAAAGGTCTCAAAGATCATAAGGTCAAAATATCTGCAATTAAACACATATTTTTAATTACCATTTTCTACACACTTTCACTGCATATTCACATTATAAGCACAACATCATCACTGCCATTCGGCATGTATAACATAGTCACAATTAACACATTCACAATAGTCATTACAAGCATATCTCACATGTCCCATTATCACATCTTAATTCTCAATCCACAACACACAATCACATTTTTGCAAATTAGACAAGGGGTATAAGAAAGCATACACTCAGAACTTAGACTAGGGGTTTAGGCTACTCTTAAGATCCCAAATAATACTATGAATCGTGTTTACAAGTAGCGATTCAAAACACTCACCGTTCGCGCTTTCACCTAGTCACCGAAAGCATCAACTAGTTTTTTCCTTGCCTTTCGCTTTACTCGAAGAAGGCCCTAACGACTCCAAAGCTTCACTAAAGTAAATAACACAATAAAAACAATTAAAAATCAACCATAGACTCACCTATATCAACCAAAAACACAAGTCTAAACTAGATTCTCATGAAACTGAAATTTCAACTAGCTTAGCTGAAACGCAAAAATCTCAACATCTACTCATTCCCTTAGCATAAAACTGATTTCAATCACCTAATTATACATCTAAGAACAATTCTCAACCTTCAAACTACTCAAAACTACACAAATTCTTGGTTCCGAAAGTTCGACGTACAATGACAATTTTCACAAAAACTCAATAAAACCTTAGCATTCTTTAACGAAACTTCTAATTACATCAAAACAAGTTGAAAAACACTTTCACACATAGTTTTCATTCAAAATCACGAATTTCACCATTAATGACCCAATTTTCGACATTTGTTCAAAACTTTTGATTCAATTACTAAAAACTCAATTTAAAAGGTTAGATATCATCAAAAAGTAATAGGAAAATAAATCATTACCTTCGATGAGAGAAAAAAAACGTTTGACTTGAAACTCCAAAAAACCCACAACTTTGAGAGATGGCAAAATTAATGGTGTTTTTAGTATTTCTCTTTTAATTTGGGAGGGATTTGGTGTTTTCAATTTGATGGAATTAAAGTTGGAGAAATCAAAATAGATGAATGAGGTTTGGGGTTTCAAGGCACAAATAGGTGAGAATGCTCTCTTTTTTTTCTTTAATCGTCAAAATAGGGTGAAAAGGGGGAAGGATTGGGTTGATTTAAAACTTGGTACATTTGCTTTAAAACTACTATTAAGTTAACCTCTTTTACAAAAAAATCTTCTTTTCTACATTATTTAAAAAAATTGATGTAGTTTTCTAAAAGCCATAGAAGAAGACATTTCTGGTTTACCATGCTTCGAAATTTCAGAACACATTTTGAGTTAAAGTCTCTTAATTACCCTCGAAACTACTATACCCAATTTTGGGTTGTGACATAAAATACTAAAAAAAATTCCCAAATTCAATAGCAGATCTTGGGGTTCTGGTTTGGAAGCCTAACTAAAACTTCCAAAACAAAAATTAGGAGTTCAAAAAGAATAAAAAAAATTTTGGAGCGTCTAATTAAAATTTTTAAAATTTTTGTAAGATTAATCGGAATTTCCAAAAAATTTAAAATCATTTATTTAAAATTTTCAATAATTTAGAGAGATCATTTAAAATTTTCAAACAATTTCAAAAGAATAATGAATTTTTTTAAAATTTTTGAGGCAAAGCCCCCTTTCCACCATTAGGTTCCACCTTGCCCTGATTATTAACAAAATCACCAACTTAATACAAGATCTCTTTATTCCTCACCAACAAAGAAAATAAAAAGAGGCAAAGAATAGTAGAAACAAGATCAAATATTAAATGTGAAATGTAAAAAATGCTAACCCTTTTTTAGAAAAGTAGCAATGGCTACCTAAGTAGCCATATGAGCCAATTTTGTTCCCCATCTTAGCATGCAATTCAATAATAGCCTTGTCTTCTTCAAGTTTGGTCTTCAATGGTTAGTCCAACTAAGCTTGCAACTATTCCCGCAACGTGCCAAACCTTTGTTCTTTTTCACAACATTCCAATTCCCTTCACCATGACTCCTCTTATACTCTGCCAACATCGTATCCTTCACGCGGTTCACGACCCCTTTTTCAACACTATCTTACCTTCTCTTCCAATGCCAACACCGTCGTTGTTCATCCAATTGCTACCTAAGAACCCCCCACCCTCCTTTTCTGCAATAAATTAGTTGTTCCCTACCACTATCATTATCATCATCATTTTCCTTTAATTGTTATGTGCTAATATCTATACCTAAAAAGAAGAGGGCTAAATAAGGGTTTTTAAAAGCTCATTGTAAATGGCCGACGCGATATTGCAAATGTAACGAATGCGCCTTTAATTATAACAGAAAGAATTGAAACAGAAAGTTACCAAATATGAAATAATAAAAGGAAGAGTTTAAGACCCACTAAAGAAGAGATCAGCAAAGTAGCAAAAGTTGTATTACTTATTAACACAATTTAGAGGCGAGTTAATTTAAGTTGAAAAGATAAGTTAATTTTGGTAAGATTAATAAGACTTTCCAAAAAAGTTAGAACACTAAAAGTTCTAACACTTAAATTTTAGACCCCTTTTTTAATGGTATCTTGCCTTCTCTTCTGCCGTCGACACTGTCGTTGTTCATCTCATTGCTACCTAAGGACACAACACCCTCCTTTTGTGCAGTAAATTGGTTGTTCCCTCCCATCATTATCATTTTCCTTTGAATGTTATGTGCTAATATCTATAAGTAAAAAGAAAAGAATTTTTGCAAGCTCTTTGTAAATGGTCGGCATGATATTGCGAATATAACAAATGCATCTTTAATTATGACAGAAAGAATCGAAACAGAAAGTTACCAAATATGAAATAATAAAAGGAAGAGTTTAAGACCCACTAAAGAAGAGATCAACAAAGTACCAAAAGTTGTATTACTCGAGTTAATTTAACTTGAAAAGATAAGTTAATTTTACTTATTAGAAAAAGTTGTATTACTTATTAACACAATTTAGAGGCTAATTAAAATTTTACAAAAAATTTCAAAAGAATAATGAAATTTCGTTAAAATTTAGGGGCAAAGCCCCCCATCCACCATTACGTTTCGCATTGCCCTGATTATTAACAAAATCACCAACTTAATATAAGATCTCTCTATTCATCACCAACAAAGAAAATAAAAAGAGGCAGAGAATAGTAGAAACAAGATCAAATATTGAATGTGAAATGTAAAAAATGCTAACCCTTTTTTATACAAGTAGTAATGACTACCTGAATAGCCATAAGAGCACATTTATTCCCCATCTTAGTGTGCAACTCAGGAGAAAAAGATCCCTTCTTCAAATTTGGTCTTCAATGGTTAGCCCCTCTAAGCCTACAACTATTCTCGCAACGTGCCAACCCTTTCTTCTTTTGCACAACATTCCAATTCCCTTCACCGTGACCCCTCATGTACTCCAACAACACCGCATCCTCCGCACGGTTGTCTCGACCACTTTTTCAACACTATCTCACCTTTTCTTCCGATGCCAACATCACCGTTGTTCATCCCAGTGCTACCTAAAGACACACCACCCTCCTTTTGAGCAGTAAATTGGTTGCTCCCTCCCATCATCATCATTTTCCTTTGAATGTTATGTGCTAATATATATACCTAAAAAGAAAAGGGCTTAATGAAGGGTTTTTGCAAGCTCTTTGTAAAATGCCGCCACAATATTACAAATGTAACGGATGTGTCTTTAATTATGATAGAAAGAATCGAAATAGAAAATTACAAAATATAAAATATAAAATAATAAATGCAATAATAATGATAATAATTTATCATAGTCGCAGATTAATTATTTTATTTAGTCTAGAAAACAGAGAGAAAAATAAATTTCACTGTCAGATTACTTATTTTTCTTTTAAATTTGTCTTTAAAATAGTAAAGTACAATGAAAAGTGGACGGGTTTTATCCTGATACTAAATTACAATCAGAAATGAATCAAATACAATAAGTATCAACTATTAAAAAGAATCAAAATCATAAAATAACAATACTTATTAGAGTTTAAAAGGAGTTTTTTTATTCAGGAGGGTCTAAACTCTGTACCATGAAAGGAAGAGTTTAAGATCCACTAAAGAAGAGATTAGAAAAGTAGCAAAAGGTGTATTATTTATTAACACAATTTAGAGGTGAAATTCAATGGTAGATCCTAATAGGTGGGTTAATTTGACTTGAAAAGCTTAAGTTAATTTTTTGTATTTTGTTAAATACTTTTAACAAAAACAAAGTAATAAAATAAAATCAAAGCATATTCACCTGATGCATACAAGAATATTGTAAAACAAAATGCATACTTTGAACTCAACATAATGTATGGTAATTACACCAAACATCATATACTATAATCAACTTTCCCAGTTTTATTATTAATTTATGATATTTATAAAGATAAAACAATTGTTATCTCATAATATGAATTCTAATATTGTCTCCCTAAGTCTAAAACAAAACAACTTGATGAAATTTAAAATATTTTAAATTTAATTAAAATTTTACAAAAAAATTATATCAAAAGAAAATAACTTGTTAATATATAAATAACTAGTTTTTAATGAATATAATTTTCATAATTGGGATATAATTTTCCCAATTGAGAGTACATGTTGTTGGAATTAAATTGTAATATTTAATGATAAAATATTTGTAACTAAAAGTAAATTTTATGGTAAAATTTAATTTCATATTATTAATATTAATTATTTGATATGTTTTCACTGTTACATCATTTTCCTAATAAAAAAACTTGGCACCAATTTGAGCATTTTATGGAATTGATAATATTTATACACTCATAGTTATGAATTATTTGTGAAGGAATTTAACCAATCACAAATACATCATCATAAAAAAATAAAATTATGTAGTGACAAACTTTTTATCATCACATTTATGACTAGTAATAGTGCCCATCGGATATGTTGTCACACTACTGCATAATCTCTTCGGAAATTGGCCCAAATTTAGCATTTCATTAGTGATGAATTTGAATTTAGTAACAATTATTCATTTATAGTGGGGATTTATTGTGATGTAATCTAAACAGACACCATTACATCATCACAAAGAGTGAATTTTAAAGTGACAATTTTATTGTCACAATATTGATAGTAATAGTGACTACTAGATATGTTGCCACAATCATATCATTTCTTGAGAAAAAGTTTTTGGTGTGAGTCTTAAGCATTTCATTAGTGATGAATTGGTAGTGTTTCATACAAAATTCGTCACCAATAATTAAAGACAAAATTCTATATTATCACAATTATATCTTCAGTAAAAATCTTGATTGTTCTAGAGCCGGAAAGTTGTCCCAGGATCGAACGCTCGAAGACCTGGCAGCCTGGTTGGGCGAAATATCAGCAGGGTACAATGAAGCTATCTGATGCATATCAAGGGCTAAATGATTTTCATTATCTATTATAGCAGAGGGTGGCCGCTCGGAGCTTTCGCCTTTGTCGTTGCACCATTCGGGGATAGCCATGCCAAAGGAAAAAGGACCATCAATGTTGATTAGCCTCGAATAGTCTTCTTCATTTTGTGCAGCGTTCATCATCTCTTTCGGTATTTCATTATTGCCACCGTTGCCATTGGCGGCTAGCGCCTGAGCTTCCTGCAGCATATTCTCCAACAACCCATCGTCGTTGATTTGGTTCGAGCAGAGATCCATTTCCAACGGGTTAAAATCCCCAGAATCCTGATGAGGATGATGATTAAATGTTGTCCTTGACGATGAAGGAAGATCGAGTGTCATTCGATTCGAATAGTGCTGCATTGGTGAAAACGGCAATGTAAAGCTCGAGCTCGTAGCATCAAGATGATTGTTATTGTAATTGTTGCTTTGAAGTCTGTCATGCTTGAACCGCTTGTTGCTACGGAAGAAGTCGTCGTCGGTGGTGGTGTTGGGATAATTGATTAGAGGGAGAGTTGGGAAAGGAGGTGGGTTATGGGGAGAGTGAAGTGGGGAGATATGGGGTGGTGTTGAAGCGGAAGGGCTAGGGAGAGGCGGCGGCGTCGAGGCTGAGTTCGGGCTTTGGAGTGGCAGAGGCGGCGTTGTTAAGGCTGAATGAGGATTGTAAAGGAAGTTTTGAGGCATGGGATTTGAGGTGTGGAGAGACACTATGGGAGTTTGGAAGGAGAAACAGGAGTTGGGTGCGGTGGTTGGCGGAGGATAAGGAATAGGTGACGGAGGATGTGAGTGGCGCTGGCGGTGCTGGTGCTGGTGCTGGTGCTGGTGCTGGTGCTGGGAATAGAAGAGTTGGACATCGGGTGGGTAAAGTGGGAGGCCTTGGCGTTGCCTTCTCTTCACCCTTGTGTTCCAATAATTCTTAATTTCATTGTCTGTTCTTCCAGGAAGCTACATTATAAATTAACATAAATTATTTGTTTGAACTAAGCTGGTGTGTTCCTTCACTATAAATTAACATAAATTATTTGTTTGAAGGTATAACTACAAGTAATACATCTCTATAACTACAATCAGCATTAAATGGAAATACAATCAAAAACATCCATATAGCCACAACTAGTAGGGAGGCAGATTCACTTATATCTTTATAGCTTTCCTATTTATTAACTTACAATTTTATAAATTTTAATAGCTAAAAGCATGACTTCCCTTTTAAAGGGTTAGGTAAGGCCTTCACCCTTGACTACTTGAGTCAAACTATCATAAAGCACAAAATATACATTTATACTTAGGGAAAAAAAAAAAAAAAACTAGAGAAGACCCACACACAATGAAAATCAAGAGAAGCCATGAATGCTTAAATACTTTTGGTGAAAATGAGCTTGAACACTCAAAACCATAGCAAAGCATGTCTTGATTAAATTAAGTGTTAAATTATGCCTATTACAACCTTTTTTCATATGTATTGAAATTATTGTATTAGAATTGTATTTTAAGTTTTCTATAGCTAGACATAGACAAACATTCCAAAATAAAAAGAAACAATATTAAATACTAAATGTCAAATATATCTCTGTTCATCACCAATAAAAAAAATAAAAAGAGGCAAAGAATAGCAGAAACAAGATCAAATATTAAATGTAAAAATACTAACCTAATTTTAGAAAAATATTAATGATTACCTGAGTAGCCATATGAGCCCATTTATTCCCCATCTTAGCATGCAACTCAATAATAATCTTTTCTTCTTCAGGAGAGAAAGATCCTTTCTTCAAGTTTGGTCTTAAATGGTTAACCCATCTAAGCCTACAACTCTTCCCACAACGTGCCAACCCTGTGTTTTTTTGCACAGCATTCCAACTCCCTTCACCATGACTCCTCACGTACTCCGCCAACACCGCATCCTCTGTCGCCGTCCACGGCCCCTTTTTCAATAGTATCCCGCCTTCTCTTCCACCACCAACACCACTGTTGTTCATCCCATTGTTACCTAAGGGCTCACCACCCTCGTTTTGTGAAGTGAATTGGTTGTTCCCTCCCATCATCATCATCATTTTCCTTTGAATGTTATGCGCTAATATCTATACCTAAAAAGAAAAGAGCTTAATGAAGGGCTTTGGCATATCGCAAGCTCTTTTGTAAATGCCTGCCATAATACTATGAATATAATGGATGCTATTTCTTTAATTATGACAGAAAGAATTGAAACAAAAACTTACCAAATATGAAATAATAAATATAATAATACTGATAATAATTTATTACAGCTATGGAATAACTATTTTATTTGGTCTTGTTGAGTAAAAATTAAATTTCACTCTCAGATGACTTGGTTTCTTTTAAAGTTGTCTTTAAAATAGTAAAATACAACTTGACAATAGAAAAAGGACAGGTTTTATTCTAATACAAAATTTCGGTTAGAAACAAATTAATTACGATAAATACCAATTATTAAAACGAACCAAAATCATATAATAACAATATTTATTGGTCTTAAATTTAGATTTAATAATTTCCGACATAATAAAAAATTATTAAAATAGTATGTGAAGATATAGAAATAAAATTTAATATATGAATTTTATATTTTAATTAATATAAATTATTATGTATATAAAATCCAATGTATGAGATAAGCCTATTAACTTCAAATTAGTATGTCCTTTCTTTTTGGGTCTTTGTTTGCTCAATATAGGGCAAACTCCGAACAACAAATGCGATTATCGCGACTCAAACTCAAATCACATCTGGGACAATGAATATATTTGACCATTAAACCATCACATGGAATTTAAATATATAAATTATTTTAACACTACTTTTGGTTATTAGTGTAATAACATGAGAAAAATATCTTTTCTTGGGCCAAAGAAAAAAAAGCTTATTTAATATAGAAATGTTAAAATAGTTTCACATAAAATAAAGAATGAAGAGTACAATTTAAACTTAAAACTAGAATGATAAATAAAACTCTTTGCCACAAACAAGTCGTAAGAGTAATTAAGAACTACCAATTTTATTAGTTTATAACTAGCTCGTGACTAAAACAAGTGGAAAAGAGATAATAGTCCCACCTAACATAGTATTATTGTTTCATTCACGGACATTTTTTTTTTTATTTTTTGGTAAACTTAAATATTTTATGAATTCTTTCTACTACTGAGTGGAAAAAAATAGAGACTTAATTTTTTTAAAAAAAGTTTGAGGGCTTTTTAATACATTTTAAAAGTTCAAGTATTCAATTAAGTAAAAAAAAAAGTTAATTGTTTTTTTAAAAAAATTTGAATGCTTTTTAGACCGTTAAACCAAAAATTTTGGTGGAATGGATTGCTACCAAATTTATCATTGAAAAGCTTGTTTCTTCAGTAACTTGAGCTTAGTTTAGATAGGCGATGTGTTTACTTCGGTGAAGTTAAAAACAACAGTGGCGGTGAAATTGGATATTGTAGTAGTGAGATTTAGAACAACGGTGGGTGTGTGTTTGGATTTAAACACAGCTGTAGTGGTGAGGTGAGAATAGAAAATGACTATTAAGGACACTAGATTAGAAATAATGTATAATGGAAGTTTTTTAAATTATTTTATTTTAATGAAATTATTAAAATATGTGAATTTATAAATTCATTTAATAAAATATTAAAATATATATTCCGATATTTTATTATATAAAATAAAAAATTAACATTTTTAAATTAAAATAATTAAAATTAAAATAAATAATCTAAAAGTAGTTAATTCAAGGAATGATAAATTAAAATTTCTTTTGATAATAACGTATTTTAGTTTCTTATAAAATAATGGGGAAAATGTTTATTATTTTAAATTAATAAAATTATCTTACAAATGAAAATACAAAATTGTTGAAGTAAAAGTAGAAGGCAAAATGAAGAAGAGAAAAAAAAAAAAAAAGTAAAATGAAGAAAAAAATAAGAGTAAGGGTGTAAAAGGAAAAATGACCATCAATGGATGTTGAAACATTTGATTGGAACATAAAGCTTCAGTGGAGAAATTGGTGTCCAGTGTGTTGAGTAATGTTCCAACCATTTTGCTCTTTACAATCTAAACAAATTGATACAGTGTGATCCAGCCAAAAAGTACTCCAAACGCACTGAAATGAGATCAAACGAGCATCCAAAGGAAACCCTAGAAGAGCATAAAATTTCAGTTGACCATTTCTTGATTTATGCTCCAATTCTTTTTGACCATTTCTTTATTTATACTCCAATTTCTTTTATACTTTTAACTTACACTTATATATTTTTAATTGTTATAATAGTAAAAAGTGATATTTTTTTTAAATAATCGTTATAAGTTTCGATAATATTTATTCTTTTTAACACAATATTAAAATTATTTATAGTTTCTCCACAACTCACAAATTAGAGTATAATGTGATTTAGTATACCCGATCTTACGTTCTCTTATATTGACAGCAATACATATACCAATTGAATTAAGATTAACGAGCTTAAGTACCCAAAACATTTCAAATATTCTAAAGCTTAAATTTAAAAACAAAAAGTGTTTAAAACGAATTGGGCCAAAAAAATTAAATTTCAAAGGTCCAAAAAGTCTCAAATTTGTAAAATGAATCCAAATAGCTAGGCCTGGATCTGCACCAATTCATAATTATTTTTTATTTAGGTACAAGCACCAATTCATAATTTAATATGTTCTAAACATTAAAAGGCTTTTTTAAGTCAAAAATAAAAATAAAAAATCAAATGGCTTTGATATTTCCACAAATTAAAATCGGATTTGTCGTAGAAAAACATTAATAGACACGAACGAAACCCAATATCAGGTCTATTCAACGAAAAGTCACCCATCTCATATTTATTTATCTTAGAAACTAGAATAATTGTTCACCTCATCACCCATTTTATCTATTTATATTATTCCAGCGGATTGAGCTTAACTCAGTTGATATCGGTATTATTATTAGTACAAGAGGAAGTGAGTTCGAGTGTGCTGAAGCACATTATCCTCTTATTTAAGAGTTGGGGAGAGACTATGGGTAGTTCTATACATTGTATCAAAAAACTAATACTAAGAATCGTGATGCTACACTCATATGAATAAGACATATCTCTCTCTCTATATATATATAAATTAAAAAAAAAAACTAATCATACTCATGCCGGATTCATACTCGTATATAACATTCAAATTTGAATCAGGTAGATAGCTTAACCCTCTAAAATGAAAAATTTCAACTTTAACCTTTCAAAATTTATAAAATTTTAAATTAATACATAATCAAATTATAGTTTAACTCCAAAAATAATATTTTTTATTTGATCATTTTAAAAATTATAATATATACGAATATAATAACAAAATTATATTTTAACTCTCATAAAAAAATTTTAACTTCACCTCTAACCTAAATTCGATTAACATATATTGCAGTTGTCCAAGATGATGCAGTTTGCTGAGATAGAGAATACAATCAACAGCACTGCAAAGTAGGCAAATGATGGGAGCATATCAATTGTGATTAAATGGCTGGTATCCCAATTATCAATCCTTCTCTGGTTAGTGGTCACAAATAGGAATGGCGTGGGATGATTTTTTGTTGACCTCAATTTTGATGGCATTTTTATATTTTTAATTTGATTTGTAGTGACAAAATATATTGTATTTTAAAATATATATAAATTCAAATTTTAAAATAATATTATTAAAATTTGAAAAAAACTAATCATGAATCTCAAATTATAGAACCCACGTGAAAAATGTGAAGAGAAAAAAAATTCACAACTCTTATTTAGTTATCATTTTCGATAATTTTCTAGTTAAAGAAATTTTATTACCTGCTTGTAAATATTTGTGATCAAAGGTATTTAAAAAGGCATAATAATGAACTTAACCCCTATCATTTACTTTTTATCACTTTGATCCTAATTCCTTATTTTGGATCACTTTAGTTCTCAACATTTAAATTTTACTCAATTTGTGTTTTCTTTAGGTGAAAAAATTGTTTAAACTATTAAAACTTTAGCAATTGTGATGTGGTAGCCTATGTGGCAGTCCGCATATACTTCATAAAATTTAAAAATATATATCAAAATAATAAAAAGTTCATAAATTTATTTAAAAATTATCCACGTTAATAATGAAATACACAAAGACTATCACGAAAGCTACCACATAACTGCCATTAAAATTTTAACAATTCAGTCAAATTTTTCATCCAAAAAAATAATTTAACTAAATTTTAAAGATAAAGACCAAAGCAATAAAAGAAAAAAATAATTAAAGCCAAAATAACAAAAATAAAAACATATAATAAATATTAAAGTTATCATTATACCTTTAAAATTTTGAAAAGATGAAATTTCCAATGAATTATAAAAAAAAATCCAATTGTGGTGTGGCTTGCTTTAATATAGTTTTTTTAGGTAGTTTTTTATTATTATAGATTATAGATTATAGATATTCTGCACTCAAATAAATTCTAGTTTTAGGTATTTCTAGAAGCCAAAAACATTATTCTTTTGGAATGTGAATACAGAAGCTTAAGTATGCAAATACTATGGAGGCAGGAGTTATTTATAAAATTTTACCCAAAATAAGGTTACCTAATTACTATATTTAAAACTTGCTTTAAAATATTGCTTTATATTTTTTTTCAAAAATAATTGTTATATATAGTATAAGTTTTATTTTTCTTTTTTGGATTTGAGGTATGGTTAAACTCTAAACATATTATTTTTTGCGGTTTTTATAGAAGACTTATTTTTACAAAAATTTTACTTAATTTCTAAATTTAAATTTACACTCGTTTTATTTATTTTATACGTAACTATTTTAACATATATATTAAATATACTAATTACTTCTCAATGTGTTGTAAGATATAAAACTAAGCCTTTTTTTTTCTTTTTTAACTTCAATTCATATTATACATGTATTTCAGGAAACATAAAAGAGAGTTTTACAAGTCACTTCCACTATTAAGTATTAAGTTTTACCTACTTAAGATTCTTTGCTATTTATATAAATTAACAAATATTTAAAAATTCATAAAATGATAAAAAGAAAAAAAGAGAAACATCTTTTCATACCAAATAAAATAGTTTATTTAACCAAAAGATTTTATTCAATTAATAAATGGAAAATTTGTTTCAAAATTAAAAGCATCAAAATAAATTATGCATCTGATTGGATGGGAGAAGGGTTTGAAGAAAGTTATTTTGGAATTGAACTGTTTAGAAACTGTTAATATCTTCAATGGTTAGGGTCCGAACCAAGGTCTGTCGAGCTTGAGGGCTAAGGAAATTAGGCAATGGATGGAGGGTGTCCGAGTGCAGATAGTATGGCAGCCTGGAAAATATTTGAAGAGCCTTGTTTTACCATATCAAATTTAGTGGTAATAGAGAACCAGTGTATGCTTGTTGATGTTATGCATTAATCGTCACTGATTTAATTCTATCTAAACAAAATTATCTACTTTGATAATCCTTTTAAAGAGTTAAGTAATTTAACCTTGTAATTTTAAATGCTATTAGTTTTCATTGATTCCATACTAAATTAATTTTATATAAACTAGAATATTACCTCGCTATTAAATTTTAAATAAATGAACTTAACATTAAAATTGAATCATTGTAATAAAGTTAAATATGAGATTAATTAATACATCACATTAACACAAAATGAGTCAAATAATTAAAAATGATATGTCATGAAAATAATATAAAACACACACAAGGATAAATATATTTATTTAAATAAATTTTACAAAATATATGAAATGGATTAAAACATAACACTAATATCAAATAATATAAATACACAAACGTGTTAAAATATGCATAAAACAAATTATTTTACTTGTAAAGTTATATAAATTTATAGTATTTTAAATGCACAAAATTTATGTTTGGCTTCTATTCTTTCTATACCATTAATGTTTTATGTTATGGATTTTTAAAATATATATGAACATTATTGTTATGTATTATAGGTTAAAAGATTTGGTAAGTCTAAACTACCCTGGATAATTATGTCTAAAATAATCTTTTAATAAAATTTAATGCCACACATTATGTGTCTTTTCAGTAAGTACATTTAAATTGGGTAAAGAACAATAGAGATTCGTATATATTTTGTCTCCTTTATTTAAATAATAGGTGAATTAGATTATATATATTAAATTAAACAACAAACTAAATATTTTGTTAAAAATTTTATTCATTTTATTGTTAAAATTGATTTGTATATCGTCAATATGAGGTACACATTGCATGTCACATGTCATTTTTGTTATTCTATCAACCACGCCAATTTTTAACAGTACAATTGAAGAAAAATTTTAATAGAAAGGATTCATCTACTCTTTGATCTTACTTATAAGAACAGATTTATCAATTTTAATTAAAAATAAAATATAATCTAACTTCTAGTACAAAGCTTCCTTAGTAACTTTTTCTTTACATTACCAATTAAGCTATCTCATGAATTGAAGGTAACTTTTAGGTTATAGATATGTTATCATTTATAATACATTAATACAAATATAATAAATTTAAAAAACAATTAATTTAATATCTTTCTTGTAAAGAATGATTATCATTGAAAAACTTAGTTAATTTCTAGTTTATTTTGTAATGCCCCAATATTTCTATTTCTGTTTATGTAAGTGTTTGACACAATTGTGTATCTGCTTCAGTGGTTAAATATTCTGGATATGGCGAATTTTGATTACTTTTGGAATTAATCCCTATTTCTGTTCAGTGGGCTTATATTTAATTGTCTGTAATTCCATATCAATATAAGTCTGCTGGTTCAAATGTTAAGGGTGTTGGTGTGTTGGAGGTTATGTGTTTGAATTTATGCGTGAGAGCGGATTTTATTTTTGCTCGGTGGTCAGATAAAATTTCGGCTGGACTGAACTTCTGAGGTGATTGAAATGTAGTGGGGAGTTATCAAAATATTTTTTTTTATTTTTCTTTTCTCTCTCCTGCCAAAATTACTGTGCATTGTTTTTGACGTTTTCCCAAATTCTCAAGTTCTTTTTCTTTTCAATCTTTTGCCGCCCCTTTTTCTTTCTCTCTTGGTTGGGGTTCTTTTGTTCCTGCGTTTTTATCAAAGTGTGGAGGGGGTAATCGATCTGCTTTTGGGTATTCTGTAAGTAGCTCTATTTTTGTTAGTCTCGTTATGGTCTCATAAGTTTTTGTTGTGGAGAGTACACTACAATTAACTGAATGCTGGATTAATTGTGATTGTTGTTCACGGTTTAGGGGGAATCACAAGGAGCATTTATTTCTTCAGCGATTTAGGTGTTTGTTATCTGCTAATACATTAAATATGGTAAGTTATACGGTAATCCTTATTGTTCGTTTTGGTTCTACTGAAGCTAGCTACTCAATCTGTCATTGGTTTTGTTACTATCTTATTATTATATGTTTAGGTGAATTTCAAAGGCTCTGCCTCTAACATATGACGAATGATGAGTTGTTACATGGGGTAGTTCTTTTGTTTGCTATTTTTTCCCTATCATCTCTGAAGATACAAATTGTTTTTTTTCTTTAATAAAAATCATAAGAATCACTATAACTGAATTCAAATACTAATGAAATCTGAGTTTTTTTTTTTTTTGAATTACAACTTTTTTGTTTGTTATAACTTAAGGGATGGTATTTATAGCTTGGTTAGATCCTTTGTAATCATTGTGCTTACGATTTTAGATAATTTCCTTGGGTTTCATTGAGTTACTTTTTTATTTTGCCCAATGATGGTAACTCAGTTTTAATGCTACCTATTATGTCTTAATGCTGTCAAATGTTAATTTGTTTTTTTCTTAAGATAATTATGTCAGGTTTTTAAGAATCAAATGTTTTTTTCCCAAAGTTCTCGAGGAACCAAAAGGAAATGGGTTCCAGAAGAAGATGCTGCGTTGGTTTCTTGTATGGTCGAATTGCACAATGTTGGAACCTTTAATGCTGATACGGGATTTAAAGTCGATTATTTAAATGAGTTGGAAAAATGTTAGAAAAAGTTTTACCCAATGCAATGTTGAAGGCTAAACCTAATATTGAATCGAGGATTAGACTACTAAAAAGGGATTGGTCAATCGTTTATGACACGCTTAATGGAAAAAACAATAGCGGTTTTGGTTGGGATGAGCATAGGCGACTCGTTGTTGTCAAGATGCGTGTGGAACTCATATATAAATGTAAGAATTATTTCAAGTCTTTATTATCTTATTTTCACCAAACTTATAATTAATATGAATTCCTCTTTTTTATAGAGTTATAAAGAAGCAGGTCAATTCAAACATCGTAGTTTCCCTTGTTACAACCAACTTACTGCCATCTACGCAAAAAATCGAGCCACTGGGAAAGCTACTCAGTCAGCCGCTGATATCATTGAAGAAATAAATGTTAAGGATGTAGCTACTACAAATATTCATGAAGAAAGAAACGATTTCTATGGATGTGAATCGAATATCTCTTTGGATGATATGGATGTTTCAGCTACAGAATCGCAACCAGCTAGAAACCAAGAGGGTTCCACATCTTCAAAGAAGAAAAAAAAAGAATTTTGATTCAAGTGATCATGTTTCTTCTTCATTTCATGATGCTGCCACTTTATTGGCGGAAAACATGCGGGCCGTTGGCGAACAAATCAGTAGGAGTATTGCCTCCGATGCTGTAATTCAACAAAAGTCAGAAGAATTTCAGATCATCCAAGAAAAAGCTATAAATTTATATCCAACATTATGTGAAATAGAAGGTTTAACGGTGGATGAGCGTTTCGAATATTGAGCAAAATTTTAGATCATCCAACGCAAATGCTCATTTTCTTTAGTTTACCTTCTTCTGTACGATTGGAATGGGTCAAAAGATTTCTTGCTGACCATTAAAAATCATAGTTGTATTGATGATATTTTGGTAACTTTTTGTGTTTGTAATATTTGGGACGGTATAATGACATGATATATGTCATTACAATGTTGTAACTTTTTGATGTTGTAACATATGGATTATGACATATAAACTAATGAAATCATGTAACCTTTTGTTAATATATGAATATTATGTTTATGCAAAATATAATTCTCAAGTTATTTATTACTTCTAATATTTTTTATTGTAGAATAATTAAATTATTTGTTTCAATAATGATATTTTAGCACATTAAATATGTATTGCGCTTTAAAAATAATAAAGTAGCTTATATATATTTTATAGTATAATATATTTTGATTTTTTAATTCATATAATAATTATATTAAGAATTTTATTAAATTATTTTTTATTAAATTATATTTAATAATAATTATGTTAAAATATGATTAAATTATTTATTATTTTTATTAAATTATTTTCAATAATAATCTTTTTAAAATTTAATAACAATAACAATAAGATCATCTACCTAAAAAAAATTCTGTTAAGGGTATTCTGGTCATTTTAGTTTTTTTCCTTATGTTATTACAACATCATTCCATTCAACCAAACACAAGAATTCTATTACAGTTCTATTCCATTCCATTCAACCAAACAATTGAATTACTTATTACAGCTCTATTCCATTCATATATTGACGAGTCAAAAATGAAAACATAGTTGTCGTTAGCCTGTAAGCAAACAAGAGACGGGTCATTAGCCAGTTAGAACTCAATGGAAAATTGGCTGCTGTCGTTTAAATTTAGAAAAAAAATGACACTTTTTAAGTTTTCCCTCTCAATTTTTTTTTCATTTATTAAATACTTTTATGTATTGTGTTTTACTTTTTTTTTTCCTTCTAAAAACATTCTCTTTTCTTCTTCTAATTTTAAGAAAATAAAATAATATAAAATTTTAAAAAATAATATATTTATCGATTGAGTCTTAATTTAATTAGTATTGACATTATTATCAATATAAAATAATATAAATTTGAATATGTCAAGCGTATTATACTTCTATTTTTAAAAATTACTATTTAATTATAATAAGAACTAATCTTTCTTTTCTTTTTTTATCTTCATGAACTTTAAACATAAAGTTTGATTTTGTGAGAATTATTTTATAAGTAAATTAAAAAAATGAATCACAAAATTATTCAGAAAAATAAATTCAAACAAAGCATGGAACACCTTTGTAATAAAAAGAACAAATGGGCAACTTAATTATTATAATCCCTAATTATAAGTCCTAAACGTCCCTGCCTTTTTAAAATGGGTTTTGGCTATAATCTCTAATTGTCACAAAATCCAAAATAATAATAATTAAATAAAAAAAGTTTAGGTCAAATTTTAATTCAAACATTTGATAGATATGAGACAGGTGGACAGTAGCACTATTGATGAGCCATGATGAATTGGTAGTTATACCTATACTTTTAAAAATATTTTTAAAGTTATTTAACAATAATTAATCAAGTTAATTTAAGCAGGTGAATTATTTTATGTCATAAAGTATGGTTTTAACCAAATTGAAAGTTAACTATTCTTAAAATCTAAAAAGTAAAGGAGAACAATTGAAATTTAGCCATTATATTCTCACGTCAACAAAAAGTAAAGGAAAAAATGGACAAGTGTCCATTGTGAAAGGCGTTCATTTTATAGACGTATAAATTTTGATTTATTTATATATTCGTATTTAGTTTATCTTATTTATTTATTGTTGTGTGAAATTTTATGTAATATTTTAATTACTCTTTCATGTATCATGTAATTACATGTCCAAACTTGGGGTTAATATGAAAATTGCCAATAGAAGTTGAAAATTTTATTATATTTCAACTTAATTTATATTTATCAATTTAGTTTAACTCTATTGAATTTTGTTGTTTTATTTTATTTTATTTTTATTTTATTGAATTTTTCCACTAAAATTTCATTTTTATTTGCCATTGTTCGTTTATGATATACGTAATTTTATTTTATTTTTCAAGTTTTTATTTCAATAAATAGACATTCTAATTTAATTTATTGTTTTTAATGTTTTAAGTTAAATTATTGTTAATTATTAAAATAAATTATTTAAAATAATTTTTCTTATTAAATTATGTTTTCAAATTATCAAAATTAATATTGAGGGTAAATTTTAATTAAATAATCAAAGTTTAATAGTAAAATTCAATCACATAAAAGTTGAATGACAAATTTACTCATACTTTCAAAAAATATAATGGAAATATTAATAAAAACAAAATATGGTGACAAATTTCAATATTGACCTTATAATTTGAACAAGAGGCACCGAAGTGCAATATCACGAATACCACGATTAACACGGGAGAGCTTGGGTTCCTATGGCATGCCAACTATATTCACAAAGTTCAACATTGGTCTACAGGGGCATTCGAATATCACTAAATTTACATTATATATTCACGAATGCAATATTTCATGATTTTCATAATTCCCCTACACTTTTACACTTCTTCAATTTAGTCCTCACTTTCACGAATTAAAGAATGATTGTAAGTTTCAATTACAATAACCACGATATTTTATTCACTAAATTCTTGGCCCATAATAAATGATAAATTTCTTACTCTCTACATCATTTTCACTTATCAAATAATAATACGTAAAACTTTCAAATACTTTTAATTTACTCCTTTTTACCACGAAATTCAATATTCATTATTTAGTCACTTTAAACATATTCTTTTCCATGTAACACTTCACTTGAATAATTCATGTCAACATTTTTAATACTTATATTCATTTCTAAATATCTTGCAATTTAGTTATTAACATTATGAAAAATGAATAATTATTATAATATCCTTTTATTTCACCTTTCATTCAAATTCACTATCACACAAAGACTTTAGTCAACTAATTCACCATAATTGTCGTAACCATTTTTTTGATAAAGCAAGAAATACGCGGTCGACTCGGGTTTTTGAAAAGAAAAGGAAGGAGTCGCCACCGATCTTTATTTGGTGTGATCGGATCACCCTGCTTTTAATAAATCGCTTAATTTACTAAAACAAAGTGCTTTTTGGTCCACGAACTTTGAGAAAACGGGTTCGGAAGTCGATTACGTGCGAGGAAGGATTAGCACCCTCGACACGCCCATAATTGGTACCAAACTGATTGATTGATGTCCTATTTGTTGAAAACTTTGAAAGGGTTCGAAAATACGATGCTTTTTATTTTCAAAATTTGATCGAATTGAAAGGGACATTAAGACTCTCTTATTATCGAAGAGATAAAGCATCATGTCCAATAAGTTAGGGCGCAATACTTTAGACTCCCGAAACTAAGCTCGTCTTTTAAAACTTGATTTTCACTTTTTGAAGAGGATCTTCCGTCATTTGTTGAATCGAGAAATCGGAACCCAGTAAGTTAGGGCTCGTCTTCCGAAAATCTAAATTAGAATATTGCCTCTATTTTGAAGAAGAAACTTATCTCAAGTATCTAGATGTCGAGTTCAGTAAGTTAGGGCGCGACATTTCGAGTCTTCGAGATTAAGTATTTTGTTTTAAAATTTAAATTGCAATTTTAAAAGAGACATTCCATTGTTTAGCTCTAAGCGAGGAGAAATCGGAACCCAGTAAGTTAGGGCTCGATTTTCTCGAATCTTTAACACGAGATATCGCTTATTTAAAAAACTTGATGACTCGAGCAAAGGTTAATGCAACACAATTCGATAAAAGAAATAAATTACGGTTAGATTATGTAAAAAATAATAATGATATATGTAATAATGCTAAGTTAATTAATTTGATGATAAAATGATGATAATAATGATAATGGTAAAATGAAGAGTAACGATAGTAACACATTTATAATAACGATAAAAGTAAAAGAAATAATAATAATAGTTAATAATAATAATAATAAAACCAATAATGATAAATGGTAATAATAAAATTATAATGTTTAAGAAAAAAATAGTAAAAATAAAATAATATTAATGATAATAAAAAATAATAAAATGAAGGTAATTAACAAAAATATATACATATAAAATAATATAATAATAGTAATAATAATAAATATAGGAATAATAATATATATAGTATATAGTAGTAATATGATAATAATAATAATAATACTAATATAGTAATATAGTGATAATAGTAAAACGATTAATAAAAAATAATAAAATGATTAATAATATATAATAATAGTAATAATAATAATACTAATATAATATATAATAGTAATATGATAATAATAATAATAATAATAAAACGATTAATAAAAAATAGGTGAAAATAGCAAAAGGGACTAAAATTGAATAAAAATGAATATTGGGGCCAATTTGAAAATAAAAAAGGAAGGAAGGACCTTCTTGTGATGCGCTAAAAGGCAGAGGGACTAAATCAGAAATAACCTTCGTTAAAAATGCGCAAAGATGGAAACGGACCAAAACGAATCCGAATAAAAGTTTGGGGTAATTTGAAAGAAATCGAGAACTTGATTGCAATAATATAAAAGGCGGAGGATCATGCGATAAATATTCCCTTTTTAAAAACACGCAGATCTTAGGCTCGGCCCAAGTTAAAATCGGGTTGGCTCAAACGACGTCGTTTTGGGGTTAAAGGCCGACCCAAAACGACGTTTTTTGTGGGCTATATAAAGCCCTAAACCCCAAAAATTCATTTTCATTGTTTTAAAAAATTTCTCTCTTTTTTTTTTCTCTGCAGGGAGATGGTCGATGGGTTCTCCTACGGAGCGCCGTCATGGTATGCCGTCATTTACCATCGTGAAAATTCAAAAAGGTAATTTTTTTATTTTATTTTAATAATATAGTTATATGTCTGTTTGCTGATAAAAAGGAAATAACTTTCGAAATAAAAGAAAAAAAAATCACCTTTGGCCTCTGTTTCTTTCGATTTTAATGAATCCTTTGTGTTTTTCTCTTCTTGCGTTTGGATCTGCTGTTTTTTTGTGCTTTGAAATTTCTTTTCTTTTTTTGATTTCAAAAAAAAAAAAACAAAAAGCCCCCTCTTTATAATGTTTGAATTGGCTTTTATAGCCATTGAAATATTACAAAATATTAATATTTCTACTGCTTTTGCTTGCTTCTCGTTTTGTCATTTGTTTTGCGTGTTGCAGGTGACTGGGGCATGGTGGAGCAGGTGGCTTCGGTTGGTGGCAGTCGTCCGACAAGTGGGTTGCGACGGTGGGTAGAGCAGTGGCTGTGGTTAGGTGGTCATGGCTGGCTAGGTTTTCGAAACCCTAGCATTTCAAAATTTTTTAATTTTTTGGCCTTCGGGCCACTTGTAATTGGGCCTATTTTAATTTATTTTGGGTTTATTTGTTGGGCCGGGTGAAATGGGTCTCAGACAATGCCCTCTTTGTTCATTGTCGGTAATACAGCAATAGAGCAAAGACATAAGAAAGACCCATTTTGCCCTGGCCTCATGGGCCTTAACTTCTTTTGGTGCTCTTTTCTTCAGTAGCCCCATTCACCATCCGCATCTAGTTGTTTCGATCCTATTCCCCGTTGTTTTGGTGAGATAGGACTTGTAGCTCCAATTTATTCTCATTGCGCCTTATATCTTCGACCGCTTCCCGCAATCCGCTCCTATAACATCGAATTGCGGACTTGTTATCTTCGATCCGCTCTTGCAGATTCAGAATGTCAAACTGCTATCTTCAATCGATCCTTGCAAACTCAAGGACCACCGACCGATATCTTCGATCCGCTCAGAACTTCGTGAATGTCAAACCGCTTTCTTCAATCTAATCCCAAAGAAACTCGGGATCACCAGATCAATCTTCGACCGCTTCGCAACTTCGGGAAGGTCAATCGCTTTCTTCAACTGATCCCAAAGAACTTGGGGACCACTCAGATCGAATCTTTGACCGCTTCGCAACTTCGGGAAGGTCAAATCAGATTCTTCAATCTGATCCCAAAGAAACTCGTGGATCACCAAACCGAATCTTTGATTTACTTACTCCACTAGAACTTCGAGGAAATAAGAATTCGGGAGAAGAGATTCAGTAGTCTCCATCTTCTCTACCAAACTTCAAAGAAATAAGGACTTATCCTCATTGTTAACTCAGGAGACGGATTTGTAATCTCAACCTACTCCAATCGAACGTCGAGGAAATGAGAATTCAGGGAGAAGAGATTTTTAATCTCCATCTTCTCTACTGAAACTTCAAAGGAATAATGATTGATCATCATTGTTAACCCAGGGAGACGGGATTTATAATCTCAACCTACCCCTAATCGAACGCCGAGGAAATGAGAATTCAGGGAGAAGAGATTTGTAATCTCCATTTTCTCTTACTGAAACTTCAAAGGAACTAATGATTGATCCTCATTGTTAACTCAGAGAGACGGGATTTTTAATCTCAACCTACTCCACTGGAATGTCGAGGAAATAAGAATTCAGGGAGAAGAGATTTGTAATCTCCATCTTCTCTACTGAAACTTCAAAGGAATAAGGATGTAACCTCATCGTTAACTCAGGGAGACGAGATTTGTAATCTCAACCTACTCCACGGGAACTTCGAGGAAATAAGAATTCAGGGAGAAGAGATTTGTAATCTCCATCTTCTCTACTGAAACTTCAGAGAACTAATGATTGATCCTCATTGTTAACTCAGGGAGACGGGATTTGTAATCTCAACCTACTCCACTGGAACGTCGAGGAAATAAGAATTCAGAACTTTCCAATTTGCTTCCTTACTGCCTTCAAGAAGACTTCAATCTTCAGCCTGCTCCTCTACATCTCAAAGGAGCAAAATCTGAACTTTTCAATTTGCTTCCTTACTATCTTCAGGAAGACTTCAATCTTCAGTCTGCCCCACTACCATCTTGAGGGAACGAAATTTGAACTTTCCAATGTGCTTCCTTACTATATTCAGGAAGACTTCAATCTTCAGTCTGCCCCACTACCATCTTGAGGGAACAAAAATCTGAACTTTAATATCGCTACACCGTTCTTTGAGGAACCTGTCCTATAGAATTAATTTTATATGCTCATGTTTATACAAATGATGAGGATGCTATGATTAAAATGACTCAAAGCCTCCTAACTACATGTGTTATGGACGACACTTTCATGAATGCAGAACGTTGTGAGAATGGTCTTTTTACAATGATTAGGATGCAATGATCAGAATGAGTCGAATGCTCCTAACTAAACGTGCTTTGAAATGATGTATGAATGTAAAATGAAATGGTCCCTTTTTAAATGCTTGGGGTCGTCATTGCTCGTAGTTCATTAAGGTTCTATCACTGATGCATTATCATGCTTTCTCGTTCAGCAAGTATCTTTGATAGAAAACCCCAAAAAAAACGATCATATTCTGCACAATAAGCTTGCCCCGCCGTGATTTCAAAGTCCCTTTCACTGTACCTTCTGGGACATAAAGTTTGCATTTCTCACTTCAACTTTAAGAACATAACATTTGGTTTCTTTTATTCATCCTGCTGTAACTCCGAGGTATAGGATCAATTGGATCTGTTACACCATTTATTGGTGTAATGACCAGATGTGTAGGCCTGATACGTGTATGAATGCAGAGTATCATTTTTCTTTTCTCGAGAATGATCTATTTGTACTGTTGGGTTGACATTGCTCGTTATCTGTCAAGGTCGTATCACTGGCAAAATGTATTGTCTTTTGTTCAACCAATAAAAGGTCCAAAGAGATAATCATCTTTCCCCAATATTTTCAAACCTTGAGCTGAGTTCTAAACAACAGTCCCGTTTCAGGTCTTTGTATTATTTAGAAGCTTCCAGAGTAATATGCAAAACTCCTTTTATGAAAGTATTATTAGTCCACTAATCGTTATTCCAATGCAAAATGCCTGAAAAAGATTGTAACAATGGACAAAAAAAGAAATTGATTGGGAGCACAGCTCGAAACAAACAAGTTAATCAAAGCTAGCAAATGCAATTAAGAAGGAAATTTATCGATGGTTTTTTTTTAAAGGAATAAAATAACCATAAGTAACAAAAATGGGTAAAATAGAAGCTAAGTGCCCTAGATATCGCAGCTTGAGCTTCTCTGTTCCAACTTCTTGAGGACCATTTTGAGCTTAATATGTGTTTAGGGGATCCAGAGTACTTTGTTGATGCCCCAAGACGTAACATACTTCTTTGAGCGTAGCAAGACTACTGTATGCCCTATTTTCGATCAAAATTTTCAACTGCCCTTCTCGGGTTTTCAACTCAAATACCCTTTGGTCTCAAAGCGCCCTTTGCGGGTTTTCGCCTTGGCCTCTCCTTTTTCTTTTTTCTTTTTTCTTTTTCTTGTTTTTCATTTTCTTTTTTTTAGAACTTTTATTGAATCTGACTCACCAGATTAGGTGTCCTTGTCATCCATCTTGGTTAGCACTCATGTTTCCTAGAACAGCCTTCTTGGTCAGATAAGGCATTTACTTTTTCTTTGGAGTTCTTTTAGATAAGAAGAATATCTCTTAATGCTAGGTCCTCTTCCTGAAATTCTCTTGAGCGAACCTTTTTGTCAAGCCCGTATCTGTTTTTGGTACATTTGACCCTGCTGAATACTTTCAATCAAGCTTACTAGAGGTATTCTGCTTCATCTAATTCAATCCAAGCTTGAGAAAAGGAATCTTATCTTCCAACAATTGTTTCCCTTTTCACGAACCAATGGGAAAGATGCCCCAGCAAAAGTCCTAGCCTACGTTCAAGGAACCTAAAGGGTAAAATGGTAACTTTTCTATGCCAACCTTTACAAGTCTCAGTCGTTTTTTTCAAAAAAAATCTTGAATGTTTTTTTTTTTAAATTTGATGACTGCTGACTTTGTAATTTTGGCATATGGAGCGACCTTCACCCTCTCAGTGAGGTAACCAACGCCCATGAATATGAATCGATGTTGGCTAAAAGCTTTTGAGGAGACTGGCTTGTTAACATCCATGCTTTATATGGGGAAAATGAATAAGGCACAGTCTTCCTCGATTTGGTATTTTATGGCATAACAGGTGCAACTTCCCTTTCTTGGTGAACCAGTAGCCCGAGCCTCTTGATTAGCTAGGCTGTTGTAAAACATGGGTTCTTTAAACCCCAACTTTAACAGCGTACCCATGTTTTTGTAGTTTGGCATGCCTTGATATGATTATACGAAAACATCTTGAATTCCTGAAAATAGCTTAACGATGCCTTGCCTTATTCCTACGAGGAGATACGCTTCCATCTTCATTTCCTTCGTTAGTTCATAGCGTCTGCTGACACTTTATAAGGTAGGATCTACATTGGGGAAGTAAGTCGCAATCTTTGTCATCTTCAAAGCCCTTAGATCCTTCTAGATACATATCTCACTAAAAGGAGTCAACAATGTCGCTCATGTTATTGATATCCTGGGGCCCATTCAGGCGAAAATCCAAAGGATAAATGATCCTAAGGATGATTATTCGTATGATATGGTCATGAGTGAAAAATATTCAGTATGAAATGTAAAGAATGAAAATATTTACTTGAAAGATGCATTTATTGAAATAAAATTCGGACATAAGCCTACTTCTCAAAAGAAATCTTATTACTTCGTGCTTGAAGCAACAGTGTGTTTTACACATTACTCTAGATTAGCTTTAAAAATACATGTTTCTTCCATGCCTCATTGTTCAAAACACTCTCAAGTACATAAAGGCGATGTTCGAAAAACTTTTATTCCTGTTCTCTTGGATATACTATTGTTCGCCATCGAACTTCACAATACCCATGTTGATGAGATTTTCCACCAATTTCTTGAAAGTGAGGTAATTTTCTATAGAATGGCCTGTGATCCCCGCGTGGTACTCACACCGAGTGTTTAGGTCATACCATTTTGGGTATAGAGGTTGCATCGGTTTTGGATATTGGGGACACAACGTGCATCAAATAAACTTTGGTATTAACTCCTTATACGTCATAGGGATTGACGTAAATTGGAGTTTTCAATGTTTTTCCTTGTGCGAGATTCTTTCTCGATGAACCTTGATACTCGTGAGTCACCATTTTTGGTGATTTGGGTCCCCATGTTTGTATTATTCACCTCGCCATCCTTTTTTCTAGGAGTGGCCCTTCTTGGTTTCCTCTACTTCAATCTTGCAGATCTCGATTGCATGTTCGATCATTTCCCGCCATTACCATGTCGGCAAAGTTTTAGTGGTACTCCTATCATATGGGTTATGAAAGGAGCCTTGGTGTTGATGAAGAGCATGGTAATTTCCTTTTCTAAAAGGGGTGGTTGGACCTGCATGGCGACCTCCCTCCACCTTATTGTCTGAAATTCTCATTTTATCTTTTTTCCATGCTTTGCAAAGTAATTCTATCATGTGCCATGTTCGTAACGTGGCTGAAATACTTTAGAAATGCTTGAGCCGACTTCTCTAGAACTAATATTGGCCCGACTAAGCTGGTTATACCATCGAGCAATTGCTACCACTAAACTTTCTTGGAAACAAGTGGATTAAGAGTTGATCGTTGTTCACGTAGCTGACCATTCGCTCGCAGAACATGGTGATGTGGGCCTCCTGGACAACTAGTCCCACCGTATTTTTCAAATTCAAGCATTTTGAACTTTGGTGGAAGTACTAAGTCCGGGACCAAACTTAAGTCCTTAGCGTCACCCCGTGACGGTAGTCGGCAGCCTCCATTTCTTTAAACTCTCTTCTAACCACTTGCAACGATCCTCAAGTTGCCTTGGTGTCGATTCTTGCTTGGTCTATTTTTGCCATTTCGTCGGGGACCATTGGGTTAGTGGACTATCTCCGGGTTAGCACCGAGCTAGTTTGAAAGTTCGTAGGCGCCTAGTATCACTTGCCCAGTTGAGGCCTAATCGTGATAGATGGCCTTTGGGGATACTCTTCATCTTGTCTTTGGCGCATGTGGTGGGGTAAAACCGGAGGGTAAGGTGGTCGTCATTATTCCTCGAGCTAGCAGCCGCGCCTTTCCTCGCTCATTGGCCAATAGTTACGCCACCGGCTTATCATGTTGTTTTGGGACTCTTGCATCCGTTTCTATCATATCTTATTGCATCTTGGTTAATCGTTTTGCATCTGTTTTGTATTTCCTTCCAAATTATTCAAATCTTTGATCCATTTTCTTCGTCTTAGCACGAGTCCCGTAGTAATGTTCGGCTTCAGATTTCCTCTTTCCTCTCTTTTTCTCGATAATTTTAACCAATTAGGCTTCTTTTTAGAAACTTTAATGTATGTAATATGATGCAATGCAAATGCATGAATGCAAGAAGAAGACATCGATTCTGATCAACTTCTTTTCAGAAAACTTTATTAGAAGGCAAAACCCTTTACATAAAGTAGATTACAAATATGTTCTCGCCCTAAGACCTAAGGTTTTGATTTTCCCAAGCAGGGAGATTAGCTCTTCATCATGACCCGGTGGGAGCCCATATCTTATGCCCAATATGTCACCTCCTCGCCCAAAGTCTCAGAGGGTGATCGCTACTTTCGAATCTGGATTATTGCTTCTCCCATGAGGTAGTCCCGACTTCGAACTTGCTCACAAGAATGGCGAAGCTCCTCCTCCCAACGTCTTTCTCTCGTTTCCAAAAGATCAATCCGGAGCTCGCTACTATGTAATACCGATTCTAACTCTTCAACCCTACCTTTCATTTCCTCTATTCTGTTCAGCTTGACTTTAGTTGGCTTTTCGAGTCTCGACTTGATAGTGGTGTAGAGATCGCCAAGCTCAGCTATTCTAGCTTTTAATCCCTTTTTCTTTTTGGTCTTCGTCTCCGCCTTCTCTAAGTCTTCCTTTTGCGTCAGATTTCATGAAACTTTTTCTCCCAACTGCTAACTTTGGCTTTTTCCTCTCGGACCTCTTGTTGCCACTGCTCTGAAGTTTTCCCTAATCCTGCGTTCTTTATCGTCAAGCGCATCTTCTTGTACTCAGTCTTCAAGTTATCTCGGTCTTCTTCTACCTTCCATTTTTCTTTTCTGAGTTTCTCAGACTCTGATTTTTGACCGTCCACTTCTAATTGGAAGAGCATCTTTTCTTCTTCTAACCTTTCTATCCTTTTCCCGAGTTTCGAACACATCCGTTCAAAATCTTGCTTCATAATCTCTAATTCTGATGGGACCACTCGCATGCATTATTCTCTTGATCGGGCGCTCGGATTTGGCTCAGAATGTTATCATTGACTCTCCTAGCCCTCCATTCAATGTATTCGGGTCGCGTCCTGGGCGTAGATAATCTCCTCATTCGTGAATCGATTCCGTGCACTAGAAATCTCTTTAACCCTTTTCTTATAGCTTCCCCCTTCATATGAGAACTCGCATTGAGCTAGCCCGTATGTCGTTGGTACAAATGGTCTTGAACTATACTGTCTTAGGACCAGCAAAGGGGCGTAGGCAGTGGCACCCCAAATTCCCAATAGGGGAACCCAGTCAAATCTTCCGCAATGATAAAGGATCCTATCGGGAATCATCCAGGGAGCCTTCCACTCGATGTCGTTCTCTTGAAGGTTTTGAAAGAGCGCGATCCAATTTTCTTCGGACACATCCTCTCTTCTAGGCGTAGTTGCTATCTCTTCTAGCGGGAGTAATTTTCGACATGAACCGACAGGACACTTTCTATTTTCCAAAAGTGACTATGGAACCAAGCCAATAACAATGCAAGACATCCAATAAACTCCGCTTTCACCCATTCTTCGACATGCAATCAAGGATCCGAATGTTTCGCTAAGATGGCGAGAGAACGGTGTGACCCTTTGTCTAATCGGTGAATAGATTAATAATCGCTTCATCAATGTGCCTTAAAGCTTTGGAAGATTACCAGTCAGTAAATACACAAGGCCAAGATGTCTATCTTTTTTGTATATCGGGATGTGCAGATCAGTCTCTCAAACATATCTAGGGTATGCATTTACCTCGCCTTCTTTTGCATTCTAGCCGAGACCCACTGCTCGCTCATTCCGTGATATTCATCAACTTCTTCGAAGGTCGGCCATTAACCGCCTTGGAATAAGCTTTGTCAACTTGAATTCTTGGGCAATGTAGCAAGGTCGTATACTCTTCAACTGTGGGAACCAGATCCACCTTCCCGAAGGAGAAACAGCTATAAGCGGCATTCCAAAACTGGGTCATTGCTCGGAACAGGTGCTTATCTACTTTGACATCAAGCAGGTAAGGCAGGTCGCCGTAAGTACCATAGAACAGCTGCTTCGCTTCATCATCCCACTGAGTCCAAATTTCTTTCAACTCCTGGAGCTCGTTCTACGTGACACTGATATTGGTGAAGCTCCGTAGTTCCGACACATACCCTTCGACTAATCTATCTCCTTTTTCTATTTGGCATTGCTCTGACCATATGCGGACGGCCGCATTGTCTTCCACTTTATCAAGGAATTCGCTTTCCATAACCAGCTTCCTAACTCAGAAATAGACCGTGAATCGATGTCTCTTTAAAATATGGAATGATATGCACAAAAAGAAAGAAACACAACAAGTTAGTACCATAGAATATAAAGCAACTAAAATAAGCAAACGCCTATCTGGGTGACCACTAAGGTTTGCCATAGCTCTACCTAAGGTGGGCTCCTAGGGTATGCTATATGCGGCTTAGTTCTAAAGTTCGAGGTACCCGAACCAGCAGATTCCTTGATCCTCACCCATTATAGGCTCATACGGACCGAGTTCGGTTCAGGGGAATACATTTCCTATGGCCATGCGAAGTGAAAAATTCACGAAGACATAGGTACGGATGTATTCAAAGCAATCCACTAGCCCATGCGAGGTGAAAACCTCACGAAGGCATAGCTTCTCGCTCCCACTTAAAGGTGTGACCACAATGGTCATGCAATGCAATGCCAAAGTATTTATGATGCTAATATTGAAGGTGCGTTAAAAGAAGCATGATTTTTCAAAACCATTTTAATTAAAAGGACAAAAATCAATCAATCTATGGCTTGACCCTCGAGTCCCCAGTGGAGTCGCCAAGCTGTCGTAACCATTTTTTTGATAAAATAGTAAACGACGCGGTCGACTCGGGTTTTTTGAAAAAGAAAAGGAAGGGAGTCGCCACCGATCTTTATTTGGTGTGATCGGATCACCCCTGTTTTAATAAATCGCTTAATTTACTAAAGCAGTGCTTTTTGATCCACTAACTTTGAGAAAACGGGTTCGAAGTCGATTACATGCGAGGAAGGATTAGCACCTCGACACGCCCATAATTGGTACCAAACCGATTGATTGATGTCCTATTTGTTGAAAACTTTGAAAGGGTTCAAAATACGATGCTTTTTATTTCCAAAATTTGATCGAATTGAAAGGGACATTAAGACTCTCATATTATCGAAGAGATAAAGCATCATGTGCAATAAGTTAGGGCGCAATACTTTAGACTCCCGAAACTAAGCTCGTCTTTTAAAACTTGATTTTCACTTTTTGAAGAGGATCTTCGTCATTTGTTGAATCGAGAAATCGAACCCGAGAAGTTAGGGCTCGTCTTCCAGAAAATCCAAATTAGGAATATTGCCTCTATTTTGGAAGAAAGAAACTTATCTCAAGTATCTAGATGTCGAGTTCAAGAAGTTAGGGCGGCATTTGAGTCTTCGAGATTAAGTATTTTGTTTTAAAATTTAAATTGCAATTTTAAAAGAGACATCCCATTGTTTAGTTCTAGCGAGGAGAAATCGAACCCGATAAGTTAGGGCTCGATTTCCTCGAATCTTTAACACGAGATATCGTTATTTAAAAACTTGATGACTCGAGAAGGTTAATGCAACACAATTCGATAAAAGAAATAAATTACGGGTTAGGTTGCGTAAAAAATAATAATGATATATGTAATAATGCTAAGTTAATTAATTTGATGATAAAATGATGATAATAATGATAATGGTAAAATGAAGAGAAACGATAGTAACACATTTATAATAACGATAAAAGTAAAAGAAATAATAATAATAGTTAATAATAATAATAATAAAACCAATAATGATAAATGGTAATAATAAAAATTATAATGTTTAAGAAAAAAATAGTAATAATAAAATAATATTAATGATAATAAAAATAATAAAATGAAGGTAATTAACAAAAATATATACATATAAAAATAATATAATAATAGTAATAATAATAAATATAGGAATAATAATATATATAATATATAATAGTAATATGATAATAATAATAATAATACTAATATAGTAATATAGTGATAATAGTAAAACTATTTAATAAAAATAATAAAATGATTAATAATATATAATAATAGTAATAATAATAATACTAATATAATATATAATAGTAATATGATAATAATAATAATAATAATAAACGATTAATAAAAAAAGGTGAAAATAGCAAAAAGGACAAAATTGAATCAAAATGAATATTGGGGCCAATTTGAAAATAAAAAAGGAAGGAAGGACCTTGTCTGTGATGCGCTAAAAGGCGAGGGACTAAATCAGGAAATAACCCTTGGTTAAAAATGCGCAGCATGGAAACGGACCAAAACGAAATCCGAATAAAAGTTTGGGGCGAATTTGAAAGAAACTGAGAACTTGATTGCAATAATATAAAAAGGCGGAGGGACTTCACGCATAAATATTCCCTTTTTAAAAAACACGCGGATCTTAGGCTCTGGGTCGGGTCAAAATCGGGTTGGCTCAAAACGACGTCGTTTTGGGTTAGGCAAACCCAAAACGACGTCGTTTGTGGGGCTATATAAAGCCCTAAACCCCAAAAAAATTCATTTTCATTGCTTTAAAAAAATTCTCTCTTTTTTTTCTCTGCAGGGAGATGGCCGATGGTTCTCCTACAGAAGGCCATTGTCGACGTTGTCACGGCCACCGTACACAGTGGCTTAAATTCAAAAAGGTAATTTTTTCTTTTTTATTTTGTTTTATAATATAGTTATATGTCCTGCTTATCGATAAAAAGGAAATAACTTTCAAATAAAAAAAAAAAATCACCTTTGGCCTCTGCTTTCTTTCGATTTTAATGAATCCTTTGTGTTTTTCTTCTTCCGCTTGGATCTGCTATTTTTTGTGCTTTGAAATTTCTTTTCTTTTTTGATTTCGAAAAAAAACAAAAAGCCCCTCTTTACAATGTTTGAATCGGCTTTTATAGCCATTGAAATATTACAAAATATTAATATTTCTACTGCTTTTGCTTGCTTTCGCTTCGTCATTTGTTTTGCGGTTGCGGTGACTGTGGCATGGTGGAGCAGTGGCTTTGGTTGGTGGCAGTCGTCAGACAAGTGGGTTGCGACGGTGGGTAGAGCAGGTGGCCAGGGTTAGGTGGCTGCAGGCTAGGGTTTTCAGAAACCCTAGCATTCTGGAAAAAAATTTTAATTTTTGGGCCTTCTAGGCCACTTGTAATTTGGGCCTATTTTTAATTTATTTTGGGTTTATTTGTTGGGCCCGGGTGAAATGGGTCTGTACAATAATATTTTATTTCAAATATCAAATTTTTATAATAAATTTCAAAAAGTTCACAATTTAGTCCTTAGCATCATGAAAACTCAATATTTACTATTTTTTTTCACTTTAACACCACTTTATGTTTAATTCACTATCATATTACACTTCATTTAAGCTTTCATCATAATATATTATTTCACATATCAAATTATTTTACACTATTTTATTAGTTATCCATAAATTTCATAAAATTTACATTTTAGCCATTAGGTAACAAGAGAATTCAAGGGTATTTATTTATCATCCACCTCAAATCACTTGTGTTTCCCTTTTTCTTATCATTTGATTCGCTTTCTCAATTTCTTTCTTCAACATGTCAAGAACTTAAAATATCCGGTGAGAAATCTCTGCTTTAACATCATTTCTATACTTTTCTAGCAAGATTAAACTTGAAAAACGTGACAAAACATTGATATCCATACATTGTTCTCTTGATTTCAAACTTCAGTTTGATTTTCTAACATGAAAACACATCTTCTTTCACTTGAAAATCACCTTGCTATGATGTTGTATTATTTATTTCACTAAGGATTTCTATGGAAATTTGATGGTTTCTAACTTGGATTTGATGATTATGGTGGAAAGGGACCAAATCAAAAAATAAATAAAAACTTTTCCTTTCATGAATGGTGGTGGCCTAAGATGGATGAGTTTTCTACACTTTTCCATAAAAAAATGTCCTATTAATTTAATAATTAAACTATTAAAATCATTAAAAATCTATTTAAGAAAAGACCATTTTGTCTCTTATCAATCTCTTCAACTTCATCACCAATTCATGACACTCACTTGGTATATTTCCACTTTTAGTCCTTCCTCCTTTTCCAATCAATTCAAATTAATCATTTATACTTTTATCTTTTACACTTTTACCCCAACACTTTTCACTCTCTTACAATTTAGTCTATACCCCAAATTCATTTTTCTTAACACACGAGTCTCCTCAATTCCTTCTAGTATCCATCTACCTTCTCTACTAACACTGTTAATTATTATTTTATTTACTTCGAAAATTTTAACTCATATATATATATATATATATATTCCTAAATTAACATCGCTCACGATTCAAGGGTTTTTTCTATGTAATTTTTTAAGAAAAAAACTATACTACCCTCAACCTTTATAATATTTAACATTTTAATTTACCATTCAGCCAAAGCGTTATTTGTAATTTTAAACAATTTTTATAAATATATTTATTATTTTAATTTTTACTCACATTATCAACATGTCATAATCTAATATAAATAATATATATGCTAAATAAAAGAGTAACCCTTTTCAATGACAACTAATTTATAATTATATAACACAATGATGTGTTTTAAATAATTGAGTTTTTAACCTATAGCTTCAATTCGTCAAAATATATTACAGGCCTTTTATCTTTTAATAAATTTTAGATTTAATCTCCATATTTTGATTTTAGGAATTTAGTCCTTTTATTTGTCAGATTTCAAATCCAAATTCAATTTTATTATAACATCATTTCTTTTAACTACAAGGCTACTATGCAAATATTTTTTATTTAAAATATTACACCAACAAAATTAAAAAATAATGTTAACAATCGGACTTTAATTCTAAAATTTAAAAATAGAAGAACTAAAATTTAATTTTACAAATAGTGCAAAGACTTGTTCAATTTATTAGAATAATATTTCATTGTGGACGATAAGAAAAGATCATATTCACATTTTTGGCTGCAATTCCAGCAAACACATTGTCATTTTCCTACCCCTTTTTTTTATTAATAATTTTGAAAAAGAATATATGAGACTTTTAAATAAGAAAATTGTATGGTGCATCCAAGTTGCTTAATGCTTCTTTTCTCTTTGTTTTCTATCTTTTCCACCATTTTTTTGTAATTAAAAATAAAATAAAAACACAAACAAAAGTTTTAATTCATTATCAACATTAAAATAAATTACTTGTGGATTGTCTGCTTTATCACAAGTAGCAAAGGTAAAACGTGATTAATTAGAGATACTAAATTTGATTAGTATTTTATTATAAGCATAATAAATATTACAATAGAAAGTCTGTAAAGTAATAAGAAAGGAAAAATAAAACACAAATTTTATGTGAAAATTTTTTCGAAAAAATCATGGGTAGAGGAGAAAATTTTCACTAATGTTGAAAACTGAATGATATAAGACGAGTTTTAGCTACATCTATTTAAAGGTTAAAAAATATTATCTTAATCAATGCTACTGTATTTATTTTTTAACAAGTGATAGGATTCGGGTCACACAAACTCTAACATAAAAAATTTTGCTTTAATTTAATAAAAGAATAGCGTTTCAAAAATAGTTGAATTGTTGTTATTTTTTTTTTTTTTTTTTACGAAAATATTGATTAAAACGTTAAAATTTTAAATATAATAACCTACAAGGTAATTTTTTAAAATCGAAAACAACAGGAATCAAACATCCACATTTTGGAGAAGCAAGAAAAAAAACATAAATTAATAAATATAATTTTGAAAACTTGTGGATAATACCTAATTTTAAATTCTAATTGTGGTGGTAGGTTGCTTAAAGAAGCAAAATGTGGAATACTTGCACAACTTTAAGCAACTTATTACTAATAATCATGGCTACATGTTATTTTTCCATTATCTTCTTTATCCTATATTATCTTTTATTTTAGAAAAAAATCCATTGCAAAATTAATTTTGTTTTCTTTTACTTTGCACCTTTTCTTTCACATTTAAGTTTTTTTCCTCCCTTTTAGAAAAATATCTTTAAAATAGTAATAGTTAATAGCAAGTAATTTGATTTTTTTCCCTTTGTAGGTTTTTTGCAATATCATAATTTAGAGATTCAAAATTTGTAATAGGTTTCATATATAATTGTTGATTGAGTTTTAATTTAGTTGGTACCGATAATATTAGATTCTTGAAGGTTGTAAGTTCGTATGGATTTTATGTGATACTATTATTTGATAGTTTGGTTGAATATGTGTCACCTATTAAATCGAGGTGAACTCAAATTGTAAAATTATTAAAACCCATTATTTTATAAATTAATAAATATTATTTTGAATGTATTTTGTATTTTATATAAAATTAGAAAGTGTATATGCACCGTAAGATTTGAACCCGGACATCATTGTTTTTATTGTCTCAACTTTACCATTTTAACTAAAATCACTTTCAATTTTCATATTAATACGAGTGTGTTATAATCTAGATTTACTCAAATGTTTAGTAGAATTTGAATTTTTATTTTATTATTTAGAAGTTTTTATAATTAAATATATATTTATAATATTTATTAATGTTAGAGTTGTGTGACCCAAATTCTAAGATATTGCTTGCAAGTCAAGTTAAACAAAATATATCTTCTTTCTAGAAGATTTAGTATTTATGAGTATAATATATTTAGCATTTATTAGCATAATATATTTTTACTTTGATTAGAATTGGGTTTTATAAGCCTATAAATAGACATAGTCTATTCCTCTTGTAATGATTCAATTCGACATAGTAAATTTTCTTCTCCTCCGCCTGTGGTTTTTTTCCAAAGGGTTTCCACGTAAAATCAGTGTGTTCTTTATTCTCTTTTTCTTTTCTTTGTAAATATATTGTCATTACCGACTTTATATTTTTCACAAATTGGTATCGAGCTCCGAAGTTTTCATCTCTATCACGGTAATGGCGCCATTGAAGTATGAAATTCACCGTTGGATCGTAACACCGCGATTCGCGGCAGGCGTATAAAGATGCAGCAGTTCTTGCACGATGGATTTAGAGGAAGCCCTGCTAGGGTAGATAAGATGCCTTCGACATTGACGGAGGAAGATAAGAAGTGCAAGGATCGAAAGGCACTAATACGCTTACATCTCGCATTTGTCTAATGAAATTTTGCAGATGTGATGAAGGAGAAGATCGCGCAAAGATTATGGAAGAGGCTAGAACAAATATGTATGTCGAAAACTTTAACTAGCAAGTTGCATATGAAGCAACGTCTTTATGCTCATCGCTTGGAGGAAGGTGCGTCAGGTACACGAACACTTAATGTTGTTTAAAGAAATTCTCTCAAACTTGGAGGCCATGGAGGTTCAAGATGATAAGAAAGATCTAGGGTTGATTCTACTTTGTTCGTTGTTCTGCCTTATTCAACCTTTAGAGACACGATTTTATATAGCGCGAGTCTCTCACAGCTTGATGAGGTTTATGATTCTTTGACTCGTATGATAAGATGAAACATCTTGTGGTTAAACCGACTCTGGGAGAGGGTCTTATTGTTCGTGGGAGACAAGATCGAAATGTCGATGATGATCGTGGAAGGACATAGGATCGAATCCTCGCGGTAAAACTAAGGGTAGATCAAAGTCTTCAAACAGAGGTAAAACTTGTAACTTCGCAAGAAGAAAGGGCACATTAAACTGAAAGTGCTATAAGCTACGTAACAAGATTAAAAGGGAGGTCATGAATCAAAAGGAATGTAACACCTCAATTAGGGGTTATTTGTAATTTAATTAATTTCCATGTGTACTTGAAGAAATTAATAATATGATGTTATTTGGCATGTTTGAGGGTCCAAAATAAACCCGAGCTAGGCCTGCCTTAGGGCTAAAAATTTATTTTAAGTGTTTAAAGGAGGAAGCTAGGTGAGTTAGGGGTTAAGAAAATTTTTAAAAGGAACTTGACACAAGGAGATGGTTGGCTAAGTGGTTCCATGCGTGTTGAAGGAGAAGGGGGACGCAGTCCCAAGTTCGAGTGATGAGGAAGCATTTTATGCTTTTGTTTTTTAGAAGTGTTGGGCTTAAGTAGGAAGGCCTTAAAAGTTATTGGTGAAGGATCATGGCATGAAAGTCCAGTAGTAGGAGTGGCTTGGGCGCCACTTGAGAGAGAGAGGTCTCGGTTCGAGGAACGCAGGAGTATTTTTATTTTGGGCTTTGTGTTAGAAGAAAAGGGCCAAGATGAAGGTTTTATAAATTAATAAAAAGGGTATTTGACATGAAAGTCTTAAGGGGAGAGTTGGCCTAAGGCGTGAAGGGGCGTGGGGAGGCTGGAGGTTCGAGGTTCGAACCAAGGTAGCAGCAAATTCATGTTTATCTTTTATTATTTTGTCTTTCTGGCGTGGGTGAAGGAATTTGGCTGCACTTTGACTCCCAAATTCACTGGAAGGGAGCAGCTTTGTAATTTTATTTTCACTCAAATTGTTGAGTGTAGCTAGGAGATAAGAAGTAGATAAATTTTGATTAAATCCTTGATAATTGAGAGCTAAAATTATCAGCATAGAGGGGGAGGAATTGGCCAGCATTGGGACTCTTGGGGGGCTGTTCAAAATTAATTTTTGTACAGCAGGTAGTGCCAAAAAAATTCCAGCAACTATTTCTTCTTCTTTTTCCTCTACTACAGCCGAATTTCCCATAGGAAATCCTTCAAAATTTTCCAGCATTTTCCTCTTTTATTTAGCCGAAAACCACCATTAATTTATCCTACTTATTTTCTTTTCTTTTCTTCCTCCATTAGTCGAATCCCTACTACCTTGCTGCCAAAATTTCCTTAGACAAATTGCCCAAAATTATTCAAAATTCCAGCATCTCTTTTGTTTCTCTTTAGCCGAAACCCCCTCCCTATTTTGTGAAGTCTTGGCCGAATATCAAAGCAAGGGTGGTCCCTTTTTAGTGTGTCTCAATCGGTCATAAAGGAAGGTACTCCGGGATTTTGGAAATAGTCACGTGAAGCCTCCATTCGTTAGCAATTTTGGTAAGTGATGGTAAGGATGTAGTAAACCATTTATTTGGTTTTTGAAAGGCAATTCTTATGATACTAATGATTGCCGATTATAGGGAAGTGAAGCGGAGTCGCAAATCGTGTGCTATAGTTGAACTCAAGGCGTTTGGGTAAGGTTTCGTTCAAATATTAATCCTTCGGATATATGTGGGTTTGGCGAATGGTCAATAGCACTAACCTTGTATTTGGCGAATATAGGACGTAAAAGCTAGGGTGGCGATTGCCTCTTTGGGGATTTAGAGTTATCGTTAGAATCAGGTGTATACATACACACTTTATAACTATTTAATGTGCTAAAAGTTATGTGTATGCTTAATCGGATTGTGTAGATTTGGATTTGATACCCTAATGGTATAAGCAAGGATTCAGGTAAGTCCTTGTCGTTATGACTCTCTTTATGTTGCTTTTGGGAAGCATGACATATTATGACATATTTGGTATATGTGGTTATGGCTAATGGTAACCTCTATATGTATTGCTAAATGAGCATATTGGCATGATTTCTATTAAAATATAAATTTTGGTTGATATGGGTTAAATGAGTGGAGGGAGAAGTAATATTCGTGTCGACGGACACCAGTGGTTTGGTACCACATTTTGTGACTACGGTCACCAGAGGTTTGGCACCTCATAGCGTCTCGTCCCAATGGCTTAGCACCACAGTGGGTTGGCCCCACGGATTATATTATGGGATCGACGCCAGTGATTTGGTATCACACGTGGGTTGGCCCCATCAGTGGTTTGGCACCACATTTAATGACGACTATCGTGACTTTAAGTCACCAGTGGTTTGGTACCACATGGGGTAGAGAAAGGTGTTTGGATGGCTAGGTTGGGTGCTATATTTAATGCATGTTTAATTGTCAAAAATTGTGTATGTTGTTGCACTAAACCGGAAAAGGGGTTACACATCGAGTCTTGGTGACTCACCTTTTCCTTTAATATTTTTCAGGTGACACGTAGATAGCGGATGAGGAGCCGGATGGACTCGAGGTGGCCATGCAGTGGAAATTAGATTTACTTTGGATTATTTTATTTTAGTTTTTATTCTATTTGGGTTTTATTTATTTAAGTTGTAACAAGGCCTCCTAAGATTATTTTTATTATTTTATCCGTTGGATGAATTATTTAAATTGTTTAATAACTTTAAAATGATTACACAAGTTTTCCTAAATTCAAACGAAAATGTTTTCTTTCATACCACCGGGTACAATCACAAAATTGGTAGCAACTTGACTTAAATTTTTTTTTTAAATGAACTAAGAATTGTTTTCTTTATACACCTCAACTGTTTTAAAATAAGACAACATCTTTTACTCTAAATAATATCGGCTAAACAAAGGATTTCAAAATATTTTCATCTCGTAATATACCGAATTTGGCCATAGTGATTGGTAGGGTTTGGGGTGTTACAAAATTGGTATCGAGCAGTGTTCAAAACTCTATTTGTGAGGGCCCAAGGCCCAAAATGTTTGTTTTTGGATAGTAGGCCTTATTATGATGTTTGAGAAACTATTTTGGCATTAACAGCATGGCACCGAGTCTTCGGCACCTATCCGCCCAGGTAAGTACTTCTATCAATTTCTGTGAATTCTTTTGATGAAGGGTAGAAGAGTAAAATGGGAACGTAAACTATTAGAATAGAAACTATTGAACCCTAGGGCTAGCATACTCCAACAAAATTACATAAGATTTAATAATTCCTTAAACAAACCCTGTGAGTTGTCACTGAGCAAAGGATGTGGCAATCGTTATACGCATGTTCAGGATTGGATTCTGGGAGCACAGTATTTAAGATCCTCGTGACTCACCTCCTACTCACTTGAATCCTACCTGCATGTAGTAACTGTTCATCCTAGTGAGACGACACACTCACAAAGCTAAACTCGATAACTAAAACCCGAAAGGGATTAGCCGCTTTGCTTTTGGAAATAATTAAAACTTTAGTTAAAAAAATAAAAATGACCAAAATACCCTCCGTATAAAAAGTTTTTCAAACAGAAATTTTCAAAATATCGTTCTTTTATGAAAATACTTCGAACCCAATTTTTGGAAATTATTTTGAGAAAATGCCCTAAATGTGGAAAAAATTACTAAAATACCCTTAGGGGTAAAATTTCGAAAACGCCCTTGAATCATGAAATTTCCAAAATACCCACAGTTTTAATCAAAGTTTTCATTTCATAAAAAGTGCTTAAAAACCTTAAATTCCAAAAACGTCATGATTTTGTAGAATTACAAAATTGCCCTAACCAATAAAATTACCAAAATGACCTTGGTTTTCAAAATTTTTACAACACCATCAAAATGGAAGATAAAATCTTAAAAATAACTCCCAAAGTTTTACAACTTTTTGAAACATGCCTGATTTATCAATTTTACAAATTCACCCTGATTTGTGGAAAATTACCAAAATGCCCCTGAGTTTCTAAACCACCGGAAGACCCCTAAATTTTAAAATTTTCCAAATACCCCGGGAAATTAAGAGATTTAAAATAATTTTTGACAAAATCATCCAAGAACCTGTGTTTTTGAAAAATTACAAAAATACCCCTGTTGGACAAACTACGAAAATGCACTGGGTAGTGGAAAAATGAACACAACGAAACTACAACGTTTCTTTGAATGAATGAAAGACTGTGTGCTTGTTTGATTACGAAAGAACCACTCTTAAAACTCCCATCATAAAATTTCTTCGCGGGTAACTAAGTGGAATACTAATCCATAAAAATTTCTTAATCAGATTAAAGCGCAATAGTTAGGATGAGCTCTAGAGGACGAGGCCGTCGTGGACGCGGTAGGGGCAGGATAACCGTGTCAGAACCCGTGAGGTCGGGTCAGGAATCGGAGAATAGGGTACCACCGCCACCACCACCCCTAATTTTAGAGTCAAGAGCGAGGATCGACGGGAGGTGAGGCAAGAACGCAAGCCGTGGTTGCGAGTCCTTGAGATGGTGGTGGGCGAGTGGAGGTATGGGAGCTCTAAGTCTGTACCTGAGCGACTTCGATCCAACAGGGCAGAGGTATTCCGGGGTGTATCAGGAGTGGCACCTAGTGCGGCAGAATACTGGTTAGAATCGACTGAAAGGATCATGGATGATCTTGATCTGACGGATGAGGAGAAACTGAAAGGAGCGGTGTCGCTTCTAAAGGATGAGTCATATCAGTGGTGGCTCACGGTACGAGATGGTGCTACGGCAGATGACCTTAATTGGGAGTACTTTAAAGCTGCTTATCAGAAGAAGTATGTGGACACCAGCTACATTGTTGCTCAGAGGAAAGCCTTTCTGGGGTTGGTACAAGGAAATAAGACTGTGTCAGAATATGAAGCAGAATTCTTGAGGCTGAGCCACTATGCTCAAGGAATAGTGTCGACAGAGCATGAACGGTGTGTCCGCTTTGAAGACGGACTGAGGGATGACTTGAGGCTGCTGATTGCTCCACAGCAGGAGCATGAGTTTGCTGTTTTGGTGGAAAAGGCTAAAGTAGCCGAAGGGGTCAAGGCGTCCGTGAGACAGAATTATGATAGAAACAAGCAAAAAAGAGGCTTTGGATCGTCTGAATCGGGTAGTAACGCTCAGAAGAGGGCTAGGCAGGATGGGCCGAATCAGGCAAGAAGGCCCATGGCTACTAATCAGAGACCAGCTCAGTGCAACCGCTGTGAAAGTCACATTGGAAAGGTTGTTGGACCGGTGAAAGGGGATGCTTTGAATGTGGATCTGTGGATCACCGTGTAAGGGATTGTCCTCGGAAGTTGGCTAAAAATCAGCCAGAGGGTCAGAACCGTGCTCAGGCTAGAAATGTAGGACCACCACAGAGGGGTCGTGGTAATGATAGAGGAGGCAATGGTTCTAATCGAGGTCGCAGGAATCCGGGAAGAGGGGCAGGCAACACAGAAGCAAGGCAACCTGGTTTAGTCTACGCAGCGAGGCGTCGAGAGGAGGGTGACGCACCGGACGTCATAACCGGTACATTCCTAATTTTTAGACTTCCATATGTTGCATTAATTGATGTGGGTTCAACGCATTCATATGTTGCTAGTAGTGTGGTAGAGACTATAAATATAGACTTTGAGACTACTGCTAGGGAGATGATAGTAATTAGCCCTTTAGGTAACTCTGTAGTTGTAAACAAGCTATATAGAGATGTACCCTAGAACTCCAAGGGTAGTGTTTGTGGTCGACCTAATGGAACCGCTGTTTGGGGAGTTCGACCTAATTCTTGGCATGGACTGGTTGGTTAAGCATCAGGCGAAGTTGGATTACGCTGCTAAGCGCATGGTTCTAAAGGTGGCTGAGGGTGATGAGGTAGTCATGATAGGTAATAGAAGAAATTACCTATCTAACGTGGTATCTGCGTTGAAGGTAGAGAAAATGGTCAGAAAAGGGTGTGAGGCATTTTTGGTTCGAATATGTGCCTTGGAGGCTAAGGAGTCAGTAGTTGAGAAGGTCCGAACGGTAGAGGAATTCACTGATGTGTTCCCAGAAGAATTTTTGGGTCTACCTCCAGATCGGGAAGTTGAGTTTGGCATAGACTTATTGCCCTGAACGGCACCTGTGTCTATAGCACCCTACCGAATGGCACCAAAGGAATTGATGGAACTGAAGGCTCAAATTCAAGAACTTTTGGACCGAGGGTTTATCCGACCAAGTATATCTCCGTGGGGAGCACCTGTGTTATTTGTCAAGAAGAAAGACGGGTTAATGCGGATGTGTATCGACTACCGTCAGCTGAACAAGTTAACGATCAAAAATAAGTATCCGTTGCCCCGGATTGATGACTTATTTGATTAACTGAAAGGTGCATCAATTTTTTCGAAAATAGACCTTAGGTCAGGTTATCATCAACTTAAGGTGAAGGAGGTTGATGTTCACAAAACGACATTCTGAACTCGGTATGGGCATTACGAGTTTTTGGTGATGCCATTTGGGTTGACCAACGTACCGACGGCATTCATAGACTTAATAAATAGGGTGTTCCAGCAGTACTTGGATCAATTTGTCGTGGTGTTTATAGACGACATATTGGTTTATTCAAAGATGGAGGAGGAGCATGACATGCATTTACGTATAGTTCTACAAGTACTGAGGGAGAAGCAGTTATATGCCAAATTCAATAAATGTGAATTTTGGCTTAGGGAGGTGGCTTTCTTCGGTCACGTGGTGTCGACGAAAGGGATTAGAGTGGACCGTCGCAAGGTTGAAGCGGTGTTGGAGTGGAAACCGCCTAAGTCGATGGCGAAATTCAAGTTTTCGGTCCGGCAGATACTATCAAGATTTGTGGAAGGGTTCTCTTTAATCGACCCACTAACTAAGTTATTAAGAAAGGAGTTCCGCTTGTATGGTCAAAAAAAGCAGAAAAGTTTTGATAAGCTAAGGAAGATTTCACGAAGCTCGGTTACGCATGACTAAGGCAGAAAGTTATTTACTGCCATCTTGTGATGCGTCCCATACGGGTTGGGATGTGTGTTGATGCAGAAGGGAATGTAGTGGCCTATCGTCCGTCGCCTAAGACCGCATGAGGTTAACTATCCAACTCACGATTTGGAGTTAGCAGCAGGGTCTTCGCTTTGAAGATATGGAGACATTACTTGTATGGGGAGAAGTCGATAGTCTACACGGATCACAAAAGTTTGAGGTATCTCTTGACTCAGAAGGACTTGAACTTGAGGCAGCGACGGTGGATTAAACTATTAAAGGACTACGACTGTTCTATTGAGTACCATCCGGGCAAAGCTAATGTGGTGGCTGACGCGTTAAGTCAGAAGGTCATGGCGGGCTTAAGGGCGATGTTTGCTCATCTGAGTCTATACGACGATGGAAGTCTTTTGGCAGAGCTGCAAGTTAAGCCAACTTGGATCGAGGAAATTAAGGAAAAACAATTAATAGATGGAAGCTTAAATGCACGGAGATTGCAAGTTCAAAGTGGTGGCTTAGAAGGGTATAGCTTGTCCGATGATGGAGTATTATGCTTTCAAGGGCGAGCTTGTATGCCAAAAGATGTGGAATTGAGGCAGAGAATTCTTCTGGATGCACATAGCAGCCCATACGCTATGCATCCGGGAGGTAGCAAGATGTACGGGGATTTGCGAAGACAGTTTTGGTGGCCTGGGTTAAAGCGCGAGGTGACTGAATTTGTAGGGAAGTATCTGACGTGTCAGCAGGTTAAGGCTGAACATTAGTTGCCGTCGGGTTTACTTCAACCAATTAAGATCCCTCAGTGGAAATGGGAGAGGATCACAATGGATTTTGTCAGTAGGCTACCCCTTACGCTCAGCAAGAAGGACGCAGTTTGGGTGGTTGTGGACCGTCTGACTAAATCACTCACTTCATCTTGGTGAGGGTGGATTACTCACTTCACAAGCTAGCTAAGTCAGATGTGTCGAAATAGTGAGGTTGCATGGTGTGCCAAGATCGATCATCTCGTATAGGGATCCCGATTTACGCCAAAGTTCGGAAAGTTTTGCATCAAGCTTTGGGCACACGATTGGATTTCAAAGACTTTTCATCCACAAATCGGCAGCAAATGAAAGGTCATCTGATTTTAGAAGATATGCTAAGAGGGTGTGTTCAATTTCATGGTAGTTGGAAAGAGTACCTACTGTTAGCGTAATTCGCTTATAATAATAGTTATTAAGCGAGTATTCAGATGGCTCCATATGAAGCACTGTATGGACGAAAATGTCGTACTCCTACATGTTGGATAGAGTTGGGTGAACGGCAAGTTTTGGGTCCAAAATTGGTGATGAAATGTAAGATAAAGTTAAAGTGATTCGGCTCGTCTTAAGGAAGTGTCGAGGCGTAAATCTTATGTCGACCTTAAGCGTAAGGAGATGGAATATGCAGTAGGAGATAAAGTTTTTCTAAAGGTGTCGCCTTGGAAAAAAGTATTGAGATTTAGGCGAAAAGGGAAGCTAAGCCCAAGGTTCATCGGGCCATATACAGTGTTGAAGCGAGTGGGACCGGTAGCTTATCACCGAGTTGTTTGCAGAAAGTTAAGGAAAATTCATGATGTCTTCCATGTCGATGCTTAGACGATATCGGCCGAATCCATCACACGTTGTGCCGCTTGAGGAAATTGTAGTAAATCCGCACATGTCCTTCGAGGAGGAGCCAGACAAATCTTGGATCGTGATGTCAAAGTTCTACGAGGAAGTCGATGCCTTTGGTAAAGGTGTTATGGCGTAATCATGGTACGGAGGAGGCCACATGGGAACCCGAGGATGTGATCACAACAATACCCCACTCTTCGATCCTGCAATTTCGAGGCCGAAATTTTTTTATGGGGTAGAAGCGTAACACCACAATTAGGGGTTATTTGTAATTTAATTAATTTTCCATGTGTACTTGAAGAAATTAATAATATGATGTTATTTGGCATGTTTAAGGGTCCAAAAATAAACCCGAGCTAGGCCTATTTTAGGGCTAAAAATTTATTTTTAAGTGTTTAAAGGAGGGAAGCTAGGTGAGTTAGGGGTTAAGAAAATTTTTAAAAGGAACTTGACACAAGGAGATGGTTGGCTAAGTGGTTCCATGCGTGTTGAAGGAGAAGGGGGGACGCAGGTCCTAAGTTCGAGTGACAGAAGAAGCATTTTGCGTTTTGTTTTTTTAGAAGTGTTGGGCTTAAGTAGGAAGGCCTTAAAAGTTATTGGTGAAGGATCATGGCATGAAAGTCCAGGTAGTAGGAGTGGCTTGGGGCGCCACTTGAGAGAGAGAGGTCTCGGGTTCGAGGAACGCAGGGAGTATTTTTATTTTGGGCTTTTGCGTTAGAAGAAAAGGGCCAAGATGAATGTTTTATAAATTAATAAAAAGGTATTTGACATGGAAGTCTTAAGGGGAGAGTTGGCCTAAGGCGTGAAGGGGCGTGGGGAGGCTGGAGGTTCCAGGTTCGAACCAAGGTGGCAGCAAATTCATGTTTATCTTTTATTATTTTTTTGCTAAGCGTGGGTGAAAGAATTTGGCTGCACTTTAGACTCCCAAATTCTATTTGGAAGGGAGCAGCTTTTTAATTTTATTTTCACTCAAATTGTTGAGTGTAGCTAGGAGATAAGAAGTAGATAAATTTTGATTAAATCCTTGATAATTGAGAGTGAAATTATCAAGATAGAGGGGAGGAATTGGCAAGATTGGGACTCTTGGGGCTGTTCAAAATTAATTTTGTACAATAGTAGTGTAAAAAAATTCCAGCAACTATTTCTTCTTCTTTTTTCTCTCATCACGCCAATTTCCCTAGGAAATCCTTCAAAATTTTCCAGCATTTTCCTCTTTATTTAGCGAAAACCACCATTGATTTCTCCTACTTATTTTCTTTTCTTTTCTTCCTCTATTAGTCGAATCCCTACTACCTTGCTGCCGAAATTTCCTTAGACAAATTGCCCAAAATTATTCAAAATTCAAGCATCTCTTTTGTTTCTCTTTAGCCGAAACCCCCTCCCTATTTTGTGACGTCTTGGCCGAATATCAAAGCAAGGGTGGTCCCTTTTTAGTGTGTCTCAATCGGTCATAAAGGTTACTCCGGGATTTTGGAAATAGTCACGTGAAGCCTCCATTCGTTAGCAATTTTGGTAAGTGATGGTAAGGATATAGTAAACCATTTATTTGGTTTTTGAAAGGCAATTCTTATGATACTAATGATTGTCGATTATAGGGAAGTGAAGCGGAGTCGCAAATCGTGTGCTATAGTTGAACTCGAAGGCGTTTGGGTAAGGTTTCGGTTCAAATATTAATCCTTCGGATATATGTGGGTTTGGTCGAATGGTCAATAGCACTAACCTTTGTATTTGGCCGAATATAGGGACAGAAAAGCTAGGGTGGCCGATTGCCTCTTTGGGGATTTAGAGTTATCGTTAGAATCAGGTGTGTACATACACACTTTATAACTATTTAATGTGCTAAAAGTTATGTGTATGCTTAATTGGATTGTGTAGATTCGGATTTGATACCCTAATGGTATAAGCAAGGATTCAGGTAAGTCCTTGTCGTTATGACTCTCTTTATGTTGCTTTTGGGAAGCATGACATATTATGACATATTTGGTATATGTGGTTATGGCTAATGGTAAACTCTATATGTATTGCTAAATGAGCATGTTGGCATGATTTCTATTAAAATATAAATTTTGGTTGATATGGGTTAAATGAGTGGAGGGAGAAGTAATAGTTGTGTCGACGGACACCAGTGGTTTGGTACCACATTTTGTGACTACAGTCACCAGAGGTTTGGCACCTCCAGAGGTTTGGCACCTCATAGCGTCTCGTCCCAGTGGCTTAGCACCACAGTGGGTTGGCCCCACGAATTATATTATGGGATCGACGCCAGTGATTTGGTATCACACGTGGGTTAGCCCTACCAGTGGTTTGGCACCACATTTAATGACGACTATCGTGACTTTAAGTCACCAGTGGTTTGGCACCACCGGTGGTTTGGTACCATACGGGGTAGAAAAAGGTGTTTGGATGGCTAGGTTGGGTGCTATATTTAAAGCATGTTTAATTGTCATAAATTGTGTATGTTGTTGCACTAAACCGGGAAAAGGGGTTACACACTGAGTCTTAGTGACTCACCTTTTCCTTTAATATTTTTCAGGTGACACGTAGATAGCGGATGAGGAGCCGGATGGACTCGAGGTGGCCATGCAGTGGAAATTAAATTTACTTTGGATTATTTTATTTTAGTTTTTATTCTATTTGGGTTTTATTTATTTAAGTTGTAATAAGGCCTCCTAAGATTATTTTATTATTTTATCATTGGATGAATTATTTAAACTGCTTAATAACTTTAAAATGATTACACAAGTTTTCCTAAATTCAAATGAAAATGTTTTCTTTCGTACCACCGGGTACAATCACAAAATTGGTAACAACTTGACTTAATTTTTTTTTTTTTAAATGAACTAAGAATTGTTTTCTTTATACACCTCAACTGTTTTAAAATAAGACAACATCTTTTACTCTAAATAATATCGGCTAAACAAAGGATTTCAAAATATTTTCATCTGTAACATACTGAATTTGGCCATAGTGTTTGGGCCGGGTTTGGGGTGTTACAAGGAAAGCAACCAGAAAATTCCGGTGAAGCTGATGTTGTAGAAGACTACAGCGATGGTGAACTTCTAGTCGCTTCGGTCAACAATTCAAAAGTGAGTGAGGAGTGGATACTTGATTCGGGTTGCACCTTCCACATGAGTCCCAATCGGGATTGGTTTACAAATTACGAAACAGTGTCTGAAGGTGTTGTTTCGATGGAGTTGTCAGAACACTTAGTGACGTACGGCATGTTCCAGAATTGAAGAGAAATTTAATTTCGTTGAGTACTCTTGGTTCAAAAGGGTACAAATACATACCTGAAAGTGGGATGTTGAAGATTTCAAAGGTTCCCTCATTGTGATGAAAGGCGAGAAAGACTACCAAGTTATATGTTTTGTGGTTCATCTTGTTATTGGTGATGCAATTGCCGCCTCTTCTTTGTCGATGATGATATTACTAAACTTTGGCATATGCGCCTAGGGCATATGAGTTAGAATGGCATGGCGTAATTGAGCAAAAGAGGACTTTTGATGGGCAAGGAATTTGCAAACCAAGTTCTGTGAGCACTGTGTTTTGGGAAGCAAAAGAGAGTTCGATTCACCGGAGGAATCCATAACACGAAAGGAACGTTGGAGTATATTCATCCCGATCGTGGGGCCATCAAGGGTGCTTTCGAGAGGTGGAGCTAATTATATGCTAACTTTATTGATGATTTTTCCAGAAAGTTTGGGCATTCTTCTTGAAGCGTAAAAGTGATGTGTTTTCGCATTTAAGTCTTGGAAAACTATGATTGAAAAACATACGGAAAACAAATAAAATACCTCGCATGCATAATGGCTTAGAGTTTTGTTCGATGAGTTTAATAAACTGCAAGTCGGAAGGATCGTGAGACACTTGACGATTCATCATACTCCACAACAAAAGCGGCGTTGCGTAAGCGAGCGCAATGTAACGATCATGGAAAAGGTTCGATGTATGTTGTCAAATGCCAACTTACCAAAGTCGTTTTGGTAAAGCACCTTTCATCGCATGTTTTTAATCAACCGATCTCCATCCGCTGCCATTGAGAAAAAGACTCCACAAGAGGTATGGTCCGTAATCACGCTAATTATTCGATTTAAAGATCTTTGGGTGTCCTGCGATGCTCATGTTAATAATGGAAAATTGGAACCAAGATCCACTAAATATGTTTTCTTGGTTATAAAGTCGGTGTAAAAGGGTATAAGTTATGGTGTCTTGAAAATAGAAAAGTTGTGATTAGCAGAGATGTTGTTTTTGATAAACCGCTATGCTACCTAACTTATCTCTTAAAGACTCTTCCAATAAAGAAAATAAAAAGCGGTGGAGCATCGATTAATACAGAGTCAACTCCTCAAGCCAAGACAAAATTGAGAATAGAGTTGCTTCTTCACCACAATACTCCATCGCCAAAAATAGAACTAGAAGAGAAATTAGACCTCCAAAGAAGTATCCGAGGTGACCTAGTTGCTTATGCTTTAAATGTGGTGAAGATATAGATGCAAACCAAGAGCCGCCTAATTATTACGAGGCTAAGAATGTGAAGACTCGTAAAGGTGGATGTTTGCTATGCAAGAGGAAATAGAATCACTCCACAAAAACAAAATATGGGATCTTATGAAACTTCCTAAAGGTAAAAAGGTTGTTCATTGTAAATGGGTGTTTAAAAGAAAGAAGGGACTCTGGAGTTGAAGAACCCGGATATAAAGCAAGGCTTGTTGCAAAAGGTTACATCAAATTCAGAGTGGACTTTATAGATGTGTTCTCCCCAGCAAAGATAGTTCAATTCGAGCTTTGCTTGGTATTGTGGCCATGCAAGATTTGGAGCTTGAGAAGTTAGATGTAAAACTGCATTTTGCATGGAGAGCTTGAGGAAGATATTTACATGCAACAACCAGAGGGTTTTATGATCTTAGAAAAGAGGACTATGTTTGCTTGTGAAAAAGTCTCTTTACTGGTTTGAAACAATCACCAAGAAAGTGGTACAAGAGGTTTAATTCCTTTATGACTTCTCATAATTTTAAAAGAAGTAGCTTTGATAACTGTGTTTACTTTAAGAAAAAATTGATGGTTTTTTATGTATCTACTTCTTTATGTTGATGACATGTTGATAGCAAGAAAAGATAAAGTAGAGATAAGAAAGGTCAAAGCCCAACTAAGTGAAGAATTTGAGATGAAAGATTTGGGACCAAAGAAAGAAGATACTTGGTTTGGAGATTCTCGGAGATAGAAAATAAGTAAGTTGTACCTAAGTCGGAAGGGGTACATTGAGAAAGTTCTTGCGGAGTTCAATATGCAGAGTGCTAAGCCTGTTAGTACTCCTTTAGCAGCCCATTTCAGACTTTCATCGGCTTTGTCTCCACAATCAGATGATGAGATTGAGTACATGTCACATGTTCCATACTCGAGTGCAGTGGGATCTCTCATGTATGCTATGGTTTGTTCACGTCCAGATTTATCATATGCAGTCAGTGCAGTTAGCAGATACATGGCGAATCTCGGTAAATAACATTGGAAAGTAGTTCAGTGAATTTTAAGATACTTACGAGGTACTACCGATGTTTGCTTACGCTTGGAAGAACTAGAGATAGAGTCATTGGGTATGTTGATGCTGATTTTGCTGGAGACCTTGATAGAAGAAGATCTCTCACTGGTTATGTCTTTACAATAGGAGGTTGTGCAATCAGTTGGAAAGCTACTTTGCAAACTACAGTCGCTTTGTCTACCACTGAAGCTGAGTATATGGCGACATCATGAAGCTTGTAAAGAAGCTATTTGGTTGAAGGGACTCTTTAGTGAGCTCAATGAAGACCTTCAAATCAAAGATGATTTTGTGACATCAAAGTGCCATCTTCCTTACAAAAGATCAAATGTTTCATGAGAGAACAAAACACATTGATGTTCGATATCATTTTGTTCGTGATATTATTGCTCATGGTGATATTGTTGTGAGCAAAATTAGTACTTATGAAAATCCCGCAGATATGATGACTAAGTCACTTCCTATAACCAAGTTTGAGCATTGCTTAGACTTGGTTGGTGTTCATTGTTGAAGTTAAACCCTTAAGGGGTTTTATGGAAGAGGTGGAGAACTTGTTCGTTGAGAGTTATAATGAAGAACTTGTTTGTTGAGAATTCGTGTCAAGGTGGAGATTGTTAGAGTTGTGTGACCCAAATTCTAAGATATTGCTTGCAAGTCAAGTTAAACAAAATATATCTTCTTTCTAGAAGATTTAGTATTTATGAGTATAATATATTTAGCATTTATTAGCATAATATATTTTTACTTTGATTAGAATTGGGTTTTATAAGCCTATAAATAGACATAGTCTATTCCTCTTGTAATGATTCGAATTCGACATAGTGAATTTTCTTCTCCTCTGCCCGTGGTTTTTTTCCCGAAAGGGTTTCCACGTAAAATCGGTGTGTTCTTTATTCTCTTTTTCTTTTCTTTGCGAAATATATTGTCATTACCGACTTTATATTTTTCACAATTAAATATTTTATTTAGTTGGTGTCACCTTCAATCGGGTCATCAACTAGGTTAAAAAATTATGAAAATATCCTTCGATAATTAAAATAAGTATATGGTGGGTTTGAACACGTATTAATTGGAATAGTAAAACCTTAAATTTGTCACTCAATCAAAGCTTTATTTTTTTTTTTTTTGTAAATTACAAAAAGAGGACAAAGCCCTAAACAACAACACAACTTGAACCCAGACCACACCTAAAACAATAAACATCTTAACCATCAGGCCAACACACAAGATTCTAATTAAAGCTTTATTTAATTTATTTTATACATTTTTATTTTAATATGCATAATTTATTATATCTATGATAAATAGTGTAATACATTTATTATTGTTTATCTAATGTATTTATATATTTAAATTTTATTTTACACATAATTTAATTTTTATATTTTAATATCAATTATTTTATTTATTATTATGATTAATTAGTTTCAAGTCATATATTTTATTATTTATTTATATTATTTTTAAATTAATAATTTCCATATACGCATATAATAATATTTTTATTAATTATTTGAATAAATAATAAATTTTAAACGAATTAAAAAACGGACATACGTGGACAGATGTAAGGCCGAGTAAGTATTGTGGGGACAAGAGAATTGTAGATAAATCGAGAAAAGTAAGGGAAAGAAAAAACCATTTCGACAAAGAGAGAAAATAAATATAGAAATTAATCGTAAAAGGCTCATTTTCTCTTTACTATGCTAAAAAACAAGAGATTTAGTTATTTTATTTTAATTTTGGTCCTCTACATTTGTAATATTACTACTAACTCCAACTTGATAATACATTTAAAATGTAATTTATTATTACCTGAAATTTCAGGTAATCTTAATTTTGTTACTAAATTATTACAAATAAATTATTTCATCACTTTAACAACTTTAACTAACGATTTTATCAATTTAGACATACTAATAACATAAAAAAATGTCAAATTAAAGTAAAATGATTAGATCTCGATTTTTAATATGATTAACGATATGAAGAAGTGGCAGTGTGGACCTATTCTTCGAGCATTTGAATATTGAAGTTATTATTGTTGGGAAGACTTTATTTAAATATCACTTGGTTTGAACAGATTAAGCCTAGACATAAAATAGTCGGGGACGCCTATGGTTATAGAAAAACCCATAATTAGTAGAGGGACTAACATCAACGTCACTTTAATGATATGTTTGGTAGGAGTATTATTTTTTTATACATGTTTAGTATACGAGTTAGAAATAAAAACTAATTCGACCAGTAATATTTAGTCACTCCCACGACTTATTGGAAAAAAACGAAAAAAATTCTCTTATTTTGAAGAAGCCTTATTTTTACAAAAAAATTACTAATATTTCTAATTTCAAGTATAAATTTGTACTCTTTTTTTTTTTTAAGTTTAACTATTGTAATAAATATGTAAGAAATAAGTATTTTCTCGTATTATTACAATGGTAAAAGAGAATAATATTAGGTTAAACTAGAATAAAAGAAATAAATTTCAAATTTTAGTATAGTAGAAGGACTAAAACCAGAATTAGACCATTGGAAAATAAAATAAAAATGGAACAACTCTCTCTCAAATAAAAAATCAATATCAGTTTATTGTGTGAACTCTCTCCTCTTGGTGGTGCCATCCACTTCTCAATCGCACCTGTCTTCTTCCTCCCGCCACAATTCTCTCCCTTTTCTTTCTTTCCCATTCCCTTTATTTGCTTTCTTGATCTTGCTGCCTTCTCCCTCAATCTTTTTGTCTTTTAAATTTCGATTATAGATTAGATTTTTGTGGGTTGATTTGTCCGGGTTGCTTTTTTTTCTTTTAATTTGTTATCTGTTCATCTGATTTCTTCGATTCGCATTGACCCTTTTGAGGAATTTGTGTGAATCTAAAATTTTGACTGTTTCCGATGAGGAGAGGCCGAGTTTCCGCCGCCGTAGCTGAGAAACCGGCAGTAGAAAACAACGGATCTTTAAAAGAACCAAGATACAGAGGGGTTAGGAAAAGGCCGTGGGGAAGATTCGCGGCCGAGATTAGAGACCCAGTGAAAAAGACTCGAGTTTGGCTAGGCACTTTCGATTCGGCGGAAGACGCCGCTCGAGCCTACGATGCGGCCGCGAGACAACTCCGTGGACCCAAAGCGAGAACAAATTTTCCCGTAAATTCCCCTAATATCCCAGCTTTCGTCGACGACGGCCGCCGGTTATATCCGATGGGTGATTCTGAAGACCCGGAAGTGAACCCGCAAAGACCGACGAGGAGTAGCATGAGTAGCACGGTGGAATCTTTTAGTGGGCCGAGACCGGCTCAACTACCTCCGCAGAAGTCGACGAATTTCGCCGCGGTTTCGACCAGGAAGTATCGTCCGAGGACGACGCCTTTGGCGCCGGAGGATTGTCACAGCGACTGCGATTCGTCGTCGTCGGTCGTTGATGATGGGGTTATTGCATCATCTTCACGTCGGAGAATGTTGCCTTTTGATCTCAATTTTCCACCGTTGGATGATGCTGATGATCTTCACTGTACTGCTTTACGTCTTTGATCACGATGATGATGATGATAAATTATTAATTTTCCCTTTTTTTTTTCTTAAAAAAGGAAAAGGAAAAAGAAAAAGAAAAAGAAAGAACACAAGACATGATTGATGAAACTGGTCCTAATTCGTATTTGTATGAAACCTGGCTTTGATTTTTATCACATAGTGATGAACTTTGTTGTTAGAATTATCGTTATTATGAATTTATGATTTAGGGTTTGTGATGTTATATATATCAAGTTTTGGGTTTATTTAACCTTCTCTTGAACACAGTTTTCTGATTAAAAAGTTAAAACCCTAATTTCCAGATTTTTAGAGATTGATTAAATTCTTTATTCGGATTAATATACTGGTTGATTACCATTTTAACAGGTTGATCCGGATCGATTCCAACAACACTACACTATTATCTTGTATTTATGTATATTTTACGATTTATGAAAATTATTTTTCTAAAATTTGTGATTAGCGATTAGTTCTTCTAACAATATTCATCTTCAAATTTAAACGCATATAATTGTGTATTTTAAATTTTAAAACAAATAAATACAACATATAATGATTTTTAATTTCTTTTGTAGAGTTAATAATATGCCAGAAAATAAACTTCAAAAGCACATCTACTTAATTTTTAAATTTTTATATAAATAAAATCATATATAAAATCTAAATAAAAGAGAAAAATGTAATCAGTAGCAATATTTTATTTTGTGCTGAGTTGTTTTCTTAAGGAGTTTAATTATATCTTCATTCAATCACTATAAAGTGTTGAAAGATGAACATTGAAGAAAGAGGAAAAGAAAGAAGAAAAAAACATTTTCATAATACGGCATCTAGGATTTTGGGTGAAGAAAGATAATTTTATTTGTGCAATTAATTCAATCACAAGATCGAAGAGAGCATATATTTTTTCCATTCCTTAGTTGTGAATCAATTTAATGTACCAATTCAGATTTTATGAAAAAAAAAAAAAAATCTTTTACTCAGATTTGTTTTTATGAAAATCTTTAATATCAACAAGTGATTAGGTGTAATACTAAAATACATTACATTTTAAAGAGAAGAATGTAAGTTTAAACCTTAAAAATAATATTATTGAGAGGAACAGTTATGAACTCTCAAATATATACCATAAAACGGATATGTAAAATATCAAAAAAATTATCAGTTCAACTCTGATTGTGCTAGCTAACATAATATAGTTTTGATTGTTCAATTATCTCCCAAACTGAAGTAAGGAGAAGACAAGACAACAACACACTAAAAATGAATCACATTAATAGCCTATTAAAACTTTTAAAAATAAGTATAATTAATTAATTTTCAATAATATAATTTTAGAGAAAATTTTAATATATATATATATAATATTTTTATCAAAATAATATGGGATTATTTTTTCTAGAAAGAAATTCATTAGTTTATTATTTAATTGAATCAGTGAAATAATAGAATCTATAAAAATAATTCTACAGGCTCTGAAAGGAATATCGAAAAGTTTTTATAAAAATTTAGAAATTTGATGTTTTGATCGAGAAAGAAATCTAAAATAATGATTTTAAATATCAATTCATTAGTAAAAGAACTTTTCTCACATTTGAATTACCAACATAAGAACTTTATACGAAAACAAAGATCTAAAAAAGAAAATTAAGAATTTTTGTAATAAGGGATCAAATATGATACATTTTCTATAGTTAAAAGGGAGGGTGCACTAACCTAAGCTCAATGGTGCCGATTAGGCCTCCTCCAGGTCTTCTCACCTTCCATGGACATGACATATACTGATTTGGGCTTTGATAAAACTCAAATTTTTATTTACGATTCAAAATATATAATTTTGATAAATAAATATCAACTAATATTATTTTAATAAAAAATAAAAATATATATTATTTTAATAATTTTCTTAAAATTAATACTCTATTAATTTATTAATATATATATATATATATTGTTTGGGTTTCTGTTGTAGGCTTGATTGATAGTGGCAACTTGAGAATTAGGATAGGATGATTTTCAAGGATATTTGGCAAGTGTAATATACGCGTGTATATCTCATATCCGTTGCATTTGCAATTTGACCACTTTTGGATGGTTCATGCACTTTTTCTGTATTTAAATATCAAACCAAAATTAAAATATACTATCAAACATGCAACAATATAAAAAAAAATTATTTGTATTGGAATTTGCAAAAGACTATTTTTTGACATTAGAACCAATGAAGCTTTTGCAGCTGCTCTGACCTATGTTTATGCTAAGGTTTTTTTTTTTTTTCTTATTTACACTTTTGGAATTAAGATATTTTTCAACTCATAAAAAATAATATTTTTGAAATTTATGATTATTTTTAATAATATTATTTTCTTAAATTTTAAATTTGAGTTTTCCTATATTCAATAAGACTTAAACAAAAAATGGTATTTAAATTATATTAATTTTCTCAAATTAGTATCTAATTTTTTTATCGTAATTAGTATCTAAACTATAAATCGTTACCCATTTTATCCCAATTGTTAGTCCCGTTAGAAAAAAAATTCAGCCAATCATAATTTATTATGTAGATCTCTATATATTTTACTCATTTTCTTATATTTTATTCTTATCAAACAATTTTATCATATTTTCTTACATTTTCTCATCAACCAAAACACCCAAAATAAAATTGTTTACTTCATTGTACAAAACTTCCTCCATTGTACAAAACTTCCTCCATTTTATCATTTTCAAGCTTTCTTGTAGAAGAAGTTGAAGCTTGAAAATGATAAAATGGTGGAAGCTTTGTACAAGGAAGTAAACAAATTTTTGAGTGTTTGGTTGTTGAGAAAATGTAAGAAAGCTTGATAAAATTGTTTCATGAGAATAAAATTATAAAATGGGTAAAATAAATAAGAATCTATATGACAAGTTATGATTGGTTAATTGTTTTTCTTAACGGAACTAACTGTTGGGATAAAATGAGTAATGATTTTTGACAAAAAATATATTTTAGTACTAATTTGAAAAATTAATATAATTTAAGTATCGTTTTATTATTTAAAGTCATTCAATAATTATTAATAATTAATAAAAAAAGGTTGGGTATAATAATAAAACATTAAATGTGAGTTCCAACGTTATTAAAAGAGACTAAACACAAATAATAAAACAAATATAAAAAAAATAATTATTAATAATTTATTCACACTTACCAGTGCAGGGATTTCCTCCACTTGCCCACAAAATGTTGTCTAAATGGCCTGCAGCCCTGCACTACCATTTGGCCGTATTCTTATGTTATTCCAAATTTTTTTTAAAAATATTCATGTTTATCCATTTTTAAATATATTTATAAAAATATTTTTAAAATATATAAAGAAAATTGACATTCTCAACTGGATTGAAAAGAGAAGAAAATCTTGTGATTGAAGAAGGATTAGGGTGCTATTCTATCTCTCTAACCTTAGTGAAGTAGGATGAATGGCATTTTTTTGTTCTTCTTTCTTTTTGCAATAATTCAAAGAACAAAATTCAGATAAGAATATGAGAAGATTTAGGACAATAATAGTTATACCAAATGGGTGATTTCATCATAACCAGCTAATTTGGTGTTGAGAAAGTTCCTTTTGTACCATTTGACCATATATATATAAGCGTTACTTTCTTTCTTATAGACCTTATTTTTCTGAATCATGCTTAATTAGGGGTGCATTCTGATCATCTTTATATCAATAGTAATGTTGTTTATGAAAATTTGTTCTAGATTTATCTAACCAACGGGAAACACCTCCGTCCACACTTGAGACTAATGTTGAGAGGCAAAAATGATCTCCAAAATGGGTAATACCTCATTGCAAGCATAATTTGATTATACTTGTATTAGTAATGCGATTTGAGAAACTCTTTATAAATTAAATATAAAATCTCGAAATTGATTTTGTTCTCTTGAGGACAATGATATATTTCTATACACTGATTATTACCATTCATGTTTGTAAAATCGATCTTGATCTCTTGAATACAATGATATATTTCAATACATAGATCATTGTCAATTATATATGTAGAATCATTCATTAATTTTATAAAAATCATACTTATAAATAATTAATAAAAATGATAATAGGTTTCAATTCAAGAATTTAGTCATATCGAGTCCAAGCTAAATCTAGAGTCTAATTAGGTCAAACCTCTAAACAGAAGGTAAAACTCTTTCAGTACTGTTCTCCATGTACAAGACTTGAACTTAAAAGTTTACTTAAGAGAAATAGATCGAGCGATGAAACGGGTGTCCGTAAAAAATAAAATAATATAGATTGAAAAATAATAAAAAGAAAACCTAACCCGTTTTTGTTATGTTAGGTTTAGTCCAACGGGCCTAAAAATAGCCCTTTTTTTTATATGTATAAGCTATAAATAAGCCCATGAATGGCCGTTAGTAAGAGGAGATTCCCGCTGGCAAATTCAGTTAAAAGACCGGTAAACACATTGTATCCATGGCGAAGGATTTAATTTCAAGTTTTAAGTTTTAAAAATCCCAAAACATAGCTCCAAAATTTTCTCTCGTCTCTCTTTCTTCCTTGTCTAAATTTTCTCTACATTCATTCCGCCATTGTTCTTCCTCAAGTCAAGTATTCATTATCCAGGAGAGGGCAGGCTCCGATCTCTGGTTTTATTTGATCCACACAATTTTTCGCATTGGAAAATGGAGATCGGAGCCCCTCGGATCGGTTCATGTTCCAAAGAACACCAGAAAATTTATAAAGAATGGTTTGACGTAGCTGATTCAGGTAATTTTTTAACTTTTTTTTTCCTCAAAATATTTTAGTCGCTTTTAATTTTAATTTTTTTTGGTAGATAATGATGGCCGCGTTACTGGAAATAATGCGATAAATTTTCTTTCTATGTCCAATTTATCGCGACAAGAGCTCAAGCAGGTTATTGAATTTTCTTAATTTTAATTGAAACTTCAGTTTTTCGATACATATTTTCTTCATTTGTTTATTTTGTATTTGTTGATTCCTTAAAGGTGTGGGCGATTGCAGATTCTAAGAGGCAGGGATATCTTGGTTTCAAAGAATTTGTCATTGCTATGCAGGTTAGAAGTTGTAATTTCGTTTGGAATCTGATTATACTTACTCGAAGTGAATGTGAAATACAAGCATGTGTTTGATATAATATATCAAATATGTTTAATCATCTTGCCATTCTCATGTTCTAGTATGTATTAGACGCAGGAGATGCTTTAAAGAAGATAAAAGAGTCTGAGTAACGTATAGATTCTATAATGGTTGATTTCTACAAATCTGACCTATTATTACCTGTAACGTTTTAGCTGGTTTCGCTTGTACAAGATGGCAATGAACTATCACATGATATCCTGAAGGGTGATGGTATGATGATTTAACTTTCCATGTGTATTGCAGTAGACTTTGAGAAATGCTTTGAAATATTTATTTATTTCTGATTTTAAGAAATGCTGGTATACTACAGTGGACTTTGAGAATGTCAAACCTCCTAAAATGGAGGGTTTGGATGAATTAATTCAGGTAAGATGATTTATTTTATTTTTCTATGTTTCATATGCTTCACAATCATGAAATCTTTACTATTTTGCTTGATTTATGCAGAAGAAGAAAGATACTTTTAATTCAAGTAAACCTGATAGCAATGGTATGAATCTCTTGTTATAATTCAAGGGATTTAAATAACAATTACAATGCGATGTTATAATTATAATTTCTGGCTTCTACTCTCACATGATGTTTGTCATAATCGATTGTAATAACATTTACGCAACTACAATAAATGCAATTGAAATTACATATGCAAATACAACTTAAATCCCTGATTTTGTAACCCTTGGTGGTTATTTTACTCTGTTTTTTTTCCCGATATATATTCACTGTTTGAGGAACAATGCAGGTAATTCTCCAAGACAAGCATCAATTACAACTCAATGGTTTTCCTCAAAACCATCAAAGGTTAATTTGTCATTGTTTATTGAAATTGTTTTGCTTCTAATAAATTTTGCTTTCACTTGCTTTTATGTCGTCTTAGCATAATGGCTATAAGTAATTTATTTATTTATATCAAATGCTTATTTGATTCTTTATTTTACTTTCGAGTATAATTTTAAAACATTTGAATTTGAATTAGTTTAATTTATCTAATATAGATATATAAACATATATGGGTATTAAAAGTTCATCTTTTAATTCATCTAGAATCTAGAACGGATTGAAAGAGTGTTATATCCTTTTTTTTTTTACTATTCATTACTATCTTTTAAGTCTTTGTTATACTATTATACTATTAAGGATATCTTTGTGAGTAAGACAAGTCAAAAGCACTGAAGATGAAACGAAGATAAATAATTTTATTTTAGTAATATTCTTAATTTTATTTCAATTTGTAAAGGTTTAAGACCCTCTCCAGTCTAAGGTTAGGATCTTCCTTCGACGAGTTTCATATATTATTAATCATAGGTTCTTCACAATCAACCATTGAATGTAACATGTACACTGTGATTTAATGATGCTAATATTTTCCATTCCTTTTTAATTGTGTTTTATTTATGATCTGCATTGATAGCATATGGTTAACTAATTTTATTTTTCTGTATATAACAGAGGTACTTGTCCAATGTGACTTCAATCCAAGATGGCTTAAAGAAATTGTACACTCGAAAGTTGAAGCCATTAGAAGTTACATATTGTTTTAATGATTTTGTATCCCCATTGTTGGTGAGTGGTAGATGTACTTTTCTCTTAAATTCGGTTTTAATCTTACATGATCATGCCTCTTTTTCTTAAATACTCATGCATAAACACATGTGCTGAAGTTTTATTTAAAAGCTGCTTTTGATTTTGGTTTATTGCAGACGAACAGTGATTTTGATGCCAAGCCAATGGTTATGCTGTTGGGTCAGTATTCCACTGGGAAAACAACCTTCATTAAACACATGCTTAAATGCAGTTATCCAGGCAAGTGATCCTCGTCACACGATAAGATTGTAGAATAAAAAATAATTAAAACATGACAAAATATAATTATAATATATGAAAATACACGAATACAATAAAAATATAAAAATCTACTTCCAGCAAATTTTTCCCCTCTCATTTAGTTTACCTTCATTTGCAGGAGCTCACATTGGACCTGAACCTACGACTGACAGATTTGTTGTTGTTATGGTACTTAAGTATTTCTATTCTGTGATAATATCATCGATGTAGTATGAATAGTTCCCATAACTTCCTCAATTTGACTTTGATCGTGGAAATTGATTCTCAATTTTCTGTATGATTAGTCCATGCTCGTTAGCTTGTTGTATTGATCACTTGATGTTATTATCATCTACCTTACCTGCAATCTTTGTTTTCCATGAAAGTATTTGTATCCAATATTTGAGTCCAATTCATATTTTAACATAATCGCAAGAGACCTTCCAAATATATGAATAAACTTGAAAAAACAAAGATATTCATATCAGATATGCATTCTTAACAATCACCTCTAAGTCCAAGTACTGTGTTCTAATCTCATGTTTCATGTACTGCCTTTTCCATTTCTGCAGTCTGGAACTGATGAAAGAAGTGTGCCAGGAAATACCATAGCCGTTCATGCTGACATGCCATTCACTGGTCTCAACTCTTTTGGAACTGCATTTTTGTCAAAGTTTGAGTGTTCTCAAATGCCACATCCCGTGAGTTAATTTCTCAAATGCTAATTTACTTTTGTTGATCATTAACTCTCAATTTAATATATTGTGGTTTTGATGCATGAAAGCTATTGGAGCACATAACATTTGTAGATACTCCAGGAGTCCTGTCAGGAGAAAAACAAAGAACACAAAGAGCCTATGATTTTACAGGTGTAACAGCATGGTTTGCTGCAAAATGTGATCTTATTCTTCTTCTGTTTGATCCTCACAAGCTAGATATAAGTGATGAATTCAAGCGTGTTATTTATTCTTTGCGTGGTCACGACGACAAGATTCGTGTCGTTTTGAACAAAGCCGACCAAGTTGATACCCAACAAGTAAGCACTATATCTATATCTGCCCGGTTTCATCCATTTGAGCTAAAACTGAGTCTAGTTGACAACACTGGCAATTATAATGTGATGTTATCATCCTATTCACCATCAAAACTTACCGTACATAACATCAAATATGTTGACAATTTTGATGGTAGGATTTTAATTTGCTTATATTTTCCTTTTATCATAGTTAATGAGAATTTATGGAGCTTTAATGTGGTCACTGGGGAAAGTCCTTAACACTCCTGAGGTTGTGCGTGTATATATTGGGTAAGTTCTTTCTCTCTATCATCTTAAAGAATTAAATGAATTTTCTCTTCTACCCAGTGATTTAAATAATAGTCACGATGTAATATAACTATCACTATTGTGATATTTTAGTTCCTTTTATATTTACAGCGATTAATCACGATAACATTCATTATGTTTGCTGCATCCTGTTTCAAATGAAACTAAGGTGAATTTTGTCTTGCATTTTGATGGCAGATCATTCAATGAGAAGCCTGTAAATGAAGGTTTCACAGGTCCGATAGGGAAAGCACTGTTCGAGAAAGAACAAGAAGACCTTCTCACTGACTTGAAAGACATCCCAAAGAAGGCTTGTGATCGACGGTAAGCTCATCTTTACTATATATATATTCTTCCTTGGGAAAACAAAAGAATTATTTAGCATGTACTGAAGAAAAGGGTTGAATGTTATTACATGGACTTAATTACGTGCAGATAAATGAGTTTGTGAAACGTGCTAGAGCTGCCAAGATACATGCTTATATCGTTGGTCATCTTAAGAAGGAAATGCCTACTTTTATAGGGAAAGCTAAGACTCAACAGAGACTTACTGATAATTTGGAAGAAGAATTTGTAAAAGTATCTTCTCTCTCTCACGCCTGCTTGAGTTGCATATATATAAATATATATATATATATATATATTAGAAATCACACACTTGGGTGAAAATTTAATAAAAGAATCTTAAAAATATACAAAAATGGATTATTTTACAGTTTAAAATAGGTTAAATTCTGGTTTTGGTCCCTATACTATGCTCAATTTTGGAATTTACTCTTGTACTTTAATTTCACATAATTTGATCTCTCTAATTTTATAATCTCATTCAGATAATTAACACAACTAACTACTCTTGTTAAAATACTATCTTGGTTTAGTTTTTTGAAAATACCTCTTCTAACTCATCATATTGACATTAATTTTTTGCGTTAAAAGAGGTATATATTTTTAAAAAAATCACATAAATATTTTAATTAAAATAATTAACATTGTTAATTAATTAAACTAAGTAATAGAGGTTATAAAATAGAGAGATCAAATTATACCAAATTAAAATACAGGAATTGAATCTCAATTTTGAGCATAATAGAGGAACCGAAACCACAATTTGACAAAAAAAAATATGAATGGTTAACAAGATGTATATATATTTAAAAAAATTGCACATCCTTATGAATATAATTTCACTGAGTCAGTTGATTCTTGATTAACTTATAATATAAAACTCGATCAAGAATTTTAAGTTAGTATATAGATATATGCTGAAATGTGTATGAATGTGTTTATATATATATAGGTTCAAAGAGATTATCACTTACCTCCAGGGGATTTCCCAGACGTGGAAAATTTTAAGGAGGTACTAAGAGGTTACAGCTTTGACAGATTTGAGAAGCTAAAGCCAAAAATGATACAAGATGTTGATGAAATGTTGGGTTATGACATCCCGAATTTGTTGAAGACATTAAGGAATCCTTATGATTAGTTAATTTAATTAATGGCGGCCCCATACTAATTGATTCATCAAATCTTCACTCAATTTTTTTTTTAATCAACAAACAACAACAGATATCTCAGTTCCAATACTCTCTCCAATTTATTGTAAATCCATTTCTAAGAAAGGAAGAAACAACATTTTAGATGTAGATGTGTTAATTTACATAGTTGTATGGTGATCTATAATTTTGTATTTATATACTATTTTTATATCTTCACTATTTTTGTTTACATCGTTTTTAAATATAATAGCAAAGATGATTGTGTACTTTGTATACAAAAGATATTTTAATATTATTCAAATTTTACTAAAAAACCGAAAATACAAAAAATATTTTTATATTAATATTTGTCGGCTTTTTTCACCCGTCACTAGAGGATACTGATTGAGCAGAAGGAAGAGTAAGATGATAAAACAAGTCTCTACATGAGTTGAAGGAAGCCTGATGGCTGAGATGATTAAAAATTTCTCTGCATGAGTTGATGGAAGCTTGATGAGTGCAAGGATAAAACAAATCTCTGCATGAATTGATGGATGCCTGTTGAGTAAGAGGTAAAATGGAAAAATAATGATGGCAAAGGTGGGGAGGATGAATATCATATATAGACACATTCATAGCAGATAAAGGGAAGAAGCAAGTTTTTTCACCTTCATTCCTTTGAGCATTGATAGCTTTTTCTTGGTTTTATCTTTCAAATCCGCTATAAAATGAGCGACATGTTTTATACTGTGGTGAACTACAATGATCGAATTCATAATATGAATATTGATGTAATCTTCGAGTCCGAAAGTCTAATTATATGATGTTCAAAAAGGACCTTAAGTTAGTGGAGATGAGGCGCAAAATTGGTCGAAAAATTGGAGCTTCAATTGAGTTGTTGAGGTATAGATTTATTACATGTGACGATCCGGTTAGATATTCAACAGTTCATGTAGCGGATGATGATATACAAACAATGATTGCAATTCATGAGACTAATGGTATTGGAAGAGCTGAGTTGTATGTCAAGCTCGACAACATTGTAGAAGGACATGGGGGATGATATTCCAAGCTCGTCTACGACCTCTTTTGTGGATTCGCAAATGGGAACACCAGGCCTGACATATGGGTGGATTAATAGCTTCGTATATATCATTGTTGGAAACTCCTTTTATCTTTGATGAATACAATCAGATGGAGATTGCAATTAGGATATTTTGCATCACAATTTCTACAATCTAGATTTAGTAATGCTCCTAAGCCATACAAGGTGCCTTCAACTTTTGCTGGTATACACCATTCCCAATGATATGAGGGGCTGTCAACTTCTACTAGAATACACCAGTCCCAACCAAAGCAAGAAGTGCACGAGAATTTGACCAATTTGTTGTTTGGAGAACCCGCTGGTGATTTCAACAAGGCTGATTCTAAGACTGAGGAACTTATAAATGTTGATGATGTTGGACAGGATAATCTGGAATTAGAACCTTTAGTCTGTATGCTGGAAGTTAACTTTAATTGGACGGGATGAGAGGACTTGAGTCATATCACTCTAGGTCATACCGCCTTAACCAGTACATATTTAGAGCAATTGGCTGTTGGTATTTAGTTTCCAATAAAAGAGGTTATTGTATTAGCAATTCAGGAGTACAATGTTAAGACATTCACATATTACAGAGTGTATGTATCTACAACTATAACATATGTAGGAACATGTGTAAAATTCGATGACAGATGCATATGGCGAGTACGAGCCTCATTTCTAAAGAGGAAACACTTGTGGGAGATAATTGAATACAATGGTCCTAACACTTGTACGGTTCCAATAATAACTCAAGATCACTGTAAATTGAGTTCAAATATGATAGTTAAAGAAATGGCATCACTAGTAGAAGCAAATTCGAGGGTTCCAATTCTAATGTTAATTGCGGATAGTCATTCCTAATATCAATATATACCAAGTACCGTATGCAAAGGCATGAAAGGCAAATCGAAAGGCATTGGCAAAGATGTTTAGAGATTGGAATGACACATATAGAAAATTGTTGAGGTTGTTGGCGAAATTGCAACAACGGGTATCATGCATGAGCACCATAGTTGAATTGGAGACTTTGCCTACGTATGATGGTAACCGACTAGCCTGGGGTAAGAGAATTTTCAGTCGCATCTTTTGGACGTTGACGTCTTGCATCAAAGTGTTTCCGTATTGTAAACTCATTGTCCAAATGGATGGTATGTGGCTATACGGGAAATACAAACAAATTCTCTTGGCAGTATCACAAGATAGGGATTGAAATGTTGTCGCACTTGCCTTTGCCATTGTCAAGGGTGAAACAATTGAGGTATAAAGTTTTTTTTAAAAAGAATTTAGATAGTACGTGTACAAGCCCAATTTCGCCCGACCCATTTTATAACAAACCCAAAACCCAAAACCTATCAACCCAGACCCAAACAATAACTCGGGGCCCATTTTTACAACCCAACAAACCCATTTACCCTAGCCCAAAACCTAACCAGCCCAAACCCAAATAAAAAAAACAACAAACAGAAACCCTAGCCCCTAGGTGCGCCGCAAGCCTAGGCCACCGCCTTCCGCCACCCCCCTTCGCCACCCCGCCTCCACTTGCCCTCTCAAGGTCGACTAGAAGTCGCCCATCGCCCAAAGACCGCCTTCCACCGCCAAGCGCTGCAGATCATTAAATAGGAAGGGATGAAGCTAAAAGATGGCTATGAACATCACATCCAGCACGTTAGGACACAATGTTTTAATCTCTAGTAATCAAAGTCGTCTCGTGATTTTGCGAATCAGAAAAGGGATGTTAAGTTATTTAGTTAAACGGAAAATCGCAACCCAAAGACGTTAGGGCACTATTTTTCAATTCCTAAATACGAAACATCACCTTTATGCTAAAACCTTTAAATGAAATATGATGATTTTCAAAATATATTTTGTGTAGTAATAACATGAAATTAAGAAAGATAAACGAGATATAAATATAGTAAGTATAAGAGTACTAATAATAATAATATGATAATGATATGAAACAATGATAATACTATACCAATATGAATAATACGTATACATAATATTAGTGGTAAAATAGAATAATAAAATTATAGTGATGAAAATTAAATAATAAAACAATAAAATATAAGATAATGGTCATAATGTGAAAATAATAGTATAAATGATAATCAAGTAAAATAAAATAATGCATTAATACTAACAAACAATAATAAAACAATAATAATAAAATTGATAATAATATTAATGATAGTAAAAAGATATATAATAGTAATAATAATAATAACAAACATATAAATAATAATAATAATAAATAATCAATATTAAATAATAGTAGAAATAGTAAAAATTGCAAAATAATTTGAAAAATGGGTCAAATTGAAACTAAAACAGAAATAAAAGGGGTCAAATTAGACATTACAAGCAATAAAGGGACCAAACAGCAACGCGGGCAAAATGCTGGGGACGAGGAGCGCAATTTTCCCTAAATAGTAAACGCAGTGTTTTAAAAAAGGACTGAATTACAATCACGTAAAATTTCTGGGACAAAATTACAATAGCGGAAAACTTAATTGTAAAATCTAAAAATGCGGAAGGATCGAGAGCGCAATAAACCCCTTTGTAAAAAAAAACACGCGGATCCTGAGGCGGGTCGGGTCGGTCGGATCGGGTCAAGGCCAAAACGACGTCGTTTTGGGGTTAAAGGCCAGTCTCCAAAACGACGCTGTTTGAGGACTATATAAGGCCCAAAACCACGAAAAAATTCATTTTGTCTTTTCGCTTAAAAAATTTCTTCTTTCTTTTTTTCTCTACGAAGAGGGAATCCGGTGGGATTCTCGACCGCCGCCGTCATTGCAAGGCTTAACGCCGCCACCCGAGTTCAAAAAGAGGTAAATTTTTCCCTTTTTTATGTGTTATAGAATATATATGTGTTTAGGTTTGATAAGAAAAGAAAAAATAAAAAGAAAAAATACTTTCGAAAGAATATATAAAAAAAATCACCTCTGTTTAGCCTTGATTTTTAACGGTTTGTTTACATTTCTTTGCTTGTTAATCCTTGCCCGCTATCCTCTGATTTTCGTTCTTACTTGAATCCTTATGCTTTTATTAATAATAAAAAAAAACCCTTTTAAAAAATGTTTCGGCTTTGGTTTTTATAGCCATCTTTTTAGCTTTTTGTCCCTTCCTATTTAATGATCTTTAGGTGCTTGGGCAGTGGACGCGACTTCTAGTCAGACGCAGAGGGCAAGTGGAGGGCAGGGTGGCCAGAAGGCAGTGGCCTAGGCTTGCGGCGCACCTAGGGGCTAGGGTTTCTGTTTGTTTTTTTTTTTATTTATTTAGGTTTGGGCTGGTTAGGTTTTGGGCTAGGGTAAATGGGTTTGTTGGGTTGTAAAAATGGGCCCCGGGTCATTGTTTGGGTCTGGGTTGATAGGTTTTGGGTTTTGGGTTTGTTATAAAATGGGCCGGACGAAATTGCGCTTGTACAGCTGCCCCTCTTTGCTCATTGTCGTGCAACGGGAATGGAGCGAAGACTTTCAAAAGGCCAATTTTGTCCGGTCTCGCCGAGTCTTGACTTCTTTGATGCCATTCTTCTTTAGGTAGCCTTGTTTTAGTCCACCATACCTTGTCGCTTTGATCCATTCCACCGCTACTTGATGAGATGGGATCTGTGGCTTCAATTTGCTCTTGCTGCGACTTGTGACTTGTTTATTTTAGATTGCTCCACTGTATCTCCAGAGAGATGAGGTCTTTGGTCTTCAGTCTATTCCACTGCTAGTTAGGGCAATAGGACTAAAGCTTTAACCATGCTCCCTATTGGTTAGGGAGCCAAGATTTGCCTTCGATCTTGCCTCACTACTGGTTAGGGCGACAAGATCTACAATTTTTGACCTATTCCACTGCTGGTCAAGACACAGGACGGTGGCCTAAATCATGTTCCCTACTAGTTAGGGAGCCAAGATTCGCCTTCGATCTTGCCCCACTACTGGTTAGGGTGACAAGATCTACAATTTTTGACCTATTCCACTGCTGGTCAGTGGCAATATGGACGGTGGCCTAAATCACGTTCCCTCTTGGTTAGGAGCCAAGATTTGCCTTCGATCTTGCCTCACTCACTGGTTAGGCGACAAGATCTACAATTTTGACCTATTCTACCGCTGGTCGGTGGCAATAGGATGGTGGCTTAAATCATGTTCCCCTTGGTTAGGGAGCCAAGATTTGCCTTCGATCTTGCCCCACTACTGGTTAAGGCGACAAGATCTATAATTTTTGACCTATTCACTGCTTTGGTCGTGGCAATAGAATGGTGGCCTAAATCATGTTCCCTCTTGGTTGGGAGCCAAGATTTGCCTTCGATCTTGCCCCACCTCTTGGTTGAGGCGACAAGATCTACAATTTTGACCTATTCCTTTGCTGGTGGGTGGCAATAGGACATGGCCTAAATCACGTTCCCACCTGGTTGGGAGCCAAGATTTGCCTTCGATCTTGCCCCACTCTTTGGTTAGGCGACAAGATCTACAATTTTGACCTATTCTACTGCTGGTCAGTGATAATAGGACGGTGGCCTAAATCACGTACCCTACTGGTTAGGGAGCCAAGATTTGCCTTCGATCTTGCCCCACTCTTGGTTAGGCGACAAGATCTACAATTTTGACCTATTCCATCTGCTGGTCGGTGGCAATAGAACGGTGGCCTAAATCATGTTCCCTACTGGTTAGGGAGCCAAGATTTGCCTTCGATCTTGCCCCACTCTTTGGTTAGGATGACAAGATCTACAATTTTTGACCTATTCCACTGCTGGTCGGTGGCAATAGGACAGTGGCCTAAATCATGTTCCCTCTTGGTTGAGGAGCCAAGATTTGCCTTCGATCTTGCCCCACTACTGGTTAGGGCGACAAGATCTATAATTTTTGACCTATTCCACTGCTGGTCAGTGGCAATAGGACGGTCTTCAACCTATTCCACTATGGTTAGTGGCAATAGGATAATCTTCGACCTATTCCACTGCTGATCAGTGGCAATAGGATGGTGGCTTCACTAGTGTTGCTACACCGTCCTTTGGGGACATATCCTGTAGACTCGATTTTATATGCTTGTGTTTATGCCAAATGATGCAGATACTATGATCGAAATGACTCAAATGCTCCTAACTACGTGTGATATGGATGATATTTACATGAATGCAGAATGTCATGAGAATGATGTTTTTTCATGAAGATGCAATAATTGTAATAAATCGAATGCTCCTAACTAAATGATATTATGGAGGACATTTGCATGAATGCGGGATGTCATAAGAATGATCTCTTTTTGCAAGCTTAGGGCTGTAATTGCTCGTTCGCTCGTCAAGGTCACGGCACGGACGTAATATCTCGTCTGATATTTATGACAGCGAATCTGGAAGAATAGTCATGATTTTAGACTCCTCTTCCTCGAACGTTTCCAACCCCTAAGTGTGGTGGTTCCTAGACAACAATCTTGTTTCAGGTTCCTGCGTTGTTTTAGAGGCTTCCAGAGTAATAAGTGGGACTCCTTTTATGGACGCATTATGGGTCCATAGGTCATTATTTCAATTGCAAACAACTTAAAGATTTAAAGTAACAATGGAATTTATGAAGAATGGAAGTGGATTAAATCAACAAAAGTAAACATTATTGGAGTACAAAATGGGTAAAAAGAAAAATAGGTGCCCCAGATATTGCAGCCTGAGCTTCACCACCGAATCCTTTCGAAGATCATTTTGAGCTTAATAGACGCTGGGAGATCTGCAGTGCTTTGTAGATGTTCTGAGGTGTAACATTCCTCCTTTCTGTTAATTCTGAGAGAATAGAATCGTCACATACTCTTCCTCTTCCATGTAAATTTGAGCCGCCCTTATCGGGTTTTCGACACAAAGCCCCTTTGGTCTCAAAGCGCCCTTTACGGGTTTTCACTTCGGCCTCTCCAATTTTTTTTAGGTCTTAAAGCGCCCTTTACGGGTTTTCACTTTAGCCTTTCCTTTTCAAGTAAAGTATTTTTTAACTACATCTGAGTTCACGGGATTGGGCAAGCTTTTCCGTCCATGTCGATCGTAATCGCACCTCCGAGAAAGTTTTCTTTACCACATACGGTCCTTCCGATTCAAAGATCCATTTTCCTCTGTGATCCTTTTGTATGGGAAGGATCTTTTTCAAAGACGAGGTCCCTTCGTGGAATTCCTCATGAACCTTTTTGTAAAGCTCGTATCATTTGCTTTTGGTACATCCGACCGTGATGAATAGCCGTCAATCTCTTTTCTTCAATTAAGTTCAACCGACCATATCGAGCCTGGATCCATTCGACTTCATCCAACTTCACTTCGACAATACTCAAGAGAAGGTATTTCCACTTCAATAGGTAGAACTGCCTCCATCCCATAGACCAATGAGAAAGGCGTTGCCCCAGTAGAGGTTCGGACAGATGTTCGATAAGCATAGAGCGCAACGGTAATTTTTCATGCCAATCCTTGTAAGTCTCGGTCATCTTCCCCACTATCTTTTTGATGTTTTTATTGGCTGCTTCCACTGCCCCATTCATTTTTGGATGATACGGAGACGAATTGTGGTGTTTAATGTTGAATTGGCTGCAAACTCCCGTTATCGTACTGTTGTTTAGGTTCAATGCGTTGTCTGATATGATCCTCTCAGGTATTCCATATCGACAAATGATTTCTTTCTTCAAGAACCAACTGACCGCTGACTTAGTGACGTTAGCATACGAGGCGGCTTCTACCCACTTGGTGAAGTAGTCGATGACCACGAAGATGAACCGATGCCCATTTGAAGCTTTCGGTGAGATTGGTCCAATGACATCCATGCCCCACATGGAAAATGACCATGGGGAAGTCATAACGTGTAAAGGTGACGGAGGCACATGAATCTTGTCTCTATAAATCTGGCATTTATGACATTTTTTGGCATAGTTGATGCAGTCTCCTTCCATGGTGGACCAATAATATCCAAACCTCATTATTTGTCTGGCCATTGTGAAACCGTTGGCGTGAGTTTCGCAGACGCCTTCGTGGACTTCTTCCAGTATTAACTTAGCTTCGGCGGTATCCACACATCTCAGCAGCACTTGATCTTTCCTTTTCTTGTATAGGACCTCTCCATCCAGGACGTATTCACAAGCTAGTCTTCTCAACATCCTTTTATCGTTCTCAGTTACTTGGTCCGGGTACTCACGATTCTTCACGTATCGCAGTATATCGTGGTACCATGGTAGGGCAGTTTTCTCTTCTTCCACACTGTAGCAATGGGCTGGGGCCTCATAAATGCTCATTTGTATAGGCCTCATATCCTCCTTGTTGTTTGCTCGTACCATAGAAGCTAATGTGGCTAGAGCATCAGCCATCTGATTTTCGTCTCTTGGTAGATAACTGAAAGTGATGTCATCGAACTCCTTGATCAGTTCTTGGACCAATCTTTTGTATTCGGCCAATTTGGGGTCTCTCGTCTCCTATTCTCCTTTAAGTTGATAAATCACCAGTGCAGAGTCTCCGTATACTTTCAGCGCCTTAATTTTGCGTTCTATAGCGGCACGGATACCCATGATGCAAGCTTCATACTCTGCCATATTGTTTGTACAATCAAAATATAATTTACAAGTGAATGGGTAATGATCTCCATTTGGGGACACCAGAACTACTCCAATTCCATTGCCCATAGCATTCGATGCCCCGTCGAAGTTCAGTTTCCAAGGACGACTTTTCGGGTTACCTTCTTTAGTGGTTGCTACGTACATTAGGTCTTCATTAGGGAAATCGAAGTTCAAAAGCTCATAATTTGCGAGCTCATCGGCGGAAAATTTGCTATTGCACTTCCTTTTATCGCCTTTTGGTTTACATAAACTATGTCAAACTCGTAAAGTAAAATTTGCCATCGCCATCCGTCTGCTCAAAGTAGTTGACTCCATTAGGTATTTCGATGGGTCTAGCTTGAGATGAGCAGTTGTATGATACAACATGTACCGCCTCAATCTCCAAGGTTGTCCAAATCAAGGCACAACATAGTTTTTCAATTGGTGAGTACCTTGTTTCACACTCGGTGAACTTTTACTAAGGTAGTATATTGCCTTTTCTTTCTTTCTTGACTCATCGTGTTGGTCGAGCACACATCCCATTGAATTATCAAAGCAGTCAAATAGAGGATCAAAGGCTTATCCGGATTAGGCGTGTCAATCTGGGAGGATTGGACAAGTATTGCTTTACTTTATCGAAGGTCTTCTAACACTCCTCGTCCCACACACCTGGATTGTGTTTTCTAAGAAGACGAAATATGGGGTCACATTTCTCAGTCAGCTGTGAAATGAACCGAGCAATGTAATTTAATCTTCCTAAGAAACCTCGAACTTTTTTTTGCGTGCGAGGCGGAGGTAATTCTTGTATAGCCTTAACTTTGTCTGGGTCAACCTCAATCCCCTTTTCACTGACTATAAATCCTAGTAGTTTCCCTGACCTGGCTCCAAAGGTACACTTTATCGGGTTAAGCTTCAGCTGAACTTTCCTCAACCTCAAAAATAGTCTCCTTAAGACTTGGACATACTCCTTTTCAGTTTGAGACTTGGCGATCATATCGTCGACATAAACTTCAATTTCTTTGTGCATCATGTTATGGAATAGGGTTACCATGGCTCTCTGATATGTTGCCCCCGCATTCTTCAGCCCAAATGGCATTACCTTATAGCAAAAGGTTCCCCACATGGTTATGAACATAGTTTTATCCATGTCTTCAGGAAGCATCTTTATCTGGTTGTATCCTGAGAAGCCATCCATGAATGAGAACAATGAATAACCAACCGTATTATCCACTAAGGTGTCGATATGAGGTAACGGAAAATTATCTTTCGGGCTAGCCTTGTTTAGATCCCTGTAGTCTACACACATCCGTACTTTCCCATCTTTCTTAGGGATGGGGACAATGTTGGCTACCTATTCCGAGTACTTAACCACTTGCAAGAAACCTGCGTCAAATTGCTTCTTGACCTCTTCTTTTATTTTTAGCAAAACATCTGGCCTTATCCTCCGAAGTTTCTGTTAGACTGGCTTGTACTCTTCCTTTATGGGCAAACGGTGTACCACGATATCAATACTTAATCCGGGCATGTATTGATACGACGACGCGAAGACATCTTTGAATTCTTGAAGTAACTCAATGAGGTTTCGCTTTGTCTCTGCGGTAATACCAGCTCCGATCTTCACTTCTTTCTTTTCTTGTCCGTTTTCCAGGTTCACAATTTTCACTGACTCTTTGTGAGGTAGAACTTGTTTCTCCTTTTGCTCTACCATCCTTAACAGTTTAGGAGATAGGTCACAACCTTGGTCATCTTCAAAATCCTAAAAATCTTTCGTACCTATATCTTGCTCAAAGGGACATTCTGAGTCATCGGTAGCGTTACTCAAATTATTGATATTTAGGGACCTATTATGGAGATGAATAAAGGCTCATAGAACAAAGGAATCTAAGCATGTTTATTGGTATCATGAATGAAGAATGGAAATATTTAGAAGAATATCTAAAGAATAAAAGAATAATGATGATGAATGAAATGAAAATAGAAGAAAATTTGCTCAAAAGATGGCGGAGATGCATTTCATTGAAAATAACGACGTTTTATACAAAGTCATGCTCCACAAAAGGGACCCTTATTGCTTCTAGACTTAAAGCAACAAGTGTGTTCCGAGTATTACTCTAGATTAGCTCTAAAAATGCAGGGATTTCTTCCACAGTGCAATTGTTCAAAACTCTCCCAAGCATATAAGGGCTTGAAAACTTTATTCCCTAAATTCCCTCTTCAGATATGTTATTCAGACTCCTCAATATTCCTTTTGGGTTCTTGTTTCATTCAAGGCATCGCAACTCTCTTGCCTCTACCTCCAATTATCGCATTTACTGCTTTGTCAGAGCGATTAGGTTCTGAAGAATCGTCGAACTTCACAATTCCTATTTCAATGAGCTTTTCGACCAACTTTTTGAAAGTAAGGTAGTTTTCTATTGAATGTCCTATAATCCCCGCATGATACTCACATTGAGCTTTTGTATCATACCATTTAGGGTATGGAGGCTGCATTGGTTTTAAGTAATAAGGAGATTTCACATGCGCATCAAATAAATTTTGATAGAGCTCCTTGTACGTCATCGGGATGGGCGTGAACTGGAGCCTTCTGGTGTTAGGCTTTGAGTTGAAATCCTACCTAGGGGGCCCTTGGTGGCTGGTAGTTACCATCCTTAGCTGGCTCATTATAATCAGCTCCGAATGGCCCTTTTCGTAACTACTCGTACTACCTGCTTCCTTTTCCTTCTTCTTTGGGGCCTTCAAAGTCCGCTCTCTCCTTTCTTTTGTCTCTGCCTGAACAATCAGTCTGGCTCGATCATCCTCAGGGTTAAAACATGAGCCAATCGAGAAGTTCAACAAGGCTGAGGTATTAGTCTAACATTGGGGTTCGATAATGGCATGTACCCCATGCGACTGCGCGTCTAGTTGAGTCGAAATATTTATCGGGGAGTAAACGATTTCTTCATCATCATCCACACCGTTAACCATTGAACCACTCCTTTTTTTAAGTCCTCCGGTTAGTATCTTGGTTAACTGGCCTATCATATTCATTTGATCTCGCATATCTTGTTGAATTTTAGCCAATTACTCTTGCATCAGTATTTGCCTTTGCTCTAATCTCTCCAACCTTCGGTCCATGGCTTCTAGGTTACTGAAATAACTTCACCTAATTAGGGTCTTTCTATAAATTTTAATGTATGTGATATGATGCAATGCAAATGCGTGAAATACAATGCAAATGCATGGAAGGAATGCAAAAAGAAAGAGAGGTGTTGATTATGAATTCAATTCCATTAGAAGAACTTTTCTAGAAAATACATTTCTTTACATAAAGCGGATTGCATATACAGCTTTATCCTCATAGTCCAAGTGAAAACACCAATCATCTTCTTCGTATCCGGATGTTATGGTTGTGCCCCGTGAACTTTCTCAATAGATACCCCTTCTAGCTCCTTGTTGCTTGGTCCAGGCCGTACCTCTTCACTCACTTATCTTTCGCGATGTTTATAAGCTTCTTTTAGAAAATGGAGACATGATGACTTTCGAATAATCTTTTCGGCTTGAATCCTCGGGCAAAGTCTTGTATTCTTCTGTGGGTTATCATTCCTCTCTCGTTGTTTACCTGGACTATGTTCGAACGACCGTATTATAATCCCCTTTATCAAGTAACACATTTCTTTATGATGAACTCTTCTATTTAGCAATCGAATATGAATCAACACCTCCTTTCTAAGATGATGCAGTGTGATGCAATGCAATGCAATCACAAACAAAACAAAATACGTTAGCATAGGAGAAATAAACAAAATAGAGTACCTATCCAGGTGACCACTAGGGGTTTAACATAGTTCTACCTAAGGTGGGCTCTTAGGGTTCACTACATGTGGTTTGGTTCTAAGGTAAGGGTACCCGAACTAGCAGATTCCTCGATCTTCACCCATTATAGGCTCATATAGACCGAAGTTCGATTCAGGGAATACATTTCCTATGGCTACGGAGATGAAAATCTCACGAAGACATAGGTACAGATGTATCCCAAAGCGATCCACTATCCCGCGGAGGTGAAGACCTCACGAAGGAGTAATTCTCACTCCCACTTAAAAGGTGTGACCACGACAGTGGTCGTGCAATGGAATGTGCAAAGATTTCCAAAAGCTTGAAGCAAATAGAGGAAATATGAATACAATGATGGAGATCGTAACATAAAGCAGATGAAATACAAAGAAAGGATCGTATATTAAAACCAAATTTTTAATTTTCGACAAAAAGACAAGAAGTAATCAACTCGTGGCTTGACTCTCTTATTTTGTCCCCAGTGGAGTCGCCAAGCTATCGTAACCATTTTTTTGGAAAACAAAATGGGGTTCGACTTTGGTTTTGAAAATGAAAATAAACAGGAGTCGCCACCAATCCTTTTTGTTGAGGTGTGATCGGGTCACCTCGTAAAGCGGTTATTTTAATAAGCAGTTTGATTTATCAAAACAACGATTTTGGTCTCGAAATCTAGAAAATGAGTTCGAGTCGGTTACATACGAGGAAGGGTTAGCACCCTCGTCGCCCAAAATTGGTACCAAAATGATTAATTAGTGTCTTAATGTCGGAAGTTTGAAAAGGTTTTAAAATCTGATCCTTTAAAAGGTATTAAGATATTTGAGATTTCTTTGTTAGAGAGGTACAAACACCACATCCAAAGCACGTTAGGACATGATATTCTAAACCTTCGCAATCAAAGCTATCTCATGATTTACAAAACTTAATTAAAAGGATGTTTAGTTATTTAGTCAAATGGGAAATCGCAACCCAGCACGTTAGGGCACTATTCCCCGAATTCCTAAATACAAAACATTGCCTTTATTTTAAAACCTTTAAATGGAATGTAGCAATTTTTTTAAAATGCATCGTATCATATTAATTTAAAGAAAAGGCTCGAGTCAAAACTTAGGATTTCTTTGTCTCGAAAAGATATGAACATCACATCCAGCACGTTAGGACACAATGTTTTAATCTCTCGTAATCAAAGTCGTCTCGTGATTTGCAAAACTTCGTAAAAGGGATGTTAAGTTATTTAGTTAAACGGAAAATCGCAACCCAGCACGTTAGGGCACTATTTTCAATTCCTAAATACTGAAACATCACCTTTATTCTAAAACCTTTAAATGAAATATGATGATTTTCAAAATATATTTTGTGTAGTAATAACATGAAATTAAGAAAGATAAACGTAGATATAAATATAGTAAGTATAAGAGTACTAATAATAATAATAATATGATAACGATATGAAACAATGATAATACTATACCAATATGAATAATACGTATACATAATATTAGTGGTAAAATAGAATAATAAAATTATAGTGATGAAAATTAAATAATAAAACAATAAAATATAAGATAATGGTAATAATGTGAAAATAATAGTATAAATGATAATCAAGTAAAAATAAAATAATGCATTAATACTAACAAACAATAATAAAACAATAATAATAAAATTGATAATAATATTAATGATAGTAAAAAGATATATAATAGTAATAATAATAATAACAAACATATAAATAATAATAATAAATAATCAATATTAAATAATAGTAGAAATAGTAAAATTGCAAAATAATTTGAAAAATGGGTCAAATTGAAACTAAAATGTAAATAAAAGGGTCAAATTAGACATTACAAGCAATAAAGGGACCAAACGAAGAACGCATAAAATCTTTGGGGACGAGGGCGTAATTTTCCCCAAATAGTAAAACGCAGGTGTTTTAAAAAGGACCGAATTACAATCGCGTAAAATTTCTGGGACAAAATTGCAATAGCGGAAAACTTAATTGTAAAATCTAAAATGTGGAAGGATCGAGAGCGCAATAAACCCTTTGTAAAAAACACGTGGATCCCGACGGGTGAATTGGTCGGATCGGTCAAGGCCAAAACGACGTCGTTTTGGGGTTAAAGGCCACCCAAAACGACGCTGTTTGTGGGGCTATATAAGGCCCAAAACCACGAAAAAATTTATTTTGTGTCATTCGCTTAAAAAATTTCTTCTTTCTTTTTTTTCTCTGCAGAAGGGGAATCCGGTGGGATTCCGACCGACCGCCGTCGCGCCGGTGCCGGAGCCGGCCACCACACACGGTGGCCGAAAGTTCAAAAAGAGGTAAATTTTTCCCTTTTTTTATGTGTTATAGAATATATATGTGTTTAGGTTTGATAAGAAAAGAAAAAATAAAAAGAAAGAATACTTTCGAAAGAATATATAAAAAAAATCACCTCTGTTTAGCCTTGATTTTTAACGGTTTGTTTACGTTTCTTTGCTTGTTAATCCTTGCCCGTTATCCTCGATTTTGTTCTTACTTGAATCCTTATGCTTTTATAAATAATCGAAAAAAACCTTTACAAAATGTTTGACTTTAGCTTTTATAGCCATCTTTTAGCTTTCATCCTTCCTATTTAATGATCTGCAGTGCTTGGGCGGAAGGGCGGTCTTGGCAATGGACGCGACTTCTAGTCGGCCACGAGGGCAAGTGGAGGCGGAGTTGGCGGAAGGTCATGGCCTAGTTTTTGCGCACCTAGGGGCTAGGGTTTCATTTGTTTTTTTTTTTATTTGGGTTTGGGCTGGTTAGGTTTTGGGCTAGGGTAAATGGGTTTGTTGGGTTGCAAAAATGGGCCCCGGGTCATTGTTTGGGTCTAGGTTGATAGGTTTTGGGTTTTGGGTTTGTTATAAAATGGGCTGGGCGAAATTGGGCTTGTACAGCTGCCCCTCTTTGCTCATTGTCGTGCAACGGGAATGGAGTGAAAACTTTCAAAAGGCCAATTTTGTCCGGTCTCGCCGAGTCTTGACTTCTTTGGTGCCATTCTTCTTGGTAGCCTTGTTTTAGTCCACGTGCATTTGTCGCTTTGATCCATTCCATCGCTACTTGATGAGATGGGATCTGTGGCTTCAATTTGCTCTTCTTTGCGACTTGTGACTTGTTTATTTTAGATTGCTCCACTGTATCTCCAGAGAGATGAGGTCTTTGGTCTTCAGCCTATTCCACTACTAGTTAGGGCAATAGGACTAAAGCTTTAACCATGCTCCCTCTTGGTTGGGAGCCAAGATTCATTTCTATCTTGCCCTACTACTGGTTAGGGCGACAAGATCTACAATTTTGACCTATTCCATCACTGGTCAAGGACATAGGACGATGGCCTAAATCATGTTCCCTACTAGTTGGGAGCCAAGATTCGCTCGATCTTGCCCCACCTTGGTTAGGCAACAAGATCTACAATTTTGACCTATTCCACTGCTGGTGGGTGGCAATATGACAGTGGCCTAAATCACGTTCCCTCTTGGTTGGGAGCCAAGATTTGCCTTCGATCTTGCCTCACTCTTGGTTAGGGCGACAAGATCTACAATTTTGACCTATTCCATCGCTGGTGGGTGGCAATAGGAACGGTGGCTAAATCATGTTCCCTATTGGTTGGGAGCCAAGATTTACCTTCGATCTTGCCCCACCTCTTTGGTTAGGCGACAAGATCTACAATTTTGACCTATTCCTTTGTTGGTGGTGGCAATAGGATCGTGGCCTAAATCATGTTCCTACCGTTGTTGGGAGCCAAGATTTGCCTTCGATCTTGCCCCACTCACTGGTTAGAGGCGACAAGATCTATAATTTTGACCCATTCCACTGCCGGGTCGGTGGCAATAGATGATGGCCTAAATCACGTTCCCCTTGGTTAGGAGCCAAGATTTATTTATATGTTTGTTATTATTATTACTATTATATATCTTTTACTATCATTAATATTATTATCAATTTTATTATTATTGTTTTATTATTGTTTGTTAGTATTAATGCATTATTTTTATTTTACTTGATTATCATTTATACTATTATTTTCACATTATTACCATTATATTATATTTTATTGTTTTATTATTTAATTTTCATCACTATAATTTTATTATTCTATTTTACCACTAATATTATGTATAATGTATTATTCATATTGGTATAGTATTATCATTGTTTCATATCATTATCATATTATTATTATTAGTACTCTTATACTTACTATATTTATATCTACGTTTATCTTTCTTAATTTCATGTTATTACTACACAAAATATATTTTGAAAATCATCATATTTCATTTAAAGGTTTTAGAATAAAGGTGATGTTTCAGATTTAGGAATTCGGAAAATAGTGCTCTAACGTGCTGGGTTGCGATTTTCCGTTTAACTAAATAACTTAACATCCCTTTTACGAAGTTTCGTAAATCACGAGACGACTTTGATTACGAGAGATTAAAACATTGTGTCCTAACGGGCTGGATTTGATGTTCATATCTTTTCGAGACAAAGAAATCCCAAGTTTTGACTCGAGCCTTTTCTTTAAATTAATACGATAAGATGCATTTTAAAAAAATTGCTACATTCCATTTAAAGGTTTTAAAATAAAGGCAATGTTTTGTATTTAGGAATTCGGGGAATAGTGCCCTAACGTGCTAGGTTGCGATTTCCCGTTTGACTAAATAACTAAACATCCTTTTAATTAAGTTTCGTAAATCATGAGATAGCTTTGATTGCGAAGGTTTAGAATATCATGTCCTAACGTGCTGGATGTGATGTTTGGACCCTCTCGGAACAAAGAAATCTCAAATATCTTAATACCTTTTAAAGGATCCGTATTTTAAAACCTTTCCAAACTTCCGACATTAAGACACTAATTAATCATTTTGGTACCAATTTTGGGCATATCGAGGGTGCTAACTCTTCCTCGTGCGTAACCGACTCCGGAACTCGTTTTCTAGATTTCGTAGACCAAAATCGTTGTTTTGATAAATCAAACTGTTTATTAAAAACAACCGTTTTACGAGGTGACCCGATCACACCTCAACAAAAAGGATTAGTGGCGACTCCTGTTTATTTTCATTTTCAAAACCAAAGTCGAACCCCATTTTGTTTTCCAAAAAATTGGTTACGACAGTACGTTGTGAAGAAGTACAATGTATGCCTCGTATCTATTAGAGCCTTCAGCATATTTGCTACTGCAAAACATGAAGAGAATGGAATTTACTCCTCCACATGCTTACCTTGTTTTTTTTTTTTTGCATCCGAAGCAAACTTTACGAAGGAGTTCAAGAACAAGGATTAGTGTAAGGAAGCTGTTAACATTATTTTCAATTATTTAAATTAATAAAGAAAAATTTCTTAATATAAAATTATAAAATGTACAAAACTTACAAAATATCTTAACATTTAATTAACAAAAAAAAAAAACCTAACTATTCTACAAACAATTAATAAAATACTAGAATTCTTATCACATGTTTATGCATGTGGAAACCATAAATTTAGAACATAAATGTGTGTTTAAAAATAACATGCAATAAATAATAAAATGCATGTTTTGAGACTAACTAATAATAATACATGAAATATGTACAATATTAAAATATAAAATTAGATTAAATAGTTTATCATAATAAAGTGCGTATAATAAAATTAAAATATAGATTTAGTTGAATGGTAAATTAAATGTTTTCTTGATGCAATTAGTTTGGGTTAAAGTCTTACCATATATATACATATTATTATCACATAAAAAATTAAAGTACCCTTAAATAATATAACTTATTTTAATTACGAAATGACGTTTTCATAATTTTTCTAACCAAGTTGATGACTCGATTGAGGGTGACACTAACTCAATTAAAAACTTAGATAATAGTATAGATATCAATATATAAACCTTCAATCAAACAATATACTCTCATAATTATCAATATACCAATATTTTCCCTTTTAGAAACAATAAAATTAAATTTTAAACAAATTTAACAATGATAATTATTAATATATCAACCTTTAAGCAAACAATATATTAAAATATAACAATTTAGTAAGATACTAACATCTAAAATAACAAAAATATCAAATATAATAATAAACATTTAACTAAACTCTAAATTTCACATTTTTCAACTATTTTTTTAAAAAAACTTACTTGTTAGTCATGGATTTGTAGAGAATTTGTTACATATATGTCGTGTAGGAGAGAAAAAAAATATGCTGGGAGAAAATGGGAGAAGAAAAGGATGTTGGGATAAAATGAGAGAAGAAAATTAGAGAAGAGTGGTTGTGCATTTATATACACCAAACTAAAAGGACTAAATTGCATAATATTTAAAACTGTTATTCAAGAACAATAATATACCCGTACTTACCTACCTCGATTTTTTATCTACTTCATGCTTCAATAATTTCTTTACTTCTACATGCTAGTATATACTTTTTCTACTTCCTTCATGCATGCTTGTTCACGAGTTCCATTATTTCTTTGCTCTGCTACATGCAAAGCAAGCACTTCATTTTCCTGCTATCATGCATGCTGCCATGGGTTCCTACATTTTCCCGCATTTTCACGGGTTTCTTCCTTTTTGGTGCGAGGAAAGAGAAGTTAGAATAGTAAAGTCGACACCTTAGAGGTTTGAGTCGGACCTTCAAGATGTCGACTTCATCTATTTTTCTATTAATCCATCACGTCGACTATTTTTTAATTAAATCATCAAACTAGTATATTTGAAAAAAGCCGATATTTGTTACTGATTTTAATAATTTCCCAATTCATGTAATAGCAGGGCTTGGAACACATGCCATTAAGGCTGCTTTCATTACTCTTGAATTGGGTGAAGGTTCTTATCACTTGATATCCTTGGATCATTGTTATACTAACATCGAGAATTCGTCAAGAATAATGCCAAATTCCACTTCATTAGGACTTGACTTCAGGAACACACAAATATATGGCACATAAAATATTTTTATCTATCTCATCAGAGATAAGTGTTTACATGACTCACACGTGGACCTTATTTAATTTTTTTATCTCGTTATTAAATACTTAAAAAATTATTATCTCACCTAAATGACCAACCATAATAAAACTTATATCGTTCAGATTCTGAAAGCTCAAGTTAATAAAAAGATACCACTTTAGAAAATAATCTCTTCTTTTATTACTTTTTCAACCAAATATTCTCAATCTTTTACTATATTTTACATATTCTATGTGAATTTATTGCTTAAATTTTTCAGTAAACTATATAAAATAAAATTCTTTTGTACTTCAAACCTTTTCGAAAAATTCAACATAGAGTTCAAAACTTAAGAATAAGCCCCAAAACATAGAAAGCTGAGCACATTCATGAATGCGCTCGAGAAGGTTCCACTTCCCACATAGGAAGCGCGCATTGTACATATTGAGTTTCTTTTAAGAAAAAAAAATTCTGAGGAACAAAAAATAAATAAATAAATAAAATCTAAAGTTTCTTGCTCTCCACGCACACCTTTTGTTTCACGTTTCTCCTCTAAAACCCCATTTCGTGTTTTCTTTTTTCCAATATTGGACCCTCTAAAACCCTAAGCCCTCTTTTCTCTACCTGATTCATCTTTCACAAATGTTGATGTCTAGGGCATTCTCACGCGTTTCCAGGACGGTCGTTGCACGCTCCTTGCTTCTCTATGCTTCTAAGAAGCTTCATACGCCAACCATTTCCACTCAATTTCACTCTCTTGTTCCTGAATCTCATAATAAGGTACTAAAAATTTACAATTTTTGGTTAATTGTGAGAAGGGTTTTGCTAGGGTTTAAGGGCTTTGTTTACTTTAGCTTAATTCCATGAATTTTTTTCTTTAATCTCGGTATTGTTATCTTAATGTATCTTCTTGTTTTATCATGTTGGGATTCTGTTTGTTTTATTTGGAAGTTAAAATGGGTTAAAATTTCTATGAAAGTAGGTTCCTTTTAGGCTATTTTGCTTATTTTCCCCCTTAAAATGTGATATTCTCACTGTTAAATAAGAAATTTATTTTTTGTTATCTAATATAAGAAAGGAGAAATTTTTACTACTTGCCTTGCAGTTATTACATTAATTATTTATATGCTGTCACCTCATTTTTAATTCTGAATTAACAGGTTCTTGTTTGGTTTAAGGTTATCTTTTATTTCAGTGTTTGAATGATCATGTAGGATTTTAAAATCCATATCTTGGTTCCTTCAGAACATAACTGATTCCTTCCTTTTCTATGAATTGTTCTATCTTAGTGCAATTTCCTTGAAATTGGGTGCAATATTACTGATTTTATCTTTATGTGCCCTTGCTCTGTCTGTACAGTTGGTGACAAGTGATGTGTCTCTGCTACATCATTCAAGCCTCAATTTCTATGCACTCCAACGATTACATATCTCTTCGTTTGCCTCTCCCAAGCCTTCCGAAAAGGATCATGAGGGTGATGTAGAAAATAATGGTCAAGAGCCTATAAAACCAGGTGGGGATACAAATCCTGGAGAGGCTGAAGTTACTGATCAAGCAAAAGAATCAGGTTCTAACTCAGAATATCGAAGTACCATGCCTCAGTCTGATAAAAGGAGAAGAGTCAATTAACAAACTGCATTTTCTGATTCAGGTTCTGAAAGTGATGGTGAACTATCAATGGCCGATACGGTCAAACTTGTCCAGGAGAAAGAAGGACTCTTGGAAGTCAAGCAAATGGAGATTGAACAAATGAAGGACAAAGTTGTTCGCACTCTTGCAGAAATGGAGAATGTTATGGCTAGAACAAGACGTGAAGCTGAGAACTCGAAGAAATTTGCCATACAGGTATTGTTGGTGACCTGATGACCACTTGATTTCTGTTATATTTGGAGTTCTCTAATCATTTGTCAATGTGCTGCAGAATTTTGCAAAGGGCCTACTAGATGTTGCAGACAATTTAGGAAGGGCTTCTACGCATGTTAAAGGCAGTTTCGCTAAGGTAGATGAGTCCAAAGACACAGCTGGAGCTGTACCTCTTTTAAAAACACTTCTAGAAGGAGTTGAAATGACCGAGAAACAGCTTGGAGAGGTACTGAAAGTCTTTTAACAACTTCCTATGGTATTGCGAGTTCTCATGAAGATTAGTTGTTAGAGATCCTGTACTTCAATTTGTAGGTTTGACTTCCACATTTTTTCTTTGGTGAAGGGGAAAAAATGGCAAACTGAATTCCCTTCAATCATTGCACATCAATGAAAATTTATTACCCGAGTAGTGCACTTAGTTATTGTGATCTATAACATATTAAATTTGTTACTAATGGGTTATAAATGTTTTGCTTTCAGGTATTTAGGAAGTTTGGAGTGGAAAAATTCGATCCTACAAATGAACTATTTGATCCACACAGGCATAATGCAGTATTCCAAGTACCAGATAATGCTAAGCCTCCTGGCACGGTCGCTCATGTTTTGAAGGTATTCTTTTCTTATCTATTATTCTATTGAAACTGTTCCTTTTGTTCATCGTCTGTTATAGTTAAATGCAAATTACTATTTGGTTGAAGAAATATGATTAAGTTTTAATTACTGTTAAGATTTAACAATTACCCTCTCAACTTATCTTGTCTATGTCTAACAACAACAAAAACAAAATGCTGTTTGAACAGCTTAAGTGGTCATAGTTCACATTTCCCAGACTTAGATACGTGTTTGTGTCTGACATGGATATGTTCTATTTTTTTTTCAGTTTTTTCAAGTAGTGGAAGAGTCGTATTTCTGTACCTATGAGTTGGACAGAAGTATATCATGAAAAAAGAATTGGAGTAACAAAAATCATAATTTACTGATTGTTTTCTTGTTTTGTTATTACAGGCGGGGTACATGCTACACGATCGGGTAATTCGACCTGCTGAGGTTGGTGTTACTCAAGCACTCAACAATGATGCCAACTGAAAACAATACAAATGACAAAAGGCTCTGATGCTTGATGATAAGCTAGTTAGAGTCAGTGGCAAATTTTTCAAAAACCTTGCCTTATATACATGCATAGTCATTCAAAACTTCTTTATTTCTATATTTGGCCATCAATTTCTTGTTTCACTACTCATAGAAGATACCGCTAGGTAAAGAGGGCTTTTTGTACGTTTTCCTCTTTCTGAAGTAAAATAAAAAGTACAGTTTTCTTGGTGAAAAGATGAGTATCCGGACTGCATTGTAGATTCAAGACAGGTAACCTGAACTCTTTTTCAAGTATTTGTGAGGGAAACATATTCAAACATAGGTATAAAGAGTATTTCAAACATAGATACGAGAGTATGATCTTTAATTTATATGTATATATACGAGGATGATGATGATTATGGTTATGATGAAAGTGAGCATATTCATATTGGATATTTACAGGATATTAGAGTAACATATCTGAAATCACAGGAGTAAGCAAATGATCATTTCAAATAGTAAGGTGAGAGCAACTGTAAGTAACATTTCTTTGACCTGTACTAGGGAATGTATCACATTATATATTACTTCGCATTGCCATGGATTTGAACTAATCACAATGTCAAGCCATTGTTGACATCAAGATTCAGCTGATTTGGCTGAAAGAATATAACAGAATAGCTTTTCACACATTTTCTTTGGCTAGGAGCATTTTGAACAAAAGTGCATTTACAAATCCATCCTTCTAAATAGCCTTGTCAATAGATTGCATTTCATAGAGCTGGAAATTCCCATTTTCAGATCATGCATTTCTGATGTACCACAAAGTAAAAACTCTAGCTTTTATGCAGGTCTACCATTTACAAGCTCTGAAGGAAAAAGGTGTGTGTTCAGAAAGTAGCAAGGCTTTCTACATAGTGAAAAACATTGTACCATTTATATTGCATACAATCATAAACATTGCTAGCCCTCCAGCTTGACAATAACTTAGAAGTGTTTAGCCTGGGATTGTGGGATATGATTTTACCTGGTATCACCATCACCACTTCAACGTCTTCATCTTTTTCCCCTCTCACAACACTTAGTATTGAATATGCATAATACTGAACTGCAATCTCCTCCACATTATTCAGTGCTAGAGTAGGAAACTCATCCATATACCTTCTAGCAATCTCTGGGAACTCACATGCCACATTGTTGAGATTAACTCTGTATTTAGCACACCAATGAGAGTGATCAGGCTTCATTTCCAGTATATGAAACCTTGGTTTGCTTATGGAGTCAACTTCAATAAGGTGTAAACAGCCAGCACACTGTCCAAAATAGGGGAACCTTTGAGAGCTCCAGTAACCAGATGGTCCTCCTGTCTGAATCCTTGGCATTGCCATTGTTTTCAGGCTTTCAGTTTCGACATCAAAGTAAAGGGAAACATCAGTGGGGCTAAGCCAATGGATTGCACCATTGCAAAACACCCCGTGCTCGAAGTCTGTATAATGTGGTGCTTCGAATGGACCACCAGAGTCGGTCCAAGCTTTATTTTCTGATGAAAAGATCTCAATCTGATATGTAGGAGAAACAAGGTGTTCAATCTCATTGAGATTTGGGTATTGCATGTTATTCATCAAGACACAGATGACTTTATAATGGGTGGATTTTGAAGGATCAAAAGCTAAATTAATACCAGCTATGGACCTGTTTGCAGTTGCATTAGGTAAAGGAACAGTGACAAAGTTCTTGGTGGTGGGATTACAAACACAGTAAGTAAAACCAGAATCATTGTCTGAACTAAAACTGCAGAGAAGCAACAGCAAGCCATTGCATGACTGCAAAATTTCAATGCCTGTAACATTGAGAAATGACAGAGATGGTACCTTAAGCATGTTGTGATTTGTGTCAAAGTTAAGGAAACCAAAAGGGCTGCCATAGAAGTAGAGACCAGAGGGACCAAGGTTGACGTTCAAATGGCTGATTTTAGCAGAAAATAGAGGATCAGAAATGAGAGAGAGCCATCTTTTGGAGACACATTTGGACTTGAGAAGAGATTTTACAGGGAAATGCAAGAGGATCTGTGTTAAAAGATCTTGGTTAGATTCTACCATCTCAGCTGAAGATATTTGATTTGCTGAATTATTATCAGCCATTTTTATCTCTCTGTGTATGTCCCCTAAAGTCTGGTGAGTGAAAGTGAAAGCTTGAGAGAGAAAATGGTAAAAGGAAGAGATGGACTTGACTGCCATGTAATGCACCCCACATTTGGCAGCCATGCACATTAATGCTGGCAGAACTGGATTGGTTTCAACAAACGTTTTCGGACAACGTATAAGACAAAATTGGAACCATGTTTAAACAGCACCTTTTTTTTATATTTTTTTCGCTTTCATATATATGGCATTGGCAATATCTAATTTGATCAACCTATCAAATCTGTCTTATGACATCTTATCTAATCTAATTAATATTTATTAAAAAGGATAAAAATCCCATTTAATTGATCAAACTCCTAAGATAAGTGATCCTGAAATGGTTTATCCATCAAGTCTAATTTGACATTGTACTGGTTTTTTTTGTTCTTCTCATAAATTTTTGGGGCCTTCCAAGAGTTGGTTTGTATTCTTATAGCAGATTCATTGTTTAAAACAACACACGAGTGCTCAAAAAACCATAAGCAGTATCTTTTACAAGAAAGTGGTAATAACAAATGAAATCCCAGAAGGGAAAGTATAAATTAACTCTGTTTTTGAACAATTCATCAATGTATCTCAACATTTGAAAGTTTGTAAGTAATGTTCCAAAGCTAAAACGCTGACTATTTTTGTTGTACACTTCTCTGCCAACATTTGAGCAGTTTTTAGAATGGACCACCAGAGTCAGTCCAAGCTTTATTTTCTGATGAAAAGATCTCAATCTGATATGTAGGAGAAACAAGGTGTTCAATCTCATTGAGATTTGGGTATTGCATGTTATTCATCAAGACACAGATGACTTTATAATGGGTGGATTTTGAAGGATCAAAAGCTAAATTAATACCAGCTATGGACCTGTTTGCAGTTGCATTAGGTAAAGGAACAGTGACAAAGTTCTTGGTGGTGGGATTACAAACACAGTAAGTAAAACCAGAATCATTGTCTGAACTAAAACTGCAGAGAAGCAACAGCAAGCCATTGCATGACTGCAAAATTTCAATGCCTGTAACATTGAGAAATGACAGAGATGGTACCTTAAGCATGTTGTGATTTGTGTCAAAGTTAAGGAAACCAAAAGGGCTGCCATAGAAGTAGAGACCAGAGGGACCAAGGTTGACGTTCAAATGGCTGATTTTAGCAGAAAATAGAGGATCAGAAATGAGAGAGAGCCATCTTTTGGAGACACATTTGGACTTGAGAAGAGATTTTACAGGGAAATGCAAGAGGATCTGTGTTAAAAGATCTTGGTTAGATTCTACCATCTCAGCTGAAGATATTTGATTTGCTGAATTATTATCAGCCATTTTATCTCTCTGTGTATGTCCCTAAAGTCTGGTGAGTGAAAGTGAAAGCTTGAGAGAGAAAATGGTAAAAGGAAGAGATGGACTTGACTGCCATGTAATGCACCCCACATTTGGCAGCCATGCACATTAATGCTGGCAGAACTGGATTGGTTTCAACAAACGTTTTCGGACAACGTATAAGACAAAATTGGAACCATGTTTAAACAGCACCTTTTTTTTATATTTTTTTCGCTTTCATATATATGGCATTGGCAATATCTAATTTGGTCAACCTATCAAATCTGTCTTATGACATCTTATCTAATCTAATTAATATTTATTAAAAGGATAAAATCCCATTTAATTGATCAAACTCCTAAGATAAGTGATCCTGAAATGGTTTATCCATCAAGTCTAATTTGACATTGTACTGGTTTTTTTTGTTCTTCTCATAAATTTTTGGGGCCTTCCAAGAGTTGGTTTGTATTCTTATAGCAGATTTCATTGTTTAAAACAACACACGAGTGCTCAAAAAACCATAAGCAGTATCTTTTACAAGAAAGTGGTAATAACAAATGAAATCCCAGAAGGGAAAGTATAAATTAACTCTGTTTTTGAACAATTCATCAATGTATCTCAACATTTGAAAGTTTGTAAGTAATGTTCCAAAGCTAAAACGCTGACTATTTTTGTTGTACTCTTCTCTGCCAACATTTGAGCAGTTTTTAGAAATGGAAAAAGGGAAATGAGCCAACCTGCCCTTGATTAGATTAGCTTGACATATAACATGAATTTTTTTGCTGACACGGGGAAAAAAAATAAGTATATTGTAAATAACTTTCATGGAAAAAAATGGATGATAATTGAAGAAAAGGGACTGGTTTGGTTGTTCCTTTGTCCTCCTCTCGTCTTTTCCTTGGGGAGTAAGATTTTCATAGCACCAACCTGGTTTCATTCACTTAGATGATTAGAATCTGAAATCAGGATCTACATCCATTGCCCAAGCAAACTTTGCCAGAAGTGATTTGTTGAATATCTGTGAAGCAACATAATGAGAAATGAATCTCAATTGAATAATGTGTCATCCTAACAATTGTTAACAAATAGTGTTTACCTTCTCGATGGGAACCTCATGCCGCTTGCACCATGCAACTGTAATCCTGGGGTCAAGGTAATTAATTTTGGATGTGCCTAATGCCACAGTTTTTAGATCCTCTTTAGTTTGCATGTCTCTTTCCATCTTCTCAATCTTGGTATCTGTTTGAGCTATCTTTTTCTCTAGCCTGCATATATATGTTGATGAATCGATGGTACTAGCGCAACAATTGTATTAAAGCTTAAGAAAAGAAAAGGAACGAGTTATAATACACTTCAGGGGTCAAGTTTCTCTTCTGCTTCCCGTCAGCATCCTTCAATGGGGGCTTTCCTTTCTTAGCCCTGTCCAAATCAATTTTTAGCTCCTTTAGAACACCCTATACGCAATAGGAAAAAGGTCAGCACGATGGATGGAAATTAAAGGCACCAAATTGTGAGGAAAAGAATTTTAAATTTGAGACCACCATGCAGAACATATCCTGAGTGCATGAAGTTAAAAAGGCACATGTCCTGAGAAAGGATTACTAAAATTTTAAATAAAGCATGGGCATAAGATACATAGGGAGCAACCCGACTAACATAGCAATAGTGCTCCAAGGAAAGTCATTGAAGTTTTCCAAGAAAGTTCTACATAGAGTTATTACCTTGAGTTCTGTTATTTTCTCAGTCAACCTTGACATCTGTGCACTATGAGATTTTGAAATACTCCGCTGATGATTACATATGATTGCAACCTGTAGCAAGAACAATGAAAATTATAGATGCCAAAACAGCACGTCGAACTAGACTCCATTAGCTTAAGATCTAGTAGGGAATGGTTCTTACCTCTTTGTTCGCATGCTGATAAATTACAACTTTTTCCGCCACATCCCCATCTTTGGTTTCTTTATTTAACTATTATCCAACCAAAGAAAATACAAATGAAAAATAATGTTAAACAAAATTTTCTAAAAATTTATCCATTCAAATCACATAAGAAATACTGGAAAAGTACATAAAGCATTAAGACAAGCATATTAGAGTGAAATGCATGCTTGTCATACATAGGCTGCAACTTACCATCTCATCCAATGTAATGGAAGCATTGTAGGTACGGAAGACTTTTGCCGTAAGCCCTGGCATGAGTTCCTTCAAATGTGCATTTAGTTTACTTGTATCAAGCTTGTCAAAAAGATCATCACTTTTGCTTTTCCCTGCATAAAAGAGAGACCATACTCTTTGGCTTAAGTCAATCATCTGCATATGAATCCAAATATGGGAGATCATGAACTGACCAGTTTGAAACTGTCCAATTGCATTGTAGACAGGAAGCTCAACCTCCACTGTGTTCACATATTGAATCGAATCTTTACCAAGGAAGTCAAACTAAATGATTGAAACAAGAATAAAGAAAGTTAACACCAATATCAACCAGAAGGTATGACTAGCTTCCGTAGAATTCCACAAAAATTTTCAAAGAACTAACATTAATTGCAAATCAACTAAAACTACAATAAAAAGTCATAGGATCCATTCCAATAGTTACCAAATTTAGTACAAAAGAAATACTGTATCTTTTCCAGGCACATAAACTGACTTTACCTTCAATTTATTTGGTGGAATACACTCCACATTTCCTACTTTAAGTGTGCAGCAACCAACAGTATCAGCTTCATCATCATCCTGCACATTTGTCCACCATAACATGAATATACCCGAAAAGAATTGCCTGAAAACTTCTTTGATAACTATAGGTTATAGGACCTAACAACATATTAACAATTGACTATCAACATATTTCAACCTATGCATCTAGCTCATCCTGAGTCCCAAAAATTTTTCAAGAACAGAAGTTTTAACTGAAACAGAAAAGAACAAACAAAACCTTGGACGCAATAAACCAAACACAATGATGAGTGCAGAATTATTGGTTCCAAGTCAAAAGAGTTAAAAAGTTAAGAGAGCAGCCAAAAAGAAGAGAAAAAGGCTACTACAGAAACAGTAGCAAATGATTTAGTTGATGATGCAAACCATTTTTGCCCTTTTTCTGTTATAAGGACCAGCCACTAACATTTTCATAAACATCAGCAGAAATCCATGTAGACCTAACAGTCTACAGCAGCTCCAACAGTCAATTTCCTCCATTCAATTCAATCCTAAACTATGGTCAACATAATTGTATAAAATTCAAAGAAACAAAAATAGGATTTTTCATGTTACATGTGCAACATACCTTCTCATTACCCGCCCTAAGAGCTAATTTATCAATAAGATAGGTAGCAACTGCTATTTGCCTCTTCGTAACATCTTTAGACGTAAAATCCTTAGTATATGCTGCTCTGATGTTCCTGATATATTCCTGCATTTAAAGTACAGACATCCATTTATACATGGTTCAGAAAACAAAAACTAAAAGCATCTATCATATTGCTTATTACCTTCAGCATCCTAGCTTTCTCATATTTCTCCTTGTCACTTTGGCCCTTCAAAGAACTGCTAGCAGCCAAAAATACATATTTGAACTCTTTTGGATTAATGGGATCATTCCAGAAAGCTAACCATGTGACAGTATTGTCATGTTTTATATCTTTCCAACTGCCAATCAAACAAAAATGGATCAAAGTTAAGATAATCTACTTGAAATAACCTCCAACCCTTTGATATGTTCAAGAAAATGAATGCTCTCTGTCTCTTAACCTTTCACCAGGGATTGGACATTCTGGAATTGGGGCATTCTTTCCAATATTAATTGTAATGTCACTTGGGCGAATACGTCTTTTCAACTTTCCCATCTGATTAAAATAGTAGTAAAAGAATCCCACAAATTCAACTCTCAGAACAAAGCATATTATTCTCTACAGCTTTAGAGTAGTCAAGCATGTCAGCAATACCTTCGGATGCTCTCCCCGACCTCGAAAAAGACCAGGCGGTTCAACTCTGAAATTTCCTACCTGCAATTAAAACAATTATCTGAACTAGCAGGATCTTCATAGGAAGCAGAAAAGAGACTAATAAATATGAAGCAAACAGTTCAATTTTAATAGATATTGAGGAGATTGGTAGTAAAACACGAAGTGTTAGGACAAGCAGTAATCAATTAAATTATGTCAAGAAGTCATGAAACAAGTCATAAAAAGGGATAAATGAACTTCTAATCAAAGCTAAATCTTCACCTTCTCTTTGACGCCATCAACAATAGCCCACATATACCTTTCCTCCTGCTTCAACTTTTCTTCTTTCAAAGCCTTCTTCTCCTATGCCAACAATGGTCAAGCTTAACGATTATAAAACTCAATGATGTTATCGAGAATTTGCTTGACGAACAAGATGTGAAAATATATGGAGGTTCTAAGACAGATATAGCACCAGAAGTGATTGTTTATGTTGAAGCCAAAAATTATTTTCAACCAACTTACTTCAGAACTCATTTGTTTCTTCTTCTCTTTCTCCTGCAAATGCCACTCGTATATTGGAGTGAAGTCACATTTGTCCAAGTCCTTAATGGTATGGTTTTTCCCCAGTAATTTACTCCAATCTTCCCAGAAATTCTTCTTGAACTGTGGTTTATTCATGTAATCTGTATCTTTCATCACCGCAAACATCGTTGCAACCTGCAAAATGAACAGATTAGGCCAACACATCTTTCAGCAAGTTGAATGAGAACTTTGACTTCCCAGGCTATTACAGTGACAACCTTGGCTTCACATAAGCACAAGAAATTCCAATAACATATAAATGTTATAGCATATAGATACCTCCTCTTGTTCAGGAGTTAGATCAATAGGCCGTCCATCATACAGCAACTTAATCCCATGAAGCTTGTATGGGGGTGGAAAAATGACACCATTATGAACCAAGGTACTCCACTTTTTCTGCCCATCACCAGAACTAGGCGACACTTTTGTTGACTTAATATATTTAGAATTTTGAACTCTTTCTTCGACTTTTTATTTAACTTTTTAAGTGAAGAAGATACAACCTTGGCTGCTTTCTGCTTCATAGACGATGTTTTACTGTTTGTTGAAGTTGACTTTTTTATTCGTTGTGAAATTGGAATATCATCATCATCATCTTCGTCAGCCTTCTCAGCTTTCACAGCTAATTGCTTGGATTTCATTGCTGTAGATGTATCTGAGATCTTTGGCTTTTTAGCTGAAGACTGATCTGAGGAATTGCCCTTATCAAGAGGCCCCTTACCTGACAACATAGAAGACTTTTCCTGCTTGCCCTTCACAGTAGAACCATTCTGCTCGCCATTAGATGCCAGAGATTTCTTCTCATCAGAATCATACAGCTTACTACTTAATGCCCCAGCACTGGACTTCATGTTGAACCTCACAGACAAAGGAGCTTCATCATCTGGATCTTTGGTGGACCCCTTTATTTCAGTCTTGGGCACTAATCGATGTGATTGGGCAGTACTAGAAGTGCTCACCCCTTTGGTACCTTGGTTTGAGATTCCCTTAAGCCGGGCACTCAAAGGTTGTAAATCATCATCGTCATCACCGTTTGCTTCAGTGGCACCTTTAATTGGGCTTTTCTCTTCCTTGACAACATTACACTTATTCTGCTTCAAGGCTTGTTTTGAGTGATCATTTAAAGAAGCTGGTGTCTTAAAATTCGCCATCGGTGACTTCACGGGTGATGTCCTGGCAGATGATGTTGATGCTTTTGGGCTCAAAATAGGAGATCTCACAGGCAGTGACTTAGAAGATGGGATTGCCTTGTTCTTCTGAGAATTGGAACTTTGACCATTCGAAGCTTGAACATAGGACGCCCGACTACCAGAATGCCCATCAGACCTTTGAGACGATGCCTTCTTTATTTTGGAGTTTAACTGGTTCTGCTTAGAGGACAAGGTATTATTCCTCTTGAACACTACAGGCCCATCATCATCGTCATCGTCAAAATCAAAAACATGTTTGGCAGGAGCCTCAACAGCCATTATCCAACCACGGACAGTGTTGGCATGTATATCGAATCAAATATCTGATTAAAACAGAATTCAAATTACTTTTGGGAACAAAGCATGCTTTCCATATAAACCCTTATAAGTCGGCAACTAATTAAATTCAACAGAGTGTACTTCCAATACAAGCTCAATGAAAAAACCAATAAAACAATAAAAAATCCCAATCAAATCCCACCAGATAACAATGCCTATTATGCCACATACCTTAAATTCAAAAATGACCCCAATAAGTAGCAAAATAGTCGGAACACACATCACAATAAAGCTTTTTCCTTTGAAACCAAAATGTTTATCCGTGCATATTAACACAAAAAAGTCCATAAAACCGTCATATAACATCCCAGGAATTAAACTAAATTGATAATGAAACAAGCATATAGCCCAAAATAAGTTCCATTAGATTAAAAATACCCATTATGCCAAACACCCCTAAATAAAAAGCAACCTAATGATTGACCCCATCTCAAAAAACCCAGAAAAGAAGATAGTATTTTCCTCTAAACCCAAATGTCTGCGCATGCAAACAGTTACCAATAAGAACAAACTAAATAACCTTCATCTAACTTACAGTGATAAAACTTTAGCCAGAAAAACCAAAGCGATTAAATTAGACGAATTGAACCTTCGTTTTTCTGAAGAGAAGTAGAACCGATTAAGCTAAATTTCCTTGCTTTTCCCTAACAAAAAAAAAAAGCTTCTTGCTCAAAAAATGAACAAAAAGCCTAAAAGAGTGAGCTGAAGATAACCCAATTCATAAGGAATGATCAAATTTAAAAACATTTAAGCAGCTAAGAAAACAGGATACAATTTAAAAAATGCTTCAAATCTTGAGCAAAAAGAAACCCTAAGAATGAAAGAATTTTAAAAAAAAAAAGTACCTCTGTAACAGAGGATCAACGAAGATTTGGATAAAGAGCAGATCGAGTCGAGTCACCTCTTCTTTATTTATTTATTTGGTTAATTTATTTTTCTTATATTCTTATCTCAATCTGTTTTTATAGTTTTTTGTTTCTTAATTTTTCTTTGTTTTTTCCCCCTTTCTCTGATTCTGAGTTGATTGTTTAAAAATATAAAAAGTTAACATTTGATTGTTGCCCTGATGGATTTCTTCTACTCCTTTGGGTAAAGGGGAAGGGCAGCTTTATGGGCTTGGGTTTACATTTTGGTCACATATTCATTCCATTTAAATCGATATACTGAATAATATATATTTATCTTTAAAATTAGATTCAACTTATGTCTTAATTCAATTGGCATTGATATTATTATCGGTATAAGAGAAAATAAATTCAAGTGCATAGAAACACATTATTATCGTATTTAAGAGTCGGGGAGAGACTACGGTTAATTTTAGTTATTGTATAAAAAAGAACAAATATGATAAAAACTTATTATCAGATTAATCTTTTATTATATCATTCTATAAAGTAATAATTAAAAGATAATAAGTTACATTGAATATATCTTATCTATAAAGACAATACTCCAATAGGTCAATTAGATTTTAAGAAGTATGAAACTAATATAAGAATGACAGGTGACATCTCGGGAGAGACTAGAGACATCCTCTTTTAAGGCCCATAAACATTGAAATAGAACAAGACTCCCCCCCTCTCCATACTCTCGATTATATCTCTTCTTCCTCTCAAACCTTAATCTTTTTATAGGTCTTTCTTTACCTTCTAAGTAAGTCGATGTTTATCACTATAATCCCAACTTTGTATTAATAATATATATAGTTGTAGTTATAATTAAAGTTTGTTCAATATCTTGTAATAAAAATTATTGAGTTCAATTTTTAATATTTATAATTTTTATTTACCTCATTAGTTAAAAAATTATTGAAGTTTTATATTTTAATTATGAATTACAAGTGAGGAAAGTGATTAGTAAATGATTGGAAAGAAATTAGAAATAGGGATTTGGGAAGAACTTCACAAAGTTTTTAAAATAATAAAATAAGGAAAATCCTCAAAAAAATTGAAAGAAATTTAAAAAGAAATTTTGAATAACTCTAACTCTCTATTAAAATTCCACATCATTATTCAAATTTATTAAAAACAAAAATATTATTAAAATATTTAATTTTATTCAAATTTATTAAACTTCAACATATTTTTATTTAATTTTAATATTTTATATTATTAAAAATATTTATATATTTTTACAAAATATCTATATTACATTTTATATTTTTTATTTTAATCCCATTATTTTTTTATAATTTTTTAACTTGCAAAATTCCAACCACTTAAACTTTTTAAAAATTATTTATCCAAACAAAATAATAAAAATATATTAAAATATTAAAATTCTCAACCCAAACATATCCTTAAAAAATCAAAACATTCTAAAATAAAATAAAACATATTCAATGTTTTATATAGCCAAAAAGAAGAAGGAATTATTATTGCTTAAGGAGAGGGCAAATCTATTGCTTAAGAATTAAAACAACTTTAAAAAAAAAAAAAAAAGAAAAAAGAAAGATAGAAAGGGATTGTTTAAATGCCACATATTCTATGGTATAGTGTGGAAAAGACATAGAAATTGAGATATAAAAGTCACTTCTCAATAAGGCATTTTAAATGGAAAGTTTATATCATGTTTCATGTGCCATTTTATCCTTTACCAAAATTAAACTTTATTATTATTATTATTATTATTATTAGTAGTAGTAGTAGTAGTAGTATAGTTCAAGCGGTTAACCGATCGGTTAATTAAACCGAATTAGTATTAATCAATTAATCGAACTTTTAATCCTTTAACTGTTAACTAAACTAAAATTTTTCAAAAAATTAACCAAACCAAAATTTATATGTTTTTTTTGTTAAAATAAGTATGAAATATATCAAAATAAATAAATTTATAATGTTCATTTGACAAAATTAACCGAACTAGTAATAGCCTAATACATATAATAGATAATATTATTTATTAAGTTCGGATAATTCGGTTAATTAATAGATTTCAAATTGAATTAACTGTTAATTGAAATTCAAAAATTTTTAACCAACCTCCGACGAAACTAGATCGATTAACCAACTGATTAATCGAATTAAATTGATTCGATTGATTAATTCGATTTTAACCAAAATTTGAACACCCCTGATTAGCATATAGCAATGCACCAATGATTTTATTCTTTCTTTTATTAGAATTGTCTTTTGCCCGCATTTCTTTATTACTATCGTCTAGGTGAAAATATTTAAAAAAAACATATTTATAAAAAAAATTTGATATTGAAGAGAAATGGTAAGATTGAGTTATTAAAAATTAAAGTGTATGAATTATGATTATTTTTAAAAAATTATTTCATATTTGAATTGTGTAAAAATATCATTATAATTATATTTATTATTTTGTAAAAAAATAAATTATTTAGTTATTTTAATTAATTTTGTGTTCAATTAACTTGTAAAACCAACTTAATTAAAAATTTATATGTATAATTAGATTATTGTACCACACTCATAATGTGAGTGAAAAATTAAAAAGATTTCGATTGAAATGGTAAAATTATGGTTGCCGAATCGTGGAGACCTAAGTTCAAATCATGTTATATTTAGGCATTTTATAGATTTTTTACAAAATATAAAGGACAAAAATCATTATAATAATATTTATCACTTAGCAAACGGAGAGGCTTTTAATCATTTATTAATGTTTGATTAACTATTGATACCAAATATTTTGAAAAAATTAATAAATAATATAAGCTAAAAAACGAATAATTAAATAAAAGGTTAAAATGAATTTTTTTTTTAAAATTGAAGGACAAAAAGTCATTATTCCTAAAAGATATGAGACTAAGAAATTTCCCTTTGGCATCATCAGAATTGTTCTTATGTCATGAAATTTCCACCCCACATTTTTCCTCAGCTTTTAATTTTGCAATAATTTAGTAGAGATCCAAAAAAAAAAAAAAAAAAAAATTGGATAAATATTAATGGTCACACTCACACAAAAGTGTATTAGAAAGGTAAATTGATGATTGGATTTAAGGTTTAGTATAGTTGATTCCTACATATAACAAATACATAACCAAGAAAAGAAAACAGTATATCTTCACAAACAAGTTTGATTAATCCCTTTTTGGCCATGAAGCCATAGGTGGATCCTCATACAATTCTTGGTGAAGACCCTACATGGGAGGTGACTTGTTTTACAAGTAAAGGCGATATCACAATCATTCCGTATAAATCATATATATCTTTGCATTCCGTATTAATTTAGTTAGCATTATTGCTGCTACAATAATTTGAAAGTTTTGAGTTCGTATAGATAAAAGCATAATATTTGTTTATTGTCAAAGAACATTATCTAAAATACAATTGAATGATGAGAAAACTTACTGGTGGTAATTTCTCCTCTGGCCAAGACAAAAGGAACCCATTGTAGCCAATCCCATGCAAAGTATGTTACTTAATGAAGTTAAAGCAATCTCTCAAAGGTCTAGTTGGACTTCCATAGCTGCAACATACAACCTATGTTACTCGGACTTTTTTTTTTTTTTAAATATTCACGTCTAACATCTATATTCTGAGTATGGACGTAGTATCAGCCGAAGATATATATGAAAAACCAAACTCATTTCCAACAACCCATATCTTTGAGTCCAGATAACATAGATCGCAACCATACATCGTCTCTTGCTTGCTACATGGTCTGAACCATGTATGGTGGTAACCAATTGGCATTCAATATCTCTTACTCAACAGTAGTACTTTCTCCATTCTCGAACTGAGATGATGAGACCGTAATGTCTGAGGCAGCGTCATCGATGGTTAAGCTCAGGACTTCACTACATAGTGAGGAGCTTTCATCTTCACCATTAACTGATGGTGCCGGAGAAGATGCATCTGATGCATAAGTACTACTGTAACCATTACTGGTCTCGCACTCTTCCGGTGAGTTCTGAAGGCACCAGTACATAATGCTGGCCGTTAAAGTGAGCATCATCTTCTGGTTTACCTGCCATACCATTAGAACACTGAATTATTTTCTATTTCCTATCATTTGTAGATATACATATTCAAGATTGAAAATGTGACTTGTATATAGCTGCAACTTTACCTCCATGATGTCTTCAGGCAACAAGAAGATGGAGCATCCAATCTTACGAGCCACACTTATGATATATGTTGCATTCAACTTCTTCTCTTCATCTACAATTCCAACATGGACGCAAACTGTTAAGTTTGGCTCGATAATAATGTCAGAAAAAATCCAATGAAAAATTAATTCGAGTTAGCAAGAAATCATACCACTTTCACCCTTGGTTACAAGGTTCCAGTTGACCACTCTTGGCTCCACAGCACTTAGAAGTTCAAGGAAGAACAGTCCACTCGAAATGCTCTTATCCTGCAGATTTAGAATAACATATAAATATTAGTTTTAACTCTTAAATTAATGTTATTACTATAAGAAAAAAATGGAAATCATTGTGAAACCTTGAAGCTTTCTATTTGACGGGATCTTCCGGTGCTTTTGATCTTCCTGTTTGCCCAATTTATGATGTATGAATCAGTTATATCCTTCCCTCGGGAGCGAGATCTCAAACTCTTCAGAAGTTGAAGCATATTGTACCTCATCAATTGCCATAAGAAAGCTGCGACACATGTAATCCACTTTCAGCAACGATCTCTTTTCAATATTAAACGACAAAAGGTTCACATATGAAAGCTTAATGCCAAGTAGAATTCTACACCCAATGTAGATTCCTTTATCAAAAAAATATTTGTTGACCATTTTAATCGAGGCAAAACATGCAAAGCTGCGAAGGGAATCATCTTAAATCGAGAAAACAAGACCAGAGGAAAGTACCTATTATGAGTTTTTTATTTCCTTGCACTATATCATTTCCACCAAGATTCACAATGGAAAATTTCAACTTCTCCCCGATCATTACCACTTGATTGCAATTTTCCACCTTTCTAAATGGAAACTTAATTGGAGGTTTTGTTGCTTGCTTCCAGTTGACTGATCCAGGAGCAACCTTATCAAGCACCTCTAAAAGTACCCATCTGCATCAAAATCAAGCTCATTGTGTTGAAAATCAGGAAATTAACATAACCTTTTTTTTGTAATGTATGCTGAAATTCTGCAGTAAGGATAATGCATAGAACTAGAGCACTTTAACAACATTGTGCAGAGGAAAACTTACCCGTTTCTGACATCCTCAAAGACGTTATTAACGTAATTCTCAACTCCAAGACTATTCATCCATAGTCTGAAACATCTCTCATCTCTGGAAAGTTGCACATCATCTGTTATCCTTTCTGCAAAAGAAATCTTTTTGCTATCTACACTCAGGCCATTCCTGCAAAAGCACACATGTTTTTATTACCTGATTATTGCACTGGAGATACCACGCAATGAGCAACGAGCGTGGAAAGTATGTGTTACGACTGCCAGGTTTGTGATTTCTCACCTTTCATGGAAGATTTGAGCTACAAATGCAAGATTCAAATTCGTCCACCCCTCAACTATGTCTTCTGGGCTTAAATACCGTTTACATCCCATTCTCTCTGCATGGTCAAGTACCAATTTAGCCCTTTCGGTAGCATCCTTAGTATCAAGGGTCAACGGATTGCAGTACTCCGGTGCTAGTACATTAAGAAGGAAAGCATAAGCTTTTGCATCCTGCAGGGACAGAAATGAGTAAAACATATTAAATTATGAATTCAAGCAACATCAAGCAATACATCTAATTGCTGTAACATTCGCTAAACCAGATTTCTCATAGTCAAATACCTTCACATCTGAAGAAAAATTTGTAACAGTTTTCTCGTAGCCTCCTTTCTTTAAATGGAAATTCATCCATTTTAGTAGAACCTTCTCAGGAGCTAACGCCATAAGTTCCTCAATATCCTGCAAGTATCAATAATTTGAATGGGAACAAATCAGTCCATTTATTTGAAAGAAATGTTTATTTTGTGAATTAATGCTTCGTTAAACATCAATCAAATGAAAAGAGAAACTGATTACTCCATTGCCATCATCCAGCACTTCTACAAGCTGGGGTGTCTTCTTAAGGTTGAGATCAGCTAACAGTTGAATCTGCAATTGTCACAGATAGTAAGGATGAGAAAAAGTTGAGACCCGACTCTTCTCAGTCTATATCGACTGTTTCAGGCTATACAAGTACTTGCACATGAATGATACAGACAACTTAGATTAGATACCTACCTTTATAATTTGGGAGATCAAACCAAGTAAGAGAGTAGGCTGCAATACAAGTAACACCAAGGTGAAAACCATCAGATTATAAGAAAATATCGTTCTAACTCACAAAGGAATCTGCCAATCCGTACTAACCCTTCCTTCAACCAAGTCCTGGGTGCCAATGTTTACCACGGTGCAGCCAATAGCCTTTGCAGAGTTGAGAGCTAGAGTATGGTTCTCATTCCTCTCCCATAGGTTAAGTACCTTTTTCGTGTTAATAGCTCGTTCATCTATTGTTCCCGACACAGCAACATTGATAAGCTTACTGCAAAAGTACATGAGAACAGAACCAGTGTCACTGCTCTATAACAGCATTTGTAGAGAAAAAAGAATACATAATGGAGCACCCCCACCACCAAAAAAGTTACCATAAAAGTACTCCATCTTTTGCAAGATTGAAAAGGTCATTGGAAGCTGGATCCATCGGAAGAAACTGCTTTAAAAATGGATCATCTGCAAGATAGATGTTTATGTGTCTAACATAAGTGGCTTTTTCTGATTCAACGAGAGTAGTGGCTGAGGAGGTCTTTAGGACAGATGATGAATTCTTTTGACCACCCGATTTTTCCTTAGCCTGACCTTGCAAATTTAAATACTCCTGCTCATTCCATGCAACCAAGCATAATGTGAGCGCACTTTAACAAATTAGAGTATCAACTTAATGGAATGTAAAATGGCATGTAAATTTTAACCAAAGCAATGATTCCTTTTTATTCATATGTTACAATACTACATGATTAATAACAGTAAAATAGAATACGGCATGACTCACCCGGAGGAATGTTTCGAAATCAATCTCATTGCTCATGTCATCATAGGATTCACCCAATTTCTGCTTAATCTCGTCCTCAGTAAATGCAGAACTGAGAGCTTTCAATTTCACCATCAAGGGTGGCAAATCTCCAACTTTAACTTTACCATCTTTGTTCTTTACCGAAACAAACTGTAAATCATATAAAGAAAGTAAAAAAAAAAAAAAAAATGCAAACAGTGCAGATTATATCAAATTACATTCATAATAAAACAATAAAACCGAATACTAATAATGCAATAGTTGAAGCAATAAATTGAGGAGGGAACAAAGTATGCTTACCTTGGTTTTAAGGTTACGAAATTCAATAGGCATGAATTGGTTTTGAAGTGCTCGGTCAGAGACGGTAACACCCTCGAATCTAGACATATCTAAAGGTTGTTCGAGCAGAGAAAGAAAAATCTATCCAAAAGTTCTTCTGCAAGTTAGACCAAATGGATCTAGAACCCAACCAGCAATGGACAATGCAGGACTTGAACTAGACTCCAGATTACCTTGGCAGATGAACTTTCAAACAAGATTCCTCAAGGCCAGAATCTGAAAATCAGAAAACCAAATCAACGACTCAACTTTGGATCATATTAGCATTAAATTAACATGAATCCTTCATGGAACCATCCCTATAGATTGCTTTTAACATACTCAATCATGAATATCTAATATACCTTGGTCCCTAACACATACAAACTAAAACTAACCTAAAAATAATAATAATAATTCCAATTATATAGATTCCCATGAACACAAAGATTAAAAGAAACCATCCAACAAATTTGTTTAACTTTAAACTTATAACAATCAACAAAACAATCACAACCAAATGGAAAATCCAAGAAATTATTTCAAAGTTAACTCAATGTTTTCACGATTCAATTCCAATGAAGCAGAAAAACAAAAACACCTCATTGAACCAAAAATGCAAAGGAACAACCAATTACAAAAGGGGAAAAAAACCTAAAAGAAAATTGAAAATAACAAGTAAAACAAATGATAACCCAATGTAGGAAACAAAAAACCAAAACAAACCCAGAAATGCATACCTGTTAAAAGAAAAGTTATTGTGGTTTTTGAATAAAAGAATTCATCATATGATCCTTTCAATTTTTTTTTTTTACTTGACACCACCGCCTCACATGAAATAAACCATTTAAAGAATTAAAAAATGTATATATCTGTAAGATTGATTATATTTAGATAGGAAATGGTGATGTACGGATAGGAAATGATCCATTTTCTCTCCTAAGAAAGAAAGGTGAAAAATAGGAAAATATGAAAAAAAAAAAAAAAAAGAACGGTTTTTTAGTTTCTACCTTCTAGACAACCAAAGAGCAAGACTGGCTTCCAAACAGTTTTTGGTTCTGTTAATGATTCGGTGTTTCTCAGAGTATAGTAAATAGAATGCACTCTCTTTTGTTGCCACGTTTGTTTGTGACCGTGGAATTTGGGATCGTGTGCAACTAATTTTTGGATGGATTATTCATTGTGTTTTTCAATTATATTAAAATTTAAAATTTTTAAAATTAAAAACATGACAGAATTACAATTTTATATAATTAGAGGTATTCATGACTAGGTTGGGTCGAGGTTAAACATGATATTAACATATTTTATATTTGTGCAAGTCTAACTCGATCCAAAATTTTGACCTAAAATTTTGCCTAAATCTGTCCATATTTATAAAATATTAACTCAAGCCCATTTTAGACTTACCCATATTATTTTTTAAATTTTTTTAAATATTTATATTATTTTATTTTAATATTTACTAATTTTATACATTTTTTATTTATTGAAAATTTTTGTGGTCATCTTAATATTTTTTAATGTTTACATTAAAGTAGTATTATATATTTAGTATATGTTTATTTTTTTAATGTGTTCTAAATTAAACTTAAAATGGCTCAGGTCGGGCATGACTTAAGCCTTGAATGCTCAAGCCCAAACCCAACTCGCATTTTAAACGGGCTTACTTTTTTTGCCCAAACCCATTTTTCAAACATAATATTTTTATCCAAACCTTCTTAAATTTTGGCAGACTTTCGAATTTAAGCAAATAACTTGATCTATGAACAAATCTATGTATATTTTTTATTTTCTTATAAATGTATAAAATAATTATCAAAATTTAAAATGCATATATAGGTACTTTACACATACTCAAGATTAGACAATAATATCGTTAAGACACAATAATTGACAAAAAATTATAAGAAAGTTAAAAGAAAATTATTATTAGATTACGTATTTTGAAAATATCAAGCATAAAATCCTTAATATTAAAAAATATTCAATTTAGATTTATTTTATTGTTTATGTTCAAGATTTATAACTTCTCTTTCAAGAATATGATATCCAAAACTTTTTTGTGGGTCAGGTCATGTCCAAGCATAATATTAATATACTATGTTTGAGATTAAACTCAAACTCTCGAGCTTACAACATATTAGAAATTTAACTTTAGACATCGTAACATATTTTTTCATGTTTACGTAGTATTATTTAAGTAAAATATTTAATTTTATATGATATAAATTATATAATATATATAAAAATAAATTAAAATTTATTACAAAAGTATGAAATAAGTTAAGTCGGACTCAAGCTTTAAATGTTAAAGTTCAAGTCTAATTTATATTTTAAATAGTCTAATTTTTTGTCTAAATATAATTTTCGAGTCTTCAAATTTAGATGAATAACTTACCTTATAGAGCTGCACGTTATAACAGTTATTTCGTCGTTTTTATCTTAATCTGGAACTTAATAAGGACGTGCATTCTTACCTTCTGTGTTGCTTGTGCTTCAAGTTATTCTTGAAATATCTTTTTCTCTCGTGTTTTGCAATATAGAAGAGATTGGTCTCCTCTCACCCTTTCCGTAACTCGCAAGCAACCCACAGCCCGATCAATTACTGCAACTCTTATCTTGAAATATACTTTTGACTCCTCAAAGATGATAAAATTTCAATTTAATATCTTTTAAAATTCTAGAATAATAAACATATATAATGATAAAATTATATTTCGATCCTTTAAAATTTTCTATTTCCGAAACTTACTCCGAATCCACCGAACAGTCTATTAAAACAGCATCAAGAAGCAAAGAAAAAAAAAACGAAACTAAATCATACAAGGATTAATTAAACTTATAGATTTGAACATCATCCAACTTCATATACCCCCAAAAAAATGTTGAATAGGACACAATACTGTAGTTGACATATCTAAGGGTGGGTTTGGATGGGCGACGAGGTGAGATGCGGTGCGGTGTGTTTAGCTTACTTTTTGTCTCACGTTACAATATAACTATAGTATCTATTCTCACCGCCACCGCTTTTTTCTACACTAACCGCAGATAAACGCACGCCATCTGAACCCACTCTAAGTTTGAACTCAAAACTTGATGTCAACAAATACTAATGCAACACAAGTCATTTGTAGCTAATTGACAACAACTAAGATGATCAATTTTATGAAAAGGTGAAAAGTGGGCCAAAAAATGAGAGAGGAGACTCCATTTTGATATAAAAAAGATGAAATCTCAAGTAGCTCCCATTTTAGGCAGCTCCTTTCCCCTTCTTTCTCTGGATATTCTTCATGTAGAACTCAAGCTCCTTGTCCTCCAAGATATACATGTCAAACCCCATTTGACATCATATTTTAGAATAAATATGATATTCAGTTCAGGCTTATCTTATGCATAAAAAAAAAATCTCGAGACATGATGTACCCGTCGGCATGTCCACACTGACCAGGCCGCGAAGAGATGCAAGCCAACAACTGATCCTCGATACAGTTGCTGCGTTTCCAGCTTCCTCATTACATGGTTACTCTTCTTCGCCTCCTCAGCACCGGTTTCACCTTCCTATACACAAATGAAGTAAAACAATGTAAAACTGTAAACAGCAATTCCCAAAGACTCATTATGCAAGAGCAAATCGGTTATAGCATTAACAAATTAAAGACACCAAAGGTTCAATTTCCATGACACCGAAACATTAAAAGAAAATAACAATGGAAACAGTATCAATGCGATCATACATAATTAATACCTCTCCTTCTTTCTTGGCTGCTGCTGCTCTTGCGACCAATGTCAACCCCGTAATGCAGGAGATACCACTGCTTGAATAGAGCAGCATCGACTTGAACAATAGCACTCTTCAACAGAGTTTGAGTACGAACCAGATTGCTATTGGATGCATTGTACGCCACATCCAAGATTCGGGGTTTACATGTCACGGCTTCACTTCCCCACCAGTGATTTCCAGTGTCAAGCCTCAAGCATGCAACTTAACGGTTTCCACCGTGAATCCGAATCCTCACTGTCTTGTTGGTTGACAACGTTGGGTTTGCAGGTTGCCTTCCAAGTTCATACCTTCAAAAGTAAACCCCCAAAATTTAGAAAACAATATAAACTCAGATTGAAAAGCAAAGGAAGCTAAACATGATCTCTGGTAATAAAATTTTACGGATATAAAATAATAGCAATATTTATAGTCATGATGAGACATTTGAATCAATTAACCAAAAAAATTCCCAATAAAGCTCAATAAAATAGCTCTATATAGCACTGAAAGGAAGGTAAATCACAAGATAAAATCCCATATTTTCTATAATAGTAAATAAACTTTCTAAGCAACCAAACAAAGCAAAAATTATCAAGAACAAATAAAAACAAAAGGAAATAAAGGTCTTTCACATTACTTTCTCTTCTTCCTCCAAGCCTCCTTTTTGCCACCAGTGGCAAGCCTCTTGTGCATTGAATCACGAGAAACACCTATTGGGGAAAAAAAGAACGCATTAATAAGAAAATTACATGATTTAGAAGAAATAATAAAAAGACTGGAGGCATTTGAGAAATACCCATTTCTGCTGAAGGAGAAAGTTCAAGCCTTCTGGGGGGATTTTGTGTTGAAGCAAATTTTCGGTGAAGAAGAAAGCCGGGTTTGAGAGGAATTATATTCAGAAGTTACCATTTATGTGAGGTAAAAACACTTCACCTCAATTTAATCCCAACTAATGGGACAAGCATCTTAAATGCGGAGGCCAAAAACCGTTTTTGATAAAAAGAATGTTTTTGTAAAACATGTTCCAAAAATATTTTTAAAAAACTTAAAAGCAATATTTTATTTCCCAAAATACTTTGAAATAATGTTAAACTGAAACTTAATTAATATATTAATATTTTTGTGAATTATAAATAATTTTAATTTATATAATAATGAATTTAATGTAATGTTTATAATCTAATCTTATATGCGTGTTTTAAAGCTAAATTTTTAATAAAAGATAAGGATAAATCTCAAAACTATATATAAATTATAGTTTAATGTGCAACTATATATATAAACTTTATTTTGTATAATTTTGCACCTAAAATTTTATTTTATCCAATTCTTGTAAATATTAACACAATTATTGAAATAACATTATTTTATACTTATATATTGCATATATAAATAATTATATTTATTCAAATATAAAAATAAATTGATGTATTTATTTGTTTAAATATGTATGATTAAATCAAAATTAAAATTTTAAGTATACATTTGAACCACTATTAGAGTTTCACGTGTATAATTATACCAAAACAAAATTCATATATACAATTATACATTAAATCAAAATTCGTGTATAATTTTAAAATTTATCTCTAAAAAATATTAAATTAGTTGGCTAAGTTCTTTGATCGACACTTGGCACCATCAAAGCTTGTCACGTATATATCTTCACACTTTTTATGCAAATCTTTCCACTTTTCGAATGAGTTTTCGAGTTTAGAAAAAGACCCCACGCTATGATCAAGTTTAAAAGCTCTTTATTTTTATGAATTTGTAATTTATTATATATACTTTTTCTTTTTGCAATGATATATTTTTTTTTCTCTATGTATTTACTTGAACAAACTCAACAACTAATCATTCACATTCGTAAGTCCATTAAGAGAATAAATGCTAATCACAAACTTTAAAATTATTTCATCTTGCTTAACATTAATCATCTATAATGATCTAAAAAAACGTTAGTAATGAAAAATGCTCTAAAATTCACGTTTTAGCAATTTCGTTGATTGCTAGCTTTATTGATTCTGTAAAATCAATTTAAAATTATAGTAACACAAATTATTTTTAATAATTATTTTCCTGTCTAATATTACTAAGTAAATTTAATTACTATCTATAATATAAAATTTTATAATATTGTAATAATAGAAAATATTGGCTACGAATATAATAAATGTTTCTAGTGGTTCGTATATTTATTTTTTATTAAATTAGTTTACTCAATGACACAATAATAAACCGATAGTAAATTTATTTTATATATCATTTATATAGCAATTATTTGCCAATGAAGGGTTTATATTTTTTTTTTTTTTAGAATAAATATTTTTTTATTTTCTATAATGCCTATATGTATTCATTTTAATTAAAGTTAGTTGATAGTACATTGAATATGTTAATAAAAAATTTAAAGTGGGAATTAAAGATGTTTATGGGATTGACTTAACTAAAATTTTAAGTCCGTTTCCTAGGTTTGGACTCGAAAAATAGGTTTAAAATTTTGTCCAAGCGACCCAAATAAAAATATTAAATTTCGGCTCGGCTCGATCCGTATTATTTTTTATATAAAATTTTAAAAATATAATATATAAAAAATATTAAAACATTAAAATAAATATTTCCCAACAAATTGAAAATAAATTTTAAAATATATATATACTTAGATAACACTAAGATACATGTAACTTAACAATTAAATGTTCTAAAATAGTAACAAAATTAACAATAAAATAAGATTATACAAGAACAACAAAATAGCAACAACAATGAAATGGTAGTAAAATAGTAGAAAAAGAAGAAGAAAATAGTAAAAAAATTGAAGAAAGAAATAAAGTTTTCTTTTTACATATTTAGGCGGGCCGGCCGAAAAAGTCATACTTGATACTTAGCCCGTTTTCTAAATAGGCTTTTTTTTTTTTGCACAAACCATTTTTTAGACCTATATTTTTATCAAAATTCTTTCACTTTTCAGACAGACTTTCTTGTCAGACTGGTTGGCCGACCTATGAGTAGGTATAATGGGAACATATCTTTATTTACATTTAATAAAAATATATTAAGGATTAAAAAGGTCAAACATAGTTTATAGTATGTAATGCAAAAAAAAAAATTAAGACATTACATGAAGAATAAAAAATAAGCAACAGTCTTCTTTTCTTTTTTTTTTTTTTGTCTAAACTTGAGAATCTCCTATATTGAGATTTAAGCTTTTGTTTGGTCTATTTCAATCACTAAAGTTGATAATCGTTTTCATATTGGGACTTGAAATAAGTAACAATTTTTATATTAGGTTTTGAACCTCTTTTTCTTTTGTCCAAATTAGTACATGAATTTGACAATTATTCTAATATTAGGGTTTGAACTTAACAATTGCTCCCACATTAAGGATTGAATTTGATAATTATTCCCCCATTGAGGCATAAACTTTAGGATTTTCAAATAAGTATCAGGGACAATAAAAAAATTTTAAATCTCAATACCGAAACAATTGTTAAATTTAAAAATTAACTTGAATAAAAAAAATTAAACCAAGGTAGTTACCAAATTTAAGCCCAAAGAGTGATTTAACCAAAAAAAAAAAAATTAAACTTGGGATTTTTTTGAGAGATTTTCTCCATTATTCAATCCACATAATTTTCTTATCCAATCTTTTCCACTCAATTCTAATTATAAACAGCATCATTTAATTGTGGCTTAATTAACTAAATTAATTAAGATCTTCGCTTCTTTAATTCGTTTTAAGGACTAATAAATTGCATCAAACTTGAAATTTCCCTTATTCATCACAAATTTTTTACTTTATTTTGCAAATAAAGTTTTGATCATATTTGTTCCTTTTTACACAATGCTTAAAATTATTCATAGTATCTCCCAAACTCATAAATAAGAGGTGTAGAAGCCCATTTGCCCGGCCCATTTTTTACAACCCAGATTAACCCAAAACCCAAACCTAATACACTAAAACCCAACAGACCCTGGCCCACTAGCCTAACACAAAACCCAACTAAAACCCTAGGCCCAAAATTGACCCTAGCCCGATTAGCCCCTTTTACATCAGCAGAAACCCTAGCACAAGTGGCGCCGCACCTAGGGCATCTGCCTTCTGACTCCTGGTCTTCTGACCGCCACTTGCCCCTGACCACTGCAGCACCGCCCATCTCCACCGCCCCACTTGCACACCAAGCACCTGCAAGCATTAAAAGAGACGAGATAGGATGCGTGTAAAGATAAAATAACAAGGCTATAAAAGCCGAATCACAATTTTGTTTTCGGGGTTGGTTTTTTCTGTATTGTTGTTTTTTTTTCCACCGAAATACAAGCAAAATTTCGAACAGATTCAAACAGAAAGAAATAAAGGGCAGTAGCTTCTCAAACACGAAAAGAACGGGCATTAAACAGAGAAAGGGAGACGAACCAAAAAGGAACCAAACTCAGTAGCTTTAGGAGGTGATTTTTACCCCTTTTAATTTTATTCATTTCATTTTGGATCCTTTTACACAAACATATATATATTAAGTAAAAAAAATAACAAAAAAATTTAAAGGAAAAAATATATACCTTTTCGGATTCGACCACCGTGTCTGATGGTCGACGCCGGCCGACATTTACTTGGCGACGGCGAATTTCTACGAGGCCCATCCCACCTGCAGAGAGAAAAGAAAGAAAAGAAGTTGGTTTTTTTTAAGAGATGTAAAAAATGAAAATTTTTGGCAAAAGAATGGCTTATATAGCCAAATCAAAACGACGCCGTTTTGGCCGGCGCCCATAAGCCCCAAAACGACGTCGTTTTGCCCTAGGATCCGCGCGTCGACCCGACCTGGCTGAAGGATCTGCGCGTTTTTAATCGATGGGTTAATTGCATGTTCGGTCCTTCCGCATTTTATACTTTTACAATTAAGTTTTTTCGTTATGGCAATTTCGCCCCGGAAACTTTAAGCGATTATAATCCGGTCCTTTTAAAACGCTGCGTTCCGCCCTCAGGGGGAAATTTGCGCTCCTCGTCCCCAGCTTTTTGCGCGCGTTGCTATTTGGTCCTGTATTCGCTTAAAATGTCTAATTTGGCCCTCTTACTTCTGTTTTAGTTTCAATTTGACCCATTTTTTCAAATTATTTTGTATTTTTTGCTATTTCTACTATTATTTAATATTGACTACTTGTTATTATTATTTATATGTTTATTATTATTATTATTATTTTTATTATTATTCTATTATTATTCTATTATTATTATTGTTATTATTTTTATTAAATATATTATTTTTACCATTCTTTCTTACTACTATTATTATATACATATATATAGATATATATAATATATTTTATTATTAATCGTTTGCTATTATTTTTGTATTATTACCATTATCTTATATTTTATTATTCTATTTATTTAATTTTCACCACTACTTTTATTATTCTATTATCATTAATATTGTATATGTGTTATTCATATCGTATAGTATTATCATTATTTTATATCATTATCATATCATATTATTTGTACTCTTATTCACTATATTTATATCTACATTTATCTTTCCAAATTTCATATTAATACTACATAAAATGTATTTTGAAAATCATCATATTTCGTTTTAAGGTTTTAAAATAAAGGTGATGTCTTGTATTTAGGAATTGAAAATAGTGCCCTAACGTCTTTGGGTTGCGATTTTTCGTCTAACTAAATTACTTAACATCCCTTTACGAAGTTTTGCAAATCACGAGGCGACTTTGATTACGAGAGATTAAAACATTGCGGCCCTAACGAAATGGATGTGATGTTTATATCTTTTCGGCAAATAAATCAAGTTTTGACTCGAACCTTCTCTCGATTTGACTGACACGAGGCATTTTGTAAAGTTGCTACCTTCCATTTAAAGGTTTTTAAAAATAAAGGCAATGTTTTGTATTTAGGAATTCGGGGAATAGTGCTCTAACGTGCTGGGTTGCGATTTTCCGGTTGACTAAATCACTAAACATCCTTTTGATAAACTTCATAAAATCATGAGATAGCTTTGATTACGAAGGTTAGAAATATCATGTCCTAACGTCTTTGGATGTGATGTTTGTACCCTCTCGAACAAAGAAATCTCGAATATCCTAATATCTTTTAAAAGGATCCGTATTTTAAAATCTTTTCAAACTTCCCACATCAAGACACTAATTAATCATTTTGGTACCAATTTTGGGCGACGAGGGTGCTAACCCTTCCTCGTATGTAACCGACTTAGAACTCATTTTTGGATTTCAGTAAGACCAAAATCGTTGTTTTGATAAATCAAAGCTGCTTATTAAAAACAACCGTTTTATGAGGTGACTGATCACACCTTATCAAAAGGATTGGTGGCGGCTCCTTTTTTATGTTTTAAAAAAAAAAACCCAAAGTCGAACCCCCCTTTTTGTCGTCTCCCAAAAAAATGGTTACGACAGCTTGGCGACTCCACTGGGGACCCTTTTTTTTGGAAAGTCAAGCCATAAATTGATTATTTTTTGTCTTTTGTCGGAAGTTTGAAAGTTCAATTTGAAAATTACGATCTTTTTTACTGCATGTTGTTTTAATTTTGGCATTGCATTGCATGACCGTCGTGGTCACACCTTTAGGTGGGAGTGAGAAACTACTCTTTCGTGAGGTTTTCACCTCCGTGTAAGATAGTGAATCGCTTTCGGGATACATCCGTACCTATGTCTTCGTGAGATTTTCATCTCCGTGCAGCCATAGGGAAATGTATTCCCCTGAACTGAACTCGGTCTATATGAGCCTATAATGGGTGAGGATCGAGGAATCTGCTAGTTCAGGTACCCTTACTTTAGAACTGAACCTCATATAGTAAGCCCTAAGAATCCATCCTAGGTAGAGCCACGCCAAACCCTAGTGGTTACTAGATTAGGTATTTTTATTCTTTGCTTACTATGTATGAAATATTAACTTGCTTCATTTTCATTTTTGCATGGCATCTTCATCAAAAAAAGGTGTTGATTCACGTTCAATTGCTAAATAGATAGCTTCTCATGGAAATGGGGTTTCTTGATAGAGTGGAGGACAATGCGGCCGTCTGAATATGGGCCGAGATGCTGCAATAAGAAAAGGGTGATAGCCTCACAGAAGGGTGCGATGTCGTAATTATGGGACTTCACGAGTATCGGTGTCACCCAAAATAATCTTCAAGAGATGAAAGAAATATGGAATCAATGGGACGATGAGATCAAACAATTGTTTCTTGTCATTACGGAGATCGCCATATCTCGCCGACATCAAGGTAGACCAAGCACCTATTAGAGCTATAGCCCAATTTTGGAACCTCGCTTATAGTTGCTTTACCTTCGGGAAAGTAGACCTGGTGCCTACTATAGAAGAATACACAGTTTTACTCCGTTGCTCAAAAATCCAAACTGACAAAGTTTATACAAGACCTGTTAACGTCCCCACCTTCTTAAAAAGATGATGAATATTACGGGAATGAAGCGAGCAATGGGTTGCGACGGATAAAACAAAAAGGAGATTGTAAGTGTATCCTTGGAGAAATTTAAGGATTTGATCATAGCACACCCGACGTGAAGAAAAGGGTTGACATCTTTGCCTTGAGCATTTATGGATTGATTATTTTCCTAAAGCTCTAGGGCATGTAGACGAAGCGATCTCGATTTATTCGATGATTGGATAGAAGAGTCACACCTGCCTCGCAATCTGGCCAAACTTTTAGGTCTCTAAGTGCGTCAAGAAGAAGCGGCGAAGGTAGATTCACCGATTGCGCACAGCTCTTTCTAGTATGGTTCAACAGTCATTTTTGGAAAGCAAAAAAGGCACCAGGATGAATCTTCTCCGAGGATTATTCCCCGTTAAAAGAATTAGCAGCCACACCAAGGCGAGACGATCTCACGGAAGAAAAATGGATGATGATTCTACAAAACCTGCAAGAGGAAGACGTGGAATGGAAAGCTCCTTTAATGATCCCTGATAAGATCCTATATCGGTGTGAAGATTTCGACTGGGTTCCTCTACTGGGAGTATGGGAGTATCGGATATGCACCTCTCCTCGTCTTGAGACAGTCTGGATCGAGACATTTATACCAGAACACAAGGTCTAATTCAGGGCGAATTCGAATACAAAGGAGACAATTGTAAGAAAAGAGTTCGTGAAATAGCAAGCGATTGGAGTCAGACTCATAGAATGAAAGGTTTGCTACAAACCCGATGATAACTCTCGAATATAACCGATGGAGGAGTCAGAGAATCAACGATAACATTCCCACATCAGGCCAGGAAGACGTCCAATCCATGGAGGAGCACCTACGGGTAATCTCATCAGAGCTCGAAATCATCAAACAAGATTTTGAGAAAAGGAATGCGGAATTAGGGAAAAGGATAGAACGATTAGAAGAAGAGAAAATGCAGCTAGGATTGGACGTTGACATTCAGAAGCTGGAGGCCGAAAAGTTGAGAAAAGGGAAAAATAAGGCTGAGGAAGATTTGGACAGTTTGAAAACAGACTACAAGAAGCTGAGAAGGTCAATGAAACTTGCAGGATTAGGAAAAAGTCAGAGCAATGGAGTTAAGAACTCAGAGAGGAAAAAAATAGAGCTAGTCAACGGGAAAGAGAACTCCGAGATATTCAAGTTCGAGAAGATACTCTGAAAAGAATTCTGGTAAAAACCCAAAGCGAGAAAGAAGAATTAAAGGCTCGGGTGGCAGAATTGGAAAGATCCTTGTATCAGTATCGTAGCCGCAACTCTGTAGTTGAATTAAAAGCTAGTCTGAGTAAAATTGATGAAATGAAAGCAAGAATCGAAGAGCTAGAATCTGCTCTACATGGTTGTGAGCTACGGGTGGAGCTTCTTGAAGTCAATGAGGAGCGTTGGAAGCAACAACTTCATCACTCTCAGAATCAAGTTAGAGATCGGGATTACATCATGGGGGAAGCCGTTGCTCAAGTGCGAGAAGTCGCGAATCACTTGCAAACCTTAGGAGTCCAAGCTGACGTACTAAGTTTATTTTATGAGTCAAAGTCAGAGCAAGGGCAAGAGTTAGCTAGGCTTCTTGAAGAAGTCAAGGCCTTAAGTATTAGGGCGAGGCCTTATATATAATTCATTCTATGTAAAGAAATTTGTTTTCTAGAAAAGTTATTCTAATGGAAATTGAATCGAATTAACGCTTTTTTTGCATACATTGCATGCATTAGCATTACATTGCATCATGTGCATTAAAACTCACAAAAGAACCTTAAATTATGACAAGATTACCTCGAACATCGCTACAATACACGAGGCAAAACTAAAATCATGGATCAAAGGATTGAAAGACTAGAGCAAGTGCAAAGGAAATATAAAACAGATGCAAGAACGATTAACCAAGATGCAACAAGATATGATAGAACGAATGCAGGAGTCCCAAAACAACATGATAAGCCAGCTGGCTCAACTATTGGCCAATGAACGAGGAAAGGGCATCGCTGCTAGCTCAGGGAATAATGACGACCCTGCTTACCCTCCGGGATTTACCCCGCCAAATACCCAAGCACCACCAGAAATATGTCCCCAAAGGACGCCTTTTGTTATCAGGCCACAATGCCAGGATGAGACCGCAATGCCAGAGACACTTCCCTCTTGGTTCGGGCACTAATCCGGAGAAGGTCCGGCTAACCCTATAGTCCCCGACTTTGATGAAATGGTTGAAATGGATAAGGTAAAGTCGAACCTACCCAGACAACTCGAGGATCGTTGCAAATGGTTAGAAGAAAAGTTTAAGGAAATAGAAACTGCTGACCATCGCTACGGGGTAGACGCTAAAGACTTGAGCCTAGTCCCAGACCTCGTGCTTCCGCCAAAGTTCAAGACCCCAGATTTTGAAAAATACAATGGGACCAGTTGCCCCGAAGCGCACATCACAATGTTCTGTCGACGGATGGCGGGATATGTTAACAACGATCAACTACTTATTCATTATTTTCAGGATAGTTTGGTTGGGTCGCGCCAAATGGTACAATCACCAATAGCACCAGATCAAGTCATGGAGGACCTAGCACGTGCCTTCCTAAAACAATACGCACGTAATCGATATAGCTCTCGATCGAATCACGCTCCAAAATATGGAGAAAAAGCCAAACGAAAGTTTCAAGTAATATGCCCAATGGTGGAGGAAGTAGCCACAAGTTCAAATGCACCGCTTAGAAAAGAGACAACCATCTTTGTTTGTCAATACGTTGAAAGCACCTTCATTAATCACATGCTTGGAAGTGCCACTAAAAGTTTTTCGATATTGTCTTTGTCGGAAATGATTAAGAATGCGATCGAAACAGTAAAATAGAGGCTAGAGAAAGTACTAGAAAGACGGCCCCGAAGAAGAGGGATAATGATATAAACAACATAGGTAAAAGTTATTCAAAGCCTATTATCGTGAGCGACCCAAGGAATGTGACCCCGATCATCGAGCCCTTTAGACAGAGTCCAACACAAGGCCAAATCTGAAAGAATCCAATTTACGCCAATTCCAATCACATACAAAGAGCTATACCAAATTTTATTCAATGAGCACATCGTATCCCCGTTTTATTTGCAACCATTGCAGCCCCCATACCCTAAGTGGTACGACTCAAACGCTCACTGCGACTACCATACAGGGATAGAGGGGCATTTGATAGAGAATTGCCTCGCCTTTAAAAAGGTAGTCGAGAGGCTAATCAAAATGAGTGTTATAGCGCTTGATGACTTGGTAAGAAAGGGGAACCCATTGCCCAATCGCGAGGATAAAGGGGTGAACGCGATCGGTGAGGAGATTGTGAGAAAGATCAAGAGGGATGTCACCGAAGTGAAGACCCCATTGCGAATAGTCTGGAAGGAAATGGCAAAAAGAGGATTGATAGAGTCGATTCTCTGAAGCGAAAGACATATAAAGAATTACTGCAAATTCCATAAGACGAGGGGGCACGAGATCCAAGAATGTGCCGAGTTTAAAATTTTGGTACAAGGCCTCATGGACAACAAAGAACTGGATTTTTATGAAGAAGGAGAAGAGGAAGAAGAAATATGCGCGACCGAAAAAGATTTGACAAAACCTGGAGTTAATTACCTGAGAATTATCATTTCGAGGAACACAGAGGGCGGAGCACAGGGAAGACCGAAAATCACAATTCAGAAACCTGCTTTTTTTCCTTACAAAGATAGTAAAAGGGTGCCTTGGAATTATAACTGTAATGTGACAATACCAGGAGCGCAAGGTTCCACTAGTATTTCGGAGGAAGTCAAGAACGAAGGTTCCTATACGCGTAGTGGGAAGCGTTATGACCCTGAAAATAAGAGAATGGAAACGGCGAAACTGAAGACTGTGTCGATTGGGCAGGAAAAAGAACCCAAAGCCGTTATCAATGAACCCGTAAAAGAGGAGGAGGCTAAAGAATTCTTAAAATTCTTGAAACACAGCGAATACAATGTGGTGGAACAACTGCACAGACAACCAGCCCGTATCTCTGTGTTAGCACTACTTCTAAGCTCCGAAGTGCACCGCGAAGCATTAATGAAAGTACTAAGTGAGACCTATGTTACTAAAGATATATCCGTCAACAAGTTGGATCGTCGGTTAGTAACATAAGTTACCGATAATTTCATCTACTTCAATGATGATGAAATCCTCAGGAGGCATGGGATCGACGAAGGCCTTGCACATAACCACCCATTGTAAGGGTACACCTTGCCAAGTGTGCTAATAGATAATGGGTCAGCATTAAATGTCTTACCACTAGCCACACTCAAGAGGTTGCCGATAGATAGTTCTCATATGAAATCACCGCCAAAACATAGTGAGGGCATTCGGACGACACCGAAAGAAGAGTGATGGGAGAATAGACATACCATTATTGATCGGGCCTAATACATATGAAGTAGACTTTACGGTCATGGATATCAAGCCTTCTTACAACTCTTACTAGGGAGGCCCCGGATTCATTCAATGGGGCCGTACCTTCGCTACTACACCGTAAATTGAAATTGGTAATGAGAAAATCTATTGGTAACTATAAACGCGAAGAAGATATCATAGCAACTGTTACCAACGAAGCGCCATACTTAGAAACGAATGAGGGAACCATTGAATGTTCCTTTCGATCCTTAGAGTTCGTGAATGCAACTTTCATTTCAGAAGGAAATAAAGTCCCGTTGTCTAAACTATCCAAGACTACCAGGATGGGATTACAAATGACAGTAGGAAAAGGAGCCCTACCCGGAAAAGGATTGGGCAAATATCTCCAAGAGAAAGTCCAGGCCCCGATGCTGAAGGAAAAATGGGATCGCTTTGGTTTAGGTTTCAAACCGGATGCTAAACAAATGAAGAAGGAGATGGAAAAAAAATAAGAAAGGAGAAAGGCCAGGCTGAATGGAGAAGACGCTAAGTGGGAACCGATGACATTCCTCACATATCTAGCACCTTCAGACGGGAGGAATGATTTACCCGGAAGAGAATCTCCTGAGGGAATGCCTCACATCAATGCCATCTGAGGATGAGAGATCGATCAAAGAAATCATCGGCATCCGCCCATATGAACTGGAAGCATGTTAGACAATTGATTGCAGAGGAATTTCTGTAGTGTTTAGAGATTATCAGAGTAACATTCGAACACTCTTGTTGTTTTTAAGCCTAGAAACAATGAGATTTCTTTTGTGAAATAGGCTCATGTTGGGACATTTTGTTTTAATGAAATGCATCTTCAATACTACTAAATATCCTCTTATTTTACATTTTACCATTTATTCTTTGTTCTCATTCATATCATGTGAATAATTATTCTCAAATTCATTTGTTCTTTGTACACCCTTTGATACCCATTTGTGTCTCTAGACATCAATGATATGAGTTATGATACTCTGATTCAGAGGTCCTTTGAGCAAGACATGTGTTCAGAGGAATCTCGGGACTTTAGAAATGACACGAACGCGACTTGCCTCCAGATTTGTTGAGAATGGTAGAGCAAGAAGAAAATAGATCCTACCCCATAAAGAGTCGGTGAGAGCGGTGAACCTAAGAGAGGGCAAGAGGTGAATATTGGAGCTCAGATATGCAGAAACCAGGAGAACCTCATCGAATTACTCCATAAATTCAAGGAAGTGTTCGCATGGTCGCACTCAAGATATGCCCGGACTAATCGATATTGCAAAGACACCGATCGCCCATAAGAGAAGAATGCAAGCCAGTCCCACAGAAGCTCTGAAGAATGCGACCGGACGTCTTGTTAAAAATAAAAGAAGAAGTCGAGAAACAATTTAATGCCGGGTTCTTACAAGTGGTCAAGTACTCGGATTGGGTGGCTAACGTTGTCCCTGTCCCCAAGAAAGACGGGAAGGTACGAATGTGCGTAGACTACAGAGACCTGAACAAGGCCAGCCCGAAGGACAATTTTCTGCTGCCTCATATCAACACTTTAGTAGACAATACAGCTGGATATTCATTGTTCTCCTTCATGGATGGTTTCTCGGGGTACAACCAAATAAAAATGCATCCTGAGGACATGGACAAGACAACGTTTATAACCATGTGGGGAACATTTTGCTACAAGGTAATGCCATTTGGGCTAAAAAATGCAGGCGCGACATATCAGAGAGCCATGGTAACCTTATTCCATGACATGATGCACAAGGAAATTGAGGTTTATGTCGACGATATGATCGCCAAATCCCGAACTGAAGAAGAGCATGTGCAGGTCTTGAGAAAATTATTCTTGAGGCTGAGAAAATTTCAGTTGAAACTTAATCCGTCAAAGTGTACCTTCGGAGCTCAGTCCGGGAAGTTGCTCGGGTTTATAATCGTGAAAAGGGATTGAGGTTGACCGGATAAAGTCGAGCCATACAAGAATTACCTCCACCACGCACCCAAAAGAAGTTAGAGGTTTCTTAGGGATTTGAATTACATCGCTTCGGTTCATTTCACAACTGACCGAGAGATGTGACCCCATATTCGTCTCCTCAAGAAACACAACCCATGCACGTGGGATGAAGAATGCCAAAAGACCTTCGAAAAGGTGAAACAATATCTGTCTCAGGCCCCGGTATTAATGCCACCTCAACCAGACAAGCCCCTCATCCTTTATCTAACAGTACTTGATAATTCGATGGGATCGTGCTAGGTCAACATGATGAATCGGGAAGAAATAAAAGTAATATACTACCTCGAGAAGAAATTCACGCATGTGAAATGAGGTACCCTAATCGAGAAATTATGTTGTGCCTTGATTTGGACAACTCAAGGTTGAGGCAATACATCTTTGATCACACGACATGGCTCATCTCAAAGCTAGATCCCCTTAAGTATATGATGGAATCTATCGCCTTGAATGGAAGGATGGCGGTGGCGATCCTACTTTTCGAATTTGACATCGCTTATGTAAACCAAAAGGTGGTAAAAGGGAGCGATAGCGAACTTTCTAGCCAAGAGAGCCCCTTGAAGACTATGAGCCCTTAGATTTTGATTTCCTAATGAGGACTTGATGTACGTGGCGACATTGAAGAAGGTACCTCAAGACCATCCTTGAAACTAAATTTTGACGGGGCATCAAATGCCGTGGGCAATGGAATTAGGCGATCTGATATCCCCAAAAGGAGACCATTATCCATTCACTTGCAAACCTGGATTTGATTGCACTAATAATATGGTGAATATGAAGCTTGCATCATGGGGCTCGCACCGCTATCGAATTCAAAATCGTGGTATTAGAAGTCTATGGAGATTCATACCGTAATCTATCAACTCAAAGGAGAATGGGAAACCGGGATCCAAAATTGGTTATCTATAAAAGATTGGCCCAAGAACTTGTCAAAGAATTGATGACATCACTTTCAATTACTTGCCTAGGGATGAGAATCGGATGGTCGATGCTCGCCACCCCGGCTTCCATGGTCCGAATAAATGAAAGCGAAGATATGAAGCCAATACAAATCAAGATTCATCAAGACCCGACCCATTGCTACAATGTCGAGGAAGAGGGAAGCGCCCACCATGGTACCACGATATATTACGGTATGTGAAGAATCGTGAGTACACGATCAAGCCACCGAGAATGAAAAAAAGGCGTTGAGGAGATTAGCACGTGATTACGTCTTGGATGGAGAAGTCTTATACAAGAAAGGAAGGATCAAGTGTCTTTGAGGTGTGTGGATGCCAGCAAGCTAAATTAATCCTGAAGAAGTCCATGAAGGTGTCGTGGAACTCACGCTAATGGTTTCACAATGGCGGACAAATAATGAGGTTCGGATATTATTGGTCCACCATGGAGGAGATCGTATCAACTATGCCAAAAATGTCATAAATGCGGTTATGGAGACAAGATTCACGTACTTCGTCACCTTTACATGTTATGACTTCTCCATGGCCATTTTCTATGTGGGGCATGGACGTCATTGGGCCAATATCCCGAAGGCATCGAATGGGCATCGATTCATCTTTGTGGTCATCGACTACTTCACCAAGTAGGTAGAAGCGCCCGTATGCTAACGTCACTAAGTCGGTGATCATCGGTTCTTAAAGAAGGAGATTATTTGTCGATATGGAATACCGAGAGGATCATATCGACAATGCATCGAACCTAAACAACGAAGACGATAGCGGGAGTTTGCGCCAATTCAATATTAAACACCACAATTAGTCCCTCAGACGTCCAAAAATGAATGGGGCGATGGAAGCGACCAACAAAAACATCAAAAGGATAGTAGGGAAGATGTGAGACTTACAAGGATTGGCATGAAAAATTACCGTTCGCGCTCTATGCTTATCGAATGTCCGTCCGAACCTCTCTTGGGCAACGCTTTCTCATTGGTCTATAGGATGGAGGCGCTTCTACTTATTGAAGTGGAAATACCTTCTCTTGAGTATTGTCGAAAGTGAAGTCGACGGTTGAATGGATCCAGGCTCGGTATGATTAGTTGAACTTAATTGAAGAAAAGAGATTGAGGGCTATCCGTCATGGTCAGATGTACCAAAAGCGAATGATGCGAGCTTACAACAAAAAGGTTCGCCCAAGGGAATTCCACGAAGGGGACCTCGTGTTGAAAAAGATCCTTCCATACAAAAGGATCACAGAGGAAATGGATGCCGCGGGAAGGACCAGATGTGGTAAAGAAAGCTTTCTCGGGAGGTGCACTAATTACGACCGAGATGGACGGAAAAGCTTGCCCAATCCGTGAACTCGATCTGAGAAAAGATACTTTGCTTGAAATGGAAGAGGCCAAGGTGAAAACCCGCAAAGGGCACTTTGAGACTTGAAAAAAAACGGAGAGGCCAATGTGAAAACCCGCAAAGGGCACCTTGAGACCAAAGGGCTTTTGAGTTGAAAACCGAAAAGGCGGCTCAAATTTTGAACGAACACGTCGTGATCTTACAAAGGCTATAATCAATGTAAGAGGAAGTACGTTGCATATTGGGGCATCGACAAAATACTTTGAGTCTTCTAAACACATGACAAAGCTCAAAGCAGTCTTCTTGAAGTTTGTATATAGAAGTCCAATCGGCGATGCCTAGGGCGTTTGATCCATGTTGTTTATTTTACCAATTTTGAGTTCTTTTTTTTCGTAAAAAAAAGAGGGGGATATGTCCCCAATCAATTTTCTTTGTCTCATAGATAAATTCATTTTGATTCTCTTTGAAATCGACCTACTATTATCCATCATTAAACATGCTGCATTGAAACAATAATTGATGAACTAACGACTTCACAAAGGAAAGTTCCACGTATCACTTTGGAAATCTCTAGATAAAACAGGAAGCCGAAACAGAACATTTGTTTAGAACTTCCACGAACACAAGATAAAGACATTGGAAAAAGGGGGTCTCAGTGGAGACCATTTCTTCAAAGTCCCTCGCCCGATTCAGCAATTGTGGCAGGGTGAATAATGTTACTTGGTCATTTAGAAAAGTATGACAGGCCAATTTTCGATAAGGAAAGATTCAAAAACCCTAAATTGTTGAGGAACGAATCTAAAACAAACCAAGTCGAGTATTCTTCAAGAAGGAGTTGTGACTCCCGGGGAAGACAGCTAGAAGTCAAGGCAGACCTGTGTTCTAAGGCCTAAAATAGGCTTCGAAATTTCCACAGGGGCAAGCCATTCATGTGAAAACGGTCACTGAAAGGGAAACGAAGATAAAACCTTGACAGACAAATGAGTGATAACACCTTAAATAGGAATCATACTCATAACATTCTGACTCATCATACTCATGGCATCCTAATCATTAGGCATAAGTATGTATTCATTCTACTGAGTTACGCCCTCAAAAGGACAAGACGGTTGAGCGATCTCGTCTCCCCGAGTATGCGATGGAGCGAGATCAAAGAGATCGATTTGACATTCCCGAAGTTGCGAAGCGGATCAAGATTCATTCCGTGATCCCCGAGTTTGCGAGGATTAGATTGAAGAAGGCAGATTTGACGTTCTTGAAGTTGCAGGAAGCAGATCGAAGATTCAGTCTGGTGATTCCCGAGTTTGCTGGGATCAGATTGAAGAAAGCAGATTTGACCTTCTTGAAATTGCAAGAAGCAGATTGAAGAAAGCAGATTTGACCTTCTTGAAATTACAAGAAGCAGATCGAAGATAGCAGATTTGACCTTCTTGAAGTTGCAAGAAGCAGATCGAAGATAGCGATTTGACCTTCTTGAAGTTGCAAGAAGCATCAAGAAGATATGATTTGACATTCCGAAGTTGCGAAGCGGATCGAAGACATCACCGGTGATCCCCGAGTTTCTTTGGGATCAGATTGAAGAAAGTATATTTGACCATCCCGAAGTTGCAGAAGCGGATCAAAGATATCGATCTGGTGATCCTTGAGTTTGCAAGGATCGATTGAAGATAATGATTTAAACTTCCTAAAGTTGCGAAGCGGATCAAAAGCACTTTCGTTTTTATATCTCTCTGAAGTCGCAATAGAGCAGATAACTACGAATATTATTTCTTAAGGCTACAGTGAAGCAGATCAAAACAACAAGATGTGATGGACGAAATAAGGCTACAAAAGGAGTCTGGGCTTAGCAGGCCCGGGTAAAATGGGCCTTGTGAAAATCTTTGCTCCATCTCGTTACGACAATGAGCAAAGAGGGCATTGTAAAGCCCATTTGCTACCCATTTTTTACAACCAGATTAACCCAAAACCCAAACCTAATACACTAAAACCCAACGGACCTCGGCCCACTAGCCTAACCTAAAACCCAACTAAAACCCTAGGCCCAAACCGACCCTAGCCCGATTAGCCCTTTTACATCGTGAAACCCTAGCACAAGTGGCGCCGCACCTAGGGCATCGCCTTCGACTCTGGTCTTCGACCGCCACTTGCCTTGACCACCTGCAAAGACCGCCCATCTCCACCGCCCACTTGCACACCAAGCACTGCAAGCATTAAAAGAGCGAGACAGGGATGCGTGTAAAGAAAAAATAACAAGGCTATAAAAGCCGAATCACAATTTTGTTTTCGGGGTTGGTTTTTTCTGTATTGTTGTTTTTTTTCCACCGAAATACAAGCAAAATTTCGAACAGATTCAAACAGAAAGAAATAAAGAGCAGCAGTTTCTCAAACACGAAAAGAACGGGCATTAAACAGAGAAAGGGAGACGAACCAAAAAGGAACCAAACTCAGTAGCTTTAGGAGGTGATTTTTACCCCTTTTAATTTTATTCATTTCATTTCGGATCCTTTTACACAAACATATATATTTAAGTAAAAAAAATAACAAAAAAATTTAAAGGAAAAAATATATACCTTTTGGATTTTCTACCACGTGTACGATGGTTTACGCACGGCATTTACACGACAATGACAAGAATTCTACGAGGCCCATCCCACCTGCAGAGAGAAAAAAAAAAGAAAAGAAGTTGTTTTTTTTTTAAGAGATGTAAAAATGAAAATTTTGGCAAAAGAATGGCTTATCTGACCAAATCAAAACGACGCGTTTTGGTTCCCATAAGCCCCAAAACGACGTCGTTTTGCCCTAAGATCCATGCGTCGATTCGAATCCTATTGAAGGATCCGCGATTTTTAATCGATGGGTTAATTGCATGTTCGGTCCTTCCGCATTTTATACTTTTACAATTAAGTTTTTCGTTATGGCAATTTCGCCTAAACTTTAAGCGATTATAATCCGGTCCTTTTAAAATGTCGTTCCGCCCTGGGAAATTTAGCTCCTCGTCCCCAGCTTTTTGAGCTCGTTGCTATTTGGTCCTATATTCGCTTAAAATGTCTAATTTGGCCCTCTTACTTCTATTTTAGTTTCAATTTGACCCATTTTTTCAAATTATTTTGTAATTTTTGCTATTTCTACTATTATTTAATATTGACTACTTGTTATTATTATTTATATGTTTATTATTATTATTATTATTTTTATTATTATTCTATTATTATTCTATTATTATTATTATTATTATTATTATTGTTATTAAATATATTATTTTTACCATTCTTTCTTACTACTATTATTATATACATATATATAGATATATATAATATATTTTATTATTAATCGTTTGCTATCATTTTGTATTATTACCATTATCTTATATTTTATTATTCTATTTATTTAATTTTCACCACTAATTTTATTATTCTATTATCATTAATATTGTATATGTGTTATTCATATCGTATAGTATTATCATTATTTTATATCATTATCATATCATATTATTTGTACTCTTATTCACTATATTTATATCTACATTTATCTTTCCAAATTTCATATTAATACTACATAAAATGTATTTTGAAAAGCATCATATTTCGTTTTAAGGTTTTAAAATAAAGGTGATGTCTTGTATTTAGGAATTCGGAAAATAGTGCCCTAACGTGCTGGGTTGCGATTTTTCGTCTAACTAAATTACTTAACATCCCTTTTACGAAGTTTTGCAAATCACGAGGCGACTTTGATTACGAGAGATTAAAACATTGCGTCCTAACGAGCTGGATGTGATGTTTATATCTTTTCGGGACAAAGAAATCTCAAGTTTTGACTCGAACCTTCTCTCGATTTGACCCGATACGAGGCATTTTGTAAAGTTGCTACCTTCCATTTAAAGGTTTTTAAAAATAAAGGCAATGTTTTGTATTTAGAATTAGGGAATAGTGCCCTAACGTCTTTGGGTTATGATTTTCCGGTTGACTAAATCACTAAACATCCTTTTGATAAACTTCATAAAATCATGAGATAGCTTTGATTACGAAGGTTAGAAATATCATGTCCTAACGTGCTGGATGTGATGTTTGTACCCTCTCGGAACAAAGAAATCTCGAATATCCTAATATCTTTTTAAAAGGATCCGTATTTTAAAATCTTTTCAAACTTCCCACATCAAGACACTAATTAATCATTTTGGTATCAATTTTGGGCGACGAGGTGCTAACCCTTCCTCGTCATGTAACCGACTTCGAACTCATTTTCGGATTTCAGAAGACCAAAATCGTTGTTTTGATAAATCAAAGCTGTTTATTAAAACAACCGTTTTATGAGGTGACCGATCACACCTTATCAAAAAGGATTGGTGGCGGCTCCCTTTTTTTATGTTTTAAAAAAAAAACCCAAAGTCGAATCCCCCTTTTTGTCGTCTCCCAAAAAAATGGTTACGACAAGAGGCTAATAAACTTCAACGCACTTGAACTCACGTCCTTCTACATTAACAACAATAATCATGCCAATCGATCTAAAAATCAATAGACAATTCAATTCAATTTTTTGAACTTAATTTTTCGTGAATGATTTATAATCAATATTAAGATTAAAACAACTAGACTAGAATCTAGTAATCATTAATCCATTTTATGCTTGGTATAAATGAAGGAAAAATAAAATGTTGACCACGAGTTTTAAAGCAACCCTCAACTATTAGTTAAGATAGAAAAAACCCTTATCAACCTAATTCCTGTGACTAGATAAACAAAAAGAAGAAATTAAAAAAAAAAACCCATTTCTTATTAATGAAAATAAAGTATAAACTTATTCAAAAATAAAAAGAAAACAAAGTATAAACAAAATCAAATCATTATTATAGATTATGTAAACGTAAAAAATTCCAATATCATAAAAACTCGGTTTACATTAACAATAAGCAAAACAGATTTTTAACGACGTTTTTTAGGCCTTTAAGTTTCGCTAAAATTATTTGCGGCGATTTTACAAGCGCCGCAAAAAACGCCGCCATAGACAACATCACTAAATTTTGCAATGTTTATGTGAAAAAAAAACGCCACTAAATAACACGACATTTAATGGCGCTTTTATCACAAGCGCAACTAAAGAAGACTTTTAGCGGCGCTTTTATCACAAACACAACTAAAAGTACCGTTCTTTAACGACATTTTTAACAAAAATGCCACTAACTTTAACAGATTTGTAACATCTCATTTTCATCCATATGTAACCCTTCCTGTGACATAAAATCTAACCAAATACAACAAATCTAAATGATACTTCAAATTCAACAAAATATATATGATATAAAATAAATAAATTATAATTCAAAATATTCTTACAATAATGTTAAAATTTATAATATTAAAAATATTCTTATAATAAGAAAACAAATGTTTAAGACGGTGGATTTTGTGACTGTTGAAACATTTTCATCATATTTTGAAGTCAGAGTCTGCGGTCGTCGTACTTTCTACTCGCTTCGCTTCTCTCGCCTTGCCTCTACTTCTCTCATTTCTTTGCCTCGCTTTAAGTTGAGCAATTTGCTCAAATGTGCTCGCTTGCATCTGAATCATCTGTTCTTTTAATCTTAAAACTTCAGCTTGAACCTGACTCTCTGAAGACATGTATTGTTGCGAACTGGATCCAAAATATTGAGTTGGGATAACACCAGATCCTTGAAATTGAACCCGACCATGCCTTTTAGGATCCAAAACTTTAGTAATAATTTTGTTATCAATGTCGTCAAGATTAATGAACTATCACTCAAACAAGCGCTTCATACTCACCTTTTTATACTTTAGTTTCTCCTAAAAATTAATTAAAGAGTTAAAATAAAATATATAATAAAACAAATACAACATAACTTAATATTATTTAGAACTATTAACGATTTAATTAAACTATTATAATTAAACATTATAAATATTTAAAATAAATCAAATTTTATTAAATAAATATACCATAATTTATTCAGCTTCAGAAGTTATAGGAGATTCTTCTTTCTTCCTATGTGTAATGTGTAATGTTAAAAAGTTGAAGAAGTCCAAATTTTTGACCAGACAAAAGTTCTTGCAATATAATAGTAAAAATATAATTTAATGAAAAGTAATTAATATTTGACATAACTAATAAATTCAAAATACCTCCGCCTTAGCTACACAAGTAAAACTTTTCAATCCTGCTGTGTGCGTAAATTTTTGTTTTTGACTGCTTGTTCCAACTCGCACACGATCCTACATTATGAAATTATTATTATGTATATAATAAATACTATAAATCGAAATAATTATAAGAGTTTGAAAATACGTAATACCTCTCCTTTTTTTGAATTCCAGAATCTAACCGCATCTTCCCATTGGTACTTCGACATTCCCGGCGGTACATTTCGCAATTTCTCTTTGAGGCTTATATTTTTCTTAAAATATTCTTTCTTTAAAGTATTTTTATGGTCTCTCCATTTTTTTCCCAATACTTTCTTGACATAATTATCCGAGACCTCTAAAGCAAATCTCTCCTACAAAAAACACAAGTTTAGAAAGCAAATATAAATAAAACTTAAACTAAAATATTATAAATTACATTTACATTTTGTTACCTTAATATTATCGAGAGCTTGATTTTTGTTACTATCAGGCATTTGATGCCATGACTCGTAATTGATAGGTAACATATTGTAATTTCTTACTATAATGCCCAAATATCCTGCTAAAAGTCGAGCTTCTGATCCATCAGGCTGACCATAACCGTTTCTAGATGCTTTAACACGCTCGACAGGATTTAACTTGTATAATTCTTTTAGTAGCATACGTCCTCGAACTTTGCGTGTCCCACCACTTTTAGCTGAAAAATGATATATTATAATATAAGAATTTGAAAAAGAAATCAATAATAAAAGTCAACACGGATGTAAATTATAGCTAACATTACTTTGAATTTCTACAAGTTCGTCAGATGTATTCGGAACATTCGAAGATTCAATGGCAGTCTGTTGTTCACTATTTGTTTCTTCCGAATTCGATGTATTCTGAACAATACTTAAATCTCGCAATCTTCTTCTAGGCATTTTTTCTGCAATACACATCAAATAGTTAAAATTTTAAAACTAATTAGAACAAGAATAGTATATATAAAATAGTTGAAATATTTAACAAGACCAAGATTTAAGTTATAATATTACATATAATACATCTCGCAACATACCTTCCATGCGATCTTTTTAATAGGTTGATGGTAAGCATTATGAGGATAAACCGGATTAATACTTGAGGAGGTTCTACTAGGGGTACACTCTCCATGAAAAAACCATTTTATATACCCTCGAACAAATCCATCAACAATTAGATGTTCGTATACAACTTCACGAGAATGCCAATTGATGTTGACACATTTATTACATGGACAAAGAATCATATTTTCTTGACTTGCATTTTGAAATGCAAAATTTAGAAAAAATTGTACTCCATTTCGATAGTCGTTGCTTACCCTTGACAATTTCATCCAACTCCTATCTATTTCTCTATTCCTGCAGTCTATAGTTAACAATAAATTACGATGTAAATTTAAAAAAGAAATCAATAATAAAAGCCAACACGGATGTAAATTACAGCTAACATTACTTTGAATTTCTGCAGGGTCGTTAACCCGAATAATACATAGATCTCGCAATCTTCTTCTAGGCATTTTTTTCTGCAACACAAATCAAATAGTTAAAATTTTAGTAACTAATTAGAACAAGAATAGTATATATAAAATAGTTGAAATATTTAACAAGATCAAGATTTAAATTATAATATTACATATAATGCATCCCGCAACATACTTTTTATACGATCTTCTCTTGCAAATTGATGGTAAGCACTACGAGGATAAGCCGAATTAATCCTTGAGGAGGTTCTATTAGATGGACACTCTCCATGAAAAATCCATTTTATATACCCTCGAATAAATCCATCAACAATTAGATGTTCGTATACAACTTCGCGAGAATGCCAATTGATGTTGATACATTTCTTACACGGGCAAAGAATCATATTTTCTTGACTTGCATTTTGCAATGCAAAATTTAGAAAAATTTATAATCCATTTCGATAGTCGTTGCTTAACCTTGACAAATTCATCGAACTCCTATCCATTTCGTTATTTCTGAAGTCTAAAGTTGACAATAAATTACGATTACTTAAATGTTCTCAATTGATTTAGATCAAGTCATTGTTCTAAAATAGATAATACATATCAAGTATCAAGTATCTAATAGGTGTAAACTAATTCAAGTAAGTTATGGAATTTTCAAGTATATATTTATATATTACGGAAGTTAAGTAAATTATGTAAATTATGATATGATATATATTTATATACGTTATGCAAATTATGTACGTTATGTAAGTCCATAGATATGATATATATCAATGTAAGTTATTTATGTAAATTATGATATGATATATATTTATGTATTATGTAAGTTATGTGTGTTGAGAATTATGTGTTAAGATCTGGATTATATAAAACAATTATATGAGGAAAGGAAATGGTCCACTGTCAATAGTGTGTATATTTATTTACCTTAAGATTTTACATCACAACATCTTGCATTTTCTAGATGCATAAGAAAGACCCTAAGATTTTGATCTACTTGAAATGACTCCTTTCTTAGAATACAAATGGAAAATTCTCTTATGTTAGAGATAATCCTAGATACCTCATAGTGTATATATTTATTTACCTTATCAACAAGGTCAGGCAAGTGCTCCGAAAGCACAGCGAACCAGTACCTGAAACATGTATATAAAAAATAAGATAAGTTTTACCAACGAATTCATTCAATAAATAATAATGTTAATCTAACTAATCCATTCAATCTTAATGTTACAATCCAACACCATATTCCCAAGCAAAGCATCAAAGGCATTTCTTGACAGATGATAACCCAATACGATCTAAAATCAACACTGAAGTATCCAATAGAGACATTTACCAAATAATCCAACCATCCGACAATATACAATGAAAACCACGACATTATACCACAGTTTTTGAGATGCAAATGATCAAAACTGAAAAGGGTATTTAGCAAATCAAAAAAGAAACCAATGCTATCGCGTTATCAAGATCTCAATCCCGTTTATCACAGAATCACAAAGACAACGTCAAGCTACAAATGCAGTCAGAGAAAAAGAATAAGAGAGTGAAAAGGCTTACACAGAACCCTTGTTTGCGTTCTTCAAAAAGAGAGCAATTCAGAGAGCACAAAAGAGCATTCCTCTGCCAACTCTGGGCCAAAAGATGAAATGTATAACTTTTAGAAAATATAGATACCGTTTAATCATGCCCTCAAAATTCATAAAAAAAAAATTCAGGTTATATTGGTATTATTTTAGAAATAATCCTTCATAAGAAAAGTTTAATTATGCCCCCAATCCAAACATTCATCTCATTGGAGTTTAATTCACAATATAACTTTTTTTTTTAAAAATCTAAACATTCATCTCATTGGAGTTTTTAATTCTTTCATTTGCCTCAAAACCAAACAAACCAATCAAAATGAACGTGCAGTACCTAAAAGCATAAGTTCATAAAGGCATAAACCCTACCACAATTTTTGAGATGCAAATGATCAAAACTGAAAAGGGTATTTAGCAAATCAAGAAAGAAACCAATGCTATCACGTTATCAAGATCTCAATCCCGTTTATCACAGAATCACAAAGACAACGTCAAGCTACAAATGCAGTCAGAGAAAAAGAATAAGAGAGTGAAAAGGCTTACACAGAACCCTTGTTTGCGTTCTTCAAAAAGGGAGCAATTCAGAGAGCACAAAAGAGCATTCCTCTGCCAACTCTGGGTCAAAAGATGAAATGTATAACTTTTAGAAAATATAGATACTGTTTAATTATGCCCTCAAAATTCATGAAAAAAAAATTCAGGTTATATAGGTATTATTTTAGAAATAATCCTTCATAAGAAAAGTTTAATTATGCCCCCAATCCAAACATTCATCTAAACATTCATCTCATTGGAGTTTAATTCACAATATAACTTTTTTTTTTAAGTCTAAACATTCATCTCATTGGAGTTTTTAATTCTTTCATTTGCCTCAAAATCAAACAAACCAATCAAAATTAACGTGCAGTACCTAAAAGCATAAGTTCATAAAGCCATAAACCCTACCATTTGCTAAAATTTTCCAGTCCCAACATTCATAAAAGTGAAATTAAACAAGCATAGATGTAACGAAGCTTTGGTTAATTACCCCGTGACTTTCTTTAACGTTTTAAAATTCACTAAAACTGAAGGCACCATGCAAACTAAAGCATTATGCAGTAAAGAGAAACAAATGTAAAACAAGTGGTCTCCAATCAGTATATATATATATATATACACACATAAATTAAATAGTAATTATAAAGACAATAAATAAAAATCAATACCCACAAAAATTAACCCTAAACCCAAAAAATCCAAGGAGCTTGAAGCCTAAATCAAAGAATACCTTAGTGAATCTGAAAGAGGAAGGCAGAACGGTGAGACCGAAATGAGAATGAACGGGTAGACTAGAAGGAATCTGAGCGGTGAGAACTGAGGTGAATGAGGCGCCGGTGCCGGTACCACCGCTTGCTTTGACAGTGAGAACGAACTAGAAAGAGACTCCGAAGTATTGACCGTGGTGGTTTTAGGGAGTTCTAGGTTTTTCTTTTAGCAATTTAAAAAAAAAAAATTTGGACTCTGTTATAATATATTTTAATATTTAGATTAATTTTGTTGGAATCAGGACTTATTGGGCCTTTTTATTAAAATAACTTAAAAAATAATTAATTATTAAAATAACACATCTTTTTAATTAAATATTAAAATTACCTAAAAGTTACAGTAAATTTAGATGGAGCCAAATTAAATGGCTCCACCAAGTTATCACGTCAAGATATAGAGATTAAAAATAATTTTTTTGGAGTCATTTAAATAAATTCTCAGTATAAAATACAAATAAAATTATAAAATTTAAAAATTGAGGGCCTTTAAAATAATTTTTCATTTTTTAGTAGAACCATTTGAAATGATGCCACCACCTCTACAAACTTTTTTTTTAAATTTTGACTTTTTTTAATTTTTTAGATATTTAAAAATTGAGGGCTAAAAAGTAATTTTTTTTTTGGTGGTGTCATTTCAAATGGCGCTGGCCATAAAACTTTTTTTTACTTTTAATTATTTTTTTTTTTTTTGTTTATATTATTTTCTTATTTTATTTTGTTTAAATAATTTATATTATTAATTTTAAAAATTTAAATATTATTTTAAATAATTTTAACTTTAGATATATAATTTTTAATTATTTTAAATATTATATTTTTTACTTTTTTTAAGTTTTGAAAATTTAAGGCCTTAAAAGTAATTTCTCTTTTTAGTGGTGCCATTTAAAATGGGGCCACCACCACTGACAATTTTTGATTTTTTATTTTTATTTTTCTTTATTTATTCTTTTTTGGATTAAAGATACATTTTAATTATTATAAAACTAATAATTTCAAAAGAAATTTGAACAATAAATTTAAAATTTAAAAAGAAATAATTTCAAAAATATATATCTAACATTAAAAAATTATTTAAAATAATATTTAAAATTTTAAAAATATATTATACAATATTTTAAATATATATTACAAATTTTTAAAATTAATAAAATAAAATAAATAACTAATATAAAACAATAAATTAATATAAAAGAAAAAAGAAAAGATAAAAAATAATATAAATAAAATAAAACAATAAAATTATTTTTAAGTCAAAAACCAAAAAAAAAAATTGTCAGTAGGATAGTGGCGCCATTTCAAATGGCTCTACTAAAAAAGAAAAAATTACTTTTAAGTCCCTAAACTTTTTAAAAACATAAAAAAAGTAAAAAAATATAATATTTAAAATAATTAAAAATATATATATAATTAAAATTTATTTAAAATAATATTTAAAATTTTTAAAATATATTATAAAACATTTTAAATACACATTACAAATTTTTAAATTTAATAATATAAAATAAATAAATAAAATAAAATAAAATAATAAAATAATAAAAAATAAAAAAGTAAAAAAAAAAGAAAAAAAAAAAAAAAAAAAAGTATCAGAGGGTGGTGGCGCCATTTCAAATGGCACCACCAAAAAAGAAGAAATTACTTTTAAAGCCCTTAAATTTTTCAAAACTTAGAAAAAGTAAAAAATATAATATTTAAAATAATTAAAATATATATCTAAAGTTAAAATTATTTAAAATAATATTTAAAATTTTTAAAATAAATTATAAATATTTTAAATATATATTATAAATTTTTAAAATTAATAATATAAATTAATTAAACAAAATAATATAAAAAATAATATAAAAGTAAAAAAAAAAGTTTGAGGAGGGTGGTGGCGCCATTTCAAATGGCACCACCAAAAAAGAAAAAAAATTATTTTTTAGGCCCTCAACTTTTTAAATACTTGAAAAAGTAAAAGAAAAAGACAATTTTTTAACAAAAAAAAAAGTCTGTAGAGGTGGTGGTGCCATTTCAAATGGCACCACCCAAAAATAGAAAATTATTTTAAAGGCCTCCAATTTTTTAGATTTTATAATATTTTTCTTGTATTTTATACAGGTGGAGTCATTCCAAATGGCTCCACCAAAAATTATTTTTAATCTCTTATCTTGACGTGGCAACTTGGTGGAGCTATTTAATTTGGCTCCACTTAAATTTCTTCATATCTTTTGGGTCATTTTGATATTTAATTAAAAAGTGAGTTATTTTGATAATTAATTATTTTTTGAGTTATTTTAATAAAAGGCCAATTTATTTGGTTAGATTGATTTGAGTTCTTGGTATAAAATCCATTTCATTTTTTTGGAATTTGTGTTTCTATTATTCAGCTTGATTGATTAAATATAAATTATATATCAATTATCAAAATTATTTTGTCAATTGAATCTTAGCTTAATTGATATGAATATTATTATTAATATAGGGGAAAACGGGTTTGAGTGCATTAATTATAATGTATCATTTCACATAAACCTATGTGACATGTGTTCAATGGAGGTTACATGGACCCTTTTTTCATTATAATCGAGTAAATGATCGTTCGATTAAGTTGAATTTGTATAATAATTTTACGCTTTTATTCTTATTTTTTAGAAATTTTATATTTTATAATTTCAAAAATAACAATATAATTTTTTAAATGTGTTTTATGAAATTTTATTTTAAATTTTTATATTTTTAGAATTTTTCCTGAATGTTGATATTTTTTATTTCAAGTGTACAATGAATTTAGATAAATTGTTGTCTTTATACAATTGAATTTAGATAATCCTTTGTCCAGGTTCATTCCAAATGTATGCTTTTCTAATAATTTTATATTTTTCTAATTGAAAAAATAGTAATTTATTTTCTAAAAAATAAGTTGCATATTTAAAATATAATTCTGGATTCATTGTGCACTTGAAATAAAAAAATTTCCTAAAATTCAAGAGAAATTCTTAGAAGAATTTAATTGCTTACTTATACCTTAAAATAATTTTATTTTTGTCATTTTATCATATTCTTAAATCCTAAACCATAATGCCCTAACTTTTAAAACCATAAACACTAAGACCCTGATTATAAAACACAAAACCCAAAAAACATACTTTAGATCTTTTTCCTTATGTTAATTATTAATAGATTATGTAATCGAACAACTTAAAAATTACAAGTTATCTCGTTTTTGCATTATACATCATTCATTTAATTAAATAATTGATGTTTATCACATAATTAAAGGAGTAGAGTTTAATTTAAGGTTATCAGTATCGGAGTGGTAGTTGAACCAATAAATTATGAATTTTTATTTGATTGATCAAATCGATTTGTTCGATTTAATTAAATACATCATTAAAAATAGAGAAATAGGTTCAAGTGCTAGTTAGTCTATATTGATTCCTAAATTAATTGACTAAATTTCAATCCGACTCAATTCAAATAATATTAGTTCAAATCTGACTTTTTGCGCATTAAATTTAAGATAACTTTATTTGCAAGTATTACCATTGTTAGATTAGTTGACGATTTAGAGACATTTGCAAGTAATTATCCTTTATCCTTTGAGAGCTTAATTTATGGTTTGGATTGAATTTAGGGTAGAAATTTGCTTTTATCTCTTGCATGAAAAGATAGATGCATAATTATTGAGAGAAAAGATCATATGAAATAGGAATATTATTCATTTTTAATAGTTTAATGTCACATCAATCATTTTATTTTAAAATTTTAGAATTTTCATTTGGACTAGAATTTTTTTCAAGATAAAAATATTGATGTAACATTAAACTACTGTAAAAGGGCCCTAATTATTTATAGTGATTCAATCAGTAAATCTGAAAAATAGTGTTACTCCAACCTAAATATTGCATCACATGTGAGTATTATATATATATAAATGAAATTCATGTAATCAAAAATTAAACGAGAAAATAAAAAATCCAAGTCATGCACAAGAATACTACAATGCTCCATTATCATTTCCATTTAAAAAAAAAAAAAGTGAAGTAGAAAAAAAACTCCACCTACCATGTGGGATATGAATCCTAATAATAAAACGGATTCGTTAATCAGATTCAAAAAAAATTCTTTCTAAAAGAAAGATTAAATAAAAAATCATAGACAAATCGATTAAAAAAAATGAAATTCGATTTGTCTATGATCATGAACAGCTCTAATAATAACGAGTGGAATAGTAACCATATGGATGACAATATTGATAAGGGTATTGAAGATATGGATTAGTTTGATAGTATCCATGACCGTGGCTGCTGTAAATATTCAGCTTCCCGGTCTTGATCCAAGCCACCTCCAAACCCGATTTCCTCAGCTTTTTGAGGATCGATTTCGAGTTTGCTCGGCCGGAAACAAAAGCCATCCCTTGTTCCGCATCGATGGTGTAAGTTGCTCCTACACAAATAATATCATACTCAATTCACCTTTAAAATGTGACAATAACGAATTCAGGAATCAAATCCGAGCATTTGTAAAATGAAAAGAAAAATGGGAACAAAGGCATACCTTTGATTGTCTTGAGAATTTTGGTCAGACTTTCATACCATCCTGGAGATTGGGGGTCAACTCTTAGACCAAAACTCTAAAATTAAAAAAAAAAAGTCAATAAAAGGTGATCTAAAAGGAGGAGGAAGAGAAGGAGGAGGAGGAGACACTGACCAAATACTGTTCTGATGATGAAAACATGTCGATGAAATGGTGCCTTGGTAAAGGGGCTATCTTCACTGGTAAACTAATATGAAACAAAGTGGGATGAGACCATGGATTTATAGATTCTTAACCGGCGTGTGTCTCATTTATTTCGTTTTTATTTTTGTTTTTTAAATATCAAATAATTACTTATTTTATTTCTCAAGTTTAAAAAGGGGAGAATTTCAACTGTATTTTCTACAGTTACAAATTTAAATTATTATCTTTGTTCCTAAAATCATGGAGCGATTTTCTCGTAACACTCCTAAAATTGGTATACTTTAAAAGCAATAATAAATCAAGATTGTATATAATTGATTTCTGGATAAAGTAAAATGAGGAAATAAAAGTGATACCCCCATTGTCTCACTGGTCGATCTCGATCCCTGTTATTTTGAGGTCATATCTAGTATTCAGAGTTTGTCTCGATTTGGTACCGCTCTCGCGGCCGCACCGAAACAATGCTTTACCCCTTAATGTATAGTCAACTGCTGTGCCCCAATGCATTTCGGGAAGAACCAACTAGCAGGTTGAGGAGTATAAAAGAAAGTTAAATTAAGAAGTATGTTGCACTATACTAAATTAAAGTAAGGATTAAATCATAAAAATGTAAAAAGTTTGAGGTTCAAGTACACTTATTCAAAATCTGAGGGGTTGAAGCATAAATATGAGAAAAATGAAAAGACAAAAAGTGAAAATAACCCAATTTATTATGACATGGAATTGGTGTGCAAGGACCAAATTGAATAAGTAAAGAAATACAAAGGAATAAATCTTAATTTTACCAAAAGTGAGTAGTGATTAAGGATAAAATTTTAAAGAATCATGAAGGATGAAATAATCATTACCCAAATTAGATAATTATATGATGTAATAATTAAGGAAGAAAAGTGTTGAAACATGGAGAGATTTTCTCTAATTTTAAGATAATAACTTTTTTCCTTTTAATTTTGTCTTGATAACTTATTTACTTACCATTTTAATCATAATTAGATTGATTGTGTTCCATGATTTGATATTATTATCCCAATCACTATATGTTTTTTGCGAAGGACTCAATCACTAAACTATACATTTACTTTAGATATGTAATTCCATTTAGTACGTATATGATTTACTAATTATAACATTTTTTTTATCATATGGCTGAAATTTAAGTAACGACATTATTGAGTCAACTTGTTCAATGGACTACATTTAAAAATCTTTTTGGAAGAGTCTGTCCTTTTTAATAAAATTTAATAATTAATGTATATCTTCCAATTTTAAAAATCGGGTTTAAGTTCAACTTTCGCTTTCTAAATCAAATAGAAGTATCACCATAGATTGAGAAGGGACTGTATGAAACTGTGATTCCAATCATCTTTATCCTTTTCTAATGTGAGCATGACAAATTAGATTTTTCCTCTTGATTTTTAGTATTTTTATGCTTGAATTTGGAAAAATCGATTTGGATAAGGATGACGTAGAATCACAATTTCATAAAATCATTTCTCCCATAGATTAATATGTTAGATTAGTAGACAAGAAAGAGATTACGATTTAAGCGCATTTGAATCTATAATAATAAGTACACAAACTAAACTTATACTCAATAGTTAATTTGCAAGAAGTAACTTGCTTCATTTCTTGCATGAAAAGAGAGATGCTAGAAATTAGTTTGATATACAAAGGTGAAATAATTTCATATTATTTTTATTTTATTTTATTGATATCATGAAAAAATCAAATATATATTTAACACGAGTATATTCGTTTATTTATTTTTATAAATTTTTTATATAATTAAAACATCATACAAGAAAACGAAGAATCCGAGCAACACATGATAATTATACATACTCCATTACCATTTCAAACAAATTAGTGAAGTATAAAAAAACCCTTCACCAAGGATAATAGAACTACTAATAATAAGTACCGAAGATCCAATTATTAACTCGTGAAAAACAAAAGACAAACATGACATTGTTGTCTGATAGTAACATTCACATAATCGTGCACTGAGATGGTTCACTGTCCAAATAGTGTAACGGTGGAGGCAGCATAGGAGGCTGAGGGAGATACTGAGGCAGACGCGGAATTGGATCATAAGGATGGTGGTAATAATGATGGTTAGCTTGCCAATATCTTCTATGGTGATCATCCAAAAACTGATGCCCATAATTTCTTCTCTCTGATACTTGGTTTCCATCTCTAGAGTCAATGCAGTACAACTGAGCATGTTTCCCTGCTTTTGCTAGCAGTTTCAGAGTTTTTCCGGGGTCTACATTACCCGAAACACGAGTGATACCGTTTGGATCAATGGAGAAAGTAGCGCCTGTAAGAAGAACAACAAAGAATCTGCATCACGGGACTATATATACATAAGTACATATATATTATATCAGTCGTCAATGGAGATCATATTCGGAATACCTGGAATTCCCTTGAGGACTTTGATCATGGTATTCTCCCAACCCGGAGTTTGAATATCGACTCTGAGGATGAAACTCTGCAAACAACCAAAAGAAAATAATTAAACTAAAATAATGAACACTTGAAAAGCTAAACCTAAGAAGAAAAAAAACGAAGATTTGGTGTTACAGTGAATTGAGATGATCCAGAGTCCATTGAAATTTTTTGAATAAATTTCTTCACCAGATATGACAAAGGATAACGTTTACAAGGAGATAAATAGCAGATATGGTTTGTATAGATAGCTTTTTAGCAAATCAATGATTTGGGATTCAAATAAGGCATGTTTTGTAATATCTTTAACAATAACTACTAACATATGGAGATATGGTAATAAATCAATTTGTAAGAATCTTACCATATAGGCATATGATGCTTGGGATATCCCTTTCCTTCCCATACATTAAAATGGAAAAGTTTACCTTCAAGCAATCATATAATTGAATCGAGAACGGACATGAAATGAAACATAAAAGAAACAATTTATATTTCTGCAACAAAACTTTGCGTGTACAGTCTCATCACTCGCACTTGCACTCGCACTCGCACTCGCACTCACAACGATATACAGAAAACAAAAAACATAAAAATGGCACCCACATCATTTAGCTGACCTAGAGCTGCCTTTATTTGGTTTTACTAAGGATTTGCAGAAAGAAGAAAAAGGTCCTTTGAGCTCATCTGGAAGAGGGAGTAAAATAGAGAGTGCCAAAGGGTGAGTTTCGTTCTTGTTTCTCACAGAAAATGAATGTGCCAGTGCTGCTAGTTGCTGCTTGTTAAGCCCTTCAAGGATAAACGATAATGCCCCAAATGTGAGACAGCTCTGTAGAAGTGTCTGTGGTGTACCTGCAAAACCATTTCAATGAAAAAAATAAGGTTCAAATGGAACCCTGTAAGCAAACGATTGAACCTTGAGATTCTCGTACCAGGGAAACTTAGAGCAAGTCCAGTGCAACATCCAGCTATGCCAGCATTTATAACTGCAGAGAAAGACAGTGTTACTGTATATCAACATACCGATCATGAAAAAGGGCGGCGTTGCTGTGTTTTTTACAAGGCATACCGTCATCTTTTCCCTGCAACTTCTTTAAAAAGCAAACGACCAAACTGTGTACACCCGACAAAACTGCAAATGTCTGTAAACGGGAAAATTAGATATATAAGAGAAGCTAGAGATTTGTTCACTCGAGGGGGAAAACTACAGTTTAATCACATTGTTCTCAATCATGAGATTCTCACACCTTGGCATGAGAACCTGCCTCGACAAAGGAGCTTTTGAAGTCCTCCTTCTTAATCAATCCTGAACCTGCAACAAATGCATAATGGGAAATTTAAAGAAAGCGTAGACCTGATTTCTAAGCAGACAAATGAGCTGCATCAAAATGTTAATTAAAAGCTCCGAACCTTCTGAAAATGATTGCTCAGTGACTATAGGTTAAGCGGCCTAACCTTGAATTGCCACCAAAAGAAATAAATTCAGGGCATTAAACATGCACTATGCAGCAACCTAGAACACGAAAAAAAGCCAACAATCCGACTTCTCAGTCATCTAAAGCTCAAATACAAAATATTCACATCTCTTCAAGGTCCCAAGTTCCAGTAAGTAATTTTCAAGCTTAAAGACAGGGCCATAGATAGGGCCGTAAATAAAGAGTGTTTGAACAAACGGATCCTTATTCATAGTCGTTTATTTATTTTTAAGCTTGTTTTGTTTTTGTTCGTTAAGAATTTCAAAATTACCTTTGTGTTCATTTATTTAAAATTAAGTGTATTATGTCCTGTTCCTGGATATTAAACAAATATATTTACGGACAATAAAAGAAATGTTCATGAATAATAAACAAACAAACCTTCAATAAACATATTTCTTACCTTTTAAAAAGATTATGTATAAATAATCAAACAATAAATGAGTTCTAAACGAGGTTTATATAATCTATTAAACGAACTTCAATCAAACATAAACAAGCTTATCCTGAACATGTATGAGCTGAACATGCATTATTCATATTTTGTTCCTCAAACAAACACGCTTCAAAATCCTGTTCATATTCTATTATTTGGCTTAAGAAACGAATAGAAATCGAACTATTTATGAATTATTAAGGCTGTTTCACTTACATCCCTAACCATAGATGAACCGCAGTCACTGCTATACAAATTCTGATGCTTTGTTTTAAGGAAATTATCCAATCTAAATTACAATTTAAGATGCTGAAAATTCCATTTTCAACGTTATGACCATCTCATCCACTCAACTGGCTACCATTTTCCCGTAACCACATTAAACTTCCACTTCCAAGTTTCATTTTATATGTGTTTGCGCGTAATAATATGGTAAAAATCTCCTACAACAAAGCCAAATTTTTAAAGAGAAACGCAATGATTCTGTATTCAAAGTTCCATTTACGAATAATATCAGTCACCGAGAAAAACTTTTTTCAAAAGAATGGAGATATGAGGCATCAAGTCAGAGAGGAAAAAAAAAAAAAGATACCGTAACCGAAGATGGAGCCGATTAAGGCACCAGCGGCGGAGTCTCCTGCGAATTTGAAGAGACATACGGCGGGGGGATTGGAAATAGGAGGATTTGGGATTATAACTTTTGAAGAATTAGGATCAGGGCTACGGTTTGTTTCAACGTCAGTTTCAGTGGAAGAGCTTGATGAATCCGAAGCGGCCATTGTTGTTCGAAAATACGTGCTTCTTTCCATGCTTTGGCCTTCTTTGAACAGGAAAAAAGGAACGCCCGATGTTTAATTTTGCATTTATCAATACGGCATCGTTTGTCTCCCTTATTTGATTTTTGGGTAAACGACTTCCAAGGTCACTAAACTATTAGTGAGTTTATGTTTTGGCCACTCAACTTCAAAAAGTTACAAAATAGTCACTTGACTATTCGAAGTTTTCATAAGTCACTATGTTGTTAAAATCATTATTGTATGACCTTCTCTATTCGTATTGTTTGAACCAATCAAAAGCTCACCTTCCTTTTTTTTCTACAATTTAGTTTTTTCATGGTTGTAAATTTGAATTGGATAATTGAGTTTTCTTTCCGTTAATGATTAATTAGTTATTTTCTTGTGTTTTCATGTTGCAAATACATAAAGAGAGTTTTTTTGAAAAACAAACCAATATAAGACCACTCACATAAAACAAGCATATACCATTTGTAATATACCTACTCCTAACCAAACCTAAGGACCACTCCTCGTGGTCAACTCTCAATGCAATTCCTTGAGAAAACCCTTTTAAGAGAATTCATCAGACTCTAAGTTGTATGAGGTCAATCCCTCAATACAACTCCTCGAAAAGCAAATAGGGAAACAAATGGGATGCATGGCTGGTCTCTTTAAATCTTTGATCGTCATCCGCTTCTTTCTAGCAAATGCCTTTACTCCCCTAAGTGCCTCCCTCCAATGGAAACACCAGTTGGTTTTTATTTCTCAATTATGTCTTCTTCTTCTTTTTTTACATTGGTTTGTATTGTTTTATCATCTTTTTTTTAAATTCGTTTTAGGCGAGTAAAAAGAAAACGGAGCAAATGAAGACTATTGAGACAGCAATATCGAGAAAATTAGAAAAGCAACCACAAGGCCGAGCAACAATGTCACCGGACCATTCAAAGCAATCTCTGATTATGTCGGAGCTCTGATCTCCGACATCAAAACTTTCCACACTTACTGGTAATCAGAGCAAGTCACCTTTCCCCCTTCCCCTTTTCGAGTACAAAGAAGGTAGCGTGAGGTTGCCATAGAAATTCTTCCTCTCTCTGAATAGTAAAGCCGTCGTCGATGCCAAAGGAAGCCTTAAGCCTTGGAAGATCCCTATGAATGCCTCTATATTATCTGTGAACCAATGCAAAGATGAGGTGGACGATAATGACAAACAACAGTGATCACCAAGCGTAATTCAAGGCTCATAAGACTGGAACCATTATTGGATTTGAATCCCGAATTAAATGGAAAATCTCAAAATGAAAAAATACAGAGAATAATTATATAATTTAACCTAAAATTTTTATTTAAAATGATGATTTAATATATCACGTCAGCTTAAGTTACACCGTTAATAGCAATTAAAGGCTTAGAGACTAAAATATTATAGCACGATAACGTAATCTAACATTTCAAACAAAAGTGACTAAAATGTAACATGAGTAAAACAAAAGTGACTATTTTGATAGTTTACCCAAAATTAAATAAAAATAATATATTTTAAAGCTAAGTGAAAAAAAGGATATAATGTATATACATATATAAAATTACATCAAAGAAGGACGTAAAGATACGTTTCATGTTCTTTTACTATGTTTCTAAACGACCTTTTTATCGATCTGTAATTTCAATTTTTCAACAAATCCTTCTTTCTTTTAGGTCTTGGCTTGGACAAATTCCTATTAATTTGATCTCCAGTTCTTTTTTTTTTTTTGAAAATCATCTGCAAGATCTTCACTGGCCTGCTGCTGAAGCTGTACGCTGCTGAATACGACGGCCGCCGGTTAGTCTTTGATTGGTTTTACGTTCCTTTTCGTTGGGACAATGTAAGGTTTTTGCTTATTTGGGAGAATGGTAGTTTTGGGTCTTGAAAAAGAGTAGTTTTTAGTAAAAAACTGAAGCTAAGCTGGTGCTAAGGAAATTGAATTTGGATTAGTTGATTGAAATTCAGTTAATGGGTGGTTATACTTATATTTTTGAATCTGAACTGTTTTAGTGGAATTTAGATTGGTTTTGGATGGAAAGAGTTTAAGTTTGTGGAAATTTGTTGGAATGGAATTGAATTTTGATTGTTCTAGTGTGCTGGAAGCTTGTTTTGATTTTTAGTCTATGTATTATAGTTATGTTGCAAAGACTGAATGTTTGAAATTGTATAGATTTTGATAAAAAGAAGGAAGAAAATCAGACTCTTTTCAATTTTCAATTATGTTATATGTGATCTTTAAATCATCATACTCGTAACTGTTTTAGTTGGAAGTTAATTTATCAATGCAGTTGTACTTTTCCTGGCAGGTTTACTTGTGAGATCACTCTTTAAGTAGTAGACATAGACATATTATTGAAAACCATGGGAACTGAAAACCCTGGTCGTCGGAATTTTCCCATGAGACCTCCCCCTGGCCCTTTTGCTTCTGCTCCGCCAACTATGACACCTATTTCATCATCTAGACCTACCCCACCAAGTGCTCCCCCAACAATGACTCCTTTGTCATCAGATGGACCTAGACCGCCTACTCATTTTAGCGATCAATCAGTACCACCTCCACCCGTAACATCTGTTCCACCTGCTGGGGGACCTTATCAACAATTTCCAACATCACCGTTTCCTTCAACAGCTCAAGCCCACCCCATACGTGCACCACCCCAGGGGCAGCCACCATTTCAACCTCGTGCAAGTCAAGTATCTGCTTCATCTGTTTCTTTCCCTCCACAATCACAAGTACCACCAGTGCCAATGGGATCTTCACCACGATCTGTAAATTTTTCTTCATCTGGTGTGAATGTTCCTCAACCTCCAACAGGTTCATTGTTTTCAGGGCCTAGACCCAATATTCAGCCAACTTTCTCCCCTCCAGATTCATCTTATTCTGCTACCAAATCCACTTTCCAGCCACCTTTTCCTGGATATCCAAGCAAGAAACCTGCAGTTTCACTAGCACCTTCACCTTTTCCTGCTCAGCAAGGAAGTTTTATGCCTCTTCCACCAGCATCATCTTCTCCCTTTTCTAGTCAGCAAGGAAGTTATGCTCCTCCCCCACCAGTAGCTGCTTCCTTGGGCTACCAGTCAAGGGGCCAAATGCAGCATCCTAGCTCTGCACCTCCTATTGGTGGCATCCAAAGCTTGACAGAAGATTTTAGTTCATTCTCTCTTGCATCTTTGCCTGGATCAATTGATCCTGGATGCGATCATAGAACACTTCCTAGGCCGTTGGATGGTGATGTGGAGCCAAGTTCTTTCACTGAGATCTATGAACTGCAATCCCAAATACCTACGCCTTACTACAAGTGGCATACCATCTTCTCAGTCTTTAGCTTCAAGATGGCATTTGACTCTTGGAGCTGTTGTCTGTCCTCTTGCGGAGGATCCTGAAGGGGTAAGTGTCTCAAGATTCAACTATAATTTCCTTTTTTAGATTTACAATAAGTGTATTTTGTTGAAGACTAATGTTTTTCCTGTCGATTACCTTTTTTCCTATTCAGGAGGAAGTGCCAGTCATTAATTACATTTCAACTGGCATTATTCGCTGTAGAAGATGTCTCACATATGTGAATCCCTATGTCACTTTTACAGATGCTGGAAGAAAGTGGCGCTGCAACATCTGCGCTTTACTAAATGATGGTAAACTTACTTAATTTAGGAAGCAAAAATATGTCTCAATGGTTGAAACTTGAAAGTAAAATAGTTACTTAGTTGTGGCTAATGTGTACAAAATCCTTTTCCATGCCGTAGGTTCTTATGTTATCAGCACTCGTTTTCCTCTTTGGAATGTTCAATTCTATTGAAGGGCAATGAGCTCATGCTTCACTTATACTGACTTGCTTTAACAGTATATGTCAGTTTTCCGCAAGCTTGCTTGTTTTGGCCATCTACCTCTACATTTACTTTGAGCTATCTCAAATTATTGTTAAAGTGCAAATGAAAATTTTATGTTTTCAATTGAGCTAATGTCGGTTGTAGAATGAAATTTAATATAGCATGTTAACTAACTTTCTTTATTGCAATGTAATTTTGTTTTATTTTCAGTTGTATCCAATTGGTAATATTGTGTGGCAGAATTTGATATTTTTGCCTGGTAATATTTGGAATTACAAAGTATTTGTGCTGATTTGATTCAACTTCCATGATCAGTTCCTGGTGACTATTTTGCCAACTTGGATGCTACTGGCAGAAGAATTGATTTGGATCAGCGGCCTGAACTTCTAAAAGGCAGTGTGGAATTTGTTGCACCAACTGATTACATGAATCGGCCACCAATGCCGCCACTATATTTTTTTCTCATTGATGTTTCAATATCTGCAGTAAGAAATGGCATGATTGGGGTAAGCACTTCCTTTAAAGAAGTTGATTATTTTCCATCTCGTATTGCAATGTGAATAAATCTTGATCAGGCTATTTTTTGGTGCACAATATTGGAGCTTTTCAGATATTCTACATAAAATGCTGGCTTGAGTTATCTAGTGTGTGAGTGTCATATATTTATTGCTATTTGATTGTTGTAGATGGGCTGGCTGTGGTCTCAAACATGTCTATGAAGTAAGGCCTGCAAGATTATTTTGCCTTCTTATGGCATCAGTAAGGAGAAAAGAATTATGGAATTAGCCTTGCTGCTATCATTTCAGGGTTTGTCCAACACTGTAAAACTTGTTTGGATACTTTGATCAGGTTGTTGTCTGTATTGCTGGGTCATAGTTGATTCAATAAATGATTTTGTGTGCATAGGTTCTGCTCTGGCCTTGTGGTGATAAAAAGTACTTTGATAGGCTATGCTGCTCTTTTCTGTGTCTCTCTTATTATACACGCATGTTAATGGTTTCTGCTGACTTAGAACATATCTGTATAGGTTGTTGCTCAAACTATCCGTTCGTGTTTGGATGAGCTGCCTGGTTTCCCCAGAACACAGATTGGTTTTATTACTTATGACAGCACTATTCATTTTTACAACATGAAGGCAAGTAACTTTTGAAATCAGTAGAAAAGTTCTTCTGAGAGGCCTCATATTTTCTCCATTTTAGCCCAATTTTCCTGAGTAACTTCTGGGTTTTCATCTCTGCAGTCGTCTCTTGCACAGCCTCAAATGATGGTAGTTTCAGATCTGGATGATATATTTGTTCCATTGCCAGATGATCTCCTTGTCAACTTATCTGAATCAAGAAATGTTGTTGAAACATTCCTGGATAGCTTGCCGTCTATGTTTCAGGACAATGTGGATGTGGAATCTGCTTTTGGTCCTGCAGTTAAGGCAGCATTCATGGTTATGGTTTGTTGTTTTCTCCATCTTTGCTATTATGATCTTTTACCAACAATGGGACACCTTTTAGTATCTTGCTGATGGTTGCATTTGATCATAGTTGTTTAACCATCGCTTTATTGCAGAGCCAACTCGGAGGTAAGTTGCTAATTTTCCAGAACACATTGCCTTCCCTGGGAGTTGGACGCTTGAAGTTGCGTGGAGATGATCTTCGTGCGTATGGAACTGATAAGGAACATTTATTGCGATTACCGGAAGGTTCCTTCTACAAGCAAATGGCAGCTGATCTTACAAAATACCAGATAGGGGTTAATGTTTATGCTTTTAGTGATAAATACACTGACATAGCTTCCTTGGGTACAAAAATCCATATCCTCCTTTCGACTTTGGGCTTAAAATTAACATTGAAGTATAGAGGAGCTTTTGATGATACTTCGAGTCTCTTTTTTGAATTTCAATGTAGGAACCCTGGCAAAGTATACTGGAGGTCAGGTATATTATTATCCGAACTTCCAATCAAGCATTCATGGTGAGAAATTGAGGCATGAATTAGCCAGAGATCTTACTAGGGAGACTGCCTGGGAAGCAGTTATGCGCATAAGATGTGGAAAAGGTTTTCTGGTTCTCTTTATTTATTTGAATCCATTTGTAATACAATGCTATTAAGCCATGATCCCAATGCAGTTTGTTTAGATTATTGATTTTTTCCTCCTCAATATATGTTGAAATGGGTGTGCATATAGAACCACGATTTATATAAATTTTTCTTTTTTCCCCTACGATTTTGTGATTACAAAGCAGTTGATCCATTTCATTGGTACTTGCACCAGGAATTCGATGTACATCTTATCATGGGAACTTTATGCTGAGGTCCACAGATTTAATAGCACTTCCGACTGTAGATTGTGATAAAGCATATGCAGTGCAGTTATCCCTTGAGGAGACACTGCTTACAACTCAGACAGTATATTTCCAAGCTGTTCTACTGTATCCTTTAAGCACGTTGTTTTACTGTATCAATGTTAAATTATTGGGTTATTTTCTTGTTTGCTGAAACTCGCGGGTTACTTTTGAAAGTGGAAAAGGATATGGGTTACTAATGATTCTTTGACAATTTAAAGATACACTACATCCTGCGGAGAGAGGCGCATCAGAGTGCATACAGCAGCTGCCCCTGTTGTTACAGATCTAGGGGAGATGTACCGACAGGCTGACACCGGTGCCATCTTTTCTTTGTTTTGTAGATTAGGTAAAAGTTAATCAAGCTCTGTGCAAGAGATGCTTTTTGTTTTGGCCGATTTCAGTGTCAAAGGGTCCTTTTATTTTCTAATCCACTGATGTTTTGCAGCAATTGAGAAAACATTGACCAATAAACTTGAAGATGCTAGAAATTCTTTGCAACTAAGGATTGTAAAAGCACTCAGAGAATACCGCAATCTCTATGCTGTGCAGCATCGCTTGGGATCTAGGATGATTTATCCAGATTCTCTAAAGTTCCTGTGTTCGTATGGATTGGCACTCTCTAAATCAGTACCTCTAAAAGGAGGATATGCTGATGCTCAACTTGATGAGCGTTGCGCAGCAGGTTTCACCATGATGGCATTGCCTGTTAAAAGGTTGTTGAAGCTTTTATACCCTAGCTTGATTCGAATTGATGAGTATCTTTTGAAGGTGAAGATCTTGAACCTTTGGATAAATTTCAATAAAGATGCAGATTTTGCAAACTGAACATCCCTTCTGTCTCATATTTGCAGCCATCTGCTCAAACTGACGATTTCAAAAACATTATTAAGAGATTGCCTTTGGTTGCTGAAAGCCTAGATTCAAGAGGCCTCTATATATATGATGATGGCTTCCGCTTTGTTATATGGTTTGGTAGAATGCTTTCACCTGATATAGCTAAGAATTTACTCGGGGCAGATTTTGCAGCAGAATTATCAAAGGTACAATCTCTTGTTAATGAAGCTATTCTTGTGGCGACAAGGTTGTTGAATAGAATTTTATTGAATCTGCTTTTCTTGTTTTGCTTGTTCCTTTGTATTTCTGAAAGATTAAGACCTTTTCTCAGCATGCTGCGCCACAATGAGGTTGTACTTAATTCACCAGGTTCTTTTTATGTTTCCTACTCAGGTTATCCTTAGTGAGCATGATAATGAAATGTCAAGAAGGCTGATGAGGATATTGAAGAAACTAAGAGAAAGTGACCCTTCATATTATCAACTTCCTTATCTTGTAAGACAAGGTGAACAACCCAAGGAAGGTTTGCTGCTTCTCGTAAATCTTCTTGAGGACCAGATGGGTGGCACAAGTGGTTACGTTGATTGGATAATGCAAATATACCGGCAAGTCCAGCAAAACACATGATGTTACAGGTAGTTTTAGAGGTTGCTAAATTTCATCCAGTCTCCTCAGCTTAAGCTCAACAACCACTCCTTGAATCCGGGATAGACATGAGAAGCAGTTTCTTCGAGCAAGCGGGAAACGGTATAGCTCTTTATTCACTCTAAATATTGGCCTCATATATGGTTGGGAGCTCCTTTTTATGAAAAACATCAATTGAAAGGCATCCATAACTTGCTTTTGCTCACAACTTCAATTCCGCAGGGGTTCATCATCTTCCCGATCTATTACCATCTCATGTCATAAATTGTTCATCAGTATTTAATCCGGGGGGTTCCCCTCAAATCTTGTGTGTTGAATACATAGAACAGATTAACCTGAAGTTTTTGGGTAGACCTTTTTATTCTTTTTGAAAATATTTTTATTACATGTATCAATAACTAGGGTATTAGAGATTGCAATGCTTCATGGGTAAAATGTACAACAGGTTAAATTTTTCGCAGCAATTTTTGCCTTTGAAAAGAAGAAAAAAACTTTAGGGTTTTTGTTTATAGAGGTGACCAATTTCCAAATGTTTAACATACTTTGGAATTTTAAATGCTATGTTTTATTTTCTTATTTCTTGGTAAACATTTAAATTCAACAAGTCTTTTAACACTAGTCCATTGTTGATATATAGTAATATTAATGATAAATTAAAGATTAATATAGTATATAATAATATTTTTCTTTTTGTTGTTCGAGACTTCTCGAAATTCAATAATTGTTGGATTCTTCTTGATATTTGACAATTACATTGAATCCATGGACAAAGTCAAGAATTTTACTTAGGGAGGGACCGGAGTAAATTATAAAACTTTGAGAGGACCAAAGCTAAGAAAGATTGTGTTAAAAATACTTAAAAATTAAATTATTTATTTTTTAGATGGGCCAAAATTTAAAATTTTTCATTTAATGGAAGACTTTTTTTTTTTTTCAAATCACTTAATGGAAGACTTAAAACGCTTAAATTTAATGTTTTACTTAGTTAGAGGACCTAAAATAGCAATTCTACCATTTGGCAAACCCCAATAAAATGCAAAGTCAGACCAGGTCAAAACTCTAAATAGATAACAAAGCTCACTCAATGTTGTTTTTCATCACCACATTTGGCATATAATAAAAATCCAGCAGGCAAGTCTGAGTTTTTAACATTCATTAAAACAATTGCAGGACTGTCCACAATTTCACCACTAAAACTAATGTTGTTCCCGTAAAGCCGTATGGGCCAAAACAATTGCAAGTAACATCACATTCCAAACTCCTCTGTTACACTCAGCCACGAAAGGCAAGCATTCGGAAACACCAAGAACCATGAACGACACGGGGTCTCCCACATAGCACCAGCGTTCCTGCCGTACAAGCCAATCCACATTGCACAAGAAAAATTTAAGTGATGAAACCAATTCACTTTCACAGTCACAGGAATGAATACATTGCTGCACCTACTGAAACGCAAATCCCATGTCTAGCCAACTCATTGCCACACAAAGACTTCAACCTTTGAAGGTGCCAACCCTGCTTGTACATGCTTTCTATGTCTCCACTTTGGGGTAGGAATCACTGACCAAGCAGCTTCGAAATAAAAGATTTAGTACGAAAACTGATTTCCTGAACCACACCATCAGAGTTTAGATGACCGTATGAATATGCTCTTTCAGGTGTTGCAAAGACTCCCTCTATGGGAGCATGTCAAGTTGTCAACTTGACCTTTAATCTTTTGCCTTCCTATTAAAACTCGCTTCTCAATTCTTATAAATGGACCAGAAAATTAGCACTGATAGATTACAGATATGTTGTGACTATATATATAAAGACATGAGATAAAAATGATAATTTCAATCCATAAATGAAGCCATAATATTCAACATTCATAAAGGTTCATACTTACTTGTCCGACAAGCACAAACCAGCTACGTAAAATCTTTTAATTAAATTGTAAAAGGATCTCTTAACCCAATTACACCACATATCAGAGTTAGAAAAATAAAAGAAAAGGACAGAAACTTGTCCAGAAAACACCAAAAAAGGCATCTCGAATCTAATTTACTACTTAATAGAGTAAAATACACCCAACCTGGAAAAACATTCTAATTTGCAATATCAAGTGAGTAAAATCGATGAAGTCGAACACCAAGCTGAGCATACAAATGCAAAAGTAAACAGATGCAGGAACCTACAAAAATTAGCTCATGTCACACCGAGCACGGCCTCTGGATGATAGAAACAACAACTAAAGGCTGAAGCTAAATTAGGTCATGCTTCCCACTAAGATTTTTTTTGAAGGGACAACCTTTATAGATTCAAAGTGAGAAACTGACAATCATTTCCAGGCTTCAAATTGTTATTATCAAAAGTGATTTGCCTGGAATCATTTCCAGGCTTCGGAGCAACACTATGGACCTGTCCTATGTTGGCATCTATATAAGTGAGACACGAGCATTGATGCCCTTATTTGAGTCTGCATTCATCCACAGGCATGGTAATAGAGTAGCACATAGCCTAGCAATCATTAGAGTTTGAATTACAAACAAAATGCATGAAATTGTGGTCATTCTAACCCCTTTCAGCATGTTAACTACAGGTGAATCTAGAACTTCCTATTCAAATTCATTCATCAATGGTTGCCAAACCCAATTTAATCCTTCACTATATTATATGGTACTTCAAACTACAAATTTTAGCATATATGATGCATAGAAATTCTGGTCAATATCACAAATCTCAAATCTCAAATTGCATTGCTTTATTGAATAGAAAGAAAATCAAGTAGCTAGGCTATGGAAAGAGATAAAAATAAATAAAGTCCAATTTCTACACAAGAAGAATTGAACATCAGCATTCATAACATAAAATAATACTTTTCAGCAAGCACCATATTAAACCCAAAATTTTCAAAATCATTCTCATTTGGCCAACTGTGATTTCTCCAAGGGAAATTATTTGATCATTGATTCCACAACCCATTTATAAAGAAATCAGCTGTCATACTCTAAAAAAACGAAAGTCTCCTTTAGACATAGCCAAATACAAGTAATTAACATTTACCAGATACCGAAGTTGTAAAAAACCCAGAAAAAAATCGAAAAATGCAAAAAAAAAACAGAGAAAAATAACATTTACTACATTTACCAGATATCGAAGTTGTAAAAAACCCAGGAAAAATCGGAAAATGCAAAGAAAACATAGATTTTTTAAATAATTAAAAAACCCAGAAAAACTAAAAAACCAAAGCAAACAGATAACAGAAACTAAAAACACCCAGAAAAAAAAAATGGTAAAATTCAAAGAAAACGGAGGAAAAAATAAAAAAAAATTGGACCATTTCTCGATTTGTGCGTGTCATCCTTGCGCAGGGGCCATGCTAATCTTCTCTGTATCGTTCCAATTTTATCGGATGTCCCCGAAGGGACAATCATTTGCAGCTGCTTCAGCTATATAAAAGGTAATGTTATTCTGTCGCTAAGCAATGTGGGATATTTAGTGGATGCCAACTGAATCATGAACCAGCCTACCTCACACTGACTAAGTCCCAATGTATGGGCTCAAAACAAAGGCCATGGGCTTATGGTCATAGAATACAAATGTGGCCTGCAAGATTTGCATTTGCTAAAATATTAACTAATAATTTGTTAAATTTTATTATGTAAATATATTATTAAATATGATTAGCTAAAATTTATATAATAAATATATTTATTCAACATTTATTTTAAAATCATTTGAAATGATAAAATTAATGGTTTTAAATTTATGAAGTTTTTGGTTGAAACTTTATCAAATGTAAATTCTTTATTAACTTAATAAAAATAAAAATAAAAATAAAGGAAATTATTTTGTACACTGAGTAAACTTCACAACTAGAGTCAATAAGTAAATAAGTGTCTTATAATAGTATAATAAAATATTAAAAATAAAATTACTTATGAAATAAAAAATATATTGTCATTATATCGAATACTTACCTTAATAATAATATAACTCTTACTTTATGGAAATCTTATAGTATAAATATAGCTATAGGTTTTAATAATGTTATTGGAATCAAATCGATCAGTCAAATTTATTAAATCGAGAATCAATGGAAATGTTGGTTTTGAGAAAGAGATTGAACCAATTGATCTGTGAATCAATATCAATCAATTGGATTAAGGTGTGTTTGTTTCATAGAAAATGACTTACGGAATATTATTTTTTTGCATTCTCCTATGTTTGTTTCATAGAAAATAGCTAGGTCAATCGAAAATAATTTATAGGTCAATGAAAAATAAGCATTTTTTCTTATAAAATAACTTAATATTTTGAAAAGCATAAGTCATTTTCGAAAAAGAACTCCTCTATGATAATTATATTTTATATAAAAATAACTTAAATCAAGCTTAACATTATTATATTAATAATAAATTTAAAAATAATAATTTTAAATAATATTCTTAACATATTATTGAAAATATTCAATATTAATATTTTAATAATAAATATTTATTACATTCATAAATATATTGATAAAAATATTCGTAGTATAAATGTTAAAATATGTTATAAAGTGTTGGATCTGGTACCCTAAGTGTAGTATTTTTATCTAAGTACACTTGTAATTTTTTAGAATAAATAAGTTAATAAAATTATTTATGAATCACATTAATACTTTGTATAATTGTCTCCATTAGTTTTTTACATAAAGCAAAATTTGACTAAAAGTATGAAGCATAGAAAATTTAGCTTCAAAATTTTCTCAAGGTTAAAATATCGAAGTTGTTATATGGTGTAGTACTAGTAATGCATTTGGATAATATTATTATGTGGTGAACTATTAATTATGTGGTGTAGTACTAAATATGCACTCAAACAATACTATTATATGATGAACTATTAATTTATTATTATTCAATATTTTTTTTGTTTTTTATGATACAATCATAAATCATCTTTTCCCTTTGGTTATTTTCAATTTATAATCATTAATATTCTAGCTTAATAATTGAGTAATATTATATATTTAATTTGATGTTTTTATTTATAAATAAATAAATTATTGCAATATATGAAAAAAACATATAAAATATAAAATTATAGATATAAAATAAACTCAATCAAGCAATGAAAAGATAAGAAAATATCAAATGTATGTTTGTTTTATCGAAAACAGTTTTTACGAAATATTTTCAGGAAATTTGTCAAAGAACAGAAAATATTTTACACAAATTCATCCAAACACAAAAAAAAAAATTTTGATAATTTTTTACCTATTAAAAAAATATGCCAGTATCCATAGGGGTGTGCAAAATTCGGATAAAACCTAAAAAATCGTTAACCGACCGGTTAACCGGTCGGTTAATCGAATTTTTCGGTCGGGGGTCGGTTATTTATTTTTTATTTTTCAATTAACGGTTAATTCGTTCGAAACCGGTCGGTTAACCGAATTTTTTCAGTTTAACCGAAAAAATTAATAAATAAAATTATAATATATAAATAAACCCATTATTCACTTAAACCCAATCCCTAAATCCAAGTATCCAACCTAACCAAATTATCCAATCCAATCCAATCATAAAATTACAAATAATTTAATAAATAAAAATAAAATTCTAAAAGTAAAACTAAAACTAAAATTATATAATTTTTTAATTATGTAATGATTTATTTCAGATAAAGTAATTTAATTAATAATAATTAATTAATATTATTTCGAATCGATTAATCGACTTAACACCCCTAAATATCCATTCATACCAATTTCATATCTGCTAACGAAAATTGAAATACATGAAACCTAAGAGGAAACGGGTTTTATATTTACGTCTTTCAGGCAGATTTCCTATAGAGTATTATTAATTTGATGGTTATTTCTTAATTCTATTGAGTGCAATTAGAGTAAAATTAACCTTTTTAATGATTTTTTTAATTAATTTAGATCAATTATTCCAACTAAAGATCGGTGATATGATGGGTCCAACCAATTATATACACCTTCAATTTTACAAACTAATCTCAACTCGGATTAAAAAAAAAAAAAAAAAGGGAAAAAAGAGAGACGAAAAAGACAATTCACGAACCATGAAAATGGTTGCCTCGTATCGACATAGCTGATGCTCATATAATCAAATCGAGAGGCGGCTGTCTTCCTCTTTGATTTCTTCCCAAACCTTCAAATTTTCATCATCTGTTCTGAAACGGTACTTTTCTGCTTTTCCTCCCCTTTTAAACATGTTTTCTTTAATGTTTTGTCTGTATATAATTTTATACGCTTGTCCCCCTTCCTTCTAATCATCAAAATTGGATTCTTTCCTATGTTGAATCGGTTTTCTTATATGCCCCCAAAAAACCCTTCTTGATTTTTCAATATCTGAATTTTTTTAGCCTCATTCGGTGATTTTGATACAAAGAAATAAAAAAATGAACCCAAATTGGGAAGAATCATTAAATCACTTTGAACGAATGATTGATTCTGGGACTGAGTCCATGCGTATAAAAGCTGTAATCAAATTGTCTAAACTATCAAATCAAGCCCCAGAATATATACTGAGTCAAACAATACCGATTCTTAGTAATCTTATAGCTGATGATAGTTCAAATAATTCGAGTCCTCTTCAAGGACCGGTTATTCATTGCTTAAAATGTATTGCTCGGCAAGGAGATGATGGTAGATTAGCCACTGAGATAGGCCAATCTGGTGCTTTATGTTCCATATTAAGGTTGTTGCCACAATCTAATGCTAGTGTTCAAAAAATTTGTCTGAAATGTATTTGGTGCCTTGTGAATTTGTGTAATGAAAATCGCCTCATTGTTGCCATGAATGGTGGTTTGGAGATTATTGTGAACATGTTGAGTTCATCCATGGATGGTGTTAGAAGGTACTTGTTAGAGATTTTGAGTGCATTGTCATTGGTGAGAGTTGTAAGGAGAGGACTTGTTAGTTTAGGCGGGCTTAGATTTCTTGTTGAGGCAGCTAGGGTTGGTAACATGCTATCTAGGGAAAGAGCTTGTCAAGCGATCGGGTTACTCGGTATTACGAGGCGTGTTCGTCGTATGCTTGTTGATTTGGGTGTTATAGATGTTCTCATGGAGCTGCTTCGAGTTGGAGACGGTGCTTTAAAAGTTGTGGCTGGCAATACCCTTGGTGTGATTTTGGCTAATATTGATTACATTGACTTGGTTGCTCAATCTAGGGCTATTCCGTTGTTTGCCGAGCTTATTCAAGGATCCGAATCGGTTGGTCAGGAGATCGCGGAGGATGCATTCTGTCTATTAGCTGTTGGAGAAGCGAATGCAGTTGTAATAGCTGAACATTTGGTGAGAATCCTTAGGGAAGGCAATGCTGAATCAAAAGCTGCAGCTGCTAATGTTTTCTGGGATCTTTCGGGTTACAAGCACACAGTACCTGTCATCCGAAACTCGGGTGCAATTCCCCTTTTGGTTGAGCTTTTGAGCTCTCAGAGCAGCGAAGTAAGAGAAACGGTATCCGGAGCTATTGCTCAGTTGAGCTATAGTCAAGCAGATCGAGAGGCGTTAAACGAATCGGGGGCTGTCCCTCTTCTGCTTGATTTGTTACATGATGATTCAGAGGAGCTGAAAGATAATGCTGCAGAGGCACTTATCAATTTCTTTGATGATCCATTGCAGCATGAGACAATATCTCAAGTAGTTGACCACCCTTCATTTCGGAGCATGCAGAACAGGCTCGGTAGAATCCGAGGTGCTTCAGATAATCAGACAATTAGTTCTATGAGACAGATGAATATCGATCAAGCAGAGCCTACTAGAGATTAGTGAAAAATTCAACAATTTCATCCAAGTAAAAATAGGCCATTCTCCTCAAAGCCATTGGCACTTTCATCTGTGAAAATTTTGTACAATGTTGGTCTATTCATATATTCTTTTTGTTTCATAGTTCCGTTTTACAAGTCTTTTGCCTCTTCCTATGGAGCTGTAAGAATTAGAAATGGGGTGTCCATGGGGGAAATCAAAAATGAAAAAAAAAAAAAAAAAAAGGTATAATATGATTACTGTCCAGTGGAGCTCTCATTATCCTCTTTGTGATCAGCAATTACATAATGATCGTCCAAGAGGTTATCCTCTAGCTTGTTTTCAAATGTATCTTCATTGTGTTTACCATTATTTGAGTCTTCATCCTTGCTCCATTTCTTCATGATTTTTGGAACCATCGGTGTTACTGTCATGGCATCTAATAGTGCTTCCTCATTGTTTACTCGTTCGAATCGAACGGCACTTACTTTTCGAGCATTTCCTGCTAATATCTGCACCAAAGACAATATATGCTCAAACTGATTTTCCAGTGATGCAGGCATATATAGAAGATCAAGTTTTGGCCTCATCAAAGCCTCTATGCAAACATGCTCTATGACCATTTTCTTGAAGGTTGTTCACTTCCATTTTGACAGTAGTCTCATAAAATCTAAGAACATCTATATTTGAGTGGTATGAACAAAGAAATGGGAGATGGATCACCTCACTTTCGCCATCAAGGTAGAACACGCCGAGTTATAAAGATAATATCATTAGGACGCAATTATAAGTAAATGACTGGAGGGAAGACGCTGGTAAATGTTACATTATTCAATATAAGTGCATATCTCAACAGGGGTTCGAACTGTACCTCGAGTTTATATATTTGACGCCTTTCCTTCAGGTCTTGCCGATCAGATGCAGCTTCAGAATTCTCATCTTCTTCTTCTTGATTACCCCTTTCAAGCTCTACTTTGACACTCTCACCTGTCCTTGGTATATATCCAAATGCCTCACATACAAAACCCGACACAGTCTCATATTGATGTTCCTATAAAACAACAATAAATTATGTTGAAAATACATGTATAATTGACAAACAGACACTTCGCAAATGTGGATACAGTTCCTCATGCTGTGAGGTATGTAGTTTCTTAAGCTATATAGCTCGGACTCTCTATTTTTCATGAAGTACCTGTGTCCAACACACAGGTCCAACTACACAAATATGGGGATAAGACCTCCAAGAATATTTCAAATACACGCTAAAACTTAGAAAATACTACATGTATCCGACACTCGCATCGAGCCCAAGCAACATAGATTTTAAGACCTTTTTTTAACATCTGAATGCATATTCATAAACATTTCTATTTCAACTAAACTAGCACAAGCTGGTAAATAGAATGAAATTTTATGCATGAGGCTTTATATCAGTAATGAACCTCTGGCATTTTGATATTTAGATCTTCAGAAAGTTGATCAATAGATGTATTAGCATCAACATCAAAGATACCCTCAGCCCGCATTACGATATAGCCAGTTTTCTTCTGGATCTCCTCCTGTCATAGCAAGAAACAGAAATACCTAAGACCATATAAAATTGAAGATAAAGTCCATAGCTTTGAAGGTCGACACGTGTAGTGATAGCATATTATTAATATCTCACTTGATCCTTCTCATTTTGTCTCTAAATTTTGTGGAAGTGAAGATATGCAATGCCAACATAATAAAAAAAAAAAAAAAAAGAATATTTTTGAGAAGCGAAGAGATTGAAAGGTAAATATAAGAACCAGATATCATGTGAGCAAAAAAATTGAAGCATAACAATCGTAACCGTCCCCCACTTGTGGAATAACGGAAAGCGCATTTCGAATAAATGTATATAATTAGGAATATAAAGTTCATAGCAAAGAAACTAAGTAATAAAGCAATCAAAGAGGTAGAAAAGCCTTACTTTTGAATCATTTTCATCGAAAATTTCACCAACAATCTCCTCAACCACATCTTCTAAGGTGACTATCTGTTCAGCATAAAAAAAAAATGAGACAAGAATATATAGTGGGATTCCAAAAGAAGAAATGTACTATTACTCATTGCCTTGTTGCATAGTAAATCAGTTAACCTATGCCCTACAGATAAAATAATGCTATTTTATGCAGGCACAGAAACATGCTACAGAAGTGCCTCCGATTAAACACCTTAAACCATGGAAAAGTGCATTTTAACAAAAACTCCAACAAGAATCATTCAAGAGTAAAAATGTAAAAACAAAATCATTCTAAATTAAGTATACCGCATACCCCGACTGTTCCACCATATTCATTAAGGACAACAGCCATGTGAACCTTCCTGATTCGAAACTCTCTAAGAAGATTCCAGACTGACATTGAATCTGCAAAACAAATTGAGAATACTATGTGTTATAGCTTCTTAGAATATAATCTATAGTCACACCTTGTCAAAATATGTTTATGGATTCATGAATGAAAATAAACTGAAGCAATACCTACCATGTAGCCTAATGAATAGTGAGATAAGAAGGTAAAATTAATTCAAAGGTTGAAACCAACAGAATTACCAGGCACAAAGTATGCAGGTTTGTGAGCCATATCTCCCACAGTAGTACTTTCTAGCAGTTCACCCTTCAAAATCAAACAGATTATATTATTCTGCATACTATGATATTGTTGCATATATCAAAAAGCAAAGTCTTATCGATGAAGAAGAAGCTATGAGTAGAAACTGGTCTTACCTTTGGAACATAATCTAGAAGATCCATGGCATATGCAATACCTACTATATTGTCAATACGCTGCTCAAAAGCAGGCACCCTGCAAAGAAGTTTACAAATTTCTTAGCGTGTTTTTAAGGAAAAACAGCTAAAGAGATTAATCACTAAGCTTATCTACCTTGAATATTGATGAGTCAACCACAAATTGTGGAACTCAACAAGAGTTGAGCTTGCATCAATTGCAACTACATCAACAAGAGGTGTCATCACCTCTCTAACATGGGTATCTTTTATCTCTAATACATTTTCAATCATATCCTGCACAGGGATTCCAATAATAAGAGCACCAGAACCATAAACAAGATAGAGGAACTAATCAATGATTCATTTAGGTTTATGCCAATAGTCAAACATAAACAGGGACCATTGAAAGCAATGACTGCAGCATGCCTGTACATTGGGCATTGTAGCAGATAGCTAAGCTGGACTTATCTGTTTTGGATTCATTGAAGACCTACTGGTCTAGTGCTACAGAACAGAAGATAACAGCAAATATCCATATAAAATTTTATGTGTTAATCAAAAGTTCAATCAAAGTTATACATATTTACTTATAATATATGTGATATATATGGTTACCTGCTCCTCCTCCTCTATTGCTCCACTCAACTCTGCCCCTCGTAACATTAACTTTAATTCCTCTTCAGTAACATAAGGTTCACTAAAATAAAGAGATAATGCATAAGTCATTTAGAAGGCCTATAACACAATGAAGACATATGTTGAGAATTTGACAGACCATTGAAAAAAAAAAAAGAGAAAATGCATGATGATTTAGAAGATGCAGATAGATTAAATCCAAATAATTATTTTCTTCACCTCTTTCCTTTTAGACCAAGAATTTTGAGCATTCCCATCGATAAATACGTCACAACTCTTCCTACCGGGTATAGTATTACAGAAAGCCATGCCACTGGCCTGACCTAGAAACATTTCAACCACAGTTAGCCAGCCAATTTTTAATTGGTAATGATAACTATAGCAAATCATCAAGAGAGCAATGAAGCAGGAAGAATGAAAGACAGGAAAGAAAGGCAATGCTGCTTTCACACATATCTGGATGGTAATAAAATTTAAACACCAAGCGATGAGGGGAGACAGAATAAAAAAACTTACCACAAATCTGGCAACTTCCGTGGGATTGTGAACAGCTATACTCTTTGGAGTAATCTCAGTAAGAAGCAATATGGCAACCTAGCACCATACGATAAAAGGTCACTGGTTTTCATATTTATTGCATAATTAGATATGTTATTTTACTTGTCTATATTCATGTGCAGACCAACCACCTTGATGACTTCTCACAAAATTATGATATAAGAAAGACACAAAGATGGCATGCATGCCACAGACGCAACACAACCCCAAAAAGAAATCTAAGAAAATGATATTGGTACATACGGTCATTACTCCAGTTGCTGCACTAACACCAGCTTCCCCAAATATAGCTGTGGCAGCATCTGTGACTAAAGCAGTGGCTCCAATATTGACCACCCTGAGTAGAGAAATTAAATCCACAATAAGAAACACTTTCAAGCTAAACCTGAAAAGAAAAATGGAAATGGAAATGGTCAAGGTGATGGCATAAAAAGAAGAGTACGTGGTGCCAATAAGAATGGTTGTGAGAAAGCGTGTTACATCACTGGAAAGCATTTTAAAAACACCATCTTCAGAGTCTTTATCAGCCAGTTCACGCACCTGACACAAAGTAACATCAGATGATCAATGAACGAAATAATTCTTAAAGGTTTGATGACATGAAAATTAAAAAAAGTACAATCTATACTTCAAAAGGCTTGCCTGATGGCTTGACCAAAAATGCAATACTACTTAACCAATGTAGACTTAGGTTTAATAGTTGAAATAGTAAATACTTCTAAGTTGTTATCTGGCTTGTTCTATAAATTGTTTGTCTTTTTCTATTATTCTCTTTCTTTTTTTTTCCTTCTTTCACTCACCTTTCTTCTCCCTTTTCACTCTAAGGTGCTTCCATCTTTCTTCCACTGTTGCTCACCATTAACAATTTGCTTCCTTTTATAAGTTACAATGATTAAGCTCATATCTAGAAGAGATGATTATCATCCAAATTCAACCATGACAAACTAATAATAAGAAATGGAATTCATATAGAATGTTCACATGGCAAACGAAGATTTAATCTTATATTAACTTAAGCCAGATATCTCAAGTCACCAAGGAATCTGCATAGCAGTCACAAAAATGAAAATCAAAAGACAAAATCTATGATACTAAGATAAGTGAGCATTGGATATGAGTACGTGTCTTACACAGGTATACTCATTTTTTTTTCGAAGTTTTTCCATATATTTAGACGATGATACTACATATTTGTGTCCATATATGTGTCAAACACAGGCGTAAAGAGTTAGTATAACATAAGACAGTACTTATAAACTGACTAACGCATCTACATTCTTTTCAACTTGCAACAATCCCTATCCTATTCATTTTGATTTCCATAACAACAAATATGCATTTATAAGTATAAAAGCCATCAAACCCAGGGCCAAAGAAATCATTACCTTCCAAGGCCATAATGTAGTTATAGCAGTCTCTGCCATCGAGAAGAAAGCTGAAAGACCCAAAAGAGCTGTCAAAACCAGACCTTGTTCCTTAAACACTTTAAGAATCATAGATGCCTTAGGCCAAGCATTCCTCAACAACAATATGCACTGCCCAATAACTCCATAACCAGCATTAGCCACTCCATCTACAGCAAAAACTATTTTGCATCCAAACACCAATACACCACAAACCATTGCCACCAAAATACACCTTTTCACCAAAAGCAATTTTTGATCATTCCCCACACCTTCGTTTTCTTCCCTCAACGATCCCACGTGACCAAAACTGCCATTTTTGGGGATTCCAAAAGCTTTGAAAGCTTGGGGATTTGAACAGATGGAGATAACAGGAGTTGGGTAGTGATTGGTTTTGGGTAAAAACTTTGATTGGTTCTTCAAATTTCGATTAAAAAACATGAAAGATGAGGACTTTGTTGAATAAATGAAAGTGGGTCGGCTGAAAATTGAGAATTCAAGTGCCATTTTTATCAATAAGAATAAATCAATAATTAAAAAAAAAGATCGAAACTTGTTTAAGGGAAAAAAAAAAAAGAAGAAGAAGAAGAAGAAGGGATTTTCAGGTTTCAAAGGAACAGTCCTTTGGTGAAGGAAAGATTCTAGTTAGCTGCAAGTGGGATGGCAAGTTAGTGTTTCGGAAATCACGAAACTTGCCCTATTGATTTTACATTTACATTTCTCCCCTAAAGCTGACTCTCCTTTCCTACTAGTAAATATGATTAGAATTAAAATATACACTTTAATTTTAATAATATCAATATGTTTTTACATAATAATATTATTTATTATTTAGTAACCTTAAAATCTTAATTACAAGACTAAGGATTAAATTATTTTTGGGGACTTAAATTTTACAATTATTCTAGATTGAGGTTTAAATTTTTTTTATTTCAAGTTAATCTCTGAACTTAACAATTGTTTTCACATTAGGACCTAAACTTTTATTTGTCCAAGTTGGTCCTTAAGCTTGACAATTGTTCCCACTTTGATGTTTGAACTTTTTTTTATCTAAGTTAATCCTTGATATTTCTTTGAAAGTCTTAAAGTTTAAGCCCTAATACGAGAACAATTGTCAAGTCCAAATACTAACTTAGGATAAAATAAAATAAAAAGCTCAAGGCTCAATGTGAAAATAATTCCCTAGTCTATGCCTTAATATTAGAATAGTTATTAAGTTCGGGGACTAAAAATAAAAAATTCGAGTCTAATATAATAATTGTTGCTAACTAAGTTACGGTTAAAATAGTAAAATTGAGGTATTAAAATTTTGATATTTTTATTTGAATGTTATCATACATCAATATTATGTCTAATTGTGTTTTCTATTAATTTGATTATATTTATAATTATTTGAATATATATTATGATTATATTTGTATTTATAAATTAAAAAATAAATTATAAGTTTTTTATATAAAAAGTCTTAACTGAAAAACTCCAGGACAAGTAAAAAAAAAAAGAAAAAGGAAAAGGAAAAGCATGAATTAATTGAATTTGAAAAGGCTTAATATTTGTTTTAGCCCCTGTATTATAGTGAAATTCTTACTTTGGCCTTTCTATTATTTTTTAGATCATTTGGCTTCTTATACTTTCATTCTATTCGTCACATTGGCCCTTTCACCATTTCTATTAAAACAAAACTCCCATTTTGGCCCTTGAACGATAGTGAAAATCTCATTTTGACCCTATACTATAGCAAAATCCTCACTCTAGCCATCTACATGTTCGCATTTGATTAGCTTAAATGATCACTCCTAAATTTCTTTTAATAGAAATGGTCAAGGGGCTAAAGTGATGGATGGAATGAAAGTTGAGGAGGCAAAGTGACCAAAAAATAGTAAAAGAGTCAAAATGATAATTTTATTATAGTACAGGGGCCAAAACAGATATTAAATAATTTAAAAATAACGTAACTTTGAAAATGAACAACCGTAATTATACGGATTTTTTTCCACCACTTTCCACGGATTTCATTTGCATGCTCTTTACTCTTCATTTCGACATTTGATGGAACTTTCAACTAACCTTCAATTTTTTTTTCTTTGGTAGTGAAATATAATATAATAGATTTTACAAAAATCGAGTAAAATTATATTAGACAGCTAAAAAAAATAATGCTCATTATATTTTGGTTGTCGAGTTAAAATTTTGTCTCCTAACTCTAAAGAAAGTATGAGTTGAAGGAGGATTTTTAGAGTTGATATACTTCGTCGGATTGAATCACCTACGAAAGGGACATGGATGTTGCACTGTTTGAATCCTTACCCCGTATATGGCATTTAAGGACACATATGCTACTACTTGATTAACTATATGATCCAACAAGGTGCTCATGTTCTATGAATCTTATCTTTGGCTTGAGCATTTTGTAGAGTCAAGAGACAAAACCCTAACTAAATTCAAGGATAATATAAACCTATTGAGAGGTTGGAATGAATAACATTTAGAAGACTTCTCCGAAAGAAATTGACTTCCTCTCAATATATGGCGTATTAGTTTAAAACATAACATTGCACTTTCACTCAATCTATTATAGTTTAAAAAACTTAAACTATTACATCTAACACGTGAATAGAATATGAAGGATCGGGTAAAATTTAATTGTTTAAAAATTTTAAGCTATAATAAGTTGTGTGAACGATTATACCATTTAAAATACCACATTATATTTTAATTTAATGTCAAATCATTTAAATAAATTCATCTCATAAAATTTAACATTTTTTTATCAATTATTATAAAATTGTCATTTTACTCATTTTTCTAATGTATAAAACTCTTTTACCCTTGGACTAAAAAGGATGGAAAAGTTTATTAGCAGTTTATTGAACTTAATGTTAGACATTCCCAATTTATTCGGATTTCGATGTAAATATGTTAAAATTTTCTAAGTTTCTCCTTAAATTTTAAAGTTATATCTTAAAAATTTTAAAATTTTAAATTAAAAAATAAAATTGTATTTTAGACCTTTAAAAATATAAAAATTTGATTTAATTTTTAAAATTATAAAAATATAAACTATTAAAATAATAAAATTATATTTTTACTATTATAAAAATTATAATTTAATTTCGACCCTCCTAAAAAAATTTCAGGTATCGCCCCTGAGCTTTATATATATATGTATATAATACAAGTATGGAACACATACCAAAAGTTTTAGCAACATAAAACATAACAATTGGACCACAAAAAAAGGGAAAATCGTTTATTGGGAGCCAAAGAAAATGGCACAAAACAATGAAAAACATTACTAATTATTAACACACGTAAATTTTCATCATCATCTAATTCAATCCAGTTTCTATCAAAACCCAGAATTTGATCTCACAGTGTACTCTGCTACAAGCTGCGCAAATGATGAAGACTTGTTTTCCAGCAAACTTGATGGACTATCATATTCTTCTATAACTCCTGCAAAAACAAAAGTTTTTTTTTCTATTAAAATGAAATGAACTTCAAAGAATCCATCTTAATGAGCAGAGCATACTGTACTACTAACCATGACTTAGAAGCAGAACCATGTCGCTATCCAGAACCGAAGTTATTCGGTGAGCGATTGTTATGACCGTACAATCGGAGAAGTGCTCCCTTAACGTCGTCTGTATTAGGTTGTCGGTGGCTGTATCCACCGATGCGGTCGCTTCGTCGAGCACTAAGATCTTACTTTTCTTCAATAGAACACGCCCAAGGCACACCAACTGCCTTTGCCCCATGCTCCAATTCTCTCCATTCTCACTAACTGCACAACAATATTCATACTAAGTATAATTTATGCAAAAGAAGACAAAACTCATGTGTGTTATAAGATAGAAGGATCGAACCTGAAGAATCGAGCCGGCCGGCCTTGTTTCGAACTCCATCCCCAAGTTGGCATTTATCCAATGCCTTTAAAACACAATATTGATTGATGTTAGACTTCAATTGCCGATCATAACAGACAGTGTTTAACTAAAATGAACCTACCTCCCAAATCTGTTCATCTGTGTATTCTTCAAGAGGGTCCAAGTTGCTTCGTATAGTCCCTTCAAACATGGTAGGCTCTTGAGGGATGATGCTGAGTCGTGAACGCAAATCATGCAACCCGATCGATGAGATGTTTACTCCATCGATTATGATCTGCCCTGCTGCAGGTTCAACGATCCGGAAAAGCGTTTGTATGAGAGTAGATTTACCACTGCCTGTTCTCCCTACGATACCGGTTTTCAACCCTCCAGGAAATGTGCAGGTCAGACCTCGCAACACGAGTGGCATGTGCGGGGCATATCGTACCTACATCGAGACCGTCATTGTCTATTTAATACGGCCAATCCATTCGAAACAGAATCATAGAGCACCACAACACTGCCCTTACCTGCAGATCACGGATATGAACTTCTCCGTGGTACGGCCAAGAATGGTCTGGGCGATTCGTTTCTACCACAAGGGCAGGCTCACTAGGAATACTACAGTACTGAAGTATTCTCTCAACAGATATAATTTTATTCTCCATACTGCAAATATTCCATACCACCCAAGCTAGCAACATATTTAGATTGAGTCCATACGTCACAGCTAACCCGGCAATAGCTAAACAAAAGAAAAATGCATAAAGTCAATTCTCCTAGAACATTTGGTATCTAGTAGTCAATAAAGCTGCCAATATGAATCTGCATTTACTTACCAGGATTGATAATTCCCTCCGGTATAGAGATTAAAAAGAATAAAGAGAAGGCAAAAGTAACAGAAGACAGTAAGTCCAGGCGGAAGCACAGCCATTCCATTGCACCAGCAACATGGAATTTTGGACGAGAATACGAGTCAGTCAGCACCATGTTTGTGTCTTGGAACCTTTTCTCTTGATCAAAGCTCCTTATAGTTGTTGCTCCTAAAATTGTTTCAGCAAAATTCTGTATTACTGGAGCTTTGCATACTCCAAGCAGCCGCGAAAGTTCTCGTGCAGAGGATACGTAATATTGCTGCGAGATTACAAGTTTATGAGCATTCCTTTGTTCAGCAATAAGGCAATGATTAAATAAGTTTTACAAAGTAGAAAATTTGAGATTTTAGATATGTTGCTGCATTGTAAGAAGTTCATGATTTCATGCATTGCATAGCCACAATTCGGCAGGAGTTACCTGATACCAAATGCAGGTAGCAATCACTGGAATAAAAATCATAAAGATCTGCCAAGCAACTTGAGACATGACTGCAATGATTCCAAGTAGCTGGATAACTGCGAAAGCAAATGCGGCAACTTGATACGCGATGTTCATATCTACTGCACTTTGATCTGTAGAAGCCTATAAGAGGCAGCAAAAAGGTTTACAATACTTCAAAAACAAGGGGAAAAATGCCAACAAACATGAAGATAAATCGAATCTTTCATATCCACACAGGAAAAACATTAGATGCTTACTCTGTTGAGGATTCTTCCACTCGGTGTAGAATCGAAGAAAGACATAGGAGCGCGGAAAATGCAAAGATGCATCTTTTTAAAGAGAAGAGTGGCTGTTTTATATCCAGCTGTACCAAGAAGCATGGATCTGGCAAAGACACAAATGGCACTTGCAATGGCCAAAGCCAAATAGACCATGATTAGTGTAAAGCTCCCAACAGGAGGCTTTATGTCTGCCGACACTGGTGATCCCCAAGCCATCCAATAGTTGCTGCCTATTTGGAAAATCTGAAAGAGAATCTGAGCAAGCAATATTAAAGGCACAAGAGCTCCTCCATATGCTGTTGTGATGTACTTCCAGTAGACCGAAAACCCGACTTGTCCTTTCTCTCGTTCTTCTTCTTGAACAAGCTGTCCTTTTGGTCCGACATCATCTACTTTACAGCTCTGGTTACCTTGGTTTTCTTGTTTCTGCACTTTTCCATTAGTAGTATCTATATCACTTTCTCCTTCGCTGGTAGTTTGTTCAGAAACCGAACTTGCTTCAACAGTATCAAAGGCCGACAAAGCTTTCTTATGTGCACCCACAAGTTCCATAAAATCAGTACCTGAATTGAGAATATCATTATACTTACCAGCTTGAATAATCCCCCCATCTTTCATCACCTAACAAATATGTAAATACAAGTTGAATCCAGTTAGTAAATTATTTCTTGAATCTTAGACATATGATGAAAATCACTGAAAATAATGTAAATAATAGCTTACCAAAATTAAATCAGCAGCTGGTAAAAACTCAACTTGATGAGTGACATAAATCACTGTTTTTGATCTCAAATTCTTTAGTAAAACCTCCTGTCATTCAAAAGAGTAAACAAGTTATTCAGAGCTCATACATAACTATTTCAACTAAATTAACTACAGGGACTCTTAAAATACATGCCATATGATCATTAAGAAGACATTACCTTAAATAAATGAGATCCGGTATGAGCATCCACTGCGCTGAAAGGATCATCAAACAGATAGATATCGGCATCTTGGTATAGAGCACGAGCAATCTGTATTCTTTGCTTTTGTCCACCACTCAGATTAATTCCCCTCTCGCCTATAATCGTCTGATCACCGAAAGAGAGAATTTCGAGATCCTTCTTGAGGGTACAAGCTTCAAGCACTTTGTCATACTTGCCTCTGTCCATTTCCTTACCGAACAATATGTTGTCTACAATCTTGCCACTTTGTATCCAAGGTGACTGGGCAACATAGGCTGTTTTACCACACAATTTAAGCGTTCCTGATATCTTTGGTAACTCTCCCAAAAGACAGGAAAGTAAACTTGACTTGCCAGAGCCGACCATACCACAAACAGCAACACTCATGCCATGGGAAACTTTCAAGTTTATATCTTTTAGTGTTGCAGTAGGGGATGACGTATCCCAAGAGAAGTTCCCATCAGCAATCTCGATCGCTGTATCGGAACTACCACTGGGTAGCTTCTCTATAGCATCAGGCTGCAAGTCATCGAGCCGGAGGAAGGCAGCAATTCGATCAAGTGACACCTTTGTTTGAGCTATCATTGAGATTGTGTCAGGAAGGCTGTAGATTGGCTCCTGAAGAATCCTGAATGTTGCAAGTGCAGATAGGATCTTCCCTGACTCAAGTGGGACTCGTAAGAACATACAAGCACCGAAAGTGGCTACAGACACAAAGGATGGTGCAACCCAGAAAACGAAACCAGTCATGGCATTTGTATAAACGAATCGTTTTAACCATCCTTCCTCGACGCTCCTGAGCCCGACAATCTTGGAGAGGAACTTCATTTCCCAACCCTGCAGTTTAAGAATCCTCATATTCCTCAAAATTTCAGATGTTGCCTTCATCCTTGTATCTTTTGATTCCATTAACTTATCCTGAAACTTCTCCAGCATTTTCCCCAAAGGAATATTCGCCAACATAACAAGTACAGTAGCAATGAAAGCGGCAATGGATGCAAGCCCCAGGGTCTTATACAAGATCAACAAGGCCAAAGCAACTTGCAAAACTACCATCCATGGATCATGCATGTACCAACTAAAGTCACCCACCCTTTCTGCATCAACAGTCATGAAATTGATGATCTCCCCACTGGTATGGCTCTGCTTCGACTGGCACGAAAGGGTTAACCCCTTGTTATATATCATTGCTACCAATACAGCCCTCTGCCTAAGTCCAACTTGCTGCAACTTAAAGAACCAGCGCCTCTGAGACAAGCACTCCACTAGCTTGGCAACAAAGAAAGCAGCAACTAGAAGATAGCCCTCAGCCTTAAATTCCCTTTTCCCATTCAGATACTGAACGAAAGTGTCGATGAGGTATGGGCCAACATATGAAGCCACCGTGTACGTAAATGCAAACAAAGCTGTCCAAAGAATATCTTCCCAAGCTGAAAAGAACAGTGCCTTCACCAGCTTAAGTGAGGTAACACCATTCCCCTCACTATCAGCTGATTCAAGCCTGTTTTTAAATTTTGGAAAAGCCCCAATAACACTATCATGGCTATCTAGCTGAGGAACGTCCTCAAGGTCTAATGGTTTCTTATTGCCAGCAGCAATGAGAGGCCCCATCCAAGAAAATGTAAGAATGCTGAAAATACCAGCATTTGAATATGGGGTTACAGTATCACCCCCTTTTTCCTTACTCAACTCTACACCATTACTAACAGTAGAATCTTCATTTAAAAGGAGTTCCTCAAGGAGGGTATCTTCACCCTCATTTCTTAAAAAGAACCCAACAATGCATAGAAACAAACCAGTAACAACAGACAAGACATCAGATACTAAATACTGGCTTGGGAAAGAAACATGTTTTTTGAAGAGAAAAACGTCTATAACAAGACAATAACATGAAATTGAAATGTAAAAACCCCACCAAATTCTCAACACAACAGGGAACCTCTTTTGTTCTCCAGGATTGGAGAATTGACAATGCAAGTAAACACATGTTGCACCCCAAGCAAGTGTTTTCAATGCATAATCAATAAGACTCACCAACTTATCCTCAGACCAACCATTTGTATACCAATAAAAATAACTTAACAAACACAAGACAACATTAGAAACTGAAACAAAAAACAACAAGCTAATGTTTCCTTATACCAGAAGATCTGTCGTTCCTTTGAACCTTCCCTACTGACTTTTTTAATCCTGCTCACCATCCACAAGATTAACAATAAAAGCGACAAAACTAAGTGTAATGAAGCAGAAAACCCATGAAGGAAAATGGGTTTTAGTAGAAAATCAAAACTAGTAGCTGAACTCATTAGTAAAGATGATTGTGAAGCAAAAAGTTCCATCTTTTTTGGAGCTTTGACTGAAGAAAAAACTTGGGTTTTCTGTGTTTGGATAAAAGTTTTGATTGGTTTGAAGTGGTTTGAAGGCTTCTGGCTTTGTGTTTATATCTAAATGAGACTAGAAAAGAAAGACCAAGAAAAATACTTGGAGAAGAGAAATGCGTGGAGAGCAAGATTGGAAGGGGAGAGAGCAGAAGGGAAACGCAGTGAACCTCAGAAAAAGACGTAAAGAAGGAAGTTGGCGGGGTCTTCGGGGAAAGTCGTCATTTTTGACTCTTAAAATATAAAATATAGCATGAATTGTCAAAGTCTGTTTTTTAATTTATTGTCAGTTTTCCACAAATAACAAAATACTAAGTAGCAGGAACTAGTGACAGAACGAAGGACTTAATTTCAACTAATATTCCTAAATTATTGCTAAAATTTTAAATTGATCCCCATACCTCAAATACTTACTGGGTTCTCAGATTATCACAACATGATTCTTTTGCCTGTGTAGTCATCACTTTAAATAATAAATATTTATTCGGATATGACATAAAATATTTTTATCAAATTATAAATACCTATGTAACTATAGATTGAATAGCTTACATTTAATGTGTTTTTAAAAAGAAAATCAATAAATTTTAAGAGAATTACTTACGTAGATTCAAGTGTTTACAATTTGGACTTTGGAGATGAATTTGAAATGCAAGTCATAGTTTGAGGACTGAATTGAACATTTTTCAACGATGGTTTATGCTGCTGACTCACATTCACATTACATGCCACTTGGTGGCGGATGGTCTAAGAAGAGAAAAGGCCAAAAACATGGTTGTCAGCAACTCAGCACACCATGCAATGCAAAACTGGGGGATTCTGTAGTCAGAAACTTGACTTGCAAGGAGCAAACACGTGAATAAAGAAATGGGCTTCCACTGGAAAAGTGTCTTTAATAAGAAAAAATTAATTACGAAAATACACATGTTGTAAATTATTTAGGAGAATAATATCTTATTACTTATGAAAAATAATATTTCAATAAAAATAAATTTTAAAAATAATATTTTAATCTAAAAAAAGGGTGACCCAAAATATCAGGCCGCACTCCTTTTCCTTTTTTTTTTACATTTTTTTAATTTAGGGTCATCGTGGTATAATTTTAAATTTTAAATTTTTATTTTATGAAAATTAGAAGTTAGTCCATTTTTTTAATTTATCATAATTTAATCTAATTTTTGATTTTAACTATTATTTTAATTTATCATAATTTGGTCTTTGTAAGTTTTCGAATTTAAAAGTTAATCAAATTCAAAACATACAAAGATTAAATTATAATTAATTAAAATAAATGGACTTATTTCTAATTTCCATAAACTAGAGGTATGAAATTCAAAATCAAACCACAACCACCCAAATTCAAAAAGAAGGTAAAAGTCAATAAGAAAATGAGTATTGCCTGATATTTTGGCGTCACCCTTTTTAGAGTAAAGTATTGTTTTAATTTATTATTTTATTTATTTTATTAAAATATTATATTTTATATGTGGTGTCGCTTGGCAAATTTACAAATTCTTAATTTTATTGTAGAAAATATATTATTCTCGTAAATAATTTACAACATGTCACATTTTCATAATTTTTTAGTATTATCTAAGTAAAACCCTTAATACTAACTAATATGTATTTTGTCGTGCTTCTTGTTTGATTAATTATTAATTTTTAATTAAATTATAAAGTAAATATTAAAAAATTAAGTTTTGTACTATTTATATATTTGTAATTTAATCTCTATACTTTTTATTTTTAGAAATTTAATCCTTTTATTTTGAAATTTTAAAATTTCAAATGCAATTGAATAGAATCTTCTATTAAATTGACTATTTTACTATATACAAGAAAAAAAAAGAAAAGAGAAAGTTAATTCACGTGTGAACCAAGGAAAGTCCAGAGGACCTTTCTTTTTATATGGACAATATAAAATTAATGACATAATTTATTAATTTTAACTTATGGGATTTATGTAATAATCTTAATAGATTATATGAAGGTATAGATCTTAAAACGAATATGTAAATTTAATTAAACATTAAGTTTTAAGAATTTTTTTCAAAAATTTGGAGAGAACGAAACTTAATTAACTCTCGTTAAACTGATTTATAAGCTGAGAAGCTCACTCGATTCGATAGGCCTAATATGTCTAGATTCAGACTTAAACGAAGATTTTTATGTCTCAAGCTAACCTGATTTGACCAAAATTAAATTTAAATAAAAAATATTTTTAAAATTTAATTTATTATAAAAATATATAAATATTAATATAAAATATTTAAACAAAAAAACTTGGAACCTAGTGGAGGCTTGACCCTAACCAACCCATTAGCAGTTCTATTGACCCTGAATAAGGATTCCTTGGGTTTTTTTAAAAAAAAAAGCATAATAACGAAGTTGGTCCTCAATGTTTGTACTTTTGACAATTCAATTCTTACTTTCTTTTTAACTAAATTTAAGCATTAAACTTTAAAAAAAAGTTAAGTTGCTTTTCTTTAAAATTACATTGACTAAAACATTAATTTTTAATGAAATTGACACAACAACCCGCATATTAGTCCACGTGAACAATCTGACATGATAATAGTTATATTATATACCACGTCAACAAATAATTTAAAATTATAAAAAATTCAAACAAAAAAATAAACTAAAAATTATAAAATTTTCATAAAAATTAAAAAGAAAAGCATGAAATGCACTTTGACTGCTATGAGAGTTGCCGTATTTAAAATTTTAATTTTTAATTAATATTTTATTAAAATTAATTTAACTCTTTTCAAAAATTAATAATTAAATTTAACTCTTTTAAAAGATTAAGAGCTAAAATTAATTCAAAAAATTATGTTAACAAAAAATATAAGCGTTAATAATTAAAACTTGGACTCGAAAAAATAAAAATAAAATATTTGAAATATTTTAATATAATTTAATATAAAATAATCATATTAAGAATATTATTAAATTATATTTAATAATAATGCTATTAAAATTTAATAACAATAACCATAATTATCTACCTTACAAAAATTACGCTAAGGGTATTTTGATTATTTCGGTATTTTTCTTTTGCTATTATAATATTTATTCTATTCAACTAAATATAAGAATACTATTCCATTCCAATTAACCTAACACAAGAATATTATTCCATTTCATTTAACCAAATAATTAAATTACTGATTACAACCCTATTTTATTACAGTGAATCAAACCTGGTATGAATTTTTTTATCCCAAAGGAGTAAATAATTTAAGAATAAAATTGAAAAATAAAAATCAACTTGTAGTTTCCTATTCTCTACGCTACCAAGCAAAACTACGACTAGCTGTTAAATAAGTCTCCAAACAAATTATCTTGACATTTCAAATTGGTCCTACATTTCAAAATGTTTTAACATAATCTTCAAAATATTAGTATTATATTAATTAGGTCTTTTAGTCAGTTTCACCATAATATCGGTTCATATTTGACATATTTTAAAAATAACATTAAAATTTAAGAGGGTTTTTTTTAAACACATCATACCAAAGATGACATTAAACATATGTTTATAATTTGACCAAACAATGACGAAGCTAGAAATAATTTCTTGGGAGAGGGCTGGATTTGAATTATAAATTGTTGAGAGAGCTAAAATGTAAATTTATCACTATATAAACATAAAATTTTACAATATCTTGAGAAATTAAACTATAAACAATTCAATTTTTATTTTAAATTTTAGAAGGGTCATAAAATTTTACAATTAAATTAATTTAAAATTTTATTATTTTTAAAAGAAATAAAAGAGCAATTTTTCACTGTGGAGGGACCAAGGCCTTGCTTGTCCTCCTCTAATGTTGCCCTTGCAACCCATGCTGATAAACTAAATTGACATAAGGGTGTAATTGGTATAATACTAATATTTTAAGGACTCAACTATAACATTTTAAAACTTAAAAACATTTAGCGCAGTCAACCTTGGTTGAAAAGCATCTTTGCTTTGAGAGCAAGGAAAGAAGGATATATTAGTAGTTTAATTGATCCAATTTTCAGTTTCCAACAACAACTATTTGAAAAATGGAAGTCCCTGGAAATGCTAAAATGCAAATAAATCAAATTATTAATTTTTTTTTTTTTTTTTTGGGGAACAAAGAAATCAATGATTTGGGGTCTATAAAATAATAATAATATGGAGATACAATGCTGAGATTCGATTCCGAGCCAAGCCTTGGATTCACAAATGACATTTTTTATTTGATTTTATTAATACACTACCAAGCAAATTTCCAATTTTCCACTAGGGAATTATTGGTAAAAATACTACCAAGCATTGGACATTGAAGGGATGCCATAGCCATTGATCACACAGTTCCCAATGTTTTGTTCAAAGGAACAGGTGGGTGTAGCCTCAACGTTTCTTTCACTATTGATCTCCAGAATTTCAGTTCATGGATCCTTGCTTTAGTTACTTAGCCATTTTCATTACACGAGAGTTTTTCACTATTTCAGACATGGCCCCGTGTAATGTTGCCCAGTGTAATGTTGCTGCATAATGACTCACTTTCTGTTTCAAAGTAGGAGTGAACGTTCAATCGAATTGAATGAAAAAATTTTAAATTAATTGAGTTGACGAGTTCTATTTTAACATTCTAAATTGATTTGAAATTTTTCGAATAGAGTAAAATTATTCAAGTTAAATTAAAAATTAAATATGTTAAATTAAAATTTTATTACATCATAACTAATTCCATGTTAGAGTACATAAATTTGAAACAATAAATATTTGAAAAAAATTCAAAGCAAAATAATAATAAAATACTTTAGTATGATAAATTTGAATCATTAATTAACTTATTTAGATTCCAAAATTATTATTCTAGAAAATTTTTAATTTTAACTTTCTTTATATATATTATATATATATTGAAATTTTTATAAATATATATATTTTGAAAATTTGAAAATTATTTTAATTTTTTTGTAATTTTATTGAGAGAGATCGATTGTTCATTTTCAAACTTGAAAGGGACCAAAAAAGTATTTATACCAATCTGTTATTCGAATTATTCATGTAATTCGAATTGTAAAATTTAATTCGATTTGAACTTGAAACTCAAATAATTCGAATAACTCGATTCGATTAATTTGAAGTTTAATTTTTTCCATTTTTTGAATTTTACTCACCGCTATTCTAAAAATGTCATTAAACTTCAAGTTTAGAGATTAATTAATCATATAATAATAGGTCAAGATTGTGGTTAATTCGGATTTGATTTTAATTTCATAATATTTTATAATATTATTAATTAGTTTAAATTCATAATATTATTAACTATTTTATTAAAATGTCGAGGCAATTATTTAAAAAAAATCCTTAAACATTTGATATCATATAAAACTTTAATTTGATTGAAGTTTTATTTATTTTAACAGGGCTCGAATAGAGGGTGAAAAAAAGTGAATATACTTTAATCGTCCCTCTATTATAAGAATTTAATTAAATTCAACCTTCTATTATGAAATAAATTTATTTAGTCTATGTAGTATTAAAATAATTAAGACAGACTAAATTAGAATAAGTTAAGAATTAGTATTTTTAATTTTTTATTGTTCTGTAAATGAAATCTTTTATTGAAATTACTTTAGATAGAAATAATTATAGTTAATAATATTATAAAATAGGATAATTATTAAATTATGTAAAAAAATAAATTTAAATTTCAAAACGTTAAAATAAAATTTGACCTATAATAATAAAATTATAATGAACCGATGATTTATACTGTAGTATATCAAATGAAAATGCATCATTTAAAATTAGTAAAATTAAATCTATTTCTTTCATTTCAAATTAAATCAAATCTTATTTATGGTTGCCTGTAGCATCCTTCATCTTCATCTTTTTTCTTTTTGTGCTCATTAGCCATGTTCTCAAGGACCCTGTCATTGTGCTCATCTTCTGAATCACTCCACTGGAAGGATACATATCAGGTAAACAAAACTCACCTTCCAGCTTCACATATTAGGGTTCATATCCAACTCGATCTAAGGTAAAAAATAAAAGATAAGTATCTGATCCAGCCAAATCAAATTAATTAAAAATTTTCATATAATTTATGTGATTGAGTTAAATAAATATTCAAATATATTTATGCATAATAAAGTAAGTCATATGTAACTTTATGTGATTTGATAATAAATCACAAATAATTGATAACATGATAGATGCAATTTTAAGTGATAATATATTTAAGTAAAATGTGTTGATGCACTGGATCAACGATTGTGAAAAACGATAGGATTAATGGTTTAATTCTCTAGGAGCAAAGAACCAGAAGTAGAGAGGAAGAGGAAGCCCCCCTTAGTCCCGTGCCTTAGAATTTTATTATATAGGTCGGGTAATCGGGTTGGATATTGGGTCGGGTTGTTTTTATTATTAATATAATAATTTGTTCCCATCTTGTCGAAGAAGAGTTATAAAGTGACTCTTCTGAGACAAGTTTACACTTATGATGTGTGTAATTTGGAGCTTATTATATAAGTTTTAACTTGGAACCTTATTGAACAAATTTTGTTGTTCGATAGTGCGGAACAGGAGTCAAAAATTATAATGCAGAATACCGCAAACTATATTTCCCGTAAGAATTTGTATCCGATATCTGTGATTTTAAATAAATGAATTGTTCAGATGCTGCAATCCTAAATCAGTTAACTTTTATAATATCAGCTAAGAATGCAGGTTCGCGAGCTGCTTTGGAGGTTACGATTTTAAACAAGTTAGCCTTTATAATATTAGCTGGGAACGTAGGTCCGTGAGCTGTTTTGGAGACTTAAACCAGCGAGCCTTTATAATATCAATTGGGAACGTAGGTCCGCGAGCTGTTTTGGAGGCTGCGATCTTAATTCGGCGAGTCTTTATAATATCAGCTGGGAGCATTGTTTAGGAGGCTGCGATCTTAAACCAGCGAGCTTTTATAATATTAGCTGGGAGAGCATTGTTTAGGAGGCTGCGATCTTAAACCGACCAGCCTTTATAATATCAATTGGGAGTGTAAGTCCGCGAACTATTTTAAAATTGCGAGCTTAACTCAACTAACCTTTAATCAACAGCTACAAGGTCAAAAGCATATGGATATCTGATTAAATAACATACATGCTGTAATTCCATATCATGATCCTGTTCTCAATCTAATTCTGTGAATAACATGCAAACTAGCATGAATTTTATGACAAAAAGCATGTGATAAATTTCTTCTAAAAATACAAGTGATAAATTTAAGTCAAATAGTAATGAAATGGCAGAAGTAAAAAGAATAATACATGTGTCGTAACCATTTTTTTTGGAAGACGACAAAAAGGGCTCGACTTTGAGTTTTAAAAATGAAAAAAAGAACGGGAGTCGCCACCGACCTTTATTTGGTGTGATCGGATCACCTTTATTTTAATAAAACATTTTGTTTTACTAAAATCGTGTTTTTGGTCTGCGAGGTTTTAAAAATAGGGTTCGGGAGTTGATTACACATACGAGGAAGGGTTAGCACCCTCGTACGCCCAAAATTGGTACCAAAATGATTAATTAATGTCTTAATGTCGGAAGTTTGAAAAGATTTTAAAATACGGGTCTTTTAAAAGGTATTAGGATTTTTGAGATATCTTTGTTTCGAAGGGTACGAACATTGCATCCAAAGACGTTAGGACATGATATTCAAGCCTTCGTAATCAAAGTTATCTCGAGTTCGTAGAATTTATTAAAAGATGTTTAGTGTTTTAGTCAAATGGAAAATTGCAACCCAAAGACGTTAGGGCACTATTCCCAAATTTCTAAACACGCAAACATTGCTCGATTTAAAAACTTTTGACGGAATAAGGTGGTTTTGTAAATGCGCTTTGATTTTAGTGTTTGAGCTAAAATAGATATAGGTATTCGGGCCAAGAAAATCGAGATTTCTTTACTCGAAAAGATCTAAACATCACATCCAAGACGTTAGGACACGATGTTTTAATCTCTCGAAGTTAAGGTCGTCTCATATTTCATGAAATAGGATAGAAGGATGTTTGATTATTTAGTGAAACAAAGAATCGCAACTCAAAGACGTTAGGGCACTATTCCACGAATCTCTAAATACGAAACATTGCCTTATTCTTTTTAAAAATTAAAGGAAATATGATAATTTTAAAATGTATTAATAATATAACACAAGGCTAAGAAAACAAATGTGGACGTAAACACGGTAAATATAAAAATACTACTACTACTAACGATAACAATGACAATAATAATAATAGATGAACTAATAATATTAATAATAGTAATAATAGTAGAAAGAAAAAAAAAATAGAACGATAACACATACAATTATAATAATGGATGATAGTAATAGCAAACAAAAGAAAGAAAAATGGTGAAAATAATGAAAATAACGAGTAATAATAATAATAACGGTAATATGGTAATAAATAATAATAAAATAATAATAATAATATAATGATACAAATACTAAATAATGATAATAATAGTATTTATGTATAATAATATAATGCCAAGAATGACAATGGAAATAATAATATATGTATACATGTATATAAATGAGTAAGCAAGATAAAATAAAGTAAATTAATAATTGAATAAAATAATAAATATAATAATAATAATAATCGTAATATTAATATGAATAATGGTAAATGCAATATAGTATCAAAATATTAAATACAATCAAATAATAATAATAATAATAATAATAGTAATTATAACAATAATAATAATAATAATAATAACAAAGAAATAATAGAAAAGGACTAAATTGTTGATTAATTATACTAAATAATAATAATAATAATAGGTAATTGTAAAATAAATAATAATATAATAATAGTATTAATAATAAAATAATGATAATAAATAATAATAATAATAATAATAATAACTATAGAAAAGGACTAAATTGAGTTAAAAGCATAATTTGGGTAAATTCGAAATAAAAGAAAGACTAGGATCCATTTATATGCTTGAAAGGACTGGGGACTAAAATGGCAATAAACCCTTCACCAAAACGCAGCAAAGATTAGGGACCAAATTGCGAATCGAGATAAATTGTGGGATAAATTTTAAAATAAAAAAACTTGATTGCAAATGTCTGAAAAAGCGGAAGGGTCGAATGCGTAAATCGCCCCTTTTGCAAAAACACGCGGATCCTAAGCGGGTCGGATCGGATCGGGTCGGGTCGTTCAAAACGACGTCGTTTTGGGGTTAAAGGGCAGCCCCCAAAACGACGTCGTTTTGTGGGGCTATATAAAGCCCTAAAACCCCCTAAAAAATTCATTTGTCTGCTGTTAAAAAAAAAAAAAGGCTTTTCTTCTCTATTTTTCTCTGCAGGGTAAGGGGCCTGGCAGAATCCGACTGTCATTGCAAGTCTTGTTGGTGATCGGCCATCACGCGCACGGTGGCCGGAAGTTCGAAAAAAAGGTAAATTTCGTATTTTTATTCCCTTTTCCATGTACTGTCTTTTTTAGTAAAAAAAAATGTGAATATATGCGTGATTAATGGATTCGAAGAACAAGAATAGAATAATAAAAAAGAAAAAAGAAGATCTTAACACCTTTCCGGATCCGTTTTTCTTTTCTTTCTGATATTTTACTGCTTCTTGCTTTTTTTGCTTGAATCTGCTTTCTTTTGTTCCGAATTTTTTTTTTTTTGTATATTGATAAAAAAGAAGGAAAAGATGAAAAATCGTCTTGAATCATTGTTTTTTTATTAATCGCAAAAGGCTCCCCTTTACAAAGAAATTGATTCGCTTTTATAGCCTACTCAGTAAAATTATTGGTTGTCTTTTCTTTTTTGTCTTGCAGGAGCAAGTGGAGGAGTTGGTGGTGACAGTGGCATGGGCGGTGGCCGGTGGCGTCGAGCAGGCGTCGCAAGGTGTGAAGAGTCGGAGGCAAGTGGCTGGGTTTTCGAAACCCTAGCATGTCTGAAAAAATTTTTTAATTTTGGGCCTTCTGGGCCTATTTTTTTTGGGTCCTTTATTTTTATTTTTTGTTGTTTGGGCTAGTGAAATGGGTCTGTACAGCTGCCCCTCTTTGCTCATTGTCGTGTAACGGCAATAGAGCAAAGACATAAGAAAGACCCATTTTGCCCGGTCTCAGTGGGCCTTAACTTCTTTTGGCGTCTTTTCTTCAGGTAGCGTCACTTCTGCCCACCGCCTCTTGTTGCTTCGATCCACTCCACTGATATGTGGCTTCAATCTACTCTTTGCTGTGACTTCAATGGGATGTGACTTGTTTATTTTTGATCTGCTCTTGCAAATTTAGGAATGTCTAAACTGCTATCTTCAATCTGATCCTTACAAACTCCAGGATTACCGGTCGATATCTTCGATCCGCTTCGCAACTTCGGGAAGGTCAAATCGCTTTCTTCAATCTGATCCTTGCAAACTCAAGGATCACCAGATGAATCTTCGACCGCTTCCGCAACTTCGGAAGGTCAAATCTGCTTTCATCAATCGATCCCAACAAACTCGGGATCACAGTGAATCTTTGACCGCTTCCTACAACTCGGGAAGGTCAAATATGCTTTCTTCAATCGATCCTTGCAAACTCAAGGATCACCAGACTAATTTCTTCGATTTACTTTTTACTCCATGGGAACTTCGAGGAGATAAGAATTCAGGGAGAAGAGATTCGTAGTCTCCATCTTCTCTACCGAAACTTCAAAGAAATAAGGACTTATCCTCATTGTTTACTCAGGGAGACGGGATTTGTAATCTCAACCTACTCCACGGGAACTTAGAGGAAATAAGAATTCAGGGAGAAGAGATTTGTAATCTCCATCTTCTCTACTGAAACTTTAGAGAATTAAGGATGGAACCTCATTGTTAACTCGGGGAGAAGGGATTTGAAATCTCAACCTACTCCACGGGAACTTCGAGGAAATAAGAATTCAGGGAGAAGAGATTCGTAGTCTCCATCTTCTCTTACTGAAACTTCAAAGAAATAATGATTGATCCTCATTGTTAACTCAGGGAGACGGGATTTGTAATCTCAACCTACTCCACTGGAACGTCGAGGAAATAAAAATTTAGGGGGAGAAGAGATTCGTAGTCTCCATCTTCTCTACCGAAACTTCAAAGAATTAAGAATTTATCCTCATTGTTAACTCAGGGAGACGGGATTTGTAATCTCAACCTATTCCACTGGAACGTCGAGGAAATAAGAGTTCAGAACTTTTCAATTTGCTTCCTTACTATTTTCAGGAAGACTTCAATCTTCAGTCTGCCCCACTACCATCTTGAGGGAACGAAGTCTGAACCTTTCAATGTACTTCCTTACTATCTTCAGGAAGACTTCATTCTTCAGTCTGCCCCTACCATCTCGAAGGAGCAAAATCTAAACTTTTCAATGTGCTTCCTTACTATCTTCAGGAAGACTTCAATCTTCAGTCTGCCCCACTACCATCTTGAGGGAACGAGATCTGTACTTCAATATCGTTACACCGTTCTTTGAGGAACCTGTCCTGTAGAATGAATTTTATGTGTTTATACAAATGATGAAGGTGCTGTGATCAAAATGACTCAAAGCCTCTTAACTACATGCGTTATGGACGACACTTTCATGAATGCAGAATGCCGTGAGAATGGTATTTTTTACAATGATTAGGATGCAATGATCAGAATAAATCGAATGCTCCTAACTAAAAGACAATGGATGACTTTTGCATGAATGCGAAATGTCATGGGAATGGTCTTTTTATGATGATTAGGATGCAATGGGTCGAATGCTCCTAACTAAACATGCTTTCAAATGATGTATAAATGCAAAATGAAATGATCCTCTTTTTTTTTTTTTTAAAATGCTTAGGGTCATCATTGCTCGTAGTCCATTAATGTTCTATCCCTGATACGTTATCATGCTTTTCTCGTTCAACCAGTATCTTTGATAGAAAACCCAAAAAAATGATTATATTATGCTCAACAAGTTTGCCCCGCCGTAATTTCAGGGTCTCTTCCACTGTACCTCCTGGGACATAAAGTTTGTATCTCTCCCTGCAACTTTAGGAGAATAACATTTGGCTTCTTCTACCTATCCTGCTGTAACTCCGAGGTATAGGATCAATTTGATCTGTTACACCATTCACTGGTGTAATGACCAGATGTGTGGGCCTGATACGTGCATGAATGCAGAGTATTATTTTTCTTTTCCCGAGAATGATCTCTTTGTACTGCTGGGTTGACATTGCTTGTTATCTGTCAAGGTCATACCACCGGTGAAAAATAAAAGGTCCAAAGAGATAATCATCTTTTTCCAATATTTCCAAATCTTGAGCTGAGTGAGTTCTAAACAATAGTCCTGTTTCAAGTCCTTGTATTATTCAGAAGCTTCCAGAGTAATATGCAAAACTCCTTTTATGAAAGTATTATTAGTCCACTAATCGTTATTTCAATGCAAAATGCTTGAAAAAGATTGTAACAATGGACAAAAAGGAAATTGATTGGGAGCATAGCTCGAAACAAACAAATTAAACAATGCTAGCAAAGGTAATTAAGAAGGAATTTTATCGGTATTTTTTTTGAAAGGAATAAAATAATCACAAGTAACAAAAATGGGTAAAATAGAAACTAAGTGCCCCAGATATCGCAGCTTGAGCTTCCCGGTTCCAACTTCTTGAGGATCATTTTGAGCTTAATATGTGTTCAGGGGATCCAGAGTACTTTGACGATGCCCCAAGACGTAACATACTTCTTCGAGCGTAGCAAGACTACTGTATGCCCTACTTTCGATCAAAATTTTGAGCTACCCTTTTCGGGTTTTCAACTCAAAATACCCTTTGGTCTCAAAGCGCCCTTTGCGGGTTTTCGCATTGGCCTCTCCTTTTTCTTTTTTCTTTCTTTTTTTCTTTTTCTTGTTTTTTCGTTTTTTGTGTTTTTTTTGAAAACTTTTTTATTGAATCTAAACTCACTGGATTGGGCAGGTCCTTGCCATCCATCTTGGTTAACACCCATTTTCCTAGAACAGGCCTTCTTTGCTGTATAAGGCATTTACTTTTCTTCAGAGTTCTTTCGGATAAGAAGAATCTTTCTTAATGATAGGTCATCTTCCTGAAATCCTCTTGAGCGAACCTTTTCGTCAAGCCCGTATCTATTTTCGATACATTTGACCCTGCTGAATACTTTCAATCAAGCTTACTGGAGGCATTCTGCTTCATCTAATCAAATCAAAGCTTGGGAAAAGGAATCTTATCTTCCAACAATTTTTCTTTTAAATAAACCATTGGAAAAGATGCCCCGGTGAAAGCCCTGGTCAATGTTCAAGAAACCTAGAAGGTAAATGGTAACTTCTCTATGCCAACCTTTACAAGTCTCAGTCGTTTTTTCAAAAATTTTGAATGGTTTAGGCTGCCATTGCTGCAATGATATGGTGTCTGTAAACTTGCGCCATCACGTTTCTTTTCGCATTGCCACACACTTCTTCTTCTTTTTATTTTTATTTATTTTTTGAACTTGAAGTTGAAGTTGACAACTGTTGACTTTGTAATTTTGACATGAAGGCGACCTTTACCCTCTTGGCAAGGTCACCAAAGGCTATGGATATGAACCGATGTTGGCTCGAAGCTCTTGAGAGACCGGCTTGATAGCGTCTATGCTTCCCATATAGGAATCCGTGTTTTCAGTGGCCTCGGTGTCCGGGTTGTGATCATGCGATAATGTCCCGCCTTATTCTTGCGGTGAGCTAAGCTCCGTCTTCATCTTCCTCGTTGGTTCATAGCGTCTCACGACACTTCATAAGTAAGTTGCGATCTTTGTCATCTTCAAAGTCCTTAGATCCTCTAGATACATATCTCACTAAAAAGTCGAGTCGATGCGTCGCTCATGTCATTGATATCGAAGACCCATTGTGGGTGAAAAGCGCGAAAATCCAAAGAATAAATGATCCTAAGGATGATTATTCGTAGGATATGGTCATGAGTGAAAGAATATTTAGTATGAAATGTAAAGAATGAAAATATTTACTTGAAAAGATGCATTTTATTGAAATAAAATTCGGACACAAGCCTACTTCTCAAAAGAAATCTTATCGCTTTCGGGCTTGAAGTAACAAGTGTTTTACACATTACTCTAGATTAGCTTTAAAATACATGTTTCTTCCACAAGATCATTGTTCAAAACACTCTCAAGTACATAAAGGCGTATGTTAGGAAAACCCTTATTCCTCGGTTCTCTTTGGGTATACCATTGCTCCGTCATCGAACTTCACAATACCCATGTTGATGAGATTTTCCACTAATTTCTTGAAAGTGAGGCAATTTTCTATCGAATGGCCTGTGATCCCCGCGTGGTACTCACACTGAGCGTTTGGGTCATACCATTTTGGGTATGGAGGTTGCATCGGTTCTGGATATTGGGGAGACACAACGTGTGCATCAAATAAACGTTGATACAACTCCTTATATGTCATAGGGATTGACGTAAATTGGAGTTTTTCAACGTTTTTCCTTGTACGAGATTCTTTCCTTGATGAACCTTGATACTCAGTAGGCTGATTTGGGTCTCTCATGTTTGTATTATTCACCTCGTCATCCTTTCTTCTAGGAGTAGGCCTTCTACTGGTTTCCCCTACTTCAATCTTGCCGCATCTAATTGCATGTTCGATCATTTCCCCTGCCATTACCATGTCGGCAAAGCTCTTAGTGGTACTTCCTATCATATGGGTTATGAAAGGAGCCTTCAGGGTGTTGATGAAGAGCATGGTAGTTTCTTTTTCTAAAAGGGGTGGCTGAACTTGTGTGGCTACTTCCCTCCACCGTTGGGCATATTGCCTGAAACTTTCGTTTGGCTTTTTCTCCATATTTTGGAGCGTGATTCGATCAGGAGCTATATCGACTACGTGCCCGTATTGTTTCAGGAATGCCTGTGCTAGGTCCCTCCACGACTTGATCTGAGTACGGCTGAGCTGATTGTACCATTTGGCCGCAGCCCCGGCCAAACTATCCTGAAAACAATGAATAAGCAGTTGATCGTTGTTGACATATCCCGCCATCCGTCGACAGAACATTGTGATGTGCGCTTCGGGGCAACTGGTCCCATTGTATTTTTCAAAATCTGGGGTCTTGAACTTTGGTGGAAGTACGAGGTCTGGGACTAGGCTCAAGTCTTTAGCGTCTACCCCGTAGCGATGGTCAGCAGTTTCTATTTCCTTAAACTTTTCTTCTAACCATCTGCAACGATCCTCGAGTTGTCTGGGAAGGTTTGCTTTTGCCTTATCCATTTCAGCCATTTCATCAAGATCGGGGACTATAAGATTAGCCGGAACTTCTCCGAGATTAGTGCCTGAACCAGTCGGAAAGTGCGCTGGCATTGCGGTCTCAACCTGGCACTGTGGCCTGATAACAAAAGGCGTCCTTTGGGGACATATTTCTGGTGGTGCTTGGGTATTTGGCGGGTAAATCCGGAGGTGTGGAGGTCGTCATTATTCCCTGAGCTAACCGCGGCGCCCTTTCCTCGTTCATTGGCCAATAGTTGCGCCAACTGGCTTATCATGTTATTTTGGGACTCTTGCATCCGTTCTATCATATCTTGTTGCATCTTGATTAATCGTTCTTGCATCTGTTCTTGTAGTTCCTTTTGCATTTGTTCTAGCCTTTCTATTCTTTGATCCATGTCTTCTAGGTTACTGAAATAACTTTACCTAATTAGGGTCTTTCTACAAATCTTAATGCATGTGATATGATGCAATGCAAATGCATGAAATGCAATGCAAATGCATGCATAAAGAAAGAGAGGCGTTGATTATGAATTCAATTTCATTAGAAGAACTTCTCTAGAAAATACATTTCTTTACATAAAACGGATTGCATATGCGGCTTTGTCCTCATAGTCCAGGTGAAATTCTCTTCTTCGTATCCGAATGTTATGGTTGTGTCTCGTGAACTTCCCCAATAGATGCCTCCTCTAGCTCCTTGTTCCTCGGTCCAAGCCGTGCCTCTTCACTCGCTGATGTTTATAAGCTTCTTTTAGAAAATAGAATCGATGGCTCTTCAATAATCCTTGTCGGCTTGAATCCTCGTGCAAAGTATTGTATTCTTCTGGGTTATCGGTCCTCTCTCGTCATTTTTACGGACTATGTTCGAACGATCAGTATTATAATCCATTTTATCAAGTAACACATTTCCTTATGATAAACTCTTCTATTTAGCAATCGAATATGAATCAACACCTTCTTTCTAAGAGGATGCGGTGTGATGCCATGCAATGCAATCACAAACAAAACAAAACACGTTAGCACAAGAGAAATAAACAAAATAGAGTATCTATCCGGTAACCACTAGGGTTTAACATAGTTCTACCTAAGGTGGGCTCCTAGGGTTTACTACATGTGGTTTGGTTCTAAGAAGGGGTACGAACCAGTAGATTCCTCGATCTTCACCCATTATAGGCTCATACAGATCGAGTTCAGTTCAGGGGAATACATTTCCCTATGGCTGCACGGAGATGAAAATCTCACGAAGACATAGGTACGGATGTATCCCGAAAGCGATCCACTATCCTGCACGGAGGTGAAAACCTCACGAAGGAGTAGTTTCTCACTCTCACCTAAAGGTGTGACCACAACGGTCATGCAAAGTAAAGCTGCAATTAAAACAACATGCAATACAAATACGGTAATTCTCAAATCAAACTTTCAAACTTCCGACAAAAGACTGAAAATAATCAATTTATGGCCTGACTCTCTAAATCGGTCAAAGTGGAGTCGCCAAGTCGTCAGAACCATTTTTTTGGAAGACGACAAAAGGGCTCGACTTTGAGTTTTAAAAATGAAAAAAAGAACGGGAGTCGCCACCGACCTTTATTTGGTGTGATCGGATCACCTTTATTTTAATAAAACATTTTGTTTTACTAAAATCGTGTTTTTGGTCTGCGAGGTTTTAAAAATAGGGTTCGGGAGTCGGTTACGCACGAGGAAGGGTTAGCACCCTCGATACGCCCAAAATTGGTACCAAAATGATTAATTAATGTCTTAATGTCGGAAGTTTGAAAAGATTTTAAAATACGGGTCTTTTAAAAGGTATTAGGATTTTTGAGATATCTTTGTTTCGAAAGGGTACGAACATTGCATCCAGCACGTTAGGACATGATATTCGAAGCCTTCGTAATCAAAGTTATCTCGGAGTTCGTAGAATTTATTAAAAAGATGTTTAGTGTTTTAGTCAAATGGAAAATTGCAACCCAGCACGTTAGGGCACTATTCCCCAAATTTCTAAACACGCAAACATTGCCCGATTTAAAAACTTTTGACGGAATAAGGTGGTTTTGTAAATGCGCTTTGATTTTAGTGTTTGAGCTAAAATAGATATAGGTATTCGGCCAAGAAAATCGAGATTTCTTTACTCGAAAAGATCTAAACATCACATCCAAGACGTTAGGACACGATGTTTTAATCTCTCGAAGTTAAGGTCGTCTCATATTTCATGAAATAGGATAGAAGGATGTTTGATTATTTAGTGAAACAAAGAATCGCAACCCAGCACGTTAGGGCACTATTCCACGAATCTCTAAATACGAAACATTGCCTTATTCTTTTTTAAAAAATTAAAGGAAATATGATAATTTTTAAAATGTATTAATAATATAACACAAGGCTAAGAAAACAAATGTGGACGTAAACACGGTAAATATAAAAATACTACTACTACTAACGATAACAATGACAATAATAATAATAGATGAACTAATAATATTAATAATAGTAATAATAGTAGAAAGAAAAAAAAAAATAGAACGATAACACATACAATTATAATAATGGATGATAGTAATAGCAAACAAAAGAAAGAAAAAATGGTGAAAATAATGAAAATAACGAGTAATAATAATAATAACGGTAATATGGTAATAAATAATAATAAAATAATAATAATAATATAATGATACAAATACTAAATAATGATAATAATAGTATTTATGTATAATAATATAATGCCAAGAATGACAATGGAAATAATAATATATGTATACATGTATATAAATGAGTAAGCAAGATAAAATAAAGTAAATTAATAATTGAATAAAATAATAAATATAATAATAATAATAATCGTAATATTAATATGAATAATGGTAAATGCAATATAGTATCAAAATATTAAATACAATCAAATAATAATAATAATAATAATAATAGTAATTATAACAATAATAATAATAATAATAATAACAAAGAAATAATAGAAAAGGACTAAATTGTTGATTAATTATACTAAATAATAATAATAATAATAGGTAATTGTAAAATAAATAATAATATAATAATAGTATTAATAATAAAATAATGATAATAAATAATAATAATAATAATAATAACTATAGAAAAGGACTAAATTGAGTTAAAAGCATAATTTCGGGTAAATTCAAATAAAAGAAAGACTAGGGATCCATTTATATGCTGAAAGGACTGGGGGACTAAAATGGCAATAAACCCTTCATCAAACGCAGCAAAGATTAGGGACCAAATTGCGAATCGAGATAAATTGTGGGATAAATTTTAAAATAAAAAAACTTGATTGCAAATGTCCGAAAAAGCGGAAGGGTCGAATCGCAAATCGCCTTTTGCAAAAACACGGATCCTAAGCGGGTCGGATCGGATCGGGTCGGTCGTTCAAAACGACGTCGTTTTGGGTTAAAGGCGACCCCAAAACGACGTCGTTTTGTGGGCTATATAAAGCCTTAAAACCCCTAAAAATTCATTTGTCTGCTTTGTTAAAAAAAAAAGGCTTTTCTTCTCTATTTTCTCTCTGCGAGGGTAAGGGGCTGGCGAGAATCCGGCCATTCGCCGTGTCTTGTTAGCAGTCAGCCACCACAAGACGGTGGCCTAAGTTCAAAAAAGGTAAATTCAGATTTTATTCCCTTTTCCATGTAATGTCTTTTTTAGTAAAAAAAAATGTGAATATATGCGTGATTAATGGATTCGAAGAACAAGAATAGAATAATAAAAAAGAAAAAAGAAGATCTTAACACCTTTCCGGATTCGTTTTTCTTTTCTTTCTGATATTTTACTGCTTCTTGCTTTTTTTGCTTGAATCTGCTTTCTTTTGTTCCGAAATTTCTTTTTTTTTTGTATGTTGATAAAAAAGAAGGAAAAGATGAAAAAAAATCGTCTTGAATCTGTTGTTTTTTTTTTTATTAATCGCAAAAAGGCTCCCCTTTTACAAAGAAATTGATTCGGCTTTTATAGCCTACTCTGTAAAATTATTGGTTGTCTTTTCTTTTTTGTCTTGCAGGAGCAAGTGGAGGAGTTGGTGGTGACAGTGGCATGGGCGGTGGCCGGTGGCGTCGAGCAGGCGTCGAAAGGTGTGAAGAGTCGGAGGCGGTGGCTAGGGTTTTCAGAAACCCTAGCATGTCTGAAAAAATTTTTTAATTTTGGGCCTTCTGGGCCTATTTTTTTTGGGTCCTTTATTTTTATTTTTTGTTGTTTGGGCTAGTGAAATGGGTCTGTACAACATGATTGTGAAATTCAAGTCAAGACCTGCGGCAAATTAAGATAACGTTTATGTATTAGATAAAATGAAAGATGATCATGAAAAATAACACAAGCTTAAAATGATTGACATTGATAACAAGCTTATATATTCCAATTTTTTTTAACAGAGAATATGATTGAACAGAAGGCAGAAAAATGCATACCTATGGCTGCAGTACATTTCCACTGTACCTCTTTACATGCATTACCTTACCCCTCTTCATTAGAGAATGCGAACATCAGGTACTGATGCAATCCACCAAGTCCTTTTGTCTGATGATTTTGGTCTCTTAGGGGAAAAAACCAAAATGACTGATCAGATTTAGAGCTCGTAATGCAAAAAGGCTCCAAGAGAGAGCTTGCACTTGATTAATTTTGCCATTCAGTAGCCTCATTTCACTGACAAACAGAGAAACTGTGAAGTTAGGTGTTATTAAATGGTAGAAACAAGAAACATAATGTTCTATTTCTGCCTAAGCAGAAAATATTATAAAAATTATCATTTTTTTCTAACGTATGATACTCTTTTACCCTTAGACCAAGGAGGCTGGTAAAGTTTATTAGCCAAAGAAAATAGCACAAAACAATGAAAAGCATCCACAACTACAAATTAAAAAAAAAAATTGCTAATTCAATCATCATCATCATCATCTAATTCAATTCAGTTTCTATCAAAAACCAGAATTTGATCTCATAGTCATAATGTACTCCGCTACAAGCTGTGCAAATGATGAAGACTTGTTTTCCAGCAAACTTGAATATCAAGTATAGATATGCATTTAACACAAATTTAGAATATTTTTGAAAGTTATATCTTCATACACGTGTTTGATACAAATATGGAACACAGTTACGAATATTTCTAGCAACATAAAACATTACTAATTATTAACACTCCGGAGTTTACATCATCTAATTCAATCCAGTTTCTATCAAAAACTAGAATTTGATCTCACAGTGTACTCTGCTACTATCTGTGCAAATGATGAAGACTTGTTTTCCAGCAAACTTGATGGACTATCATATTCTTCTATAACTCCTGCAAAAACAAATGTTTTTTTTTTCTATTCAAATGAAATTAACTTCAAAGAATCCATCTTAATGAGCATAGCATACTGTACTACTAACCATGACTTAGAAGCAGAACCATGTCGCTATCCAGAACCGAAGTTATTCGGTGAGCGATTGTTATGACCGTACAATCGGAGAAGTGCTCCCTTAACGTCATCTGTATTAGGTTGTCGGTGGCTGTATCCACCGATGCGGTCGCTTCGTCGAGCACTAAGATCTTACTTTTCTTCAATAGTACACGACCAAGGCACACCAACTGCCTTTGCCCCATGCTCCAATTCTCTCCGTTCTCACTAACTGCACAACAATAATCATACTAAGTATAACTTATACAAAAGAAGACAAACTCATTTGTGTTATAAGATAGAAGGATCGAACCTAAAGAATCGAGCTGGCCAGCCTTGTTTCGAACTCCATCCCCGAGTTGGCATTTATCCAATGCCTTTAAAACACAATAATGATGGATGTTAGACTTGGATTACAGATCATAAAAGACAGTTTTTTACTAAAATGAACCTACCTCTCAAATCTGTTCATCTGTGTATTCTTCAAGAGGGTCCAAGTTGCTTCGTATAGTCCCTTCGAACATGGTAGGCTCTTGAGGGATGATGCTGAGTCGTGAACGCAAATCATGCAACCCGATTGATGAGATGTTTACACCATCGATTAAGATCTGCCCTGCTGCAGGTTCAACGATCCGGAAAAGTGTTTGTATGAGAGTTGATTTACCACTGCCTGTTCTCCCTACAATACCGGTTTTCAACCCTCCAGGAAATGTGCAGGTCAGACCTCGCAACACGAGTGGCATATGTGGAGCATATCGTACCTACATTGAGACCATCATCGTTTATTTAATATGGCCAATGCATTGGAAACAGAATCATAGAACACCACAACACTGCCTTACCTGCAGATCACGAATATGAACCTCTCCGTGGTACGGCCAACAATGGTCTGGGCGATTCGTTTCCACCACAAGGGCAGGCTCACTAGGAATACTACAGTATTGAAGTATTCTCTCAACAGATATAATTTTATTCTCCATATTGCACATAGTCCATACCACCCAAGCTTGCAATATATTTAGATTGAGTCCATACGTCACAGCTAACCCGGCAATAGCTAAACGGACGAAAAACGCATCAAATCATTCTCCTAGAACATTTGTTATCTAGTAGTCAACAAAGGTGCCAATATGAATCTGCATTTACTTACCAGGATCAATAACTCCCTCCGGTAAAGAGATTAAAATGAATAATGAGAAGGCAAAAGTAACAGAAGACAATAAGTCCAGGCGGAAGCACAGCCATTCCATTGCACCAGCAACATAAAATTTTGGACGAGAATACGAGTCGGTCAGTGCCATGTTTGTGTCTTGGAACCTTTTTTCTTGATCAAAGCTCCTTATAGTTGTTGCTCCTAAAATTGTTTCAGCAAAATTCTGTATTACTGGAGCTTGGCATACTCCAACCAGCCGCGAAAGTTCTCGTGCAGAAGATATGTAATATTGCTGTGAGATTACAAGTTTATGAGCATTCCTTTGTTCAGCAATAAGGCAATGATTAAATGAGTTTTACAAAGCAGAAAATTCGAGATTTTCAATATGTTGCTGCATTGTAATAAGTTCATGATTTCATGCATTGCATAGCCACAATTCGGCAAGAGTTACCTGATACCAAATGCAGGTAGCAATCACTGGAATAAAAATGATAAAGATCTGCCAAGAAACTTGAGACATGACTGCAATGATTCCAAGTAGCTGGATAACTGAGAAAGCAAATGTGGCTACTTGGTGCGCAATGTCCATATCTACTGCACTTTGATCTGTAGAAGCCTATAAGAGGCAGCAAAAAAGTTCACAATACTTTACAAACTAGGGGAAAAAGGCGAACAAACATGAAGATAAATTGAATCTTTTGTATCAATACAGGAAAAACATTAGATGCTTACTCTGTTGAGGATTCTTCCACTCGGTGTAGAATCGAAGAAAGACATAGGAGCGTGGAAAATGCAAAGATGCATCTTTTTAAAGAGAAGAGTGGCTGTTTTGTATCCAGCTGTACCAAGAAGCATGGATCTGGCAAAGACACAAATGGCACTTGCAATGGCCAAAGCCAAATAGACCATGATTAGTGTAAAGCTCCCAACAGGAGGCTTTATGTCTGCTGACATCGGTGATCCCCAAGCCATCCAATAGTTGCTGCCAATTTGAAAAATCTCAAAGAGAATCTGAGCAAGCAATATTAAAGGCACAAGAGCTCCTCCATATGCTGTTGTGATGTACTTCCAGTAGACCGAAAACCCGACTTGTCCTTTCTCCCGTTCTTCTTCTTGAACTAGCTGTCCTTTTTGTCCGACATCATCTACTCTACTGCTTTCGTTACCTAGGTTTTCTTCTTTCTGCACTTTCCCATTAGTAGTACCTATATCACATTCTCCTTCACTGGTAGTTCGTTCTGACACGAACTTGCTTCAACAGTATCAAGGGCCGACAAAGCTTTCTTATGTGCACCCACAAGTTCCATAAAATCAGTACCTGAATTGAGAATATCATTATACTTTCCAGCTTGAACAATCCTCCCATCTTTCATCACCTAGCAAATATGTAAATACAAGTTGAATCCAGTTAATAAATTATTTCTTGAATCTAAGACATATGATGAAAATCACTGAAAATAATGTAAATAATAGCTCACCAAAATTAAGTCAGCAGCTGGTAAAAACTCAACTTGATGAGTGACATAAATAACTGTTTTTGATCTCAAATTCTTTAGTAAAACCTCCTGCCATTCAAAAGATTAAACAAGATACTCAGAGCTCATACATAACTATTTCAACTAAATTAAATATAGGAACTTTTAAAATACATGCCATATGATCAGAGGAAGACATTACCTTAAATAAATGAGATCCGGTGTGAGCATCCACTGCGCTGAAAGGATCATCAAACAGATAGATATCGGCATCTTGGTATAGAGCACGAGCAATCTGTATTCTTTGCTTTTGTCCACCACTCAGATTGATTCCCCTCTCGCCTATAACCGTCTGATCACCGAAAGAGAGAATTTCGAGATCCTTCTTGAGGGTACAAGCTTCAAGCACTTCGTCATACTTGTCTCTGTCCATTTCCTTTCCGAACAATATGTTGTCTACAATCTTTCCACTTTGTATCCAAGGTGACTGAGCAACATAGGCTGTTGTACCACACAACTTAAGAGTTCCTGATATCTTTGGGAACTCTCCCAAAAGACAGGAAAGTAAACTTGACTTGCCAGAGCCTACCGTACCACAAACAGCAACACTCATGCCATGGGAAACTTTCAAGTTTATATCTTTTAGTGTTGCAGTAGGGGATGACATATCCCAAGAGAAGTTCCCATCAGTAATCTCGATCGCTGTATCGGAACTACCACTGGGTAGCTTCTCTATAGCACCAGTCTGCAAGTCATCGAGCCGAAGGAAGGCAGCAATTCGATCAAGTGACACCTTTGTTTGGGCTATCATTGAGATTGTGTCAGGAAGGTTGTAGATTGGCTCCTGAAGAATCCTGAATGTTGCGAGTGCAGATAGAATCTTCCCTGACTCAAGTGGGACTGCAAGGAACCTACAAGCACCAAAAGTGGCTGCAGACACAAAGGATGGTGCAAAACAGAAAACGAAAGCAGTCATGGCATTTGTATAAACAAATCGTTTTAACCATCCTTCCTCAACACTCCTGAGCACGACAATCTTGGAGAGGAACTTCGTTTCCCACCCCTGCAGTTTAAGAATCCTCATATTCCTCAAAATTTCAGATGTTGCCTTCATCCTTGTATCTTTTGATTCCATTAACTTATCCTGAAACTTCTGCAGCATTTTCCCCAAAGGTATATTTGCCAACATAACAAGTACAGTAGCAATGAAAGTGACAATGGATGCTAGCCCCAGGGTCTTATACAAGATCAACAAGGCCAAAGCAACTTGCAAAACTACCATCCATGGATCATGCATGTACCAACTAAAGGCACCCACCCTTGCTGCATCAACAGCCATGAAATTGATGATCTCTCCACTGGTATGGCTCTGCTTCGACTGGCACGAAAGGGTTAACCCCTTGTTATATATCATTGCAACCAATACAGCCCTCTGCCTAAGTCCAACTTGTTGCAACTTAAAGAACCAGCGCCTCTCAGACAAGCACTCCACTAGCTTGGCAACAAAGAAAGCAGCAACTAGAAGATACCCCTCAGCCTTAAATTCCCTTTGCCCATTCAGATACTGAACAAAAGTGTCGATGAGGTATGGACCGACATATGAAGCCACCGTGTACGTAAATGCAAACAAAGCTGTCCAAAGAATATCTTTCCAAGTTGAAAAGAACAGTGCCTTCACCAGCTTAAGTGAGGTAACACCATTCCCCTCACTATCAGCTGATTCAAGCCTGTTTTTAAATTTTGGAAAAGCCCCAATAACACTATCATGGCTATCTAGCTGAGGAACGTCCTCAAGGTCTAATGGTTTCTTATTTCCAGCAGCAATGAGAGGCCCCATCCAAGAAAATGTAAGGATGCTGAAAACACCAGCATTTGAATATGGGGTTACAGTATCACCCCCTGTTTCCTTACTCAACTCTACACCATTACTAACACTAGAATCTCCATTTAAAAGGGGTTCCTCAAGGAGTGTATCTTCACCCTCATTTCTTAAAAAGACCCCAACAATACATAGAAAGAAACCAGTAACAACAGACAAGACATCAGATACTAAATACTGGCTTGGGAAAGAAACATGTTTTTTAAAGAGAACAAAGTCTATAACAAGACAATAACATGAAATTGAAAGGTAAAAACCCCACCAAATTCTCAACACAACAGGGAACCTCTTTTGTTCACTAGGATTGGGGAATTGACAATGCATGTAAACACATGTTGCACATGCACCCCAAGCAAGTGTTTTCAATGCATAATCAATAAGACTCACTAACTTATCCTCCGACCAACCATTCGTATTCCAATAAAAATAACTTAACAAACACAAGACAACATTAGAAACTGAAACAACAAAACAACAAGCTAATGTTTGCTTATACCATAAAACCTGCCTTGCCTTTGAACCTTCCCTACTAACTTTTTTAACCCTGCTCACCACCCACAAGATTAACAATAAAAGCAACAAAACTAAGTGTAATAAAGCAGAAAACCCATGAAGAAAAATGGGTTTTAGTAGAAAATCAAAACTAGTAGCTGAACTCATTAGTAAAGATGATTGTGAAGCAAAAAGTTTGAAGTGGTTTGAAGGCTTCTGGCTTTGTGTTTATATATAAATGAGACTAAAAAAGAAAGACCAAGAAAAATACTTGGAGAAGAGAAATGCGTGGACAGCAAGATTGGAAACGGAGAGAGCAGAAGGGAAACGCACTGAAACTTAGAAAAGGACACACAAAAAGGAAGTTGGAGGGGCCTTCGGGGGAAGACGTGATTTTTGACTCTGAAAACATAAAATATAGCATTAGTCATCAGTCTTTTTTTACTTTAGTGTCAGTTTTCCACAAATAAAAAAAAAAAAAAATACTAAATTAGCAAGAGCGAGGGACGAAGGACTTAATTTCAATGAACATTCCTAAATTATAGCTCAATTTTTAAATTGATCCCTATATCTTAAATAAGTATTGGATTCTCAAATTATTAATATTGTGCCATTAAGATTCATTTGTGGTGTAGCGATGACTTTAAATAATAAATATTGATTCGGATATGAAATGAAATGTATTGAAAATATTTTTATCAATTTGTTTATGTTCCTGACTTGTATTCACATTATATATTACTTGGTCAAGGGTGATCAAAGAATAGAAAAGATTAATCTCCTGTGTTTGTCTGATGACCATGATGTTTATGACTACAAATATGATCTGAGTTTAAATTATGCTAATTATTTTGTTGTTAAGATATTACCCTCTTTTTATAATTCAAAAGAAACTTTATAAAAAAATACAAAGAAAGCACAAACACATGGTCGTCAGCAACTCAGCACACCATGCAGTGCAAAACTTGGGATTCTGTAGTCATACACTTATCTTCCAAGGGGTAAACACATGAATAAAAAAATAGGCTTACACTGAAAAATTGTCTTTAATAAAAAAAAAAATTAATTATAGGCATTTTATAAATTATTTATGTAAATAATATAATTTTTACAATAAAATAAAATAAATTTTTAAAAATAAAATTTTAATCTAAAAAGGGTGACACCATATGTGCTAACTTTTTGTTTTTTGTTTTTTTTTAAATTTCGGTGGATGTTGTATAATTTTAAATTTCAAACCTCTATTTTATGGAAATTAAAAATTAGTCCATATCTTTTAATTTATTATAATTTGATCTTAGTATGTTTTCGAATTTAAAAGTTAGTCAAAATTATTTCATACCATTAAACTTGATCATCAAATTACATACTACAAGATTAACCCATTTATCAAATTCATATTCAAAGAATTAATAAAATCATCAACTCAACAATTTATTGTTAAACAATTTGACTGACTTTTTAAATTTGAAAACATACAAAGATCAATTTACGATGAATTAAAATAAATGAACTAACATATAGACCACCTTTTTAGATTAAAATATTATTTTAATTTATTTTTTAAAATTGTTATTTTTTATAGGTGGTGCTGCCAGTAGGCACCTAATTTTACTGTATATCATTCTTGTAAATAATATACAACATATCCTATTTTTATAATTATTTTTTTTTGTATTACCTAGGTAAAAAACCCTTTATACTAACTAGTACGCATTTTATAGTGTTTTGTGTTTCATCTATGCAATTATAAAAAATATAAAATATAATTTTTTTTTTATGATTTAAAGCTTTATTTGTTTTAACGTTGAATATCTTATACTACAACTATTATTATCATATTTTTTCTTGCATAGATGAAGTTAAAAATTGTATGTACTGGGATTGAGATAAATTTATAAAATATTAGTTGTTTAATAAAAACAAATAGGGACCCAATTGTTTGTTTACAAAATAGATTAATTGTTTGTTTAAACACAATATCTTTAAGTTGAAGGGAATAAAAGAAAATAATAAATAGGGAGAGCTTAGAAGGCAATTATTCAAATTTAAAGTTAAGTTAATGAAAACACTCAATTTCCCTCCCTTTGCAAAATTAGAAAAATTGCTTAATTGGTCCCTAAAATAAGCTCCATAAAACAAAATATAAAATTGGGGTTGATGGTATTCCAAATCAAGTTGCACTCAATTTCATCGGACCTGCCGGATCATAATTTGCTATGCACCACCCATTTAACCCATTTAAATCTCAAATAATTGGTATGGCATCCTATTTTGGAACATAACATTTTTCTATCCTATTTTGGTAAAAAACCAATATACGCACATACTAACTTACCATGACCATTTGTAGGCAATTTAATTTTTTTTATCCATCATCATCTGTAAGTATTAATATTTGTTCAATTAAGTTGCATTTAATCACATCATATTACACTACTAATTCGAATCAAACCATTCATTAACTTTAATCATTTCAATCATGTAATACCATTTGAAACTTTTCTTGAGTCTTATATGACCTTACGTAAGCTCAAGAGTTGACCTCATAACAAACAAAGATTAAATTGTAACCTTTTCAAAAGATAAAGGCAAACATGCAAAACAGGGGTCACATAGCCATGTATCTCACTAAAGCCGTATGGACCTAAATGCAAAAGTTTACAAACATTCACACGGCCGTATGCTGGGCCGTGTGAGAGACTGAGATTTTGCGAAAATCAAATGACCATCTCTACAACACCACACTGGCGTGTGACAAGACCGTGTAACAAGCTGAGGTCGTGTCAACCGAGAACCTCCCAAATTATAAAAAACACATGGCCGTGTGTTAGCCCGTGTGTTCCAATAGATACCTTATAATACAACCTACAAGACCAAATTTCCAATTATGACAAAAGTATACACTTAACCCATCTTTAAACCTATTCAAAATGCACAACAACATGCCAAAACATATCACTTTCCTACTATTAACCAATATGCCTAAAGACACCATCACACAAATGAACAAATTCTAAAATCCATTCTCGTCCATGCCAAGATGTTCATTCATCAATATGCAATTTTAAGTGTTAATTATAAAATTTCTCATTAAATTGTACTGTTTTTTTTAGTTAAATATTTATTTATCTCAAAAATAGTATTTAAATTATTAATATTTTATCTCATTTATTAAAAAAAATGTATGGCATTTAGATAAGAATGTATTATAATTTAAAGGTATCTTTTTGACAAAAAACCTTTAAATATCTAAGTGGATAATTTATTATAATTTAAAGGTCGATTTTATATTTAAACCTTAATAAAAGATAAAACGCAGTGAACTTAAGAGTTTATGTACAAAGTTTTGCTATATCACAATTTTTTTACCTGTAGATTGAAGTAACGAGGGGAAAGGAAAGAGAAGTAAAGAAAATAATTATCCTTTCGCTTTGTTTTGGGTAGAATTTTTTTTTAGTCAAGGAAGGAAAGTAGGAAAATAAAAAATTTTCTTCTATTAAATGTATATACACATTAAAAATATAAAAAATAGAAATAAATATATAAAAATTTCAGAAAAAATATTTATAAAATATAAAAAAATATTGCACGGTGAAATCCTACGAAGGGGATGTGAATGTTGCACGGTTAGAACCCTTGCCCCTTATATGACATTTAAGGACACATATGTTACTTACTTGATCAACTGCATGATTCGACGAGGTGTTCTCGTTCTATGAACCTCATTGTCGACTTGAGTTCTTTGCAAAGTCGAGAGACAAAACCTTAACTTGATTTAAGGACAATACCGACCTATTGAGAGGTTCAAACACTTAGAAGACTTCTCTAAAAAGAATAAATCTCTGAATATATGGTGTATTAATGTAAAACATAACATAACATTTCCACCCAATATAGTATAACTACTGCATTTAACATGTGAATAGGATATAAATGTTGAGGTTAAATTTGATTGTTTGAAATTTTAAGTTATGATAAATTGATTGAACATTTAAAAATACTTTGTTATATTTTAAATTAATTTCAAATCATTTAATTAAATTCATCTCATAAAATTTAACATTTTAGTAAATTATTACAAAACTTATCATTTTGCATTTTTTTTAAATGTATAAAACTCTCTCACCCTTGCACTAAGGCAGCTGGAAAAGTTTATTAGCAATATATTGAACGCTAAAGCTAGACATTCTAAATTTATTCGGGTTTGGATGCGATTATCAAGTATGTGGATATACATTTAACACAAATAAGATTACATTTTTCTATGTTTCTCTTTAAATTTAGAATATCTTTGAAGCTATATCTTTATACACGTGTATGATAGTATGGAACAGAGAGACGGATATTTCTAGCAACATAAAACATTACTAATTATTAACACTCAGAAATTTTCATCATCTAATTCAATCCAGTTTCTATCAAAAACCAGGATTGGAGAATTGACAATGCATGTAAACACAGGTTGCACCCCAAGCAAGTGTTTTCAATGCATGATCAATAAAAATAACTTCACAAGCACAAGACAACATTAGAAACTAAAACAACAAAACAACAAGCTAATTTGATTCTTGTATATCGAGATGAGGTACATGTGACATGTCACACGTTACTGTATGGTTATTTCATCAACTACATCAATTTTTAATAGTTCAAATGGATGAAATTTTTAACAAAAATAAATAAATTTACTAAGTTAATGTACATAAACTAATTTGTTCATTTTTTGAGTAAAGAGAACAAAACACAATTTAACTCCTAATATAAGGGCCCGATGATACTTGTACTCCCAACATACCTAAACAATGGCTTAATTTTTAAATTGGTTCCAATTTTCTAAACATTCTAATTAACTCTTCAAATTATTAATATTGCATCAATTAAGTCTTTTCATAAACTTCACTTAGGTGTGAAATGCCAACTTAAATATTTGCATTGATCATGTTTAAAAAAACATGAATCAAATTGTAATCACGTGTGTACCTACTGCATAAACTGTTTGGGTCTAATCAATTTTTTTAACTAGTTCTCCTATAATAACAATATCTGTTCTTTTAACATATCGGATTCAAATTGTTCATATAAGTATACATGCACTTATAATTTTATCCTCGTAACTAAAAAATACTCCAGGCTAGATTCAAACTAGCATTTAACACCTTAATTGATGACTAGGCTAATAGAACATTTTAAAGTTTAGTTAAATACTGCACACTAAATCTGAAATTTTACAATTTTTAAAAAATTGTTATTAATTAATTTCTTTAAAAATATTTAAAATGATTGAAAAACTCAATTTAATTTCTGGAAATAACAAAGCAAAGTTAACAAAAGACTTTCATCTTTATGCAAATTAGCAAATTCAGTACTTTTCAATATTTGCATTTCTTGAAGTTCTTCAAGTTGCAAAACAAACAAATTATGTTAAGTGCTACAAAATAATAACAATAATACAAGGAATGAAACAAAGCACAAAGTTTTAAGGGACATCTTTAGCAACTTACACAAAATTTACCTAACCTACAGTGTTGCTTCTTCATAGCTTCACTTCCACATCAACCCCGGCAGGAAGGTCGAGCTGCATCAACGAATCGATCGTTTGAGCTGTCGGGTATAGAATATCGATGAGGCGTTGGTGTGTTCGAATCTCAAAGTGGAACCTTGCGTCTTTGTGCACGTGTGGGGATTTCAGGACGCAATAGATCCTCTTCTTGGTCGGTAATGGCACTGGTCCCATCGTCTTGGCATTGGTAGTCCGTGCGGCATCCAAAATCTGCTTGCAGCAGTCCTCGATTAAAGGGACCCAGTATGACCTGAGTTTAATTCTGATCTTCTGCTTAGGTGCCGCCTGTGGAAAGAAACACGAATAAGAATTTCTGATATAACCACCGGAAAGCAAGATCAAAATATAATCTATTTAGAAATTAGACATAATGCTATTATCTAGTGCAGTTCGTCAACCATCAGTGGAACCACATGGCTAACAGCAAGCCCTGTATAAACTACAGTTAATCGTTCCTTAAAAAGATGCAACCACTGACCCCCAATTTATTCTTCCCTGTACTTTTTCACAACAATAACATTTCTAGGCAAGCCCTCCACGGACCAGCTAGATGTCAATTCGGCCAAGATTAACTCATTATATATAATCAATAGCATACTTTTATCATCACAATATGTGCAAAGTGAGGAGAGCAATAAAATGTATACCGTGATTCATTCTTCCTCATACAGTTCGATAATGAAAACAATTCTATGCAAGCCTTCTACGGACCATCTCGATGCCAATCAAGCTAAGATTACCTCATATATAATCAATAGCATACTTGATTACCACCATAAGTGCAAAGACAGAAAAGCAATAAACTCCATAGTTTATCGATTGCAAAGTGCCTACTGTGGTCGGTCCGTGAGCACTAACAAAAACCGAGAAAACCACTAATAATGACTTGACATATATTAAACTTTTTACAGAAGCTACAAAACTGCAACAAGGAGAAAAAGAACCTTAAACATTGTCACCTAACCTTCTAGTAGCATCCATAGAGTCATATTAGAATATAGCCGACGAATTTCCTTCTATCAATGGTTTTAACGACATACCCTATATTTTCAAAGGAGTATTAAGGAGAGCACTTATATTATCATTGATGGGGGTATATCATATTATATCTAATATCTTTTACAGTGAGGTTAACTCCGAAAATAGAACTTATTTGACCTGCAACACGATTTTAAACAAGTTTCACTATTTCAAATACATACCTTGTCTGCTTCTACAGTAACAGATGAAGTAGGCACCTCAGAGCCTCCAACCTGCAAGACACAAATCATAAGAACGGAATATTGAATGTCGAACTAAGCTCACTTTTTTTTCTCACATTTCATAACAAACAAACAAAGAATTTATATAATGGTAAGGTTCATTTTCTTCTCACTTTTCATAGCAAACAAACAAAGAATTTATCCCAATGCACTTCTAAAAACTCAATCCCATCAACACAACAAAGACTTGTTTTTTTTTCAATTCCCATATCTTTTTTCAATTAACCAAATTCAACTAAGTTCAGTTTTGGTGTTCAGGACTTCAAATTTGAGTGCCAAAGAAAATCAAAATAGGCTCATATGAACAAAACAGAAATGGGAACAGTTCATCTTTCTTTTCCTCATATTTATTAGCAAACAAACAAAGAATTATCCATATGTACTTCCAAGAACTCAACCCCATCAAGGCCAAAGTCTATTTTCTTTTCAATTCCCATATTTTCTTTCAATTATCCAAATTCAACTAAGCTCAGTTTTTGGTGTTCAGGGTTTCAAGTTTGAGTGCAATAATAACAAAACAGAAATGGTGAAAGTTCTTTTTTTAACCTCACATTTCTCAGCAAACAAACAAAGAATTAACCAAATGCACTTCTAAAACCACAACCCCATCATACCCAAAGGAGAAACGGCCATGTTTTTTTTTTCTTCAATTCCCATTATCAAATTAAACCTTTAAACTAAATCCCAAAATTCTCCAAAACAATAAAAAAAAAAAGAAGAAAAAATAGGGAAAATTTTCAAACCTCAGGTGTCTCTTCCAAAGCTTCAGGAGCAGCAAAGATCTCTGTGGTGGATTGTGAATGTTTGAGAGAAGAATTGGGGAGCTTCAAGGGGTTGAAAGAGAGTGGTGAAGAATGAGATAAAATAGTGAACCTTGGCTTGGGTGAAGAAGTGTTTGGGATTGTTAAAGAAGGAAACAGAGTTGAAGAGATTGTTGATATCGCCATTGCAAAATTTCAATCGGAGAAAAGGGGTGAGAGATTAGAAAGGTAAGGGAAGCTGTTCGTAGGTCAGTCACAGTCTCACCATTGTTATCCAAAGTAATTCTCTTATTCTTTTTTCTTTTAAATAAATATTTTTTTCCCTTCAGGTTGTCCCATCTGGGCCTATTGACGAAGCACAATTTTCCTGGCTCTTAAACTTTGGGTAACTTACACATATAAGCATCTAATTAAAAAAAACTTATTTTAGGCACCAGAAAGAAATTTGCAATTTACGCACTCACCTTATATGGTTTGATTATTTTAGTCATTCTAATAAATCCCAAACGAAAATCTGAAATGGCATTTTATTTTAAATTTTGATTTTTCACCTAATTACATTAATTTTAATTTTTAGATTTTCATTTGTGGTTTTAACCGAGTAATTAAAATGATCAAACTATGTAACATAAGTGTTTGAATTGTAAACTTTTATGGTGCTTAAAATGAAATTTTTTTCTGTAGTTGGGTGACTATCTGTTTAATTTATCCTAAACTTTTTAGTGTCCAATTTAGAATTTTTTCAAATTTGGTTTATATGATATATGTCACTTTAAGATTATTTCATATTGATCACATAACTTTTTATAAAAGTGTAAGTGGATCCTCCCTATATTAAAATATTATATTATGTTGGAATATCAAATTATGTGCTAAAATCTGAAATTAGTTTGAATCAAAGGTACCTTGTGCTTTATTTTAATTACTTTAAAATAAGGTATAAAGATAATTTAGTTCCTTAAAATTTAATCAAATTGCTTTTTTTTCACGGAAAAACTAGCTGAACTGTTAAATTTTAATGGTATTGATATTAAGCTCATGTAGCATTTTATGTGTACTTCACTGCACATAAGGATAATTTTTTTAAATGTTTTTGTGAAATTTTTAAATTTTGTAAATTTTGTAAATATTATTTATTTATTTATTTTGAACTTTTATTAATTATACGTGGAATTGCTACATTAGTGGTCACATCAAAACCGTAAAAATGTTAACATTTAGTCAAATTTTCGATAAAAAAATAAGCAACTTAATTGAGGTCCAAAATGACCTAAAATGACAAAATAAATAAATATTAAAAGTTAAATTTATCTTACAACTCTCTTAAGATTTAAACCCTCTCAAAAAAGTAAACAAATGAGAAAACAAAGGTACAATCCTTACAAGATTAAGATGTTTGCTAGTTAAGCACTCACACAATAAAAACACTTGAGCTGATAAAATACAATGAAGGCTCACAAGTGTATAGAATAAAAAGATGAAGAATTTAAGCACAAAAGGTTGCTAAAAAGAGTTCTTGATCTTTCTTGATAGTTCTTGATCTTTTGTAATCTCTCTGATTGTTGTAGAGGCTTTGGAAGTTTGTATTTGTACCTTTAATTTGTAACACCCCTAACTCGTCTTCGACATTGAATTAGGGTTACGGAGCATTACTGTACAAATCAGAACAATATATTCATTTAATAACAATTACTTAAAACTTATTACAAACCTATCAAACAAATAAATTTGGGCCTTAAATTGGGCCTTCGAGGCCTTAAAAATAATTTAGAAACAATTCGGGACTAATTTGAAACAAATCAAAAAAAAAGAAAAAGTAGCAATTTTTTAAAATAGGGGGTCTTAAATCTTAATATTGGGGTTTGAATTCCAAACGTGGAATCATGGGTTTGCATAAAGTGATTTATGGCATCAAAAGATTTGGCATGTTGTTTAAGTAAAGGTGAGGTATAACTTGTTCCATCCTCTTTTAACTCAAAATCATTTAGCCCACTCTATCCTTTCCTTTCCCCCAAACTATACTCCCATTCCTTACTTCTATTCTTGTGTAAATTTTACAATTATTTTAGAAAAGATTCAATCTATTTTAATTTTACAATTTTTTATTTAATTTAATTTATTTGCTTTCCATAAAATTCTTAAAAAGTTATTGCCTTTGTATGCTTTATGTATACATACACGAAGAAGACTATGATTGTTTTTGGTGTGAAAACATCTACTGCCATCAGAAACTTCCAAGATGTAGTTCTATCTCACATAACACAGTTCCTTCATTATTTCCCATTCTCTAATTCTAATTCTAATTCTAATTCTAAGTACCCTTCGTACGTGTGCGAGATGTGCAGCTTCAGACTTGATTTTGACTGCGCTAAACGCTCGCCTTCCCTAAAACTTGACTTTCACCATCACCTTCTCACTTTTTTCAAAGATTTTAATGAGTACGGTGAGGAAGGGCAAGATTCATATTGCAAAGTATGTGGCAAGCATTATGTTGATGCTAGCGTTTATCGCTGTGTGCAATGCAATTTTAGTCTCCATTTGCAATGTGTTGTACCATCTTCAGCTACACATAAATATCACAGACATCCACTTACCATGATGGAATTGATTAAAGAAGACGATTCTGAAAAATATTATTGTGATGTTTGTGAGAATGAAAGAAATCTGAAAGATCCTGTGTATTATTGTCAAAGTTGCACATTCATAGCTCATATTCAATGTGTACTTGATCAGGTAATAATCCTTTTTCACCCTTTAATTTAATTTTTGTAATCAAACAGAAGATTTATAATATTTATTGATGTTTTTTATTTTATTTTTACTTTTTAGCTTTTTTTTTAAATTTCTTTGTAAAAAAGCAATTAAAATATGAGCTAAATTTGTGAAGCTCTTCGAATCTAGATGAAATAAATATTAATACATGTTTCGTTTATAGGATAAAGTTGCATCAGGAATGGTCTCATCCTCCTCACCCCCACCCATGGAAAAGAAAGCTTTGTTTGTGGAGCAGAATGAAGGGAGTGATGTCATCCGCACTCTGGTTTGCAACTTTATTATGAATATGTTATAATATGTTTTTTCTCTAATGATTTTATTAATAACTAATCACTTGAACAACTACTCAAAAAACTTAACCAAACTTTTTTATGTAATTATATTTCTTAATTAAGAAATGAGTTTGCCCATTCTCTAATTTCTTTTCTTTTCTTTTTCTTTATTTGTAAATGTACAGAGTTTGTTTCGACCTATCATCCACCATCACCAGATGTATGAAGTAACTGAAGAGTTAAAAGGAGAAAATTATTGCAGTGGTTGTCGTCTGGTACTTGATGGTGCAAGCTCCTTCTGCAAGACATGTCCTGATTTTTACCTACATGAAAAATGTGCTAAATTGTCATTTGAGATACGGCACCCTTTTCATTCTAGCCACCCTCTTAACCTCTATACTTCAACTGATTGGCTTGGTCCGTTAATTGCATGTGATGAGTGTAGAGACATTTGTGATGGCTTCATATACTTTTGCGAGCAGTGTAATTTCAAGCTTGATATGAAATGTGCAGCTGTAACAACTCATAAAAGTGGGGTTTTAGAAGAGAAAATGACCGGTAGAATAACTGAGTTGCACCAGTTCACCCACCCCCACAAACTTGTCCTTGCCAATTGTAATGACCCTAAACATAAAAGAGAATGCAACATTTGTAGATTGCAAATCTTAGGTCCAGCCTATTTTTGCCCTGAGAAACGCTGCAATTATATAGTTCATGAATCTTGCCTTAGGTTGCCACAAAAGATTCGAGTCCCATTTCATCCAAATCACATGTTGGTTAGTCGCCTGCTCCATATAAGTCCACGTTGTTATGCTTGCACTTTGGAATCAAATGGCTTTGCATATAGCTGTGAACATTGTGACTTTAACCTCCATGTTGTATGTGCTAATTCCTTAAGGCTAAGGCATCCATTGAAATGTGAATTTCACCTAAGTGATCTTTATTATTTTGGGAGAAATCATTTTGATTTAATATGGGAGTCAATCCCCGTTTTACAAAAAATGGTTTTTGGTTTACTAAAACACGGGGTATAAATTTCAAATGTGAATTATGTGATGGAAGTTGTGAAGGAGAGCCCTTTTATCGTTGTCTAAAGTGTGATATCAATTTTCATTTGAAATGTGTTCATATACCATATACTGTGAAATTCAAATATCATATTCATCCATTACTCTTAAAGGATTCTTTTATAGAAGATGATTCTGGAAAGTATTATTGTGATTTTTGTGAGGAAGAAAGAAATCCAAATGATGATATATACTATTGTGAAGAATATAATGGTCAAACAATCGCTCACATAGAATGCATGTTGGCTGAAGTAAGTTAATTAAATACATATTTTTTTTAAATATAAAGGTCCAGTATTTGTTTGCTCTAACATGATATATGCTCTTGCTGTTAGGTAGAGGATAACATAGAGATTAGGAAAAACATTCACGAAGAGGTCAGTTTTCCATTTTTATTATAAACATTTCAAAATTAGAGGTCAGTTTAGTAGTTGGATTACAGTTTAGTTGTTGGGATGTGCTTGATAGTTGAAGCAGAAGTAATTGCAATAGTGTAGTGAAAACTGGGATCCTTTATTTCAAAGCAGAGTTGTTATGAATAATTAACATGCTTCTTGTTTATGTCATAGTTTTACCATCTTCGTGAATTATTTGCATGATATGTTGATTGGTTCTGCTTCTGACTTGATTGAGCATTGGGTTGTTCTTATCATGTTCCACTCCTTGACTGCAGCTGGAAATTTTGGTTGCCAGGTTCATGAAGTTTCATTCAATGGTGAGAAAATTATTTTGTAATAAAATTTATTTAAATAGTGATATAAAGTTTAAATTATTTACTTTGATATCTTTTGCAATTTATTACAGAATGTAGACCACCTATTGAGGAAGTGATTCAAGCTGGAGTGGTTCCTCGCTTTGTTGAGTTACTTGGTTCCCCAAGTGATTATGTCCGTGAGCAGGTATGCATATGAAATGATATTATTCTAATATCATTTAATTCCACTTGGCAAAAGCTTGTATGAATGTTTTGTAATCTTATATCATTCTTTTTTGTTTCGAAATTCAGGCTGTCCTGGCATTGGGAAATATTGCTTCTTTTTCTCTTGGATGTCGTGATCTTGTCCTTGGCCATGGTGCTTTGCTTCCTTTGTTGGCTCTGTTGAATGAACCTGTTTCACCTTCTATGCTGAGAAATGCTACATGGACACTGTCAAGGTTTTGTAAGCCCCCCTTTGATCAGGTTTGACCCTAAGTCCCTTCTTTTTTCAAGTACAATGCTTTTTTACTTGCTAAATCTTAAATATATTAAAAGCACTCAGAAATCTCACTAGATGGAATTGTTTTCAAAATTTGTTTTTGGTGCTTAGGAACCTTATGCTTGGGAATATTTATAGTGGTGGTTCCCTATAAAAAATTAGGAGTGTTCAAATTTTGGTTGAAACCAAATTAACCGATCGAATCCATCTAATTTGGTTAATCGGTTGGTTAACCGATCTGATTTGATCGGAACTCAGTTAATAATTTTTTAAAAGTTCGGTTATCAATTAATTTTGTTCGAAATCGAGTAATTAATCGAATTAATAAAACTTATTAATTAATAATACAAATTACATGTAATTTTAATTCAATTAATTTGGTCAAATAAATATTATCAATTTATTTTTTAATATATTTTATATTTGTTTTAACAAAAAAATATATATATATATATATATAAATTTCGTTAATTCGTAATCGATCGAATAAATCAAAATATTTCAATTGGATTAATTTTTTTGAAAAGATTTCAATTCAATTAACGATTAAAGAATTAAAAATTCAATTAATTAAATTAATATTAATTCGATCCGATTAATTGTTTGAATACCAGTATAAAAAAACATCATAAGGGAGCATTCCCACGAGCCAATAATACCTACACAAACCACAAACACTCTAACAAATCATCAGCCAAACAACATAAACACCCTCACAATCCAATACTTTGGACCAAAAGTAGATTAAGCAAGGCTAACTGTCACGCAATAATACACACTTTCGACCGATATACCTTGCAAGCTAAGGCAATCAAACTCCCACTATCAATAATAATTTTCACAGCTTCCAAAGACGAGGACCTTGTTTTCACACCAGTTCACCCTCGGATTCAAACTTCTGGGCATATTTCCATTTAACACAAATGATATCATCGATTTATTGCTTTACAGGGCAAAATCGTTGTCATTAATCTTTCAAATCTAATCTGGTGGGTTGTTTGTCTGATATCTGAACTGTGCATTGCTATGCACTACTAACATTAAACTAGAAAGCGAGATATATTGCTTGGACGCTTACGAATGTTTAGTTTAAATTGATTTTTGTCCTACTGATTATCCTTTATTTACTATTCAGGTTAAGCTCGTACTCCCTACATTAGCCCGTCTTATTAATTCAAAAGATGAAGCCGTCTTAGCTGAAGCATGTTGGGTACTCTCATATCTTTCTGATGGCACAAATGACAAAATCCAAGCTGTTATTGAAGCAGGTGTACTTGGGCGTCTGGTGGAACTTTTAATGTGAGTTATACTATTTTTTTTATTGGTTGACTCTGAAATCCATTCCATTTTTGAACTATTTTGTTTGGTTTTCTGACCCAAATCGTAATTTTTTGTGCTTTAACAGGCACCCTTCTTATTCGGTGATAACTCCTGCTCTTTATATAGTTAAACATATTGCTACTGGAGATAATGTGCAAATTCAGGTATCAGGCACTTTATTTAATTTACTTTTCCTTTTAAATGATCTTACTAGAATTTATATCTTTTGCCATTTATCATATCATTTTCTTTTAATAACTAATTTTCTCACTAAAACCACATTTATACCCTCTTAATTAGACTAAAGATTTTTAGGTTTAGTTGTTAAAGATGATCTATTTTCTTATTTATGGGCAAATCTTGTTGCTACAAAGTCTATCATTAATCATGCATTGCCATGCCATTTAAACCTTTTGAAAAATAATTATGAAAAGAGAATCAATAAGTTTGCTTGTTGGGCAATCTCTAGTATCACAACAGGAAATAAAGAGCAAGTATAAGTATCAATTTTGAACCTCAGGTTTTATTTGCGTTGATTTGTGTAATGAAACGATGGGTAATGGTATGAATTTTACAGGCTATAATTGAAGCTAATATTATTGCTCCTCTAGTTCATTTGCTTCAAAATGCTGAATTTGATAATAAAGAACAAGCTGCAAAAGCCATCTCAAATGCTATATCTGGTGGGACTCATGATCAGATCAGGTACAAAAATGGTTTCCTATATTATATTTTAAGGGAATCATAACTTAGTAGAGTATGAATGATAAACTATCTCATCTTGGCATGTAACATATTTCAGATTCCTTGTAAGTCAAGGTTGCATCAAGCCATTGTGTGATCTTCTCTACTACTTCGATCCAGAGATTTTTACAGTTTGCTTACAAGGGCTTGAAAACATTCTGAAGGTAGGAGAAGCTGATAAAAATATGGGCATTACTGGAGGAGTGAATCTCTATGCACAAATGATCAAGGTCGAGAGAATAAATAATATTTATTGCGTTGAATGCTTTAAATTTGAAAATAAATAATATTTAGATATTTCTTTCCATTTCCAAGTTTATAATTATTGTGCGGTAAGCTATGGCTAAACTATTAACATAGTTTATTTCAAATTACATTTAATCACTTTTATTTGAAATGTATTACAATATTAAAATTTTACTGACTGACAGCACTAACCACTCGCGCACAGCCCATTCACATGTCGCCATGTATCGCACTCCCAAGATCCCGTTGATCAGTTTTATCCCTTTTAGCTTTTTTTTCTTTCTCTTTCATCACCATTAAGTTGTTAATCAAGCAAATACAATAAAGTTAGTGGGGGCTAACAGTAAAGACCCGTTTGGTAGCCATGAAGGAAAAATAATAAAGATATGAACTTTCAAAGCAAAATTCATCATCTTTTCTCATAATGAAATCAAGCTAATTAAGTAAAGGGGGAAAATCGAAAAAGAAAAGAAGGAATTGAAGAAAGAAAGTTGTGGAAGATAAGGAGGAGAAGTTGTTGTGAAGTTTGCCATCGGATCGATCCATATTTACAAAAACTAACGTAACAAAAGAAAAGAAGAAGAAGAAACCCTAGGTAGATATAGCAGATAAAAGAACGATAAGATGAAGAAGAAATTAAAACCCCAGAGATATAGAAGAGAGAGAGATTAGGGGAAGGGAGGAGAAAGAGGGGTTTTGATTTTGGGTTTCGATTTAGGCCAAAAAGAGGAAGATGAAAAATAAAAATGAAGGATTTAAACCAAGAAGAAATGATTAAATTAAACCAAAAAGAAAAATAAAAAGATTGAAAATTTGATGAAGAAGAAGAAGAAAATCGAGGTTGCAGTCGATATTTTTTGGGGGGAAAGCTTTGAATCTGCTCAATCTCAATAGTTTCCTCTTTTTTAAAAAAAATTATTTTTAAAATTTTAATTAAAGAAAATAGAAGGTGTCTTAAGAGTGCAACATGTGACGACGTGTCAATAGATAGTGCTGCCATGTCAATAAAATTTTATTGTTTTTAGGTTCATGTACCAAATTAGTGAACAAAAAAAAATGTTTGTGTATCAATTTAGAATAAAAAATCATAAGTACTAATTGATCGTAGCTGTCGAGTTTTAAAATTTATAAAGAGAGAATGATCGAACTTAGAAACTAACTCTAAAAACGACTTAAGGCAAGTGCACCTATCGAACAGTAGTATAGCTTCGGTAAAAGTGGATTGTCGAACCTAAAGGAACTAAAAAAAGTAATACTAACCTTCATTCTAGTATTTAGCCTAAATATTAAGTGAATGATTGTTTAATCTAAAACTAACTAACTACTAAGCTAAGATGCAAAGATAAAAAGAATAAATTAGGGAAATAACTTTTTAGAAAACTCAGTTGATTAAAACGATACACTAGGAGGAATCCACCTAGGCTTCACTTGTTATCTAACACTGAACAGATGATTTATTCACTTAACTTGTTCCGTAGGATTCCCTAATTTATATTAAACCCTCTCTCGAGGTGAATAACGTCTAACCCTAGGTTGATTAATTGAAATCTCTTTCTAATTAAAACCCTTAGAATTGCATTAACTTGATCTATGGACTCCCATATTAGGTTTGACCCTAATCCGGCAGATTTTCGTCACCCTATCTTTAGGCGCGCGATCAACTCTGCTTAACTATGCTAGATCTACTCTTAGACAGGGATGTTTGCTACACCACCTAAGCACATCCAACTTGAATTAATATCCCGGAAATATCAACACAAGAATTAAGCACACATAATTAAGAACAAACTAAGTATTTATCATATAGTTCAGAAAACAATAACAAGATCCGTCTTAGATTTCATCCCCTTCAGGTATCTGAAGGGTTTAGTTCATAATTGTAAAAGAAAACATCTCAAAAGAAAAGATAAAACAAAATATAAGAAATCCCTAAACCCCCTAAAGGAATTGAAGGAGAGATTCATCGTCCTTAGTATGATTCCGGCTTCTTGAGATGGATCAACTAGCTATCTTCGAGTGATTCCCACGAATCTGACCTTTTGGCTCAGCTTCTTGGCCTAGCTAACCGCCCCCTTCTAGGTTATACTTAGGGTGTTTATATAGGCTTTTGAAATAGGTTTCTTTGCCCTAAGTATCCTTTTCCGAGTATAATTACTCTTGCCCACGGCAGGGACACGCCCTATGTCACACGCCTGCGTGAATCGTGGTTAGGCCGTGTTCGGTCTTTAATGAGGCACGGCCGTGTGGTCTTGGGCCCAAGCCGTGTCAATTTTGTGAGTTTGGCCCATTTGGCCTGTTTTAAGCCCGTTTCTCGTTCTTTTCGTCCTTAGGTGCTTTCCTGGGTATAAAACATGAAAAGAAAGGATTAAAAGCACCTTTTTAAATAAATCAAGGGATAAACCATCCAAAAACATGCTAAATGTGGGATTAAAATATGTTACTTTTACAGTTTATCAAATACCCCTACACTTAAGCTTTTGCTTGTCCTCAAGCAAAATTCTCAACTTACAATTAAAACAAACTTTCCATAATTCATAACTTTTATTAACAATGTCTCATCATAATTCATAGATAATTTATACATGGATAATTTAACTCAAAAAGTCCTAAAGATTCAAATAATATAAGTCATACATTTGTAGCACGAAAACATAGGAGACCTTTATCTAAATAATTACCTCTGATTCAAAACCTATAAGGATTGACATCCTCACTAAAGATTCATTCAAATCACTCAAAGTGTTTAAGGTTCAGGGAAAAAGCACTCATAAGTCAAACATGAAAAGTTAATCCCATAGGCTTGCCTGAAAATCAAATCTCCACCACTATTATATGAGATAATACACAAATCAAAAGGTCTTTAATTAGGGTTGTAACAGGGCTTAAGTTAAAGGTGTGGACAAAGGCTGAATTAGAAGGTTAAAATCAAGATTGAATTGACAAATTACCTAACTAGAAACAACGAACTGAAAGATAAATAATTACATGAATTGAAACTTTGAAACTAATAATGCGAGCTTTTTCTTCAATAAGTGGAATTTCACTGTACAAGCTTACTTTTTATGATACTAATATTGAATATACTTCGTTTTTTTAAGAACAAACTACAAGATAAGTTCATATATTGAAAGAAAATAAAAATAATTAGGCAACCGATCAACATAATTCTTGATATAAGGGAAGTCGAAAAAGAATGGTGATAACAAATACGAAGGGTTTTTAGGTTAATATTAATGGGTAAGTCAATAAAAAGGGTTATTAGGATCAACAGGGTTCACTAGGGGTTAATTATGAAGGTAGGCTTTTTATGGAGTAAATGGGTTAAATCCTAAGTGCCTTAATCATCTCTGTATATCAAATCAAAGGTGTGGTCTAGATATGTATAATCGAAGCAAGTTCTAGAATAACAGTTCAATTTTGACACACTCATAATTAATAAAGTGAGCACGAAAAAGAATATATGCTCTATAAGGCTCAAATCTCTCAAAAATTATGGGTATTTTGCTATCAACCTTGTAAATTTCAAACTTCAAGATAATATTCAAATTCAGTTCAACAACCTAGAAAATTTTTAATTTGGAAAATTGACATACCATGCTTGATTCTCTAGTATCTTAAAGTATAAATCATCAATGCACAATTAACTATGACTTAATCTAAAACACATCAATAAAAATCATAAATCATCAAAAATTTCATCCTAATTAGTAATATGAGAGAATTACTTAAGAACAAATTAAAATTCAAGGATTTGAGAACAATGAAAAAAGTTAGGCAAAATTTGAAAATAATGCAAAAAGTTAGGCACTTTATCCCCCACACTTTAAGATGTACATTGCCCTCAATGTACAAAGATATATATGTAATATTAAAATCAAAAGAGAAGGGGAGAAGTGACACTTCCTGAATTTTGGATGAATCCTTGAGTTGGCAGAGGCCGTGGTGAAAGATAAGTTGGAGGTGACGGTGGTGGTGTTGGCTATGGTCGTGGTAGGGTGGCTACCGACAATCTCTGTACTAGATGAAGAAATTGGGAAGCTTGTGAAGATTTAGCCAAGAAATCTAAAAAACCTATAAAATAAATTAATTATATAATTAAAGACAAGAAAGATAAAGAGAAGGAGACTAAAAATGAAAATAAAATTAAAAGAAAAGACTAATGGACTGAGAAGTCCTTATTGATGGATGGTTCGCGAGGTGGGTGTCATTCCTAAGGCTGCGGTGCGTGATTCCCAAGCAGCCTTTAGAACCTAAAAACACGAAATTAAGATAAGATAAATAAAATTTAGAGAAAAAGATTTAAGATAAGGAAAATAAAGGAAAAGGTAAATGAAAAATGGAAATTAATTGGTCTCAAAGACCCTTGGCTTGTCGAGTAGCTGAAGCTGCCGGCATGAACTTATGTAGATCGGTCTCCTTTGAGGAGACTGTGATTGGCTTCTTCCACTTCTTTGACATGGTATAGTTCAAGGGTATTTTGAATTGTTTATGGAAAGGGAAGAAATCTGATAAGAGAAGGGGAGAAAGAAAATGGGGAGTGGGTGAGAAGAAGGGGAGGGGGTGGTTTTAAATAGAGTTTTGGGTTCTGACACTCCCCCACGCCTATGGACCGTGGGCGTGTCGCCGTGTTTCAAGGCGTGTTGGTTCACCCACACCCGTTTTCAGATTGCCATGCCCGTTTTTTTGGGAGTCAGTGTCGTTGGGCCCGTGACTTCGAGGAATTGATTCTTTCTGACTCGTACCTCTCTGCCATGTCAGTATGGCGATTCGGAGTACCCACACGGCTGTGTGCAAGGTCATGTGGTCTGGAAATCTGCACTATTGGTTTATTTAAATTCTAGAAAGGGAAAATAAAAATAAAAATAGAACTAAAAATAAAATAAAAATAATGTTAGTGCTCGGGTTGCCTCCCGAGAAGCGCTTGTTTAAAGTCTTAAGCTAGACTTTCTTTTCGCTCGTATGATTATGGTGGTTTAAATGTTATGCTATCAGTTCTATTTCCCTAATAAAATTTAAGTCGAGAAGCATTTACCTTAAAAGTGCCGACTATGGGATTGCTTACCTCGACTGTTCCGTATGGAAATATATTGCGTACCTCAAGAGGGATTTCTTCGTTTGTATTTAGGTCTGATGTGGAAATTCGAGGATCTGCTTTATCTAATAGTACTTGATCACCTATTTTAAAGTGATTTGATGTCCCTATGAGCTCTTCTCGGGGCTCTTTCGGTTTTACTTCGTGTGATTCTGGTTCCTCTTTAAAGTGTGTCTTCCACTCTTTTAGTTTGTCGACCTTAAGGCTTTGTTCCTCATATAATTCTTCTTTGTTGGAACGAGGTCCATGATCCAGCTCAAGTTTGTGTTGTGGTGTTTCTTGTGATGAAAGTCGAATAAATTGGTTATCAACTGAATTTACTTTCTCACCTTCATCATTCGTTGTCCTGGCTGAGTCAAGAGCTTGTAGAATGATCGATTCGTCACCTATATGAAGTATGAGTTCTCCTGTGCCAACATCAATTTTAGTCCTGGTAGTTGCTAAAAAGGGTCTTCCTAAAATTAAAGGAACATAATTGTCCTCATTCATGTCTAAGACAACAAAATCTACTGGGAAAATGAAATTATCAATTTTTACAAGAACATCTTTGATAATACCCCTAGGAATTCTAAATGTTTTATCGGCTAATTGAATACTCATCCTAGTTTGTTTGGGTTTCCCTAGACCTAGCTGTTTAAACATTTTATAAGGCATGACATTTATACTTGCCCCTAGATTAGCTAAAGCATTATCAACAGTTAAACTACCAATTAAACATAGAATTGTAAAACTCCCTGGATCTTTTAGTTTTCGTGGTAGTCTATTCTGCAACATTGCTGAGCATACTGTGTTTAATTCCACATGCGGCTCCTTGTCTAACTTACGCTTGTTTGTCAGAAGTTGTTTTAAAAATTTCCTCGAATCTACCATCTGTGAAAGAGCTTCAAGAAAAGGTAAGTTAATATGTAATTTCTTTAAAAGTTTAAGAAACTTATTAATCTGTTCCTCTGTATTGTCTCTCTTCAACGCTTTGGATAAGGTATGCGAGGTTGGTACTCTTTGATTATCGGTTTTGGCTTTTCATAGGTCACCTCAACTTTACCTTTTTCTACCTCGTTTTCTTGTATTGAAGTGGGTTCATCTAATCCTACACTTTCCTGAGCTGTTATGGCTTGGATTTGCTCTTTTGGGTTAATCTCAGTGTTGCTTGGTAGACGCCCTTACGGTCATTTGGAAATCAGCTTTGTAAGTTGTCCAACTGACTTAGTAAGTTCCCCAACTTGGTTCTCGATTGCTTTGATCGATGTTTGTTGGTTATTAAGTGTTGTTTTAGTTTTTTGAAAATAGGTATCTGTGGCTGCCATGAATTTTGTCAGCATCTTTTCAAGGTTTGGTTTCTTTTCCTGTGGATAGGGCTGATTTTGGAAATTTGGAGGAGGTTGTTGTCTTTGATTTCCTTGATTTCCTTGACCTCCCCACGAAAAATTTGGGTGGTTCCTCCAACCTGGATTGTAAGTATTACTATAAGGGTTATTATTAGATCTGAAATTGTTACCTATATAGTTCATCTATTCGCTCTCTGTGCCCGGTTGGTAGGGTGGGTACTTAGGATTTGCCACACACTGCATTACTGGATGTACCTGCGAAGAACACAAACTATCAAGCTTTTTATTCATCATATCTACCTGATTTGATAGCATGGTTACTGCGTCGAGGTTGAAAACTTCGGCCAATTTTGTTGGCCTTGTCCTTGTAACTTGCCGCTGATAGTTATTCAGTGACATCTCTTCTATGAAATCGTATACTGCTTCAGGAGTTTTGTTATTCAGGGTTCCACCTGTTGCTGAATCTATTAGTTGCCTCGTTGAGGGATTCACACAGTTGTAAAAGGTTTGGACTTGAAGCCACAAGGGTAATCCGTGGTGCGGGCATCTCCTCAAGAGATCCTTGTATCTCTCCCATGCGTCGTATAATGTCTCTAAATCCATCTACACAAAAGAAGAAATATCATTCCTCAATTTGGCCGTTTTGGCCGGTAAAAAATATTTTAATAAAATTTTTTCGATCATTTGATCCCATATGGTGATTGACCCTCATTGTAACGAGTTTAACCATTATTTGGCTTTATTCCTTAATGAAAAGGGAAATAACCAAAGTCGTATGGCATCATCAGAAACACCATTTATTTTGAAGGTATCACAAAATTCTAGAAAATTAGCTATATGAGTATTCGGGTCTTCATCCTGCAAACCATCAAATTGAACAAATTGTTGAATCATTTGTATAGAATTAGGCTTTAATTCAAAATTATTAGCAGCTATAGCAGGCCTAACAGTACTCGATTCTGCTCCAATTAAATGAGGTTTAGCATAATCAAACATAGTACGAGTGATCGCTGCAAAACAATCTAGGTTTAAAATTTATAAAGGATAATCAAACCTATAGACTAACTATGACAACGATAGAGGCAAGTGCACCTGTCGAACCAAGAGTATAGCTTTGGCAAGAATATCTTATCGAACCCAAGGAACCTAAAAGTACTACTACTCACTTTCTTCCTATTATTTAGCCTTAAATATGGAGTGATTAATTAACTTATCTAAGACTAATGAAATACTTAAACTAAATGCAAAGACAAAAGAATAAACTGAGAAAAGACTTTGGAAAACTTAGTTGATAAAAACGATACCCTCGGGAAGAATCCACCTATGACTTCACTTATTATCTAACTTTCAATTCATATGATTTCTTTTACTTAGCTTGATCCGTGAGACTCCCTAACCTATATTAAACCTTCTCTCGAAGTGAATAACATCTAACCTTAGGTTAATTAGTGGAACTCTCGTTCTCTTATAATAACCCCCTAAGGAAGCAGTAAATTGATCAATGGACTCCCATATTAGGTTTCACCCTAATCCGATAAAATCTCGTAACCCTATCTCTAGGCGCCCGATCAACTCCGCTTAATTATGCTAGATCTACTCTTAGGCAGGGTCTATTCCTCCTCCACCTAAGCACATCAGATTAAATTGAGCAACATAATTAAGAACAAACTAAGTATTTATCATATAAACCAAAAGGATTAAATAACAAAATCCATCATAGGTTTCATCCCCTTCAAGTATCTGAAGGATCTAGTTCATAATAAAATAAGAAAACATCTTAAGAGAAAAGATAAAACAAAACATAAGAAATCCCTAAAACCCCTTAAAGGAATTGAAGGAGAGATCCTCCGTATTGAGTAGAATTCTGACTCTTCGAGATGGATCAACTTGCTATCTTCGAGTAATTCCTTAAATGAGTAAAGCTCTGGCAGAAAACTCTGCTAAAACCTGCCGCCCTTGAATTGCTGCCTTGGATTGTTTATATAGACATTTGGGATGCTTTACTTGGCTCCTAAGTACTCGTAATTCAAGTGAAATTCATCCTAAGTGTTTGAGTGGACTTAGGATTGCGTTTCTTGGGCTCCAAGCATCCAATTCCGAGTGAAATTGCTCTTTCCTGCGGTAGGGGCATGGCCTTGACACGTCGTGTAAATCGTGGTCCAGCCCGTGTCTCCATTTTGTCGATTTAGGCACGGCTTTGACATGCTCGTGCAATATCTAGGTAGAGGCCGTGCTTCGGGTCTGCCAATTGGGGCACGGCCGTGTACATCGGGGTCAAGCCGTGTTGGGCTTTTTGTCGACGAGGCACGGTCGTGTAAATCAGGGTGTGACCGTGTGCAATCTAAATATTGGGGCATGGCTGTGTGGCATGAAGTCCAGGCCGTGCCGACTTCTTGGGTTGGCCCACTTTGGTCCGTTTTAAACCCATTTTGTGTCCTTTTTATCCTTGGGTGCTTTCCTGAGTATAAGACATGAAAAGAAAGGATTAAGAGCACCTTTTTACATAAATTAAGGATAAATTCATCCAAAAGCATACTAAATGTGGGATTAAAATATGTTACTTTTACGGTTTATCAAATACCTCCACACTTAAGCTTTTGCTTGTCCTCAAGCAAAATTCTCAATTTACAATGAAAACGAACTTTACAAAATTCATAATTCCCATTGACAATACCTCATCATAATTCATAGATAATTTACACATGGATCATTTAGCTCAAAGTGCCCTAAAGATTCAAACGAGATAAGTCATAATTTTGTAGTATGAAAACATAGGTGTCTCCCCTTATTTAAATAATTACCTTTGATTCAAAACCGACAAGGATTGACATCCTCACTAAAGATTCACAAAGCACTCAAAGTGTTTAAGGATCAAGAAAAAGCGCTCAAAAATCGAACCTGAAAAGTTAATCCCATAGGCTTGCCAGAAAATCAAATCTCCACCACTATAAATGAGATGATAAACAGATCAAAAGGTCTTTTTTAGGGTTGTAACGGGGCTTGGGTTAAAAGGTGTGGATAAAGGCTGAATTAGGGGGTTAAAATCGAGATTGAATTGACTAATTACCTAATCTAAAAATAATGAACTAAATATGAATATTTACATCGAATGAAAAGTAATAATACCACTATTGATAATTACTCTATAATAAAGAGTATTTTCTTCACTTTAAAATTTGATAATACTTTAATACGAGCTTTTTCTTCAATAATTGGAGTTTAATTGCTCTAAGCTCTTTTATACTACTAATATTGAATAAACTTGGATTTTTTTTAAGAACAAACTAAGAAAAACTTAATAGAAGGAACTTTGATAATTGAAATAACCTAATTTGGCAATTGATCAAGTCAATTCTCGATAGAGGGGTAGTCAAAAGAATGTTGATAACAAATACAAAGGGATTTTGGGTTAATATTAGTGGGTGAGTCAATAAAAAGGTTGTTAGGATTCAACGGGGTTCACTAAGAGTTATTTATGTAGGTAGGCTTTTTAGTGGAGTGAACGAGTTAAAACCTAGGTGCCTTTATCATCTCAGTATATCAAATCATTATTGTGGTCTCGACATGCATAAACGAGGCAAGTTCTAGAATAACAGTTCAAAGTTGACACACTCATAATCAATAAAAGTGAGCATGAAAAATAATATATGCTCTATAAGGCTCAATATCTCACAAAAATTATGGGTGTTTTGACATCAATCCTTATAAATTTTAAACTTCAAGGTGATTCTCAAATTCAGTTCAACGACCCATCAATTTTTTTTTAATTTTAGAAAGTAGACTTATCATGCTCGATTCTCTAGTATCCTTCAAATTTAATCATCAATGCACAATTAACTATGACTTACTCTAAAACATATCAATAAAAATCATAAATCATTAGAAATTTCATCCTAATTAATAATATGAGAAAAATATTTAAGATCAAGACTAATTTCAGGGTTTTGAGAATTATGCAAAAAGTTAGACACTATTACCCCCACACTTAAGATGTACATTGCCCTCAATGTACAAAGATAGATAATGAAATTTATGTGCTAAATAAAAAAGATAAGTGGGGAAAGCAATACTCCCTGAAATCTGGATGATCCTTGGCGTCTTTGGTGGTGGTGATGGTGTTGTCTATGGGCCTGGTGGAGTGGCTACCGAGAAGCAATTTGCTAGATGAAAAAATTGGGTAGCCTGTGAAGATATAACCAAGAGATCTAGAGAAATAACAATAATATACTAATAATAAATTTAAAGATTGAGGAAATAAAAAGAAGGAGACTAAGAAGAAAACTGAAATTGAAAGAAAAGACTAATGGACTAAGGAGTCCTTATTGTTGGATGGTTTGCGAAGTGGGTGTGACCTCGAAAGCTATGGTGTGTGATTCCCTAGCAGCCTTTAGAACCTAAAACCAAGAAACTAATATGAAATAAATTAAATTAAGCATAAAAGAAGTATAGATAAGGAAAATAAAGGAGACGAGAAAAGAAAAATAGAACCAAAAAGGTTTTCAAGACCCTTGGCGTGTCAATTAAGTGAAGCTGCCGGCATGAACTCATGTTGAGGTCTCCTCTAAGGAGATGATGCTTACGTTTCTTCGGCATGATCTTTGTGTTGCTCAAGTGTCTTAGATCTTTTCTATGAGTAGGAAGAAAAATTTGAAAGAAAAGAGAAAGAAGGAATAAGAAAGAAGATGGGACAAAGAGGACGGCCGTGGGATTTAAATAGGATTACAAATCAGACGATTCCCACCCCGCATCGAGGGTGTGTCAATTCACACTACCGTATTGCATGGCCGTGTTGTGGGGTGTGTTGTCCTTCCACGCCTGCTTTGTTGGTTTGCACGCCTGCTCCTAAAAAGCCGAGATAGGAGCACGGTTGGAATGCATGGGCTTGGTCCGCGTGCTAAATAAGTCGAGATCTTAGCATGGTACGTGAGGCACGATCGTGCTATTTTGTCGATGCCCGTCTTTGTGGGTGGTTGGATCCGTGACGTTGGGGGTGGTTGGACTGATTTGCACGGCCCCCGCCCTCTGTCGGTGTGGTGGTTCCGGTGGTCCACATGACCACGGACACGACTGTGTGTGTAAGGCGTGTGGCACGGAAATTGCACTTTATGTTAGTTTTCAATGAAATAATTAGGACGGAAAGATGAAAAGAAAAGAAACTAAAAATAAAAATTGTTAGTGTTCGGGTTGCCTCCCGAAAAATGCTTGTTTATAGTCTTAAGCTAGACTATCCTTGTGTTGAAGATTTCAAGGAGGTTTAAAGGTTTGAATATCTTCCCTCATGTCTGTAGTTCTTCTTTCATGAAAAAATTGAGGTCAAGAAGTGTTTACCTTAGAATTTCTGAACATTGGATTGCTTACATCGACCGTGTTGTGGGGGAAGATTTCGTGTACCTCATCTTTTATTTTAAAGAGATTCGATGTCCCTATGAGCTATTCTGGTGGTCCCTCTGACTTTACTTCGTGTGGATCCATCTCTGCTTTGTCTTCTACTCTTCTAATTTGTCGACCTTAAGTGTACGTGATTCTTCTGTGTCGACTAAGATGCTATGGTTTGACTCAGATTTGATGTCGTCTGGTGTTTCCTGCAATAAAGGTTGAATAATTTGATTATCGACTAGAGTAATTTCCGTACCTTCATCATTCATGGCTCTGGCTGAGTTGAGGGCTTGAAGATTTATTGATTCATCTTCCACGCAAAGTATGAGTTCTCCTGTGGCAACATCAATCTTAGTTCTAGCAGTTGTTAGAAAAGGCCTTCCTAAAATCAAGGGGATTGAATTATCCTCATCCATGTATAAAACAACAAAGTCTACTAGGAAAACAAATTTATCGATTTTGACTAAAACATCTTCAATAATGCCCCTAGGGATTCTAACAGTTTTATCAGCTAGTTGAATACTCATCCTAGTTTGTTTGAGCTTCTCTAGACCTAGTCTTTTAAATAGTGCATAAGGCATAACACTTATACTTGCCCCTAAATCAGCTAACGCATTATCAATAGTTAAACTACCAATTAAGCATGGAATCGAAAAACTCCTTGGATCTTTTAGTTTTTGTGGTAGCTTGTTCTGTAGAATTACTGAGCATGTTGCGTTTAATTCCACATGGTGCTCTTCATCTACTTTGCGTTTGTTCGTCAAGAGCTTGCTTAAGAATTTCCTTGCATCGGGCATCTGAAAAAGAGCTTCAAGAAGAGGTAAGTTAATATGTAATTTCTTCAAGAGTTTTAGAAACTTACCGAATTGTTCCTCTGAATCATCTTTTTTCAATGCTTCGGGATAAGGTATGCGAGGTTGGTATTCTTTGATTACCGGTTTTGGCTTTTCTTGAGCTACCTCGGTCTTATCCTTATTTTCTTGCACTGATGTGGGTCTATCTACTTCTGTACCCTCTTGAGTTGTAATGGCTTGGATTTGCTCTTTTGGGTTTATTTCTGTGTTGCTTGGTAGACGTCCTTGTTGGCGTTCAGAAATTAGCTTTGTGAGGTGTCCCACTGACCTAGTAAGTTCTCCAACTTGATTCTCGGGTCCTTTCATCGACTTCTGTTGTTCATCAAGGTTAGTATCAGTCTTTTGAAGACGAGATTCTGTGGTTGCCATGAATTTTGTCAGCATCTCTTCAAGGCTTGATTTTTTTTCCTGTGGGTAGGGCTGATTTTGATAATTTAGAGGAGGTTGCTGCCTTTGAATTCCTTGATTTCCTTGTCTTCCCTACGAAAAATTTGGGTGGTTCCTCCAACCTGGGTTATAAGTATTACTATAAGGATTATTATTGGATCTAAAATTGTTACCTATATAGTTTGTCTGCTCGTTTTTTGCTCCTGGTTGGTAGGGTGGGTACTCAGCATTGCCACATTCCCGCTTGCTTCGCATTGCATTACGGGATGTACATGCGAAGAACATAAATTATCAAGCTTTTTATTCATTAACTCCACCTGTGTTGACAGCATTGTCACTGTGTCTATGTTGAAAACTTCGGCTGATTTTGTCGGCTTTGCCCTTGTGATTTGCCATTGATAAGTGTTCAATGACTTCTCTTCAATAAAATCGTAGGCCACTTCTGGAGTTTTGTTGTTCGAGTTCCACTGCCGATGAATCAATCATTTGCCTTGTTGAAGAATTCACACCATTGTAGAAAGTTTGGACTTGAAGCCACAAAGGTAATCCGTGGTGTGGGCATCTTCGTAGGAGATCCTTGTATCTTTCCCATGTATCATATAATGTTTCTGCGTCATTTCGCAAAAAAGATTTGTCATTCCTAAATTTGGCCGTTTTGGTGGTGAAAAATACTTTAAAAGAAATTTTTGGTCATTTGGTCCCATGTGGTGATTGACCCTCGGGAACGAAGTTCAACCAACGCTTTGCTTTATTCCTTAATGAAAAGGAAATAATCAAGACGTATGGCATCATCGAAAGCGCCATTTATTTTGAAAGTATCACGTAACTTTAAGAAATTAGCTATATGAGTATTTGGATCTTTGTCCGCAATCCATCAAATTGAACAAACTGTTGAATCATTTGTATTGTGTTAGGTTTTAATTCAAAATTATTAGCAGCTATAGCGAGCCTAACAATACTAGATTCGCTCTGTCAAATTAGGTTTAGCATAATCATACATAGTACGTGAGCATTCGATCTTGTGCATCGACGGATTATTTTCGACCATCCCTTGAAGAAGATTGGATCTATTTTGTTGTTCTTCTCTTTGGTAGTCTAGAGCTCATCTAGTTTCTCTGCGATTTCTACGAGCGGTAGCTTCAATATCACTGTCGTATTCTAATGGTCCTCTACGATTTCTTCTAGTCATAAACTAGAGGTACCTTGCAAGTTTAATAAAGAAAAGGATTAGTAAAATTAGAAATTTAATAAAAATAAAAATTAGAAATAATGGCTAAAGTAATAAAAATAGAAGTGTCGTAATATTTTAGAATTCCCCGGCAACGGCGCCAAAAACTTGATCAACGCAAAGCAGTCTAGTTTTAAAATTTATGAAGGATAATCAAAGCGTAGACTAACTATGACAACGATAGAGGCAAGTGCACCGTTTAACAAAGAGTATAGCTTTGGCAAGAATATCTTATCGAACCCAAGGAACCTAAAAGTACTACTACTCACTTTCTTCCTATTATTTAGCCTTAAATATAGAGTGATTAATTAACTTATCTAAGACTAATGAAATACTTAAACTAAATGTAAAGACAAAAGAATAAACTAGGAAAAGACTTTGGAAAACTCAGTTGATAAAAACGATACCCTCGGGAAGAATCCACCTATGACTTCACTTATTATCTAACTTTCAATTCATATGATTTCTTTTACTTAGCTTGATCCGTGAGACTCCTTAACCTATATTAAACCTTCTCTCGAAGCGAATAACATCTAACCTTAGGTTAATTAGTGGAACTCTCGTTCTCTTATAATAATGCCCTAAGGAAGCAGTAAATCGATCAATGGACTCCCAGATTAGGTTTCACCCTAATTCGGTAAAATCTCGTAACCCTATCTCTAGGCGCCCGATCAACTCCACTTAATTATGATAGATCTATTCTTAGGCAGGGTCTATTCCTCCTCCACCTAAGCACATCAGATTAAATTGAGCAACATAATTAAGAACAAACTAAGTATTTATTATATAAACCGAAAGAATTAAATAACAAAATCCATCATAGGTTTCATCCCCTTCAGGTATCTGAAGGATCTAGTTCATAATAAAATAAGAAAACATCTCAAGAGAAAAGATAAAACAAAACATAAGAAATCGCTAAAACCCCCTGAAGGAATTGAAGGAGAGATCCTCCGTCTTGAGTAGAATTCTGACTCTTCGAGATGGATCAACTGGCTATCTTCGAGTAATTCCTTAAATGAGTAAAGCTCTGGCAGAAAACTCTGTTAAAACCTGCCGCCCTTGAATTGCTACCTTGGATTGTTTATATAGTCGTTTGGGATGCTTTACTTGGCTCCTAAGTACTCGTAATTTAAGTGAAATTCATCCTAAGTGTTTGAGTGGACTTAGGATTGCATTTCTTAGGCTCCAAGCATCCAATTTCGAGTAAAATTGCTCTTTCCTGCGGTAGGGGCACGACCTTGACACGCCCGTGTGAATCGTGGTCCAGCTCGTGTCTCCATTCTGTCGATTTAGGCACGGCTTTAACACGCCAGTGCAATATCTGGGTAGAGGCCGTGCTTCGGGTCTGCCAATTGGGGCATGACCGTGTTGGGCTTTTTGTCGACGAGGCACGGTTGTGTAAATCAGGGTGTGACCATATGCAATCTAAATATTGGGGCACGGCCGTGTGGCATGAAGTCCAGGCCGTGTCGACTTCTTGGGTTGGCCCACTTTGGTCCGTTTTAAACCCGTTTTGCATCCTTTTTATCCTTAGGTGCTTTCCTGAGTATAAGACATGAAAAGAAAGGATTAAGAGTACCTTTTTACATAAATTAAGGATAAATTCATCCAAAAGCATACTAAATGTGGGATTAAAATATGTTACTTTTACGGTTTATCAACAAGGAGCATTATTTTCTCCCACATCTTGTGGTGGTGGATTATTCTCATGCATCCCTTCAGCAGGATTGGTTTTGTTTTCTTGTTCTTTTTCTCTGTAATTTAGGGCTCGCCTAATTTCTCTGCGATTCTTGTGCGCGGTAGCTTCAATATCATTGTCGTATACTAGGGGTCCTTTCGGGTTCCTTCTAGTCATAAACTAGAGGTACTTGCTAGGAGAAGAAAGAAAGAAAGAAAAAAATTAACGAAATTAAAAAATAAAATAAAATAAAAATAAAAGTAAATTGCAAAAATAAAAATGGCTAAAGTAATAAAAATAGAGCTTTCTTAATATTTTAGTTCCCCGGCAACGGCGCCAAAAACTTGATCATAGCTGTCGAGTTTTAAAATTTATAAAGAGAGAATGATCGAACTTGAAACTAACTCTGAAAAAGACTTAAGGAAAGTGCACCTATCGAACAGTAGTATAGCTTCAACAAAACTGGATTGTTGAACCTAAAGGAACTAAAAGTACTAATACTAACCTTCTTTCTATTATTTAGCCTAAAAATTAAGTGAATGATTGTTTAATCTAAAACTAACTAACTACTAAGCTAAGATGCAAAGATAAAAAGAATAAATTGGGGAAATGACTTTTTGGAAAACTCAGTTGATTAAAACGATACCCTAGAAGGAATCCACCTAGACTTCACTTGTTATCTAACACTGAACCAGATGATTTATTCACTTAACTTGATCCGTAGGATTCCCTAATTTATATTAAACCCTCTCTCGAGGCGAATAGCATCTAACCCTAGGTTGATTAATTGAAATCTCTTTCTAATTAAAACCCCTAGAATTGCATTAACTCGATCTATGGACTCCCATATTAGGTTTGACCCTAATCTGGCAGATTTTCATCACCATATCTCTAGGCGTGATCAACTCTGCTTAACTATGCTAGATCTACTCTTAGACAGAGACTTTTGCTCCACTACCTAAGCGCATCCAACTTGAATTAATATCCCAGAAATGTCAACACAAGAATTAAGCACACATAATTAAGAACAAACTAAGTATTTATCATATAGTTTAGAAAACAATAACAAGATCCGTCTTAGATTTCATCCCCTTCAGGTATCTGAAGGGTTTAGTTCATAATTGTAAAAGAAAACATCTCAAAAGAAAATATAAAACAAAACATAAGAAATCCCTAAAACCCCTTGAAGGAATTGAAGGAGAGTTCCTCCGTCTTCAGTATGATTCCGGCTTCTTGAGATGGATCAACTGGCTATCTTCGAGTAATTCCCACGAATCTGACCTTTCTGGCTCCGCTTCTTGGCCTAGCTAACTGCCTCCTTCTAAGTTATACTTAGGGTATTTATATAGGCTTTTGAAATAGGTTTCTTTGCCCCTAAGTATCCTTTTCCGAGTAGAATTACTCTTGCCCACAACAGGGACACGCCCTATGTCACACGCCCGTGTGAATCGTGGTTAGGCCGTGTTCGGGTCTTTAATGAGGCACGGCCGTGTAGTCTTCGGCCCAGGCCGTGTCGATTTCGTAAGTTTAGCCCATTTGGCTTGTTTTAAGCCTGTTTCTTGTTCTTTTCATCCTCGGGTGCTTTCCTGAGTATAAGACATGAAAAGAAAGGATTAAGAGCACCTTTTTACATAAATCAATGGATAAACCATCCAAAAAATGCTAAATGTGGGATTAAAATATGTTACTTTTACGGTTTATCACTAATCTAAGAGAAGTGGACAAATTCAAGTACTAATTTTATATAAAAATTTAAAATATTTAATACATCAAAAACACTAAAAACATTAAAATAAATATTTGCCAACAAATTGAAAATAAATTAAAAGTCTTACTTAAATAATATTAATATAACTGTAACTTAACAAGTAATTACCTCTAAAATAATAGCAAAATTAACAATAAAAGTAGTCGAATTTTTCATATCGACCTGTTGATTATTCAATTCTCCTTTTCTAGGTTTCCTTATGGAGTTTATGTCAATGTTAGTTCTCGAAATGTCTGACTAAGTTATGCTTGGATTCCCATGATATTATTTTGGTTTTCGATTGTTAGTTTATGCCGATTCAAGTTCAACATTTTGGCAGATTCTTTTTCATTTCCTTTTTTAAAGATAATTTAAGCCATTGATGAGGTAAAAAACCAGTGCAACAATATCTCCTACAACTACATATATCGATACCTCTAGAGGGTATCAATACTTTGGGTATTTAATGCCTCAATTTAGTGGTCATTGAAGCCTATTGTATCGATATCGGTACTTGCTATGAGGTATCGATACCTTAGAGAGGGTATTGATATTCGGGCAATTTCTTATTTAATTTTTTAAAACATCGAACCTTAAAATGGAGGTATCGATAATTTTTGAAAGGTATCAATACATTCATGAAGGTACTAGTAATTTGTATGTTTGCTCAAATTTTCTTGAACATCAAAGCTCAATTTGGTATCGATACTTGGGTCAATGTGTTGATTCTTAACCAAGGGTATCGATACTTTTGATTTTTACTTGATATTCCTAAACTTTGAAGCTTAAATTGATGTCGATACCAGGTAGAGATATCGATACCTTATATAGGGTATCAATTCTTTAATCCCTAAGAGCATTTTAACACTTGATAAAGGTTTGAAAATTTTGTTAATTAATCTGAACAAGTTCCAAAATATTTTGTAAGTTTTGAAAGATTATATTTGAAATTTTATCTCTTACAAATATTTTCAAACAAATTTTTCTTTATTAAATTTTATTTCAAAATAAGTTTTATTCAATTTTATTAAATTGTTAAATTTTAAATTATATTAAATTTAAAACTTAACTTAATAATATCTCCCTTTTGATATAACAAAACATTTTGGTAAATTTATTTTTGAATAAAGTACTCTCCTTTTTTAAAATCAATTTCAATTAAAGGCTCGATTTTATTTTTGAAAAATGGTCACAAAATTGTTGAGATGAATTACCAACCAATTTACCTTTACAAACCAAACTAAAGCTTGAAGAGAAAGAAAACGGTTAGTCCAAAAATATAAAGCAATGAATAACAAATAATTAACATCAAGCTCCAAAGTATCTCAAAATACGAAGTTAACATTTAAGTGCGTCAAACAAGCAACAAAAACATATAAATAGGAAAAGAAAAACAATGTAATTAAATATTTAATTAAACCATGAAAATGCATGATATGCAAGAAGAGTCCTAGTTATCTTGAGGAGGCTGCGGCGGAGGAAATTGATACATAAGATAAGCTATGTATTCTTCTATGGTAGTCATCTTAGCATCTATGCCACTAACTACATCTCGTAATGAGCCAATGCCATCTCGCAATGACCCAATTGCGCTGAGGACAGCTAAAGTCTCGGCCGAAAACTAAGCTTCTTGTGGTGGAGTTGGCGTGGGAGGTGCAACTAGATCACCTCCTTCAAGATCGTCATTAGCTCGACGAATCAAATGGTTTTACGGAGGTTCCAAATAGACTTTTCCGACTGAACAAGCCTGAAAATTTTCGTAAAATGGTTTCAGTCGCTGGCCATTGACTATGAATCGTCGTCCCGACTCTTCACTTTCTACTTCAACGGCACCATGAGAGAACACTTCAGTAACAATGAAAGGTCCTTGCCACCGTGATCGAAGCTTACCTGGAAACAATTTCAACACGAGTTATAAAGTAAAACCCGTTGTCCCTCTTGAAAAATGCTTTTGAGCTATTTTCCTATCATGAAACAATTTGGTCTTGTCTTTATAAATACAAGTGTTCTCATAAGCATCGTTGGATTTCCTCCAATTCTTGGATATCTAACTTCCTCGCTTCTCCCGCATGGTCTAGCTCCATATTACATCGTCAGATTGCCCAATAGGCTTTATGCTCCAACTCCACCGGAAGATGGCAAGCCTTGCCAAAACGAGCCTGTATGGGGTCATTCCAATTGGTCCTTTATATGCCGTCCGATAAGCCCACAACGCGTCATTAAGTCGAAGACTCCAATCTTTCCGGTTGGGCCTAACTGTCTTTTCCAAAATAGTTTTTATCTCCCTGTTTGAGACTTCAGCTTGTCCATTTGTTTGGGGATGGTATGCCGTAGCTATACGGTGATGGACTCCATATTTTGCCAATGATTGCCTCCATGATTTTATTGCAAAAGTGGGTGCCACGATCACTAATCGTGGCTCGAGGTGTGCCAAACCCGCAAAAATAGTTCGTTTTAGAAATTCTACCACTTGTTTTGGCATTATCATTGCGGGTAGGCTTTGCTTCAATCTATTTAGAAACATAGTCTCGCAAGGATTATGTACATATTGTTAAACGAAGAAATAAATGGGCCCATGAAGTCGATGCCCCAAACATCAAAGATTTCGCATACATGAATCGGGGACAAAGGCATCGATTTCGTTTGGTGATGTTACTCAGACGTTGGCACCTTTCGCAGGACTTCTGAAGTTGTAAGCATCTCGAAAATGGTGGGCCAATATAGCCCACATTCGAGCACCTTATGGTTGGTCCTCTTAGGGCCAAAATGTCCTCCACAAGCTTCAGCATGGCAAAAATTAAGGATAGAGATTACCTCATTTTCTGGGACACATCGTCGAATCATCTGGTCTGAACAGTGTTTCCATAAGTATGGATCGTCCCAAATGTAATATCGAGCTTCTCGTCTAAGCTTATCCTTCATGGAACGTGTTAACTCAGTAGGTAACGACCCTGTGGCTAGAAAATTTACCATATCTGCATACCATGGGAGGCGTGCTTCTGTTGAAAATAGACTTTCGTCAGGGAATTCTTCCTTAATGGGGACATCGTTAAGAGGTACTTTAATTCTGCTCAAGTGGTCAGCCACTAAATTCTCACATCCCCTTTTGTCTCGAATTTCGACGTCAAACTCTTGGAGCAACAAAATCCACCTAATGAGCACAGGTTTTGCATCCTCTTTGCGATCAAGTACACAATGCTGCATGATCGGAAAAAATAATTACTTTAGATCCCAATAAATAAGATCGAAATTTATCTAAAGCAAATACTACGGCTAAAAGTTCTTTTTCGGTAGTGGTGTAGTTGCTCTGTGCCGCATCCAAGGTTTTCGAGGCATAACAAATGACGTGGGGTTCCTTATCTATCTTTTGTCCTAACACAGCTCCTATACTACGTTCGCTTGCATCGCATATAATTTCAAATGGATATTTCAATTAAGGCGGTTGCACTATAGGAGCGGAGACCAGCTTCTGTTTAAGTGTATCAAAAGCCTCCTTACACTTCTGACTAAACTCGAACTGCTTATCTTTCTCGCAATGACTCATGAGTGGTTCCGCTATTTTGAAAAATTTTTATGAAGCTACCAGAGAACCTCGCATGGCCAAGAAAGGAGCGAATTTCCCTAACAGTAGAGGGATAAGGTAAAGAACTTATAACATCAATTTTGGCCTTATCGACCTCAATTCCCCTAGAAGAAACTATGTGCCCTAGAATTAAACCCTTGTCTACCATAAAATGACACTTTTCATAGTTTAAGACAAGGTTGAATTCTATACACCTGCTCAAAATTATCGTCAAGTTTTTAAGGCATTCATCAAAACAATTCCATAAACAGTAAAATCATCCATAAAAACTTCAATAATCTTTTCCACATATTCGTAAAATATACTCATCATGCATCTCGAAAAGTAGTGGTGCATTGCAAAGACCAAACGGCATCCTTCTATACATAAATGTACCAAAAGGCACGTAAAAGTGGTCTTCTCTTGGTCCTCTGGTGCAACCGGTATTTGAAAGAAACACGAATAGCCATCAAGACAACAAAAGTGAGTTTTCCCAGCTAACCTTTCAAGCATTTGGTCTATAAAGGGGAAGGGAAAATGGTCTTTTTTAGTGTAGGAGTTCAACTTCCTGTAATCTATGCGAGACCGCCACCCATTTTGCACTCGGGTTGGCACCAAATCGCCTCGGTATTTTTCTTTCTTTATCACGCCTGTTTTCTTGGGCACGACTTGTACCGGACTCACCTATCTGCTATCCGAAATGGGGTAGATTACGTCAGCTTCCAAAAGTTTGATTATTTCCTTTTTTACTACCTCCATTATATTCGGATTTAGCCGTCTTTGTGCTTCTCGCCTCGGTTTCGTGCCCTCCTCCACGTAGATCCTGTGTGTGCATGTCAACGGGCTTATTCCCTTCAAATCTGCAATGCTCCAACCAATTGCTTCCTTGTGACTTTTCAACACACGAACTGCACTTTCCTCCTCATGGGAAGAGAGCCGATTGGAGACTATGATCGGTAAGGTATCACCGTCACCTAAAATGCATACTTCAAATGTTCAGTAGCGGTTTCAATTCCAATTCGGTGCTCAGAAAGCAGAGGCAAAAGCTTAGTACCGTAGATAACAACTCATTAACGGATTCAAATTTATCAAAATCAGAATTAAAATCATAAATGAATTCAAAATTTTCTTCTACTAATGAGTCGATTATATCGACACAATTCACGCTCAAAATTTCACTGGGGTGGCTAATGGCATCGTAGACGTTAAATTTCACGATCTCCCCATCGAACTCCATCGTGAGAGTTCCGCTTCGAACGTCAATTTTAGTACTAGCTGTACTAAGGAATGGTCGCCCCAACAAGAGATCTGAAGATCCCGGAGCACTGTCCTCCTCCATTTTTATCACGTAGAAATCTGCTGGAAAAATAAGTTCGTTGACTTTTACCAACACGTCCTCAAGGACTCCTTCGGGGTGCACAACGGACCTGTCTGCCAATTGAATAATAACACCTGTTTTTGTCAAAAAACCTGCGTTAAGTGATTCAAAAATAGAATAGGGCATTACATTTATGGAGGCTCCTAGATCACACATAGCCTTTTTTATTCCCAAATGTCCTATTTTGCATGGTATCGCAAACATACCCCTATCCTTACATTTTGCCGGCATTTTCCGTTGTAATACTGCAGACACATTTTCACCAACATTCACCCTTTCGTTACCTGTTAATTTTCGTTTGTTGGTGCACAGTTCTTTAAGGAATTTGGCGTACCTGGGTATTTGTCTGATGGCATCTAACAGTGGAATGTTAATTTCGACGTTCCTAAATGTTTCGAGGATCTCCTTATCCTCCCTACCTTTTCGACTTTGGTTGAAACGTTCTGGAAAGGGAGGTTGAATTTTAGGCAATGGAGGCCTTGGTCGAACCTGTTCGTCTCTCTCAGATTTTTCCTGGGCGGTTTCTTGGGCACGATTCCTGTCGGGAATCGGCTCCAGTACTTTTCCACTTCGCAGCGTTACTGAATTCGCGTTTTGCCTTGGATTTGGCTCTGTTTGGGATGGCGGCTTCCTTGAGAACTTATTTTCTATTGACGTGGTCAACTCCCTTATGGACGCCTCGGTTTCTCAATGAAACTCAAGAACGTTAGCTGCTAATTTATTGACAAGATCCTCTAGATTATTACCTGGGTTTTGTGGCTGTTGTAGAGGTCGATTTTGGTATGGCTGATTGTACCGTGGATTTGCCCCATAACTCAGATTAGGATGATCCCTCCACCCTGGGTTGTAGGTATTAGCGTAGGGATCATAACGCCTTTGTGGTGGCCCAGGAAAATTTCCCACGGCATCCAAATGAGCCATCGTGTCGTCATTCAAACTAGGACATACATCAGTTGTGTGCTCGGGTGTAGCACATAGTCCACATAACCGTGCTGGTTTAGCTTTTTCTGCAACGAGAGAACTCACAATGTTAGTAAGTCTATCAAGCCTATCCTCTAAGGAAGAATTACTTAGCTGATGAACCCTTCTGGGGGGTTCAGGATTGGCTCGAAACTGCTGAGAATTAGCAGCCATTGTAGAAATTAAGTCCCTTGCTTGCTGGGGGGTCATGTTGACCAACGCTCCTCCACTAGCAGCGTCCACCATGTTCATCTCCATTGGTTTCAAACCTTCGTAAAAGTACTGAAGGAGAGATTGCTCAGTTATACCGTGTTGTGGGCAGCTTGCACATAACTTCTTGAACCGCTCCCAGTAATCATATAGAGTTTCTGCTTCTTTCTGCCTTATTCCAACGATCTCCCTTCTTAGCTCAGCTGCTCTTGATGCTGGGAAAAACCTGTTGAGGAACAAACGAGAAAGATCAGCCCATGTAGTTATAGATCCAGGAGGTAAATAAAACAACCAATCCCTAGCCGAATCTGCTAGGGAAAAAGGAAAAGCGCGTAATTTAATCTGATCCTCAGTTACGCCTTGAGGTTTCATACTCAGACAAACCATATGAAACTCCTTTAAGTGTTTGTGGGGGTTTTCATTTTGTAACCCTCGAAAAGTTGGCAGCAACTGAATTAACCCTGATTTCAGTTCAAAGTCGGTATCCATGGTAGGATATGCGATGCACAGTGGCGGTTGTTCCGTTGAGCTTGACTAGTTGCGAATTGTTTGAGCCATTGGTTCTTGTACCAAATTAGGGTTTTAAATCAACCCTAGTGTTGAACACTTCTTCAAATGGATCGACTTCTTCCGCTTTACTTTCAAGCGTTTGAGTAGGGTTTTCGTTAACCCTAGATTCCGCTTCGTCGTCGGTCCTAATTTCTGGTGGTGGATTGCTTCGAGTCACTACCACCGCTGATCGCTTTTTCTTCAACTTAGTTTCTTTTCGATTAGCTTTGCAGATCTTTTCGATCTCGAATCAAACGCAAGAATGCCCGGGCGAGATCTGGTCATAGAAAAGAAAAACAGATTAGTATCGTTATCGATCCCCAAGAACGGCGCCAAAATTTGATGCGTCGTTGAATGCACCAAAATATATCCTACTCCTCGTAAAATAATAAAATAACAAGAAAGGAAAGTAGGGTCGAATCCACGAGGATCGGATTATACAAATGTCATTTTTGAGATCCCGGCGTAATCGTGCCCAAGAAAACTGCGTTCTGAAAAATAAAAAAAAAAATTAATAATAAAAATGAATATTAAATAAATTGAAATTGTGAAAGTAATTGCGAAAATAGAAAGGAAAATAAGAGAGTCTAAAGGATATGAGTTTTCTTATTTGGCGAAATTCTAGCCTCCGATTGTCTCATTCCTCCTGGGTTCAATCTTGACTTTTGGATGACCCTTCTCTCGAGTAAGCCGGTTATAGTGGAAGAGGACGCCTCGACCACCAACTCCAAGAGTTTTACACTACGAATTTAGGGAGCCCGACTCGCTGTCATTGCTCTTGTGGAGCCATTTACGCTAGATCAACGCTTCTCAATGGCGAATCCCGCCATTTTGTCTCTTGGGCTCGCTAACCTCGACGCAAAGAAGCTCACGAACCGACGTGTAATCCTTCCAAAACACACAAAGCGGCCGCCTTTGCATACGTTGAAAGGGTTACTTTTAAAGGGGCCTGGACGTAAGCGTCAGCCCCGTATTGCAGAGAAACAATGAATACCCGAGTGAGAAAGTTGAGCGCGGATTCTAAGCCTCAAGAACCCCTTGGGGAATTCAACAACCTTCAGCTAGATGGAACTTTAGTAGTTCATAATTGTGGTGGGAAAGAAAGTAAATATAAAAGTATGGGAAAAAAAAGGATTTTTATTGAAAGAAATGAAGGACAAAAGGTTTGTGGGAGAGAGTGTATGTAAAAGATGATGCCCCAAATGAGCTACTCCATCCCCTATTTATAGTGCTTAGAGTAGATAGCCTAATTCTATTCAAACTCTCAAAGATAAAAATAAATAAAGAAATCAAAATAATCTTAGATAATTATCCTAAAATTAATTATCCTAATTTAATTTAAAATAGAGTTTGATAGAGCAAAGTCTCCTCTTTTGCACTTGATCCCTCGCCTCCATGTTTGCACTTTTGGCACAATCTTTTCCCTTTGTTGCTAATCGGTCCATTTATTTCTTTAATTCCACGATTTTGGCCCTCAACTTTGCATTGGTCTCCAATTTAGTCCCTGCGAGATAAAAGTCCATAAATAGCCCAAATTAGTAGAGTCACATTCGAAATTAATATATAATTAGCACATAAAAACATGTCGTTCTAAAGTGTTATCATTTAAAGATTTACCAATTCAATTTATATGAGTTCAAATCTCTCAATATGCATTTTTTTTATAATTAAAAAGATTAAAATACCCTCGACTAAGATAACTTATTTTAATTAAAAATAAAATTTTTATAATTTTCCTAACCGAATTGATGCTCAATTGACTCGTGACACAAACTCAGTCAATAACTTAAATAATACAAATGATGTGGGTGAAAAAAATTGTGTCATAATATTAATATGTACAAAAAAAATAAATAAAGTATTAGTTGGAGTGGTGAAGATAATATTTTATTAATGCCCGTGCGGACGGGTCAAATATTATCACATGTAAGATTTTTAATGGCTTTTTTACTAAAAACATGAAAAAGACAAAAGTAACCTTATAATAATATACCTTATTAGGTAAACTACCTAGTTGGTCACTCAATTATTATGACACTTTCATTTTGTCACCTAAAGAAATCCTTACAATTTTGTCACCCAATTTTTAGGGTGCTTTCATTTTAGTCGCCTAAATGTTAAATCCTTAACCGCGTCACCCAACTTCTAAATTGCTTTCATTTTGGTCATCAAAAGATTTGGCATGTTGTTTAACTAAAGGTGAGGTGTAACTTTTTCCATCCTTTTTAACTCAAAATCATTTAGCCCACTCTATCCTTTACTTTCCCCCAAAGTATACTCCCATTCCTTACTTCTACTATTGTGTAAATTTTAAAATTATTTTGAATTTTTTTTTGTAATTTTTGTTGAGAAAGGATCAATTTACTTATTTTCAAATTTGAGAAGGATTAAAGTGGTATTTATACTAATATGTTATTTGAATTATTTGAGTTATTTGTATTGTCAAATTTAATTCGACTCAAACTCGAAACTCGAAACTCGAATTACTCATTTCGATTTGAATCATATAACTCGATTCAATTAACTTGAAATTTAAATATATTTTTTTAATTTTTCCGAATCGGTTTAATTTTGCTCACCCCTAATTAAGATTTTAAATTTTAATTGTTTATATCTCCTACCTATAAAAGGATTTAAGGTTATATGGTACATTTATTTTAACTTTTACCGTTTAAGTGGATTGGTTAAACATAGTAATCTAACAACCATAATTTTGAAATGAATTATTTTAGTTTGTAATTTTTTTTCATTTACTTTTTATTTTATTATTTTTTCATTTACTTTTAAATTAGATCTTTTGAATTAATAATATTTAAAGATTCAATCTATCGGGTAAAATACCCAAAATAGCAAAAAATTAATTATTTAAGAAAAGGCCCAGATAAAAAATATTTACTTTAAAAGGGTTGTTTCACCCCAAAACGCGCCCACGCCAAGACGCTTTTGGGGACATGCAAAGAAAGCCGCCCCGGGACGCGCTTTAGCCCTCAACGGTAAAAAAAAAGGGTCAATTTTTTTTGACCGTTGGGGGCCAAAAAAAACCTATAAAAACCCCCAACCCTTTTATTTTTTCACACTTTAATCCTTACTCATTTTTCTCTCAATTTCCTCTCAAATTCCTCTCAAAATTCTCTTTAAGTCCCTCAAACTTCCTCTAAAATTTTGAAATAGTCCTTTAATATTTACAAAAAGCCCTTTTAATTTTTTAATATATTTTTTTGAAACTTTTAAAACTTTCGATCGTATTACAAATGGTCGGGGAATTACTTCATCTAGACAACAAGCACATCTCCATCGAGCAATTGCAAATAGTAAGTTTTTAATTTTAATTTTAATTTTTTTCAATATTATTTAATATTTTTTAAGTCTATGCAATTTTAATTAATTTTTATTTATAATTTTTAAGCGATCGTAGATCGGGTGTTGGAATGTTATATTCGAACATGCATGGTCCCCATCGCGTTGATCAAGAATTACTGAGAAGCGAAGTTTTTGGCACATGGCCACGATAGGTCGGGGTTCAAGTTGGAGCCGCCTTTGATCGGTGGGTTGATAGAGAGGTGGAGACCGAGACGACACTTTCCATCTTCCATGCGAGAGTGTACTATCACTCGGAAGATGTGCGATTCTTGATTGGGATTCTTTGGTAGACGGGTTGGTAGTCACCGGGTCCATAACTTCGGTGATTGGGGAGCCGATGCTACGAGCTTCGGGTGCCATTCGGATAAAATTCAAGGAGCTCGAATTGAGATGGCTGTTCTGAGACACATTCCGGAGTGAATGAGGGTTCGATCGAAATAGAAAGAATATGGTATGCTCGGGCATACATTCTTGAGATAATTGGAGGCTATCGATGTCGGACCTTTCTAGAAACCTCAGACACCGAGATGGCTATGAAACTTGTTGATTTCAGAGGTACGGTGAATTGAGTTGGGGTCTACCGTGCTATCGAGGTTGTATCGAGAGATGTCTTGATGACGCGGCCAAGTAAAGCGAAAATCGGAGGTTGCCTATCACTACCGCAATCATGGGCATGGTTTCGATTTCCATTTTTATGACCTCGACTCGACCCCCTTATTCATTCCCACTGATAACGAGGTAAATTTAATATTATATTTTATAATTATTTCGTAGATTTATAGTATAATTGTATGCTAAAAATTTATTTAATTAGGTGGAACCATTCGGTGAGTCATGTTGGAATACCTACCTCGTTTGAAGATATACGGCTTCTATTGGACCAACGATCGGAATCACAAGTAAGTTTCAAATTTTGTATTTATAATTTAGTATTTCATATTTAGTGTCTAGTATTATGTATATAACTAATATTTTGGTAATGTTAATATAGTTTCAATGGACACCGTACGAGGATCTGAAAATTCAGGCAATAATTCAGGAGTTCTTTCAAAATCTGAACAGTTGGCACGTGAAGGTCCCATTGATCACCTATGCAACCATGGAGATGCACCAGTCAGATCGGGTTTTGCGACAATTTGGATTCCGGCAATCGATTCCCGTGCCACTTGAGGTGTTCGATGATGAGTACAAAGTAGACTTACGGCAGCTGCACACGGATTGGCCAAGATTTTGGTCAGCACATATTAAGACGTGGGAGAACCGGTACGACTATTTACCTATCCGGGAACCGATCATCGTTCTTGAGTTAGCGTGCGTGCCAGATGTAGCGACCTAAAATTTGCTTGGGCGCTAATTGAGGAAATTATTTAAAAATTTGAAAGCGAGTTTCAATTTTATTTAAAAAGGAGTCGCCATCGATCTTTTTCTAGGTGTGATCGGACACCTAATAAATCCTCTTTTAAAGAAAAATCATTTTTTGAATTTTCTTAAAAAGGGCGGGTTTAAGTCGCAACAAAATTTCGAGAGAAAAATAGGGTTCGGGAGTCGGTTACGCGCAAGGAAGGTATTAGCACCCTCGCGACGCCCAAAATTGGTATCTCGTTAAACGCGCGTTGTCTTAATTTTCAAAAATACAAGTTCAATTTAATATTTAATCGTGATCCGATTGAGACACGAAATTTTTAAAAAAAAACGAGAATTTTAAGACTCAAGAAATTTTTTTAAAACCCGAGAATTTTTGAAAACACGAAAAATTTTTTTTAAAACCCAAAAATTTTGAAAACACAAAATTTTAGAAATACGAAAACACGAGAATTTTTTTAAACACGAAATTTTTTTTGAAAACACGAAAATTTTGAAAACACGAAAATTTTAAAACACAAGAAATTTTTTTTAAAAACATGTAATTTTGAAAACCGAAAATTTGAAACGCTAAAATTATTTTTTAAAAAACACGAATTTTTGAAAATCGAGAACTTTGAAAATCGAGAATTTTTTGAAACACGGAATTTTGAAAATATGAAAATTTTGAAATCTGAAATTTTTGAAAACACGAAAACTTTTAAAACACGAGAATTTTTAAAATACGAGAATTTTTGAAAACACGAAATTTTTTTTTAAGACACGAAAATTTGAAAAATACGATAATTTTCTGAAAACACAAAAGTCTTGAAACTCAAAATTTTATTTTATTTTTTAGATTTTGTGATTTTTTTAAAAAGGCGTATCGTATTTAACACGAACCGATGATATTCACCCAACATAGCGATGAAATCAACGACAAGTGTTAAACCGAATCGTTGCCTTATTTATTAAAATTATTCAATATATAAAAGAAATAAAATAAAATATAAATGTAGAAATGCAAAAAAAATCCGACAATATTAAAAACGAAATATCACGAAAATATACGAAATAAATTACAAGTGGGTAAAAGGAAATTAGAAAAACTCAAAATTACGGGCTTGAAGAATATGAATACACGACCGGACTCTTTTTTTTTTTCTTTTTTTTTTTTTTTTTTTTTCTTCTTTTTTTTTTTCTTCTTTTTTGCTACCCAGTTGGGTTCATTGATTTTGGTCTGGTGGGCTTGTCTTTGGCTTGCTATTCTTGGGCTTGGGTGGTGGGATCTCCTTTTCTTTTGGCCCTTTTTTTTTGGGGGCTTGATTTTTTTTTTGCTTATTTTTTTTTTTATGGGGTGGTCTTTGGTGGGCTTTGGTCGGGCAGTCACTGGTCGGGTTGGTGGGTGGGTAGGGTAGGTCGATCAGACTGCTTGTTTTTTTCTTTTTCTTCTTTTCTTTCTTTCTTTCTTTCTTTCTTTCCTTTTCTTTTCTTCTTCTTTCTTCTTCTTCTTCCTTCTTCTTCTCCTCTTTCTTCTTCTCCAAAGCTGTAGTGGTCGCCGCCTCCTTCATGGGTGGTCGACGCCTCCTTCCTTCTCTTTTCTTCTTCTTTTCTTCCTCCTCTTTTCTTTCTCTTTTTCTTTCTTTTTCGTGGTTTTTTTTTGGTGTTGGGGTTTGATTTTGGGAAAAATCCCTTTTATAGCGTTTTTGTGCGGGTGCAGGTGGCTGGGGTATGGGAGGCCATCCTTAGGGTGGTGGCGGGAAAATCGGGGGTGGGTGTTGAAATCATGGGATTTTGGAGATTTTCCGATGAAGGACGGATTGCAAACACAGTAAAATTGTTGGGGCCAAAGTGTAATTTTAAGAAAGATAAAGGTAAAATGTAATTTTGAAAAGTTTTGGGGCTAAAATGTAATTTTAAGAAAGTTTAGGGGTTAAAATGTAATTTTTAATTTTTTAAATTTTTTAAATTTATTTTTTAAATAAACTCATAATTAATCCGAACAAAATTTAGTGCTTACATTTGCCCTCTTTGCTCATCATTGTGAAAGCAGGATAGAGCAAAGACTTAAAAGCTAAATTTTGTTCGATGTCCAATATTTATTCTTTATTGAAAATAGAAATCGAAAATAGCTCGACATGTGACACGAAGCTCAACTCACTTCTGGAATATGAGTTGATCTTTGAAAAACAAAATTGAAAATACCTCGTGTGACTTGAGGCTCAACTCACCTCTCATAATGTGAATTGATTTTGAAAAAGCAAATTTGAAAAATACCTCGACGTGTGACCCGAGGCTCAACCCACCTCTCGCATTATGAGTTGATTTTTGAAAAATAGAAATTGAAAATATTGACTGAGGCTCAACTCACCTCTCGCAATATGAGTTGATTTTTTGAAAAGCGAAAATTGAAAAATACCTCGGCGTGTGACCGAGGCTCAACTCACTTCTCGCAATATGAGTTGATTTTGAAAAACGAAAAAAAAAAATACCTCAGCGTGTGACCTGAGGCTCAACTCACCTCTCGCAATATGAGTTGATTTTTTTGAAAAACAGAAATTGAAAAATACCTCGACGTGTGACCCGAGGCTCAACCCACCTCTCGCATTATGAGTTGATTTTGAAAAGCGAAATTGAAAATACCTCGGCGTGTGACACGAGGCTCAACTCACCTCTCGCAATATGAGTTGATTTTTTGAAAAGCGAAATTGAAAATACGTGTGACCGAGGCTCAACTCACTTCTAATATGAGTTGATTTTGAAAAAGCGAAAAAATACGTGTGACACGAGGCTCAACTCACCTCTCACAATATGAGTTGATTTTTTGAAAAGCGAAATTGAAAAATACCTCGTGTGACCGAGGCTCAACTCACCTCTTGCATTATGAGTTGATTTTTAAAAAATAGAAATGAAATAATTTTAAAAGTATCAAAATTTCAAAACATATCATCCGGTGGAACTCGAATGTCTTCCTTGTCCTTGGTTTGGATACGACTATCATCAAAACCTTTTGCTTTATTGGAATACTGTATATGTCATGCATGATGTTATCATGATATGCACATGTTTGGTCTTAAATACTTTTATGCCTACATGATTATGCCATACGCCTTGGGCTTGTTTGCAGTATATCTCTTTTTCGTTCGACTCTCATGATGATTGCATTCATTGCTTTGATTCTTGATTTCCTTTCGGGTTTTGTACCCATCCTCGAGTAATCTGCGTTTCTCGTGTATCACCTTTTGCCCTTGTTGAACTTTGTCCTTGTTTTGAGGCTCTTGCACTTACCAAATTCTCATCCGGTAATACTCAACATTCCTTTTGTTTAGAGTATGTCATTTCACTATTTATCATTTAGACAAACCACACATGAGATGCATGAAAATAGGAAAGTAGGTACGAAAGAAATACCTCACATTCATATTTATTTCAAAAGCAATAAGCAAAGAAAATTGACAAGGAAAAGCTCAATAAAGAAAACATTATAAAGAAAGGAAAGCAGATTCAATTGTCACAAATGCTCTAGATATTCAACACATGAACTTCTCCACATTTCTTCATCACGGATCTCTTGAGCACGGCTTCTTGTGTAAAAGATTTTGAGCTTAGAGGCTGCTTCAAATATTGTAATCTCGCCACATGACTCCCGTTCAAATCGTCTTGCTCCTTTTGTCCGAACCTTCTTCATTAGGGCGCGTTTTCATCCTTTTCGTGTTTTCGTCCTAATCTTTTTTGTTTATCAAGCCCTTTCGGTTTTCATCTTGATCTTTTTTTTCGAGTTTTCATCTTGATCTTTTTTCTTCTCTTTTTTTTTATTTTTTTATTTTATCAAGACGCCCTTTTCGGGTTTTCATCTTGATCTTTTTTCTTCTCTTTTTTTTATTTTTTTTTGTCGAGACGCCCTTTTCGGGTTTTCATCTTGATCTCTCCTCTTTTTTTTAGGCATAGTACTTTTTCACAAGATCTCGAGTTCATTGGATTAGGTAACTCCTTCCCATCCATCTCGGTGAGAATCAAAGCTCCAACAGAGAAAGCCTTCTTTCTGACGTCGGTCCTTCCCAATTTGGTGCCCATTTTCCTCGAAAATCTTTTTGTATTGGGAGAATCTTTCTCGATCGAGTTCCCCTCATGAATTCTTTTGGCCGCACCTTCTTATCATGAGCCGTGATCATTCTCTTTTGGTACATTTGTCCATGATGATTGCCTTCAAGCATTTTCTTCGATAAGATTTAGTGGTCATATCGAGCTTGAACCCATTCGATTCTTCTAGTTTCGACTCCATCAAGACTCGTAGAGAGGGATCTCAACTTCAATGGGCAGACGACTTCCATTCCATAGACCGGGGAGAAAGGAGTTGCTCCGTAGATGTCCGCACAGATGTGCGATATGCATAAAGCGAATGGTAGCTTCGTGCCAATCGTTATATGTCTCGGTCATTTTCCCAATAATCCTTTTAATATTTTTGTTAGCCGCTTCTCTTGCTCCGTTCATCTTTGGGCGATAGGGTGAGGAATTATGATGCTTTATTACAAAACTGCTCACACACTTCTTTCATCATCTTGTTGTTCGATTTAAAGCGTTATCTAAAATAATTTTTTCGAGCAAACCGTATCGACATATGATTTCCTTTTTAAGAACACCAAGCTGTAGTCTTCGTCACATTAGCAAATGAAGCGGCTTCTACCCATTTTGTGAAGTAATCTATAACCACAAAATGAACCGGTGGCCATTAGAAGCTTTTGGAGAAATTGGCCCTATAACATCCATGCCCCACATAGAAAAAGGCCACGGAGAAGTCATGACATGAAGGGGCGAAGGGGCTGCATGAATTTTATCACCGTAAATTTGACATTTGTGGCACCTTCGTGCGTAACTAATGCAGTCGCTTTCCATCGTCAGCCAGTAATAACCGAGTCTCATAATCTGCCTGGCCATAGTGAAACCATTGGCATGCGTCCCACAAATTCCTTCATGGACATCTTCAAGTATTTTTCTAGCTTCAACAGAATCTACGCATCTTAGGAGCACTTGATCTTTTCCTCTTTTGTACAGGATATCCCCATCAAGGACAAATCCCACCGCCATTCTTCTGATTGTTCTTTTGTCGTTCTCATTTGCTTGCTCGGGATACCTTTGATTCTTGACATATTCTAAGATATCATGGAACCACGGCCGCCCATCTGTCTCTTTTTCAATGCTAAAACAATGTGCAGGGACCTCATATATACTCATTTGGAGAGGCATTATTTCCGTTTCTCTGTTTGCTTTAAACATTGAAGCCAGGGTGGCCAAGGCATCAGCCAATTGGTTTTCTTCTCGTGGGAAGTAGTTAAAAGTCACTTCTTTGAATTCTTTGACCAGCTCCGCTACGAGATCGCGATATTTGACCAATTTCGAATCTCTTACTTCCCAATCTCCATGGATTTGGTAAATCACCAACGCTGAGTCCCCGTACACCTCTAAGATTTCGATGTTTCGTTCAATAGCTGCGTGAAGTCCCATGATGCAAGCCTCATATTCTGCTACGTTATTGGTACAGAAGAAATTTAATCTGGCAGTGAATGGATAGGGTTCCCTTCTAGTGACACTAAGACTGCTCCAATCCCATGCCCCAATGCATTCGATGCACCATCAAAGCTCATCTTCCATGATTTCTCTTTTGACGAATCACACTCTTTTTTACGCAATGCATATCAAATCCTCGTCTGGGAAATCAAATCTCAAAGGCTCATATTCCTCCGTGGCTCGAGTTGCTAAGAAGTCGACTATTGCGCTCCCTTTATCGACTTTTGACTCACATATACAATGTCGTACTCGATAGTAGGATCGCCATCGTGCCATTCTTCCCGAAAGTGCGGTGATTCCATCATGTATTTTATTGGGTCCGACTTTGAAATTAACCACGTCGTATGATACAACATATATTGTCTGAGCCTTCGAACTACCCAGACCAAAGCACAACAGAATTTTTCAATTGACGGGTACTTTGCTTCATATTCTGTGAATTTCTTGCTGAGGTAGTAGATCACCCTTTCTCTTTTCCCCGACTCATCATGTTGCCCCAGTACGCAACCCATTGAATTTTCGAACACAGTTAGATACAATATTAACGGTCTTAGGAGTTGGTGGTATTAACCTTTGGAGGGTTAGACAAATATTGTTTTATCTTCTCAAAAGCCACTTGGCACTCATCGTTCCACTCTCCGGATTATGTTTTCGAAGGAGTCAAAAATTGGGTCACACTTGGTTGGTAAGTTGAGCAATGAATCGGCGATGTAGTTCAACCTCCTAAAAATCCTCGACTTCTTTTTATGTGCGCGAGGTGGTAATTCTTGTATGGATTTTATTTTATCTGGATCAACCTCAATACCTCTCTCACTAACAATAAAGCCGAGTAATTTTCCGAGGTAGCTCCGAAAGTACACTTGGTGGATTAAGCTTCATTGGAACTTTCTTAGTCTTTGAACAATTTCTTGAGGTTCCCAATATGCTCTCTTTCCCCGAGATTTGGCAATCATATCATCAACATAAACTTCTATCTCTTTGTGCATCATGTCATGGAATAGCATCACCATTGCCCTACGATATGTTGCCCGACATTCTTTAATCCGAATGGCATCACCTTGTAGCAAAATGTTCCCCACATCGTTCTTAAAGTAGTTTTCTCCATATCCTCGGAGCCATCTTTATCTCGATTATAACCCGAAAATCCATCCATGAAAGAAAACAATGAATGTTTTTCTTTGTGTTATCCACCAACGTGTCGATGTGTGGCAAGGAAAATTATCTTTAGGACTTGCTCGATTCGGATCGCGATAATCCACGCACATTCGTACCTTGCCGTCTTTTTTTGATCTTTGGGACTATGTTAGCTACCCATTCGGGTATTTAGAGACTTGTAGGAAGCCGACATCAAATTGTTTTCGGACTTCTTCTTTTATCTTTGACATTTTAGGTCTCATTCGTCTTAGCTTCATTGAGCAGGTTTGCATTACGGTTTCGTGGGAGTCTATGGACCACTACATCTTCGTTCAACCCCGGCATGTCTTGATCGACCATGCAAATACATCTTTATACTCACAAAGCAAAGCGATCAAATCATGTTTAGTGTTATCGAAATGGAGGTCCCAATCTTCACTTCTTGCCTCTTTTCTTCATTTCCCAAGTTCACTGTCTCTCATGATTCTTGATGGGGTATGATCTGTTTATCTTCTCGTTCTACCATTCTTTGTAAGTCGAGAGGCGAGACATAATCTTGGCATTTTCCTCGACAATTCTCCTAAACAAATAGCTTTCTCAAAATCGATTTGAGATTTGTAGCAGGATTGTTCATGTCATTGGTATCGAGCACGAAAGATGAATGGAAAAGAAAACTATAGAGGAGCATCAAAGTATTGGAACCAAACAAACATAATGTTATGGCATGATATGAGGTACATGTAAGGACAATTTGTGAAGAAGGAATAATTATAAAGTTAACAAGAATGAAAAGACTATGACAAAATGCATCTCCATTAATGTTCATTTAAATGATAAAGAGCAAACATAAGCTCTTACAAAAGAATCCCACTATTACTTAGGGGCACACAAAAAGTGAGTTAACATTGAGCATTACTCGGAGGACTTAGAAACTACAAGAAGATCCACAGCGGTCAATTGTTCAAAAGCGAATCTAGGAGGACAAGGGCATATCATTGAAACATCTTCAATTGCATCATCTCCTTTGTCAATAACATTTATCTTGACATTACGAAGGCGCTTTCAATTAATAACAGCGTGCTTCGTGAATTATCTCATACAGGTACATCATTCCTGAGATGTAAATGTTTTTGACAAAGGAGGATACGCTATGGGCTCCCATCTCAAATCTTGGCCTGAGGCTCTTGCAATCCTCCTTTCTTGATCTTTCTGCAATTGTTTTCTTCTTAGTCGTACATCCGGCTTGAACCCTAAACCGTATCGAGCCTTGTGGGGTACTGGCTTTAGTGCTCTAACTACCCCTTGCTGATATTTTCCCAAACCTTTCTTCGCTCGAGCTCCCTTTCCCACAGTTAGTTTAATTCCCATTTTGGTATTCTTTGACAGTTTGGGCGTCGGAATCTTATTTCCTTCGGCGACAAATGTAGCATTGATAAATTCAAAGGAACGGAAGGAACATTCTACTGCATCTTTGTTTACTTCAATGTAGGGTGCGTCAGTAGAGATAGATGCAACAATGTCTTCTTCACCAACGATCGTGATCAAGCGGTTATCCAGGATCAACTTTATTTTTTGATGGAGAGATGAAGGCGCGCCAGAATGGATCCAAGGCCTCCTAAAAGGCAATTATCTGGCGTGATGTCCATGACCTGGAACTCGATATCATATGTACATGGGCCCACTTCTAGAGGAATCTCGATCTTCCCCATGACCTCTCGTCGTGTCCCATCAAATGCCCTTACTGTAGAGTGACAAGGCCTCAGATAAGACATATCAATTGGCAGTCTAGAAAACGTGGCCAAAGGCATGACATTGAGTGCAGACCCATTGTCAATGAGCACATTCGGTATTATATAACCCTTGCAACTGGTTGTAATGTGCAATGCTTTTATGGAGCCCCTACCGTTTGGTGGTATTTCGTCATCACTAAAGGAGATAAAATTATCCGCATTTAAGTTGTTCACCCACCTATCAAGCTTTTCAACAGATACGTTGCTCGCCACATACGCTTGATTCAACACTTTCAGCAAAGCATTTCGATGCGGTTCTGAGTTCAACGATGAGAGATAACAAGAGATTCTTGCTTGGCTTGCTTGTTCAAACGCTCCACGACATTATATTCATGTGTTTGATGAACTTTAAGAATTCATGTGCTTCATCCTCATTCACGTGTCTTTTAATCTCTTGCTCAGATTGTATTTCAACATCAACCTCGATTATCATGCATTGGTGCCTTTCCTTTCGATTCTAGTCAATGACTTTCTTCTTTGGTTCACCTATTTGGAGAATAACACCTCCATTGCGGGTGAAGTGTCCTACTCGCTAATATCTCCAATCACGACCTTTGACTTTTCACCTTCGGGTACGACAATATTAACATCATATTTCCATGGTACTGCCTTATTGTCCTTGTAAGGAAAAGGAGATGGCACTTCAATCACCACATTTGGTTTGACTTCCTTCTTCTTGGCCTCGTAATAAATCACCAGAGGCCGATCAGCACTATAAGGGATAGTTGATGGTTGATTATCAGAGGCGCATATTTCCCTTTCCTCGGCCTCATCCATTTTATCAAAGATCTTGACCTCATTATTATCCATCATGTCCTGTAGTAATTTTCTGAATCCCTCACAAGACTGGATGTCATGCCCTTCAATACCATGAAAATCACAAAAACATTGACTCTTTGTGTTTTCTTCTTTGAAAATTCTGTTGGGATAACAAAACGGCCCCTTTTTAACCATTACCTCCCAAACCTTCCGCAGAGGTGTCTTTATTTCAGAAACATAACTTTTAGCTTGTCGCTCGTCTTCTTTTGTCACCGCGTTCACGTTCCCTTCAGTATGGTTAGGGAGTGGATTTTCAGCCACATTATTAGTGCCATCAAATCGTAAAATCCCTGCATCAATAAGACCTTGAACCCTTCTTTTAAAGGCTAGACAATTTTCTATAGAATGCCCCTGGTTTCCAGCATGGTACAAGCAACTAGCATTAGGATCGTACCATTTTGGGTATGGAGGCTTCAAGGGTGCCATATAATATGGGGATATTAATTATTTTTCCAATAACTTCGGGCACACTCTCCGTGTAATCTGGGAATAGGGGTGAATTGAGGTTTTCGAGATTGGGTCTTGTCGGTTTTGTTCATTTTGGGTTGGCTTTGAGCGGGCATGGTATTTGGTGGGAACATGGTGAATGGTCTTTGGTTATTTGTGGCATAGACGGGGTAAGGAGGAGGTGCTTGATAGTAAGGGCTTTGAGGAGGAAAATAGAAGTTTGAAGGTGGGCAATATCGGGGTCGTGATTGGGTTGGGTATGGGTTAGAAGTGTAGTGTCTCTCAGTTCCCACCATATGGGCTTCTGCCTCTTTTTCTTTATGGGTGCGCCCTTTTGAACCCCTGAGCCTTCCATCCTTCCACTCTTGATAGCATTTTCTATAAGTTCCCCGGATATTACAATATCTGCGAAATCTTTCGTGGCGCTTCTTACCAATTTGTCGTAAAACGGCGCTTTCAAAGTGTTGATGAAGAGGACTGTTATCTCTATTTTTGTTAATGGGGGTTCTACTTGGGCCGAGATATCCCTCCACCTTTGAGCGTATTGTCTAAAAGTCTCTGTCGGCTTCTTTTCCATCATCTGCAGAGTTAATCGATCAGGCACCATGTCAGATACATGCTTGTATTGTTCACAAAATGCTGATGCTAAGTCTTTCCATGATCGAATCTTTTCTCTACTGAGTTGATTATACCATCGAAGAGCCGATCCGACCAAGCTATCTTGAAAATAGTGTATTAGTAATTTATCCTCATTTACGTAACCAGTCATCTTTCGACAAAACATGATGAGATGCGCCTTTGGACATCTCGTTCCATCATATTTTTGAAATCTAGCACTTTAAATTTGGAGGCGAACTAGATCGGGCACCAAATCGAGCTCTTTAGCTTTTCGGTCAGAGAAGACTTCAGATACCTTCTATCGCTTAAGCCTTTCTTCCAGGCTCTTATACTTATCCGAACATCATGATCATCCATTTTCAACGGCTATTTCTAGGATCATCTAAATCTGGAATAATCGGTTGGCAGGATTGGCTCAGGGGTTCGATCTGAATATACCTTGCCCTAGATGAGCGGTGGTGCGAGTCGTTGCTCTAGGCTGCAGGGTTCCTTTGAGGATATCCTCTTTGCATTGCATGGGTGTGAGGTGGAGTGAATCACGAAGGATAGGCGGATCTTGATTAACTCTTGACTAGGGCTCTGTGATGTCGAGGCTGCATGGGTCCTTTTCATTTGACCAAAGTGTCATCATCTCCATCATTTTGGCCATTTGATCCCTTTGCTCGGCGATTCCTCTCGAGATCTTACCATCGATCTCTTGCTTCTGTTGTGACTTAGCCAACTACTCTTGCAACTCTCTTTGGGTCCTTTCCATCCTTTCAATTCTTTCGTTGAGTTCGGCATCCATAGTTCTAGCTCTTAGAGCGTGTCCTATAAGAATGTCGTGATTCCGTTTCGTAGTGTCATGGCTGTGGATTATACGATTTGACCTCGATGAATGATTAGAGTGATATGCATATGTAATGAATGGATGAATGAATAAATGACAAATAGATGTTAATTATGAATAAATATGCAAAATTTGGTGTTGATTTCAAGATAGCCCCATATTTAGGCATTTCATTAATCAAAAGAGTCTATTACAAAAAGTTTTGCCGTCTCGATTTATGATTACACAAATTTCCTAGCCACATCGCCTTGTTTTTCACTCGTTCTAGGAATTCGACATGTTTGATCCTTGTCTCGGAGGAATTGGTAGCGAGATCTTTCGCTTCATCCGATAGTTGCACAATTTGCATATAGCCTTGCAAATTTCATTAATCAAACCATCAAGATACATATCTTTTTCTTGGAGAGCTCTTTCGTAGGCACGAATGTCTCTATCATGCTGGCCATTCTTTTCTTCTAGGGCTTTTAGGAGAGTATCCAAGTGTTGCTGATGAGCTTGCAGTGTATTTTCTAAATCTTGTATTTTCCTTCTTAGCTCTTGGCCTTCGGACCGACTAGTCATTAATTCTGCAGACGCAGTTTTGTATTCAACATTCTTCTTCCTTAACTCTATCATAGCACGAGCAGCTTTTTCCTCTTCTTTCTTCGCTTTCCCTCTCCAGAATTCCATCCCACCTTTGATGTTGCTTAGTTCTTCTTTCCATTTCGTCGATGATTTGCCCAGCCCACTATTCTTTATGGTACCTCTTAATTTCTTATTTTCCAAATGAAGATCCTTTAAGTCATTTCTCATGATTTCACTTCTTTTGGACTTTCTCGTTTCTAGATTTTCAATTTGAACATCTATCTTCATTTGGTAATTTTCCTCTTGAAGAGAACTAATATCCCGTAATGATGGCCTTTCCACGTTCAAATTCATGTCTTGCTATTTCCAATTCGGATGGCATTTCTTTCGAGAAAGGATTACGGAAAGTATAATCCGTTGGTGAGGTTTGTTGACTATTCACTCGTCTTTGTTTCCATATTTTATAATCTTGAGTGATAGTATCAGCATACAGAGCTAACTCCATTAGGTAGATTTCCTTCCAAGACTTTGCAGTATCTCGGACTTTTTTCATGTAACCTTCACCTGTAAAAGCAAACTCAGACTGTGCTAATCCTCCGGTAGTTGGTATGAACTGTCATGAAACAAAGCGCCTTTGAACCATTAACGGTGCATATCCAACTTCTCCCATAACCCGAGTAAAGGTACCCAATCTTGGCTTCCGCATTTGTATAGCGAAGCGAAGGGCGGATCCATGGTGCTCTCCAAGTTATATCTTGGTAGCGGAGGTTAAAAAGCGAAACCAGTCTTTTCGGTGACATCCTTCGGCCAATCTTTCTCAAGGTAAGCTTCCAACGGAGCGAATGTTTTTGAAAACATGTGGAAAGGTGTGCGCTCCACTTTCCAGAAGTGGCTCAGAATCCAAACATTGAGTAGCTGTGCACATCCGATAAAACGTCCTTCCCCCTTTCTCCTACAACAATTTAGAGATCTAAAAGTCTCAGCTAAGATAGTTGGGACGGGGTTGATTCCTTGCCTCAACTTTTCAAAGAAATCCACTACCGCAACTTCTATATGCCCAAGAACTTTTGGGAAGACAATTAATCAAGTAAATGGCTAAAGCAAATAGATCCACTCTCTTCACAATATCTAGATGGCTTTGAACTAAGTCTCGCAGAGAAAACCATGGAATACAACCGACTTCGTTCTTTTTCTTTATCATTTTTCAGCCCATGTATCGACCATTCTGTCAACTTCATTAGCTTTTCTTGAAGGTCATTGGTTTGGGCTCTTTCACATATATCTTGTTGAATTGTGCATTGTTAACGCGAAGCAAGGCGGCATACTCTTCTATGGTCGGAGTCATATCTTCTTGGTTGAAAGTAAAACATTGATAAGCTGGGTCCCAGAATTGAACCATGGCTTGAATCAACTGTTCGTCTACGTTGACGGCGATTAAGTGAGCTATATCCCCGTACTTCTCAGTGAAGATGCCCTTAGTGTCTGAGTCCCACTGTTTCCAGATCCTAGTCAAGTCTTCGAGGTTATTCCGACGAACATTCATGGTCACATGCTCGGGAAGGTTGGAAATACATCCTTCCTTTAAACTGTCTCCTTTTGCTTTCTGGGTTTTCAAAGACCAGTCTCGAACCACGGCGTTTTTCTCGGTTACTTGTGTAATTGACTCCTCCATCAGAAACCCGTTTTTGGCAACCAATCTCTAATCAACACCTTCCTAACAAGATGCCTATGATGCATGATGAAAAATAAAAATGAAGACAAATAACATTGGTTAGTAATTACAACAAATATAAGCGGAGAAAACTATGGAAAATCTAACAAATTAAGATATTTAATTTTGCATTTTGGTGAAATGACCTACTTTTTTTTTTTACCCCATCATATTTACAAAATAAACTTACCCACATGCTAATCGGATAATCTACCTCTCTAAATTATTAAACGGACCCGATTTGCTTGCATAAAAATGTAAATGTAAAAGAAATAAAAGGTAAGCGTTTCTCCCATGTACTTATTTTGGTAACTATTAACAGACGGAGGTTCGGCATGGCTCTAATCGGGTGGCTCATACGGTTCACTACATGCGGTTTCGGTTCTAAAAAGGTTTCGAATTGTCCGTCTTGTTGCCTACTAAGGCTAATCACGAGCCTCGGTTATCGCCCATCATAGGTTCATGAGCTCAATTCGAGGATTACATTTACTTATGCCTATGCGGAGGACAAGTTAACTCACGAAAGCATAAGTCATATGTAACCGGAAGTATTCACTAGTGCATGCGGAGGGACGAGTTAACTCACGAAGGCATAGTGTTTACTTCCACTTAAGCAGACGGAGCCGGGTAGAGAGCTCATGTTATGCAAAAATGCAAGTGCACGGTGTGTGGGAGAAACTCACAATCCTTTTCCTTTTATTTTAAAACTAAAAAACTAAAACCGTAAAAACTTAGTATTTGAAAAACAAAAAGATAAAACAAGTTAGAAAAATATTTACAACATGATGCAAATGCATGGCTTTTTTAAAAACGAAATTTAAGGATCACGACTAAGTATTAATTTAAACAAGAGTTTTGAAAATTTTGACAACACGCGTTTAATTTCGGACTCGACTCTCAAAAAAAGGTCCCGATGGAGTCGCGGTATGGCGACCTAAAATTTGCTTGGACGCTAATTGAGGAAATTATTTAAAATTTGAAAGCAGAGTTTCAATTTTATTTAAAAAAAGGGAGTTGCCACCGATCTTTTTCTAGGTGTGATCGGACACCTAATAAATCCTCTTTTAAAGAAAATCATTTTTTGAATTTTCTTAAAAAGGCGGGGTTTAAGTCTGCGACAAAATTCGAGAGAAAAATAGGGTTCGGAGTCGGTTACTGCGAGGAAGGTATTAGCACCTCGCGACACCTAAAATTGGTATCTCGTTAAGCGCGTTGTCTTAATTTTCAAAATACAAGTTCAATTTAATATTTAATCGTGATCCGATTGAGACACGAAAATTTTTTAAAAAAAGCGTGAATTTTAAGACTCAAGAATTTTTTTTAAAACCCGAGAATTTTGAAAAACGAAATTTTTTAAAACCCAAAAATTTTGAAAACACAAAATTTTAGAAATCTGAAAACGAGAATTTTTTAAACACAAAATTTTTTTTGAAAACACAAAATTTTTGAAAACACGAAAATTTTAAAACAAAATTTTTTTTAAAACAAAAATTTTTTTTTAAAACATGAAATTTTGAAAACCCAAAATTTGAAACGCTAAAATTATTTTTTAAAAAACACGAATTTTTTGAAAATCGAGAACTTTGAAAATCGAGAATTTTTGAAACACGGAATTTTGAAAATATGAAAATTTTGAAATCTGAAATTTTTGAAAACACGAAAACTTTTAAAACACGAGAATTTTTAAAATACGAGAATTTTTGAAAACACGAAATTTTTTTTAAGACACGAAAATTTGAAAAATACGACAATTTTCTAAAAACACAAAAAGTCTTGAAACTCGAAATTTTATTTTATTTTTTTAGATTTTGTGATTTTTTTAAAAGGGCGTATCGTATTTAACACGAACCGATGATATTCACCCAACATAGCGATGAAATCAACGACAAGTGTTAAACCGATTTTATTTTATTTATTAAAATTATAATAATATATAAATAAAATAAAATAAAATATAAATGTAGAAATATGCTTAAAAAATCCGACAATATTAAAAGCGAAATATCAAAATATCGAAATAAATTACAAGTGGGTAAAAGGAAGTTAGAAAAACTCAAAATTACGGGCTTGAAGAATATGATACACCCGGGCTCTTTTTTTCTTTTTTTTTTTTTTTTCTTTTTTTTTTTTTTTCTTTTTTTTTTCTTTTTTCTCTTCTTCTCCCTTTGAATGGGTTGCTGTTGGGTGGGCTGACAGTGGGCTTGTCTTGGCTCTTCTATTTGGGCTTGGGTGGTTGTTGTTTGCTCCTTTTCTTTTGGCCCTTTTTTTGGGGGCTTGTTTCCTTTTTTTTTTGCTTATTTTTTTTTTTATGGGTGGTCTTGGTGGGCTTCATGGTCGGGCAGTCATGGTCGGGTTGAAGGGTCGGTCAGGCCAGTCGGTGCTTGATTTTTTTTTTTTTTCTTTCTTTCTTTCTTTCTTTCTTTCTTTTCTTTTCTTTTCTTTTCTTCTTCTTCTTCTTCTTCTTCTTCTCCTCTTTCTTCTTCTCCAAAGCCGCCCGTGGTGGTCGCCGTCTCCTTCACTGGTGGTGCGGCGCCTACTCCTTCTTCTCTTCTTCTTCTCCTTCTTCTTCTTTCCTCTTCTTTCTCTTTTTTTTGTTTTTTCGTGGTTTTTTTTTGGTGTTGGGGTTTGATTTTGGGAAAAATCCCTTTTATAAGCGTTTTTGTGCAGTGGTGGTGGCTAGGGGTAGGAGGCCATCCCTTAGGTGGTGGTAGAAAAATCGAGAGGTGGGTGCTTAAAATCCATGGGATTTTGGAGATTTTCCACGAGAAGGACCAGATTGCAAACGCAGTAAAATTGTTGGGGTCGAAGTGTAATTTTAAGAAAGATAAGGGTAAAAATGTAATTTTGAAAAGTTTTGGGGCCAAAATGTAATTTCAAGAAAGTTTAGGGGTTAAAATGTAATTTTTTAATTTTTTTTAAATTTTTTTAAATTTTTTTAAATAAACTCATAATTAATCCGGACAAAATTTAGTGCTTACACCAGAATACATGCCATGGTTTAGGATCCATGGTGGTCAGATCATTGTCGGAAGAAGAGAGGCGACGACAACTTCGTGAACGAAGGGAACGTCGAGGCCCTTTAAATCCAAGAAGAAGGGGTGATGAGACGGGGCCATCAATAGTGCCGACACAGTCACCGGGCCCATCAGTTTAGCCGATGACACCGACATCACAGCCTTTACCCTTTATGACAGGTGCATACCCTACCCCTTATATGTATCCTCCTAACCCATATATGTTTTCTTTTCCGGTCCACCCAGTGTTGGAATGCATGGGTTTGAGTCCGTTCCCGGCAACTCACGCCCAGCCGATCTTTAGGCCGTCATGCGTGAGGGATCACGAGGCGCCATCGGGAGCACTTCTTTCTACCACCCTCCTTCGCCATACAGATTGAGACACCCCCGTGGTTTATGCAAACACCTTCGGGTCTTTATTTTATCAAGGTGGGTCATCCTCGCAACACCCACAACTGCAGACCAAGGTCTTGGGAGGAACTGAATCCCCCTCGAGGTTCCACGACCCCGCCAAAGCTAGACGAAGGAGGAATCCAGAGCGAATCGCTTAAGCCGCCTCGTGTGGCATCGATTCCACCAAGCATCAACACCGATTTGACCTAATTTTTATTTTTAATTGTAATATAATTTTTTAATTTTAATTTTTATTGTAATTTAGTTTTTATATATTTAATAAAATAACAGTTTTTTGTTTTTTATTGTAATTTGATTTTTATTTTTTAATGTAATTTAATTTTAATATCTTTAATAAAATAGAAATGGTTTAATTTTTTATTGTACTTTAGTTTTATATATTTAATAAAATAACACCTTTTTATTTTTTATTGTAATTTAATTTTATTTTTTAATGTAATTTAATTTTTTAATGTAATTTAATTTTAATATCTTTAATAAAATAGAAATGGTTTAATTTTTTTATTGTACTTTAGTTTTATATATTTAATAAAATAATAGTTTTTATTTTTTATTTTTTTATTGTAATTTGATTTTTATTTTTTAATGTAATTTAATTTTAATATCTTTAATAAAATAGAAATGGTTTAATTTTTATTGGACTTTAGTTTTATATATTTAATAAAATAATGTTTTTTTATTTTTATTGTAATTTGATTTTTATTTTTTAATGTAATTTAATTTTTTAATGTAATTTAATTTTAATATATTTAATAAAATAGAAATGGGTTAATTTTTTTATTGTACTTTAGTTTTTATATATTTAATAAAATAATGTTTTTTTTTTAATGTAATTTAATTTTTTAATGTAATTTAATTTTAATATCTTTAATAAAATAGAAATGGTTTAATTTTTTTATTGTACTTTAGTTTTTATATATTTAACAAAATAACATTTTTTTTATTTTTTATTGTAATTTGATTTTTTCTTTTAATAAATTAAAACTTGAATAAAATAAAAAGTTCTTGTACAAAAGTTCACCGTTTTCATAAAAAAAATAGAAATTACATAGCCACGAAGAGAGAAAAAAGCTAAGAACACGGTCAACTATTCGATTTGGATATGAGTGAGATGTATGCCCCGGGTTCCTACACCATCCGCACAGCCTACTTTGGTTGCTCGTTTCTCAGATATCCATATTATTGCGTATTCTACTCGAGAAAGGTCGACCTTTTGGTTTGCACCTCAATTGTCTATCCGACAACAGCTTATACGGTGCAAGCGATACCGACGGCCATTTATGTTCATCTAGGACTAGTGGAATACGTGTCTCCACACGTTGTACATGTTTTCTAATTTATACACTTAATCGACATAGCTCATGGGATCAAGACGGAGATTCGACAAGTCGTAAGTACATGAGCGCATGGGTAACGAAGTGCATCAAATATCCCATAGTCACAGGTCCTATTTGTCAAGTGTACACGATACTACCCACCAACAATACCTTGGTTCGGTCTGTCAAACTCCGTGACATGAAACCATAGGCTGTCGCGATCGTGACACACTGTGTGCATGGTGTTGGCCCGTGCCTTCCCCCTGTTTATTTCTTGCAAGACCTTTAGGCTCCATACATGGCCTCCTTGCATCTGCCCTCTATAACTCGCTGCTCGCTTCGAAAATAGTGCCGCTAAATGAAAATATGTCTCTCGCACAATTGATGTAATCGGCGGAAAATGGGTTCCTTTTAGAACAGAATTTATACATTCGGCCAAGTTTGTGGTCATATGACCATATCGTAGGCCGCCGTCGTATGCTTGTGTCCACTGTTCGAAAGGAATATTGCACAGGTAGTTTGCGCCTTCTTCGTTATCTGAGCGTAAACTCTCAAACATCTCTTAAAAATGGTCCTTATTGATCTCGTACCCTGCCAATATAAGTTGATAGTGAATATTACATATCATTCTTCAATTGAGAATAAATTGAATATTACAAACGAAATTATATTAATAGATATTACATACCCATATCGGTCATTTGCCGTCGCTGAATTTTAGATCGATATTGCCCGTAGTAGTTGGATGCAACATGCCTTAGGCAATATCGATGGTGTGTGCGATGCCACAGGCTTCTCTGGCACTCTATTGCGGCTAGTATTCCAGGGCCTCGATCCGATATAACGCATATATTAGGTTGGGGGCAAACATGCCTCCTTAACCTAGATAGGAAGAATTCTCAGTCATCAGTTGACTCCCCCGGTGTTATTGCGAACGCAATCGGAAGGATTCTCCCACAGCCGTCTTGTGCCACAGCTAGCAATAGCCGATGCGTATATCTATCATACATAAAGGTACCGTCAATTTGTACCAATGACTTGCAGTATATAAAGCATCTCGGCATTGCTTAAATGACCAGAACAGACGCTTGAACACTGCGCATCCACGGAGCAAATGATCGTTGTAGTACGCAGGTTCCGTTTCAAGGTCTGTTATGCTACCTGGGACATATCTCTCCAACACCTGACACCACTGCCACACTTCATTATATGAAGCGTCCCATCGACCATGCAACTTTTCTAACGCCTTCTGCTTGGCTATCCAAGCCTTTCTGTAAGAGGACGTGTACCCCAATTGGCTACGAATATTGCTAATTAAGGTCGGCACTGTAGTCTTGGGATCGGCCTTCACCGTCGGGATTATTAAGTCAGCCAACATGTCTGAATCCATCTTCGGATGATCTTGTGTAGCACCTGTCAATGAAGTACGTTAAATAATGCAACATTACATAATATTAGTATTATTCAAAAACAATGAACACATAGTGGTACTGTATCGGCAAGACATGTATGTGGACCTTTGTACTTTTTGATCTCCCACAAGCCTGTCCTTTTCCTTAACGAGGCTATGATTTTCCATGAACATGTACCGTCTTGCACTGCACACTTCGCCTCATACTTATCGAGCTTGGATTTAACCACGTTGTAGTTAACCCGTTCTCGATCTCAGTATTGTTTCAATGCGAAGAAAAGTATTCTTATTGGAAAACGGTTACCAACTTCTAATTGGTCCAAATCCAACGAAGAACTTATACTGGTCACGTCCGTCCTGTGGTAGCTCAGAAACTCTAATGCATCATCTTGAGATAGATCGACATTATGCATGTGGGCTGGAGGCGTAGTACATACGAATAGCGGATCTTCTTCTTCTTCGTCTCGAATCGCCTCAACATCTTGGTACAATTGGAATAGGCTCCGGTTCAGAAAATAATCCAACTTCTGCACCATCGGGCCCGGGCTCCCGAGGTGGATCCACATTGGATTCATCGTCCGACCCTCCATAACCTGCAACAAACGAGGGCCCCTCGCTGGTGGATGTCGTGGGGATACATTATCCCTCCTTAAACATCTTTCGTAACGTTCCCAATCATATGTGGATTGCCAACCACTAGAAGTTGATAATGTCCTCCAATACGTATTTCTATCATCGGACATCGAAGGACGGATATGTATGTCCCATCCACCAATCGAGTGTCGTGCAGGGGTTATGTTTTCCATTCTACCACCGAACACGGGCACTTCCGTGTTTTGTCTCCCACTAACAGAGTGTCGGCTTGGGGTCGTGTATTCCCCTCGAATAGCAGTAGATGTTGAGGTCGCAGAAAGATCACTTGGAGATGAAAATTGTACATATACCTCGATATAAGGTGATCCACTAGCAAGATGAGTCTCCACCATTGCCTCAAAGCTCCGAGGCCTTTGATGTCAAATGAGTCATATCTCACCGAATCAACCGAAGCGTAAAATATATACTTAATAGACTGAACTTTCATTGGCGTTGTTTCGAATAATTTACGCCTAATTCTTTTGCGAAGTTCTACCAAATCAACGTTTCGATTAAAACTCAGTCGCGCTGTGTTCTCCGATAAGAAAACTACACCATTTTCGGTGTCACAAACCTCACCATCGTAGTAAATAATAGCATTAATACGTTCACTCATTTTCAGTTTTTTCTTCTTTTGCCTCAATTTTCCTTATGCAACCTGAGAATGAAATTTGCCTGATTTATAGTCTAATTTTCCCGGAGAATACTGTAGCAAAAGAGCGTCCACGTGGGAGCTCTTTTCAATACTAATCTTGATAAATGCACCCTATCGGAAGCGTTTTGGCCATGCTTGTTGAAACGTCTTCTCAAAATAATTTTCCCGGAGACTACTGTAGCAAAAGAGCGTCCATGGGGGAGCTCTTTTCAGTACTAATGCTGACAGTGCACCCTGTTGGAAGCGTTTTGGCCACCATTTGTTCAGAAACGTCTTCTTAAAATAATTTTCTTGGAGACTACTGTAGCAAAAGAGCGTCCACGGGGGAGCCCTTTTCAGTATTCATGATGACAATGCACCCTGCTGGAAGCGTTTTTTAGCCACTGTTTGTTCAGAAACGTCTTCTCAAAATTATTTTGCCACATACAACTGTAAAAAAAATTCAATTAATTTTTTGGGCTAATATATTTTGCCTAAAACCCTATATATATATTTTTACCCTAGCTCAGAAACCATAGAATATCATACTATAATCGGACGGGGAGAGAGGGCAAAAACGCATCCACGTCAGTGCGTTTTGGGGATATAGCAAAGTGCGCCTGGGACGCGCTTTGTCAGCATATCCCCAAAACGCATCGACGTGGATGCGTTTTGGGGTGAAACGATCTTTTTCCGTAAATATTTTTTAAACTGGACCTTTTCCGTAAATAATTTATTTTTTTGGTATATTTGGGTATTTTACCCCAATCTATCCGCTTTAATTTTTTATTTAATTTAATTTATTTGCTTTCCTCTTTATGGTTTATGTATACATACTTTCCCTCACATAACACAATTCCCTTCATTATTTCCCATTCTCTATCTTTCTCTTTCTTTAATCTTAAATTTCTACATTTTCTTTCTTCTTTCACATGGATATCATCATACCTTCCTGCAATCGTACATCTCACTTGTCATACATACGTCTTCGGGAGACTGAAGAGGATCGTTGTGAAGAATGTGGAGGGGAAATCTCTGGTACTGCCTTTACTTGTGGTTTTGCAATGTTTGGAAGCACATTTCATGTGCGGATAAACTGAATCGTGATCTGCCTCTTGAGATTATTCACCGCCTCCACTTGCAACACCGACTTCAACTACGATGGGATTATCGTAGCGATTTCATTTGTGATAAATGTTTGTATATATCTACTGGTTATAGATACGAATGTTCTTCATGTGATTTCAATCTTGATCTCACATGTGGTTCTTCAGACAGTGGTCAGCTACCTAAAGATCAAGAGCCATTGAGATTTAAAGATGGAAAGAAAAAGACAATCTTCCACTACAGCCACGGTCACAAGCTGGGCTTCTTCAAATATAGGAAGGTACGCAAAGAAGACTATGATTGTTTTTGGTGTGAAAAACATCTACTGCCATCAGAAGTGTGCTATGGTTGTACAGGATGTAAGTTCTATCTCCATCAGGTGTGCAGTGATAAGATACCCAGGACACTTTCTCATTCTTTTCATCCTAACCACCCCATTCGCTTAACCCGTACCTACGAACATCGTGACTGCAATGGTTGTTCAAAGAAGTGTCATAACCCTTTGTATGTGTGCGAGATGTGCAGCTTCAGCCTTGATTTTGACTGCGTTAAACTCTCGCCTTCCCTAAAACTTGACTGCCACCATCACCATCTCACTTTTTCAAAGATTTTAGTAAGGAAGGTGAGGAAGGGCAAGATTCATATTGCAAAGCATGTGGCAAGCATTGTGATGGTGCTAGCGTTTATCGCTGTGTGCAATGCAACTTTAGTCTCCATTTGAAATGTGTTGTACCATCTTCAGCTACAAATAAATATCACAGACATCCACTTACTATGATGGAATTGATTGAAGAAGATGATTCTGAAAAATATTATTGTGATGTTTGTGAGAATGAAAGAAATCCGAAAGATTCCGTGTATTATTGTCAAAGTTGCACATTCATATAGCTCATATTCAATGTGTACTTGATCAGGTAATAATCCTTTTTCACCCTTTAATTTAATTTTTGTAATCAAACAGAAGATTTATAATATTTATTGATGTCTTTGATTTCTTTTTTACTTCTTTTCTTTCTTTTTTAAAATTTCTTTGTAAAGAAAGTAATAAAAATATGAGCTAAATTTGTGAAGCTCTTCGAATCTAGATAAAATAAATATTAATACATGTTTGGTTTATAGGATAAAGTTGTATCGGGAAAGGTCTCATCCTTCTCACCCCCGCCCATGGAAAACAAAGCTTTGTTTGTGGAGAAGAATGAAAGGAGTAATGCGATCCGCACTCTGGTTTGCAACTTTATAATGAATATGTTACAATATGTTTTTTATCTAGTGATTTTATTAATAGCTAATCACTTGAACAACTACTCAAAAAACTTAACCCAACTTTTTTATGTAATTATATTTCTTAATTAAGAAATGAATTTGCTTATTCTCTTTTTTTTTTCTTTGTAAATGTGCAGAGTTTGTTTCGACCTATCATCCACCCTCACCAGATGTATGAAGTAACTGAAGAGTTAAAAGGAGAAAATTATTGCAGCGGTTGTGGTCTGGTACTTAATGGTTCAAGCTACTTCTGCAAGACATGTCCTGATTTTTACCTACATGAAAGATGTGCTAAATTGTCGTATGAGATACGACACCCTTTTCATTCTAGCCACCCTCTTAACCTCTATACTTCTAGGGGTGATCAGTTAATTGCATGTGAAGAGTGTAGAGACATTTGTGATGGCTTCATATACTTTTGCGAGCAGTGTAATTTCAAGCTTGATATGAAATGTGCAGCTCTAACAACTCATAAAATCAGGGTTTTAGAAGAGAAAATGACGGATAGAGTAACTGAGTTGCACCATTTCACCCACCCCCATAAACTTGTCCTTGCCAATTGTAATGACCCTAAACATAAAACAGAATGCAACATTTGTAGATTGCAAATCTTAGGTCCAGCCTATCTTTGCCCTGAGAGATTCTGCAGATCTTGCCTTAGGTTGCCACAAAAGATTCGAGTCCCATTTCATCCAAATCACATGTTGGTTAGTCGTCTGCTCCCTACGAGTCAACGGTGTTATGCTTGCACTTTGGAATTACGCTCAGGTGACTTTGTATATAGATGTGAACATTGTGACTTTGACCTCCATGCTATATGTGCTAATTCCTTAAGGCGACCATTGAAATGTGAATTTCACCTGAATGATCTTTATTATTTTGGGAGAAATCATAAATCATTCTTTGATTCAATACGGGATTTAACATACCGTATAAATTCAAATTGTGAAGTATGTGATGGAAGTTGTAAAGGAGAGCCCTTTTATCGTTGCCTAAAGTGTGATATCAATTTTCATTTGAAATGTGTTCGTATACCAGATAATGTGAAATCCAAATATCATATTCATCCTTTACTCTTAAAGGATTCTTTTGTCGAAGATGAGTCTAGAAAGTATTATTGTGATTTTTGTGAGGAAGAAAGAAATCCAAATGATGATATATACTATTGTGAAGAATGTAATGGTCAAACAATTGCTCATATAGAATGTGTTTTGGCTGAAGTAAGTTAATTGCATACTTATTTTTTCTAAATATAAAGGTCCAATATTTGTTTGCTCTAACATGATATATGCTTTTGCTGTTAGGTAGAGGATAACATAGAACGAAGAACATTCACGAAGAGCGTTTCCGAGAAGAGGTCAGTTTTCCATTTTTATTGTAAACATTTCCAAATTAGAAATTTAGTTGATTGGTTCTTGTAAGGTCAGTTTAGTTGTTGGGATGTGCATGATAGTTGAAGCAGAAGTAATTGTAATAATGTAGTGAAAACTGGGATCCTTTATTTCAAAGCAGAGTTGTTATGAATAATTAACATGCTTCTTGTTTATGTCATAGTTTTACCATCTTCGTGAATTATTTGCATGATATGTTGATTGGTTCTGCTTCTGACTTGATTGAGCATTGGGTTGTTCTTATCATGTTCCACTCCTTGACTGCAGCTGGAAATTTTGGTTGCCAGGTTCATGAAGTTTCATTCAAATGGTGAGAAAATTATTTTGTAATAAAATTTATTTAAATAGTGATATAAAGTTTAAATTATTTACTTTGATATCTTTTGCAATTTATTACAGAATGTAGACCACCTATTGAGGAAGTGATTCAAGCTGGAGTGGTTCCTCGCTTTGTTGAGTTACTTGGTTCCCCAAGTGATTATGTCCGTGAGCAGGTATGCATATGAAATGATATTATTCTAATATCATTTAATTTTACTTGGCAAAAGCTTGTATGAATGTTTTGTAATCTTATATCATTCTTTTTTGTTTCGAAATTCAGGCTGTCCTGGCATTGGGAAATGTTGCTGCTGTTTCTCTTAGATGTCGTGATCATGTCCTTGACCATGGTGCTTTGCTTCCATTGTTGGCTCTGTTGAATGAACCTGTTTCACCTTCTATGCTGAGAAATGCTACATGGACACTGTCAAGGTTTTGTAAGCCCCCCTTTGATCAGGTTTGACCCTAAGTCCCTTCTTTTTTCAAGTAAAATGCTTTTTTACTTGCTAAATCATAAATATATTCAAAGCAACTGCAGCAACAATTTACAAGTCAGAAACCAAAACAGAGCAAACTGAAAGAATAAATATTGATTTACAATGTAGTGCAGAGGAAATATTGAATATAGTCTCAATCAAATGCCAAAATTCGAATGTTTTAACACTACTTTCGAGCACGTTAACCCACCAATAAGGTCGTTGAATTTAGCTATACGAAAATCACCAAAATCATTTAAACACTCAAAAACCTCACTAGATGGAATTGTTTTAAAAATTTGTTTTTGGTGCTTAGGGACCTTATGCTTGGAAGTATTTATAGTGGTGGTTCCCTATAAAAAAACTAGGAGTGTTCAAATTTCGGTTAAAACCAAATTAACCGATCCAATTCATCTAATTCGGTTAATCGGTTGGTTAACCGATCTGATTCGATCGGAAGTCGGTTAATGATTTTTTGGAAGCTCGGTTATCTATTAATTCGATTCGAAATCGAGTAATTAACCAAATTAACAAAACTTATTAATTAATAAGACAAATTACATGCAGTTTTAATTCGGTTACTATGGTCAAATAAATATTATCAATTTATTTTTGATATATTTTATACTTGTTTTAACCAAAAAAAATACAAATTTCAGTTAATTGGGTAATCGATCGAATAAATCGAAATATTTCAGTTTGATTAATTTTTTTGAAAAAAATTCGATTCAATTAACAATTAAAGGATTAAAAAATTTAATTAATTAAATTAATATTAATTCGATTCGGTTAATTGTTTGAACACCCGTATAAAAAACCATAATAAGTAAAATAGCATTCCCACGAACCAAATACCTACACAAACCACAAAGACTCAAACAAATCATCAGCCAAACAACATAAACACCCTGACAATCCAATTCTTTGGACCAAAGGTAGATTAAGCAAGGCTAACTGTCACGCAATAATACACACTTTCGACCAATGCACCTTCCAAGCTAAGCCAATCAAACTCCCACTATCAATAATACTTTTCACAGCTCCTAAAGACGAGGACCTTGTTTTCACACCAGTTCACCCTCGGATGCAAACTTCTGGGCATATTTCCATTTAACACAAATGATATCATCGATTTATTGCTTTACAGGGCAAAATCATTGTCATTAATCTTTCAAGTCTAATATGGTGGGTTGTTTGTCTGATATCTAAACTATGCACTACTAACATTAAACTAGAAATATAACATCCTATTTTAGGGGTCTGGCATTTTTGCAATTTTTGCAAGTATTGTACTTGTTAAACTTGTTATTTGGGTGTGTTTGGGGGTTCTAGGGAGGTTCGGGTTCGAGCCCAAGCCTTGGGAAAAGTTTGGATTTTGGCTATTTAGGGGAGAGGACTGTTGGAAGTAAGGTTTAAAGGAATATGTTGGTGTTTTGCTAACATAAGAGAGCATGTAGCAAGGTGGTGTGGTGTTAAGAGGGGTTTAAGGAGGTTGGAGGTTTGAATCCCACAAGTAACAAATGAGTTTTATTTTTTTCTCAAAGAGGAGAAGAGTTGGTATGGGGACAAGTAGAGGAAAACATGGAGTGGGGACAAGTGGAAGAAAACATGGAGGAAATCTTAGGCATTTTCGGCTAGTGTGGTTTAAGTGCCTAATTTCTTTAGGCTCTCTAAGTATTTTTGCATTTTTGGGCATTTGCTACTCAAGCATTTCGGGTTCTCTTTTCCTCAACTTGTTGTAGCTAAATCTTTCCTACACCTACCCTCTTAGCTTGTGTTCTATATTTGATTCTCATTTTGACTCAGCCTCCATAGCCGAATTACCGCACCTCCTCCTACTTGATTTTCCTTAGGCCGAACTTGGTAAGCTTTCTCATTCACTCTTTTCCTTTCCACTCTCCTTTCATCTCTTTTCTCTAGAATCTCTCCAAAAGCCAAACCTTCTCTTTTATTTCATTTGAATCAGTTTCTCCTTGCTTTTGCTAATAGCCGAACTTTAGTAGCCAGAAGTTGGGTGTCCTTTGACCGCTTATTCTAATCGTCTGTGAGCACGAGGGCTGAATTCTCTAAAGGTACAATTCGTATTGTGTGGTTCAAACCGCTTTGGGATATTATCTTGTTGTGGGTAAGTTGAGGTTATGGTCGAATAGGGGCGATGGTTCTTTTATTTTGATTGAAGTCGTTAGGGCCGAAAGGCCATTTCTTTTACTATCATCTTGGATAAACATTCTAACACAATCTTTTCGTTAGAAGCGCAGAACTTTGATCAGTAGAGGGAGAACCGAATACCCTCTTTAGAAGGGAGGCTATTTTTGGTGCTTCAAAGAGTAACGTGATCCGTAATCGCACAAATGTGTAATCTCACACTCCGATTTGTTCTGTAAATGCTATGATCTGTGAATCGGTAAAATTTCTAAATTTACCTTTAGAGGGTAAATTATCGAATTTACCCTTAGAGGGTAAATTACCGAATTACCATTGGTGGGTAAAATTTCTGAATTACCCTTGGTGGGTAAAATTTTTGAATTTACCCTTAGAGGGTAAATTATCAAATTACCATTAGAGGGTAAATTACTGAATTACCTTTGGTGGGTAAAATTATCGAATTACCCTTGGTGGGTAAAATTACTGTTATACCCTTATGGTTTGATTGGCATGATTGTGTATATTCTGTCTATCTGGTTATGATGGTAATTTATTTCATACATCATTATGATATGTGCTTTGCATACATGACATTCTGCATGGGATTGGGATATTGATGATCGGAGGAAGTGTAATCTGGTGGCTCTGCCACAATCTGTATAGTGGCTATGCCACTTATGTTCTGTTATTCTGGTGGCTTTGCCACAAATTCTGTATCTGGCAGCTTGTCTGCAATATTGGTGTGTAGCGGATGGGTGGGTCGATTTAGAAATCCCCACAGGTGTGTTGAGCTAGTACGGGGGTGTGTAGCGGATGGATTATTAGGTTGGGCTGCATTACATTATTTGCACTATCATGTTTGTATGGGCTTCTGCCCAGTCTGCTTCTGTATGGGCTTCTGCCCAGTCTATTTCTGTATGGGCTTCGACCCAGTTTGTTTCTGTACAGGCTCAAGCCCAGCTAATGACTGGTTAGGGGATTACACACTGAGTTCTCGTAACTCACCCCCTTCTGCTTTAACCTCGCAAGTGATTCCCAGAATTAGAGGATTTGGAGCCGTGGAGGACTCAGTAGTAGCCATACGTCGGAGATATTTCCCTCGAACTTTAGTAAATTTCGTTTTACTTCATTTTAAGAGTATTTTTAATTTGGGTTTAATATTATGTAATAAGACCATTGGAGTTTATTTTTCTTTGTATTTCCATTTCAGTTATATTCAAACTATAAATGACTAAATTCTGAATTTTCTTAAAACGACAATAATTATTTTCAAAATATCATGTATTCGCAAAGGTTTTGAATTAAACTTCTACAACAAACAAGGTTTAGAAAGTAATAATGTTTTTGCAAGAGAATGACTCTTAATAAACTACGTTTTGGAGATAAGCAAACGAAATTTGAAGTTTTACATGGCAGAAAGTTTTAAATTCTTTAAGAAGAGTTTCTAATGAAAGCATGATTTTATAAAAACTCTTCAGTGTGACACGCCAGATTTGGGCCTAACTTCTAGGCCGAGTTTGGGGTGTTACAAGAAAGCGAGATATATTACTTGGAGGCTTAAGAATGTTTAGTTTAAATTGATTTTTGTCTTACTGATTATCCTTAATTCACTATTCAGGTTAAGCTTGTACTCCCTACATTAGCTCGTCTTATTCATTCAAAAGATGAAGTCGTTTTAGCTAAAGCATGTAGGGCACTCTCATATCTTTCTGATGGCACAAATGACAAAACCCAAGCTGTTATTGAAGCAGGTGTACTTAGGCGTCTGGTGGAACTTTTAATGTGAGTTAGACTATTTTTTTGTTGATTGACTCTGAAATCTATTCTATTTCTGAGCTATTTTGGTTGGTTTCTTGACCTAAATCGTAAATTTTGGGACTTTCACAGGCACCCTTCTCCTTCAATGATAACTTCTGCTGTTTGTACAGTTAGAAATATTGTTACTGGAGATAATGTACAAACTCAGGTATTAGACACTTTGTTTAATTAGTTTTTCCCTTTTAAATGATCTTACAAAATATGTATATTTTCTCATTTATCATATCTTTTTTTTTTTTGTTAATAACTAGTTTTCTCACTAAAACCACATTTATAACCTCTTTTACTTGGACTAAAGATATATTGTTTGGGTTTAGTTGTTAAAGATGATCCTTTTTTCTCATTTACGGGCAAACCTTGTTGCTACGCAGTGTGTCATAAGTCATCAAGCATTGCCATGCCTTTTAAAACTTTTGACAAATAATTATGAAAAAAGCATCAAGGTGGTTGCTTGTTCGACAATCTCAAATATCACAGCAAGAAATGAAGAGCAAATACAGGCATCAATTTCGAACCTAAGGTTTTATCTGCGTTGACTTGTACAATGAAAAGATTGGTAATGGTATGAATTTTACAGGCTATAATTGAAGCTGATATTATTGCTCCTCTAGTTCATTTGCTTCAAAATGCTGAATTTGATATTCGGAAACAAGCTGCAAAAGCCATCTCAAATGCTACATCTAGTGGGACTCATGATCAGATCAGGTACAAAAATGGTTTCCCATATTATTTTTTTAAGGGAATCATGACTTGGTAGAGTATGAATGATATACTATTTCATCTGGGCATGTCACATATTTCAGATTCCTTGTAAGTCAAGGTTGCATCAAGCCATTGTGTGATCTTCTCTTCTACAATGATCCAGATCCAGAGTTACATATAGTTTTCTTACAAGGGCTCGAAAACATTCTCAAGGTAGGAGAAGCTGATAAAAATATGAGCATTACTAGAGGAGTGAATCTATATGCACAAATGATCGATGCTGCAGATGGTCAAAAGTGGAAGATTTATGAAAAGGCTGTGAAAGTTCTCAAGACATATTTCTTCCAAGAGATTTATTGAAATTCTCAAGATATTAGCAATCAAGACTTATTCTAATATTGTGAAAAAAAATGATTGACCAAAGAAATATATTTATTGCGTTGAATGCTTTAAATTTGAAAATAAATAATATTTAGATATTTATTTCCATTTCCAAGTTTATAATTATTGTGTGGTAATCAATCACATCTTTAATTATTGAAATCACAAAGTTAAGATTAAAAATACATTTATGCCTCCAGCCTTCTTCATGCTTTGCTAATGTTAGTATACATCCAGCCATATTTCCAAATAAAGAAGGAAAAAAAAGGATGTAAATTTGTAGTAAAAGGTTTTTTTTTTTTATAAAAGGAATTAAAAAATTATGGGTCAACTATTAAAAGAGTTTGCCTCAAATTATATTTAGTCACTTATGTTTGAAATGTATTGTCACTTACGATATCGTTTGATTACGAAATGGTTGTTCTGTCGTTAAGATCTATTAACTCTTAAACTGCAGTCCGACAGGGCAGTTAAAATGGGTTTTAAATGTCAACATGGATATCCAGCTAAGTAAATTAATTGATTTTTTAATTAAATAAATTTAATTAACTAAATTTTCTAAATTAATTAAAGGAAAATGGTAATTTGGTTTTCCAAAATAATCAAAACCAATGCATCAAATTAATCCTTGAACTAAAAATAATACCCCTTGGTCCTTTTTTTTTAGTTTTCGTTTTCATTTTGATTGAAAAAAACCATTCATTTTCATATCGTTTTCATGTGCATATTCAGGTATCAGCAGTACTTTATTTAATTTGCTTTTCATTTTAAATGATCTTACTAGAATATGTATCTTTTGCCATTTATCATATCATTTTCTTTTAATAACTAATTTTCTCACTAAAACCACATTTATACCCTCTCTTAATTAGACTGAAGATTTTTTAGGTTTACTTGTTAAAAGATGATTTATTTCCTTATTTATGGGCAAATCTTGTTGGTACAAAGTGTATCATTAATCAGCAGGCATTGCCATGCCTTTTAAACCTTTTGAAAAATAATTATGAAAAGAGAATCAATAAGTTTGCTTGTTGGGCAATCTCAAGTATTACTTATAACCAGAGTTCCATTTTGCAGGGGTGAAGTATCTGTTTCTTCCAAGGGATTCATTGAAGATCTTAAGATATTAGTAATCAAGACTTACTCTAATCTTGTGAATAAAAACGATTGACCAAATAATTATATTTATTGCGTTTAATTCTTTAAATTTGAAAATAAATAATATTTAAATATTTATTTCCATTTCCAAGTTTATAATTATTGTGTGGTAACCAATCACATCTTCAATTTTTAAAATCATAGAGTTCAGATTAAAAATACATTTATGCCTCAAGCCTTCTTTACACTTTGCTAATGTTAGTATACATCCAGCCATGTTTCCAAAGAATAAATTTGTGGTTAAAGGTTTTTTTTAATAAAAAGTGTAAGGCCCAATTTTGTAGCCCAGACCCAATACCAAACATTAACCAAAACAAACAGGCCCAAAACCCAAACCTATTAGACCCAAACCAAACACCTAAACCCTAGCCCAAATGTTTAACCCAAAAAAAAAAAAAAACAAAAAAACATAAATCAGAGGAGAGCCCTCCCGCCGCACGTCTCGCCAGCAAGGCCATGCCCCCACGCCGCACGACTCCTCTCCTTGTTGTGCACCTCCACGGCGTTGTCCCTGCGAAAGAAAAGGAAAAACAGCCCAACAAAGCTAAGGGACTAGGAGTTTAGTTTTCCGTTTTTTCCTAAAAGGCTATAAAAGCCGAATAGAAAATTTGTAAATGGGGGGTAGTTTTTGGAGATACAAAAGAAAAAACACATACTTGTAACAGAAAAAGAACTCAGAGAAATACAGAGAATCAAAAGAGCAAAGGTTCATTTTCTTTTTTTTCTTTTTCGTTTTTTTATTTTTTTCGAATCTATTTTTTGGGGTTTTCTTCTTTTTTTAAAAAAAATATAAAGGAGTTTCAAAGGAAATAAAAAAGGAAGAAAAAAAACTCACTCTTTTCAAATTCCGGTGGCCGGCGACGGTGGTCAACGCAACGGCTGACGGTCGGAGGGGCTGTCGGAAATCGCCAGGGGAGCCAAGGAGGAGAGCCCCTCTCTGTTTTATTTTTGAAAGAAAGGAGAGAATGAGAATTTTCAAAAAAAAATTTGCTTTTATATTGTTTATAAAACGGCGCCGTTTTGAGCATCAGGGTCAGAGGCCAAAACAACGTCGTTTTGGGCCTCTGACCCGTGACCCGACCCGTACAGAAGGAGGATCCGCGTGTTCTGGGGGAGGGGTTAATTCCGCATTAGGCCCCTCCTCCTTTTCATGACTATACAATCAATTTTTTTTATTCCTGGTTGTGGCCCAATAATTTTTTCAGTTTCAATTTGAGTCCTCTTTTAAACGCACCGTTTCAGTGGGAGGGTTTATTGCTGTTTTGGCCCCCAGGTTGCGCGCGTGTTGCAATTTAGCCCCTAATTCTTCCGTTTTCTTTAAAATTCGCCCTGAGTTTTCATTTTTAGCTTAATTTAGTTCCTTTTTCTTATTTTCTTTTTATTTATTATTTTACTATTGTCATTTTTAATTATTGTTATCATTTTTAGTGTTATTATTTTATTATTACCACTATGTTATTTATATACATATTATTATATTTAATATTTTATTATTACTATTAATATTATTAGTAACATTTTTATCCTCTTTGTCGCTATTATTATAATTGTTATGTTTACTTTTTTATATACACTATTATTATAACTATATTTATTATTATATTTATTATTATCTTTGTTTTATTATTAGTTTTAATATTATTACTACTATCATATTGTCAATACTATTTTTTTTATTTTGTTTCTAGTAGTATTATTATTATTTTTACCTTTTAGTAATATTTTTTATTTCTTTTCCATTTATTATTATCACTATTTATTACTATTATCACTATTTATTATTACTATCACTATATGTTTATTGTTAATAGTATTTTTTTTATTGCTATTATACGTAATGTCATTTTTTTCTTTTTATTACTATGTACATATATTATTCTTATTCTTATTGTTATTATTAGTATATTTATTATTCGCCCTTATTATTATCGTGTTTACATTTCAATGTTTTTATCTTTGCTTTATTAAAATTCATAAAAGAAAGGGGTTTCACAAAGGTAGTATTTCGTATTTGGGAGTCCGAGAAATCGTGCCCAATCGTGCTGGGTTTCGATTTTTCGTTCGTCTAAATCGCTAAATGTCCTTGAAAGATTTTGATCGTTTCTTAAAATAGGGCAATGTTTCGTATTTGGGAGTTTGGGAGATTCGTGCCCAATCGTGCTGGGTCTCGATTTTCTATTCGCCTGAATGACCAAATATCCGTCAAAGATTTTGATCGGATTTTTTTGAAATGAAGGCAATATTTCATGATTGGAAATTCAGGGAATCGTGCCCAATCGTGCTGGGTTTCGATTTTTGGTTTGGCCAAATAGTGAAATATCCTTTTAAAAATTGCAAGACAAGAATGTTGGAAATCATGAAATGATCTTAGTATCGATAGTTTGAAACATCATGTCCTATCGTGCTGGATGTGGTATTTCAACTTTTCGAAACAAGAGAGTTTCGATATCCAATGTGAGTTATCTAGACATTTTTAAAGATTCATATTTTAAAATATTTTTTTTAATTTTTGATATTAAGGACATTAATCAACGAATACGGTACCAATTTTGGGAGTTACGAGGGTGCTAATCCTTCCTCGTGCGTAACCAACTCCCGAGCCCATTTCTTAAAATTCGTAGACCAAAACATTTTCAAAAGTGGCCCAATCACACTTCAAAAAAGATTGGTGGCGACTCCGTTTTTCTTTTTAAAGTCGGCCCGTTTTCCAAACAAAAAAATGGTTTCGACAAAAAGAATTAAAAAATTATGGGTAACTTATTAAAATAGTCACTTTTGTTTGCCTCAGATTATATTTAGTCACTTATATTTGAAATGTGTAGTCTTACATTATCGATTTATTACGAAATGGTCATTCTATCATTAAGATCTATTATCTCCCAAACGGTAGTCCGACGTGACAGTTCAAATGGGTTTTAAATGCTAACATGGATGTCCAGTTAAGTAAATTAATTGATTTTTAATTAAATAAATTTAATTAATTGAATTTTCTAAATTAATTAAAGGAAAATATTAATTTGGTTTCCCAAAATAATCAAAACGAATGCATCAAATTAATCCTTGAATTGGAAAAAAATAACCTTTAGTCTCCTTTTTCTTTTAATTATCGTTTTCATTTTTACTGAAAAAACCATCTATTTCATAGTCATATTTGTTGAACCGAATGGTAGAAATCAAATTGGGTGCTTCATCAATTGGTTGGATTTTTTATTTAAAATGGAAGAACAAGTTATCGATTCAATGGAGGATCCAAGCATTGATTACAGTAAATAATGAGGCTTTTTTTTTCTTTACTTGGGTTTTGGGTTCAAATTTTTATGTTTTTTTGTTATAAGTAACTGACAAAAAATACATGCTTTATTTTTGTTTATTTGTCCATTGTAGGCAACCACAATAGCAAGCATGTATAGAGGTTGGTATGTCTATTTCTTCTTCTCTGATGGTAACAAAAAAAAAAAATTGTTCCTTCTTTTTAAACCGGAGAAAATTGTGTTTCAGGGCAAAATATTGTATTCTATTTGCATAAAAAAATTTCATTTTTCTCATCCCAGCAGAATATCCACATTGGTATTTAAACTTATTTTAACTATTACGTTGGACTGCCGTTTGGGATGTAACAAATCTTAGTGGCAAAGTGATTATTTCATAACAAAACGATAATGTTATTGACTAAAATGTAAGATTTCAATCATAAGTGACTAAAATGTAACATGGGGCAAACAAAAGTAACTATCTTAATAATTTACCCCAAAATTATCACATTTTTATTTATTTTACTTTTCTAAAATCAGTGTTTTTAATCTAAAATTGAAAAACAAAGATAATTATCCATAAATTAATCCTATTAATTTTGATTATTTTCTAAAATTGAGTATCAAATTAATTCAATAATTTAAATTAATCTTTAAATTTAAAAATGTTTTAATAAATATAAGGGTTAAATATAAAATTAGTACATGAACTTGTCCACTTCTCCTAGATTGGAACTTATGATTTTTTTTTTGTCTGAGATTAGTACACGAACTTTTTTTCTGTCCACTAGTTTGAAACCTGAGTTTAATTGCGTTAAAATTTGCAGACGTGGCAACACTGACCACTCGCGCGCCACATGTCGCACTCCCAAAACTCCTTTGACCCATTGATCCATCTTATCCCTTATCCATTATCCCTTTGGTTTTTTCTTTCCCTTTCATCACCATTACGTTGTTAAACCCCATCCCACTGTTTGGGTTTCTAAAGGAAAACCAAAAGGACAAAGGAATAATAATAAGAAACCCCACTTTTTGCATCATGTTCATCATCTTCTAGACCCCTAGCTCCACTTCTTCCATAGCATTTTGACCAAAAAATTCATACTGGGATGCATCAAAAATCACATTATTTGCAAAGTCATTAACTTATAATTTAGCAATTAAGTAGTAGCATAGACGCGATCAACCAGGATAACAGTAAAGACCCGTTTGGTACCCAAGAAGGAAAAATAATAAAGGAACTTTTGAAGCAAAATTCATCATCTTTTCGCATCATAAAATCAAGCTAATTAAGTAAAATGGGTGTTATACAATTGTGATCACCAACACGAGTCCTAAATAAGATCCATGTCACCCACTCGTGAACCAGATAGGCCTCGCCAAATGACAAAGAGCGAGACGAACCGTGAGAAGATATCAAGAGGAGTTCGCAGACCCAACTCGCAAGGCAAGCTCGCAAGTTTAGCTTACACGAGCCAAACAAAGGTCACGGTCCCAGTTTGCACGCATCCAAGGAGCTTGCGAAAGGGGGACCACATGTACCGCAAGCTACCTAGAGTGAAACATGTGTCCAATAGACCTGGAGTCCGCACAGAATGTCAATGCTAGGAACAAGAAGGACCGCATGCTCTGCGAGCAACCTAGAGTGAAACACGCGTCTAGCAAATCTGAGATCCGTGCGGAATATCAGTATTAGGAATGGTGGAGTCAAGACAAGAGAGTGGGGTCATACTATAAATTATAGTAACATGTATAAATACTCGAATACTCTCATCAATAAGACACAAGACAAAGTTATTCAACAAGAGGAAAATAGAAAAACAAAAGAAGGAATTGGGGAAAAAATTTGAGGAAGATAAGAAGTAATTGTTATGAAATTTTTAATTAAAGAAAAAATAAAGGGGTTTTAGGAGTGCAACATGTGGTGACATCTTAGTAGCCAGTGCTACTACGTCAATAAAACCAAACTAATGGATAAAAAAAATTTTGGATACCAATTTAAAAAAAAAAAAAATCATAAGTACAAATCTAATAGAAGTAGATAAGTTTAAGTACTAATTTTATATGTAACCCTAAAATAAAACTAAATTTAAATATTCATTATAATTCTTTCTATCTTCATCTTTAATTTATAAATTGATGGTCTAAAAATAGAATAAATTACCATAAAGAAGATAATGTGATATACTATTCAATTATATAAGATTTCTTTAAAAATACAACACTGTTCTTATACTATTTTTATTAGATCTATCTATAGGTCGAGTTAGGTTCAAAATGGGCCTTAACAAAATTTTAGGCTCGAGTCTTGTCCAGCCTAAAAAATGGGCTTAAAATTTACTCAAGTTCGACTTGAATTATAGATGTTAAATTTGGGCCTAGTTTGTATTAAATTTTTTATTTTATTTTTATATAAAAATTAAAAAATATAATATATCAAAAACACTAAAAACGTTAAAATAAATGTCTCCCGACCAATTGAAAATAAACTAAAAAGCCTTACTTAAAGAACACTAATATATGTGTAACTCAACAAGCAAATGCTTCTAAAATAGTAACAAAATTAACAATAAAACAAGAGCTATATAATATCCAAACAATAACAACAAAATAATAGTAATATAATAGCAAAATGGCAGCAAAATAATAGTTTTTCTTTTTTGTAAATTTAGGCCAGACCAGAGTCAGATCAAAAAAATTTACCCGAGGCGTGGCCCGTTTTCTAAACATATCTTATTTTTTTGTCCAATCTCATTTGTCGAGTCCATATTTTTACTTACTTAGGGTTATTTAGAAAAATATAAATACAAATTTGTTTATTTTTCTATCATCAAGCCGTCTGCCGGTTCATCTTATCATTCCGTTATATTGAACGGTGTCATCAACGCCTCCGGTTCAATTCCACCAATTCCCCCTCCCCGTTTATCCTTTAAAACTAACGCTGGTTATCCCCTCTCCGGCCATTCTTTTTTTCTCTTTGACATTTTCCTCCCAAAAATTCCATTCCATTCTATTGAATATCTTTCAATCTCTTACTAAAAAACTCTCATTTTGTCTCTAATTTCCCATATCTCTCTTTTTTCCATCACAATAAAAAGTCTCTCTGTCAAGAGTTCATGTCGGCAAGCAAATCTTTTGGGTTTTTCCTCTTTCATTTCCTATTTAAATTTGTTATAAAAATGTTTAATTTTTTGTTGTCTGATTAAATTAACTTTTCTTTTTAATGGATACGAGCTTTGGGTTGTTGTGATTCATATATTTTATGGGTTCTTTTTTTTTTGGGTTTTTAATGTTTTTCCTTTTTCTTTTTTCTTAAAGAATCGATAGCACCCTGTGATGGAAAGATCTGAAAATTATAGAATTAACAGAAAAAGGAGGAGAAAGAGTTGAAAGAGAAGAAAAGGAGATAGCAGAATTTCAATCGAAAATTTTCATAACCGTTTGTACCCTCCCCAGTGCAGCATATATGCGCCTAACTAATAACAGATAATAAGGCATCCAAAACGCATCGTTTAACTACAAAGACACCGAAACGCAATGTATACTAAAGTAATAGTTAAACACATTTAAAGCACATCGTTTTGACTTCATGTGCATGGCCATGCAACAACCAGTACATAACAATACCCCGCTCCCAAAATAGGATCCTTGTCCTCAAGGATCAAAAGCCGAAAAACGTTGACGAAGCAAGTCCAGGTTCTCCCACGTGGAATGTTCAGGAAATGTATTTGCCCACTCCACCAAAACTTCCACCCCAGCTTGATTACTTCGCTTGACAAGACGGCGATCAGCTATACGGACTGGTGTTTTGAGAAGAGCCCCATCTGGTCTCATCGGAGGTAGTGTCGAAGCATGCACAGTGGAGCCAACATGTTTCTTCAGTTGAGACACATGGAAGGTAGGATGAATGCGAGCGGAAGACGGCAATTGCAACCAATAAGCAACAGTACCAATGCGAGCCGCAATTGGGAAAGGGCCAAAGTAACGCGGAGAAAGTTTCTAATTCTTGAATTGTCGAAGAGAATGTTGTCGATATGGCTGAAGTTTGAGGTACACCAGATCACCGACCTTAAAAGTGCGTCGAACGCCGTCGATCCACTAGTTGCTTCATACGATCCTATGCCGAGGAAAGATGAAATTTCAAGAGATGACGCATGACCTTACTTTGTTTGAGCGAACTATCCACAAAAGCCACAGGAGAAGCACCTGCAAGATAAGGGAAATGGATAGGAGGTTCCTGCTCGTAGAAGTGGTTTATAAGGAGTGCACCGAATGGAAGAATGGTAGGTGGAATTATACCACCATTCTGCCAAAGGTAGCCAAGAGAACTAAGACGAGGGTGTCTCCCCAGTCATACAATGTAAGTAGGTCTCTAAACATTTGTTTAAAACCTCAGTTTGTCCGTCCGTTTGTGGGTGATATGCGGTAGACATTTGAAGTTTGACCCCAAGGTGACGGAACAACCCTTGCCAAAAATTACTTAAGAAAACCTTGTCTCTGTCAGACACGATAGTTTTGGGTGGGCCATGCAGTTTATAGACATGTTGAAGGAACTCGTGGGCAACTGTTGCAGCAGTGAAGGGATGGGATAAAGATAAAAAGTGGCCATACTTCGTCAATCTGTCGACCACCATGAAAATAGTAGATTTCCCATAAGAGGTCAGAAGCCCCTCGATAAAATCCAAGCTAATACTAGCCCAAGCTCTATCTGGAATAGGCAGAGGCTGCAACAACCCGGGAGAGGCGGAGTTATCATATTTACAGCGCTGACACACAACACATTCTCGCACCCAACGTTTAACATCCGTGGACAACCCTTTCCAATATAATAGTGCAAAAATACGATGACATGTAGCGTGAACACCGGAATGCCCTCCCAATGCACTTTCATGAAAAATAGAAAAAATCTGTCTTCGAAGGTCAGGATCTTTTCCCATAACAATTTTACACTTACGCCTTAAAAAAAATCTTGCCAGGAATACTTGGGGTGTAAATGAGGTTGCTCCTGAACTTGTTTGCATAACCGGTTAAGCTTATCATCAGTAGCATAAGCAGCAATAATTTGAGTCCATAATTCGGACCAGGGAGTCTCGAGAGTGGTAGAACACTGGAACCACTGTGGTGAGGATTCAGATGGCTTCCTGGACAGTGCGTCCGCCACGACATTCTGAGTGCCTTTACGGTAGAGAAGTGAGTAGTCGTAGCCTAGCATCTTGGCGACCCATTTTTGTTGATATGGCATTATCGCTAATCGATCGAAGAAATTGAAGACTCTGGTGGTCAGTCTTGATATAAAAATGTCGACCAATTAAGTAGGAATGCCATTTCTTTACCGCGAGTAAAACCGCCAACATTTCTTTCTCGTATATAGATAAAGCTTGGTACTTGACTCCCAAGGCCTTGCTGAAATAAGCTACTGGATGACCTCCTTGTTGGAGAACTGCACCCACCCGGTGGCCGCTAGCATCAGTCTCAACACAGAATTGTTCTTGAAAATTGGGTAGCACAAGTACAAGTGCTTTGTAAATGGAAGTACGGAGACTATCAAAGGCCTTCTGTTCCATCGAATTCCATTGCCATTGAGCTTCTTTCTTTAAGAAAGCTGTTAAAGGCTTAGCTAATAAACCATAATGTCGAATGAAACGCCGGTAATAATCGAAAAGTCCCAAGAACCCTCATAACCCCTTAAGAGACTTGGGAGGAGGCCAATTAGCAACAGCTTCTACCTTGGAACAATCCATGCTGACCACACCCTTAGCAATAACATGCCCCAAGTATTCTATTTGTGTAGCTCCAAAAGTGCACTTGGAGCGTTTAGCATATAACTGATTCGAGCATAGTATGAAAAGTACCTCCGTAAATGATTCAAATGGTCAGACCACTCTTTAGAAAACACAAGAATATCATCAAAGAAAATGAGAACTGGTCTTCGCAACAACGGCCTAAAAATGGAGTTCATCAAAGACTGAAAACTTGATGGAGCATTGGTCAAGCCAAATGGCATGACCAAGAATTCATAATGCCCCTCATGAGTTTTGAAAGCCGTTTTGTGGATATCTTGCTCACACATGTGAATTTGATGATAACCTGAGCGTAAGTCCAGTTTCGAGAAAAATTGAGCCTGTCCCAACTCATCCAACAACTCTTCAATGATGGGAATAGGAAATTTGTCCTTAACAGTCAGTTGGTTTAATTGCCTGGAATCCACACATAACCTCCAACTACCATCTTTTTTCTTAACCATAACAACAGGAGACGCTAAAGGATTGTTACTATCCCAAATAATACCAGCCTGTAACATTTCATGAACTAATTTTTGATTTCATTCTTTTGAATAGTGGGATACCGATAAGGACGCACCTTTACCACTTGAGACTCATCACTTAGCGGTATTTTATGATCATGTAACCATCGTGAGGGAAGGCGAGAAGGAGTAGAAAACACGTCCTCAAACTCTTCCAAGAGGAGGTGCAAGTCTTCAGCCACTGGAACTTGTTGTAATGCGATAGTTGTCTGCTCGGTTGAAGCTAGAATCATAGGGAAGGGTCCATTCCCCACCAGGCTAAGACACTTAGCAAACTGAGTACTAGGAACCAACTGGATCGAGCCCGACATTATACCCCGTAAGGTGCAATTCTGACCCTCGTGTTGAAATTGCATTGTTAGATTGGTAAAATCCCATACAATTCTTCCCAAAGAAAGTAACCATTGAAGGATAAGCACGACATCGAACCCTTTTACTCCTAACAGTAGAAAATCAATAGAAAACTGATGACCCTGAGTTTCCCATGGAACTGCCTTACACAACCCCTTAGTAGTCAACTGAACACCATTTGCCATCATTACTTTCAAGGAACAATCCTGCTCAATAGGAAGTTTCAACCTCTTAGCCACCTTGTAATCCAAAAAATTATGGGTACTGCTTGAATCGACCAACACCACAACCTCAACAGTATCCAACATAGCTGAAAACCTCATAGTGTGGAGGCCTTGTAGACCTTGAAGGGCATGTAATAAAAGAATCGAACTGTCAGGTGACTGGTCTGGTGGTTCAAGTTGTTCAACATAGTCCTGCAAGTTGTCAGAATTAGAATCTTTGGATTCAATGCCTGCGTACCAAGTTGGCTCAATAATTAGTTGGAACACCTATGATTTGGTACACTTGTGGCCCGGGGAATACTTAGAACCACACCAAAAATAGAGACCCTTCTTCCGCCTCTCTTTCAGTTCTACTTGGGACAAAGATTTTGAAGGAACTCTTTGAACGGCATTACCATGCATTGATCTCTTTGTGTTGGCGGTGTACCGCGCTCATTGTGGTCTCTCGATCGAAAAACAAAATTTCGAAGAAGCAGTTCCACTTCCCCCAACAACACTTTTTTTAATAGGTCCAAGCACAATACTCTCCACCTGTCGAGCCAGCTTATAGCCCTCCACCAATGACTGGGGCGTGAATAACCGGAGATACTGTCCAATTTCTGGTTTTAAGTTACTTATAAAAATGCTCAAGGCATAAGGCTCGGGTAAACTCAATTGGTTAAGTAAACTTAAAAAACCATCATGAAATTAATCCATCGTTCCCTGTTGTTTAAGTGTGATGAGATCAGTCATTGGATCCAAAAATGCATCTGATCCAAACCGATCGTTCAGTCCCTTAGCGTATAAGTCCCATGTTAACAGATGTAATCCCCCATATCGATGGACAAAAAAATGATGCCAGTCTAAAGCCCTCCCTTCCAAATGCAACATCACCACCTTCACCTTCATATGCTCACGGACCTCCGCCGCCTCAAAATACTGCTCTAGTTTGGACCACCATCCCCAAAAATTTACTCTGTCAAAACGTGGGCATTCAAGTCCAAAAGAAGGGTTACCCATCTCAAGAGCTCCCGTTTAGAAGAGAAACTAGACTGTCCTATCTCAGTGATGGGGGATACTTAAACATTTTCCTTCGCAGGAAACCCCGGAAGAGACCCCAAAATCCCTTTCCACGATCGAGGTGTTACTTCCGCAGGAACAAATGGTTGATTGTGGCCAAAATATTGCTCAAACAAGGAATGTAGCTCAGAATCTGAGTTTAGATCTTACCTCAGAACGAACTTCAGACTTTAGACCCTCCTGAAAATCCTTCAGCCTTGCATCAATTCGAGCATCCAAATGCGTAAACTCAGCTTGAAGTTGAGTGAGCTCACCCTGCATCACGCCAATTTCTTTCTGCAACCTTGTTGTCACTCCATCGTCGGCCATGAGAATCGGTTGGCTCTGATACCTTTGTGATGGGAAGATCTGAAAATTACAAAATTAATAGAAAAAGGAGGAGAAAGAGTTGAAAGAGAAGAAAAGAAGATAGCAGAATTTCAATCCAAAATTTTCATAACCGTTTGTACCCTCCCCAGTGCAGCATATATGCGCCTAACTAATAACAGATAATAAGGCATCCAAAACGCATCGTTTAACTACAAAGACACCAAAATGCAACGTATACTAAATTAATAGTTAAACAAATCTAAAGCACGTCGTTTTGACTTCATGTGCATGGCCATGCAACAACCAGTACGTAACACACCCTTCTCCTTTGGTGATAACTCCTGCTCTTTATACAGTTAGAAATATTGTTACTGGAGATATTGTGCAAACTCAGGTATTAGACACTTTGTTTAATTACTTTTTCCCTTTTAAATGATCTTACTAAAATATGTATATTTTGTCATTTATCATATCTTTTTTTTTTTTGTTAATAACTAGTTTTCTCACTAAAACCACATTTATACCCTCTCTTACTTGGACTAAAGATTGTTTGGATTTAGTTGTTAAAGATGATCTTTTTTTCTCATTAACGGGCAAACCTTGTTGCTACACAGTGTGTTATAAGTCATTGGGCATTGCCATACCTTTTAAAACTTTTGACAAATAATTATGAAAAGAGCATCGAGGTGGTTACTTGTTCGACAATCTCAAATATCACAGCAAGAAATGAAGAGCAGATACAAGTATCAATTTCGAACCTAAGGTTTTATATATATTGAATGTATAATGAAATGATGGGTAATGGTATGAATTTTACAGGCTATAAATGAAGCTAATATTATTGCTTCTCTAGTTCATTTGCTTCAAAATGCTAAATTTGATAATAAAGAACAAGCTGCAAAAGCCATCTCAAATGCTATATCTGGTGGGACTCGGATCGGTACAAAATGGTTTCCTATATTATATTTTAAGGGAATCATAACTTGGTAGAGTATGAATGATAAACTATCTCATCTTGGCATGTAACATATTTCAGATTCCTTGTAAGTCAAGGTTGCATCAAGCCATTGTGTGATCTTCTCTGCTACTTCGATCCAGAGGTTTTTACAGTTTGCTTACAAGGGCTTGAAAACATTATGAAGGTAGGAGAAGCTGATAAAAATATGGGCATTATTGGAGTGAATCTCTATGCACAAATGATCAAGGTCGAGAGAATATCAAGCATTGCTATTATAATGGCACCGAGAATTATGAAAAGGCTACGGAAGTTCTCAAGACATATTGGTATTATAATAATTGTGTGGTAACCAATCACAGCTTTAATTATTGAAATCACAAAGTTAAAATTAAAAATACATTTATGCCTCAAGCCTTCTTTACACTTTGCTGATGTTAGTATACATCCAGCCATGCTTCCAAAGAAGAAAATTTGTAGCAAAAGCTTTTCTTATAAAGAAATTAAAAAATTATGGATAAAATATTAAAATAGTCATTTTTGTTTGTCTCATGTAACATTTTAGTCACTTATGTTTGAAATGTGTAGTTACTTACATTATCATTTTGTTACGAAATGGTCACTTTATTATTAAGATCCGTTACCTCCCGAACGGCAGTACCAAAAAATGGGTTTTAAATGCCAACATGAATGTCTAGCCAAATAAATTAATTGATTTTTTAATTAAATAAAGTTAATTAATTGAATTTTCTATATTAATTAATTAAAGGAAAATATCAATTTGGTTTCTTGAAATAATCAAAATCAATGCATCAAATTAATCCTTGAACTGGAAAAAATAACCTTTGGTCTCTTTCTTTTAATTTTCATTTTTATTTTGATTGAAAAAACCATCCATTATTATCGTCATCTTTGTTGAATCGAATTGTAGAAATCAAATTGGGTGCTCCATCAATTGATTGAATTTTTTATTCAAAATGGAAGAACAAATGAATGATTCAATGGAGGGTCCAAGCATGGATTACAGTAAATAATGGGGTTTTTTTGTTCTTTACAGTAAATAATTTGGTTTCTATATTAATATCTGGATTTATGAAGGAAAACCAAAAGGAGAAAGGAATAATAATAAGAAACCCCACTTTTTGCATCCTGCTCATCATCTTCTAAACCCCTAAATCCACTTCTTCCATAGCATTTTGATCAAAAATTTCATATTGGGATGCATCAAAAAAGGCATTATTTGCATAATTATTAACTTATTCAGCAATTAAACAGTAGCATAGACGCGATCAACCAGCATAATATATAGCTCAATAACCACCAAATGCAAGAAACATAAAAAAAAACCTTTTTTTTTTGTTTAAGATAAACAAGTAATCAAGCAAATACAATAAAGTTAGTGGGGTTAATAGTAAAGACCCGTTTGGTACCCAAGAAGGGAAAATAATAAAGATGTGAACTTTCAAAGCAAAATTCATCACCTTTTTGCATCATAAAACCAAGCTAATTAAGTAAAAGGGGTGTTATACATTTATGATCACCAACCTGAGTCCTAAATAGGATCCAGGCTACCCACTCATGACCCAAATAGGCCTCACCAAATGACGGAGTGCAAGGCGAACTGTGAGAGAACATCAAGGAGAGTTCGCGGGCCCAACTAGCAAGGCAAGCTCGCAAGTTTAGCTCACACGAGCCAAATGAAGGTCACGACCCCAGTTCACACATGTCCAAGGAGCTCGCGGAAAGGGGACCACGTGTACCGTAAACAACCTAGAGTGATACACATATCCAGTAGACCTGAAGCCCGTACGGAATGTCAATGCTAGGAATAGGAGGGACCGTATGCTCCGCAGGCAACCTAGAGTGAGACATGTGTCCAACAAGTCTAAGATCCGCACGGAATGTCAGTATTAGGAATAGTGGAGTCAAGACAAGATAGCGGGGTCATACTATGAGCTATAATAGCATGTATAAATACCCGAATACTTCCATCAATAAGACACAATACAAAGTTACTATTTATTTGGTTATCATTTTGGGCAAGGTTTTTTTTTTTATTGATTAGAATTGTATACATCTTTTTATCATTTTGTTGCTGTTCCCATTGATGGGTTTTGGTGGAAGCTGGTTTTGAGCCTTTTCATTTTTTGTTTGATTGATGAATTGAATACCATTTTGAGCAATTCACTTGTGTGATAACATGGCTTATGGTTGGAATTATCTTTCTTAAAGGATTGAAAAGAAAATGCTTTAGAAAATATGTGAGTTGTTTTAATGTACTACTAATTTTGTTGTGGATATTCATTGAAGCTTGTTCCTTAAGAAAATTAGCTTCTGCTGGGCATTTTGTTGTTACTTTGGAAGTATTTGATATTGTAATCTGGAAATGGAAGCTTGTTCTTCAATGTCATGGCTTATACATATGATCAAGTTCTGAAAAGTAGACGTGTTGATTTTTCAATTCACCTTCTCTAAGTTTCCTAATGGGGTATATAGCAATGTTAGTTTTCAAAATGTCTGACTAAGTTATGCTTGGATTCCCATGATATGTTTTTGGTTTTCGATTGTTAGTTTATGCCGATTCAAGTTCGACGTTCTCTTTTTTCAAGATAAGGTAAAAAAACTAATGCATTAATGTCTCCTGCAAAAACGTGTATCGATACTTCTGGAGAGTATCAATACTTTGGGTATTTAATGCCTCAATTAAGTGGACGTTAAAGCCTATTGTATCGATACAATATAGGATGTGTTGATATTTGCTATGAGGTATCGATACCCTCCAAGGTATCTATACACCTTGGAGAGGGTATCGATATTCATGAAATTTCTTATTTAATTTTTTAAAACATCGAACCTTAAAATGGTATCAACACTAGGTAAGGTATCGATAATTTTTGAAAGGTATCAATACTTTCACGAAGGTATCGATACTTTGTATTTTTACTCAAATTTTCTTGAACATCAAAGCTCAATTTGGTACAGATATCATGGAAAGTGTATCGATACTTGGGTCAAGGTATCGATACTTAACTAAGGGTATTGATACTTTCGATTTTTGCTCAATGTTCCTGAACTTTGAAGCTTAAATTGGTATCGATACCAGGCAGAGGTGTCGATACCTTATATAGGGTATCGATACTTTGATCCCTATGAGCATTTTATCACTTGATAAATGTTTGAAAATTTTGTTAATCAATTTGAACAAGTTCCAAAATATTTTGTATCAATCTCTCCCTTTTTTTATATAACAAGACATTTTGGTAAATTTATTTTTGGATAAAGTCCTCTCCTTCTTTAAAATCAATTTCAATTAAAGGCTCGATTTTGTTTTTGAAAAATGGTCACAAAATTGTAGAGATGAATTACCAACCAATTTACCTTTTCTTCTCCTTTTTGTTATATCAAAACAAACCAAACTAAAGCGTAAGGAAAAAGAAAATGGTCAGTCCAAACATATAAAGCAATGAAGATCAAAGAATTAACATCAAGCTCCAAAATATCTCAAAATACGAAGTTAACATTTAAGTGTTGCAAACAAGCAACATACATACAAATAGAAAAAGAAAAACAATGTAAAATATCTAATTAAACCATGAAAATGCATGATATGCAAGATGAGTCCTAGCTATCTTGTGGAGGCTGCGGTGAGGAAATTGAGACTTAAGCTATGTGTTCCTCCATTGCAGTCATCCTAGCATCTATGCCACTAGCTACATCTCATAATGAGCAAATGTCATCTCGCAATGACCCAATTGCGCTGAGTATAACTGAAGTATCAGCCGAAAACTAAGTGTCTTGTGGTGGAGTTGGCATGGGAGGTAGAGCCAGATCACCTCCTTCAACATCGTCATCTTTATCATCATTTGGTTCGGCTTGAGCAGCCTTTACCCATGGGCCGGAACAAGGATTCTTCTTATACCCAATATGTTGAAGCGAACCAACACCAAGAGTTTGAGTCATCAATAAAATAGTTGAATTTTGAAATTAATAAAAAATAATTAATTTAATCTCCTTTTAAATTTTAAAAATTATTTTATGTTTTCGTATTATTCTTAACAAAATAAACTTTATAAAATTTAAAATTTTTTAAATTTATAAATACGAATCTTTTATACCAAAATAAAAGTAAAGAAAAATAGAAAATAAATTACCTTAATATTGTAATTTAAAGTTTTGGGCTTTGAATTCCAAACGTGGAATCATGGGTTTGCATAAAGTACTCCTTAAGTTATTTATGTCATCAAAAGATTTGGCATGTTGTAACTAAAGGTGAGGTGTAACTTGTTCCATCCTTTACTCACTGCCAAAGTATACCCGGATTCCTTACTTGTAATATTGTGTAAAATTTATCTGAGTTCTATTAAAAATCACTTTAAGTTTTATGGATCTTATGGATAAATTAGTTGGGTATGATATATTTTATTTAAATTATTTATAATTTAATGTCAAATTATAATGGTGTCATGATTTTAAGTACCAAAATGTATCATTTTGTCAAATGTAAGTACCACATTAGACCATAAAATAACACAGTACTACATTAGAAAAAGGTAATACTTCCTACCAAAGTATACTCGGATGTCTCATAAATTACTAATACTAGATTTTGTTACACCCACAATATTAAATAAATTTAATTTTATATTTAAAATATTTTCTTTTAAATTTTATTTAGTTAATGAACATATGTACAATTTTGTATTTGACAAAAGTTATGTATTTGGTATTAAGATTAGGGCAAGCATCCGATCAAATCGAGTGAAAAAAATTTGAGTTAATCAAGTTGATAAGTCCTATTTTATCATCCTAGCTTGATTTGAATTTTTTTTGGAATTGAGTTGAGTGAAATGAAATTCGAGTCGAGTCAAATCGAATTGAGTGAAATTGTTCGAGTTAAATTAAAAAATTAAACATGTCAAATTAAAATCTTATTATAGTACAATTAATTCCTTATTAGAGCATATAAATTTGAAACCATATATACTTAAAAATTCAAAGCAAAATAAGAAAAAAAGATACTTTAGTTCGATAAACTTGAATTATTAATTAACTTATTTAGGTCTCAAAATTATTATTTTAGAACATTTTAAATTTTTAACTTTCTCTATATATTCTTTAGATTTTTAAATTTTTAAAATATAATTTTGAAATTTTATAAATATTTTGAATTATGTTTTGTAATTTTGTTGAGAGAAGATCAATTTGCTCATTTTCAAATTTGACAAGGATCAAAGGGTGTTTACACTAATATGTTATTTGAATTGTAAAATTTAACTCAACTCAAACTCAAAACTCGAATGACTTATTCGATTTGAATTGATTAACTTGAAATTCAAATATTCTTTTTAATTTTTGAATCAAATTGAGTTTTACTCGTCCCTAATTAAGACTTTAAAGTCTTAATTTAAATTTAAATTTTGATTGTATATCTCTTACCTATAAAAGGATTTAAGGTTATATGGTACACTTATTTTTACTTTTTACCGTGTAAGTGGAATGGTTAAACGTAGTAATCTAACTACCATAATTTTGAAATGAATTATTTTAGTTTGTAATTTTTTTCATTTACTTTTTATTTTTATTGATTTTTCCGTTTACTTTTAAATTATATCTTTTGAATTAATAATATTTATTTAAATTTATTTACACATAACTTAAATCATTTAGAAAATGTTTCATATTTTTTAGTCTTATTTATACATGTCATATTGCTTTTTGGAAGTAATTTTAGGGATGGTTTTGTCATCGTCCTCGCTAGTTCGATGGATGCTCAGTTCTTTTACAGATTTTTCCCGCCCGCCATTTTAAACCATTTGGCATTGATTTCCTTGTCGTGATAGTTACTTGCAATCACGTTAGATATATCGTGCTTGAGTTATGATAAAACCAGTTATCAACATATCGTAATGTTCTATTGATGCTGGTGTTAAAGCTTTTGTCGTGTTGATGGAGATTGTCCTTTACCGCCGATGATGGATGTTTATTATTATTATTATTTTTACTCAAATTGTATCATCTCATTCATAAAATGAATTAATAAGTTGTCCCCTTAAAAAAGATAAATTCTCCATTTAAAACTTAACTTATATTTCAAAAATAAGTTTTATTCAAAAACATTATATTTGTTATATCAAAACTTTTATCAAATTAAAACTTAACTTAACCATCTCTCTCTTTTGGATATAACCAAACATTTTGGTAAATTTATTTTTGAATAAAGTACTTCCCTTTACAAACCAGACTAAAGCTTGAAGAGAAAGAAAATGGTTACTCCAAAAATATAAAGCAATGAAGAACAAAGAATTAACATCAAGCTCCAAAGTATCTCAAAATACGAAGTTAACATTTAAGTGCTACAAACAAGCAACAAAAATATAAATAGCAAAAGAAAAACAATGTAAAATATTTAATTAAACCATGAAAATGCATGATATGCAAAATGAATCCTAGCTATCTTGAGGAGGCTGCGGTGGAGGAAATTGATACATAAGATAAGCTATGTGTTCCTCTATCGTAGTCATCCTAGCATCTATGCCACTAACTACATCTCGTAGTGAGCTGATGTCATCTTGCAATGACCCAATTCTTACTGAGGATAGTGAAGTCTCTACCAAAAGCGCAAGATAGTCGAGCAAGCGCATTTAGCTCCACGTGTGATGAATCATCTAACTTCCCTTTTGTTAGGATCTACCCGATTAAGCAACAAAAAAAATAGCGGAATAAATTGAGAAATTGAACACACACAAATTTAACATGGAAAAACTCCTCCAAAAAGGATAAAAAAACCACTGGCAAAGATAATTTTACTATAATGGCTAAAGAACGAAGTGTACAAAAGATGGAGATAAAAACTAAACCCGAAAATCGAAAAACAAAGGACTCTCAAAACATAAACACAAAATTCTCTAAATCTTTTTCTTTTAATTATCGCTTTCATTTTTACTGAAAAACCATCTATTTCATAGTCATATTTGTTGAATCGAATGGTAGAAATCAAATTGGGTGCTTCATCAATTGGTTGGATTTTTTATTTAAAATGGAAGAACAAGTTATCGATTCAATGGAGGATCCAAGCATTGATTACAGTAAATAATGAGGTTTTTTTTTTTTTTACTTGGGTTTTGGGTTCAAATTTTATGTTTTTTGTTATAAGTAACTGACAAAAAGACATGCTTTATTTTTGTTTATTTGTTCATTGTAGGCAACCACATAGCAAGCATGTATAGAGGTTGGTATGTCTATTTCTTCTTCTTTGATGGTAACAAAAAAAAAATGTTCCTTCTTTTTAAACCGGAGAAAATTGTGTTTCAGGGCAAAATGTTGTATTCTATTTGCATAAAAAAATTTAATTTTTCTCATCCCAGTAGAATATCCACATTGGTATTTAAACTTATTTTAACGGTTACGTTAGACTGCCGTTTGGGATGTAACAAATCTTAGTGGCAAAGTGATTATTTCATAACAAAAGATAATGTAATTGACTAAAATGTAATATTTCAATCATAAGTGACTAAAATGTAACATGGGACAAACAAAAGTAACTATCTTAATAATTTACCCCAAAATTATCACATTTTATTTATTTTTACTTTTCTAAAATCAGTGTTTTAATCCAAAATTGAAAAACTAAGATAATTATCCATAAATTAATCCTATTAATTTTGATTATTTTCTAAAATTGAGTATCAAATTAATTTAATAATTTAAATTAATCTTTAAATTTAAAATGTTTTAATAAAATAAGGGTTAAATATAAAATTAGTACATGTACTTATCCACTTCTCCTAGATTGGTACTTATAATTTTTTTTTTTTTGTCTGAGATTAGTGCACGAACTTTTTTTCTGTCCACTAGTTTGAAACCTAATTTTAATTGCGTTAAAATTTTGCAGACGTGACAACACTGACCACTCACGCGCCACATGTCGCACTCCCAAAACTCCTTTGACCCGTTGACCCATCTTATCCCTTATCCATTATCCCTTTGGTTTTTTCTTTCCCTTTCATCACCATTACGTTGTTAAACCCCATCCCACTGTTTGGGTTTCTAAAGGAAAACCAAAAGGACAAAGGAATAATAATAAGAAACCCCACTTTTTGCATCATGTTCATCATCTTCTAGACCCCTAGCTCCACTTCTTCCATAGCATTTTGACCAAAAAATTCATACTGGGATGCATCAAAAATCACATTATTTGCAAAGTCATTAACTTATAATTTAGCAATTAAATAGTAGCATAGACGCGATCAACCAGGATAACAGTAAAGACCCGTTTGGTACCCAAGAAGGAAAATAATAAAGGAACTTTTGAAGCAAAATTCATCATCTTTTCACATCATAAAATCAAGCTAATTAAGTAAAATGGGTGTTATACAATTGTGATCACCAACACGAGTCCTAAATAAGATCCATGTCACCCACTGTGAACAGATAGGCCTCGTAAATGACAAAAAGCGAGACGAACCGAGAAGATATCAAGAGGAGTTCGCAGACCAACTCAAGGCAAGTTTCAAGTTTAGCTTTACGAGCCAAACGAAGGTCACGGTCCCGCTTTGCACGCATCCAAGGAGCTTAGAAAGGGGACCATACCGCAAGCTACCTAGAGTGAAACACGTCCAATAGACTGAGTCAGATGTAATGTCAATGCTAGAAACAAGAGGACGCATGCTCTCATGAGCAACCTAGAGTGAAACACGCTCAAGCAAATTATAGTAACATGTATAAATACTGAATACTCTCATCAATAAGACACAAGACAAAGTTATTCAACAAGAGGAAAATAGAAAAGAAAAGAAGGAATTGGGGAAAAATTTGAGGAAGATAAGAAGTAATTGTTATGAAATTTTAATTAAAGAAAAATAAAGGGTTTTAGGAGCAACATGTGGTGACATCTTAGTAGCCAGTGCTACTACGTCAATAAAACCAAACTAATGGATAAAAAAAATTGGATACCAATTTAAAAAAAAATCATAAGTACAAATCTAATAGAAGTAGATAAGTTTAAGTACTAATTTTATATGTAACCCAAAATAAAACTAAATTTAAATATTCATTATAATTTTCTATCTTCATCTTTAATTTATAAATTGATGGTCTAAAATAGAATAAATTACCATAAAGAAGATAATGTGATATACTATTCAATTATATAAGATTTCTTTAAAAATACAACAATCGTTTTTATACTATTTTATTAGATCTATCTATAGGTGAGTTAGGTTCAAATGGGCCTTAACAAAATTTTAGGCTCGAGTCTTGTCCAACTTAAAATGGGCTTAAAATTTTCTCAAGTTCGACTTGAATTATAGATGTTAAATTTGGGCCTAGTTTGTATTAAATTTTTATTTTATTTTTATAAAAATTAAAAATATAATATATCAAAAGCACTAAAAACGTTAAAATAAATGTCTCCACCAATTGAAAATAAACTAAAAAGCCTTACTTAAAGAACACTAATATATGTGTAACTCAACAAGCAAATGCTTCTAAAATAGTAACAAAATTAACAATAAAACAAGAGCTATATAATATCCAAACAATAACAACAAAATAATAGTAATATAATAGCAAAATGGCAAGAAATAATAGTTTTTTGTAAATTTAGGCTGCACTGCAGTCGATCAAAAAATTTACCCGGCGCGGCCTGCTTAAACATATCTTATTTTTTTGTCCAATCTCATTTGTCGAATCCATATTTTTACTTACTTAGGGTTATTTAGAAAATATAAATACAAATTTGTTTATTTTTCTATCATCAAGTCAGTCACGGCTCATCTTATCGTTCGTTATATTGAACGGTGTCATCAACGCCTCCAGCTCAATTCCACCAATTCCTCCCCGCTTATCCTTTAAAACTAACGCCGTTATCCCCTCCTACCATTCTTTTTTTTCTTTGACATTTTCCTCCCAAAATTCCATTCCATTCTATAACACATTTAAAGCACGTCGTTTTGACTTCATGTGCATGGCCATGCAACAACCAGTACGTAACAATACCCCGCTCCCAAAATAGGATCCTTGTCATCAAGGATCAAAAGCCAAAAAACGTTGACGAAGCAAGTCCAGGTTCTCCCACGTGGAATCTTCAGGAAATGTATTTGCCCACTCCACCAAAACTTCCACCCCAGCTTGATTACCTCGCTTGACAAGACGGCGAACAGCTATACGGACTGGTGTTTTGAGAAGAGCCCCATCTGGTCTCATCGGAGGTAGTGTCGAAGCATGCACAGTGGAGCCAACATGTTTCTTCAGTTGAACACATGGAAGGTAGGATGAATGCGAGCGGAAGACGACAATTGCAACCGATAAGCAACAGTACCAATGCGAGTCGCAATTGGGAAAGGGCCAAAGTAACGCGAAGAGAGTTTCTAATTTTTGAATTGTCGAAGAGAATGTTGTCGATATGGCTAAAGTTTGAGGTACAACAGATCACCGACCTGAAAAGTGCGTTCAGAACGCCGTCGATCCACTAGTTGCTTCATACGATCCTATGCCTGGGAAAGATAAAATTTCAAGAGATGACGCATGACCTTACGTTGTTTGAGCGAACGGTCCACAGAAGCCACAGGAGAAGCACCTGCAAGATAAGGGAAATGGATAGGAGGTTCCTACTCGTAGAGTGCTTCATAAGGAGTGCACCGAATGAAAGAATGGTAGGTGGAATTATACCACCATTCTGCCAAAGGTAGCCAAGAGAACTAAGACGAAGGTGTCTCCCTAGTCATACAACGTAAGTAGGTCTCTAAACATTTGTTTAAAACCTCAGTTTGGCCGTCCGTTTGTGGGTGATATGCAGTAGACATTTAAAGTTTGACCCCAAGGTGACGGAACAACCCTTGCCAAAAATTACTTAAGAAAACCTTGTCTCTGTCAGACACGATGGTTTCGGGTGCTCCATGTAGTTTATAGACATGTTGAAGGAACTCGTGGGCAATCTGCAAAAAGATGAAGGGATGGGATAAAGATAAAAGTGGCCATACTTAATCAATGTCGACCACCACGAAAATAGTAGATTTCCCATAAGAGGTCGGAAGCCCATCGATAAAATCCAAGCTAATACTAGCCCAAGCTCTATCCGAAATAGGCAGAGGCTGCAACGACCCGGGAGAGGCAGAGTTATCATATTTGCAGCGCTGACACACAACACATTCTCGCACCCAACTTTTAACATCCTAGACAACCCTTTCCAATATAATAGTGCAGAAATACGATGACGTGTAGCGTGAACACCAGAATGCCCACCCAATGCACTTTCATGAAAAATAGAAAAAATCCGTCTTCGAAGGTCAGGATCTTTTCCCACAACAATTTTACTCTTACGCCTTAAAAAAAATCTTGCCAGGAATACTTGGGGTGTAAATAAGGTTGCTCCTGAACTTGTTTGCATAACCGGTTAAACTTATCATCAGTAGCATAAGAAGCAATAATTTGAGTCCATAACTCGGACCAGGGAGTGTCGAGAGTGGTAGAACACTGGAACTACTGTGGTGAGGATTCAGATGGCTTCCTGGACAGTGCGTCCGCCACGACATTCTGAGTGCCTTTACGGTAGAGAAGTGAGTAGTCGTAGCCTAGCATATTGGCGACCCATTTTTGTTGATATGGCATTATCGCTTGCTGATCAGATAGAAATTGAAGACTCTGGTGGTCAGTCTTGATATAAAAATGTCGACCAATTAAGTAGGAATGCCATTTCTTTAACGCGAGCAAAACCGCCAACATTTCTTTCTCGTATATAGATAAAGCTTGGTACTTGACTCCCAAGGCCTTGCTGAAATAAGCTACTGGATGACCTCCTTGTTGGAGAACTGCACCCACCCCGTGGCCGCTAGCATCAGTCTCAACACAGAATTGTTCTTGAAAATTGGGTAGCATAAGTACAGGTGCTTTGCAAATGGAAGTACGGAGACTATCAAAGGCCTTTTGTTCCATCGAATTCTATTGCCATTGAGCTTCTTTCTTTAAGAGAGCTGTTAAAGGCTTAGCTAATAAACCATAATGTCGAATGAAACGCAGGTAACAACCGAAAAGTCCCAAGAACCCTCGTAACTCCTTAAGAGACTTGGGAGGAGGCCAATTAGCAACAGCTTCTACCTTGGAACAATCTATACTGACCACACCCTTAGTAATAACATGCCCCAAGTATTCTATTTGTATAGCTCCAAAAGTGCACTTGAAGCGTTTAGCATATAACTGATTCGAGCATAGTATGAAAAGTACCTCCCGTAAATGATTCAAATGGTCGGACTACTCTTTAGAAAACACAAGAATATCATCAAAGAAAATGAGAACCGATCTTCGCAACAACGGCCTAAAAATGGAGTTCATCAAAGACTGAAAACTTGATGGAGCATTGGTCAAGCCAAATGGCATGACCAAGAATTCATAATGCCCCCTATGAGTTTTGAAAGCCGTTTTGTGGATATCTTGCTCACACATGTTAATTTGATGATAACCTGAGCGTAAGTCCAGTTTTGAGAAAAATTGAGCCTGTCCCAACTCATCCAACAACTCTTCAATGATGGGAATAGGAAATCTGTCCTTAACAGTCAGTTGGTTTAATTGCCTGTAATCCACACATAACCTCCAACTACCATCTTTTTTCTTAACCATAACAACAGGAGACGCAAAAGGACTGTTACTATCCCGAATAATACCAGCCTGCAACATTTCATGAACTAATTTTTCGATTTCATTCTTTTGAATAGTGGGATACTGATAAGGACGCACCTTTACCACTTGAGACTCATCACTTAGCGGTATTTTATGATCATGTAACCGTCGTGAGGGAAGGCGGGAAGGAGTAGAAAACACGTCCTCAAACTCTTCCAAGAGGAGGTGCAAGTCTTCAGCCACTGGAACTTATTGTAATGCGATAGTTGTCTGCTCGGTTGAAGCTAGAAGCATAAGGAAGGGTCCATTCCCCACCAGGCTAACACACTTAGCAAACTGAGTACTAGGAACCAATTGGATCGAGCCCGGCATTATACTCCGTAAGGTGCAATTCTGACCCTCGTGTTGAAATTGCATTGTTAGATTGGTAAAATCCCATACAATTCTTTCCAAAGAAAGTAACCATTGAATGCCAAGTACGACATCGAACCCTTTTACTCCTAACAGTAAAAAATCAGTAGAAAACTGATGACCCTGAGTTTCCCATGGAACTGCCTTACACAACCCCTGAGTAGTCAGCTGAACACCATTTGCCACCATTACTTTCAAGGAACAGTTCTGCTTAATAGGCAGTTTCAACCTCTTAGCCACCTTGTAATCCAAAAAATTATGGGTACTACTTGAATCGACCAACACCACGACCTCAACAGTATCCAACATAGCTGAAAACCTCATAGTGTGGAGGCCTTATAGACCTTGAAGGGCATGTAATGAAAGAATCGGACTGTCAGGTGACTGGTCTGGTGGTTCAAGTTGTTCAACATAGTCCTGCAAGTCGTCAGAATTAGAATCTTTGGATTCAATGCCTGCGTCCCAAGTTGGCCCAATAATTAGTTGGAACACATATGATTTAGTACACTTGTGGCCCGGGGAATACTTAGAACCACACCAAAAATAGAGACCCTTCTTCCGCCTCTCTTTTAGTTCTGCTTGGGACAAAGATTTTGAAGGAACTCTTTGAACAGTATTACCATGCATTGATCCTGCTGTGTTGGCAGTGTACCCCGTGCTCTGCTGTGGTGTCTGACTAGAAAATAAAAATTCAGAAGAAGCAGTTCCACTTCCCCCAACAACACTTTTTTTAACAGGTCCAAACACAATACTCTCCACCTGTCGAGCCAGCTTATAGCCCTCCACCAACGATTGGGGCGTGAATAACCGGAGATACTGTCCAATTTCTGGTTTTAAGTTACTTATAAAAATGCTTAAGGCATAAGGCTCGGGTAAACTTAATTGGTTAAGTAAACTTAAAAAACCATCATGAAATTAATCCATCGTTCCCTGTTGTTTAAGGTGATGAGCTCAGTCATTGGATCCAAAAATGCATCTGATCCAAACCGGTCGTTCAGTCCCTTAGCGTATAAGTCTCATGTTAACAGATGTAATCCCCCATATCGATGGACAAAAAAATGATGCCAGTCTAAAGCCCTCCCCTCCAAATGCAACATCATCACCTTCACCTTCATATGCTCACGGACCTCCGCTGCCTCAAAATACTGCTTTAGTTTAGACCACCATCCCCGAAAATTTACTCCGTCAAAACGTGGGCATTCAAGTCCAAAAGAAGGGTTACCTATCTCAAGAGCTCCCTCTTTAGAAGAGAAACTAGATTGTCCTATCTCAATGATGGGGGATACTTAAACATTTTCCTTCGCAGGAAACCTCGGAGGAGACCCCAAAATCCCTTTCCCCAGTCGAGGTGTTACTTCCGCAGGAACAAATAGTTGATTGTGGCCAAAATATTGCTCAAACAAGGAATGTAGCTCAGATCTGAGTTCAGATCTTACCTCAGAACGAACTTCAGACTTTAGACCCTCCTGAAAATCCTTCAGCCTTGCATCAATTCGAGCATCCAAATGCGTAAACTCAGCTTGAAGTTGAGTGAGCTCACCCTGCATCACGCCAATTTCTTTCTCGCAACCTTGTTGTCACTCCATCGCTTACCATGAGAATCGGTTATCGTGATACCTTTTGATGGGAAGATCTAAAATTACAAAATTAATAGAAAAAGGAGGAGAAAGAGTCGAAAGAGAAGAAAAAAGATAGCGTAATTTCAATCCAAAATTTTCATAACCGCTTGTACCTCCCCCGGGCAAAAGATATATGTGCCTAACTAATAACAGATAATAAGGCATCCAAAACGCATCGTTTAACTACAAAGAGACCAAAACGCAACGATACTAAAGTAATAGTTAAACACATCTAAAGCACGTCGTTTTGACTTCATGTGCATGGCCATGCAACAACCAGTACGTAACACACCCTTCTCCTTTGGTGATAACTCCTGCTCTTTATACAGTTAGAAATATTGTTACAGGAGATATTGTGCAAACTCAGGTATTAGACACTTTGTTTAATTACTTTTTCCCTTTTAAATGATCTTACTAAAATATGTATATTTTGTCATTTATCGTATCATTTTTTTTTTTTGTTAATAACTAGTTTTCTCACTAAAACCACATTTATACCCTCTCTTACTTAGACTAAAGATTGTTTGGATTAGTTGTTAAAGATGATCTTTTTTTTCTCATTAACGGGCAAACCTTGTTGCTACACAGTGTGTTATAAGTCATCGGGCATTGCCATACCTTTTAAAACTTTTGACAAATAATTATGAAAAGAGCATCGAGGTGGTTACTTGTTCAACAATCTCAAATATCACAGCAAGAAATGAAGAGCAGATACAAGTATCAATTTCGAACCTAAGGTTTTATAGACATTGATTTGTATAATGAAATGATGGGTAATGGTATGAATTTTACAGTGCTATAAATGAAGCTAATATTATTGCTCCTCTAGTTTATTTGCTTTAAAATGTCAATTTGATAATAAAGAACAAGTCGCAAAAGCCATCTCAAATGCTATATCCGGTGGGACTCATGATCGATCGGTACAAAATGGTTTCCTATATTATATTTTAAGGAATCATAACTTGGTAGAGTATGAATGATAAACTATCTCATCTTGGCATGTAACATATTTGATTCCTTGTAAGTCAAGGTTGCATCAAGCCATTGTGTGATCTTCTCTTCTACTTGATCCGAGGTTTTACGCTTTGCTTACAAGGGCTTGAAAACATTCTAAAGGTAGGAGAAGCTGATAAAAATATGGGCATTATTGGAGGAGTGAATCTCTATGCACAAATGATCAAGGTCGAGAGAATATCAAGCATTGCCAGTATTATAATGGCACCGAGAATTATGAAAAGGCTATGGAAGTTCTCAAGACATATTGGTATTATAATAATTGTGTGGTAACCAATCACAGCATTGAAATCACAAAGTTAAAATTAAAAATACATTTATGCCTCAAGCCTTCTTTACACTTTGCTGATGTTAGTATACATCCAGCCATGCTTCCAAAGAAGTAAATTTGTAGTAAAAGCTTTTCTTATAAAGAAATTAAAAATTATGGATAAAATATTAAAATAGTCATTTTGTTTGTCTCATGTAACATTTTAGTCACTTATGTTTGAAATGTGTAGTTACTTACATTATCATTTTGTTACGAAATAGTCACTTTATTATTAAGATCCGTTACCTCCTAACAGCAGCACCAAAAAATGGGTTTTAAATGCCAACATGGATGTCTAGCCAAGTAAATTAATTGATTTTTAATTAAATAAAGTTAATTAATTGAATTTTCTATATTAATTAATTAAAGGAAAATATCAATTTGGTTTCTTGAAATAATCAAAATCAATGCATCAAATTAATCCTTGAACTGGAAAAAATAACCTTTGGTCTCCTCTTTCTTTTAATTTTCATTTTTATTTTGATTGAAAAAACCATCCATTATTATCGTCATCTTTGTTGAATCGAATAGTAGAAATCAAATTGGGTGCTCCATCAATTGATTGAATTTTTTATTCAAAATGGAAGAACAAATGAATCATTCAATGGAGGGTCCAAGCATGGATTACAGTAAATAATGGGGTTTTTTTGTTCTTTACTTCAGTTTTGGGTTCAGATATTTTTATTTTTTTTTACAAAAAAGGTGGTCTATCTTTTTGTGTTTTTTTTTTTTTTTGTTATAAGTGACTGACAAAAAAGACATGTTTTATCTTTTTTTTATTTGTTTATTGTTGGCAACCACAATAGCAAGCATGTATAGAGGTTGATATGTCCTTTCTTCTTCCTTGATGATTAAAAAAAAAAACAATTGTTCCTTCTTTTTAAACCAAATAAAATTGGGTTTTAGGGTAAAATTTTGTATTCTATTTGCATAAAAAATTTTAACTTTTCTCATCCTAGCTGAATATCAACATTGACATTTAAAACTTATTTTAACTGTCACATCGGACTGTCGTTTGGGATGTAACAAATCTTAGCGACAAAGTGATCATTTTGTAACAAAACAATAACATAATTGAATAAAATGTAACATTTCAAACATAAGTGATTAAAATGTTACCTAAGGCAAACAAAAATAACTATTTTAATAGTTTATCCCAAAATTTTCACATTTTATTTATTTTATTTTTCTAAAATCGAATGTTTATTCTAAAATTGAAAAACTCGCTATGGCGTGATAATTATCCATAAATTAATCCTATTAATTTTGATTACTTTCTAAAGTTGAGTATCAAATTAATTCAATAATTTAAATTAATCTTTAAATTTAAAAATATTTTAATAAATTTAAGGGTTAAATATAAAATTAGTACATAAACTTGTCCACTTCTCTCAAATTGGTAGCTATGATTTTTTTGTCCCAGATTAGTAATTGAACTTTTTTTCTGTCTACTAGTTTGGAACCTGAGTTTAACGGCGTTAAAAATTAACTGACGTGGCAATGCTGGCCACTTGTGCGCCAACACATGTCATACTCCCAAAACCCCTTTGACTCGTTGATCCATCTTATCCCTTATCCATTATCCCTTTGGTTTTTTCTTTCCCTTTCATCACCATTATGTTGTTAATCCCCATCCCAATATCCGGATTTATTAAGGAAAACCAAAAGGAGAAAGGAATAATAATAAGAAACCCCACTTTTTGCATCCTGTTCATCATCTTCTAAACCCCCTAACTCCACTTCTTCCATAGCATTTTGATCAAAAATTTCATATTGGGATGCATCAAAAAAGGCATTATTTGCATAATTATTAACTAATTCAGCAATTAGACAGTAGCATAGACGCGATCAACCAGCATAATATATAGCTCAATAACCACCAAATGCAAGAAACATAAAAAAAAAAACCTTTTTTTTGTTTAAGATAAACAAGTAATCAAGCAAATACAATAAATTAGTGGGGTTAATAGTAAAGACCCGTTTGGTACCCAAGAAGGGAAAATAATAAAGATGTGAACTTTCAAAGCAAAATTCATCACCTTTTTGCATCATAAAACCAAGCTAATTAAGTAAAAGGGGTGTTATACATTTATGATCACCAACCTGAGTCCTAAATAGGATCCAGGCCACCCACTCATGACCCAAATAGGCCTCACCAAATGACGGAGTGCAAGGCGAACTGTGAGAGAACATCAAGGAGAGTTTGCGGGCCCAACTAGCAAGGCAAGCTCGCAGGTTTAGCTCACACGAGCCAAATGAAGGTCATGACCCCAGTTCACACATGTCCAAGGAGCTCGCGGAAAGGGGACCACGTGTACCGCAAACAACCTAGAGTGATACACATATCCAGTAGGCCTGAAGCCCGTACGGAATGTCAATGCTAGGAATAGGAGGGACCAGAGATGTCTGCAGTAACCTAGAGTGAGACATGTGTCCAACAAGTCTAAGATCCGCACGGAATGTCAAGATAGGAATAGTGGAGTCAAGACAAGATAGCGGGGTCATACTATGAGCTATAATAGCATGTATAAATACCCGAATACTTTCATCAATAAGATACAATACAAAGTTACTATTTATTTGGTTATCATTTTGGGCAATGTTTTTTTTTTTTTTATTGATTAGAATTGTATACATCTTTTTATCATTTTGTTGCTGTTCCCATTGATGGGTTTTGGTGGAAGCTGGTTTTGAGCCTTTTCATTTTTTGTTTGATTGATCAATTGAATACCATTTTGAGCAATTCACTTGTGTGATAACATGGCTTATGGTTGGAATTATCTTTCTTAAAGGATTGAAAAGAAAATGCTTTAGAAAATATGTGAGTTGTTTTAATGTACTACTAATTTTGTTGTGGATATTCATTGAAGTTTGTTCCTTAAGAAAATTAGCTTCTGCTGGGTATTTTCTCAGGGTATTTTGTTGTTACTTTGGAAGTATTTGATATTCTAATCTGGAAATGGAAGCTTGTTCTTCAATGTCATGGCTTATACATATGATCAAGTTCTGAAAAGTAGACGTGTTGATTTTTCAATTCACCTTCTCTAAGTTTCTTAATGGAGTATATGGCAATGTTAGTTTTCAAAATGTGTAACTAAGTTATGCTTGGATTCCCATGATATTTTTTTGGTTTTCGATTGTTAGTTTATGCCGATTCAAGTTCGACGTTCTCTTTTTTCAAGATAAGGTAAAAAAACTAATGCATTAATGTCTCCTGCAAAAATGTGTATCGATACTTCTGGAGAGTATCAATACTTTGGGTATTTAATGCCTCAATTAAGTGGACGTTAAAGCCTATTGTATCGATACAATATAGGATGTGGTGATATTTGCTATGAGGTATCGATACCCTCCAAGGTATCTATACCTTGGAGAGGGTATCGATATTCATGAAATTTCTTATTTAATTTTTTAAAACATCGAACCTTAAAATGGTATCAACAGTAGGTAAGGTATCGATAATTTTTGAAAGGTATCAATACTTTCACGAAGGTATCGATACTTTGTATTTTTACTCAAATTTTCTTGAACATCAAAGCTCAATTTGGTACAGATATCATGGAAAGTGTATCGATACTTGGGTCAAGGTATCGATACTTAACTAAGGGTATTGATACTTTCGATTTTTTCTTAATGTTCCTGAACTTTGAAGCTTAAATTGGTATCGATACCAGGCAGAGGTGTCGATACCTTATATAGGGTATCGATACTTTGATCCCTATGAGCATTTTATCACTTGATAAATGTTTGAAAATTTTGTTAATCAATTTGAACAAGTTCCAAAATATTTTTTATCAATCTCTCCCTTTTTTATATAACAAGACATTTTGGTAAATTTATTTTTGGATAAAGTCCTCTCCTTCTTTAAAATCAATTTCAATTAAAGGCTCGATTTTGTTTTTGAAAAATGGTCACAAAATTGTAGAGATGAATTACCAACCAATTTACCTTTTCTTCTCCTTTTTGTTATATCAAAACAAACCAAACTAAAGCGTAAGGAAAAAAGAAAATGGTCAGTCCAAACATATAAAGCAATGAAGATCAAAGAATTAATATCAAGCTCCAAAGTATCTCAAAATACGAAGTTAACATTTAAGTGTTGCAAACAAGCAACATACATATAAATAGAAAAAGAAAAACAATGTAAAATATCTAATTAAATCATGAAAATGCATGATATGCAAGATGAGTCCTAGCTATCTTGTGGAGGCTGCGGTGAGGAAATTGAGACTTAAGCTATGTGTTCCTCCATTGTAGTCATCCTAGCATCTATGCCACTAGCTACATCTCATAATGAGCAAATGTCATCTCGCAATGACCCAATTGCGCTGAGTATAACTGAAGTATCAGCCGAAAACTAAGTGTCTTGTGGTGGAGTTGGCATGGGAGGTAGAGCCAGATCACCTCCTTCAACATCGTCATCTTTATCATCATTTGGTTCGGCTTGAGCAGCCTTTACCCATGGGCCGGAACAAGGATTCTTCTTATACCCAATATGTTGAAGAGAACCAACACCAAGAGTTTGAGTCATCAATAAAATAGTTGAATTTTGAAATTAATAAAAAATAATTAATTTAATCTCCTTTTAAATTTTAAAAATTATTTTATGTTTTCGTATTATTCTTAACAAAATAAACTTTATAAAACTTAAATTTTTTAAATTTATAAATACGAATCTTTTATACCAAAATAAAAGTAAAGAAAATAGAAAATAAATTACCTTAATATTGTAATTTAAAGTTTTGGGCTTTGAATTCCAAACGTGGAATCATGGGTTTGCATAAAGTACTCCTAAGTTATTTATGTCATCAAAAGATTTGGCATGTTGTAACTAAAGGTGAGGTGTAACTTCTTCCATCCTTTACTCACTGCCAAAGTATACCCGGATTCCTTCCTTGTAATATTGTGTAAAATTTATCTGAGTTCTATTAAAAATCACTTTAAGTTTTATGGATCTTATGGATAAATTAGTTGGGTATAATATATTTTATTTAAATTATTTATAATTTAATGTCAAATTATAATGGTGTCATGATTTTTAAGTACCAAAATGTATCATTTTTGTCAAATGTAAGTACCACATTAGACCAAAAAATAACACAGTACTACATTAGAAAAAAGGTAATACTTCCTCGCCTAAAGTATACTCGGATGTCTCATAAATTACTAATACTAGATTTTGTTACACCCACAATATTACATAAATTTAATTTTATATTTAAAATATTTTCTTTTAAATTTTATTTAGTAATGAACATATGTACAATTTTGTATTTGACAAAAGTTATGTATTTGGTATTAAGATTAGGGGCAAGCATCCGATCAAATCGAGTGAAAAAAATTCAAGTTAATCAAGTTGATAAGTCCTATTTTATCATCCTAGCTTGATTTGATTTTTTTGGAATCGAGCTGAGTGAAATGAAATTCGAGTCGAGTCAAGTCGAATTGAGTGAAATTGTTCGAGTTAAATTAAAAAAATTAAACATGTCAAATTAAAATCTTATTATAGTACAATTAATTATTTATTAGAGCATATAAATTTGAAACCATATATACTTAAAAAATTCAAAGCAAAATAAGAAAAAAAAGATACTTTAGTTCGATAAACTTGAATTATTAATTAACTTATTTAGGTCTCAAAATTATTATTTTAGAACATTTTTAATTTTTAACTTTCTCTATATATTCTTTAGATTTTTTAATTTTTAAAATATAATTTTGAAATTTTTATAAATATTTTGAATTATGTTTTGTAATTTTTGTTGAGAGAAGATCAATTTGCTCATTTTCAAATTTTACAAGGATCAAAGGGTGTTTACACTAATATGTTATTTGAATTGTAAAATTTAACTCAACTCAAACTTAAAACTCGAATGACTTATTCGATTTGAATCGCTTAACTTGAAATTCAAATATTCTTTTTAATTTTTTGAATCAAATTGAGTTTTACTCGTCCCTAATTAAGACTTTAAAGTCTTAATTTAAATTTAAATTTTGATTGTATATCTCTTACCTATAAAAGGATTTAAGGTAAAATGGTACACTTATTTTTAGTTTTTACTGTGTAAGTGGAATGGTTAAACGTAGTAATCTAACTACCATAATTTTGAAATGAATTATTTTAGTTTGTAATTTTTTTCATTTACTTTTTATTTCTATTTATTTTTTCATTTACTTTTAAATTACATCTTTTGAATTAATAATATTTATTTAAATTTATTTACACATAACTTAAATCATTTAGAAAAGTTTCATATTTTTTAGTCTTATTTATACATGTCATATTGCTTTTTGGAAGTAATTTTAGGGATGGTTTTGTCATCGTCCTCGCTAGTTCGATCGATGGATGCTCGGTTCTTTTACAGATTTTTCTCGCCCTCCATTTTAAACCATTTGGCATTGATTTCCTTGTCGTGATAGTTACTTGCAATCACGCTAGATATATCGTGCTTGAGTTATGATAAAACCAGTTATCAACATATCGTAATGTTCTATTGATGCTGAGGTTAAGCTTTTGTCGTGTTGATGGAGCTTGTCCTTTACCGATGATGGATGTTTATTATTATTATTATTTCTACTCAAATTGTATCATTTCATTCATAAAATGAATTAATAAGTTGTCCCCTTAAAAAAGATAAATTCTCCATTTAAAACTTAACTTATATTTCAAAAATAAGTTTTATTCAAAACATTATATTTGTTATATCAAAACTTTTATCAAATTAAAACTTAACTTAACCATCTCTCTCTTGGATATAACCAAACATTTTGGTAAATTTATTTTTGAATAAAGTACTCCCCTTTACAAACCAGACTAAAGCTTGAAGAGAGAAAATGGTTACTCCAAAAATATAAAGCAATGAATAACAAATAATTAACATCAAGCTCCAAAGTATCTCAAAATACGAAGTTAACATTTAAGTGCTACAAACAAGCAACAAAAATATAAATAGCAAAAGAAAAACAATGTAAAATATTTAATTAAACCATGAAAATGCATGATATGCAAAATGAATCCTAGCTATCTTGAGGAGGCTGCGGTGGAGGAAATTGATACATAAGATAAGCTATGTGTTCCTCTATCGTAGTCATCCTAGCATCTATGCCACTAACTACATCTCGTAGTGAGCTGATGTCATCTTGCAATGACCCAATTATACCGAGGACACCAAGTCTCTACTTAAAATCGCAAGATAGCCGAGCAAACCGCATTTAGCTCCACGCATGATGAATCATCTAACTATTGTCAAAGTTGCACATTCATAGCTCATATTCAATGTGTACTTGATCAGGTAATAATCCTTTTTCACCCTTTAATTTAATTTTGTAATCAAACAGAAGATTTATAATATTTATTGATGTCTTTGATTTGCTTTTTTACTTTTTTGCTTCTTTTTTTAAATTTCTTTGTAAAAAAAGTAATAAAAATATGTGCTAAATTTGTGAAGCTCTCCGAGATGAAATAAATATTAATACATGTTTGGTTTATAGGATAAAGTTGCATCGGGAAAGGTCCCATCCTGTTGGAACGTTGGCAGCAACTCAACATGTACCATGCATACAATGTGCATATGATTTCATGTGAAAACAAAAGAAGAAGAGGAGAAAACGGCAACTTGAACACACAAAACTTGGAACACTTAAGTTAATGGTTAAAAACTATGAAACCATTACATTGATATGAAAATATATACATAAAATACAAAGATTGAATAGTCAAAAAGACTATGGCCTATTGAACCAACCACTCCCACTAGACTATGACTAATACAAGCTTAAGTTGTACATAAAATAATAGTTAATACACCAGCCATTACATCAATTTAAATCAAACATTATAACCTATAAGCTTAGCTATTACATTGCACAAGAATTAAGCTTAGCTTCATAGGAGTAAATCAATCAAAATGAACAAAATATAGTCATTGCACTAGGTTCACTTCACTTCCGCTTCTTTGCTTCTTTGGTTTCTTTGTTGCATTGTAGGCCAAAAGTCTAACACTCCTCCTTGGACTGTATGCAACAAACACCAATATGATCCCTCAAAAATTCAAATCGCAATGTACCAAGAGGCTTGGTTAGAAAATCTGCCAATTGGTCTTGTGAGCTACAATGAACAAGGCTGACTTCTCTAGACTGTTCAGCCTCCCTGACAAAGTGAAATTTGATCTTAAAGTGCTTTGTCTTGCCATGAAACACGGGGTTCTTGGCTATGGCAACTGTTGATTGGTTGTCCACTAAGATTTCAGTTGGCTTTGTCTGTTCTTCATTCAAATCACATAAGAGTTTTCTAAGCCAAATGGCTTGATTAACAGCTGCAGATGCTGCAATGTACTCAGCCTCTGCTGTAGATTGAGCAATAGTCTGTTGCTTCTTGGAACTCCAACAAAATACACCTGAGCCAAGTGTAAAGAAGTAACCAGAGGTACTCCTCATGTCATCTAACGAGCCTGTCCAATCACTATCAGAATACCCTGTTAGTTTGAGTTCATTTTTGCTTTCAAATCTAACTCCATGTCTCAAAGTCCCTTTGACATATCTGAGTATTCTTTTACCAGCCTTGAAGTGAACAATATTACAGCAGTGCATAAATCTGGATAGGAGACTAACTCCATAAGTGATGTCTGGTCGAGTTGCTGTCAAATATAGCAAACAGCCCACCAAGCTTTGATATTCTTTCTCATCTACCCTTGCATGATCTCCACTACTGGTTAGCTTTTCTCCTTGTGCAACTGGTGTGCTGACTGTCTTACAGTTTTGCATACAAAATCGGTTGAGGATCTTTGATGCAAAGGCATGTTGGCTAATGAAGATACCATAATCAGATTGACTTACTTCCATTCCAAGGAAGTATGTCATGACCCCTAAATCTGTCATTTCGAAAACCTGTTGCATTTGCACCTTGAATTCAGAGATTAATTCATCTTTGCTGCCTGTTACAAGCAAGTCATCGACATAGAGGGATACAATCAGCATGGTTTCTCCTTCTGATCTTTTTACATAGAGTGTTGCTTTACTGACACTCTTCTCAAACCCGAGCCTAGACAAGTAAGTGTCTATCCTGTCATACCAGGCTCTTGGTGCCTGTTTCAGGCCATACAAATCCTTCTTCAACTTGTAGACCTTGTCTTCATGTCCTTCTATCATGAAGCCATCTGGTTGCTCGATGAAAATTTCCTCTTTAAGGAAACCATTAAGAAATGCTGATTTGACATCTAACTGATGAAGCTTCCATCGTTTTTGAGCAGCTATAGCACATAACAGTTTAATGGTATCCAATCTGGCCACAGGAGCAAACGTTTCTAGAAAGTCTACCCCATATTGCTGACTGTAACCCTTGACCACGAGCCTTGCTTTGTGCTTGTTCAAGGAGCCATCTGCATTGTACTTGGCCCTAAACGCCCATTTTACACCAATCACCTTCTTATGAGTTGGTCTGTCCACTAACTCCCATGTATCATTCTTGTGAACCATCTCCAATTCAGCTTCCATTGCCCTCTTCCACTGCTTATTCTTGGCAGCTTCCTCAAAATCTGAAGGTTCAACTATTGCAACATCACATCTTTGATAGATGTCTGCAATAGTCCTTGTACCTCTTGTAGGACTATCATCAACATCTTCATTGCTAGGCTTAGCTTCAGCTATTTCAAGGCTACAGTCTAGATGATCTTCCTCAAACTGACTTGTGCTTGAATCATTCCAATTCCAAACCCTCTCTTCATTAAATCTGACATCTCTGCTCACCAAAACTTTCTTTGTTGCTGGATCAAACACCCTATAGCCCTTGTTTGTATTGTTGTAACCAACAAATATCCCTGGAACAGCTCTTCTTTCCAGCTTAGTCCTCTTTTCTGCTGGAATAAGAACATAGCAGACACAACCAAACACCTTCAAATGTGCAACATTAGGCTTAAGTCCATACCATGCTTCAAAGGGTGTCATATCCTTGACAGCTTGTGTTGGCAATTTGTTAAGCAAATACACTGAGGTATTGACTGCCTCAGCCCAAAATTGCTTGGTAACTTGCTTTCAAATAGTAGACACCTGGCCATGTTCATCACTGTTCTGTTTTTTCTTTCACATACTCCATTTTGCTGAGGAGCATACACTGTGGTGAGTTGGTGATGGATCCCATTTTGCTCATATAGCTTCTGAAATTTGTCAGATAGATACTCTGAGCCATTGCCTATTCTCAAGGCTTTAACTTGGCAACCTGTTTGATTTTCAGCTAAAGCCTTGAATTTGTTGAAGGCTTCAAAGACTTCAGATTTCTGCTTCAAGAAATAAACATAGCAGAATCTATTCAGATCATCAATAAATAGCACAAAATACCTGCTATCATTCAAGGAAGGAGTTCTCATTGGTCCACAGATGTCAGAGTGAACCAGTTCAAGCTTTTCTCGAGCTCTAAATGCTTTGTCAACTGGAAAGGGCAGTCTGACTTGTTTACCAAACTGACAGACTTCACAAACAGACTCCTTGACTTCAACCTTGCACAAATCATCAACCAAATTCAATCTATTCATCAAATCTAATGATTTATAACTAGCATGGCCTAGCCTTTTATGCCACAGGCTAGTGCTATCAGCCAAACTTGTATAGGCCTTCTTCTCAAGCATATTCACATCAAGCATGAAGCTTCTGTCTGTCATTGCTACTGTGATCAGTTCCTGACCATAAAGGTCTCTAACGATGCAGGAACCATTTTCAAAAGTAAGTGAGTGACCCTTTTCTACCAGTTGTCCAACACTTAACAAATTCTGATCTATTTCGGTACAAAGAGTACATCGAGATTACTTTGTTACACAAAGCAGATCTTGATCACCACATTGCCTCCGCCTTAGCTTCAATCGATCTCCATTGCCTATCCCGATTTTCGAGGCAAAGCTTCTATCAAGATCTTTAAATGACCCTTCATTAGTCGCCATATGGTGCGTGCAACCACCATCCACTAGCCACTCTACTTTAGCCTTGTTGGTTGTTGCAAAGCATGTTCTTTGTGAAGACATGCTCCTCCCGAGCTTGAAGGTCCTCGTGACTTGAGCCTTGACTTGTTGTGTAGGTGCCTTGCCCTTATTTTTGCAGACCTTCTCTACATGTCCAAACTGTTTGCAATTACTGCATTGGATGTCTGGTCTGTACCAGCAGTATTTTCTAAATGTGAAGTCTTTTGGCAGTGTTTGCATGGTGGTAGCCTCCTCTTGCCTGACTCTCTTCTTGACTTCACTTTCTTATCGAGCCATGGTTTCTTTTCTTTCTGACTTGAGTCTTCCTTAGTCTTTGCTTGAAAGGCTCCCTCAGAATGGTCTTCTTGCCTATTGGCTCTTCTCTGTTCGAGTGCATAGAGTGAATTCACCAGCTCAGATAGAAAAATAGTTGTAAGGTCTCTCGAGTCCTCCAATGACGAGATTTTTGACGAATCTCTCAGGAAGAGTGGTGATCACCTTCTCAACAATCTTACTCTCACTGAAATCTTCACCAAGTAGCCTTATACTATTGACTGTGGCCATTATTCTGTCTGAATACTACTTGATAGTCTCAGCTTCTTTCATTTTCAAGTTCTCAAAGTCTCTCCTTAAGTTGATCAACTGCTGTTGCCTTGTCTTTTCAGACCCTATGAACTCCTCCTTCAACTTCTCCCATGCCTGCTTAGGTGAATCACAAGCCATGATTCTAGTGAATATCACATCTGATACTCCATTTTGCAGGCAAGCCATGGCCTTATGCTTCTTGGCTCGTTCCTCACTGTGCTGTCTCATCTGAGCAATGGTGGGATTAGCTCTCAATGGAGGTGGTTCAACATCACTCTCAACTGCACTCCACAAGTCTTGTGCCTGTAAATGTGTTTTCATTTTTACTGACCATATGTGAAAGTTCTCACCAGTGAACACAGGTGGTGGAGGTGTTGTGTAACTCATCCTGTTGCAACAAGTTCAGCAGTCTCGTTTTCTTCTTTCTTAAGCTTTCTTTCACAAGTCAATAACCAACAATGGAGGCCCTCAAAGATAAACGACTCTGATTACCATTTGTTGGAATGTTGGCAGCAACTCAACATGTACCATGCATACAATGTGCATATGATTTCATGTGAAAACAAAAGAAGAAGAGGAGAAAACAGCAACTTGAACACACAAAACTTGGAACACTCAAGTTAATGGTTAAAAAATATGAAACCATTACATTGATATGCAAATATATACATAAAATACAAAGATTGAATAGTCAAAAAGACTATGGCCTACTGAACCAACCACTCCCACTAGACTATGACTAATACAAGCTTAAGTTGTACATAAAATAATAGTTAATACACCAGCCATTACATCAATTTAAATCAAACATTATAACCTATAAGCTTAGCTATTACATTGCACAAGAATTAAGCTTAGCTTCATAGAGCAAATCAATCAAAATGAACAAAATATAGTCATCTGCACTAGGTTCACTTTCACTTCTTCCTGCCGCTTGTCGGTTTGTTGTTGCATTGCGGTGCCAAAAGTCTAACACATCCTCCTCACCCCCGCCAATGGAAAACAAAGCTTTGCTTGTGGAGCAGAATGAAGGGAGTTATGTCTTCCGCACTCTGGTTTGCAACTTTATTATGAATATGTTACAATATGTTTTTTTTTCTCTAATGATTTTATTAATAACTAATCACTTGAACAACTACTCAAAAAACTTAACCCAACTTTTTTATGTAATTATTCTTCTTAATTAAGAAATGAGTTTGCTCATTCTCTGATTTTATTTCTTTTTCTTTCTTTGTAAATGTGCAGAGTTTGTTTCGACCTATCATCCACCCCCACCAGATGTATGAAGTAACTGAAGAGTTAAAAGGAGAAAATTATTGCAGCGGTTGTCGTCTGGTACTTGATGGTGCAAGCTACTTCTGCAAGAGATGTCCTGATTTTTACCTACATGAAAAATGTGCTAAATTGTCATTTGAGATACGGCACCCTTTTCATTCTAGCCACCCTCTTAACTTCTATGCTTCAACTGATTGGCTTGGTTCGTTAATTGCATGTGATGTGTGTAGAGACATTTGTGATGGCTTCATATACTTTTGCGAGCAGTGTAATTTCAAGCTTGATATGAAATGTGCAGCTCTAACAACTCATAAAAGTGGGGTTTTAGAAGAGAAAATGACGGGTAGAATAACTGAGTTGCACCATTTCACCCACCCCCACAAACTTTTCCTTGCCAATTGTAATGACCCTGAACAAAAAAGAGGATGCAACATTTGTGCATTGCAAATCTTAGGTCCAGCCTATTTTTGCTCTAAGAGCTGCATGCATATAGTTCATGAATCTTGCCTTAGGTTGCCACAAAAGATTCGAGTCCCATTTCATCCAAATCACATGTTGGCTGGTCGCCTGCTCCCTACAAATCAACAGTGTGATGCTTGCACTTTGGAATTTCGCTCAGATGAATTTGTATATAGCTGTGAACATTGTGACTTTAACCTCCATGTTATATGTGCTAATTCCTTACGGCTAAGGCGACCATTGAAATGTTAATTTCACCTGAATGATCTTTATTATTTTGGGCGGGATTTAATATACCGTATAAATTCAAATTGTGAAGTATGTGATGGAAGTTGTGAAGGAGAGCCCTTTAATGGTTGCCTAAAGTGTGATATCAAATTTCATTTGAAATGTGTTCGTATACCATATAATGTGAAATTCAAATATCATATTCATACTTTACTCTTAAAGGATTCTTTTGTCGAAGATGAGTCTGGAAAGTATTATTGTGATTTTTGTGAGGAAGAAAGAAATCCAAATGATGATATATACTATTGTGATGAATGTAATGGTCAAACAATCGCTCACATAAAATGCGTGTTGGCTGAAGTAAGTTAAATGCGTGTTGGCTGAAGTAAGTTAAATACATACTTACTTTTTCTAAATATAAAGGTCCAATATTTGTTTGCTCTAACATTATATATGCTCTTGCTGTTAGGTAGAGGATAACATAGAGATTACGAAGAACATTCACAAAGAGTGTTTCCGAAAAGAGGTCAGTTTTCCATTTTTATTGAAAACATTTCCAAATTAGAAATTAGTTGATTGGTTCTTGTAAGGTCAGTTTAGTGGTTGGATTACAGTTTAGTTGTTGGGATGTGCATGATAGTTGAAGCAGAAGTAATTGCAATAATGTAGTGAAAACTGGGATCCTTTATTTCAAAGCAGAGTTGTTATGAATAATTAACATGCTTATTGTTTATGTCATAGTTTTACCATCTTCGTGAATTATTTGCATGATATGTTGACTGGTTCTGCGTCTGACTTGATTGAGCATTGTGTTGTTCTTATCATGTTCCACTCCTTGACTGCAGCTGGAAAATTTGGTTGCCAGGTTCATGAAGTTTCTTTCAAATGGTGAGAAAATTATTTTGTAATAAAATTTATTTAAATAATGATAGAAAGTTTAAATTATTTACTTTGATATATTTTGCAATTTATTACAGAATGTAGACCACCTATTGAGGAAGTGATTCAAGCTGGAGTGGTTCCTCGCTTTGTTGAGTTACTTGGTTCCCCAAGTGATTATGTCCGTGAGCAGGTATGCATATGAAATGAAATTATTCTAATATCATTTAATTCCACTTGGCAAAAGCTTGTATGAATGTTTTGTAATCTTATATCATTCTTTTTTGTTTCGAAATTCAGGCTGTCCTGGCATTGGGAAATATTGCTGCTGTTTCTCTTATATGTCGTGATTATGTCCTTGACCATGGTGCTTTGCTTCCATTGTTGGCTCTGCTGAATGAACCTGTTTCACCTTCAATGCTAAGAAATGCTACATGGACACTCTCAAGGTTTTGTAAGTCCCCCTTTGATCAGGTTTGACCCTAGGTCCCTTCTTTTTTCAAGTAAAATGCTTTTTAACTTGCTAAATCGTAAATATATTAAAAGCAACTGCAGCAACAATTTACAAGTCAGAAACCAAAACAGAGCAAACTGAAAGAATAAATATTGATTTACAATATAGTGCAGCGGAAATATCAAATATAAATACCTCCAGCCATTGTCTCAATCAAATGCCAAAATCTGAATGTTTTAACACCACTTTCGAGCACGTTATCCCACCGATGAGGTCATCGAATTTAGCTATACGAAAATCACCAAAATCTTTTCAGCACTCGGAAACCGCACTAGATGGAACTGTTTTCAAAATTTGTTTTTGGTGCTTAGAGACCTTATGCTTGGGAGTATTTATAGTGGTGGTTCCCTATAAAAAAACTAGCAGTGCTCAAATTTCGGTTAAAACCAAATTAACCGATCGAATCGATCTAATTCGGTTAATTGGTTGGTTAACCGATCTGATTCGATCGGAAGTCGGTTAATGATTTTTTGAAAGTTCGGTTATTGATTAATTCGGTTCGAAATCGAGTAATTAACCGAATTAACAAAACTTATTAATTAATAATACAAATTACATGTAGTTTTTAATTCGGTTAATTTGGTCAAATAAATATTATCAATTTATTTTTTGATATATTTTATACTTGTTTTAACCAAAAAAACATATAAATTTCGGTTAATTCGACAATCGATCGAATAAATCGAAATATTTCAGTTTGATTAATTTTTTAAAAAATTTCGATTCAATTAACAATGAAAGAATTAAAAATTTAATTAATTAAATTAATATTAATTCAATTCGGTTAATGTTTGAATACCCGTATAAAAAACCATCATAAGTAAGGGAGCATTCCCACGAACCAAATAGCTACACAAACCACGAACACTCAAACAAATCATCAGCCAAACAACATAAACACAATACTTTGGACCAAAAGTAGATTAAGCAAGGCTAACTGTCACGCAATAATACACACTTTCCACCAATGTACCTTCCAAGCTAAGCCAATCAAACTCCCACTATCAATAATACTTTTCACAGCTCCTAAAGACGAGGACCTTGTTTTCACATCAGTTCACCCTCGGATGCAAACTTCTGGGCATATTTCCATTTAACACAAATGATATCATCGATTTATTGCTTTACAGGGCAAAATCGTTGTCATTAATCTTTCAAATCTAATCTGGTGGGTTGTTTGTCTGATATCTGAACTATGCATTGCTATGCACTACTAACATTAAACTAGAAAGCGAGATATATTGCTTGGAGGCTTACGAATGTTTAGTTTAAATTGATTTTTGTCTTACTGATTATCCTTTATTTACTATTCAGGTTAAGCTTGTACTCCCTACATTAGCCCGTCTTATTCATTCAAAAGATGAAGGCGTCTTAGCTAAAGCATGCAGGGCACTCTCATATCTTTCTGATGGCACAAATGATAAAATCCAAGCTGTTATTGAAGCAGGTGTACTTGGGCGTCTGGTGGAACTTCTAATGTGAGTTAGACTATTTTTTTTATTGATTGACTACTCTGAAATCCATTCCATTTTTGAGCTATTTTGTTTGGTTTTCTGACCCAAATCGTAATTTTTGGGGCTTTCACAGGCACCCTTCTTATTCGGTGATAACTCCTGCTCTTTATACAGTTAAACATATTGTTACTGGAGATGATGTGCAAATTCAGGTATTAGACACTTTATTTAATTTACTTTTCCTTTTAAATGATCTTACTAGAATTTGTATCTTTTGCCAGTTATCATATCATTTTCTTTTAATAACTAATTTTCTCACTAAAACCACATTTATACCCTCTCTTAATTAGACTAAAGATTTGTTAGGTTTAGTTGTTAAAGATGATTTATTTTCTTATTTATGGGCAAATCTTGTTGCTACAAAGTGTATCATTAATCATGCATTGCCATGTCTTTTAAACCTTCTGAAAAATAATTATGAAAAGAGAATCAATTAGTTTGCTTGTTGGGCAATCTCTAGTATCACAACAGGAAATAACGAGCAAGTATAAGTATCAATTTTGAACCTAAGGTTTTATCTGCGTTGATTTGTGCAATAAAACGATGGGTAATGGTATGAATTTTACAGGCTATAATTGAAGCTAATATTATTGCTCCTCTAGTTCATTTGCTCCAATATGTTGAAGTGAATATTCATAATCAAGCTGCAAAAGTCATCTCAAATGCTACATCTGGTGAGACTCATGATCAGATCAGGTACAAAAATAGTTTCCTATATTATTTTTTTAAGGGAATCATGACTTGGTAGAGTATGAATGATAAACTATCTCATCTGGGCATGTCACATATTTCAGATTCCTTGTAAGTCAAGGTTGCATCAAGCCATTGTGTGATCTTCTCCGCTACCATGATCCAGAGTTACATATAGTTTGCTTACAAGGGCTTGAAAACATTCTCAAGGTAGGAGAAGCTGATAAAAATATCAGCATTACTGAAGGAGTGAATCTCTATGCACAAATGATCGATGCTGCAGGAGGTCGAAAGAATATCGAGTCGTCATCGCATTATAACACCGAGTGTTATGAAAAAGCTGTGAAACTTCTCAGAACATATTGGTAATGCTAATGAAGTCTCTATTTCTTCCAAGAGATTCCATGAAAATCCCAAGATATTATTAATCAAAACTTCTTCTTGTGTATAAAAATGATGGATAATAAATGATGAGGACCAAATGATTATGTTTGTTGCGTTGAATGCTTTAAATTTGAAAATAAATAATATTTAGATATTTTATTTCCATTTCCAAGATTATAATTATTGTGTGGTAACCAATCACAGCTTTAATTATTGAAACCACAAACTTGAGATTAAAAATACATTTATGCCTCAAGCCTTCTTTACACTTCGCTAATGTTAGCATACATCCAGCCATGTTTCCAAATAAAGAAGGAAAAAAAAAAAGAAGTAAATTTGTAGTAAAAGGTTTTTTTTTTATATATATATAAAAGAAATTAAAAAATTATGAGTAAACTATTAAAATAATCATTTTTGTTTGACTCGAGTTATATTTAGTCACTTACGTTGTCATTTTGTTACGAAATGGTCATCCTATCGTTAAGATCTGTTATCTCTCAAACGGCAGTCCAACGTGGTGGTTAAAATAGGTTTTAAATGTCAACATGGATATCCAACTAAGTAAATTATTTGATTTTTAAATTAAACAAATTTAATTAACTGAATTTTCTAAATTAATTAAAGAAAAATGGTAATTTGGTTTCCCAAAATAATCAAAACCAATGCATCAAATTAATTCTTAAACTTGAAAGAAAGAACCCTTAGTCTCCTTTTTATTAGTTTTCGTTTCATTTGGACTGAAAAAACTATTCATTTTCATAGTTATATTTGTTGAATCAAATAGTAGAAATCAAATTGAATGCTCCATCAATTGGTTAAATTTTTATTCGAAATGGAAGAATAAAAGATCGATTTAATGGAGGGTCTAAGCATGAATTATAGTAAGTAATGGGAATATTATGGTTTTTTTTTTTTAAAAAGGTGGTCCATCTTTTGATTTTTTTTATTTTTCTTTTGTATATGTGACTGGCAAAAAAGACATGTTTTATATTTGTTTATTTATGTATTGTGGGCAACCACAATAGCAATCATTTATAGAGGTTAGTGTCTTCATTTCTTCTTCTTTTTCTTTTTCTTCTTCTTTTTTTTTTTTTTTTCTTCTTCTTCTCTCTCTGATGGTAACAAAAAAAATTGTTCGTTCTTTTTAAACCGGATAAAATTGGGTTTTAGGGTAAAATTTTATATTCCATTTGCATAAAAAAATTTAACTTTTCTCATCCAAATTGAATATCCACGTTAACATTTAATACTCATTTTAACTACCATTTCACACCGTCGTTTAGGAGGTAATAAATCTTGGCGGCAAAGTGATTATTTCGTAATAAAACGATAACGTAATTAACTAAAACATAATGTTTCAAACATAAATAACTAAAATGTAACCTGGGGCAACTAAAAGTAACTATTTTAATAGTTTACCCAAAAATTATCACATTTTTATTTTTCTAAAATCAGATTTTTTAATCTAAAATTGAAAAACTTTGTTATGGTAGGATAATTATCTATACATTAATCCTATTAATTTTGATTATTTTCTAAAATTGAGTATCAAATTAATTCAATAATTTACATTAATCTTTAAATTTAAAAACTTTTTAATAAATTTATGTAACACCCTTATCTCATTTTCGTTGCCGAAATAGGATATAAGATGTTACCAGTCAAGTTGGAACAGTTAATAACAATTTATGCTCAAAAATCAATTCAACACCATAATCACAAGTAATATTCAATATGAAAAAGGTCATTCAATCCAGGCCTTAAATCGAGCTTTCGAAGCTCAAAAAAATAAATTACGAACATTCAGGGACCAATTCGAAACATTTCAAAACATTTAGGAAGAAATTTAAAATTTTCAAGTCAAAGGTCACAAGGCCATGTGTCCAAGCCATGTGACAGAGCTTAGCCCGTGTGGCTCTAACATGGTTGTGCAACTATCCCACACGTCCGTGTGCATGGATCATGTAACTCTTCGATTTGGATCACACGATTGTGTCGTAGGCCGTGTAACAGCCTGGTTTAGACCCTAGTCGAAAAATGGTTTCGAGACCACAAATCTGAGGTCGTAAAAATATTTTAATGATATTTTCTATGTGAATGACATGTGACATAGTCTGTGTGATAATTTGATTGTTTGTGTGTCGAATTAAGAGAAAGGATTAAATTGTATAGAGAGTAAAATGATGTGTGCTGATTGTGAGTACTTAAATGTTGTTGGCTTGCTAAGGAAGAGGCCTAATGTTGTTATTATACCCATTTATAGATAGTGGATGAATGAAAGGCAAATATGTCATTATTATATGTTTGTTTTAATTAAAAATTTAATGTATATTTTAGTAATTGAATAATATATGTTTATATTATAATAAACAAAAGAAAAGATGAACATTATCATCTTATTTGGGTGTCGGATATTGGAAGAAAGAAAAAGAAATTTTGTTAGGGCATTCGGCTATTGTCTTCTTTGATTAAGGTGAGTTTTGACTTTAGTTTTTGATAATTTTTACGTTTTTGTGATAGTTGCTTTGTGCTTTACAAAACTCATGCTCAAATTCCATGTATTGATGATGTTGTTGTGATGAGCCATTGATGAATGTTTGAGCTATGTACTAGTTGATTTTGAAATATGAAAACTTGGTGTTGGATTAACATAGTTTGTATTGGGATTTTTTATGAAATTGAGTATTTTGGGCTAAATTGTGAAAAGTGTAAATTGAGGGACTAAAATGAAAAATAAATAAAATGTGTGGACTTGTATGAGACTAGGGAGAATTAGACCTAAGCATGGTGTAATGAAATTTTATGTATTTGGTGATTTGATGAATTAAGGACTAAAGTGTCAAAATGTGAAAATGTGAGGGCTATTTTACAAAATACCCTAAATATGTGTGTTTAGACTAAAATGAATAATTTGATGATTGAATGGATTGAATTTGAATGTGTATAGACCAAGAGAGAAGGGGTTCGGATCGAGATCGAGGCAAAGATAAAGTGCTCGATTAATCGACCGTATCGATAGTTCGACGTCCGAGGTAAGTTCGGATATAATACATGTAATTGAGATGTGTTTTAGCAATATGAAATGAATATGTATATGTGTATGAAAGTGAGTTGCTATGTGCACGATTTTAGTTGATGGCACTAAGTGTGCGAATTGAATTCGATATAGAAATGAATAGTATTGTGTGTGCGATGATATGGAAACTTCGGCTTATTGAATTGGCACTGTGTGCGATGACAGTTATGCTATGATTAAGTATATAGCACTGAGTGTGCGATCAAGTTGAGCTAATATCAAAGGATGACCAACATGTAGTAACAAGTATTGAATAGTTTGGAAGTTGAATGACTATGTGTTAGCTAAGGTATGTGTTGAACCTTTGTGGTTGATGAGTTGTAAACAAGCAATGAATGAATGATTGAGTGATTTAGCTATTGATGAGTTAGCATGAATATAAGTTAATTGATCTATGTGATTATTCATTATGTATTTTGGTTTGATTTAATGAGATAGTTGTATTGTATGTCAAACTTACTAAGCTTTGGAAAGCTTACTGTGTGATTTGCTTCTCTGCTTTGTAGTGTCAGTAAGGCTAGCTCGGATCAGGGGTCGTCAGCTTCTCCATCAAACTATCGACATTCTATTTTGGTACTTTTGAAAGGATGTATATAGTTGAAATATGGCATGTATAAGCTAGTTATGTGTATATGTGTATGAAGTGAACTTAGCCATATGTTTTGGCAAATTTTGAAATGATGAATGCTTGGATAAATAAGTTCTGTGATTACAAATTTTGGTATGGTGTGATGCACATGAAATGGTTAAGTTTTGGCTAAGCAAATGAATGATTAATGCTTGTGATGATATGAGTTTTAGTCTTTGAAATTGTCATGGTAGGAATTGGTATAGAATGCATGGGTTGAATGACTATTTTGGTATGTTTTTTGTGGTAATATGTGCATAAGATATCTTGGTTAACATGGCTTGTAGGTTTGACCCTTATGGGTGGCATTTTGGCCTTGTAAATGGCCTATAATGTCACACGGTTGTGGCACACATGGGCGTGCCTATAGATCGTGGGTGAATTGGCAGAATGTAGCTTAGTAGCACACGACCTCGACACGGGCGTGCTTGATGGTCATGTGAGAATTGGCAGTATATGATCTAGTAGTACACGGCCTTTGCACACGGGCGTGCTTGGTGGCCGTGTTGATTTAGGCAGTATATGACCACGGGGAGGACGCACGGGTATATCTAGTGGTCGTGGATGGGGCACGGTTTACCCCCACGGGCGTGTGTCCTCTGTATTTTAGAAAAAATTAAAGTTTCTGAGAATGACTATATGTGTTTCGGTTTAGTCTTGACCCGTTTCTAGCATGTGTTTAAGGTCTTGTAGACCTCTATAAGGGACTGTTTGACTATGTTTCTATGTGATATGATGATGTTTGACATTGTGTTGTAAATAAGATGTAAAATGATTTGATTGTTTCGTAATGCCTCTTAACCCTATTCCGACAACGGTCTTGGGTTAGGGGTGTTACAGGCCGTATGTCATCCCGTATAACAATCGAATTAACCTCACATGGCCGTGTCATAAGCTATGTGTCTACCCGTGTGAAAGCTGCACCTAAACTACTTTTACACAAGCTCTAAGCACACACTCATGCGGGTTTCCTATGTGCTTCACACATCCATGTGACAGCCCATGTCTCAGGCTGTGTGTGCCCAAAAGAGTCCAATTCCAAACTCAATTTTCACCCATATGCTTAAGTACCTAAAACACATTCAATCACACAATTAAATTAGACCAAAACCAACTTCGGTCACTCTCAAACATGTCAATAAACTCAACCAATATACCAACCAAGTGTTATCATTAACATCTCAATACATATCCTCTCATTTTCTTTTCCAATTTGCAACTCAAGTAGATTATATAAACATACCATAACAACCATTGCATTACAACTTTGAGTTATCATATAACCTAGCATTTCATACCCTTTAACTATTAGTCCCATGTAGTATCATGTTGATTCTCATAAGTCATTCAAAACACATCATAGCATAACATTTTACTCAAACTAAGTAATTGACATAAGTTATACATAGGGTCATAATATATGTCATATACCAAAACCGAGAATCAAAATCTATCAAGATTCCTGGATAGTGTAATCTTTGACGTTGACCCGATCTTCTTATTCTTCAAAACATAACCTACAAAATGAACCAAATACAAGTAAGCTTGAATGAGTTTAGTAAGTTCATTTATAGTTCAATAAAATTTCCAATTGAACACTAAAAGCATTCAAATAAATATTTCTCAACAAATTAAAAATAAATTAAAAAGTCTTACTTAAATAGTACTATCATAATACGCAACTTAACAAATAAATGCCTATAAAATAATAACAAAATTAATAATAAAATAAGAGTTATACAATATCAAAAAAATAACAACAAAATAGTATTAGCACAACAATAAAAAAACAGCAGCAAAATAGTAATTTTTCTTTTTTAGCAAATTTGGGTCAGACCAGACCCGAGCCAAAAAAACTTACCTGAGACTTGACCTATTTTTTAGACATATATTATTTTTTTACTCAATCTCATTTTTGAATATATATTTTTTCATCCTTTTAATTAGGGTTAAAAATATAAATACAAATACATTTAATTATTTGTTTTTTTTTTTTTTATAAGCAATTATCAGTCTTAAAAACCCAACAATCTATCATCAACCCGTCTGCCAGTTCATCTTATCGTTCCGTTATATTTAACGGTGTCCTTAACGCCTCCGGTTCAATTCCCCCCCTTCCGGTTTATCCGTTAAAACTAACACTGGTTATCCCCTCTCCGACCACTCTCTTTTTCCTTTCACATTTTCCTCCCAAAAAATTCCATTACATTCTATTGAATATCTTTCAATCTCTAATTTCCAATATCTCTCTTTCTTCCATCACAATAAAAAGTTTCTCTCTGTCAAGAATTCATGTCGGTAAGCAAATCTTTTTTGGGTCTGTTTAACTTTGTTATAAAAATGTTTAATTTTTGTTGTCTGATTAAATTTACTTTTCTTTTCAATGGAAACGAGCTTTGGGTTGTTGTGATTCATATATTTTATGGGCTCTTTTATCTTGGGTTTTTAATGTTTTTCCTTTTTGTTTTTTTCGTAAAGAATAAAGATCAATTTTGTTGCTGATCAAAAGTTTCTTTGGTTATCATTTTGGGCAAGGTTTTTTTTTTTATTGATTAGAATTGTATACTTCTTTTTATAATTTTGTTTCTGTTTCCTTTGATGGGTTTTGGTGGAAGCTGGTTTTGAGCCTTTTTGTTTTTTGTTTGATTGATGAATTGAATACCATTTTGAGCAATCTTGTGTGATAACATGGTTTATGGTTGGAATTGTCTTTCTTAAAGGATAGAAAAGAAAATGCTTTAGAAAATATGTGAGTTGTTTTAATGTACTACTAATTTTGTTATGGATATTCATTGAAGTTTGTTCCTTAAGAAAATTAGCTTTTGCTGGGTATTTTCACAGGGCATTTTGTTGTTACTTTGGAAGTATTTGATATTCTAATCTGGAAATGGAAGCTTGTTCTTCAATGTCATGGCCTATACATATGATCAAATTCTGAGAAGTAGACAAATTTTTCATATCGACCTGTTGATTATTCGATTCACCTTCTCTAAGTTTCCTTATGGGGTATATGGCAATGTTAGTTTTGGAAATGTCCGACTAAGTTATGCTTGGATTCCCATGATATTATTTTGGTTTTCGATTGTTAGTTTATGCCGATTCAACTTCGACCTTTTGGCAGATTCTTTTTCATCTTTTTTCAAGAGAATTTAAGCTTTTACTGTATCTTTCAAATTACTTGGTTGTGTTTTTCTGTAGTATATTTTTATCTCCTTTAATGGTGGTTGCGATTTGTGTAATTTGTTGTATTGTCACTATCTATGCATTGCTATCTCTCATTTTCCTACACACCTAACATCTCCCTTCAACAAAAGTTGTCTCAAGTGAATGATTATTGATTATACAGTAGCTTAAAACAGGTACCTATGAATCATTTATGATTGGTCTTAGGGCAGGTTCTCTTTCGGATTGCTTTACTTAAGTGATCACTAACTGGTGTTTGGCTAATTTAAACTATGCCATCTATTTAGGCCTACAACGGGCTGTAATAACTCAAATTGCAACATGCCCTTTTACCTGACTGCTGTAAGATTCCTGAATTGATTTCGATACGAGCTCAGCTGAAATTACATCTGTTTGCCCTATTACAAAACATCCCGATTACTTTTGCTTTTGTTAAATGAAATTTACTTTCATCATGTTGAAGCCGAAGTTATGTAAGAGCCGTGCGGTATCTAGCAGGTATAATTTAAGAGCTTCGTTGACATTTAGAGATAAGTTGCATGTGGTTGCTTGCTAGTTCGGAACAGAATACATCTACTCTTGTTCTATTTGAAGAAACCATAGGTCTATAAAGACCTAGAAAGTGAAAAATATCTTCCATGGTTATGCTAATAAGTATGGTGACCTATATGGAAAACAATGCAGAGTTGTTTGTAATATCCTTGTTTTTCCCTTTATTAGAGTTTGGAATCATCGAGGTAAGTAGTTTGTTAGAGCAAACAGTTTTGTTGTCGGACTTTCCTAGTTGGATTTTGGACAAATAATTCTATGCTTGGAGCTCTTTTGTCTGTACAATTTTTTATTGGATTGTTATGACATGAAACTCGAGATGCGAATCTTGACGGGCTTTAATTTTGTCGCCTTGATGTTTTGTCTATCTACCTTACTTTGGTTACGAGGATATTGACGGGAGCATTTTACTTCTCTTTTTGCTCAACAGGACCAGGGTCGACCATTGCCGAAATTTGGTGAATGGGATGTCAATGATCCTGCATCAGCTGATGGATTTACGGTGATCTTTAACAAGGCAAGGGATGAGAAGAAAATAGGTGGGAAACTGGAGTCACTGGAAAAGGCTGACACTCATGGTAAGCCTGGAGCCGACCCCAACAAACCCCAATCCGTAAGTAATCTCTAACCGACTTAGCACGCATACGACTGATGGTATAATAACAGCTTGCTCGAACGTAGCAATTGTAGATTTCTCTTTTAACTCGGTGTTATTTTTCATTTTAGAAAAAATGGCTTTGCTGCGTTCAAGCCCCGCAGGCGGAATCTTGATGAACCCGTGCTGATATAAGAGCTTCCACTGCATGATGAAGCCCCCACCTTATATCCTAAACAAGATAGGGATGAATGGGGGGCATTTGATATTGATTTTTGGTTGTAAAAATTTATATTGTGGTGAGATAAAAGGGAGCAAAGAAGACAAGCACTTACTGTATTTATATTTGTATGTAATGATTTGGTAGGCTGTTATGGAAAGTTGGGGATATCATTTTTCTTCTTTGTGATTGCCTTATAGCTTGTATTATAAAAGCTGTGTAGAGAGGTGGTGTGCTATACAAGTAATTGGTGTGTTTTACAAAAGGGAAGTTTTCTTCTTTTAATTTCATTTTCACTTTTTTTTTTTTGGCATTTTCCTTCCAATTTATTTTCAATGAAAATAACTATAAGTGTAGGGATGTTGGATTCAATTTTATATAACTCTCAATTATGTTTAAATTTTTAATATCTTACCCTCAAAATCTAAAATTTTCGACTCTGGAATTATTAAATATATTTTTATATTATATGAATTTTTGCAAGGTTAAATAAATAAATATTACAATTTTTCAACTGTTAGTTTTTTTTTCATTCAATTACGAAAAGTCACAAAATAATAATTAACTATTCAATTTTATTCAATTTTTTTATCAGTGGTGGCTTAATAGTGACAGCTTTTAAAATTGGTATAATAATAACTTTAATACTCAATATTTATATATTGTTTCAATTTAGTATTGATTTATTAATATTTAATTTACCTTAATTTTGCTGAAAAGATTGTAAAATTAATTTTCTTAATTGAACAAAATAATGTAAAGAAAACCCTAAACGCATTACCTTCCCCTAAACCACTATTAAGATGAAATCGGATTAGGGTTTTATAGTCCTCAGATGAAAAAGGTAAAAGAATTTGGAAGACCTTTAAGAAGAATAAAATGAGGATTGCTTTCAAGCTTGAGTCCATTTTCCAAACATTCAAAATGAAGGAAAAAAGGTAAAAGAAATTGGAAGATTTTTAAGAAGAAGAAAAAACAAGGGCCATACCAGAAGAACAGGTGATTGTGAGAGGTAAATGGAGTTGGTGAAGAGGACAACCATAGGGTTTCAATGATGATTGTCGATTAAGTAATATAAAAAAAGTTAATGGTTAAATAAATGGTGCCCAAAGCTATGGAACTTTGGCGTAGTTCTTTTGTCCAAATGGATTGGTTTTTTATTTATTATTTATGGAATATTTACTTTTCAATTTATATATAATATTTTCAGTTAAAACAAAATAAAATAAGTTTTTTTTTTCTGTTTTATGTCTTGTAACTCTTCTTTAGTTAGGCTTGGGGCGCATAGAAAAAATGTACTCCTCATCAATAAATTAATGTGTTTGCTCATGGTAATTGTGACTTCTCAGAAAAATCGATGATTGCATCTCTAAAACATTTGTTAGTACTATTGAGAATTCTTTATTGGCTGGTTGTAAATAGCCTCGGGATTATGGAATATCCGAGGCACTTACATCGAGATATTGATATTGATTCTCAAATATCGCAGAACAGAATGTGATACAATGATATTGAATATAATAAAAACAAATACATAAGGAACGAGTTACCTGCTCTTAAAAATCAAAACGAATACTTTCATTCTAACATTTTAAATTCTTTAATTCAAAACGAATCAACTCTCCTCAACTAGGATTGAAATTTACAACCATCAATTAACAACTAGAATTAGTTTTAGTTTCAACACTGTTTTTAAATAGATAGCAATTACCAACAATTTTATACAACACATTATACAGCTGATTTAACCATAAAATGAACTTCAAAACAATATTATTTAAATTTCAATTTTATTTTGTATTGAAATGTAATTTTTAAAATCTCATAATAACATAGTTAAATTTATTATTAAATTATATGTTTAAAATTTTTCAATCATGTTTGCATGAATAAAAACAATACATACTATACGCTTTTCAATTAAAACATAATTAAATTCGTATGAGGTAAAAAACCTAATTTTAAGTAAATCAACTAAATGGATAGTCAGACTTACAAAAACACAAGCACATGTAAAAAATTTTAGCTAAAGTCATTATAAAAATTTAAGATTTAATCTTATACTTTAAAAATAAATCTTATTTTTTATTTAAAATCTTAATTCAATCATTAAAATTTTCTGTCAAAATATATGTCCTAATATAATGTGAAATATAATTAACAAAAATAAATATATTAAATTAATAAACTTTGACCAATAATTATTGAATTTTTATTTCTAAATACAATGCTTAAATTTCAAATTCTATGCAAGTATAAAACTAACAGCACATTTCAACCGAATAAAATGTGCAACCGATATTTTTTGAACAATCTCAATAGATATTCAGATTATATTTACTCATTTTGACACAATACCTAAAATTACTTATAAATCTTTAACACAATACCTAAAATTACTTATAAATCTTTTTCAAGCCCATAAATAAAAAGATAATATGCTTCATCGCTTAAATTGACATCCTCCTGCATTGACAACAATGCTCATGCTAATAATTCAATTAACATTTTACAAAGTCTCACTAGGTAAAGACTACATTATTTTAGGGTAAAATAAAAAATACTATTGTTGGACTTGTATAGATTACACTACAATACAATACAATACAAACCATACCTTTAATTTCCTCGCATTTACTTTACATAGGTCCCTTCACTTCAAAACTGTCAATTATTACAAAGCTTAACTATAATAAGAAGTCGAGCTAATAATAACACTACAATCTACATAAAGCTATTTTTATCTGTTTCAACCAACATGCAGAATGCAAAACCCGAAACCCCGAAAATGAACGCACACCCATTGCTCACTGTGTAAAAATAATACTAGCATTTAATCTCTCCCAACACACACAACATAAACACACTTCACATATCAAACAAATAAGTTAGAACAACCTAACTTAACTGGCACACAACAGTAACAGTGCCCATGCCAGTGCCCCGATCGTGCATGGAGGCATTTGCCTATATATAGCCAATACCTGCAATGTCCGGGAAAACTGCTGGCTTATGGCAGACACTAAGACACAAGCTCCAACAGGCCTCGAGAAGGGATCCTTTTACCCCCTCGTCTTTGCTCGCTTCATTCCGAGGCTGTTTTGGAAAGGGGATAAAGAACCAGACATTGGAGAGCCTTCCTCACGAAGTGTACCATTCAGCATTGCTAGCTCTCGCAGCTGTTGTTTCTTATAGAAATCCTGGGATTCATCCTGTTTTTCAAAAACAATATAAAAAAAATTTAAGCAAAAAGATATGCATAATATTAGTATTATCACAACACAAGGAAGCTTCACTCACAGTAGGCTTTAGCAAATCTTCAAGTATCTCACGTGCTTGCATTAGGCGAGCATCAACTATTTCAACGGGTAATTCTGCCTCAATTAGGATATGAAGAGGTTCATTCAGATGTTCATACCCGGGTTTTCCTCTCATCATTTCCTCCTTCACAAATTTTAAGACATAATAATTCATTTAAGTTGTATCTATATTGGTAACTGCTAAAAAGTTTAGGGTTTACATATTCAATAGGTTTCACTTTCAACAAAATCTTTGAAACATGATCGCATATTTACCAAACTTATTTAATAAGCAATAATTACACAAAATATTGCAAGGCAAAGGACCATTACCCTAGCAGGATCTTTAATACTGCCCCGACCTCTTATAAGGACACGGCACTCCGTATTTGACTCCACACGCTTAAGAGAGTTGCCCCTAGGACCAAGAAGGCGGCCAACAAAATTGTACTGCGACATTAAATTAGTTTAGATGCTGAAAAAATAAATTTTCTAAAATCACTGTTAAGACATGAGTTCATTCATACGTTAGGATACTTGTCGACAGGAATATCCACTCTGATTGTTCTCTTAACAATAAGACCGGAAGAGCCACCTTGAGAATTCAGCCAGTTCTCCGCCAAAGAGGTTTGTACTAAGCCAGGCATCTGGCACCATAATATTCCAGGCTTTGTTAAAAAAATAAAACAAAACATATTTACTCATTAATGCAAATGTCTCAAAACTCCTATCTGCACTTTGGGGGAATAAAAATGACAGTGTAGTTATCAATGTCAGCAATAAAGTACACAGCAGAAAGAATAACCCTCTTAACGGAACACCTAACATGTCACTGTCTCGCACTCGATCGACATTTCAGGCTTCCATCCAAAAAGAACTGAAGCTTAACATCAAATAAGACTACAAGAAACTACCATCCCCCACAATCTGATTCTATCTTGACAATGACAAAGACACAGGAAAACAATGAGTTATATAATTAAAAGCAACAGCCTGAAACATTTTCTATGATAGGGTTAGTTTTCAGGACTTCTTCATGTTAGCCTCAGATTGCCTGTCATAAGAGAAACGACAATACAAGCTAGATTTCAAATAAAGGTTGAGTTAGCATGAAAATATAGTAAAGTAATAAGTCAGGAATACCTCTTAAAGCAGTAAAATTAGATGGTAAAGAGTTAGGTTAATGGTTAGTATCCATACTTCTGATTGAAACTGTGACATCCATCTGTTCATATCGGCTCCTCCGTTTGAAAATGTTCCTCCAGAAGCCAGGGGGCTAGCTTGTTCAAGCCCATTTTGACCTAAAACTGATGCATTCCCCAACAGTGTAGTTATACGCAAAATTTCTGCTCCAAAAATGTCATTTTCAAGAATAAGATGTACCAGTCAGCATTTGTTAAGAAATCAGTTAGCAGTCACCACAAAATCGAGAGACCAAACGCAATGTTAATTTAGTCGGTTAAATATCAACTCTGGCTTCATGAATTAAGCTACTCTTCCAGTTAAATGCAATCTAGAACAAAAGAAAGATGTGGAATTTTAATTTGGTTTACTTTTAAGTCATTAATAAATATTATTACATTAATTAAAAAAGAAACACTAATTAGTTGACTGCCACCAAATATTAGCACATTGTTGCAAGACAGCTTTTATAGAATAGAAAAATAGAAAAAATGAGCAAGCACCTAATTTGGCCAGAAGTTGGCAACTAATGTCTCTCACAACTAACCTAAAAGAACTAAATATTATTGGGAAGTTCCCCACTCAATTCCCAAGATGAATACAGGCGGAATCACTGGCTGTGCCCTCCATAACTCTTTCTTCATATCCATTTCTTCCTTCACCACAGTTAGTGAGGTTCAGAAACTTCCTTTTTCCTCCCTCTTTATCCTTCACTTCCATCGTTTCCTAAGATATGTCTAAGTATCCATTGTTACATTTACATAGAAGGCCACTAAAGTTCATGTAAGATTCATAATATTAGTTATTTAAACTATTTTAGAACCATAGTTTCTGTCATGTAATGATTGCTCTACCCAAAAAAGAAAATGAAAAGAGCAAGCAAGTATTCCATCGTGGGCTAAAAATTGCAGGTAGCCGTACCTCAATCACAATTCCACCCAAGTCTTAGTAATTGTCAGTACTATCTACAATTTTCATGACAAGCGAACCATGATTTCACTCGTGTTAGTGTTAGTGGGCTGATCCTTAATTAGCATTTCCAGTCAGTTCCTCAATAGAATTAGTATTTGGCAATTAACAGTTAGCCTCAAGTCGTTGTTTTAGTGATGACAAGGAGGGAGGATGATATTGTCTGCATGATTCTTTGACAATAAAAAAAATTGCTACTTAGAGGAACTCACCTTGGTTCAACAGTCTACAGGTATGAGGAATCACTGTCATAAATGGACTAAGCTTGTAACGCTCTGCCAGTAACTCCGAGAGATATCTGCAAACGAAAAAATAAAACCATCAGTCCTTCTAAACAAGGTGATGTTAAAGTTGGACAGAAACCGTCATTAATGAGAGTTTCAAACAATCCCCAGTTTTTTTAGCTTCGATTCAAGGGACAGCAATGGATAGTCATCATCTGAATCTGCTTTCGTATTGAGGATAATATATTCAGATTCTTATGTCCATTATCTAAATTTACTTTACTTTATAGATCTCCAACATGAATCCATTAACTGCTTCACTTTTAAAATTTTTTAAATAAAATCTTATTGGACTTATTAAATTTGGATATTTAACAGATTCCGAACTTCGATTTTCCAAAAAATTACAGATACCTGATCTGCTGTCATCACTTTTCAATTCAGTACAATTATATCGGGATCACAACTTAAACAGAAACCCTAACCCCCACACACATACAACACTAGAAATTCATCAGTTCGTAAATTTTAACTGATCTGATATTAAAATCATAACATCAACAGAAACTCAAACGAAAAAGCATAATCAGTTCAAAAACGAACGATCAAGCTCTAGATCTAGGAGATTTCAGCAGAAATGAGCTAGAAAAAGCAATTTTAACAGTAACCTAACCAAATTACAAGAAAAAGAGAAAGATCAAAGACAAGATCACTCCATTAACCGCAAAGAAACAAGCAGATGATGCAGATGCAACAGGATCGGAAGGGAAAACAAGAGTAAAAAAAAACGAAGATCGCAAGAGGTTAGATTAAAAATAAATGCAAGACTATGAGAGGATAAGAAAAAAAAACAAAACAAAACAAAACAAAAGAATAGCTTACTTCTCCTGGTCAAGGAGAGCGGCGGCGGCGGAGCGAAGGCCGGATAGATGGGGAGAGTGAGGGGCGGAAGGCGACGGAGAGAAGGCCATGTATCTGCCTCCGCCACCGACCGATGAAGTCATGAGTTTAGGAGAAGGATGCGTAGTCCAAGAAGGAAGTGCTGGTGGTGGTTCTATATGGTTTCTCCCTTTATAAACCTACAGGAAGCATAATATAATATAATATAATATAGCATAGGCTAATATTTATATATGGACTAGATTTTTCTTTTGTATATAAATTTTCAAATATTATTTTAAACAATGAATTTGAAATTTCAAAAAATATATAATTAATCTGTAATAAGAATTTGAAATTTAAAACTATAAATTTGAGGAAAATTTTTATTTTACTTTTGTTAATTGATTACACGAGTGAATGAATACTATCTTATTTAGTAAAATTATTAAAATATTTTTCCGTAATTAAATTAAGTTATTGATGAACGATATTTTATATTTTAAATAAAAATTTTACAAGATTTGAACTTACATTATTTTACGTCAAAAATTATTAATATTACCACGGAATCAAAGTTTTTTAATATAAAATTTACATTTTAATTTTGTTACTTATATTTTATTATCTTCGTTGATTTTTTTGATTAGGTGTGATTAATCACCTAAAAATATATCTCTTTAATAAAATTTATTAAAAGAATAATTTTGAGTCTGCAAAAAATATAAGTACAATTACATATGAGGAAAGTATTAGCACCCTCACATACCCATTAGATCAAATCATGAATTGGATCACACATTCAAGCCTGAAAGTCTGCTCGAAAAGTGAGAGGGCTTGAACAAAAATATATGTTCAAAAAATAGACTTGGACAAAAAATAAGTTACGTTTTCTAAATGGTCCAAGCCTCCAGTAGGATTTTTTTTACTCGGGTTCAACCCGACCCTAATTAGTTGTTTTGCTACTATTTCATTATCATTTTATTGTTGTTTTGTTGTCATTTTATTATTATATTTCTACTGTTTTATTGTTATTGCTTTGAAATTGTATAATTCTTATTTTATTATTAATTTTGCTCTTATTTTAAAAGCATTTACTTGCTAAGTTGTAACTATGTTAATGTTATTCAAGTAAAAGATTTTTAATATATTTTCAATTTGTTAGGAAACATTTATTGCAATATTTTTAGTGTATTTGATGTATTATATTTTTAAATTTGTTTTATATAAAAAATCTAAAAAATAATAATACAGGTGAGATGTTCGGGTTTAGGTTTAGTATTTTTAATCTGGATCGAGCTTGAGTAGAATTTTAGACCCATTCTTGAGGTTAGACTCGACTTTAAAAATGGGCCTAAAATTTTGTATCGACCCGACTCATAATCAGGTCTAATGTCCATTAAAAATGGAACCATTTATTCAAATGTCAACTTTAGTTGTTAAATGATGAATTTAAATTTGATATCCAAGAAATAATTATTGTCATAGAAAAATAATCAATTTATTGTTAAATAGAGTCTTAAAAAGGTTAAAAAACTGTTGATTGAGTTTTAGTTTAATTGGCATGGGCATTATTGTCAATGCAGGCAGGGAAGAGCATTCGATCGAATCAAGTCGAATCGAGTAACAAAATTTCGAGTTAGTCGAGTTGACAAATCTTATTCTAACAATCGAACTCAATTTGAAAATGTTTTTAATCTAATCGAGTTAAAACCTTTCGAGTCAAGTCGAGTTAATGAATCTTATTGTTTAGACTCAATGTTGCGTTTACATTGACCGATTTATTTAACTAGTAGACGAAGTACAATATTATTTAACTACACAAACAATATAATGGTTTTGCTTTTAACTTAATGGGTAAACACTTATCAAAACAATGTAGTTTTGCCTTTTCTTATTTAGATTTTCGGATAACTCGAATTGTATAATTCATATTCAAGTTAAACAGAAAATTTTGATTTTTTATTCGAGTTGATCCGATTAACTTAAATAAATTGAACTATTTAATTCAAAATTTAAATTTTTATAGAGTTTTTTTAATCAAATCGGATTTTACTCACCCCTAAATAAATGAGAATGTAGCTTTGCGTGCTCATTATCCTCATATTTAAGAGTTGAGGAGAGACTATGAGTAATTTTAGTTATTTTGTCAAAAAGAGCAAAGATAATTAAAATCTATAATGAGATTGTTTAAAAAAAAAACTCAAAACTCTATATATTAAATAAATAAATAAATAAAATTAATTAATTAATATATAATTAATTTTATTCAATAAAATTTTATTGAATCAACTTTTAAAATAAATATTAATTAGTTGACTATTACAACCACTACAATAAATTTATTTCCATCCAAAGACTATTGGATACTATATATAATTATAAATAAAATGAAGATTCTCTAACACGTGTATTACCTTTTTTATATAATATAAATAAAATAGTGAAATTTTAATTGTGGTCCTTATTTTACTTTTAACTTATATTTTATTTTTAAATATTTTAGTCCAAATATTTTTACAATGTTATTCGTTAATCCAAGTATATTATACAGCTAAATTTTTAATTAAAATGTTATGTGATTATATATAATTTGTCTTGCTTTCTCTTATAATATTAAATCATGGTTAAATTTCAATTTTGGCCCTTATATTATGTTAAAATTTGAGATTTATTCCATATATTTTAATTTTTAGAATATTTTAATCTTTATATTTTTATAATGTCATTAATTAATCTAAGATGATGCCAATTTTCTTAAGACACCATTCCAACGAAAATATTTATTTTATCATGACAAGTTCGAATGAGTATTAAATTTTATACATGTTAAATTTATATTATAAAATTATTTGTTATACATATTAATAAAATTAATACCAAATATAATTATATTGCTTGATAATAATAAATATTAATTTTAGAAATATGCTTATTTCATGATTTTTAACCTCACTAATAAGAGCTTCTTTATTATTTCATATAGTTTTCAATAAAATAAAATTTAACCTGTTCAACATCAAGTGGTAAGTGTTATCTACTACTTATTGTATTATATTTTTTTTTGAAAATTTTGAATTTAAGTGAAAATTTAGTTATAATTTTCAAATACAGTTAAAAATTAAATATAGGACACTACAATGTTTAAAATTTTAATAAAATGGGAAAACATATAAAATTGGTAGCATTAAATAAATGCTAACATATTTTTAAAAACTTATTATATAGATATGAACAACTAGATTTAAGTTTTAGCCCTCTATTAATATAAGTGAGCTTTGATTGAACAAAACTTAGAACTGGATAAAATGTTTATGCTATACGTGAATCTGAACTTTATGAAAAAGAGAAGATTTCACAATGATTCTTTGACTAGAAGCTCCTTGTAAGATCAATAGAAAGAAATGCTTCAAAAGAGTAAAGTATCGTAGAGATCCTTGTACTAGAAGCTAGATTGTAGTTTATTTTTTTACTCAAAAAAATAAATTAATTCCTATACGTTGAATCAAAGAGCAAATCAGTCATTTACTTCAAACTAACATACATGAACCAGTTTTAAAAAGAGAAATAGATTAATTTTTTTAATAAAATGATCAATTTGCTCTTTTATCTAAGATATAAAGACTAATTTGCCCATTTTTTAAGTAGAGGGGACAAAATGTAATCTGTCTTTTAATACAAGTACCTCCATAGTTCTTTTACCGTTCAAAGTGTATTTGATAAGAAAGTTTACAGTAGAAAATAAAGGAGTAGCAATTACTTCAAAGCAATAGCTATCAACGAAAGAGCCATACCATTTCATCTTTCAAAGTAATCAGTATCACACCGGAGAATGTACCGTTTTTATTATGGCACAAACCAGCACCGAAATGTTTCAGTGTACAGGTTTCCACTAGTATGTTCCAGCCGATATGACCGGAACCAGTAGGGAATTGACTACCTTAGGGATTTTACCAATAAATTACATACTAAAAACCTAGCATTATACTCCACACATAAACAACCTTCTTATACTACTAATATAAAAATCTATAGTGAAAAGCTCAACTCAAGTGAATCCTGTAAAAAGGGTTTCCACTTTTAAGGATGTTGTTGTGGTATTAACAAAAACAAAAGTGGGGAAAAGGGAAAAGAAAAAATAGCTCTAATTATACTAACAATGAAATCTTACATTTGGATCATACCACCAAAAAAAAACCTCAGGTGGGAACAACCATCCCTGAATGGGATGACAACTGCAAGACAACCCACATGAACACTAAAATGAGTAATACCAACTGCGTGAAAAAATATAATGTTACCTTAAATACTCTCCTCTGCATCATCAAAACGTTGTTGGTACCTAAGGCGTCTCCATAAGACTTATCCAGCTCCCTTGCTTGTATCATTGGTGTTGCAGCAGCTGTATTTTCTGCCTCTCCCAGCTTATTTGACATCCAGGCTTGCTCCCTGGCGAATGGTGTTTGATCTTCAGATACTTTGAATTGATGATTGCCTACAGAAACTTTCAATTTTTGTACTGCCCTGGTTAGGGTTAGAAACTCGATTTCAGCCTCCATTCTCTGTTGAAAGAGGCCCTCAAGGTCGAATTCCATTTCTCTGTATTTTTCTTGCTGCAACCCTGCCGTGCTTCCTGGTTCTTCCTTCCTTGACCTGCTACCATTTACACTGGTTTCCAGTTCAGAAATCTTTGAATCCCTTGCCCGCAGTACAGCCCTTGCTTCCTCTAGTTTGCTCTCCAAATATTTTACTTTGTGTGTTAAGGTGAATAACTGAGTTTCCAAGGAACCCAAAGTACTTCCACTCATCTTTTCAGAAGCTAATCGGTCAGATGGGCTAGTTTCCCGATCAGCAAAAGTAGAATCCACATGATCATTTTTCATGCTAACCAAATCATCATCTTGAGATGCATTTTCCTTTCCAATCTCCCCGAATTTATATAATTCTGCAAGGAAAAAATCACTCCATTGAACATTACAAAGTACAGGACACAGTCTGCAGTTATTCTATCATGAAATGAGTGATATTAAGTAATATATATATATATATATAAATATATATCAACACCACTCCACCAAGAATGAAAACAAGTACATTGCAGCCCTACTTGTCCAGTGATATGCTTGTTCTAGGCTTATGCCTACCTGAATGAAACATGCATGGAGACTGGTATAGCAACTTTCAAATTTGGCCTCAATGAGGCTTTATGGAGAACCAACTATTTTCAATCATTGTCCAACTCTGGAACAAAGGATATAGTAATCAACAGCTTTAAGTAAATGCTTGGGCAAATATTTCAGAGATTCAAATAAATAAGCTAACTAAAAAAATAGCAAATTAAGAGGTGAGGTATGATCAACAAGCAGGATTTGCAGAGCATATAATGAACAATACGCATAGGTTGTAAAACATGATGAAGGTTTATTGAAGTTAGCAGAAGGATATCACACCCACCACTTTCAAGGGCTTCTTGGACAGAACGGAGAGAAAGAATAGAGTAGACCAATGGGTCCTGATCTGGTGAAGGTTGGTGACTCTCACTTTTTTCTTCCTTAGCCTCCCAAGACAAGTTCGCAGCGAAATCATCAAGTGAAAGTTCTTCAATTTCACAGGAACTTTCTTTCCTATGAGTAGTCTGTACTTCCTCATTGCTCTGGCCTTCACCTTCATGAGCTTCATCACCATTTCTCCTATCATGATTCATGGAACTTCCACTTTGCTTTCCGTTGCTTGTCACTGAAACTGGACTCAACACAAAGCCAAATTTGGAGCTTCTTGAGTCAGATTCAACACTGGATTGAGAGTTTTCCTTCTCGATTTTGATCCTTTCTCCCCTCGGCTTCTTACTGCTTTCAACATAACCCTTTCCCTGTTGAGCTTTTTTACTTGAATTACCCACAAATTTTCCACTTAAATTCTTCATACGGTTTTTCCCATGCACGTACCCCAAAACAGTAGGCAGGTCATATCTCGCCTTTGGCATACTGGCTGCTGTAGAAGACTTGCTACTTCGATCCTCGCTATTTTCAGAGTCAGTAGTAGCAGCAGAAGGCAACCCAAGGGCAAACCTGGAATCTGAACTGGGGCTATGATTCATGAACCCACCAGCAACATTTGTGTTCTTCAATATATTCAGGGGTCCAATATGAGGCTTATTATTCTGCTTGATCTCAGCTGATGCATTCTGTTGAGGGTCAGTTGGATTTGCAGAACCAGACAAACCTCGCTTCAATATTTTACAACCATCCACAGTGGTGGTCGGGTCCTTAACAAAATCTCTTCTGATACGCCTCCATTTCTTCAATCCATAGCCTTTGGTGGTAGGAGGAGACGGTGCAGCAGGAGATTCAACTGGTACAGTATGCGAATGCGTCAACTGTACAGTCCCAACAGAACCATTTGCATGACTATCCGCGGCGAAATCATCGGAAACAACGCCACGATCAGTGGACAACCTCTGTGTCTGATCATCATTCCTGCATAGCCCATTATCCTTACTCTTGCAATCATCAACGTGATTATCCTTGATCTTATTAGCATCAACATGAGGCACAGTGTGTTGAGTGGATTCATTATCTTCCAAAGATTCAACCGCAGAACATTCACTCTCCAAATCCATAACTATTAATCCCTTCAAGATTTAATCAAGAACAAGATCGAGATCAACAACTATCATTCCATAAAAAAAAAAAAAAACCATGTCAAAATCAATCAAAATCTAACTATGCTATTCAATAATATTGCAGCAAAATTCAATTAAATGAATAAAATCCAATACACACTTATCATTGGGATTCTCTATTATAATCAATTAAAATGGAGAATTAAGCTAGACTTTACCTATAAACATTAACATTTATAAACCATGAAAAAGCTCAGCAAATAATGAATGGGAAACAGAAAAAAAAAAGTGTGAAATTTAGGATGAATTACCTTTTAGGGCTATATCTTCACAGAAATTGTGAATGAGGGTTTGGAAATTGAAGAAGAGGATAGATTGAAGGGAACGGAAAACCCTAATCTGTGGATAGATTTGCAGTTATATACGCCATGAAAATCATTATCGGGAGATAAATTATGGTGTTATTAAATAAAAAATAAAATAAAATAATAATATTTGAAAAGTAACACTAAAAAGTATTGCATAGTTTAATTATGCAACTTGCAAGTAATAAATAAAGAAAGAAAGAAAGAAAGAATTTTCTTTTTTGGGTCAATATGCAAGTGGCAACAATTGATGATGGTTGCACTGCCAGGTATAACCAAATATTTATAAATACTAGAAATTATAATTTTTGTATTTGATTTTACTTGTTTAATTTTTAATTATTTTTTTAAATATTGTTTTTTTATTTGTGTTTAACATTAATCTCATTATATAGGTTCTTATCATATATCAGAGAGTTTCTTCCTAACCTTTAAATAGGAGAATAATGTGCTTTAATGCACTCGAATCCACATATTTCTCTGCTCGCAATGATGCAGATGCCAGTCGAGCTAACAGATGAAAAAATTGAAATGAAAGTGGTCGATAGTTGATTGTAGTAGCTAATTTGACCAATTAATTTTATTAATTGTTTATTTAAAAGAGTTTAGTAAAACTTAACTGATAGATGAAAATTAATATGTGTAAAATAACAAATAAGGGTATGACACATTTTATTATTAAGTATTTATTTATTTATAATACTTTAGTCTTTGTTGGGTGAAATTATTAAAATAAAACACTATTATCAAGAAATCAAAATATTCATTATCGAAAATAATTAGTGAATATTTTCAAAATGTAAATAAACAAAATTCTTAATTCCATATTTATAAATCTCTTAAATTGCATAAGAAATCATTTTACACAAATAATTTTAAAATAAATTAATAATTCATAAATTAATTAGTGAATATTTTTTTAGAATGGATTCTACTGATAGATTGGCATCTCTATTAGGTTTGAGACTTTGTGGCAAAAAGATTACTTTTTTAGCAAGTATGATTAGATATGTCATTCCACATATCTCATTCCTAACCAGCTATGAAAAAAGTTGTTCATCCCTACAAGTTTGATTACTCAATCCTCCATTTGTGCCTAAATCAATTTAAAAAGGCCCAAAACTCTATTAAATAAAATTGAATGTAATTTTTTTAATGATATTATAAATACTACTTGAATAAAAATTGTCTTATTAATGCATCTTTTTATAGTGCTAAATTTCAATTTAATTTGTACATGTATAATACTAATTAAGTGATAATAAGTTTAATTAAATATGGGACTAAATTACCAAAAAAGCAATTGTTTTTTAAAAATTACAAAGATAGGCTAATTTTTTGAAAATTTACAGGAATGGGCCAATTGTTTTGTGTCACCTATTAATACGGAAATAAAACTTACAAAATAAGCCTTTATGTAGACCCAAAATTTTATTTCCCTTATTTTCTTACGCATTGTAGGATATGAGATATATATATAGACTCATTAATAGGTTTGCAACTTATTCCTAGACAATATGGAATTACTTCATTAAATTATAATGTATAGACAATGTGTATATATAGACTCATGAGTATATTTAATTATAAAAATTAAATTTAATATAATTATTCAATATAAATTGTGAATTTTTTGAAGACACATAGATTATGAAATTTAAGTTGCCAATATGTTAGAATTGATTTTTCTTAAAATACATTCCTTAAAAATCATAAAATGATTGTATTTATATGATTAATAATAAACTCGATGCCTTTTTTTTAATGTTTAACTATTGTATTTAAAGTGATTGATTTATATGAAAAGTGTGAATCTAAAGTCTATATCTAATATAATAAATAAACAAAATATCTTATTTTTAAAATGAGTATTTAAAATTATTAATTTTCACGTTGCATATTAGTTAAAATCTATATTTGACATACTCAAAAATTAATTTTAAATTTTTTTTCTAAATATGTATTTAAATAGTTGGGCAGTACTTTAATTTGAAGGTTTATAGTTTACTCTGAAAAAAATTATGATTTAAGGATAATGTTCTTTCTTTTTTGCTTGCATAACTTTTAGTTTTGTATTTTATCTGGTATGATTTAGAGCTACATATTGAAAATTAGAGTTCAACACTTGTCACAAAATCTAGAGCTGATTTGAATTTTTATTTAAATATTGTTGAACGATTAAATCGAAAATCGATGGGTTGGCCAGTTTAATCATTAATCTAGATGTTACAATATCTGTGAATTTTTTTATTTAGTCACACCAATAAATTTAACAAAATGATTCTAACAATTAGGTTTCTATTTTTAAATTCAAAAAATAGAGAAACTAAATTGTTTGAAATAAAAATAAAATGCTTAAATTTCAAATTTACCCTAAGACTTTAATCTATTTTAACGAAAAATAATAATATGTATGGACGAAAACAAAAATCAAAATTTGTCTATGCACAAAGATAGCAGGGGGCATACTCTTCCAAAATTTTTAGGACTTGGAACCGTGATAATAAAAAATTGGTTAATGAAAAATATTTAAATTAAATATTTTTGGTTTTTATCTAAATAAAATAATTATTTAAGTATACTATTTATGAGTTTAAATATACATATTATCTATATATATCACAATTTAAGGAAGCATTCAGACATTATTTAGGAAGAAGCTACAAACCTATTCATAAGTCTATATATACACATATAACATATCTCACATGGTTTAAGAAAATAAGGGAAATGAAATTTTGAGTTTATATAAAAGCCTCTTTTGTAAGTTTTATTTTCATATTAATAAGTGGCATAAAAATTAGAAAAAATGGCTTCAAATTGAAAATGTTTTTTTGGGTAAGCGTTTTACCAAAATTGACTTATTTTCGTAAATTTTAAAAAAGTAACTTATTTTTACATTTAAAAAAATAATTTTTGGATAATTTAATCTAAATATATAAAGTCTAATTAAGTAATAACTAACAGTAAAAGGAACATACATGATTAGGTAAATTACTTCTCTTATTGTCATAAAATAATTATTAATAAATGTAAAATTTGTATTTTATTATTATTTTATTAATTTTTAATTAATTAAATTATATTCTATTTAACTAATTAATATCATTTTGTTATTATCCAATAATAATTAGTAATATATTAATGAATTAATATTTTAATGTCAATTTAGAAATATAATAAACAATAAATTATAGGTTTTAAAATAAATAAATTTTAAATAAACACAAAATAAAAATTAAATAAAAGATAAAATAAATTTAAACTAAAAGATAAAATGAATTTAAACTAAACTGATACAAGTATAAAATATCAAAATAGAAAATAATATGCAAGTAGTAACAATTGATGATGTTTTCAGGTAAAAGTAGTATGGAATAGGAGAGAGTAATTTCCGGCCGGTTTTAATGGAAAAATCCACTTATTCAGTTTTTTTTTTTTATATCGATTTCGTTATTTTGGATAGGTTGATCAATTTTATCTCGATTTAATAGGTTAATTTTGTTGTTTATCGATTTTTAAACTTCAGAATTGAATTAACCGAAAAAATAGACTTATTTTAAATCATTTTAAAGTATTTAAAATATATTTATATTTTATAATATATAATAGATTTATAATTATATAAACTCAATTCAATTGGTTAATCGAAAAATTAATTGAACTGATTGAATTAAAATTAGTTTGGTTTGGTCAATTCTCAATTAAAATAGGTTGGGTTGGTTTTCTCATGTTAAAGTCGATTCTGAAAAAATCGACTGAACCAACCGATTAAACCAATTGCTCTCCCCTACTATGGAGGTCTTTGCATTGGGAATCAAATTGTATTTTAACCCATTACACAAAAATATGCAAATTAGTTTTTGTATAATAGATTAAAGAGCAAATTAGTTCTTTATATTAAAATTTTCATCAATTTCTATTGTTAAAAATTAGCGTGGCTAACAAAATAATTATTAAATTACATGTTTACCACATTCTAATATACAATGATCAATTTTTAACAGTAAAAATAAAATTTTAAACAGAATGATTAATTTGTTCCTTGGTTCAATATTTTCATATTAATTTGCTCATTCTTTTAATAGAAATGGCAAAATGTAATTGGCTCTTAGTACAAAACTTTCATAACACTTTCACCAATATTTTAATTATTTTCACTAAAAATATATATTTTAAATTTAATTGATAAATTGAGTTTGATCCAAACTCATTATGCAAAAATGTTTTTTTTTTTCAATAAATGAAAATGTTTTCTCCTATTTAAGACTTCAATTCGATTGATTTAGTTGACAATGGCAAAGATATTGATTCTTGAGTAATCAAGTTCGAAATCTATAATATACAATTTTATATGTAGGTCTCTCAATCCCCTCATACACTATTATCATCGGTGGGGTTTAGCCCAACTTTTTTGTGGACTTGAATTATCATTAGATAATTTAAGTGTGTATTTTGATTACTCAAATGATCCACCATTTATAATGGGCCATTAAACACGATATCAAATTCATGTCCCCGAATTTTGTTGGATATAAAAATCTTTCCATTCTCTAATATATATTGATAAAAAACATGTATTACAAAATGTGAAATTAAATTAATGAATTTACATTGTCATTTAATATAAAGCAATCTATTTGGATGATTATTTGTTCACCGCATAATTTCCATTCTTGATTGGGAGATCATCGAACACCCCAAACTGCAGCCTTATAAGCATTACAACAACCAATATTCGACTCCCTCCAGAAATTGTCATCATTCCACTTGCTTGGCGGAAGAGGTTGACAACCATGAGCACATAAATTTAAGGTAAAGTCATAAATTTTTTTAAAATCAAAATTAAATTATATATTTTTACAATAGTAAAAATATAATTTTATTATTTTAATAGTTTATATCTTTATAATTTTTAAAAGATTAAATGAAAATTTTATCATTTTTAAAGGACTAAAATACAATATTATTATTAATTTAAAATTTTATAAATTATAAAAATCTAAATAAAAATTTTTCTATTTGAGTACCCCTGAATCCCCACTGCGTAGACCCACTATCAGGCAAGGCATATTCGAAGCCTGTAAAGAAAACAAAGTTTCATCCCTTAACACGCAAACATTGGTCAAAGTAGCAACTATCAAACACCATTGCATTCCTTCTCTTCAAAAGCTGCCACCAAATAACAACAAAAACAATAGCCCAATCAGAACATCACATAATCTATTTTTTTTTATAATCACAAATTTTCTTATCTATTTTCCGACCTACTTATGATTAGAAGTGTGCATAGGTCGGCGGCCCGCCAGGGAAGGCTCGCCCGACGTGTGAGAGGTTTGACAAAATATATAGGCGAAAAATGGGATTGGGCAAAAATCAGGCCTGTTTAGAAAGCGGGCAGGCCTCAGTATGATTTTTGGCGGGCCTGCCTGACCCAAAATATTTTTATTTGTTATATTTAATTGTATTTGATTTATTTTTAAATATTTTTATTTGTATTTGATTTATTATATTTTTCATTTATTTTTGTTTTAATATTTATTTTATTTTTTAAAATGTATTGAATTTATTATATTTTATTTTTAATAAAATAAAAAAATTTATACTAGTCGAGCAGGCTTGGGCGGGCTCGGGCTACCAATTTTAAAGCGGGTGGGCTGGACAAATTTTCAGGCCCATATTTTAAGCGTGGTAGGCTCAGCCTACCAATCGGGCGAAAAAATTTTCGGCACTGGTCCAAACCCGACCCGGCCCGGCCCATGCACACCTCTACCTATGATAAATCTTGTTCTCGCCAAAAGTGATATTTAAAATTCTTCATGAGTTGGGTCATTCAATTAAAGTTTAAAGACTCATCTAAAAAAAAGTGAGTTTAAATAAAAATAAAAATTCAAAATATTGGCTTAGATAAAAAACGAGACACGTTTTTTAAACGGGTCAATCGTTAAGTAATATCTTTTTAGCCTTGTCTCAACTCGAATACATGTCTTTTAAAAATTTGTTGGGAAACATTTATTTTAATATTTTTAGTGTATTTGATATATTATATTTTTTAAATTTGCTTTATATAATAAAATATTTTTTTAAAAAAATAATATGGATGGGGCTCAGATTTAGCATTTATAATATGGGTTGAGCTTAGGCAAAAATTTAGGCTCATTTTTGGGCTTAAAATTTTATCCAAACCCTATTTGGCTCATAAACAACTCTAGTAGTATTCAAGTAAAGCTCTCTTAACAACGAGGACTTCAGGATACGTATGAAGTATAGTTCAAAAAATTGAAACTAATGATTTATATATAGTTATTTAAATCATATTGGTACAATAATCATTTGATAAAATTATAATATTTAACAAAAAGCGAGTATCACCCATTATGGATGAACTCGATACTAAATTTTAACTCCTATTTTAAGTATTGTTATAAGCGTGAATGAGTAATTTCTCTATAATATTCAAAATTTTAACAAACAAATAAGGTCGTTATAGATAGTGATGATTTTATATGCTTCAAGTTAAATGTTGTCCCAACTTATGAGTAGATTACTAAAATAACATCAATGAGATCATGATAAAGTTTGAGATTTAATTTAAAATTATTTTCATAATTTGAGGACTTTTACTGAAAATTAACCCATTTAATTCTATTTTCACTTCTTCAATTCTCATAACTAGTCTTAATCATGGTATAGTCACTTTACCCGAAAGTCCACTTGAAAAGTGAGAGGTTTAGGTAAAAAAAAAAAAAGTTTATTTAGAAAATGGGTCAAGTCTAGGATAAGTTTTTTTTCGCCCGAGCACGACTTGAATTTGCAACAAAAAAATTATTATTGTTTTCCCATTATTTTGTTGCCATTTCATTATTATATTTTGTTAATTCTGCTATTATTTTAAAATTTTGCTCTGTAAGTTATGGTTAACTCTTTTCAATAGATTTTCAATTTATCAAGAATCATTTATTTTAATACTTTTAGTATATTTGATATATTATATTTTTAAATTTATCTTTATATAAAAATAATATAAAAATATTTTAATACGAGTAATCGGCCAAGCTTAGATCTAAAATTTTTTAAGAGCCGAACCGATCCGACCCGAGCTGTGATGACCTTTACTCATAATACAGACCGAGACCTATAAATAAACTCTTTCACGTTTCCTTCTTTTTTTTAATTTTCATCTCTTCTGAATCTCGGCCAAACAAGCACGAATTATAGATTGAAGGGAAAAAAAAGTCAATGATATGGAATTGGATAATTTAATGTAAAACAAAAAAGGTGAGGGAAATGATGAGAGGAGAATCTAGCGATGAAATGCATCTACTCAGATCCAACATTCATAAACATGAAAATGGGGATGAGTTGGAATCTCCATTGCCCAACAAAAACAACACTGGCGTCGTTGATCTCTTAAACCATTCACGTTTGGACAAGGGTTTTTCCATCAGGCGCCTCAGTTTCAAGCGACTCGATAGGTATAGAGATAGAGATAAAGATAGAGAGAGAGATAATCATCACGATCATGATCATTACCGTACTTACCTGGTGGATGGCTCTGATGAACTGGGAGATGGTGCCCCTCCTGAATGGGCTTTGCTGCTTATCGGTTGCTTGCTTGGACTGGCTTCCGGTCTTTTAGTTGCCGCATTCAATAAAGGAGTGAGTTCTTTTTTTTTTCCGCATTTATTTCTTCTTTTCGATCATTAACTCTCATTTGCTATCTACTGCTATGAAAATGAAAATGTAGCTTCTATAAGATTATCTTTTTTTAGACCTTATATAACTTCTCTATGGACAAAATTCTTCAATTAGTTGCATATATATGGTCCATACTCCATACTCTCACTATTCTTGTGCAACTGCAAATGTAAAATTCATTTTATTTTTCTATTGACAAAGGCAATGAACATTTGAAGTTTTTGTTAGCTTTGCCGAAAACCATGCTATTCTTTTCGCCATATTGACGACTCAAAAATTTGAACCTTACATCTCTATATCTAGAATCAAAACTTTGTTTCATTTCCCTTTTCTCAGCCAATGTTGACTCCCTTGTTATTTTGATTCTTGCTTTGCTAATGTAAGCTGCTTCCACTGCAGGTTTTTACTGTAGCCTAAGTCCATACATGATAGCTGTTGTCATTTTGTTCTTAAATTGCTTTGCATTACTCATCCAGGTTCATGTCATACATGAATGGGCATGGGCTGGGACTCCAAATGAGGGTGCAGCATGGCTTCGTTTACAGAAACTGGCCGACACTTGGCATCAAATCCTTTTGATACCAGTCGCTGGAGGAGTCATTGTTGGAATGATGCATGGTTTACTCGAGGTATTGTCCCAAATAAGGCAATCCAGTTCTTCACAACAACAAGGTTTTGATTTGGTTGCTGGGGTTTTCCCTACAATAAAGGCTATCCAGGCTGCCGTAACTTTAGGCACTGGTTGTTCTTTGGGTCCTGAAGGCCCTAGTGTAGACATTGGAAAATCATGTGCCAATGGATTCTCATTAACGATGGAAAACAACAGAGAAAGGAGGATTGCACTTGTAGCAGCTGGAGCAGCATCTGGGATTTCTTCAGGTACACCGCTTGTGTTATAACAGAGTTTACAAGTTTGCAACTTCTAGATAAGCTTTATGTTGATCAAAGTTCCCCTTGATTAGAATGCCTTATAACTGTGGCCCTTCACAATATTAAATGGGCTAATGTGACTAGTCTTTAAGTATCTTTGTTTCCCCTTGTATTGTTATGGAATAATGTTCTGGATTTTAACAACACATCTCCAGATTACACTATCTGCAACTTCAAATTCATTTAAGCAGCCATTTTCATATTTTATTTATAAGCTGAAAAGAACAGGCAAGAAATCTCTGCAGAAACAAGAAACTGTACATATCATGTGGATTTTGATATTAGCGCAGGTACTACATATTGCAATTCCGAATTCATTTAAGCGGTCATTTTTATATTTTATTTAAAAGCTGAACGGAATAGGCAAGAATCTCTGTAGAAACAGAAAAATATACATATGTGTTATTAGTGCAGGTACTCTATTATCTCTAAGTCTATTTCTGGAAGAGTTTGGTCCAAGGGGTTTGTATTTACGTATTGCCATGCATGCTTGGGGTGTCAATCTAACAGGAACTAGTTTCTTAATAGTCCAGGGTATCTTGTTATTTGAAGGATGACATCACCGGATGATGATGGGCCAGGCCACTAGGATGTGATGTACTCAGTTTTTTATTTTCTTTTAGATGATTGTCTTACTTCCAGGGAACTTATCTTCTCTAATAATACTTCATAGCTTGTACGTAATAAGCAGAGCCAGATTGAGGACTTGTGTATTGGCCATGTTATTTGATTGTCGCAAGATAATCTCTAGTTTGTTGCCTTCAACCTACCTGCACCCCAAAAAGTTAATAAAGTGGTTGATCTATTAATTTCATTTTGAGGCTATATTTAAATTGTTTGATGAAGTGGGCTGATATTTAACTTTCAACTTTTCTGCCATCTTCAGGTTTTAATGCTGCTGTTGCTGGTTCCTTCTTTGCTATTGAGACTGTGTTAAGGCCTCTTCGTGCTGAAAACTCCCCTCCATTTACAACTGCGATGATAATTTTGGCCTCTGTAATCTCATCTACAGTATCAAGTGCTTTACTTGGGACAGAACCAGCTTTCACTGTGCCATCATATGATTTGAAATCTGCTGCTGGTATTTCACCTTCCTGAATGAAATTTTTCTTTATTTTAGGGATTTCGGTGTGTTTCTCATACGAGTTACATGGTGTGACAGCTTCTGATATTTCTTTCACACGTAATTTATTGTTTGATGGAGGGGATTGATGAATGTACTGCTCAACTATAGATTCAGAGCAATTTCATCAATGTCTTGTTCTGATTGCAATTCCACTGAACTGATTTTTGAAAATTAAAACATTCAAAGACCATACTTGGTTTTCAAATCTGACTGTGAGTGGCCAATTAGCTTGTGATTTCAATATGCCTTTTCATTTCAAAAGGCATGCTCTCCTGGTTGTTTATCTTTTCTACCTTAATAGGTGAAACGAGGTTCATGGTAAGGGAAGATGTGATTAGGAATGATTGCATATAAAGGAAAAAATGACAATACTTAAAAATAGTTATTTGATTTTACCTTGCAGAGCTACCGTTATACCTGATATTGGGAATGTTATGTGGCATTGTAAGTGTAGTATTCACTCGTTTGGTTTCTTGGTTCACAAAGGCATTTGAGTTTATCAAGGAGAAATACGGACTTCCTGCTGTAATCTGTCCTGCTTTAGGTGGTTTAGGAGCTGGAATGATAGCTCTTAAGTATCCTGGAATACTGTACTGGGGTTTTACAAATGTCAATGAAATCCTGCATACTGGGAAGACTTTATCAGCTCCTGGAATCTGGTTGCTAACCCAACTAGCAGCAGCCAAAGTTGTTGCCACTGCTTTGTGTAAAGGGTCTGGACTTGTAGGTGGCCTTTACGCACCAAGTTTGATGACGGGTGCTGCGGTTGGTGCTGTGTTTGGAGGTTCAGCTGCTAAACTTACAAATTCAGCTATTCCTGGAATTGCTGCTGTTGCACAGCCTCAAGCATATGCACTGGTAAATTATTCATGGGAGTTGCTGTACAAATATCTCTTGAACTTGGAAAATACTAATTAATTTCATGTAATCTGATTTTCATACATTTAAGTTTCCACTTTAGGTTGGAATGGCTGCCACATTAGCTTCAGTTTGTTCAGTTCCCCTAACTTCAGTTCTGCTGCTCTTTGAGCTGACAAAAGATTACAGGATATTACTTCCTCTCATGGTGAGTTTTTAAAGTGGTCTTGCTTTCTATATTTTCCTGGGAAGTAACGAGAGTATGATTGTATGTGTGATAGCATCTACTATACCAGGAATATCAATGAACCTGATTATCTCTTTCACTAATTTTTTAATAGTAGGCCTAGTTTCTTCAAGCAAAATGAAAAAGTGAAAATGCTCAGTTTAAGTGCAGTCCAAGTTTACTGGGATCAAGTTTAGTGACTAACCAAGAATGGAAACATATGATGCACTGCGACTGTAATTTTAGAATCGAAATAGAAATTATGGCTTCTTTGTTATTATATTTAACCAAGAATGAAAACATATTATGCACTTCGTTCTTAATTCCTTGTCAATTTGGCATATAGGGGGCTGTCGGATTAGCAATATGGGTTCCTTCTGTGGCTAACCAGAACAAGGAGACTGAAATATCTATTACGAGGAATTTAGGTAGAGGTTATTCTTCCCTTTATGCTGCTGAGGAACTTTCTGACATAGAAAAGGCTGCTAACCACGAAGTAATAGATGAAGATCTGCTTCTTGAAGATCTGAGGGTAGATTTTTATCCTTTTGTATTAGAAAATATTTTTCAAAATGATTAGAGATTTTTTTTTTTTTTTGGGTCTTAATTGGTTGTTTGAGCTTCATTAACTTTAGCTTATTCGAATTTTTTTCTTGACTTGAATTCTGCATTCAATGCTTATTTCCAGGTTTCCAAGGCCATGTCAAAGAAGTATTTAAAGGTATCAATGGCTGTTACTGTAAAAGAAGCAATGAAATGCATGCATGACAGCCACCAGAATTGTGTACTTGTGGTTGATAAAGATGATCTTCTGGAGGGGATTCTCACATATGGTGATATTAGACGGTATCTGTCCAAGAAGCAAAGTGATGTCTCCATCAATAATTCAACAGCTCTGGATGTATGTGATGGCAACCCCCCCCTCTCTATTTCTCTCTCGTTTTGAATAAGACATTAAGAAATCTATACAGGTGAATACATGTCTTGTTTCCTCTGTCTGCACTCGAGGGATAAGCTACCGAGGGCAAGAGCGTGCACTTTTAACATGTTATCCAGAAACCAACTTGGCCATTGCCAAGGTGTTGATGGAGGCCAAGGAGATAAAGCAATTGCCAGTGGTGAAATCTAGTGGGGAGCCCCGCAAAGGAAGGAAGCGAAGAATCGTTGGTGTCCTTTATTACGAATCAATATGGAACTGCCTTAGGTTCGTATTTATGTTTTCAATCTGGTTCGATACGATTTTTATATTACTACTTTATTAGCAATGATATGATATGATATGATATGGTATAATGTTGAGTTTGATGTCCATGCAGAGAAGAGATAAATCATAGGAAATCAGTGCATCAGCAAAGGAAAGAGAATAATGTGGAGGAGGTGGTGAATAACCATTCGTTTTGACTCTTTTTTTCGTGTATTTTTTAAGGTTATAATTACAAACAATATTTATTTTTAATAAATTATAATTAAAATCAGAATCAAACAAATAACGGAATCTATTTTCGAGTAAGAGAGTATAAAGCATAGCATGAGAGACTTGGGTCAAAGTAAATATTGAGGCAATCCACACATAATTTTATACAATGTGAGAATTGAACCTCAAAACATTCTTAATAAAGTTTAGTTTTATGGCCTCAACTTTTACCAACACCACCAAAAGTTAACAATTAAAGCCCCCATATGAGTGGTTAAATGATACAAGAAAACTTGATAAAGACTTATCATTGTCATATCACTTATCTATTCATTAAGAGCTTCCACGAAAAATTATATTTTTTGGCAGAAAAATGAATTAATAGCAATTTTCAATTAGAAACTTAATTTTTTATGAGAGTTATTTTAACATTTATATTATATATTCACATTTTTTCGCTTGATATAAAGTAATTAATTGACATATTTTAAGACTTCTGTTTCAAGAAGTAAGCATGAGTGTATACTCTTCATTGATTAATATAATTAATATATGTTCCGACTACTCTTTGATAATGTTGCATACATAGGAGCAAATGACGATGCACATTAAATTTATTTTTAAAAGAACTGCGGGAACCAAATTGGAAGAGGATTTTGGTATGCCATTTTAGTAATAATAGTAATAATGTATTCAATCATTGGGGCCAATTTGACATTTTTTGCAGGCCGCACATTTTAGTCAACAAAACGGCGAGAGAGAGATAGATAATAACAAATGACTGGACTACCAAAAATAAGCAACTAACTACAAACAACAGTTTCCCTCGCAGAGCAGCAATGGCGTCTCCATCATCGAGATATCATCATCATCAAGTGAATGCCCTTATTTTCTGCCAAAACCCAAGTTGCCCTCTACTACTCCCAGCTTTTGTTCCAACACTATCTCCAAAACCAAACACCCTAAAATCTACTTTTTCAGGGCAGTCCGATGCTCTATGCCCAGATCTCCCACAGTTGAAACATGAACCTCCGAAGTTTCTGCACAAGTTTATGAGAAAGGTCAACCTCAATAAGTGGTGGTGCCTGTGTAGTATATCGATTTTGGACAAAGTAACCAAACATCAAAATATATGCACCACGGGGAGAACATAATTCAACTCGCTCTTCATGCATGTACCCTCTACCATGCATGATAACATAAGTCCAGTAGCTCTTAATCAAGATGACAATATACTTAGTGTGTGTGTGTGTGTACTACAAATATAAAAAGATACATAGAATACTACCAGGGTAAAATAGTAATTTTAAAAGCTGGGTCAGGTCAGGGCAAAGCAGAGCAAACATTTACCCACTCCACCACATGCATCTACTTTTTATATTAAAAAAAAATCCATTCGGAGCAGACCAATGCAAAACCGTGGAAGAGCTTGGGTTTCGAAATCCCTACTCCTAATGCATGTACACTTTACCATGCATGACTAAAATATTTCTTTTTTAAAACAAACTATTCCACCCCTTCTACCTTTCTTTAAGACGAGGACAAGAAGTCTGCAGTGTAAATTGTAGAATAAAAGCGGAGAAATTAGTGACTATTGCTGGCCTAGTATTTGATATCAATAATCACATTAGATTATCTTGATAAAACTGAGTACTGCATGTATCTTATCGTATAAGATGTCATAAAACTTGGAACAAATGAAAAAGTCCTAATTTTATCATAAGAGAGGAGGAGGAAAAGACATGCCTGTCACGGGCGGGTGACCTAGTTGATCTGCTGCCACTACCAATTAGCCAGTCATCCCTACTGCTTTTCGAAGCCCGGGACCAGCTACTTCTTCCACCTTGGAACTCATTGTCAGAATCTCGGCCATTACCCCAACCCCTGGGGGTCCTCAAACCTCCTCTCCGTTCCTTAGAACCGCCTCGTGGAAAACGATCCCTGCTAGAAAAGCGATCCCTGCTAGAAAATTTTCCATAAAAATCACTTGAGGGGCCATCATCTTGCAGAGGAGGCAACTGCCAGAAGAAATAAATACACAAGATCAGCTTAGTTTCGAGCAAGGTGGCTACCAAAGGAGCAGAGCTCAATTAGATGACAGTAATATAATATAACCAATACAACCAACAGTGGTCAATATCGAGCATCAACCTTAGTGATCTTTGTGATGGTGTTTCCCGGTGGTGTTTCCTTATTCAGCAACTCTCTTGCAATCTCCTCAGGCAGATCAAATACTGCTCCTTGAACCTGATAATAAATACATTCTTAAGTCTTGAGCAAAGAAATTACTTGGTCCTAGAAGAAAATGAAAAAAATAGTATCCTGATACGAACCCTCTCATCTGCAATTAGATGTATTTTCCCAACTTCATCGGCAGCCGCAGGGTACACATCAGAAAGAAACCCAGTGACGGACCTAGCAGTCAGGACCCTTCTAGAATAAGTGGAATCTCTTGTCAATTGCAGTGTTACATATCCCTGCAACACATGTACCCATCAGACAACAGGCTAAGAAAAGTTATTGAAACAAAAAAAAAAAAAAAAAGCCCAAGCATAACAAAGATAAATTCACAGCCACATGATGGCAATGGCATCTGGTACATCCACAATTGGGATAAACATGACACGACCAAAATCTCATTCACAAACAATTGCATTCCTACAAGTCGTTTGTATGGTTACAACCACGTCCTATAGTTCTATTCACCGTCTTACTCAATTTTCAATATACCAACTCAACCAACGTAACATAAAGGAGAACTAAAGTAATAGGCTTTCAAGAAAAGTAAGCCACTAAGAAAAACCAAAACTCTGGTTGGCATGGAGACTCGCTTCATAATCACCCTCCCACAAACTCTTGCGAAGATTTGAACTTTGAACCTTAAATTGGAAGTCCTTATATCAAGCACTACATTCTCCAATGAGCAACAAGCAGACTTCAATGTAATTTTGCAATCAACTGCTCCAAATAAAATTAAAAGCAAGATAATTTGTACTATAGTTTACCTGTTCATGGCTAATAAGAGATCGGGATGAAGGAGGAGAGGAAAATCCACTTAGGTGTGCTATCGCAGCAGCAAGTGCACTTGTCCCTTGCTCTTCGATTATTCTTTGAGCAGTTGGGGTAAAGAACTTTATAGAATCAGGATGAACTCCATTTAGAGTTGCGATAATTTGCTCAGCTGATGACTCTAGAACTTCTTCAATAGATGGAGGACTAATGAACTCAAACCTACATCCAACATCACGCTCAAGAGATTTGACAGTTCTCCTTTGGCTGTTAGTATACATTAAAATTGCAGAACCTTCCTTCCCTGCTCGTCCAGTTCGTCCAGAGCGATGCACAAAAGTCTCTGCATCATTGGGAAGCTCATAGTGGATAACCTGGAGAAAAAGATAGTAAGTGCCATGTTCTTCTTGACATGCCATTTAGAGAGCACATTCAGCATTTTGAAACTAATGAAAGGTAAATAATTGTGATGGCTTTCCATATATGATAATATCTCAAAATTTGGAACATGAAAATTGGAGAAAGGAAGATGGAAAAATCAGCAGACAAGCTTATGAAAATCAACATATCATGCATGTCCATTTTTTTATACTTCAGTGACACATCTTTCCCACTAGTTTCATAATATCAAATATTAATAAATCTTCTTTTAAGCTTAAGAAACTAATTTTGCAAGTAGAATCAAAGGCAAAAAACAAGAAGTGGCAAAAGCAACAATCAAATGGGGCCAAAAATAGCAATGGAAGACCCAAAAAGAATTATAGAGTTTAAAGAACTAAAATATATTCAGGCAACATACTAGATCAACATTTGGAATATCAAGTCCACGAGACGCAACATCAGTGGCAACAAGCACAGTGAATTTTCCTTGCCGAAATCCATTCAATGTTCTCTCCCTCTGATGTTGAGATATATCGCCATGCAATGCCTCAGAAGCTATGCTACTTGTTAAAGCCATAGACACTTCATCAGCATCTCGTTTTGTTTGTGTAAAGACAATGGTTTTCCCACCCTTTGCATAAACCTGAAGATTAGATAAAAATTCAGTGCTTCAGTATGTTGGTTCTAAATGAACTTGAAGAGTGTTAACATATGGTAGCATACCATCGCAACCACGTCCGTGAGCAAAATGGTAAAAATATTTCCTCTAAGGAAAGCTTACAATCAAAAGTAAAGATATAGGAAGCAACTACTACATTAGATAAAAACATGAAACAAAATTATATGGGGATGGTGAAATTTTATGCAAAAAATTCAAAACAAACGGAAGTATTTCCACAAAAAGAATGAAGTAATAGGTTTTTGTCTTTACTCGTTAAAATTCTAATCCAAAAAGAATTCATGCTACTCGCCACTAAAAAGAGACATCAATGAAGAAGAAAACTTATTAAATATAAAAGAAATCTTCATTGGTAGCTTCAACTATAGCAAAAATACAAGGAAATACTGAAACCAATGACACAAAGAGAAGATAAATTATTTACTGTTATAAGATCACTAAGAATGGTCCGCTTCGAAGTTGCAGTGGCTGATATTGCATAAAGTTTGATCCCTTCAGCAAGTTTTTCATCTCCGTCTCCAACCTGTGAAAGGAGAAATAACAAAAGCTTTATGGAAGTACTTTCAACATAATACCAGGTAAGGGAATATTACATAGAGATGAAAGTACCAAGTCAATATTTAGAGGATTGTCCAAGTATTTTCTTGCCAACTTTTTAACCCAAGAAGGCATGGTTGCAGAGAAAAGCATGCTCTGCCTCTTTGATGGTAGATTTTCTAAAATCTCTTCAACAGCCTCCTCGAATCCAACAGCAAGCATCTGATCAGCTTCATCAAGGACCAGATATTCAACTTCCCCCAATATGAGGTCTTTACTTTCGATCAGATCAATGATTCGACCAGGAGTTCCGACCACTACATCAACCCCACGGGAAAGAGCATTTCGCTGCAAATTATAAGAAACCCCTCCATAAACGCAAACCGTGTTCAAATAAGATGCCGACTCCTTAATTTCTTTCTCCACTTGTTTGGCTAACTCCCGAGTCGGAGCCAAGACCAAAACTCTTGGCAGCCGACCCGACATCCTAAAACAAGAGAAACAGATATGAGAAAACATTAAGAATAACAACAACATAAAAACTAGAGGGCTGCAATGCATTATAAGGTATGCTACCTCCTTGTACGTTGGCCTTCATCTTCAGTAATTTGTTTAATTATAGGAATCCCAAAGGCTAATGTCTTGCCAGTTCCAGTTTTTGCACGAGCAATGATATCTCTACCTTGCAGTGCCGGTACCAATACAGCTCTCTAAAATCAATGAACGTATATATATAATAATACTAAAATCGTATTAAAGAGAAGCCCTAAACCCCAAAACTTTCGCGGTTATAAACAAAACAATGCCATACCCAACATAAATATTATAAACAAAATAAGAATTAAGCATAGCAAAGTTGCATATAAAGAAAAAACCCATCATCAAAAACACAAGAAAATAAGAGAAAATTGACCTGAATGGGGAAAAGGTGAGTGATGCCACGTTTGAGAAGTGAATCAACGAGTCGCTGAGGCAAACCCAACTTGGAAAGGTCGAGTTCATCGTCGTGGGTAGACTCAGACTCGAACCCACTCTCAACCTCACCCTCGGAGTGATAAACGTCGTCGTCTTCTTGGTGAAGCGAAAGACCCTCGAAGGCTTGTTCGCTGAGAACTGAATTGGGAGTGGCAACGGCACGAGGAACAGAAGAGTGGTTAAACCCACCAAGCAATGGCCTCCCACCGACTACCAAGGCGTTGAACTGAGACTTAAAAGTAAAGGGCAAAGAGAAACGAGAAGTTGAAGGAGTGGGTGGTGTTATCTTTCTTGTATTAGCGGCAGAAGAGGAGACCTCCAGTGATGGGGTTTGGTGTATGGAGGCCATTTCACCCTCTAAGTTTAGTAGTAGTAGAAGAAGAAGAAGATAGGCTTTAAGGGGGCTGGAGATATTTTGAAAGGAAAAACAATTAAGGGATGTTGAGATACTATATATAGGGGGCGGCGTTGAGTGAGGGAGATAAGGCCACACTATTTCCCAAATGAATGGCTTCGCTGCCCTCCACCTCGCTCTTACTGGTTTCTGCCTTCTGTCCTTTTTATAACAGGTTTTATACCTTGAGCTTTAATTATGTACAAAACAGTGGTTTATTTCTGCTTTGAGTCCCAATATTCTACACAAATTTAAAATTTGGTACTTCTAATCAATGAAAACACTCTCAAAGAAATGACCTTAAATTAAATTATGCCTCCTTTTTTAATAAAAAAAAAAAAGTAAACTACAGCCAATGTCTCTAAACCATCAGTACATTTACATTTTGATTATTTAACTTCAAAAAATTATAAAATGGTCACTGAACTATTCGAAAAGTTTCATTTAAGTCAATGGACTATTAAAATCGATGTTGTGTAGCTTTCTTTGTTCGCACCACCTTCACCAATAGAAAGATCACATTTTCCTTCTCGTCTACAATTCAGATTTTTATCATGAAACAGCTTTGAACATCATGAATTTGCGAACTACAATCAAATAGCATTCTTCTTCAATCTCCAACACTGAACTTCAGATCAACTTGGATCTAAGAAATGTTATTCTACTCGTCGATGGGTATTGATCCTGTGTCGATCGTTGAATTGTCACTTGGAACTTAGCTATACTTTTTTTTAAAAATTAACAACCCAATGACTTAAATAAAATTTTTTGAATAGTTTAGTGACTTCAATGAAAACTTTCGAATAGTTCAATGACCATTTTGTAACTTTTATAGTTACATACCAAAACGTAAACTTATTAATAATTTTAATATTTTTTGGCGCAGCTAAATTCTTGGAATTTAAAATTAAAGGATCAAATTTCAAACGTATGAAGAGTGTATAGATTGAGAGCATTAATAAATATATTTTAACAATTCAATTATTTAGTTTATCGTGAAAATTCAAACCTAATAATATTAATAATTATTTTAAAACCCAATTTAAGTAAAAAAATTAGCATTTTATCTTCATGTATCAAAATATATAATTTTACCAAATGTAAGTACCATATTAGAAAATATATCAAACTTGAGTACCAAATGATGTACTAAACCTTTCAAAAATAGTGCTAAATTATCTTACGATCCCATACTCGAGAAATTAGAAACCTTTCACAAGTGTAATATTAGCTAAGCTAGTCGCAAAATCCAATTTAATAGATATCCTTTGATAGTGTTTGGACTTTAATTATTAAATTAAAAGAATAAAAGATATTAAAATTTAAAATTAAAAGACCAAATTTCAAATATGTGAAAAATAAAAGGATCGAGGCAAAATTAAATCTATTTTAACAATTTAATTATTTATCTTATCAATATAAAATAATTTTGAATGGATTTAATGTCTTCATTTTATGAATTCATAATCAGCTTTTATTATATGGATAAATTACATTTAAAATCATTAAATTATTAGTAAGTTTGCATTTTGGTCATTTAACTTAAAACAAAAAAAAAAATAAAAAGCTACAAAATGTCAATGAACTATTCGAAAGTTTTCGTTTAAGTTACTAGATTGTTAAAATCGTTATTATATTGCCTTCTTTATTCGCACCGCTTGCATCAATTAAAAGTTATCGTTCTTCTTGTTTTCAATGGTTTAATTCTTTTCATGAAACAACTTTGAACTTGACGAATCCACGAATCAAAATTTAAAAAACTTTCTTCTTTGATCTTTAACACTGATCATCATATTGACTTAGATATTAGGCATGTTCTTCTACTCTTCAATGGATATTGATCTACTATATCAATCGTTAAATCATCGCTAGGAGCTAGTTACTTGAGTTTTTTAAAAAAAACCCTTAAAAGTCCAGTGACTTAAATCAAAACTTTTGAAATTGATTGACCAAAATATAAATTTACTAATAGTTTAGTGATATTGAGTGTATTTGTCCTTTTCGAATATTTATGTGTTAAATAGACATTGATGTTGTGATAAACTACTATTTTTTATATGTATTAATTAGAGGTGATCATGGGCCGGGCTGAGCCATGTTCTGGCCAAGCGGCCCAAACAAATATTTAGGCCCGAGCCAGAAATATGGGCCTAAAAATTTGTCCAAGACTGGCTCGAAAGAAAATTGATAACTCGAGCCCGGTCCGACCAATATTAAATTTTTTTTAGCTTTTTTCATTAAATAAAAAATTTTAAAACAAATATTAAAACAAAAAAATAAAAAATATGTAAATTTAAAAATTATATTTGATTAAAAATAAAATATATATTTAATATATAATTCGGTCGGGCTCGGGCCAAAAAATTTTATCAGAGGACCGCCCGTTTCTAAACAGCCTCTTTTTTTTTGAAACCCATATTTCGGGCCTATATTTTTACCCGAACCCTCCTATTTTTCGAGCGGGCCGGGTAGCCCAACCCATGATCACTTCTAGTACTAATTAAAGTGTATTATTTTTTATGAATAATATTTAGATAATAAAATATGTTATCTTAATAAAATTGTTAAAATTAATTAGTGATAATATTGCACAAATTTTAAAATAGAAACATTGGTATAATAAATAGGATTATCTTATTTTATTAAATTGATGAGAAGAAAATAAATACAAAAATTATATATTGTCGGTTTCTTACTTTTTATGTAAATCATGAAAATCCTTCTTCACAACAATATTCTTTTTTTAATTTCATCAACACATTTATATATGAGATTTTTAAATTCTTAAGTATATTGATAAATATATTTTTCAAAGCAAATTAACAAATACTAAAAATAATTAATTTTATTACAAATTTGAAAATTTTAATATAGTATCGATTTACCGTATCAATCGTCGAATCATCATTTGGAGTTCACTACCTAAATTCTAAAAAAAAATTTAACAACCTAGTGACTTAAATAAAAACATTTGAACAGTTCAGTGACTATTTTTTGATTTTTTGAAGTTGAATGATGAAAACATAAAATTATTAATAATTTAATAACCTAGAGCGTAGTTTACCTTCTTTTTTTCCTATTCAAACTAATGTACTATGTATGTGTTAAACAAACATTGATGTAATGATAAATGACTTGCTTAAAGGTTCGTTTGACATTCATAAGATTAAAAACACTAAGTGTAGGTTTGGTTGGGCGATGCGGTGTGTTTAGTTTACTTATTGTCTCACGCTTGTATTGCTACAGTATTTAATCTCACCGCCACTATTGTTTTTACATGAACAGTACGTAAATGCATTGCCCATCCAAGCTCACCCTAACAATGAGATTACTGTTGTAACACCCCAAACCCGGCCCATGCGTTTCGACCGGATCTGGCATGTTATCGAACACATAACATTTTATCGCATTTTGAAAACACAAGTTAAATTAATTAAATTTGAATAAAGGAGAGACTTTTTGAAAATAAACCTCTATGTATTTTTATTATTAAGTATAAATAAACCTTATCATAAAATTCATAAGTTGCTTAACATTGATAATCTTGAGTTGAATGAAAGCTAGGGCCTTATTACATAAATATTCTCGAAATAACAATGAAATAAAATAAACTTTAAGAAATCCCAAAAGAAATTAACTTGCGAAATAGTACTTGATGGCCCTCGAGTCGCCTCGGCTCCCATGTCCACGAACTACTACTCATCTGAAAAGTGGGAAAAATAATAGGGGTGAGTCACAAAGACTCAGTGTGCAAATCCCGAAATCACATAAAAGCCTTGGGCCCACAAACACATTATGGGCCTTGGCCTATACACAAAGGCAACTGAATAATTCATGCAATGTGGCCCATCCCAAAACCTAAGAGTCCATCCTCTACACACCCCGTACCAACCATCACACCGTGGGATTTCTACAATCAACCCTCCATCCGCACACACCATATCGATCACTCTGTGACCTATGTGGCAAAGCCACCGATCGCTATCGACCTCGATAATACATTATAGTATTCGATGACCTTCTTTGCTGTCATAAAGACCGATCACTATGTGACCTATGTGGCAAAGCCACCGATCGCCTCATGACCTGCTCCCTTTAAGTAATCAAACCATCAATCCCATCCCATGCATACATACATACAAGAATCAAAATATTAAGCCATCTAAGCAGATCTCATACTTTCACATGCTTGATACACATAGAAAAGTTTCTATGATTACGTACTGCATCTCTTGCCTAGCCCTTTTAGGGTTCTATTCGATTTATACTGACCTTATTCCAGCTTTTAGCCCATAACATACATAAATAGATTTACATACAGGTTTATTGGTAGTGTGTTAGAGATTTACACACCTTTTTTCGGCTTTTTAGCCCATAACATATACAAATACAGACAAAACTTATGTGTTAAGGATCTACACACCTGATTACCGATAAAGCGAGGCTTTCTATATCGACGCTATCCTTAGTCGACACAAGCGCTATCTCGCCTAAGGTGTTGTTGAAGCGGTCCACAACCAATTGGCCAATCTCGAGCAACAAATCTGCTTCGTTTCTTAAACTTAGGATTCTTTCTTTTGCACGATCCATATTTAATTCCATCAAATCCTTATCGAGCTACTATAACAATATTTAATCGTTAATCCTCCTTTTAGAGTTAAGATCATATATATATTGAATGAATCTAATAAAATCTAAGGATAATCTTCTTACCTTAAAATCCGAAATTGGAGACTTATGATTTTCGACTTTTAGATCTAGTCGACTAAGCCTCCTTCAAATCCCGAATTACCGCCCATCATAAAACCATTAACTATTAGCTTTTGGCTTTTGCCTTTCTAAAATAGATTATGAGAACTAATCAAAATTGACTCTTACCTTAGCTTAGGAGATTCTGCTAGCACTAGGGAGAGGATTCGGTAATCTTAGATGGAAGATTTAAATGCTGGAAGTGTAGAACAATTTCTCAAATAGGATGAATAAAAGAAAAAAGCGATGGATGCTTGGTTTTTAGAGAAATCGTACAAGAGAAAAGAAAGTGGGAAAAGTTTGACTTTTAAAGCAATTAGAGAAAGAAATTTGGAGAAAAGAAGCTAGGAATTTGCACAAAAGGGAGAGGATTTAATGTCGAAACAAGGAGCTAGCCCTCTATTTATAGGAAATTGACAACCCTTTTCCATGTAGTAGCTGGTTTCTTTACTCCTCTCAGTGATGGATTCTTGGCCATCACTCTCTTTGTAGATAAATTCTTAACTTTTCTCCTTTATCTTAATCTACTAGCTCATCTAAAAGAGACTTAATAATCTCTAACTCCTCCCTCCCTTATCAGCATATTATCCACATATTTTAATCATTAAAATCCCTAGATCTTAGCCTTTATCTGCTTATTATCCACATAAAATAAATTCCTAAATAATAGCCTTTATCTGCTTATTATCCACATATTTTAAACATTAAAACCCCTAAATTTTAGCCTTGTTGCCATCCACTCCACCTAATGCTAATGCCCAAAATTTAGCTAACTTAAATTAAAAGAATTGGGCTCCATGAAACTTAAATTTGGGCCCCTTACTCCCTTGTGTGGCGTCACCTCCTAAGATTGGGCCACAAGCCCACTTTGGTATTTTAAACATAGATACTACCTTTTAAACCCTATAATGCCCAAACAGATAATTTTAATCAAGGCCTCTGCCTAAGCCCGAGCCCAATTTGGACCCCTAACACTTAAATTAACTCATTCCACATATTCACCCATTAAACGCATAGGCCCAAAAATTTAGGATGTTACAACTGTTGCTCCATTTGGGTCCCATTTTCATTGTTGCGGTCTTAATGATGTATTTGAACGAAAAGTTTTAAAAATTTAGAGAATTTTAAAATGTTAATAATTTAGATTTTATCAGAATTATTTACGAGTTGGGGTTCAATTTGATGTACATTACCCTTTAAATAGGAATAAGCAGGTTATGCTTTTCGGAAATCGCTCATATGTCAGGTTCAAATATGAAAGATTAACACTTTTTTGTTTCTATTATAGTCGTCTGAGATATAATGACTCGTTTTGTGAGGCAAAAATGGCTTTAGGTGTGGAGATTGCTTAAATGGGTTGGGATCTATCGTTACGAGTGCAATCTAGAAGAGCTCTAGCACTAAGTAGTGTCTGATTACGTGAGGGTGAAGAGGGAGCAAGGGGTGGAAATCTTGATGGAAATTGGGATCTTAAAAGTAGATTATGATGTGTGAATAATAAATCCGGGTTTGGGACTATTATCAACCCCAAATTAGGAATCAATTTGGAAGGGAATTCGTTTTCCTCTTTAAAAAGGGAAGGAAATTTATCAACAGAGTAAAATCAAATTGCAATGGATCATGATATTGAAGAAGGTGTTTAAATAGGAGAAGAAGGGAAAAAAAGACCAAGAGGAGAGACTAAACGGTCGTTAGTTGGAGAAGAACCCAATAATTCGGCCTCAAGGAATAGAAGAATGTTGGAAAGTAACATTTTGTCATCGGTGGCTGTCAAAAGGCAAGCCGACTGGGCACAATGAAAATCTTAAGTTGGAATATATGTGGTTTGGGGAACCCATGAATTGTGCGATGACTTCGACATTCACTAAAGACATATAATCCCCAGATGGTGTTCTTAATGGAGACAAAGATTAATAAGAATCAAATGAAAAGAGTTTGACGAAGTTGATATTTTCCTAACGGTATTGATGTTGACTGTAACGGTTCTAGAGGAGGGTTATGTTTGGCATGGCGTGGTGATGTTACTATTATGCTTCAAAGTTTCTCAAAAAGGCACATTGACGTGGTGATCGAAAACCCGACGAAGGTAACAAGTAGAGATATACTAGTTTTTATGGCATTCCTTACGCACAAGATAGGGATGAATCATGGGATCTTTTAAAAAACCTACATAGTACTGTAGGGCTTCCATGGTTTGTTTGTGGAGATTTTAACGAAATTATGTATGGCTTAAAAAAAAAAAGAGGATGACCTCAAGATGAGAGACGAATGAAAGTATTTCGTAATGTGTTAAAAGATTGGCATCTGTTGGATGTGTGTTATTCTGGAAACTGGTTTACATGGGAAAGATGAAATTTATCGGAACCCAAATATCCAAGCATGTTTAGATAGGGGAGTGACTACTGAAGAACGGATGTCTATGTTTCCTGAGGCTTTAATTCAACATCTTCTACACTCTTTTTCGCATCATTATCCAGTACTTATTACTACAAAAAAAGAAGACAAATGGTGGTGAAAAAAGTTTCAAGTTCGAAGCTTGATGGGTTTTGGAGGAATCGTTCACCGATAAGGTCCAACATATCTGGGATACATCACCAGGAGATTTGTTACAAAAGTTGGAAAGCGTAAGGAAAGGTTTGGAGAGATGGGCTAATTGAATTCGTAAAAGCATAAAAGAGAATAAAGAGTTTTTAACTTCTAGACCGGTAGAGTTGATGGAAATTGAAAGGGATGATGAAAATTTGGCAGAACTTATCGACACAAAGATTTAACTTAATTTTGAGAATGAAAAGGATGAGCATTATTGGGAACAGGTGGCACAAGTGAATTGGTTGAAACTTGGGGATAGAAACACTGCATTTTTCCATAATCAAGTGACACAACGACAGAGAATGAACTTTATTCATAAAATACAGTATGAAGATGGAAAGGAAACAGAAGTGGTTTGAGAAATAGAAGTAATTGCTAGATCTTATTTTCAGAATCTGTTTTAAGCTTGTGAAAGGGGAAATTTTGAACACCTTTTGTCGGGTATCGATCGCTGTATTTTTTATGAGGACAATTGTTGGCTAACTGCAAGATATACAGAGGAGGATATTCAAATGGCATTATTCGAATTGGGTCCTACAAAAGCGCCAGGGGATGATGGTTTTTCGGCTTTATTTTATTAGAAATGTTGGCCTATCATTGGGGAAGATGTCACATCATTTTGTCTACACTTTCTGAATGGAGGTATGGATGTTAGCTTGATCAATAAAACTAATATTGTGCTAACTCCTAAAATCACAAACCCTTCAAATATTACTCATTTTCGGCCCATTAGCTTATGTAACGTGCTTTATAAACTGATGGCTAAGGTTATTGCAAATCGCTTTCGGGAAGTGTTAGTCAAATGCATTGATCTTACACAGAGTGTCTTTGTGTCAGGGAGGTTGATTAGGATAATGTTTTGTTGGCTTATGAAATTTTATGTACTTTAAAACATAAGAAGGTGGGGGAAAACGAGTTTATGGCAGTGAAATTGGATATGAGTAAAGCGTATGATAGGGTCGAATGGAATTTTGTAAAAGAGATGATGAAGCGAATGGGTTTTGATCCAGGCTGGGTTGATTCTTTTATAAAATGTGTGTCCATAGTTTCGTATTCGGTGGTATTTAATGGTCATATTGGAAAAAAAAATTCGTCCTACTAGAGGACTAAGACATGGTGGTCCTTTGAGCCCGTTTCTATTTTTAATTTGTGGTGAAGGCTTATCCAGTCTTTTGCGGCTTGCAATAAAGGAAAACTTACTTAGAAGGGTTAAGGCAAGTAGACGCGGCCCGCAGGTCTTGCATTTGTTATTCGCAGATGACTATGTTTTGTTTGGGGAGGCAACAGGAAGATGAGCTCATTTATTGAAACAGATTTTTCACGAATATGAGAATTGTTCAAGTTTGTGTGTTAATTGTTGAAACCATTTTTATATTTTTTGAAAAAATGAGGATCGACTTTAAAAAACGAAAATGGAGTCGCCATCAATCTTTTTTCGATGTGTGATCGGGTCACCTTAAAATTGATCATTTTAATAATAAACATTTTGATTTATTAAAACAATGATTTTTGGTCTACGAAATTCGAGAAAACGGGTTCGGGAGTCTGTTACGCACGAGGAAGAATTAGCACCCTCGTAACGCCCCAAAAAATTAGTACCTAATTAATTAATTAATGTCTTAATGTCAAAAATTTGAGAAGATTTTAAAATATGATTCTTTTGATTTTTCAAAACTTATAACCTTTAAAAAAAATTCAATTATTTGGATAAAAAAAAAGTCGAATCTCAGTAAGTTAGAGCACGACCTTTCGAATTTCCCAAACACCAAATATCCTTTGTTTTGTTTTCTTTTTCTTAAAATCTCTATCCCAAAATATCAAAATGTCACATCCAATAAGTTAAGACGCAACATCTTAAATTCACAAAGATAGGTTTTTTATTTGAAAATCATATATTTTAATTCCAAAAAGGGTATTTGATCATTTAGACTTAATGAGAAAAATCGAAGCCCGAGAAGTTAGGTACGATTCCCTCAAAACTCCAAATGTCAAATATTGCCTTATTTTAAGAAATAAAGTTTTGGATAAAAAGTGGCAATTAAAATAAATTTAAAATAATTAAAATAAATGAATAAAGAATGATTAAGCAATTAAATGGATAAATAAAAAAAATTTAAAAAATGCACAAGTCAACCTAACTCTCGCAATATGAGGATCCGACAAAATTCTTCCACCAAAAACTAACTCGAACGGAAGCAACTCAAAAAAGAAACGAAGATTAGCGAAGAACAAAATAAGAACAAGCCACAGAAAATAAGAACGCAAAAGAGAGAGAAATTTGAGTGAATGCTCTCAAGAATTTTTATTACCCAAAACTCAAGTGTCCTCTTTACAATGAAGGGAGAGGCCTCTATTTATAGTTGAGCCTCCCCAAATCCAACGGTACAGATCAATTACATCAACGACTAAGATTAAAAGGTATCTACAAATTAAATCTCTAAGATTACAAAATCATATCTTCTAAGATTGCATACCATATCTTCTAGGATTGCATATAATATCTAAGATTTGCATATTATATCTAAGATTGCATACTATATCTTCTAGGATTGCATATCATATCTAAGATTTGCATATCATATCTAAAATTGCACATCCTTGAAGATTGTATTTCCATATACGTCAAACTTGTAGATGGACCTTCAATCTTTTCAAGTAATGGGCCATTTCAATTGGGCCAAATGATATATTTTGGACTGGACTTGGACTTTGTTTTATTATTTTAGGTTTATTATTTTTTGTATGGGTCCGGGCTAAATTGGCCTATTACATTAATTATGACCATTCTACCATATTTTTTAGTACTAATACGCAGGATGGGGAAAGAATAATGATTTTCAGTGCCCTTGGTGTGCACAGCTTTAATGACCCAGAGCGTTATCTCGGTCTTCCCAATATGGTGGGTTGAAGGAAAAAATTGTCTTTTAAATTTTAAAGGATAGATTTAAGCAGCAGATCGATAATTAGAGTGTAAGGCATTTCTCTCAAGGAGGAAAAGAGATGTTCATAAAGGCTATTCTTCAGTCCATACCAACCTATACTACGGGCTTTTTTTTTACTTTCTAAGTCTTTATGTGCCGAATTAGAGAGTATTATTGCTAAGTTCTGGTGATGAAAAAGTCGAGATAAGAGAAGTATTCACTGGTGCGTTTGGAAGGATTTATGCTCCTTAAAAGAAAATGGTGGTTTAGATTTCTGAAATCTTGATAATTTTAATGTTGCGCTATTAGCCAAACCAGGTGACTTCTTGTTAATTTTCCTAATTCTTTGTTAGCTCGAGTTTTGAATGTAATGACCCAAAATCCGTGGACACCGAAAAAATGTGTTATCGGGCCTCCGTCTTAGTAAATCGAATCAGTAAATAATAATGATTCTAATAGTGTGTTTAATTAGATTTTTATTTAGTGAATTTAGCTTAATTGAGAGAAATTAGGAAAAAGTATTAAAATGAATAAAGGGTAAAAGTTGAATTGTAGATTAAAAGAAGGTAACAAGGACCAAAATGGCAAATATGCCATTTAGAATAAGTTGAGGCGGCATATGAAATAAAAATCTAAGATTTTTTACTTAGATTTTAATTATATAATATATATATTTGTAATAAATTATAAAAGAATAAAGAAACAAAAGAAAAAGACAGGAGAAAGAACAGAGAGCATACGAAACAGGGGAAAGGAAGGAAGGAAAGAAAAGAAAAGGAAAAACTAAGGATTTAAAGCTTGAAGTTTAAATTGGTAAGTCAATCAAGTCCTATTCTCTTAATTTTGATGTTTTAGAAGCTTTTAAACAAAGTTTTGTTGAAATTAAGTAAAAGCCATGGAAGTTCTTAGGTTTCCAGACATAGTTCATGTTGGATAAATTGTTGAATTAGGGATAAAATTTAAATAAATTCTAATTAGAATTGAAAAGGGATTAAATTGTAAAAAAGCTATAAGCTTTGAGTTTTAGGGATTAAATTGAAATAAATTTGAAATTATGAAAATATGATAAAAAAAGATAGTTAAATGTGAGTTTGGCAAGAAATTGAGTAATAAAAGGTATGAATTGAGAAAGAAAATATATAAGTTTAGTTAGGATTAAATTGCAAAATAAGCTATAAGAAAACAGTTTTGAGACAGCAGCAGTAGAGAAAATATGAAAATTCACCAAAAATGGTATAAATGGAATTAGATTTGAGTGAGATATGTAATTAAAGCTTATTAAGTCTATTTGCATATGAAAGAAACATAAAAAGCAAAGCAATTCTGTATTTTGAGATATTTAGATTTTTGTGAGACTGGTTCAGAGTGATTTCGAGATCCCTTGTTCTGACTTGAAAAAATCATTAAAAATTGTAAAAAAATAATTTTGGGACATAATTTACATGGTTAAATTCCTTAATGAGTCCATTTTTAGAAGAAACAAACTAGAACATCATTTGAATTCTTTACAAAAAGATAATTAAATTTTAGCAAAGAGTGGTCAGAATTGTCAGACAACAGAACAGGGGTGATTTTAAAGAATAAACTGTACTTATTGGCTAAATCAAAAATTCTGAAAATTTTATGGAAAGAAGATACATTAGTCTAGTTTCATATAAAATTTACGGATCTTAATTTAGAATTCTGTAACTCAAGATATAGATAATTTAGTGACAATGACTCAGGTAGACAGCCTAAGAAGAACTTATAAGTAAATAATAGAATTGTGTATAAAGAATGTGGAATGAAGAGGAAGAGTAGGAATTGTATAAAATTCAATTATTTATTGTAATTTAATGTTGCAATTAATAATGTAAATTATTATTAATTTTCGTAGCTAAAAAGGAACTCGAGGCATCGACCCACAAAGGAAAGGAGAAGGTTACCGAGGAATAATCAAGCAAATTCGGGTTTGTATTACTATAATTCAAATTATTTATTATTTAATGTTAAATTTAAATTATGTGTATGGTAAGTAAATAATAAGGTAAGTGACTTTATTGAATTGAATTTGGAACATTGGATTGAATGAGAAATATGTGTTAGTATTGAATTATATTGTGGTTGGTGATTGGAAAAGTGTAATTGATATTGAAATTGAATTTGTTATGAAAATGAAAATGAAATTGAGAACTGAAATATCTATTAACTAGTCGGGCTAAGTCGGATATAATTGGCATGCCATAGGATTTGGAGGAGTACGGGATTTATCGTCTTTGCCGATCAGGCACTTTATGTGTCGGATATCAGGCACTTTATGTGTGGTATTTCAGGCACCTCGTGTGTCGTATTAGGCACATCATGTGTCGTTTCAGGCACTTATGTGTCGTATACTGATCAGGTACTATGTACCGTTTTAGGCACAATGTGCCGTACTGGTGTGTTTGGGTTGGAATCCGTGTATCCGCTAAAGTCCGAGTCTGTTAATAGGGGTAACTAAAGGAAATGTTAAATTGAATAACATGAAATGGTTGAGGCACTGAAAGAAATGTGAAAATAGAACATGAATTGAAAAATGTGATTTGAATATGAGTATGAGAATGGAAAGCATGAACCATTGGTTCATGAGATGGATAATGGTTCAACATGAATGTGTATTATTTTAATTGTTGAATAGCTAAAATTGAATTGTATGAATATATTGAGAATGACAAACTTATGTTTGAATTGGTTTAGTAAAATTAAAGTTATATGATTTAATGATATGATTATTATGTTTATAATTTGAATTATGGTAATACCACTGAGTATATGCAAACTCGTGTCGACGGTTGTTTAGTCTTGTGAGTTGTAGAAGTCAAATCTTGAACCAAACATCCAAAGTCGGACCGACTTACGCAAACTTTTGGTGATGTATATTTTCTTTTGGTAATGTGGTACATAGGATGTGTATAAATGTTATTATGTTTTGAATGTAAATGGTTAAAAATGTTAGTATTACAAGTTTAAGAATTATAATGAAAGAAGTTTATCTATTTTAATCTATTTAATACATTGATAAATTTAAATTGATATTATATTGATTGAGTTTAATTAGAAGGTATTTAGAATAGAAAATGAATATGTGAAATGAATTGGTTGAATTGGTTATGTTTGGAATGAATACAGTTTAATTTGCAGAGGGTTTTATGTGAAAATAAGTAGAAATGCCGTCAAAATTTATATTAGACAAAAATATTTGAAATACTTAAACGAGTCCCGTTTCACTTTTAATACATACTTTAGACTTCGAGAGTTCATTATAGGGATTAGTTATTAAATTATACTATAACTTTTTTTTTTAGAATTATTTGCAAACTGTCCAATATGTCCGGTAATGCCTCGTAACCCTGTTCGGCAATGGTTCGGGGTTGGGGGTGTTACAATTATTGGTATCAGAGCCATTAGGTTTAGCCGATTCTCGGGCTAAATCGAGCTCGGAAGTCAGTCTAGAAGTACATGTCACTGTTGAGTCGAAACTGAGTCGGGTTTTTGGATGCTGATCTATTTAATTGTTTTTGTTTTATAGATTAGAGATGTCGATAAACATCTTGAAGATATAAATGAAGAAATGTTCAAGGGATGAATAATTATATGATTTAGATGAAGCGAAGTCGGCTACACCGGTGTGAATTCGATCAAAATCGACCTCCCAATGTAGATGGAGAGAACATTAAAGAGAGATGAAAAAGGTAAAATGATTATGATGTAGTAAGAGTTTGGTGATGCTCTTCAGCGAATAGCGAGTCATACTGTTCTACGTGTACACTAGGCGGGTCCCTATTAAGGAAATAAGAAAATACGGTGCCACGGAATTTTGGGTCTAAAAAGAGTTGATCCGTCGATAGTGAAAAGCGGATGGAGCAACAAAAGAATTTTATATTGATTAGAATGTCGTCGCGAGAAAGTCTATTATGTCTTTGTATCTTTATTATAAGGTGAGGCATATCTATGGTGGGAATCATAATCAGACATTCTACCGTGATGAGGTAACATGGGATCTATTTCAAAAGAATTTCAAAAGAAGTATATTAGGGATATGTATATAGAAGATAAGAAACAAAATTTTTGACGTTAAAACAAGGTGAAATAATGGACTATGAGCAGGAGTTCTCAAGACTTAGTAGATATGCATCGAGTTCGTACCAAGCTGAAGCCGATATTTGTAAAAGATTTTTACGAGGATTAAGAGATGAAATAAAACTACAATTAGTGTCCCGGTGAATCTTGAATTTGTTGATTTGATCGAAGCGGGCCAAGATGGTAGAGCAAGTCTTGGGACTAGACAAAAAGTCAGAAACAGTTAGATTGACCAGGAAACAAGTGGGACAACTAGTTCAAATCCACTACCAAAAAGATCCAAAGAATTCAGGGGTGGTTGGAAACCTAGTTTTAGATTTGATCGAGGGGACATAAGCCGGGGAAAACAGACAACGGTATCTACTGGTAGTGTAAAAGGCCTACCCCGGGATACGAAAATTCTAGAATGTGGATATTGCAGAAAGAAACATTTAGGTGAATGTTGGAAATGGCGGAGAATGCGCTTGGTTGTAGGTCGTGAGCACTTTGTTAAAGATTGTTGAAGAATAAAATATTACACCTACAACATCCCAAAGATCGGTGTCTCTTGCTCGAGGTGAGTTAAGACTAAAGTGGTTACGTATCCGTAGAGGTAGAGGTGTCGAAGGGTAGTGATATAGTTACTGACGGTGAAAGCTAGAGCACCAACCGGGGCCTCGTGGTTCGGACTCGATAAGAAAGTGATGCACATGATGTCGTGACTGGTATATTTTTATTGTATTTTGAGCCTATTTATGCTTTAATTGATCCGGGTTCGTCACATTCATATATTAATTCTGTATTATTAACAGGATACATTTTATCATGTATTATTAACAGGCACCACCGGCATACTCTATCTACTAATACTGTTTGTCCCAAAGGGCTAGATACCTCTATGAAAGCTCTAGACATTTCAGATTCTAACTTCCTCAACTCAACTAATTTTGAATTAATATATGAATGTGACGAACACGAATCAATTAAAGCATAAATAGGCTCAAAATACAATAAAAATATACCAGTCACGACATCATGTGCATCACTTTCTTCCCGAGTCCGAACCACGTAGGCCCTGGCTAGTGCTCTAGCTTTCGACTGCTGTGTAACTATATCACTACCCCTTCGTACACCTCTACCTCTGGATACAGAACCACTTTAGCCTAGACCCCTACCTCGAGCAGTAGACACTGATCTTTGGGATGTTGTAGGTGTAATATTTTTATTCTTCGGACAATCTTTAACAAAGTGCTCTGCCGACATGCAACGGAAGCAGCCTCCAGTTACTTTCCAACATTCACCTAAATGTTTCTTTCCGCAATATCCACATTCTAGAATTTTCGTATCCCGGTAGGCTCTTACACTACCATGAATCGGTCGTCTGCTTTTCCCCGCTTATGTCCCTCGATCAGATCTAAAATTAGGTTTCCAACCACCCCTGGATTCTTTGGATCTTTTTGGTAGTGGATTTGAACTAGTTGCTCCCACTTGTTTCCTGATCAATCTAACTGTTTCTGACTTTTTGTTTAGTCCCAAGACTTGCTCTACCATCTTGGCCCGCTCGATCAAATCAACAAATTCAGTGATTCGCTGGGACACTAATTGTAGTTTTATTTCATCTCTTAATCCCCGTAAAAATCTTTTACAGCTATCGGCTTCAGTTGGTACGAACTCTGATGCATATCTACCAAGTCTTGAGAACTCCCGTTCATAGTCCACTACTGTCATTTCACCTTGTTTTAACGTCAAAAATTCTTGTTTCTTATCTTCTATATACATATTCCTAATATACTTCTTTTGAAATTCTTTTTGAAATAGATCCCATGTTACCTCATCAGTCGGTAAATGTCGGATTACGAATTCCCACCATAGATATGCCTCACTCTATAATAAAGATACAGCACATAATAGACTTTCTCGCGACGTACATTCTAACTGTTATAAAATTCTTGTTGTTGCCTCCATCCAGTTTTCAACTATGGACGAATCAACTCTTTTTAGACCCGAAAATTTCGTGGCACCGTATTTTCTTATTTTCTTAATAGGGGCCTGTCTAGGAACAGGTACAGACGTGGTAGCAGGTACAGACTCCGCTATTCGTTGAAGAGCATCAATCAAAACTCTTACTACATCATAATCATTTCTACCTTTTTCATCTCTCTCTTTAATGTTCTCTCCTTCTACATTGGGAGGCTGATTTCTGATCGAATTCACACTGGGTGTAGCTACTCGATAATTTGCTCAGCTGATGACTCTAGAACTTCTTCAATAGATGGAGGACTAATGAACTCAAACCTACATCCAACATCACGTTCAAGAGATTTGTGCAGTTCTCCTTTGGTGTTAGTATACATTAAAATTGCGTAACCTTCCTTCCCTGCTCGTCCGATTTCTGCATCATTGGGAAGCTCATAGTGGATAACCCGGAGAAAAAGATAGTAAGTGCCATGTTCTTCTTGACATGCCATTTAGAGAGCACATTCACATTTTGAAACTAATGAAAGGTAAATAATTGTGATGGCTTTCCATATATGATAATATCTCAAAACTTGGAACATGAAAATTGGAGAAAGGAAGATGGAAAAATCAGCAGACAAGCTTATGAAAATCAACATATCATGCATGTCCATTTTTTATACTTGGTGACACATCTTTCCCACTAGTTTCATCATATCAAATATTAATAAATCTTCTTTTAAGCTTAAGAAACTAATTTTGCAAGTAGAATCAAAGGCAAAAAACAAGAAGTGGCAAAAGCAACAATCAAATGGGGCTAAAAATAGCAATGGAAGACCCAAAAAGAATTATAGAGTTTAAAGAACTAAAATATATTCAGGCAACATACTAGATCAGCATTTGGAATATCAAGTCCACGAGACGCAACATCAGTGGCAACAAGCACAATGAATTTTCCTTGCCGAAATCCATTCAATGTTCTCTCCCTCTGATGTTGAGATATATCGCCATGCAATGCCTCAGAAGCTATGCTACTTGTTAAAGCCATAGACACTTCATCAGCATCTCGTTTCGTTTGTGTAAAGACAATGGTTTTCCCACCCTTTGCATAAACCTGAAGATTAGATAAAAATTCAGTGCTTCAGTATGTTGGTTCTAAATGAACTTGAAGAATGTTAACATATGGTAGCATACCATCGCAACCACGTCGGTGAGCAAAATGGTAAAAATATTTCCTCTAAGGAAAGCTTACAATCAAAAGTAAAGATATAGGAAGCAACTACTACATTAGATAAAACATGAAACAAAATTATATGGGGATGGTGAAATTTTATGCAAAAATTCAAAACAAACGGAAGTATTTCCACAAAAGAATGAAGTAATAGGTTTTTGTCTTTACTGTTAAAATTCTAATCCAAAAGAATTCATGCTACTCGCCACTAAAAAGAGACATAAATGAAGAAGAAAACTTATTAAATATAAAAGAAATCTTCATTGGTAGCTTCAACTATAGCAAAAATACAAGGAAATACTGAAACCAATGACACAAAGAGAAGATAAATTATTTACTGTTATAAGATCACTAAGAATGGTCCGCTTCGAAGTTGCAGTGGCTGATATTGCATAAAGTTTGATCCCTTCAGCAAGTTTTTCATCTCCGTCTCCAACCTGTGAAAGGAGAAATAACAAAAGCTTTATGGAAGTACTTTCAACATAATACCAGGTAAGGGAATATTACATAGAGATGAAAGTACCAAGTCAATATTTAGAGGATTGTCCAAGTATTTTCTTGCCAACTTTTTAACTCAAGAAGGCATGGTTGCAGAGAAAAGCATGCTCTGCCTCTTTGATGGTAGATTTTCTAAAATCTCTTCAACAGCCTCCTCGAATCCAACAGCAAGCATCTGATCAGCTTCATCAAGGACCAGATATTCAACTTCCCCAATATGAGGTCTTTACTTTCGATCAGATCAATGATTCGACCAGGAGTTCCGACCACTACATCAACCCCACGGAAAGAGCATTTCGCTGCAAATTATAAGAAACCCTCCATAAACGCAAACCGTGTTCAAATAAGATGCCGACTCCTTAATTTCTTTCTCCACTTGTTTGGCTAACTCCCGAGTCGGAGCCAAGACCAAAACTCTTGGCAGCCGACCCGACATCCTAAAACAAGAGAAACAGATATGATTAAAAACTAGAGGGCTGCAATGCATTATAAGGTATGCTACCTCCTTGTACGTTGGCCTTCATCTTCAGTAATTTGTTTAATTATAGGGATCCCAAAGGCTAATGTCTTGCCAGTTCCAGTTTTTGCACGAGCAATGATGTCTCTACCTTGCAGTGCCGGTACCAATACAGCTCTCTAAAATCAATGAACGTATATATATATTAATACTAAAATCGTATTAAAGAGAAGCCCTAAACCCCAAAACTTTCGTGGTTATAAACAAAACAATGCCATACCCAACATAAATATTATAAACAAAATAAGAATTAAGCATAGCAAAGTTGCATATAAAGAAAAAACCCATCATCAAAAACACAAGAAAATAAGAGAAAATTGACCTGAATGGGGAAAAGGTGAGTGATGCCACGTTTGAGAAGTGAATCAACGAGTCGCTGAGGCAAACCCAACTTGGAAAGGTCGAGTTCATCGTCGTGGGTAGACTCAGACTCGAACCCACTCTCAACCTCACCCTGGAGTCATAAACGTCGTCGTCTTCTTGGTGAAGCGAAAGACCCTCGAAGGCTTGTTCGCTGAGAACTGAATTGGGAGTGGCAACGGCACGAGGAACAGAAGAGTGGTTAAACCCACCAAGCAATGGCCTCCCACCGACTACCAAGGCGTTGAACTGAGACTTAAAAGTAAAGGGCAAAGAGAAACGAGAAGTTGAAGGAGTGGGTGGTGTTATCTTTCTTGTATTAGCGGCAGAAGAGGAGACCTCCAGTGATGGGGTTTGGTGTATGGAGGCCATTTCACCCTCTAAGTTTAGTAGCAGTAGTAGAAGAAGAAGATAGGCTTTAAGGGGGCTGGAGATATTTTGAAAGGAAAAACAATTAAGGGATGTTGAGATACTATATAGGGCGCGGCGTTGAGTGGGGAGATAAGGCCACACTATTTCCCAAATGAATGGCTTCGCTGCCCTCCACCTCGCTCTTACTGGTTTCTGCCTTCTGTCCTTTTTATAACAGGTTTTATACCTTGAGCTTTAATTATGTACAAAACAGTGGTTTATTTCTGCTTTGAGTCCCAATATTCTACACAAATTTAAAATTTGGTACTTCTAATCAATGAAAACACTCTCAAAGAAATGACCTTAAATTAAATTATGCCTCGTTTTTTAATTTAAAAAAAAAAAAAAAGTAAACTACAGCCAATGTCTCTAAACCATCAGTACATTTACATTTTGATTATTCAACTTCAAAAAATTACAAAATGGTCACTGAACTATTCGAAAAGTTTCATTTAAGTCAATGGACTATTAAAATCGATGTTGTGTAGCTTTCTTTGTTCGCACCACCTTCACCAATAGAAAGATCGCATTTTCCTTCTCGTCTACAATTCAGATTTTTGTCATGAAACAGCTTTGAACATCATGAATTTGCGAACTACAATCAAATAGCATTCTTCTTCAATCTCCAACACTGAACTTCAGATCAACGTGGATCTAAGATATGTTATTCTACTCGTCGATGGGTATTGATCCTGTGTCGATCGTTGAATTGTCACTTGGAACTTAGCTATACTTTTTTTTAAAAATTAACAACCCAATGACTTAAATAAAATTTTTTGAATAGTTTAGTGACTTCAATGAAAACTTTCGAATAGTTCAATGACCATTTTGTAACTTTTTATAGTGACATGACCAAAACGTAAACTTATTAATAATTTTAATATTTTTTACGCAGACTAAATTCTTGGAATTTAAAATTAAAGGATCAAATTCAAATGTGTGAATAGTGTATAGATTGAGAGCATTAATAAATACATTTTAACAATTCAATTATTTAGTTTATCGTGAAAATTCAAACCTAATAATATTAACAATTATTTTAAAACCCAATTTAAGTAAAAAAATTAGCATTTTATCTTCATGTATCAAAATATATAATTTTTACCAAATATAAGTACCATATTAAAAATATATCAAACTTGAGTACCAAATGATGTACTAAACCTTTCAAAAATAGTGCTAAATTATCTTACGATCCCATACTAGAAATTAGAAACCTTTCACAAGTGTAATATTAGCTAAGCTAGTCGCAAAATCCAATTTAATAGATATCCTTTGATAGTGTTTGGATTTTAATTATTAAATTAAAAGAATAAAAGATATTAAAATTTAAAATTAAAAGACCAAATTTCAAATATGTGAAAAATAAAAGGATCGAGGCAAAATTAAATCTATTTTAACAATTTAATTATTTATCTTATCAATATAAAATAATTTTGAATGGATTTAATGTCTTCATTTTATGAATTCATAATCAGCTTTTATTATATGGATAAATTACATTTAAAATCATTAAATTATTAGTAAGTTTGCATTTTGGTCATTCAACTTAAAACCAAAAAAAAAAATAACAAATAAAAAAGCTACAAAATGTCAATGAACTATTCGAAAGTTTTCGTTTAAGTTACTAGATTGTTAAAATCGTTATTATATGGCCTTCTTTATTCGCACCGCTTGCATCAATTAAAAGTTATCGTTCTCCTTGTTTTCAATGGTTTAATTCTTTTCATGAAACAACTTTGAACTTGACGAATCCACGAATCAAAATTTAAAAAACTTTCTTTTTTGATCTTCAACACTGATCATCATATTGACTTAGATATTAGGCATGTTCTTCTATTCTTCAATGGATATTGATCTACTATATCATTCATTAAATCATCGCTAGGAACTAGTTACCTGAGTTTAAAAAAAAAAACCCCTTAAAAGTCCAGTGACTTAAATCAAAACTTTTTGAAATTGATTGACCAAAATATAAATTTACTAATAGTTTAGTGATATTGAGTGTATTTGTCCTTGTCGAATATTTATGTGTTAAATAGACATTGATGTTCTAATAAACTACTATTTTTATATGTATTAATTAGAGGTGATCATGGTAAAATTTGGGCGGGAGTTAAGCAAAGCCCAAACAAAATTTAGGCCCGAGCCCAAATATGGGCCTAAAATTTGTCCAAGCCCTACCGAAAGAAAATTGATAAACCTGAGCTCGACCCGACCCATATTAATTTTTTTAGCTTTTTTCATTAAATAAAAAATTTTAAAACAAATATTAAAACAAAAAAAATAAAAAATATGTAAATTTAAAAATTATATTTGATTAAAAATAAAATATATATTCAATATATAATTCGGGCCGGGCTCGGGCCAAAAAAGTTTTACCCGAGGACCGGCCCGTTTTCTAAACGGGCCTCGTTTTTTTGCCCAAACCCATATTTTGGGCCTATATTTTTACACGAACCCTCCTATTTTTCGGGCGGGCCGGGTAGCCCAACCCATGATCACCTCTAGTATTAATTAAAGTGTATTATTTTTATGAATAATATTTAGATAATAAAATATGTTATCTTAATAAAATTGTTAAAATTAATTAGTGATAATATTGCACAAATTTTAAAATAGAAACATTGGTATAATAAATAGGATTATCTTATTTTATTAAATTGATGAAAAGAAAATAAATACAAAAATATATATTGTATGGTTTATTACTTTTTATGTAAATCATGAAAATCCTTCTTCACAACAATATTCTTTTTAATTTCATCAACACATTTATATCGGGATTTTAAATTCTTAAGTATATTGATAAATATATTTTTCAAAGCAAATTAACAAATACTAAAAATAATTAATTTTTATTACAAATTTGAAAATTTTAATATAGTATCGATTTACAGTATCAATCGTCGAATCATCATTTGGAGTTCACTACCTAAATTTAAAAAAAATTTAACAACCCAATGACTTAAATAAAAATATTTGAACAGTTCAATGACTATTTTGTGATTTTTTGAAGTTGAATGATGAAAACATAAAATTTTAATAATTTAATAACCTAGAGCGCAGTTTACCTTCTTTTTTTCCTATTCAAACTAATGTTCTATGTATGTGTTAAATAAACCTTGATGTAATGATAAATGACTTGCTTAAAGGTTCGTTTGACATTCATAAGATTAAAAACACTAAGTGTAGGTTTGGTTGGGTAGTGCGATGTGTTTAGTTTACTTATTATCTCACGCTTGTATTGCTACAGTATTTAATCTCACCGCCACTATTGTTTTTACACTAACAGTACGTAAACGCATTGCCCATCCAAACTCATCCTAACAATGAGATTACTGTTGCTCCATTTGGATCCCATTTTCATTGTTGCGGTCTTAATGATGTATTTGAACGAAAAGTTTTGAAAATTTAGAGAATTTTAAAATGTTAATAATTTAGATTTTATCAGAATTATTTACGAGTTGGGGTTCAATTTGATGTACATCACCCTTTAAATAGGAATAAGCAAGTTATGCTTTTCGGAAATCGCTCATATGTCAGGTTCAAATATGAAAGATTGACACTTTTTTGTTTCTATTATAGTCGTCTGAGACTTAATGACTCGTTTTGTGAGGCAAAAATGGCTTTAGGTGTGGAGATTGCTTAAATGGGTTGGGATCTATCGTTATGAGCGCAATCTAGAAGAGCTCTAGCACTAAGTAGTGTCTGATTACGTGAGGGTGAAGAGGGAGCAAGGGGTGGAAATCTTGATGGAAATTGGGCATCTTAAAAGTAAATTATGAGGTGTGAATAATAAATCTGGGTTTGGGACTATTATCAACCCCATATTAGGAATCAATTTGGAAGGGAAGGGAAGGAAATTTATCCACAGAGTAAAATCAATTTGCAATGGATCATGATATTGAAGAAGGTGTTTTAATAGGAGAAGAGGGGAAAAAGAGACCAAGAGGAGAGACTAAACGGTTGTTAGTTGGAGAAGAACCCAATAATTCGGCCTCAAGGAATAGAAGAATGTTGGAAAGTAACATTTTATCATCGGTGGCTGCCAAAAGGAAAGCCGACTAGGCATAATGGAAATCTTAAGTTGGAATGTATGTGGTTTGGGGAACCCACGAATTGTGCGATGACTTCGGCATTCACTAAAGACATATAATCCCCAGATGGTATTCTTCATGGAGACAAAGATTAATAAGAATCAAATGAAAAGAGTTTGACGAAGTTGCTATTTTCCTAACGGTATTGATGTTGACTCTAACGGTTCTAGGGGAGGGTTATGTTTGGCATGGCGTAGTGATGTTACTATTATGCTTCAAAGTTTCTCAAAAAGGCACATTAACATGGTGATCGAAAACCCTGATGAAGGTAACAAGTAGAGATATACTGGTTTTTATGGCATTCCTTATGCACAAGATAGGGATGAATCATGGGATCTTTTGAAAAACCTACATAGTACTGTCGGGCTTCCATGGTTTGTTTGTGGAGATTTTAACAAAATTATGTATGGCTTTAAAAAAAAAAGAGGATTACCTCTAGATGAGAGACGAATGAAAGTATTTCGTAATGTGTTGGAAGATTGTCATCTGTTGGATGTGTGTTATTCTGGAAACTGGTTTACATGGGAAAGATGAAATTTATCGGAATCGAATATCCAAGCACGTTTAGATAGGAGAGTGACTATTGAAGAACGGATGTCTATGTTTCCTGAGGCTTTAATTCAACATCTTCCGCACTCTTTTTCGCATCATTATCCAGTACTTATTACTACAAAAAAAGAAGACAAATGGTGGCCGAAAAAAAGTTTCAAGTTCGAAGCTTGATAGGTTTTGGAGGAATCGTTCGCCGATAAGGTCCAACATATCTGGGATACATCAACAGGAGATTTGTTGCAAAAGTTGGAAAGCGTAAGGAAAGGTTTGGAGAGATGGGCTGATTGAATCCATAAAAGCATAAAAGAGAATAAAGTGTTTTTAACTTCTAGACTGGAAGAGTTGATGGAAATCGAAAGGGATGATGAAAATTTGGCAGAACTTATCGATACAAAGATTTAAATTAATTTTGAGAATGAAAAGGATGAGCATTATTGGGAACAGATGACACATGTGAATTGGTTGAAACTTGGGGATAGAAACACTGCGTTTTTCCATAATCAAGCGACACAACGACAGAGAAGGAACTTTATTCATAAAATCCAGAATGAAGATGGAAAGGAAACAAAAGTGGTTCGAGAAATAGAAGTAATTGCTAGATCTTATTTTCAGAATCTGTTTTAAGCTTGTGAAAGGGGAAATTATGAACACCTTTTGTTGGGTATTGATCGCTGTGTTTTTTATGAGGACAATTGTCGGCTAACTGCGAGATATACAGAGGAGAATATTCAAATGGCATTATTCGAATTGGGCCCTACAAAAGTGCCAGGAGATGATGGTTTTTCAGCTTTATTTTATTAGAAATGTTGGCCTATCATTGGGGAAGATGTCACATCATTTTGTCTACACTTTCTGAATGGAGGTATGGATGTTAGCTTGATCAATAAAACTAATATTGTGCTAACTCCTAAAATCACAAACCCTTCAAATATTACTCATTTTCGGCCCATTAGCTTATGTAACGTGCTTTATAAACTGATGGCTAAGGTTATTGCAAATCGCTTTCGGGAAGTGTTAGGCAAATGCATTGATCTTACACAGAGTGTCTTTGTGTCAGGGAGGTTGATTAGGATAATGTTTTGTTGGCTTATGAAATTTTACATACTTTAAAACATAAGAAGGTCGAGGAAAACGAGTTTATGGCAGTGAAATTGGATATGAGTAAAGCGTATGATAGGGTCGAATAGAATTTTATAAAATAGATAATGAAGCGAATGGGTTTTGATCCAGGCTGGGTTGATTCTTTTATAAAATGTGTGTCCATAGTTTCGTATTCGGTGGTATTTAATGGTCTTATTGGAAAAAAAATTTGTCCTACTAGAGGACTAAGACATGGTGGTCCTTTGAGCCCGTTTCTATTTTTAATTTGTGGTGAAGGCTTATCCAGTCTTTTGCGGCTTGCAATAAAGGAAAACTTACTTAGAGGGGTTAAGGCAAGTAGACACGGCCTACAGGTCTTGCATTTGTTATTCGCAGATGACTGTGTTTTGTTTGGGGAGGCAACAGGAAGATGAGCTCATTTATTGAAACAGATTTTTCATGAATATGAGAATTGTTCAAGTTTGTGTGTTAATTGTCGAAACCATTTTTATATTTTTTGAAAAAACGGGGATTGACTTTAAAAAATGAAAATGGAGTCGCCACCAATCTTTTTTTGAGGTGTGATCGGTCACATTGAAATTGATCATTTTAATAAAAAACATTTTGATTTATTAAAACAATGATTTTTGGTCTACGAAATTTGAGAAAACGTGTTTGGGAGATTCACATACGAGAAAGGATTAGCACCCTCGTAACGCCCAAAAAAATTGGTACCTAATTGATTAATTAATGTCTTTGTAATATCCTCAATTAGGGGTTATGCATTTAGTGCATAATGCAAGTGTTAGCATGCTTTAGTGAGTGTGTTTGGAGGTGTTTGAGGGCTTTGGAAACTCTAGGATGGAAGAGGAAGCTTTGGAAAATATGGAAATTTTAAGTTAAAAGGGAATTGGGCTAAGGAGGCCTTATAAATAATTGCGAGGGATTTTGGACATGAGAGCGGGCTTGGTAAAGTGGCTGCAAGGCGCCACTTAAGGGCCTTGGTGATGACGCCATGAGCAGGGGAGAAGGGCTTGGGTTCGAGTCTTGTGGGCAATATAAGCGTGTTTTATTTTTGCAAGTTGGCGTTAAGGGTAAAGGAGGTCTTAAAAAGAATTGTGGGGATTATGACACAAAGGAGCTAGCAAGAAAGTGGTCAGTAGCGTGTGGGGGTCCAAAGAGGTCTCATGTTCAAACTTGGGGCAAAAATGGGTGGCTTTCATTTTGCACATTTCGTCAAAAAGGAACTAGGCTAAAAGGCTTTAAAGGATTCGTGAGGATTTATGACACAAGGGTTGGCCGGTAAAGTGGCAGCAGGGCGCTACTTAAGGCTTGAGCAAGTGACGCCTCAAGCAATGGATAGAGGGCCCAGGTTTGAGTTGCGAAGGAGGCAGGAAGGAGCTTTTATTTTTGTGATAAGAAGGCGCCTGGTGAAAGAGGGTTTAAAAGAAATTCTGGGGAGTTTATATCACAAACAGCGCCTTGGCAAAGTGGCTGGGGACGTTACCTGCAGCTTGTGTCAAGGGCTCCAACAGGTCTCGGGTTCGAGGCTTGTGAGCAGCAAGGGGAATGTTTTAATTTTGCTTTTGCATCAAGGTAGAGTTGAAAGGAATTGGACGGCACATGGAATTTCAATTGGATAAGGATTTGGCTTAATTCTCCCATTAATATTCGGCTAAGAGTAGGATAATTGTAGTTTTATTTATTTATTTTATTATAGGATAATTATGGTTTTATTTAGATTAAATGAGATTTTATTTTATTTATTTTAGTTTAATAGATAGATAAGAGATAAGGTGTTGGATTAATTGTTTTATTTGTTAAGAGATAAAATAGGAGTTTAAGTTGGGATTTGATAAGTGGGGAAGTGGTGGCCGATTGTTGGACTCTAGGAGTTTAAATTTTCGGTATAAATATGGTGCTATTGTGTGCTAAATTTTCCTTTCAAAACCTTTCTTTTTCATCTTGGTTATTGCCAAATTTAGTACCTCTTTTCCCATTGGTGCCGCTTTTTCCCTTGTGCAAAAGCCACTTGTGTTTCATTCCTCTTTTCTATTTGTTCTTGGTCAACCTATATCCTCTCCCAAACTTCTTCTTTTATGTTGGTGTTATCCCAACACCATCATTGTTTGAAGCCATAGTCAATCCTTATTGAAGGTGTTGTCGACTACTTGCTTGTGATCTCTCACTCCAACGTAGGTGAAGGAAGGAACGCTAAGATTCTTTCGGATTCGATTCATCAAGGTGAGCAGTGTAGTATTCGCCTAAGGCCACTTTCTAATGCTTTTGGTGTAGAAGCGATTCGACAATGGATTATAGGGATTTGACGGTTCAAGAGCAAGGAGTAGTTTTGGATTTCAACAAGCTAGGTGAGTGATTCATGGTATTCGCCATTTTGGTTATTAAGTGTTGACCGATTATGTACTATGATTCTTAGGGCTTAATCGATAGAAGTACATAGGAGCCTTCTGGATTTTAGAACGGGCTTTTCGGGATTTAAGTGAACCGCTAATGTATCGTGTGTACCCACTATGTTTTAATAAGAATTATGGCTAAAATTTAATATGAGCATATTTATAAGAATGTGAATATGGCTAAAGTACCATGCTATGGTACAAAGTACTGTGTACGTTTCCTACTCCTACTAGGATTATGTTAAATATCCATTATTTACACGCATATGACATTATAAGAATGTGAAATAAGAATTTGGCATGTTAATGCATGATATGTATGATATGGGGCATATGGGTTATATGAAAGGGAAGTGAATGTGGTGACCTAAGACCACGATAATCGAATGTGGTGACCTAAGACCACGATATCTCGAATGTGGTGACCTAAGACCAGATATCCGAATGTGGTGACCTAAGACCACGAATTTTATAAGGGCGATGAGCACGCCGATCGCAATGAACGCTTCGATGGTGTGTAGCGGATGGAGGGTTGACTTAGTAGTCCCCACTTATGCGTGATGGTACGGTGATGTGTAGTGGATGGCATATATGTTTGGGTTCGGGTTGCATCATTATTTCCTATCTGTTATATGAATATGCATGTAATATGTGAACATATGCCTAAATTGTTAAACTTTAGTGTTGGTTACACATTGAGTCTGTTTGACTCACCCCTTGTGGGATTATTTTTCAGGTAATGATCAGTAGTGGACCGGGTCTGCAGGAGCTTAAAGGTGGCCATGCACAGCAAGGAATTTATTTAATTTGGAATTTTCATTAAGTACTTTGAATTTATTTTTTTTAGGGAATTATTTGATGTAATAAGGCCATAGTAGAACTACTTTACTTTGCTTTTATTTATTAAGCTTACAAACTTTTATCTATTAAAAGATTAAGTAAATTTATTTTAAAACAAAGCCTAAACGTTTGTCACCTAAAGTAAAGGATTTTAATAATGAAATAAACTTGTTTTCAACTCAAGCCCAACCCAAAACAATCTTTCTTTCAAAACACACAAGTTTTTCCTAAGTAACAAAAGAAATTGAAACAGTTTACACTGGGAACATACGAGATCCAGTCAAGGCTCATGGGTGGGTTTAGGGTGTTTCATCTTAATGTAACATCCTAAATTTTTGGGCCTATCGTTTAATGGGTGAATATGTGGAATGAGTTAATTTAAGTGTTGGGGTCCAAATTGGGCTCAAAGCTTAGGCAGAGGCCTTGATTAAAATTATCTGTTTGGGCACTATAGGGTTTAAAAGGTAGTATCTATGTTTAAAATACCAAAGTGGGCTTGTGGCCCAATCTTAGGAGGTGACGCACACACATGGAGTAAGGGCCCAAATTTAAGTTTCATGGAGCCCAATTCTTTTAATTAAGTTAGCTAAATTTTGGGCATTAGGATTAGGTGGAGTGGATGGCAACAAGGCTAAAATTTAGAGGTTTTAATGTTTAAAATATGTGGATAATAAGCAGATAAAGGCTATTATTTAGGAATTTATTTTACGTGGATAATAAGCAGATAAAGGCTAAGATTTAGGGATTTTAATGATTAAAATATGTGGATAATATGCTGATAAAGGAGGAAGGAGTTAAAGATAATTAAGTCTCTTTTAGATGAGCTAGTAGATTAAGATAAAGGAGAAAAGTTTGGAATTTATCTACAAAGAGAGTGATGGCCAAGAATCCATCACTGAGAGGAGTAAAGAAACCAGTTACTACATGGCAAAGGGTTGCCGAATTTCCTATAAATAGAGGGGGCTATCTCCTTGTTTCTGACATTAAATCCTCTCCCTTTTGTGTCGAAATTCCCTAGCTTCTTTTCTCCAAATTCTTTCTCTATTTCTTTAAAAGCCGAAACTTTTCCCCATTTTCTTTTCCCTTGTGCCGATTTCTCTAAAAAGCTGAAACATCCATCGCTTTTTCTTTTATTCATCCTATTTGAGAAATTGTTCTACACTTCCTAAGATTTAAATCCTCCATTGACATTGTCGAATTCTCTCTAGTACTAGCCAATCTCCTAAGTTAAGGTAAGAGTAGATTTTTATTAGTTCTCATAATCTATTCCCCATTTTGAAAAGGCAAAAGTAAAGCTAATAGTTTAATGGTTTATGATGGCGGCAAGTCGGATTTGAAAGAAGCCTAGTCGACTAGATCTAAAAGTCAAATTCATAAGTCCCCAATTTCGGATTTTTAAGGTAAGAAGATTTTCCTAGATTTCTATTAGATTTCATCATTATATACAAGATTTTAACCTTATAAGGAGGATTAACGATTAAATATTATTATAGTAACTCGATAAGAATTTATGATGGAATTAAATATGGATCGTGCAAAAGAAAGAATCCCTAAGTTTAAGAAACGAAAAGATTCATTGCTCGAGATTAGCTAATTGGTTGTGGACCGCTTCAACAACACCTTAGGCGGATAGCGAGTTGTGTCGACTAAGGATAGCGTCGATATAGAAAGCCTCGCTTTATCGATAATCGGTATGTAGATTCTTGACACATAAGCTTTGTTATATTATATGTATGTTATGGGCTAAAAGTTTAAAAGGTGTGTAGATCTCTATCACACTAGTTAATCAATTATATATATGTTATGGGCTAAAAGCCGGAAAATGAGGTCAGTATGAACAATGATTACCCAGTAAAGGGTAGGCAAGGGATGCAGTGCACGTAATCATAGAAACTTCTATGTGTATCAAGTATGTAAAAATATGTGATCTGCTTAGATAGTTTAATGTTCGATTCTTGCATGTATGCATGGGATGGGATTGATTGATTTATGGAAGGGAGCGGTCGCGAGGTGATCAATGGTTTTGCCACATAGGTCACATAGTGATCGGTCTTTATGATGAGCAACATAGTTGTCGATATATTATTAAGGTCGATAGCGATCGGTGGCTTCGCCACACGTGTCACATAGTGATCGGTCTTTATGACAGCAAGACAAATTGTCGATATGGTGTGTAGCGGATGGAGGTTGATTGTAGAAATCCCACGGTGTGATGGTTGGTACAGGGGTGTGTAGAGGATGGACTCATAGGTTTGGGATGGGCCATGTTGCATATTTTGTTACCCTTGTATACGTGCCAAGGCTCATAATGTGTTTGTGGGCCTCAAGCCTTTTATGTGTTCTCGGATTTGCACATTGAGTCTTGGTGACTCAACCTTTATTTTTCCCAACATTTCGGTGAGCAGAGATCGTGAACATAGGAGCCAAGGCGGACTCGAGGGCCATCAAGTTTTATTTCTACAAATTATTTGGGATTTCTTTAAGTTTATTTTATTTTTATTTGGGATTTTTTAAGGCCCTAGTTTTTATTCAACTAAGAAGTTTCAATGTTATGCAACTTATAAATTTTATGTCAAGGTTTATTTATACTTAATAATACTAATATAAGATTTTATTTTTAAAATGTCACTTATTTACTCTAATAATGTCTAATTAACTTACGACTTCCAAAATCAACAAGGCAAAAGTTTTCAATGTACAAGCCGTGACATGCCAGATCCAGTCGAAACGCATGGGTCGGGTTTGGGGTGTTACACTTAATGTCAAAAATTTGAGAAGATTTTAGAATATGATTCTTTTGATTTTTCAAAACTTATAACCTTTAAAAAAAATTCAATTATTTGGATAAAAGAATATTCGAATATCAGTAAGTTAGAGCACGACCTTTCAAATTTCCCAAACACCAAATATCCTTTGTTTTGTTTTCTTTTTCTTAAAATCTCTATCTCAAAATATCAAAATGTCACATCCAATAAGTTAGGACGCAACATCTTAAATTCACAAAGATAGGTTTTTATTTGAAAATCATATATTTTAATTCCAAAAGGGTATTTGATCATTTAGACTTAATGAGAAAAATCAAGCTCAAAGAAGTTACTAAGACGATTCCTCAAAACTCCAAATGTCAAATATTGCCTTATTTTAAGAAATAAAGTTTTGGATAAAAGTGGCAATTAAAATAAATTTAAAATAATTAAAATAAATGAATAAAGAATGATTAAGCAATTAAATGGATAAATAAAAAAAGTTAAAAAAACGTACAAGTCAACCTAACTCGCGCAATATGAGGATTCGACGAAATTCCTCCATCAAAAACTAACTCGAACGGAAGCAACTCAAAAAAGAAACGAAGATGAGCGAAGAACAAAATAAGAACAAGCCATAGAAAATAAGAACGCAAAAAAGAGAGAAATTTGAGAGAATGCTCTCAAGAATTTTTTTTACCCAAAACTCAAGTGTCCTCTTTACATTGAAGGAAGAGGCCTCTATTTATAGTTGAGCCTCCCCAAATCCAACGGTACAGATCAATTACATCAACGACTAAGATTAAAAAGTATCTACAAATTAAATCTCTAAGATTACAAAATTATATCTTCTAAGATTGCATACCATATCTTCTAGGATTGCATATAATATCCAAGATTTACATATCATATCTAAAATTGCATACCATATCTTCTAGGATTGCATATCATATCTAAGATTTGCATATCATATCTAAAATTGCATATCCTTGAATATTTTATTTCCATATACGTCAAACTTGTAGATAGACCTTCAATCTTTTCAAGTAATGGGCCATTTCGATTGGGCCAAATGATATATTTTGACTGGACTTGGACTTTGTTTTATTATTTTGGGTTTATTATTTTTTGTATGGGTCCAGGCTAAATTGGCCTATTACATTAATTATGACCATTCTACCATGTTTTTTAGTACTAATACGCAGGATGGAGAAAGGATAATGATTTTCAGTGCCCTTGGAGTGCACAGCTTTAATGACCCAGAGCGTTATCTCGGTCTTCCCAATATGGTGGGTTGAAGGAAAAAATTGTCTTTTAAATTTTGAAGGATAGATTTAAGCATCAGATCGATAATTAGAGTGTAAGGCATTTCTCTCAAGGAGGAAAAGAGGTGTTCATAAAGGCTATTCTTCAGTCCATACCAACCTATACTACGGCTTGTTTTTTTACTTCCTAAGTCTTTATGTGCCGAGTTAGAGAGTATTATTGCTAAGTTCTATGGCAGAAAAGTCGAGGTAAGAGAAGTATTTACTGTTGCGTTTGGAAGGATTTATGCTCCTTAAAAGAAAATGGTGGTTTAGGTTTCTGAAATCTTGATAATTTTAATGTTGCGCTATTAGCCAAACCAGGTGACTTCTTGTTAATTTTCCTAATTCTTTGTTAGCTCGAGTTTTGAATGTAACGACCCAAAATCTGTGGGAACCGGAAAAGTGTGTTATCAGGCCTCTGTCTTAGTAAATCGAGTCAAGAAATAATAATGATTCTAATCGTGTGTTTAATTAAATTTTTATTTAGTGAATTTAGCTTAATTGAGAGAAATTAGGAAAAGTATTAAAATGAATAAAGGTAAAAGTTGAATTGTAGATTAAAAGAAGGTAACAAGGACCAAAATGGAAAATATGCCATTTAGCATAAGTTGAGGCGGATATGAAATAAAAATCTAAGATTTTACTTAGATTTTAATTATATAATAGATATATTTGTAATAAATTATAAAAGAATAAAGAAACAAAAGAAAAGAACGGAGAAATAACAGAGAGCATACATAACAGGGGAAAGGAAGGAAAGAAAGAAAAGAAGAGGAAAAACTAGGAATTTAAAGCTTGAAGTTTAAATTGGTAAGTCAATCAAGTCCTATTCTCTTAATTTTGATGTTTAAGAAGCTTTTAAACAAAGTTTTGTTGAAATTAAGTAAAAGCCATGGAAGTTCTTAGGTTTTCAAACATAGTTCATGTTGGATAAATTGTTGAATTAGGGATAAAATTTAAATAAATTCTAAGTTAGAATTGAAAAGGGGATTAAATTGTAAAAGAAGTTATAAGCTTTGAGTTTTAGGGATTAAATTGAAATAAATTGAAATTATGAAAATATGATAAAGGAAATAGATAGTTAAATGTGAGTTTGGCAAGAAATTGAGTAGTAAAAATTATGAATTGAGAAAGAAAAATATATAAGTTTAGTTAGGATTAAATTGCAAAATAAGCTATAAGAAAACCGTTTGAGACAGCAGCAGTAGAGTAAATATGAAAAATCACCAAAAATGGTATAAACGGAATTAGAATTTGAGTGAGATATGAAATTAAAGCTTATTGAGTCTATTTGCATATGAAAGAAACAGAGAAAGCAAAGTAATTCTGTATTTTGAGATATTTAGATTTTTGTGAGACTGGTTTAGAGTGATTTCGAGATCCCCTGTTCTGACTTGAAAAAATCATTAAAATTGTAAAAAATAATTTTGGGACATAATTTACATGGTTAAATTCGTTAATGAGTCCATTTTAGAAGAAACAAACTAGAACATCATTTGAATTCTTTACAAAAGATAACTAAATTTTAGCAAAGAGTGGTCAGAATTGTCAGACAACAGAACAGGGTGATTTTAAAGAATAAACTGTACTTATTGGCTAAATCAAAATTCTGAAAATTTTATGGAAAGAAGATACATTAGTCTAGTTTCATATAAAATTTACGGATCTTAATTTAGAATTCTGTAACTCAAGATATAGATAATTTAGTGACAATGACTCAGGTAGACAGCCTAAGAAGAACTTATAAGTAAATAATAGAATTGTTTATAAAGAATGTGGAATGAAGAGGAAGAGTAGGAATTGTATAAAATTCAATTATTTATTGTAATTTAATGTTGCAATTAATAATTTAAATTATTATTAATTTTCGTAGCTAAAAGGAACTCAAGGCATCGACCCACAAAGGAAAGGAGAAGGTTACGGGGAATAATCAAGCAAATTCGGGTTTGTATTACTATAATTCAAATTATTTATTATTTAATGTTAAATTTAAATTATGTGTATGGTAAGTAAATAATAAGGTAAGTGACTTTATTGAATTGAATTTGGAACATTGGATTGAATGAGAAATATGTGTTAGTATTGAATTATATTGTGGTTGGTGATTGGAAAAGTGTAATTGATATTGAAATTGAATTTGTTATGAAAATGAAAATGAAATTGAGAACTGAAATATCTATTAACTAGTCGGGCTAAGTCGGATATAATTGGCATGCCATAGGATTTGGAGGAGTACGGATTTATCGTCTTTGCCGATCGTGCACTTTATGTGTCGATATCGCACTTTATGTGTGGTATTTCGTGCACCTCGTGTCGTATTAGGCACATCATGTGTCGCTTCGTGCACTTATGTGTCGATATCGATCGGTACTATGTACCGCTTTAGGCACAATGTGCCGCATCTTGGTGTGTTTGGGTTGGAACTGTATCCGCTTAAAGTCCGAGTCATTAATAGGGGTAACTAAAGGAAATGTTAAATTGAATAACATGAAATGGCTGAGGCACTGAAAGAAATGTGAAAATAGAACATGAATTGAGAAATGTGATTTGAATATGAGTATGAGAATGGAAAGCATGAACCATTGGTTCATGAGATGGATAATGGTTCAACATGAATGTGTATTATTTTAATTGTTGAATAGCTAAAATTGAATTGTATGAATATATTGAGAATGACAAACTTATGTTTGAATTGGTTTAGTAAAATTAAAGTTATATGATTTAATGATATGATTATTACGCTTATAATTTGAATTATGGTAATACCATTTGAGTATATGCATACTCAACAGACGGTTGTTTCCGCAAGTGAGTTGTAGTAGTCAAGCATCGAATCAAAGATCCAAAGTCGAATTTACTTCGCAAACTTTTGGTGATGTATATTTTCTTTTGGTAATGTGGCATGTACATAGGATGTGTATAAATGTTATTATGTTTTGAATGTAAATGGTTAAAATGTTAGTATTACAAGTTTAAGAATTATAATGAAAGAAGTTTATCTATTTTAATCTAATTAATACATTGATAAATTTAAATTGATATTATATTGATTGAGTTTAATTAGAAGGTATTTAGAATAGAAAATGAATATGTGAAATGAATTGGTTGAATTGGTTATGTTTGGAATGAATATGTTTAATTTTGTGGGGTTTTATGTGAAAATAAGTAGAAATGTCATTGAAATTTATATTAGACAAAAATATTTGAAATACTTAAACGAGTCCCGTTTCACTTTTAATACATACTTTAGACTTGAGAGTTCATTATAGGATTAGTTATTAAATTATACTATATTTTTTTTTAAAATTATTTGCAAACCGTCCAATATGTCCCAGAATGCCTCGTAACCTGTTTCTAAGCAATGGTTCGGGGTTGGGGGTGTTACAATTATTGGTATCAAAGCCATCAGGTTTAGCCGATTCTCGGGCTAAATCGGGCTCGGAAGTCAGTCTAGAAGTACATGTCACTGTTGAGTCGAAACTGAGTCGGGTTTTTGGATGCTGATCTATTTAATTGTTTTTGTTTTATAGATTAGAGATGTCTGATAAACATCTTGAAGATATAAATGAAGAAATGTTCACTGGGGATGAATAATTATATGATTTAGATGAAACCGAGTCAGCTACACCCAGTGTGAATCCGATCAGAAATCAGCCTCCCAATGTAGAAGGAGAGAACATTAAAGAGAGAGATGAAAAAGGTAGAAATGATTATGATGTAGTAAGAGTTTTGACTGATGCTCTTCAACGAATAGCGGAGTCTGTACCTGCTACCACGTCTGTACCTGTTCCTAGACGGGCCCCTATTAAGGAAATAAGAAAATACGGTGCCACGGAATTTTGGGTCTAAAAAGAGTTGATCCGTCGATAGCTGAAAACTGGATGGAGGCAACAAAAAGAATTTTATAACAGTTAGAATGTACGTCGCGAGAAAGTCTATTATGTGCTGTATCTTTATTATAGGGTGAGGCATATCTATGGTGGGAATCTGTAATCCGACATTTACCGACTGATAAGGTAACATGGGATCTATTTCAAAAAGAATTTCAAAAGAAGTATATTAGGGATATGTATATAGAAGATAAGAAACAAGAATTTTTGACGTTAAAACAAGGTGAAATGACAGTAGTAGACTATGAACGGGAGTTCTCAAGACTTGGTAGATATGCATCAGAGTTCATACCAACTAAAGCCGATAGCTGTAAAAGATTTTTACGGGGATTAAGAGATGAAATAAAACTACAATTAGTGTCCCAACGAATCACTGAATTTGTTGATTTGATCGAGGGGCCAAGATGGTAGAGCAAGTCTTGGGACTAGACAAAAAGTCAGAAACAGTTAGATTGACCAGGAAACAAGTGGGACAACTAGTTCAAATCCACTACCAAAAAGATCCAAAGAATTCAGGGGTGGTTGGAAACCTAGTTTTAGATTTGATCGAGGGGACATAAGCCGGGGAAAACAGACGACGGTATCTACTGGTAGTGTAAGAGGCCTACCCCGGGATACGAAAATTCTAGAATGTGGATATTGCGGAAAGAAACATTTAGGTGAATGTTGGAAAGTAACTAGAGGCTGCTTCCGTTGCAGGTCGGCAGAGTACTTTGTTAAAGATTGTCCGAAGAATAAAAATATTACACCTACAACATCCCAAAGATCAGTGTCTACTGCTCGAGGTAGGGGTTCAGGCTAAAGTGGTTCTGTATCCAGAGGTAGAGGTGTACGAAGGGGTAGTGATATAGTTACACAGCAGTCGAAAGCTAGAGCACCAACCAGGGCCTACGTGGTTCGGACTCGATAAGAAAGTGATGCACATGATGTCGTGACTGGTATATTTTTATTGTATTTTGAGCCTATTTATGCTTTAATTGATCAATTTCAAGGTGACCGATCACACCTCGAAAAAAGATTGGTGGCGACTCCATTTTCGTTTTTTAAAGTCAATCCCCATTTTTTCAAAAAATATAAAAATGGTTTCACAATTAACACACAAACTTGAACAATTCTCATATTCATGAAAAACTGTTTCAATAAATGAGCTCATCTTCCGTTGCCTCCCAAACAAAACACATCATCTGCGAATAACAAATGCAAGACACAGAGGTCGCGTCTACTTGCCTTAACCCGCCTAAGTAAGTTTTCCTTTATTGCAAGCCGCAAAAGACCGGATAAGCCTTCACCACAAATTAAAAATAGAAACGGGCTCAAAGGACCACCATGTCTTAGTCCTCTAGTAGGACAAATTTTTTCCCAATATGACCATTAAATACCACGAATACTTAAACTATGGACACACATTTTATAAAAGAATCAACCCAGCCTGGATAAAAACCCATTCGCTTCATTATCTCTTTTACAAAATTCCATTCGACCCTATCATACGCTTTACTCATATCCAATTTCACTGCCATAAACTCGTTTTCCTCCACCTTCTTATGTTTTAAAGTATATAAAATTTCATAAGCCAACAAAACATTATCCTAATCAACCTCCCTGACACAAAGACACTGTAAGATCAATGCATTTGCCTAACACTTCAAAGCGATTTGCAATAACCTTAGCCATCGTTTATAAAGCACGTTACATAATCTAATGGGCGAAAATGAGTAATATTTGAAGGTTTGTGATTTTAGGAGTTAGCACAATATTAGTTTTATTGATCAAGCTAACATCCATACCTCCATTCGTAAAGTGTAGACAAAATGATGTGACATCTTCCCAATGATAGCCAACATTTCTAATAAAATAAAGCTGAAAAACCATCATCTCGGCACTTTTGTAGGACCCAATTCGAATAATGCCATTTGAATATTCTCCTCTGTATATCTCGCAGTTAGTCGACAATTGTCCTCATAAAAAACACAGCGATCAATACCCGACAAAAGGTGCTCATAATTTCCCTTTTCACAAGCTTAAAACAGATTCTGAAAATAAGATCTAGCAATTACTTCTATTTCTCGAACCACTTCTGTTTCCTTTCCATATTCATACTGCATTTTATGAATAAAGTTCCTTCTCTGTCATTGTGTCGCTTGATTATGGAAAAACGCAGTGTTTCTATCCCCAAGTTTCAACCAATTCACATGTGTCATCTGTTCCCAATAATGCTCATCCTTTTCATTCTCAAAATTAATTTAAATATTTGTGTCGATAAGTTCTGCCAAATTTTCATCATCGCTTTCGATTTCCATCAACTCTGCCAGTCTAGAAGTTAAAAACTCTTTATTCTCTTTTATGCTTTTACGGATTCAATCAGCCCATCTCTCCAAACCATTCCTTACGCTTTCCAACTTTTGCAACAAATCTCCTGTTGATGTATCCCATATATGTTGGACCTTATCGGTGAACGATTCCTCCAAAACCTATCAAGCTTCAAACTTGAAACTTTTTTTCGGCCACCATTTGTCTTCTTTTTTTTTGTAGTAATAAGTACTGGATAATGATACGAAAAAGAGTGCGGAAGATGTTGAATTAAAGCCTCAGGATACATAGACATCCATTCTTCAGTAGTCACTCCCCTATCTAAACGTGTTTGGATATTCGATTCCGATAAATTTCATCTTTCCCATGTAAACCAGTTTCCAGAATAACACACATCCAACAGATGACAATCTTCCAACACATTACGAAATACTTTCATTCGTCTCTCATCTCGAGGTAATCCTCTTTTTTTTTTAAAGCCATACATAATTTTGTTAAAATCTCCACAAACAAACCATGGAAGCCCTACAGTACTATGTAGGTTTTTTAAAAGATCCCATGATTCATCCCTATCTTGTGCGTAAGGAATGACATAAAAACCAGTATATCTCTACTTGTTACCTTCGTCAGGGTTTTCGATCACCATGTCAATGTGCCTTTTTAAGAAACTTCGAAGCATAATAGTAACATTACTACGCCATGCCAAACATAACCCTCCCTAGAACCGTTAGAGTCAACATCAATACCGTTAGGAAAATAGCAACTTCACAAACTCTTTTCATTTGATTCTTATTAATCTTTGTCTCCATGAAGAATACCACCGGGATTATATGTCCGTAGTGAATGCCGAAGTCATCGCACAATTCGTGGGTTCCCCAAACCACATACATTCCAACTTAAGATTTTCATTGTGCCTAGTCGGCTTTCCTTTTGGCAGCCACCGATGATAAAATTCCAACATTCTTCTATTCCTTGAGGCCGAATTATTGTGTTCTTCTCCAACTAACTTATGCTAAATGGCATATTTTCCATTTTGGTCCTTGTTACCTTCTTTTAATCTACAATTCAACTTTTACCCTTTATTCATTTTAATACTTTCACTACACCAAAACAGACTTTTAGCGGCATTTTTTTAGCTTTTAGCGACGTTTGTAAGTGCCACTAATAGTATTTATGACTAATGAGTTTATTGTGAAAAAACACCGCTAAACGTAGGGACTTTTAGCGGCGCTTCTCAAAAAAACGCAGCTAAAGATGGGGACTTTTAGCGGCGCTTCTAAAAAAATGCCACTAAAGATGGAGACTTTTAGCAGTGCTTTTTTAAAAAACACCGCTAAAGGTGGGGACTTTTAGCGACGCTTCTCAAAAAAATGCCGCTAAAGGTGGGGACTTTTAGCTGTGCTTATATAAAAAACGCCGCTAAATGTGGGGACTTTTAGCGGCACTTATACAAAAAACGCTGCTAAAGGTGAGGATTTTAACGGTGTTATATAAAAGACACCGCTAAAGGTGTGAACTTTTTGCGGCGCTTTTCTAAGAAACGCCGCTATAAGTTGGTACTTTTAGCGGCGCTTCTCTAAAAAGACGCCGCCAAAGGTGGGGACTTTTAGCGGCATTTTTAACACAAACGCCCCTAATTTGCACAAATTTGCAATGCTCTGTTTTTCTAATATCCACCCTCCCTGCATTAAAACCAACCAAAAACTGCACCAATTGCATATAATTTTAACCCAAGATAGCAAATAAAACATTTAAATCTCACCAAAAGTATTAAATCTAAACGATACTTCAAATTTAATAAAAGATATATGATATACATTAATAAATGAAGTATAATTCAAACAATTCTTAAAATAATGTTAATTGTAACAATATTAAAAATCATCTTACAACAAGAAAAGAAATGTCTAAGATGGTGGCCTTCATGATTATTGGAACAACTTCATCATAGTCCAAGTTGTTCCGGAGTTCTTCATATTTTCTGCTTTGCTCGCCTCCTCACCTCCCTCGCCGCCTCCACTCTAAGTTGAGCAAGATGCTCTACCTCCTAGTCGCCTCCGCTTCTAAACCGAGAAATTTGTTCAGTTGTGCTCGCTTTCATTTGAGATATCTGGTCTTTTAGTCTCTTAACTTCAAAGACGAGATTGACTCCTAAGGCATGTATTGCTGGAGTCGATCCAAAATATTGGCCTGGGTAACACGGATCCTTGGCATCGAACCCGACCATACCTTTTAAGACCTAAAAATTAGTGATAATTCGTTATAAATATACTCAAGATTAATGAAGTATCGTTAAGCAAATCGTATTTTCAGACCCAAAACATCGTAATAATTTTGTTATCAATCTCCTCGAGATTAACAGAACTATCGACGAAGCAACCGCTTCATACTCCGCTTTTTCTCCTTTAGTTTATCCTAATAAATCAATTAAAGAGTTAGAAACAAAATATATAATAAAATGAATGTAACATAACTTAAAATTATAAATTTAAAACTACAAACGATGAATTAAACTATTGTAATTAAACAAGATAAATATTTATAATAAATCAAATTTTATTAAGTAAATATAACAAAATTTCTACTGACTTGGATGTTATCGGAGATCCATCCTTCTTCCTATAGTAATGTCAAAAAGTCAAGGCGTTCAACTTTTGACCGCACGTAAGCTTCTTACATTATAGTAGAAAAATATAATTTAATAGTATAAAGTCATTATATATGAAAGAAATAATAAATTATAATACTCATCCTCACCTACACGGCAAAACTTCCGAATCGCGTGTGCATGAATTTTTGTTTTTGTCTGCTGCTTGTTCCAACTCGCTCACGGTTCTACATAATGGAATTTGAATTATGTATATAATAAATATTGGGTCCACCAAGTATTGCTTCACGCAAGAGATGAATTAACAAGTGCACCATAATAGTGAAGAAGGAACACGGAAAAATCTTTTCCAGATTGCATAAAGTCAATGCGGCTTGATCTTGTAGTCTCTCAAGTTCTTGAACATTCAAAACTTTACCACAAATGCCTTTCATTATATTTGACAGTTCAATTACAGAAGCCGTCACCTTTTTCGACATACAACACCGATAGCAACTGGCAGTAAGTCTTGCATCAAGATGTGATAGTCATGCGATTTTAAGCCATATAGTCTTTGATCCTTAAGACTCACACATCGCGATATATTTGATGCATACGCATCCGGACCTTTATGTCCTTCAACACCATACGTAACACTTTTTCTCCATCTTCGACATTGAAAAATAGCAAAGTGACAACCGATATTTCATATTCAAAAGTGCTTGGGATGAAGCTCACGCCAATTCCCATGTGGACTAAATCAAGTCGACTCAAGATTATCTTTCGATTTTCCATCGACATTCAAAATAGTCCCAATGATGTTCTAGTAGAAAAAAAACTCAATGTGCATGACATCAAGATTATGGCGTAAAATCGATCCTCCCAATAAGGCAACTAAAAAATGCTTCTTTTTTACCACAAGTCCGCCTTATTAGGATCATCCTCTTCATCGATTCATCATCGATTCATCCCTAGATCTTCTATTTCTTTATGGATTGGCGGTTGATTCATCTTCCCATAAATGAAATTCATATCTTTCAACATTAAGAATATTTCGGATCCACGGTCTGCAAGGAGATTCTCGAACTCTTCAATACCGTCAAACCGAAAGCACTCTGAAATCTAAATCTATGATTTTTCGGTAACCACCGACGATGCCCATGTAAGAGAACTTCTTCCCATTATATAACCATTGCGAACATGTCACAGTAACACAACACGGACAAGCATAACGTCCCCTGGTACTCCAACTAGATAAATTAGCATAAGTCGGGAAGTCATTAATAGTCCACATCAAAGCCGCACATAGATTAAAGTTCTCTTTCCTCATTGCATCGTATGTCTGAACACCAGCCCATAGTTGTTTTAACTCTTCAACAAGTGGCTGCAAGTATACGTCAATATCATTCCCGGGCCCTTTCTCTCCGTATAATCATAGATAAGATAAAAGATGATTGTTTCATGCAAACTCATGGAGGCAAATTGTAGGAACAAGCACTACAAAGCCAAGCATCAGACGTTGTGTTCATGAGTTTGTAAGGGTTAAATCCATCAGATGCTAGCCCAAGCCTCACACTCCTAGGATCGCTTGCAAAGCTTGAAAATTTGGAGTCAAAAGATTTCCAAGCTAAAGAATCTGCAGGATGCCTTAACAATCCATCATCGATTCGTCCATCACGGTGCCACATCATTGACTCGGCTGTCTTCGACGACATGAAAAGCCGTTGAAGTCTTGGTATTAGTAGAAAATATCGCAAAATCTTAACTGGCTGCTTCATTGATTGTGTATCGTGATCTTCCTCGTTACCATCCTTTGTATTTCTATTAATCCAACGGGATTGACCTCATACATGACAGCACTATCGATTTATCCGGTCGCCCCAATACAACATGCAGTCATTTAGGCAACTATTAATTTTGTTGTAGCCAAGGCCCAAATCCTTAATCGTTTCTTCATGTCTTTGGAAGATTGAAGGATTTTCAGAACGGAACATTTCTTGCGTAAACTCTAACAAGATTGTCAACGAAGTTTTCGGTCCATCCCAAACATTTCAAGTGAAAAAGACGAATACGTAACATCGCTTGGAAAATTTTGATCCTTCATACGCTTCTTCATTCATTTCACCAAGTAACGTAGAGCCTCGCTACTTCTTCATTTGATGTTCATCGTACACTTCTTCCCTTCGGTGAAAGTATTTCCACCATAATTATATTCATCTGTTGCACCCAAGTTAGGTGGAAATGACCAAACCATCATCACAAGATATTAAAAGCATCCCGCAACATGCCTTCCATGTTATCATCTCTAACATTTTGATTGTAAGCACTATGAGGATAACCTGATTCATCGATGAAGATGCTCCACTAGATGTACACTCTCCATAAAAAATCCATTTTTGTACCCCGGACAAAGCCATCAACAACTAGATGTTCGAGACAACTTCACGATAATGCCAATTGATATTGCAACACTTCTTACACGGGCAAAAAATCATATTCTCTTGGCTTGCATTTTGAAATGATAAATTTAAAAAAGTTTCTACTTCATTTCGATAGCCGTTGCTTACCCTTGACAATTTCATCCAACTCCTATCCATTTCAGTAGTTGTTGAAGTCTAAAGTTGACAATAAATTACACGGCTAAATTGTTAATTTATAATTTATGTAAGTAATGATATGATCATATATATAACCGAGTACTATGTGAGTTATGTAAATTATGTAAGTTATGAAGTTTGATCATAAAATTATTTAAGTTATGAAATTTGATCTTAAACTTATGTTAGTTATGAAATTTGATCTTAAAATTAAATAAGTTATGTATTCTTTAAGATTCATCATACGTGGCATTATTACACTGGGAGGATCCATTATATCTAATAGTGAGATATAAGGCAACCCGTCAAGTTTCCACCTATATACTTTGAATCTTTTTTTCTATACAAGTATTATGTAAGTTATGAAGTTTGATATTAAAATTATGTAAGTTATAAAATTTGATCTTAAACTTATGTAAGTTATGAAATTTGATCTTAAAATTAAGTAAGTTATGTATTCTTTAAGATTCATCATACGTGGCATTGTTACACCTAGGAAGGATCCATTTTATCTAATGTGAGATATAAGGCAACCCGTCAAAGTTTTCAAATTTATATACTTTGAATCTTTTTTTTCTATACAAATATTATGTAAGTTATTAAGTTTGATCTTAAAATTATGTAAGTAATGAAATTTGATCTTAAACTTATGTAAGTTATGAAATTTGATCTTTAAATTAAGTAAGTTATGTATTCTTTAAGATTCATCATACGTGACATTGTTACACCTAGGAGGATCCATTATATCTAATAAATGAGATATAAGGCAACCCGTCAAAGTTTTCAAATTTATATACTTTGAATATTTTTTTCTATACAAGTATTATGTAATTTATGTATTATGTAAGTTAAATAATTTGATGAAAGCTATGTAAGTTATGTAAGTTATGTTTTATGTAAGTTAAATTATTTGATGAAAGCCATGTAAGTTATGTAAGTTATGTATTATGTAAGTTAAATATGTAAGTTATGTATTATGTAAGTTAAATAATTTTATATAAGTTATGTATTATGTAAGTTAAATTCAAATTTCAAATCGAGAATCATTGAAATTTGGAAAATATTATTATATGTTTTTTATAATTGAAATTTGATGTGATGTTGTTAAATTTAAAAAGTTTTTAACTTACTTCTTTTTAAAAAATATTATTTTCTATATTAAAACATATCTAAATAATGATCTATATTATTATATTGATAACAAAATATTTATAAGTTCTTAAATAATAATTATGTGAGTTATGAAGGAGAAGTTTTAAATTACTTTTAATAAAAAAGTTGATTTTGTAATTAAAATAATTTAAATAATGATCATTATTATCATATTGATAAAAAAGTATAAGTTTTAAAAACATTTACAAATATTAAATATTGAAATTAGACATTATTAATATAAAAATTAGTAATTTGATTTTTATATGTAAGTATATTTAAATAATGAGAAAATCATTTTAAGAAGTTTTATATTCTTTTAAAAAAAGGAATTGATTTTAAATATTAAACATAATATATTACCATATTCGAATATTTAAGATGTTAGTATCAAATTATAAACTAATGTTGTTTTCATAAAATATCGAAGCTTAATCACTATCAAAGTATTCATTGATAATAATTTGTTTGTTATCTTAATATGATTTTTATATTAAAAACGAAATCGTAAGAAAACTAACTAAAATGCTTAACATCACATTTTATATTATATTGCTACATAAATAAATACCAACCACGCATTTTATAATATAAAAAATGATCGAAACTAAATAAATGGTCGATATAATAAACAACACATATACCAACCAAGCGTGATAGTAAATAAACAATTTGGACAAATCAATTTGGATGACATTTTGAAGATTCATCATACGTGGCATTGTTACACCTGGGGAGGATCCATTATATTTTACAATGAGATATATGGCAACCCGTTAGGTTTCCACCCTATATACTTTGAATCTTTTTTTTTTTTTGGACAGCAAAATAATAAATAGCATATATACCAACCAAGCAGGATAATGAACAGCAATTTCGACAGAAATTTAAACAAATTCATCATGGTATGACTGTTACTGATCATAATTTTGAACCAAAAAGTACCTTAATAATTTCAAGAAGCTACTCTACTCCACTATCACCAAGAAACAAAGGCTGCAAATTGGTACGAATCAGTTGATAAATTAATAGGTGTAAAATGGTGTAAAATCATTTTTCAGCAGTTGAATGTGTTTGACACTTACCAGATAATTACAGCTTTTCGTCAATCCGTTACAACTTAGGCTTCAGTTACTGTATAAAACCTGTAAATGAGGCTGTTGAATTAGAATGAAAGCTTATATTGGATAAACGCCAAAAGAACAAACAACAACTTTGAACAATGTCTCCGGGAAAAATGATTGAAACTAAATAAATGGTCGATATAAGCAGTTTTCAGCATACTTACGTGCTAATTGTAGAAGGCCTATAGAGTCGCTTGCAAACCGGTTTTCAGCAACAATTATGTCAACAAGTTGTATAGCATAGCCTGTGGGTAGCCAGAATCAAACAACCCCAAATATCTTCTTATATACAAACATCATTTTATAAAACAATTAGAAATTTTGAATTGATTAACTTTAGCAACCATCAGAAACAAAAATTTAAACAATTCAAATCGCTTAAACAAAGATATACATACCTCTAAGAAATGTTTACGTAACACATAAAATGCCAAATGAAGACAACCCCAAGAAATGTCACAAATGGTGCCGCCAACTTCTTGAGATCAAATACCATAATCAAACAAAGACTAAATATCTTCGATCTACAAACATCATTTTATAAAACAAAATGGTTAGATTCTTGTCATTAACAAACATTAATCAAACACATAATTGGTTTGAAAATGAGAAGAGAAGAATAAATGTTATAACTTTATAAAAAAATACAAACTTTATAAAGTAAAGACTATTTTTATTTGGGGAACTGCAGTAAATAGTGGTGGAATGAGATTATATATAGAACAATAAACAAAATTGGGCTTATTGATATGGAAGAATTTGGGGAAAAGAAACCAAATAAAAACATAATTCCAAACAATAAGGAAATGGATGCAAAGAAAGCTAAGTCGACTTGCCTAAAATAATACATATTTCTGCATTAGTTTAACATAATAAAGCAATAAAGGAACAACACCTTCTAAGCCAACTTATTACGTTGGCTGCTAACACTAAAATTGCTCTCAATACTGCTTATTCATTTTGTTCAGTTTGCTGTCAAAAGACATATGTCCATTTAAAAAAAGTAGCTATTTTCATGTAATTAAATACAATTGTTTGTGTGTGCCATAAGCAAACATAAAATCTATGAAGCATGGACATGCATAAATATTTTATGACATGAACACTGCTCACATGACAGAAAAGGACATTGACATGGAAATTAATATTTGAAGCCCCCAAGGAACAACTTAAATTTATTATCTATTCATATATAAATGTTAAGACGGTTGGGAGTTGGAGAGTAATAAAATCCTTTGCCTGCTTGGTCAATTTGAGTAACATGGGCATTCATTACATGGATTATACATTTGTTTGTAAATGACCCAACATCTCCAATTTAGAAAGTTTACTCAATTTCAAAGAACCAATGATTATGATGGCTAATTGACCATTTCAATACGAGAATGAAACTAATTTCCCTCAAAGTAAACAACAACATCCATGCAGATACCTTGTTTCAATTAAATGACAAATTATGTATTTTTCTACATTATTGTAGAGGTTATTTAAAAGATTAAAGTTGGAATTCATGTGAACTGAGGACTAATCAACATAATTTCTTTCTCATTCCAACTACCACACCTTCAATGGCCATCCAAAGGCCGAATAAGTATGTTTTACTATCTATGAAGCTTAAATTTAAATATTTTATTAATTTAGATGAATTTGTGTTAAATCATGTTCAAAAACCAATTGGTAATTCGAATTTAACAAGCTACCAAATTGATATTCTAATTTGGACCGTAGGCAAAAGCAAACCAACTCTTTTTTATTCAACCATTTGTATATAAATGATAAATCCTAAGTAAAAAACACTGATCTCGGACTAATAACTACTTATAGATTGCATCGTCAAGCCTTCTTTCAATATGAAAGACATGCCAATCTCATGATTATTAGTTAATTCATCCTTATTCATAAAACAATATTAATTTTAAATTTATGTTTCACCTCATGTTGAAACAGCAGATAAAACAACAATATTGGTGTAGTCAAAGTTTTTGAGTTGGCATGTTTTATTTTTTAATCATATAACTTATGATTTAATTTTGTTGAGCGACAAATGAGGTAAAGAAAACATTCTACATAAGGTAAAAAATTTTAATTAAAGTGGTGGCTTGTGTAGTGTTTTACCTATTCAATTTTATGTTCTAAGCTTGTTAAAGAAACGTTGATTTGATAACTCAACAATGGCTAATTACTAGTAGGGACTAAAGGAAAATGAAATAAATATCTCAATGAATGTTTCACCTTTAAGTAAATATAGAATGTCTAAACCTAAACCTAAAACTTTAACCCCTAAATGTTTTTCAATCTACTAAATAGACCTATTAATCTAAACAAAGCTTGATCTAAGCCTTTCATCCCTCCCTTGGTGAAAGATATTATTCACTCATGAGTAACATATCCACACCACTCACAATCAAGAAGTTACCTTTTATTAATTTTGGTACTACAACTACTTGAACCTAGATGGGTTCTGTAAGGATGAATTGGTTGGAGTTTACAATTTTGGCCTTTTGTATGTTTAAGAGAATGAACACCATTGTTGATTGTTGGAGAAAAATATGTGAAAGACGTGAAAACTCGTTTCTTGAAATGTTTTCAAGAAGGGAAGTTTTTTCGATTGTTTAAAATAATATAAAAGCGAAAGAGGAATGTACCTTGTTAGTTGCGCTTGCAATTGCAATCAATCAAATGGGCATGCTTCAATTGCGAGCAATAATGCATGGATTTACATAAAAGAACGGATCGTAAATAGGCAACCCTAAAACATTAAAAGTCCTTAAGATGGAGAAAAAATATGTGTATGTACATGATAAAAAGAATGAATAAGAACAGAAACATGAAGGCGCACCTACCTTTCACCACCGATTTGCCTTCTCACGATTAAGGAAGAGAAATTTTAACTTGTAGGTTTCTCCCTCAAGGTCTCGAACTTTTGGGGAAGATGGAGAGAACAAAACAAGAGCAAAACAATAGGCAGAAAAATTTCTATACGGATTCAATCACGAAATTGGGGAAGTGGGGAAGAAGAGGTTGGGGGAAATTGGGAAATTTGGGCGAGAAAATTTTAGGAACTTAGGCTGAAAAAATCGGGGGATTAATTTGACTTAAAATTTGGGGGCTAAAAACGCATTTAGTTTAAGTTAGGTGAGTGAAAATTTGCGGTAGCTTATGATAAAACGCCACTAATGACAACTTATTTATGGCTTTTTATAAAAACGCCACTAAAAACATATGCTTGAAATATTTTTGTGGCATTTTGAACAAAGCGCCACTAATAACACATATAAAACTGTGTCGTTTAATCATATAATAATTTCTTCCGGCATTTTTTTTTTAAAACGCTACTAAAATTCAAAATGAAACTATATATGTATTGCTCTCTGTTTGTTCCTTTTATTATTTTAATTGTTATTGGATTATTTTTATTTGTATGTGAAAATATATTATATGATTATTATTGTAACTATCAACAAATAAAAATAAAGTATATTGTAGTAGTGAATAAACTATGATATTTAAAAAAAATACTATTAATATTATTACGTACTTCAATATTTTTATTTGTAATATACATATTTTAGTCGGCAGTAAAGGTAATGTATTTAAATTTGTATAATATTTTCATTTTAATACTTATTTTATTTTAGTTAATGTTTACCTCAATTTTTAAATAGTTTAATTTAAATTATTAATTTAAGAAAAATAAAATTAAACTGTTATTTTGTAAAAGGAAATAATGACGACTTAAACTTTTTAAATTTTTAAACATAACAACTTGTATGACAATTTTCATGTATTTCATTTTTTATTTTATAAACTTTTTATTTTTTGAGTTTTATTTTTCTTGATTTTTAACATTTCAAATAATTTCATCATTTTACAAATCTCAATTAAACCTTAAAACCTAAACCATTTAATATATATAAAGTTTATCTATTTATCTATTAAATAATTTAAACTATATATAATCATAATATTAATATATTAAATTAAACCCTAACGCCTACATTTATACCACTAGTCCTTGAACCTTAAACCCATAACCTTTAACCCTTAAACCCCATAACCATTAACCCTTAGATATTAAACTTTAACACTTAAACCCTATAACCATTAGCCCTTAAACATTAAACTACAACCCTTAAACCATATAATCCCTAAACCATATAACCCCTAAATTATACATCTTAACTCATATATATATTACATTGCAGAAGTAATTAAAGAAATAAATTAATCTAAAACCTAAACCATAAAACAATATAATTTTTATCTATTTTATCAAAATCCCCAATACTTAAATCGCTAAACACTAAGACTCTAACTTTATTATTCAATATGGTTTAAGCACTAAACCCAAAATCCCATACTCTAAAATAATAAACCCTAAACTATAAAGTCAACCAAAACTATAATCTAACTCTAAATCATAACACATAGAACCCTAACCCCTAACCCTAAATCCTTAGCCTATTAACCCCAAACCCTCAACCATTTACCTTTAAACCCATGAAACCCCAAGACATCCCCCTTAAACCTTAAACCGCAAATCATAAACCATAATCCCTAAACCTTACACCTAAAATTATATATGCTAAACCATAAACTATAATGATAATTAATTTAATATTTTAAAATTAATATATCTCTTTTACGATTATATAAGAAATTATTTAATATATAAATTTAAAAATAGTCAGACTTTTAGCGGCATTTTTACAGAAGCACCGCTAATGCTCAGACTTTTAGCAGCGTTTTTACAACAACGCCGCTAATGCTCAGACTTTTAGCGGCGTTTTTACAAAAGTGCCGCTAATGCTCAGACTTTTAGCGGCGTTTTACGAATAAATGCCGCTATTTATCCTTTTTAGCGGCGTTTTGTAAATAAACGCCACTACTGCTCATTTTTTTACAACGTTTTCCTTTAAACGCCGCTAATGTATAATATTTGCGGCGTTTTCCTTTAAAACGCCACTAAAAATGCCGCTAAAAGTCTGTTTTGCTATAGTGTTTTTCCTAATATCTCTCAATTAAGCTAAATTCACTAAATAAAAATCTAATTAAACACACTATTAGAATCATTATTACTTACTGACTCGATTTACTAAGACGGAGGCCCGATAACACACTTTTTTGGTGCCCACGGATTTTGGGTCGTTACATTTCTTCCCTTAAAAAAATTTCGTCATCGAAATTTTACCTGAAAATAAGTGAGGATACTGTGATCTCATAATTCATCTGGTTCTCATGTTGCTTCTTCCACACTATGGCTTCTCCATAGTACTTTTACCAGGGGGACTCGTTTGTTTCTTAGTTCTTTCACTTTCTTAATTTTTTCACTTCTCGAGCTAATATTTGAACTAGTTCTTCTTCATATAACAAATTCGGTCTAATCTCAATGTCTTCAGTAGAAATAATATGAGATGGATCCGATCGATACCTTCGTAACAAGGAAACATGAAAAACATCATGAATTTTTGTAATTTCAAAGGTAAAGCTAATCGACAGGCAACCGGTCTAATTCTTTCAACTACTTCATACAGCCCAATGTAACGAGGACTTAATTTTCCTTTGTGACCAAATCTCAAAATTTTCTTCCAAGGCGATATCTTTAGAAACACTCTATCACCCATAGAATACTCTAAATCTCGTCGCTTCAGATCTGCATAAGACTTTTGTCTGTCAAAAGCTACTTTCAACCTGTCTCTGATCTTTTTAACTATTTCTTTTGTCTCCTGAATTAATTCCGGTCCAACTATCTTTTTCTCATACAACTCTGTCCAACATACAGGTGATCGACATCTTCGAGCATATAATCTTTATATGGAGCCATCTGAATACTGGATTGGAAACTATTATTATAAACAAATTCAGCTAAAGGCAAGTATCGTTCCCAACCTGATTCAAAGTCAATAATGCAAGCCCGAAGCATGTCTTCTAAAATCTGAGTTACCCATTCTGATTGTCCGTCGGTTTGTCGATGAAATGCAGTACTAAAATTAAGCCGAATACCCAAAAAATCATGTAACTGCTTCCAAAATCTTGATGTAAATCGTGGGTCCCGATCAAAAATTATAGACATTGGAATACCATGCAGTCTCACAATTTCTCGTATATAAACTTCAGCAAGCTTCTGTAGAGACCAATCAGTCCTGATTGCTATGAAATGAGTAGACTTAGTAAGCCGATCAACTATCACCCAAATGGAATTCTTTTTGCTCGACGACGGTGGCAATCCCGTAACAAAATCCATAGTAATACTATCTCATTTCCATTCAGGAATACTAATAGGCTGGAGTAGCCCTGTCGGTACCTAATGTTCTGCCTTTACTCGCTGACAAGTCAAACATTTATTCACATATTCCACTATATCTTTTTTCATCCCTGGCCACCAATAAAGTTCCCGTAAATTACGATATATTTTTTCCACCCGGATGCAATGCAAAAGTGCCATCGTGTTCTTCTTGAAGAATCAACCCTTTTAATTCAGAAGTAGCTGGAATACAAATTCGATTTTGAAACCTTAAACAATCATGCTCATCAATACTAAAACTCTCGACTGTATAATTTTGAACCATTTCTCTTTTCTTTAATAAATTTTAATCTTCCATCTGAGCTGCTTTAATCGATCAAACATCATCGGCTTAACCCTTAACTCACCTAACAAGCTCCCATCATCATTAACACTGAGCCGAGCAAACATTCCTCGTAATTCAATCGCAGCTTTCCTGCTCAATGCATCAACTACCACATTTGCTTTTCCTGAATAATAATCTATAATGCAATCATAATCTTTTAGAAGCTCGATCCACCATCTTTGCCTTAAATTCAATTTCTTCTGCGACAGAAGATATTTGAGACTTTTATGATCTGTGCAAATATAACATTTCTCACTATACAAATAATACCTCCAAATTTTCAATGCAAAAATTATAGCAACTAATTCTAAATCATGTGTCGGGTAATTATGTTCATGTGGCTTCAACTATCGAGAGGCATATGCAATGACCTTCCCATCTTGCATTAATACACAACCTAAACTGCTCAAAGAAGCATCACTATACATAACAAAATCTTTCCCCAACTCTGGTAATGTTAATAAATGCGCCTCTATCAACATTTGCTTCAATGTTTCAGAACTCTTTTGACACTAATCATCCCAAATAAAAGGAGCATTTTTCTATAATAGCTTAGTCATTGGCAGTGCTATCTTCAAAAATCCATTAACAAATCTTCGATAATACCTTGCCAGATCAAGAAAACTGCGTACCTCAAATACATTCTTTGGTGCTTTCCACTGAACAATTGCCTCGATCTTCTTCGGGTCAACTCTAATCCCGTCAGCAGATACTACATGTCCTAAAAATACCACCTCTGACAACCAGAATTCACATTTACTTAATTTCCCATACATCTATTTTTCCCGGAGAATTTATAAAACTATTCAAAGATGTTGATCATGTTCTGCCTATGTCTTTGAATATACCAATATATCATCAATAAAGACCACCACAACTGATCTAGGTACGGCTGAAAAAAGCGATTCATCAGATCCATGAAAGCAGTTGGAGCATTGGTCAATCCAAATAGCATCACCAAAAATTCATAATGGCCATAACAAGTACGGAAGGCAGTTTTAAGCACATCACTTTCCTTCACCTTTAGCTAATAATACTTGGATCTCAAATCAATTTTAGAAAATACTGAAACTCCCTTAAGCTGATCAAATAAGTCATCTATACGAGGTAAATGATACCGATTCTTGATTGTCAATTTGTTCAACTGTCGAAAATTAATGCATAATCGCATAGAACAATCTTTCTTTTTAACAAACAATACTGGAGCTCCCCAAGGTGAAATACTCACGAATAAAGCCTCGATCTAATAAATCCTATAACTGCATTTTCAACTCTTTCAATTCAGTAGGCGACATTCGGTATATAGATATAGAAATTGGTGTTGTACCTGAATACACCTCAATAGCAAATTCAACCTCTTATCAAGTGGTAAACCCAGTAGTTCTTCTAGAAATACATCAGAACTCGCATACAGTCCTAATCTGACTGCATTAACTCCCCACTGAATCAGGATTAATAACATATGTCAAATACGCTGAACAACCCTGCTGTAATAATTTATTAGCCTTCATCGCTAAAATGATACGTGTCGAACCACTGGTAAGGATGCCATTCACTTTAATTCTGTCCCCTTTTTCTGTCTGAATACTAAACCTCTTTTTATAGCAATCCAAAACTACCCCATGTTCAGATAACCAATCCATATCCAAAATGATATCGAAATCGCCAAAAGGCATGATCAAATCCATAGGAAACATTTTATAATGTATTATTAATGGGCACCTCCGGCATACTCTATTTACTAAAACTATTTGTCCTAAAGGGCTAGATATCTCTATGAAAACTCTAGACATTTCAGATTCTAACTTCTCCAACTCAACTAATTTTGAATTAATATATGAATGTGACAAACCCGGATCAATTAAAGCATAAATAGGCTCAGAATACAATAAAAATATATCTATCACGACATCATATACATCACCTTCTTCCCGAGTCTGAAGCACGTAGGCCATGACTGGTGCTCTAACTTTCGACTGCTGTGTAACTATATCATTACCCCTTCGTACACCTCCACCTCTGGATACAGAACCACTTCTGCCCAAACCTCTACCTCGAGTAGTAGAAACTGATATTTGGGATGTTGTAAATGTAATATTTTTATTCTTCGGACAATTTTCAACAAAGTGCTCTGCCGACCCAGAACTAAGCGACCTCAGGTTACTTTACAACATTCACCTAAATGTTTCCTATCGCAATATCCATATTTTAGAATTTTCGCATCCCGGGGTAGACCTCTTACACTACCAGTAGATATTATCGTCTGTTTTTCTCGACTTATGTACCCTCAATCAGATCTAAAACTAGGTCTCCAACTATTGAATTCTCTGGATCTTTTTGGTAGTGGATTTGAACTAATTGCTCCTACTCGTTTCCTGGTCAATATAACTGTTTCTGACTTTTTGTCTAGTCCCAAAACTTGTTTTACCATCTTGGCCTGCTCGATCAAATCAACAAATTCAATGATTTGCTGGGACACTAATTGTAGTTTTATTTCATCTCTTAATCCTCGTAAAAATCTTTTACAGCTATCGACTTCAGTTGGTATGAACTCTGATGCATATCTACCAAGTCTTGAGAACTCTCGTTCATAGTCCACTACTGTCATTTCACCTTGTTTTAACGTCAAAAATTCTTGTTTCTTATCTTCTATATACATATCCCCAATATACTTCTTTTGAAATTCTTTTTGAAATAGATCCCATGTTACCTGATCAGTCAGTAAATGTCAGATTACGGATTCCTACCATAGATATGCCTCACCCTGTAATAAAGATACAGCACATAATAGATTTTCTCACGACGTACATTCTAACTACTGTAAAATTCTTTTTGTTGCCTCCATCCAATTTTTAGCTATGGACGGATCAACTCTTTTCAAACCCAAAAATTCTGTGGCACCGTATTTTTTTAATTCCTTAATAAGGGCCCGTCTAGAAACAGTACAAACGTGGTAGCAGGTACAGACTCTACTATTCGCTGAAGAGCATCAGTCAAAACTCTTACTACATCATAATTATTTCTACCTTTTTCATCTCTCTCCCTAATGTTCTCTCCTTCTACATTGGGAGGCTAATTTCTGACCGGATTTACACTGGGTGTAGCTAACTCGGTTTCATCTAAATCATATGATTCTTCATCCCAGTGAACATTTCTTCATTTATATCTTCATGATGTTCATCAGACAACTCTAATCTATAAAACAAAAACAATTAAATAGACAGCATCCAAAAATCTGACTCAATTTGACTCAACGGTGGCATTTTCTTTTAGACTCACTTAGAGTATGCAGGAGGTACCCGTTAATAATACATGATAAATTGTTTCCTGTGGATTTGTTGATCATGCCTTTTGGCGATTTCGATATCATTTTGGGTATGGATTGATTATCTGAACATGGAGTAATTTTGGATTGCTATAAAAAAGGTTTACTATTCAAACAGAAAACGGGGACAGAATTGAAGTGAATGACATCCGTACCAGTGGTTTGACATGTATCATTTTAGCGATGAAGGCTAATAAATTATTACAATAAGGTTGTTCAGCGTATTTGGCACATGTTATTAATCCTGATTCAGTGGGAAGTCAATGCAGTCAGATTTGGACTGTATGCAAGTTTCCAGATGTATTTCTAAAGAACTACTGGGTTGACCACCTGATAAAGAGGTTGAATTTGCTATTGAGGTGTACCCAAGTACAGCACCAATTTCTATACCTCCATACCGAATGTCGCCTACTGAATTGAAAGAGTTGAAGATGCAGTTACAGGATTTATTAGATCGAGGCTTTATCCGGCCGATTATTTCACCTTGGGGAGCTCCAATATTGTTTGTTAAAAGAAAGATAGTTCTATGCGATTATGCATTGATTATCGGCAGTTGAACAAAGTAACAATCAAGAACCAGTATCCTTTGCCTCGTATAAATGACTTGTTTGATCAGCTTAAGGGAGCTTCAGTATTCTCTAAAATTAATTTAAGATTCGGTATTATTAGCTAAAGTTGAAGGAAAGTGATGTGCCTAAGACCGCCTTCCGTACTCGTTATGGCCATTATGAATTTTTGGTGATGCCGTTTGGATTGACCAATGCTCCAGCTGCTTTCATGGATCTGATGAATCGCATTTTCCAACAAGACTTAGATCAATTTGTGGTGGTCTTTATTGATGATATATTGGTATATTCGAAGACAAGCAGAACATGATCAGCATCTTCGAATAGTTCTACAAATTCTCTGAGAAAAACAGTTGTATGGAAAATTAAGTAAATGTGAATTCTGGTTGTCAGAGGTCGTATTTTTAAGACATATGGTATCTGTTGACGGAATTAGAGTTGACCCAAAGAAGATCGAGGCAATTGTTCAGTGAAAAGCACCAAAGAATGTATCTAAAGTATGCAATTTTCTTGTTCTGGCAGGATATTATCGAAGATTTATTAATGGATTTTCGAAAATAGCATTGTCAATGACTAAGCTATTACAGAAAAATGCTCCTTTTATTTGGGATGATCAATGTCAAAAGAGTTTGAGACATTGAAACAAACATTGACAGAGGCGCTTGTATTAACATTACAAGAGTCGAGGAAAGATTTTGTTGTGTATAGTGATGCTTCTTTGAGCGATTTAGGTTGTATATTAATGCAATATGGGAAGGTCATTGCATATGTCTCTCGACAGTTGAAGTCACATGAACGTAATTACCCGACACATGATTTGGAATTAGCTACTGTAATTTTTGCATTGAAAATTTGGAGGCATTATTTGTTTAGTGAGAAATGTTATATTTACACATATCATAAAAGTTTCAAATATCTTCTGTCGCAGAAGGAATTAAATTTAAAGCAAAGACGGTGGATCGAGCTTTTAAAAGATTATGATTGCATTATAGATTATCATTCAGGAAAAGCAAATGTGGTAGTTGATGCATTGAGCATGAAAGCTGCGATTGAATTACGAGGAATGTTTGCTCGGCTCAGTGTTAATGATGATGGGAGCTTGTTAGCTGAGTTAAGGGTTAAGCCGATGATGTTTGATCAGAATAAAGTAGCTTAGATGAAAGATTACAAATTATTAAAGAAAAGAGAAATGGTTCAGAATGGTACAGCCGAGAGTTTTAATATTGATGAGCATGATTATTTAAGGTTTCAAAACCAAATTTGTATTCTAGCTACTTCTGAATTAAAAGAGTTGATTCTTCAAGAAGCACACGATGACACCTTTGCATTGTATCCAGGTGAAACAAGAATGTATCGTAATTTATGGGAACTTTATTGGTGGCCAAGGATGAAAAAATTTATAGTGGAATATGTGAATAAATGTTTGACTTGTCAGCGAGTAAAGGCAGAACATCAAGTACCGACAGGGCTATTCTAGCCTATTAGTATTCCTGAATGGAAATGAGAAAGTATTACTATAGATTTTGTTATGGGATTGCCACCGTCGTCGAGCAAAAAGAATGCCATTTAGGTGATAGTTGATCGGCTTATTAAGTCTGTTCATTTCATAGCAATCAGGACTGATTGGTCTCTCATGTAAGCTTGTCAAGTTTATATACGAGAAATTGTGAGACTGCATGGTATTCTAGTATCTATAATTTTCGATCGGGATCCACGATTTACATCAAGATTTTGGAATCAGTTACATGATTCTTTAGGTACTCGACTTAATTTTAGTACTGCATTTCATCCATAAACCGACGGACAATCAGAACGGGTAATTCAAATTTTAGAAGACATGCTTCGGGCTTGCATTATTGACTTTGAATCAGGTTGGGAACGATATTTGCCGTTAGCTGAATTTGTTTATAATAATAGTTTCCAATCTAGTATTCAGATGGCTCCATATGAAGCATTATATGGTCGAAGATGTCGATCACCGGTATGTTGGACAGAGTTGAATGAGAAAAAGATAATTTGACCGAAATTAATTCAGAGACAGAAGAAATAGTTAAAAAGATCAGAGACAGGTTGAAAGTAGCTTTTGATAGACAAAAATCTTATGCAGATCTGAAGCGACGGGATATAGAGTATTCTGTGGGTGATAGAGTGTTTCTAAAGGTATCGCCTTGGAAGAAAATTTTGAGATTTGGTCGCAAAAGAAAATTAAGTCCTCGTTACATTGGGCCGTATGAAGTAGTTGAAAGAATTGGATTGGTTGCCTATCGATTAGCTTTACCTTCGAAATTATAGAAAATTCATGATGTTTTTCATGTTTCCATGTTACGAAGGTATCGCTTGGATCCATCTCATATTATTTCTACTGAAGACATTGAGATTAGACCGGATTTATCATATGAAGAAGAACCAATTCAAATATTAGCTCGAGACGTGAAAGAATTAAGAAACAAACGAGTCCCCCTGGTAAAAGTACTATGAAGAAGCCATAGTGTGAAAGAAGCAATATAGGAACCGGAGAAAATTATGAGATCACAGTATCCTCACTTATTTTCAAGTAAAATTTCGAGGACGAAATTTTTTTAAGGGGGAGAAATGTAACGACCCAAAATCCATGGGCACCGAAAAAGTGTGTTATCGGGCCTTTGTCTTAGTAAATCGAGTCAATAAATAATAATAATTCTAATAGTGTGTTTAATTAGATTTTATTTAGTGAATTTAGCTTAATTGAGAGAAATTAGGAAAAAGTATTAAAATGAATAAAGGGTAAAAGTTAAATTGTAGATTAAAAGAAGGTAAAAAGGACCAAAATGGCAAATATGCCATTTAGCATAAGTTGAGGCGACATACGAAATAAAAATCTAAGATTTTTACTTAGATTTTAATTATAAAATATATATATTTGTAATAAATTATAAAAGAATAAAGAAACAAAAGAAAAAGAAATGAGACAGAACAGAGAGCATACGAAACAGGGGAAAGGAAGGAAAGAAATAAAAGAAAAGGAAAAACTAGGGATTTAAAGCTTGAAGTTTAAATTGGTAAGTCAATCAAGTCCTATTCTCTTAATTTTGATGTTTTAGAAGCTTTTAAACAAAGTTTTGTTGAAATTAAGTAAAAGCCATGGAAGTTCCTAGGTTTTCAAACATAGTTCATATCGGACAAATTGTTGAATTAGGGATAAAATTTAAATAAATTCTAAGTTAGAATTGAAAAAGGGATTAAATTGTAAAAGAAGCTATAAGCTTTGAGTTTTAGGGATTAAATTGAAATAAATTCAAAATTATGAAAATATGATAAAAAAATAGATAGTTAAATGTGAGTTTGGCAAGAAATTGAGTAGTAAAAAGGTATGAATTGAGAAAGAAAAATATATAAGTTTAGTTAGGATTAAATTGCAAAATAAGCTATAAAAAAATAGTTTTGAGATAGCAGCAGTAAAGTAAATATGAAAAATCACCAAAAATGGTATAAATGGAATTAGAATTTGAGTGAGATATGAAATTAAAGCTTATTGAGTCTATTTGCATATGAAAGAAACAGAGAAAGCAAAGAAATTTTGTATTTTGAGATATTTGATTTTTGTGAGACTAGTTCAGAGTGATTTCGAGATCCCCTGTTCTGACTTGGAAAAATCATTAAAAATTGTACAAAAATAATTTTGGGACATAATTTACATGGTTAAATTCCTTAATGAGTCCATTTTTAGAAGAAACAAACTAGAACATCATTTAATTCTTTACAAAAAGATAATTAAATTTTAGCAAAGAGTGGTCAGAATTGTCAGACAACAGAACAGGGGTGATTTTAAAGAATAAATTGTACTTATTTGCTAAATAAAAATTCTAAAAATTTTATGGAAAGAAGTTATATGAGTCTAGTTTCATATAAAATTTACGGATCTTAATTTGGAATTATGTAACTCAATATATAGATAATTTAATGACAATGACTCAGGTAGACAGCCTAAGAAGAACTTATAAGTAAATAATAGAATTGTGTATAAAGAATGTGGAGTGAAGAGGAAGAGTAGGAATTGAATAAAATTCAATTATTTATTGTAATTTAATGTTGCAATTAATAATATAAATTATTATTAATTTTCGTAGCTAAAAAGAAACTTGAGGCATCGACCCACAAAGGAAAGGAGAAGGTTACCGAGGAATAATGAAGCAAATTGGTTTGTATTACTATAATTCAAATTATTTATTATTTAATGTTAAATTTAAATTATGCGTATGGTAAGTAAATAATAAGGTAAGTGTGACTTTATTGAATTGAATTTGGAACATTGGATTGAATGAGAAATATGTGTTAGTATTGAATTATATTGTGGTTGGTGATTGGAAAAGTGTAATTGATATTGAAATTGAATTTGTTATGAAAGTGAAAATGAAATTGAGAATTTAAATACCCTATTAACTCGTCGGGCTAAGTCGGATATAATTGGCATGTCATAGGATTTGGAAGAGTACGGATTTATCGGCGATTTGCACTTTATGTGCACGATATCAAGCACTTTGTGTCGTATTTGAGCACCTCGTGTGTTGTTTCGAGCACTTATGTGTCGATAACGATCAAGTACTATGTACCGTTTTAGGCGCAATGTGCCGTACTGGTGTGTTTGGGTTGGAATCCGTGTATCCGCTAAAGTCCGAGTCTGTTAATAGGGGTAACTAAAGGAAAGGTTAAATTGAATAACATGAAATAGTTGAGCCACTAAAAGAAATGTGAAAATAGAACATAAATTGAAAAATGTGATTTGAATATGAGTATGAGAATGGAAAGCATGAACCATTGGTTCATGATATGGATAATGGTTCAACATGAATGTGTATTATTTTAATTGTTGAATAGATAAAATTGAATTGTATGAATATATTGAGAATGACAAACTTATGTTTCAATTGGTTTAGTAAAATTAAAGTTATATGATTTAATGATATGATTATTATGTTTATAATTTGAATTATGATAATACCACTGAGTATATGCATACTCAGCATACGGTTGTTTCCGTAAGCAGGTTGTAGAAGTCAAGTACTGAACCAGCATCCAAGGTCAAACCCGACTTCAGCAAACTTTTGGTGATGTATATTTTCTTTTGGTAATGTGGCATGTACATAGGATGTGTATAAATGTTATTATGTTTTGAATGTAAATGGTTAAAAATGTTAGTATTACAAGTTTAAGAATTATAATGAAAAATTTTATCTATTTTAATCTAATTAATACATTGATAAATTTAAATTGATATTATATTAATTGAGTTTAATTAGAAGTGATTTAGAATAAAAATGAATATGTGAAATGAATTGGTTATGTTTGAAATGAATACAATTTAATTTGCAAGGAGTTTTATGTGAAAATAAGCAAAAATACTGCCAAAATTTATATTAAACAAAAATATTTGAAATACTTAAACAAGTCTTATTTCACTTTTAATATATACTTTGGACTTCGAGAGTTCATTATTGGGATTAGTTATTAAATTATACTATAATTTTTTTTTTATAATTATTTGCAAACTGTCCGATATGTCCGGTAATGTCTCGTAATCATGTTTCGACGACGGTTCGGGGTTGAGGGTGTTACATTGAAAGCCAAATACTATCCGAATTTGAATTTTATTAATGCCCAGTTAAGGAATTTACCTTTGCTTACCTGTAAGAATGTCTGGGCAGCAATGGGACTCTTGGAGAGCTGTTTATGTTAGAGGGTCAGTATAGGGGATTGGGTTTCTATTTGGGGTGATTTGTGGATATCAGGAGCCGATGCAGATAGATTACATAATGATGCCAACAATGAAAATATAAAGTTAGTTTCGGATTTAATTGATGCCACAAACAGAACTTGGAAGACAAATATAATTGTTAATACATTTACCGCGGACACTGCAAAGAAAATTATGCAGATTCCTTTGGCGGAGACAGCACACGATGACTTCCAAGTTTGAGAGGAGAACCTTTAGGCGATTTCTCAGTCAGAAGTGCCTATAAACTATTACAAGAGGCTGATTCGAGTCCTAGTAATAATTTAATATAGACTACAGGAAACTATGGAATTTACAACTTCCTTCGAAAGTCAAAATCATTGTATGGAGAATCTCTTGGAACTATATCCCTACTTTAACTAATCTCAGGCATAAAAGAGTGACAGTACAAATTTATTGCCCCCGTTGTCGCAACTCTGAATAAGGCAGCAATCACATTTTCCGCCACTGCCTTACAACAATTGAGGTATGGCAGAACTTAAATCTTTCCTGGGTGGTCAATAATATGATTCAAAGTATATGGAAGTGGCTTACTTGGGTTTTTAGTCTGGGAAATAGTAAAGAGTGTCGTATTTTTTTTGCTGCAGACTATGGTTAATCTGGACGTATAGAAATCAGTTAATTCATGAAAGAAAAATCAAGACGGGTAGGGGTATCTCGAAACGAATCCAAAGTTACATTTCTGAGTTGGAGGGCCTGATGGAGAGGAAACTCACCTTACATGTTGACAGAGGCCACAAACAGACTGAAAGGAGAACGAGGGTGACAATTTATTTTGACGCAGCCTTCGCCAAGCGTTCTTCCAGATCTGCTTTGGGACTAGTAGTTCAGGAGGTGGGGGCGAGATTTTGGCATCCTAGATAGTCATTCACACTGCAATATCATCCCCGTTTGCGGCAGAAGCACATACAGGGTTACAAGCTATTCAGTTAGGAACTTCAATGGGATTTAACACTTTAGAAATAGCGGGGGACTGAAAAACAGTAATAAAGAAATGCCAAACTACATATTCAAATAAATTTGTTATTGGGACACTCATCAGAGATATTCACAGCAAAAAGGTTCATTTTCAGGAGATTATTTTCCACTTTATCCCTAGAATAGAGAATGAATGTGCCCATACTCTTACCCATGAAGCACTGAAAATGGGAGAAAGACAATACCTGATGGGAGTTATTACAGACTACGCTTGTCGCGAACTGGAGAAACAACGGCCGAGGCATCCAGACCGATGTGATTATGAAATGCCTCCATGGAGAATTGATAGCAGAAGATAAAAAGCTTTTTGGGAAACTGCTATCATATAAAAAGTTGGGACGATGATGTGGAGAGACAAATGAATTTTTGGAGTCCAGCTGTTGATTTTGACTGGAATAGGATTAGGCTTCCATTTTTTTTACTTTGATTTTGTTTCATGGCCCTTTCTGTTTACTTTTTTGGACCCGATTTTTGCTTTTGCTTTGGTTGTTTTATTTTTTGGATTAAAGCCCATTAACGTTGGGAACTATTTTTCTTTTTGTTTTGATCTGTCTTGTTGTATTATAAATATCCAATCAATCTTTCAAAAAAAAAAAATGAATAAAACAAAAAAAAGGAATAATTATATTAAAAATAAATTATATAAAAGTATTAAACATGTCTATCATTATTTTCATAAAAAATTATAAATATTTTAATAAAATAATATAATATGCTAGAAATAAATAAAATGATTTTTGAAGTTTTAATATTTATCTTATAACAAGACTATGTAGTAAATAAAATAAATTTATAAGAAATTTTAAAAACCACATCTTTAATTTGAAATTAAACTACTAAAATTCCCTCTTAAAATTACTCACAAATTTTAAAATTCTTCAATCCTTCAAAATAAATCCTTTTAATCTCTCATCCCAAGACACTATTAATAGTATTTTACTTTGATTTTATTCAAACATCACCGCATCCACAATCTTTTGGCTATTTGATAAAAATGGAAGTTGATCATCGATGAAATTGACTAGTGGATCAATATAATTAATTTTTATGTATTTAAATAAAATATCTTAATATAATTATTTTTTATATGCAATACTACATATAATATAACAAAGTATTAAATAATAGGTAAAATATCTAAATTTATATTTTGGTCATCAAGCTTTAAAAAGTTACAATATAGTCATTAAATTATTTGAAAGTTTTCATACAAGTCACTAGAATATTAAAATCGTTATTAGATGGCATTCTCCATTTGCACCACCTGCAGCAATTGGAAGTACAGTTGTTCTTGGGTCGGGGCGAGCTGAGCCAAGTAAAAACAAAGCTCGACTTGAAAAATGGACCTAAAATTTTGCCCAAACTCAACCTGGATAAAAATGTTAAAACTTGAGTTCGATTCAACCCGGCTGTTTTAAAATTTTTTATATAAAAATAAATTTAAAAATATAATACATCAAATACACTAAAAACATTAAAATAAATAAATAACACTAAGATAAGTACAACTTAGCAAGCAAATACTCCAAAATAGTAGCAAACTTAATAATAAAATAATAGTTATACAATATCCAAACAATAACAACAAAATAGTAGCAATTAAATAGCGAAATGATAACAAAACAATAAAAAAATGGTGGCAAAACAGTATCAGCTTTTTTGTTTTGCAAATTCAGGTCGAGCCAACAAAAGCTTACCCAAGGCCCGATCTGTTTAGAAAATGAGCCTTATTTTTTCCAAGCCCATTTTTTGGACCGATGTTTTTTCTAGACCTATTCATGGGTTGGGCTACTTGCCCAAGCCCGAAGGCCACTCAAATTTTGGGAGGGTTTGGTAAAAAAATTAGGCTTGAAAAATGGACTTCGATAAAAAAATTAGGCCCATTTAAAATATGGGTCAGACTTGAGCTTGAACATTCAAGGCTCAAACTCCGCCCTGTTTTAAGTTTATAATACATTATATTATGTTATTTTTATATATTATGTAATTTAAAACACGTTAAAAAAATAAACATATACTAAATATATAATACTACTCAATGTGAACATTAAAATAATGTTAATTGTAACATCCCTAACTCATATCTGTCACTAGAATAGGGTTACGGAGTATTACCGGAGTTTACAATTCAAAACTATCAAAAATTTAAAACACTTAATTCACAACATCATTCATAGCAAAATCAATCAATGACTTACATATTGTCCCTTAAACAAGCCTTCGAGACAGAGTAGAAATGAATAGGGACTAAATCGGAGACATTTAGAATTTTTAAGAAAAAAATGAAAAATTTCAAACTGCAGGGGTCACATGGCTGTGTAAACATTCGAAGTAGGGGCACACAGCCGTGTCCCAACCCGTTTCCGTGCCGTGTCACTTACTAACTTAGGTCACACGGCCAAGCCACACGCCCGTGTGCCAGGTTGTGTACCCTTCAAAATAGCCTCACACGCCCATGTGCCAAGCCGTGTGCTAGGTCGTGTAACAGCCTAACTTGGAACCCTTTGAAAGCTACAGGGACATGTGGTCGTGTCACCTGGCTGTGTGTCACACACGGTTGAGACACAAGCCCGTGTGGACCTAAAATAGACCATTTCCAAGCCATTTTCTCACCCATTCAAACATATACCTACAATCAATTTTGCACAATTGAACAAGCCATCAAAATGCATCAAAACCATGTATATTCAAGATAATCAAATATGATACATTTGCATACAACCAATATACTCAAGGGGCACCTCAATCTCAACAGCTACACAAATATAACCATATAATCAAACTGGACAAAATGTTTATTAACTTCAACTAAATTTACATCAAAACATACCATTTGATTTACCTATCAATAACACACCAAATGGTACCAAACGTGTCATTCAACAACTAACACTCATAGCCATATATGTCATCCAAAACAAATGTATCAAACCACCACATTGAAACATATCACATGACCATTTACCATATGCATTTTAAGTTACCATTTCATCATCAAACATTCAAGTATCATGAACCAATATATCAACCATTTTAAAGTCAAATATATACATGCCAATAACCAAATCCTTATCAACATCCAAAATGTCATAAATACAAGCCAAAGCATATAGACCAAACATTGTCCAAAATATCTATACATGCGATTATAACCAAACTTTAAACATAAAAAAATACCGATATAGCCGATGGATAGTGTGATATAACTCTGACAAGCTTCCAACCCAAACGAGCTTCCGATTCACTATAAAACACTGAAAATAACACAGAGTAAACATATAAGCTTAGTAAGTTCATATAATGTAAAATACAACTTACCAATCAACACATAATAGGTAAGATAAACATGACATAATCCAACAACACTTGGCCAAAGCCTAAGCATGTTCACCAAACATGTTAGCCATTTAAACATATAATATAGGCAATATCAATATGGATGAGCACAATATTTAATCATGTATCATATGTATATATCATCCATTTCAATTATCAATTCATATCAAACTCTTACCATTTTATGTCCAAATAATGCCCGTTGAACCATTTAGAATACCATTGGATACCCAGGATATCTCACGCATAGTGTGCTAACTCATATAACTGTAATCCGTCAAATCCTGTACATGTATGCTCAGGCGAGCTATGAATTAGAATGCTCAGATGAGTTATGAAAATGGGCCTGCTCACACGAGCTGTGGGTCAGAACGTAGCTACACAATGCTGCTCACACGAGCTATGGAGTATTCGCAAGACATGCCGGATCTCAGCCATCGGTAGAAGACGTTCATGTAACAGTTCGGTTTAGACCTTAGTCGGAACAGTGGTTTTGGGACCACAAATATGAGGTCAAAAAAATATTTTAATATTATTTTTAGTGTTTAAGGTATGTGATTAAGTATGTGTGAAAATTTTATCGCTTGTGTGTCAATTTGCGAAAAAGGACTTAATCGCATAAAATGCAAAAGCTGTGTGCTAATTGTTAAAGTGCTTAATTGCCATGGCTTATTAAATGAGAATTCCTTATGTTGATATTAGACCATTGATAGTGGAATTTGACATAAATGGCCATTAAATGAATGAGTTTATTGTTTTAATCAAGGGATAAAATGGTAAAATGACAATTTAGTTAATATTAATAAAACAAACATGAAAAATGGTCATAATGTGTTCATCTATTGCCGAAAATAATAAGAAAAAGAAAGAAAAGAAACCAAGCTGGGTTCGGCCATGGTTTTTCTTTGATTAAGGTATGTTATTGTTTCAGTTTTTGATAATTTCTACGTTTTTGTGATCGTTGCTTAGCATACTATCAAGCCCATGCCTTAATTTTAGAATTTGATGATAATTTTGAGTTATGCCATAGATGATTTGGTAAGCTTTGTGATGATAGTTAATGAAATATGAAAGATATGTAATAGATTAACATATTTTATCTTTGAATTTTTGATGAATTTGACTATTTTGAGATAAATTGTGAAAATGAGAAATTGAGGTACTAAAATGTGAAAATAAATGAAATATGTGGGCTTATATGAGCTAGGGGAAAATTCTGTTAGGCATGTGTATGATGAAATTATGAGTATTTGGTGAATTTTTATAATAGGGACTTAAATGTCAAAATATGAAAATGTGAGGGTTATTTTGTAAAATTCCCTAAATATGTGTATTTGGATTGAATTGAATGATTTGGTGAATAAATGAGCTAAAATTGAATATGTATAGATCAAGAAAAGAGAGATTCGGATCGAGATAGAGGCAAGAACAAAGTACTCGATTGATCGACTTATATCGTTGTTTTTCCGTCCGAGGTAAGTTCGTGAATAATACAGATTGTTTAAACAATGTTCATTTGTTATGAAATGAATAGAAATGTGATTGTTGAATTAGAAATGTGAAATGTGAATTCGAAGAAATGTAGCACTATGTGTGCAAAAATATAATGGTTATTACGATGAATTGCACTAAGTTTTCGAGATAAAGATATGCATCGGTTATATTAGTTGGTACTGTGTGTGCGATATTGAGATATTTTCGGTTTAAAGTGATAGCACTATGTGTGTGATACTATCGTAGCTTCGGCTAATTAAATGGCATTGAGTGTGCGAAATCATCAAATGTTTGAAGAGGACCGAACGAATTACGGTTTGGAGCATTGAGTGGTAAATGTGATAGATAAATACGTGATGGTACAGGTATATACAGAACCTATGTGGTTGATGATTTTGTGTATGAGATCAATGGATGAATGTGTGAATGAATGATGAAAAAGAGGTGGTTTGAGTAACATTAAAAATGCTTGTGCTTGGATCTATGGATATGGTATGAAAGTGAGCAATAGCTAGGGATGATATAGAGAAGTGATGTGAATTGAATCAAGTGATAGTTAAATTTGATTATTGAATCTAAATTGTTGAGTTAATTGTAACAGTCCGAATTCGACCCTAATCGGAATGATGGTCTCGAGACCATGAATCCGAGTCAGTAGAATATTTTAATATTTCATATTAGGTCTAAAATCTATGATTGAGCGTGTGTTAAATTTTGGTGATTTAATTTACTTATTTGTGTGAGTAATTTGACTAAAGGACTAACTTGTATAATGGGTAAAAGTGACCTTTTAATGGATTTAGTGTTAAATGCATATGGCTTTATAAGGTGAAGTCCTTAAAGGACAATTTAGCCAATGTTATGATGGTGGACGGCAACATGATGGAATTGTGATTTAGAATATTAGTATTATTATAATATGTTTTGGTGGTTGAAGAATAAATAAATATTAGTATAATTTTAACACATAAAATAATAAAACATAGTGGAAAGAAAGAGAAGGCACCTTGTTCATCTTCTTGGCCGAAATTTGAAGAAAGAAAACTCCATTTTTGGAGCTTGAAATTCGACATTTGAAAGCTCAATTAGGGGTATGTTTTATGCTTAGTTTTCAATTGTTTTGCATTTTGGAATGGTTGTTTTGAATACTATATAACCCATGGTGAAATTTTAGAGTTTATGGCACTTTTATATTCGACCATTGAAGCATTTTAATAGTAAATAATGGTTGTTGATAGATTATTAAGTATAAAGCTTAAACTATCATGTTTATTATTTGAAGTTTGAGTGAAATTGATTGTTAAGGGTTAAATCAAAAAAATGAAAATTTTTAAAGGACTAGATCATGAATTAAATAACATGCAAGGCCTTGTATAAGGTTAATGAGTATTCAGCCTAGGGTATATGTGATTGAAATTGGTGAATTTTGTGTGGTGTCCAAATTGGACTAATTTGTAAAAGTGTGAAATAAAGGGGGCAAAATCATAAATTACTTATTTATATGTGTTGGGACCAAAATTGTTATAATGTGCTTAATTGAGATTAATTTAATTCATTTAGATCAAGAACAAAAGGAGGTAGGATTGGATCGGGGAAAAGTAAATTGATCGACTAATCTGAAAGTTGAATTGGTGACTACTTGAGGTAAGATCTTAAGCATTTGAATTTAATTGAACTCAATTTAGTTTCATGTACTTATGTTGGATAATTGTGGCATATAAATCATTATTATGCTGAATGGAATTGGTAAATTTAGCTTGATTAGCGAACCTAATGGTGAGGAATGAACATGTTTAAATGGAAAAATGAGGTGATTATGGTTGCGGATAACACGATAGACTAATGGCTAAAAGGGTGGAAATTTTGCCATATGTATAGTGAAATGCCGAATGCATTAGTAGGAGTTAAAATGTATGGTTTTGGTATGTATATCTCCTTTAGTGAGTTTAATTGCTATTGATAATTAGAGAATATGTATGTGAATCACATTGGACAATAGCAAATAAACATTGGCACTATGTGTGCAAGTTTATACCGAGCACTGTGTGTGCAAGATCGGTCGGGTAGCACTAAGTGTGCGAAAATGGGTAAATAACGGCACTAAGTGTGCGATACGTTATGTTTATAATTAGCGATAAGTGTGCGGAGTTAACTACTAACAAAGACTATGTATGCGATATGTGACCAAATTAAATAATATGAGAATATAATGATTTGAGATTAGTTGGGATGTGCTGTGTTTATTTAATGTTTTTTTCATGTATGGAAATTCAGCAATGGGTATTACTCTGTGTTACATAGTAACGAATGGTTCGAAAAATCGAAGTATACTCAAGGTGAGTAATATTTACTTATGATATAAAGTTGAATAGTGGTTGAATGTGGTTGATTAATTACTTTGCCTTGAGATGTATAAGACTTAATTTATATGGTGGTTATGAGCCTAATTATGTGGATTAGCAAACAACTTGAGGTGAATGTAAAGGAGAAGAGTTATTTCCTTATGAGTTCATACATGCTTATGTGAATGTATTCATTGTTTAAGTCTTACTAAGCTTTGGAAAGCTTACTCTATTTTGGTAAATTGTTGTGTGTATAGGTTACTTTGGAAAGCTCGATTTTGTGCTTGGGATTCGTCTCGAAGTTCACCATATTATCATCTCTTTTGGGTATACTTTGTTTTGAAGTAGTAAATTATGTTTTTATGGCATGTATAAGCTAAGGTATTTTGGAACAATGTCAACGATGTATATATATACTCATGCCATGTGAAAATGGCTAAATTATAGTTATTTGGTCTTGTTTGAAGTCGGCCTTGATGTTTGTTAAAATAAAAGTATAATCGTATCGTCTTTGGAGATGGAATACATAATACACATATATATAGACACCTATTGAGTATCATAGCAAGATGTCGTTATTATACATAATTATATGATGCATGTTCGATTATGTGGATGATACATTGTTAAACTTGCCAATGATATATTATGAATGTGGTAGGTTGTTAAGTTAGGTTGTTGGCATATAAATTCTTGTGCATATTTGGTCTTGTAGTGCCTTTAGTAACTTGACTAAATTGTGTATGTGTACATGGACATGAGAAGCATTAAATGACTAGGAAATTGGTGTTGGAAATTGGGTTTCTTAGGTTCGGCCAAGTAAGGCTATAGTACATATACATTTGGCTATTTCAATGAAACGATTACATAACTCTTATTTTTGCTATTTGATCAACATGGTTTTTAAGTGAAATTTGTACGAAGCATGATGGTTAGGTTAATGTGGTATTAATGACACATGTTGGTGCATAACTAAAAAAAAAAAAAAAGAAGAGAAAGTTGAATTCGCATTATTATTTGGTCATGAAAGTTAACTGGGGTCTTGTTATGTTAAGTAATATCCCGTAACCCTAATCCGGCGATGGACACGGGTTAAGGGTGTTACAATTTGATTGGTATCAGAGCTATGATTTAGTCGATTCTTGGACTAATATAGCATCTGTGAGTCTAGCTATACATGCCGTAAAATATATGAATGATAATATGATGACTTCTGACAGTGAAATGTATTTATTTCTTACATATAGTAATGGATCCGGATCCCGAGCAAGCGTTAGCTGACGATGTCGAGAGTGTGGCACCTGTTCCCGTACAAGGGACCGCGTCGGAAGAATCTCGACCTGCTGCGAGTGGCCCAGATGAGAGGGTAAAGCGGGCCTTCCATAATATGATGAACGATTGGTTCAGTCATTACTTACGAACCACTTCGAATGTTCAACCACCCTTAAATCCGAATGTTCCCCCTGCAACACAAATTGTACCTCTAATTACTAATCTTGAAAGAGTGACTAAACCTCCTGTTAATCGTATTAGGAAGCACGGAGCTCAGGAATTTAGAGCCGAGGATGATGATGACGCTGAGCGAGCTGAATTTTGGCTTGATAACACCGTTCGTGTTTTCGATGAATTATCTTGCACTGATGAATGTTTGAAGTGTGCTATATCTTTGTTACGGATTCGCTTATTAGTGGTGGAACACGTTGGTGTCGCTTGTCCCAAAAGAAAGGGTTACTTGGGACTTCTTTCGATCAATTCAAGAAGTACATAAGTCAAGATTTCATCGACTCCAAACGTAAAGAATTCCTCGAGCTTAAAGCAGGTCGTATGATCAGATGTCGAATATGAGCGTAAGTTAAATGCGACTTAGCCGCCACGCTCGTGAGAGTGTGTCTCGACAGAGGTCTGCTATTTGCGTAAGATTCAAGATGGCTGAATGAAGATATCAAATTGTTGGTTGGTATACTTGAGATTAATGAGTTCGTCGTGTTAGTCGAGCGAGCTTGTAAAGTCAAGACACAGGGAAAGAAAAGCGAAAGCAAAGCTAGATTCAAAAGATGTTCAAAAAGATCGTGAGTAAATTTTCACAATGACATTGAAGAAGTTCAAGAATGATGGTAGCCGATCCAGACCTAATACCGGGATTTCTATATGAGAGCGGCCACCAGTGAGTTCTCGTGCTACGTTAGTGGCTAGTATGGGCGACGCTCGATCGAGCAAACCCGACTGTCAGCAGTGTAGTAGATGACATTTTGGGGAATGCTGGAGTAAATCTATTAATCGCACTTGTTATAAGTGTGGTTCTCGATATCACTTTATCCGAGCGCCGCCTGGTGATGATAAGAGTAATACTCAGGGTGCGAGACCAAGTGGCACTACAGCTAGAGACAGACCTTCCCGAGTTAGTAGAGGTAGAAGTGGTAGTCAGAGGGGGACTACTGATGCAGCTATTAAATCGGAGACACGTGTACCGGCCAGAGCTTATGCCATCCGTAATAGAGAGGAAACCTCAACTCCGGATGTTATTCTTGGTAACTTTTCACTCTTTGATACTAGTGTCCTTTGCATTAATTGATCCGGTTCAACTCATTCGTATGTGTGTGAAACTCTAGTGACCAGAAGACTCTACTGTTGCGTCTCTTGAATTTGTGATTCGGGTTTCAAACCCCCTGGGTCGTTTCGTATTAGTAGACAAAGTATGTAAAATTGCCCTTAATGATTCGAGACATATGTTTTCCTTTTGATTTGATGTTATTACCTTTTGATGAGTTTGATATTATTCTCGGCATGGATTGGTTGTGATTCATAATACGATAGTTGATTGTAGATGAAAGACTATGGATTTGAGAGGTCTGAATAACGAGAAAATTCGAATTGAGTCAGCGGATTTGAGTGGATTACCTACTGTGATATCTCCAATGTTGGCTCGACGGTATTTGAAAAAGGGTTGTGAAGCCTACCTGGCATATGTAATTGATAGCAAGGTTACCGAAAGGAAGATTGAGTTAGTACCGGTTGTTAGTGAATATCCAGATGTGTTCTCGGAGGAATTACCAGGATTGCCGCTAGTTCATGAGGTAGAATTTGGGATTGAGTTAGTGTCGGGGACTACCCCGATTTCAATAGCTCCATACCGAATGGCACCAACTGAATTAAAGGAATTAAAGACTCAGTTGCAAGAATTAACAGATAGAGGATTCGCCAGACCGAGTTTTTCTCTTTGGGGTGCTCCTGTTCTATTTGTGAAAAAGAAGGACGGAACTCTGAGAATGTGCATTGATTATCGGCAGCTCAATAAGGTGACCATAAAGAACAAATACCCACTACCGCGTATTGATGATCTATTCGACCAGCTTAAGGGAGCCTCTGTGTTCTCAAAAATTGATCTGAGGTCGGAGTATTACCAGTTGCGAGTTAGAGAGTTGGATATTCTGAAAACTGCGTTTCAAACGAGATATGGTCATTATGAGTTTTTGGTGATGCCATTCGGGCTTACTAATGCCCCTGCTGTTTTCATGGATTTGATGAACCGGGTATTCAGACCGTATTTAGATCGGTTTGTAGTTATGTTTATTGATGATATACTGATCTATTCACGAAATAAGACCGAGCATGCTGAGCATTTGAATTTGGTGTTACAAATTTTACGTGAAAAATAGTTATATGTAAAATTCAGTAAGTGCGAGTTTTGGCTAAGTGAAGTTAGCTTCCTGGGACATGTTATATCTGCACCAGGTATTCGAGTTGATCCAAGTAAGATTTCGGCCATACTTGATTGGAAGCCTCCACGAAATATTTCTAAAATTGCACTTTACGGGACTTGCGGATACTATAGAAGATTCGTGAAAGGATTTTCTATGATTGCACTCGATAACCAAATTGTTGCAAAAGATGTGAAATTTGAGTGGTCGAAAGGTGTCAACAAAGTTTCGAACATTGAAGACCTTGTTAACTAAAGCTCGATACTTACTCACTGAATCGGTAAAGAATTAAATGCGTCTATAGTGATGCATCTCTAAATGGCCTAGGTTGTGTATTGATGCAAGGGGTAAAGTTATAGCTTATGCATCGAGACAGTTGAAACCTCACGAGAAGAATTATCCAACTCATGACCTTGAATTGGCGCTATAGTATATACTTTGAAAATATGGCGACACTACCTTTTGGTGAGAAATGCCACATCTTCTCGGACCATAAGAGTTTAAAGTATTTAATGACTCGAGAGATCTGAATTTGAGACAACGAAGATGGTTGGAGTTGTTAAAAGATTATGAGCTTGTAATTGATTATCATCCGGAAAGGCTAATGTAGTTCTTGATGCACTTAGTCGAAAATCGTTATTTGCTCTGCGGTAATCGAATGCGCACCTAGCTATGTCGATGATGGTATTCTCACAACCAAGTAAAAGCGAGACCATTGTTTGTGCGGTAAATCAGGGAGGCTCAGCAGATCGATGACGATCTCAAAGAAAAAAGAAGACTTTGTGATGCAAATGTGAATTCAGAATTTTTTTTAGATGACGAAGGATGCCTACGGTTTAGGAATCGGTTATGTGTACCTAAGAACTCTGAGTTAATTCGAATGATTTGTGAAGAAGCTCACAATAGCAAACTATCGATTCATCCGGGTAGCACAAAAATGTTTAATGACTTAAAACAACATTACTGGTGGCATGGAATGAAACGCGACATCTCTAATTTTGTGTCAAAGTGCTTGGTATGTCAACAAGTGAAAGCTGAACATCAGGTATCGTCGGGACTACTTCAACCAACTTTGATACCTGAATGGAAGTGGGATCGAATCACGATGGATTTTGTATCGGGTTTGCCGTTGTCACCGAGCAAAAAGGATTCAGTCTGGGTTATTGTGGACAGATTGACAAAAGTAGCTCATTTCATCCCAGTGCGTACTGACTTTTCACTTGATAAACTAGCTGAGCTCTACGTATCGCAGATTGTGCGGTTGCATGGAGTACCGATATCTATCATTTCAGATCGCGACCCGAGATTTACATCGCGATTTTGGAAGAAATTACAAGATGCTTTAGGTACTAAACTACATTTTAGTCTGACTTTTCACCCATGAATCGATGGTCAATCCGAGCGAATCATTCAAATACTAGAGGATATGTTGAGGTGTTGTGTCCTTGAGTTCAAGGTGCGTGGGAGCGGTACTTACCTTTGGTTGAATTTGCTTATAATAATAGCTTTCAATCTAGTATTAAAATGGCACCTTACGAAGCTTTGTACGGTCGTAAGTGTCGATACACCATTGTTTTGGACCGAGCTCGGTGAAAACAAAATACACGGGTAGATCTAATTAGAGAGGCTGAATAAAAAGTAGCATTGATCCGGGATAGTTTAAAAGCGAGATCGATCGTCAAAAATCATATGCCGATTTGAAGCGTAAAGACATTAAGTTTCATGTTGGAGATCGGGTATTTTGAAAGTTTCACCATGGAAGAAAGTACTCGATTTGATCAAAGGAAAGTTGAGTCCAAGATTTATTGGACCGTTTGAAGTCACGGAACGTATTGGGCCGGTTGCCTACAGACTGCAGTTGCCACCTGAGTTAGAGAGGATACATAATGTCTTTCATGTTTCGATGCTCGTGAGATATCGGCCGATCCTTCGCATGTGATTAGCCCGACGAAAGTTGAGATTCAGCCCGATATGACCTACGAGGAGAAATCGATTCGTATTTTGACTCGGGAGACAAAAGAATTAAGAAACAAGAATATTCCCTTAGTAAAAGTGCTATGGCAAAAGCACGCGTTTGAAGAAGCAACTTGGGAATTGGAGGAGACTATGAAAGAATGCTACCCGAACCTTTTTATCGGTAAGATTTTCGAGGACGAAAATTTCTAAGGGGGGAGAATTGTAACAGTCCGAATTCGACCCTAATCAGAATGATGGTCTCGAGACCATGAATCCGAGTCAGTTGAATATTTTAATATTTCATATTAGGTCTAAAATCTATGATTGAGCATGTATTAAATTTTGGTGATTTAATTTACTTATTTGTGCGAGTAATTTGACTAAAGGACTAACTTGTATAATGGGTAAAAGTGACCTTTTAATGGATTTAGTGTTAAATGCATATGGCTTTATAAGGTGAAGTCCTTAAAGGACAATTTAGCCAATGTTATGATGGTGGACGGCAACATGATGGAATTGTGATTTAGAATATTAGTATTATTATAATATGTTTTGGTGGTTGAAGAATAAATAAATATTAGTATAATTTTAACACATAAAATAATAAAACATAGTGGAAAGAAAGAGAAGGCACCTTGTTCATCTTCTTGGCCGAAATTTGAAGAAAGAAAACTCCATTTTTGGAGCTTGAAATTCAGCATTTGAAAGCTCAATTAGGGGTATGTTTTATGCTTAGTTTTCAATTGTTTTGCATTTTGGAATGGTTGTTTTGAATACTATATAACCCATGGTGAAATTTTAGAGTTTATGGCACTTTTATATTCGGCCATTGAAGCATTTTAATAGTAAATAATGGTTGTTGATAGATTATTAAGTATAAAGCTTAAACTATCATGTTTATTATTTGAAGTTTGAGTGAAATTGATTGTTAAGGGTTAAATCAAAAAAATGAAAATTTTTGAAGGACTAGATCATGAATTAAATAACATGCAAGGCCTTGTATAAGGTCAATGAGTATTCGGCCTAGGGTATATGTGATTGAAATTGGTGAATTTTGTGTGGTGTCCAAATTGGACTAATTTGTAAAAGTGTGAAATAAAGGGGGCAAAATCGTAAATTGCTTATTTATATGTGTTGGGACCAAAATTGTTATAATGTGCTTAATTGAGATTAATTTAATTCATTTAGATCAAGAACAAAAGGAGGTAGGATTGGATCGGGGAAAAAGTAAATTGATCGACTAATCGGAAAGTTGAATTGGTGACTACTTGAGGTAAGATCTTAAGCATTTGAATTTAATTGAACTCAATTTAGTTTCATGTACTTATGTTGGATAATTGTGGCATATAAATCATTATTATGCTGAATGGAATTGGTAAATTTAGCTTGATTAGCGAACCTAATGGTGAGGAATGAACATGTTTAAGTGGAAAATGAGGTGATTATGGTTGCGGATAACACGATAGACTAATGGCTAAAAAGGGTGGAAATTTTGCCATATGTATAGTGAAATGCCGAATGCATTAGTAGGAGTTAAAATGTATGGTTTTGGTATGTATATCTCCTTTAGTGAGTTTAATTGCTATTGATTATTAGAGAATATGTATGTGAATCACATTGGACAATAGCAAATAAACATTGGCACTATGTGTGCGAGTTTATACCGAAACCTTTGTGTGTGCAAGATCGGTCGGGTAGCACTAAGTGTGCGAAAATGGGTAAGTAACGGCACTAAGTGTGTGATACGTTACGTTTATAATTAGCACTAAGTGTGCGGAGTTAACTACTAACAGCACTATGTGTGCGATATGTGACCAAATTAAATAATATGAGAATATAATGATTTGAGATTAGTTGGGATGTGCTGTGTTTATTCAATGTTTTTTTCATGTATGGAAATTCGGCAATGGGTAGTACTCTGTGTTACATAGTAACGAATGGTTCGAAAAATCGAAGTATACTCAAGGTGAGTAATATTTACTTATGATATAAAGTTGAATAGTGGTTGAATGTGGTTGATTAATTACTTTGCCTTGAGATGTATAAGACTTAATTTATATGGTGGTTATGAGCCTAATTATGTGGATTAGCAAACAACTTGAGGTGAATGTAAAGGAGAAGAGTTATTTCCTTATGAGTTCATACATGCTTATGTGAATGTATTCATTGTTTAAGTCTTACTAAGCTTTGGAAAGCTTACTCTATTTTGGTTAATTGTTGTGTGTATAGGTTACTTTGGAAAGCTCGATTTTGTGCTTGGGATTCGTCTCAGAAGTTCACCATATTATCATCTCTTTTGGGTATACTTTGTTTTGAAGTAGTAAATTATGTTTTTATGGCATGTATAAGCTAAGGTATTTTGGAACAATGTCAACGATGTATATATATACTCATGCCATGCGAAAATGGCTAAATTATAGTTATTTGGTCTTGTTTGAAGTCGGCCTTGATGTTTGTTAAAATGAAAGTATAATCGTATCGTCTTTGGAGATGGAATACATAATACATATATATATAGACACCTATTGAGTATCATAGCAAGATGTCGTTATTATACATAATTATATGATGCATGTTCGATTATGTGGATGATACATTGTTAAACTTGCCAATGATATATTATGAATGTGGTAGGTTGTTAAGTTAGGTTGTTGGCATATAAATTCTTGTGCATATTTGGTCTTGTAGTGCCTTTAGTAACTTGACTAAATTGTGTATGTGTACATGGACATGAGAAGCATTAAATGACTAGGAAATTGGTGTTGAAATTGGGTTTCTTAGGTTCGCCAAGTAAGGCTATAGTACATGTACATTTGGCTATTTCAATGAAACGATTACATAACTCTTATTTTCGCTATTTGATCAACATGGTTTTTAAGTGAAATTTGTACGAAGCATGATGGTTAGGCTAATGTGGTATTAATGACACATGTTGGTGCATAACTAAAAAAAAAAAAAAAGAAGAGAAAGTTGAATTCGCATTATTATTTGGTCATGAAAGTTAACTGGGGTCTTGTTATGTTAAGTAATATCCTGTAACCCTAATCCGGCGACAGACACGGGTTAGGGGTGTTACATTAATTATGTTATATTACGAACATACTAAGCTTTAAAGCTTATTGTGTGAAGTCCTTTTATGTTTTTACAGTGTCATTAAAGCTAGTTCGGATTCGGGAATCATCAGCGACTCAATCACACTATCGGACATCTATTTTTGTACTTTTGGAAGTTGTATCTTTGGAATATGACATGTATATGCTAGTGGTTATGGAATGTTTTGAGATGTATAGATCTTGCCATGTGATATGGCTTGATAGTTGAATGACTTTAGTATGTGTTTTGGATATGTGAAAATGATAGTTATAAGGTGTATATGTGACGTTGTGTGAATAATCATATCGGTATGTTTTGGTGATATGTAAGTGGTATGTTTCATGCTTGAATTTGTTGATGGGAATGGTGATTAAAATGCATGTTTTGTGATGTTGTAATTGAGCATGTAGGTTAACCCAAACTTGGGAGGCAATTTGGCCTTGAAATGGCCTATAATTGACCACACGAGTGAGCACACGGGAGTGTGTCTCGCCTGAGTCCAATACTGTCTGTATTCGAAACAAGTCAGGATGTCACACGCGGCTGGACACACGGGCTTGTAACTGGCCGTGTGAGCAAGTCAATAACCTCCCTAAATTTTACACGGCTTGGCACACGGGCGTGTTTTGTGGCTATGTGGACAAGTTAGTATGTATACCCTGTTTCGCTACTACTTGGACACAAGGGTGTGTCTGATGCCATGTGAGGCACACGGCCTACCCATACGAGCGTGTGACCTCTGTAACTTTGAAAAATGTTTAAGTTTCGAAAATTTTTTATATGTGCCAATTTAGTTCCGACTCCTTCTTAAAGCATGTTTGGGGTCTCGTAAACCTTCTTAAGAGACTTCGTGTCAATGATTAATTATGATTTAATGATGTATGAGCTATGCATGTTTTAATGTTATGATTTGATCGGTAATACCTCGTAACCCTAGTTCGGTGTTGGATACGGGTTAGGGATGTTACAGTTCAGGACCAGCATCCAAATCATGTAAACCCTAATGGCATGTCATTTGTATCCTACGAATTCTTAAGGTTCAAACGGGGTTCAGTAATCGTCGTGCATCGTGCAATCAAAATATACATATGGCAATTCATAATACATGTATAATTCAATTAAAAACATATAAATACAATTTAATTATACAAACTTACCTCGACGAATAAACGAGATAGAGGCGATTAATTTAAAACTTTATCTTTGCCCGATCTAAAGTCACGAGGTTTGTTTTGATCTAAACGGATAAATTTAACTCATTTCAATATATATTTTATTCAATTTAATCCAAATTCATATTTTAGAAAATTATAAGTTTTCCACTATACTTTTAATTTCTTTACAATTTAATCCATAGCTCATAAAAATGGAAATTCATGTAATTCATCCTCAACCCATTATAGCCAAATTTCATATAGGTTCCTAGCAAGCCCTATATTTCATTTATTTCATAATTTCACCATGTAAAATTTTTTATTTTTCAATTTAATCCCTATTTGACAATTTCATCAAAATCATTTAACAAAAGTTGTTTATTTAACAATAACTAATCATTTTCTTTCATAAATCATCAAAACTCATACACATTCATTAATTGTAAAACCCTAATAGTTTAATAATTTTACAAATTAGTCCCCGAGTTAGTTAGATTAAGCTACAACAATCCTAAAAATATAAAAATCATTAAAAACAGAACAAACGATACTCATAAGAGCCGAATGTTCAAGCTTCTATGGCTTCCTTTCCGTATGAATTTTCGGTGATGTTTTGTTTAGGAAGATGGTACTTTAATTTTTGTTTTATTTTACTTAATTTATTTACTAAATTACTTAATTAACCTTGTTATAAAGCCATTAAATCACCTATTAAAGTGTTCATAATTGTCCACCTGAAAATAACATTGGTATATTTGCAACATAAATCCTTTACAATTAATTTCATAGCTATTTAATCCCTTTGACTTATAAAACATAACTTTTGCACTTTACGCGATTTAGTCTTTTTTATCAAATTAAGCATTTAACGGTAAAATTTATTTTATACGAATCACTATCATGTCAGACAATAAAACAATAATAAAATAAATATTTCAATATCGAATTTGTTGTCCTAAAATCACTATTTCGATTTCATTAAAAATAGGTTGATACATTAATAATATAAAAAATTCCATAAATAAAAATGTACAATATTATTAAATATTAAAATAAAATAAAATAAATAGTTTTTAAAAATTAAAAATTAAAAATAATATGAGTGGCCCTAATGAGATTGGGTTAGTCTTTTGGAAATATAGGTGGGTTTAGGCAAAATTTTAGGCTCGAATTTTGGGTTGGGTTGAACTTAGGCAAATATAAAGTATGTTAATATCATGCTTAGCCCGACCGGAACCCGGCTCGGCCCATCAGTACATCTAATTTTTTTCCAAACCTCCTAATTTTTGGACGGGCCTTCAGCCCGGTCAATACACAAGTCTAATTGTAACCTCTCATTCCCCTTTTATTCTATAGTTCAATTTTTTTTTCATAAAACAATTTTGAAAATCACAAATTTACAAATCAAAATCTAACCAATTTATTTTTTCGACATCCGATATTAACTGTCAGATCGACTTAAATCTAATATATGTTATTCTATTCATCAATGGTACTAATCTACTGTACCGATTATCAAATCATCACTTAAAACTCTCTAGCGAGTTTTTAAAAAAATTAACAATTCAAAAATAAAAAATTTTCAAATAATTTAATAATTATTTTGTAACTTTTTAAAATAAATAAATAAAATTGGAGATTATTATTAAAATTTTAAAATTTAAAGTTAAATTTAAACAAATAAACTTTATCTATTTATTTTTTTAATTTAAATTCGCTTAAGTAATTGAAAACAACTTAAAATAGTTTAAAATATATACATATTCAGCATAAGTAAAAATTTTGGATAAAAAGTTAGCAGATAAAATGTAAAAACAATTAGTTAATTATTATAAAACTGAAAATTCTATTTTTAAAAAATTAAAATAATAATTAATACAGAATCACAAAGATGCCGACACAAGCTATTATGTCAACAGTTATTGACATAACCGCACTGTTTACCTAAGTTTCTGTTCAATTATATTAACTTCGATCTAATTATTATAGGGCAAATTTTTAAAAAGTCACTTTTATTTATCTTATATTACATTTTAGTCACTTATGTTCGAAATGTTACGTTTTAGTTATTTACGTTATCGCATTGTAACATTTTTTCTAAGCCGTTAATTACCGTTAAATGTGTAATGGTAAGCTAACGTGACACGTTAAATCATCATTTAAAACAAAAAATTTAAGTTAATTTATACAATTGATTCCTAATTTTTTTGGTTTTAAACAATTTCAAACAAATCTGTTTCTTCCTCTGTTTTCCTCCATTCTCAATTTCTTTTAATGTAGTTTTTTTATATTTTTCATTTGTTAAAACTAGTATTATACTTTTATTTTTTAAATAATTTAATTTTTTCGAGTGAGGTAAGTTTGTGGACTAGTTTTATAACAAATGAAAAAATAGAAAAACTATGTTAAAAAAAATGAAGAATAGAGAAAAAGAGAGAAAAACAGGAGAGAATAAAAATAAAGAAAAAAGTTAAAAGAACATAAAAAATAAATTGCTTAAAATAAAAAATATAAGAATTAATTGTAAAATTTAACCTAAATTTTTCGCTTAAAATGATGATTTGATGTGCTAGATTAGCTTACCGTTATACTATTAATAATAATTAATAATTTAATGACTAAAATATAACCTAAATAAAATAAAATAATTATTTTAATAGTTTGTCCATATTTAAATTCTGTTGATTTTCAATTTATAAAAGGAATATTATTATCGTTCAATTTAAATTATATTTTAAAATTATCTATCGTTCATTTGCCGAAAACAGTAATAAGTTTTGGAAAAAGGGTAAAGCGAAATTACGGTTATGGTATTTGTTTGGGGTTGTTTGCATTGTAAGGAAGAAGAGAAGAAATTTATATTAAGCTACTAGTGTGCTGTTTGATTCTTAAGAAAATCCCCAAAAAGAAAGAAAAAGGAAATTACTTTGTCTGTGGGAAAAGTCGGAGAGCCGCCATGTTTGGCCGCCGGCGGAGTGCATAAAGAATCTTCCCAAGCCAAACACTGCCAGATCTGTCTTTGAGGATACCATTTATTGGCCGTTAGGGTTTCACCGTCTCGATTTTCCGATCGTCGTACAACTGAAGCGTTCAATTACATGTCATTTCCATAAATCTCAATTCTTTTGTTTGCCTCCTAATTTAGCAATCGATTGTTAGATTTTGGCGTGATAGAATTCCAATCCCACTTTGTTTTTGTTTTTTACCTACGAAAGGAACGATAAATAAAAAAATTACGGAATTCGGTCTCAGATATGGGTGATTTAGTGCCTATTTACCTCGTCATCCTCGCTTTTTTTTGTACTGCTGGAGCCATTACATTGGCCGTTCTTCATATCTACAGGCATCTTTTGAATTACACCGAACCTATTTTTCAGAGATACATAGTCCGCATCATCTTCATGGTTCCGGTCAGTTATTTCTTCGCTGCTCTCTTTTTTGGATTATTATATATTTTCTCATACTGGATTCGTTTTCTTTGTGCCTAAATTTCACAGGTTTATGCCTTGATGTCTTTCTTGTCCCTTGTTCTACCACGGAGTTCAATCTATTTCAATTCCATCCGGGAAGGGTTAGTATGCCCGACTCTGTGTGTGTTTGAATTGATCGTTAGTTTTTATTTGCACTTCATTTCCGAATTCCATATTCTTCTAATCCGTTATCCCATTTAAATGTGTATGCTACGTATGTATATTTGGGTTGATGGATTAATTGATAGGGATGGTGTATGGATATCAAAATATGTTAAAATTGTTAACGTCTTCTATTCAATCATAGTGGTTCACTATCCATGTTTTGCTGGCTTTTATAATTTTTTTAACTGTTATCTCCTTTAACTGTTTCAGCTATGAAGCTTGGGTCATTTATAATTTTCTTTCTCTCTGCTTGGCATGGGTTGGAGGTCCAGGAGCAGTTGTGCTCAGCTTGAGTGGTCGAGTTTTAAAGCCATCTTGGTATCTGATGACATGCTGCTTGCCTCCTGTGCCTTTAGATGGGTGAGTATTGGATGGAATGCAGTTGGTTTGAACATTCCATTGTTGTGCACGTCCATGCATGCGGGAGTTTAGGCATTTGTGGTATCGAAAATATCTTTGCTTTCATGATTAGTTTGGATTTGGGAATTGACATTTAATAAATGGTTTAGAGTTACAAAATGCCTAGCATTCATTTCTTGGGTAATGTTTGATATGGGTAATATTTGTCAGAAGTTCACTTTTTCATTTGAGAATATGTGCCTAAGTAGAAGGGTTAAGCAGCTTGGTTTGTGGTGCGGTTCAAGGAGAAAACATAAGCAAATCAATAAAACTAAGGCTCAAAAACAAGTAAGATAGAAGCAGATCTGTTAGAAAACACAGAGTTCAATCAACCTTTAGTTTCTGAAGTCTATTAATTAAAAAGAAAATTAGTAAGTTGGGCGTTAATCTGCTTTACAGTTTATTTATATTAGGGTTACAAGTACAACTTTAATGCTAGCACTAGATTTAAACTCTAAACTTAAAATAGTGAATAAGATTAAAATAATAAAGTAGCAGTGTAGTAGTTCCTGCATCATTCTCCCCAGCTTGGAAATTTCGAATCCAGTGAGAGTAAATAGCCTTTTATTTTGAGATTACCCTCGCCAAATTGACTAGAGGGACACATTTCCGCTAACCTGTCTTTTGAAATTATGGGGAAATTGACAATGCCACTTGATCTTATTGTGAATTGAAGATAAAAGATCAGATATCAAAGCAGCATGATTTAAATGAACTTTGTTAATATGGCTTCTAAGGTAAAGAAGAGCTATGTGCTTGTGCCATCCCTGCCTAGACTACTTCCAAATGCTAGTACAATAACAGTTCCTTTGAACTCTTAACAATTTCTGCCTCATCTTACCTTAGACTTTTACCTCTTAGTTTGATATGGGTAATGTTATTAATTGCTTTCATATTATACCCTAAATTGAATGACTGGAGTAATTGTGATTGGAATTAAATTATAACACTTTTCATATTACATCTTTAGTAATCTCAAGTTGTAGGATTGTTTATATAAATATGATCAAGGACTTGACCGTTAATCATTAATACAAATGTAATCAAGAAACTCATAGATAATATGAAGACCATTACTAGATATATTACAATATAACAAGTGTATTTTAGATAAATCATTGGCCCTACACTAACAAATTCCTCCTTATATCTAATGTCATGATTGATTGGAAACTTGATAAAATTTATTTTTTGGGACTTTCTTGTACTTTACACTTCATGAATTCAGCTTAAATTTGATTGCTTGCACCTGAAACTGCAATGTAGGCGATTTATACGGAGATGCAAGCAAGGCTGTCTGCAGTTTGTCATCCTGAAGCCCATTTTAGTTGCTGTTACACTCGTATTATACGCCAAAGGAAAATATAAAGATGGGAACTTTAGTCCAAGTCAAGCATATCTATATCTTACTATCATCTATACAATCTCTTACACCGTGGCTCTGTATGCTTTGGTGTTGTTTTACATGGCATGCAGAGATCTTCTTCAGCCATTCAATCCAGTTCCAAAGTTTATCATCATAAAATCTGTTGTTTTCTTAACCTATTGGCAGGTAAAATCTTGTGTGCCTGTTATTTCCTCGCATACTCATGCATGCAAAAAGAAGGCAAATCCTTTGTTTTTGACTTTTAGATACTTTTATCTTTCCTTCTATTTCATTGCATCACCCCTTTGTTGCTTTTTGGTGATAATCATCATTCAGAAATCTTGTTAGTATCTTTATAGCAAACCTTGGGGATGGTGAATGCTGGTTACTGGAATGCAATCTTTCCTAACCTGTTTGCTGTCCACATTGATATCATCTTTATGTTTTGTTTTATAGGGGAGGCTATTTTTCTATATTTTGCTTTCCCTTTTTATACTGATGTCTAATCATACTTTGACGGCGTTGTACAATGTATTAAACCCTGTAAAATAGAAGGCATGCCTATATTGATGGTTATCCATAACATCTTGTGTTGTGATGGCATTGTACTGTTTGTAAACCTCATCTAGTTGCATAGGTGCTAAATAAACTCAAAACATCCCTTTCTTTTATTTCTTTTTGCAGGGTGTTATGTTTTTTCTTGCTGCAAAATCTGGATTTATTAAGGATGCTGACGAAGCAGCTCAATTTCAAAACTTCATTATATGTGTTGAGATGCTTCTAGCTGCTCTAGGTCATCTTTATGCATTTCCATATAAGGAGTATGCTGGTGCAAATATTGGTATGTCTCGTGGTTTTACACGAAGCCTTGCACATGCCTTGATGTTGAATGACTTCTATCATGATACTGTTCACCAGGTGAGCCTTACTTCTGTTGCCATTTCCCAGAGGCTCCTCTACTGGATTCTTCTTCTTTTGTTTAGGGTTATTTATGGTTTTTATCATATTCGCAGTTTGCACCTACGTATCATGATTATGTACTGTACAACCATAATGATGGTGATGAGGGAACAAGGAAATACCGGTCGAGGACTTTTGTGCCAACTGGGCCCGAGATGGATGCTGCTAGAAGAAACAAACACATGATTGGAAACAAGCTAGAAGATATTCAGCTATCCAGTCTCCCATCATATGGTACAAGCGCTCCCCAAAACCCTAGCTCTGTACCAGATTCTACAAGCGGTGATCTTACAAAATCATCACTGCTTGTGGACCACTCAAATTCTTATTCAGCGCCATACGATATGTCACTTATTGACATGGATCTATCCAGTTACCCTTCAAAAGTTCCTGCAGCGAAAGATACTGAACCTAGGTGACAAGTGTGTAGTAGCATCCCCTTAAGACAGGCTAGAAAGAAGGCTGCATCCTCGGGGACTTAGGTTGGGGTAGAGGGAGTGAGGGTGGAGTCGGGAGTGTCTGACATAACATTATTTCTGACATTGGACAGCCTCCTATGTGAAGTTGTGTGTTGGTTGGTGATTGGTGTGGATTTGCTTACGACCTCAGCTCCCGGTATTTTCTTTCTTTTGCCTGTGTTGATTTCAGTCACACTGTAAATTATGGTCACTTTGTAGCTCTCGTAGTGGAGCATCTGCCTGCCGGTAGTTGTCTGATTTTGTCGCTATATGCTCTGTAGATGCAAAGCACTTTAGGTCATATTTGAAGGATCTGAATTGGGGTCATGAAAATTTGGTTTCAACTTTTGATTCACTTTCAATCTTGATTCTGTTATTGCTTGTTATTCAAATGATGTCACCATTGGGTATCATACTATACTATACTTGTCGTAGTATAGCATCAAAGGGTTGGAGTAGTTGTTTTTCTTTCAAAAATTAGATGGATTCATGTATTTTATGGTGTCGTAATTATTTATGTATAATTAAGGCTTGTGTCCAATTATATGTGAGACTTAAAGAGTCCAATATATATATATATATATATATATATACTTGGGAGATGAGTCATTTGGCATTTTGAAAGTTTCACCCATGTTTTCTCAATGGCTTCCACTCGTGCCTTATTCAGTGAAATTCAACGATTCCATTGTTTGTGTTTGCTTTGACTGAATTGAGTAAAACGGCAGGGTAGTATTACGGCCTCATTCTTTAAATGGTTGTAATAATAGCCAATTCAAGGCTACCACCAAAGAATAGTTATTCCGGCCTCTTTCGGAGTAGCCACCAAATTTTTTTCCAAACCAAAAATCATTTTAACCTTAATTTCAACCAATGGATGGCAGAAAAATCAAGAAGAAACAGAAAGAATGATGAAAGTGAAAGAAACAAAACTAGTTTTGTTTGGAAACTTAATATTATTGAATATTGAATTAATTCACAGTCGTTATAAATGAAGGTTTTTTTTTTATTGGTGGAAAGAGTGTTCAATTTCTGAATTTTTGAGAGAATGAGATATGAGATAGTAAATTAATACGTTACATTAAAAAGTAAATTGATTATTCTATCAAATAGTAAATGGGTCTTTGTACATTAGCATGAGGTGAATATGGCCAACCACGCTAGTTTTTAATAGTATAAATGAATAAAATTTTTATAAGAAAAAATCAATCTATTTTTCGATCTAATGTACAAAGACTAATTTACCTTTTTCAAAAAAAAAGACATAATGCAACTTGACCCTTAGTTATAGGTTGGGCCGGATTTAGGTTAGGCCTTGACAAATTTTTAGGCCTGTTTGATATGCTTAGGTCTGGCTCATTCGTATTAAAATTTTTTATATAAAAAATTTTAAAAGACGTAATACATCAAAAATATTAAAATAAACGTTTTTCAAAAAATTGAAAATAAATTAAAAAAGTATTTATACTTAAATACCACTAAGATAAGTACAATTTAACAAGCAAATGCTTCTCTCTACAATAGTAACAAAATTTAAAATAAAACAAGAGTTATACAATATCCAAACAATAACAACAAAAAAATAACAACATAATAATAAAATGGTGACAACATAATAGCAAAACAACAGATTTTTTTAAAATTCTGGTCGAGCCCGAGAAAAAAACCTTACCCAAGGTCCGACTCATTTTCTAAACAGTACTTATATTTTTACCTAATACCATTTTTGTACCTATATTTTTATTCAAACTTTCTTATTTTTTAAATTAGACCCGACCCACAGTCATATCTATTCTATAGTATAAAGATCTCTATCATAATTTTATAGTGATTTATTGGATAATTAGAAACGAAAACACATTCTGTTGACATTATAAACAAACAAAAGCAAAACAAAATCAATTAAATATGATATACATCCGCAAATGCACACATTCCTTTCCTTTGCAAATGATTGGATTCCACTCCTAACATGGGCTTCAATCATTGCACATGCGCACCTCCCATATATATACATATATTAACAAGCAAGTTTAATATATATATATATATTAAATGTTATTTGATTATTTTAATTCAATCAATATCTGTATTATTGTCAATATAAAAGGATACGAGTTCAATATTTTGAGTGTGTTGAAACATATTATCTTCATATTTAAAAATTTAAGAGAGACTATAAGTAGTTGTAAATATTGTATAAAAATAAAATAGATATGATAATGACCTATAATAATCCGGAAAAGAAAAAAGAGAAAAAATGTACAAAATTACAATCAACTGTATGTGGATGCTGGCCATGTGTGGAAAAGAAGCTACAATTACAATATATTTGTAGATGCTACAGCTGGATTACACTTAGGTTAATTGCAATGCAAGGCATGTGCTGTAAGGTATGAAAAACAGCCAAATTTTATAATATATTATATTGCATTCATAGTATGCATTTGACCCTAAAAAACAAGACCAGCCGTTTATTCCCTCTTTGTCCCGCACTGTTTACATATACTCTTAGATTTTATATAGGAATAATATTTTATTTGACCCTCCAACTTTACGAAAAAAATTGTTTTATTCTTTTATTTAATTTTTTGTCCTCTTTAGTTATTAAATTTGCATTTTTTGTGAAATTATTATGCATGTAGATATCATATCATCAACAATGACGAAATTAGGAGGGTTGGTAGGGGCTCTGGCTTCACCTAAAATGGAAAATTTTTTATTTAGACACTTTATAAATTATATAATTTTAAATTAGTAATTGTAAAATTTTATTTTGGCCCCCCAAAATGATAAAATTTTTATTTAATCCTAATAGGCTATTACATTTTTACTATCGTAAAAATATACGATTTAATTCGACCTCCCAAAATACTTTTCTGGCTCCGTCACTGAACATCAATTATAAAAAGTATTTTAAAAAGTATAAAATTATAAAAAAATAATTTTAAAGTTTTAAAAACTAATTAATTGTTACGTGTATGCCATCATTTGGGGTGATTTGACAAATAATTAAGAGTAGAATCAAGAGGGTTGGCAAGAGCCCCGACCCCCTAAAATAGAAAATTCTCTATTTAGATTTTTTATAATTTATAAAATTTTAAATTAGTGATGATAAAATTACACTTTACTCCCTCAAAAATAATAAAATTTGAATTAATCATTTAAGAATTATAAAGATATAAACTATTAAATTTTTGGCTCCCTAAAAACAATTCTGGCTTTATCTCTGCAAATAGTCTAGGTTGAAGGACTTAAATAAGACTAAAATTAAATTTTTATAAAGTTTAAGAGAAATAAAAATCAAGTTTTCCTTTTATATATATACATGATTGATCATCAACTTTGACCACGTACTTCATTGAAGTTCAGTGAAGACTTCAAGTTCCATTGTTATTTCTTTTATCTTTCTTTGTTTGTGTATTAATTTCAATGGGGCAAATCCATTTGGAAAGCATCTTGCGGGGACACGCAAGGCAATGCCGTCGCTACGAAAAGCTGCTATCGCCGCCGCCGCAGCCGCAGAATGACGGGAACAAGGTGGTAGTAAGGCGGCGGCCGAGAAGGCGGTGGCTGAAGAAAATGAGCGGAGGAATACGGTTATCATCATCACGTTCCATAAAGCTAAGATTAATGTTGAGTTTAAAGGCATTATCAATTGTAAGGTTGATGAATGCAGGTTTAGAATTATTAAGTAGGAGTCCCATGGCCATGAATGTCATCTTCTCCACTCACTGGGGGCTTCCCACTCTATCTAATCTCTCACTTCACCAACAGGTCCTTTGAATTTCTTTTTAAAAAATATATTATTATTTTCACAAAATTATACATTTTATTTGTAATTTGATAATGAAAAGAGTGTAGCAAAACTTGCAGAGATTTTTTTTTTATTTGTAATTTGGATTTATGGAATTGAGATGATTTTTTTTTTCAATTTAATATATATACAAGTGGAATCCATTTATTGAGATGTAAAATTTAAGTAGTTGGTTCAAGAGTTGAGTTATTTGTCTAACTCAAAGGTAGGCTTGATCTCGTTCGAAAAGTAATAGGGTTCGGATAAAATTATAGGCTCGAAAAATGAGTTTGAGTAAAAAATGAAGCCCATTTTCTAAATGGGTTGGGCCTCGTGTAAGCTTTTTTTACTCGGGCCCGACCCAAATTTGCAAAAAAAAAAATGCTGTAGTGTTTTGTTGTTGTTTTCCTGTCATTTTGCTCTTATACTATTATTATTTGGTTGTTGCTGTTTGAATATTGTATAATTATTATTTTATTGTTAAATTTGCTATTATTTTAGAGGCATTTACTTGTTAAGCTACACCTATTTTAGTGTTACTTACGTATAAATATTTTTCATTTATTTTCAATTTATTGGGAAACATTTATTTTAATATTTTTAGTGTGTTTGATGTATTATATTTTTTAAATTTGTTTTTATATAAAAATAATATGGGTAGGTCGGGTAGGGCAAAATTTTAGGCCATTTTTTGAGCATGGATCTAGAAAACGGGTTTAAAATTATATTAAGACCCGGTCCATGATCACCTCTACTCAAAAGCTTGCCCGAAATTTGAGAGGATTTGGGTGAAAGCATTAGGCTTGAAAAGTAGACTTCTGCAAAAATTTAGACCCATTTACAATATGGGTTAGGTTCAAGCCTAACCTATTTCTAAGTTTATAATATATTATAGGGATGATATCAAAACTATACATGAATTTTGATCCAATGTGCATTTTTTTAAAGTATCCAATGTGTAATGTTATACATAAACTTCGATTTTGTGTAATTTTATATATATTTTTTATTTGATTTGATTTTCACAAATTACTAACAACGTTATCGAATTAGCACCATTTTACATTGGCATATTCCATACACAAACAATTATATTAATTCAATGCAAAAATAAATATATGTATTCATTTCTTTAATTGTGTACAATTGAAATTAAATTAAAGTTTCATGTATATATATGAACAACAATTCAAGTTTCGGTGTATAATTGCACCAAATCAAAGTTCATGTATCAATTTGCACATTGGACCAAAGTTCATATATAAATTGATATTTACCCTATATTATATTATGTAATTTATAACACATGAAAAATTAAATCTACTACTAATATATAATACTATAATGTAAAAATATTTTTTAAAAAAAAGTTAAATTACCCATATATGATTTTAATAAATAAAAAAATTTAAAAATATTGAATGAAAAATAATATAAATATTCTTCAAAAATTAAAAATAATATGAACAGGCCTAAAGTTCATGCTTGGGTAAGCATAATATGTGTTAATATCATTCTTAAGTCTGGTCTAGCCCATAAATATCTCTACTCCAACCGTTGAATTTATCAATATAGTTGTACTTGTAATGCATATAAATTTTTCAATTGATTCGATATCTCTATTATATTAATTTTAAATATTGTTTTTATTAATATATATTTAATGGTTGAAAGTTTTTACGTAAAATAAATAGTTAGATATTTTTAATTTACTCAAAATTTAACATGCATGATCTACATAAATAGAATATAAAATATGATGGTTAGCGGTTAAAATATTAATTATAGAAAAATTATAAATTTATGTAAAACTACTTGAGTTTTATACCGATTTAAGTGGATCCTTCCCTATATATATATATATATATATATATATATATATATATTTGTACGATTAACCTTTTAACAACTCAATAATCATATTTCATGTTCCATTAATGTAGATTAAAATTGTCCAACGACCAAATAGGTCTCGAGCCCACTTGGGTGAGATTAGACAATTATTGTTTTTTTTTGGTCTTGGCCTAGCACTAATTCAAATTAAATACTTAAAAATATATTTTTAAAAACTTTAAATTTGATTATAAAAATATAGAGATATATTTTTAATTTTTATTAATATTGTGAATATTGAAATGAGATTGAGGTTTGAGCTGGCCCAAAAATAGGCCTAGACTTGAAAAAAATTTTGGAGCTGGATTGCGGTTGTAGTTTGACATGGCTCATGGACAACTCTAATGTAGATCATAAATGTTAAGTTTGGTGTAAATTAAAAAAAAAGTCTAGCCATTTGTTTTTATTAATTATTAATGGTAATGTAATGTTTTATTAATTATTAATGTAATTATTTATATGTTTTTAAATCAGTTCTTTTTGATACAATGCCTAAAAGCATCCATTGTCACTCCCCAACTCTTAAATAGGAGGATAATGCGCTTCAATATACTCGAACCCACGACTTTCTCAAGACCGATAATAATACCGATACTAATCTACAACTCTATTTATATTTTATTATCTATTTTAATTAAAATAAACATTTGTCTAAATCAATAAAGATTTAATGAACAAAAAAAGAGAGTAAAGATTTAAACATGAAATTAATCGAAATTATTATTTATTAACAAATTGTTTCACTTGTTTGGAATTATATTTTTCTAAGAAATAGTTTCCTACACTAACTAGCTACATGGTGAGTGGAACAAAGATATGCTGTATGGCCAAGCACAAAATACATGGAAGTTTAATTAACTAATGGTAAAATAACTATGAAAGTCCTTGTATTAGGAGTTAAATTACATTTTACTCTCTTATATTAAAAAAATAGGCAAATTATTTCTTGTATGTTAGGTTAAATAGCAAATTGGTCATTTTCGTTAAAGTTTTCTCCATTTGTACTATTAAAATTTGGTGTGATTAATAGAATAACTAGACAACTACACGTGGCATGCCACATGTACCTCATGTTGATGTAAATGGACAAATTTTTAATAGTGAAAATGGGTGAAAGTTTTAACAGAAGGACCAGATTGCTCTTTAATTTTACATATAAAGACTAATTTACTTGGTTTTTTAGTAAAAAAGGAAAAATACAATATAACTTTTAATACAAGACTTTTATAATACTTTTACTCATAATCTATCCACCTATTTAGATAAATAAACTATAGATTTGACTTATATTATAATTTATGATTTATTTTAAATTTACATACATCATTATTATCATGTATTCATATTTATTTATTTGGATAAAGTAATTATTTAATTACAATGTGAAAAATAAATCATTAAAAATATGATTTTTAAATAATTCTCTTTATATATTAAAACTTTCCATGAAATGCTTTAATGATTAATTCAAGGCAAAACTAGACACTATTGTTAGAATTAGATTAGACCGATCAATTGAAAAGGTCGATATATTAATTTTGATAAAGAGATTAAATCGATCTTTGAGCAAACTGTTTAAACCCGTTAAAAAATTGAAAAGTTAGATAAAAACCGACGATTGAACCGTATTAGTTTAATATATGGTTATTTTGTTATAATAGTTGAGTAGTAGCTAAGCAGCTCAATTTCTAGACGTATATAAACTTTGCAATAATTCGTTCTTAATAAATTTTTACACGAGAATTTCTCTCATTTAACAAATCGATTGAATTAATTTATAATTTTTATGAATTTTAATTATTTATTTAATTATTGTTGATGTCGAAACCATTTTTTGTTGGAAAACGGGCCGACTTTAAGAGGAAAAAGGAGTCGCCACCAATCTTTTTGAAGTGTGATTGGGCCACATTTGAAAACATTTTGGTCACGAATTTTAAGAAACGGGCTCGGAGTCGGTTACATACGAGGAAGGATTAGCACCTCAACGCCCAAAATTGGTACCGTATTGATTGATTAATGTCCTTAATATCAAAAATTAGAGGATATTTTAAAGTATGGAAAAATGTTTGGATGACTCAGATTGGATATCAAAACTCTCTTGTTCCGAAAAGCTGAAATATCATGTCCAGCACGATAGGACACGATGCTTCAAACTCTCGATCCCGAGATCATTTTATGATTTCCAAAATACATGTAGTGCAATTTGAAAAGGGTATGTCACTATTTGGCTAAACTAAAACCGAAACTCAGCACGATTGGGTACGATTCTTTGGATTTACAAACATGAAATATTGCCCTTATTTAAGAAATATGATAAAAAAAAATCTGTGAAGGATATTTAGTGATCCAGACGAACGAAAAAAAATCGGAGCCCAGCACGATTGGACACGATTTCTCGAACTTCTCAAACACAAAACATTGCCTTATTTTAACAAACACAATAAAAATCTTTAAAGGATATTTAGCGATCTAGACGAACGAAAAATTGAAGCCCAGCACGATTGGACACAATTTTCCGAACTTCCAAACACACCAAAATTACCTTTGTGAAACCCTTTTTTAAGTATTTGAGAAAAAACAAAAAATAGAAACGTGAAAATGTAAACATGATTAATGGGGAATAATAATAATGAAAACAAAAGGAGAAAAGTAAACGATAATAATAATACTATTAACGTAATATAAAACTCATAATAAGTAATTAATAATGAAAAAAAAAGTCACGATGATAATATTAACATTAATAAAAAATAATAGTAAAAGAAATGAGGGTATACTGATAATAATAAAAAAAGTAGATATATAAAAAAATAAAAAAATAAACAATTAAAGCAAACCATGATACATGTAATAATAGATATAATAGTATGTAAAAAAAATAAAATAATAAAGAAAGATGTTAGTAATAAAGTAATATAATGATAAATAATAATAGCAATAATAGTACTAGATAAGGGAATAATGATAATAATCCAAAATAAATATAATAAGAAAACAATAAAATAATAGTACTAATAAAATAGTAGAAATAAAAGAAAATAAAACATTTGAAAAACAATATATGTATAATAGTAAATATAATAGAAATATAATAATAATATATAATATAATAGTGATAATAAAATAATGATATAATGGGATATAATAAAATATAAGATAATAAAAGTAATAAATAAAAATGTTAGTAATACAATAGTATAACAATAGATATAATAATATCAGGTATAGTACATAAAAATAACGGTTTATTAATAATAAAATAAAAATAGTATCAATAAGAATGAGAATTATTAATAATATATAAAAAAATTAATTTAATGGTAAAATAGTTAAAATGCGTAAACAGATTAAATCGGATCAAAAACAAGAGTTTTGAGGCAAAATTGCAAAGTAAATAAAAGGAAGAGGACCAAATTTAATTGCACGTGCAATCTTGAAGGACTGGAAACGAAATTATTCCAAGTCTCCGAACACCGTGCTCGGACGCGACTAAATCGAAACAGGGCATAAAATGCAGGGCAAATTTTAAAATAAAAAAAAGTGAAGGGATGCAATTAAACAGTAGCGAAGAAGGAGGACCTATCCATAATTCCCCATCTAGGGATAAATTTGTGCCTGTTCGCCTGCATAAGCAAGGAAAGCGTGGGACCCACATGTTTTAAAAGGTTAAAAAAACACAAGTTCTTTCATTTTAGCCTTTTGTTTCAGACGCCACAACCAGGAGCCCCCCCCTTTCCTTTTGTTTTTCTTTTTAGGGTTTAAACCCTTCTATTTACTGATGAACCCAGTGAGCCCCTCCATGCGCGCCTCGATTGCGTGGCAGGAGGAAGACCAGTGAGTCCTCTCGATCTCTCCTCTTTAGCTTTACAAAACTTTTATATGTTTACGATTTTGTGTTTTTCTAAATAAGAAAATAATTGAAAAGACAAACAGATTTGAGGGAAAAAAATAAAACCTTTGTTTTGTTCTCTTTGATTCTCTGCTATAAAAAATGTATCTTCTCTGCCCAAAAAAAAAATCCCTGTATATCCGAACCAAAAAAAACCCCTCTTTACATCATGTATTTTGCCTTTATAGCTTGAAAAACCCCCAAACATAGAATAAAATCCGACTCAATCCCCTAAACATGTTGTATCGCTTCTATTTTGTAGGTGCACCACCGGAGGAGTGGATGCGCACGATTCGGAGTTAGGCGCACGTTCTGTTGGGTGAACTTGAGGCGCTGATTCGCTAGGGTTCTTTTACATTGTGTTTTTTTTTGCTAAACTTTGGGTTTGTTTGTTGATTGGTATTGGGCCCCGGGTAAAATTTTGGGCCTTACAGATGCCCCTCTTTGCTCGTTGTCGTGTAACGAGAATGGAGCAAAGACTTTAAGAGGACCAATTTTGCCCGGTCCTGCTGAGTCTCGACTTCTCGATGCTTCCTTTTCTTCAGGTAGCATTACTTTGACCCACTGCATCTTTACTGGTATAGGAATTTTGTCTCAATCGCTCCACTCCGCTCGATTGGAGGTAAGATCTCTGCTTTAATCCGCTCCACTCCCGCCGGTGGAGATAGGATCTGTTGTCTTCAATCCACTACACTCGCTTAGTGGAGATAGGATCTGTTATTTTGGCCCGGTACCCTCTGCTAGAGAATTGAGGCTCCATGTTTTCGACTGTTCCACTCCCCCGGTGGGATAAGGTCGATATTTTTGGCCTGTTACCCTACTGCTTAGGGAATTAAGGCTTGTCGTTTTCGATCTGTTCCACTCTTGCTCAGTGGGATAAGATCTGCTATTTTTGGCCTGGTACCCTACTGCTTAGGGAATTGAGGCTCCATGTTTTCGACTGCTCCTCCCCCTTTCGATGGGATAAGGTCCGATATTTTGGCCCTTACCCTACCTTGCTAGGGAATTAAGGCTTGTCGTTTTGACCTGTTCCACTCGCTTTCGATGGGATAAGGTCGATTTTTTAACGCCACCCTACTGCTAGGGAATTGAGGCTCAGATTTTCGACTGTTCCACCTCGCTCGGTGGGATAAGGTCCGATATTTTCGGCAGATTACCCTACCGCTAGGGAATTAAGGCTCGTTGTTCTCGATCTGCTCCACTCGCTCGGTGGGATAAGATCTGCTATTTTGGCCTGCTACCCTACCGCTAGGGAATTGAGGCTCAATGTTTTCGACTGTTCCACTCTCGCCGGTGGGATAAGGTCGATGTTTTCGCCGTTACCCTACCGCTTAGGGAATTAAGGCTCGTCATTCTCGATCTGTTCCACTTCGCCGGTGGGATAAGATCTGCTATTTTAACTGTTACCCTCGCTTAGGGAATTGAGGCTCAATGTTTTGACCTGCTCCACCTCGCCGGTGGGATAAGGTCGATATTTCTGTAACTCCCATCAATTTGCTACATTGTCCCATGGGGAACCTATCGTAGAATTGATTTTATGGTGTATATGTTTATGCCAAATGATTAGGATGTCATGAAGAATGCTCCTAACCATATGTATCATGAATGTTATGAATGGATGCAAAATGTCATGAGAATGATCCATTTTAACATTTGGTAATTATTGCTTGTCGCTTATTAAGGTGACCCCGACGTATGTCTTCTGCATTCATTGGTACTTCTAACAACTAATCAAGATGTCGCCACCGCTTAGTCCCTTATCTCAAGTCTCCGAGCCCTTTAAGCACTGGTTAGTTCTAAATAATTGTCTGTTTGATTCTTGTATTATTTAGAGACTTTTAGAGTAATACATAAAACTTCTTTTGTGAAAGCATTATTAGTTCAATAATCATTATTTCCATGAAAATGCTTGGAAAAGATCATAATAATGGACCAATAAAGAAATTAATTAGGAGCATGGCTCGAAATAAATAAGATAGCAAATGCAATCAAGAAGGAAATTTATTGGTAGTGTATTTTGAAACGAGCAAATTAAGAATGGGTAAGATGGAAATTAGGTGCCCCAGATATCGTGATCGAGCTTCTATGTTCAAACTTCTTGAGGACCATTTAAGCTCAATATGTGTTTAAGGGATTCAGAGTACTTTGTCGATGCCTCAAGATGTAACATACTTCCTCATTGTCAATTCGAGCGTGGCAAAACTATTGTATGCCCCATCATGATTTGATTACAACTTGAGCCGCCCTTTTCGGGTTTTCGACTCAAAGCCCCTTTGGTCTCAAAGTGCCCTTTGCGGGTTTTCACCTTGGCCTCTCCGGTTTTTTTTTAGATTCAAGATACCCTTTGTGGGTTTTCATCTTAGCCTATTTTCAAGAGTAGTACTTAAGCGAGTCGCATTAATTGGATTTGGCAGACTTTTGCCGTCCATCTCGGCTAGCATCAAAACTCGTCCAGAAAAGGCCTTCTTTACAACATAAAGTCCTTCCCAATTAGGCATCCACTTTCCACTGAAGTCCTTCTGCATAGGGAGGATCTGTTTCAATACCAAGTCTCCTTCATGGAATACTCTAGGGCGAACCCTCTTATGGTAAGCTCGCATCATCCGCTTCTGGTACAGTTGACCATGGCGAATGGTTCTTAGCCACTTCTCGATCAATTTGATCGGTCATACAGAGAGTGAACCCATTCTGCTCGTCCAACTTCGGTTCGACAAGATCTAAAGAGTAAGAATTTCAACTTCGATGGGTAAGGCGTATCCATCCATAAACCAATGAAAGGGTGTTGCCTCGGTGGAAGTCCTCGTCAACATTCGAGAAGCATAGAGTGTAAATGGTCCATCATCTTTCAAAATCTTTTTTGGATGTTTTTTTTTTTTAAAAATTTGAACTTGAACTCGAAGTTGAAATTGAACTTGATGATTGACCCTGTAACTTTGTCATAGGAACCGAACCTCACTCTCTTAGTGGAATAGTTGACAATCACGAAAATGAATAGGCGTCAACTAGATACTTTTGACGAAATCATCTCCATAACATTTATGCCCCACGTATAGAAAAAGCATATAAGTCATGTCTTCTCAATTTGGCATTTACGGCAACACTGACAAAATCTCTCTTTCATGGTAGCCTCTCGTGCCTAGACATATCTTGATGCGGTCATGCAAAACATCTTTGAATTCTTTGAATAACTCGATGGCGTCTTGCTTTGTTTCGGTGGCGGGCAAGGTTTCGATCTTTACTCCTTTCCCCTGACTCACAATGTCCACTAACCCTTTGTACGATAGAGTCTATTTTTATTTTGCTTTTCCATCCTTAACAGATCAATGGGTAAGTTGTACTCTCTGACATCTTCAAAATATTCAGATCCTTTTAGACCCATATTTCACTCAAAAGGAGTCTCAGAATAACGTTGCTCTCGTCCCGATATCCGGGTACCTATTGTAGGTACGAAGGTAAATTCAAGGAATAAGCGGTTACAAGATGATTATTTATAATAATGGATGAAAAATGAAAAACATTCCAAAGAACAAAAGAATATATAGTATGACATGGGAAAAAAATGAGAAAATATTTGCTCGACATGAAACACAAACATGCATTTTATTGACAATAAAGATGTTTGAACATGAGCCTATTTCACAAAAGATTCTTATTGTTTCTAGGCTTAAAACAACAAGTGTGTTTTGAACATTACTGTGTTAGCTCTAAAAACTACGGAGTTTCCTTCACAGTCCGATTATTCAAAACACTTTCAGCTCGTAGGGATGAACGCCTCCTAGGTTTCCTTCATTCGATCTCTCCTCGAATCGGCTTTGATGATCAAGGCTTTTAACATGTCTTGGTACCGTTTCTTCATTTGTCATCCCCAGTTTAGGAGGAATAATTCTTTCCGATATCTATACCTTGGAGATGTGTGGAAAAGTAATTGATCCCCATTTGACCTCGGCGTCCTTCTTTACTGACTCTCTTCCTATGGTACATATATTTTCCCCTCCCGCAAAGTCAAAAAACTCCAACTCTTTATTATCCATTAACCCTTGTACTAGGGCTCTGAATTCGCTGCACTGTTGGATCTCATGGCCTTCCTTGTTATGGAACTCACAATAGTTCCTCGTATCCTGGGATTTGCCCCTTACGTCTTGTCTAATTAAACCTCTTTCCACCATTCTTCTCCAGACCTCTCTCATCGGGGTTCTTATTTCTGCAACGTTCCACTTAATTCTTTTTCCTGCGCTCTCGATTATTACATTCATCCCATTATCAATGTGACTAGGTAACGGATTTCCTGCAACAGGCGCATCATTGAACTCCACAATGCCCATTTTGATGAGCCTCTCGACTAGCTTTTTGAAAGGAAAGCAGTTCTCTATCGGGTGCCCCACTATCCCTGCATGGTATTCACATTGAGTGCTCGCATTATACCATTTAGGATATGGGGGTTGCAGCGGTTCTGAGTAGACAGGGGCTACTACGTGTGTGTCTAATAAAGTTTTATACAACTCCTTATACGTCACCGGTATAGGAGTAAATTGAATTTCTGGTCCTTTGCCTCATGTTGGGCTCTTGTCTTAGTCGAACTCTTGGCCCACAACTCTGATTCTCGGTTGGGTAATAGTAACGGTTTAGGATAACCCGAGCTTATATTCCCCACTTCACTTCCCTTTTCTTGTGCGGCTCTTCTTGTGCTCTCTCCCATTTCTATCTTCCCACACCGATTGCGTTTCTATCATCTCGCTGACATAACCATGTCCATGAAACTCTTAGTCGTGCCTCCCAACATGTGGTTAATGAAAGGTGCCTTGTGGTATTGATGAAGAGCATGGTCATTTCCTTTTCTAGTAAGCGGTATTGGACTGCGTGGCGACCTCCCTCCATCTTTGGGCGTACTTTACAAGCTTTCACTTGACTTTTCTCCATGTTTTGCAATGTGATCTGTCGGTGCTATATCGGTCACATGGTAGTAATGCTTAATGAAAGCTGCGCCAAATCTCTCCACGATTTGATTTGGGTACAACTCAACTGGTTGTACCATTTGTCTGCACCCCAATCGACTATCTCGAAGCAATGGATCAACAATCGGTCGTTGTTGACATATCCTGTCATTCTCCGCTGAACATCGTGATATGGGCCTCAGGCGCCTAGTCCCGTTGTACTTTTCAAACTCGCATCTTGAACTTTGGAGGAAGTACTAAATCAGGACTAGACTCACTTCTTAGCATCCACTTCGCATTGGTAATCAGCACTTTCCAATGCTCGAAACTTCTCCTCCAGCCATTTGCATCGATCTTCGAACTCTTTTGGAAACTCTACTTTTACCTCCTCCTCTTCTGCCACCTCATCGAAGTCTGGGACTATTGGTTTTACCAAATTGACTTGGGTTAGAGCTCGAGCTCATGGGAAGTTTTCCATCTTGAGCACCGGATTGGTGCTGAGGTTTGATATTGACCGATACTCTTGGTGGTTGCACTTGGGAACTTGTCGGGGCCAGGCCCGGAGGGCAAGCAAAATCTTCATTATCTTCTCCAAGATCGACCATAGGCCTTTTTTCGCTTCCGTGCCCTCCAGGTCAACAACCGTGTTAGGCGGCTCATCATGCTTCTCGGGATTCCATATTTGATCCCTCATATCTGTTGGATCTTGGCTAACGCTCTTGCATCCGAGCACGTAGTTGGTCTTGCATTTCTTTCGCATTTGCTCCAACTTTTCTATCCTTTGATCCATTGCTCTCGTCTTTTTCGAGTGTAATAGCGGTCTTCCGGATAACTATAATATGACCTCTAGTTAATAGGGTTCTTTTATGATATTAAATGCACATGATACGATGTGATGCTATGCAAATGCATGAAATGCAATGTAAATGAATGAATGCAAAATAAGAGGCATTGACTTTGAATTGATTACATTAGAAAAACTTTACTAGAAAATAAATTTCTTTACACAAAGCGGATCGCATACACGGCCTTGTCCTTATAGTCCAAGTGAAAACATGAATCCTTCTTCGCAAAAGTCAAGTCTTGTAAAATTCTAATAGATACTTCTTCACCTCCTTTTGCTTGATCCGGACCGCTACTCCTGCTCACTTGTTAGCTTCTTGAAAGCGTCGAGACGTAATAATCTTTGAATATTCTTGTCAACTTGAATCCACAGGTGATAAGGTCTTGTATTCCTTCACGGATTATAAGTCTTCTCGTTGTATTCACTTGGACTATATTCGGATGACCGTATTATAATCCACTTTATCAAAAATCCATTTTCTTATGACCAACTTTTCTATTTAGTAATCGAATTTGAAATCAACACCTCTTTTCTATGATGTGAATGCGGTGCAATCAAAAGCAGAATAAAACTCGTTAGTACAAGAAAATAAATAACATAGAACCTATCGGGGTGACCACTAGGGTTTGACATGGTTCTACCTAGGGTAGGCCTTAGGTTTTCTACATGTGGTTTAATTCTAAAGAAAGGGTACACGAACCAGCAGATTCTCAATCCTCACCTATTATAGGCTCATACTGATTGAGTTCAGTTCATGGGAATACATTTCCTATGGCCATGCGGAGGTGAAAACCTCACGGAACCATAGGTACGGATGTATTCCGGAAGCAGTTCCCCTAGCCCATGCGGAGGTGAAAACCTCACGAAGGCATAGATTTTTGCTCCCACTTAAGGTGTGACCACAACGGTCATGCAATATGAATGCAGAGATATCCCGTGTGTCTCAAACCAAAACAAATATATGACGCGACACAAACTCATGCAAATGAAAAAACGGAAAAGAAAAAAAAAATATTTTCGATAAAAAGAACATTAATCAACCAATTTTACGGCTTGACTCTCTTATTGGTCCCCAGTGGAGTCGCCAAGCTGTCGAAACCATTTTTTGTTGGAAAACGGGCCGACTTTAAGAGGAAAAGGAGTCGCCACCAATCTTTTTGAAGTGTGATTGGGCCACTTTTGAAAACATTTTGGTCTCGAATTTTAAGAAAAGCGGGCTCAGGAGTCGATACACATACGAGGAAGGATTAGCACCCTCATACGCCCAAAATTGGTACCGTATTGATTGATTAATGTCCTTAATATCAAAATTAGAGGATATTTTAAAGTATGGAAAATGTTTGGATGACTCGTATTGGATATCAAAACTCTCTTGTTCGAAAAGTGAAATATCATGTCCAAGACGATAGGACACGATGCTTCAAACTCGATCCCGAGATCATTTTATGATTTCAAAATACATGTAGTGCAATTTGAAAAGGGTATGTCACTATTTGGCTAAACTAAACCGAAACTCAAGACGATTGGGTACGATTCTTTGGATTTACAAACATGAAATATTGCCCTTATTTAAGAAATATGATAAAAAAATCATGAAGGATATTTAGTGATCCGACGAACGAAAAAAATCGGAGCCCAGCACGATTGGACACGATTTCTCAAACACAAAACATTGCCTTATTTTAACAAACACAATAAAAATCTTTAAAGGATATTTAGCGATCTAGATGAACGAAAAATTGAAGCCCAAAGACGATTGGACACAATTTTCCGAACTTCCAAACACACCAAAATTACCTTTGTGAAACCCTTTTTAAGTATTTGAGAAAAACAAAAATAGAAACGTGAAAATGTAAACATGATTAATGGGGAATAATAATAATGAAAACAAAAGGAGAAAAGTAAACGATAATAATAATACTATTAACGTAATATAAAACTCATAATAAGTAATTAATAATGAAAAAAAAAGTCACGATGATAATATTAACATTAATAAAAAATAATAGTAAAAGAAATGAGGTATACCGATAATAATAAAAAAGTAGATATATAAAAAAATAAAAAAATAAACAATTAAAGCAAACCATGATACATGTAATAATAGATATAATAGTATGTAAAAAAAATAAAATAATAAAGAAAGATGTTAGTAATAAAGTAATATAATGATAAATAATAATAGCAATAATAGTACTAGATAAGGGAATAATGATAATAATCCAAAATAAATATAATAAGAAAACAATAAAATAATAGTACTAATAAAATAGTAGAAATAAAAGAAAATAAAACATTTGAAAAACAATATATGTATAATAGTAAATATAATAGAAATATAATAATAATATATAATATAATAGTGATAATAAAAATAATGATATAATGGGATATAATAAAATATAAGATAATAAAAGTAATAAATAAAAATGTTAGTAATACAATAGTATAACAATAGATATAATAATATCGTATAGTACATAAAATAACGGTTTATTAATAATAAAATAAAAATAGTATCAATAAGAATGAGAATTATTAATAATATATAAAAAAAATTAATTTAATGGTAAAATAGTTAAAATGCGAAAACAGATTAAATCGGATCAAAAACAAGAGTTTTGAGGCAAAATTGCAAAGTAAATAAAAGGAAGAGGACCAAATTTAATTGCACGTGCAATCTTGAAGGACTGGAAACGAAATTATTCCAAGTCTCCGAACACCGTGCCTGGACGCGGACTAAATCGAAACGGGGCATAAAATGCAGGGGCAAATTTTAAAAATGAAAAAAAAGTGAAGGGGATGCAATTAAACAGGCGCGCGAAGAAGGAGGACCTATCCCGCAATTCCCCCATCTAGGGATAAATTTGTGCCTGTTCGCCTGCATAAGCAAGGAAAGCGTGGGACCCACATGTTTTAAAAGGTTAAAAAAACACAAGTTCTTTCATTTTAGCCTTTTGTTTCAGACGCCACAACCAGGAGCCCCCCCCTTTCCTTTTGTTTTTCTTTTTAGGGTTTAAACCCTTCTATTTACAGTGAACCCAGCGAGCCCCCTCCATGCGCGCCTCGATTGCAGCGGCCGGAGGAAGACCCGGTGAGTCCCTCTCGATCTCTCCTCTTTTAGCTTTACAAAACTTTTATATGTTTACGATTTTGTGTTTTTCTAAATAAGAAAAATAATTGAAAAGACAAACAGATTTGAGGGAAAAAAAAAAAACCTTTGTTTTGTTCTCTTTGATTCTCTGCTATAAAAAAATGTATCTTCTCTGTACCAAAAAAAAAAAATCCCCCTGTATATCTGAACCAAAAAAAACCCCCTCTTTACATCATGTATTTTGCCTTTATAGCTTGAAAAACCCCCCTAAACATAGAATAAAATCCGACTCAATCCCCTAAACATGTTGTACTGCTTCCTATTTTGTAGGTGCACCACGGAGGAGTGGATGCACGATTCGAGTTGGAAGCGCGCGTTCTTGGGTGAACTTGAGGCGCCTGCTCGCTAGGGTTCTGCTTTCATTGTGTTTTTTTTTTTGCTAAACTTTGGGTTTGTTTCTTGATTGGTATTGGGCCGGGTAAAATTTTGGGCCTTACAGTTGAATTGACGGTTAATTTGGGAATCAGTGATTTAACCAATTTAATTACAGGTCCCGTTTTTAAAACTTTGCACAAGGCCTTGGATCCCTTAGCAAATGGTACAATTGCATTTTTTTAGCTCCTCCAGACAAATCAATTTAATCCTTAGTTAAATGGAAAAAGTTTATTTTTGGCCCCTCCAAAAACAACTAATAAATCAATTCAAGCTTGTTGAACGGGGTCGACTCATTCGAAAGAAGTCTTTGAAGAGTCGTCCGTTAAGCAGTCAACACTACCCTCAAGTCCCTTGGCTTCCGCGGTGAGCCATGTATGGTTCACAGAGACTGGTAGATATCAATACCTGTAAGACTTGGGATAAATGTTAATATTCGACATGTAAATAATTGAGGTACCTAAACGCATTGTAACTCGAACCACTAACTAAGGTCTCCTATAAATTTAGGATAAACTATCAAAATAGTCACTTTTGTTTGCCTTTGATTACATTTTAGTCACTCATGTTTAAATGTTACATTTTAGTCACTTACGTTATCGTGTTGTAATATTTTAGTCATTGAGCTATTAATTGCCGTTAATAGTATAAAGGTAAGTTGACGTGGCACATTAAATCATAATTTCAAACGAAAATTTTATGTTAAATTATACAATTGGTCCCTATATTTTTTCATTTTGAGCAATTTACTTATTTTTCCTTTTATTTTCTTTTAACTTTCCTTTTTTTTAAAATTTTTCATTCTCTTCTGCTTCTCCCTCTATTTTCCTCCCTTCTTCTTTTCTTTTAACGTAGTTATTCTATATTTTCCATTTGTTAAAACTAGCCCACAAGCTCACCTCACACGAAAAATTTAAATTATTGTTCAAAAAAATAAAAGTATAGTGACTAGTTTTAACAAATAAAAAATATAGAAAAACTGCGTTAATAGAAATGGAGAAGGGAGAAGGGAGAAAAACAAAGGGAGAAACAAAAGAGAGTGGAAAATAAAGAAAAAGAAAGAAAGTTAAAAAAACATAAAAGAAAAAAAGTTAAATTGCTCAAAACAAAAAAATATAGGGACCGATTATATAAATTAACCTAAATTTTTTGTTTGAAATAATAATTTAACGTGCCATGTCAGTTTACCGTTACATCGTTAACGGCTCAGTGACCAAAATATTATAATGCGATAACGTAATTGACTAAAACATAACATTTCAAACATAAGTAACTAAAATGTAACTAGAAGTAAACAAAAGTGACTATTTTAATAATTTACCCTAAAATTTATAAGCAAACTTGGTATCAGATGAACCCTCGACAAAGCTAATTTAACACAATTTTTTAAAATTGACCCCTTCAAAATAATTTTAATTTACATAAAATCCAGAGTTCTGCGCATTTTTTCCGAAGGAAGAAAACAAAATAACTGGCCTTAAAATTTGGCTGTGAATGCAAATAGATTAATAATATATATAATACAGATAGAATATGGAATATTATTGCTACATTGCCAAATTGAAGACAATGATAGACAAGCTTTGTTGCTTAACCCTAACATGGTATCTTCTAGGAATTGCAGTCACTAATTACAACTCAATTTTTGACGATAAATCTAATGTCACTAACGTTACAATTTATGTCTTATGATATATATAGCATTTTTTATGGTAAAATTGCTTTGGAGGTCCCTGTACTAGGAGTCAGATTGTATTTTGCATCCTGCGCTCAAAAAATGGGCAAATTAGTCCCTGTACATTAGATCAAAGAGCAAATAAACTAGTCGTTTCGTTAAAAATTTCATTTATTTATATTGTTAAAAATCGGCATGGCTGAAGGAATAATTAGACAGTTACACATGTCGTGCTGTGTGTATGTCATGCTGACATACATGGATCAAATTTTAATAGTAGAAATGGATGAAAATTTTAACTAAATAACTAATTTGCTCGTTTTTTGAGTGAAGGAGCAAAATGCAATCTGACTCTTAGTACAAGGACCTCCATGATAATTTTACCTATTTTTGTATACTATAAATACTTATGGAGTGAGTTGGTATTTTGGGTCACTCTCATCTTCATCTACTAGTTGCAATTTCTTGTCATCATCAAACATGGTAATTAATTCAACCTCTTCTTAATTGCAAACATTGTTCATTACTTTTTATGCTGTAATTAGACCTTTTTTCTATCAGCATTGTGTTTGGATCAAAAGCACTTTCATATTTTTACTTGGAAATCATGTTTTACATGACCAATTAATAAAGGGTTAATATAACTTTTAGTCTCGAATTTGGAAATTAGGTTGATTTCGGTACATGTATTTTTTTTTTTCTCCTTTGGTACTTGAATTTAACAACTAGGTCAATTTTAATCATTGAACTTGGATTGAATCGAAATTTGATGATATTGTACTGTGAGATTGTGCCACATCATCACTTGAATTATTTTTTTCTTATAATTTTTAGTTGATAATGGGATACAATCTCAGAGTGCTACATCATCAAACTTTTACGTTTGACAAATTTAGGAGCTAAAATGGATCTAGTCACCAAATTCAAATAACAAAATGTAAATTGGACCTAATTGCCAACTTTAGAGACTAAAAGTTATATTAATCCTTTATTAAATGATCACATATTTATTTATTTATATATATAATGTATATAGAATTATTTTTAAATTTGTCGATTGAGTCTTAGGTCAATTGGCATGGGCATTGTTGCCAATATAGGAGAACGTGGGTTTGAGGAGGGACTATGAGTAATTCTAGGTATTGTGTCAAAAAGAGCAGATATAATCAAAACCTATAATGAGATTGTTCAAAAAAAATAATTTTAAATTTTAAATATAAAACATTATTCGCTATTTATATGATTCTTATTCAATGATAAAATTGTATTTTGAACCTCAAAATTTTATAATTTAATCACGATTCTTATTCAATTACTATTAGAAAAAAATAATACTATCATTTTCTCGTAGCAATGGTAAATACTAAAATTTTGAAACCATCATTTTCTAGTATTTATATATATATTTATTTCAAACCGAGCTTTTCACAACATTCGAACCAATTGATTCAACTGACTTTAATATATATTTATAATAATAGATATACAATATACCATTTAAATTAATCTAATTTTTAACCCAACAAAAATAAAGAAATCGATCAATATTAAATTAATTTAATTAATTCGATTAAGATTTATATTTATTGAATAATTGATTGCATTTGAAAATGATCGTTTAAATCAATTAAATCAATTGCTACCTTAAGCAAAAGCTAATATACATGACTTTGATTACGTACAGGAGGCCCAAGAGATGACCGGATACCATTACAAGAAGAAAGGTGGATTCATGGCTTCCATTTTCATTTTTGGTAATTAAACCAGACCCTTCATTTTATTTATTTAGGGTTAGTTTAAAAATAGATTAGGTTTGTTGAAAATTAGTTAAAAAAAAGTTTAGTTTAAGATCAAGAGCGGAAGTAAAAATTTTTCTTGGGAGTTGAAAGTAAGTTGTATATTTTTATGAATGCTAAAATATAATTTTATCATTTTAATATTTTATTTATTTATAATAAAGGATTAAATAAAAAATTTCTATCTATTTTAAGGAGTTAAAGTGTAATTTAACCATTTAATAAATTAAAGTCTCATACATTTTAAAAGATCAAAAGTGAAAATTTTTATTTTAAGGGGTCGCGGCTCCTACCAACCCTGGCGTAAGGGCAAATAGATAATTTAACTAGAAAGTGATTTTTTCAAGATAAAGCCAATATAATTTTGGAAGGTAACAATGAAAATGACTCCTTCTTTAGTGAATATCTTAATAGGGCGAACCGCCCCGTGAATATCTTTACTTCGGAAACAAAACAATTAGAATAGATTTAGACTCGACCAACTGGAATGTGTATTATTCATATAGGGGATCCTCCAGTTGAGAAGATCCATCGACCTAAGACGAAGAGAAAGGTCTATCTATTTTATTTAATTATTCAATTAAACCAACAATTTGTTATTGGTAGTAAAACATCTATCCCCCTGTTGAGATCTAATTCGATCTTCATAGATTTCGCGAGATATTTTCTTACGAAGCTTTGTTATAGCTGCCCCCCTTCCCTCGTATCTTACAAAAATTGAAAGTTAATTCAATCGAAAAACATTGTTTGACCTAAAAATAGTAGTTCAACCATTTATATGCACAGAAATAACAAAAATCAGCGGTTCAATTCAAGTTTATATGTTGAGTGACAACCGGATTAACTTCTCAATTTTGATGAAGTAGAGGGATAAAATTTGGAATTAAACCTATTTTGAAATCATTTCTAAACTAGGGTTGAGTTTTGATCTAAATTGCATGTACATATCTAATGTTTTCATTTTTGCAGTGCTGGTGTCATTAGAAAACATGGGTTTCATTGCCAACATGGTCAGCTTGGTCCTATACTTCTCGTATGTTATGTTCTTCAGTTATTCCAATTCTGCAAACACAGTTACAAACTTCATGGGCTCAACCTTCTTGCTCTCCCTTATTGGTGGCTTCATTTCTGATACTTTCATAAGTAGATTCACTACTTCTATTATTTTCGGATTCATTGAAGTGCTGGTGAGAACTTAATTCCGAAAAATAAAATCTTTGCAGTTGTTAAATATTGCTGATAACGTAAAAATATTGTTCATTTTGAGTGTCGTTGAAGAGTAATTCCACGGAAAATCGACCTGCTCTCGGAATGTAGAAAATAACTATTTTAATAACAATATTTTTACATTTCAAATGACACAGAAAATTACACATCAACCGAGAAACTAAATCTCCAAGATGAGTAATACTATGCAGGGACGAAAACCATAATTTGACCCAGACCCTCCCCTCCTTATAGGCTTAACTAAAACGAGGTTTTAATTTGTAGGGATTGGCATTGGTAACAATCCAGGCTTATTCAAAGGCTTTGCAGCCCGCATACTGTGGCAAGCCCAGCTGCATAGCCGGTAGCAAGGCGGTGATGTTCTACTTTTCACTGGGGTTGTTGGCATTGGGGGCCGGTGGGGTCAAGGGAGCTCTTCCAGCACTTGGTGCTGACCAATTTAATCATAAAGACCCCAAGGAAGCCAAAGCTCTAGCAAGGTATTTCAACTGGCTGTTGCTCAGTACTACACTCGGAGCCTGTGTCGGAGTAACGGGTATCGTGTATCTGACCACTGAAAAGCACAAATGGTATTGGGGTTTCTTCATATCGACTGTGGCTACCTTCATAGGTTTCACTGTTCTTGCACTCGGCAAGCCTTTCTACCGCCTACGAGAACCCAAGATGGCCGATAGCCCCACCATAAGGATAGCTCAGGTTCAATACTATTTATCCCTGCATTTCATTTCTTAATGGATATATCTACAAATAGAAACAAGGGTGGTGACAAAGGTGATAAACATTTCTTTTGTGTTATGATCATTCATAGGTCATAGTAGTAGCCATAAACAACAGTAAGCTAGCTCTGCCGGATAAACCAGATGAATTGTATGAGATCAGTAAAACCGAGAATGTTTTCAGAGAGGAAATAATCTCCCACACCAACCAATTCAGGTAATGCATGCATGAATGTGATGTGATGTGACTGTATGATAGCTAAACATGTTTAAACAAAAATTCGGAAACCAACTGTGATTCATGATTCTTGGTCAGATTCCTAGATAAAGCTGCAATTGTTCCGAAAGATTCGAAGATAACACCATGGACGGTGTGCACAGTAACTCAAGTTGAAGAAGTTAAGATACTAACCAGGATGTTGCCCATTTTATTCAGTACAGTCATAATGAACACATGTCTGGCGCAGCTGCAGACATTCTCAGTTTTGCAAGGTAATTTTATGAATCGCAAGATTGGAAATTTCAACGTTCCCGCTGCTTCGATCCCGATAATCCCACTGGTTTTCATGTCCATTCTGGTCCCCATCTATGAGTTTTTCTTTGTCCCTTTTGCTCGAAAAATCACGAAACATCCGTCGGGCATCACGCAACTTCAACGTGTCGGTGTGGGGCTTGTTCTGTCAGCAATTTCAATGGCTATTGCTGGTATTGTTGAGGTTAAAAGAAGGGATCAAGCTCATAGGGACATAAAGAAGCCCATAAGCCTCTTCTGGCTCTCCTTTCAATATGGAATATTTGGAATTGCAGACATGTTCACTCTTGTGGGACTGCTGGAATTTTTCTACAGGGAAGCACCGATAGGCATGAGATCACTCTCCACATCATTTACGTGGTTAACACTATCTTTTGGCTACTTCTTAAGTACAGTGTTCGTCAATGTCATAAACGCCATCACCAAAAGAACCAGTTCAAGCAAACAAGGTTGGATTCATGGATTAGACTTAAACTCGAGTCACTTAAATCTCTTTTACTGGTTTTTAGCTATCCTTAGCTGCCTAAACTTTTTAAACTATTTGTACTGGGCCTCATGGTACAAATACAAGACGGAAGAACCTGATCATAGTGAACCCAGAGCTATGGATTTGACTACCGAACAGCTTCCCGTGGAGGAAGTACCTTATCCTACTGAAGCCAAAAGTGAGGATTTGAGTACCAGACCGCTTATTGCGGAGGAAGAACCTGAGCATACTGAAGCCAAAGCTAAGGATTCAAGTACCGGACCGCTTCTCGTGGAGGACGGAAGCACCGTGGATGGAGGAGTAACCGAAGTACATGAAGGTCCCTCTTCTGTTCAAACAGAGGATTCTAAGCAACAACCTACAAGTTGATGTGAGCCATAAACATGCGTGTGTGACAGCAAATAATAATCATTTTATCAATTCAAAAAATCAGTAACCCAGAGCCAGAGGTTGGCCAAAACAAACATTTTGAATACATTCTATTTATGTCTTAGATAGACCGACATTATTTGCATGGATGATGGACCTTGATAATGAATTTACATATGCAAGCAACGATTTCAAGTCTCGTTGACATACCAAAAACTGAGCATATTCTAACTTTGCATTGTGCTGAAATTAGTATTCAGTTGACCATCGTCATCACCATAGAGGTCCAATCCTCACAGAGAAAAAGCTTCAGCCTCCACATGAAGCAAAATAGATTCATATCCTCCGCTCAAAAAGCTAACAATTATAACCTACACTTAAATATATATTTGGTGTTTAATACTTTCTTCAAACCACAATTTGATAAAACATGATAAAAATAAAAAATGCTCTCACCTATCAGGTAACTTCTTATCTCCATCAGTTGATCTAAAAGGTACACTACCAGTGATTTCCGAGGCTCGACCATTCTCTTGCACTTCAGCTGGCTGTTGAAAACTTTCATTTGCTGTTTGGTACTAGCATCGCAAAATGAATATCAAATTTGATCAAATTCAGCTAGCCCAAAAAATATAGCAAAATGTTCAGATGAGTGACAAGTTAATAGAATCCAACACCCTTCTTCTGCCATCCTTATCTGTGAATGTATATACTCCAACTCCTGCATTATAAGAACTAAGAAGCATAGTGCTTCCTCCTTGATGAAAAGATAAAAGATTTCTTTAATCTAACCTAACAAGAAAAATTGGTCAGGTTTACCATGAATTTGTCTACATGGAAATCATTATCACATTGACTAGTCATCGAGGGTATGCTTCCATACCATGTGAAATAGCTTTCTCTTTTGCCTCAAGACAACCTTCTCCTAGTGGCAACCGAAACCCGCTTGAGTAAATATTAGAACTCTTCTTATCTTTTTCTTTCTAAAGAAAAATATGAATTGAAAATAAACAAGAAAATTTTCCTAACCTGAGTAGATGTCTGATTCATTGAGCTATTGATGTTAGTGTTCTGTGCCACTTGTGAGTTGATATTCTGAATTGGGTCCTTTGAACTAGAAGCTGTAGCTGAATCCATATTGTCCATAGGACCTCCCAGGCCACAGGCAGTCAATCCAATGGCTGATTTCATGAGGTGTCCACCAGGAATAGGAAACGAAGGTGCAGCTGGCATCGACATTGGAAGTCCTTGACCATGAAGACCATATAGTGGGAGGTTAACTCCTGGCATCTCGTGGAATGCAGTCGAACCTGACAAATGAGGGCCTGGGCCAGAAAAAGGTGCTCCACAGACTGGAGGCACCTGAACCATAGGGCAAGCAGAAGCTACAGTATTCGTTTCAGGAAATGGCATCGCAAAACCCATACCTAGACTCATTCCAAAACCCATGGATGAAAAATACGCCATTTGAGTGGCATGCATGTGTTGCATTCCAGTTGGCAATATCATCGGTGGCACATATAAGCCAGCTCGCATAGACATAATCTGCAAAAGGTTGGTAATTAATAAATTGAACTTATTTGATCACCCTTCAGAGAATCAAAATTGAAATATACACCAAAAAGAACAGTTAGAAGAAAGATGACAGAGATCTTACCTGCACTTGTAGTTGGAGCGTCTTAAGATATTCAATTGCTTCATCAAGCATTGAAGCTTTGTCCACCTTGTAATGTCAAAATATAAATGTCAACAGCTTTAAAATACAAAAGCTATCAGGCCTTTGATGGTCTGTTTTAACCTACTTATAGAATAAGCAAGGATATGCCATGTACTCCCAGAATCACATCTGTTTCTAAGAAAAATCCCTTGATTTAGTTTAAAAAAAGGTTTACTGAATTACCAACCTTATTGCAGTTAGGTATGAGCTCCTGTAAAGCACGCATCTTCTCATTTATCCTATCCCTTCGCCTCTGTTTGTGTAATTCCATCCAGATCTTACAATCAGAAACAGCCATATGAAAGACAAATATCAAATTATTGAACTAATGAAATGCTCTTCCTACCCTTTCAGATAAATTATGCACTTCAGCTGCTCGGCTTCTCTTGAACCCCTTACCTCCTCGAGCAGGAACTGCTTTTTTCACACCTACAGATTCTTCTTCAGCATCCTACACATAATTTGGTTAGTTAGTTTCAATGGCAAAGGAAAAATAAGTTAAAAGCACATCAACACGAAATAAAATTATATCCTACAACTTACTTCGCTAGGACATTCAAACTCCTCCTTATCATGGTTTTTTCTCTTCAAATTATGTACTACTGGATCGTCAGAAGCTCTTTCTACACTTTTTTCACAGCAAACAGAAGCAGCAAGCACAGACTCTACAGCCTTACCACTCTCTGGCAGGCATTTGGAAGCATTTTCACCAATAACTTGACTAGAAATTTTATCACTTTTCGGGACATATCCTTCACAGATGGCATCATTTGGTTCAGCAGCAACTGGCTTATCTAGAGACTTAGCTTCAGATTGTTTTATATCAGTCTTCATCGGCACTATTGTAGAATGGCAATGTGAAAAGTTTTCCTTCTGAAACTTGATTTTTGAATCAATGGCCTTGGAACCAACAGGCCCCCTAGTACTGGCTGCAAACCCTGCTTCCTTACTCTCAATCCTAGCCATAGCACCTATATTCTGAAGACTAGCTTTAACAAGAGCAGCAGGACGTGAAAAATGGGAAAAATTCATCAAGACGGTATTATTACAAGGTGCAACTGGATCTTGTTTCTGCATCTTAACACCACACAAAGTCTCATCTGACGGTTGAACTCCCATCATATCTCTGGAAAAGGCATGGCTCGGCTTATTACCAATACTCTCCAAATTTCTTGATCTAAGATACGATGAAGACACTTGACATAGCTGTGGCAACTTGCTGGTACCACTTCTCAGCCTAGCTTCGTCATCTGCCGGTTTAGGAACCTTTGCCAACTTTCCTTGTTTGAAATCCGCAGAAGCATTCAAAGAACCAGAAAAGGAATCACTGATGGATTGGCGTCTTTGATTAAATGAAGCTACGCTACTATCAGTTGGGATGTTATTTGTAGTGAGCCCAGATAATCCAGGCAACATATCAGAACATTCATTCTCTGAGTACTTTAACCAAGGCACCACATCATCATCATGAGACGGCGCCGACATTGGAACTTTACTCGATACCGCATCCACCACCCCTAACTTTCCCATTTTTGAACTATTTCCTCCACTGCCTATATATTTATCTCTAATCTTAAAACTGTGGGATTGTAAGCTGTTACAAGCAGGAACCTTTCTAGCTACACTAGACTGACCTTGCATCGAAATTTGACCATTCTCCCAAACCAGTTCAACAAAATCATCCTCAGGTCTGCATTCGAACAGATAGAGAGTAAAAGGGGATACAATCAATCATACAACCAACAAAGAAACAACACATATGATTGAACCCACCATGTAAGAAATGAAGTTTATAATGTTTAAATAGATCAAGGAATTAGAGTAAAACTGAACTTACACAATAGATGGATCAGTTGAACTTGAAGGGTTCTTGTCTTGAGATGAATCGAGCTTCCCCCTAGCCATCCGATATAGCTCGGATAGAGGCATGGTGAAGGACTGAAACACCCTTTTTGTTTTTGCTCAGAAATAACCCAAATTCAAGCTGTTAGCCATTGCTACTAGTAACTCACTCTCGTCACAGTTCTTAATCAAAAGAAAACATACATGAATGAAGCCATGAAGGATTCAAGAGGAATTAGCCTTACCCTTCAAAAAAATATTAAAATAAATTTAAAATTAAATGATTTTATGATTTTGTAATAAAAAGATAATAATAATAATTTTTTGGGTAAATTACCAAAATAGTCACGTCTCAGTTTACATTTTAGTTGAATATGTTTGAAATATTACGTTTTAGTCATTTATGTTATCATATTGTAACATTTTAGTCACTTTGCAGTTAACGATGTAACAGTAAGCTGATGTGGCACGTTAAATCATCATTTTAAATGAAAATTTTAGGTTAAATTATATAATTGGTCCCTATATATATATATATTTTTTTTGAGCAATTTAATTTTTTTTCTTTTACGTTAAAAGAGATGGAGAATGGAGGAAAACAGGGGAGAAGCAGAAGAGAATAGAAAAAAAAAATTTAAAAGAACATAAAAGAAAAAAATGAAATTGCTCAAAATGAAAAAAATATGGGACCAATTGTTTAATTTAACTTAAATTTTTTGTTTGAAATGATAATTTAGAGTGTCACGCCAGCTTATCATTATACTGTTAATAATAATTAACGGCTCAGTAACTAAAAATTACAATACGTTAATGTAAGTGACTAAAACATAACATTTCAAACATAAGCGACTAAAATATAATCTAAAGAAAAATAAAAATGACTATTTTAATAGTTTACCCTAATATTTTCCTTTTGCACTTTTCGAACCACCAATAGATAAAAAGATTGGGGCATTGGGCACAAAATCATGCAGTATGAATGAGACGGGGGATTCTTGAAAACGATGTTTACTTGAAAAAAGAAATTTAATTGAAGGCCAAATTATCTTCCAAGTTCTTGTATTTTTTATACATTTAGAATTTAGTCCCTTAAAAATAAAAATAAAAATACTTATTTGATAGTTATGAAACACAACGAATGACATTATAATAAACTTGAATTTAACAGAAAAAATTTAATGATATTAATAATTATACTAGAATTTTTAAATTTAAAAGTAAAACTAAATTCTTAAAAATATAAATAAATTTTATTTTAATTAATTATATAGATATGCTATATATGAGGTTGGTTATCATGTACATCTATTATTATTACATTTGTTTTTGTATTTTTACCAATATTTTTTACTATTTTTTTATTCTAATACTATGACTATTATTTTCTCATTGATATATGTTTTTTTGCTTAACTGTTGTTACTATTTTATTATATTATTTATATTTCAGTTTTATATTACCCTTTTACCATATTCATTAGTTTCATTAATAGCATTATCATTACTATTTGCTTTATTTATCACATGTTATTTTGTTATGGTAGTATTTTTTTTGGTTTTTTTCCTTTTGTGTTCATTATTATAATTCCCTAGAATCGTGTCTACATTTTCACGTTTTTTTTATTTTTGTTTTTTTCAAAATTATTAAAAGGATTTCACAAAGGTAATTTTGTATGTTTGGAGGTTCGAGAGAGTTGTGCCCAATCGTGCTGGGTCTCGATTTTCTATTCGTCCAAACAACTAAATATCCTTCAAAGATTTCAATCGTATTTTTTTGAAAATAAGGCAATGTTTCGTGTTTGGAAGTTCAAGAAATTCGTGCCCAATCGTCTTTGGGTTTCGATTTTACATTCATCTAAACAACTAGATATCCTTCATAGATTTTTCATATTTCTTAAATAAAGGCAATATTTCATGATTGGAAATCAAAGAATCGTACCCAATCGTCTTTGGGTTTGGGTTTTAGTTTAGCCAAATGGTGAAATACCCTTTTCAAATTGCAATGCATGGATTTTGGAAATCATGAAATGATCTTAATATCGAGGTTTGAAACATCGTCCTATCGTCTTTGGATGCGTATTTTACCTTTTCGGATAAGAGAATTTCGATATCCAATTCGAGTTATCTAAGCACTTTTAATGATTCATATTTTAAATTTTTATTTTCTAATTTTCGATATTAAGGACATTAATCAATCAACACGGTACCAATTTTGGGCGTATGAGGTGCTAATCCTTCTTCGTATGTGAATCACTCGAGCCCATTTTCTTAAAATTGTGGACCAAAATGTTCTATAAGTGGCCCAATCACACTTCAAAAAAAAGATTGGTGGCGACTCGCTTTTTTTTCCTTTTAAAGTCGGCCCGTTTTCCAAACGAAAAATGGTTTTGATGACTTGGCGAATGGGACCAATAAGAGAGTCAAGTAGTAAAATTGGTTGATTAATATCCTTCTTATCAAAAATAATTTTTTGATTTCGTTTTCATTTGCATGAGTCGCATGCATCATATATCTACTTTGGTTTGAGACACATAGAATATTTTTGCATTCATATTGCATGACCGTTGTGGTCACACCCTTAAGTGGGAGCAAAAATCTATGCCTTGAGGTTTTCACCTCATGGGCTAGGATCGCTTCCTAATACATCCGTACCTATGGTTCCGTGAGGTTTTCACCTCACATGGCCATAGGGAAATGTATTCTCAGGCGAACTCAATCAATATGAGCCTATAATAGGTGAGGATTGAGAATGCATTGGTTTAGGTACCCTTTCTTTAGAATTAAACCACATGTAGAAAACCTAAGGGCCTACCTAGGTAGAACCATGTCAAACCCTAGTGGTCACCACGATAGGTTCTATGTTATTTATTTTTCTTGTACTAACGAGTTTTATTCTGTTTTGATTGCCTTGCATTCACATCATAGAAAAGGTGTTGATTTCAAATTCGATTACTAAATAGAAAAGTTGGTCATAAGAAAATGGATTTTTGATAAAGTGGATTATAATACGGTCATCCTAATATAGTCCAAGTGAATACAACGAGAGAAGACTTATAATCCGTGAAGGAATACAAGACCTTATCACCCGAGATTCAAGTTGACAAGAATATTCAAAGATTATTACGTCTCGACGGTTTGAAGAAGCTAACAAGTGAAGCGAGGTAGCGGTCCGGATCAAGCAAAAGGAGGTAGAAGAAGTATCTATTAGAATTTTACAAGACTTGACTTTTACGAAGAAGGGATTCATGTTTTCACTTGGACTATGAGGACAAGGCCGTGTATGCGATCCGTTTTGTGTAAAGAAATTTATTTTCTAGTAAAGTTTTTCTAATGTAACTGAATTCAAAGTCAATGCCTCTTATTTTGCATTCATTCATTTACATTGCATTTCATGCATTTGCATAGCATCACATCGCATCATGTGCATTTAATATCATAAAGAACCCTATTAACTAGAGGTCATATTATAGTTATCTGGAAGACCGCTATTACACTCGGAAAAAGAGCGAGAGCAATGGATCAAAGGATAGAAAAGTTGGAGCAAATGCAGAAGAGATGCAAGACCAACTACGGGCTCGATGCAAGAGCGATTAGCCAAGATCCAACGGGATATGAGGATCAAATCTTGGAATCCTGGAGAAGCATGATGAGCCGCCTAACACGATTGTTGTTGGAGGGCTGAAACGAAAAAAGGCCTATGGTCGATCTTCGAGAAGATAATGAAGATTTTGCTTGCCTCCGTGCTCCGGCCCGACAAGTTCCCAAGTGCAACCACCAAGAGTATCGGTCAATATCAAACCTCAAGACCAATCCGGTGCTTCAAGACTGGAAACTTCCCTGAGCTCGAGCTCTAACCTCAAGTCAATTTGGTAAAACCAATAGTCCTGACTTGATGAGGTGGCGAAAAGAGGAGGAGGTAAAAGTAGAGTTTCAAAAGAGTTCAAGATCGATGCAGATGGCTAGAGGAGAAGTTTCGAGCATTGGAAAGTACTGATTACCAATGCGAAGTGGATGCTAAGAAGCTGAGTCTAGTCCCAGATTTAGTACTTCCTCCAAAGTTCAAGATGCCAGAGTTTGAAAAGTACAACGGGACTAGCTGCCCTGAGGCCCATATCACGATGTTCTGTCGGAGAATGACAGGATATGTCAACAACGACCGATTGTTGATCCATTGCTTCGGATAGTCGATTGAAGTCAAGCAAAATGGTACAACCAGTTGAGTTGTACCCAAATCAAATCGTGGAGGATTTGGCGCGAGCTTTCATTAAGCATTACGGCCATGTGACCGATATGCTTTTGATGAGGATCACGTTGCAAAACATGGAGAAAAAGTCAAGTGAAAGCTTGGAAAACGCCCAAAGATGGAGGGAGGTCGCCACGCAGTCCAAACACCGTTACTAGAAAAGGAAATGACCATGCTCTTCATCAATACCGAAGGCACCTTTCATTAACCACATGTTGGGAGGCACGACTAAGAGTTTCAGCGGACATGGTGATGTCGAAGCGAGATGATAAAGAATAATCGGTGTGGGAAGAGAAGTAGGAGAGAGCACAAGAAGAGCCGCACGAAGAAAAGGGAAGTTGAAGTGGGAATATAAGCTCGGGTTATCCTAAACCGTTACTATTACCAACCGAGAACTATATTGTGGGCCAATGGCTCGACCAAGACAAGAGCCCAACATGAGGCAAAAACGAGAAATTCAATTTACTCCTATACGGTGGCGTATAAGGAGTTGTATAAAACTTTATTAGACCATTAACGTAGTAGCCCCTCTCTCACTGAATCAGCAACCCCATATCCTAAATGGTACAATGCAAGCACTCAATGTGAGTACCATGCGGGGGATAGTGGGGCACCCGATAGAATTGCTTTCCTTTCAAAAAGCTAGTCGAGAGGCTCATCAAAATGGGCATTGTGGAGTTCAATGATACGCCTGTTGTAGAAAATCCATTACCCAGTCACATTGATAATGGGATGAATGCGATAATTGACAGCACAAGAAAAAGAATCAAGTTGAACGTTGCAGAAATAAGAACCCCGATGAGAGAGGTCTGGAGAAGAGTGGTGGAAAGAGGTTTAATCAGACAAGACGTAAGGGGCAAATCTCAGGATACGAGGAACTATTGTGAGTTCCATAACAAGGAAGGCCATGAGATTCAACAGTGCAGCGAATTCAGAGCCCTAGTACAAGGGCTAATGGATAATAAAGAGTTGGAGTTTTTGAATTTTGCGGGAGGGGAAAATGTATGTACCATAGGAAGTGAGTCAGTAAAGAAGGATGCCGAGGTCAAATGGGGATCAATTACTTTTCCACATATATCCAAGGTATCCATATCGGAAAGAATTATTACTCCTAAACCTGGGAATGACAAATGAAGATGGCCAGAAGACATGTTAAAAGCCTTGATCATCAAAGCCGAAAGTGTTTTGAATAAGCTGAACTGTGAAGGAAACTCCGTAGTTTTTAGAGCTAACACGAGTAATGTTCAAAACACACTTGTTGTTTTTAGAAACAATAAGAATTTTTTGTGAAATAGGCTCATGTTCAAACATCTTTATTTTCAATAAAAATCGAGCAAATATTTTCTCATTTTTCCCATGTCATGCTATATACTGGAATGTTCTTTCATTTTTCAGCCATGATTATGAATAATCATCTTGAACCATTTATTCTTTGGAATTTGCCTTTACCTACAATAGGTACCCGGATATCGGGACATGAGCAACGCCATTGCAGACTCCTTTTGAGTGAAATATGGGTCTAAAAGGATCCGAATATTTTGAAGATGTCGGAGAGTACAACTTACCCATTGATCTGTTAAGGAATGGACATTGTGAGTCGGGGAAAGGAGTAAAGATCGAAACCTTGCCCGCCGCCGAAACAAAGCAAGACGCCATCGAGTTATTCAAAGAATTCAAAGATGTTTTGCATGACCGCATCAAGATATGTCTAGCACGCGAGGAGGCTACCATGAAAGAGAGATTTTGTCGGTGGCCGTAAATGCCAAATTGAGAAGACATGATCATAAATGTTATGGGGATGATTTCGTCAAAGTATCTAGTTGACGCCTATTCATTTTCGTGATTGTCAACTATTCCACTAAGAGAGTGAGGTTCGGTTCCTATGACAAAGTTATGTGGTCAATCATCAAGTTCAATTTCAACTTGAGTTCAAGTTCAAATTTTAAAAAAAAAACAAAACAAAAAAAAAAAGAAAGAAAGAAAGAAAAGAAAAGAAAGAAACCATCCAAAAAGATTTTGAAAGATGATGGACCATTTACACTCTATGCTTCGAATGTTGACGAGGACTTCCACCGAGGCAACACCCTTTCATTGGTTTATGGATGGATACTGATCTTACCCATCGAAGTTAAAATTCTTACTCTTTAGATTTTGTCGGAACTAAAGTTGGACGAAATGAAGGGTTCACTCTCTGTATGACCGACTGAAACTGATCGAGGAAGTGGCTAAAAGCCATTCGCCATGGTCAACTCTACCAGAAGCGGATGATGCGAGCTTACAATAAGAAAGTCCGCCCCAGAGTATTCCATGAAGGAGACTTGGTATTGAAACAGATCCTCCATATGCAAAAGGACTTCGGGGGGAAGTGGATGCCTAATTGGGAATGACCTTATGTTGTAAAGAAGGCCTTTTCTGGACGAGCTTTGATGCTAGCCGAGATGGAAGGCAAAAGTCTGCCAAATCCAATTAATATTTCGCTTCAAAGTGGGCCAAGATAAAAACCCACAAAGGGCATCTTGAAAAAAAAAAAAAAAAGAAAAAAACGGAGAGGCCAAGGTGAAAACCCGCAAAGGGCACTTTGAGACCAAAGGGGCTTTGAGTTGAAAACCCGAAAAGGCGGCTCAAGTTGTAATCAAATCATGATGGGGCATACGTGGTTTTGCCACGCTTGAATTGACAATGAGGAGTATGTTACATCTTGGGGCATCGATAAAGTACTCGAATCCCTTAAACACATATTGAGCTTAAATGGTCCTCGAAGTTTGAACAAAGAAGCTCACCATCGGCGATATCTGGGCACCTAATTTCCATCTTACCCATTCTTAATTTGCTCGTTTCAAAATACACTACCAATAAATTTCCTTCTTGATTGCATTTGCTATCTTATTTATTTCGAGCCATGCTCCTAATTAATTTCTTTCTTGGTCCATTATTATGATCTTTTCCAAGCATTTTCATGGAAATAATGATTATTGAACTAATAATGCTTTCACAAAAGAAGTTTCGTATTACTCTAAAAGTCTCTAAATAATACAAGAATCAAAACAGGACAATTATTTAGAACTAACTGTGCTTAAAGGGCTCGAGACTTGAGATAAGATGGCGTAGTTTTTTAATTAAAATTACTACCAATATATCAAATAATTACTTATATATAATTATACAATTGCATAATTATCTTATTTTATATATGTAATTTTTATACATGTTTGGTACTATAAATTGCAACTATACGATTACGTCGATTAAAACTTTAAACAATAAACAAAGTCTAAAATAAAATCATAGTATATAACGCGTCCAAAAAATAAATCGACAATACGATTACTAAAAAAATAATAAAAATAAATAAACATCTAAGCAATTTTATCTAATTACTAACATTTCATAATTATTGAATTGTTCTCTCTAGTAGTGGTGGAGATAGAAATTTTTTTGGGGTTAAAATTAAATTGTTTATTTTTACGATAGTAAAAATATAATTTCACTATTTTAATAGTCTATATCTTTATAATTTTTAAAGGATTAAATCAATTTTTATCATTTTTTGGAGGGTCAAAGTATAATTTTACCACTACTAATTTAAAATTTTTTATTTTAGGGAATTCCTGCCCTGTCATTTAGCTCCGCCAATGCTCTCTAGCATTAAACATATAATCATTGTTATTATCTATTGATCATTGACAAAGTAAAAAATTTAATAATAACTACCATGTAATTTAGTGATTTATCTAGTAGATCAAAATATATAAGAAATTATCTCTCGTATTTAAACGATTTTAGTATTTTGAAAAATAAACATTTTAAGCAATTTGATTGTAATCGTTTATAACTATCGGCGTAATTACTTCAGATCTCACTATTTCCTAAGAATTGAACAGTATAATTGATTACTTTAATTACATTCAATTCAGTGAAACCCACTAATTACAAGAATTAACTAAATGCGTAATTACAAGCAGATATGCTTAAATTCAATTATTACGTGACTTTTCAAACTTTCTAAATAATATTTAAAATATTAATATTAAATTATAGTTTATTTGAGAAATTTATTTTATTGTTTTTAAATAATAAAACAAATTATTTGAATAAATTAAATCCAATATGAATCTTTAAAAAATAGAAGTAGGTCACACGACAGAGCGACTAACTTGCTAGCTAGCTTTCATTTTCTCCACACATTTTGCATTAGCTTTTAGGAATGAGTGACGTCACTCAAGATGGTGTTTGTTGTGAAAATTTTAATTTTAAAAAAAATTAAAATATTTAATGATAAATTTAGTCACTAATGTTTGTATATTTTGTCAAAATGGCCTTAATTGTATTTTTTAGTTTTTAGCCACCAATCGTTAAAAAATTAACTGAGATGATGTAAAATTTCATATGTGAAATATTTTAATGAGATGTAATTTGTTACTTAAATAACTCTATAAAATAATTACAAGTGAAAAATAATAAAATAAATAAATAAATAATTCATGAAATTAAAAATTTCTTAATTTAAAGAAAATAAATGTAATTATTTAAAAAATTAATTCAATAAAAAATCTCTCTGTAAACAAACTATGAAAGATTGAAACCTCGCAGTAGAAAAATAGTTTGAAAAAAAATCAAAGTTGATAATAAAAAAGATTCAAAATATAATTAAGGTCATTTTAACAAAACATGTAAATATTAATGCTTAAATTTATCATTAAACTAATTTCACACAGAATTTCTTACTATAATATCACTTACCATTTTAAAATTATATTTAAATAAATTTATTAACATTTATTTATATATTTTTATATTTTTGTTTAACTTAATAATGACGTGATATTTTATAATTCATTGATGATGCATTTACGTGTTTCAAATATTATTTCATTATTTTTTATTAAACAAAATGAGTGACCCTTTAATTCACCTAAAGGTCATATCTATACTTGGCTTAGACATTAGATCCTCCTAAAGCGTTGACTATCTATTTATAATATATACATATATATAAATAATATTGTTTTGGGTTAAACTATAGGTTAAAATATGATGTTGTGCTTATATTTGTGTAGATTTTGAAATTTAGTTCCTGTCAAAATTTGTTAACTTGTGGACAACCTAATCCAGATTCCAAGAGGTCCATTTTGACAAAATATTATTAATGATGTGTAAAAATTATGCACTCATCATGTATTAATTATTATTTTATTTTACCAATAAGTGATTGAGTGCGATAATAAGGCACGTTACACTTTTAAAGGAATGATTTAGGTTTGAACTTTGAGGACGACATTATTTGGAAGAGCAGCCACAAATCTCGAATATGAACTGGGGGTGACAAAATTCAATTCAATTCAAAAAACTCGATAAAAAATTTAAATTTTAAATTAAATAGTTTGAGTTATTTGAGTCAATTAAGTTTTTCGATTTAACTCGAATATGAATGACACAATCGAGTTATCTAAAAATTCGAATAAGAAAAGGTAAAACTATGTCGTTTTCACAAGTTAAAAGATAAAACCATTATATTATTTATGTAGTTAAATAATCTTGTACTTCATCTACTAGTTAAGTAATCAGTCCATGTAAATGAAACATTGAGTATAAATAATAGGATTCGTTAACTCGACTCTACTTGACTTGAAAATTTTTTACTTGATTCGAAAAAAATTCAAATTGAGTTCGATTGCTAAAATATGATTTGTCAATTCAATTAACTCGAAATTTTTTGACTCGACTCAATCGAATATTCACCCTTAATATGGACTATAAAATGAACATGAATTATACCATTTTTTTATTAAACAAAATGAGTGACCTTTTGATTCACCTTAAGGTCATATCTACACTCAAGCTTAGAAATTAGATCCTCCTAAAGCGTTGACCATCTATTTATACTATATACATACATAATCTTGTTTTGGATTAAACTATTGGTTAAAATATGATGTTGTCCCTATATTTTTATAGAGTTTAAAATTTAGTCCCTATACTTTAAAAGTTAAAAATTCAATCTGTTTTAATTTTTAATTTAAAAATCCAAATCCAATCATTATTATTGTTGTAGTTTTTGCCCGAATTTGTTAACTTATTGTTCTTATTTTTTATCAACCATATTCCATGCTAAACGTGGTCAATCTTCTGAGGCGCTCATTTTTAGGTGTGAACACATTTTGAATGCAACAAGGGGTCTATTTAAACATAACAACCTCGTATTAATTGAGTGCGTGACGGAATATGGGTTTCATGGTGCATGTCCTTTATGCTTTGCATGATGACAACTTTTCTTATAACAATTTTCCATGTCTTGCTAGTGGACAATAGGATATCTTCAATAAATACCCTTTCAATAACAAAGAAGGGATCGACTTTTCAACCCTAAATTTACTTTAAGCAAATCTTTTTCTCTCTTACAGTCAGTTTGTCATCTTGTTCTTTTTTGGCTCTCTCCCTCTTTAGGTAAACCGACTTTCATAAAACAATTCATTGTTGTACTTTATATCAACAAGACTTGTCCAATAAAATTGTTGTTCGGTGTTCGATTATTTCGTGACATCAACTCAATCAAATATTTTATAAGTATAAAATTGATCGTTTATATATATATATATATATATATACTTTTTGAAATGTATGTTTCCAAATCAACTTGCTTTTTTTTTTTAAATTGTGATGAATTGATATATATATCTTAATATTTTTTTATATAAATTGAAAAATTTTCTTTTTGCTCATTTAAAAAAGTATAATGTTTGTTAAATTCAAATAATCAATGTTAATATACCAAATAATCATATGGTTTTTTAAATAAGTTGTACTAAATTATTTGATTGAATTGAAAAAAAAGTTGGTTCCAAGATTGAAAATAAATATGTTGAAAGGGACTAAATCTACTAATAACGTAAAATACAAGAATCTTTTTACAATCTAACCTCTTGTTATGTGTTGTTACATTCTCGGTATCATATCGGTTTTGAAAGCTAAAACATAAAAATTTACTATTTAATATACTTCCTCGAAGAGGGATGAAGCTAGAAAGTTTTTGAGGAGGGCCGAAATTAAATTATATATTTTTACAACAGTAAAAATGTAATTTTATCATTTTACAACAGTAAATTATATATCTTTATAATTTTTAAATGGTTAAATCAAAGTTTTATCATTTTAGAGGTCAAAGTAAATTTTACTATTACAAATTTAAAATTTTAAGGGGCTTAAATAAAAATTTTCTATTTTAAGGGGGTTGCGACTTTGTAGCCCTCCTTGGATTCACCGAGTTTCTTAATTTTATAAAATTAAAAAAATTATTTATTTTATTTTTATTTACTAAATATTAATAAAAATAGATGAAGATTTTGTAAATATGATTATAGAGTTAAAAATATAAATTATGATGGTTGAGGTAGAATGGGACATGCTCTTTCAAGTTGTGAGATTTTTAAACAAGCCGAAAGAGAAAAGCTAAAGGAAGACCTCCCGTTCTCACTTGCTTTAAAGGCAGAATCTAGTTTTTTTTGGGAAAGAAAGTGTAAAGTTAAAGGCTATTTCAAATAAAATAAAGTACCAAAGCTCGTATACGGGCCAGCTGGGGGAAAACCAGGAGATGAACTTGGCAAAATAGTACAATCGCAATATGAGGCAAATTGTTGATACATAGTTATCAGAAGTGGAGGATGTGTAGAAACTTCAGGAAGAAGGGATGATACGTAATGAGGAAGATAATTTACAACCAGACATTTGGGATGGAAATCTGAATACCAATAGGAAAAGCAGCTGGAGAAGAGTTAATATAATGAGAGATATGGAGCAACCCAATGCAAACCGGATAGTGTGTAAGAGGAAGTCGATAGAATGTGATAATGGGAGTTATGAGAAGGAAGAATCAATGGAAGATGATGTAAAAAGACGAAGTATAACGATCAGGTTTCGAAAAGTAAGGAGGACTCAACATTGGTAGAAGGAAATATAGGGCATGACGTTTCTCCCAACCAATATCGATCTGCGGTTGCCAAATGGCAAGTCGACTGGACGCAATGAAAATTATTAGCTGGAATGTCCGTGGTTTGAGGAATCCACGGGTAGTTAGAAGGCTTTAGTTTTACTGAAGTAACAAAACCCGATATGGTCTTCTTTATGGAGACCAAAGTTAATAGTAAGCGTATGGAGAGCATAAGAAGAAGTGGTTTCATGAATAGAATTGATGTGGGAGTAGAATGATCGAGAGGTGAGCTTTGTCTTGCATGGAGGAAAGATTTCAAAGTAAGCCTAAAATCCTTCTCAAAAAATCACATTGATGTACTGATTGAAGAAAGTAATATTCAAGGAGAATGGAGATTCACAGGCTTCTACGGGTCATCTTATGCTAATGACCAACATGCATCGTGGAGTTTATTAAGAGCGTTGGGGCAAGAACAACAGTTTTCGTGGATGGTTAGTGGGGATTTTAACGAAATTCTCTATTATTTCGAGAAAAGTGGAGGTCAATCGAGAGAGGAGAGGAGAATGGCAGCTTTTCGTGAAGTTTTGGATGATTTTCACCTTATGGATTTGGGTTATCAGGCACCTGGTTTACATGGGAAAGAGGAACTTTACCAGAGACGAATATCAAAGAAAGACTTGATAGGGGGTGGTTAATGAAAAGTGGATGCATCTTTTCCCACGAGGAACTATTCGTCATTTAATTCATTCGATCTCAGATCATTGTCCCCTTCTTATTCACACAGGTTATGAAGATAAGGTTACGAGAAGGCCACGATTTAAGTTTGAAGCATGGTGGACACTTGAGGAGTCTTTTGAGGAAGAGATTAAAAAGTCTTGGGAGTCATCGAATGGAACGATTTCGAAAAGTTGGAGAGATTACAAACCTGTTTGACAAGATGGGCAAGCCTAATCAAGAGTGGAAGAGATGGGTTGAAAAAGAGCTCACAAAGGATTTGAGAATCCTTTTGGATGGAGAGGAATGATGATACAATGGCAAAAATTATTGATACCAGAATTAGATTAAATATGGAGATTGATAAAGATGAAATGTACTGGGAACATAGAGCAAGAGCAAATTGGCTACAATTGGGAGATAAAAATTTAACATTCTTCCACAAATATGCTTTAGCTCGAAGAAGAACAAACACAACCAATAGATTAGAATTAGAGGATGGGCAAAAAGTTACTAATGATTTAGAAATTAACAAAACAGCCTCAAAGTATTTTCAAAATTTGTTCTCGTCGAAAGGAGTGGGGGATTTTTCACATCTTCTAGAAGTTATCGATGCTAATATATCCTCTGAAATTAATACAGCTCTATTATCAACTTATTCAGTGGATGAAATTCAGAAAGCGCTTAAGGGATGGGTCCAACCAAAGCACCAGGTTATGATGGTTTTTCAGCTTTATTTTTCCAAAAATATTGGCATATTGTGGGGAAAGATGTTGAAGCTTTTTGTCTTGGAGTGTTGAACGAGGAGAAGGATTTTGATTTTACAAACAGAACAGATATAGTGCTAATCCCAAAAACCCCAAACCCTACAAATCTTGTTAATTTCAGACCTATTAGCCTTTGCACAATTTTATATAAATTAGTGGAAAAAACAATAGCAAGCAAACTTCAATACTTCATTGGAAAATGCATTGATAGTGCTCAAAGTGCTTTTGTTCTAGGAAGGTTAATTTCAGATAACGTGCTGATTACCTACGAGATTCTTCATACATTGCGTCAAAGCGTTCAGGGAAAAAAGGGTTTATGGCGGTTAAGATTGACATGAGTAAAGCCTACGATAGAGTGGAATGGTGTTATTTGAAGAAAGTGATACTTAAAATGGGTTTTGCCAAGAGGTGGGTAACTTTAGTTATGAAGTGTGTCTCAACAGTCTCTTACACAAGTGAATATATAGAAGCGAGAAAGCATCCTACGGAGGTTACGACAAGGTGACCCATTTAGCCTTTATCTCTTTTTGATTTGTAGTGAGGGAATTTCAGCCCTAATTAGACAGGCAGTGGGAGGAGGGACTATTAAAGGAGTTAAGGTAAGTAGAAGGGGCCCAGCAATATCACACCTTTTGTTTGCGGATGATTGCCTGCTGTTTGGGGAAGCCACTAAAGAACGAGCAACTTTTTTAAAAGACATCTTGAAACAGTATGAACAATGCTCGAGTGAATGTGTGAACTTCAATAAATCGACTATTTTCTTCTGTTCAAACACTTCGAATAGGGCTAAAAATGAAATATCAGATGTTTTGGGGATGAGATGCTCTACAAATATTGAGAAATATTTAGGACTACCTAACGTGGTGGGTAGAGGGAAGAAAGCGTCTTTTCAGAATTTAAAAGATAAGATAAACCAAAAGATTAGTCATTAGAGCTCACGATATCTATCACAAAGAGATAATGAGGTCTTTATAAAGTCAGTTCTTCAAGCAATACCAACTTATGCTATGACATGCTTTCTTCTACCAAAGTCTCTATGTGGGGAGTTGGAAAGCATTTTTGCGAAGTATTGGTGGCAGCACGGTAAGGATAAGAGAGGGTTACACTGGTGTCAATGGAAGTTCATATGCAGATCTAAAGAGGAGGGGGTATGGGATTTAGAAATATGTAAAAATTTAATATTTCTCTATTAGCGAAACAAGGCTGGAGGATTATAAATAATGAGGATTCCTTAGTAGCAAAAGTTTTAAAAGCTAAATATTTTCCAAACGATCAATTTTTAAATTCAAGATTGGGAAATTCGAGTTCTTACACTTGGAAAAGTATATGGGCTGTAAAAGACGTCTTGAGGAAAGGTTTAGTTTGGCGTGTTGGAACAGGCAATAATATCTCTATTAATTATGATGCATGGATTCCAGATGCTTTTAATTTCAGATTATCATCACAGATTGATTTGATGCGTGATCATTGTGTTCATATGCTGATTGATAGTAATGAGAGAAAATGGAAAGAGGAGTTAGTCAGATATACCTTTGCCGAGGAAGATGCTGTTCGAATCCTTAGAATTCCATTGGCAAGCAACTCACACGAGGACTTCTTGGCATGGGGTGGTGAAGCTTCGGGGGAATTTTCGGTACGCAGCGCTTATAAACTATTACAAAATCCTGATGATAAACCTAAATCTTATGCTTTACAAACCAACTATAGAAAACTTTATAATAAACTATGGCTCCTAAATCTACCGACAAAAATAAAGATCACAATTTGGAAAATCACATGGAATTTCTTGCCCACAAAAGTAAATCTGCAACACAAGAAGCTAGTTACTAACCCAAGCTGCCCGCGGTGCGGGGAACAAGCTGAAACGATCGATCACCTCTTTCGAGAGTGCCTTGTCACAGTGGAAATATGGTCAATACTGTTGCTTCAAGACGTGCTAATAAATGGTAACAGAGATTTTGAACAGTGGCTTATTTGGGCTTTTGAACAGTTCAACTCGAACACATGCCGTATCTTTTGCTACGCACTTTGGGCCATTTGGGGCGATAGGAACTCAAGAATACATAACAAGAAGGTTAACACTGGAACAGAGATCAAAATTTTCATAACAAACTATATCGGAGAACTTGATGGAATGGAAATCAAAAAATTAGGAAAAATAAGAAAAATATAGAGTTGGAGTCACCCACCTCAAGAATCCGTGAAATCAACTTTGATGGAGCTTTTGATGGGCACAATAATATTTCGGCCTTTGGAATCGTGGTAAGGGATACTGAAGGGTCCGTCTTGTTATCATGTTCAGAAATTCACAAAGGGGTCCTTTCGCTTTACTGCGAAGCACTAGCATGCAGAGAAGCGGTAAAGATAGGATGGAACATACATGGCCGGAGGTTATCATAGATGGCGACTCCCTAACAGTAATCAAGAAATGTAAAAATAGAGATCAAGATAGATCCATGATAAGAGCCTATATCTTGGACATTAAAAAATGGCATACAGATCTAAGCAGTTCGTTTTCAAGCACATTTCAAGAACAGCGAATACCTCGCCCACAAAATTGCAACGGAATCTCTAAGGAAAAAAGAAGGGACTTACCTGAAAGGAACAAGACTGAGCGAGTGGAGAATCGAGGCTAAAGGAGTCGGTCAGCAAACCCAGTTGAAAGTAGAGAATCGAGGCTAAGGAGTTTAGAAACCAGATTGAAAGGGGACCTCAGGCAGAAGTTTCAGAAAGGAAAAGCAAAGAAATGAAAGATCTAGAAGGGGGAAAGGCTTTTCAGAAATGCAAATCTGTCATCCAAGAAGCAATTATGAAAGAGAGAGTGATGACGGTTTTCAAAGTGTTTTGATTGGGTGACAGCATAGGTGGTTGGTTTTAATTTTAAATTAGGCTGATGGTAATCTGATAAATATCTAGATAGTTTTTTCTATTTTGCGATTTCAAATTGTTTTGAGCCTTTACTCTTTGGGCTCCTGTCATTGTTTTGTTAAGTTTTGGTTTTGTTATTGTTTTGTTTTATTAATAAAAACCCAATCAATATGTTATTAAAAAATATAAATTATGATAGATAGAACTAAAAATCTAAAATTAGAAAAAAAAAAAAAAAAAAAGAGAAAATGGGGTAACCCTTTAGTTTATGCAAATACACTTAGGCGACACGTAGGAAGGATAAGGACATGACAAGGACAGACTTTTTTAATGTTTTATTTTTATCCAACAATAATGTAATAAAAAGAAAAGAAAAGAAAATAGAGAACAAGTCATGTGAAACACTACCTTATTTATTTATTTATTTTATAATTAAAAATTAAAATTTTACTATCATATATATATATATATATATATATATTATAATCAACCATTAACCAATATATATATAAAATTGAAAAACTATTTACTATTTAAATCAAGGTCAGTCGACAGTTATTTAACATAAAAATACTGTTTTTAGAATTGGATTTGATTATTTACATTGAAAATTATTAGTTGAGTATCGATTTGGAATAAAGAGTTGGATTAATTGATCTGTTAATTGGTTTGAGTCGAGATTTTTATTTTAATTTTTATATTTTTATAATATTTTTTAATTAAATTAGATAAATTAGTTAGATTTATTGAATCGAAAATTAATTATTTGACCGATTTAATTATAAATTCGATTGGCATAATAATTTATTTGGCCCTCAAGCTTTGAAAAAAATCATTTTAGTCCTCATTTTAATTTTTTGCCTTTTTAGTCCTTAAACTTGTGCTTTTGTCAAATCACTTTAAAATTGATGAAAAAGTTGACATTTTTTTAACTTTGCTAATGTGGCATACACGTGAACTACTATGTGGGTGACATGTCGGTATTTAATTTTTTAAATTTTGAAATTAAAAAATTTATATTACGACTCTTAATGCTACATTCCATAATAAGTTTTCATTGTTAGAATCCTTAACGTTCCAATCACCCCGAATCTTACATTCTCAAATAATGTTAAGATGTCATATATAGAGTGTAATATGATTACAATTTATTCTATAGATAATATTAGATTACAAGTGTCTTAAATTTTGAAACAATTTACCTTTTTGTTTTTATTATTTTAATCAATTTAGGTTTTTTTTCTCGAATAAAATTTGAGACTAATTATAAACAAAATTATTATTTTTTTAACAGTGAAACAATAAATGTCATGGTTATAATTATAATTATTGCTAGTGAGGCAAAAGAGAGGAGGATAAGGAGGGGATCAAAGTGGATAATGGAGATTGATTCACCTATAGAGGTCTAGAGTTAGAACAATAATAAAAGGATAGACTGATTGAGAAGATAAATGCTCAGAGTACCTTTAAGGTGCTATGCTCATAGTTTTTTGGGTATTCATAGAGAGGTCATTTTATCCACTGATATGATATGACTAGATAAGCATTTAATCTCATTAAATGTGCAATGGATAATCATAAATATGTATCACGAGATTTTATCAATATGAGGTACTTAAGCTAAATATACTCCTTATTGTATTGAAAGTGTATTCACATTAGAACAACATTCACCTTTAAGCTCTGGTGGTAGACTTTTTTGAAATGGGACGGTGGTTGTGCTCAAAGAGTCAATGTGGAGTCAAAATACCTCCTGTGCTGACACGTATCTTCTTAGTAGAGGTGCATAACAGAATTATTACATTTCAACATAATATATTTACTTATTAATATATGAAATGTAATAAAAATAAAAATTACAATAATTTATCATAATTTTATGAAAATGATATTAAAAATATTAAAGAAATAAGCTTGTTAAAAAAAAGTTGTATAACAATAACAATTTAATAAAAATGTCTCTAAATTATCTTACATTCCAATTAAATGAACTAAACAATAACATACCGCTTCTAACATTATTACGGGATGTAAAACCAAATGACCTTTAGGGGATGATTGGTTCGCCGAATATTCCGAAATAAGATTATAGTGTTTGGTTTGTCAATGTTCCGGCCATCCCATAATCTCACGTTACGAAATAGTGCCAAAATGTTGAAATATAGGTGTAATCTCATTAGGACATGAGATTACATCCCATTATCTTAAGTTATAGGCATAATCTTAAAGTTGGACCAATTTACTTTTGTTTTATTATTTTAATTAATTTATTTTGTTTTTATTATTTTAATTAATTTATACTTTTTCTTAAATAAAGTTTATGACTAATTAAAACAAACAATATTTTTTATCAGTGAACCAATAGATGTAATACATTACAATTATAATTATTATATTTCATTTATATTTTTATTAATATGTTAATTATGATTATGATTATTATAATTATACTCGGTGTTACAATCACTTTTCATAGATTATTATAATTATGATTTATAAATTTAATTCAACATAATATATTTATTTATTAATATATAAACTGTAATAAAAGTAAAATTATAAAATTTATCATAATTTTATAAATATTTAGACTAAAAAATATTAAAGAATGTAAACTCGTTAAAAAAAATCTATAGCAAGGATAATTGAGTAAAATGTGTTTCTAGACAATCTTCCATTTTGTTAACAAAACACATGAATCTTACGTTAATCTTATATTCCACTATAATATTATATTTCGGTAATCTTATTATGAAAAATAATCTTATATTTCGAAGAGCCAAATGCACTTTTGGGGTTTGCTTGGATAACACAGTGAATGAGAGTGTAACTACTAATGTAGTAATTACACTTTCTTGTAACTCCCTAGACGTGTTTGACTCACAATGTGTAATTGCATCATAATTCTCTATATCATTTTTGATAGTACAAATTGTGATTACACAGTTACCTAACTTATATTTTAAAAATATTAATTACTATAAAATTATTAATATGATAAAAATAATTTCTAAACAAGTAACAAAAATTAAAATCAGATCATCATATATATTATGTTAGTTAAAAAATAGTTGATAATCATGTTACTAAAAAAAAAAAAAACATTATATGTAATTTTGTCTAATATTTGTTCTAGTGTATATTTATTAAGCTAGTCCCTCTTTAATATGTAACATATGCTCTTTATCATTATTTGTTGGTCCTTGACTGAATTCATCATCATCTAAATTTGAATTTGCATCGTTAAAATTATCAAGATCTTGTTCTTACACGTACTCTTCGAAGTATGAATCATCTGAATCCACCTATGATTATAGTCATGAAATATGAAACATGCTAGTACTATTCAACATTTTTTTTATGCCATATTAAAGCGATATTTTCAATATGATTTTTAAACTAACAAATGTCTTCTCAATCACGTTTCAAAGTTTTAAATGTCTCAAATTAAAGAGTTCATGAGTTGTATATGGTGCTTGTGTCCGCACCATTCTCTCAAATGATATAATATCCCATGATATGGTGCAATAAAATCTTTTGTATTTGCATAATTAGCATCAATCTTATAAGATTTGAGTTCACAGTTCAAATAATTTATCCCTTTTATAATAAATAAATTAAGTCAAATATAAAATTTAAAATATATATAACCTTTTAAAAACAAGGTTTTATAAATGGTCTAATAATATAATATTATAAAAAATTATAACTTTTTAATGAATAAATATATTATTTTATAATGTATAACATGAACACGTAAATAAGTTATGTGCATATTTCTTGGTATAATTTTTATATATAAATATATTATAACACTTTTATAACATATAAATTATTATTTATAATCAACTTTTGGTTATAACTATAATTTTTTTAAATTTAAATAATATATATTTTATAACTTTATAAAATACACAAATTATTTTATAATATAAATTTTTAGGATTTATAAAATACTAAATATTTTATGATAATTATCCAAAACACAGAGACATGTTCATGCTTATAAAATAATTGGATTTGAGAATAATTATACGCATAATTACTTCAATTCCCATCCTCTCCTAAGAATTGAAAAGTATAATTAGATGCTCCAATTACACTAAATTTAGTAAGACCTATAAATATAATAATTACTCGAATAATTACAAATAAGTACACATAAATTCTAATTTTTAAACATTACCTTAATAAATAAAACTTAAATTTAAACACATAAAATCCAATAAGATTTGGTGAGTGAATCGAAATGGACCCTTCCCACTATATCCATGGGCCATTTCTAATTATTAAATGATATTTCGACAAAATTTTTAATGTATTGACACATAATTTTGATAATTTTTTTACCTTGAACCTCGAATCTAGAATTTAAAATCCTAAACTCTAAATCTTAAACCCCAGACTTAAACTTGAATCGAGAACCCTAAACCTTGACCATGAATCATGAATATTGAATCTCAAACCCTGATTTATAAACCTTAAATTTTAAACCCCAAACTTTAAACTTGAATCATGAACTCAAAACTTTAAATACCGAATCTCGAATTTAAGATTTAAGATTCGAATTTAAAACTTCGAGTTCATGATAAATATTAATGATATAAAAAATACTAAAATAGCAACCATTAATGATGTCATAGATCTAAACATTAGCTTAAAAAAATAAAATCGAATTTAAACGCATAAAATCCGAGAAGAATCTGATTTGGTAAGTGAATGGAAATGATTGTGATTCAATTTTTGTTGCTCAATCATTATTGAATAACAGAATAAAACTGAGTGGTGGATTGCTACTGGTAAAAAGCTTTTTATTCTCTTTTAGTTTTGAGGTAAAAAGTTCAAAACTCTTTCACTCGCTTATCAGCCTTCAAAGTTAGAAACTTTGTTCTTCTCGTTTCTTCCTCGACCCTTTCCCATGGCTTCTTCCCTCCATAGTAATAATACCCAAATCTGCCCCAATCCTACCGCCTTGAACGGCGGTTCCGCCGCCGACGGTAAGTCCCAGATTTCCAAAAAACCCAGATTGTATGCTGACCCTCCTCCGTTGTTCACTCCCTCTGATATCATCTCCGAATTTTCCCACCATGACCCCGCCGTCGCTCGTATTAACAACGGCAGCTTCGGGTGTTGCCCTTCTTCAGTTCTCTCAGCTCAGAACCAGCTACAGCTCCGGTGGCTCCGACAGCCGGACAATTTCTACTTCAACCAGCTCCAGCCTAAGATCATCCAGTCCAGAACTATAATTAAGGACATCATCAACGCCGATCACGTCGACGAGGTCTCTATCGTCGACAACGCCACAACCGCAGCCGCCATTGTACTGCAGCAAATCGCTTGGGGATTCGCGGAGGGGAAGTTTTGCCGTGGGGATGCCGCCGTCATGCTTCACTACGCTTACGGTGCCGTTAAGAAGTCCGTCGAAGCTTACGTCACGCGCGCCGGCGGGTATGTTATCGAAGTCCCTTTGCCTTTTCCTGTTAGCTCCGTTGACGAGATCGTGAAAGAGTTCAGGCAAGCTTTACGGAGAGGGAAAGAAAACGGGAGGAAAGTAAGATTGGCTGTCATCGACCACGTCACTTCCATGCCTACCGTGGTCATCCCCATTAAAGAATTAGTCACCATTTGTAGGGAAGAAGGCGTTGACCAAGTGTTTGTTGATGCAGCTCATGGTATTGGGTGCGTTGACGTTGATATGAAACAAATAGGAGCTGACTTTTACACTAGCAACTTGCACAAGTGGTTCTTTTGCCCACCATCTGTTGCCTTTTTGTACTGTAAAAAGTCCACAAACAACTCCGATTTGCACCATCCCGTTGTTTCCCATGAATATGGCAATGGTTTAGCCATAGAAAGTGCTTGGATAGGGACCAGGGATTACAGTTCTTACTTAGTGGTACCAAAGGTTTTGGAATTCATCAATAGGTTTGAAGGTGGGATTGAAGGGATCAAGAAAAGGAACCATGAATATGTTGTTGAGATGGGACAGATGTTGGTCAAAGCCTGGGGAACTCATCTTGGTTGTCCCCCAGAGATGTGTTCAAGCATGGTCATGGTTGGTTTACCTGCTTGTTTGGGGATTTCAAGTGATCACGATGCTTTGGAATTGAGGACTTGTTTAAGGGACAAGTTTGGTGTTGAGGTTCCAATATATTATAGACCACCCAAGGATGGGGAGGAAGGTGGGGTAGTAACAGGGTATGCGAGGATTTCTTATCAAGTTTATAACAAGGTTGAGGATTATTACAAGTTTAGGGATGCAATCAATCAACTCGTTGACAATGCATTCACTTGTGCTTCTCTTCCCAATTCATAAGGTTTGTGCTGCTTCTCTCATCCAAATATTAAATTTCATTGCTTGTTGGAAATTTATATGAAGTTCTGATTAGCTCGGGTGTGGGTGTAGGATACGGGTATGATCAGTCTTTTTCAAGTTTTTTCATGCATTTGGAGAGTAATGAAGGTCATATCTTGTATTTGTGTGTCCAACATGAGTGTTAGACACCTATACTTAAACAAAAATCAAGAGCACGAGCAACATAGGTGATTACTATGCCCCTTCCCTCCCTCCCTTTTTTTTGGCTGTGTTGCTCAAGCACTAACAGCTCAGGTGTGAGTGTCGGGTATGTGTACAATATAGGTATGATTAGTCTGTTTTAAGTTTTTTCATGCATCTGGAGAATCATTGGAGGTCATATCTAGTATCTATGTGTCTCATATGAGTGTCTGGACACATGCTTCAACAAAAATGAAGAGCCCTAGCAACATAGGTGATTTCTATTCCCCTTCCCCTTCCCCTCCCCCTCCTTTTTCTTTTGGCTGTGTTTCTCAAGCACTCTGCCCCTCCCTATATTACCTACTAGACTATGAAGAACCCCAAGATTTTCCTCCTTGGACATTGAAACAATACATTTCAACACTATATATGATCTTGTTTACAGTTTCATATGATATAGTTTTTTGAAGATAAGCTGTTGGTCATTTATTCTATTTGGTCACCCTTCAATAATGGACTTGAATTAGATCACAGTTTATGATTTCTTTTTGAAATTATAGATATCACTATAACCATGTATTTTTATTTGTTTAATTGGATAAATACATTATTCAGCAATGGTGAAAGATCGTCTGTAATTTCTTTTACGAATCACAGATTGTCACTAAATGGTTATCCTTCATGAATTGACTACTTTATTGTTCCCCGTGCATTTTTCTCATGTTACCTCTGCTTTGATCATATTAGACTTTTTCCTTGCTGAACTTTGTTGCTAATAGATATAAAAGTAAATTGTACCTCTGCTTATACTGTACGTACTTAGCAAAGTCAGAGATATCAACTTGAGATTGCATTTTTTTTTTTTTTCCTTGTTTCCCATTTCTTTTTCTTTTGATAGCATATTGTTGGGAGAGAAAAGGAAATGGATAAATGTTAACGCACTTAAATCGACATTCATAGCCGTGAGCAGAGCATTGAAGCCAAACCATCAGATGACTTGTTCACAGTAACATGCATGATCCCTTAGTTGAAAGTTGAAATAGAAATTTTTTTGTTAAGTGGTGTTATCCCACATATCAGGTTTTGTGGTCTTAATATTAAAGTTGCTTCTCTACCTATTACCAATTGTTTTAGTTTGGATGCTTAATGTGGTATTAGAGCTTGAAATTTTGTTATGTTGTTCTTCCCACCTAATCCCATATAAGGTTGTCCATGTGTAGGTCCTGTAGCTACAGGTGAGGGGAGTGTTAAGTGGTGTCATCTCACATATCAGGTTTTTGTGATCTTATATTAAAGTTGCCCCTCCACCATCAATCCTTTTTATTTGCATGGTTAATATGGTATTAGGGTCCAAGTTTTGTTATGTCCTACCTACTTAATCCCATATGAGGTTGATGACTACTATGAGGTTGTCCACGTGTAGGTAGGAGTCTTTAAGTGGTCTTATCCCGCACCTGTTCTTATATTGAAATGCACCCCTTAATCTATTACCTGTTGGTTTTAGGTCGGACGCTTAACAGTTTTCAAATGCCGATTAAAATCAGTTGTGTAGCCGCTGCATTCATTATTTTGTGAAATGGTGGTGTTTTGCCGGATATGGCATGTTAAGCATCAAAACTAAAAACCAATTGGTAGTAAGTGTAGGGGCAACTTGAATATAATACCGAGTGAAATAAAGTGCAAAATGATAGCACATTGAGCATATAACTCAAGCAGCCTTCACAATTGCCCCTCTATTCATTGTGTTATCAATTCACTGGAAGGTTGTTCGGTACTAGTTTTGAGACCTGACATAACCTTATTTTATGTTTCATCATTATCATTATTATTACATAGGACATGCAAATCCTTGTCATTTTAGGGACTAAGGATGATGAATGGGTTAGGATAACAGGGAGACTACTAGCAAGCCAGTTTCCTAAAGCAGGGCTGTATGTTATATTCCTATTCCCACATGCTTCTACATTTTTACGGGACAAATGGTGAAAAACATTAATTAAACTTGTAATAAGATTCTAATAAGAGTGTATGCATGTTTTTATCTGTTCTTATCTGTTTGACTGGTTCATGAATGGAACAAGGAAACACTTATCATTATCATTATATCCAACAAATCAATACTAGCAATGCTATAATTAAAGTTAACAGATAAAATTACTTGTTAGTTGTTTTTACGGACTACTGCTTTTTTGCTCTACCTGTGTGCAGCTGAAGTAGTGGTCTTTCCTCTTTTGTCGGAATAAGAGCCGGCCAACCAGCTAGCCAGCCATGGACATGGGCATGGTTTAGGTACCATGCAAAATGCATGAATGTTATTTCCTTAATTTAGCACAAGTAAACGTCTTGCTTGCTTCGTAGCTCTCTTATCTAATTCCAACTTGCTTTACTTTTTGTCTGATGTTGGTTGAGAGCATGGTTATCATGTACATGTATTGTTCAATGTCTAATCTTATAAAGGGACCTTGTTGATTTAAAAAAAAAAACCCTTATCGTTTATATGATATAAATAGTTTATTATATTGTAAATTATACCCAATGTCACTAAGTTATTAGTAAGTTCACGTTTTAGCTATTCAATTTTAAAAAATTACAAAATGGTCATAGAGCTATTTGAAAGTTTTTATTTAAGTCACTAAGCTTTTAAAAGCATTGTTGTGGTCTTTTTTGTTCGTAACGTCTGCACCAATTGAAAGTTTTTATTTCCCCTCTTTTCTATAATTTTTTTGTCATGAACACTTTTGAATGTCATGATTTTACGAACTAAAATCAAAATAACCTCCTCCGATCTTTGATCAATGTAGATTTAAGTAATATTATTTTACTCGTCGATAGGTGTGAATCGTCATTTAAAACTTACTAGTTAGAACTTTTTTTTATAAAAAAAATTGACAATTTAGTGACTTAAAATAATTAAATGATTAAAATTAAATTTACTAATAATTTAATGACCTTAAATGTAATTTAATTTTTATTATATCATATTCATGTTAGGTTGGGTTAGTACTTTAAAAATTGAAATGGAGGTTTAAATATTGTATTTTGGGTTTAACTTTCAAATATTAGATATGGTTTTAAAGTTGAACAAGTAACCCAACTTTACTTCTACATTATTAAAATTTGCAAGAAAACAATTTTTTAATTAAAATTTTACACTCAACTGATTTTTGAGACAAATTTAACCCCAAAAGAAACTTTCAAATATGTTATTTTAATAATAAATTAGTCTTTAATTTTTATTCATTAATTTATTATTTAAATTATTATAATAAACTTTGACAAATATTTTTAGGTAAATTATATTAGTAGTCACTAAATTATATTTTTTCTTCGTTTTGGTCATCAATTTCAAACAAAATGAACACTTAATTATTTAATTTGTTTTTTTTTGTCATCCATTTATCTTAGACTTGGTGTCTTTATTTTTAAGTCAATTAGTTAATGACTAAAAATACAAAATTGAATAGTTGGATAATTATTTTGTAATTTTTCATAAATAAGTGACCTTTATTGTGATTTACCTAATTTTTTATTAAATTTGTTTGAGTATGAAGATTTAAAGTTTAATATATATATATATATATTGTTGATTGGCGAAATTCAATATTAAGATAAAAGAACTAGTGACAAATACCACATATTAATCAATGATAAATTTCATTTCTCAACTGAAAAATTAGCCAATTAACCCTAAAGATATACAATTTTTTAAAGAAACCCTTTACAAATATGATTCTATCTCTGTCATCGTCTTTAACATTATGAAGTATAAGATCTTGACAACCAGGTCAACACAAGTTGTCTAGTTCATAGCTGACGTGGCACGTATTTTAGGCATCAAATTTTAAAAGTTTAAAAAATATTAAAAGTGATGATATTTTTATTTTTATAATTTAAAAAATCTTTAAATGAAAAATTGACTTATAATTTTTTTGTATATTACTTAAAATTAAGTAAGGAATTATATATATATATATATATTTATTTTACATCTTTATCATTATTTTTTAAACATTTTATATTATTTTAAGCAAAATCAAAATTTAAACCTATTAAAAATAAAATAAAATAAAAATTATCCAATAAATTTGCTTATATTTTCATTTTTTAGATTATCAAACATATTTAAAAATAAAATTAATTAATTTTTAGTTAATTAATTAATTTATTTCAATTAATTATCAAATAAAGTTATAATTTGTAATTACTCTGACGATAGATTAAGATTCAATCGATAATTAATATAATTTTAATGGATTGAATGCTGAGTATATTATTTGATTTGATTTTATATAAAATTTCTCACTTGCCTAGCAAAATAATGTTATAAATGCACCTTTAAGAATTAAATGAAATAAATGTGTACCAAAATGGAAGGGATGTGAAATTACATATATACCCTTTCCCCCTCTTTGTTTGACTCTGATTTGTCGTCGATAGGGAGAGATGGTAAAGAAATAGAGTCCCAAATTTTACAACATCGACCAAAAACAAAAAAGGGAAAATTTTTATTTTGAGAATCTAATCCTCAGAAACTCACAATTTCAAGGTAAGGTCCTTTCTTTCCTAATTTTCTCTAATAATTTTTGCATATCTTTCCTTCTTCTTTCTCATCTTTCCTCTTCTTTCCCTCTTTTTTCCCTAATTTTTTTAGGGTTTCTTCGTTCCTATACACGTATATCGGAGCCCTAGAACAAAATTGAAAAGATTTTTGGCCTCCAATGTTTCTCAAATTCCTTACGTTTCTTTGATCTTTGCAGTATCGACGCTCTGATTGGTTGATTTTCAATTCAGAAAACTCCGCCTCCGGTCAGGTGGGATTTCGTTTTTTGATCTAAATTGGGATTATTGTTCAATGTCTCTTGGTGTAATTATAAATTTGTTATTTTCATTGTTTTTCTCTGTTCTTCACTCACCCTTTTCAGATTTAGATATATATACACACATACACACACTCATAATACTGAATACTCAATGTGGTAGGACTAGGCTAGGGCACAAATCAATAAGTAAGCCACATGAACTAGATTCACTCAATTTTTTTTATTATAATATAAATTTATCTTTATTTTCTATGTTTTCCACATTACCTAAAATCTATCCTTAATTTGTCTTTGCTTTAATTTGCATGTCATCACTGAACTCAGAATTCTTGTTATGCTTTACTTGTTTTGTTTCTATGGGTGTTATTCTGAAGTGTTTTTTGATTCTCAATGATTGGCAGGTCATGGCTACCAAAAGGGTGATAGCGGTTTGTCAGTCTGGTGGTGAGTTTGAGACTGATAAGAACGGGGTGATGTTGTATAAAGGCGGAGATGCTCATGCGATAGACCTTGATGATCAAACGAAGTTCGACGACTTCAAGAAGGAACTAGCAGAAATGTTTAATTTAAACATGAGTACTATGTCTGTTAAATACTTCCTCCCTGGTAATAAAAAGACTCTCATCAGTATCTCCAATGACAAGGATTTAAAGCGGTTAATAAAATTTCATGGGAATTCCACCACTGTGGATGTGTTTATCCTAATGGAGGAAAATGCTCCTCATGATGTTTCCAACATGCCAGCCAGTAGGTAGTTCTCTTTATTTGTATGCTCAAGCTTAGTTGTAATTCTTTGGTTTATTAACTAAGGCTCTGCTTGGGGGTGAAAAAAAAAAATGTCTGAAGCAAAGCCTTAATGCTGATTAGAGTTTCCTTTATACAGGTCTAGCAGGACAACTTTGTCTGAAGCAGTGGCTCCAGCTCCAGCTCCAGCTCCGGATCCGGCTTCGGCTCCAGCTCCGGTTCTGGCTTCGCTTGATCCACCTCTAGATGTTATGGATGATACCACTCGACCGAATATTCCTCTTGCGGCCTCTCTTGATATTGTTGATGCTACCAATCATATTGATCCACACATTGATCTAGCACCTGAGTTTTCATCTATTCTTCCTCTTGCTAAAACCACTCAGCAGTGGCAGAATACAATTACAGGGGTGGGGCAACGATTCACTGGTGTTCAGGAATTTCGTGAGACATTACGTAAATATGCCATTGCACATCAGTTCGCATTCAGGTATAAAAAGAATGATAGTCACCGCGTGACTGTTAAGTGCAGAGCAGAAGGCTGCCCTTGGAGAATCCATGCATCAAGGTTGTCAACCACTCAGTTGATATGTATCAAGAAGATGAATCCAACACATACTTGTGAAGGGGCTGCTTTGACCACCGGGCATCAAGCAACCAGGAGTTGGGTAGCTAGTATAATCAAGGAGAGGTTAAAAGTTTTCCCAACTTACAAACCCAAGGATATTGTACAAGACATTAAACAGGAGTTTGGCATACAACTGAACTACTTTCAGGCTTGGCGTGGGAAAGAAATTGCTAGAGAGCAGCTTCAGGGTTCATATAAGGATGCATATAGCCAGCTACCACTTTTCTGCGAGAGGATAATGGAGACCAATCCAGGTAGTCGTGCTACATTCTCCACTAAGGAAGACTCTAGTTTTCATCGTCTCTTTATCGCATTCCATGCTTCTCTGTCCGGCTTTCTACAAGGTTGCAGACCTCTCCTTTTTCTTGATAGCATACCCTTGAATTCCAAATATCAAGGTACCTTGTTGGCAGCAACCGCTGCAGATGGGAATGATGATGTATTTCCTGTTGCCTTTTCTGTCGTTGATGCTGAAACTGATGAGAACTGGTATTGGTTTTTGTTAGAACTGAAATCTGCCCTGTCAACATCTTGTCCTATAACATTTGTTGCAGACATACAGAAGGGTTTACGGGAGTCAATCTCTGAAATTTTCAAGGGATCATTTCATGGTTATTGTCTCCGATACTTAACTGAACAGCTCATTAGAGACTTGAAAGGGCAGTTTTCCCATGAGATGAAACGGCTCATGATTGACGACCTGTATAATGCAGCTTTGGCACCTAGACCTGAAGCCTTCCATTCGTATATCAACAGCATCAAAAAAATTTCACTGGAAGCTTACAATTGGATCATTCAGAGTGAGCCCCAATACTGGGCAAATTCATATTTCCAGGGTGCTAGATATAACCATATGGCATCAAACTTTGGGGAACTCTTTTATAGTTGGGTGTCAGATGCACACGAATTACCTATAACTCAGATGGTTGATGTCATACGGCAAAGGGTTATGGAGTTAATTTATTCCCGCAGGGCTGAGTCTGATCATTGGTTAACAAGGCTTACTCCATGCATGGAGGAAAAATTGGAAAAGGAGAGCTTGAAAGTCCGTACGCTTCAAGTGCTTTTGACTTCTGGTAGCATATTTGAGGTCCGTGGTGATTCCACCACTGAAATGGTTGACATGGATCGGTGGGATTGCAGTTGTAAAGGTTGGCAACTTACAGCTTTACCATGTTCTCATGCTATTGCCGTTATCAGTTGCATTGGACGAAGCCCATATGACTTTTGCTCCAGATACTTTACAACCGAGAGCTACAGGTTAACCTATGCAGAGTCTATACAACCTATTCCAGATGTGGAGAGACCTCTGCAGAAGGATACTTCATCAGCTCTAGTGACTGTAACTCCTCCTCCAACACGCCGTCCACCAGGTAGACCCACCACAAAAAAAGTTGGAACACCAGAGGTAATGAAGCGTCAGCTACAGTGCAGTAGATGCAAGGGTTTAGGGCACAACAAGTCCACTTGCAAAGAGCTCTTGTAGAGTGTTGGCCACTGTAAGTATTAACTTTCTGAAAGCTAGCACCACATATCCCTTGAACACATCAAAATTTAGTGGCATTACATTATTCAATTGCATATTTCATGCAGAGAGCATATTCTTTTTTCCTAGCTTGTACAGCATATTATGAGCAATTGTACATGCAGCTTCCAGGAGTTATCTTACTGTTTTTATGACACATGCTTATAGCAATGCTGAATTTGGGGCCTATAAGTTTTTGTCAGGTCATCTGCAGTTCTCATTTATATGTATCTGCAAGGATTCATTTTCCTCGTATCGCTGTCTATTGCCTGATGTGAATATCTTTGATGAGTTAGCTGAATTCTGTGAATGCTGTTATCCTTTGTAACTAAAAACTAAAAGTTTAGCCCTGTTGCTGTTGCCATTGGACTAACCTGTCCTCCCTGCTTTTGTTTTTGATAGGGATTGAGTTAAGGATGACACAGGTTGGCTGATGGATCTAATGGTAGTTCTTCAATGTCAAATAGTTTTATTAGGTGTAATGCTAGTTCTACTTGGTCTCTAGTTAAAAACTTTATGATTAATGAACATGGCAGTGACTCGTAGGGAAGGATTGGTTATTTAAGGTAGCTATTTGTATCCATGTTGATGGAAAGCTAAATGTTACCATCGACTTGGATCAAATTTTGTTACTGTATTATCAGAAAGAGATTGGTTAGGTTTTATACCTCAGTTTTTTAACCTTTTTAATTTGTGAATGAACGTGTTCCTTTTCCATTTGGCCTACCTGAGTATGGTGCAACTTAGATTCGGATATCGCTATTTGAATGCTTTGAGGGCAGATTGTTAAATCCATTTTATGAAGCTGCAACTATACATTCCAAGGAATTCCACTTTTACAGGTAAATATTCAATACCGCAAGTATAGGCATGCATAGTTGATTGTGATTCATGATCAAGTGTTTTTTGGGTCGTCTTAGGCCTTGCCGAGATCATTTATTAAAATACAACATTTTTTTTGTCATTCCACTTATGATTCATTCTAAGGATTGGATAATAGTATACAACCACCACTGGAAGATTATACTATCATTATGACCAAGTGTAATCGGATTAGTAATATGAGTATGAATCTCCTACCATCACCAGCCTCAACAATCAAACCCTAGACAATCCATTTCCACCCCCAAAGAATATGCCAACTGTGCTTGCCTAAGCAATCGTTACATATACAAGAATATGCCAAAAAATATGCCAACTGTGTATATGCAGCAGCATTGATGGTTTCCGTCCTGAACCTAACATCTGAAAGGGTATCAACTATAGGCCAGAACCCAACAAAAAAGGGTTTATTCAGCACATACAGAGAGCAGTCCCAGCCTTGCACTCAGCTTTGTTTGCAGCCTTCTACCACCGGTCCATAGTGTAATCCACCTAACTTTGGGGAAGAAAGAGGAGCTTTGAATTGACCCTTATTCACCAGAGATCACACCAGATTTCTGAAGCTGCTACCAGTTGAGCATTTGCTGTTGGACAAGTGTCTCTTCCCACTACTTGACATAACAGTTAATATCAAATTGGGATACCATGTCGGAATAGAAATCAGTCACCTGAAAACAAGAACGGGACAAGTTTAAATTTCCAGCGGTTCGACAAGTGAAGGCTTGTGTTTCTTCAATGATTTGTCTACGATCCTACAAAATCCTGCGTTACATTTTTCCTGAATACATCCATGCCTCGATGTGAATCAAATAAATTATTTCTTGTAGAACATGTATTTTAAGTACCTAGATTCCCCCCCTTGCTGATAAGCAATATCTAAAGGAAACATTAGAAGTATCCTTTCCATGTAAAAACATGATTGAATAGTTACCACTTACCAGTACCCTCCCCCAACCATGCAAGAACAAAGTACTAGTTCTGAAGATTTTGAAACATTTAAGTTACTATTACATGCACAAAGGCATTCAAGTGTTTTAATACTAACCTGCGATTACCATAATTAGAATGCCATTGAAGAAAGATCTATGTCATAACTTTTTATCCTCCAGAGGGTGAGAAATGAAGGCATAACCACCAAGGAATGGGCACATGGTCAAATCAAAAACCATACGGAGTATCAAGCTTTTTATCACTTCCCCAATGCCTCAGCAAGGATGTTGCTAACATTATCTTCATCCATCGAATTTTCATATGTTGGTCTTCCCCTACTTGTTACCCCTTCAACATCAGATCCAACGAACAACGTATGAGTTGTAGCATCCGGGACCCAACCCCTTTCCAACATCAAATCTAATAAATTCCGAGCCTCACTCCGGCAACCTTCTTTCCATAGGCCATTAATCAGCAGATTAAACATAGTTGAATCCAAGGTATCCATTCTAGAAATAATTTTATCGATATCTTTTGACACCAAATGTAACTGAGAATGGTTAGTTAAACAAGAGAGAAGTTCATGAATTGTCCCCGAATCAGGCATGAGGCCCTCATTAATCATTAGCTTGCAAAATAAAGCACAATCCTTAAATCTATTCAGTGCACACATACTTCGTATTAGAATACAGTATACTTCTGCATGAACTTTACAACCCCTGATCACCATTTGGGAAAACATTACCAAGACATCTTTAGCCCTTTCGGACTTAAGCAAGGCAAGCATTATGGTGATGTAAGTCACACTAGAGCAGGAAGTACCAGAATAATAAGCCAATGACCTCAGCTTGACTGCTTCATCCACCTTTCCGGCATCACATGTGGCCTCAATCAACATGTTGAATGTGGCGACTTCAAGGGGGCATTTACTTTTAGACATGTAATAGTATACCACGACAGCCTCTTCAATCCTATTTAGCCTGCAAAGACCTTCAACTAGCCTAGAATAACATTTAGAGTCCAAAACCCAGAATTTGGACCGAATGTAATGAAATAGCTCCAAAGCATCCTCGTAGTTGTTCAGATTACAATTACCTACAACAAGAGCTGCGTATGTGCCACAATCAGGAACTACGGAGCGTACAATCATTCTTCCAAGAAGCTCATAAGCTTTCTTGATGTTCGCATTCTCACAAATCCAATTGAGTAAAATGTTCCAACAATCACAATCAGCTATACCTCTCTCAGACATCTTCTCGAGAAGACTTATTCCTAGAAAATAATTACCAGCCTTACAACAACCTTCAAGCAATGCTTTATGTGGAGAAACTAAGTTACCACAGTTAGTCTCCAAGAAACACATTGCTTCATTGTATCTTTTGGCTTCACAAAAACCGTTCATTACATCCACAAATGAATCGAGGGGAGGAATCTCACCGATTTCTATCATCTCTTCAAGAATGTTAATAGCATCATCTACATGAAGGTTCATACATAAACAATGAACCAATTCCCTGCAAATGACTGAATTTGGCACCAAATTAGCCGCTCTCATCTGCTTAAACAGCTGCATTCCTTGTTCTAATCTGTTCTCTTGACAAAACAAAGGGATAATACAGGTATAAAAACACACATCAGGCTGATACTTTAGCTCCAACATTTCATGCAAAATGAGCACTGCATCACCAACTCTATTACTCAAAACAAGACCTTTAATAACAATCTCGAAGGTCCTAACATTAGGACTACAACCCTTCTTGTTCATCCTCCTAAACTGATTCAAACCCGATTCGACCCTATTAGTCTCAAACAATATCTCCAACAAAGAGTTCAAAGTACCGACTGTGGGCACAATTCCCCCTTTCACCATCTCCTTGTAAACAAACAAGACATTTTGAAAATCTGTTTTCTTAACAAGAGCACACAATAAATCATTAAAAACATCAACAGAGGGATTTAACCCACATAATGTCATGTTCCCAAGAACCCGAATTGCCTCATTGAGCCTAGAATGCCTAACGAATGTATGAACCAATGAAGCAAGAGCCTCCCTCGAACCTACACATTTGTCTCTCGCCAAATTTAGACAAAAATTGTCCATTTCTTTAACATTTCCAGCCAAACCCAATTTTAAACTGATGTGGTAATACGTATCAGGGGTGTGGTTAAAGCTTTTCTGCAAAGCAGCCCATTTGAATATCTTGAGAGCTGATTTCGAATCTTGGGTTTTATCCAGAACCCGGATTAAGTTATCCGGGTGTAGATTATGCTTTAAAAACCCTATCTTTTCTTCATAATTGACAAGCGATTGAGGGTCTGTGTCGGTTTCGGGCTTCCGCCGGAGAGTTGCGGCGTACGAAAGAGAGAAATAGCGGCCAGGGAAGTTGAGCCATGGCAGGATTTTATTAGGAAATTTTAGTTTAAGGGTCGAAAGCTTTAACACCATTGGGTTTGGAGGCATATTACAACATATAAACAGACTGGGAAAGAGAGAAAGAGGGGACGAGACGACTGACCTGAGAATCGATGAACCAAGGTCCAAGCTAGTGCCGGCCGGCGGCCAGTGAGTTTGCCTTACGTTAATATATGATTCTTGCTTCATTTCTCGAAATACATGTGCATATATTGGGTTCTAGTGATTTACCTGCTATCGATCACTTCTCTATTGATAATGAAAAATGCTTAATTAATTGCCATGGGTTCGCTAGTTAGAGCCCAGCAAAGAAGCGAAAAGCTGATTCCAACTTTTTTATTGAAATAGCTTTTGTGTTTTTGGGGTCTTATTCGTATTTATCCCCATTTTTAGCCACCAAGAAAGACAACCGACGAGCAATTGAAGAAGGCCCAAAAAAGGCCCGACGAGGAGTTTCGGGATGACGCTATAATGTTTGAAAGGGCAAAGCAGAGACGATGTCACGATGTGGGAACGTATTTCCACAAATATCGGGTTTGTATTCGAGTTTTACATTTTGCTCTTTTACTTCTCTATCTTTTTTATTTAGTTGTTGTTACGGGTTGATCTCCACCAATTTTCAAATAGAATCAAATCAAATTATATTTTTTATTTAATTTGTAATTAATTATAATTTCTTACAATATACAAATAAAATAGCAAAATAACTTAAAATATTATATAAAATTTATCCTTTTAAATTTTAAAATTATTGGTCATTTTATTTATTTAAAAATTTTAAAATATTTATGAAAAAAAACTTCAAACTTTTCTTAATAATTTAAAAAATCGCAAAATAATATTTAAAATTAATATGAAATAACTAAATACTGAATCAAATTATCATGGATGATTTAAAAAAAGAACCAAATTCAACCCTATTTTGTATCATTTAGTTAATGCATTCGATCTTTTGTGCTAATTGACACATTATATTGTCAATCGAACCTATTGCTAATCATGTGTTACATTAGTGTCTTAGACATAAGTTAATATTGTCTTTTTTGAGTACTCATCAGTCCTTTAAGATTTTGTCATTCAAAAATGTACTTTTCAAGCTCGAACCTAGGATCACCTCCAATATAGGAATTCACTTAGCAACTTGGTATGACACGGTGAAAGAGTTGAGTAAACGACCAATCAATGGGGTCATGATATGCATAGTTGTAAATACTAAATTTGATTAATCGATTCAATCAATTGAACTAAAAATTAGTTTAACTAGTTGGATCAAATTAAAACCGACTCAAATAAATTGATTATTTTAAAAAATGACCCAGGTGTAAAATCTTGTACCAAAGTGATATGTTTTCTACAATTTATGTTGGTGCCGATGGTGAGATTGCCAACACCACTAGAGGTGAGCAAAATTCGATTCGAATCGAAAAAAAATTCAAATTTCGAGTTATTTGAATTATTCGAGTCAACTCGAATAAGAAATTTCAGATTTCGAGTTCAAATTGAGTTGAATTTTTTCAATTTGAATGACTCGAATAATTTGAAAAACATATCAGTATAAATACCATTTTGGTCCATATCAATTTTGAAAATGTGCAAATTAGTCACTCTTAACAAAAATTACAAAAAAAAATCAAAGTAATTTTAAAATTAAAATATATATATAAATTCTAAAATTTATATTTAAAAATTATAAATTTAAAAAATCTAAAAATTTTAAAAATTTATAAAATAATAATTTTGGAATCTAAATAAGTGATTAATGATTTAAATTTATCATACTAACATGGAAATAGTTATATTGTACAATATTTTAATTTAACATTATTAATTTTTCTAATTTAACTCGAATGGTTTTACTCGATTTGATTGAATGCTCACCCCTAATTCGAGTAATTCAAAAATCAAAATAAAAAAAAGGTAAAATTACGTCGTTTTGATAAATGTTTACATTTTCTAAAATTAAAAATCAATCTTACTTTCCTTCCTGATTCACCCCCTCTTTTTTTTTTCTTTTACTCAAAATTAATATAAAAGCTTGTACTTTGTCTACTAATAACATAATCGGTCCATGTAAATGGAACATTAAGTATAAATAATAAGATTTGTTAATTTGACTCGACTTGACTCGAAATTTTTTTACTCAATTCTACTCGACTCGACTCGATCGAATACTCTGTAACACCCCTGACTCCTCCCTGTCATCAGATTAGGGTCACGTGTATTACTAACAAATCAAAACAAATAATCAATCATAATTAAAATGTAAGTTAACCATTAACATCATAGTATACAGGGGCAAGTCACGACAATCTAATACATTCTTACTAGAGTCTTATACAATCGAATAACGAACCAAGCTATGGAATGTTAAATTTGATCTTCCACTGTCTTCACTCTTATCAATATTTATTCCCTTTTGAAAGCTAGGAATTTGATACATAACAAGACTATTTCAATTATTAGCATCAGAGTATTAAACCATACTCCGACTACTACTACTTCTACCTTCGATGATGTTAGTAGAATGACCTACTTCACCTAATTTAGGTTTGCTAATTCACTCCAAATCAAAGTATAAATACTCTTACAAGCTTTAATTCGAGTCTATATATCCCTAAAAATAACCTATGAACAAATAGGGACTAATTTGGAACAATTCTGAAAGTTTTAGGGCAATTTCAAAAATACCTAGAAATATGGGACACACGGCTGTGTGGCCAGGCCATGTGCCTTTCAATGTTGGGACACATGGACGTGTCCTAGTCCATGTCCTTGCCTATGTAACTCATTGACTTGAGACACACGACCGTGTCCCAGCCTGTGTCTCAGCCCGTATAACTCACTGACTTGGGTCATACAGCTGTGTCGCAAGCCGTATGTTAGCCCCTGTGGACTTTACACCTATACTATTTTTCAACAAGTTTAAGGCACACGACCGTGTGTGACATACGGCCATGTGACAGATCATGTCTCAGGCTATATACACTTAAAAGTACCTTAAAACACAAGTTTACCACTTCCCACTTGCTTGAGCACTAAGTAACTCAATTACTAATCATTTAACCTATCTAAAACACAATTAAACATACTCAAAATATGCCCAAACAATCTATTATACCTAACCAATGTACCCTTATTGGTACCACATTTTATAACATCAAACATTCAAAGCTTTCATCCATACTAATCTTACCAATATTGAACTAACACTTAGATACTTAGGCTATCAAGCTTTAAGTCAAAAACACATACCAAAACATTAGGCTAAGCTACCATACCAACATTGCCTCAACTATAACCACATATATATACAATTATCTATCATTTCACTAAAAAACCAAAATACCATCACATCATAAACATATCAACAAAGGACCCCTTAGGCACATGCCATTACAAAATATAACATCACCACACTTAAGTTCGAGATTCGTTGTTGGATACTGAATCTACGGCAAACCGAAAAATACTTAACCGTATATTCCGAACTACTTGACGTCAACTTTATCTTTCCCTTTTTTACTCGAGGATTCCGGAACGATGTTTGTAATTTTGGTTTTGAACTCCAAACCCCCTAGTTGCCGTTGGTGTTGTTCTTGCTATCTCTTTCTTTCCCTATTCGGTTGCATGGAGAATCAAATGAAATCCCACAAACCATCATTATTATATTATTATTACTTTTATATTATATTTATGAATTTATAACTTACAACATTTAAGTTAACATAATATATATTAGGTATAAATGTTCCATTATGACCGTCAATTAAAAGGAAACAATGGTATATATACTTATTTAGTACCTTTAATTAATTTCAATCTATACTTTAACTTGTAACTTTAATGCGATTTAGTCCCTATACTTAAACAATTCCTAATTTCACGAAAATCACTTAACCAAAATCTAATTCACTACTAAACTAACCTCGAAAATATTTAAAAAAAATATTTACGGATTCGGTTCACAGAAACGAGATCCCGATACCTCAATTTTCAAAACTACTAACTTTAGATCCAATACACTCGTACCTTATCTAACTTTTCACATGACCAAAATTATTAGACCAAACATCAACATAATACTGTAATAACCTTGTAAATATTAATAAATAATATTCACAATTTATATCATCGGAAAACAACATTCCCAAACCACCATTTTTGACTCCACTTACTTTTGGGTCGTTACATACTCACCCCTAAACACCACCCTCCGTCATCCCATAATGATTCCTTGGTCTATAAAAATGAATTTTTTTTTGTTTCGGCACTATTTTTGTTGACATCGGTATATATTTTTTTCAAATACAATTTTAAAATATAGGTATTTCGCGATTATAAAAATAATAATATTTTAATAGGTGCCGATGTTCACGTTGCTGACACCATTTCAAATTTTTAAAAAACTTTGTCAGTGCTTTTTTGGTGCTGGCATTCTCTTTGCTGGCATCGACATCAAGGAAACAAAATTTTTTGGGTGTCGACGTTCTCATTGGCAACACCAGTGTGGTTTTGATTTTTTTTTTTTTTGTGTTGATGCTCTCTTTGTCGACACCTGTTAAAATATTATTTTTTTCTTTTTATAATTACGGAATACCCGTATTTGAAAAAATACACACCAGTGCCGACGAACAAATGCGAGCACAAAAAAAATTATTTTTTATAAGTCGAATAATCATTATGGGATGGTAGAAGGTAATGTCAGTGATGAAATTGCTCGCACCAACATAAACAATAGAAAATATTTCATAGAAAATTTTACATCGAATCATTTTCTTAAACAATCAATCTATTTGAATTAATTTTTAAAAAACCCAAAAATCAAACAACCTGTAAAATTGAAAATCAAGAAACGATTAAATTGGAATTCTCTTTTGAATCGATTCACAAAAAAGAAAAGAAAAGCGCTTTTCCATTTATTTATATTCATTTAATAACTGGGTTTTCATGAATATAATTTTCTTATTTTTTTAAAAATCTTAATTATTATTTTATATATTTAAACGATTAAATTAAGAATAAGAAGTTGAACTAATTTAATCTCAGATTCAAAATTTTCAACTATAATGACATTCCAACGATATGGTTGACAATTCTACTTTCTTTTTTGATTTTTGGTTCCCCTATCCTACCGTGTTGGTTTAGAAGATAGTAGAGCATCATGACTAGGGACAAAACTAAATGTATTTTTAAACCGCTTAAAATTGAGTTATTTATTTTATGATAGTTAAAATGCAACACAACATTATATTAGCATAAATTTTAGTAAAATTTTATTATTCTGAGGGTCAAATTCTAATTTCATTATTTATTAACTCGAAATTTTATAAATTTTCATAAGTTAAAAGCATAATTTTTATTTATTTAGTTTGTAAAAATTTTAAATTTTATCTAAAACTAATTTTCAAAAGAAAAAATCGAATAAAAGTTTTTGGGTTTTTTTTAATTTGAAATTTTCTGAAATATTTAAGAAAGAGAGTTTAAAATTTTACCAAATAATTCTTTTGCCAAATACCAAATAATGTTGAAAAGCAGTAAAGTAGAGCTAATTTTATAATAATAAAAAAATTCTAAAAGCCAAATATAAATTAATATGAATAAACGAAAATAATATTCACAATTGAATTATTATGAATTATTTAAAAATTATAAAAAATCATACTGATTTCATCCCCACTGAAAACTAGAACTACATAAAAATATGTTGAAATATGCTATCAGTCTTTGTACTTAAAAGTTTAAATTAAGTCTTATTTTATTAAAACTCTCAGTCCAATCATTAAAATTGTAAGTATTTTCTGTTAAAATTTGTCAACTTGAAATTTTAATTAGGTTGTCCTCATATAACATGGCATGTGATTGATAAAAATAAACATGTTAAATTGATAAATTTTAATAGAAACTACAGATAAAGATAATGATTGAACTAAGATTTTAAATCGAAAAATAAGAGGATTAAATTTTAACTTTTAAAGTATATGGGCCAAATCTCAAATTTTTATACGAATACAAGGACTAACAACACATGTTAGCCCATTAAAATATCTTGGCATATATAAACTTAGGTGAATATACTTGAGAGGTCCCTCCATTATAAGGACTGAGCAAATTAGTCCATCTACTATTAAATGAATCAATTTAGTCATTATACTATTAAAAAGAATTAAATAAAGCCAAACTAAAATAGAATTAACATTTGTTTTTAACAAATTTATTATTTTAAAGTTTGTATGATTTTGTAAATAAAATATTTTGTTTGGAATAAAACGCAATTGAAAAAATAATCTTTCATGATTTTTTTTATATTAAATGTTAAGTCTATTACAATTTGGACTTATTTAATTCTTTGAAATAATAGAAGGAATCCATTTAATAATAAAGGGACTAATTTGGTTAATTCATATAATAGATGGATCTCCAAGGTAATTTAGCCTATATACATACGTTGGTGAAAAGTTAAAACAACGGTAACTTTCTGAAAAATGGTAACATGTGTTACTGTTACTGTTATGAACGTGATGTGGATTCCTTCACTCAAGTATGGAAACATGGGCTTGTCTGTTTCTTTGCATTGCTTTGTTGAGAAATTCGACTAAATTGGAATCCAATGCCCATTGTCTCATGAACGAAATTGGGAAAAAATATTTGTGAGGTCGGAATTAAATTTGCTGAGTATTTATTTTGTTGTTTTCTGGAATGGTTGATTCTTATATGTATATAAATTACGGTTTGCTGGTGTAACGTGTTAGAGTAATTAAATCTCATGCGTGGTGATACGTTGTTTTTCTTATGGGTTACACGTGTTTTAGATACTCTTCAAATGATTATGGACGAGTAGTAGGTGTTCAATCGGTTAACCGACCGAATTGACATTAACCGAATTAATCGACTCTTTTAAACCCTTAACCGTTAACCGAACCAAACTTTTCCAGTTAATTCGGTCGGTTAACCGAAATTAATATGTTTTTTTTTAGTTAAAATAAGAATAAAACATATCAAAAGTTAATCGAATTAACAGACTGATTAATTTATACTTCCAAAAAATTAACGGAACCGACCGACCCCCAACTGAATAGTTTTATATTATAATATTATTTATTAAGTTCGGTTAACCGACCGACTTCGAACCGAATTAATCATTAACCGAACTTTTAAAAATTATTAATTGACTCGACCGAATTAATTCGGTTAACCGATCAATTAACTAAATTCAATCAATTAACCGAATTAATTCGGTTTTGCCTGAAATTTGTATACCCCTAGCAAGTAGGTAATATCATGTAAGTGGCCGAAACTCATAATAGGAGAACACTTGGGGAGATTGCTAGGTTAATAGTGGATGAGCCTATGTGTCATGCGTTTTATATTACTTATATAACAAAATTGTATATATTTTTACTCGTGAAAATATAATTTTATTATTTTAATAGTTTATATCTTTATAATTTTTAAAGGAATAAATTAAATTTTTATTATTTTTAAGGACCAAAATATAATTTTATCATCACTAATTTAAAATTTTATAAACTATAAATAAAATTAAATAATTATTTTTCAATTTTACCTTGGATTCGCTGCCTTCCAATATTATGTCTCTGATTTTCATTACAAAACAACAATAAAGTAGTAGTAGTATGTTATAATTTGCCTATTTGAACTTTATGCAGACCTTTTGCTTTCTTGGCATGTGTCTTTCGTGAGACATAACAAAATTTGCTACCATGTTTTACTGATGCTGACTTGAATGTAAAATTTAATGTGGTTGGATCGGATCGGATTAGAAATTGATGAATTTATTAATATAGATAAAATTATTGAAACAGATTTTGAGTGAATTATTCAAAACCGTCAATGAATCAAGAATAAGAACCTGTTGAACCAATAAAAAATTGATTTTTTTCATTTATTTTTTGGTACAATTTATTAGCCCAAGTTCATAAAATCTAACTCAAACTAATGCTGACTTAAATGTAAAATTCAATGCGGTTGGAACCAGATCGGTTAGATTAGAAATTGATGGATGTAATGGCTTAAATTGAAGGTTATCGAATAATGGTTTCGCAACTATAAATCCGATTTAAAGAAAAATTTATTTTAATATATTTGCATGAATATTTATATGATAGGAAATATTTTTATAAATATTTATAAAATGTTAGTAATGTGGTATTAAAATTTCGTTAGAAAATTTTAAAGTTTGGGTAGATAATTAAATGAAAAAGACTAAATTGAAATAGGTGTGAAAGTTTAATTAAAGATTAAAGAAAATAAAAAGGACTAAAAAGGCAATTATGCTATTTTTCTTTGCGAGCTATGAACCCCGATTGTCTTTGGTTGATGGTGGTTCAATCATAGCTGAATTGAGAGCTAAACCAACATTTCTACAGCAAATATGTGAAGCTCAGAAGAATGATGAGAAGTTATAGGTTAAACAGGCACAATGTGAGTCATGTACTGATTCTGAATTTCAAGTTGGGATTGATGGTTGTTTATTATTCAGAGGTAGGGTATGTGTACCCAAGAATTCAGAGTTCATACAGAAAATTTTGCACGAAGCTCACAGTGGTACTATGTCTGTACATTTGAGAAGTAACAAAATGTATAATGATCTGAAAAAGATGTACTGGTGGCCAGGTATGAAACGTGATATTTCTGAGTTTGTATCAAAATGTCTGATATGTCAACAGGTCAAAGCAGAACATCAGGTACCTTCGGGGTTACTTCAGCCAATTACTATACCGGAATGGAAATGGGAAAGAATCACTATGGATTTTGTATCGGGGTTACCGTTGTCTCCGAGGAAAAAAGATGCTATTTGGGTGATTGTTGACCGATTGACAAAGTCAGCACACTTTATTCCGGTACGTCTGGATTATTCTTTAGATAAACTGGCTGAACTATATATATCTGAGATTGTCAGGCTACATGGAATGCCTGTCTCCATTATATCAGATAGAGATCCCTGATTTACGTCTCGTTTCTGGGACAAATTGCAAGAAGCTTTGGGTACTCAGTTGTATTTCAACACTGTGTTTCATCCTCAGACAGATGGCCAATCTGAGCCTGTAATTCAAGTATTGGAAGATATGCTCCGATGTTGTATACTAGAGTTTGAAGGTAATTGGGAGAGGTATTTACCTTTGATTGAATTTGCTTACAATAACAGTCATCAGTCCAGTATTAAAATGGCTCCGTATGAAGCTTTGTATGGTAGAAAAGAAGATACATGGGGTTGATTTGATCCAGGAAACAGAAGAAAAAGTAAAGGTTATTCGGGATAGTTTAAAAGTAGCTTCCGATCGTCAAAAATCATATGCTGATCTTAAACGAAAAGAGATTGAATTTCAGGTCGGTGACAAGGTATTTCTGAAAGTGTCTCCTTGGAAGAAAGTTCTCCGGTTCGGTCGAAAGGGTAAATTGAGTCTAAGATTTATCGGACCATATGAGATCATTGAAAGAATTGGACAAGTCGCTTATCGATTGGCATTACCACGAACTCGATAGAATTCATAATGTTTTTCATGTGTCTATGCTCTGACGATATTGATCGGATCCTTCACATGTTATTTCTCCAATGAAGTGGAGATTCAACCGGATATAACTTACGATGAAGAACGAGTCAAGATATTGTACGGAAACAAAGGAGCTTAGAAATAAAAATATAAATTTAGTGAAAGTATTATGGCAAAAGCATGGGATTGAGGAAGCGACATGGGAACTAGAGGAGGCAATGAGGAAACAATATCGAACCTCTTTCTTGGTAAGATTTTCGAGGACGAAAATCCTTAAAAGGGGGGAGAGTTGTAATGGCCTAAATTGAAGGTTATCGGAATAATGGTTTAGCAACCATAAATCCGATTTAAAAAATTATTTTAATATATTTGCATGAATATTTATATGATAGGAAATATTTTTATAAATATTTATAAAATGTTAGTAATGTGGTATTAAAATTTAGTTAGAAAATTTTAACGTTTGAGTAGATAATTAAATGAAAAGACTAAATTGAAATAGGTGTGAAAGTTTAATTAAAGATTAAAGAAAATAAAAAGGACTAAAAGGCAATTATGCCATTTTTAAATGTTGAGGCTGCATAAATATATTATTATTAATTAACTTTATTAATATAATATTATATTATATAATAAAGTAAATAGAATAAAAGAAATAAGAAAAGAAACAAAACAAAGAAACAGAGAGCATTCGACACAAGCAGGAAAGAAAGAAGAAAAGAAGGAAAAGGAAAACTAAAGATTCAAGGTTTTAAGCTTTAAAAGGTAAGTCAATCAAGTCCTATTCTCTTAATTTTTGTTGTTTTAGAAGCTTTAAAGCAAGATTTTGATGAAACTAAGTTGATATTTTGAGAGTTTTTAGGTTTTTAAGTATAGTTGATGTTGAAGAAAAAGATGAGTTATGGATTAAATTAAATGAAATCTAAGTTAGAATTAGAAAAGGATTAAATTGTAAAGTAAACTATAAGTTTCCTACTATAGGGATTAATTTGGAAGAAATTATAAATTAGGGTTTTAATATGAATATTAGATAGTCAAGTTGAAGATGGAAGGAATTTAAGTAGAAACAAAGTATGAATTAAGTTAAGAAAATAAGTAAACTTAATTAGGATTAAATTGTAAAATGAGTTATAAGAAAACAGTTTTGGGACAGCAGCAGTAGAGTAAGTTTGAAAATTCACCAAAAATCGTAGAAGTGGAATTAGAAGTTGAGTGAGATATGAAATTAAATCTTATTGAGTCTATTTTCATATGAAAGAAACAGGAAAAGAAAAGAAATTCTATATTTTGAGATATTTAGATTTTTGTAAGACTGGTTCAGAATGAATTCGGGTTCCTCTGTTCTGACTTTGAAAAATCATAAAAAATTGAATAAAAATAACTAGAGGCTTAAATTTATATGGTTAGACTCCTTAATGAGTCTATTTTTAGAAGAAACAAACTAAAACATCATTTGAATTCTTTACAAGGAGAAAATTGATTCGTAGTGAAAAGTGGTCTGAACTGTCAAATAGTAAAACAAGGGAAATTTTAATGAATAAAATGTACTAATTGGCTGAGCCAAAAATTCTGGAAATTTTATGGTATAAATATATGTGAGTCTAGTTTCAGGGAAAATTAACGGTTCTTCAATTGGAGTTCTGTATCTCGAGAAATAAATAATTTAGTGACTATGACTCAAGTAGACAGCTTTGAATGAATTATGAACAATAATAGAATTATAGTGAATGCTACATGTGAACATGAAATGTGTTGAATTTATGATTGAATTTATTTATTTAGATCCGGAAAACACAAATACGAAGTTAGATAGAGGAAAGGAAAAAGTCCCGGATTAGTAGATTTTTGTATACGAACTAGTATCGAGGTAAGTTCATGTAACTTGAATTATCTTTTTAAATGCTTGAAATGTATGTTATTGATGTGAATATAATTTGAATGTTCATTGTAAGAAGATTGATGAAACATTGATATATTTGATAAAAGAAAGAAATCCCGATTGAATGAAAGGAAAATCCGATGGATCTCGAAAAGGAATTGACGGTAAAAGGATCTAGCTTGGACGGGTGATCCTATCTGATATAGCCCTCCAAGAATATGTGGAAAATGGATTTAGCCGGACGGGTAATCGAATTAGGTCTGAATTTAGCTTTGACTGGTAATTGGATCCAAGCTCATTAGAGTAATTTTTGTTGCGAGGATTTAGCTCGGTGGTAATCCCGACAATACTCTATGAGTTTATATTACTGAGGATTTAGCTCGATGGTAATCCATTTGTAAAGATGAGGTTCATGGGAGTGTGCTCTCGAAATGAAAATGTGCGCACATGAATATGAATTGACGGACCCGATTTATACACTAAAGTGTACCTCTGAAAATCCATCGAAATTCGAGTAATTCAACGGGATAAATAAGGAAAAATAACAAGGAAATGGAAATCATAATATTGATGAGCTCATCAATCATAGTATTTATATTCTTGATATATGGAAATTATTGGACTGACTTGAATGTTGAGTTTGTGAATGTTAGGGTAATAATGTATTGAATGGATATATGAATGTTTATTGCTTTGTATTGAAAATATTAGGTAAGTATAATTCTTGTTACATGAGCTTACTAAGCACAAAGTGCTTACCCTATTTCCTTTTTCCCTATTTTGTAGTTTTGCTCGGAGGTCGGATTCGGTCAGAGACACATCACACTATCAACACCAAGATTTTGGTATTTAAAGAAACTTTATTTTGGAAATAAATGGCATGTATAAGCTAATAAAGTAAATATTAATATGATATGAATGTAAGGTCAGCCATTGGTATGGCTAACAAATTTTAGTTTTTGTATGTCATGATGTTATCTTATAAATATGCATGAATTTATTTTGAAAATACGTTGAATTGGAATGGTCTCGGTTTAGAATTTGCAGGAAAAGCTAAATATTTATAAGTGGGTTATATTGAGTAAAAAAAAAAATCGTAAACTTCGGTAATGCCTCTTACCCTATTCCGACAACAAATACGGGTAGGGGGTGTTATAATGGATGTATTGATCTAGACAAAAGTATCGAAATAGGTTTTGAGTGGATTTATTCAAAATCGTCATTGAATCAAAAATAAGAACTTGTTGAAACCAATCAAAAAATCGATTTTTTTTCTATGGTACAATTTATTAACCCAAGCTAACCCTAAAATCCAATATAAAATAAAAAATGTGAATATATATATTAAAATTGTTATTTGAAAGTTTTTTTAAACGGTCGAACCGACAATCCAACATTAATAAAATAAAGATTTTAAATACATCAAATTGTGTGCTTAGACATGACAATTGTGACTTGAATTCGATCTTAATTCTATCTGATTTGACCATAAAATCAATAATTCGACTTGAAAATTACTTCACCTCAAAATAATCCAAATTCAAAATGACCCAAAATTAAATGTTAAATTTAAAATGATTTGATCCAAAAAAATAATTGACAAACCCAAACCGTCCAAACCGAAACAATATGAACTCAAATTAACTCGAATTTGAAAGGACAAAAATTAATTCAAATTAATCCTATCCAAATCTAATTAACCCAAAACTAATCTGAGCCAGATATTGACTGTCATAGTTTAAATAGCACTCAATAATCAATATGGGTTACGCAGCAAATTTGCAGGTACCACCATTTTTCTTTTCTTATTTGCCCATTTCAACAATAGTACCTTGCAAATATGTCCCATTTAGCATTACAGCTTTTCTCTGTTTATGCACAAAATCATCAAAAGGGTCCTTTTCAAACCTATAAACTCCACTACCTGATAGAAAACACATACACAAGATCATCTCTGTGCCTATTCTAATGTAGCCCTAAATAGCACCTAACATTAAACATCTTGTATATTTCATGTGAAAGTCACTACTTTTTTCTTTTGGTTTGCAGCTTATCCAGGCAATGAACATCTTCAACAAGCCTTGGCTGCTATGACTAAGTCATTTCAGAACTCTAAGATCATCGTTTCTTCCCCGGAAAGACGTTAAAATGGCTCAAACCATGAGCTCAATTTTTAAAGATGAATCCAGCAACAAAAGATGTCATTGTCAGTAGAATGATGCAAGTAAAAGGAGGTTGCAAACTGACGGATACGGACATAGATGTGCTGACAGTAGGAGGGATATCGGAACCGAAAACACTGGTGGTAGTCGAGCCTGAGGCAGGGGTGCTTGAGTTCAAAACCGAAGGTGGGACGACCGAGCTGCAAAATAGCATTCAACCTCACTTAACTCCAGTTCAAGCATATATAATACAATAGCAAAAGTAAAACATAAATGAACTCTTTGTACCCTGGTACACCTGCCCCTGTTGATGTTGATGACGGTGTTGTCGGTGTTGCTGTCGGAGTCGATTGCGATGCTGAGGCCGAGGATGGGTAAATGCAGGATCCACTGCCTGTTAATTGTAAGATCATTAGATATGCAAAAGGTAAACATAATTCATTCACTCAATAAATAAGGTCATTACTTGGATTAGTGTTCACAATGGCTGCCGTGCCACCAAAGTCACAACTAGTTGGCAACGGATTCTTCTGATAATAGCTATTGAAAGCATACGATGCATGGTTCTGCAATGTGTTTGGATTATAACAGTTAGCGCCTTGTTGGATCTGCGAGCAATCGGCGATGCCGCAAGCGTAATCCAACGCCGTTTGAAGTGAAGTCTCCGAAGCACCGGTCTTCGCTACACACCAACTCTGTCCTGGAACTGCAGGGGCATTTGTACTAACAGGTGGTGGGAGTGGATTTGTTGTCACCGGCGTGCTCGCCGGGACACCACCCGTCGGGGCCGGATAATTCGTTACCGGATTCGTCACCGGCTGCTGTGCCCCTGCACCCGGCACCGTGATAGGCGCAGGCGTCGTGACTGGATTCGTGACCGGTACAGTAGTCGGGTTGTTAGGATTCGTAGAGGGTACCGTGACCGGCGTGGTAGCCGGGATCGCCGCCGGTGTTTCAACAGGATTCGTAGCAGGCACGGTGATGATATTCGGTGTCGGAAAGGTCGCCGGTGGAGGGATGATAAGATCATGTTGAGCTGTTTTTTTCACACCAATAAGTTCCCTACGAGAATAAACAAAGCCCTTCTTTTCTTCCCCAATAAGCCGTTTTCCCACAAAATCCGCCATTGTTGATACCTCAACATAAAATGCAGCTACCCTAGTTGAAATCTCAACTATCCAAAAAAGAAAAAGAAAAACCCAACAAAGAATCAGTTAATCAATGTAAGCATAAGAACATAGATATGATTATGGGACATGGATTCCCTTATAGTGATTCACTTACCAGAAGAGCAGATAAGAAGAAGAAGAAACAAAGGGGATAAAAAGAGGCAATTAGAAGCCCCTTAGCCATCATATAGATTGAAGAAAGGTTTAATATTTCTGGGTTTTAGCAAAGAGAGAGGCCCAAATGTGTGTTTTACAGTGATTCAAGTAAATAGGGGTGGTGTTGAAGAGAGAATGTGCACAAATATATTAGGAATATTATATGTATATATATAGAAGCAGTAGCCAGTTGGATAGATGAAAAAGAGTGAGATAAAGGTGAGGAGAGAAAAGGAATATAAAGCAAAAGAAGGATGATGACTATGTTCCATGTTATGAGAAAAAGAGAAGATATTACTTTGTGATGAAGAATGGGGGCTTGCATTGTAGGATTGGAACCATCAACCATGTTTTTGTGCTTCTTTATTTTTTGGGTTAAATTTTGGTTTTAATCCTCCTATTTTGCTTGAACTTAGTAATGAATCTTTACATTTTAATTTGATATAATTTGATACCCTACTTTTATAATTTATTAATTAATTAATTCAAATTATTAGAATTGTTAACCGTTATTTTTATATTGATTTTTATGATTTTTATCAATTTTTTATTTTTTTAATTTTGTCACTATGAAATTGACACCGACAATTAACCGTTTAATTGGTTTGACCATTAACTCGATTTTTATAACACTGCCTTAACCATTTCAGTTAACTCTCACATGATAAAAAAGTAAAAGGTCTCGAGAAGAAAATGATCCTATTTAACCATTGTACATTGCTAGCATTACGAAATAAAATAATCCTGAATCTTGAATAACTGACCAAGCCGCCAAAATCGCTAAAGTGATAATAAATTCTGTCAGTAAAATGAGCCCATTAGAAAATCTATCTATTCCCAAGTGATAATAAATTCTGTCAGTAAAATGAGCCCATTAGAAAATCTATCTATTCCCAATCTCGAATAAAAAAATTTTCATTTAATAAAATTGCTAGCTGGACTAATGAATCATTCGTTCCAACACATGAAAAAAAATATGTCTCGTGATAAGTTAAAATAAATAATATTTTTTAAAAAATCACATTAAGATTTTAATTGGAATAGTTAGACTAACAAATAACATTATAAAGATAAAATGATCAACTAATGTCAAAAAAAATTGAATTAAAAATTTAAGAATAATAAAAGGATCAAAACCGAAATTTAACCATCTTTTTACAAAGCCGGTTAGTCTGGGAATATATGTATATAAAAATAAAAGCAGTCTGAAACTGGCGATAGGGTAATGACATATGCCCATGCTTTTGCAAAACTGCTCCTTCTTCTATTATCATAAAAAGCCCCTGTCTGTGCAAAGTAGCACTGCCATTATCGTTTGACGAAATTAAAGGTGATTTAAAGCTTACAATATCTACATCTAATATTTGATACATTCTCTTTTGTGTATGCATATCTATACCTATTTCAGAGTTCGAACAATGTAGAAAAGATGGTCATTGCTGTAACTAATGCTGCTTATATGAGTATTACTTCTTGGTTGGTTCTGAATCGGATCAATTTGGGTTTTGTCAAATCGCTTTTTAGAATTTTTTGGCTCATTTCGAATTTTGTTTGTTTCATTAAAGTCATTTTGAGTTTAGACTATTTTTAAATTTTAAGTATTTTTCTGATACAAAGAGGATAAAAATCATAACTAGAGGAGATGAGATCAAGTTGTTCTAGAACAATCATCGTGTACTAGTTGAAGAACTTCATCCGATAGTTGCATGTAGATATATCTACCTAGAGGCCTTGAGGATGCTATTGATTCCAAACCATCGACTACCCAGTTACTCTCTCTAAATACATGTGTAACACGAACTATCCAAAATAGTTGGAATAGATCTTTAATAACTCGTAGCAATGTCGAGTGATGTTGTTCTATTGAAGTTTAAGAATTGATTTGCAAAAATATAAAAAAAATTAAAAAATGCATTTCTAATAATATAGTTTGCGTTGTATAAAAAGTAATTTTTCTAGTTGATTGAGTCTTAATTCAATTGGCATCGATATTGTTATCAATGTAGGAGGACGTAAATTCGAGTGCGTTAAATGCATTATCCTCTTATTTAAGGGTTTTGAAGAGTTATAGATAATAAAAATAGAGACTAACTTTTCTTTTCTTTTCTTTTTCCTGAAAAGAAATTAGAATTATCCAACTTTTTATTGACAAATGAAATGAGGGCTAAGTATTAGATTTTGATAAGCATGCAAAGCAAACAACAACAAGACAAATGCAGTAATTAATATATATGAATTAATTTTCAAGCTTATATTATTATCATTAGCTGTGTGCCACCAATTAGTGATATTATGTTGGTGAAAACATCTTTCAGGTCCCTCTTAATTTCATTATTAAATAAATTGGTCTCTCTTAAAAAATTAATCCTTGTCAACGACATTAATGGTCCATCAATTGTACATAATTTCGATCGGTATAATAATAAACTTAGTCGGATATGTAAATATTAACCACAATTTGTTAAACCAATACCAAACTAACAAAATGGACAAATTTTTATAGCTAAATTTATTACTATACCGATAGGAAATGTGCATAGTTAACGAAAAATATTAATATTACAATTAATTGTCCTTAATTGTTCATTTTCGAAATTAATAGACTTTTTCAAAGGGATCAAATTGTTTAACATCGAAATAGAGAGGGGTGTTTTTACCTATTAAGTAATGTTAATGTGATTTGCTTTAGTGCTACAAATGGATGTGAAGTGGTGTCATCTCATTTCTAAGATATAAAACTGAATGAGTGGGAATAGCAGACAAGGCGTGTGGAATAATCCATTCTTATGTATAAAAGCACTTTATCTGACTCAGAAAATTATAAACAAATTAGGTTGGTAGATATTTATATTTATTTAATTTATAGTATAAAATCATTTAGAAAAATTAAGTTGAATGGTTCTTCAATTCTGGATTGTGATAAGAATAAAATAGAAAAAGAGTTTATTTATGGCCACACATAATTAATATTATATAAATAGCTATAGCTTAGTTAATTTGTTGCTGATTTCATTTTAATTTTTTTAAATATATAATTATGATGATTGTAAAATAGAAATATTTCATTACACCACTATATGTGCACTGTCACAATCTAGCATTTAGCATGAATAATATTATAAAGAATTCAGAATACAGTGGATGATTTATAATTAAGGGGAGGCTCTTTATTTATAGTTGAGTTTCCTAACAATTGACGGTATAGATTGAATTACATCGACGAACGAGATGAAGCCTATTATAACAATTAAGGGATTTCTAAGATTTATATATTCAAATCAAATTAAATTTTATCAAATATGATTCCCCTCAATCTTCTAAGATTAGTTTTCCTATTTATCAAGGTAGCCTAACTTTCCATATTTGTTTCATTGGGCTACCCAAGCTTCAAATGAACAGACTTCTCCATCAGTTTTTGAATCAGGTCAGTTCTCGTGGGTTAGATGATCCCCATCTAATCGATAGACCTTCATGTGATGCATTTTGTGTGATGGTCATGGGCTTTGCACCTTGGCTCTTGACAACAATCATTAGATAATAATCTAACTTATTACTTCCTTCTTTATTATATCTCATTCTTCGTTAACTTAAAGATTAAACAATGTCCCAAGAGATAAGCTCTGATACCCACTTAATTAACGTTCATATTGCAAAAACTTGTACTTTCAAAGCATGTTATCTTTCTCAAAAGACACATTTAAACCTAATCCAGTGTAAAAAAAAAAAATCAACAATAAGTATTTTAAACTATCTATTAGTGAAATAATAATTAGCATACTAGTAGTAATCAACATTGTTGCTTAGGAGGATTTGGATTTGAACGCGTTAAAACGTATTTATCCTACTATTTAAGGGTTGGAAGGGGTTATGGGTAGGCATTGTATCAAAAAACAAGAAAGAAAACGAAAGGACCCAAGAAATTGATTTGTGAAAAAAAAGAGTACCTTTTCGAATTGAGAATTTAATAAATATTAAATTTATATATGAACTTAGGTCTAATGCCCAATTTTGTATATAAATTTTATATATGAACTTTGATTTGATACAATAATACACATTCAACATTGATTGTGCTTAATAAATACACACGAAATATTGATTTTGATTTAATTGTACAAATTTAAAGAAACTAGTAATTTACTAAATCACTTGCGTTACAATTAATTAATTTTATTATTTAATGAAATGTATTTTATTTTATATAATAAATGTAAGTTATTATTCAAAACAATTAAAATATATAAAATATAATAATAATAATAATAATAATAATAATAATAATAGAATTAATTTCGTAATTAATGTAATGATAATAATATTAAATTTTATATTTGTACAATGTTTAAAAGATGAAAATGATGTAGATTAATACTTTCTACTATTTATTAATAAAATAACACACCTTCTAAATTATTTAGTGAAATAGGATAATTTAAGTGACGAGGCATGTTGTGTAAGGTAAAAGCGCGCCTAGTTATCTATGCTTTTTGATTTGGTGCACATGATAATGAGGTGCACTTTTGCTATGTTCTAACTTATAGTTTTATAAAATTTATAGGTCAAATATCTAATTTTTATTTTAAGGGGCAGGACTTTGACTCTGAAAACGCATCGTATCATATGTGTATTCTAAATACATAGAATACGCGCATGATGAAGTGTGCTTTTGCCTTATGTGACCTCTGATACTTCGCTAAATAATTTAGAAAATGTGTTATTAACTAGTTTTTATTTTCAAGTGTGATACTTGCTTAAAAATTCAACTAAATTAATTATATTTTTATTATTTAATAAAACATTTTTAATGTACATAATCAGCTTTAATCAAGGTTAAAGATAATTAAAGTATATAAAATATCTTAATAATAAAAGAATTCATGTCATAATTAAAGTAATTATATAATATTAAAAGTTATATTTGTAATGACGGGTGGTCAAACAAAAGGTTTCAAGAGAAGTCAATGTTACAGTTCATACCCTGACTGGCTCAGACAGAAATTATTGAATAACTTAGGATAGATAAGTAGCTTATTTGTAGTGAATCTAGTTTATCTTTATGATTGATATTTATATTTTTCTACCCAAAAAAGTTGTATTTATATAATGCTTAAAATATAAACATGATACAAATTGATATTTTCTACTATTTAATCTTATGTTTTTATCTCTATAAAATCGATATAAATTTAGTTATATTTTTATATTTAATAAAATATTTTATTTAATTAATGTAATTGATCATTATTAAATACAATTAAAATATATAAAATATTCAAATAATAATAAAAAGCATTCTTATGTAATTAAAGTAATTATATAATATTAAAATTTGTATTTATACAATATTTAAAACATCAAATCAATCTTCATTTATTTTGGTGATGTAAATAAATTAAGTATATCATGATATGTATTTCTTAGTATGTTAAAATAGGCATGATATGTCGATTGAATCTTAACTCGATTGATATCGACATTGTTACCAATGCAGGAGGACGTGGATTTGAATTTGCTGAAGCGCATTATTCTTCTATTTAAGGGTTAGGGAGCAGTTATAAGTAGTTTTAAGCATTGTATTAAAAAAATCTATCAAATAGTAATAAAATTGATTTTTGTGTGATGGAAACAAAATCTATAAGATAATACTTTTTAATAATTCTTTAGATGTAACTTTTAAAATTTATGGTGTTAAATTTTGATTTTTTAATTCGGGCATAATAATTTATTTGACTCTCTTAACTTTACAAAAAAAAGTTATTTTAGCTTTCTATTTAATTTTTCGTTTCTTTTAACCCTTAAACTTGTATCATTTATCAAATCACTCCAAAATAAATAGAAAAATTAATATTTATGAAAATTGCTTAGAGAGTGCTTGCCTTGGGTTTGAAGTCTTAAGGGAGCTTGGGCCTTGGTCCAATTACCCTCTTTCTTGGACTGATATTTAATAAAATGCTCTAAACCCTTAAGTGAAACCAAAACCAAAACAAGAACCTATCTAATAAGTATTGGGTAAACTACATTCAAAGTTAATAAACTAGCAGTATATTTATATTTTGGTCATTTAATTTCAAAATGTTACAAAATAGTTGTTGAACAGTTGAAAAATTTTCATTTAGGTCATTGGACTATTAAAATCGTTGTTGTATGGTATTCTCTGTTCACACCACTTGCAACAATCGAAAGCTCTCATTTCCCTTCTCTTTTGCATTTCAGGTTTTTTTTCATGAAACAACTTTAAAACATCACAAATCTGTGAATCAAAATCTAAACGACTTTCTTTTCCAATCTCTGACATTGACTGTCAGATAAACTTGGATCTAAGGCATATTACTCTACTAATCAATAGGTTCTGATTTACTATACCGATCACTGAATTGTCACTAAGAACACGCTAGCCAAACTTAAAAAAAAAACTTAATAACTCAATGACTTCAATAAAAACTTCCAAATAGTTTAGTGACTTAAATGGAAACTTTCAAATAGTTCAATGACTATTTTGTAACTTTTTGAAGTTGAGTGATCAAAACGTAAACTTACAAGTAGTTTAGTGACATTAGGTGTAGTTTACCCTAATTAATTATACATGAACTTCATTAGATTAATTGTTAAATAATTAGTGGATTAATATATCCTTTGGTACCTAAGTCTGGCTACAATATTCAATTTGATATCTGATTAAATAGCATCATGTGGCTTAATGAATATTTGACATTTGTGCTTTAGTAAAAAAAATATATATAAATACTAATTGGGTAAAAAAAAAAACTTAAGTACCAAACCAAACTTAGGTACCAAATTAAGATAAAAAAAAAACCTCAAATACCAAATTGGACATTGAAATCAAACCCAAATAATAAAGCTTTGACAACGTTGGTAAATGCTTGGGATCTTGAGCATCCAAGCCCGAGCGTCATTACATGCAAATATCATTGGTGAGTTTTCCTCTATATTATTCCGAGTATAAATCCCATAACATATGGGATATGTTTAAATTTATTTGATTTAGATTCGAATATATTTTAATTTCTAGTCAATTGAATTTTATATTAAATTGATTCTAATTCTAATAGTAGTTGTAAATTATTTAAAAATAATAAATTAATTTCAATAATTTATCAATTTTTTATGGAAAATAATGACAATTCATACATAAATAGAATTAGGCTCAAATTGGTTAAGATATCGTTTTCAAGGATCACAAATTTTCTGGTTCTAACCTGATGTGAAATTGAATAGATCCGATCTCATAGACCACTTTGTACCACCATGGGAAATTCCCACCATTTTAGGATGCCAATGAAGTGAGGCAAACTGATTTTATTTTTATTTCCATCTACATATTTATGTCTTGTCATCTGATTATGTCTAATATCTAATTTTATTAAACTTTTAGCACTCCAAATCTGATTTTGAAAAATAATATTACATAATTTTTTAATCTCAAGTCGTATTCTATTAATCGGGTGTTCAGCTTTTTTACGAATAAATCGGGTTTAATTTATAATTGTAAAAAGAAGAAGAAGAGAAAACCCATAATTTTATATTGCTTCCATTTTAAATAATTAAATAAAAAACCTTATGAAAATTAAACATTTAATTAAAATATATAAAAACTAGTTAAAATATTATAAAAGCATATACAATTTAATATACATAATAATAGTTATAAATTTTTTAAAAAATATTTCTGATAAAATTTCCTAAACAATATAGTGAAAGTTTACTTTAAACATATTTTCATTCGATTTCGTTACCAAATTAAATCGAGTTAAAACTTAGTCAATCCGAATTATTTTACTCTCTCTAATATCTTTTTTCTTTGGGCCGTAGGCCTTCAACCTCACATCCATTATTCATAATAGTCCCTAGCCAGTACCTACCAACTTTTTTTTTCCGGTAAAGTACATGTCAAATTTTTAATTACATGACTATGTTATTGTACTAAGTATTAACCGATTTATAAAGATCGGATTATTCATCAAAATCCGAAAGTTCATTTTTAAGAGTTTGAATAAAAATAATAATTATATTCAAAGTTTGGACGAAGGTATTAAGCACGTTTAATGTAACGCCCCTAACCCGAATCCGTCACCAGAATAGAGTTACGGAGCATTACGGAGTTACAAATTTATTTATCAGACATTTTATTTCATCTAGCATTTATATTTGAAACCAATCAAAATCAAACATATTGTCCCTTAAACATATTTATTTTTCTCGACATGTCTTACTTGAATTTATTACTCGTCTCAACATACTTAATTTCCTTGTATCAACGTATCAAAGATAATCACATATTTACATGTCATGATAAATATCATTCTCTTGCCGTTTCTTCATAAACATAAATCAGTTAATTCATTATATCAATATTTCATATACCATCAACACGTATTTCCTTATATCACATAATTAAATTACACGAATTTACCTGGCTAAATTGCAGAAATAACAAGATTCAGGGGCATTTTGGTAATTTTCTATTTTCATCGATTTTTCAACCGATCTTGATCTAAATTAATAGTTTCATTCAATTTATTAATTTAGACAAAATAAATAATGCATTTCACTCAAATTGGTCATTTTTTATATTTTTACAAAAATTGTCCCTAAAGTTTTAATTTTATTCAATTTAGTCCCTGAGTTTAAAACATGCAAATTAGCCATGCTAGCCGGATATTCATATATATTTTCATCCTCCTCCTCTACATTCCACATCCTTAATTTATATTACATGCTTATAAGTAACATTATCTATGATTTTCACTATTTACTTATATGGATATTTAAGCTGTCCACCTGTGTCACAGACGCTAAATTATTTTTATCTTGAGCTACAGAACTCCAAATTAAGATCCGATAATTTTTCCTAAAACTAGAATCACATATATCATTACCAGAATATTTTCAGAATTTTTGGTTTAGCCAATAAGTACACTTTATTCTTTAAAGTCACCCCTGTTCTGTTGTCTGACAGTTCGACCCTTCTTCACTAAAAATTAATTATCTCCTTATATGAGATTCTGATGATGTTTCCATTTATTTCTATTGAAAATAAATTTATTCATGATTTTAAAAATATAAATTTAAGCCCCTAATTATTTTTCTCCAATTTTTGATGATTTTCCAAAGTCAGAACAGGGGAATCCGAAATCATTCTGACCTTGTCTCACAAAACCTATTATATCTCATAATTTACAACTCCATTGCTTACACAATTTCTTCTATAAGAAACTAGACTTAATAAGATTTAATTCAATATTTTATTCATCCTCTAATTTGATTTCCACAATTTTTGGTGATTTTCTCAAAGTTAGACTACTGCTGCTTTCTAAAACTGTTTTAGTGCAAAATGTTAATTACCAAGTTTGTAACACCTTTATTTACTTTCTTTACAATATTTCCCATCACTTTCTCTTATTTTCCTTCACTAACATATCAAGAACATAGGAAAGAACTTAAAAATATATATTAAAATCTTGATGTCCTTACCTTGTCTTATTGATTTTAATCTTTAATTTTATTTTCTCTCTCCTCCAGCTTCTATTTCTTGAACCTAACTTGATATTCTTGCTCCCCATAGCCTCCTTGTCATCTTTCTCTCTTGATGGCTATGGAAATTCTTTTAAATTCTAAGTGAAAATGGTGGATTTTTAGTGAAAGGACCAAATTATAAAGAAAGCAAAACTTTCTTTCTTTCTCTCTTCTTCTCAAGTTGGTGCATGGGAAAGAAGATGGATGGTGTGCTGTTGTTGTCTTTTCTTTCCCCACACGCACATATATACTAAATAAAATAATAAAATAATAATAAATATCTTATTAAAATATTAATAAAGTAATATTTAATTAATTAATTAATTTAAAATATCATCAACATAATCATTACATTCTAGAACTCTCTCTCTTACTAATTGACCATTTTGCCCTTCATGATCTTTTAAAATTCTATCATTGAGTCATCACTTAATTAGGAAAAATTACAATTTAATCCCTCACAATTCTTCACATATTCTATTTGGTCCTAATTCATCCATTTTCCTTAGTTTCTAGATTATTCCACCCCTAAAATATTTGCACTATTAGTCCTTCAACTTTTTCATATTTACACTTTACCCCTCAAATTTTTAGTATTTACTCTTGGGCAACAAAAATTTTTCTCACTTCTACAATTTAGTCATTTCTTGAATTAATAATATAATATATCATAATATGCTTCCCAATGTTGACATAATCCAAAATTTTCTCTTTTGTCACTTTATTTCATTACATAACTATATCAAGGATAATCTCTTACTTTTTTCTTGTAGTAATTTTCGGGTATTACATTTAAAATATAAGTTAATATTAGATTCTAATAATTAAAGTTTGAGTTCAACTTAATTTATATTTTTAATTTAATAATATATTTTTCCAAACTATGTAATTTACATCATAAAAATAAAAATATAATTTTATAATGTAAATATAAAAAAGTTAGCTAGATATTTTTAATGTGTAAAAGTTGTACAGGCCCAAATTCGACCGGGCCCAAAAATAATAAAACAAAAAAACATTTAAAAATAATAATAATAGGCCCAATACAAGGCCCAAAACACAACTGAAACCCTAGCCCCCTTTCCTGTGGCGCCGTACCCTCCTCCATGTGCGCCCTCAACGCGCACATCGCCCGAAGCTCGACTTTGCTTGCGCCCTTGCACCAAAATAGCCTTCCCTTCTCTGTTGACTCCGTCGCCTGCAAGAAAAGAGCAAAAAGGAGCCAACAACAGAAAAAGGCAACGAATAGAGACAGAAGCAAAATAAGACTAAAACATATTTTTGTTCGGCTATATAAGCCGAGTGAAACACCATTGTATTTTTTACGAACATTGAGATATTCAAACAAAAAAGAAATCGAGTACAAGGTGGTTCTTTTATTTATTTTTTCTTTTGTATTTTAAATAAATAAAAAATATAAAAAAGGGGTAAAATTTTACTGTTGTTGCGTCAGGAAGCCGTCGCCAAGACCACCGTAGGTTCTCAAGGTCGCTAGATTCTCGGGGATCCAGAAAAAGACCGCGACGGCGAACGGTGGGGAGCCGAAAGGTCTTCTCCCTTAGGGAGTTTTCTTTCAGTTTTTCCTTTTTTTGAATTTCCGGGCTTTAAAGTTGGTTTTATACGAAAAAAGGGAGCGAAATAAGGTTTGGGTCGATTTTTACCACCATTCATGGGCGGCAGTGGTTAGTGGCGTGGGTGCCGATGAGTTTGAGCGTGGCGGAATCCGAGCCAAAGGAGAGATGAGAGAAAATTTGGTTTTTTTTTTTTGAAGAGGAGAGTAAATGAATTTTTTTTTAAAAAATTGATTTATATAGAAAGGGGAAACGACGCCATTTTACCCTGGAGAATCCAACGCTAAAACAGCGTCATTTTGAGCTGGGTCGGACCGACCCGACTCGAACCGCCTAGGATCCACGTGTTTTTGGACTGAGGGTTTATTTTCGCCCTAAGTCCTTCCGCTTTTGAGGCTATTCTCGATTTGATCGCTATTTCAGTTTTCCTTTTCACTTGTGAATTTACCCTGCAAATTTCATATTGATTGCAGTTCCATCCTGTCAAAACTGTGCGTTTTGAAGGACGGGATAATTTCCCATTTGGTCCTTGCTTGTTTTAGCGCGTTATACTCTGGTCGTCGACAGCGTTCTTTTTATTATTTGCAAATTATACCTTTTAATTTCATTTTAATGACGATTAAGTCTTTTTATTTTATTTTATTTATTTATTCATTTAATTGTTTAGTTATTTATTATTATTTTTATTTATTCGCTTATTCGTTTATTCGTTTAATTGTTTAGTTATTTATTATTTTTTATTTATTCATTTATTCGCTTAATTGTTTAGTTATTTATTATTTTTTATTTATTCATTTATTCGCTTAATTGTTTAGTTATTTATTATTTCTTTATTTTATTCATTTATTTATTTAATTGTTCAGTTATTTATTATTTCTTTATTTTATTCATTTGTTTACGCACTATTTTTTGTTATTTACATATTATTCATTGATTCATTTTTTTTCATATATTGTTGTTTATTATGCCGTCTTCTATTTTTTATTTGTTTTATTATGCCTCTATTATTTTTACTACCTTATTTTTCATTATTATTTTATTATCATATATCCGTTTATTTACTTATTGCCCTTTCATAGTCTTAACAAATTTTAAATGATATATATATATATATATATATATGTATGTACCTGTTATTCTTATTATTATTATTATTATTATCATTAACATTATTTATTTTTCCTTATTATTATCATAGGAGTGTATGGTCATTGTATACTCATTTGGTGGTTTTATTATTATTATCAACACTTTAGATATTTTAGATATTTTGAGTTGTTAACGCTATTAATTTTATTTTTTCGTAACCACGTCGTGAGCCATGTTTAAACACATTTACGCATTAATTAACTTACATTAGTATTGTTTCAAATATCATAAATTTTTACCAAATATGTCAACAAAATTCTCAAAAAATAGGCAATGTTCTATATCCGAATGACTCGATAAAATCGTGTCCTAACTTACGGAGTTTCGATTCTTCTCGTTGAATTCAAATAATTGAATATCCGCTCAAAAATTAAAACATGTAAGATTTCAAATAAAAATCAAAAACCGAATTATTCTCCAAAATTTGAAATGTCACATCTTAACTTACGAGATGTGACGTTTTGTTGCCTTGAGATAAGAAGGTCTTTAATATATTTTCGACTTATTTAAACATTTCAAAACAAAATATACATTAATGCAAAAAAGGGATTGTGTTCTAAATCCTTTCTTTTCAACTTTCGACATAAAGACATTAAATAATCAATTAGGTACCAATTTTGGGCGTCACGAGGGTGCTAATCCTTCCTCGTGCGTAATCGACTTCTGAACCCGTTTTCCTGAATTTCGTAGACCAAAATTGTTGTTTTAATAAACCAAATCTATTATTAAAATGACCAATTGCGAGGTGATCTGATCACACCTCATTAAAAAGGATTGGTGGCGACTCCCGTTTTTCATTTTCATTTTCGAAACCAAAGTCGACCCCTTTGTTAAAAAAATGGTTTCGACAAAAGTTTAATAAAATAAAAATTATAATTTACTAAATCTTGAAAAGTAACATTTATAAGAAAAAGTAGTATAGGTAGATCTAAATAAATTATGCTAGTACCATGTATAAGCAAGTAAAAGTACTATAAAGATCGTTGTATTATGAGTCAAATTATATATATATTTTTTACTCAAAAGTAGGTAAATTAATCCCAGCAAATTGGTTATTTTCGTAAATTTTTTATCCATTTTTATTGTTAAAAATTGGAGTAGCTAATGAAATAAGAAGACAGTGGCATGTGACGCACCACATGTATGGTATACTTCATGCTGACATACAATGACAATTTTTTAATAGTATAAATGGATGAAATTTTTAGGAGGATTAATTTGCTCTTTGATCTAATGTAGTTGGATTAATTTATTCGATTTTGAGTATATAGAGTAAAATGTAATTTGACTCTTAATATAGAAGCCTTTATGATACTTTTACTGCTTAAGCTTGATCCGGCTCAAACTTAGTCCACAAACACCTTGACACCATATATAATCTATGTGTATCATTTTATTTTAATTTTCCATTGCTTCTACATAAACTTATTTAGTAGTCGAGTTATTCATCAAAATTCAAAATTTTGTCTAATATTTGAGAGGGTTTATACAAAAACATTAAGTCCGGAAATTGAGTTTAAGTGAAAAAAAAAAAAAATACCATATTTTAAAATATGGATTAACCTTGAGCTCCAATATTTAAGGTTCAATCCTATCTCGAATGCTTTTAGCTTATTTGATATATTATTTGATATATTTATTGTAATTTATCTCATATAAAATTAAATTTATAATAATATATAATATTATAATGTAAATATTAAAATACATTAAAAGTTATGTTTAAAATTTTAATAAAAGACAAACATATTAAAAAGAATTAGCATAATTTTGTATAAAATAAAAATAATATAGACAAATTTAAAACAAGCTTAACTTTTCACAAATATAATCAAACTAGAGAAAATTAGAAATTCATATTACAGATAAAATCAAACATGAGAAAAGTAAAATATGTTACAAAATAAACTCAAACTAAACCTGACTCGATCCTAAAAGCATTTACTTTTACACTGCTTTATGTGTTATTTCATGCCACTACAATCTTATGCATTAGTAGGTGTCACTACAATGCAATAAATTTTATTTCTCCACACAAAAATGAATCCTCAAATTGCACGAACAACGTGTTCAATTAATTTTAGAAATGATATTGTTAAAGTATTGCATGATTACATATACATGAACTATATTTGATCTACACGTGATATTATGTGCCCTATACTTATTTTATAGGATTTGAAGGTTGTACAAGTCACCTCAAATGACTCAAATAAGGGGACTCTCTCATTTGGAGAAAGGGAGAGCTTCTCTTACTCTTCTTATTTGGGCTTAGTTTAGAAATGTTTCTTAAAAATGTTTTTCGGAAAAAAAAATCTTTTAGGAAGCTAAAATTTTAAGACAAGTGCTTTTGGGTCAATTTTTTGTTTGGAAAAAACATTTTTTCTTTCAAAAAGTAGTTTATTTAGAACTATTTTTGTCCTAAAAGTACTTTTTAGAAGCAATACTGTAATACCCTGAAATAGGGGTAGATTTTTTTATTAAATTATTTTGCATAAGTGTGGTCATCATGGTGTTGATTGAGGTATTTTAGGTGCTAGTTATAAGCTAAGGGAAGGCCCGAGCTATAGGAGAAATTTTGTTTTTAAGTGTTAATTAGGGGGAGCTAGGCTAAGGAGGCTTTAAGAGAAGTTGTTGGGGATTTATGACATAAAAAAATGCCTTGGTAAAGTGGCTTAATGGCGCCACTTAAGGCCCTGGAAGTAACGCCAACAAGGGCCCTTGCTCAAAACACTGGCAAAGAAGTGGTGGTTTATTTTGTTTTTGGCGTTAAGGGGAACAAGATGAAGGATGTCTTAAATAAAATCCGGTGGAACATGTCACAAAAAGCACTGGTAAAGTGGCTTGGACACTTTTTGGAAAGGGTGCTCTGGGGATGAGGCTCGATTCACGTGGGCAAGAAGGAGTGGGGTTTTATTTTAGCTTTTGGTGTTAAGACAAGGGGAGCTAGGGAAGGAGGCTTTAAAAGAAATCGGGGAGTTTATAACACAAAAGAATCAGCAGCAGAGTGGCTTAGCGTTACTGCAAGCAAGGGTTCCAAGAGTCTTAAGTTGAATCGTGGTGGCAACAAATGGGTGTTTTATTTTATTTTTGGCTTTTGCGTCAAGGTGGAGAGAAGTGGGACGGTTATGGGACTTTAAGGATAAGGGATAAGTGTTTTTTTTTTTTATTTGAAGTGATAAGGTTTGGTTTTATTTGTTTTAAATATTAAGATAAATGTTGGTTTATTCAAGATATTTTGAATAAGTGTGGATTATTTTAGAGAGATAAGAGATAATTGTAGATTTATTTTATTTATTTTGAATAGATAAAGAAGAGATAAAGTATGGATTTTATTTATTTTAGTCTAAATAGGATAAGAGATAAAGATTGGCTTAATTCAAATTATTTTTGAATGAGTTTGGGAGAGGAAAAATAGGTCTTAAATTTGAGTAGTATAAGTAGGGGTGTTCATCCTTTAGCCATCCTTTCCTTCATTTTATTTCCTTTTGCGAAAATTTGTTTGTTCATCTTTTAATCTCCATTGTCAAATTCTTCTACTTTTCCCTTATTCATCTTTTTATTTCTTCCAATCCCAAATCCCTTGTAGTCGAATATTTCTTGTGATTTAAAGCCTTAGCCGAACCTTGTAAGTGCTTTTCTTCTATTTGTATTTTTCTTTAATTAATAACCATAGCCGAATCTCAAAGGAGGCCATATTCTTTTTCTTCTATCGCAAGTTCTAAAAGCCGGGATCCATTCTCTCTTAGCCTCTTCAAGCAACGTGTAGTGGTAAGTAATTCTCTCCTAGCAATCGGTTATGGGGTTTCTTTCCATTAAGGTGTCAAATCAAGTGTAGAGGCCTTGATTTCTTTGGATGGTCGAATGTCCATTAAGCTATTTTATGTGTGTTTTGTGTAGCCGATATTAAGGAGCGAAGGAGTTCTTGAGATTCAAAAGCATCAAGGTAAGTAGTATGTGTTATTCGCCAATGGCCACTATTCATGGATTTATGTATTAGCCGATCTTTAACATATAGTATATAGGAGTTCGACGGTTTTAAGAGCAAGAGCGGTTTGGGTTTTGGTAAGTAATGCGCTTTGGCTAAAGGGTGGATCCATAAATATTCATGTGTTAAAGCCGAACCTAACATCTAGTATGTAGGATTTCGTCAACTTCATAACCAGTGGTGATTCGGAATAGTTAGCAAGGTAAGTGGTGGTTAGCATTCGGCCTTAGGCCATTTTTGGTATCTAAGTGGCTAATCGATTCTGTCCATTATGGATTAGGGGCTAATCGACAGGCATAAGGGCAAGTTTTGGGATTCTAGATTGTGTTAGATTCAATAGATCGGAATCTCGCTAAATAATCAGGTGCGTAGTTATTGCACTATCTCTTGAATGATTATATGTGTTATTTTATGTATGTGTATAATGTGAATAATAGCCAAAATAAGGGCTAAGATTGTGAATACCTGTGGTGGGCGATTGAATAATCAGGTCAGTGACTTACGATAATAAATGATTATTGATGAATGTATAAAAATGTGGTGGCATGTGATGTATATTTGTTTCAAATGATATGTTGCCATGATACATATATATATGCATAGGACTTGGGATGTGACTATCGAAGGAAAAGGGTGTACATTATGTACGTGGTCTAATGTTAGCCTTGTGCTACATTAGCGCTTGATGTTAGCTATGTGCTTCATCAAGGGAGGTGCTGGCTAGGTGCCACATCTCGGCGGTTGATGGCTGTGTGCATCACCGTAGATCGATTGATATGTGGGATCACTTAGGTGATCGGTGGCTCGACCACTGACCTTGAGCAACAAGTCCGCCAAGGTAAGATATGTGGATCACTTATGTGATCGGTGGTGGATTAGCTACTACCAAGGTGGAATCTGCTAAGGTAGGTGTAATGGATGGACTTAGGTTGGGTTGGGCTTCATAATTGCATATTTATGGATCGTGTGGATATGGGCCAAGCCCATATGTGGAGACATGTGAAATGATTATGCATCGAGTCATTGACTCACCCAAATTTTACCAACGTTTCAAGTGATGCATAAAGCTTGGACCGGTCGGAGGGATATGAGGTGGCACATGCGAAGTTATTTTTATGCCATGCGTAAACCGATTTTCCTTATTTTTATATATTTTATATTATCGATTTTGGAAATTTATTTGATGTAATAAGGGCCACTTATAGTATTTGGAAACTTTATTTATGGTTTTGAAGTTTATTTTATTATCGAACTAATAATGGGAAATATTTTTGGATTTAATTTATATTACAATAACATATGTAAAAGTTTTAATCCGGAATTTATATTGACTAAATTTTCAATGGGCTTTTAAATACATAATGTTTTTCCAAGGATGTAAATTTATCGTTTTCACCTTTAAGTCAAATTCTTTCAAAACATCTTCCTGCAGTGACATACCAGATCCGGCCAAGGCTCGTGGGTCGGGTTTGGGGGTGTTACTGATTTGGTATTAGAGCCCGGTTCAAAACTCGGCTTTGAGGTTGTGGGTCCCAAAAACATTTTCAAAATGGGCTTTTCAAAAATATGGACTTTCTATGAAATTTTCAGTTTATTCGGCATGGCACTGATCTCCTACCAAGTCCACCGTGTAAGTACTTCGATTGTTGAAGTGGTTTGAATTTGTGAACTATATGGGCTTTTATGGGAACGTAGATTAGTGAACTAGGATCTATTGAACCCTAGGACTAGTCTACTCAAACACATGCATAAGACTTAAGGACTATTAAACAAACTCGTGATTAAGTCGTAGAGCTAGGGTGTGGTAACCATCATGACGCATGTCTAGGATTGGTATTCAAGAAGAGCTTGGTATTTAAGCAGTCCTAGCGACTCACCTCCTCTTTACTCGAATCCTACCAGTGCGTAGCTACGGTTCACCTTAACCAAGAGGACTTATTCACTGCTAAACCCGATAATTAAAACCCGAAAGGGACTAGCCATGCAATTTTATAAAAGTCCTAGTTTTAAAGTTCCTAAATTACCCTTTTAATTTTAGTAAAAGATTATTGTGAAAATTTTTCCAAAATATCTCGATTTACAAAATTACAAAATGCCCTATATTGTAAAATTACTAAAAATACCCTTGATTGTAAAAACTACCATACTACCTCAACTTTTGTTAAAATAATTTTACAAAAATACCAAAATCTCTAGTTTTCAAAATATCAAGATACTCTGATTTGGGAAAATTTATGAAAATACCCCGGTCGGTAAAATTACCAAAATGCCCTTGGTTTCTAAATTTTCATATTACCTCGAATTTTATTTAAAATATTCTTACTTTACAAAAATATCAGAAAATTCTATTTTTGCAAAAGGTAAAGACACCTATTTGAAAAATTCTTGAATTACCCAATTACCAAAATAACTTGATTTTTGAAATTTTGCAAAACCTTGATTTGGAAAATCTTTCATTAAAATGCCCATCAGTTTGGAAAAAATTTCAAATGGCTTTAGTGATTTTCAAATTTACCCGATTTATTACCAAATTACCTCAGGGACAAATGACGAAAATACCCCAGGATAGAAACGAGCAAAAATATTTGAATAGTGAATGTGGGTGGTGGATACCACCGAAAGAATGTGGCCTTGTTAAGCAATGAAGATATCTCCATTATGAATGTGATTGTGAAGGTGATTCTCAATTAGAGTAGTGAATAGAAGTGATACATGGTAAGGTAGTTCGACTCTACCAAGGCCCGCCGAAATGTGGGAGGTTTGGACAAAATATAGGCTGAAAAATGGGCTTGGGCAAAAAATTAGGCGGATTTAAAAAACGGCCTCAGCCTCGAGTATGATTTTTTGGCGGGCTACTACCTACCAAATATATTATTATTTTTATTTTTTATTAATAAAATTTTAACTTTAGAAAAGAATAAAAGATTTTCACGTGCCTATGACTTCCACTCTTTCTCCTATTTTTCCATCTGAAGTCAAAATCCCTAATCTCCTCCACTCTCCAGTCTCTCTCCAGTCTCCACCTTCCTCTTCATCTCTGTCTCACGCTCTAATTTGAGAAGTCGTTGTTTCGAGAAGTTGCTTCTTCTTGTCTACTTCATGAGCCTTCACCGCCTGCTCAGAATCTCCTTCTTTATTTTAGGACTACATGCACAATTGCACATCTGTTTTTTTTAATATGATTTTTTTTTTATACATAGCCAAAATTATGCATGTTAAATGTCAAAAGGCACAAAACATTAAAGTTTCCAACACCTGTGTGCGTTGACCACTTGATTAGTACTTTAGTAGTGAGAAATCCGTGAGGAGAAGAAAATTATTTTGCTCTCCAGAGGCCCCGTCCCTTTTTGTCCCTGACCACCACTATGGTGGCTGGTGTTAGTGCCTTGGATGTTCTTCTTTTACTGTTTCCTCCCCTCTGATCTGTGAAGCCTTTTCTGGCGGCGGTTGTTTGTCGGAGTTCCTGTCGTTTGTAAGCTTTGAAGGCCGTTGGTGTCATCGCAATAGTGTTTCTCTGGTGGTTGTTCATGGCTGACTAATTGGAGGGTCTTTTCGACCTTGACCCCTTCACCATCGGGCTTGTAATATGTGCTAGCGATCTTTGGCGCCCCGGTATTCTCGTGCTTCACTCTGTTTCGTCCTCGCTCTAGATGCGAGCTCTCTGTCGATGTCATGCGGCTTCCTTCCCGACGATTTCCGTTCCTCTTTCTCCACCATTCGGTGGCGATGAGGTGCTAGGGTTTCTGTTGGTTTGGAGTATTAGGCCTAATCTTTGGGCTTGATCTCATGTATCTTTTGGGATTTAGGCCCTCCCTTGCTGTAGTTGTCTATGAAATCAAATCTTTCATTTGACCAAAAGAAAAGTATCAAAGATTAACCTAAAGTACTATAAAAAGAATAAAAATACACACATTGGTTGTTTTTATGACTATGAATAATTTGGGCTTGTTTGGTTTATTTGAATTTCAGGACTTAAGTTTTGATGACTATGGCTAGTTCGAATACTCCTATACCTGTGGACGATGGGTTTAATGAGTATGAAAGTGCTGCCAAACGTCAAAAGTCTACCACTTCAAAGGTGTGGGATGAAATGACAAAGCTTGAATGCGAGGACAAAAATGAATTGAAGGCACAATGTAATCTTTGTAAGAGTATCTTCTCGCTAAATCTTCTAGTGGAACCTCTCATTTAAGACATCATCTAAATCAATGTTTGAAAAAATTAATAAGGACATCACTCAATACACCATAGCCAATCTACCATCATTAGGAGGTGGTTCATCTATAAAACCTATAAGTTTGATGTTGATGAGTGTCGCCGAAATGCTTCTACTTTTCTTGTGTGTGGCAAGCATTCATTTAGGACAGTTGAAGAACCGGATTTAGATACATGATGAGAATTGCTAGTCCTAATTTTAAGAATATAAGTAGAGTAACAAATGCTTCGGGATGTCCTTATGTATTATGCAAAAGAGAGATCATGTTAAAGAAGAGATGGCTAAAGCACTGGTTTAATTTGTCTAACTTCCGATAATTGGAACTCGAGCATACTAATGATGAATATATTTGCATTATCGCTCATTGGATTGACAAAGATTGGAAGCTACAAAAGAGAATCATAAGGTTTAGAGCTTTATTTCCTCCGTATGATGGTTTGAACATAGCGGATGAACTTGTTTTATGTTTATCTCAATGGGGTATAGACAAGAAAATTTTTAGCATCACTTTGGATAATGCTTCTTATAATGATGTGTTGGTTTCTTGTCTTAAAAATAGTTTTCGTATGAACCAAGCTATTTTGTGTGATGGTGCTTTTTTCAAGTTAGATGTTGTGCACATATTTTGAATCTTATAGTTAAATGGTTTGGAACTTGCTGATGATGTTGTTGGTAAGATTCAAATGGAATTAAGTACATAAAAAGTCGAATTGTGAGGAAAAATTTTATGATGTGGTCGACAAAATTTTCATTTGAATGTGACCAAAAGTTGCGCCAAGATGTGTGTGTGAGATGGAATTCTACTTATTTGATGCTTGAATCTTACATCTACTATAGAGATGTGCTAGATTATTGGGGCCAACAGGATAAAGGATATCAAATATTTGCACTTTCTGACGAGGAGTGGAGAAATGTTGTTATTCTTTGCAAATTTTTGAAAGTCTTTTATGATGTGACTTGTATTTTTTCTGGTTCTAATTATCCGACGGCCAATCTTTATTTCGAGAGGGTTTGGAAGATTCACAAGGTTTTGCTTGATACAGTTAAAGGTCCTCATTCTTTTTTAACTCCAATGGTTAAGCAAATGCAAGAAAAATTTAATAAATATTGGGCTGAGTATTCGTTGGTATTGTCATGTGCTGCAATTTTAGATCCTCGTTACAAGTTGAATTATGTGCAGGATTGCTTTACTACAATCTATGGTATTCATGCTTCTGATTTTGTTGAAACCATTCTTACCAATCTTAGACTCTTGCTTGACGAGTATGCTAAGAAATTCAAATCCACATCTTCCTCTTTGGCTGAGAATTCTAATGTCTCAGATAAAGATCCCGTTGATTCTAGTTTGCACCATAGTGTTGATTTTGGGGGAGATTTTGATGAGAGTGATGATTATAAACGGTATTTAAATGAATCTAGCACTAAGAGTGAAAAGTCACGATTGGACATTTATTTGGAAGAACCGAGCTTGAGTTGAATAGTCAAATAGATGTTTTGATTATTGGAGCAAAAGCTCGATTCGATATAATGAGCTTTCATTATTGGCTCGTGATCTTTGGCCATTCCAATATCGATTGTAGCTTCCGAATCGGCTTTTAGCATGGGTAAAAAGTTATCACACCTTTGAGGAGTTCACTTAAGCCAAAAATGGTTCAAGCCGTTGTATGCCTTGATGATTGGATGCGAGCTAAGGGATTTTCAACGGTAATTATTATTCTCGCTTTATTGTTGTAATTTTATATTATTTTTATCAATTTAATAATCTAATTATTTATTCTTATTTCATGTTAGAAGTTGGTGACAAGAATGACGGTGAGGACGATGAGGACGATGAGCACGATATTTCTTCGATTGCTTTTAGGTTACCTTCTTTTCTAACTATTGATAATTTAATTTAGCTTACAATTTATAGTTTATTATAAAATTAAATATGTTAATTGGTTAATGTAAAGATATTTTGGTTGGTTGATTATATTTTGCGTGTTTTTCGTCTTTGTTTTGAGATTGTTGGTGATGTTGTTTTTCCATTGCTTAGTGATATTTTTTGCTATTTTTGGCACTATTTTGTTGTTGTTAGTTGTTGTTTGTTCTTTGTTTGATGCTTTGTTTTGGGGTTGTTTTGATGGTGTTTGATGTTGTTTTAAATGTTTTGAGGTCGTTTTATTGTTCTTTTATGGTATTTTATTGTTCTATTGTCGTATTTAATATTATTTCGATATTGTAGAACTTTTGTTTTATTATTAATTGGGTTATTATTTTAGTTCAAACAACTTGTTTCAATTTTAATATAATTACTTTTTACCGCTCGTTGTTATTTTTACCCTTTTCCGGTTAGTCTAGCAGACACTATGTTGTCTTTAAATAAGCTTTCATGACAAAATATTGTAAGGATTACATACGAGTTGGTTATAGTGGAGAATATAAAAGTTGTTATTTTCATTTCCTTTGAATAAAAAAAATATCAAGACTTAATTTATTATTTTCAATTTAATAAAATAAAAAAAATAATACGGGCTTGCCGAGCCTGCCTCAGGTTTACCAATTCTATGTCTGGTAGGGCTTGGATATTTTTTTAGGCCCATATTTGGTAGGTTTGCCTCGCCTAGAAAATGGGCTTAAGTTTTAGTTGGGGCTTAAGTTCGAGCCCGGCCTGCCGAGTTCTACCCGGCCGATCCATGTACACCTCTAGTAGTGAACTCGAATCAAACTTTGATTGATCGAAGAACTACTTCGAAACTTCTTATCATAAAATTTGCTCGTGGATAAACAAAGTGAAACAAAATTTCTAATGCATAAAATTTTTTAATCGATTAAATCGCGACGTTAGACATGAGTTCTAGAGGATGAGGTCGTCGTGGACGCGATAGAGGTAGAATGGCCGTGTCGGAACCCGTTAGGTCAGGTCAAAGATCTGAGAATGGGGTACCACCGCCACTACCACCAGCTTTTGGTGTTGAGCAGCAAGATCAGACGGGGGATGATGATGTATTGCAGGCGGTGCTGCGAGTTCTTGAGATGGTGGCTGGAGCAGGTGGAAATATGAGAGCTAGGAAGTCAGACCGAGCGACTCCGAGCCAATGGAGCTGAAGTGCTTCGTGGAGTATCTGGTGTGGCACCCAAGATCACGAGTATTGGTTGGAGGCAACAGAAGCGAATTATGGATGAGTTGGATCTGACTCTTGAGGAGAAAGTGAAAGGAATGGTGGCGCTTTCTACGCGATGAAGCGATCGATGGTGGCTCATGATTCGGGATGGTGCCACGGTGAGGATCTAACACAGGGAGTACATTAAGGCAACAGACGGAAAAAGTATGTGGGAACCAGATATATTGATGAGTAGAGAAAGGCGTTTCTGGGGCTGGTTCAAGGGAATAAGTCCGTAGTAGAATACGAGGCTGAATTCCTAAGGTTAAGCCGATATGCTCGAGGAGTAGTTGCTACGGAGCATGAGTGATGTGTCCGGTTTGAGGACGGATTCAGGGATGACTTGAGGTTGTTGATAGCTCTTCATCGAGAACGGAGTTCATTGTGTTAGTCGAAAAGGCTAAGGTAGTGAAGGATTAAGGACTCGGTGAGATGAATAGAGATAAGGATAGGAACCGGATAGGAGGAATTTTGGATCGTCTCAATCATCCGAGGGCCTTCGTAAAAGATCGAGGTTAAAAATTCATTCGTGTTGCTAAGCCGGCTATGGAAAATTGGGACCGTCGATTGTGCTCGGTGTGGAAGGTATCATGTTGGCAAGTCTTGGAACCGAACGGAATGTTTTAGGTGTAAGTCTAAGTCTCACCGATTAAGGACATCTTCAGATCCGAATAAGGCTCGGACAATAGGCCAAGGTCATGTGCAATGGGTAGAGATGGTCGAATAGCGACAAGGGGTCGTGGTCCGAACCATTGAGGAAATGGTTCAGGCCGAGGTCGTAGAGCACCAAACAGAGAGGTGAAGGTGCGTATGCAAGGCGACCAAGGTTGGTTTTTGGCAAATGGTCGCGAGGGGAAGATGTGCCCGAGGTGACAACGGGTAAGTTTCTTATTTCTGGAATACCCTCAATTGTCTTGTTTGTGGTTAAGTTAGTTCGTTCTTATGTTGCTAGTGAAGTGTATGGAACTTTGATTATGAACTTAGAGAGTGTGTCTAGAAAGTATGATAGTTCTTTAAGATTAGAGTGCGCAGCAGTAGCGTAGTGTGTTGAGTTAAGGATGCACGATTGAACGATAGTAAGTAATTTCGAGGACGAAATTATTTTAAGGGGGTAGAATTGTAATACCCTGAAATAGGGGTAGATTTTTTATTAAATTATTTTGCATAAGTGTGGTCATCATGGTGTTGATTGAGGTATTTTAGGTGCTAGTTATAAGCTAAGGGAAGGCCCGAGCTATAGGAGAAATTTTGTTTTTAAGTGTTAATTAGGGGGAGCTAGGCTAAGGAGGCTTTAAGAGAAGTTGTTGGGGATTTATGACATAAAAAAATGCCTTGGTAAAGTGGCTTAATGGCGCCACTTATGGCTGGAAGTAACGCCAACAAGGGCTTGGGTTCAAACACAATGACAAGTGGTGGTTTATTTTGTTTTTGGCGTTAAGGGGAAACAAGATGAAGGATGTCTTAAAAGAAATTTGGTGGAACATGTCACAAAAGTGCACGGTAAAGTGGCTTGGACACTTCTGGAAAGGGTGCTCAGGGGATGAGGTTCGATTCACGTAGGCGCAAGGAGTGGGGTTTTATTTTTAGCTTTTGGCGTTAAGATAAGGGGGAGCTAGAGAAGGAGGCTTTAAAAGAAATCGGGGAGTTTATAACACAAAAGAATCAGCAGAGTGGTTTAGCGCCACCGCAGCAAGGGTTCCAGCAGGTCTTAAGTTCGAATCGTGGTGGCAACAAATGGGTGTTTTATTTTATTTTTGGCTTTTGCGTCAAGGTGGAGAGAAGTGGGACGGTTATGGGACTTTAAGGATAAGGGATAAGTGTTTTTTTTTTATTTGAAGTGATAAGGCTGGTTTTTATTTGTTTTAAATATTAAGATAAATGTTGGTTTATTCAAGATATTTTGAATAAGTGTGGATTATTTTTAGAGAGATAAGAGATAATTGTAGATTTATTTTATTTATTTTGAATAGATAAAGAAGAGATAAAGTATGGATTTTATTTATTTTAGTCTAAATAGGATAAGAGATAAAGATTGGCTTAATTCAAATTATTTTGAATGAGTTTGAGAGAGGAAAAATAGGTGCTTAATTTGAGTAGTATAAGTAGGGTGTTCATCCTTTGGCCATCCTTTCCTTCATTTTATTTCCTTTGTCGAAAATTTGTTTGCTCATCTTTTAATCTCCATTGTCAAATTCTTCTACTTTTCCTTATTCATCTTTTTATTTCTTCCAACCCCAAATCCCTTGTAGTAGAATATTTCTTGTGATTTAAAGCCTTAGTAGAACCTTGTAAGTGCTTTTCTTCTATTTGTATTTTTCTTTAATTAATAACCATAGCCAATCTCAAAGGAGGCCGTATTCTTTTTCTTCTATCGCAAGTTCTAAAAGCCGAGACCCATTCTCTCTTAGCCTCTTCAAGCAACGTGTAGTGGTAAGTAGTTCTCTCCTAGCAATCGGTTATGGGGTTTCTTTCCATTAAGGTGCCGAAATCAAGTGTAGAGGCCTTGATTTCTTTGGATGGTCGAATGTCCATTAAGCTATTTTATGTGTGTTTTGTGTAGCCGATATTAAGGAGCAGTAAGGAGTTCTTGAGATTCAAAAGCATCAAGGTAAGTAGTATGTGTTATTCTACCAATGGCCACTATTCTTGGATTTATGTATTAGCCGATCTTTAACATATAGTATATAGGAGTTCGGACAGTTTCAAGAGCAATAGCGATTTGGGTTTTGGTAAGTAATGCGATTTAATTAAAGGGTGCATCCATAAATATTCATGTGTTAAAGCCTAACCTAACATCTAGTATGTAGGATTTCGTCAACTTCATAACCAAGTGGTGATTCGGGAATAGTTAGCAAGGTAAGTGGTGGTTAGCATTCTACCTTAGGCCATTTTTGGTATCTAAGTGGCTAATCGATTTCATCCATGATGGATTAGGGGCTAATCGACAGCATAAGGGCAAGTTTCGGATTCTAGATTGTGTTAGATTCAATAGATCGGAATCTCGCTAAATAATCAAAAGTCGAAGTTATCGACCGTCTCTTGAATGATTATATGTGTTATTTTATGTATGTATAATGTGAATAATAGTCAAATAAGGGCTAAGATTGTGAATACATGGTGGGTGATTGAATAATCAGTCGATGATTTACGATAATAAATGATTATTGATGAATGTATGAAAATGTGGTGGCATGTGATGTATATTTGTTTCAAGTGATATGTTGCCATGATTCATATATATATATATGCATAGGACTTGGGATGTGACTATCGAAGGAAAAGGGTGTATGTACGTGGTCTAATGTTAGCCTTGTGCTACATTAGCGCTTGATGTTAGCTATGTGCTTCATCAAGGGAGGTGCTGGCTAGGTGCCACATCTCGGCGGTTGATGGTCATGTGTGCATCACCGTAGATCGATTGATATGTGGGATCACTTAGGTGATCAGAGCTCAACCACTACCTTGAGCAAGCAAGTCTGCCAAGGTAAGATATGTGGATCACTTATGTGATCGGTGGTGGATTAGCTACTACTTGGGTGAGTCTGCTAAGGTAGGTGTAATGGATGGACTTAGGTTGGGTTGGGCTTCATAATTGCATATTTATGGATGTGTGGATATGGGCCAAGCCCATATGTGGAGACATGTGAAATGACTATGACCTGAGTCATTGACTCACCCAAATTTTACCAACGCTTGTGTGATGCATAAAGCTTGGACCGGTCGGAGGGATACGAGGTGGCCCATGCGTTATTTTATGCCATGAAATTGATTTTCCTTATTTTATATATTTTATATTATCAATATTTTGGGAATTTATTTGATGTAATAAGGGCCACTTATAGTATTTGGAAACTTTATTTATGGTTTTGAAGTTTATTTTATTATCGAACTAATAATGGGAAATATTTTGGATTTGATTTATATTACAATAACATATGTAAAAGTTTTAATCCGGAATTTATACCACTAAATTTTCAATGGGCTTTTAAATACGTAATGTTTTTCCAAGGACAGAAATTTATACGTTTTCACCTTAAGTCAAATTCTTTCAAAACATCTTCCCGCAGTGACATACCAGATCCAGTCAAGGCTCGTGGGCCGGGTTTGGGGGTGTTACAAATACTAAACACACCTTACATATATATGAACTATATGCGATCCACACATGATATTATGTGCCCTACACTTGTTTTACAGGATTTGAAGGCTATTTAAGTCACCCTGAATGACCCAAATAAGAGGACTCTCTCATTTGGATAAAGGAGAGCTTCTCTTTTTCTTCTTTTAAACGACCGTATGTGACTCTTGGTTTCTAAGCGAACTGTCATTAACCGTTAAATCCATACTTATTTATAAACTCTATTAGACAAGAAACTAGTATGGCTATTGGTAAAGAGATACGATACTCGATATCCCTTAAGTAAGTTCTTGGATTTGAATTTTGTGAAAGACGAAGGGTTCACAAGCAAAGTATGAATATAATTTATGAATTATAGGGTGTGGAGGGAAGGGGTCCAAAAAGCAGGTCTGCCCTATAAGAATAAGGCATGGGATCCCTTTGTACACACAAATACAAGGGGAAGGCAGCATAATAGGAATCCCACACCTATTTTAATATATTCTGCTGTTTATATTATTGCATTATTGTGATTAACTAAACCCTAAAATTTGCTTCTAATACAAGCCACTTGATTTATATTATTATGGATAATGGGTTTGTGAAGAGTTTGTTTGTTTGTCTAATAACATAATTAGGTAAGCAGACAAGCCAACCAGTTGATAGCAGTTTGCCAGATATGTGTTCTTCATTTGCCTTTGTAGCCACCCCCCCCCCCCCCTCAAGAACTGCTGCTTCTCACCACATTAAATACTATTTCAACTGCATCTAGCAATAAATATTTAATTTTTTTATTTTTTATTTTAGGAGAGTAAAAAAGTAAAATCTAAATTACTGATTTAAAAATATTTAGGAAATGTATTATTATTTTTTCGATATTTTGGGAAGTTATTAATTAAAAGATTAAAAAACTTAAAAATAAAAAAGTTCAAACAACCTAAAAAAAATATAAAAGTGATTAGAAAATGAATTAAACCTCTAAGATTCAAGAATAAAGTTACTATTATTTAAACATATCACAAGATGAGCTAATATATTAAAAATAGTAATTAAAATAAAAACAAAGCTTAAAACAACCTAAAATAAAAATATAAATGTAAGTAGGAGAGAAATCGAACCAAAGACTTAAAGATAAAACTACTAATATTTAATCATTTGACCAAAAAAAATAATATGTTAAAAAAGTTAGAAAAAACGCTCTATAAGACACGCTTTCAACTGAGGCGACTAAAAGTGTGCCTTGTAGCTCGCATTTTTGTCTTATCTTTTCATTCCTTAAATATCACAGAAATTGACCCATTTCCCTAATTTTTCTTTAAGTTTGGCATTTTCATCAAAATTGGCGGGTAAAAATGTTAACTTTTTTAATTAATAGTTAAAAATGGAGTCAAAGGCCGATTGAATATTAACTCAATTGACATCGATATTGTTGTCAATGTAGGAGGACGTGAGTTTGAGTGCGTTTCAGCGCATTATTTTTCTATTTATGAGTTGAATAGAGAACTATAGGTAATTTTAAGCATTATAATAATTAAAAAAAACAGATATGATATAACAACATATGTTGAAATTAATATTAAAAAAATAGCAAAAAAAAAAAAAAGGTTTCGTTTAACCGAGGGTGCAAAGCAATGGTCCCCTATGGCTTTTTTATTGCTATTAGTGTGTATTGCGTTTACGTGAAAGTTCAAACTGATATGAGGTTTGAACTATGAATAATATGTGCTCCGAAAAGCCTTAAAGACATTGAAATGGAAGTGAACTACTTTTGGTTCATTCCTGCAATTTTTTTTTTCCTTCTCAGAGGCTCTTTAATATTTCCTTCTCATATTAGTCCTCAAATTCGTTGTTAAATCGAGTTGAACTTTTAAATGGAGAGAAAAATTTAAATTCTCAAGGGGCTGGTTTATTTTTAAGCATGTTTCGTTTGCCATGCTTTTTTTTTTTGAGACATTTGTCATGGTATTAGAACCCTGTTCAGATATATTTTTGTCGGTATTAATTCAAATTTAGATGCTCAAGTGAAATTCGGAGCATTCAAAAAACTTGGAGATCTAACTTCAAGAAGATAAGTAATTCGATACAAGATTACTTTGTTATTTTTGTTTCTATTTGTGATTTGCCATATGCTGTTGGAAAAATATTAATTTAAATAGCTAATTTTTCTTTGATTATTATTCTTTTTTTTATTTTAGAGATTATTTTAAATAAATAAGTAGAAAAGTTATAATTGTAAACCACGATCGAATTTATAGAAGGTACATTCCACTTAATATCTACTTTAGGGATGCCTAAAAATCCAAATGATTTTTCATTATTTAGGTATTGATATATTTATATTTATATTTGTGTAGGATAGTTTCTAGTGGAGGAAGGAAAATGTGGAGATAAATAGACTAATTTCATGTACATATATTAGCTAGCAATTTAAAAAAAAAAAAAACTATGTCAACTGTTTCTGAAATTGTCAACCATTTTTAATTTGGTAATTTGAGAGCACTTGAAAATTTTAAAATATTATATAAAGTTTAAAAATACAAAATATATATTAAAAATTATTTTTTAAGTGTTGACGTGATATAATTTTAGAGTATCACGTTATCACATTTTAAAATAATCAAAGTTTAACAACTTAATTGAAAAGAGTTTTTAAGTTACGTGATTGATGTGGACCAAACAAGTTTAAGGACTAAAATAAAATATATCAAATTTAAAGATTAAATATTAAATTATCTAAATATATCATAAGCACCTATTTCATGGTAACAATCGTGGAAGCAAAGGTGAATATAGGGGCGACTGGCAATGGTTCTGACCCCTTAAAATGAAATTTTTTTCATCTAAGTCTTTTATAAATTATAAAATTTTAAATTAGTAATAGTAAAATTGTACTTTGGCCCTCCAAAATGATAAAAATTGATTTAATCCTCAAAATTATAAAGATCTAAGTGATTAAAATAACGAACTTTTATTTTTACTATTATAAAAATATATAATTTAATTCTAACCCTCCCAAAAAAATTTTGATTTCATCCTTACTCACAAGTCGTATTTTTAAATCCGCCACTCTGTGGAAGTATTGATGTATATAAGACAGAGGCACTGGTAGTACTAGTGCTTGATATGGAACAGTTAACTACGACATATGGTGTGAGGTCGAGGAGGGTCGATCTCTATCCATTAAAATAGAATACATTTCATGGTCAACTTTTTATTTCTTTAAAGAATATCTACAGTGAAAAAATTAGTCACTATTATTAATGACGAATACTCTAATTGAGCATTCATTAAATATATGTGTGTATATTTGGCTAAATTGAGCATTCATTAAATATATGTGTATATTTGGCTAACGGGCTAAATGAGAGACGGTGGCACCACATGCCGTGCATTTCGGGCATCATGGCGTGTGGACCTTCCTTCACCCTCCTATCTTCTATACTCTGCAACACTGTGTTTTGGCTTTTGGCATTATCCCCCCTAAATTTTGGGTTTTGGGGTTAGGATTTCATCTTTCAATTTTTTTTTTAAGTTACAATCGTCCGAATAAAATTGATTATTATAAGTTAGGTAAATATACATGAATTTCTCGTATCTAAATTTTATCGAGTCTAATTAGATACTGAACTTGATTTTATAGTTTAAATTGATTTAAATAAGTCATTTATCGTAAGTATTAATATAAATAAAAAGAGTCAAATTTAAATGCCAATTTGAATCAATAAACTAAGTTTAGGTACCTAATTGAATTAAAATAAATTTTAGATATTAAATTGAATCTTAAAGCTAAGTTCAAGTATCAAAATATATCTTTTAATAATCTTATTATAAATTCTTATCATATTTATTTTTTATATAATGCTTAGAATTGAATTAACTATAATCCTCTCCAACTCATACATAAAAAGATAATACGTTTCAACACATTCAAACCCAAGTTTAGAACTCAATCCACTCAATCTAATTAACCTTTTTAATTTATAGCTGCACACTCCCATAATCTCCTTCGTTTGCTTGTTTTATCCTGTACTTGATATCAACATAATTGGCTACAGTTCTAACAAAATTCCAAACAGAAACAAGACATTATGAAAGACAATGTTAAATTCAAATAATTATTACATTCAATGATAATAGACCTTACACACCATACATATATATATTATTACCCACACCATTTGTGGATAATAGATGGTACTATAATTTTTTCCATAATGTAATCATTTATGATTTTATCTATTCATAAGTGAATGATGAACCTGTTTCATGTGCTGCTTACCATAAACCCTAAGTACAGTAAACTTAAATATTCTGGATTTTTATTTAATTACAGGTTTTTCTTCAATTTTTTTATATGAGTAAATTATATTCAACTTCAAAAGTTTTATAATCACTGAATTTAAGTCATTAGATTGTAAAAATCGTTGCCACATGATATTTTTATTCGTTTCATATGTATCAATCGAAAGTTATTTTTTATTCTAGTTTACAGTTCAAATTTTTTTACTAAATAATTTTAAATTTCATAAATTTGTAGATCAAAATTTATATAACTTTTTTTTTTTCATCTCTGAGACTAACTGCTATATCAAATTAGGTATAAGGTATGTCATTTTACTTGTCAACGCGTACTACTTGTTAAACGGTCACTTGAAAATCAGACTTTTAAAAAAAAATCAATTTAACAGTTTAATAAGTTAAATAAAAAGTTGAAAATAGTTTGGGTGAATGAAAGGAAAATTTTTAAATAATTTAGTAGTGACTTTGGGTGGAATTTAGCCAGACTTTTTTTTGCAAAATGCAAGCTTGAAGTTGAATGCTTGTGTTTTACAGTAGGGGGGTATTCGTGAAGATGTAAAATTTGGTGTTTTTGATATAAAAAACTCATCACCTACCACTGATAATTCAATCCTTCTTCTCTAAATTTATTTTTACTCTTAATTTTATCAAACCCCACACCATTCATTTTCACCTTCACAGCCTTTCTCTCAAAAAACCCACTTCCATGTCCAATATCCACTTCATTCAGTTTCAAGCCTTTCATTATCAATTCTGCCTTTGCCTTTACAAGGACCTTCATTTCTGGTGCAAGATAGCTCCATTCCAGCTTAGATTCATATCCACATTTCCCCATAAAACCAATTATCTTCTTTTACTTATTTAAGCTCCTTTTTTTTCTTCTTCTTTTTGTGTTTATTGGACAAGTGGGTGCATTTGAGGGTTTCTTCAATTAGTTCACCTGCTCTTGTTTCTGGGAAATGGCCATATTGGGGGCTTCCTTTTCTGAGATCTGAGATTATCTTTTCAAAGATCTGAGCTTTACTGTTGGAAGGTGAAGTTGCCACATTTGTTTAATTCTTAATGTTCTATTTATGTATCAAAATTTTTGCTTTTTTAGCTTACTATACATAATTTTTTTTCCTTGTATCTGAATCTTAATTGACTGATCTGTTTATTTACTAAAATTAAGGGGCTGTTTTACATAGCTTGATGCTTTTGCCCCATGGTTGGTTTTCTGCAAATGCTGTATAACAAGTGAAATATGAGATTTGGAATGTAATTTTGAATACTAAGCCTTATTTTTATTGAATTTTGTAAATTGTGTAGGTGTTGAATATCTGAAACTAGGGGCGAAAATGGCAAATGATCTCAATGCTGAAATGTCCAAGAAGACAGGCATTTTTGGACTTAAAGTGTGGGAAGTTATTGGGATTGTTGTTGCTTTATTTATCATAATCATCCTTTCTTTGTTGTCATTTTGTTTAACTTCAAGGAAGAAGAAATCAAGAGCTAGAAATAAGCTTCCCCTTACTCAAATCCCATCTATATCTAAAGAAATCAAGGAAGTTCAAGTCGAACAAGTATCAGCCAATGATTTCGTTCCTCGGGACGGTATTCTTCTCACCATTCATGATATATCCAGTGACAAAGATTCAGATAGGGTTATGGTTCATCTTGGTACGGGAAAATCAAGGAATGGAGATAATAGTAGTCAGTCAGGTTCATTTCACCATTTAGAAAAAGATGGTGCAGGGTCTCAATCAGGAGAAGAAGGGAGTTCAGGTACCGTGACTGTTTATAGACCGTCTTCTTTGTATCCCATCACTGCTCCATCTCCTTTAGTTGGCTTGCCTGAATTCTCTCATTTGGGTTGGGGTCACTGGTTTACATTGAGGGATCTTGAACTTGCTACAAACCGGTTTTCAAAGGAAAATGTTCTTGGAGAGGGTGGATATGGCGTTGTTTATCGGGGTCATTTGATCAACAGAACGCCAGTGGCTGTTAAGAAAATACTCAACAACTTGTGAGTATATATATATATATATATATATGTGTGTGCAGACTTTAAACATGGTGTTATTTTCTTGTCTCAAAGTCTTGTTTAGCTAAACTGCCTATCATCTTCTTTGTAGGGGCCAAGCAGAGAAAGAGTTTCGAGTCGAAGTGGAAGCCATTGGGCATGTTCGTCACAAGAATTTGGTCCGCCTTTTAGGTTACTGTATTGAAGGAACACACAGGCATAGTCTTCTTTTACAATGTTTTTTCATGGTTAAATTTTTTTGAATAGTTGACTATAATTGGATCATCATTAGCAGTTATTGCCGTAAACGAAGGACATTGTTTAAAAATACAGGATGTTGGTTTACGAGTATGTCAACAATGGAAACTTAGAACAATGGCTTCACGGAGCTATGCGTCAACATGGATATCTTACCTGGGAAGCTCGCATAAAGATTCTCCTTGGAACAGCTAAGGCGTAAGTCACTATATCTTCATACATTTTCAGGTCCGGTTCTCTTTTGACACATGTTTTCTCATGCAGTCTTGCCTACTTGCATGAGGCCATTGAACCAAAGGTTGTGCACCGAGACATAAAGTCCAGCAATATTCTGATCGACGATGAGTTTAATGCCAAGGTTTCCGATTTTGGTCTGGCGAAGTTGCTAGGTGCTGGGAAAAGTCATGTTACAACCCGAGTTATGGGAACATTTGGGTATTTTATTTTCTCTAGTGCATCTTCATGTTTATATATTTAGGACCTTTAGTCATCTCTTGACAACTTTTTCCTTAAATCACGCAGATACGTGGCTCCTGAATATGCAAATACTGGCCTCTTGAACGAAAAGAGTGATGTCTATAGCTTTGGGGTTGTACTATTGGAAGCCATAACTGGTAGAGATCCCGTGGATTATGGTCGTCCTGCCCATGAGGTACACGAATATGTATTTCTGCAATTGAGACTTCACCCCTTGTGGTTTTGGATGTATTTCTACCTTCCTGAGTTTTAATTGTTGTTCTAAAGCATCCCTATAACACGAATAACAGCATTCTACACCTATACGATCATAAGACCTTGATGTTTCGTCTTGACAATCATTGTATATAACTGATGGATTTCTTATTTTGTATTCTTTTTTTAAAGAGGTTTTTAAGTTTTATTAAATATAGAATCTTAATGTTTACAGGTTAATCTGGTAGATTGGCTGAAAATGATGGTTGGAAGCAGGAGATCAGAGGAAGTGGTAGATCCAAATATCGAGGTTAGACCGTCGACACGAGCTCTAAAACGTGCCCTTCTAACTGCTTTGAGATGTGTTGATCCGGATTCTGAAAAAAGACCCAAGATGGGTCAAGTTGCACGAATGCTCGAGTCTGAGGAGTATCCTATACCAAGAGAGGTTAGAGTTGCATTCATTGCTTAGCATGATCAATATGCATACATTCATACATATATATATAGCTCCGACATTCATGAAGTGCATGGTGGTTTTTTTTATCTGCTGTTCTGTTTCGATGAAATCAGGACCGAAGGCACCGTCAGACTCATGGAAACAACTCTGAAATAGACACACAAAAGGATAATTCCGATACAGATAAGAGCGATTATCCAGCTTCAAGGTCAGAGAGTAAGTGGACACAATCTTGAAACTCGAGCGCAAAGAGGGTGGCAATGAAAGGTGGGATCCTTAAAAGCTTGTTTTGTGTCGAAAAAGTCATCGGGTTTGTCTTGGTATTAGCAGTTGTTGATAAGTAGGGAATTGTGGTAAAGAGTGGGGAAAAGGGGGAAGGACTTTTGCTTTTATCAATTATTATTATTATCATAATTTGTTTTGTAATTGAATAGTAATAATTTGTAGATGGTAGGGATGATTTGTTGTGTATGAAATTGGTGTTTTGTGAGACTCTTGAGGTGAGAACAAATATAAGGTTTAGTGATGGGGGTGGTGGCGACTTGTTTCATTGTTTTAGGTGTACGGACTAGGATTAGCTCTTTTTGAGATTTGTTTTGCTTTAACCTCAACTGAAATGTTCCCATTTTTCATTGGTTGGAGTTGCTTTGCTTGTATATTTATTTGCTTATTATGAAGAGTACCAAATATGCATACACCAATACTTTGTTATTGCCTTTGCCATATTTCGTTTGCTCAATAAGCTTCATTGTCCAAGAACAACAAAGAACATGGACAAGAGCATCGAGACAATGAAAGGAAGCTATGGGAATCCCTCAAGTTCGATTGCTGACCCCCAAGGTCAGCCAGAACCGATACCGGGTATTCATGTGAATAAGGACCAGGCCGATGTAATGACGATGGTTTGAATCTTAATGTTGCAAGGAGACATGTAATATCAGTTCATTACAGCAACAAAACAGCCTAAGAACTAGACAACACAATGGCAACTTAATCAGACAGCAACAAATTAACGCGGTCTTAGCCAAACACCATCAAAGGAGGCTCGGGTCTGGTGCTGGTTATGTTCTAGAATCATTTTCAGTGATTCTGTAGTAGAACCCAAATAGGTCCATTCAATTTCAATACAAATAATAGGAAAGCAATAACAATCGGTCAATCACCCTCTATTTTCCCATTATAATAATGTCATTCACCTTTGTTCAAACAACCCTAAATCTAATATAGTAAGGGACCCATACCATACCATGACAGTACCATAGGCACAAAATGACAAAAGTGGTGTAGCACAAGCAACATCTCCAACAAAGTGTCTGATTCATTTTGTACCATTACCAGCATCCACCTTCAACAAAAGTTCCTGGGAAAGCAATCAGCACTCAGTCATTTCTATAAGAACTATAATATATATATAATAAATATCAGTTGCTTGCTACTCTTTGGGTCTTTGCCATGAGTCTATGCCCACCACCATCTCGCCATACACTGCGAACTGGCAATCTTTCCAGTGGTTCCTTATTTTTGTCTGTTTTTTCTTGAATCTCACACTTTCCACCTTCTTCAAGTTGTGCAGCCAAAGCGTCACCAAGGCGATTTCTAAGGAACTTGGAGACTTTTTTCCGCTGCTTATTTCCCCCTCCTTGAGATGCCAAAATTTTCTTTGAGCCACCAACATCTGGCTCGACCTGAGACTGAGGTGAGACATGTGAGTTAGCGTCTTCATCACCCAAAACCTTTGATTTGCCTTTAGAAGTGTGACTGTGATGCCCATCCTCCAATAATACTTTCACCCCACTATGGATTTCACCTGCTAAAGTATGTTTTGAACCAGTACTGCCATGGTCTTCACACTTCTCCTTTCCTTTCTTTGACCTTTTATCGTTTTTCCATTGACCAGCGTCACCATTGTGAGAATAGCTGTTACTTATGTTAAAATTGTATATCTCCACAAGTTCTCTTTGTTTCTCAACGTTGGGGCATAACCTAGCTAGCTCAAGAACAAGATGTGATAAACCAAACTGGTGCACATGGGCAAGATACTCCTCGGTGCTAATAAAACCCTGCCGATATTCACCGGTTATTCCTTTGAATGCAGAAAATTTGTCCTGATCGAATTCCAAAGAAACACGGATCTTTTCCACTAGAGCTTTGTTGGCAGATTGAAAATCTTCCACCTTGGGTAAAGATTCCTTAATCCTAGTAGGCTTACTTTTGGAAGAGCCAGATGAGTTATTAGTAGTTGATAGATGCGAAAATTTTGTCACGGGTCTGGACTGGTGCGCACCAGCAGCTGACATGTTAGGTTGAAGACTCACTGCAGGCCAAGCCTGAGCAGTATTAGAAATAACATTTGAAGTTCCATTGTGTCGGTGACGTGAGGGAGCAGCCATGCTCCTTCTAGCTGGTCCTTGTGAAACGTTTCTAACTTTTGATGCTGCTGGAAGGGGAGGAAATGACGAGTCTTCAAGAGGTCCACCCCTAAAGTTTCCTAGTGTTTGGCAATTTCTTGATGGCACGGAATCTATTGTAGCTAATGCCTCGAAAGGGCCAACGATAGAAGCTACTTCACTATTTAGAACTGTTTGGTCACTTGTTGAAGTAGAATGAAAACTTCCAGCAGTCACGAAACTAGCTTGCATGGCCAACGAAAGTTGACTATCAGATGAATCGGGATGAGAGACATGTCCTCTTACTGGATGATCCTGCTCACAACTCCGCCGGTACCGGAAACTTATCGGTATCTGGATTTAATGAAAAGAAAAATTACTAGCAATCTACATCTCCTTATAATATACAGTGGAAGATTACGAGTGACCAAGCAATGAATTGTCTAAAACAAGCATACCAAAATAAATATGTATAAAATAAGGGACATTGAACATGATTGTTTTCAATGATCCGAACACACCTGCAATGCAGCATTACGCTTGGAACGAGACATGCGCCCACCGTGTTCGAGAGTATTGTGCCTCTACAGAATTTTGTTTTTCTTAAAAAAAAGAAAAAAAAAAGATTGTACCTAAAATAAGAGGAAAATGTACATAAATATAACAACTATGCCGCAGACCTTCAATTCAGATTGAGTCGCAAAAACAACAAACTTTTTGGCACGACAGGCCTTGTCCTCGCATAAATGATGCTCCCGACTAAAATGGATCTGTAGCAAAATTTCTGATTCTATGGAGAATCAAAATGGAACAATTACAACAAGAACAAGAAAACACGAAATGGATACTGACCTCCATGTCATCATAATTTCTATAGTATTCATATTGTCCGGGATGCCGCCTGTATTGAGCCATGTCAGTTGAATGCATGAGAGAACTAGCAATACCTAACATTTGCAATCTCTGAACTATAATTATATCACAATAATAAGGCTTACCTTTGGCATATGTGGCAAGTGAAATGTTCGGTAGACATATGCAAGTAGAGCTCATTCTCGCCATAGAATGGATTTTGACAGAACTCACACATAGGATGTCCCGTAAAACCTCCCCTTTCACTTTCAGTGCCATCAACCACAGAATCACCCGTCTTTATGTGCTTATCCAGTTGTTCTCTAGTATATAACTTTTGCTCACACATAAAGACCTGACTCGGATATTAAAGATAATATCAAATACATCATTGTGCAGCCAGCGGTTCTTGCCTCACAGTCTTAGTTAAAACAGGGTGTATATCTAATGAAAATTCCAACAACTGGGAAAAATGAAGCAGCAAAAGAAAAGATCAACAATCACATAAATGGAAGTACTTTAGAGATCAAACTAGATCACTGTCTCCTACTTTGCTCTGACTCTTCATTTTTTTTCTTGGGAATACGTGTCCAACACATATTTGGACATAAGTAAGAGGATATAACCTTCCAAAAGTCCTCCAAATGCATGGAAAACTTAGTAAAATTGAACATATAATGTCTCATACCAGTGTCCGAGCAACATAGGTATTGTCTTGTTCCTTAGAATATATCTAGGAGGGCTATCAATAAGAATGCAAGCCGTATTGTTGAATTAGAAGGCCACTTGATAACATTTTTCTAGCATAGTTTATAATTTTTATGGCATTCATAACATAATATAACCAATTGTATCTCACCTTCCTACCTTCAAGACACAGACTGCAGTTAAGCAGTCTATGCCGGTTAAACAAGTGACTCTTAAGCTGCTCAATGTTCTTAAACTCTGCTCTCTTCTTTGATCCACCATTTCGCTGTTCATCCTTATTATCGCAAACAGTACAAGATAGCCTGCACATCGCTTTTATCATCTTGTAGTGATCCAGATCATCGAAATATGCTTGTGTCCCTTCATGGTACCAGTAAGAACTAACTTGACCCTCAATTGGATCAACTGGAAAAGCGGAGAAATCATTTATCACCTTCGTATAATCTCCCAAAGCCTGAAAAACTCATTAGATGTAAACTTAACCAGATATTGTTTCCATTATTCAGCATAGACATGGTTCAATATTATCAGATGTCAATCTCGAGAACATAAAAAGAATGACTAACTTTGGTAATAAAGATAGTTTTCAGTTCGGACTTGCAAAGGCAACAACGGTAGTCATCGCATATGAATCGGAGACGAACGATGCAAGTCGAGCATACTTCTCGATGGCCACACGGCCCATATGCAACCCACTCAAGTGTGTCAGCACATACAGCACAACTATCATCCATTTTTTTATTTTTGGCCTCCTCTGAATCTGACCCAACAAAGGAAATATGAAATCCTGCAAACAGAACAAATTTGTGCTAAAGGGGGAACCCATTTCTAATTCATCACCATACACAGATCAATTCCTCAAATCTATTTGGCTTTGTAATTTAGTTTGAAATTTCAAATTAATTTACTGCTCTGCACTACGTTTTAAGTATTAGAACAGAAAACAAAGCTGAAACTCGAAACTTGCATGAAACAGCATTCACAATTCACAAACCCTAAAAGTATCAGATCATTTTGGTTGACACTTCGAACAACAAGTATATACAGGTATAGGCGAAGTTATACTTATATCCATTGAAGTAAGTACATAAAGCGGGACAATGCAAGTAAATTACAAGGAATTTTAAGGGGGAAAAAAGTCGAAAGGGAAGTACATACCTGCTTTCCTGAATCAGGATCCTTTGTTTCTGAGTTTATAGCACAAAATAAAAAGTACAAAAGTGACAGAAAACACTAAACCTTTGTTTTTATGCACTAATCAAATTCAAAAAGACAAAAGGGGGTCAAAGTAATTAGATTTTTACTATTTAGTCCCTGGATGAAAAAAAGAACCCCCAACAGTTACTTCAACTGATTGAATCAAAAATAGTTAGCTCGACAGTTTGATCTCAAAAGCTAGATAGGAAAGTAAGAGAATGGGTTAGATTATTCGTTCAAATTTGAAGGTTGTATAAGATTTAAAAAGGTTTTGATGAAAATATTAAGCAAAAAAATAGATTTATTTAAAATATGAGCTGAGTCCGAATTTAAATAATAAATATTTAATCTCATAAGTTTAACCTCATCAATTATTTCAACTCGAAAATAATTAGTTCGAGAGTTTAATCTCATAAGTTAATAGGAAAATAAGAGAATCCATTATGTTTAGGTTTGTACAAAATTTAAGAAAATTTTAAAGAAAATATGAGGACAAAAAGTAGGTTTGGGTAAAAAAAAAAGTCTATTTAAAATATGGACTAGGTTCAAGCTTGAATAATGAATATTTTTATATTTTTCTTAATTTTGTAATATTTTTATTATGTTATTTTTATATATGATGTAATTTATAACACTTAAAAGTTAAATCTATAATAGTATATGATATTAGTATAATGTAAATGTTAAAAAATGTTATGAATATTTATAAATGTTTAATTAAAAATAATATAATATATTTTTATTTAAAAATAATAATATGAGCGAGCTTAAAATGAGTTTAGATTTAATTATTTATAAATATGGATAATCTTGAGCAAAACTTTAAGCTCGTATTTTGGACCAGATTAGGCTTGAACAAACATAAAGTGTATTAATATCATGTTTAGACCCGACTCAATCCGTGAACACCTCTAATCTGCTGGAACTACTTAAAATTTGGAAATTATAAACAACGTAAATCGATTAAAAATGAATTTCTTTAGTAATTTTATTAAAACTCGAAATGCTGACATAACTTACAAGTTAATGGATAACTTACTATAATCACAACACTACCCATTAAAGCAACGAAAGTTAATTACATCCTCTATATAAATGACAACATCCGCTATACTGGTAATGTTAGAAACTACTAGAAATACATCACATTAATCAACCACTTGTAATTGCATATTATCCTAGCATTGTCACTATCAAACTATGCCGATGATAAACCATTTATAACTCGTTCTAACCTTACCATTGTTGATCTGTGCCAACAATAAATCTTGGTCAACCATGATAGCATGCATCCTAACTTTACCAAATTACGTCGACAATGAATTCCGATCAACTATGATGACAATGTTAGATGTCCTTGATGCCTTGCAAAGCCATTGACCATGATGACAATGCTAGAGGTCCCATAAGACTCTTCCACATTGGTTATGTAAAAAAACAATCCCGACTGACTTATATATTATTTCGTTTAAATGGCAACTAATATTATTATGATAATTTTATCTTTTTCATATTTTTTTATGTAATATTTAAATAAAATAATTAAGAATTATATATTCAATTATCAAACACATATATATATATATATATATATATTATCACTGCTTATAATAATTATGTAACATAATCTAATAGTTAATAGTACTGTCACACCCCAAGATGGAGCATGACACAACAATATTGTCTTAGTACAATACTCAATAATTTAAGTATTATCTTAAGATGATATAAAGCCTTCTATAAAAAATTAAGTTCCCTCTTGTAAGCACACATTTTTTCCCGAGTTGAAAAACCAATAAAATAATAATAAATGTCCATTTTTAAAGTCCTGTTACAAGCTCAATCCAGTAGCCCAGTACACTAAACCGAACAACCCAAAACATTCCTAAAATGGCTACCCAGTAACCATTACACCCTCAGCAGCCCAAAACAAATTAACCCAAATCCGGACCCAAGTGAGGCACTACCAAACTACCAACACTCAAAGTCGAATCGAAAACCTAGGGTTTTCGAAACCCTAGGCGCCGCAAGCTTTGCCCCCGGTGTCGCGCCGCAATTTGCTACCTCGCACTCCATCAGCGCTCGTCCACGCCATCATCAACGCACGAACGGACTCGCCACCAAGATTTTCACTAATGACCTGCACAAGAAAGGAAAGAAATAACAGCTCAAATGAAAAGAAATCGCAATGAACATGGAAAAGATGTTATTTCTTTTATTTTTCATTTCACAAGGCTATAAAAAGCCTTGCATGTACCTGTAAAAGGGGGATTCCCAGAGAAAAAATACACACAATACACAGATTAAGAGAGATATATGAAAATACAATACAATAAAAAAGAAAATCGAGCCAAGGTTTTGCTTCATTTTATTTTTATTGTATTTCTGAATACTGTTTTTCTATTTCGTTTTATTATTATTATTTTTTAACAATATATAATATATATGTTAAAGTGTAAAAAAAAAAAGCGAAATAACTAACCCTTTTGGAACGCGGTGGCCATGACGACATGACTTGGCCATGAAAGCCATCTTGGAGCATTCATCGAAATCGCAGAGCCGGGCTCTCAAGCTCTCTCTCCCTTTTTTTTTAAAGTAACTGATAAATGAATTTTTTGAAGGAAATATGGCTTTTATAGCCTATTGAAACGGCGCCGTTTTGGGCACCCCCCAACGCCTAAAACGACGTCGTTTTATGGGCTGACCCGCACTTCGACCCGACCCAATCTCAAGATCCGCGTGTTTTTTATGGAGGGGCTAATTCCATATTTAGCCCCTCCGCTTTTCTACTGTTTTATAATTAAATTCATTTTATTCCCAATTTTGCCCAATAATTATTTCCCTGTTTCAATTTGGTCTGCATTCAAACGGCATCGTTTCGAGCGGGTTCTTTTTTGTTTTGATCCTCTATGTTGTGTGCGTTACAATCCAATCCTTTCCTTTTTATTTATTTTCGATTTTGCCCCATATTCTGCTTTTTAAATTCAATTTCGTTTTCTTATTTCCTTTATAATTTTTATTATTTTATTATTATTTTATTATCATTATTGTTAATTTTATTTTATATCATATTATTATTACTATTATTATATTATTATTTTATTTTAGTTTAATTATTTTTATTTATAAAATTATTTTAGTATTTAGATATATTATATATATATATATATATTAGTTATTATGTTATATTCTAAAATTTTGTATATTATGTAATATTATATTGTATATTATTTTCTAACTAAAATTTATTTTTATTGTATAATATGTTCTATTTACAATATTTTTATATATATATATATATTAAAACTCATTGTTTATATCATATGTATGTTTTTTTTATCTAATATTTAAATTTGCATGAATTATGTTCACAGTTGATTTTATGGTTTATTATACTTGTCTATACTTTATCATATATTTGCAATTGTTTTAGTATAGGAATTATTATTTGTTGTATTTCATATTATTATTACCTATCATAAATATTAGCATGTTATAATTATTTTTTAATAATGTATAAATGTAATATTGTCACATGGTTGGTGTTTAAAATAAAAATATTTTTTTGTAAAATTAATATTTTATTTAAAGATTTTTTAAAATAAGGTAATGTTTTGGTATTTAGAAATTCGGGAAATAGTATCCAATCGTGCTGGTTGCGATTTTCCGTTTGGCTAAGTAACTAAATATCTTTTTAACAAGTTTTATAAATTATGATATAACTTTAATTACGAGGGTTTAAAACATGTCATGTCCAATCGTGCTGAATGTGATGTTTATATTCTTTTGGAATAAAGAAATCTCAAGTTTTAAATAATATAAAAACTTATTCTTGAGAATTCAAAACGTTGTATCCTAACTTATTGGGTGTGATATTTTGTGTCTCGAGGTAAGAAATTTTCTAAAATAAAGATGCACCTAGCTTCAAAGTTATAAAATGTTGTATCCTAACTTATTGGGTGTGGTATTTTTATTTCTTTGAAATAGGTAAGTCTTAGTTTTCCTTCTAATAAGGGATCTTATTTTAAACTTTTAAATTTCAAACATTTGAACATGATTTTATCAATTAGGTACCAATTTTGGGCGTTATGAGGGTGCTAAACCTTCCTCATACGTAACCGACTCCCGAACCCATTTTCTTGTTTTTCGCGGACCAAAATTAAATGTTTTAAAATAAAACGTTTTACAAGGTGATCCAATCACACCTAAGTAAAAATGGATTGGTGGCGACTCCCACTTTGTTTTTAAAGTCGATCCCATTCTTTAAAACTCGATTTTAAAATGGTTTCGACAGCTTGGCGACTCCATTGGGGACTTAGAGAGTCAAGTCGTAAAATTGATAATTTTATGTCCTTTTGTTCGAATATAAAATTTTGATTTTAAAAATATGATCCTTTTATGTGATTTTAAAATATATCTCTTTGCATTGCACTGCATGACCGTCGTGGTCACACCCTTAAGTGGGAGTGAGAAGCTATGCCTTCGTGAGGTCTTTACCTCCGCATGGGCTAGTGGATTGCTTCCGGAATACATCTGTACCTATGTCTTCGTGAAGTTTTCACTTCCGCATGGCCATAGGGAAATGTATTCCCCTGAACCGAACTCGGTCCATATGAGTCTATAATGGGTGAGGATCGAGGAATCTGCTGGTTCGGGTACCTTAACTTTAGAGCTAAACCACATGTAGAAAACCTAAGGGCCTACCCTAGGTACAACCATGTCAAACCCTAGTGGTCACCTTGATAGGTTCTATGTTATTTATTTTTCCTATACTAACGTATTCTCTTTTGTTTTGATTACATTGCATTCATATCATAGAAAAGAGGTGTTGATTTCTAATTCGATTGCTAAATAGAAAAGTTTGTCATAAGAGGATGGGTTTTTTGATAAAGTGGATTATAATACGGTCTTGTCCGAATATAGTCTAAGTGAACACAACAAGAGAAGACTGATAGCCGGTGAAGGAATACAAGACTTTATTACCCAAGGATTCAAGCTGACAAAGACAAATCGAGAATCACCACGTCTCGACCTTCTTGAAGAAGCTAACGAGTATTATAGAGTAGTGAGTCGCGTCCTAGATCAAGCAAAAAGGAGTTAGAGGAGGCATCTATTAGAAGACTTGACTTTTGTGAAGAAGGGATCCATGTCTTCACTTGGACTATGAGGATAAGGTCATGTATGCGATCCGTTTTATGTAAAAAAATTTGTTTTCTAGAAAAGTTTTTCTAATGTAACTGAATTCAGAATCAGCGCTTCTCTTTCTTTGCATTCATGCATTTGCATTACATAACATCATATACATTTAAATTTATAGAGAGAGTCTAATTAGTTTAAATTATAGGAGAGAGAGAGAGAAAGAAAATCTAGAAGCTGAACACCCTTACGGTATACGAGCAAAGTCAAGGAAAATGGACCAAAGGATGGAATAATTCCAGAGAGAACTGCAAGACCAGATGCAAGAGCAGATGGCAAAACTCCAACAAGAGATGAGAGACTAGATGTTGGAGGCCCAAAAGAACATGATGGCTCAAATGACCCAGATGATGAGTAGGATAATGGAAAAGGGAAAGGGTTTCCTAGTTAATGCTGAAGATAACGAGGACTTTCCTAGGGGATTCACTTCACCACACGTACAAACACAGCCTGAAGAATATCCCCAAAGGCCACCTATCATGATTAGGCCTCAGCAGGGGCAAGCTGATTCTAGACCATCCATGAACTTTCAAGTGGGCTCGGGATCTAACCTAGGAGATAACCATGCCAACCCCATTATCCCTGATTTGGACATAAAAGAGAGGGAGGGAATCAGAATTGAATCTTCAGGGAAGTTGGAGGATCGCTGTAGGTGGTTAGAAGAAAAGTTTCAAGCTTTGGAAAATACTGACCATCATCATGGTATTGACGCTAAGGACTTGAGTCTGGTTCCTGATCTGGTACTTCATCATAAATTCAAGATGCCAGAATTCAAGAAATACAATGGAACTACATGCCCTGAAGCCCACATCACGATGTTCTGTAGACATATGATGGGCTATGTGAACAATGATCAACTTCTGATTCATTGTTTCCAAGATAGTTTGACAGGAGCAGCATCTAGGTGGTACAATCAACTTAGCCGCACTAACATTAGCTCTTGGAGAGACGCGGCCCAAGCCTTCATAAGATAGTACAACCATGTCACAGATATGACGCCTGATCGAATCATGTTACAAGACATGGAAAAGAAGTCAAACGAGAGTTTTAGGCAATATGTGCAGAGATGGAGGGAAATAGCCTTGCAAGTCCAACCACCTCTTCTGGAGAAAGAAACCACTATGCTATTTACTAACACTCTAAAAGCGCCATTTATCACCCATATGATAGGAAGCACCACCAAGAACTTCGCAGACATAGTTATGGCAGGAGAAATGATTGAAAATGCCATAAGAGGTGGCAAGATTGAAGCAGGGGAAACCGCTAAAAGGTCTGCTCCTAGAAAAATGGATGACGAGGTGAATAATACGAGTACATACAACAAAGGGTACTCAAAAGCAATTACTATTAACTAGCCCAAGGTGATCACTACTGGGCAACAAGGATCGGCGAGACAAGAGTCAGGCACAAGAAAAAACTCTGAAAAGCTCCAATTTACGCCAATCCCAATGACGTATAAGGAGCTATATCAACGTTTGTTTGACGCACACGTGGTGTCCCCATTTTATTTGAAACCATTGCAACCTCTATTTCCAAAATAGTATAACGAGAATGCCCAATGCGAGTACCATGCGGGAATAAATGGCCATTCAATTAAAAACTGCACTACGTTTAAAAAGCTGGTTGAAAAGCTCATCAAAATGGGAGTTGTGGAATTCGATGAGTTATCAAAATCTGATCACTTTGACAAGGCAGTAAATGTGATTGTTGAAGGAGGAGACAAGAAAGTTGTGATCCCTTGAAGAAATCGAAAGCGAAGAGAGAATTGAGAACAAAGTTTCCAAGCCCTTATGTACTTGGGAATGTTTTGAATAAATGGGATTGTGGAGGTGATCCCTATATTTTTAGAGTTAATCTAAAGTAATGTGCAAAACATGCTTGTTGCCTTAAGCCTAGAGGCAATAAGACCCTTTTTGTGAAATAGGCTTGTGTCTTAAAATTTTATTTCAATAAAATGCATCTATTTGAGCACATATTCTTTCATTCTTTACATTCTTTTGTTTTTTAGAATATTCTTTCATTCTTTATTCATGACCATACCAATAATCATCCTTAGAATCATTTATTCTTTGGATTTCTTGCCTAGGTACCCAGATATCAACGTCATGAGCGACATTGTTACTGACTCCCTTTTTGAACAAGATATCAGCCTAGGGGATCTCAGGATTTTGAAGATGACAGAGTTTGTGACGTATCTTCTGACTTGTTAAGAATAGTTTAACAAAATAAAAAACAGACCTTACTCTACAAAGAGTCATTAGATATTGCGTGCCTAGAAAAGGAGTGAAGATTGTAGCTGAGCTCATCACGGAAATAAGGTGAGACATTATTGAGTTATCTTCGGAAAGTCAAAGATGTTTTCGCACAATTATATCAGGACATGCCTTGGCTAATGAGAAGCAGGCTAAACAAAGAGGATCGGGCACTGTTGATCCACCACGGAAGGGGATTACATCAGTCATACCGCAAATGTTGAATTTAAGGAGACAAAGATCCATATACCTACTCCAGTTCATCACAAATTTTCCATATGTGGGGCATGGATGCGATGGGGCCAATCTCGTCAAAAGCTTTTAGTCAATATCGACTCATCGGCATAGTTATCGTTTACTTCACTAAGAAAGTGGAAGTAGCTTCGTATGCCAAAGTTACAATGTCGAAGTCATCAAATTCAAAAAAAAAAAAGAAGAAGAAGAAGAAGAAGAAGTGAGGAAAAGATCATATACTAGTAGAATACCGTAAAGGATCACATTTAAATAACTATACAAAGTCAAAGTTTATAGTTTGTCTAAAAAATAGGCAGCATATCGCAGTGCAACAAAAGTTGCCAAGGAAAAAATGAAATATGGTTAAAACTTGTAAGGATTGGCATAAGAAGCTATCATTTACCCTCTGTCTTATTGAACGTTGGCCAGAACTTTTGCTGGGGCAACATCTTACCCATTATAGAACTGAAGCGTTTTGTTAATTGAACCTAATCGAAGGAAAGGTTAAAGGTTAACTATCACGATCAGATGATGCAAGATAAAAATGTTCATCCTAGAGAATTCCACCAGGAAACCTGTTGTTGAAAAAGACCTTTCTTCTATAAAACGATTTTAGAAGAAAGCAGATGCCAAAGAAGACCTGTTCTAGAGGAGCATTGATATTGACCAAGATGAATGGCAAAGACTTGCCCAATCCAGCGAATTCAGGTTCAGTCAAGAAAGATTTTACCTGAAAATGGAAGGGTCAAGGTAAAAATCCGCAAAGGGCGCATTGGGCTCAAATTCATCCAAAAAAAAATCAAAAAAAAAATAAAAAAATTTCAAAAAAAATTCAAAAAAAATAAGAAGAAGAAAAGGAGAGGCCAAGGCGAAAACCCGCAAAGGACGCTTTGAGACCAAAGGGGCTTTGAGTTGAAAACCTGAAAAGGGCGGCTCAAATTTTGAATAAAAGTGGGGTATACAGTAGTCTTGCTACGTCTAAATTAGCAATAAGGAAGTATGTTACGTCTTGGGGCATTGACAAAGTACTCGGATCCCTAAAACACATATTGAGTTTAAAATGGTCCTCGAAGTTGGAACAAAGAAGCTCAGTTGCAATATCTGGGGCACCTAACATCTATCTTACCCATTTTGAATTCCTATTCTTTGATTGCTTTATTATTTTTGAGATACACTCAAATCAATTTTCTTTTATTGCCTGGGTTATCTTTGATTAAATTATTTTTCTGAGTTATGCTCTTGAGTAATTTCTTTCTCGTCCATTTTTGTGTTCTTTTTCAAGAATTTATATTGAAATAACGATTAATGGACTAATTACACTTTCATAAAAGGAATTTCGCGTATTACTTTAAAAGCTTCTGAATAATATGAGGAATCTGAAACATGACTATTATTCAGAACTCACCAAGCCTAAGGGCTAAAAACATTGGAAAATGATTATCTCTTCAAATTCTCATTGGATAAGACAATTTCGTTGGTGATACCATATTGGCAAATGACAAACAAGGTCAATCCAAGTGTAAAAGGGGATCATTGTCGGGATACCCTGCATCCATTCAGACATATATATCTGATCATTACACCCAATGAATGGTGTAACAAATTGAAAGTGAAAAAAGTTCTGTACCTCTGAATGGTAACAGAAATATGAAAGAAACCAAATGTCATTCCCCTGAAGTTGCAATGGTCGACTCTGAATTACAATTAGGGCAAGCTTGCCGAAATGAATGATGGTCTTTTGAGTTTTTGTCCAAGATACCAGTTGAACAGGAAAGCATGGTAGCGCATCAGTGATAGAACCTTGATGAACTATGAGCAATGACAACCCATAGAGATCATTCTCTCATTTCAAATTAGGAGCATTTGGTTCATACCGATCATTGTGTCCTAACCGTTGTATAAAAAAATCATGACATCCTGCATTCATGCAAATGTCATCCCTAATATCATTTAGTTAGGAGCATCGAATTCATTCCAATCATGCATCCTAATCATCATTCTCATGACATTCTGCATTCATGCAAAAGTCATCCATAATACATTTAGGTTTACAGGATATGTCCCTCAGAGGACGATATAGCAAACTAAAAAGTTCAGATTTTGTTCCCTAGAGATGTTAGTGGAGCAGACTGAAGATTGAAGTCTTCCTGAAGAAAGTAAGGAAGCAAACCAAAAAGTTTAGATTTTGTTCCCTAGAGATGTTAGTGGAGCAGGCTGAAGATTGAAATCTTCCTAAAGATAGTAAGGAAGCAAACCAAAAGGTTCAGATTTTGTTCCCTAGAGATGTTAGTGGAGCAGACTGAAGATTGAAGTCTTCCTAAAGATAGTAGGGAAGCAAACCAAAAGGTTCAGATTTTGTTCCCTAGAGATATTAGTGAAGCAGACTGAAGATTGAAGTCTTACTGAAGATAGTAAGGAAACAAACCAAAAGGTTCAGATTTTGTTCCCTAGAGATGTTAGTGGAGCAGGCTGAAGATTGAAGTCTTCCTGAAGATAGTAAGGAAGCAAACCAAAAAGGTTCAAATTTTGTTCCCTAGAGATGTTAGTGGAGCAGACTGAAGATTGAAGTCTTCCTGAAGATAGTAAGGAAGCAAACCAAAAGGTTTAAATTTTGTTCCCTAGAGATGTTAGTGGAGCAGGCTGAAGATTGAAGTCTTCCTAAAGAAAGTAAGGAAGAAAACTAAAAAGTTCAAATTTTGTTCCTCGAGATGGTAGTGGAGCAAACTGAAGATTGAAGTCTTCCTGAAGATAGTAAGGAAGCAAACCAAAAGGTTCAGATTTTGTTCCCTAGAGATGTTAGTGGAGCAAACTAAAGATTGAAGTCTTCCTGAGGAAGCAAACCAAAGGTTCAGATTTTGTTCCCTCGAGATGGTAGTAGAGCAAACTGAAGATTGAAGTCTTCCTGAAGATAGTAAGGAAGCAAACCAAAAGGTTCAGATTTTGTTCCCTAGAGATGTTAGTGGAGCAAACTGAAGATTGAAGTCTTCCTGAGGAAGCAAACCAAAGGTTCAAATTTTGTTCCCTCGAGATGGTAGTGGAGCAGACTGAAGATTGAAGTCTTCTTTAAGATAGTAAGGAAGCAAACCAAAAGGTTCAGATTTTGTTCCCTAGAGATGTTAGTGGAGCAAACTGAAGATTGAAGTCTTCCTGAAAATAACAGCAAGAAGCATATCAAAAGCACTTTCAGTTTTATCTCTCTAGAGTTACAATTGAGTTAGAAGCCATTTGAAGAAGATCAAGAAGTCGAGGCTTGGCCAAGATCGGGCAAAATTGGTCCTTTCATAGTCTTTGCTCTATTCTTGTTTCACAACAATGAGCAAAGAGGGGCAGCTGTAAGTACACATTTTTTCCCGGGCTGAAAAACCAATAAAATAATAATAAATGTCCATTTTTAAAGTCTTGTTACAAGCCCAATCCAGTAGCCCAGTACACTAAACCAAACAACCCAAAACATTCCTAAAATGGCTACCCAGTAACCCATTACACCCTCAGCAGCCCAAAACAAATTAACCCAATTTCGGACCCAAGTGAGGCACGGCCCAAACGGCCCAACACTTAAAGTCGAAATCAAAAAACCTAAGGTTTTCGAAACCCTAGGCGCCGCAAGCTTTGCCCCCGGTGTTGTGTCGTAATCTGCTACCTCACACTCTATCAACGCTCGTCCACACCGTCATCAACGCACGAACGGACTCGCCACCAAGATTCTCACTAATGACCTGCACAAAAAAGGAAAGAAATAGCGGCGCAAATGGAAAGAAATTGCAATGAACATGGAAAATATGTTATTTCTTTTATTTTTCATTTCGCAAGGCTATAAAAAGCCTTGCATGTACCTATAAAAGGGGGATTCCCAGAGAAAAAATATACACAATACACAGAAAGAGAGAGATACGAAAATACAATACAATAAAAAAGAAAATCGAGCCAAGGTTTTGCTTCATTTTATTTTTATTTTATTTCTGAATACTGTTATTCTATTTCGTTTTATTATTATTTTTTTAACAATATATAATATATATGTTAAAGTGTAAAAAAAGAGAGTGAAAAAAACTAACCCTTTTGAACGCAGCGGCGGCGGCGGCATATGGCGCATGACATGTGAGCCATACCGAAACATTCGTCGAAAATCGCAGAGAGCTGGGCTCTCTGAAGCTCTCTCTCCTTTTTTTTTAAAGTAATTGATAAATGATTTTTTGAAGGAAATATGGCTTTTATAGCCTATTGAAACGGTACCGTTTTGGGCACCCCCCAACGCCTAAAACAACGTTGCTTTATGGGCTGACCCGCACTTCGACCCGACCCAGTCTCAGGATCCGCGTGTTTTTTATGGAGGGGCTAATTCCATATTTAGCCCCTCCGCTTTTCTACTGTTTTATAATTAAATTCATTTTATTCCCAATTTTGCCCAATAATTATTTCCCTGTTTCAATTTGGTCTACATTCAAACGGCATCGTTTTTGGAGCGGGTTATTTTTTGTTTTGATCCCTCTATGTTGTGCGCGCGTTACAATCCAATCCTTTCCTTTTTTATTTATTTTCGATTTTGCCCCATATTCCTGTTTTTTAAATTCAATTTCGTTTTTCTTATTTCCTTTATAATTTTTATTATTTTATTATTATTTTTATTATCATTATTGTTAATTTTATTTTATATCATATTATTATTATTACTATTATTATATTATTATTTTTATTTTAGTTTAATTATTTTTATTTATAAAATTATTTTAGTATTTTATATATATATATATATATTAGTTATTATGTTATATTCTAAAATTTTGTATATTATGTAATATTATATTGTATATTATTTTCTAACTAAAATTTATTTTTATTGTATAATATGTTCTATTTACAATATTTTTTTATATATATATTTTAAAAACTCATTGTTTATATCATATGTATGTTCTTTTTATCTAATATTTAAATTTGCATGAATTATGTTCACAGTTGATTTTATGGTTTATTATACTTGTCTATACTTTATCATATATTTGCAATTATTTTAGTATATGAATTATTATTTGTTGTATTTCAAATTATTATTACCTATCTTAAATATTAGCATGTTATAGTTATTTTTTAATAATGTATAAATGCAATATTGTCACATGGTTGGTGTTTAAAATAAAAATATTTTTTTGTAAAATTAATATTTTATTTAAAGATTTTTATAATAAGGTAATGTTTTGGTATTTAGAAATTCGGGAAATAGTATCCAATCGTGCTGGTTGCGATTTTTCGTTTGGCTAAGTAACTAAATATCCTTTTAACAAGTTTTATAAATTATGATATAACTTTAATTACGAGGGTTTAAAAAATGTCATGTCCAATCGTACTGGATGTGATGTTTATATTCTTTCGGAATAAAGAAATCTCAAGTTTTAAATAATATAAATACTTATTCTTAAGAATTCAAAACCTTGTATCCTAACTTATTGGGTGTGATGATTTGTGTCTCGAGGTAAGAAATTTTCTAAAATAAAGATGCACCTAGCTTCGAAGTTATAAAATGTTCTATCCTAACTTATTGGGTGTGATATTTTTATTTCTTTGAAATAGGTAAGTCTTGGTTTTCCTTCTAATAAGGGATCTTATTTTAAACTTTTAAATTTCAAACATTTGAACATGATTTTATCAATTAGGTGCCAATTTTGGGCGTTATGAGGGTGCTAAACCTTCCTCATACGTAATCGACTCCCGAACCCATTTTCTTGTTTTTCGCGGACCAAAATTAAATATTTTAAAATAAAACGTTTTACAAGGTGATCCAATCACACCTAAGTAAAAAATGGATTGGTGGCTACTCCCACTTTATTTTTAAAGTCGATCCCCATTCTCTAAAACTCGATTTTAAAATAACACCTCTAATAAGTAAGGTCTTAAACCACACAAATTTTTTTAGGAAGTAAAAACTTCACATCCACATTTCTCATAAAGAAATAAAACATTATTACAAAAGCACGATAATCTCGAAATTAGTTCGACAATTTTATCATTTTTGAGGTCAAGTATAATTTTATCATTGCTAATTTAAAATTTTATAAATTATAAAAGGGTCTAAAATTTCATTTTAGCGCGGGTCAGAGCCTTTGTCAATACCAACCCTGAATTCAACACCAAATAAGAGTTCTATTATTAAAAAAAAGTTGTGATTAAAACGTTAAATTAAGCTTCCATGATAATCTTCCCCACTACATATCTAAAATGTGAAAGAGAATAAAAGAATGAGCGACTAATGCTCAGTAAGTATAACCATGACTTGTTAGAAGCATTGTTCTACTATTAACCTATGAAAATGAGGATGGTTAGGAAAGAAAACAAAATAAAACAATAAATCGTAATACCGGTTAAGTTACTAATATGCTTGGTTACAATTTGTTGAGTATGATTCTTATTTCAGTCAAATTAAAAATAATTTTTCAGCTAAATTCTGTTTATTTGTTTCGATCAAATTTTAATTAGTTTAAATTATTTTATTATTATTTGATTTATGAATTTAGTCTATAAATAGACTCTTTTACAAACCCATAAGAGTTTTGATGTTTCTTTATTTTTGTGTTTTCGAGGTTTAGTTTTTATCTTCATCTTTTGTACTATTTATTCTTTTGCCATTATAGTAAAATTATCTTTGTCTGTGGTTTTTTATATATTTGAAGAGGTTTTTTCACGTTAAATTTGTGTGTTCAATTTATCAATTTTTTCTGATATTTTTATTTGTTCGTTGCTTAATTGGGTCATTCCTCAACAATTTTGAACTTCTTTTTATATGTTTATTTTAGTTTTTGTTGTTTTGGATGTTGAAACGGTTTTTCTTTATCCATGGGCAATGAATTTCGATGTATTAAGGGTACTCATATTCATGGGATCTTTCATTTTCGTGTTCATCCTAATTGTTGGTTCAGTTTATATATGGCGAAAAAGAGCATTGGAATGGTCTTAATTCTTGAATATTCAAATAATAAAAAGAAAGAAAGAAAAAAGTAAAAATAATAATAACATTGAGTATGAACTCCATTGAATTTTCCTTGATTGAACAAACCCAAAATTCAGTTATTTCAATTACATTAAATGATCTTTCAAATTGATCAAGATTCTCTGGTTTATGACCACTTCTTTATGATGTTAGTTGTTGTTTTATTGAATTTGCTTAAGAGATGCCCCAATATTACTAATATATTTTTATTAAGAAAATAAATAAAATTCCAACCAAATAGTGAAAATTTGAGCTAGCTATGATAACCCGTTAACAATAATCCTTTAACTAAGTCTAAACAAACTATTATAACTCGTTAATAGAGCTGATGTGAATCAAATATAAGTAGGGGCGAAGCCAGAACAATTTTTTAGAGGGTCGAATGGAATTTTAATTTTTTATAATCTATATTTTTATAATTTATAAAGGAATAAACTGAATTTTTATAATTTTAGGGAAGCCAAAGTATAATTTTACTTTTATTAATTTAAAATTTTAAAAAAAATTAGAAAGTTTAAATGGTAATTTTTCATTTTAGAGATTGCTGGGGTACCCCTAGAATCCCCTCTGAATATAAGGTATTAAACTCATTTTTAAATTACTTCCTACCCATAAGAAACAAAACAAAAGCATATGTAGGCCAGAACATATTGGTTTAATAACTAATAAGTCCTTCCCCTCTTGAAGTTTTTATATTTTAAGCCTATGATTAAACACTCATTACAAAAAAAGCCCAGCCATAATACAATATATAAATTATGGGTTATAAATATCGTTTAACTTAATTGGTTAAGTTTACAATTGAATCAAAATGGAGTGGAGGGGTGGGTTTGATGCTTTACAAGAACAATGTTTCCTAATTTCTCACTTTCCACTTGCATTAAATATTATATTAGTCAAATAGAAAATAATTACTATCTATTTGCATTAAAAAATAATTTTGTGCTGAATTAACTACTAATAAAATCAATATTGAACATTCCTTCAAAAATATCAAACATAAATTAAATGTGTACATATAATTAATAATTATAATGCGCTTCAAAGACATTCAAATTCACATATTCTTGTATTAATAATAATATTCATATTAATTAAACTAAGACTCAAATGTCTACTTAAACAAATTATTAAAATTAATAGGCATACAATAACACAAAATCATTTGTTTATATATATATTTCCAGCCCCTAATTGAAATTTTTCAGATCTTAAATAAATCATTGAAATTTATAAGCATAGAGTGACCTAATATCATCTGTTTTTCTCAGATCTTAAAGTTTTAAATGTTAGAAGACTATAGAACCTACTGAAACCGTATGAAGCACTACTCCTATAAGACAAATGTTGTTTCCAAAGGCATGCTTGAACTGCTCTCAACCATTCTTTGTGGGTTACGGCTGAGAGAAGAGAAATGTTTTGGATTCATTATAGAGAAGTCTTAATCTTTAATCAAAAGTTAAAAAATGTCATGTATCATCGTTTAATTAGTTAATGTGTCACATCAGTAATTCATTAGTGAATTAACGAATTTTTTAACAATGATAATTAATCTAAACAATTATCTTAATTAGAGTGACTAAATTGAGAAGTGATCAAAATAAGACAAACTTTATTTTATAATATCCTTACATCTATTTTACTCTGTATAAAATCTACAGTAAAATAAAACTTGAACGTGGGAGATCATAGTTTCCAAAGCCTTTTTGATTTAATTTTTTTAGAAATATACTTTTTACATAGAATTTTATTACCTATTTTGTGTTTCATGATGAAATTCTATTATTAAATCATTGACAATGATTAGTATTAATTAACTTCGTAATACCAACTCAATAATAATAACACATAAGAACCAAACTTCAAAATAAACAATAAATTCTATTAGTTATATCAATAAATTTATTTTATGATTTATATTATTATTAAAACACACTTCATATTGGATATTAGGAAAAGTGATACGAGATGACAAGGGAAAGTGAATATTGGGGTATTTCTTGGAAAAATATTCGGTCTTTGTCACTGAATTATCGGACATATTGGATGATTTACTTCTACTTCTACTTCTACCTCAGAAACAAGGTTATCATGAGGTTGCTATCCAATCTAATAATATTGAGAATGTTAAGAGTTATTGGTGACAATAAATTCAAAGGATCAAATTCATCACTGTTTAAGAGAATTCAACAAATTTTATCAAATGAAGAGAAGTGGTTTTTGAGATACATTCCTAAAGAATCCACCGGCAAAAGTAGCCCTTTTGAACGACGAAGACTTGTTTTAAAAGAAGATAAAACTAGAGGCACTTTATTTATGAATTAAGTCTATGTAAACCATTCGCTTGTTTTAGTTATATTACATCAAAAGCGCACACACACTTCGCTCTTGCAAGATACTGGGAATTGCATTTTCGCATTTTCTCGTTAATTCAAACATTTTTCCAGCCTATCATAAAGCACAATTATGATCAGAAACACCAAAATACCAACAACCAATAAACAAACATGGATCAACAGAAACCATGGTTTGTGTTTATCGCGCAAGAACACAACACACACAAAAAAAAGAGGATGAAATACTCTAAAATTTGAGTATTTCGGTCTACAACAACAACAGTCTTGTCCAGCTTATGACTTGAACAAAGAATACCAAACTGCATTGGCAGCATAACTCGACTTTGGAGAACAAAAATAATACCATACTTATGCTTCGGACATAATGCAATCTATAGCCTGCTTGCATATGCCAGTCATCGTGGCCTCAAGCCCGTAAACCTGTATCAAGACAACAGAAACATAGTCAAGTGGTAATACCCATGTTTCCTTTGCTAATACACCACAACATCAGTAATGCAGCATTTTCAAAGAAGCACACTGTGATTTCATACCTCAAGGGGTACTCCTAGTTCCTCCCCGAGAGCACGCATCCCTGCCAAACCAGTTTGATAGTTTGGACCACCTCTTCGAACATAGATGTGAATTCTTGCTGCCTTTAACTTGGCTTCCTGGAGAGAGGGGGAGGAAAAAGGACAGGAATGTCAAAGGAGAGTCTCAACCATTGAACTAAAGTTTACTTGTTTTCAGCTGAATCGTACCTTTTCTCTCAATGCTCGAATGATTCCCTTGAAAGTAGCAGCTACATCAGTGAAGTTAGCAATGCCACCTCCAATGAGAAGGGCTCTCTTACGACCATCAGGGTTTGCAGTGGCACACTGCAACATCCTAAATCAGTAAAATTTTCCAAAAACTGTAATGGCGAATTTGCTTCTATAAAAATGGCTCAAACCAGTCACCCTTTCTTACATCAATAACGACTCTTGCATATTGCAAGACCTCCTCTTCATTTGGTGCTCCACTATACTCCGCATAGTTTCCCAGTTCTGAAGCATAACCTAAATCTCCTACCTAGTTAAATAAACAGAAATAACTCTAAATCCTTAGAATGACATCAAATGATATCAAACCTGCGGAAAATAACGATAAGGTCAGTGGAACGTAAAACAAAAAACACAGATCCTTTAGAAGGCCACTTACAGTATCAGCATAAATGACACTAGCACCACCTCCGGCAACCATTGTCCAGATACGCCCTTTTGGATTCAAAACAGTGAATTTCAGAGATGCACTTGTCTGTAATATTAAGCGAAGATTATGATAAACAAATGTCCTTCAACCATGTGAAAAGAAATCTACATTGAAACATGGGCTACAACAAGAATGGCTACCTTTTCATCCAATGAATGAATGAAGCTTTCTGTAGAGCTCAGGACTCTCCCAAAAGGTAGAGGAAACTCTATGTTACCCCACCTGAATGCACAAAATTGTTTTGATGCAAAACAAATCTATATGAGATATATAGCTATCAAGCTTGGCCTGGAAAGAAGCTTACTTGTTGAAGTTCTTGAATGCAGCAGTGTCGTCCAGCTCCCCCCTCATATCCAGTGGGTATGGTTCCCCATTCACCAGTGTAAATGGATTCATCTCGAGAAAGCTGAAGTCAAGATCTGCAGCAACAGAAAACATTGGCATAGTTGCTAAGACAAGAGAGTTTTAGAACAATACAATAATGGGTTGAACTAAGTATAATGGACAAAATCAGAGATGATGATATTCAAGATCATAGTGAAAAACACTAGACATTTGGTGATCCTTTTAAATTCTGGCATTTAAGTTTTATAGAAACGGGTGGATTATTGCATTTTCAGTCATGAAATGCAATTTCGCTGTTCGGTGAATAAAACATAGAGCCAACAAATCTGAAACCAGCAAACCCACGTACCTTGAAAGACAGAAAAGACACCCATGATGAAGTCACCAATCTTCCCGCGGACCTACATGATGCTTAAATGGTATCAACACTAGCTATATAAATGCAACACAGTATAGCTTAAGAGACTAAGACCAGTAATTCAAATAATACATTGCAAAATATAGGTATATATGAAGGATATGAGAACAAAGGCCAAACAGATTCCATTAAGGAAATAAAAACAACCGGGAAAATACTAGTGAAACTCACTTCCAAAGGAAGTGTAGCTATCAACGGTGCACATGTCTCCAAGGTCATAGGTTTCTCGGTTGGAAGGAAGATGGTTTTAACCTGCAAAACCAAAGATGAAAATACATGTAATCTTTTAAAGTCACATATCCCTTCAACAAATGGTAAAGGGATTCAATCGAAAGAAACAAAAGGCCAAGGCAAAACAAACCTTATCCCAGTTCTCTTCAATATCAATACCTCCACATTCCGAAAAACTAATGGTAGAACCAAGCCTTTCAGAGACAATTGAAAGGTAATACTCTTGTTCATGGGGTACAAAAGGTTCGACAATGAATGTGGTTATAGGAGCTTTGCAACCGCCCATTTCAACCTAAATAAATAAAGGATTCAGATCAGTATTACCAGGAACGCAGACCAATCCAGTATGAGGAAAAAAAATTGAAACATAAATAGCTACTTGTGCGAAATGGAATTAAATATACATAATTCTAAATAAAGTATTATACTTGTGACTCCGTTTCATTCAATAGTTTTGTGATCTACTGAATTAGATAGCTAGAATTCGATTGCGCAAACCAATCTGAAAATCACCATGGAGATAGCGATTTCTGGTAACAGTGATTGAGATCATGCATGATTGATAAAAAAAATGGCAGCTGAAAACAATGAGAGCAAAGCGGTTACCTCAGTGCCGAGGCGAGTTTTGACGAATTCAGCAACTTGAGCAAGATCCAAATTGAGAGCAACCAAGCCACTCTTCCCACGTTTACCAAACAACATATCCGGCTTAACAACTAATCTGGTGGACGAAAGCCATGGTTGTTCGTTCGTTAACTCGGTGAAATCAGTAGATTGAGTCACCTAACAAAGCAAAAAAAAACACATATCATACAATTTCCATTGCTTAGTTGGGTTTTCGTATTATAAATAAATAAATAAAAACCTGAGCAGAGCAGATTTGGAGGTCGATATTAGCGAAGCGTTTGAGGTGTTGTTTGAGAAGTCTCTTGGAATCGTATTCTCTGATCTTCTTGCGAGCCATTTTAAGTCTCTGAGAAGCTTCGACTGAAGAAGATCTACAACCACAACAACAACAACGACGACGACCACCGAGGCCGAGGCTTTTTATTGATAGAAAGAAAGAGGTAGGTGGAAGAAAATGAAGCGTTAGTTGGGAGAGGAGAGGAGAGTGAAGATTGATGGGTTCAATGGCAACGGGCGGGGCGGTTGGTTTTTTTACCCTCCTCGGCCCTGACCCCCGATCCAATTTTAACTTATAATTTATAAATATTTGAACCCGCTTTCTTGGTTTTATTTTAGGGTAAATTGCACTATTAGTCACAAAATTATAAGTAAATTTCTTTTGGTCATTTAACAAAAAAATATAATTTGATCACTAAACTATTAAAAAATTTTCATTTAAGTCACTAAACTATTCAAAAAAAAATATTTAAGTCGCTTGATTATAAATTTTTTTTCTTTTTTAAGTTTTGTCAGCAAGTTCTATGCAACAATTTGACAACCGATATAATGGATTAGTACCCATCGATGAGTAGAATAATATATCTTAGATTCAAGTTGATTTGATCAGAGAAAAAATTGTTTCAATTTTGGTTCGCAGATTTGTGACGTCTAAAGTTGTTTCATGAAAAAAATTAAATGGTAAAATAGAAAGGGAAAGAGAGAGAGCTTTCAATTGGTGCAAATAGAAAAAAAAAAGCTATATAGCATTTATTCTAATAGTGCAGTGACTTAAATGAAAAATTTAAAATAATTTAGTGATCAAATTGTAACTTTTTAGTTAAATGATTAAAACGAAAACTTACTCATAGTTTAGTGACTAATAGTACAATTTACCTTTTATTTTAATTTTTTTCAAAGAAATTAAACTCGAGCTAAGACAGGCTGACCCGACCCAACCTGTGTTGGAGGTGTATTTAGCCTCCCTATTGATTGGGTTGGGTATTGTCCATTCTATTTGTGAATTACAAGAAAAAGTGGTTGTCTTTATCTTGTGCTTACGCCTTGCGCCTCGCACCCAATTTCGTGCATTAATCATTTGGTTTAAATCTGTCATAGGTCCCTGTACTCCTCATAACTTTAAAATTTAGTCCCTATACTTTTTATTTATAAAAATTTAGTCTCTATAATTTTAAAATTCAATTCAAGTTGCTAATCTTGTTAATTCTTTCAATAAATTTATTGGTGTGATATTTTGAAATGACAAAACTATTTACATGGTAACAATGTAACTAAAAAAAATAGCATTGTAATGAACTTGAATTCAACAAAATAAATTTAATAGGGTTAACGATTAAATCTGAATTTTGAAATCTAAAAAGTAAAAAAACTAAATTCATAAAAATAATAGGGTTAAATTTTAAATTTATGAAAATATATAAACTTATGTCATATTTTAACCTAATTGTTTCGTTGGTTTTATAATTTTTTTTTAAGGATTTCGTAGGTTTATTTGATTCCTATATTTGTCTCTTTAAAGTGAGTATCAGATTGAAGCTAATAGAATCAAGTGAAAATATTTAAATTTGTTGAATTGATAAATTTTGATTTAAAATAAATTTTATAAAATTAAATCGAATGAAAAAATTAGTAAAATTAATAAATTTATTAGAGCTAATAATAAAATTGCAAAAAATATTATAATTATTAAAATAAATAAAGTTGAAATTAATGGTCGACATTTACCTCCAATGCAATGTGTCTAGCTTTCTTGTTATTTTACGTTACAATATTGTTATAGTATTTAATCTTAATATTTAATCTCACCACTATAATTGTTTTTACACTAATCGTAGGCCCTAAAATTCGAATAAATATCAACATAAATAAATAAGGGTAAACTACCAAAATAATTACTTTTGTTTACCACAGGCTACATTTTTGTCACTTATATTTGAAATGTTACGTTTTAGTCACTTATATTATTGCGTTGTAATATTTGAGTCACTGTTAATTATTGTTAACAGTTTAAATCATCATTTCAAACAAAAAATTTAGGTTAATTTGTACGATCAGTTTCCATATTTTTTCGTTTTGAGCAATTTAATTTTTTTCTTTATGTTGTTTTAACTTTCACTTTTTTCTTATTTTTCCATTCTCTTCTACTTCTCCCTCTATTTTCCTCCCTTCTCTATTTCTTTTAACATATTTTTTCTATATTTTTTATTTGTTAAACTAGTCCTTATACTTCTATTTTTTGAACAATTTAACTTTTCGAGTGAGGTGAGCTTATTGACTAGTTTTAACAAATGGAAAATATAAAAAAAATTAAGTTAAAAGAAATGAAGAAGGAGAAAAACAGAGAAAAGTAGAAGATAATGAAAAATTACGAAAAAGAAAGAAAGTTAAAAGAATATAAAAGAAAAATTTAAATTGATCAAAATGAAAAAATATAGGAATTAATTGTAGAATTTAACTTAAATTTTTATTTGAAATGATAATTTAACGTGATATGTTAATTTACTGTTATACTGTTAATGGTAATTAATAACTTAATAAATAAAATATTACAACACAATAATATAATATTTTAAATATAAATAACTAAAATATAATTTAAATTAAATAAAAGTAATTATTTGAAAAATTTAACCAATAAATAAATAAAAGGGAAGGAAAGGTAGGTTCGGGGATTGAAAAATTTTGAATACAAAAAAGGAAAAATGGAAGCACGTGATGTGTGCAGGTGGGATGTGATTGTGAGTGGAAGCGTATCAGATGAGATTTTGTGATGTCACTGTAACAAATAAAATAAAATCAGTTACATTGAATTTAGTTTTTATTTTTTAAGTTTAGGTAAAAATAATACAGGAATTTTATAAAACAATATATATTTGATAAATTATAATGTAAAATCAAATTATGATAGATAAATAATTGACAAAATCCGTACATCATTATAAATAAAATGCATTATAAATTATAATCTTAAAAAGTTTATTTATGTCTTATATCATTTGAGAAATAAATTCTTCAGATTAACCTTTAAAACTTTTTTTTTAAATCGTTTACTTTTGCTTAATTGATGCTAACTTTCAAGTTGATTCCCATCAATTTTCCCATTAATTTTTTTTCTCTTCATTCACTCCATGTATTTTTTATTTTTGAAACTCCATAAGCTGTGATGGATAGATGGTGGTGCTTGTCATTTTTAAAACTCCATTGTCACCAATAATTTCTCTTGAAGAGTGGGTGACTTTTTATCGGTTTCTTAATCTATTTTTTTAAGAATATTTTAAAATAATAAATTATTTCACGAGTCGGTTTGGACCCATATTGTATTGAGTTGTTGAACAAAGTACGAGGCATTACTGGACTTAACAATACATTTTGTCAAATTAATTAATACATATACAAAATGACTTAGTCAAGCCCCTATATATGCCATAGTTTAAATCATTTATAAATAAAGATACCCATAGATAGCTTGATAGTGTGAAGCGATCTCCAAGCGACCTCCAACCCGAGCTTGTTTAGTAGGACTCGTAACATGGGAAAGAAAGGGGGTAAGCTTATAAAGCTTAGTAAGTTCACATGTAAAATAATAAGCATTAGCAACGAATTTAGCTTACTACTAAGTTGTCATAACTTGCATAAATAATGCTAAGTTCTTACTTTCCCAACTTACTCATTTGTAGCCTTATCAAAGCCTCAACATGACAAATTCTCACAATAAATTCTCAATTTGATACAAACATTAAATCACATGCTTATACCTTATTACTCATGTTCACATTAATGTCTGCTTGAATCGCTGTACTAAATTATTTATTTCTTGAGCTCCAGAGCTCCGAATTTAAAACTGATAATTTTTCCTGAAACTAGACTCATATATCTTCATACCATAAAATTTTCAGAATTTTTGGCTAATCCAATTATTACAGTTTATTCATTAAAATTTCCCCTGTTTCACTGTTTGACTATTCTGACCATTTTTCATTACGAATCAATTTTCTCCTTGTACAGAATTTAAATGATGTTATAATTTGTTTCATTTGAAACTATACTCATTAAGGATTTCAAGCTTATTACTTTTATCCCATAATTATTTTTGTACAATTTTAATGATTTTTCCAATTCAGAACAGGAGATCACGTAATCATTCTAAACCAATCTCACAAAAATTTAAATATCTAAAATATAAAATCCTTTGTTTGCTCTGTTTCTTTTATATGAAAATAGACTCAATAATCTTTAAATCAATATCTCATCCAACTTATAATTCAATTTCTACTATTTTTGGTGATTTTCAAATTCACATCATTGTTGCTGTCCAAAACAGTTTTATTGTAAATTTTGCTCTCTCTCTTTCTCCCTTTAGTTGTATTCATTACTTACTTATAACAATCTTTCTAATTTCGACTTGCTCATACGTTACACGGTATATAACTACACTTATCACTACAAAGTCACACATAATTTCACTTAATCGATTTTCCCGTTGAACACTCGAAATATGCACGGATCGTAGAGAATTAGCACATAAGTGCCATTGCGATATGTAAGGCTACCATCGTAATGTAGTGAAGCTACCACTATAATGTAGCCAAAGCTACCAGCGATATGTAGAAGTTACCCGTAATGTAGCGAAGCTACCACTATTCACCGATCGGTAGTCGGCTACCATTATTCAACGATCGGTAGTCGAGCTACCACTTTTCATCGATCGGTAGCTAGAGCTACCACTTTTCACCGGTCGATAACACCGAAATGTCCACGGGCCGCTCACACAAGTCGCTGTGTGCGCAACACATGCTAGATCACCCAGCACCGGGACTCATTTGTAACATCAGTAACACTGGTCTCCGATATCCACTTCTATTCCTATGTTCAACCGGAATTTACTCTTACACTTGAATAATTCATGAACAATTTTCTTTCACATTCAATATTAATTCACCATTTATATAAAAATATATCACTATTATTTACACATAACTTACATAATTACATTCTCAATCTCATCACATCATCAATTTAACTTATCCTCCCCAAATTATTCTATTCAATACTTTCTTGATATTACACAAAGCCATCTTTCTAATTTGATCTTACATGTAATTTATACCAATTTTCATTAAAGTGTCGAGTCAATATCGAACATTATAATTATATTGAAAAATCAATACTAAAATATTAATAACTAAAATTTCAATCTAACATTCAAACTTGCATCATTAAATGCTTATTAAACATATGAACTTACCTCGATACCAAAACGGCCATTTTACCAACTTTCTTGATTTTCAATTTCCCTCTCGTTCTAGGTCCAAATCTCATTTTTCGGAGTCTAAAACATCACATTTCACTTATTTAATTAATGTACTGTTCAAAACAATCCTTAACTCAACTTTTTTAAAATTATAATTTTACCCTAAACTTTTACATATTTGCACTTTTGCCCCAATACTCGAAAATCTTCAGCCCTTATTCTTATGTTTTATAACATGCTGATCATTTTCTCTTTTATGGAAACATCAAATTCTCACTAGTTCACACACTTATGACCAATTTCTAACTTTTACAATTTAACCACTTTTATACGATTTCATCGAAAATCATCTAATAAAACTCGTTTCTCTAATCATAGACACGCATAATCTCGATAATTAATCAAAATTCACAATTATTCAACATGGGTCAATTTTTAAAATTAAAATCTAGCTCAAAATAATGGTAGAAATAGCTAGACTAAGTTGATTTCAAAAATCGATGAACATTAAAAAGAGGGCTCAAAAACACTTACTATGAAGCTTGAAAAGCTTGAAACCCTTAACCATGGAGTCTAGAATTTTTGGCAGCAACTTGAAGAAGATGAGCAGATTTTTTTCCTTGTATTTTGTCTTTTTATTCATTTAAAACACTAAATGACTAAAATACCCTTAAGGCTTTTCTTTCACTTTTGTCCTATTCATGCCCATTTTTGTCCATCAAGTTATTCAATGGTCTAATTCCTTTTAAGGGCCTCCAATTTAAAACTCATAACAATTTGACACCTCTAATATATAGAACTCAACTTTTGCACTTTTTACAATTTAGTCCTTTTGACTAAATTGAGTGCTCAAACGTCAAAATTTTTGAACGAAATTTTACGAAATCTTTCCGTAAAATCGTAGACCATAAAAATATAATAAAATAGAATTTTACTCGTCAATTTGTGGTCTCGAAACTCGTTCGACTAGACCCAAATTTGGTCATTATAACTCTTCCCCTTTTAGGATTTTCGTCCCCGAAAATCTTACTGGAATGAAGTTTAATATCTTTCTCACGATTTCCAACATCACTAAATAAACCTTTTTAAGACGATACTTTTAGAAACACTCTGTCATCGATCTAAATCCCAATATAACTCAGTCAATTCTGTCAAATAAAGAATCGATACATATTGAAATTATTATACTAATTCCATCAAACGTTCGAAAACAACCCACTAGCATATCTCTTGATCTGAAGATTGAGGGAAACCGATCTGAAATTCACAATAGTCTGCCTTATTATCATTTTAATATTATCAACGATATCGTGAATCCACAATACACTTAACATTCAACTTAATTCTGTCGACATATCAACATCTGAATACGGAGTCAGAAGTACCAGGTTCATATTCATATGCCCAAAACATTTACTTTAACTCTTTTGGGCCCTTTTTTTTTTTACTTACCATCCTTAATCAAATTAGGGAACGGTTACGGAAAATTGAGTACTTCACTTCCACTTTGCCATAGTATAACTATGGTCTTACGTATGATCACTTATCACTTTCCGAAGCCATAGCCCTGCCACGGTCTTACATGGATCACATTTATCACTTGTCACTTATCACTGATCAGATAAGTGTAGCTAAAGCTACCATTTATCACTTGTCACTTGTCATTTGTCACTGATCAGATAAGTGTAGTTGAAGCTACTACTTTTCACTTGTCACTGATCAGAAGTACTCAAATCCGACTTTGATCATTTAATCACTTTTCGCATTGTCATTTTATTCTCAATTCATCAACAAATATATCTTATCATACATGATATAATTCATAAAATTAACATTTAATCATTAAATTTCAGCCATATGGACTTACTACCACTTATCCAGATGAAAAATTCTCTGTTAATGAAATAATTTCAGAAGCACTTGACACTCATCTAAGTTCAGTACTCTTACCCATTAAAAATTTAAACATCAGGTTCAAAGTCCGATACATAACATTTCATACTCTTACTAGTGTAACTGCCTCAGAGTATCATCCATCTCTGTACTTCTCAAATAAACAAATAATTATCATTGTGCTAGACATCATAACATTACATTTTTAACTCACGATATATATATATATATATCAAGATCATTTGAAAAGTGAAAACCAATACAGTGTCTAAGTTGAACTTCCTATCATTCACATTTTGCCAACTTCAATTTCTTCTCAAATCTAGAGAAAGATTAAACTTATAGTAGAATTTACTTCAATCATTTACTCATCGAAGCACTTAACTATCCGATGCCACAATACTCATACGACTTAAAAATCATAGTGCCATAATAAGACTAACTTCTCAATTACTTTAGTAGATAATGCCCCTACTGAAAAGAAAACATCTCGATCATGATTGCACTATCTAATTCTGTCATTACTAATCTGATCTTATTCCAATTGCAAACAGATAAAAATTCAAAATAAATTCTAGCAATTACATACTTTAGGTCTCATACTTGGATGAGTTAATTAACTGAGCCTGACCTTTCTTTAACTATAACATTTTAAAATCCGAATGATCTTCATATTAATCTGACATCTTTTCTGCAACTGTGTTCATTTACTAAACCATTCTCAACTCTGATCACATTGTGAGTTAATATACAACTCAACTATTTAGTCTTCCACTTGTAAACCCATTCGATCTGAATTTCATAAATTTTCTTTATAACATACCTTATTGGAAGGGGTGAAGTTGTAGCGCCTCGACTTGCCTCTTATATATTCATGCATATAACTTAACACTCATCAATATATATTTTGTTTCAAGTAACTTAACATGCATACTCATTTTACACAACCTTCCTATCATCTTATACAAACAAGTGCACTTATACTTTCATTCATAAATCTCAAGTAAAATTACTCATAATATTCACTTAATTTCACGAGTTATATTCATAGCATCATACAAATGCCAATCAAACATGAACACTTATCATAGTATAAACTTTCCTTTCATCTCATCTTTCATATTTCAAAAGAAATTCCTATCCACAATTTATACATCTTCACATAAACATCATAAACTATTATTCTTATTTTTCACGAGTCTCAACTCATCATAAACACCTTGTTTGTACTATCAAATTTAGCTCGGTTGAAGTGCGATCATCTAATAAAATAATTTACATCGATTAATAGGAGTCGTCACACTATCACAGCTCATTATGGCATGTATAGCTAGACTCTCACACTCACTATGATAGTCCGAGAATCGACTAAACCATAGCTCTGATACCACTAAATGTAACACCCCTTACCCGTATTCTATGCCGGAACCGAGTATGAGGCATTACCAGACTTAACAATACATTTTGTCAAATTAATTAACACATATACAAAATGACTTAGTCAAGCCCCTATATATGCCATAGTTTAAATCATTTATAAATAAAGATACCCATAGATAGCTTGATAGTGTGAAGCGATCTCCGACGACCTCCAACCCGAGCTTGTATAGTAGGACTCTGTAACATGGGAAAGAAAAGGGGGTAAGCTTATAAAGCTTAGTAAGTTCACATGTAAAAATAATAAGCATTAGCAACGAATTTAACTTACTACTAAGCTGTCATAACTTGCATAAATAATGCTAAGTTCTTACTTTCCTAACTTACTCATTTGTAGCCTTATCAAAGCTTCAACATGACAAATCCTCACAATAAGTTCTCAATTTGATACAAACATTAAATCACATGCTTATACCTTATTACTCATGTTCACATTAATCTGTCTGCTTGAATTGCTGTCACTAAATTATTTATTTCTTGAGCTACAGAGCTCTGAATTTAAAACTGATAATTTTCCCAAAAACTAGACTCATATATCTTCATACCATAAAATTTTCAGAATTTTTGGCTAATCCAATTGGTACAGTTTATTCATTAAAATTTCCCCTATTTCACTGTTTAACTATTCTGACCACTTTTCACTACGAATCAATTTTCTCCTTGTACAGAATTAAAATGATGTTATAATTTGTTTCATTTGAAACTAGACTCATTAAGGATTTCAAGCTTATAACTTTTATCCCATAGTTATTTTTGTACAATTTTAATGATTTTTCCAAGTCAGAATAGGGATCACGTAATCATTTTAAACCAATCTCACAAGAATTTAAATATATCAAACTATAAAAATCCTTTGTTTGCTCTGTTTCTTTTATATGAAAATAGACTCAATAATCTTTAAATCAATATCTCATCCAACTTATAATTCAATTTCTACTATTTTTGGTGATTTTTCAAATTCACATCATTGCTGCTGTCCAAAACAGTTTTATTGTAAATTTTTGCTCTCTCTCTCTTTCTCCCTTTAGTTGTATTCATTACTTACTTATAACAATCTTTCTAATTTCCGACTACACATCGGGCATATTGCTCATACGTTACACAGGTATATAACTACACTTATCACTACAAAGTCACACATAATTTCACTTAATCGATTTTCCCGTTGAACACTCGGAATATACACGGATACGTAGAGAATTAGCACATAAGTGCCACACTGATATGTAGCCGAAGCTACCACTGTAATGTAGCTGAAGCTACCACTATAATGTAGCCAAAGCTACCACCGATATGTAGCCGAAGCTACCACTGTAATGTAGCCGAAGCTATCACTGTAATATAGCCGAAGCTACCACTATTCACTGATCAGGTAGTCGAAGCTACCACTTTTCACTGATCAGGTAGCTAGAGCTACCACTTTTCACTGATCAGGTAGCTAGAGCTACCACTTTTCACTGGTCGATAACACTGGAAATGTCCACGGGCCTGCTCACACAAGCTGTCAGGTGTCTGCAACACATGCTAGATCACCCAAAGACGGGACTCATCAGTAACATCAGAATAACCTGGTCTCCAGTATCCACTTCTATTCCTATGTTCAACCGGGAATTTACTCTTACACTTGAATAATTCATGAACAATTTTTCTTTCACATTCAATATTAATTCACCATTTATATAAAAATATATCACTATTATTTACACATAACTTACATAATTACATTCTCAATCTCATCACATCATCAATTTAACTTATCCTCCCCAAATTATTCTATTCAATACTTTCTTGATATTACACAAAGCCATCTTTCTAATTTAATCTTACATGTAATTTATACCAATTTTCATTAAAGTGTCGAGTCAATATCGAACATTATAATTATATTGGAAAATCAATACTAAAATATTAATAACTAAAATTTCAATCTAACATTCAAACTTGCATCATTAAATGCTTATTAAACATATGAACTTACCTCGATACCAAAACGGCCATTTTACCAACTTTCTTAATTTTCAATTTCCCTCTCGTTATAGGTCCAAATCTCATTTTTCGGAGTCTAAAACATCACATTTCACTTATTTAATTAATGTACTGTTCAAAACAATCCTTAACTCAACTTTTTCAAAATTACAATTTTACCCCTAAACTTTTACATATTTGCACTTTTGCCCCAATACTCGAAAATTAAACTTCAGCCCTTATTCTTATGTTTTATAACATGCTGATCATTTTTCTCTTTTATGGAAACATCAAATTCTCCCTAGTTCACACACTTATGACCAATTTCTAACTTTTACAATTTAACCACTTTTATATGATTTCATCGAAAATCATCTAATAAAACTCGTTTCTCTAATCATAGACACGCATAATCTACCATAATTCATCAAAATTCACAATTATTCAACATGGGTCAATTTTTAAAATTAAAATCTAGCTCAAAATAATGGTAGAAATAGCTAGACTAAGTTACCGAGATTTCAAAATCGATGAACATTAAAAGCGGGGCTCAAAAACACTTACTATGAAGCTTGAAAAGCTTGAAACCCTTAACCATGGAGTCTAGAAATTTTCGGCAGCAACTTGAAGAAGATGAGCATATTTTTTTCTTGTATTTTGTCTTTTTATTCATTTAAAACACAAAATGACTAAAATACCCTTAAGACTTTTCTTTCACTTTTGTCCTATTCATGCCCATTTTTGTCCATCAAGTTATTCAATGGTTTAATTCCTTTTAAGGGCCTCCAATTTAAAACTCATAACAATTTGACACCTCTAATATATAGAACTCAACTTTTGCACTTTTTACAATTTAGTCCTTTTGACTAAATTGAGTGCTCAAACGTCAAAATTTTTTGAACAAAATTTTTACGAAATCTTTCCGTAAAATTGTAGACCATAAAAATATAATAAAAATAGAATTTTACTCGTCGAATTTGTGGTCTCGAAACTACTGTTCCGACTAGACCCAAATTTGGGCTGTTACAGTTTTATTTGTTTTTTATTGCTTAATACAATTTCATTTTTAGAATTTTTTATCTGCTCTTATAAGATGTTTTTTAGTCTCTTATGCATGTGGTATTGCTTTTGCAAGTGATTTTAAGGATGGTTTTGTCGTCGTCATCTCCAGTTTGGTAGATGCTTAATTTTTTATCGATTTTGCCCGCCCGCCGTTTTGGACCATCTGAGATTGATTTCCTTATCGTGATAGTTGCTTGCAATCACGTTAGATATGTTATGCTTGAGTTGTGACAAAACCAATTAACAATGTGTCGTAATTTTCTATTAATACTGAGAGTCTGAGATTAAAACTTTTATCGTGTTAATAGAACTTAATACTTCAACATCAACGATGAATGTTTATTATTTTTTCTTTTAATCGAATTATATCATCCCATTCATAAAATCATGGGTTATTCCTTACTAGATTCTTTTGACAATTAAACCTTCTATCTTTTGACAATTTTTAATTTTATTTTATTTATTCGCTTTGAATAAAATTATTTAAAAGTTTTTGTCTCAGTATGGTTTATGTATAGATACTGAACGTGTTCCCATCACAGAAGAAATTATACTTCTATACATATCCTTTCCCTCCCATAACACAATTACCTTCATTATTTCCCATCTCTCTTCAGTCTTCTCCATTCTCTATCTTTCTATTTGTTTAATCTTAAATTTCTACATTTTCTTTCTTCTTTCACATGGATATCATCATACCTCCCTGCAATCATACATCTCACTTGTCCGCCATATATCTTACGGAGACTAAAGAGAATCGTTGTGAAAAATGCGGAGGGAAAATCTCGGGTACTGCCTTTTCGTGTCATTTGTGCAAGGTTTGGAAGCACATTTCACGTGTGGATAAACTGAATCGTGATCTGCCTCTTAAGATTATTCACCCCCTCCACTTGCAACATCAACTTCAACTACAATGGAATTATCCGGAGGAATTCATGTGTGATAAATATTCGTATATATCTACTGGTTATAGATATAGATGTTCATCATGTGATTTCAATCTTGATCTCACATGTGCTTCTTCGGTCAGTGGTCAGCTGCCTAAAGATCAAGAGCCATTGAGATTCAGAGGTGAAAAGAAAAAGAAAATCTTGCACTACAGCCACGGTCACGAGCTGAGCTTCTTCAAGTATAGGAAGGTACGCGAAAAAGACTATGATTGTTTATGGTGTGAAAAACATCTACTGCCATCAGAAGTGTGCTATGGTTGTAGATATTGCAAGTTCTATCTCCATCAGGTGTGCAGTGATAAGATACCCAAGACACTTTCTCATTATTTTCATCCTAAGCACCCTCTTCGCTTAACCTGTAACTTTGCCTTTCTTGGTGATAAATGCAATGCTTGTTCAAAGTGGTGTCTCTTTGGTATCCCTTTGTATGTATGCGAGATGTGCAACTTCCGCCTTGATTTTGACTGCGCTAAACTCTCGCCTTCCCTAAAACTTGACTGCCACTATCAACTTCTCACTTTTTTCAAAGACTTTAAGAAATGTGCGGAAGGGCAAGATTCATATTGCAAAGCATGTGGCAAGCATTATGGTGGTGGTAGCGTTTATAGCCGTGTGCAATGCCATTTTACTCTGCATTTAAAATGCGTCGTACCATCTTCAGCTAGACATAAATATTACAGACATCCAGTTACCATGATGGAATTGATTAAAGAAGATGATTTTGAAAAATATTATTGTGATGTTTGTGAGAATGAAAGAAATCCAAAGGATCCTGTGTATTATTGTCAAAGTTGCATATTCATAGCTCATATTCAATGTGTACTTGATCAAGTAATAATCATTTTCACCCTTCAATTTAACTTTCACAATCAAATATGAAGTTAATTTGTCAAGCTCTCCACTTTGATCGGTCTAGCTGAAATAAATATTAATATTTGTTTGATTTATAGGATAAAGTTGCATCAAGAAAGGTCTCATCCTCGTCACCCTCGCCCATGGAAAACAAAGCTTTGTTTGTGGATGAAATGGAGCAGAATGAAGGGACTAATGTCATCCACACTCTGGTTTGCATCTATATTATGAATATATTTACAAACTTTTAGTCAAACTACCCAAAGTTTACCACTTGATTTAAAGTCAACACTCTTGTTATCAATAATGAGATTGATACGTTACAAAATTTTTTCTCAGTAAAAATTGATGATTTTATTAATAAGAAAAAGGCATCAAGATGCCATGCTACATGTAGAAAAGCACCATACAACTAATAACCAAACACTTGAAAAACTTAACCCAACTTTTTATATATTTCTTAATTAAGAAATGAGTTTGCTCATTCTCTTATTTCTTTTCTTTTTATTTATTTGTAAATACCTAGGTTCGACCTATCATCCATCTTCACCAGATGTATGAAGTAACTGAAGAGTTAAAAGGAGAAAATTATTGCATGGGTTGTCGTCTGGTACTTAATGGTTCAACCTACTCCTGCAAGACATGTCCTGGTCTTTACCTACATGAAAAATGTGCTAAATTGTCATATGAAATACAACACCCTGTTCATTCTAGCTATCCTCTTAACCTCTATACTTCAAATGTTTGGGGTTTTAACTTCATTGCATGTGATGAGTGTAGAGGCATTTGTCATGGCTTCATATACATTTGCGAGCAGTGTAATGTCAAGCTTGATATGAAATGTGCAGCTTCAACAACTCATAAAATTGGGGTTTTAGAAGAGAAAAAGATGGGTAGAGTAACTGAGTTGCACCATTTCACCTCCCCATAAGCTTTTCCTTGTCAATTGTAATGACCTTGTATGTAAAACAAAATGCAACATTTGTAAATTGCAAATCTTAGGTCCAGCCTATTTTTGCCCTGAGAGATACTATGAGTATAAACTACATGAATCTTGCCTTAGGTTGCCACAAAAGATTCAAGTCCCATTTCATCTAAATCACATGTTGGTTAGTTATCTGCTCCCTAATCCTACCTCACTTCAATGGTGTTATGCTTGCACTTTGGAATTACGCTCAGGTGACTTTGTATATAGCTGTGAACATTGTGACTTTAACCTCCATGCTATATGTGCTAGTTCCTTAAGGCGACCCTTGAAATGTGAGTTTCACCTGAATGGTCTTTATTATTTTGGGAGAAATCATAAACCACTCTTTGATTTAGAACAGGGGATAAATTTTGATTGTGAAGTATGTGATGGAAGTTGTAAAGGAAATCTTTTTTATCATTGTCTAAAGTGTGATACCAATTTTCATTTGAAATGTGTTCCCATACCAGATACTATGAAATCCAAATATCATATTCATTCTTTAATCTTAAAAGATTCTTTTATTGAAGATGATTCTGGAAAGGATTATTGTGATTTTTGTGAGGAAAAAAGAAATTCAAATGATGATATATTATTGTGAAGAATGTAATGGTCAAACAATTGCTCATATAGAATGCATGCTGACCGAAGTAAGTAAGTTACATACTTAACTTTTTAAATATAAAGGTCCAATAGTTTTTTTCTCTAACAGATCTCTAACATGATATATGTTATTACTGTCAGGTAGAGGATAACATAGAGATTAGGAAGAACAATCACGAAGAGCGCGCGTTTGCGAAAAAAGGTCAGTTTTCAATTTTTATTGTAAACATACAATGTTAAGATTGTAACATTTCCATATTAGCAATTTAGTTTATTGGTTCTCGTAAGTTTGTTCTTGTAAACATACAATATTTTTAGTCGATTAAGTCGCCAGCACTTCTATATTTGTGTTTGGATTCAGTTTATTTGTTGGCAAGACATTGAATTATTTGCATGATATGTTGATTGGTTCTGCTTGTGTTCTTATCATGTTCCACTCCTTGACAACAGCTGGAAAATTTGGTTGCCAGTGTCTGGTCTGATGATAGTAGTTTGCAGCTTCAAGCAATCACTCGGTTTACGAAATTGCTTTCAAGTAGTGAGAAAATTATTTTGTAATAAAATTTATTTAAATAGTGATATAAAGTTCAAATAGTGATATCTTTTGCAATTTATCACAGAATCTAGAGCACCTATTGATCAAGTGATTCAAGCTGGAATGGTTCTTCGCTTTCTTGAGTTACTTGGTTCCCCAAGTGATTCTGTTCGTAAGGAGGTATGCATATAAAATGAAATTATTATAATTAGGAAGTAAGATCAATTAAGTTTTACTTAGCAAAAGCTGATATGTAATATTTTATAATATTATGTATTCTCTTTTTTCTTTTTTCAAAATCCAGGCTGTCTAGGCATTGGCATATTTGTTGATGATTCTCTTAGATGTCGTGATCTTGTCCTTGGCCATGGTGCTTTGCTTCCTTTGTTGGCTTTGTTGAATGAGCATGTTGAGCTTTCTATGCTCAAAATTGCTACACGGACACTGCCAGTGTTTTGTAAGCCCCCTTTGGGAGTTATGTTGAAAAATTTAGACATCACATATATAATAAGGATAGTTATATGTTATTATCTACTATCATGATAGGTTAGCCCAAATTAAAAGTGATCTAATTTAGTTAGAATTTTATTGGGCTTTTAATTATTAAATAAAGTATGGGATAAATACGTGTAGATACTGTTCTAATCAAATTTTAATTAATGATAGGCTAATTAGGATTTGATTAGAACTAATATGCTATAGTTATAAATATTAGGGTTATGGTCCCCAAATTACATATAAGATATCTTTTCTAATATCGCATCATTAGTAAAGAGAGAGCATATATCCCAAGATTCGGCAAAACTTCAAAAAATTCATGGATTCAGGTACGCTTCCGTATTTAATTTTATTCTTGATGATTTGACATAATAGATCCTAGTTTATTAAGTTTTATTTTTAGATTTATTTTACAAATCTAACAAGTTATTGTTGGTTTAACAAATTTTTTTCATGTAGAATGTTTTTTCCTTGTAACAATTAACAAGTCTAAACTAAAACAAAACAAACGACAAACACTTAAACAAATCATCAGTCAAACAACATTAAATTAATTTTTGTCTTACTATTTATCCTTTATTTACTGTTTAGGCTAAGCTTGTACTCTCTACATTAATTAGCGTGCCTTATTCATTCAAATGATGAACAAGTGTTAACACATGCATGTTGGGCACTCTCACATCTTTTTGATGGCATAAATGAAAAAATTCAAGTTGTTATTGAAGCAGATGTATGTGGGCGTCTAGTGAAATTTTTGATGTAAGTTAGACTATTTTTTTGTTGCTTGACTTAAGAAGTCATTCTATTTCCAAGCTATTTTGTTTGGTTTTTTTTTTTTTTTACCAAAATTGTAAATTTTTGGGCTTTCACAGGCACCCATCTCCTTCAGTGATAACTTATGCTCTTTTTACAATTGGACATATTGTTACTGGAGATAATGTCCAAACTCGGTTATTAGGCACTCTATTTAGTTTGCTTTTCCTTTTAAAGGATATTACTAAAATATGTATCTTTTGCCATTTATCATATCTTTTTCTTTTAATAACCAATTTTCTCACTAAAACCACATTTATACTCTATTTTGATTAGACTAAAGATTGTTTGGGTTTAGTTGTTAAAGATGATCTGTTTTCTCATTTATGGGCAAACTTTGTTGCTACACAGTGTGTCATTAGTCACCAGGTATTGCCATGCCTTTTAAACCTTTTGAAAAATGATTATGAAAAAAGAATCAAGATAGTTGCTTGTCGGACAATCTTAAATATCACAGCAGGAAATAAAGAGCAGATACAGGTATCAATTTCGAACATAAGGTTTTATCTACGTTAATTTTTATAATCAAACGATATGTACTGGAATGAATTTTACAGGCTATAACTGAAGCTAATATTATTGCTCCTCTAGTTTATTTGCTTCAAAATGTTGAATTTGACATTAAGAAACAAGCTGTATGCGCCATCTCAAATGCTACATCTGGTGGGACTTATGATCAAAATAGGTACGAAAATAGTTTCCTATATTATTTTTCAAGGGAAGCATGTCTTGATAGAGTATGAATGATAAATACTTAACTGGGCATGTCACATATTTCAGGTTCCTTGTAAGTCAAGGTTGCATCAAGTCGTTGTGTGATCTTCTCAACTGCCCCGATCCAAAAGTTGTTACAGTTTGCTTAAAAGGGCTTGAAAACATTCTCAAGGTAGGAGAAGCTGATAAAAATATGGGCACTACTGAAGGAGTGAATCTCTATGCACAAATGATTGATGATGCAAAGGGTCGAGAGAAGATTGAGAATTTACAGTCTCATGACAACACCAACATTCATGAAAAGGTTGTGGAAGTTGTTGAGACATATTGGTGAGCTCTATGTTTCTTCCACGAGATTCAATGAAGATCTCAAGATATTATTAATCAAGACAATTCTAATCTTTGTGCTACTTAAATTTGAAAGATTGATCAGGACCATGTGATTATATTTGTTGTGTGGAATTCTTTAAATTTGGCAATAAATGATATTAAGATATTTCTTTTCATTTCCAATTTTCACTTATAAATGTAGATTGTATATTATCAAATCATTATAGAGTAAGATAAATTTAGTATCTTTTATAAAAAATAATAATATATTTTTATGACATTATGTTAATATAAAATATAAAATTTACTTTCAAAATATAAATAAATATAACAAAATAAATTAAAGTGTAATTACAATGCAATAAAAGAGGTGTTTGTTTCATGAAAAATAACTTACGACAAATTATTTCTACAAAATGAACTTATTTTATGAATGTATATATATGTGTGTATTGTGTTCGGAAGATTCTTGTAAAACATTTTCCATTATTTGATAATTTTTTCAAAAAGATTGTACATTCATTCAAAACTACTTTCAAAAATCTTTTTAACATAATATTTTTGAACTTGAATCAAACAATTGTTATGGATAATTACATAAAATTTAATTTACATATTTAATTTTTTAAATTTTTATTAAAATCATGCATTATCTTATGTTGCATGCATGTGCCATAGGACTAGAACTTTAGTCTGGCAAACTGCGCGGCTTTAGGCTATTTCATTGCTTCAAATCTTCCTAATTTAACCAAACTCTCGAAAATGAGAATTTACAAAGAAATTTCTCTAAGGTGTCGAAATAAAGCTGAAGTAAGTCGGAAAGACAAAGAGACTTGAATCGAACAGAAAAGCCACAAGAAAATAATAGCACACCAAGTATTTGAGTAAATGCTCTCAAAAGTATTCACTTACTTTGAATGAAATACAAAGGATGAAGTGATTACAAATGAAGGGGAGGGTTCTATTTATAGTTGAGATCCCACAAATCTAACGATACAAATTGAATTATATTAACGACTGAGATTAGTGCCTATCTAAGAGATGAAAGTCAAATTTAAACTCTATACAGTCTTATCCATTAGGTTTATAAAATATTTACCCTAGTAACTCCAGTTTTACTGGAGTTCTGAGCTACCAAGGTTTCAAGAAGATGAGCTTCTCCATGTGTTCCACGAATTGGGCCAGTTCAAGTGGATCAAATAAGTCTCATTCGATCAGTTGAACTTTATGGGACGGTTTGTGTGCATTTGTCATAGGCTTTGATCCGCGGCCTGTGACATTCTCTAAAGCACCCCTAACTCGTATCCGTCACTAGAATAGGGTTATGGAGCATTACCAAAAATTACACTTCAAAACTATCGAAAAACTTATACGAGCCCTTGAGGCCCTAAAACCATATTAGAAACAAGTCGGGACTAAATCAAAAACTTATAGAATTTTTCAGAAAACAAAGAAAAATTTCAAAACTACAGTGGGTCACACGGCCGTGTGACTCACACGATTGAGACACACACCCGTGTCTCAGGCCGTGTGGACATTCGAAGTTGAGCACACGGCCGTGTCCAAGCCCGTGCCCATGTAATTCACTGACTTGGGTCGCACGGCCAAGCCACGCACTCGTGTGCCAGGCCGTGTACCTTTCGAAATGACCTTACACACCCATGTGCCAGACCATGTGCTAGGCTGTGTAATAGCCTGACTTGCAACCCTTTGAAAGTTACAAGGGACACACGGCCTTGTCAGCTTGCCGTGTGTCACTGGAAACATGAAAATATACACAATTTTTCATACCCTTTTTAACTCAAATTCATGCAATTTCAATAAAATTCTTATCTAAAAAAAATATAATTATTATAAAATAATTAAATTTTACTTAAATTATGAACATGTTGAATTTTAATTAATTTTATAATAAATTTTGATCATTTTTGATAGATTTGCATAAAGGGCAAAAATTGGCTCGACGGACACTACTAGAAGCACAAAACCGAGAAGCGATTTTTGAAACATCAAGGCGGAATAAATTTTTAGCCTAAGACGATCCAAATTATGTATATTAATTCATAATATAATTAATTTTAATTTTAATCCAATTTAATTTGGGTTAAATAAATTATTATTAATTAATTATGAAAAGTGACCCAGTTAAGTTGAACCGAGAAAATCGATCCAACCGAGCACTAGACAGCCCAAAACCGTCCCACATGCTGACTCAATTAGCTTGTTTGGCTGATTATTTGGCTTGCAAAATGGCCCTTGAAGACTCCTTCAAATTGCATTCAAACCCCTCCACTATTCATACCTTTCAAGATTTGCCCCTACCTAAAAATATCACGTTTGAAATCTTCAAACATGCGACATGTGTGGCCAGCCATGGGAGGAGGCTTTGGCTGCTGATTTTGGCTATTTTTAGCAGCCTTCTCACCCTATAAATACCCCCCTTGGCTGCTCATTTTAAACACACCTCAACTTTCTCATCTCTTCTCTCTCAATTTTCTCTCTTCATTTCCCATCCATTTTTCTTCATTCTCTTACCGATTTCACCTATTGAAAAAGAGTCATTCATCCACAATTTGGAGCAGCATTAATGTGTTCATAGTAGCCTCGATTCGACAAGAATAAGAGAAGAAGGAAGAGTGGAACAAACCAGTCAAGCCACGGAAAAACATCAGATTTGATTCTTGTTCCCTATCCTTTTAATTTTTGTTGTTGTTATGATGAACATGTTTTTGAATATTTGTGATGTTGAAATTTTTAATTTAATTGATATGACTTAAATTTAATTCATGTTAGGTTGATTACATTTCGCCTACTTAATACAATTGTGTTTGTGTTGTTATAGGCCTTGGTAAGATGTTTGATTAAATAAAACCATGACTAAGTTATTCTTGCATTACAATTGTAAGGTAACTAAAGAATTAATTATTTAAACATATTAAAATTGTAATTAATTGACACGATATTTAATCAATGCATGTTTAATCATCTAAGGTAGCTGAGGGTTAAATTAGCAACGGTATCTAGTGATACATTTTCCTTGCATAACTTGCAAGACTATTGTGGTTAAACTATTTCAAGGTAGAAATACATTGTTACCTTACGTAATCTTTTATGTGCTTATGAGATTGAATTAATTGTTTGAATTGGCATTGAGATATGTACAAGAGATTATTTTAATTTCATAAGTATGTATGTGCATTAACACATTTGTTTATTAAAATCTATTTAATCGGTTAAATTGACATAAAGATATAGTTAAGAGATAAATGGATTCTGGTAGGTAAGTATGTTCATAAGTTAGCAAATTACCGAGTTGCCGTGAATTTATTCGTAAGAACATAAACATGAGTTTAATAATTTTAAGTTAAGAAATGTAATTAATCTAGCACAATTATGTCATCTTGATTAAAATCATCTTTTAAAATCGTGCATTGGAACTTTTATTTTATTTTTATTTATTTTACTTAGTTAAAAATCTGAGTTTTTAATCACCTCCTCAAATCAAAATATTTTGCTTCACCAAAGTGTTTTTAATCGCATTCATAAATAATTCTTTTCACAGTCCCTGTGGATACGATAACTCGACATTTACTTGTCACTTTATTACTTGTTGCGATTGTGTACACTTGTATATTTTCGTTGTTCCAGTCACACACGACTAAGACACACGCCCGTGTCTCTGCCCGTGTAGACGAAAAATAGGCCATTTCCAAGCCATTTTTCTCACCCATTCAAGTACATACCTACAATCAAATTTCCACATATAAACAAGTTTTCAAATACTAAAAACATTCATCATCAAGCTACCCAATTAAGGTATATAGGCATACAACCAATATGCCCGAAGGGCACCTCAATCTCAACACCTAAACATGTACAATTATATGCACAATTTGGCCAAATGTTCAACTAACATTTAACTAAGTTTATGCCAAAACATACCATTTGGTTTACCTATCAATTTCACACCAAAAAGTACCAAATGTACCATTCACTATCTAGCATTAATAGTCATATATGTCAATTATAACAAAAGCACCAAAACCACCATATTTAAACATATCACAAGACCATTTATAACATACATTTTAAGCTACCATTTCATCTTCAATCATTAAAACATAATAAGCCAAGATATCAATTCCTTTAAAGCCAAATATATACATGCCAAAACTAAATCCATTTCATCACCCAAAATGCCATAAACACAAGCCAAAACAAATGGATACTTCAACAACTAAAATACCTATACATGCCATTATAACCAAAACTTGAAACACCAAAAGTACCGATATAGCCGATGGATAGTGTGATATAACTCCGACAAACTTCCAACCTGAACGAGCTTCTGGTTCACTATAAAACATGAAAAATAACACAGAGTAAGCATAAATGCTTAATAAGTTGGTATAATGTAAAACTTAACTTATCATTTCACTACATAAGTAATTAAATTTAACATGGCATAATCCAACTACAACTTGGCCAAAGCCTAAGCATTTACACCAAACATGTTAGCCATATAAGCACATAATATAAACAATTTAATCATGGATGATCACAACATTTAAACATGTATCATATGCATATATCTTCCATCTCAACTTTCATTATACCATGTATCCAATTCAATGTAATTCACATGTGTTCATGTCTTAATTTGTATTGAACTCTTACCATTTTCTTTCAGATCATGCCCATTTAACCATTTAGAATACCGTTGGATACCCGGATAGCTCACACATAGTGTGCTAAATCATATAATTGTAATCCGTCAATTCCTGTACATATATGCTCACACGAGTTGTGAATCAGAATGCTTACAGGAGCTGTGGGTCGGAACGTAGCTACATGATGCTGCTCACACGAGCTGTGGAGTATCCACAACACATGTCGAACCTCAACCATCAGTAAGACGTTCAAGACTAGCACCCGAATCATGTAAACCTTAATGACATGTCATTTGTATCCTACAAATTCCTAAGGTTCAAACGGGGCTTGGCAGTCGACATGATATCATTGGATATGCGATCGGTATATAAACACGACAATTCACAATACATGTATAATTCAATTTAAAACATATAAATTTAATATAATTACACGAACTTACGTCAACGATTAGTCGTAGATATGAAGGCGATTATTCTAAAACTTTATCTTTGCCCCGATCTAAAGCCGTACGAGGTTTGTCTTGATCTAAACGAATAAATTCAGCTTAATTCAATAATTATTTTAATCAATTTAATCAAAATTCATATTTTAAAAATTATAATTTTACCCTTATACTTTTAATTTCTTTTCAATTTAGTCCCTAACTCATAAAATGAAAATTCATGCAATTCATCCTTAACCCACTATAGTCAAATTTCATTTAGGTCCCTAGCAAGCACTAAATTTCATTTATTTCACAATTTCCTCCATGTATAATTTTTATTTTTCAATTTAATCCTTATTTGACAATTTCACCAAATATCACTTAATAAAAGTTGTGTAACTAACAACAACCTTTTATGTTCTTCCATCAAACATCACCAAAAAAAATTGTATACATTCATGGTAAAACCCTATACTTTTAAAAATTTTGCAAATTAGTCCCCGGGCTAGCTAGATTAAGCTACAACTATAGCGAAAATATAGAAATCATTAAAAACGAGACAAAAGCTACTCATATACAAGCAAAAGAGTGATGGCCCAAAGTTTCAAGCTTCCATGGCTTCTTCTATTTCAATTTTTGATTGAAAAGATGAACATGCAATATTTTTCTTTTCTTTTCTATATTTTATTATCTTTTAATGATTAAATTACAACTTTAGCCTTATTAATTAACCTTTATAATTTCATTTTAAATAGCCGGCTAATTGCAACATAAAACCCTCAACCATTTAATTCCATAATCATCTGATACCTTTAACTAATAGAAATCAAGTTTTGCACTTTATGTGATTTAGTCCTTTTTATCGAATTAAGTATGCAAATGGTAAATTTTCCTAACAAAATTTTTATACGGTACTACTATCATACTGTAGACAATAAAATAATAATAAATTAAATATTTTGACGTCATATTTGTGGTATCAAAACTACTGTTCTGATTTCATTAAAAACGGGCTATTACATTCTCCCCCACCCATTCTCGTGATACCCTTGTCATGACCTCAGCATGAAATTGGTTTGACTCTTCTCGGAACTATCTCAATGCCTTATTCGTTTCTCGACTAGCCTCTCTATTGAGTAGTCTCTTCCCTCGTAACCTTTGCCTCAACTTATGTTTCTATCATCATTTAACTTGAATTGTTTCTCTCCTTTGTACATCTCGTTTGCAAGAGCCTACCGCTCTTCCTTTCCCCCATTGTGACTTGTCTCGATCAGGATCCCTTTGATCCTCACAAATAGGCTTCATCACACCCACATTGAACATCAAGTTAACCTTAAGTATTGTTGCTAACTCTGGTTTGTAAGCCCTTTGGCTTACCTGCTTTAAAACTCTAAAAGGCCAAAACCTACACTCAGTGAACCTTATTCTTATTAGATTTATTCATTTTGAAAATATACTCGAACAAATTTCCATCAAAACATCCCTTGACAACTTCTTTTTATAGATAACCATTTTCATCTATTATAAGCAGATACAAAAGCATCCATTTTGCCTTTGATATTAGCCTGCAAAGAGTTCAAAAATCTCAGGAAACAAAGCATTTATTGGATCAAAAACACAAAATTCAAAGAAAAGGGTGATTGAAAATACCAACCAATGAAGTCATATAAGTTTTAATTAGCCTTAGTCATATGCCACACTTCTCCGAATGATAATGTAACACCCAAACCCGCCTAAACGTTATGGCCAAATCTGGCGATGTCACATGGCATGGGTTTTGTAAACTAAGTCGTCACAGTAAAATCATTTCAGTCTATTAGCTCTTATTTGTTTTTAACAATTCGAAAATGCTTATTCAACTCTAAATTTTTTGTTTTCATTATCAAAACATTAATCCATTTGCCTAAAAATCATTTAGAGCAGAAGCTTATGAAAAACAGTGATGTTTAAGCGATATAGTTCGTGATTTAGAAAAACTTGTTTTGGTAAACTGTCATTTTAAAAGAAAACCTTTTTGTCAAGCATGCATAAAATGACCAACAATAACAAAACCATTAGTTAAAAGTCCATACAGTCCTAGAAAACACAACTCTCAAATCTTAATGCCAAACTTAAATAAAACTATAAACAAAATAAAACAGTTTAGGACGAGTGGTTACCGTCGAGTCCCCCGCTGCATCGATTCGCCTAAGACTGTGGGTTAACTGTATAGAATAAACAAAAAGAATGAGATTACGTAAACTCAGTGTGTAACCCCACGGAATTAAGAATGCAGACAACCAGAAAATCAGAATCAGTCAGATACAGATTTGGGCCTAAGCCCATTACGATCGCAGATGCATATTCGGGCCTAAGCCCATCTCAGATACAGGTACAGATATGCAAATTAGAATTAGAAATCAGATATCTTACCCCCAACCACTACATACCATCTTCGACCGTCCCTACACACCATGTGGGGTTTAAAACACCCATCTAGCCCTACACACCATGTTGCACCGATGCGGCACATAACAGATTTAACGCACGTACGCTGCCAGATAATAGGCAAAACTGCCTTTCAAAACACTTCCTCCAATATACATCATCCCACCCCAATAACAGTAATAGTACATACATACAGAATTAACAGATAGAACATGCTTATATAAACAGATAGAAGATATACATGGAATAAACATGCTTAGAACAGTATTACAGTCTAACAATTCACATAGTTATAGGGTTTAGTAAGCCTTTACCGACCCTACGGTAGGTCCACAGTTGATTAGGACGACCCGTGCGATCCTATGAAAAATTTCAATATAATGGGCCCATATGCCCGGATTGGCCTTGCTCGTGTGGCCCACACAGCCTGGCCTAATAACTCACGCGCTTGTGTGGCTTGCCCATATGGGCCCACACGCCTGTGTGGCCCACACTGCCACACTCGAGCCACAACATGGCCGTGTCTCGCACACGACCATGCCTTCATCGATCCCACGGCCGTGTCCTCACACACGGCCTACCACACGGGTAACCACACAGCCGTGTGGCGTCAACAGTGGCCATTTTTAGCTTTTGCTGAAACCTCGATTTCTGAGTTTCGAGAACACACCTGGTATCGGTTTGATGCGAAAACTATCCCCAGCCTCCTAGAACCTAAAATCAACACAACCATTTCCCCAAAATAGAATTAATCATTAATTAAATCGACCCAATGACAAACGACCATAAAGAAACTAAAGAATCGATACTTACTCAACTTCTTGAATTAAGTCGACTACAATTCCGCAAATAAAGAAATCCATTCCTTATGATTTGCTTCCAACAGCCCAAAACACAACACCAACAGTAAATATTTGAAGTCAATTATAACCATAAAAAGATGAGAACAACCCTTAAACTACGAATGAAACTACATTTACCAAAACATCCCGCAACACTAGAAGAACCCAAAATACCGAGGTAAACGACAAAAGAAATGCGACAGATAACAGGAAGTAAAGAAATAGGGTATTTTTCAATTGGTAGAAAAGAAACGTCAATTATTTTCCTGATGGGGAATTTCTTAGAGGAGAGAAAAAAAATAGATAATAGCAAAATAAAATCAAGATTAGGAATAAATCTACATATCCCTAAAATCACTCACCCACTAACCCACTTCTCAGAATTCAAATTCCATCAGAACTCTCTCTTACGGAATCGAGAAAAATAACTACCCTTGCTTGCACAAGGATTCGAACACAGAACCTCCAACACACTAACACCCTTACCACTCAAACCAACAGGCTCATTCTGATATAGAATTACAGACAATTTAATATAAGCCCGCTGATCAAGGATAAGGCTTAACTCCAAAAAGAAGCAAAATTTGCTAAAGCTAGGGTTTGAACCCAAGACGTCATATACACCTGCAGAACACTTAGCAACTAAAGAAAATACATATTTGTGTTAAAATTATATAGAAACAGAAATAAATATTTTGAGCGTTACAGATAACTTGTCGGGCACAATTCTAGCGTATTTACTGAATATACTCTCAAAATTAATTGGCATAAACTTGAAAATTCACATTCATTGCATAACAAGGGTTAAAACCATTTTATTTCCTGATTTTTTAATGATTTCATTATGATATGCTAATTACCTTCCTTCAATGTCAATTTGAAGAATCATTTGAAGAATCATTTATATTTTTTTATGAAAGACAATACAAAATAAATTATACTAGATTAACTTGGCCATCATCATCCTCTAATATGTCAGAAACTAAACTTTTATGACCCCTAGGTGGATTATAAAAACCTGCAAATCTTCCTATTGAGAGACAATTTGACAATCGATTCGCAACTTTATTATTTTCTCTATGAACATGTCTTAAGATTCAATGATTTTCCTACTGCTAAATCTGCTGAATCCGCGTGATCAGAGGAGAATTTTAGCCTACCAATGAACTTTCTTGGATAGCTTTGACCACCTGCATGCTATCAGGTTGAATAACTACCCTGTCTTTAAAGGAAGACCAGACCATCCAAAATGCCCCATAATTCAACATAAAAAAACTAAACACTTTCCTAAATGTTGATTGTACTCGAGAATCCAGTCTCTATTCCCATCTCGCAACACTCTTCTGGCAGGTCCCATTCTCGAGTCTAATTTAATCGCACCATCAGTATTTAAAAAGGCCCAATTATTTGTCAAAAGCTGTCTAGAACTAGCCTTATGGTGACTAATCTAAATGTCCTTATGAGTTAAAGTGTATTGATTTGCCCAACTATAAAAGATTTATGTTCTTCCAAATACGTCATACAAGCAAGCTAAAAAGATAGAACCAAGAAAATCCTCCTATAATCACCTTCGAGTTATTCTATAAATTATATACCAGCCACTCATGAGAATTAACCAAAAAAAAACTGTTATGGTGACTAATCAGAACAACTTGAGCTTAAACTTCTTTAGCGGCTATACAATCTCTAAGCATGTGTAAAATATCTTCCAATGCATGGCCACAAAATGAACAAGAGCTATCATTTCCAATTCCACGTTTCACTTGTTCTACATTGGTAAGTAGTTGTTGTTTGAGAACTAACCAAATGAATAATCTTACCTTTTCGAGACCTTAAAATTTCCATGCCATTTTCCAAGCAACATCTCTGGGATATCAAGTTCTTTCTCGTAACATCTAATACACACTTTTAACAAAAAATGACCCTGTTGGAGTACCCCTCCAAGTGATCCTATCAGGTCCAGGAATACTCACAATTCATCTTATAACATCTTTCGATAACCAATCCCGAAAAAGATCAAGATTCTATGTACCTTCTTTCATTACCATTTCACTAAGCAAACAATCTTCCAATATATATAGGAACAATAGTCATAAAGTATAGTAAAACTTCATCGTTTAGGTTGGGGCGATATTTAAGTAATTAAAGTCCTTCGAACAAAAGTAACTCCAGGATTAAAACTAAATTCAAATGTTTAGGGAAGAAGTCAATTTCCATTTTTTTCCAACCACTTATGGTTTAGTTAAGATATTATTACAATAAAATGTTTAACTTTTATATAAAAAATATTAATCATGTTCTATTTATTGCAAATAATCTTTTACTATTTTTACAATTTAGTTCCTATACTTTATTTAATCCTACTTTGATAAAATTATCTATCCAAAATTTAATTCACCTACTATATAACTTCGTATATATTATATTAAATATTTACAAATCTGATTTACGGAAACAAGGTCCCGATATCTCATTTTCCAACACCCTTGACTTTAGGGTCAAAACACTTGTACCTTAATTAGCTATCAAATTCTCAAAATTAGAAGACCAAACTTTAATTAAATTTTACACTAATAAAAAATGAGATTCCGAAACCACCATTTCTAACACTATTGACTTTCGTGTCATTCAAAAGAAAGTAAAGAAGAAGATGGATAATGGAAACCCAGTGGAGGAAAATGAGACTGTGCTTTTAGGAGTTTAAGGTTGCTGAATGGAGGCCGAGATCATTTTACGATAGTGTCCTATGGTATTTATAAGTGGTGAGTCTCTTGCTCAATTATGTGATGTTACCGACAATCTCAACATAAGGTTTCCTGTCATGTATAGCTCTAATATTCTCTTTGCCAAGGTAGTACGAGGTTGCTAGACTTCAATGGTATGTAGATGGTCCTCTCGTGGCCAGGGCAGAACCAAATGACTAAGAACAAATGATCTTCTCACAGGTGATATGGAGCATGTGGGTGGATGCTCATTGAGTAACCATCTGGACGGTATAAGGTGAAAAGCCATCATTAGATTTTCTTATTAAGTTATTATGGAAGCTCCAATAAGCTTTATGAATCACAACAAAATGTGAATAATGTTTTTAGAAGAGAGCCTTAAAGCTATGTAAAAGGTGAAATCTCTTATTAGGCCTTAGTGGCCTACCCATTGCGCATGTAGGCTTTTTGCCCTTGAGGAGCTTGTGTGACCTAAGTTTGTTCAGCTTACCAAGCTACTTGTTTTTGTTTAGGCTAGGAATGTTATTGGTTTTGGGTTTGAGCCCTAAGAAATTATATACTAGAAAAAATTAATGCTTATGGTTCGAGTCAAAACTAAAAATTAAAATTTGAAAAACATTAGATTACAAATGATCAAATTGAAATGCAAAGACTAAATCCACAAATTTTGCATAATACAAGACTAATAGCATAATTTGACCTAACATTTTTAATCGATTCATTTGGTTCAAAATAATAATTCCAAAATTCAGACCGTACATAAACTAAAATTGACCAATTAGGAAAAAAAAACATATAATTTAGATCAAATTAAAATATAAGGACTAAATCCACTATTATTAAATTTCTCTTCCTCTTTGTCTTGTCCAAGTAGGGATGGCAAAACCTGAACCGCCAGATAGATTTTGAATCGCTCTACTCCAAGTGGAGTGGATTTTTTTTGAAAAGTGGATGTAGGGCGGGGTGGGTGGATTTTTTCTTTTAGACAATGAGTATGGAGTGGTTAGGATAATTGCTTGCCTCGCCCCACTCAACTATATGGAATTATCATTTTATCTTGTATATATATAACAATTAAAAGTGTAACACCCCTAACCCGTACCTATCGTCGGAATAGGGTTACAAAGCATTATCGGAGTTTACATTTCAAAACTATCAAAATTTAAAACATTTAATTAACTACATCAATCAATGCAAAATCAATCAATGACATACATATTGTCCCTTTTACAAGTCCTCGAGGCCATAAAAACACATTAGAAATAAATCGGGACTAAATCGGTAACATATTGAATTTTTCAAAAAAGGATGAAAGTTTTCAAATTTCAGGGCTCACACAGCCGTGTAGCCAGGCCGTGTGGACATTCGAAGTAGGGACACACGGCTGTGTCCAAGCCCGTGTCCTCACCCGTGTAACTCTCTAACTTGGGTCACACTGCCAAACCACACACGTGTAACTCTCGAAATGCAACCTTTAACAACCTATATGGGACACAAGACTGTGTCGACACGGTTGAGAAACATGCCCGTGTCGTTGACCGTGTGGACAAGAAAGAGGGCATTTTTTAAGCCATTTCTTTCACCCAAAACATACACCCACCTATAACACTTTTGCTTATATAATCAAGTATCCCAAAGTGCACCAAACCGTACAACAACAAGCTATCCAAATAAAGTACATGTTCATATAACTAATATGCCCAAAAGGTACCTCAATCACAACAATTAAACATGTATAACTATATGCATAGTTTAGCCAAAACTTACCATTTTGTTCACATATCAACTCCACACTCATACTACCAAATTGACTATTTAACAATTATCACCATTAGCCATATATGTCAACTACAATCCATATATCAAAATGGACACATTTAACCAAATCAAAGACCATATCATTACATACATTTTAAATACCATTTCAACTTCCGTCGTCAAAAAGATTACAAAATCCACCATCATAAGGCCACATACATATATCAACCTAGCCACCATTTCAATAACTCAAAATATCATAATTACAAGCCAAAACATAATGGCTATAATATCAGCCAAAACACATATGCATGTGCATATTTAAACAATTATCACTTAGCTTGTTTTCATGCCAAAACATAACATAATTGATACATAACAATCATACCATTTTTTCCATTTAAAGATACATTAACACATACCAATTTTGGCCATTTCAAAACATACACCAATTTGACCATATTAACCACAACCAATAAGATATCAATAGTACCTTAAGTGCCTCAAATCCAAGGTAACATTTCATGCCATAATCATGAACCAAAATGACGTATATATACCAAACTCATCAATTGAAATTCAACAAATCATTAACCATAAGTCCACCTATACATGCCATTATAACCTTAACCAAGACATCAAAATCTACCAATATAATCGTTGGATAGTGTGATAGATCTCCGACGAACTTCCAACCCGATCAAGGTTCCGATAATCTGAAAAGGAAAGGAAAAACAACTATGTAAGCAATGAATGCTTAGTAAGCTGTATAAACTTTAAGCATATCAATCCATTTCAAATATGAAATTTATATATATCAAGAATAATCCTATACCAATACTACAAGATTTATGAAATCATAATCAACAACTCACAAAATGATTAAATCCACAGCATCACATATTCGTATCATTCCTAACATAGTAGGATTTTTGTAAAACTTTAAACCCTTCCAATTTTCTTATTTTCATTTGCATTTCATTACTTTCCATTGCATTTACTTTCTTTAACTTAAATAACAACATCAATTCAACTCATCGTTCCCTTTTTCATCAAGTATGAACTTACTATTTCATTACCTTTCCACACCCGTTTCATATGCATAACACACAGACATAAGCATATCATTCAATCATAGCCACAAGCTAGTGCATTTAAACATAGCTCTTTTGGAATTAATCGCAGGATAAACCATTTCACAAGAAATTACATATTTTAAACCTTACCACTATTTCATGAACACAATCATATTTTGATTTGAGCACTTACCATTTCAATCTAACTTATATGTAAACATAATACCATTCAACCAATAGCTTGGCACATGCCTAAGCATCAAACAACAACACATGTTAGCATACTTGAACATATTTCATATAAATTCAACAATGATAACTATTTATTCTCAACAGGTAACACTTGAGTTAATTACTCATCTCAACTTACATAATTTCCATGTATCATCATATCAATGATGTTCTTATATGTTCATGTCATAATACATATAATTCTTTTATCATTTCTTATCTGAATAATGCCTGTTGAACCATTTAGAATACCGTTGGATACCCGGGATAGCTCATACATAGTATGCTAACTCATATAACTGTAATCCATCAATTCCTATACATGTATGCTTACACGAGCTGTGAATTAGAATGCTCACACGAGCTGTGAAAATGGGCATGTTCACACGAGCTATGGGTCGAAACGTAGCTACAGATGCTACTCACACGAGCTTTGGAGTATCCGCAACACATGTAGGACCTCAGCCATCGGTAGGATGTTTAAGACCAGCACCCGAATCATGAAAACCCTAATGACATGTCATTTGTATCCTATGAATTTCTAATGTTCAAACGGGGCTTAGTAATCATCGTACGTCATTGGATTTACGTCGTTCCATAACACAATAAATTGCATACTAACATATATATATATTGATCTAATCACATTATAATCACATATGAACATTCAATTTAATCAAAATTATACATAATACAGTTCATACAAACTTACCCGCTAAATTGCGTAAATACTAAAGTTTAGGGCATTTTGGTTTTTTTCCTCAATTTTCTACTCAATCTTGATCTAAAGTAATAATTTCATTCAATATATTAATTTAGACAATAAAAAATTCATTTTATGCAAATTCATAATTTTGATATTTTTACAAAATTACCCCTAAAGTTTTACTTTTATTCAATTTAATCCTTAAGCCTAAAACATGCAAATTAACCATTTTTAACAAAAATTGAGCATGTCTAAATGTTCATGGTATCCATAAAATCCCATTTATGCAATAATTTCACATTAAATCCATGTAATTTTACTATTTTAACAATTTAGTCCTTAATTAGAAAATTCATCAAAAATCACTTAATAAAATACTTTTAAATAACAAATAATATCTAAAATTCATCATTTAACATCTAAAATCATGAGTTTCATCAATGGCAGCATTCAAAATCTTTAACAGTTTAAAGATCGAAAGTACGGGCTGGTTGGACCTAGTTGTAACGATCTCAAAAATATGAAAATTATTAAAATTGGAGCCAAAAACACATACCATGCAAGTAATTTGCCCATGGACAAAAGATTCATCTCAAACATCCATGGAGGTTCGGTTAATAGTGAAGAAAACTAAAAAAGATGATAACCAATTAACCTTTTGTTTTAATTTAATTATCAAATTACCATTTTGTCTCTTTAATAAACACCCAAAATTTCATGCTTTTAGTTGCCCAAATGATAAACCGTAAAAGTAACATATTTTAACCCCATATTTAATAGGCTTTTGGATGATTTAGCCCGTGATTTCTGTAAAAAGTGCTTTTAATCCTTTCTTTTCATATTTATACTCAGGAAAGCACCCGACGATAAAAAGAACACAAAACGGGCTTAAAACGGAGTAATTGGGCCTTAGCGGGAAATCAACACGACCTAGCCCAAATCCCACACGACCGTGCCTCACCAACTACCTAGAGCACGGCCTCAACTCCGTGACACATGGCTGTGCAGCATCCATTTATCACACGGACGTGCTTGGTTATCTACATGGCCATGCCCAAATCGACAGACCTGAAGCACGGCCTGAATCCTGACTTACACAGTCATGCCCAAAATGATAGAATCGAGACGTGGCCCAACCACGAGTTACATGGGCGTGTGCCATGGCCGTGCCCCTGCCACGGGAAAGAGCAATTTCACTTAGATTTGGATGCTTGAAGCCAAAGAAACATAATCCTAAGTCTACTCCAACACCCTAATAGTAATTCTACTTGAAGGAGATACTTAGGAGCCAAGTATAGCATTCCAAAGCCTATATAAACAACCCAAGGCAGGCATAAAAGGGGGGCTTTTTACAGAGGCTTTGGCCGAAGCTTTCATCTTTTAGGGAGTCACTTGAAGATAGCCAGTTGATCCATCTCAAGAAGCCGGAGTTCAATTCAAGACGGAGGATCTCTCCTTCAATTCCTTCATGGGGTTTTAGGATTTCTTATTTTTGTTTATTCTTTACTCTTGAGATGTTTTCATATTTAGTTATGAACTAAACCCCTCAGATACCTGAAGGGGATGAAGCCTATGATGGATTTTGTTATTTGATTTCTAAATTATATGATAATTACTTAGTTTGTTCTTAATTATGTTGCTTAATTTAATCTGATGTGCTTAGGTGGAGGAGGAATAGACCCCGCCTAAGAGTAGATCTAGCATAATTAAGCGGAGTTGATCAGGCGCTTAGAGATAGGGTTACGAGATTTTGCCAGATTAGGGTGAAACCTAATATGGGAATCCATTGATCGATTTACTGCTTCCTTAGGGGGTTATTATAAGAGAATGAGAGTTCCACTAATTAACCTAAGGTTAGATGTTATTCGCCTCGAGAGAGGGTTTAATATAGGTTAGAGAGTCTCACGGATCAAGTTGAGTAAAGAAATCATATAGTTTGGGGAATGAATAATAAGTGAAGTCATAGGTGGATTCTTCCTGAGGGTATCGTCTTTATCAACTGAGTTTTCCTAAAGTCTTTCTCCCATTCATTCTTTTGTCTTTGCATTTAGTCTAAGTATCTCATTAGTTTAATAATCCAATCACTCCATATTTTAGGCTAAATAATAGAAAGAAAGTGAGTAGTAGTACTTTTAGGTTCCTTTGGGTTCGATAAAATAATCTTGCCTAAACTATACTATTGTTCGATAGGTGCACTTGCCTCAATCGTTGTCATAGTTAGTGTACAGGTTCGATTATTCTTTATAAATATTAAAACTCGACTGTTTGACACGATCAAGTTTTTGGCGCCGTTGCCGAGGAACATCTAAAAATTAAGAAAGCTCTATTTCTATTACTTTAGCCATTATTTTTATTTTTAAAATTTCTCTTTTATACATATATTTGTGTTTTTGTTTTTCTAAATTTCTTTCTTTCTTTTCATAGCAGGTACCTCTAGTTTATGACTAGAAGAAATCTGAGAGGACCATTAGAATACGAAAGTGACATTGAAGCTACCGCTCTCAGAAATCGTAGAGAAATTAGACTAGCCCTAGACTATCAAAGAGAAGAACAACAAAGATCCAATCCTACTGAAAGGATGGACGAGAACAATCCACCAAATGTGCAAGAACAAACGCTCCGCGTACTATGTATGATTATGCTAAACCTAATTTGACAGGGGCAGAATCTAGTATTGTTAGGCCCACTATAGCCACTAATAATTTTGAATTAAAGCCTAACACAATACAAATGATTGAACAGTTTGTTCAATTTGATGGTTTGCAGGATGAAGATCCAAACACACATATATCTAAGTTTTTAGAATTCTATGATAACTTCAAAATAAATGGCGTTTCTGATGATGCCATACGTCTTCGGTTATTTCCTTTTTCATTAAGGAACAAAGCAAACCAATGGTTGAACTCGTTACCACGAGGGTCAATCACCACATGGGATCAAATGACCGAAAAATTTCTTTTAAAATATTTTTCACCAGTCAAAACGGCTAAATTTAGGAATGATATATCTTCTTTTGTGCAGAATGACGCAGAAACAGTATATGATGCATGGGAAAGATACAAAAATCTCCTAAGAAGATGCCCACACCACGGATTACCTTTGTGGCTTCAAGTCCAAATTTTTTACAATGGTGTGAATTCTCCAACTAGGCAAATGATTGATTCATCAGTCGGTGGAACTTTGAATAATAAAACTCCTGAAGCGGCTTACGATTTTATTGAGGAGATGTCGTTGAACACCTATCAATGACAAATTACAAGAGCTAAACCGACAAAAATAGCCAGAGTTTTTAACATAGACGCAGTGACAATGCTGTCAACACAGGTGGAGTTAATGAATAAAAAACTTGATAATTTATGTTCTTCATAGGTACATCCAGTCATGCAATGCGAAGCAAGTGGGAATGTGGCGAATTCTGAGTACCCACTCTACCAACCAGGACAGAAAACTAGCAGACAAACTATATAGGTAACAATTTTCGATCTATTAATAACCCTTATAGTAACACTTATAATGCAGGTTGGAGGAACGACCCAAATTTTTCGTGGGGAGGACAAGGAAATCAAGGAAGTCAAAGGCAACAACCTACTCCAAATTACCAAAATCAGCCCTATCCACAGGAAAAGAAATCAAACCTTGAAGAGATGTTGACAAAATTCATGGCAGCTACAGATTCTCGTCTCCAAAAGACTGAAGCAATACATGATGAACAACAAAAATCGATCAAAGGAATCGAGAATCAACTTGGAGAACTTACTAGGTCAGTAGGACATCTCACAAAGGTGATTTCTGAATGTCAACAAGGACGTCTACCAAACAACACAGAAATAAACCCAAAAGAGCAAATCCAAGTCATCACAGCTCAAGAGGATACAAAAGTAGACGAGCCCCTCAAGACAAGAAACTAAGGAAGAAAAAGGTAAAATAGAGGTAGCACAAGAGAGGCCAAAACCCAGAATCAAAGAATACCAACCTCAAGATACCTTATCTCAAGCATTGAAAAAGATGATTCGAAGAACAATTCGGTAAGTTTCTAAAACTTTTAAAGAAATTATATATTAACTTACCTCTTCTTGAAGCTCTTTTTGGATGCCCGACTCAAGGAGATTTTAAGATGACTCTTGATGAATAAATGCAAAATAGATGAAGAGCACCATGTGGAACTTAACACAACATGTTCAAGAATGCTACGTAATGAGTACTACCACGTAAATTAAAAGATCCGTGGAGTTTTACGATTCCATGTTTAATTGGTAGTTTAACTATTGATAATCGTTAGCCGATTTAGGGCAAGTATAAATGTCATGCCTTATGAACTGCTTAGCGACTAGGTCTAGAAGCCCAAACAAACTAATATGAGTATTCAACTAGCTGATAAAACTGTTAGAATTCCTAGGGGCATTATTAAAGACGTTTTAGTAAAAATTGATAAATTTATTTTCCCAGTAGATTTTGTTGTTTTAGACATGGATGAGGAAAATTCAATCCCTTTAATTTTAGGAAGACCTTTCCTTGCGACTGCCAAAACTAAAATTGATGTTGCCATAGGAGAACTCATACTTCTCGTAGGAGAAGAATCGGTCAATCTTCAAGCTCTCGACTCAGCCAAAATTGTTCAAACTGTTTCAATAGGTAATCAAATTGTTCAAACTTCATCGCAGGAAAAATCACAAAGCATCAAAGCTAAGCCAACTCATAGTTCCCAAGTCGTCACAGAAGAATCATACCAGAAACAAAACCAGAAGACCAACAAATTATAAGTGCAGAAAATACACACTAAAGAAAAGCTGGATCCACACAAAGTAAAACCTAAGGAACCACCCGAAGAGCCCATAGGGACATCAAATCACTTTAAAATAGGAGACCAGGTGCTGTTAGACAAAGCCGATCCTCACATCACTTCAACAGACCTGAAGAAAAAGGAAAAAATACCCCTTCAGGTACATGATGTTTTCCCACACGAAATAGTCGAGGTAAGCAATCCAATATTTGACGATTTCAAGGTAAACACTTCTCGACCTAAACTTGTCACGAAAATAAAACTGTCAGTAGGAGGCAAAATATTCAAACCTTTAAACCTCCCTAAAACTTTCAAAGTCTAGGACAGTCTAGCTTAAGACTATAAACGAGCGCTTCTCGGGAGGCAACCCGAGTCCTAACACTTCTTTTTTTTCAAAATTATTTTTTTCTTTTCTTTCTTCTCTCTCTCTCTCCACATTTAAAACAAAGATGCAGGTTTCAGCCATACTACTTACTTACGGCAGCGTGCCGTGGCCGTGGACCACCGGAACCATCACATCGACAGAAAGCAGAGCCGTGAAAGTCGGTCCTACCACTCCCCAACGCCACGGATCCAACCACCCACAAAGACGGCATCGACAAAATAAGACGGCCATGCCTCACAACCGTGCTAAGATATCGACTTATTGAGCATGAGCAGACCACGCCTGCGGTCCAACCGTGTTTACATACTAGCTTTCTAGAAGCAGGCGTGTTAACCGACAAGCAGGCGTGGAAGAACAACACACGCCACAACACGGCCGGCGAGGTGGCGTGTGAGTCGACACACCCTCAAGACACGAGCGTGGGAACGTGCTGATTTGAAATCTTATTTAAATCCCACACCTTCCCTCTCTCCCATCTTTCTTTTTCTTTTCTTTCTTTCAAATTCTTTTTGCTCATAGAAAAGGTCCAAGACTCTTAAGCAACACAAAATCATGCCAAGAAACGTAAGAAGATAAGCAACGTCTCCTCGGAAGAGACCGTAACATGAGTTCATTTGGCGACTTCAGCTAATTGACACGCCAAGGGTCTTGAAACCTCTTCGATTCTATTTTTCTTTTCTCGTCTCCTTTATTTTCCTTATCTATACTTCTTTTCTGCTTAATTTAATTTATTTCATATTAGTTTCTTGGTTTTAGGTTCTAAAGGCTACTAGGGAATCACGCCACTTCCACCATCACCAACACTCCGCAGCCTTAGAAGTCATACATACCTCACGAACCATCTGTTAATAAGGACTTCTTAGTCCATTAGAGTTTTCTTTAAATTTTAGTTTTCTTCTTAGTCTCATTGTCTTTATTTTCTTAGTCTTTAATTATATTATTAGTATAGTATTATTATTTCTCTAGATCTCTTGGCTTTATCTTCGCAGGCTACCCAATTTCTTCATCTAGCAAACTACTTTTCGATAGCCACTCCACCAGGCCCATAGAAAACACCATCACCGCCACCAAAGACGCCAGGGATCATCCAGATTTTAGGGAGTATTACTTTCCCCACTTATCTCTTTGATTTGGCATCTAATTATCATTATATATCTTTGTACATTGAGGGCAATGTACATCTAAAGTGTGGGGGTAATAGTGCCTAACATTTTCTATAATTCTTAAAACCCTAAAATTAGTCTTAATCTTAAGTATTTTTCTCATATTATTAATTAGGGTGAAATTTCTAATGATTTATGATTTTTATTGATATGTTTTAGAATAAGTCATAGATAATTGTGCATTAATGACTAAATTTGAAGAAATACTAGAGAATTGAGCATGATAAGTCTACTTTCTAAAAATTAAAATTGATAGGTTGTTGAACTGAATTTGAGTATCACCTTGAAGTTTAAAATTTATAAGGATTGATGTCAAAACACCCATAATTTTTGTGAGATTTTGAGCCTTATAGAGCATATATTCTTTTTCTTGCTCACTTTTTTTTTATTATGAGTGTGTCGACTTTGAATTATTATTCTAGAACTTCCTCGTTTATGCATGTCGAGACCACATTAATGATTTGATATACTGAGATGATAAAGGCACCTAGGTTTTAACCTGTTCACTCCAATAAAAAGCCTACCTACATCAATAACCCCTAGTGAATGCCATTGAATCCTAACAACCTTTTTATTGACTCACTCACTAATGTTAATCCAAAATCCCTTTGTATTTGTTATCAACATTCCTTTGACTACCCCTCTATCGAGAATTGATTTGATCCATTACCGAATTAGGTTATTTCAATCACCAAAGTTCCTTCTATTAGGTTTGTTTTTAGTTTGTTCTAAAAAAAATTGAAGTATATTCAATATTAGTAGTATATAAAAGAGCTTAGAGCATTTAAACTCCAATTGTTGAAGAAAAAGCTCGTATTAAAAGTATTATCATAATACTCCTTATTATAGAGTAATTATCAATAGTATATATTGTTAGTTTTCATTCGATGTGAATATTCATATTTAGTTCATTATTCTTAGATTAGGTAATTAGTCAATTCAATCTCGATTCTAACCCTCTAATTCAGCCTGTATCCACACCCTTAACCTTATCCCCATTACAACCCTGATTAAAGACCTTTTGATTTGTGTATCATCTCATATACAGTGGTGGAGATTTGATTTTCAGGCAAGCCTATGGGATTAACTTTTCAGGATCGACTTAGAATGCTTATTCTTGAACCTTAAACACTTCGAGTGATTTGAGTGAATCTTTAGTGATGATGTCAGTTCTTGTCAATTTTGAATTAAAAGTAATTACTTAGATAAGGGAAGACACCTATGTTTTCTTGCTATAAAGGTATGACTTATCGTAATTGAATCTTTAGGGTTTTTTGAGTTGAATTATCCATGTATAAATTATCTATAAATTATGATGAGACATTGTCGATAGGAATTATGAATTATGGAAAGTTCATTTTAATTGTAAGTTGAGAATTTTGCTTGAGGATAGGCAAAAGCTTAAGTGTGGGGTATTTGATAAACCATAAAAGTAACATAGTTTAACCCTATATTTAATAGGCTTTTGGATAATTTAGCCCGTGATTTCTGTAAAAAGGTGCTTTTAATCCTTTCTTTTTATATTTATACTCAGGAAAGCACCCGAGGATAAAAAGAACACAAAACGGGCTTAAAACGAAGTAATTGGGCCTTAATGGGAAATCAACACTACCGCCCAAATCCCACACGACTGCGTGCTTCGCTAACTACCAGAAAGCACGGCCTCAACTCCGTGACACACGGCTGTGCAACATCCATTTATCACACGGACGTGCCTGGTGATCTACATAGCCGTGCCCAAATAGACAGACCTGAAGCACGGCCTAAATCCTAACTTACACGGCCGTGCCCAAAACGATAGAATCGAGACGTGGCCCAACCACGAGTTACACGGGCGTGTGCCATGGCCGTGCCCCTGCCACGGGAAAGAGCAATTTCACTTGGATTTGGATGCTTGAAGCCAAAGAAACATACTCCTAAGTCTACTCCAACACCCTAATAGTAATTCTACTTGAAGGAGATACTTAGGAGCTAAGTATAGCATTCCAAAGCCTATACAAACAACCCAAGGCAGACATAAAAGGGGGGCTTTTTGCAGAGGCTTTGGCCGAAGCTTTCATCTTTTAGGGAGTCACTTGATCAATGCCAAGCTTGCCTTGGACTTACATGATAACTTGCTTGCTAACTTGATCAATGCCAAGCTTGCCTTGGACTTACATGATATTTTGATCAATGCCAAGCTTGCCTTGGACTTACATGATATCTTGTATGGTAGATTGAGTATCCTGGGAAATTCATCTTCAATCGGGACTTGCTTATACTTATCATCATGATTTCTTGATTGAACATAACATGATCATTTCATACAATTATTGTACATCATATTAAGCAATTTAATGATAATAATCATAAAGCTTAAAAATCATACAAACTTACCTCAATATACAAAATGTATGTAGATGTGCAATTTAGTCATCGACTTTGTTCTTACCTCGATTTCGATCCGGGCTTCATTTTTCTTGATCTATAATCATAAATAGATCATTTAAAAACCATATTGACTAAATTGACTCATAACTCATACTTTTAAAAAATTACTATTTTGCCCCTATACTTTTTAATATTTGCACTTTTGCCCCAATTCTCGTAAAATGATTTTCATGCAACTTTCTTAAACTTCATGCTCAACTGAATCATTTTCTCTTCTATAAAAATCATCAATTCTCACTATTTCTAGTAGGTATGACCAATTTTATAACTGTTACAAAATGGTCCCTACTACCATTTTTCATGAAATTCATTAGGGAAAAGATGATTATATAACATCAAACTCTCTTAAACTTCCATAAAACATCATTTAACAAGCATGTCATTCAAGGGTAGATTTTTTAACATGCATCTTAGCTCATTTTATAGCTAAAATTAGCTAATTCATAATACGAGAACTTCAAAAATACGAAGAATATTAAAAACGGGGTTAAGATGAACTTACTATGAGCTTGAAAAAAATGAAGAACCCTAGCTATGGTGTCTCCAAATTTTTGGCAGCTACAAGGAAGAAGATGAGTGAATTTTTCTCATCTTTATCCTATTTTAATCACTAATTAGGCAAATGACCAAAATGTCCTTCCTCTTAAAAATTTCCATAATAGTCTCTTAAGGCCAATTTTGTCCAAAAATCAAATTTTGGGCAAATTGATACTTAAGGACTCACAATTATTATTCTAAAGCTATTTCATGCAAAAAGCTTCTAGAAACTTATATATTGCAACTTTTGCAATTTAGTCATTTTTGGACCAATTGACCTCAACTTAATAAAATTGCTTTACAAAACTTTCATACTAGCATGCAAACATGGCATAAACCTGGAAAACTCATAATTTCACCTCGGGTTCGTGGCCTCGCACCACTATCCCGACTAGGCCCTAAATTGGTCATATAATACTCCCCTTAGGATTTTCGCCCTCGAAAATCTTACCAAAGAAAAGGTTTGATATCGATTTCTCATACTCTCTTCGATTCCCATGTAGCTTCTTCGATTCCGTGCCTTTGCCATAATACCTTTATTAAGGCAATACTCTTATTTATTAGTTGCTTAACTTTCCGAGCCAAAATCTTTACTGGTTCTTCACCATAAGTCATGTCAGGACGAATCTCTATTTCCGAAGGGGTAATTACATGCGAAGGGTCTGATCTATAGTGTCGTAACATTGACACGTGAACACATCATGTATCTTTTCTAATTCTGATGGCCAAGCCAAACGGTAAGCTACCGGCCCAATTCTCTCCATAACCTCGTAAGGTCCAATGAAACGTGGATTTAATTTGCCTTTACGACCAAATCTAAGAACTTTTCTCCATGGTAATACTTTCAAAAAGACTTTATCCCCAACTTGGTACTCGATCTCTTTTCCCTTTAAATCCAAATAGGATTTTTGTCTGTCTGAGGTAGCTTTTAAACATTCTTGAATTATTTTCACTTTCTCTTCAGCTTCTTTAACCAAATCAACCCCGTGAATTTGGTTCTCCTTGAGTTCAGTCCAAAACAAGGGAGTTCTGCACTTATGCCCATATAGGGCCTCATAAGGTGCCATCTTTAAGCTCGATTGAAAGCTATTATTATAGGCGAATTCTACCAATGCGAGAAACTTTTCCCAACTACCTTGGAATTCCAAAACACAACATCTGAGCATGTCCTCAAGTACTTGAATTAACCTTTTTGGCTGACCGTCAGTCTGAGGGTGAAATGCGGTGCTAAAACTCAATTTTGTACCCAAAGCTTCTTGCAGCTTCTTCTAGAATCTGGATGTGAATCTCGGATCTCTATCCAATATGATCGATAAGGGAACTTCATGAAGTCTTACTATTTTTGAAACATACAAGTTTGCCAACTTGTCTAGGGAGTAATCCACTCGTAAAGGTATAAAGTGGGCTGACTTCGTGAGTCTATCAACCACTACCCAAATAGCATCTTTCTTGTTCAGAGACAACGGTAAACCCGTTACGAAATCCATGGTGATACGGTCCCATTTCCACTCTGGAATCAAGATAGGTTGAAGTAAACCCAAAAGTACTTGGTGTTCAACCTTTACTTGCTGACAAATCATGCACTTGGTAACAAATTCTGAAATGTCTTTCTTCATTTTCGGCCACCAATACTCTTGCTTTAGATTATTATACATCTTGGTGCTACCCGAATGTACGGATAAACATCTATTATGTGCCTCGTGCAAAACTTTCTGAATAAGCTCCTCTTTTCTCGGAACACAAACTCTATCTCTGAACATCAAGTATCCATCAGAATTAATCCAAAAGTCAGATTTAGCATCTGACTCGCATTGAGCTCTCTTGACTTGCAACTCATTATCTTCTCTCTGAGCTTCAAAGATCTCTTGAAGGAACATTGGTCTAGCTCTTAGCTCAGCTAAAATGGAGCCATTGTCAGATAAGGATATCCTTGAATTCAATGCTCTTAAAATGAACAGAGACTTCCTGCTCAAAGCATCAGCGACTACATTCGCCTTTCCTGGATGGTAGTCGATGACCAACTCATAGTCCTTTATCAACTCTAACCATCTTCGTTGTCTTAAGTTCAACTCTTTCTGCGTCATCAAGTATTTCAAACTTTTATGATTGGTAAAAATCTGACATCGTACACCATATAAATGGTGTCTCCAGATCTTCAATGCGAAGACTATGGCGGCCAATTCTAGGTCATGCGTCGGATAATTCTTCTCAGGAGGTTTTAACTGTCTTAAGGCATAAACAATCACTTTGCCTTCTTGCATGAGTACACAGCCCAATCTATTTAAGGATGCATCATCAGAGACTACAAATTATTTCCCGATTCGGGTTGTACTAAACCTGAGCTTCACAAGATTGCTTTCAACTTCTCAAAACTTTTTGGCATCTTTTCGACCACTCAAACTTCACGTTCTTCTGTAACAATTTAGTCATCGGGGTTGCAATCATAGAAAACCCCTTGACAAATCATCTGTAGTAGTCAGCTAGGCCCAGAAAACTTCTAATCTTCGTGATGTTCTTCAGTGGTTTCTAGTCTATTATAGCTGAGATCTTACTTGGATCTACTCGGACTCCATCTCTCGAGACAATATGTCCTAGGAATCCCACTTCCTTGAACCAAAATTCACTTTTACTGAATTTGGTATACAACTTATTTTCTCGAAGAGTCTGTAAAACTATCCGTAGATGATCAGCATGTTCATCCTCGTCTCGGGAATAAATCAGTATGTCGTCAATAAAAACGACTACAAACTTGTCAATGTATGGTCTGAAAATGAGGTTCATTAAGTCCATGAATACTGCAGGAGCATTGGTCAACCCAAAGGGCATGACTAAAAATTCATAATGCCTATATCTTGTTCAAAAGACAGCCTTGGATACATCTGAATCTTTCACTCTTAGCTGGTAGTACCCTGATCTCAAGTCTATTTTGGAGAACACAGTCGCTCCTTTCAATTGATCAAACAAATCGTCGATCCTAGGTAATGGATACTTGTTTTTTACTGTCACTTTATTAAGCTGACGGTAATCAATGCACAATCTCATGGTACCATCTTTCTTTTTCACAAAAAAAAACCGGAGCACTCCATGGTGAACAACTTGATCTTGCAAAGCCTTTGTCTGTCAACCCTTGCAACTGTAACTTCAACTCTTTCAACTCTGTTGGAGCCATTCTATAAGGAGTAATGGATATTGTACAGTACCGGGAGTTAGCTCAATGCTAAACTCAACTTCTCTAACTGGTGGTAATCCTGGTAATTCCTCAGGAAAAACGTCCACATACTCACATACTATCAAGACTGATTCAATCTTTAACTCGTCTCTTTATCATTCAATATAAAGGCAAAAATGCCTCATACCCTTTTCTTAGATATCTCTGCTCCATCATATGAAAAATTATTACCTACGATCTACCTTCCTCATCTGATTCTACATGAAGAGTATCCCCATTCTCACACCTCATCTCAATGTATTTCTTCCCACAATTTACAATTACATTATGAGTAGTCAACCAGTCCATACCAAGAATGAGGTCGAATTCATCAAAAGGTAACAACATAAGATTTGCTTTAAAGCAATGACCTCTAATCATTAATGGACAATCTTTACAAATTTTATCAACTAACATACTCTTGCCTAAAGGATTAGACACCTTAATCACAAATTCTATGGTATCTATAGGCACACCCAAACCGGGTACTAATTTCATGCAAATGTAAGAGTGTGTGGATCCGGGGTCTATTAAAGCAGTAACTTTGGTATTGTAAAGAGAAAAGGTACCCGTAATAACAACAGGGGAGGATGCCTCTTCATAAGTGTGAATGGCATAAGTCCTTGTAGGCGCTCTACCCTCAAGTCTCGCTGCCTACTCTCTGGGGTTACCTCTTCCACTTGCCCCACTTCTCGAGTTCCTCTGCGGTCTCCCTCTGAACATACTCTCGGATCCGGGTTCTGAGTTCTCTCTTCTTTAGTCATCTCTAGACAATCCTTTATGAAATGGTATTGGGAACCACATCTTAAACATGCATTTTGTGTGCTCGGCATTCTCCCAAATGGCGTCTACCATATTGTGGACATTCTGGTCTGTCAGGTCTAAAATTCACAACACTTGTAACTGAAGTGGTCTGTGCTTTATTTCTCGAATACTGCTTACTCTTGTCTTTCCTTGAAAACCTAGTGGAAGTAGCTAATCGAGCTGAAAAATCTCTTGACTTCTTAGATGACGATTGGAACGACTTGTTCCACTGTCTCTTTCTAGAATCGCAAGACTCTATTTCAAATTTCTTCTTCTCTTTTACTAGTTCTTCGACTTTGCAAGCCCATTCCACTAGCACAATGAATTCTTTTAATTCGAGGATAGGAACAACCAGCTTAATGTCCTCGTTTAAACCATCTTCAAACCTTATACTCATAATGGGCTCAGTGGACACACATTCGCGAGCGTACTTGCTGAGTCGTACAAACTCTCGCTCATAATCAATTACTGACATCTTGCTTTGCTTCAGCTCTAGAAGTTCTTTCCTCTTCTGGTCTACAAACCTCTGGCTGATATACTTTTTCTTAAACTCTTCTTGGATGAATTCCTATGAGATCCTTTCCCTTGGTACCACCGACACAAGGGTGTTCCACCATTGGTAAGCAGAATCTCTTAAGAGAGAGACTACACACTTCATGCATTCATCAGGAGTGCAGGACAGTTCGTTAAATACCCTGATGGTATTCTCTAACCAGAACTCAGCTCTTCTAGATCATCATCTTTTCTAGCTCGAAATTCTTCTGCCCCATGCTTCCTAATCCTATCAATTGGAGGTTTACCTCCTCTTACCACCTCTACTACTTGAGGGGCTACTGGAGTAGGTTATAGAACAGGCGGGGGTGGAGGAGGGTGCGCATTCGGGTTCACTCGAACGAACTCGTGTACTAGGCATCCATCATATGGAGGAAGGCTTCTCTAGCCTCTTCTCCTCCTCCTTCTTGACTCACCGTAGTGGGTCTATTCTCATTCTCATACAAGCATTGTCCCTTCCGCAGGAGTAGTGCGTTACTTTCTACATCATCCGCCTCGGCTCCTTGGGATCCATTTACTATATGTATAAACATAATTTAAGTCGTCAAGAGTCGTCACACTATCATTATAAAAACATTCTTACGTATGGCATGTATAGTTAGACTCATGCTCGTGCTACATTAGTCCTAGAACTGACTAAATCGTAGCTTTGATACCACTAAATGTAATAGCCCGCACCCAAGACCGATACTGGGTCTAGATACGAGACATTACTAAGCTTGAACTCACTGAAACATGTACTTACGGGCTATAAAATTTCGTTCCAACTTAAAAACTTCACTTTCTTAGTTAACACATATAACAAGAGCCTACGAGGCCTTTAACTCATGTTAGAAAACTTTCGAGATTAAAATCAAATAACTCATTTTTGAAGCAGGGTTCCCACGCCCGTGTGACTTGGAACACGCCCGTGTACCCTTAAGCATGCCCATGCCCTCAAACCGTGTAGGGCTACTGACTATTTCCACACGGCTTATACACGCTCGTGTCTACAAATCGTGGAAGGTTACTGACTAAATCAACACGGTCTGGGAACATGCCCATGTTCAAATCGTGTGTCTTACACGGCACACACACACGACCGTGGGATTTGCCCGTGGCCTATTATGATTAATAATACTAAGGTGCAGGGTTAACACGGTCTTGACACATGCCCGTGTGTCTAGCCGTGTGGGCACTTACAGGCTATTTACTAAGCCTTTAGCCACCTTGAAATGAAGATCATAACCATACACAATTCAACGATGCAATAACAACCCAATTTTAAGAATAATACTACATGCTTTATTGATCTCAACAAACATACATGCTTAGTCAAATTTTGCCAATCACTTAGCCATATACAAAAGAATAATAAACTTGATAGCCTTTACAAAGGCCCTTCTTAATACATGTCCACAAAATGAATGTTTCTTATACATGCCATACTTAGTAAAGTAACTTGGCTATACCAAAATAAGAGTTGATAGTGTGTTGCAAGTCTCAGACTTTAATGATCCACTAATTAACTTCATGGATGCATAGAAAGAAAGAATCATAACGTAAGCATAAAGCTTAGTAAGTTTGCATGTAACAGCTCATAGCATCATCATTGCTTAATATAAACCATTTCACATAAACAATGGTATTATGAATTTCAGCTACAGAGCTTACTTACTCATATAGATTCTTACATGTCTCATGACACTTACTACTATCATACTTGGAAGGTAACCATGATACATGTATCACTTGATCACATTGATCAGTATACTATAATAACAATAATCATGATATCTACTTTCTCATTCATAACATGAATAATGCCCAACTTCATCTAACTTCATCTTGATACTAACTTTACTTTCTTAGCTTACTTGCTATCTTCTTTTAGCTTACTCATTTTCCCGATGAATTTCTATGAATAACCGAGGATACTAAATCTCTTCCCACATAATATGATGCCGAAGCCATATCCTAGACATGGTCTTACATGGGTTATCTCATCTTGGTTTCAAGGCCATGTCTTGACATGGACTTATATGAAGTCTTGCTCTTGATAACATACTCAATGCCAAGCTTGAGTCCTTGGACTTACATGATAACTTGCTAACTTGATCGATGCCAAGCTTGCCTTGGACTACATGATCGACTTGCCAAGCTTGCCTTGGACTTACATGATAACTTGCTTGCTAACTTGATCAATGCCAAGCTTGCCTTGGACTTACATGATATCTTGATCAATGCCAAGCTTGCCTTGGACTTACATGATATCTTGTGTGGTAGATCGAGTATCCTGGGAAATTCATCTTCAATCGGGACTTGCTTGTACTTATCATTATGATTTCTTGATTGAACATAACATGATCATTTCATACAATTATTGTACATCATATTAAGCAATTTAATGATAATAATCATAAAGCTTAAAAATCATACAACCTTACCTCAATATACAAAATGTATGTAGATGTGCAATTTAGTCCTCGACTTTGTTCTTGCCTCGATTTTGATCTGGGCTTCATTTTTATTTATCTATAATCATAAATAGATCATTTAAAAACCATATTGACTAAATTGACTCATAACTCATACTTTGACAAAATTACTATTTGCCCTTATACTTTCTAATATTTGCATTTTTGCCCCAATTCTCGTAAAATGATTTTAATGCAACTTTCTTAAACTTCATGCTCAACTGAATCATTTTCTCTTCTATAACAATCATCAATTCTCACTATTTCTAGTAGGTATGATCAATTTTATAACTGTTACAAAATGGTCTCTACTACCATTTTTCATGAAATTCATTAAGAAAAGATGTTTATCTAACATCAAAATTTCTTAAACTTACATAAAACATCATTTAACAAGCATGTCATTCAAAGGTAGATTTTTGAACATGCATCTTAGCTCATTTTACGCCTAAAATTAGCTAATTCATAATACTGAGAACTTAAAAATACGAAGAATATTAAAAGCAGGGCTAAGATGAACTTACTATGAGCTTGAAAAATGAAGAACCCTAGCTATGGTGTCTCCAAATTTCGACGACCACAAGGAAGAAAATGAGTGAATTTTTCTCATCTTTATCCTACTTTAATCACTAATTAGGCCAAATGACCAAAATGCCCTCCCTCTTAAAAATTTCCATAATAGTCTCTTAAGGCCAATTTTGTCTAAAAATTAAATTTTGGGAAAATTGCTACTTAAGGACTCACAATTATTATTCTAGAGCTATTTCATGCAAAAAGCTTCTAGAAACTCATATATTGCAACTTTTGAAATTAAGTCCTTTTTGGACCAATTGACCTCAACTTAATAAAATTGCTTTACAAACCTTTCATACTAGCATGCAAACATGGCATAAACCTGGAAAACTCATAATTTCACCTCAGGTTCGTGGCCTCGCACCACTATCCTGACTTGGCCCTAAATCGGGCTGCTACTCTTACCTTCATCTTCTGTTGTTTTGGCTGAGTCTAGAGCTTGAAGATTGACCGATTCATCTCCTACACGAAGTATGAGTTCTCCTGTGGCAACATTAATTTTAGTCTTGGAAGTTGCAAGAAAAGGTCTTCCTAAAATTAAAGGGATTGAATTTCCCTCATCCAAGTCTAAAACAACAAAATCTACTGGGAAAACAAATTTATCGATTTTTACTAAAACGTTTTCAATAATGCCCTAGGAATTCTAACAGTTTTATCAGCTAGTTGAATACTTATCCTAGTTTGTTTGGGCTTCCCTAGACCTAGTCGTTTAAACATGCATAAGGCATTACATTTATACTTGCCCCTAAATCAGCTAACGCATTATCAATAGTTAAACTACCAATTAAACATGGAATCATAAAACTCCCTGGAGCTTTTAGTTTCTGTGGTAGTCTTTTCTGTAGCATTGCTGAGAATGTTGCATTGAGTTCCACATGGTGCTCTTCATCTATTTTGCGTTTGTTCGTCAAGAGCTGTTTTAAAAGTCTCCTTGAGTCAGGCATCTGAAAAAGAGCTTCAAGAAGAGGTAAGTTAATATGTAATTTCTTTAAAAGTTTTAGAAACTTACCAAATTGTTCCTCTGAATCATCTTTTTTCAATGCTTCGGGATAAGGTATGCTAGGTTGGTATTCTTTGATTACCGATTTTGGCTTCTCTTGTGCTACCTCTATTTTACCTTTTTCTTCTTTGGTTTCTTATACTGAGGTGGGCTCGTCTACCTTTGTACCCTCTTGAGCTGTGATGGCTTGGATCTGCTCTCTTGGGTTTATCTCTGTGTTGCTTGGTAGACGTCCTTGTTGACTTTCAGAAATCAACTTTGTGAGATGTCCCACTGACCTAGTAAGTTCTCCAACTTGATTCTTGATCCCCTTGATCGATTTTTTTTTATTCATCAAGTGTTGCTTCAGTCTTTTGGAAATGAGAATCTGCAGCTGCCATGAATTTTTTCAGCATCTCTTTAAGGTTTGATTTCTTTTCCTATGGCTAGGGCTGATTTTGGTAATTTGGAGAAGGTTGCTGCCTTTGATTTCCTTGATTTCCTTGTCCTCCCTACGAAAAATTTGGGTGGTTCCTCCAACCTACATTATAAGTGTTACTATAAGAATTATTATTAGATCTGAAATTGTTACCTATATAGTTTGTCTGCTCGTTGTCTGGGCCCGGTTGGTAGGGTGGGTACTCAGAATTCGCCATATTTCCACTCGCTTCGCATTGCATGACTGGGTGTACCTACGAAGAACATAAATTATCAAGCTTTTTATTCATTAACTCCACCTGCGTTGACAGCATTGTCACTGCGTCTATGTTAAAAACTCTGGCTGATTTTGTCGGTTTGGCTCTTGTAATTTGCCATTGATAGGTGTTCAATGACATCTCTTCAAAATAATCGTAAGCTGCTTCAGGAGTTTTGTTGTTCAAAGTTCCACCGGCTGATGAATCAATCATTTGTCGCGTTGAAGAATTTACACCGTTGTAAAAAGTTTGGACTTGAAGCCACAAAGGTAATCCGTGGTATGGACATCTTCTTAGGAGATCCTTGTATCTCTCTCATGCATCTTATAATGTTTCTGCGTCATTCTACACAAAAGAAGATATGTCATTCCTAAATTTGGCCGTTTTGGCTGGTGGAAAATATTTTAAAAGAAATTTTTTGGTCATTTGATCCCATGTGGTGATTGACCCTCGTGGTAATGAGTTCAACCACTGCTTTGCTTTATTCCTTAATTAAAAAGGAAATAACTGAAGACGTATGGCATCATCAGAAATGCCATTTATTTTGAAGGTATAACAGAATTCTAAAAAATTAGATATATGAGTGTTTGGATCTTCATCCTGCAAACCATCAAATTGAACAAAATGTTGAATAATTTGTATTGTTTTAGGCTTTAATTCAAAATTATTAGCAGCTATAGCGGGCCTAACAATACTAGATTCTGCTCCTGTCAAATTAGGTTTAGCATAATCATACATAGTACGCGGAGCATTCTGTTCTTGCACATTTTGCGGTGGATTGTTTTCGTCCATCCCTTCAGTGGGATTGGATCTTTCTTGTTGTTCTTCTCTTTGGTAGTCTAGAGCTCGTCTAATTTATCTGCGATTTCTGTGAGCGGTAGCTTGAATGTCACTTTCATATTCTAGAGGTCCTCTCGGGTTCCTTCTAGTCATAAACTAGAGGTACCTGCTAGGAGAAGAAATAAATTTAGTATAAATAAAAATTTAACCTAAACAAAAATAAAAGTAAATTGCAAAATAATAAAATTATGGCTAAAGTAATAGAAATAGATCTTTCTTAATATTTTAGTGGTCCCCGGCAACGGCGCCAAAAACTTGATCGTGTCAAACAGTCGAGTTTTAATATTTATAAAGAATGATCGAACCTGTAGACTAACTATGACAATGATAGAGGCAAGTGCACCTATCAAACAGTAGTATAGTTTAGGAAAGAATATCTTATCGAACCCAAGGTAATCGAAAAGTACTACTACTCACTTTCTTTCTATTATTTAGCCTAAGATATGGAGTGATTGGTTTATGAAACTAATGAAGAAAACTAAACTAGATGCAAAGACAAAAGAATGAATTGGAGAAAGACTTTAGGAAAACTCAATTGATGAAGATGATACCCTCAAGAAGAATCCACCTATGACTTCACTTATTATTTATTCCCCAAACCATATGATTTCTTTACTTAGCTTGATCCGTGAGACTCCCTAACCTATATTAAACCCTCTCTCAAGGCAAATAATGTCTAACCTTAGGTTAATTAGTGGAACTCTCATTCTCTTATAACAACCCCCTAAGGAAGCAGTAAATCGATCAATGGATTCCCATATTAGGTTTCACCCTAATCCAGCAAAATCTCGTAACCTTATCTCTAGGCGCCCGATCAACTCCGCTTAATTATGCTAGATCTATTCTTAGGTAGGGTCTATTCCTCCTCCACCTAAGCACATCAGATTAGATCAAGCAACATAATTAAGAACAAACTAAGTACTTATCATATAATTTAGAAATCAAATAACAAAAATCCATCATAGGTTTCATCCCTTCAGGTATCTGAAGGGTTTAGTTCATAACTAAATAAGAAAACATCTCAAGAGAAAAGATAAAACAAAATATAAGAAATCCCTAAAACCCCCTGAAGGAATTGAAGAAGAGATCCTCCGTCTTGAGTAGAACTCCGGCTTCTTGAGATGGATCAACTGGCTATCTTCGAGTATTTCCCAAAAGATGAAAGCTTTGGCAAAAGCATCTGCCAAAAACCTTCCCCTTCAATGTCTGCCTTGGGTTGTTTATATAGGCCTTTGAGATTCTTTATTTGACTCCTAAGTACCTCTTTAGGTAGATTTATTATTAGGGAGTTTAAGTAGACTTAGGAGTATGTTTCTTTGGCTTCAAGCATCCAAATTCGAGTGAAATTACTCATTCCCACGGCAGGGGCACGGCCATGGCACACGCCCGTGTAAATCGTGGTTGGGCTGTGTCTCGATTCTGTCGTTTTGGGCACGGTCGTGCAAGTCGGGGTTCAGGCCGTGCTTCGGGTCTACCGATTGGGGCACGACCATGTGGATCACCAGGCACGTCCGTGTGTGGTAAATGGATGATGCACGGCCGTGTGTGGCGGAGTTGAGACCGTGCTCTAGGTAATCGACGAGGCACGGTCGTGTGAGCTTTGGGCCAAGCCGTGTCGAATTCTTGGGTTGGCCCAATTTAGTCCGTTTTAAGCCCGTTTTACGATTTTTTATCCTTAGGTGCTTTCCTGAGTATAAGACATGAAAAGAAAGGATTAAGAGCACCTTTTTACATAAATCAAGGATAATTCATCCAAAAGCATACTAAATGTGGGATTAAAATATGTTACTTTTACGGTTTATCAACTAACATGCATAACAGGCTAATGAAAAATGCATTTAACACATGACAATATAAAGGGCGAAGATCAAATAACAAGCCAAAATACACGAGAAAATAATAATAATAATAAATTTGAAATTTTAAAATATATAGAAGGATATAAATAAGTAATAAACTAATAAATGAATAAGTGTATTTAAAATATTAAGCAATTAAATATTAAGGAAATAATAGTAATAATAACAAAGTTAATTAAATATGTTAATAATAATAATAATGTGAATAATATTAAGATAATAGTAATAAAATAATAATCTAGAAACAATAAAAGTAATAGTAATAATACTAATATTAATACTAGTAATAATAATAACAATAAAAATAATGGAATAATAATAATAATAATGGAAATTATAATAATGATAACAATTAAAATTTATTAATGTAATAGAAACAATAATAAAAGAAATAAAAAGGACTAAATTAGAAATTAAATGAACTTTTAGGGGCGAATCGAAATAAACAAAAAATAATAGGCTAAATTGAAATACCCGAAAACAATCGAGGATCGAAATGAAAAATAAACCCGACTCCTTATGCTCATCGTTTAGGAGGGGCCAGAATAAAAGAATTTAAATTATACAAGAACAATTTAAAATATATATAAAAAAGCACCAAAATGTGACGCATGCAAGGAAAGAGGGACTGATTGGGAAATTATTTCATGCTTTTCGTGCGCAGCGTTTCGGTATGGACCAAAATAAAACAATTGTGAAATTACAAGGTAAAATTAAAAGACAAAGAAAATAAGGTAGGGCTTAATCGAATTGCGCTGTAAAAGCGGATGGACTGTTCGTGCAAGTAGCCCGTTAAAGCGGAAACACGCAGATCATCAAGGCAGTTCGGGTCGAGTCCGTCCGATCCAGCTCAAAACAGCATCGTTTTGATGCTTAATTGCCCCAAAGTGAAATGACGTCGTTTCACTGACCCTATATAAGTCAATTTTTTTTAAAATTTCATTATTTTCTTTCTTCTTAAAAAAAACACAAACTTTCTCTCCTCCCTCCCTCTTTCAGGCCCGAGCTCATAGCACCGCCGTGGGCTCCGCCGTAGACGATGGCCGAAATCGCATAAAAGTAGGGCATTTTTAGCCTTATTTTAAAACCTTCCATTTCTCCTCTATTTTTTAAAAAAAAAAAATTCAAATTTGATTTTTTTAAAACTGAAATAAGAATGCTACACGAAAGAAAACGCCTTTTTGTTACCCCTTTTAAGCCCTCATCGAACCCATATAGGCCTCGGGCATTCCGATTTCGACAATGACTGGTGGCGAAAAGAGGCGAATCGACAAGGTAAGGCTTCTTTCTTTTTTTTTCGTATATATAAAAAAATGAAAAATAATAACCTCAAACAAAATCAAAAAATCACCTTTAAAACTGTTTCCTTTTTGTATTGATTCTGTATCTGCTTGTTCGTAAAAAAAGGAAGAGAATACAAGTGATTTTCATTCGGTTTTTATAGTCGAAATAGAAAAATGAAAATAAAATACATCATTTTTTCGTTTTTCTCTCTTGCTGTGCTGTCGTTGTTTGTTTTCTTTTGCAGGTGCGTGACGCGCAGTGGGCAAAGGTACAGAGGCCGTATGGAGGAGCTGACATGGCGTGGAGGCATGGAGGCCCGATTGTTGGAGCTGTGGCACAAATGAAACCTAGGGTTTCCAGAAACTTCAATCCATTTGGGCCTAATCCGACAATGGGCCATTGCAATTAGTTTGGGCCGATCAGGCTTGGGTCTGTTTTAGGTTTTAGGTAACTGGATTAGTTATCAGGTTCAGGGTTTATTCAATTGGGTTAGAGTTTTGTATTTGTATTTGGGCTGGTAGGAATTTGGACTGCTGTAATTTTTGTAATTGACTGTTTTAAAAATAGACTTTTATTAATTTTTGTTTGGTTTTTTATTTTCCCGGGCAAATTTGGGCCCGTACAGAACTATTTAATCTTCGTCATTCATCATTGCGAATCACTGTTGAACATGTTTTGGGGATTTTGAAGAAACGGTTTTGTGTGTTAGATGTTAAACCATTTTGGAATTTTCAAACACTAGTAGATATAGTTTTGGCATGTTGTATCATTCATGTTCACATAATGGGAGTTGATCCTAATGATTTACTTAATCAATAATTATATGAGGAGTCTGATTTGATAATATCAACTATTACTGAGTAAGAAGAAATAAAAGAAGCAAGAGAATGGTCTGCTAAGAGAGAGGAAATTATAGAAACTATGTGGATTGATTATATGGCTAGAAACATTAGGTAGGTTTAGGGCTCAAGGTTAATGTTTCTATGTTATGTATGTTTTAGTATTAAAATTGTTATTTTTTTAATGTTGGTTGGATATTGATATTGAAAATTATTTTTGGATACAGAAATTATTATGTTTTAAGTTTGTTGGTGTTGTAATTATTGACAATGGCAATTATTAATGTAGAATGAGTAAGGACAAAAAAGAATAGACAGTAAAGCAATTCAAGTGCACAAAACTGATGGAACATATTTTTCTCAAATTTCTAGCAGAAGAGGCCCAAAAAGGAAATAAACCTTCTAACACATTCAAAGTAATTTCTATTAATTGAGTTGTTGCAGCTATTTCTGAAAGACTCCAAGTTCAATGTGATGCTAAGCATGTGGGAATCATTTGAGGACTGTGAAAAACCAATGACAAATTATATGCACTATTCGGGCCAAAAGTGGTTTTGGATGGGATGATAACATGAAAATGATTACAGGTGATAGAATGACATATGATGCAACAATAGAGCGACATTGTAACACCCCTAACCCGTATCCGTCGCCGAACTAGGGTTAAAGGCGTTACCAGACAGATCGGAAACATTTATAGAAATTTCATACAACCGTTCAACAATCTCAATCATAGTGTCCCTAAAACAGGTCATCTAGACCTAAAACATGCTTATAATTTGAGTCGGAACTAAATCGAAACACTTACGAAAATTCTCAGAAATTTAAAAACTTTTCTAAGTTTCAGGGGTTACACGCCCGTGTGGGCAGGCTGTGTCCCTCCCACGGTTGCTAGACACAACCGTGTGTCCTCCCGTGGTCTATACTGACTATGCTTCACAGCCACCAAGCACGCCCGTGTACCTTGACCGTGGATTATACTCACTTGGCTCTACGATCACTAAGCAACCCCGTGTGCTAAGGCCGTACTAACCTGATGAAACCACGCGGCTACTAGGCACACCCGTGCGCCAAGGCCATGTTCTCATATGCTAGCTACTGACTCTACCCCACGGTCACTAGGCACGCCTGCGTGCCATAACCGTGTGACATTATAGGCCATTTGCAAGGCCAAAATACCACCCACTTGGTTCTTACCTACAAGCAACATTTACCAATACAATTCATGCATATTTGACAACCAAAATAACCACACAATCAATACATTAAATATCCATTTCAACCATGCCAACTTCTAAGACCAAAACATATATAACACAAGCATAATTCATTCATTTGCTTAAACTAAAAGCTTGACCATTTCATGAATCAACTAACCATGCCAAAATATTCTACACATATCATAATCGCTAAGAAAATTCTCAACTCATTACTAGCCAAATCACAAGGCTAAGTTCATATAACAACTTATACCAAAATACTAGCCTATACATGCCATATCTAGCTATATACATTTTTAAAATGTACCAAAAACAAGTTGAGTAGTGTGATGGCGATCCTTGATAGTCCCGAGCCCTCAGTAGCTTTGACGACCTATAAAATAGAGAAAACACACACAGAGTAAGCTTTCCAAAAGCTTAGTAAGTCATAATATGATCGTGTCAAACAGTCGATTTTTAATATTTATAAAGAATGATCGAACCTGTAAACTAACTATGACAATGATTGAGGCAAATGCACCTATCGAACAATAGTATAGTTTAGGCAAGATTATTTATCGAACCCAAAGGAACCTAAAAGTACTACTACTCACTTTCTTTCTATTATTTAGCCTAAAATATGGAGTGATTGGTTTATTAATCTAAAAAACTAATGAACAACTAAACTAGATGCAAAGACGAAAGAATGAAACTTTGGGAAAAGACTGTGGGAAAACTCAGTTGATTACGACGATACCCTCAGGAAGAATCCACCTATGACTTCTCTTGTTATCTAACTTTTAATTTATATGATTTATTTACTTAGCTTGATCCGTGAGACTCCCTAACCTATATTAAACCCTCTCTCGAGGCGAATAATGTCTAACCTTAGGTTAATTAGTGGAACTCTCGTTCTCTTATAATAACCCCTAAGGAAGCGATAGAATCGATCAATGGACTCCCATATTAGGTTTCACCCTAATCAAGCAAAATCTCGTCACCCTATCTCTAGGCGTGCGATCAACTCCGCTTAATTATGCTAGATCTACTCTTAGGCGGTGGTCATTCCTCCTCCACCTAAGCACATTAGATTAAATTAAGCAACATAATTAAGAACAAACTAAGTACTTATCATATAATTTAGAAATCAAATAACAAAATCCATTATAGGTTTCATCCCTTCGGTATCTCAAGGGTTTAGTTCATAACAAAATAAGAAAACATCTCAAGAGAAAAGATAAAACAAAACATAAGAAATCCCTAAAACCCCTGGAAGAATTGAAGAGAGATCTTCCGTCTTGAGTAGAACTCCGGCTTCTTGAGATTGATCAACTGGCTATTTTCGAGTAATTCCCTGAATAAAAGCTCTGGCAGAAAACTCTGCCCAAAACTTGATTATCTAAAATGGTTGCCTTGGGTTGTTTATATAGGCTCCTTAGATGCTTTACTTGGCTCCTAAGTACCTCCTTCAAGTAGAGTTACTATTAAGGTGTTTAAGTAGACTTAGGAGTATGTTTCTTTGGCTTCAAGCATTGAAATCCGAATGAAATTGCTCATTCCCGTGGCAGGTGCACGCCAATGGCACATGCCCGTGTAAGTCGTCTTCAGGCCGTGTCTCGATTCTTTCGATTGGGGCACAACCGTGTAAATCGTGGCATGGCCGTGTGAAGTAAATGGCAAGGCACGGCCGTGTGGCTTGAAGTCCAGGCCGTGTTGATTTCTTGGGTTGGCCCAATTTGGTCCATTTAAGCCCGTTTTACGTTCTTTTTATCCTTAGGTGCTTTCCTGAGTATAAGACATGAAAAGAAAGGATTAAGAGCACCTTTTTACATAAATCAGGGATAAATCATCCAAAAGCATACTAAATGTGGGATTAAAATATGTTACTTTTACGATTTATCATAATACAAATAAACTTAGCATAAAAGGCATATATGCATAAGGTACATTGGCACATATCATTTACTTAGCAAAATATCACATCTATGCTTTGGTTAATATACTTGGCCACATTTCCACATTCATCAATTCAAGAATCATACATATATACTTAGCTCTTTCATAACCATTCTTGTATCTCGCTCACATTCTCATATTCAATCATACTTTCCTTAAAATCCAAGTCATATAGGTACTTACCTTTTATATACACTTAGTGTATATACCAAACATACCTGAAACGAATATACATTCACGTAATTATTCATAGCTCAGATTTGCTCGTTGAACCAATAGGAGCTTAACAGATACTCAGAAAGCTCGGAATAGTAGTACAATGCCAACATCCCAGACGACGTCTTATGTGTACTCAGATAACGATGCCGATGTCCCAGACATAGTCTTACATGTAAAGCTCATATCGATGCCAACGTCCCAGACGTGGTCTTACACGTAAAGCTCATATCGATGCCAATGTCCCAGACGTGGTCTTACACGTAAAGCTCATATCGATGCCAATGTCCCAGGCGTGGTCTTAAACATAAAGCTCATATCGATGCCAACGTCCCAGACATGGTCTTATACGTAAAGCTCATATCGATCCCAACGTCCCAAACGTGGTCTTACTCGAATGTCAGATCAACGCCAACGCCCCGGATGTGGTCTTATATGATAAAATAGAACAGATACCTATGTATTCCTAGGTTCGTACAGAACTTTTTGGACATTGTCGCTAAATTGATCTTATCTCGGGATTCATTTGCATAACACTTCATAAGCAGTCATTATCAATGATAGGCATATGAATATGCTCAACTTAATACAATTACATCTATTTGTAATATGACTTACCTCAGATTCGGTTTAACTGAAATGGAAACGGCTACTTAGTTACTTTCGCTTTCCCACGGTCTAAGTCCGTTTTCCTCGGTTCTTGATCTAAACATATCCATAATTAACCATTTTATTCACTAATTCATTTAATTCAATCCAAGGACATACATTTAAGGTTATTTACAAATTAACCCTCACATTTGGACAATTTATCAATTTAGTCTATTTTTCTCAAAACATCAAATTCACAAAATCATTACACTTCCCAGCTTATCCGAATGCATATATATATCATACAAGCCCATATTTTCCATCAAATTTTCTATTTAGTCCCTCAAGTTACTATTTTCTCAATTTAGCCCTAATTAGCCAAATTCATCAAAACTTTAAAAACAAAGTATGTTCATCTAGCTCAAATCTTTCATTTAACAACTAAACTCATCTCATGGCTTAACATATCACCAATGGCATTTTACACAAACATTATCAATACACAAAATTGAGACATGGGCTTGATAGTAGACAAAGCAACGATTGCAAAAACGTAAAAATTATCGAAAACCGACTCAAAATCATACATTAATCAAGATGAAAGCCAACCAAAACCTTTAAGCTTTTGTTCTTTCTTTTTCTTTAAGACATTCGGCCAAAAGATGATAAAAAACAAAGCCACTTTCTTTTGTTTTCTTTTTATTATTATAATATAATAACTTATAAAATAATATACTAATTTAACATATCTTATAAACTTATGAAAACATATAATATAAATATATAAAACCACATTCAATGCCGTCCACTACCTATAGTAATGGCTTAATTGCAATATAAGGTCTTCACCTTTACAAAGCCACAACACATTGGTACTTTAACAAATAGCAAGCAACTTTCACATTTAATGCATTTCAGTCCTTTTGTCCAATTAAACACACAAACTAACAAATTAACTTACGAAAATTTAACACATGCTTAAACATTCTTCAATGGCACAGAAAATAATATTAAAATATTATTCAAACTCGAATTTGTGGTCCCAAAACCACTGTTCCGACTAGGGTATAAACCGGACTATTACAGACATATGATGCAACAATGATGGTAATATATGTATATATATGTTAAATATATTTCAGTTGTTTTTTTATTTATTCTAATTGTGTATAATATCCAACAGGCACACAAGAAGTATGAACCATTTTTGAATAAAAACATTGATCATTATAATGAAATGGATTTGGTGGTTGTCAAAGATATGGCAACAGAGAGTTTTGTCAGAACATTTGCTAACATAGACTTGGATAATGGTAACCAAGATTCAGTGCCTATAGACTGCGACAATGAAGAGGTTGAGGAGGTAATAACAAAAGTATCTTCATCTGACACATCTAAACGTAAAAGAAAAAATGCTCAAGAAAGTGTCGATGATGAACAAATTAAACCTGTGGGTGAACAACTTTGTAAGATTGCTAATGCACTGGAACAATTTATTGTAGATAAGACACCACATCTTTACAAAGAAGTGATGTCGATGGAGATGGAAGGATTTGACAACGACTTTCTTTATAGTGTGTTTGATTATCTTGTGGGTCGTGAATCCGAGGCCAAAACCTTCTTAGCTAAAAGTACGAAGCATAGAAAAATTGGGCTTCAAAAATTTTCTCAAGGTTGAAGATATTGATGCTTTAATGTGGTGTAATACTAGTTATGCACTTGGACAATCATGCACTTGGATAATACTATAGTTATCATGTAGTGTACTACTAATTATGCACTTGGATAATATTTTAATTGTGGTTTGGAAGATAATTATTATTATTCAATATTTGTTTTTATTTTTTATAGCACAATTAGGAAATATAAATTTAATAGATATAAAATAAACTCAATTAAACAATAAAAAGATAATAAATTCTCAAATGTATGTTTGTTTCATTTAAAACAACTTTTATGAAATATTTTCGTGAAATTTGCCAAATAATAGAAAATATTTAACACAAATTCATCCAAACACCAAGAAATATTAACTTTTTCAAAAATCATTTTCCAGAAATCATTTTCAGTCAAACAAACAGACCCTAAGATAGTTGCAACTTAACAAGAAAATGTGGAAACACAAAAAAAATATAGACTTTTACATGCTCCTTTTAACTCAAATTCATACAGTTTTAGTATAATTTTGTCGAAAAATATAATATAATTATAAAATAATTAAATTATACTCAAATTATTAATATATTTAATTTTAATTAATTTTATAATAAATTTTCATAAATTTTGATTATTTTTGACAGATTTGCACAAAGGGTGAAAATTGGCTCGGCAAACACTACTAGAAGTTCAAAATCGAGAAACGAATTTTGAAGCATCGAGGTGAATTAATTTTTTAGCCTAAGATGTTCCAAATGATGAATATTAATTCATAATATAATTAATTTTAATTTTAATCCAATTTATTTTGGGTTAAATAATTATTATTAATTAAATTATGAAATGATGCCCAATTGTGCTAAACTGGGAGACTGATCCAATCGAGCAAACAGGCTGCCCAAAACCGTCCAATATGTTGACCCAATCAACTCAAATTAGATGATTATTTGACTTTCAAATCAGCCCTTGAATTTTCCTTGAAATTGCATTCAAACCCATTCACTTATCAAGCTTTTTAAAATTCACCCCAAGCTAAATTTAACAAGTTTGAAACCTTCAAACTTGCCACATGTGTGCTAAGGGGGTCTATGGCTGCTATTCTTTTTGTTATTTTTAGCAGTCAATCCCACCTATAAATACCCCCTTTGCTACTCATCTCACACACCTCACACCTCTCACACCTTTCTCACATTTCATTCCACTCTTCTCTCTCATTTTTTTCTTCCAAACATTCCTTTGCTTTCCATTTTTTCCTTCCATTCCCTTGTTGATTTGGAAAAGAGTCCTTCAACCACCATTGTTAGCAGCATTCAAGTGCTTGTAGAAACCTCGGTTCAATAAGAACGAGCGGAGAAGGAGGAGTGGAGCAAACTAGTCAGACTTTGGAGAAACACGGGATTTGATTCTAGTTTCCTGTAACGCCCCAAAACTTAGGTATTTATTTTTGTATGTTTTTAAAACAACTACTTTTTGCTTCAGTGGTTAAGTGATTTGGGTGTGTTTGGAAGTATCTGAGAAGTCCTGGGTTCAAGCCTGGGCTTGTGCAAAATTTTGGTTTTTGGGGAATAAAAGTCTTGCTTTTGGTTGGTAGGCTTTTAAATAAATGTGGGTAAAGCATGAAACAAAAAGCCTGCTGGTCTAGGGGTAAGTGGCATGTTACTTAGGCCACAGGACTGAGGTTCGAATCTTGGTATTGGCAAGGGAATAGTTATTTTTGCTGCTGTGCGGTAGGAGGTGATGGAGTTTGACTGAAACACTGAAGTAGTTGAGGTGAATTTGGATTGAATGGTTAAGGGGAGGTGTGATCAGTTGGAGAGATTTGATGAGGGATTTTTAGGAGGAAATCAAAGAAGGGAAGGGAGAGGTAGAAGTGTGCCGAAAGCAGACTCTAACACTCAAGAATTTGGCTAGAGGGGGGATGCTCAGTTTCAATTTTGCTTGGGTAAATGCTACTCTTTCTGCTCAAATCTTTTTCCCCATTTTCAGTTTTTCTTTCTTTAGCCAAATGTGGTAAGGGTGTCTACACTTTCTTTAGTTACATTTTTTTTTACAACCTTTTCTCCTTGGCCGAATACACCCTTCTTCTCTTTTCATCTCCTCTTTTCTTCTTTCCCCTATGTTGGCCGAATAGACCTTAGTTGTCTCAGCCGATTTCTTTTCTCTCTTCTCCCCTAAACTAATTCTCCTCTTCTCCCTCAAGTGTTGTGCTATCGATTTTCGATTTTGAGTACTGCCGAAACCAGTCTTCTTCTTCTGCTGATTGACTCATTCTTTTCGGTAAGTAAGTATAGCACTTAAAGTTTTGGCTTTTGAGTTACTAAAGTGGAGTTGTGTTTAACTATGTTTGACAGTAATAAATCGAAGGTAAAAGGTTGTGCTAGTGCCGAACCCATCCTTTATTCGGTTTTCTTACTCTCATTCGGTAAGTTCTATAAAGAATCATCATTTCCTTTCATTCTTTTTCCTTAAGTGTTAACTGATAAAAATCGTATAGCAGTTAAGGAAAGACTCTGGAAACTCCTAATCAATCGTTGAAGACTAAGATTCGTGGGGAATCATCGTGGTTCGATTGAAGGTAACGCTACTCTATGAATGGATTGTTGATTTTGGGTTTCTTATTAACCGTAAAGTAAGACTGATAGTGGTGTTTGATTGACTAAATGTAGGTTGGTGAGTGCCTGAACGGCTGTTCGTAACAAATCGAAACCAGGTGTGTAAACACTACCAAATCATAAACCAGCAAAAGCGGGAAAAAGTATGAAAATTGGCGCTACACGAGCGTGCGCTTGCTCGTGTGGTGAACCGAACGCATAAAACATGGGCGTTAGACTACCGAGGCCACCATGAGTGATTTCGTGGTCTTGGGCCGTTTTGGGCCATGTTGGGCTGAAATAGACTGTATGGGCCCAACGAGCTTGTGGGCCCCACACAGGTAAACCGCACAAATGTTTGGAGAATATTGGGCCAAGCTATGTAAATTACATGGCCGAGCCCATTTTTGGGCTAAGTGGGCCACACGAGCGCGGAGGCCCACATGGGCACGCATCATGGGCCTTGGGCCCATTTGCACTATTTAACTGTTAAGGTTGCACGGGTCACCCGAGGCAACTGTGGACCTACTGATGGATCGGTAAGTACACCTAGACCCCAAACTAATAAAATAACTGTTATGCCCCTATGGTAAATGACTGTTATGCCCCTATGTTATGTATGACCATATATGAGCATGCCATTATATATGTATGTTGCATTCATATGTAATATGTTGCATGGGATGGGATTATTATAATTGGAGGAAGTGTACTGTACTAGAAGCCCTGCTGCAAATACTGTTTAGTGCCGTAACTGGTGCTAATTTTTGGAGTGTAGGGATGGGTGGGTCATTTTATCCCCACATGGAGTGTTGGGCTGGACGGAGTTAGTGTAGAGGCTGGATGGGTAGGATTTCTGAATGCATGCTTAAATTGTCACTAATATTGTTTTGGGATAGGGCCCACACTGATACTAATACTGTAATGGGCTAAGGCCAACTGAACTGAACTGTTATTGACTTGGGCTTAGGCCCAGATTGTACTTGCCTAAAGGCTTGATTGGCTTTTTATGTGCATGGGGTTACACACTGAGTTTTCGTAAACTAACCTACAGTAATCCTAGTCTTAGGCAAATCGGTGCTGCGAGGGATTCGGAGGTGGCCACACAACCGCACCTATATATATATTTGAGTTTATTTTCTTTAAGTTTAATTTGGGTTTTTGTTATGTAATAAGGCCTCTTAATTTTTAACTTTTAATTTGGGGATTTTACTTATTTTAATTTACATTTGATTAGTAGTATAACGCGGTTTTCCAAAAGATAATTGGTTTTCAAAACACCACGTTTTCGCAACTTATAATAATAGCTTCCGCATCAAACTTGGTTTTAAAGTATAGTAACAAACAGAAATGATCAATGTTCTACTAAAATAACTTGAGTTTTAAAAGACCAAGATAACCTAAATTTCTGTTAAGATACATAAAGAGGTTTAATAATAAGCATGGATTTTCTAAAGAAACGATGTTTTCGAAAAACACTTCAATGTGATGTCGCCAGATTTGGCCATAACGTCTGGGTCGGGTTTGGGGTGTTACATTTCCTATTCTTTAACTTTTACTGTTGTTGTTATGAACATGTCTATGAATATTTGTTATGTTGTTATTTTGAATTTAATTAACATGGCTTAAATTTAATTCATGTTAGGTTAATTTCATTTCTTCCACTTAAGTTGTTAAAATCATGTTTGTGTTGTTATAGGTCTTGGTAAATTGTTTGATTAAGTAAAATCATGATTATGTTATACTTGCATTATAGTTGTAAGGTAACTAATGAATTAATTATTATCTTGTTGAAATTGTAATTAATTGACACAATACTTAATCATTGCATGTTTAATCTTCTAAGGTTGTTGAGGGTTAAATTAGCGACGGTATTAAACGGTATATTAGCCTTACTTAACTTGCAAGATTATTGTGATTAAATTGTTTCAATGTAGGAATGTATTGTTACCTCACTTAATATTTTACTTGCTTATTTAAATTGATTAATTGTTTGAATTGACATAGTGATATTTTCAATAGATTAGTCAATTTAGTAAGTCTATATGTGCTATAGTTGACAAATTACCAAGTTTTCGTGAATTTATTCATAACAACATGAACATTGTTTTAGTAATATTAAGTTAAGAAATGTAATTGATCTAACACAATTATGTCATATTGATTAAAACCATATTTTGAAATCATGCATTGGAACTTGTATTTTATTTTACTTAATTAAATTTTAGTTTTTAATTACTTCCTCAAAATAAAAATATTTTTAATCACCAAAGTGTTTGATTTTCATTTCATAAGTATTTTCTTTGCACAGTCCATGTGGGTACAATAACTTGACATTTACTTGTTACAATTGTGTACACTTGCAGATTTCCATGGTTTCAAAATGCCTCTAAAATAGTAGTAAAATTAACAATAAAATAAGAGATATACAATATTCAAACTATACCAGCAAAATAGTGGCAATATAATAGCGAAATGACAACAAAACAACAACAAGAAAAAAAAGTATAGGCTGATTCGGGCCCAAACAAAAATCTTACCCGAGACTTAGCCAGTTAGAAAATGAGCCTTATTTTTTGTCCAAACCCATTTATCAGGCCCATACTTTTGCCCACTCCTACTTTCGGATAGACCTTTGAGCTTGGACAGATGACTCAACCCATGATCAAGTTTAGGCATAATAAATCCATTTGCAAACAACTCTTCTAAATTGGTGGACACTTACCACCTTTTATCCCTTGAACACCTCAAAAATTTAGTGGCATTACATTATTCCTTTGCATATTTCATGGACTGAACACTAAAATTTAGTTGGTTGATGAAAATCTAATGGTAGTTCTTCAATGTCAAATAGTTTTATTAGGTCTAGTGCTAGCTCTATTTGGTCATTAGCTAAAGGTTTATGATTAATGAACATCGCAATCACTAGTTGAAAAACTATGGGTTCTTTAAACTTTAAAGTAGACATTTTATTATTATTATTTTAAAGTAGTCATTTCTATCCTTAATCATGGAAGCTAAATATTATTATTGGACTCAATGGTAAGTCTTAATACTGATTAAGGCTCATGATTTCCTTAAAATGGTAAAATTTTAATTCGGGCATTTTATAATTTATATATCAATAATAAAATTATACTTTTCCTCTCCCAAAATAATAAAAAATTGATTTAACCTTTTAAAAATTATAAATATATTAGTTATTAAAATAATAAAATTATATTTTTACTATTACAAAACTATACAATTTAATTCTATTCCCCAAAATTGTTACGACTCTACCACTAATTGTATCCTTAATCATGGAAGCTAAATATTATCATTGGACTCAATGGCGAACTTAGTAGAGATTAAGTGCTTATGGTCTTCTTAAAATGGTAAAATTTCAATTTAAATTTTTTGTAATTTATAAAATTTTAAATTACTAATAATAAAATTAAATTTTATCTCCTTCCCAAAATGACAAAAAAATGATTTAACCATTTAAAAATTATAAAATTTCTAACCAAAAAAAATTCTAACTCCACCACTAAGGGCTAGTTTGGATGGGCGGTGTGTTTACCTCCGGTGAGGTTAAAAACAACGGTGGTGGTGAGATTAGTTACTGTAGCGGTGAGATTGGACACTGTAGCAGTGAGATTAAAAACAGCGGTGGAGTGTGTGTTTGGATTCAAAAGCAGCTATAGCGGTGAGGTGAAAATAAAAAATGACCATTAAGGACATCATATTAGAATTGATATATAATAGTAGTTTTTAAATTATTTTAATTATATAAAATTATTAAAGTATGTGAATTTATGAATTCATTTAATAAAATATTAAAATGTATCTTCCAATATTTTATTATAAATATTTTAATGAATTATATAATCAATTTAAATTATTTATTAGATAAAATAAAAATTATTTTTAATTTTTATAGTTAAATTTTTTATAACAATGATAAATATTATTTTATAAATAGTAACATTATACTTGGATCAAATTTTGAAGTATCTAACTGAATGATTTTAATAAAAAATATAGTAACATAAGACATAACAAGTTTCATTATTACTAGAAATTAAGTTATGATACAAAATTATTTTTACAAATATTGATTCATTAAACTATTTGCAATGGTTTCCCTTAACATTGTAATTTCAAGGTCACTTTCATTGTTAGAAGAACTTGATTCACCTCTATCAACATGGCCTGAAGAGATTGGCACGTCGGGTATATTCTCAAATTATCGAAAATCCTCATCATTTGACCAAGCATGTCTTCGAATGTAATTATGCAAAACCATTGTTGCAATAACTATTAAAACTTGCTTGTCGAATGAATATCTTGGAATATCTCTTAATATTGGCCATTTTTTTTTTCCACACTCCAAATACTCGTTCAATCACAGAGCGTAACGAAGAATGGGTATGATTAAAGATTTCTTTTTTTCCAGATGCTCAATGATTACCTCAATGAAAGTCAGGTAAATGATATCGTTCCCCCTATATGGACCTAGAAAGCCTGCCATTTGCGGATATCCTGAATCCACAAGATAATATTTTCCTACAAAAAAATTAAAACATAATATCAAGTTTAAAAATAAAATAAAAATTTTAATATTTTTTATGTAAAGATTAATTAAAAATTAAAGTTCGACACGGTGGAGGTGTGGAAACTTTAACTCTTGTTTTCTAAGTGCTTGCAAAAAATTCTCTTGTCATGTCTTGTTCCTTCCCAACCGAAATGCAAAAATGAAGCACATGTTGAAGTCACAAAGCGCCATAATATTTTGAGTTGGTTCACCTTTCCGTCCGATATAAGGTATTTGAGAAGAAGGCGAAATGCATGCTTTTATGTGTGTTCCATTTATGGCCCCAATCCTTTAAAATAAAAACAAGTAATGAGATAAAAGGTAGAAATAATTTATATTTTAAAAATATAAAGATTGTGTAATTTTTACCTTAAAGTGAGGCCAATATCTTGTATCATGTCGAATATGGTTCGGTACTTTCTCGAATTGACCTTCAGTGGGTTTAATCGTGTCTATTCCCATTCGAGCAAATATATGCAACATATCAGTAAAAATTCGACTAACAGTTTTCCCAGATCGTTGAAATCGCTCTGCTGCATTTGAATTTGATTCTCTATTTCCAAGAATATACAATGATAATGCCAAACTTCTCCATCGCAGATACCTTCCCATGCTTTAAGCCATAATTTCTTTGCAAATCATGTAATAAGCTGTGAAATATATTTTTTGGCATCCTAAAACTATTCATGCAACGATCATCATGCCCATTTAATACTTCGTCCACCCACATTTGACTCAGTATAATTTGAATTCATACACGGTTGCATAGTGAAATAAGTTTCGTGGTGTACCAATACCTGCTAACACTTGTTCTTCCTCTTCATGATAATTGTTGTGCTCAACTTGTGTAACAATTGTGGCTATTCTTCGTTGAGCTTCTTCACTTAATTCATGGGTATCATAATTCATATAAAAGTATTATACATATTGTTAAATTCATCCATAACCTGAAAACCTGAATAAAATGAAAATAAATTAATAACTTGTGACATTATATACAACACAACAAAATTTAATAAAAGCATAGCATAAAATACCAAACATAAAAAATATCATACATTAATTTTACTATAAAAAGTAGATCATACATTAGTTTTGCATATAAAAAGTAGATCATACATTAGTTAAAAGAGTAGTCTAGTTATATTACAATAATAAAGCTAAGGAGCTTATGGTGGAGGTTGTGGATCGTATGGTTGGAAGGGAAATGAGGATGTTGCTACCAAGGACGAAAATGATGCAATTGGATTTTGTTCAGCATACTCACGTCGAAGCCACCAAACCCTAACATCTGGATCTAAGTTCAAAACACTTCTCGTTTCAATTTATTTGGAACATTTTGATGGCAAAATAATACAGTTCATCTTTTTTTTGGAATTTCATCTTCCAAATCACGCAAAATATACATTGCACTTGAAATAGTATATTGAGAGTGACGAAAAATAATTTCAGAAACTGACTTCCTTGGACTAGCCATACTCTCACACAATTACTCAATATGAGTAGCTAATGAATTTTTGGATGCTTTTCTACTTGAACTTGATTTTTTTCCTTTACCATGTACAACCTCAAGTGTTTCCTTTCTTCAATTAGGAGTTTTATGAGAAGGGTTTGATGGTACCTCATTAGTAGGAATATCTTCATTCTCATTACTATTTTCATCTGAATCACCAAATCCCTCATTAGGTGTATCATCTCCCATAGGAACCCCACTTGGAAGAACACCAGACGAAGGTGCCCATGCATTCTCTCCAGTGGCTACAATGCCACCAAACATTTGCCACATTAAATCATTCAATCGTGGCTCAATTCCTTTCTTCTTAAATCCTTTAAAATCCGGAGTTTCCTACATAACATGTTAAATGTTAAATGTTATACTAAGATTTTTATATTTGTAAATTATTAATTTCAATAAAATTTATGCATTAAAATAATGATAAAGTTAACACTAACCTGTATTTTTTCAGCCTACCATTCTTGGTAGCATCAACCGCCTTTTAGATGGACACCATCCAATACCTGTAGATTCCTTAAGCAACTCCCTCCATAACCTCCATTCCTTTTTTAATGTATCCCACTTATTTTTCAATTGAGGTTTTCCATAATTTTTTTGTGTCTTTGCTTGAAAAAGAGCAATGACATTTTTCCATCCTTTTGAGTTTAGATGAGTTGTCGGTCTATTACCAGCATTGACTTCATTCACGCAAAGTTCACAAAATATCAACTTCAGCTCATCATCACAAATAGCTTTTGTTGCTAAGGTACTTTCTCCTTCCACAAATTTTTGTGTCTTTACCATCTACTATATACAGTAAGATTGAACAACTCAAACTTAAAAGCTGAAAATTTTATACTGTAAATTACTTAACAAGATAAAAAAATTTCGTGCTTGTCTTATTCTTTATAGTGTCATATTCTTTCTCAATTGTTCTTAGTCCTTATAACATAGTTACTGTTTCTTTGCTTTATTCTCCACTATTTGTAGCATTTAATCTCCCTTTCTTTTTTTGTTTCTCCCTCTGTTTTCTTCTTTTTCTTTATTGAAGCATTTGACTTTCTTAAATCCTAATATGCCTGTTTTTTCACTAATTGCTAACTCCATATATGGGGGAAAGGTATCGGGTCTGGTTACTAGGAGCAACTGACATTTAATTTAAGCATCTAACTTAAAAAGCTTTTATATGTAAGAGGGTCACACACTTTGAAAAAGCTATAAAAGCTCTCAAATCATTTCAACTAAACTAATATAATTTCAACAAATATAAGTAAGAAGAAATTAGGAAGAATCATACCTTATGAACAAGGTCCTCCAAAGCATTCGATTTTATCGCGGACAAATAGATTGACTCTGCGGGACCAACAACAATCTTGATGACTACTGCAGGACCAAACGACGAAATATATAAGAAAATGAAAGGAATTTGGTAAGTCCATTTTACATGTTCTCAGAGAAGCATATGACAAGAAATTAATGAAAATACCTTCAAAAATCAAATTATTGCAAATGAAAGTCATATGAAGTAATCAAAGCATAGAACTTTGTTAATCGGAAGCGATCGATGCGATACTTATCCAATTTATTCCATGCATGGAGTCACCAAACAAAAACACTTCTTTTCTCATAAAAATTAGACCATGTTAAACCATATGTAAAACCTATAATCATTTACAATTTAATTAGGCTCGAGGAAGTAAGGTCTTCAAACCTTTAGAACAAAAGTTTCCATCAAACATCTTTGTTACCTCCAATTAACAAAACCCACATGAAATCTAATCCCTTTTGTTTAGATCACATGCTGGTCCTATATATAATTCAAAGGGCTTGAAACTCAATAACAAAATAAATAAGTTAACCGGTGCTTCTCGTATTCATATCGCGTAACCCATTTTTAAACCATAAATTTTGATTCTTCTATAACCTTTTATTAAAAATTCATAGTTATGAAGCCATCCAATGCTTCACTAAAACAAATAATTGCAATAATCTAACATAAATATAGCCATTTGCACATGCTCCTCCTCTTATATATTAAACTACTTTCCTAAAAGGCAAGATAATCATTATATATTTTATATATATATATATATATATTACTCTAATGCTCTTGTACCTTTAAATACTGCACATGTTTATGAAGAATTCCAATGAAGCACAAGTTTCAGGTGCACAGTCAGAGAATCTGTAAAAACTAAAATAAAAAGAATAAATTATAAAGAACTGGATAATTTGCATAGTGATTCACCCTGTCTTATTTTACATTGAGTGATCGAGTCCGTTTGGTTTTTTTTTTTTTTTTTTTGTGTGTGTGTGTATCAGTTTGTTAATATGACAACAAAAGTTGAACTCTAAAATTATTAAGCTTGTGAGTATTGTCTTTGAAGTTATCGATTTTAAATTTAAAAAAAAAAGTATTACTACTAAATCTTGTATATCCTTTGTCTACTGAATCAGTGTTTACCTTGTTTGTTTTCAAATAAGTGCAATAAATTAAGGAATCCAGTAATCAACAGAGACAAAGAAAATATTATTCTAGAAATAAGAATAAAAAAATTATCAAGACGATTAATGGGTAAAATAAAATATGCTTATTTTCTGAAGTAAATGGAAAAATACAATCAAGCGATTAATGGCAAACATCAAGGAACAGACAACCTTTGTCTTTTCGTCATTAAGAACGAGGTAAAGTTCATTCAAGAAGCCTGATTTGGTTTTGATTCTCTTGTATCGCAATGGCATGGAATTTAAAGAATAAAACACAAATTTTAATAATTATTGAATAAAATGAGAGCAATCAAAGTATGCATAACATCTTACTGTTGAAATTCACCTCCAAAATTGTACTACGAATCGAATAGAGAACCATCAGGCAATTGGTAAAACGATTGGATGTGGAAAAAACAATGAGAGAGAGGAGAAATTGATTTTTCGAAACAATGAACGAGGGAGAGGTTAAAAATCAAAAGAACGAAATATAGAAGCAATTGAAGTAATTGAGCAGGCTAAAGAAAATCAAACTGCAATAGGAATATGTGTTCTAACTTATAACAGTTCTAATGCAAAGAGATAAAAGACAAACACTAAATAAATCTTGCAATTTCATAACAAAGAAACCCAACCAATTGTAAGAAACAAAAAACTCTGCTCAGAAATTCAGGTTACTTTTACTTTGCATCTCATAGAAGCATTTCCTCATATACTTACTGGATATGGGTATTGAGAATTGGACACACAAAAAAAAAATTACCAACATTTTTACCATAAGCTAATAGCCAAATTTGCACATCTAATCTTAATGAAAGAATCAAAAAGGCCTTTACATCTCATGGAAGCATTTTCTCATACACTTGGATACTTTTCCAGAAAATAAATACCAACATTTTCACCATAAGCAAAGAAATCTAAGCTTTAGTTTATTAATGAAAGAACCAAAAAGAAATCAAATGACAAGCGAAGAAAAGAAGAAGCTTATCCACCAATTAGATATGCAAAATGGCGACCACTATCGAAATCATTTCCTCTTTCCCCCATTGCATTATAATATTATAGGATTAAGGTGCGTTACCTTGCTTTGCCCTCAGTCCCTCACCAATAATGTTACTAAGCTTACCAGAAATTGGGGTAGAAAAAAGAGAATTTTGAGAGAATAAGAGACAGTGAAGAAGAAGAAAACAATCTAAAAAACTAACCCAATCTCAACAAAAAAGATAGACTACTACTAACCTCACTGCTATACTGTTTGGAATAGCAACCTCCTTTGGTTGAACTTTTTTGTTGAACAATCTCAACCCAATCTCAACGAAGTCGAACTAGAACTTAAACCTAAAGTCGAACTAGAAAATCATGAAAAGATACATCTAATGAATATTGACAAACTACTGAAAGAGAGTTTGTGATTGTTCTTACAATGAATAGGAGCTTGGGTGATCGCTGGTGCCTCACGAGTAACGATGATTGTCCCGATGCCTCGCAAGTTGCGCTCTCTTTGGAAAAAGAAAACCGAATCGAAACTCAATTCCAATATCATTAAAAATCGAGTATAAGCATGCGCAAAGCACACACAGATCCATAACATACATTTTTTCCCAAAGCAAGAAGGAGGGGAAAAACGGCTAATTTTTCCCAAATCTAAAAACAAATAAGGTTGGGAAAGAAATTAGTTAAACTTTCAAGGATAAAATAGTAAAATAATAAATAAAAGTATGGGCATTTTTGTCTGTTAAAAACTCCAACTGCAACCTGATTTTCAATTGCTGCTTGTACTCCCAGTTGAGTTTCTGCAGACCAGTGTGATGGACATTCATTTCCACTGAACTTTCTTTGTTGAACCAAACAAAGACAAAGAAGATCTGATGGGAAACAATTTTTAGGCCAACTGCACCTCACCGGCCTTCAACGCGCAACCAAAGGCAACCTAATTAGACTTGGATAAAATTTCTACCTCAATTTCAGTCTCTTATTCATGTAAATTGCAAAATAAATATACAATGTATTTTTCTTTTCCTGTTACCTAGAGATTTTGAAACCTATTTATAAAATAACCCTAAACGATTAATTAAATATGTTATCATTTTGGGAAAAAAGTTATCATGAAATCGATGAAATCACCCATAAATAATAAAAGATTTGCATTTAAATTTTAGTTTTCATCAATATCGAGTTATCTATCTTCAAAAAAAATGGTATTAGGTTACTTTCTTTCATATCATATAGTATCACGATTTATAATTTTATTTTTTATATAATATCTAAAATTACTATAACTATTCTCTAACTCTTAAATAAAAGAATAATATATTTTAATGTACTTGAACCTATATTCTCTTATACTGATGATAATATCTATATTAACTAAATTAAAATTCAATCAATAAAATTAGTACCGTTTTTAAAAAAGAATTAATACATTAATACATATATAAATTTTAATACTAAGTCACCTTCCCGCCACATTTGAGGGACGAGAATCTATTTCCCGCCCACTTCCTCTCATAAGTAAAGCAGCTGAGACAAAAACGACAGTGTTAAAAAATCCAATCTCAAACGACGCCGTTTGGCTTGGATGGTTTTCCCTCACGTTACTAACTCCCGCGTCTAGGACCTTACTTCTTAAAATGTTAAATTCCAGTTTAACCCCAGCAACCCCAAAACCCATTAAAAATGTTATTTCTAATTTTACCCCTATGTGAATAGATCAGATGAGGTTAAGAATTCGAATATTTTAAATTTAAAATTTTTAGATAAATTTTAGTTTTAACTTTTAATTTTTGATATCAAATTATTATATAATTAAATATTTAAAATCATTTAAAATTTGGATTATTTTGGTTACATGTTCAAATCAATTCATAATTAAAGGATTTTTTGTTATATGTTCATATTAATTCATAATTAAATCATTTTAAATTTTAATTATTTTAATTTTTTACGATAAAATTAAATTAAATAATTTTTTTGGATTTGAATCAAAATAACTGGGGCGGTCAATTGTCCATTTTCGTCAAACAACAAAAAGAATCTCCACGTCATCAAGGGCAATTCAGTAACTTCGTCACATTATAATGATGGCATATGTCGTAAATATCCCAAACCTCAGGCCATTTATGTTAGTCGGTCGACATATATAATGCCTATCTCTAGACGTCTCTTTATCCTAAAATCTAAAATATATAAACACCGCTGCTCTCTCTTCATTTACTTTCCCCGCCATTTATATTTTTCCTTTTGCATTTCCCGTTCTTAAGAAAACTTTCAATTTTTCTCTTAAATCTTCGATTTTTTTAAAAAATCGAAGAAAAATCCCAAATTTCCTTTCATTTCTTCAATGCCCAGATTAGTTTCTCTTCTCTTTCGCTAAATAATTTGTTATCTGAGCCTTTAATTTTGGGCTCTGTTTATTATTGCTTCTCTATTCGAAACCCTAACCCTAGTTTCGCGTCCTCAAAGTAAGTGTGTAGCCGTCGCAGACGCAATAAGCCTGATTCGACTTCAAATCCAGCGGGTTTTAGGCTGAAATTTATAGGAGATTCTCGGAAGAGTTGGGAATGTGAGTTTTCTTATTGTTTTCCTTATGTTTTTAGCATCTTTTAAGTATTTGGTATCATTCGAAACCCTAATTTGCCTTTGAATTTGAGTTTTATTTGATGAAAAATTGAAGTGTTGGACAGGTTCCACTGGTGTTTTCGAGATGTAATACAATGTTATTATATGTTTTCTAGTATTAATATGTGAAATTTGAACTTATTCGAACTTAAAGTTCCTGGGTTTCAATTTGAGTTTGTTGGGCGCTTATATGAGGACAGTGACATGTTGTGTTGTATTTGTTTCTTTGACTTTTGTTGTTTCTCGAGTATTTTAAGGTTCCTAAAAAGCAAACCTAGTCCTCAGTTCAAGGTTTTCTGAAATTACTGTTGAAGTATTAATTAGAAAATTCCCATCTTTTCAAATTTTAGTCATTGACAATCTTTATATGTTGGTCATTAATTGATCCTACTTCTATGCAGAATAGCTCCTAAATGGCTGATCATCGAGGTGCAAATGGCCAGGCACCGAATGGGACAGCTCCTGGAACAGGAAGTGTTTACTCTATTAATCTGGACAATTTCAGCAAACGTCTGAAGGCTTTGTATTCACACTGGAATGAACACAAACCCGAGCTGTGGGGCTCTTCTGATGTCTTTGCAGTAGCTACACCGCCAACTTCAGAAGATCTGCGATATCTGAAATCATCGGCTTTGAACGTTTGGTTGCTGGGTTATGAGTTTCCTGAGACTATAATTGTCTTCACAAAGAAGCAGATTCATTTCTTGTGTAGCCAGAAGAAAGTTTCTCTTCTTGAAGTTGTGAAGAAATCCGCCAAGGAGGCTGTGGGCGCTGATGTTGTGATGCATGTGAAGGCAAAGAGTGATGATGGGATTGCGTCGATGGACTCTATATTTCGGTCCATCAGGGTACAATACAAGGGAAATGAAAATGATGCTCCTAATTTTGGTTACATAGCTCGAGAGGCTCCTGAAGGAAAGCTTTTAGAGACATGGGCTGAACAACTAAAAAGTGCTGGCTTTCAGCTGACTGATGTAACCAATGGGTTGTCTGACCTGTTTGCTGTGAAGGACAAAGAGGAGGTTATGAATGTCAAGAAAGCTGCTTATTTAAGTTACAATGTCATGAACAATATTGTGGTTCCAAGGCTTGAGAGTGTAATTGATGAGGAGAAGAAAATTACTCATGCCACCTTGATGGATGAAACGGAGAAAGCCATAGTGAATCCACAGCTTGCCAAAGTAAAGCTTAAGCCAGAGAATGTTGATATTTGTTACCCTCCCATATTTCAAAGTGGGGGTGAGTTTGATCTCAGACCTAGTGCTGCAAGCAATGAAGAGAACCTGTACTATGATTCTGCCAGTGTTATCTTATGTGCGGTTGGAGCTCGCTATAACAGTTATTGCTCAAATATTGCCAGGACTTTCTTGATTGATGCCACTCCACTTCAGAGCAAGGCATATGAGGTTCTTCTTAAGGCCCATGAAGCTGCAATTGGCATGTTGAAGCCTGGGAGAAAATGTAGTGCTGCATATCAAGCTGCACTTTCAATTGTTGAGAAGGAGGCTCCTGACTGGATTCCTAATCTAACAAAATCTGCTGGTACAGGAATTGGTCTTGAGTTTCGTGAGTCAGGCCTTAATCTCAATGGGAAGAATGACCATCTGGTCAAAGCAGGGATGGTTTTCAATGTGTCAGTTGGTTTTCAGAACTTGCAGTGTGAGAGTAAGAAACCAAAGAGCAGTGTTTTTTCTCTCTTACTTGCTGATACAGTTATTGTTGGTGAACAAAATACAGAAGTGGTGACTGGCAAATGTTCCAAGGCTGTTAAGGATGTAGCTTACTCATTCAATGAGGATGAGGAAGAAGAAGAAAAGTCTGTGAAGGCTGAAGCTAATGGCTTCGAGCCCTTCATGTCTAAGACAGTGCTTAGGTCAGATAATCATGAGATCTCAAAGGAGGAGTTAAGGAGGCAGCACCAAGCAGAACTTGCTCGTCAAAAGAATGAAGAAACAGCTAGGCGGCTTGCTGGTGGTCCTGGGAATGGAGACAACCGTTCAGTTGCCAAGTCTTCAACTGATTTGATTGCCTATAAGAATGTGAACGACCTGCCCCCTCCTAGAGATTTTATGATTCAAATTGACCAAAAGAATGAGGCTGTGCTCTTGCCAATTTATGGCAGTATGGTGCCTTTCCATGTGGCTACTATAAGGACGGTTTCCAGCCAGCAGGATACCAACAGAAATTGCTTTATCCGGATTATATTTAATGTTCCAGGGACTCCTTTCAGTCCTCATGATTTAAACTCTTCAAAGAATCAAGGAGCAATATATCTGAAAGAAGTCTCATTCCGCTCCAAGGATCCAAGGCACATAAGTGAAGTGGTACAGCAGATTAAAACTCTTCGTCGGCAAGTCATGGCCAGGGAATCTGAGAAAGCTGAGAGGGCAACCTTGGTTACTCAGGAAAAACTTCAACTTGCCGGGAACAGGTTCAAGCCTATACGTTTGTCTGACCTTTGGATACGCCCTGTTTTTGGTGGTCGTGGGAGAAAGATTCCAGGAACACTGGAAGCTCATGTTAATGGTTTTCGGTATTCTACCACTAGAGCAGATGAGCGCGTTGACATCATGTACGGAAACATAAAGCATGCATTCTTCCAGCCTGCAGAGAAAGAGATGATCACTCTTGTTCACTTTCATCTGCACAACCATATAATGGTGGGGAACAAAAAAACCAAGGACGTCCAATTTTATGTTGAGGTTATGGATGTAGTCCAGACATTGGGAGGGGGAAAGAGGTCTGCTTATGACCCTGATGAGATTGAAGAAGAGCAAAGGGAGAGGGATAGGAAGAATAAGATCAACATGGATTTTCAGAGTTTTGTGAACCGGGTAAATGATCTATGGGGGCAGCCTCAGTTCAATGGTCTTGATCTTGAGTTTGATCAACCGCTTAGAGAACTTGGCTTCCATGGGGTCCCCTACAAAGCCTCCGCTTTTATTGTGCCAACGTCAAGCTGTTTAGTTGAGTTGGTAGAGACTCCTTTCCTTGTGGTCACCTTAAGCGAGATTGAGATCGTGAACCTGGAGAGGGTTGGCCTTGGGCAGAAAAATTTTGACATGACCATAGTGTTCAAAGACTTCAAGAAAGATGTACTAAGGATTGATTCCATCCCTTCAACCTCACTTGATGGCATCAAGGAATGGCTTGATACAACAGACATCAAGTATTACGAGAGCAGGCTGAATCTGAACTGGCGGCAGATTCTGAAGACAATCACTGACGATCCACAGAGCTTCATAGAGAATGGGGGCTGGGAATTTTTGAACTTGGAAGCTAGTGATTCAGATTCTGAGCAGTCAGAGGAATCAGATCAGGGTTACGAGCCATCTGATGTGGAGCCTGAATCTGAGTCGGAGGATGATGACTCTGACAGTGAGTCTCTGGTTGAGTCTGAGGATGAAGAGGAGGAAGAATCTGAGGAAGACTCCGAAGAAGAGAAAGGAAAGACATGGGAGGAGCTGGAGAGGGAAGCAAGCAATGCAGACAGGGAGAAAGGGAACGAATCGGACAGTGAAGAGGATAGGAGGAGAAGAAAAATGAAGGCTTTTGGGAAATCTCGAGCTCCTCCGAGTAGTTCTATTCCCAAACGTTCCAAGCTACGGTAGTTGCTATATTATTTCCATCAAATTTTCAGTTTATTTTTAATGATTAGACATGATTCAGTAGCAGCAGCTGGTATTTTAGAAGAATGTAGTTTTCTAACAGATAGCTTTGAACTGTCGTTGTATTTGTAGTTTTTATACTACTAGGATCTTGTTCCTATGTATTAAGCAGTTAAGCAATCAGTTGGGATTATCTGGAAGGAAAAATGTTGGCTGTAAATTGGTGGGCATCATTAAATGGGGGAGTAAAAACGTTTTTATAGTTTCGTGTTTTTGTGTTCCACTATTTATGGAACTGCATTTTGACCAGTTGGAATGCATTGTTTTTGGTTTTATGATATGCGTGGTTACTACTGCTTTAACAGTTTATTTGGATGTTGAAAATGAACCATCTTATGTTATTAAATGTCGTATAGCAAGCAGTTTATTTGTAGCTTTCAGGTGCCTAAGTCTTTCATCAGTGATGAACCCAAAGATGCGTATCATAAAAGCCAGCATGTGGAAGGTATGAATAAAGGCAAGCTTTAGTTAAATATCTGCTTGGAACTCAGTTCAGTTCACTTCTTCTTTTTTGGTCTTTTGACTTTTTAGTGTCTGGAAGTCAAAACGTTCTCACTAACCCTAGAGCCGTGTTGAATTTCATTATTCTTGCTTAAAAGGACATCAAGCTCGACTCAATGGTAACTAAGTTTTGTTCTATTCCTTTCCATTAATTTTGGGGTGTGCTGAGTTTTTTTACTTACGGAAATGTTATATTAAATATATGCCTAGTGGAAACATGCAATTTTCTTTCATCATTACTATGATGGATTGTTGCCCTCGAAAAGGGTTATGAGGTTGCTCATGCATGACAAATCATCATCAAGATCATCATAATGACAGTTGCCTAATTATTATTATTATTGTCTAGTTAATAACTTGATGAAATTAACAATAATGCAATTTATTGCAAATATTTTCAGTTTGTCTAATTGTGTGGGGTGCCATGTGATATTTGTTCTTCAGGGTATTCATAGCCAAACCAATCATACATATATAGGTGTGTGATCACTGATCATGTATGTGATAATTGCATAAATGATGCAATTAAAGGTGGGTTTGCAAAGAAAAAAGAGGCCCAAAAGGTTCCTCTCAGGCTAGGCCTTTTAACAAGCTGTTGATTAACAAATCAATATTCAACCATTTTTTTAATCTTTCTTTTTTTGTTTCTATAACTATAATAATAACAATAATAATCACAAAAATCATTAAAAAAGAAACAAAAAACAAAATGAAAACCTCTTTCCTGTTTCTACAGTCTGCTTCTGTCACACTGACAGCCCAAAACTACAATTTACATCCAAATCCCAAAACAAACACATATATTTAAGTTTATTATATACCTTCGTATTCTTTTTAAATTTAGAATTCAATCTATGTATTTTTATTTTAAATATTCCTTCCTTCTAATGCAAATTATTCTTATTGTTAAAAATTATAAAATTATTTTTTAATTGTATAATTATTAATTAAATATTTTATTTTATTTTAAAATGTTACACCAATAAATTTAATTGTACTAATAATTAAAAATAAATTTTAAAATCTGAAAAATTGAAGGATTAAATTTATGAAAAAAATTATAAGGTCTAAATTCTAAATATGAGAAGAATATAAGGATTATGGCATATTTTGACCTCAAAATCATAATATTTTGGTTAAATCTAGTATGATTTTTAGATTTTATATATAAAAATACTCTAAAAATAATATTTATTGCTTTATAATTTAGATAAATTTATAATTATTGAGATTGGGTACTAACTTGTTTAAATTTTAAACAATAATATAGATATATTGATGATAAATAGTTTAATTTTATTAGAAGTGTTGAGTTTGAATATATAAATACAAAAGAGGCCCCAGAAAAAAATTTGATTCAAATATTTTATTCCCAATACCATTAAATTGTTAATTTTAAAAAGTTATAAAGTAATTATTGAATTATTCAAAAAATTTAGTCATTGAGTTGTTAAACTCGTGTGTATAGCATTATTTATTTTCGCACTCTTACATAATTGAAAGCTTTCCTTATTATTCTTTTCTATATTTAATTTTTTAGTGAAACAATTTTAAATATTACAAATTTTATAATTAAAATCCAAATCACTTTCTTTTCAATCTTCAATATTAATGTCGATTTAGGTACTAATTTATTGTACCGATCATCAAATTGTCACTTGAGATTATTATTGAACATTTTACTTTTAATAAAAACTTAACAACTCAATGAGTTAAATAAAATCTTTTAAATAGTTCAATAATCACTTTATAACTTTTTAAAACTGAACTCTAATAATTTAGTAATATTAGTGTAATTTACCCGTAAAAAAAGACAACCCTCTATTCAACTTAGCATAAATTTCTTTTTTTTTTTGAATAATAACTTAATATAAAAGATCAAAAACCTAAAAGTTTGACAAAAGATTGTAAATAATAAAACACAGTAAGCAGTTGAATACAGGATAGATACATATACATATATATAAATAAATAGAAAAAAAGTTATAAAAACAAAACCAAAATAGAAACCTGAAATACCATGTCAACCACCAAAATTTTTAACCCATTCAATCACTAATTAACAATTTTTGCAAATACAGAAATATATAACATAATATATTTCTTTTTTAGCCCCCATTTCTTCTTCCTTACCGCTGCGTCGCCTCAAGCACGTCTGCTGCTGCTTCTCCTTCTCTATTCCCTCTTTCAATCCATATGTATATCTTCCCCTTTTTTTATGTTTTTTTGTTTTTGGGTTTTTTTTCCTTTTATGTATGGAATTAATGGCTTTCTGGGTTCCCCCTTTTTTTTCCTTTTGTTTTGGATCGGCTTGTTTCTTGTACGATCTTCTTGGTGGTTGTCAGATTTGGATCTGCACGTTGTTTTAAAAAAAAAAATCTGATTTGTTGTGGTTCAAGTTTACCTCTGAGATCTTTTTTTTTTGGGAAAAAAATATTTTTTTGATTATTATTATTGAAATTTGAAGATGGGTTTTTTGCTATTTGGTTTCCTTTCTATAGATATCACCTCTAATAATCCTCTTGTTTTTTTTTCTCTCCCTTTTATGTATCACTGAAAAGCTTTTAAATGGGAAAGATTTTTTTCCTTTGTTGTTGATGCTAATTTGCTTGATGAGTGCTTAATCATTAGCTTTATTTATATGATGAAAATCCCTTCCCTAAAAAAGTTGACAATATGGGCTTATGATTAATGAAATTTCCCCTAACATTTATGCTTCTTTTTGATTTGCTATTTTATTTTGTTAAGCCTTATTCGCTCCTTTTTGTATGAATGATGTCCTAATGCCTTTTTTTTAGCTAGATATAGAGATTTTTCCTGCATATGTATATGATAAAAGGTTAAAAGATTTATGCTTTGGGGCTGAATCTTTTTTGTTTTTGTTTTTGTTTTGTGGAACTTGAATGGCTACATAGGTAAAAGGGCTTAGTTCACTTGATTGTTTTTTGGGTGTATTGTGAATTTGATTAATTTTATGGTGTAGTTAATGATAGAGCTTGTTTTTTTTTTTTAAACATATTAGTTGTATCTTAGTTGAGTTTATTTAATTTATTTTTCCCTTTTTGTATTGCAGATAAATGATTGGCTGTGAGGTGGAAAATTAACAGGATTAGGAGGACACTCTATTGTCTTAAAGATGGCTTCAGTGGGCATGGTGCCTACTTCTGGTTTAAGAGAATCTAGTACTGCCGGTGTTGAGAAGTTACCTGAGGAGATGAACGACATGAAAATCCGAGATGACAAAGTACGCATTTTTGTTCCTTCATCATTGTGATTCCCTGCTTTTGCATTTTCTAATAAGTTAATTTAATAATAATCAAGTATATTACTAGCTTTCATTTGAAAACCGAAAAAGAAGAATGCGGCTACTGCTGATGAATTGTGTTCTAATTTTTAGGAAATGGAAGCAACAGTAGTGGACGGTAACGGGACTGAAACAGGGCATATAATTGTGACAACTATTGGTGGTAGAAATGGGCAGCCAAAACAGGTATTGTTTTCTTCGTCCTTGATATTTAGTTGCAACGAGTGAACGTTTCAAGTTAGTCATTGTTCTTCCAGATTTTATTTCTTTACATGTTATATTCTAATATAACACTATAAATGCCAGACTATTAGTTACATGGCTGAACGTGTGGTTGGACATGGATCATTTGGAGTTGTCTTCCAGGTAAGGACCTCTTGTTTGTTTTGTTAAAGGTGGCATAACTTGCTAATCTTCGTTTTTTTGGTTAGTAATGGATGTTTCTTGTTTTTCATTTCTGGTCTTGGTTTTTTAAAGGCAAAGTGCTTGGAGACGGGTGAAACTGTTGCTATAAAGAAGGTTCTTCAAGATAAGAGGTACAAGAACCGTGAGCTGCAAACAATGCGACTTCTTGACCACCCAAATGTTGTGGCTTTGAAACATTGCTTTTTTTCAACAACTGAGAAGGATGAACTTTACCTTAATTTGGTACTTGAGTATGTACCTGAAACTGTTCATCGTGTAATCAAGCACTATAACAAGTTGAACCAAAGGATGCCGTTGGTATATGTTAAGCTTTATACATACCAGGTACAAAGCTGGTGTTTAAATTTTCGGTTTCTTTTGTGTTCTTTTAAATTGAATCATTTGAGATGCTAACAAGGGTTGATGTTTTGGTAGATATTTAGAGCTTTGTCTTACATCCACCGCAGCATTGGTGTGTGTCATCGGGACATCAAACCGCAAAACCTTTTGGTATGTTCAAATGCCTCTTTCTACTGTGACATGATGCCTCCTTGTTTGTTGATTATAGTGGTAGCCCTTACCTGTAAATTCTAGCTCTGTTCGCTTTCAACTTGATCTTGATGTATTACACTTTCCTCCCTGTAGGTAAATCCGCATACTCATCAAGTTAAACTGTGTGATTTTGGAAGTGCGAAAGTTTTGGTAGGTTTTAATCACGATTTTCTTTACTTGTTTATGAATCTTTGAGTTTTGCTTAGGTCTTACTATTTTATATTTTCTTATCATGGTAGGTGAAAGGGGAACCAAATATATCCTACATCTGCTCAAGGTATTATAGAGCACCTGAGCTAATTTTTGAGCAACAGAGTACACTACAGCTATTGACATCTGGTCTGCTGGTTGTGTCCTTGCTGAAATGTTACTTGGACAGGTAGGAAGCTTGTCCATATAAGGTTTATGATTGTTATCGTTATCTTAAACTAAGCTTGGTGTTCCGTATTAATTTTTTTCCTATTTATCACAGCCTTTGTTTCCTGGTGAGAGTGGGGTCGACCAGCTTGTTGAGATTATTAAGGTATTTAAATTTCTGACTGTGTGGTTAGTGCAATGCTTGCATGTATTTATACACACACGTACGCACTTGGCGCATATGCATATATCCATATTATTACAATAATGTCTTTTCTTTGTGGAATGTCTCAATGAAAGGAGACTTATTTTCTTCAAGAGATGACTGGTTCATTGCTATATGAAATCGACATATTCATCATTGTTCCTACAGGTGCTTTTGTTAACAATAATGGCATGAAATACCTATGTTCCTTGTACACCTATACTTTGGTATAACTTTGGTTGTAATACTTTTCCATTGTATGTGTCCTGTTTGGCGTCGTTATAGCTTCTTTAGTCCATTTCCAATGTCAAGTTGACCGTTTCACTTTTATTATGATAATTATGTGATAATTTTGTAGGTCTTGGGCACTCCAACCCGAGAAGAAATTAAGTGCATGAATCCTAATTATACAGAGTTCAAATTCCCTCAGATTAAGGCTCACCCATGGCACAAGGTATTAAGGATCAAAGAAAGGGTTTGCAAATGGTCTTTCGTATAACCTTATCATGCGATTATTATGATTATTGTTATTATTTTTTGTACTAGATATTCCATAGGCGTATGCCTCCTGAAGCTGTTGATTTGGTGTCAAGATTACTCCAATACTCCCCGAATCTCCGATGTTCTGCTGTGAGTATATAGAATCCTTATTTTATTATGTTTCAACGTTATTCCTTCAATATGCTTCATGATGAAAAATGGAGTTGACAATATCGGCAAATGACTTGACTTCAAGTCTTGGGTTTCTTAAACAATATTTTAAGAATTGCCGTTACTTAATATTTTTATTTGCTTCATGCATCTCATTTTGCAAGTGTTGGCTTTTGCAGCTAGATGCCTTGATCCATCCTTTCTTTGACGAGTTGCGCGATCCAAATGCCCGCTTGCCAAATGGCCGTTTCCTGCCGCCATTGTTTAACTTCAAACCTCACGGTAAGTAAACATTTCTTTGCAATAACCTTATGTGTATCGTTAAGAATGAATGATTATTATTATTGGTGTTGTTATCGTGTCCACCACAGAACTGAAAGGTGTTCCGGAGGAGATAACGGTGAAACTGATACCGGAGCATGCAAGAAAGCAATGTCCATCACTTGGATTGTGATTTTGATGTGTAACTCAACTAGTAGCAAAAGTGGATTATCATTATGGAAGCTTTTATGGTGTTTGTTGTTGATCTATGCCCCAGTTTTTTGTTCTTGTTGCATGCATGTGTTGTTGTTGTTTATGTAAAAGCAGATTTTAGACATAAAAATGGTTCATCCCACTGTCTTCTATATATTTCTTTCAAGATTTGTAACTTCATCATGGAGACCAACTTATGTTCTACTCTCATATATGTTCTTGTATGTAATGTAATTGTCGAGACCCTAGTAGTGAAAGAAACATCAGTGTTTAGTTTAATCTTGCCTTTTTTGCTTCCATTATCACTGTTGGGTGGGTTTAGGTAAGAGTAATATGTCTTAACTTTAAAACAGTTGGGTTGGATTAATCTAAATTATATATTATCCTATAAATCATATCCAATTCTTCAACTTTGGTCCCATTTGTGACCTTCCAATCAAAATGGTACAACAAATTTGCCAATGCCAACACATTGATTGCACCAATGGAATAACTATGCATGAAAATGGTCCTCACTTGGTTGCAGGTATGTTTTTGTTCTTTATTTTACTCTAGTAAGGTACCAATGAAAGTACACAAAGAAGATGACTGGATGGAAGTGGACCAATCTGAGTTAAGCTGTCACACTATCCCCATCACATTTTACCCTTTTCTTAGTTATTCACATTTTTACAAAATATGAGAAATTTACTTCAATTCGATTTAATCTAATTTGATTTTAAAATTCAATAATTCATTGAATTTCAATTTACTTGGTTCCAAGATAATTTAGGTTTGTATTTTACAATATGTTTAGATTGGAATAAAAAAGAAAAGAAAAGTGATAGTTGTTTGGAATTGGATAACCTATTTTTATACAAGATAAGTAAGTGAAAAGAAGTTGAAAATTCATCCTTTTCTTGTTTTTCTTAATACTAATTTTGAGGAGAATGAGAAAAAAGGAAATATAATAATATTTTATATTTTAAAATGTTATATTTTATTTTAATAATTTTTCCTAATACATTGTTTTTTTATAAACCCTTATTATTAATTATTTAAGCACAAAGTTGGAGGTTGTCTTGATGGAAAAGGTTAGCACCCGAATTCCAATCAAGAATCTTAACATGGAAGGTAAAAATAAAAAAAGAAACATTTTGATGGCTAATTAAGAATGGCAAAACTTGAGTTGATTTTTTTAGTAGGACTGGAGCGGATCATGAGTTAGGTCGAGTTAGTGCAAAAAATTAGGTTCATTTTTTTTAGATTTAAGCTCAGTCTAAAAAATAAATTTAAAATTTTTTCAAGATTATTTTAGATAAAAATGTTAAACTTGAGATTGACCCTACTTAATTCATCCGTATTAATTCTTTTAAATTTTTATATAAAATAAATAAAAAATATAATATATCAAATACACTAAAAATATTAAAATAAATATTTTTCAACAAATTAAAAATACATGTAAAAAACTTTTTATACTTCAATAATACTAATAAAGTTGTAAATTAAAAATAAATACTTCTAAAATAGTAATAAAATTAATAATAAACTAAAAGTTATATAAATATTTAAACAATATCAATAAAATAATAATAATTCAATAGAAAAAAAAACAATAAAACAACAACAAACAGCAACAAAAATTTTTTGTCAAATTTAAGTTGGGCCAAAAGTTTTTACCCAAGTCTCGACTCGTTTATTAAGCAAGTTTTATTTTTTTTTCCAGAGTCTATTATATATTTTCTTGCTTTCGGATGGTGCTTTGAGTTTAAGTGAATAATTCAACTTTTAGGTGATAAAAAAGGGTGTATTAACCCGAAGTTCCTTTTTTTCTTTACCCTTAAATTCTTCTGTTTGGTTCTTGTTGGGGGGAAGAAAATGAATGATGATAATGCATGTTGGGTGTTCTCTTTGTTATGAATTCTCACAGAAAAAAAGGAAAAATTCTTTTTTAAAGATATTTAGGACACGACAAAAAAACATCAACCAACATGGTTATTTAACCCCCTCGACTTCTTCATTTTACTTGCTTTCTTTTGAGGCTTCTATCTTCTACATCCAAAACCACTCCCACTCTGCTGCACTCGTCATCTACCTCTTTCCTTTCCTTTCCTTTGCTTTCATTGCTTTATGTACTGCTGCAAAGTTACAACCTTAAAATCACCCCCCCAACTTACCACACTCAAAACAACGAAGGATGTCCGTTTCGTTTTCACATTTCTCGATACCCTCCTCTGAATCTTCAATTGCTTCATCCATTTCTCTCTCCACTGTAAGCTTTTCTATGTTTCTTATCTCATTTTCTTGTTCCACAATCTATAGACTATTTTGAAGTTTTAGTTGTAAAAAACAGGCATGTCAACTTAAACACTAGGATCATACTTTTGTATGCTTTTACCCATTTAATTTCTATACTACACTCAACTGGACATGATCATCTATCATTTTTTGTACTTGAATTTTTACTTGCCATGGCTGACACTGACACATAATTGCAACCAGCACTTGAAATTTTATGAATTGTATGAAAAAAGAAAATCTTTTTTAGTATATGTATATGTATATGTATATGCAAGTGCTTAAGAATGTACACACAGTTAGGCCCTTTGACAGATCTCAAAGATCAGAGGCCCAAATGGGTTTATTTGAAATTGTATCAAAAAGATATCTTTTTTAGTACATGTTAATGTATATGTATATGCAAGTGCTTAAGAATACACACAGTTAGGCCCTATGATAGGTCTCGAAGATCTGAGGCTCAAATGGGTTTATTTGCTTGCTATTAGATTTTAAAAACATTGTTTAGGAGTACATACAATGAGTTATTTATGCTTGTATGTAGGGTGCAGCCAACAACTTCCAATTGTTGAGACGTAGTTGCCTTGTTCTCCATGGAGGAGCTAGCGATTTGTGCCGGAGGTTTCATGGTTTGAAACTACGGATACTTAAGAAGCTGAACCGTCGGCAGCATGTACCTGCCAATGATTTGAAGAGAATAAGAAATCAAGACAAGGATCAGCCAGAAAATCCTTCAAGGAATGATGAACAAATTTCCGAAGCAGCATCGACTATACCCTCATCCAATGGTTGGAAAAAGAAGAAGCTACACTTTGTCCATCCATTTTCTTGGGGTTGGTTCCTTTCATAATCTTTTCAACTTTTGAAATTTGTAGGTTCCACCGAAGAACACACGAGAACAACTTCACAACCAAAGAAAAGTACTTTGCCTCCATTTGTTCAAACAAATTCCTCAAACTTGAATGTTGATGATAATCATGAAAGGCCCTCTTTATGCATTGCTGTTATCGGAGCTACCGGTGAGCTGGCTAAGAACAAGATTTTTCCGGCACTATTTGCTCTATATTACAGTGGTTTTCTTCCCGAGGTTGTTCTGCTCTAATACCAAATGCCTGTTTGTTTCTCGTAGAATTTATTTTTATCACATCATTAGGACATTAAGTGGATTTTGGAGCCCTTAAGAACTTAGGATCTCCTTGTATAAAAATGGAAAAGATACATTAATGTGATGAATTGAGCTCTTTTGTGAGTTTATCTCTTTACATGGCTGCAGAATGCCGGTATCTTCGGTTATTCGAGAAAGGATTTGACTGATGAAGACTTAAGATCCCTCATTGCTTCAACTTTGACTTGCCGCATTGATCATCAGTATGGTCCTCACTCATGTTACGATATGCCTCCTCTTTGAAATCCTTGTCTTCACTTCTTAGAGCTGCATTATGAAGATGGCTATATATGAAAGGTGTTCCGGTACTTCATTAATCTTCAATAATTTTCTTTGCCTAATCTTTGTCTTGTAAGTCCCTTCCTCAGGCAAAACTGTGGGGACAAGATGGATGCTTTCCTTGGTAGAACATATTACCTTAATGGAGGTTATGACAACAAAGAAGGGATGTCCAAGCTGAATTCTCGAATGGAGCAGATTGAAGTAAGCAATGCTAAAAACCGGAAGCTGAGATGTGTTTTGTTTCGAGTGTGCTTTTGAGTTTTATAATTGATAATTAACAGCTTAACTACTTCAGGTGGGGTATCCAGCAAACAGGATATTCTATCTTTCTGTACCACATGAAGCACTTCCGGATGTTGCTTCTTCTCTTGCCGATAATGCACAAACAAAGAAGGGTTGGAATCGTATAATAATCGAGAAACCATTCGGATTTGACGCTGTATCTTCTCAACTGTTTACGAAATCCCTTCTTTCTAAGTTTGAGGAGAAGCAAATTTACAGGTGCACATGCATGCTTACACTATCTTGTAATTTATATGTTTTTATTATTCTACTAATTTAAATCTATCTTATTACAGGATAGACCATCTCCTTGGGAGGAACCTCATTGAAAACCTCACTGTATTACGGTTTTCGAATCTAGTTTTTGAGCCATTATGGAGTCGAACTTACATCCGTAATGTGCAGGTAAACTTTGGGTTGATATAAATTCTTTTATTCTACATGTGCTTTTCGGAACATGCTGCCTGCTCATTACATCTTTGTATTGTTCTTTTGCAGGTGATTTTATCCGAGGACTTGAGCATGCCGCTAGGAAGGTAAGATCATATAAATTTTTCTTCCTTTGTCTCGTGTAAACAATTTTTCATAATCCCATTTATTGCATTCCTCCTTTAATACAGGTATTTTGATGGTTATGGGGTCATTCGGGACATTGTTCACAGTCACGTACTCCAGACAATAGCATTGCTAGCCATGGAACCACCTTTAAGTCTTGATGGTGAAGATATTCGAAACGAAAAGGTACTGTTCTTTTCTTGTACGAAAAATACAATTTCAAAGCACATCTGTATTTCCAACGAGAAGCTTCCTTCCAGGTTAAGGTTCTTAGATCGATTCGGAATTTGGAACCCAGTGATGTGATTCTTGGCCAGTATAAAGCTACTTCTGGAGACAAGGTCGATGTGAGCTTAAGCAGTCGGACCCCTACCTTTTTTGCTGCTGCATTGTACATCGACAATGCCCGTTGGGATGGTGTACCTTTCATGATCAAAGCTGGTGTGGGACTCATCAAACACAGGTAAGTAAGATATATGAATGTATATATGCAGCTGACCTTCACCAATTTATGATTGTTGGGTAAAAGTACCATAGAGGCCCTTGTACAAAGAGTCGAATTGCATTTTGCCCCTCTACTAAATAAATGGACAAATTAGTCCCTGTATATTAGATCAAAGAACAAACTAGTCCTCCTGTTAAAAATTTCATTCATTTCTATAATTAAAAATTGGTCTTTGTATGTCAAAATGAGGCACATGTGGCATGCCTCGTGTAATTGTTTAGTTATTCTGTCAGCAACGCCAATTTTTACCTGTAGATATGGATGCAATTTTTAATAGAAAGGACAAATTTGCTTTTAATCTAATGTATAGGAACTAATTTTCCCATTCTTTGAGTGAAGGGGGCAAACTGCAATCTGAATCTTTGCATAGGGCTTCCATATGATTGTTGCTGTTTCTACTAGCTAATGCTTGATGTTTGCATATGACTTTTTAATGCAGAGTGGAGATACGTATACAATTTAATAGTGTTCCTGGAAATCTCTATCGTGAGCGTATCGGCCATAATACTCACCTTGCAACTAATGAGTTGATTTTACGTGATGAACCTGATGAGGCCATCCTAGTCAAAATCAATAATAAAATCCCAGGATTAGGGTTGAATTTAGATGCTTCAGAGTTAAATTTGCTTTACAAGGACAAGTAAGCACCGTTCTTTTACTCGTTAACTTTTGACACCAACATCAAGTTGCACTTGTTTTGATGTTTTTGCGATGTTGTATTTATACTAAAGGTATAATGTCGAGGTGCCTGATTCATATGAGCATCTTTTGCTTGATGTCATTGACGGTGATAACCATCTCTTCTTGAGAAGCGATGAGCTTGCAGCAGCTTGGAATATTCTTACACCTGTTCTGCAATGGATAGACCAGAATAATATAGCACCAGAGCTGTACGAGCTCGGAGGTAGAGGACCAGTTGGCTCATACTATCTTTGGGCTAAACATGGGGTTTGGTGGGCTGATGACTAAAAAGTTATAGCCCGTTGTTTGAGTTTGTGATAACAAAACAGGTAATTTGGCTCGTTACGATGTAAATCATGTAAAACAAGAGTATGTTATGTATCTGTTTGTTTGGTTTTGCTGCTATACAAAAAATGGCAACTGTGTATGATTGGATACATGCCAGAAAGGGAACAATGCTCTTTTGCTTGTGCATGGCTACAACAATTCCAGATTCCGAATTGATTAAGCAACAATACATATAGTTTGTATTAATATGAGAATTGATACATTTTTCATAGTTATTATATATGCCAACTTGAAGAGGCAAAATTTGAAAGTGATGATGAGATGAATGTCTTATGATTGGAGAACAAAACTTCTGCCCAGAATCATGTCATCGGTCGAAAAATCAGCCTCCTTCCTGAATGTTCCCCTGCCGAAATCTAGGTTATAAGAGTCTGTGAGTCCTTCGACCAGGCCAAATTCCGGTTTCCATCCTAGCACATGCTTTGCTTTCTCAACCGATGCGAAGAAATGCTGCAATATACATGAACAAAGTATGAACATCTCCATGCAATGATCAATCCTTTCAAGTTCTTTAAATCATTTCATCTGAAGTTTGTGTCAAGATTTACCTGATCTCGGAACGGGAATGCCTTCTTTTTACCGAAGTCAAACTCCTTTGGGTTGTAGTGAACAATCTCAGGTTCAGGAAATCCACCAGCCTGGATGAAGAACAACAAATTCAGTAATTAGCAAGTACTCGTTTTGACTTTGATCTTTTCTCGATGGTGAAAGGTTTGAGATACCTTGGCGCACGCATTTGCTAACCCATCGAAGGTCACGTACTTTTCTCCTGAAATGTTGAACACCTGCTTGCTGGCTTTTTCATTACCAAGAACCGCAACGAAAGCCGTTGCCAAGTCCTGGAGTTCACCACTGTGTTACATCATCCTCACTCAATAGTTCGGGGGGGAGTAAAAATCATATATAGCAGTGTTGCAGTTTCACTAACCTTGACATGACCAAGTTGGGTTATTTGCACTCCAGAGTTGGGAATCGGAATAGGGCGACCGGCTTTCAATCGGTGGAAGAACCATTCTTCAACAGGGTTATAATTCAAAGGTCCATATATGTAGACTGGTCTCACAGATGTCCAGTTAACATCCCTCGACTCCAGTAAGCTCTCAGTATTAAGTTTTCCCTTGTGCCTACTCTTCGGATCAACGGCATCGATCTATCACCAGGGCACAAACAACTTAGAAAAGATGATACACATACATATATATATTTATACATACACCAGCAACATACATGTCAATGAAACATGAATGAAATTGACAATCCTACCTCACAATGTGGTAACATATCAGATTTAAGATAAACACCTGCCGAGGAGCAGTATATGAACCTGAGAATTAGCAGAGCTTTAAGTATCTGTTAGCAAATGAAGAATGCAGATATGAAGAGTATGGTATCGACACCATTTTTAGACACATAAACCGATCCTTTCGAGTTGCTAGCTAGCTGCAAAACTATAAATTCAAATCCTTTTGGTATTGAACCATTGATATCTATTTGCAACGGAATGATTCCAAAGCTTACTGTTCTAAGTTCGGGAGTGCATCCAGTATCGGTTCAACTTCAGCCGCCTCTCGTCCTGAAAATCATATTCTTTATGATGTATTGATAAACAGGTCTATCCTAGTGGAAAGTAAAACACGGAAAGAGAACCGGGCGGATACCGTTTATGTCGTACACAACATCATAGCCTTCTGCAGATAGACTGGATTTCACAAAATCGAAGTCCATTCTATCTCCTTTCAAATGCAAAATCTAGTGAAAATCCGGGATAACGAAATCGAGCACACACATTAGTCTTGTGGAATCAAGTAAAAGAAGCAGAATTGTTAAGGCATAAATAACCTTGGATTTAAACTCAGCGTAGGCACTGCCTGATTCACCAGGCAATTGTTGAGTAACTGGTGCTTTACCTCTAGTAAACAAAGTAACCTGCCAAAAGAATTATAGTTATATGTATATATATATATAGCCCTTCCATTAGGTTCCAACCACAAGAATAGATGCAAAATTATACCTGATGACCCTCTTTTACAAGGAGTCTTGATAAAAACACACCAATGAACCTAGTGCCTCCCATTATGAGAATCTTCTTGGTGCTGGATGCTGCAACATGCAATGCACCTTTTGGCTGATATACCTTTCTTTTGTACTGCAACCAGGTGTAGAAAAAGAGAGAGCAATTGCAAAAAAAAAGTTTAAACTTTCCCTAATTTCAACCCCAAATGAACCAACTTTACAATAGAGATAGAGAGAGAGGGACCTGAAATTGGCAGACCTTGGTGCCATTGAAGTGGGAAAGAGAGGAAGAGAGGAGGGAGATGGGAGGCTGCTTTGTGGGCTGCAACATCACCAGCTTTGACATGGCTTTTTTGCCTTTTGCTTTGCTTTGAGTTAGTAACTGAAATTTGAAACAAGTGTTGTAGCACTTTGTTTTTATGGCCCTCACCAAGTGTACAACAAGTGAAGAGGATAAGCCAACAACGTCCTACCACACCATACCTTGGTTATATCCACAGCCTCTCATTCTATTGGACCATGTATCACCACTGTTTTAATACAAATATAATTAATTAATTAATTAAATTTTTACTTTTACTTTTAATAAAAATCAAGAATATATATTAAAACATTTATAAAACTAGTTTAATATTTTGTCTTTATTTTTATCAGTTCTTAATTATTCGCTCAAAAATTTGTGTGTTAATTCGATTATGATCTAACCTGCTAATTCTTTTTTTTAAAATTTTTAAAGGACTTTTTTTCTAATAATATATACTTTTAAAAGACTAGTAAATAAGTGTTACTGCATAATTTATTATTTGTTTATATTTAAAAGAAAATTAAAATTCAGGATCCTAAATTTGTACTAAATATAAGTTGAATCCATCACCCAATATTTTAACGTTTATTGGCGGGCTGAGTCTTATCTCAATAAATATATGTATTTTTATTAATACACAAGAACATGAATGTGAGTGCACAAAAATTTATTATTTCTTATTTATGAGTTGAAGAGGGTTATGGATAAATTCAGATATTGTGTAAAAATAAAAATAAAAATGATCATAACCTATAATGAGATTATTCAACAAAAATTATCTAATTTTATATGGATTATCCATATCGTCTATATTAGCGTATTCAAGGATTGAATCGTGTTTGAATTATTTATTTTATATTATTTTAAAATATATATAATTATTAATTTATATTTATATTTATTATCATTATTTTTTTCTTTTATTAAAATTTTAAATATAAACATATATTTTAAATATTTACATTAAATATTTAATTTACCTATTATATAAATTACAAAGAAAATAAACATATTATAAATTTTAAAATGAGTCGTCACTTACACAATCTTTAAATAATAGAGCTTGAACTCAACCTATATTTAAAATGGGTTTAATTTTTTTAATATTTTTCAAATCTAAAGCATTTTTGTCGTGGCTTAATATGTATTTAGGTACTCGAGTTTGACACGTTTTTCTAATATTGTATCTGTATTATTTTTTATTTAATTTTATATTTGTATTTGTGAATGTTATATAATTTGGTATCTAAAAGTTACAATGTTAATTTTTAGTATTTAATTTAAGTTTTAGGGTTGATTTAATGAAAATTAATTATTAATATTATTAAATTTGAATTTTCTTAATTTTATTAATAGAATAAATTTAGTGTTAATTATAATTTGTTTTATTTTACATTTAATTTATCAAATAGAATTTAACAGATATAATTACATTTGAATTTTGGGTTAATTCGATAAACACTAAAACACTAACACTTTCACATTCATATACTAAAATGTATAATTTTATCTATTACATTGGACAAGAAATTAAAACAATATTACACTAAAAAACATTAAATTCAGGTACTAAATTATGTATTAAGCCTTTTGTCATTGATTTTTTGCGGGGTTTGGGTTGTAAATAACAGACCTGAAAATCTAGAAGGGTAAACCTGAGTAATTCCTCGAATATTAGGGACCATCATTCGTAAATATACCTTGTTTCAGCTGGATCTATAAAGAAAAGAAAACCAAAAACAGATTCAAGAAAAAGTTTTCCCGTCTGCACAAAAAAAAAAAAACTCTCTCTCGTCTTTAGGGAGGGAAAAGAAAGTCAATATTTTTTGCTAAATCCCTGTAAATTCGCCAAAAAAGACTCAAAAATCCATAATTCGTTGTCTTCCCGTAATGGATTTTAGTCAGGTGAGTTGATCCCTCTCTCTGTTTCTTCTTCCCTTCAGTTTCTTTTTGCTGGTTTATCAAATTTGTAACTATTTATTCTACGTATTGGACCGTTGGACTGGTAGATCTGAGTTTTTTGTGAGAGATTTCGATTTTGAAGGGTACCCTTTTGATTGGTTTTTGATAAAACAGATGAAAACTAACCATTTCTAAGCACAATTTCAATAACCAACTCTGGGTTATTCAAATTAGATCCCAAGATCCAACTTTAGACGGTAAAGATTTCAACTTAATGTTTGCCTCAATGTTTTGGCTGAGGAAAGATGATGAAATTGAACAAAATAGAGTTCCCATTTACTTATCTGGCCATTGTATACTTGTTCGGAACATGAAAATTAGATAGAAATGTTACTAATTTCAGATCCAGCTGTTTATTTGGTACTTGGGGTACTGGTTTGATTGCTTATATATTGATTTTAAATGTTTTTGTTCTTGTGCAGCCTCCAGTTGAAAATTATGCCAACCCCAAGACTTGTTTCTTTCATGTTCTCTTCAAGGTGAATTGTTTTTTCTGCATCTAGGTATCTTTGTTCCGTCAATTTGTTCGCCTTTGTTCCGTGTTGATGTCTTACCTTCTTGTTCCTTGCAGGCTGCAGCATTGGCTTTTTACATCCTTTCAGCTCTCTTTTTCAACAGCTTTGTGATCATATTTGTGGTGACTGTTCTTCTTTCCGCCCTTGATTTTTGGGTGGTTAAGAATGTTAGTGGGCGTATATTAGTCGGTTTGAGGTGGTGGAACGAAATTAACGATCTCGGCGAGAGTGTATGGAGATTTGAATGTCTCGACCAAGAGGTGAGCACTTTGTTTAATCAAACCGTACATTTACTTTCGGATATAACATTACCAAGTCTCTCAATTGTTTGCTGTTGCTTGTTTGCTTTAGTCGTTGGCTAGGATGAACAAGAAAGATTCATGGTTATTTTGGTGGACCCTTTACCTTTCAGTAAGTTTGTCCTGTGGCTTACTATGTATTGAGAGGTATAATTGTGTCCTGAATGATCGAATTCATTAATTCCTTATTTAATTTTTCAGGCGGTGGCATGGATTGTGCTTGGAATATTCTCTCTCGTAAGGTTTCAAGCTGATTATCTCCTCGTCATTGGAGTTTGTTTGACTCTCAACATTGCCAATATTGTCGGCTTCACCAAATGTCGCAAAGGTTGGTTTATTTATTATAATCACAATACTTCTTTGAATGCGCCACTGTGTAATTTTTAGCCTTAGTCTAGCTATGCATTCAAGGATTCTTTTATGCAACTTCTTTACCAAATTAGTTCGGTATGGCATCATATTGATACAAGGAAATGGCATGCTGATTGTTAGCTTAATTATGATTTATGACATGGTCTAGATTTTTCGAGCGGAAATCTTATTGTATTTGATGGAAGATAGGTTTGTGATACATGCGAAAGAGATTTTCGAGTAAGTTTATAACTAGATTTCTAGATCGCTTGTATTGACTTCTAGTTTAGATACCAAGATGACTTTCACATGGATAGTACAATGTTTTTCACATGGATACTATGATGATCACAATATCTTAAAAGAGAAGAATAATAACATATACCACTTTTTATCGGTCATTTCACTGCACAATTGGTGTTATCGGTTTGCATAATGATATCCAACCGTCAAGGTAGTGATTCAACAGTTATACATTTGCTTTTGTTTCTGCATGTATCCTCGGTTCGAGTGCATGTACCATCCGAAGCATGCATCATTGCCCCATTCTCGAGCTGCTTCTTTCACCTTGTATATCATTAACAATAATATTATATTTTGGTCCTTTCTTTCTTTCAGATGCCAAGAAGCAGATTCAACAGTTTGCCACCCAGACCATTGCCTCAAGATTTTCTTCCACCTTACAATCAGCATTTAGTGTTGTTTAAAATAGTCGATAGTAATATACAAGAACGAAAACGGAAGAAAATGCAGTAGTAGACGAGAGAAGTTAACAAGTGTGGCATGTAAAAAAAAATGAGGCGTATCGAATTGTCGATTTTCGATTGTTTTTTTCTTTAATCTAATGCTTTTGTATAATGAATCACACAGTAAAACTTTGTGATAACAATGGTCTTTCTGCAAAGTTTACATTCCTACAATTACAATCTTCTTTGAGAATTTTTTTTTCTTCTTATTGAACTGTTCTTTTCCTATTCTTGATGTGGAACACTTTCCATTTTCCATTTGGCATTTGCTCTTTGTTTCTCTTATTTCATTTAGCTCTTATGATTTTAGAATTGGAAGTATTTTGGTTTAGGTAAAGTTGTAGAATTAGTACCTGAAATTTAATTTAGGGTTCGTTTGTTTATATGTTTTTACGGAAAATATTTTTTGTATTTTTCTGTATTTGTTTCTTAAAAAATAGCGTGATCAACATAAGATGACTAACAAGTCAACTTAAAATAAGTCTTTTTTTTTTTTGTAAAATAGTTTATTATTTTAAAAACGTAAGTTATTATTAAAAAAATGAGTTTCTCTAAAGTAAATTTATTTTTATCTAAAATTAACTTATTATAAATATTAATATAAATATTATATTTTCAATCTTATTCAATATACATATTTAATTATTTATATTTAATCATAATAAATTATTAATATAATTAATATAATTTATTATTTTAATAAATTATTTAATATTTTAATTTTATTTTAATAATAAATTTTACAAAATAATTTTAAATAATATTTTCACATATTATTAAAAATATTCAATTAATATTTTAATAATAAATATTTATTACAATTATAAATATATTAATAATAAATGTTTTGTAGTATAAAGGTTAAAATATGTCATAAGTATATGTACTCTTCACTAATTTGTAATTTAGTCTTTGTACTTTTATTTTTAAGAATTTAGTCCTCTACTTTTCGATTCAAATAAAGTCTAATTGTTTACATTGTTAAATTTTTTGACAATTTTGTTGATGTTATATTTTAAATAAAGAATACTCATTTGGTAAATCATTTTCTAAAATTATTTTAGTGAAACAGACCCTTAGTTAATTTTAGTCGAATTTAGAAACTTTATTTATATCCCTCTTATTATAAGTTGTGGATAATGTTTTGGGAATTAAGTTAGTGGTTTTTATTCAATTTATATATTAAACAAATTATTAAAAATTTAAAAATTTTATTAAAAATTATAAAATTTAATTTAACTGGTCTATATTGTTTCACAAGTCAAATGGTCTTTTGTCTCTTTTTGGACTAGTGCCTCGTTAGTTTTTTGTCCTACAGTTGATTTGATGCTATCTATCTATATTTAGCCTATGTTTATATTTTTCAATTTAATCATTTTTAGTGTGTATATATATATATATATTTAAATAATCTTATTATAAGTTTTGATTATATCTTATCTTTTTATACAATCTTTAGAATTACTCATAATCTCTCATTAACTCATAAATAAGAGAATAATGCGTTTTAACGCACTCAAACTCATATACCAATCGAACTAAGAATTAATCTACAATATTTATATTTTTGTGAATATTGAAATTTTAATATTTGACTCAAATTATAGTGTTAATTTCATTTACAAAGTTTTTATGTATGCGTATTGCTTAGAAATAAGATGACTTGTAATAAAAAAAGCAATTAGCATAATTTGAAATGTGTGATTAATAGAAGGTTAAAGTAATTGGTAGGTACTTTATTATATGGTTTAAATTAAATTAGTCTCTTTATTATTAAATAGATCAATTTAGTTCATATTTTATTAAAATAATTAAATAAGTTTAAATTATAACAAAATTAATATTTATTGTATAAAACATTATTCTTTTCAATTAAAATTCAATTCTAAATAAAATATTTTATCTAAAGAACCGTAAATAATTTAAAAATATTAACAATAAATTACATTTTAAACAATAAATATTAATTTTATTTACAATTTGATCTTATTTAATTTTTAATAATACAAAAATTAAATTCATTCATTAAATTAATTTCAACAGGAATTCTAGTGAAATCTCCCATAAAAAAAAAGACATCTTTTGAAAAGGAAATGATTGTGTGAAACAATAATATAATCAATTTCTAATAGTTTAATGTCACAATAATATATTCATCTTGAATTTTAGGATTTTCATTTTCATTTGATTTTTTTCGGGATGAAAATCTTGAAATTTAAGATGAAAATATTGATATGGCATTAAATTATTGAAAAGAGATCTGAGATGATGTGATATTCTTGATTCATACAATCATTTCTCTTTATAAGAATATTATCCATTTCCAATAATCTAATACCATATTAACAATCTCATCCTGAATTTTAAAATTTATATTTATATTTATATTTTTTGGGAATGAAAACCCTAAAATAGGCGATTTACCCAAAAATACCGAAAAAATAATAAATTTACGGAAAAGGGCCATTTCCCTACAAAACGCGTCCACGTAAGCGCGTTTTGTGGGGAAAAAGCAGGAAAGTGCGCCCTTGAGGGAGCGCTTTCTGCCACATCATCAAAGTGCGCTAACGAGGACGCTTTGTCGATGTAAAGCGCCTCCCTCAAGCGCTTTTGCCCTCCTTCCCCGTTTGATTTTTAGCTGTTTTTAGTGTTAGGGTATGAAATTTTAACGTTTTAGGGCTAAGGTTCATGATTTTCTAGGGTCGTTAGATTTAAGGTTTTTAGGGAAAAATTAATGGAATAGATTATAGGGTTAATTAGGGTTTAGTAAAAATATGTTTAAGGTTTTGGGCAAAATATATTAGCAAATAAAAATTATTTGAATTTTTTTGACAGTTGTATCTAGAAAAATAATTTTGAGAAGACGTTTCTGAACAAATAGTGCCGAAAACGCTTCAAGTAGGATGAACTATCAGTAAGAGTACTGAAAAGAGCTCTCACGTGGACGCTCTTTTGCTACAGTAGTCTCCGGTAAAATAATTTTGAGAAAAAATTTCTGAACAAATAGCGCCGAAAATGCTTCAAGCAGGATGCCTTGTCGACAAAATCTTGAAAAGAGCTCCCACGTGGACGCTCTTTTGCTCTGATGAGTCTCCGTAAAATTATGACTATAAATCAGCCAAATTTCATTCTCAGGTTGCATAATAGAAATTGAGGCAAAAGAAAAATAGAAACTGAAAATGAGTGAAAGTATTAATGCTGTTATTTACTACAATGGTGAGGTTTGTGACACCGAAAATGGTGTTGTTTTTTTATCGGAGAATACAGCGCGATTGGGTTTTAATCGGAACATAGATTTGTTAGAACTTCGCAAAAGAATTAGGCGTAAAATCTTCGGAACAACGCCAATGAAAGTTCAGTCTATTAAGTATAGATTTGCACTTCGGTTGATCCGGTGAGATATGAATCATTCGACATCAAAGGTCCTCGAAGCTTTGAGGCAATGGTGGAGACTCATCTTGCCAGTGGATCACCCTATCTTGAGGTATATGTACAATTTTCATCTCCAAGTGATCTTCCTTCGACCTCAACATCTACTTCTATTAGAGGAGAATACACGACCCCAAGCCGACACTCTGTTAGTGAGAGGCAGAATACGAAAGTGCCCGTGTTTGGTGGTAGTATAGAAAACATAACCCCTGCACGACACTCGGTTGGTGGATAGGACATGCATATCCTTCCTTCGACGTCCGATGATAGAAATACGTATTGGGGAATGTCATCAACTCTAGTGGTTGGCAATCCACATATGATTGGAAACGTTACGAAAGATGTTTAAAGAGGGATAATGTACTCCCCACAACATCCACCGGCCAGGGGTCCTTGTTCGTTGCAGATTATGGTGGGTCGGATAATGAGTCTGATGTGGATCCACCTCGAGAGCCAGGGCTCGATGGTGCAGAAGTTGGATTATTTTCTGAACCGGAGCCTGTTCCAACAGTACTTGAAGATGTTGAGGGCGGTTCAGGCGAAGAAGAAGAAGATCCGCTATTCAAGGCGTACTCACCTCCAGCCTACATGCATAATGTCGATCTATCTCAAGACGATGCATTGGAGTTTCTTGAACTACCACACCGGACGCGTGACTGTACAAGTTCGTCGTTGGATTCGGGCGAATTAGAAGTTGGTAACGAGTTTTCCAACAAGGATGCTTTTCTTCGTGCATTGAAACAATACAACATCAAGAACGGGGTTAACTACCACATGGTTAAATCCAAGCTCGATAAGTACGAGGCGAAGTGTGCAGTGCAAGACGGCACATGTTCATGGAAAATCATGGCCTCGTTGAGGAAAAGGACAGGCTTGTGAGAGATCAAAAAGTACAAAGGTCCACATACATGTCTTCTTTGATGCAGTTTCACTATGTGTTCAATGTTTTGAATAATACTAATATTACGTAATGTTGCATTATTTAACGTGATTGTTGTGGTGTTATACAAGATCATCCGAAGATGGATTCAGAGATGTTGGCTGACTTAATAATTTCGACTGTGAAGGCTGATCCCAAGATTACAGTGCCAGCCTTAATTGGCAATATTTGTAGCCAGCTGGGGTACACGCCATCTTACAGGATGACTTGGATAGCCAAGCAGAATGCGTTGGAAAAGTTGCATGGTCGATGGGACGCTTCATATAATGAAGTGTGACAGTGGTGTCAGGTGCTGGAGAGATATGTCTCAGACAGCATAACAGACATTGAAACGGAACCGGCGTACTACAACGATCGTTTGCTCTGTGGATGCGCAGTGTTCAAGCGTCTTTTCTAGACATTTAAGCAATGCCGAGATGCATTTATATACTGAAAGCCATTGGTACAAATTGACGGTACCTTTATGTATGGTAGATATGCGCATCGGCTATTGCTAGCTATGGCACAGGACGGCAGTGGGAGAATCCTTCCGATTGCGTTTGCAACAACACCAGGGGAGTCAGCTGATGACTGGGATTTCTTCCTATCTAGGTTAAGGAGGCATGTCTACCCCCAACCTGATATCTGAGTTATATCGAATCGGGGCCCTGGAATACTAGCTGCAATAGAGCGACAGGGAAGCCTATGGCATCGCACACACCATCGATATTGCCTAAGACATGTTGCATCCAACTACCACAGGCAACATCGATCTACAAGTCAACGACGACAAGTGACCAATATGGGTATGTAATATCTATTAATATAATTTCATTTGTAATATTCAATTTATTCTTAATTGAAAAGTGATATGTAATATTCGCTATCAACGTATATTGGTAGGGTACGAGATCAATAAGGACCGCTTTCAGAGATGTTGGCAAGTTTGCGATCAGTTAACGAAAAAGGCGCAAACTACATGTGCAATATTCCTTTCGAACAGTGGACACAAGCATACGATGGCGGCCTACGATATGGTCATATGACCTCAAACCTGGCCGAATGCATAAATTCTATTCTAAAAGGAACGCGTCATTTGCCGATAACATTGGTTGTGCGAGAGACATTTTCATTTAGCAGCACTATTTTCGAAGCGAGCAGCGAATTATAAAGGCCAAATGCAAGGAGGCCATGTATGATGCGCGAAGGTCTTGCGAGAAATTAACAGGGGGAAGACACGGGCCAACACCATACACATTGTGTGTCACGATCACGACAACCTATGGTTTCGTGTGATGGAGTTTGACAGACCGAACCAAGGTATTGTTGGCGGGCAGTATCGTGTACACTTGATAAATAGGACCTGCGACTATGGGATATTTGATGCACTTCGTTACCCATGCGCTCATGTACTTGCGGCTTGTCAAAATCCCCGTCTTGATCCCATGAGCTATGTTGACGAAGTGTATAAAATAGAAAACATGTACAACGTGTGGAGACACATATTTTCACCAGTCCCAGATGAACGCAAGTGGCCGTCGGTATCGCTTGCACCGTATAAGCTGTTGCCGGATAGACAACTGAGGTGCAAACCAAAAGGTCGACCTTCCTTGACTAGAATACGCAACACTATGGATATCCGAGAAACGGCCAACCAACGTAGGTTGTGCGGATGGTGTAGAAACCCAGGCTATACATCTCGCTTGTGTCCACATCGGAATAGTTGACAGTCTTCTTAACTTTTTTTGTCTCTTGGTGTCTATATAAATTCTATTTATTTGTTGATGAAAACGGTGAATTTTGGTAGAATGACTAATTTGGAAAAAAATTTAAGTTACAATAAAAAATATTGGAATTTTATTTTTATAATTAAATTACAATAAAATAAATTCTATTTTATTAAAGATATTAAAATTAAATTATGAAAAAAATTAAACAACTATTATTTTATTAGATATATTAAAACTAAATTACAAAAAATAAAAATAAAAATAGCTTTTATTTTATTAAATATATTAAAATTAAATTACATATAAAAATAAACAATTTTTATTTTATTAAAGATATTAAAATTAAATTACAAAAAAATTAAACAACTATTATTTTATTAAATATATTAAAACTAAATTACAAAAAAAAAATAAAAAATAGCTTTTATTTTATTAAATATATTAAAATTAAATTACATATAAAAATAAACAATTTCTATTTTATTAAAGATATTAAAATTAAATTACAAAAAAATTAAACAACTATTATTTCATTAAATATATTAAAACTAAATTACAAAAATAAAAAATAAAAAAACTTTTTATTTTATTAAATATATTAAAATTAAATTACATATAAAAAATAAACAACTTCTATTTTATTGAAGATATTAAAATTAAATTACAAAAAAAATTAAACAACTATTATTTTATTAAATATATTAAAAGTAAATTACAAAAATAAAAAATAAAAATAAAAACAACTTTTATTTTATTAAATATATTAAAATTAAATTACAAAAAAATTAAAGAACTATTATTTTATTAAATATATCAAAAGTAAATTACAAAAATAAAAATAAAAAACAACTTTTATTTTATTAAATATATTAAAATTAAATTACATATAAAAAAATAAACAACTTCTATTTTATTGAAGATATTAAAATTAAATTACAAACACAAATAAAAAATAACTTTTATTTTATTAAAAATAAAAATTATATTACAATTAAAAATAAAAAGCCGATCCGAATCAATGTTGATGCGGTCGAATTAGTGCCACACGGGGTGGTCGTGATTCTGTACTGGATTCCTCCTTCTTCTAGCTTTGGCGGGGTCGTGGAACCTCCAAGGGATTCAGTTCCTTCGCAGTGGGTGCAGTTGTGGGTGTTGGGAGGATGACCCACCTTGATAAAATAACGATCGGAGGAGGTGTTTGCATAAACCACGGCGGGGGTGTCTGAATCCCGTAAGGCGAAGGAGACTGGTAAAAAAGTGCTCTCCGATGGCGCCTCCTGTGATCCCTCACATGACGGCAGCCTCAAGATCGGTTGGCCAGTCGAAGTAGTCGAGAACGGACTCGAACCGGGCCATGCATTCCAACCTGGGGTGGGACTGGGAAAAGGAAACATATATGAGTTAGGATACATATAAGGGCTAGGGTACGCACCTGGCATAAAGGCCAAAGGCTGTGATGTCGGTGTCGTCGGTTGAAGTGATGGGTTCAGTGACTGTGTGGGCGCTGTTGATGGACCCGGTGACTGTCAGAGCTGTTAATGGTCCCGTCTCATCACCCCTTCTCCTTGGATTTAAAGGGCCCCGTCATTCTCTTTGTTGACGAAGTTGCCATCGCCTCTCCTCTTTCGACAACAAATACGGCTTACCATGGATCCTAAACCATGGCATGTATTCTGGCACGCACGCTAACTCAGGAACGACGATTGGTTCCCAAATAGGTAAATAATCATATTGGTTCTCCCACATCTCGATATATGCTGACCAAAATCTTGGCCAATCTGTGTGCAACTGCCGTAAGTCGACTTTGCGCTCATCATCGAGCACCTCAGGTGGCATAGAAATCGATTGTCGGAATCCAAATTGTCACAGAACCTTATCTGACTGGTGCATCTCCACGGTGGCATAGTTGATCAATGGGACCTTCACATGCCAAATGTTTAGATTTTGCAAGAACTCCTCCGGAATTACTGTCCAATTACCGAATCTTCGTACGGTGTCCATTGAAACTATATTAACATGACTAAAATATTAGTTATATACATAATACTAAACAATAAATACGAAATACTAAATTATAAATACGAAATTTGAAACTTACTTGTGATTCCGACTGTTGGTCTAATAGAAGCCGTATATCTTCAAGCGAGGTAGATATTCCAGCATAACTCGCCGAATGGTTCCACCTAATTAAATAAATTTTTAGCATACAATTATACTATAAATCTATGTAATAATTGTAAAATATAACATTAAATTTAGCTCGTTATCAATGGGAATGTAAATGGGTGGTCGAGTGAGAACATAAAAATGGAAATCGAAACTGTGTCCATGGTGCAGTAGTGATAGGCAACCTCCGATTTTCGCTTTACTCGACCGCGTCGCCCCGCACATCTCCCGATACAACTTTGATAGCACGGCAAACCCCCAACTCAATTCACTGGCTGCTCCAAAATCAACAAGTTTTAGCAGCCATCTCAAGTGTACGAGGTTTCTAGACAGGTCCGGCATCAGATAGCCTCCAATTATCTCTAGAATATATGCCCGAGCATACCGTTTTCTTTCTATTTTGGTCAAACCATCATTTGGCTCCGGAATGTGTCTCGTAACTAGGCCATCTCGATCCGACCTCCATGAATGTTATCCGGAATGGCATCTAGAAGCTTGTAGCATACGGCGGTCCAATCGGTAGAAGTTCTGGACCCAGAACTACGGACTCATCCACCAAGCAATCCCAATTGCAATTGCACATCTTCCAGAGTGATAGTACACTCTCCGCATGGAAGATGGAAAGTGTGCGTCTCGGGTCTTCACCTCTCTATCAACGCACTAATTAAGTTCGACTCAACTTGCACCCCCGGCCTATCGTGGTCACGTGCCAAAAACCCGCTTCCCACAAGTAATTCTTGATCAACGGCGATGGGGGACCATACATATTGAGAATATATCATTGCAACACCCGATCTACAGACTGTTTAAAAAAATAAAAATTAATTAAAATTGCATAAACCTAAAAAATATTAAATAGTAATGAAAAATTAAAATTAAAACTTATCATTTGCATTTGATCGACAGAGATGTGCTTATTGTCCAAACGAATTAATTTCCCGGCCATTGGTAATGCGATTGAAATTTTATAATTTACCAAAAAAATTATTAAAAAAATTAAAAAAGGGATTTTTTGTAAATATTAAAAGACTATTTTGAAATTTGATAGTAAGTTTCAAGGACTTTAAGAGAATTTTGAGAGGAATTTAAGAGAAAGTTGAGGAAAGATGATAGAGGACTAATGTGTGAAAAAAATAAAAGGGTTGGAGGGTTTTTATAGAATTTTTTTTTTGTTGCAGTAGGAAAGCGCACCCTTGAGAGAGCGTTTTCTGCTACATCAGTAAAACGCGTCCTTGTCAGCGCATTTTATTGATATGGCAGAAAGCGCTCCCTCAAAGGCGCGCTTTCCTGCTTTTTTTCTCCACAAAACGCAATGTAGTTGACACATTTTATGGGAAAATCGAAAATGACCCTTTTCTATAAATATTTCAGATTTTAGCCCTTTTCTTTAAATTTATTATTTTTTCGGTATTTTTGGATAAATTTCCCCCCTAAAATTGCTGACATCACATTAAATTTTTTTTTGTTGTTGTTAAGCGTTGTCTTGAAATTGTGTTATAATAGCATGTGATAGATTTTGTTGAAAATTATCCACAAAAAAAAAGTAGTTATTTCAAGACAAATTCTAATTTTGGGGGAAATAAAATAAAATAGCAATAAGTAAAGCCCCCTACTATATATGTAAAGGCAGCTCTGTTCTTTATATTTCAAATATCCATGCTTTACACTTCTCCATCTCCATATCTTTCTACTTCCCATTGTTGTCTATGAACGCCATTCATTTCTTCCGTAAATCCACCATGAAGGTCCGTTCCAGGGTCCTCAGCCTTAGAAACGCTTCGTTTTTGGGCTTTGCAGGTTCTTTCAATCCTTCTGTTTTTGAACGAAAGCTTTGCTGCAAAAAGAAAGATTTTCTGTTGAATTTCAATCAAGTCACTCAATCCCACCACGCTTACCCTTTTCGATTCTTATGCTTTCAACGCATTGTCAACGATACCCAGAAATTGCGTTGCTTACCAAGTTCCAGTTTTGTTCAATCCAGGGCGGTTTCAAGGCCTTACGGTGTCTCCATTGAAGCTAGGGTAGCTTCGACGGTGAGGGGTCTCTCAACCCGGGGAACGACATCGATGTGACGCCACTTGTTGTAGGAGGAAATGTTGCTGTCGCTGAAGGTGAAAACAATGTGAAGAAAAATGGGGTTTCAGCTAAGAGCGAAATTGAAAAGGAGGCATGGAGGTTGTTGAAGGATGCTGTTGTGACGTATTGTGGATCCCCTGTTGGTACAGTGGCTGCCAATAATCCTGGTGATAAGCAGCCTTTGAATTATGACCAGGTTTTCATTCGTGATTTTGTGCCTTCTGCTTTGGCTTTCTTGCTTAGAGGTGAAGGAGAGATTGTCGAGAATTTTCTCCTACATACCTTGCAGTTGCAGGTATACATATACATATACATATACATATACATATACATATACATATACATATACATATACATATACGTTTATATTCATTGATAATCATTTTGGTATGGTGGATAACATTACGACAAAAAGGGATTGAAATAGCAGTCAGTTACTAAAATAGTGGCCGTTATATAGCGTAGCGGCACCGTTCGAAACCGCTACAGCCGAAACTGCGATTATGTTTTATAATAAGTTGTGTGAATTTTAAACCGCGATACATGCAGTGACCGTAATAGCATCCGTTATGTCCGAAACTGCGATAAACGATATCGCGACCGAAAACGCGGCCGCGACCGCAATTTAAATCCCTGATGACAAACTTAAGGATGGGAAAATTTCTCTTACAAACTTAAGGATGGGAAAATTTCTCTTAGGGTATTTCATTTTCTATGGTTTTTTTTCTAATGTTTCATTAAGCAACAACAGAAGGCCTGTTTCTTTTCTTAATATTTTTGGATATATAGCTGGAAAATGTTCATGTTCTTTTCTGCTTTGCTTTGTTGATGCTTCTTGTGCCATTAATAAGAGTGAAACAAATGCAATTTACTAACTTAAAATTTTAAAAATTTTAAAAGGTCTAAATGAAATTTTTTTCATTTTAGGGGAGCTGAGCCCCCTGCCACTCCATCCTGGCTACGCCCCTGTGCACATGTTAACCATTACAATGGTTGTGTATTGGTAAAAGTACCATGGAGTCCTTAGTAGTTGAATTGTATTTTGTCCCGTCTATTAAAAAAATAGATAAATTAGTCCTATACATTAAATTAAAGAGCAAATTGGTCATTAGTTAAAAATTTTATCCATTTTTATTGTTAAAAATTGGTTCTTATATGTTAGCATGAGGTACACTCGGCATACCTCATCACATTGTTTGGTTATTCTATTAATCATATTAGCTTTTAATAGTAGACATGAACGAATTTTTAACATAAAGGACTAGTTTGCTCTTTGATCTAATGTACAAGAACTAATTAGCTCATTTTTAAGTAAATGGGGCAAAATGCAATTTGACACCTAGTATAGGGGCTCATAATATTTTAACCTTGTGTATTCCTTTTTTATATGGGAGATTAGACACACACAGACATGATCCAGAGGTGGATGTGTTTTGCTGTGTACTATGTTGGTTAACCATATTGCTGGTCAGACTTGAAAAAAGTATACATTTCAAACTTAACAACTTCTTTTGTTTCTGTTTTTTTAATTTAGAGTTGGGAGAAAACTGTGGATTGTTATAGTCCAGGACAGGGTTTGATGCCGGCAAGTTTTAAGGTTAGAACCGTACCTCTTGGGGACAATAAGTTTGAGGAAGTACTAGACCCGGATTTTGGTGAATCAGCTATCGGTCGTGTTGCACCGGTGGACTCTGGTTGGTATATTGCTTCTTCATAGACCTATTACTGCATAGATCTGTTCAGCTTTAGTAATGATTCTGTTGTACTTCCTAAAGTTTTTCTTTTTTCCGTTCTTTCTCGAAGTTCCGTCTCGGTGGGAACATCGAGTAAAAGTGAAGTTATTGAAATGGCTTTGTTGATAGGATTGTGGTGGATTATATTGTTGAGGGCATATGGGAAGATCACCGGTGACTATTCATTGCAAGAGAGGGTGGATGTTCAAACAGGAATAAGGCTGATCCTCAACTTGTGTTTAGCCGATGGATTCGATATGTTTCCTTCTCTGTTAGTCACCGATGGATCCTGCATGATAGACCGAAGGATGGGTATTCATGGTCATCCCCTCGAGATCCAAGTGAGTTCATTTCTTTGAAGTTAGGTTGCCTCATCTCAAAGTAGGATACTATGTTAGTTTTTAGACCATAATTTGAACATGTTTGATCTACAGGCATTGTTTTGTTCTGCTCTACGTTGCTCTCGTGAGATTCTTACAGCAAATGGAAGTTCCAAGAATTTGGTGAGTGCCATCAACAATAGACTGAGTGCACTATCGTTCCACGTCAGAGAATACTATTGGGTTGACATGAAAAAGGTCAACGAGATTTATCGTTACAAAACCGAAGAGTATTCCATGGATGCTACTAACAAGTTCAATATTTACCCTGAGCAAATTCCTTCATGGCTTATGGATTGGATACCTGAAAAAGGTGGTTATCTACTCGGCAATCTACAGCCAGCTCACATGGATTTTAGGTTCTTCACACTCGGGAACCTTTGGTCCATTGTCTCATCGCTTGGCACTCCGAAACAGAACGAAGCTATATTGAACTTAATCGAAGCCAAATGGGGTGATATTGCAGGGCACATGCCTTTCAAGATATGCTATCCTGCATTGGAGAATGAGGAGTGGCGCATAATTACAGGCAGTGACCCGAAAAATACGCAAGTACCTTGCCCTTATCATGAAAACTCTCTCTTTATACACACACACACATATATACATGTATTTCCGCGTAGTATAATCTTCTAAGACTAGTGTGCTTAATGAATTGTGCTAGGCCATGGTCCTATCATAACGGCGGATCTTGGCCAACACTTCTTTGGCAGGTAAACGTCGTTCGTTCGACATAATTTTATATCCGGTTTTGCTTGCGACTTTGATTTGTTTCATGGAGTTTTATACTCACCCGAAATCTTATATTACCCTTAGTTTACTTTGGCATGCATCAAGATGGGAAGATTAGAACTAGCTCAAAAAGCAGTTTCTTTGGCGGAGAAGAGGCTCTCAATCGACCGATGGCCTGAATATTACGACACCCGTAGGGGGAAGTTCATTGGGAAACAATCTCGTCTTTATCAAACATGGACAATCGCCGGTTTCTTGACGTCCAAAATGATGGTGGAGAATCCGCAGATGGCTTCCTTGTTATACTGGGAGGAAGACTACGAGCTTCTCGATATCTGCGTTTGCGCACTTAACAAAAGCGGCCGGAAGAACTGTTCTCGGGGCGCTGCTAAATCCCAGATACTTGTCTAATTGAAACACCATTGTTTGGTAGGCGGAGATCCTTTCAATTGTACAGCCACAATTTTAGGATAGTGAGCTTTACATACAGGTTTGTTCTAAAAACCATTGTATTTAACATATCCATATAGTATTCTATTTCTGGATCAATCTCTCAAACCTGAAACATATTGGATTTCAGAAGGCAGAATATTCATTTTTGTTCCCTATTTGGGTTTATCTATAAGCAAAATAATCTATAGCATGTTTTGTTTTGGCCATTCATTCTTCTATCAATGCCTTTGAATTTCACCTGAGAAAATTCAACTGGAAAAGAGCTATCCCACACTTATGATTCAAAATTGAGAGCTTGAAAGAGAAACCATTGGAAAAATGGAAACTCATTTAAGAAATAATTCAGGTAACATTTTTTAAATATAATTCATTCAATTCAATTCCAATGTAAATTGATTCATATAAAATTTAGGTGGGATTAAATGAAAAAAATACAAAGATAAATCCTAATTGGGATGGGATTAACTGTGGGGCTTATATATAATCTTAACTCAATTGAATGAAATTATACCTATTCAATAAACAAGCTTAAAAACACTTCTTAAAATCCACACAAAACCGTTTTTAAAGTCGGCACTCAACACTACAAAATAGAGAAAGAAGATATTATTGTGACCAACGATGCTAATTTCTGGCAGTAAGTCCATCGTTGTGAGACAGGTTTTTGTTGAAGATTTGGACAGTGAACTTTTGATGATTAAGGAAGCAATTTTCAGGTATGATTTTGTATCTTTCTATAGATATTGAATTTTCGGAGATGATATTTAGACCCAATATGCAAGTGATTCGTAAAGACAATCCGATTATCAATTATCACTATATGAAGCCGAATGTTGACTCGCTTCAAATTATTCAACTCGGCTTGAGTCTTTCAAATGCTTGGGGTAATTTACTAGACTTTGATTCTCCTTTTCTTATGTTTGGGATTTTAATTTCAGAGATTTCGATATCAATCGAGACTGCTATGTTAGTTGTCGAAACCATTTTTTTGCTTGAAAAAGCGGGCCGACTTTAAAAAGGAAAACGGAGTCGCCACCAATCTTTTTTTAGTGCGATTGGATCACTTTAGAAAATATTTTGGTCTAGGATTTTAAGAAAATGGGCTCGGGAGTCGGTTATGCACGAGGGAGGATTAGCACCCTCGCAACGCCCAAAATTGGTGCCGTATTGATTGATTAATGTCTTTAATGTCGAAAATTAGAAAAGATTTTAAAATATGAATCTTTTAAAAAATGTTTGGAAAACTCGGATTAGATATCGAAACTCTCTTGTTCCGAAAAGATGAAATACCACATCCAGCACGATAAGACACGATATTTCAAACCCTCGATATCAAGATCATTTCCTGATTTCCAAAATTCATATCTTGCAATTTGAAAAGGGTATTTCACTATTTGGCCAAACTAAAAACCGAAACCCAGCACGATTGGGCACGATTTCTTGAATTTCCAATCATAAAATATTGTCTTTATTTAAGAAACCCCGGACTAAACCTCTGAAGAATATTTGGTCATTTGGACGAATAGAAAATCGAGACCCAGCACGATTGGGCACGAATCTCTCGAACTTCCAAACACGAAACATTGCCTTATTTTCAAAAATATGATCAAAATCTTTAAAGGATATTTAGTGATCTAGACGAATGAAAAAAATTGAAACCCAACACGATTGGGTACAATTTTTCAAACATCCAAATAATAAATATTACCTTTATGAAACATTTTTAAGTTTTAAAAAACAAAAATAAAAAAAGAAATGTAAATACGATAATAACAAGGGATAATAATGATAAATACAAAAGGAAAAAGGAAAATAAAGCGATAATGTTGTAATAATAAAAATAATATGTGATAAATAAAACAAATAATAATAATTATAATACTATCAATAGAGCTAAGGAAAATAGTAAAAAAAGTAAATATAATACTACAATAATAAATAGAATAATAGAATAATAACAATAAGCAAAAAATAAAAACATTAATAAAAAAATAATATTAGAATAATAGTACTAAAAATAGTAGTAAAAAAATGCTAAAAAAATGCATTGATAATAAAATATAAATATGATAATAATATATAATAAAACAATAATATATATAATAATAGTAAATATAATAAAAAGAATATAATTATAATAATAATAATAACCATATAAACAAATAGTAATAAGAAATATTTAAAAATGATTAATTTAAAAGTAAAATAGTAAAATAATTGAAAAAAGATTAAATTGGGTTGAAAACAGAATCTTTGGGGTCAGTTTAAAATAAAAGGAAACCGATTTGGAAAATACTAAAACGCGAAAGGGCCTGACGCGCAAATAACCCTTTTATGCGTGCAGATCCTCTTTGCCCGTTGGGTTGGGTCACGGGTCAGAGGGCCAAAACGACATCATTTTGGCCTCTGACCCCCCAATTGCAAAACGGCGCCGTTTCAAGGGTATTATAAATACCAAAATTTTCTTTAAAAAAACATTCTTCTTCTCCTTTTAAAAAAAAATTGAAATTGCTCTCCTCTCACCCTCTCTCCAGGATATTTCCGGTAGCCCTCAAACCGTCGGCACTGGCCACCACCATCATGAACCTCTCTGCGTGGTGGCGTAAATTTAAAATCGAGTTTTTTCCTCTTTTTCTTTATTTCCTTTAAAACTCTTATATATTTTTTTTAAAAAAAGAAGAGAACCCTTAAGAAAAAACAGATTCGAAAAAAAAATAAAAAGTAAAAAGTAAAAGGAAAAAAAAAAAGGGAAATGAACCTTTGCTCATTTTTTATTTTCTTTGTTTCTATATCTGTAAAAACGTGTGTATTGCCTCTATATTCCTTGTGTAAATCGTGTAAAAAAAAAAGAAAAAAATCCCCATTTTACATCCGTTTATTCCCCTTTTATAGCCTAAAAAATCCCTCAAAGTAGAGTCCCATCCCAACTACAATCCCCCTTTCGTGTTGTATTGCTTCCTGCTTTATAGGTTCGACTACTGGAGGCGTGGAGGTCACGATTCGGAGGCCGTGGTGACATGGCTCGATGGACTGCTAGAGGCGCGAGGCTATTAGGGTTTCCCGAACCCCAATTTCTATTAGATTGTGTCGGGCTGTTAATTTGGGCCTAGCTATTTGGGTTTTTAATTGGGTCATGGATCATTTGTACTGGACTGATTGTATTTTGGGACTTTTATTTGGTTTGGGCCCCAAACAAGAAATTGGGCCTTACACTAGTGATTCGATTGAGCTACTCAAATGTCAAGGAATAGATTTTGAAAAGAATAAAGAGAAGGGGATTGATTCTAAAGATTTTGCAAAGAAGTTTTGGGATTATGGCTTGCTTTTCAACTGCTATGGTCTAAAAAGTATTATCTAGATTACTTTTCACGGCACTTATGACTTTGGATTCATACTAAAGATTCTTACTTAAAGTCCACTGCCTTTGCATCTTCACTCATTTGTGCATCAATTGGCTTATTTCTTCGGCTACAACATTTTCGACCTCAAACACACCTTCAAGTTATTGGGACTGCTAGGTGGTTTAAAGAAAATAGTTAAATCCAAGTGGAACGAGACAAATCAAATGTTGCTGCCTCCCTTAAGATTATACGGGCTAGTTCAAACCATAGGATGAAACATTTTGCTCTCTTTTGTTTCAAAACATAAAAGCAATGTTTTCGGAAATATTATTGTAATGAATGAATTATATATTAGTATTTAATAAGAAAAGCATAAATTACATACATAATCTGATGCAAAAATTGTAACTTCGCGGTTTGGGAATTTGCTTAATAATATGTCATAAAAATATTACTTGAAGCATTACGGTTTAAAATTATGAAGTTTGATAATTTTTTTACCCCAAATTTAAAATTTTAAAATTCGAAACTCTAAACCTCAAATTACTAACCTCAAACACTTAATCTTAATTTTGAGTTCGAAATTTAGAATTTAAGATCCGAGTTTAGGGTAAAAAATTGCTAAAATTATATATAATAATATAAAAATTATTAAAATATTATTAAATAATTTAAAACTTACCGGAAGGGTATAAAATAATTTTTCACAGCAAAATCATTTTACAGAAAAATTTGAGCTTCGATTTTTGAAGCTACAGCTTCCATTGGTATCCTTAAAACATTAGCTTCATCTCCATCTTTATCGTTACTATTAAATGTACGCGGCTAGAAAAATAATCCCGCTTTCCACCAAGCACTCCCTTCAATGGGTCCAAAACTACACTACCAGGACAAAGATACCCATTGCCAATCTATCGACAGGAGCAAAGGGGTCTGCTATATTAGCCACAAATGTCATGAGATCTTTTTTCGATAACGGTTTGATTGATGATGCACGTGCTCTGTTCGACGAAATGCCTGAAAGAGACGTGGTTATGTGGACGGCCATGATTGCTGGCTACACTTCATGCAACCAATATGTCCATGCCTGGACTGTGTTCTGTGAGATGGTAAATAATTGGGAGAACCCCAATGCTTTTACTTTATCTAATGTCTTAAAGGCTTGCAAATCCCTGCAATGTCTTGCGCGTGGAGGTTTGGTTCATGGGATGGCTGTAAAGCTTGGCATAGAGGGTTCATTATACGTTGATAATGCGCTTATGGACATGTATGCTACGTGTTGCATTAGCATGGAGGATGCGTGTTCGATTTTTAGAGATATGAAAGAGAAAAATATGGTCACTTGGACTACTTTGATCACTGGTTACACTCACCGGGGTGATGGCTATGGTGGACTTCAAGTTTTCCGAGAAATGTTACTGGTAATTGCTCAAAACAACAATGGAATTTATGAATTTATATGGATTCTGTGTTTTATGTGCAAAACTATATACTTTATCTAGGTAGTTTTAGTTCTCAAGTTTGGATGCTTTAGTATCTAGTTTAGTATACCAATAGTGTTATGTTAAGCATGTCAAACAACCAGGATATTTTTGGGTTTGAATTAGCATGTCATTCTGGCAAATAAATATAGTATGTCATTAAATTGTTTCTCATTTATTTCGCATTGTTTGTTGAACAGGATGAAGCAGAGTTGAATCCTCATAGTTTTTCAATTGCCATTAGAGCTTGTGCTGCCATAGGTTCAAATACTTTTGGTAGGCAAATACATGCAGCCATCATTAAAAACGGGCTTGGTTCTAATCTTCCTGTCATGAATTCTATGCTAGACATGTATTGTAGGTGTGGTTTTTTATCTGAAGCAAATGCATACTTTTATGAGATGTCTGAAAAAAATCTGATCACGTGGAACACCTTACTAGCTGGTTATGAAAGACTAGGATCTAAAGAGGCCTTGAATATATTCTCACAAATGGAATCAGAGGGTTTTAGACCGAATTGCTTCACATTTACTAGTATTACTGCTGCCTGTGCAAATTTAGCAATTTTGAATTGTGGACAACAGGTTCATGGAGGTATCATTTGCAGAGGCCTCCAGGGGAACTCGGTGCTGGCTAATGCCCTAATTGACATGTATGCCAAGTGTGGAAGCATAGCTGACTCACGCAAAATCTTTAGTGAAATGTCTGATAGAAATTTGGTGTCATGGACATCTATGATGATTGGTTATGGGGCACACGGTTATGGGAAAGAGGCAGTTAAGTTGTTTGATGAGATGGTCGTGTCTGGAATTAGACCTGACAGGATAGTGTTTATGGCAGTTCTTAGTGCTTGCAGTCATGCTGGACTTATAGATGAAGGCTTGAGGTGTTTTGAATCAATGAGTAATTACAATGTCACTCTCGATCAGGAGATTTATGGGTGTGTTGTTGATTTGCTAGGCCGTGGTGGGAGAGTTGAGGAGGCTTATCAACTGATCAAGGGCATGCCATTTAAGCCTAATGAATCTGTTTGGGGTGCACTTCTTGGTGCTTGTAAGGCACATAAGCTCCCAAGTATGGGAAAATTAGCAGCATTGAAGGTATTGGATTTGAGGCCAAATAAAGTAGGGGCATATGTGATGTTATCAAATATCTATGCTGCTGAGGGTAAGTGGGGAGAATCTGCAAGAATGAGGAAGTTGATGAGAAGAACCGGTTGTAGAAAAGAGGCAGGAAGGAGTTGGATTGAGGTAAGAAATCAGGTATACAGCTTTGTGGTTGGTGATAAGGTTGGGTTTCACACAGAGTGGGCACATGGGGTTGTAGACTTGCTGATTTTACATATGAAAGAAGCAGGATATATTCCTGATTTACATTGTTTGATACATGATCTTGAAGATGGGACTTGAAGAGAAAAGAAGCTGAAGAAACTGAAATGTGATTAATATGATCAAATGGGGTTGTGGAATTACTTATTTTACTTACAGAAGAACCCAGATTTAGCTTGTTTGATACATGTTCTTGAAGATGGGATTTGAAGAAATTGAAGTGAATTACTGAACATGATCAAATGGGGTTATAGATTTGCTTATTCTAAATATGGAAGAAGCATACATGCCTGGTTTTGATTGTTTGATACATGATCTTGAAGATAGGACTTCAAAGGAGAGAAGCTGAAGAAACTGAAGTAAGGTACTGAATATGATCAAATGGGGTTGTTAAGTTGCTTGTTGTACATATGGAAGAAACAGGGTAAATGCCTGGTTTACATTGATACATGATCTTGAAAATGGGACTTGAAGAGAAGAGAAGCGTAAGAAACTGAAGTGAATTACTGAAAATGATCAAATGGGGTTCTAGAGTTGCTTATTCCATATATGGAGGAGGCAGGATATATTCCTGGTAAAGATGGGACTTAAGATGAGATAAGCTGAAAGTGAATTACTTAGGTGTGTTTAGTATTGCTTCTAAGAAGCAGTTTTGGGACAAAAAATACTTTTGATACAAAAACATTCCTAAACAAGCTACTTTTTTTAGAGAAAAAGTGTTTCTCCCAAGCCAAAAATTGGCCCAAAAATACTTTTTTCAAAACCTGAAAATTCCCAAAAGTGCTTTTTTCCAAGCACTTTTGAGAAGCATTGATATGATCAAATGGGGTTGGTTGTGACCAGCCTTAACCTAAGTTGGGTAGAACTGGAAGCTTAGAAAATAGAAAATATTTTATGGATTCTTTCCTTTATGGCTGGCTGCTGCATTTGTTTCAAGGGTGGAGTTCCATTAACTGCAAAAATTTCCTATCAGCAATTGAAAGTTTCTTTCAAGAATCTTATCTACACTAAAACACTTTCATTCAATAGGAGATTGTTTGTTTAGACAATACAGATATCCTCTGAGTCTGACTTAATGTTAAGTTGATTGAATAAAATAAATTTATATTTTTAGTAAGGAGAGATCTTATAATACTAGTTTTTTTTTTTTTTCCTGAAGGAAATATTGTAATTTTAATACATTTTATATATTTTTACAATTAATTGTATGTATCAATGTATTTGTATTTATATTTGTACCACAAGTAAAATTTTGAATCAATTCAATATTTCTATCATGTCGATTCAAAATATTGCCTTGGTCTAAATATTTTTACATCAAACAAATAGATATTTTAATTTTTTCAAAATATGATGTACATGCATTTACTTTAATAATGATAGATGGATGGTTGAAAATATTAATAAAAGTTATAAAAACATGTAAAGTTATTATAGTCTTACATTAATAGAAGTGGATTTTTTTTTTTCGTTTTTTTTTTTACTTTAATATATAGTCAACTTTTAAATGTCTCATTGTGCATTTCTTTAAAGATTATTTGATCTCGAGGTCCTGGCGATCACTTTGCAAGGTTCTCTTAAAAATCTTGTACTTCATAGTTGCGAATAAAAAGTTAATGAGATGTAACAATAACATATTTTCTATGTGTGATGAATTTAGACATTTTTTTCAAAATTCAGACTAAAAGGATTAAGTGCATATCCAACATGAAGTATGTATCTCTAAGGTGTGGTAAAAGGAGATGTAAATGCTTTATGATGAATCTCAATAATAATGAGGATGTTGAGACAATATTATTTGGGCACCGAAAAAACAGAGATGTTGGGGAGTTATTAGTAGAAATCGAAGAAATGCTCAATATTTGGTGTCAACATGGAAATGCTTTTATGTATTCGTGTATAGTTTCTTCAATATTTTGCTTAATCAACATCAGATTGGCTAAGGTTCTTATATTTCTACTCAATGGTTTTGACCATTGATCTAATAGGTAATGAATACCATCAGATTCAAGTTGGTTGTTTTAAGAGAAGTTGGAAAAATAAAATATTAGATCAAATTCAATATATTTCGTAGGTTGTGGAAAGTTATGAAGGGATTTCTGGATCCATCATAAATTTTTAAAAATAACTTCGTTTTTGTAAGTATTTGTACGTTGTGTATCACCAATGATAAAGATCATGCCTAGAGTCAAGTCATTCAAAGTCATCTTTACAAGATTGCTTTAGTTTAAGGCTTCAAGAATATTGCAAGGCCAAAAGCAACTATGATGGCACGGAAATTGATATTCCGAAACACTTTTCAATACTTGAGTCAGAAAAAACTATGCAAAATAAAGGATGAAGGTGAAAATAGAGTGATCATACCTTAGTCTATTTTGTGGCTATAGTTAGATTGGGCTAAGTCCACTTTATTTAGGTATAACAAACATTAATTAATAAAATTTGATTATAAAATATTATAAAATGCATATTTTAAATACTTAGGGTGCTTTTGTTTATTGGAAAATATTTTCCAGAAATTGTTTTCTCAATTTTCTAGTGTTTGTTTGTCGGAAAACATTTTTCATTTGGAAAATATTTTCAGTCACACGGGTAAAATGACTTCCATTTAGGGAAAATGTCTTACTGATTTCTTTTCCGTAAGGCATTTTCCGGTTCTTTCCCCTTCATACGGGTAAGTCTTTCTCCTTCTTCCCTTCTTCATTCCTTTTCCTTCCTTCATTCTTTCTCAGCCAACAAATCTCTTTCTCTCTTTCTCAAACTTTTCCGGTTCCTCCTTTCATTGGTCTTGGAATCTCTTGGAAAATTCATCTCGATCTCTTCCGTATCTGCATATTTCTCTAATGTCTCATCTCCATTGATTACTCTCTTTTCCTTCCTTTATTCTCTCTAATTTTTGTTTCATGTAATACATATTTTTAAATAATAAAAAAGAAAAAATGAAGCCCTTCGTTTTTCAACTTTGTCTTAACCGATCAATTTGAGCTACTATTTTGTGTCGCTTGATAGCTTGGACTCAACTGTTAGTAAAAGATGAATTTTTTCCTTAATTTTTCTTTCATTTGTTTTCTTGACCGTAGTTAGCCCTTGAAGAAATTATTGCTGAATAAACAAGGTTGCTTTAATTCTAAAGCAAAAAAATAAAATCAATCCTTTTCTTCGCCTTTATTTTTACTTTTGTTAGGATTGAGCTCTGATTAGAGATTTTGTTTTGGGTTTTGTTGATTCATTTTTTTTCTATTATTTCCTGGCAACTCCTTTGTTAGTGAATCTTGTTTCCATGTCTTGTTTATAGTACGTTTTAGAAAGATAAGAAATCAGGGAGCTAGCTAGTATCAATTTAGATCACTATAGCTAGCCATTATCTCTGTATCATGAAGCAGTCTTTGCAAATAGTTGCATCTAGGCCACTTAAGGTCAATGAGCTTGTCTTTGGATTTTTTGCTCTTGTTTTAATATGCACATGTTCTATACACAGATTTGGTGCATGTAGAAATGGAGTGATTGTGAAATAGGAAAGGCTATAGGCCATTGGAATGTCTTCTTTCTTGACTCTGGTTTGCCAATAGCTAGATCTTAAATCTATTTTTTGCGAAAAATGTATTACCCTTTAGCTGATCTAGCAAGTACTCCATCTTGTGAATTGGGGTAGTAAGGAAATCTATAAGGTCTGAGGTTTACAGGTTTAGGGGTTAGGTAAATAGTAAGGTCATGTAACCTTGTAGGTGGTAATTCTGAAGGTTCCTTTATCTCATCTAATAAGTAGGAACGCAAGTACTGGCAGTAACTCTGCTGGTATTTTTGCTACATTACATTTAGATATTAACATATACAATCCTGCCGTTGATTGTGGCTCTTTTCCCATCAGCTTTTGTAATTTAGATGTTAACTATCCTCTCTTAAGATTGTTGAATGGCTCACTGATAGAGCTCGAAACAACTATTATTTCGACAGAGGCAAGTGCACCTATCAAACAGTAGTATAGCTGTGGTGAGTTCGGAATATCGTATCCTCAAATACCAAGAGTACTTAGTAATAACTATCTTTTTATTATCTAGCCTAGTAATTAAGGGGATTTGCTTTTAATTTAACTAACTAATCTAACTAACTTATGAATTTGATAGGGAGTAAACTGGGAGAATACTTTGGACAACTTATATGAGATGGCCGACACCTAAGGAAGAATCCACCTAGACTTCACTTATTATTTTTGGTTCATGCAATTTATTCACTTGACTTAATCCGTAGAAATCCATGAATTATATTAATACCTCTTTCGAGGCTACTAACAATTGATTCTAGGTTGATAATTGAAATCTTTTTCTAATTAAAACCCCTATTGTCTCATTAATTCGATCTATGGATTCCCATATTAGGTTTGATCCTAATCCGCAGATTTTTGTCACCCTATTTCTAGGGTTGCAATCAACTTCGCTTAATTGTGTAGATCTACTCTTAGACAGGGACTTTTGCTCCATTGAATAAGCACATTCGACTTGAATCAATAACCTAAATTATCAAAACAAGAATAAAACTCACAATTAAGAATAAGCACAAGTATTTATCTCATAAATCAAATAATAATAAGATCTGTCATAGGTTTCATCCCCTTAGGTACCTAAGGGATTTAGTTCATACTAGAAGAGGAAAACATCACAAAAGAGGAAAAACAACAAAACATAAGAAAACCTAAAAACTTCTAAAGAACTTGATAGGAGATCCTCAGTCTTGATGGATATCCTTCTCCTAAGCTGTTCCTAACGGCTGTCTTGGAGTATTTTCTCCTTCTACTCGGTATCTATTCGACGTCCTGTCGAACTCCCCTTTTAGGTCGCCCTCTAGGACATTTATATAGGCTTTGGAACACCTCTATTGGCCCACAAGTAGCTTATTCTGAATAAAACTCTTCTTTGCTGTGGCAGGGACACACCCGTGGTGGACTCTTTTGATCGTGGTTGATTCTGCTCGCCACACACGGCCGTGTGATCTGCCCATGGTTGATAGTCCAAGCCGTGTGATTTCTAATGTAGGCCTATTTTGTTCCTTTTTTGGCCCGTTTCTCGTTCTTTTCGACTCCTTAAGCTCTCTTGAGTATAAACATGAAATTAAGAGATTAGGAACATCGAATTCATCAAATCTAATGAATATTCATCCAAAATTAAGCCAAGCATTGGGTTAAAATATGTGTAAATTACGATTTATCAAATACCCCCACACTTAAGCTTTTACTTGTCCTCAAGCAAAATTCTCAACTCACAATTAAAATTAACTTCCTTCAATTCATAATCCTTATCAACAATGTCTCATCATAATTCATAGATAATGTATACATGGATAATTTAACTCAAAGAGTCCTAAAGATTCAAACAATCTAAGTCATCAATTTTTATAGCACGAAAACATAGGTGTTTCCCCTTACCTAAATAATTACTTTTGATCCAAAATCGACAAGGATTGACATCTTCACTAAGGATTCACTCAAACCACTCAAAGTGTTTAAGGTACAAGATAAGCACTCATAAGTCAAATATGAAAAGTTAATCCCATAGGCTTGCATGAAAGTCAAATCTCCACCACTATAAAATGAAATGATATACAAATCAAAGGGTCTTTAAAGGGTTGTAATGGGGTTTGGATTAAAGGTGTGGATATAGGCTGAATTAGAAGGTTAGAATCGAGATTGAATTGACAAATTACCTAACTAGAAACAATGAACTGATAATGAATAATTACATCATCAATAACACGAGCTTCTTCTAAAGATGTGAATTTAACTGTTTAAGCTCATAGAACATAGAACTAATGATGAATAAATTTTCTAACTTTTTTTTATTTTAAGAATTAAGTACATAATAAAAGATGAATTCAACTACTATAATTAGGCAGCCGATCAAATCAAATCTCAAAAAAAAAAAGTCAAGAAAATGGGATAAACTAGTTAATAATGGGGTTTCATGTTAATATTGGTGGTAAATCAAGAAACAGTTGATTAAGCTAAAAAGTGGTTCACTAGGGGTTAATTAAGGAGGTAGGCTTTTTATGGAGTAAGTGAGTTAAATCCTAGGTGCCTTTATCATCTCAATATATCAAATCAAAGGTGTGGTCTCGACTTGTATAATCGAAGCAAGTTCTAGAATAACAAATCAATGTTGACACACTCATAATCAATAAAGTTAACACGAAAAGATATATGTTCTAAAGGCTCAAAATCTCACAAAAATTATGGTTTTTGATGTCAACCTTGCAAATTTCAAATTTCAAAGTAATATTCAAATTTAGGGACACAACTTAGAAAATTTTATTCTGAAAATTGACTTATCATGCTTGATTCTCTAATATCTTAAAGTTTAAATTATCAATGCACAATTAACTATGACTTAATCCAAAACATATCAATAAAAATCATAAATCAACAGAAGTTTCATCTTAATTAGTAATATGAGAAAATTACTTAAGACAAGATATCATTCAGGGATTTGAGAATAATACAAAAAGTTAGGAAATTTTGAAATTCACCCCCCACACTTAAGATGTACATTGCCCTTAATGTACAAAGATAGATATTCACAATACAGTAAGAAAATCATAAGGTAGGGAGAGAAGTGAAACTTCCTAAAGTTTGGGTGGAGTCAAAGAAAAGAAACTTGTAGGAATGTAGCCAATGAAAAGCATGATAATCTATGTAGAGGTGAAGGTGTAAGAATATTCCAGTTCCGTAGTAGCACCTTGAACCTTTTGAAATTGCGGAGTCATCAGTAAATTTTTAGGGGTTATCGTTATTATATTGACTCAGAAAGTAAACAGTCGGAGATAAAAGAAATCGAACTATATGAATAAAAGTTCTAATAAGAAAGGTAAAGATGTGAACAAACAAATTATAATAAAGGTAAAAATAAAAAAAGATAAAATTAAAATAAAAATAAAAATAAAAGTAAAAATAAAAGGACTCAGAAGTCCTCATCATCGACTGGATTGCGAGGTGGTAGAGGCGGCGATGAAATGTGAAGGTGCTGACATATCTGGTTGAGGGTCGCGTCGATGTGATCAAAGCGCTGGAAGCAGTGCTGCTCGAATTGTGTTAGGTGCTCAAATATGTCCGAAAGAGAGGTTGTCGCATGAACTGGGCGATGGCTCAGTGGTGGCCTCTCGTTTGGTGGGGGGACATCGTCAGTAATGTCCACATGATCTTCTTCCTCGGAGGCATGGGATAGATGGTATTGGGGAGGATTGGTCCCACAGCGACGCTTGATCATCCTCATGTTTATCATTGTCGAGATGCCTTGTGGAGACAACTGGCCTATCAAGGTGAGCGAGGCGAATTGTGCCGCGGTGTTGAGGAGACCAAAGTGTCTCGCTAGGCGTGTTACATAGGGTCCCATAGAAATGACCCCCTTACGATTCCGCTCCGTCTGATGTTGGATGGCGAGAGCGATGAAGTAGGCAAGGTCGAACACGTGGTCGTGTGCCATGTTCCATAGAAAATAGGCGTCATGGGTATTAACGACGCCGGTGCTCGCGCCTTCCTATTAATGTATGTGCGAGGAGGGCCAGTGATGGGGGAAGAGCAGTCACTTCAAAGCGACTAGGATTATATGATGCTGAACCTGGAGCCAAGGCCTGCCAACACTTGGAAGATGAATAGTAGATGTGGCGGTAAAGAGTGTCGAGTTTATACTACTCCATGAACACTTTCGTATATAGTCCCAAAGTAACTCCAAATTTGGGGACACTCATTTCGCGAACCAAACCTCCTAGGTGGAATTGTATGGTGCCTGGGTCATCGTGGTTCGTCATCACCACCTGTAAATGAAAAGTAGATCAAATCTCTAATGTTAGTTCGAGGTATGTGGGCTCGATGATACTGAAGAATAGCTTTCAAGGGTCGGTGGTCAGTAGGGCCCGAACTGCATCAGCAAGTTGTACTTGTTCCAGGGCGGTCCAGTTAATACATCTACCTTTACTGATAGGTCGTGCTCGGAGAATCTGAAAAAGGTCCTCTTGAGATCCCAGAGGAAATTGTAAGAATGGGTGTCGCACTTTGGTAGATGACCTTGCTGATGATGAGCGGGCCCCTTTCATTTTTTCGAAGCAGGGACTGCGATTTTTTGTCGCAGGAAGACGACATTATGTTCTTGAAAAATAGAGTAAATAACGTCATCCCATATGTTGCCATAAGGATGATAGTACCTATGAATTCAAAATTTTAGTCTCATGATACTAACAATGAAGATTTTTCCTAAGTATTCTCCTAATACTAGAGGTTCAAGGGTTTAAAAATTAGAGTAAAATTGTCTATAACACTTAAGTAAACATCAGTATTTAAAATAATTATCAAGAATGAATACTAAAAATTTAAAGGAATAATCTAAAAAACATGCATGAAATAAATAGAATTAGTAATAAAGTAGAGAGTGGAGGGGATAGAGTGAACCGATGGAGGTGTGTAGACGGTGCATGGTCATGGAGGAGTGACGCATGGGTGTGTGGGTTTCGCACGGGCGTGGTCTGCGTGTGGAATAAGGGGGAAAGGGGGAAGAGCAGGCTTTGGGGTGGGTGCCGGTGGTGGTGGCCGGAATGAGTTAGAGGAGAGGGAAAATGCTAGGGTTTTGGGGAGAAAGATTTGAGGAGAAGATGAATAGTTGGTTGGTTTAAATAGGAAATAGGGCACAAAGTTAGGGCCCACGCCGTGTTTCGTTTATTTAGGCCGTGTGTTTTAGAATTTTAAATTTAAGCACGTTTGAGTTATGTCCACGCCTGTGTTTCCTGGGCGTGTTGGGTCACACGGTCGTATTGCATGGCTGTGTACTGTCTCGTTCGCTTCTCCCATACCCGTATAGAGGATTATATGCCCGTGTTTGTTAATCAGTGTCGACCACGGCCTTGAGGTACGGGCGTGTCAAACTCCGTGTCATTTACTCAGTATCGACCATGGTTGCGTCGCACGGCTGTAGCCCTTTATCGTAACCCGTGTTCGGAAAAGTTTTTCTTCCTTGTCTCACACGGTCATCGCCATGCCTGTGTCTCTTCTCATCGTGTCCACACAACCACAGCCACTTTCGTGTGATATGTCGTGTGGATGAGAATTCCTGCGTCTATTAAATTGGTTTGTTTTTAGTTAGATGCTGAAAACAAAAATATGGATGTTAGTGGGATTAGTGCTCGGGCTACCTCCTAAAAAGCGCTTGTTTAGATTCTTAAGCTAGACTTTCCTGTTTTCATTCCTCAGTAAAGGTTCACAGAGTTGAAGCTCCTCTCTCATATCCCTAAAATCTTCACCATTATAAATTTTCAGTCGTTGACCGTTTACCTTGAATGTGCCATAATTCGGATGAGTTACCTCAACTGTGCCATAGGGAAAGATAGTTTTGATTATAAATGGACCTGACCATCTTGATTTCAGCTTTTCAGGAAACAATTTGAGCCTTGAATTATATAGTAGAACTAGATCTCCTACTTCGAAAGGCTTTGGTTGCTTTAAGCGAGCATCATGGCTTCGTTTTGTTGCTTCCTTATATATACGTGAGTTTTCGTAGGCATTAGCTTGCTACTCATCTAGCTCATTCAATTGCATCATTTTTTTCTCTCCTGCAAGTTTAAGATCGTAATTCAAGAATTTTATAGCCCAAAAAGCTTTGTGCTCTAATTCAAATGGTAAATGACAACTTTTTCCATAGACAAGTCTGTAGAGGGATGTTCCTATGGGAGTTTTAAAAGTTATTTTATAGGCCCATAAAGTATCATCTACTTTTAAGGCCCAATCTTTCCTATTTGATTCTACTGTTTTTTCAAGAATACGCTTAAGTTCTCGATTTGCTACTTCCACCTGTCCACTAGTTTGAGGGTGATAAAGGGTAGCTGTTCTGTGGTGTACTCCATATTTCTTTAAGACTTTATCAAATTGAGTATTACAAAAATGAGTACCCCTATGACTGATAATTGCCCTGGTGTTCCAAATCAAGAGAAGAGTTTCTTAAGAAATCTCACTACTACTCTAGCATCATTAGTAGGTAAAGCTTGATCTTCCACCCATTTTGACATATAATTCACTGCTACTAAGATGTATTTATTCCCAAATGAACTAGAAAATAGACCCATAAAATCAAAACCCCATACATCGAATATTTCACATAATAGCATATACGTTTGAGGCATTTCATCACGTTTAGATATGTTACCTATTCTTTGGCATCTATCACACGAAGCAACATACCTGTTGGCATCTTTGAAGAGAGTTGGCCAATAAAAACCTGATTCGAGCATTTTATGTACTGTCCTAATCCCGCTGTAATGTCCTCTTGAAGGTCCTGAATGGTAATGTTTCAGGATTTTGCTTGCTTCTGCCTTTGTAATGCATCTTCGAATTAATTTATCTGCACATATACGGAAAAGAAAAGGGTCTTCCCAAAAGTAGTTCTTCGCATCAGCAAAGGATCGCTTCTTTTGATGATGGGTTAACTTTTTTGGTAGGATGTTAGCGGCTAAATAATTCGCAATATCTGCAAACCAAGGTACCTCGATGTCGGAAATAGCAAAGAGTTTTTTTCGAGAAATGAGTCATTTATTTCACTATCATTGAGTTCTTTGATATGTGGATTTTCAAGCCTAGAAAGATAGTCTGTCGAGATTTTCAGCTCCTTTTTTATCCTGTATTTTCAAATCAAATTCCTGTAAGAGTAAAATCCATCTTATGAGTCGAGGTTTTGCGTCAGATTTTGCGAAAAGATAACGAAGAGCTGAATAGTCAGTGTAAACGACAACTTTAGATATTATCAAGTACTGTCTAAATTTATCAAATGCAAAGACCACAGCTAGCAATTCTTTTTCTATGGTAGTGTAATTTTCTTGTGCGGTTGTCAATGTTTTGCTAGCATAATAGATCGGCTAAAAATGCTTGTCTCTTCGTTGTCCCAAAATTGCACCTATTACAAAGTCACTCGTATCACACATTAGTTCAAAGAATAAATTCCAATCAGGTGCAATTATAATTGGAGCATTTATTAATTTATTTTTAAGGATATTAAATGCTTCTAAACATTTCTGATCAAAATCGAAAGGTACATCTTTTTCTAGTAGTTTTGTTAAAAGCTTAGCTATTTTAGAAAAATCCTTAATAAATCTTCTATAAAATCCAACATGTTCTAAAAAGCTTCTAATTGCCTTAACTGAACTAGGGGGAGGTAGTTTTTCTATGGTTTCAATTTTTGCTTTATCAACCTCAATCCCTTTACTAGAAATTTTGTGGCCTAACAAAATCCCTTCTCGAACCATAAAGTGACACTTTTCCCAATTAAGCACAAGGTTTGTTTCCTCACATCTTATTAGGACTCGTTTTAAATTTTTAAGACAGAGATGGAAAGAATTACCAAATACCGAAAAGTTATCCATAAATACATCCATAATATCTTCCACGAGTTCATCAAAGATGGTAAGCATGCAGAGTTGAAAAGTATCAGGAGCATTACATAATCCAAAAGGCATTCTACAATAAGCAAACGTACCATATGAGCATGTAAATGTTATCTTTTCTTGATCCTCAAGAGCTATTGGGATTTGGAAATAGCTAGAGAGCCCGTCTAGGAAGTAGTAGTACATATTCTCAGATAATCTTTCTAACATTTGATCAATAAATGGTAGATGGAAGTGATCTTTTCTCATGGCATCATTCAACTACCTATAGTCAATGCAAACTCTCCAACCTATTACTGTTCTTGTAGGAATCAATTCATTCTTTTGGTTTGCTACAACAGTCATGCCTCTTTCTTTGGAACAACCTGCACAGGGCTTACCCAAGTACTATCAGAAATAGGATAAATAAATCCAACATCTAGAAGTTTAATTACCTCAACTTTAACAACTTCCTTCATGTTGGGATTCAATCGTCTTTGAGGTTGTACATATGGTTTATATTCATCTTCCATTAAAATTTTGTGGGTGCAAAACGATGGACTTATCCCTTTAATGTCAGAAATTTTCAAAGCTATAGCTCTTTTATGCTCCTTTAGTACCTGTAGCAACTCGTCTTTTTCTCCCAGTTCTGAAGAGATGATTACTGGTAGTGTAGAATTATCTCCGAAGAATGCATATTCTAAGTGATTTGGTAATTGTTTCAATTCCAATTCGGGTGGTTCTTTAATAGAGGGTTTTTGTTTTAGTTCATTTATTTCAATTTTCTCGTCTTTATTTTGTCTTGGAGAAGAATTATTAAAATTTAACTCACTTTCTACCTCCCCTAAATCATTGGTATCGTCAGCTTCCCCCTCACATTAAGTGAGACACAGTTCCAGCGTGTCGTCATGTATGATTTCCTGAAAAGAATCTTGAATAAAATTATCAATGGCGTCAATAAAATAACAGGAATCATCTTGCTCTCTAGAATATTGTATAGCATCATAAATTTTAAAAATGATTTCCTTGCCGCCTACTCATAGTGCGAGTTTACCATCACCTACATCAATAATAGCCCTAACAGTAGCTAAAAAGGGGCGTCTTAAAATTAAAGTTACCTCAACGTCCTCATCCATGTCTAGCACAACAAAGTCAACATGAATATAAAATTTTTAACTTTTACCAGAATATCTTCAATAATTCCCCTAGGATATTTAATAGATCTGTTAGCTAATTGAATACTCATCCTAGTGGTTCTTGGTTCCCCAAGACCAAGCTGCTTGAACATTTTATAAGGCATTAAATTAATGATAGCATCTAAATCAGCTAATGCTTTCTCAATATTTAAACTACCAATTAAATAGGGAATAGTAAAACTTCCTAGATCTTTCAGTTTGACTGGTAGCTTATTTTGGAGAATAGCTGAACATTCCTCGTTGAGTTCCATGATTGATATTTCTTCAAACTTCCTTTTATTTGTTAGAAGCTCTTTTAGGAATTTTGCGTAAGTCGGCATCTTCGAAATAGCTTCAACAAAAGGTAAATTAATATGTAATTGTTTGAAAAGTTTAAGAAATTTACCATACTGTGCGTCTATGCAGTTTTTCTTCAACTTTGCTGGATATGAGATTGGTAGGTTATGCTCTTTAAGTACAGGAGTTGCATTCTCGTTTACTTCCTTATCCTTTGCCTTATTAGTTTCTTGTGGCATCTTCTTTTTGGCTTTAACCAACTCCTTTCCACTCCTTAATGTAACTGCCTTCACATGCTCTTTTTTACTAGGTAAACTATCTGGTCGCCTTTCGAAAACTAACTTGGTTAGTTGTCCAATTTGATCCTTAAGCCCTTGAATCGATGCTTGTTGATTTTTCAAAGTTGTTTCGGGATTTTGAAAATGAGTTTCTGACACCACGATGAATTTTGTTAGCATCTCTTCTCGGTTTGGCTTCTTCTCTTGTGGATAAAGTTGTTGTTGAAAGCCTGGAGGGGGTTGCTGTCTCTGATTTCCTTGGCCACCCCATGAAAAGTTTGGATGGTTCCTCCAACCTGGATTGTAAGTGTTACTATAAGGGTTATTTTGAGGTCTAAAATTATTACCCATATAGTTCATCTATTCGCTTTCTATACTAGGGTTGTAGGATTGATATTCTGTATTGCTCATCCCTCCTCCATTTGTATCGTACTGCATAACCGGATGTACCTGCAAAGAACCTCACAAACCATCAATCTTTTTATTTAACAGTTCTACCAAATTTGATAGCATGGTTATTGCATCGAGCTTGAAGACACTAGCTGCTTTTGTTCGCTTTGTCCTCGTAACTTGCCACTGATAGTTATTCAGTGACATCTCTTCAATGAATTCGTAGGTAGCCTCAGGGGTTTTATTGTTCAGGGTACCACCGGCGGCTGGATCGATTAATTGCCTAGTTGAGGGGTTCACACCGTTGTAAAAGGTTTGAACCTGTAGCCATAATGGTAACCCGTGGTGAAGGCACCTTCTTAGTAGATCCTTGTATCTCTCTCATGCATCGTAAAGTGTTTCTAAATTAATCTACACAAAAGAAGAGATATCATTCCTCAACTTAGCCGTTTTAGCTGGCGAAAAATATTTTAATAAAAATTTTTCGATCATTTGTTCCCATGTAGTGATTGATCCTCGTGGTAATGAGTTCAAACACTGTTTAGCTTTGTTCCTCAATGAAAAGGGAAACAACCGAAGACGAATGACATCATCGAAACGCCATTGATATTGAAAGTGTCGCAGAATTCCAGAAAGTTTGCCAAGTGATTGTTTGGATCCTCATCCTGCAAACCATCAAACTGAACAAACTGTTGAATCATCTATATAGTGTTAGGTTTCAGTTCAAAATTATTTGCAGCAATAGCAGGTCTAGCAATACTCGACTCAGTTCCTATTAAATTAGGTTTAGCATAATCATACATAGTACGAGGAGAAAGATTTTGATTCACCGGGTTTGCTTTCACCATAGGAGGTAGCGGATTATTATCAGTCATCTGTTCGGTAGTATTGGTTTCGTCTTCTTGCTCTTCTTCTATGTACTATAGGCTTCGCCTTAGTTCTCTTTGGTTTCTGCAAGTGGTAGCTTCTATATCACTGACAAAAATCAAGGGTCCTGACGGGTTCCTCCTAGTCATAAGCTAGAATTACCCGCGTAAATAAATAAAAGAAAAATTAGTAAAGTTAAAAATAAAATAAAATAAATATAAATTGCAAATAAATAAAATGGCTAAAGTAATGAAATTTTAGTTTTTTTAATATCTTAGTCCCCGGCAACGGCGCCAAAAACTTGATGGAGCTCGAAACAACTATTATTTCGACAAAGGCAAGCGCACCTATCGAACAGTAGTATAGATGTGGTGAGTCTGGAACATCGTATTCTCAAGGACCAAGAGTACTTAGTAATAACTATCTTTTTATTATCTAGCCTAGTAATTAAGGGGATTTGCTTTTAATTTACTAACTAATCTAACTAACTTATGAACTTGACAGGGAGTAAACTGGGAGAATACTTTGGACAACTTATATGAGATGGACGACACCTACGGAAGAATCGCCTAGACTTCACTTATTACTTTTGATTCATGCGATTTATTCACTTGACTTAATCCGTAGAAATCCCTGAATTATATTAATACCTCTTTCGAGGCTACTAACAACTGACTCTAGGTTGATTAATTGAAATCTCTTTCTAATTAAAACCCCTATTGTCGCATTAATTCGATCTATGGATTCCCATATTAGGTTTGACCTTAATCCGGAAAATTTTTGTCGCACTATTTCTAGGATTGCAATCAACTCCGCTTAATTGTATAGATCTACTCTTAAACAGGGACTTTTGCTCCACTGAATAAGCACATTCGACTTGAATCAATAACCTGAATTATCAAAACAAGAATAAAGCTCACAATTAAGAATAAGCACAAGTATTTATCTCATAAATCAAATAATAATAAGATCTACATAGGTTTCATCCTCTTAGGTATCTAAGGGATTTAGTTCATACTAGAAGAGGAAAACATCACAAAAGAGGAAAAACAACAAAACATAAGAAAACCCCAAAACTTCTAAAGAACTTAATGAGAGATCCTCAGTCTTGATGGAGATCTTTCTCCTAAGCTGTTCCTAAAGGCTATCTTGGAGTATTTTCTCATTCTACTAGGCGTCTGTTCGACGTCTTGTCGAACTCCCCTTTTAGATCGCCCCTAGGGTGTTTATATAGGCTTTGGAACACCTCTATTGGCTCACAAGTAGCTTATTTTGAATAAAACTCTTCTTTGTTTTGCTGAGGACACACCGTGGTGGACTCCTTCTTGGTCGTGGTCAATTTCGCTTCCACACACTACAGCAGTGATTTGCCCGTGGTTGATAGTCCAGGCCGTGTGATTTCTAATGTAGGCCCGTTTTGTCCCTTTTTTGGCCCGTTTCTCATTCTTTTCAACTCCCTAAGCTCTCCTAAGTATAAAATATGAAATTAAGATATTAGAATCATCGAATTCATAAAAATCTAATGAATATTCATCCAAAATTAAGCCAAGCATAGGGTTAAAATATGTGTAAATTACGGTTTATCACTCGCCATTATCCCTTGTAAGATGTGCATCTGACTAAATCATGATATATTGGTCTCATTGTTCTATAAGCTGGTTTACTGGTTTCAGGTGAAGCATGGTTGTCTAGTAAACTAGAATCATGATGCTTATAGGTATATTTAACTTGTGCATCAGTGACTGTAACTTCTACAGATTTCTTGCCTTTACCTGACTGAGTAGCTACAATGGAATCTAAATTAGCATAAGTACTGTGCTCCTAGGATTCTGGTTTGCTAGTAGTCTTTTTTTTATCTATCAACTCCAAAATTCTACTGATATGCTCTTGATTTTCCACAAAGTTAGCATCTTTCTGGTTGTTAGAAGCCTTACGCGTGTCCAGTTGAATCTAGAATGGGTATTGGTTTGTCCAGTTAATTTTAGGTATTGGTTTGTAAATTTTATAATTCATTAATGTATTTAGAAATTAAAAATAAAGAGGGTACAATTTTACAAACAACTTGCAAGCATGAAATTATTCTTGATTGGATAATACAGTGTCGTAGCACAGTTCATTTGTACCATATAATATTGATTGATTTTGTACCATGAGAAAACTCAATATTCCAAATTCAAAGTTTGCTTTGCTTTAGCCTAAGCTCCTTAATCCCTTTTTTTTTTTTTTTTGTTATCAAATATAAACCCTAACTTTCTGTTAATGTTTTGAAAAAGGAAAATAAAAGGAAATGATCGAAGATATTGCTTTGTGAGTTTTGAAATTATGTATAGACAATTTCAAAACGAAAAACAAAAGACCAGCATTAATCTATCTTTTTGAGTTGTATAGTTTTTCCCAAAACATGTGTGAAGGAAAAAATTCCAATTTGTTTAATGGTATAATCTTATTTAAATTTGAAATTGTTTAATTAAAATATTATGCTCACAAAATGGGACATAGTTAAAATATGATCTGAACTTAAATTCTAATATTTAGTGTCCAACTCAATTAACCTATTTTTTAATTATGTAATGTGTTATTTTGTTTTAATTGTATATATGATGTGAATCGCATCACAAACTGTATAATAATATATAATATGTTATTTATTTATGTTAAAATTTTAATAAAGAAAATTGTTTTAAATATTAATTTAAAATAACATAAATTTGTTAGATAATTTAGAAAAAATTAATATGAGTGAATATGAAACGAATTTCTTTTCTTATTAATCAAAAAGTATAAAATGAATTTCTTATTAATCACTCACCGCATTTATTTCATGTTTTCTTCGTTATTTAATTAATATCTAGTTTTTCAACTTTATATATATATCAAAATATACTTTAGGAAATTAACTCCCTAATTTATTAGTTTATAGGCCAGTCACCATCAGATTCCCAGTTCTGGAAAATGATATGATACATAGGTAGGTGGGGTGGCTCATATTTATAGATAATATCAACTAGTGTTCAATTGATAACTATCCCTGATGAAATAACTTAAATATGATTGATTCATATAGTTATCTTTAAAAGATTATATCCTATCTGCAAATATCAAAATATACTTTAGGAAATTAACTCCCTAGTTTACTAGTTTATAGGCCAGTCACTATTAGATTCCCAGTTCTGGAAAATGATATGATACATAGGTAGGTGGGGTGGCTCATATCTATAGATAATATCAACTAGTGTTCAATTGATAACTATCCCTGATGAAATAACTTAAATATGATTGATTCATATAGTTATCTTTAAAAGATTATATCCTATCCTACAAATGTATGGTTCATATGGCGGTATGTAGATAACTTTATTTTTAGATTATTTTGGAAACTATTCTGTGATAAAAAAAATATTATTTTTTTTCCTTTGTCTGTTATATGGAAATTTTAAATTTGAATAATATTGATATATTTTCTAAAATAAATTTTCCCTTTGTATTTCTTTATTTATTCATATATGTGATCTTATGAAAAGTTAGCACTTTTTTTGTAGTTATCAAATATTTGTGTGGCATTATTTTGTGTAGATAGATCGTAATCAAGATCAAAATGCAATTGTCGAAGTCGTGACTTCAGTTTTAACTTTTGGGGCTTTTTGGATTAAAACATTAAAAATTAGGAAGGAAATTGCTTCTCACCCTCGTGTGAATCGAGATTATGAAAGAGAAAATTATATTAATAGTATTTTATATAATGGTGACCAACATTGTATTAATGTGATAAGGATGAGACCGATTGCCTTTTTTAATTTGTTTGATATTCTTAGTAGGAATAATTTGTTACAATCAACTAAATCTGTGAATACTGGGGAGCAAGTGGAAAATCATTTGAGAACTATAAAAAACCAGTGGCAGATTATATGAAAAACTCGAGGTGAAAGTGGTTTTGGATGGGATGATAACATGAAAATGATCACATGTGATAGAGCGACATATGATGCAGCAGTGATGGTAATATATGTATAAATATATGTTAAGTATATTTCAATTTTTTTTACTTATTATTCTAATTGTGTATAATATCCAATAGGCACACAAGAAGTATGAACTATTTTTGAATAAAAGCATTGTTCATTATGATGAAATGGCTTTGGTTGTTGGCAAAGATATGGAAACAGGGAGTTTTGAACAATTGCTGACATAGATTTGGATAAGAATAAAGATTTAGTGCATATAGACTCGACAATGAAGACAAGAGGTAAGAACAAAAATATCTTCATCTGGTACATCCAAACGTAAAAGAAAAAATATTCAAGAAAGTGTCGTTGATGAACAAATTAAATTTGTGGGTGAACAACTTGGCAAAATTGCTAATGCTTTGGAACAATTTATTGCGGATAAGACACCATAACTTTACGAAGAAGTGATGTCGATGGAGATAGAAGGATTTGATGATGACTTCCTGTGTTCTGTGTTTGATTATCTAGTGAGTCATGAATCCGAGGCCAAAGCTTTTTTAGTTAAAAGTAAAAAGCATAGAAAAATTTGACTTCAAAAATTTTCTCAAGGTTGAAGATATTGATACTTTTAAATGTAGTGTAATATTAGTTATGTACTTGGACAATGTTGTTGTTATTATGTGGTGTACTACTAATTATGTATTTGGATAATATTATTAATTTTAGTATTAATTGTGGTTTGGAAGCTAATTTATAATTATTCAATTCTTATTTTTATTTTTTATAACACAATTACAAATAATTTATTCAAATTTGGTTGTCTTCAATTTATGAAGGTTAATATTCTAGCTTAAATAATTGGGTATTATTATATATTTAATTTATTTATTTATTTATAAATAAATCATTGTAATATATGTAAAAAAATTTAAAATATAAATTTATTAATATATATATAAATTTATTAATATATGTAAAATAGCTTTTTGAAAAATATTTTCAGAAATCAAAACAATGTAAAATATTTTACTTAGATTCATCCAAACACCAGAAAAGTAAATCATTTCCAGAAAAGTAAATTATTTTTCAAAATTATTTTTCGAAAAAATATTTTACTGAGCAAACAAACAGAGCCTAATGTGTAAATGCAAATAAAAAACAAAATAGAATAAAATTATATTAAGCTTTAAAATTTTATTGTTATACTTATTTACATTTTGAATTTAAATTTAAAATTTTATAATAATGTTAGAAATTATTTTAATATTATTTTTATTTAAAGCATTAAATTAATGTGTAACATGTATAATGAAAATTAGTATATGCGTAAAGTTGTTCATGAGTCGAGTCGGGCCCTAACAAAATTTTAGACTCGGGTTTGGCCTTACCTAAAAAATGGGTCTAATTTTTTATTCAAATCCAACCCAAATTATAGATGATAAACCTGATCTAGGCCCAACTCGACCCGTATTAAATTTTTTTAAAATGGTTTCATTATATAAAATAAATTTTAAAAATATAATATATCAAATAATTAAATACACTAAAAATATTAAAAATAATATTTCTCAACAAAATGAAAATACATTAAAAATATTGAAACAAATATTTCACAACAAATTTTTAAAAGACATGTATTCCGCCTGGACTAAAAAAACTTACCCAAAGCATGGCCCATTTAATAAATGGATCTCATTTTTTTTTTGTTCAAGTTTATATTTTGTACCTATATTTTTATTTAAATCTTCTTATTTTTCAAGCAAATCTTCCAGCCTAGAATGTAACGTGTGGGAGGAAGGAACTGAGACTGTGCAGCACAAGAACCATGTAAAATACCAACAGGCCCACCCTAATACTAATGTCATTGCATCTCCATTTCCACAACATTGACATTGCTGTCCGTGAATCAAACTGTCAATGTTTCCCATTAGTTAGCAATTATCCAATTAAAGGTCTAATTTTAAGATTTCGAGTTTTAACATTATAAATAAATAATTAATTGAAAGAATTTAACCTTTCAAAGATTTATTAGTTTAAGTTTAAAGGTTTATTTAAAATTAAAGAAGATTTAGAAAATAAAAAAGACTTATTTAAAATACGGGTCAAGTTCATATTTAAATATATTAGTTTTATATAGGTTTAATATAACATTTAGTATTTAAACTCAAACTTTTTCTTAATTTGGTATTTAAATTTTTTAGGTTCAATTGGTACTTAAATTTATTAAATATTATAAAAATTATGGTTAAAAGTTTTTTTCTGTTATGGTACAAAATTATTGTCAAGTAGAGGAAATTCATGTTAAAAATAGGTTTTGAGCTATTCTTAACTAATTAATATTAAATAAGATTAAAAAAACCACAAATTGAAAGAAATTCATTGTTTTCAATTAATAAAATAAATAATTAATTAAAATTAAAAATAATTGAACATATAAAATACAAAAATATCATATCATCTGTCACATGTTAGTAATATATTGATTATTTTGTTACACTCATAAAAAGTAACATTGTTAGTGAATTGGAGTAATTTGTAAAACGTTGGACAAGTACTAAATCGAACAAAAAAAAAGATTAGGTACCAAATTAGAAAAAAAGAGTTAAGTTCATGTATCAAATTGGACCTCAAAAAAGTTTAAGTATCAACTTAAAAAAAATACTAAATTGAAGTACCAAATTGGATAAAAAAAATTGAAGTACCAAATTAAAAAAAAAATCAAGTTCAAGTATCAAATGTTATATTAAGCCTAAAGACACGTGACAAAATCTTAGTTCTCTTTGTGGAGTTGTAATCCATCAAATGATTATATGTAAAATTATTAAGTGTTATTTAATAAATTCAAAAATATAATATGTACAGATGAAAAATAAATTTCATTTAATCATTGACAAAATTTTAAGCTTATATTTCAAATAAAATCAAACTCATATAAATATAAAATACATTAATATAATATTTAAACTTAATCCAACTAATAAACAACTTTACTTTAAAGTAAAATCCAATTTCAAATAAATTTTATCATATCTATTTTTTATATAATATTTAAAATTATTTATAATCTTTCTCTAACTCTAAAATTAGAGAATAATGCAATTCAAGACACACAAATTTACGTTATTCAACACCGATAATAATATTAATATTAATTAAACTAAAACTCGATTAATAAAGACGATTTTATAGCAAGAAGGTAAACAAAAAAACAAATAATTAATTGAAATTTGGTGGGATCTTAAAATGAAAAATTTCCCCCCAAACACAAAATTCAAATAAAGATATGTTCAAAATAATATCTTCTCAATTAAATTGAATCTCAAATCAACCGTCCATCATGGTTTGACAAAATAAGAAAATAGACCCATAAATAACCGTATGTGCCCATCATATCAAAGCACAGACATTATTACATTACAACTACTTCTATTATTATAAAACCCATCCTTCCCGATTCAACACTCTCAAGTATTTTTCCAGTTCTTCTTACAATTTTAATGGCGGGGAGATGGGCCACGTCAGCTTTCCGGTGGGTATTTTCGGACTTAATATCAGTTCGGCGGTGGCCGATGCGATGGGGTCATTTGGAGTGGCCTCAACTTAGTCGTTTCAGCTTTTCGATCGTGGACGACGTCGTTTGGAGTCTGATCACGGCGTTTGAGTCCGTCGCTTTGGTTTCTATGCTCTGCTTCTTTTTTCTGTTTTGCGGCTGTACTTTCTGAGAAGGAGAAAAGAAAATTACTAGGATTGTGGATTGCCGGAATGTTTGTCGGAATTTGACGTCAGCTGAGAGGTTCTTATGTCCGATTCCATCAGTGGCGGAGGTCTCGAGGTTGTTCGTTTCGTTAGTAGACGACCACGTGACCTTATCGAGTGAGGTGCACGTGGTAAATGTTGCAATTTTGTCTTTTATTATTATTTTCTTTACCTTTTTTAATTTTTAAATTTTATGTAGTATTTTGTTTTGAAACAAAAAACAAAACATGTAGTAATTTCTTTACGATTATAATTTTATGCAATATGTGATTAATATATTTTACATAAAATCAAGTATATATTTAATGTGCAAATTGATGGAATGGGTTAAATTTATTAAAATATTCTTAAATTTAAAGACTGATTTAAGTTATGGAATTAATTTGATAAAATAAAATAATTTAGAAATCTATTATTTTAATAGGATTAATGTATGAGATGATTGAGTCTTAGACCGATTGTTATATGTATTATTGATAATGCAAGAGGATATCGGTTTAAGTGCATTAAAATATATTATCTTATTATTTAAGGGATGAGGAAGAGCAATATGTAATTTTAAACATTATATCGAAAAAAGTAGATATGATAAGAATTTATGATGAGATTAATGTTAAAAATATGCAAAATTTTTCAAAACTTTAAATTTAGAAAAATAAATAAAAGTGTGATAATTTTTTAATTCCTTTTATAAAAAACTTTTACTAAAAATTTACTTCTCCTTTTTTTTTATATATATTTGTAAACATGGGTGGATGTATAGTAACATTAGGAAAGTGTAAAGAAGGCTGGAGGCATAGATGTAATTTTCATCTTAACTTTGTGATTTCAATAATTAAAGTTGTGATTGGTTACCACACAATAATTATACTTTCATGAATTTTAATTTTTAAATATGTTTAATTAATAAAATGAAATTTAGAAGATTGATGTTAATTATTTTGTGTAATCACTTCATTTTTAGTACTTACACTTAATTAAGCATGTCTCACTAATTATCACTGGGCATAATGACTTATTTAATTTTCTAATTTTATAAAAATATTTTAATTTTTTAATTTTTAAATTATATTTTTGTCAAATTACTTTAAAATCAATGAAAAATTCATGTTTTTAAACTTTGTTAATGTGACATACACGTAAATTACTTTTTAGGTAACACGTTCAGATTTAATTAATTTTTAAAATTTTAAAATTCCAAAAATTTATAAAATTATTTTTGAAAATTTGAAAAATTAAAAAGTATAAATTTTTTAATATTTTAAATTTTAAAAATTAATAAATGCCGATATGTCATTCAAGGTGGCAATCCACATATATGTTACATCGCTTTATTAATTTTTCTATCAATTTTAGGTGATTTAATAAAAAATATAAATTCAAAACCTAAAAGACGTCCTAATATATTACATGTGTAGTTACAAATAATTATAAAAAATTAATTACTTGATAGCCTTCTTTTCTTTTGAATATTAATCTCATTTTATAAGTTTTATTATATATCTCTTTTTGATATAATGTATAAAATTACTTATAGTCTCTTCCCAATCCTTAAATAAGAGGATAATATGCTTCAACACATTTAAATTCATATCCTCTATATGGATAACAATATTATTACCAATCGAATTAAAACTATCTTTCAAAATATATCAAAATTGCTTTTATTTCCTTTTCTCCTTAATCAAAGGCAGTGAATAGGGGCTTGTCATGTGATTTGGGGATTTGTGACGACAAAACAAAGGGTGTGTAAAGTAATACATTTTTAACAAAATAAAATATATTTAAAAAGTTAAGCAATTATGGGCCAATTCATTTAAATTGAAAGATATAATTGGGCCAAGCCTGAGGCCCAACATCTTCACTATTTAAAAAAACACCAATTATTTTTTTCCTAAATTATATAGTTGGTGATGTAATTTTTATAAGTTTCCATTGTGAGTATCGAAAAAGTTTGCAATATGGATTTGTCATTACGTACTTTTATCATTTTAGTTATCTATTGTTAATATTAAGTTAAAAATTAATTTACAGTCAAATTAAAAAACCTCTCAAAAAATCAAGAGTGCTCTCTGAAGAGTCCTAAAGAAAACGAGCTTCTGCTGTTGCTTGGGATGGAAGAGGGTGGTGGCGTAGAGAGGGAAAGTGGTGAGGAGATCTCATTATTGGCTGATGAACTTGTTCAATTGAAGATTAAGAGATCTTTGGTGGTGCCTAGCGAAAAGCCTACGCTAATATGTTCAGTGTGGATGAAGAAGTTCTTTAATTCAGAGAGTTTTAGGGCTCAGATGAAAAGTATTTGGAAGACAAAGAAAACGTTCGAGATACGTATGGTAGGGCAAAATTTATTCTTAATTATTTTTATCTTGAAGATGACCTAGAAACGATTATGGAGGGAAGGCCTTGGCTTTTCCGAAAATCTCTTGTTCTGTTCGACAGATTAAAGAATCTAGTGGAGAGAGATCATATATGTCTTGCTTCATCTCCATATTGGATAAAAATTGGCCGTGTTCTCCAGAATTTAACAAGAAGGATTTGCTGCATGCAATTGGTAGCACCTTTGGGGGAGTGCTCAGATCTGAAATTAATGATGATTTTTTGGACTTAGGATTAATTTGGATGTTCAAAAGCCACTCAGGAGAGGCATCTTTGTCGCATGTACTAATGGAGTAAGCTTCTGGATCCCTTTCAAATTTGAAAAACTACCTGTTTTCTGTTTTGGTTGTGGTAGATTGGATCATGGTCTTCAGAACTGTGAGTTAATAGATCCTGCAGAAAAGAATAAAATTAGAGAAAATCCCCCATTTTCTAATACATTAAAAGTTGAGTCAAGGATGATAGGTAAAGAATCTTTGAAGTTCAGTGATTTTTCCAAACGACAAGAGGCTTAATGTCATTATTTAGGTCAGTTTAAAGTAAATGAAACTCGGAGAGCAATTGGTGATTCTGGCATTCTGTGCGGAGATTTGATTTGGGGGAAATACTTGGAAAGATGGGAGGATGGCTTAGAGGGTAAGGAGGAAAAGAGTTTTTTAAGGGAGAATGGGGTAGAGATTGAAGAAAATAGTGCAAATGAGTCGTTAATAAAAAGCACTAAGAAGGCCAACTGGAAAAGGCTGTTTAGGAGCAAACAGACAGAGTTATTTCAGAGTGACGAGATTGGGGTTAAAAGGAAAATTTATGAAGATATTGATGGAAAGGATAGTGTAGGTTCGTTTAACGAAGATGGATTGAAGAGACTAAAGTTTGATATGTCTGAATTATCAGGGGAATGAGAGGTGGAGATGGTTGGGGTTGAGAGTCAGATTTTTAGTTCTAATACTTTAAGATTGGCGGCTGCCAATGGGCAAGCCGACCTGGCGCAATAAAAATCATATGTTGGAATGTCCGTGGGTTGGGGAGCCCACGGGCTGTAAGGAGGCTGCATAATTTTTGTAAGCAGCAAAATCCCCAATGGTCTTCTTAATGGAGACTAAATTGAGTAAAAAACGCATGGAGAAGGTAAGAAGAAGCTGTGGTTTTATTAATGGTATTGATTTTGATGCTGAAGGTTCTCGAGGGGGGTTGAGTCTAGCTTGGAAAAGTGACTTTAGGATACCTTTGAGGAGCTTTTCTAAATGGCATATTGATGTTTTGGTGAACGGGATATTGTTCAACAAGAGTGGAGATTCACAGGATTTTATGGCTCACCTTATTTAAATGACAGAAAGCAGATATGGAACTTACTCAAACAATTAGGTCAAGAGTGCAATCTCCCTTGGTTGGTAGCAGGAGATTTTAACGAAATTCTATTTTCCTTTGAGAAATGTGGGGGCTTCCAAGAGATCAGAAGAGGTGGATGCTTTTAGAGAAACATTAGAGGAGTGTCAATTGATGGATATCGGGTATTCGAGTGTGCGGTTCACATAGGAGAGGGGCAATCTTCAGAGACAAACATTAGAGAACGACTAGACAGAGGGGTTGCTAATGAAGAATGGTTACTTTTATTCCCAATGGTGAAAGTTCAGCATCTCCCCTATTCTACTTCAGATCATTGCCCTATCTTTATAAATACAGACACGACAGACATTCCACTAGGTAACAGAAGGTTTCATTTTGAAGTATGGTGGACTATGGAAGAATCTTTTGAAGAGATGCTTAGAGAGTTCTGGGGTTTTTCTTTAGCACCAGTGGTGGAGAAGTTGATGAATTTACAGCTCCGTTTGAAAGAATGGGATTGTGCTTTACGCAGACAAAAGAAAGGACTGAAGGAAAGACTCACAAAAGAACTTGAATCTTGGTAGGACAGGAAAGAGATGAGGAAACCCTGGCTAAAATTATTGATACAAAAATTCACCCAAATATGGAGATCGATAAAGATGAAGTTTACTGGAAACAGAGAGCTCGAGCTAATTGGCTTAAACTAGGTGATAAGAATACGACCTTTTTTCATAAATGTGCAACAGTTCGAAAAAGAATAAATTCAATCTCAAAGCTAGTAGCGGTTGATGGTAGGGAGATTACTGAGGGATCAGAAATCATTGAAACAGCTACAAAATATTTTGAAGATCTTTTTGCATCAAAGGGAATTGACAGTGCACAGAGGGCTTTGGAAGGCTTAAAAAAGACCATCACGCAGGAAATTAATGAAGTTTTACTCTCTCCTTTCAAAGAAGAGGATGTGTGGGCAATAATCAAGGGAATGGGGCCGACGAAGGCTCCTGGATGGGACGGATTTCCAGCCCTTTTCTTTCAAAAATATTGGCATATCGTGGGTAAGGAGGTTGGTGAGTTTTGTTTCGTATTCTTAACGAGAATGAAAGGGTAGACTCTATCAATATTACAAAATAGTGTTAATCCCAAAAATTCCAAATCCAGCTTCATTAGTCAACTTTAGGCCAATTAGTCTTTGTTCAGTTATTTACAAGATAGTGGCAAAAGCAGTTGCAAATAGATTGCAGAATGTTATAGGTCTATGTATTGATGATGTTCAGAGTGCGTTCGTTCCAGGTCACTTGATTACTGATAATGTTCTTCTAGCATATGAAATTCTCTATACATTAGACAGAAACGAATAGGTAGGAAAGGCTATATGGCGGTGAAGTTAGATATGAGTAAAGCATATGATAGGGTAGAGTGGGATTTTGTTAAGAAAATGATGATTCGGATAGGCTTTGCAAGTGAATGGGTGGGGTTGATAATGAGGTGTATTTCTTCAGTCTCTTATGCAGTGAACATCAACGGTAATAGGGGCAGAATTTTTCAACCAACAAGGGGCCTCAGACAGGGTGATCCACTAAGCCCGTTTCTTTTTCTCATTTGTAGTGAAGGTCTTTCGTCCTTAATGAGATTAGCCAAGACAGACGGTTTGGTTAAAGGTGCTAAGGCAAGTAGAAGAGGGCTAGAAATATCCCATCTCTTGTTTGCAGATAATTGTATGATGTTTGGAGAAGCTACAGAGTAGGGGGAAAAGAATATGAAAGACATTTTGAAGGAATATGAGAGTTGCTCGGGACAGTGTGTGAATTTCAATAAATCGACTAAGTTTTATAGTTCAAACACCACTACAGAAGTAAAAGAAGTGGTCTCATCAGTGTTAGGTGTAAAGAGCTCCTCGAGCCTAGAAAAATATTTGGGTCTCCCTAATATGGTGGGTAAGAAGAAGAAAGAAGCTTTCCAGAGTATTCTTGACAAAATTACTTTGCGAATTGAAAGTTAGAGTTCTAGATGGCTGTCTCAAGGAGGAAAAGAGATTTTTATTAAATCAGTCTTACATGCTATTCCCACTTATGCTATGTCTTGTTTTCTATTACCTAAGTCATTATGTGAGTTGATAGAAAGCAAGTTTGCTAGATTCTGGTGGCAAAAAAGAGCTGATAAACGAGGGATACACTGGTGCAAATGGAGCTACTTGTGCAGTTCTACAGAAGAAGGGGGCTTAGGGTTTCGAAGTATGACCCAATTTAACATTGCTCTTCTAGCTAAAGAAGGCTGGAGATTGATGGTTTTCCTAAATTCTTTAGTTGCACGTGTTTTCAAAGCTAAGTACTTTCTAGAAGGTAACTTTAGGTTTTCAAGATTGGGCAATACAAGTTCGTTTGTATGGAGAAGTATATGGGCATCTAAAGGTGCTTTGGAGAGTGGTTTGTTTTGGAAAGTCGGTACGGGAGAGAGCATTTTAGTTTTCGATGATGCATGGATTCCAGATTATGATAATGTTCATTTAACAGTTGACGTGGGTAATTCGCATTTTGTTAAAGTCGCAAAATTGATAAAGAGTAACGAACGTGAGTGAAATAGGGAATTGATTTGCAATACCTTTCCAGAGGAGGAAGCTGAACCTATCCTTCGTATTCCTTTGGCGATGGCTCCACATGAGGATATTCTGGCTTGGAGGGGTGAGTTGTCTGGCGAATTCTCAGTGAGAAGCTCCTACAAACTATTACAAGATTCTGATCCTACAGCTTATGCTTTACATAATAACTACAGAGGCTTTTACAACAAGCTTTGAAGGATTGACATTCCAACAAAATAAAAAATTTATATGGAAAATTTCCTGGAATTTTCTTGCCACTAGAGTGAATATGGCTCTCAGGAAGCTAACTTCAAGTCGGTTGTGTCCTCGATGCGCTGCGGGAGAGGAGTCAATGAACCATCTTTTTCATGAATGTTCTCTGTCAATAGCAATTTGGTCAGATCTATCAGATTCTATATCCATTACAACTCCACAAACAGAGTTTATTCAGTGGCTTACCATGGGTATGGCTACTCTTTCCCTAGACAAATGTAGATTTCTTTGTGTTGCACTTTGGGCCATCGAGGGGACAGGAATTCTTGCATCCATGAAAAAACAAACAGATCTAGTCAAGAAATTGCAGGTTTTGTTCACAGATATATTAAGGAACTTGAAGGAATCAAGACAATAAATCAGAATAGCTCAAAAAGGACTGTGGAATGGAAAACCCCACCTGGACAGATTCTAAAGATTAATTTCAATGCCGCTTTTGAAGTGAGATCTAAAGAGTCGGCGTCAGGGGTAGTGGTCCGAGACTGTAACGGTTCTATCCTACTCTCAAGCACAGATCTACATACAGAGGTGGATTCCAGCTTTGTCGCGGAAGCACTCGCATGTCGGCGAGCTACCCAAATAGCCATTGAAATGAACAGTCAAGAGGTCATCATTGAAGGTGATTCTTTATCCATAATAAAGAAATGTAACAACAAAGATCTTGACAAATCAAAAGTCAGTTCATATATCCATGATATCTAGGGAATGAAAGACGGAGACAAAATAGTCCGATTTGAGTTTGTCCAGCGTTCAGTGAATAAGTTAGCACATATTTTAGCCACAGAGTCTCTAAAAAGGAAAGAAAAGCTTTACCTAGTCGGAGGAGTCCCATGGTTTGCTGAAGCACAAGCGACGGAGGACTTTGCGAGAGAACCAGATTGAAGATGGGGGGTGAGAGAGAGGAAGAGGAAAGAACCCTCAGAAATTTTTTGAATGAACAAACAATCTTTCCTCGGTAACTGATAAAGGCCATTAATGGAGAAATGAACTGATAAGACGGAAGCAGGTAGCCATTTAATTGATTGGGCAAGGATTCGGCAGATTTTAATTTTTCTTTTGTTTTTATTCTTTCTGGATTATTCACCAAATGAGCCACGTTTTTGGATTTTTTCTTCTTTTGTTTCTTTTCTGTTAAGGCAATAAAATACTAGCCCAATCTGTTGATTTTTCAAAAAAAAACTTAAAAATTAATTTTATTTTATTTTTCAAAAAAGAACTTAAGTTTTTAATATTCAATTGCTGAGAAAAATTCAAATTTTTCATTTATATGTTACTCAATATCAGGTAAAAACTCAACTTATTTCCTATAAAACCAAGTTTTTTTGTTTAATCGAAAAACTAAAATTAATTTTAAAAAATAAAAGAAGTTAAAAGGATAAAATGATATTTCTCTGTAAAAATTCTAAGTTTTCCTATAAAAAATTAAAATTAAACCTTAAAAAAGGGGAAATAAAAGGATAAATTGATTTTCGTATAAAAACTCAAGGATTTTCATATAAAACCCTTGTAATTGTTACAATGGAGAAAACACAAATATAAAAGGAATACTACACTCACACACTTTATTCAACAAGTAATGAGCTTTTATCTAAGTTGTTCTACCACTGAAAATAACTAAAATATAGCTGAAAAATAACAACTAATGCTGCCAACAATTCCTAAAAATAGTAACCACTAACAACAATAAACCTGTTGAATAGGTCTACCACACATGAGTGACAGATTTATTGAAACAAAAACATTACCTTCCCAAAAACTAATACTGCAAGCGATCAATTTAAAGTTGGAGGAATAAGGTCTCCTTTATTATGAGGCATCCATCGAACAAACTCCAAGGAGTTTCCTTAACTTCTAAAATGTAGCAATTTTGAGAGACTTTGTGAACAAATCAACAACTTGATCTTCACTTGCACAGAAAACAACATCAGTCATACCATCTTTTGTAAAATCCCTCAAGAAATGATATTTCACATTTTTATGTTTGTTTCTCTTATGTATAACTGGATTCTTTGACAATTTAATGGCTGAATTGCTGTCACAAAAAATTATTATTGCTTCTCGCTACTTGTATTGAAGTTGTTCAAGATTCTTCCCCAACCAAATAGCTTGACAATGACTTGATGAAGCAGCCACAAATTTAGCTTCTATTGTTGAAAAAAGTAACTACAGGTTGTTTCTTTGACGACCATGAGACAACTATTGAACCAAGCCTGAATACATAGCTTGAGGTGTTTTTTCGGTCTTCAATATCACCAACATAATCAGTGTCAGTGAAACCAAATAACTCTAAGCTTCCTTCTTTCTTGAAAAACAATCTGAGAGACGCGGTTCCCTTCAAATAGTGTAAAATATGCTTAACAGCCTCAAGATGTTTCTCAGTAGGGTTCTGCATGTATCTATTAATGAGACTAACACCATCCATGATGTCTAGCCTTATTGTTGTTAGGTACATTAGACTCCCTACAATTTGCTTGTACATGGTGCAGTTCACTTCCCTTCCATCTGAGATTTTTGGTAAGTTTTAATCCAACTTCTGCTGGTGTAATGATCGAGTTACAATCCTTCAACTAAATTTCTCCAAGATCGTCTGCACATTTTTCTTTTAGCAAACAAAGATACCCACAACAAATTGATGAACTTAAATGCCTAAGTAGTGCATTAACCTGAGAAACGTCATTTCAAATTCATGCATCATGGATTGTTTTAATGTCTCCATCATGACACCATTATTCCCTGTGTAACTGAGAGCATCTACATACAAACATACCAAAAGTGGTTATGTTCATATAGACGCTTTGTAAAACCTTCTTTTAAAAAATAGGCTTCAATTCTACTATACCAAGCTCGAGGAGCTTGCTTTAATCTGTATAAAGCCTTCTTCAGTTTATATATTTTATGCTCACAATTAGATTTCACATATCCAAAAGGTTGGTCAATAAAAACTTGTTCTTAAATATCACTATGCAAGAAGGCAGACTTCACATCTAACTGATGGATAGGCCACGGTTTTTGAGCTACTAATGCAATCACCAACCGAATTGTATCTAGTCTCGCAACTGGCGCGAATACCTCATTGTAGTCAACTCCAAACTCTTGTTTATAGCCTTTTGCTACTATACGTGTTTTGTATTTTTCAACATCACCATCTTTGTTCATTTTTGTTTCGTAAACCCACTTGATGCCATTAGTGTTATGGTCTTTGGGAAGACTTGCTAACTCCCAAGTGTGGTTTTTTTCAATTGTCTCCATTTTAGCGTCCATCGTTTCTCTCCATTTTTTTGTGTTTTACCGATTCGTCAAAAGTAGTTGGATCATGTTAGCTCTATTAATCAAACCGAAATTGCTAAGAGGGGATGAATTGACCTTTCAAAAATTGGTGGAAGCAAAAAGAGAAAATGAAACAATGAACACAAAGAATTAGAGCGGTTCACTAACTTGTTCAATCTTTGAGGACAATGTTTAATCTTACAACTCTCTTAAGACTTCTACCCAAATCATAAGATAAACCCTCTTAGAGAATTACAAAGAAGCAAACTAAGAAATAATCCTCACACACGATCAAAGTGTTTGCCACTTAAGCACTAATAAACTATAATACACTTGAACTAAGGAATGAAAGTAAAGGATCACAAGTGTATACAAGAAAATTATAGAAGTATTTGGCACAAAGGTTGTTTGATTGATGATTTTGCTTGAATATGCTTTCTTCTTGTTGTAGGAACTTTAGAAACTGGTATTATACCCTCTAATTGATTTCCAATCGTTGAGGTTGTTGTGGTAGTTAATAGAGCCATTGGGGATGTGAAAACTAGAGCATTTAATACACCTGCAATATCGAGTATCGATACCAAATAAAAATGTATCAATATTTTTTTGTAATAAATGCTAAATTCAGTGGCCATTGGAGTTTAAATATCGATATCATGAATATTTTATCACTACCTTATGAAAAGATATCGATACAATATCGATACTTAGTAAATTTTGTGAGAAACAAAATGCCATTTTGGTATCATTTATTTGAAAAGTATTGATATTTCAAAATTATCGATACTTGGCCAAAAGCATTTCTGACTTGTTTGAAAGGTATTTTGACTTGATAAAATAATACATGACTTTCTTACTTAGTCAAAATCATTTTAACTTGATTTTAAAATTGTTATAAAAATTTCTAAGTGTTCAAAATAGATATTCAAAATTTTATCTCTTAGACTTCAAGTTGAAAATTCATTTTGTCAATTTTGTTAAATTTTAATTTTATTCAAAACATTTCAATTTGTTATATCAAAATCTTTTATCAAATAAAGCTTGGTTTAACACATCACTATCAACAAACAAAGCGAAATGAGCTAATAGATCATTACTTTGATCTGCTCTGGACACCTTATAATATCTCATCCATATTGGCCTTTATCGATGATGATGGGGGCGCTCATCATGTGTTTCTACAGCTTCGGGATTAGGCTGATCCTCCTCCTCTTCAATAAGGTCAGAATTGTTACCAGTTGAATTATGTTGTTGGTTTTCTTCAAACTCGACTGGAATTTGTGTCACAACTATAGTTGAATCATTCCAACGCCAAAACTTTTCTTCATCAAAAACTATATCACGACTGATTATAATCACAATTGATTATACATTTTACTCTCTTATCATCAAGCTTTATTCTCTTCTGATTTGGGAGCCATATTCAAAAGAACAAGTGTGGGACTTCTATTCAAGAGATGGACACTCCAGCTTATTGCTTCTGGCCAGAACTACTTTAGGATTCCACTTCTTCATGTTAGACTTCGAACCATATTGAGGATGGTTCGATTCTTCCTTTCACATACACCATTTTGTTGTGGAGTATAAGCTACAATAAATTGCCTACGGATCCCATGCTTCGTACAAAAATCATCAAACACAGTAGAATTATACTCACCTCCATGATCAGTACGCAGAACTTTGATCATACTACTCATGCACCCATACTTTTTTTTTACTAAAATCATCTATAAATGTAATCAGATATAATTTACCTTCATTGGATGGCGAGATTGGACTATAGATCTGGATGGACTAAATCAAATTGTTTCTTAGCTCTCCATTCCTTACCTTGTGGAAACTAAGCTCGATATTGTTTGCTGACAACGCAGTCTTCATATGTAACAGCCCAATTTTAATAGTGTCGGAACAGTGATTCGAGATCACTAATTCTGACGAAAAGTTAGAAAACTTTGTTAATCGATAATTATAAGTTAAGTGTGATTTTAGAAATATTTTAAAATTAGTGAATTTTGTGAACTAAAAGAATTAATTAGAAAAATTAGGCCAAAAACGAGGTATTGAGACCTCGAATTCATAAAGTGAGCCATAAATATTTCTAAAAATATTTATGGAGTGTCATTAAGTTATTATTAAACTTTCGTTGGAAAATTTTAACGCTTGGGTAGGAAATTAAATGAAAAGGACTAAATTGAAATAAAAGTAAAAGTTAAATTATAAATTAAAAGAAATTATGAAGGATCAAAATGGTAATTATACCATTTTGTATAGTTGAGGCAGTGTAACATAAGAAAATCTGAGATTTTTTAAAGTATATTATTATATTATATATTTATATTATATTATATTATTATATTATTATATTATTATAATATTATATTATATAATAAACCAAAGGAAAAAAAAAGGGGAATAGAAACAGAAACCCAAACGAAGCAGAGAGCAGGGGAAGGAAAGAAAGAAGAAGAGAAGAGAAAGAAAAAAAAAAGGGGGAAAATTGGAAAATTTCCAAAATTAGCTAAATAAAAAGGGGATCAAATTGAAATATCTGGAGAATTCTCTTCATTTCTCTTCATTTTCTTCAGCTGAAAAACAGTAATGGAAGAGAGTTCAAGTTGGTTTTCATACTCAAGCTTCATGTAAGTTTAATACTTGCTTTCTCCTTGAACTTTCTATGTTTTTGGACTTTCTACAATTGGGTCTAACTTATTAATTCATTAGTTTATGATTCTATGGCTAATTTTTAAAGTTGATGTGGATTAGTGCTGGAAGAATATGATGAATAAATATTTATTTGAAGCTTTGATTTTGTTATATGATGATTTTATCAAGTGAAATTGATGGAAATTGATTTTAGGACCTAATTGTGAAATAGCTGAAATTAAGGCTTAGTATTAAAATTCTGATTTCAAAGGTTAAGAAGTAGTTTAAAATAATAGAAAAAAGTATTAAATGAGAAAATTAACTCAATTGAGAGGTTAATTCAGCAAGGACTGAATTGTATGAATTGTGGAATTAGGGACAAAATAGAAATCAACATGTTACACTAAAGCAGTTTTGGACAGCAGCAGTGGTCTAACTTTAAAAAATCACCAAAAATTATATAAATCGAATTAGAAGTTGAGTGAGATATGAAATTAAAGCTTGTTGAGTCTATTTTCATATAAAAGAAACATAGAAAGCAAAAGAAGTCTACATTTTGAGATATTTAAATTTTTGTAAGACTGGTTTAGAATAACTTCGTGATCCTCTGTTCTTACTTTAGAAATTCACTAAAATTGTAGAAAAATAATTATGAGTTATAATTTATATTTTGTATTCCTTAATTAGTCTATTTTCATTAGAAATAATCGAAAACATTATATGAAAATCGTACTATGAGATAATTGATTTTAGTGAATAAAGGTCAGAGCCATCGGACTGTGTAACAGGGAGAAGTTAACTAATAAACTGTATTAATTGGCCACACCAAAATTCTAAAAAATTAGAGTAAGAAGGTATGTGAGTCTAGTTTTAAATAAAATTAGCGGATCTTAATTTCAAGTTCTGTAGCTTAAGATATAAATAATTTAGTAATTATAACTCAAATGGACAGTTTTGAATATACATACGAGTAATTAGTGAAATTATTGATAATATTACTTATAGCATGTTACATACATTAAGGATGTGGAATGGAGAGGAGGAGGAGAAAATATGTATGAATATTCAGCTAGCAAGGCTAATTTGTAATGTTTTAGGCTCAGGGACTAAATTGAATAAAAGTAAAACTTTATGATTAATTTTGTAAAAATGTGAAATGACCAATTTGCATGAAATAGATTATTTTATTATTTAAAATTTCAAAATTGAATAAAATTATTAATTTAGATTAAGATCGATTGAAAATCAATGAAAATAGAAAATTTCCAAAGTGCCCTTGAATCTTGATATTTACGCAAATTTAACTGGTAAGTTCGTGTAACTTAATTATGTGATATAAGGAAATATAAGTTGATGGTACGTGAAATATTGATATGATGAATTAATTGTTTATGTTTATGAAGAAACGGCAAGTGAATGATATTTATCATGACATGTAAATATGTGATTATCTTTAATATGTTAATACAAGGTAATTAAATATGATGAAACGAGTAATAAATTCAAGTAAGACATGTCGAGAAAAATAAATATGTTTAAGGGACAATATGTTTGATTTTGATTGGTTTCAAATATAAATGCTAGATAAAATAAAATGTCGATAAATAAATTTGTAATTAAGTAATGCCTCGTACCCTATTCTAGCGTCAAATACGAGTAAGGGTGTTACATTTAGTGGTATCGAGCTATGGTTTAGTCGGTTCTCGGACCAAATATAGTATATGTAGAGTCTAGAAATATATGCCATTATTAATGTATAACTCGAGATATTTCCAAAGTGCCTTGAATCTTGATATTTCGCAAATTTAACCGTAAGTTCGTAACTTAATTATGTGATATAAGGAAATATAAGTTGATGGTACGTGAAATATTGATATGATGAATTAATTGTTTATGTTTATGAAGAAACGGCAAGTGAATGATATTTATCATGACATGTAAATATGTGATTATCTTTAATATGTTAATACAAGGTAATTAAATATGATGAAACGAGTAATAAATTCAAGTAAGACATGTCGAGAAAAATAAATATGTTTAAGGGACAATATGTTTGATTTTGATTGGTTTCAAATATAAATGCTAGATAAAATAAAATGTCTGATAAATAAATTTGTAATTCCGGTAATGCCTCGTACCCTATTCTAGCGTCAAATACGAGTAAGGGGTGTTACATTTAGTGGTATCAGAGCTATGGTTTAGTCGGTTCTCGGACCAAATATAGTATATGTAGAGTCTAGAAATATATGCCATTATTAATGTATAACTCGAGATAATGTGATATCTTCTAACTTTGATGATATTTGTATTACTATAATTCAAACTTTATCATTATTATGTGTAATTTACTAATTATTTGTGGTAAGTATTTTAAGGTAGGTGTTTAGTAAAATGATAAATTTATGATTGGGTAATGAAAGTGAAACCGACATTGAACTCAATTATGGAATCTTGAATATTATTTTGAGTCTTGAACTAAATTGTGAAGTTCTTGAATATTGTTATGTGGATTGCATTAAGCTATGAAATTCTTGATGTAATGAATTATTACAATCGTGAAACTGATCGAAATAAGAAGTGAAAATAGAATGAATTGGAAATTAAAAGTTATTTAAATTATGAATCGAATTATGAATTATGTGAATATTTGAAGGTATATTAATAGAAAATTAAAAGTGATTTGAATTGAATCAAATTGAATTAAATAAAGAAAATATGAGTAATTGAAATGTATATTGATTGAAAAGTAATTAGTGATTTTAAATTTAATTGAACAATAAACTAAAAATATGAATTGAAAAAAAGAATTAAATTATGAATATGTGTAAATATATGAATCGTGTATTGATTGAAAAGTGGTTGGAACTGAATTGAAGTATGATTATATGTGAATATGTGAAATATGTATTGGTATTGAATTGTATACTGATTAGAAAATGAAAAAGTGAATTTGAAATAGAAAAAAAATGATTTGAATACCCTATTAACTTATCAGACTAGATTGGATACAAATGGCATGCCATAGGATTTGTGATGTGATGAGGAGATTTGAGGCTCGGTCGAGGTGATAATTCTATATTATATTCTTCGGTTTATCCAAAGAGGCATTTAATGCCTTATTGGTGTGTTTGGGAGGATATGATATTTTGGTGTGTTTTGGAGGTTATATTATCTTTGGTGTGTTATGGAGGATTTATATTATTCCGGTGTGATTGGGTTGGATATTTTGGTGTGATTGGTTGGGATCCACAGATCCGCTAAAGCCCCAGTCTTGTTAATAGGGTAAATATGAATATTATGTGAAATTGAAATGAGAATCTAATACCCTATTAACTTGTCAGGCTAGTCGGATGTAGTTGGCATGCCATAAGATTTGAGAAGGGATTTGGAGATAATGAAATTATATCCTTCGGAATTATCCGAAGAGGCACTATGTGCTATACTGGTGTCTTTTGGGTGGATTATATTATATTGGTGTGTTTGGAGGATTATCTGATTATGGTGTGTTTTAGAGGATTATATGATTATTCTGGTGTGTTTTGGTTGGATATTCTGGTGTGTTTGGGTTGGAATCCGTGTATCCGTCAAAGTCTGGATTGTTAATAGGGTGAATAACCTGAAATGAGAAAAACTAAATAACTTTGATCGATTGAACTATTGAAAATATGAGTAAGAAATTATGAGTTGAATTGTGAATCGAATTGAAATGTGAGGATTGAAGTATGAACTTAAGGTTCATAAATTTGTTAAAATATCAAATTATTATTATTGGAATCATTGAATAAGCGAAATGAGAAAATCGATTGAATTCGATCGGTTGAACTATTGAAAGTATGGAAAAGTGGAATTAGGAATTGAAATGTAAATTGAAATTGAGATATGAGATTGAAAACTTGAACCAAAGGTTTATGAATTGATTAAAGATAATACAGATGATATGTGATGTCATGTGATGAAAGACTATTGTTGAGGTATGAAATTAAAATATAAATTAACACATATGACTTATATTGTTACATGTTTGATGTCTATTATTTAATATTAAATGTTAAATTTAAATTATGCGTATAGTAAGTGAAGTATGAGGTAAGTGTTATTGTTGAATTAAATGGAAATTGAATTAAGTGATGAATAAATATTAGTATTGAATTGTATATTGATGAGAAAGTGAAATTAAATTTAGTTGTGAATAAATTGAAGTGAAATTGGAATTGAAAAAAAATGATATGTGAAGCACATAATAAGAATTATTAGTAAATTAAGAATGACTAGTAAGTTTTGAAATATGTTACATATATTAAAGAAAGAAAATAAATAAACATACAGGTTTTAGTACAATGGTTAAACTGTAAAGTATGTAAAAGCATTATGTTAAAATTGTAAAAGTGACATGCGTGTATAATGTAATTTTCCTAAGTAAATGAGATTAGATCTACTAAGATATTAGTGGTATACCATTAAGGAACTCTAGCGCATTCTTTGATAATAACACTTTGGTACTCATCAAGTGCTATCTGATTAATAGTACATAATAATAAACTTCTATATTTGTTTCATATATCTTAAGTGTTCTGTTTAATCTAATGGGCCTCTTATAAAAAGGTAAGTAATTTTCGTTATAAGGTATGTTCGCAATATTGAATTAAAAATGAATTGCAAACTGAAAGGATATGGAATGGATATAAATGATAAACTAGATAAATATGTGCACAAAGGAGCTATAGAATTATAGAAATAATGAAGTACATGATCAAAATAATAAGGAAATTTCGAGGGCGAAATTTTTTTTTAGGGGGGAAGAGTTGTAACAGCTCAATTTTAATAGTGTCGAAACAGTGATTCGAGATCACTAATTCTGACGAAAAGTTAGAAAACTTTGTTAATCGATAATTATAAGTTAAGTGTGATTTTAGAAATATTTTAAAATTAGTGAATTTTGTGAACTAAAAGAATTAATTAGAAAAATTGGGCCAAAAACGAGGTATTGAGACCTCGAATTCATAAAGTGAGCCATAAATATTTCTAAAAATATTTATGGAGTGTCATTAAGTTATTATTAAACTTTCGTTGGAAAATTTTAACGTTTGGGTAGAAAATTAAATGAAAAGGACTAAATTGAAATAAAAATAAAAGTTAAATTATAAATTAAAAGAAATTATGAAGGATCAAAATGGGAATTATACCATTTTGTATAGTTGAGGCGGTGTAACGTAAGAAAATCTGAGATTTTTTTAAAGTATATTATTATATTATATATTTATATTATATTATATTATTATATTATTATAATATTATATTATATAATAAACCAAAGGAAAAAAAAGGAATAGAAACAGAAACCCAAATGAAGCAGAGAGCAGGGGAAGGAAAGAAAGAAGAAGAGAAGAGAAAGAAAAAAAAAAAAGGGGGAAAATTGGAAAATTTCGAAAATTAGCTAAATAAAAAGGGGATCAAATTGAAATATCTGGAGAATTCTCTTCATTTCTCTTCATTTTCTTCAGCTGAAAAACAGTCATCGAAGAGAGTTCAAGTTGGTTTTCATACTCAAGCTTCATGTAAGTTTAATACTTGCTTTCTCCTTGAACTTTCTATGTTTTTGGACTTTCTACAATTGGGTCCAACTTATTAATTCATTAGTTTATGATTCTATGGCTAATTTTTAAAGTTGATGTGGATTAGTGCTGGAAGAATATGATGAATAAATATTTATTTGAAGCTTTGATTTTGTTATATGATGATTTTATCAAGTGAAATTGATGGAAATTGGTTTTAGGACCTAATTGTGAAATAGCTGAAATTAAGACCTAGTGTTAAAATTTTAATTTCAAAGGTTAAGAAGTAGTTTAAAATAATAGACAAAAGTATTAAATGAGAAAATTAACTCAATTTAGAGGTTAATTCAGCAAGGACTGAATTGTATGAATTGTGGAATTAGGGACAAAATAGAAATCAACATGTTACACTAAAGTAGTTTTGGACAGCAGCAGTGGTCTAACTTTAAAAATCACCAAAAATTATATAAATCGAATTAGAAGTTGAGTGAGATATGAAATTAAAGCTTGTTGAGTTTATTTTCATATAAAAGAAACAGAGAAAGCAAAGGAAGTCTACATTTTGAGATATTTAAATTTTTGTAAGACTGGTTTAGAATAACTTCGTGATCCTCTGTTCTTACTTTAGAAATTCACTAAAAATTGTAGAAAAATAATTATGAGTTATAATTTATATTTTGTATTCCTTAATGAGTCTATTTTCATTAGAAATAATCGAAAACATTGTATGAAAATCGTACTATGAGATAATTGATTTTAGTGAATAAAGGTCAGAGCCATCGGACTGTATAACAGGGGAGAAGTTAACTAATAAACTGTATTAATTGGCCACACCAAAATTCTAAAAAATTAGAGTAAGAAGGTATGTGAGTCTAGTTTTAAATAAAATTAGCGGATCTTAATTTCAAGTTCTGTAGCTTAAGATATAAATAATTTAGTAACTATAACTCAAATGGACAGTTTTGAATATACATACGAGTAATTAGTGAAATTATTGATAATATTACTTATAGCATGTTATATACATTAAGGATGTGGAATGGAGAGGAGGAGGAGGAAAATATGTATGAATATTCAGCTAGCAAGGCTAATTTGTAATGTTTTAGGCTCAGGGACTAAATTGAATAAAAGTAGAACTTTATGATTAATTTTGTAAAATGTGGAAATGACCAATTTTCATGAAATAGATTATTTTATTATTTAAAATTTCAAAATTGAATGAAATTATTAATTTAGATTAAGATCGATTGAAAAATCAATGAAAATAGAAAATTTCCAAAGTGCCCTTGAATCTTGATATTTCTGCAAATTTAACCAGGTAAGTTCGTGTAACTTAATTATGTGATATAAGGAAATATAAGTTGATGGTACGTGAAATATTGATATGATGAATTAATTGTTTATGTTTATGAAGAAACGGCAAGTGAATGATATTTATCATGAAATGTAAATATGTGATTATCTTTAATATGTTAATACAAGGTAATTAAGTATGATAAAACGAGTAATAAATTCAAGTAAGACATGTCGAGAAAAATAAATATGTTTAAGGGACAATATGTTTGATTTTGATTGGTTTCAAATATAAATGCTAGATAAAATAAAATGTCTGATAAATAAATTTGTAATTTCGGTAATGCCTCGTACCCTATTCTGGCGTCAAATACGGGTAAGGGGTGTTACATCATATATTCCTAATGGAATTGTGATTGGAGGAAACCTTTCCACCATCTTCTTTTGGTGTAGTGTCCAAAAGCCACCAAAATTAAGATGACCATATTTGAAATGCCAAATCCATGCTTTCTCCTTTAATTTTGTCACATAATAAGCATGAGCTAAATCATGAAGATTAAGGGGAAACATCCTGTTTTGCATCATATCAACTAGAACGAGTAAGTTGTGCTGCTGATCATAAATCTTGCAAATTCCATCTTTAAATGCAATTTCATACCCCTTCCCAAGTAATTATCCTGCACTCAAAAAGTTAGTCATCAAAGTAGACATATATAATACATCATTAATAACTTGCATTTTCTCATTTGAAGGGACTTTGATAGTACCTTTTCCCATGACTGAAATGGTAGAATCATCTCTAAGCTTCACTTTGGGGCAATAAGAATTATCAATTGATGAGAAAGTTTCCTTGTTGTCGCACATATGGTTGCTACAACCTATGTCAAAGTACCATAAATTTGATGAAGCACTACAGCAAAATAGACTTTTAGCGGCATTTTTTAGGCCTTTAATACTAATTGTGGCTCTTATTTAAAAAACGTCACTAAAGATCATGACTTTTAGCGGCGTTGGTAAAAAAAAAAAAACGTCGCTAAAGGTCATGACTTTTAGCGGTGCTTCCTGAACAAATGCCGCTAAAGACCACGACTTTTAGCGGCGCTTCTTCATTAAACGCCGCTACAAGTCATGACCTTTAGTGGCGCTTTTTTGGAAAACGCCGCTAAATGTCATGACCTTTAACGACGTTTCCATAGAAAACGCCGCTAAAGATCACGACTTTTAGCGGTGCTTCTTCAACAAACGCCGCAAAAAGTCATGACCTTTAGCGGCGCTTTTATTGTAAACACTGCTAAAGGTGATTACATTTAGCGGTGCTTTGTACAAAGCGTTGCTAATTTTTACAGATTTGTAATTGACCTTTTTTATCAATATCCAACCCTTCCTGCATTAAATCCAACCAAAAATAGCAAATGTAGCATACAAATCCAACCAAAAATATCAAATCTAAATCAACGAAAAATATATGATGTAAATTAATAATAATTCAAAATATTCTTACAATAATGTTAAATGTGACAGTGTTAAAAATATTCTTACATCGAGAAAACAAATGTCTAAGATGGCGGCTTTTGCGGCTGCTGGAACATCATCATATGCTGCAGCTGTACCTGGAGCTCATCGTACTTTCTACTCTGCTCTGCCATCGCTACTGCCTTTGCCGCCGTTGCCTCCCTCGCTGCTACATCTGCTATAAGTTTTTACTAGAGTTCTTCATATTTTCTTTGAACCTCGGCAATTTTCTCAACTATGCTCGCTTGCATCTAAACTATCTGGTCTCTTAACCTCTGAACTTTAGCTTGAGCTTGACTTCCAGAAGGCATGTATTGCTTGGAGTTGGATCCAAAATATTGGGTCAGGGTAACACCAGATCCTTGAAATCAAACCCGACCATACCTTTTAGGACCCAAAACTTCTGTAATAATTCTGTTATCTATGTCCTCAAGATTAACAGAACTATCAGTCGAAGCAATCGCTTCATACTCCACCTTTTTCTCCTTTATTTTATCCTAATAAATCAATTAAAGAGTTAGAAATGAAGTATATAATAAAAAGGAATGAAACATAACAGAACTTAACATTATTTAAACCTATTAACGACGAATTAAACCATTATAATTAAACATTATAAATATTTATAATTAATCAAATTTTATTAAGTAGACATACCATAATTTCTCTAGCTTCGGATGTCATCAGAGATCCATCTTGCTTCCTATGCGTAATGCCGAAAAGCTGAAGGCGTCTAACTTTTTGACCAGACGAGACTTCCTACATATAAAATATTTTTTAATAGTAGAAAGTCATTAATATTTGACAGAATTAATAAATTCATAATTCCTCGGCCTTAGCTACATAAGCAAAACTTCTCGACCCTGCCGTATGCGTGAATTTTTGTTTTTGCCTACTGCTTGTTCCAACTCGCTCACGGTCCTACACAATGAAATTATTATTACGTATATAGTAAATACTATAAACCGAAAAATTTATAGGATTTTGGAAGCACGTAATACCTCTCCTTTCTTTGAATTCCAGAATCTAACCGCATCTTTCCATTGGTACCTCAGCATTCCCGACGGGACATTTCGTAATTTTTCTTCGAGGCTTATGTCTTTCTTAAAATATTACTTTTTCAAAGTGCTTTTATGGTCTCTTCATTTTTTACCCAATGCCTTCTTGATATACTCATCGGAGACCTCTAAAGTAAATCTCTCCTAAAAAAACACAAGTTTAGAAAGTAAATATAAATGAAACTTAAACCAAAGTATTATAAATTAGATTCACGTTTTGTTACTTTAATATTATCGAGAGCTTGATTTTTGTTGCTATCAGGCATGTTACGCCATGATTCGTAGTTGATGGGCAACATATTGGCGATTCGTGCTATAATTCCCAAACAATGGCTAAAAGCGAGCTTGAGATCCAAAAAGTGGCCATGACTGTTTCTACTTACTTTGACAAGCTCGACAGATTTAAGTCGATAAATCTTTAAGTAGTGTCGCCCTCGACCTCTCTAGCGTCCCATCACTTTCAGCTGAAAAATGATATATTATTATTATATTAAAATTAAAAAATGAATCAATAATAAAATTCAACATGCATGTAAAATAAACTTAACATTACTTTAAAATTCTGCATGCTCGTCAACTATCTCCGGCACATTCGAAGAACCAATAACTATTTGTTGTTCACTATTTCCTTCTTCCAAATTTGGAGTATTCTGGACAATACTTAAATATCGTAATCTTCTTCTATGCATTTTTCCTGCAATACACATAAAATAGTTGAAATTTTAGTAACAAATAACAACAATAATAGTACATATATAAATTACACCTGCAAGCAATGAAGATACCCGTTGATTGCCCTTGACAAAGAATCATATTCTCTTGGCTTTCATTTTGAAATGCAAAATCTAGAAAAGTTTGCACTCCATTTCGATACTCGTTGCTTGCCCTTGACAAATTCATCCAAGTCCTATCTATTTCGTAGTTTTTGAAGTCTAAAGTTGGCAATAAATTACACGGGTAAGTTGTTTATTATGTAAGTTTTGATATGATATATATTTATGTTTTATGTAAGTTATGTAGAATATGTAAGTTATGAAATTTGAACTTTAAACTATATGCTTTTAAGGAAATTATTAGATTAAACTACGGTATTAGTTAAGTTATGTAAGTTATGTGAGTTATGTAAGTTGTTAAGTTATGTATGTTATGAGAGTTATGTTGAGTTATGAGTTATGAGTAAATTATGTAAGTTATGTGAGTTATATAAGTTGTTATGTATGTTATGTGAGTTATGTAAATTATGTAAGTTATGTGAGTTATGTAAGTTAACATTGTGGAAATAGATAAATATTAATAGTGTATCAATATAAACATTAACATTTACAAACAAATTTATTAAGCTCCTTATTTACAAACTATTTTGTATAAGTAAATTGGAAATAAATTAAGGTTATATAAATATTCAATAGTAAATAAGCTCGATTGAAAATTTCTCTCGACAAGGTTGATTTTTATAAATTCAAAGTAGAGATTTTTTTTAAAGATGAAAATGAAAATGAGAAAATAGAGGATAATGATATATTGGGATTTCTATTAAGCTAACGATTAAATATGTCATTTCATTGGATTTAAATGTTTGACTATCTTCAATGAGAATTCCAGTTAGATGCTAACAGGTTAGACCTACGCGGGTTTCAAAGTTTGATAAAACTTTTTTCAAATCTTTTTGAATTTTTAAGATTCATCATACATGGCATTGTTATACCTAGGGAGGATCCATTATATCTTACAGTGAGATATAAGGCAACCCATTAGGTTTCTAGCCTATATATTTTGAATCTTTTTTTTGTTCCAACCATACTGTGATTGGTATTCAGAACAGTGAATTTAACACATTTGACTAATGATACAACATAAATGGTGGCACATTAGGATATTAAATTTAACAAATTTGCACAAGCAATTATGTACGACAAAACCTAAGTTACCTACCCTGTTTTGGACAGCATCTATGCTCCAATTAAACAAGCATTTATACTCCAATTTCAACCTTTCAATTTACCATTCATTCCAACAAATTTAAAGTTTAAAAAAAATCAAATCAGACAACATTAATTCACTGAGTTTTTAGAAAAAGAACTTACAGTATGGCAGATGGTAGAAAAGTAAATGGAAAAAAATTGGAAAAGCAGCAGAGGTCTGCCGATGGAGATATTATGTGATAAACCGTAAAAGTAACATATTTTAGGCCCACATTTAGTATGCTTTTGGATGATTTATCCCTTGATTTATGTAAAAAGGTGCTCTTAATCCTTTCTTTTCATGTTTTTACTCAGGAAAGTACCTGAGGACGAAAAGAACAAGGAACGGGCTTAAAACGGGCCAATTTAGGCCAAAGAAGAAATTGACACGGCCTAGACTTTAAGCGACACGGTCATGCCTCGACAATTAACTAAGACATAACCATGCCACGATTTACACGGCCATGCCCCAATCGACAAAATTGAGACACGGCCTGAAAACGATTTACAGGCGTGTACCATGGCCGTGCCCCTGTCGCGAGAGAGAGTAATACCGAGTGGGAATTGTACTTGAATCGGGACACTTAGAGGCCAAGTAAAGCATTCCAAAAGTCTATATAAACACCCTAAGTGTAACCTGATAGGGGGCGGTTAGCTAGGCCAAGGAGCCGAGCCAGAAAGGCCAGATTTGTGGGAATTACTCGAAGATAGCCAGTGGATCCACCTCAAGGAGCCGAAATTATATTCAAGACGGTGGATTTCTCCTTAAATTCCTCCAGGGGGTTTTAAGGATTTCTTATGTTTTGTTTTATCTTTTCTGTTGAGATGTTTTCTTTATTTGTTATGAACTAAACCCTTCAGATACCTGAAGGGGATGAAATCTAGATGACTCTTGTTATGGATTTCTGAATTATATGATAAATACTTAGTTTGTTCTTAATTATGCATCCTTAATCCAAATCTGATGTGCTTAGGTGGAGGAGGAATAGACCCTGCTTAAGAGTAGATCTAGCGTAATTAAGCGAAGTTGATCGCACGCCTAGAGATAGGGTGAAGAGATTTTGTTGAATTAGGGTGAAACCTAATATAGGAGTCCATAGATCGATTTACTGCTATTCTAGGGGTTATTATAAGAGAACGAGAGTTCCACTAATTAACCTAGGGTTAGACGTTATTCACCTCGAGAGAGGGTTTAATATACGTTAGGGAGTCTTACGGATCAAACTAAGTAAATAAATCATATGGTTCAGTGTTAAGTAACAAGTGAAGTCTAGGTGGATTCTTCCTGGGGGTATCGTCGTAATCAATTGAGTTTTCTTCAAGTTATTTTCCAAGTTGTTCTTTTTGTCTTTGTGTCTTTAGCTTAGTAGTCATTAATTTAGATTAAATCAGCCAATCACTCCATATTTTAGGCTAAATAATAAAATGAAAGTGAGTATTAGTACTTTTAGTTCCTTTGGGTTTGACAATCCGATCTTGCCTAAGCTATACTACTGTTCGATAGGTACACTTGCCTTAAGTCGTTGTCAGAGTTAGTTTCCAGGTTTGATCATTCTCTTTATAAATTTTAAAACTCGACAAAACAACGACGAAGTTTTTGGCGCCGTTGCCAGGGAACTAAAATATTAAGAAAGCTCTATTTTTATTACTTTAGCCATTATTTTTTTATTTCAAAACTTATTTTATTTTATTGTTTTTGCTAATTTTATTTTTTCCTTTTTTTCCTAGCAGGCACCTCTAGTTTATGACTAGAAGGAACCCGACAGGACCCCCAGTATACGATAGTGAAATTGAAGCTACCACTCGGAAGAATCGTAGACAAATTAGGCGAGCCCTAAATTACACAGAAGAAGAGCAAGAAGATAGATCCAATCCTACTGAAGGGATAGACGAGAATAATCTACCACGAGATGTGGAAGAGAACAATGCTCCGCGTACTATGTATGATTATTCTAAACCTCATTTAACAGGAGCTGAATCTAGTATTGTTAGGCCTGCTATAGCTGCTAATAATTTTGAATTAAAGCCTAACACAATACAAATGATTCAACAATTTGTTCAATTTGATGGTTTGCAGGACAAAGACCCAAACACTCATATAGCTAATTTTTTAGAGTTTTGTGATACTTTCAAAATAAATGGCGTTTCTGATGATGCCATTCGTTTTCGATTTTTTCCCTTTTCATTAAAAAATAAATCCAAACAGTGGTTGTACTCGTTACCACGGGGTCAATTACTACATGGGATCAAATTATCGAAAATTTTTATTAAAATATTTTCCACCGGCCAAAACGGCCAAATTACGAAATTATATCTCTTCTTTTGTGCAGATGGATTTAGAGACATTATAAGACGCATGGGAAAGATACAAGGATCTCTTGAGAATGTGTCCACACCATGGTTTATCCTTGTGGTTACAAGTCCAAACTTTCTATAATGGTGTAAACCCTTCAACGAGGCAGCTAATCGATTCAGCCACCGGTGGAACCTTGAACAACATAACTCCTGAAGCAGCCTACGAGTTCATTGAAGAGATGTCACTGAATAACTATCAGTGGCAAGTTACAAGGACAAAATCGACAAAATCAACCGGATTTTATAATCTCGATACAGTGATCATGCTATCAACACAGGTAGAGATGATGAATAAAAAGCTTGATAGTTTGTGTTCTTCGCAGGTTCATCCGGTCATGCAGTGCAACGAAAGTGGAACTGTGGCGAATCCTGAGTACCCACCCTACCAACCGGACGCAGAGACCGAACAGATAATATATATAGGTAATAATTTTAGATCCAATAATAATCCTTATAGTAATACTTACAATCCAGGTTGGAGGAACCACCCAAATTTTTCATGAGGAGGCCAAGGAAACCAAGGAAATCAAAGACAACAACCTCCTCAAAACTTCCAAAATTAGCCATATCCGCAAGAGAAGAAGCCAAACCTCGAAGAGATGCTGACAAAATTCATGATAGACATAGAAAACCGTTTCAAAGATACTGAGAGAACACTTAAAGATCAACTAGCGTTAGTTGAAAAACTTATTGAATCATTCGAGGAGTTCACTAAGTCAATTGGACTACTTACTAAGATGATCTGTGAAATACGGGCAGAGATTTTTTCTAAAGAAACAAAATAGGTAAAAGCAGTTACACTAAGAAGTGGAAAGGAATTAGTTAAACCAAGAAACAATTCCCACACGAAGATAGCAAAGCAAGAGATGAGGGAATTGAGGATGCAAATCCAGTACACAAAGAAAGTAAACCACTAATCCCATATCCAGCAAAGTTAAAGAATGAACGGTTAGATGCCCAATATGGTAAGTTTCTTGAACTTTTTAAACAAATACATATTAACGTACCTTTTGTTGAAACTATTTCACAGATGCCGAAGTATGTAAAATTCTTAAAGGAACTCCTGACAAAGAAAAGGAAGCTTGAAGAAGTATCGACGGTCGAACTTAATGAAGAATGCTCAGCCATCCTCAAAACAAGTTACCAACCAAATTAAAAGACCCAGAAAGATTTACTATTCCTTGTTTAATTGGTAGCGTAAATATTAAGAAAGCATTAGCTGATCTAGGTGCTAGTATTAATCTGATGCCTTACAAAATGTTTAAACAATTAGATCTTGGGGAACCAAAACCCACTAGGATGAGTATTCAATTAGCCAATGATCCATTAAATATCCTAGAGGAGTTATCGAAGATGTTTTGGTGAAAATTGATAAATTTATTTTCCCCGTTGATTTTGTTGTGTTAGACATAAAAAAAGACATAAATGTTCCTTTAATTCTAGGGCGTCCTTCTTTAGCCACTGCTAGAGCTATTATTCATGTAGGTGATGGTAAACTTGCATTAAGGATAGGGGATGAAGAAATTATTTTTCAAATTTATGATGTCATGCGATATTCTAAAGAGCAAGATGATTCTTATTACTCTGTTGATACTACTGATCATATCATCATTACAGGAAATCATAAATGACTACACAATGGAACTGCGTCTGACTCAAGAAGAGGGGGAAGAAGATGAAGGCAATGAGATGAATACATCGTCATTCAGGAAAATGAAAGAAGAAAGCATTGAAAACAATGACGAAATAAAACAGAAATCTTCCATTGATGAGCCACCCAGTCTAGATTTGAAACAGTTACCAAAACACTTAGAATATGCATTCCTCGGGGACAATTCTACACTACCAGTAATTATCTCTTCAGAACTAGAACCCAAGGAAAAAGAGGAGTTGATAAAGGTACTAAGAGTACATAAAAAAGCCATAGCTTGGAAAATCTCTAATATCAAGGGTATAAGCCCTCGCTCTGCACCCACAAAATTTTAATGGAAGAAAAATACAAGCCGTGTGTGCAACCCCAGAGACGGCTAAACCCCAACATGAAAGAAGTAGTCAAAGCCGAGGTAATTAAACTTCTAGATGTAGAAATATATTATCCTATTTCTGACAGCACTTAGGTAAGTCTTGCGCAGGTAGTTCCAAAGAAAGGAGGTATGACAGTGGTGCCCAATGAGAAGAATGAATTAATCCCCATAAGAACAGTTGCAGGATGGAGAGTCTGTATAGACTATAGAAAGCTCAATGATGCCACCAGAAAGGATCACTTCCCTCTACCCTTCAAAGATCAAATGTTAGAAAGACTATCCGGCATATGTACTACTGCTTCTTGGACGGACTCTCCGCTACTTCCAAATCCCCATAGCTTCTGAAGATTAAGAGAAGACAACATTTACATGTCCATATGGTACGTTTGCTTATCGTAGAATGCCTTTTGGATTATGTAATGCTCCTGCTACTTTTCAGCGTTGCATGTTGGCAATCTTTGACGAACTCGTGGAAGGTATTATGGAGGTATTTATGGATGATTTCTCGGTATTCGGTAATTCTTTCCATCTTTGTCTTAAAAATTTAAAACAAGTTCTAATGAGATGTGAGGAAACAAACCTTATTTTGAATTGGGAAAATGTCACTTTATGGTTAGAGAAGGGATTATATTAGGACATAAGATCTCTAGTAAAGGGATTGAGGTAGATAAAGCAAAGGTTGAAACCATAGAAAAATTACCTCCCCCTATGTAACAGCCCGATTTAGGGGCTAGTTGGAACAGTGATCTCGAAATCATTAAATTGAGGATAGATAAAATTATTTTCATGTGTTATAAAATGTTTATAATGATGCATGAAAATTTTGGTGCCTTAATTTTAGCAATTTCTAGCTAAATTGTGAAAAAGGACTAAATCGCATAAAGTGCGAAAGTTCTATTTTATTTGCTAGAAGTGCCAAGTAGCCATGGATTAAAATTTGGAGGTTCCAATTGTGTAATTTAGCCCTGTTAAGTGGCTTGGTCGGTCAAAGAAGCTAAGGGGGACAAGTGCATTTATTATGATTAAAAGTTAGTGATATTAGTTGGAGAAAAGAATAAAATAAGATGATATAAGCAAAAGTTATCATCTTTTTATTTTGCCTTCTTCTCCAATCAAAAATATCAGCCATGGGAGGGCTTTGAAAGCTTAAAATTTCCAGCAAGCTTTTCTCCATTCAAGTAAGACAATTTGATGGTTGTTTTTGATGATTTTGTATTTTTGGAGTCCCCAAAGCTTAAGCTAGCTAATGGGGGGATTAATTTGCAACATGGTTGAAAGTATAGAGACTTACCATGATAGATTTTATGTTGCTTGATGAGTTTTTATGGAAGAAAATGAATGATAGGATGTTGATAATTAACTTTTGTGAAATGTGTTGTTGTGAAAACACCTAATTGGGGCTAAAATGCAAGAGTTACAATTTGTTCATTCAGGCATGAAATAGTTGGAATTGTGAGTAGTTGTAAGAGGATAAAATGTTCAGCTAAGTTTTTTTAACAAGAAAATGTGACGAAAATTTATTTACGAGCCTAGAGGTAAAATCGTAATTTTGCCAAAAGTATAAGGGCAAATTGGTCAATTTTTCCTATGTATAGATTAAGGGGTATTATGTTGTATAAGTGATTAAATCAGTAAATTTTGTTGTTCTAGATAAAAGAAATCAAGTTTCGGACCTAGAACGGGTGAAAAGAGAAATGTGAGCAAAAAGTCCTTTTAGCCTTTTCGTCATTGAGGTAAGTTCATGTGCAAATGTGGTATTTACACATGAGTTAATTTAAAATTCCAATGCTATATGGAATGTACAATTACTCTATGAATGCATGAATTATCTTTTAATGAGATGTTAAGAGAATTGAATCAAAGAGTAATGAGAAATGTAGATAATATGAAATGATGTTAGTTAAGGTTTCATGTAAGACCATATTGGAATATGGCCTCGGTGAAAGATATTAAATAAGACCATGTCAAGGACATGGCAACAGTGTGAGAAAATGTATGAGACCATGTTTGGGACATGGCTTCGACATATTGATACAAGTGAGACCCTATTGGGGTATGACGTCAAAGTGACACTATGGGTATGAGACTCAAGAGAGTCATTTAACAATTTGAGTGATTCAACTTGTAGGTTGAAAGTGAGTGCGTATGTGGTTGTACCATGAGGAGCATAAGTATGTGTTAGAATTGAATTGAGACGAGTTCAGTTTATAATGAAACTTTAGCGAGATATGTGTAACCGATGCACTTTAATTGCATGATATGATTTGCATTGTGAGAATGCAAATGAGAATCGTAGAAAGCTAAGTAAGAATGATAGTGAATGATGATGTTTACGGATGAGCATTTGAATTAGAGAAATGTATGAGGATAGATAATTGTGAATGCATAATATCGGTGGGTTGTGTGCGTTACCACCTGATATATTATTAATTGATGGGCTGTGTGTGATACCATCAACTGTATTACTATCGGTGGGCTGTGTGCATTACCACTTGATATATTATTAATTGATGGTCTGTGTGTGATACCATCAACTGTATTACTATCGATTAAATTTGTGTGCATTACCACCGATTAGTTAGTAATCGATGGGTACGTATGCGATACCATCGCTTATAAATGATTGGTGAGCTAAGTGCGAAATCACCATAGGTGTAGATAAATGGTGGGCTGTGTGGGATACCACCCTATAAGAGACTTAATGGTGGGCTAAGTGCATAACCACCGGGAGATTTTTAGTAGGAGTGGCTTATCAAAAATGCTTGACGTGTTGCTTCATATAAGATCTTATAGTGATCGGTGCAGGGTTGTGTACAAATTAAATGAGCAATTGGCTTGTGGCATGGTAAGAACGTGATAAGAGATAGAATGAGTAAACTACAAGAGAGGTTGAGTAAGTAGCCATAAGTTAAGGGAAACTCAGTATAATACTTGTGGTTATCTTTATTCAATGAATACCAGTATATGTTAGTTTATGCAGATGAACTTACTAAGCTTTATTGCTTACTCCTTTTCTTTTCCCATCTCTTATAGGATATTTAAATTAGCTTAGATTGGAGGCCGTCAGAGATGTTTTCACACTATTGGATAGATTCTTGGTATGATGTTTCAAGTTTTTATGAGTCATGGCATGTATAGGGGCTAGATAAGTTAGGGAATTTGGTTGTAAATGGCTAGGATGTGTTACCTATAGTTGAATAATCTATTTTGTATAATGCCACAGTTGTTGGCTATTATTTTATATGAAAAAGATGTAGTTATCCATGTGAAATTGTGATTTCTTTTAAGTTACTTATAGATGTGTTAGATGAGTGCATGTTGTGTATGTTGTAGGGGTGAAAAGAGCTTAGCATATAGCTTTGTTCTTGTCCATGTGGATAGACACACGGGCGTGTGTCTAGACCATGTGTAACACATGGTCAACCCACGGGCGTGTGACTTGGCCGTGTGTCCCCTGCAAGTTGATCTTTTAAATCAGGTTAGGCCACGAACAACCCACACGGGTGTGTCCAGGCCGTGTGAAATTAGTCAGTGTCGACCATGGGTGGAAGACACGGGCATGTTGTAAGGGTACATGGGTGTGCCCCCATTTCACATGGGCATGTGCCTAGCCATGGGAGTTTTGGTAGAATGCTAGGGTTTTTGGGCACGGGTTGAGCACATGGGCGTGTGTGGCTACACACGGGCGTGTGAGTCATCTACCAGGCATGTACTCCCTGTTTGGATGGAGAAAAATTTTATGGTTCGTAAGGTTTCGACATAGTCTCAAGAGCCCTCGTAGGTTCAAGTGAGGTCTTGTAGGTCGAATATTAAGTTGTTGTAGTGATCAAGAAGAGTAGTCGCGTTGAGTCTAAGTGGAAATCAAGTACTTTTGTACTGTAACACCTCGTGCCCTATTCAGGGGGGATCACGGGTAAGGGGTATTACACTCTAGTTCAGTTAAGGCTATTAGAAGTTTTTTAGGACATGTAGGGTTCTATAGAAGATTTATTAAAGATTTTTCTAAAATAGCTAAGCCTTTGACAAAACTACTAGAAAAAGATGTTCCTTTCAATTTAAATCAGGAATGTTTAGATGCATTATGTTCCTTTCAATTTAAATCAGGAATGTTTAGATGCATTTAATGTACTTAAGGATAAATTAATAAATGCTCCGATTATAATTGCACCCGATTGGAATTTACCCTTTGAACTAATGTGTGATGCAAGTGATTTTGCAGTAGGTGCAATTTTGGGAAAACGAAGAGACTAGCATTTTCAGCCAATTTACTATGCTAGCAGAACATTAACACCCGCACAAGAGAACTACACCACTACAGAGAAAGAATTGCTAGCTGTAGTCTTTGCTTTTGATAAATTTAGGCAGTATATAATAATGTCTAAAGTTTTTGTTTATACTGACCATTCAGATCTCGTTATCTTTTAACCAAACCTGATGCAAAACCTCGACTCATACGATGGATTTTACTTTTATAGGAGTTTGATTTGGAAATACAAGACAAGAAGGGAGCCAAGAATCTTGCGCCAGATCACCTCTCCAGACTTGAGAATCCATATATCAAAAAATTCGATGAAAATGAGATAAATGACTCGTTTCCCAAAGATCAACTCTTTTCTATAACACATTCTGAGGTACCATGGTTTGCAAACATCGCAAATTATTTAGCCGCTAACATCTTGCCAAATAGGCTAACACATCACCAAAAGAAGTGATTCTTTGCTGATGTGAAAAATAATTTTTGGGAAGATCATTTTCTTTTCCACATATGTTCAGATCAGGTAATTCGAAGATGCGTTACAAAGATAGAAGCAAGCAAAATCTTGGAACATTGCCATTTAGGACCCTCAGGAGGACACTACAGTGGCATTAAGACAGCAAACAAAATACTTGAATCAGGTTTTTATTGGCTACTCTATTTAAAGATGCCAACAGGTATGTTACCTCATGTGATAAATGCCAAAAAACAGGTAATATTTCTAAACGAGATGAAATGCCTCAAACATATATGCTATCATGTGAATTACTTGATGTATGGGGTATTGATTTTATGGGACCATTCCCTTGTTCATTTGGAAATAAATACATCCTAGTGGCAGTTGATTACATGTCAAAATGGGTAGAAGCGGAAGCTTTACCCACCAATGATGCTAGGGTAGTAGTTAAATTTCTTAAGAAACTATTTTCTCGATTTGGGACACCTAGAGCTATCATTAGTGATAGGGGTACTCATTTTGTAATACTCAATTTGAAAAAGTTCTAAAGAAATATGGAGTGCACCACAGGACAACTACCCCATATCACCCTCAAACCAGTGGGCAAGTTGAAGTAGCAAACCGAGAACTTAAGCGCATCCTAGAAAAAATAGTCAAATCAAATAGAAAAGATTGGGCATTAAAAGTAGATGATGCCCTATGGGCTTATAGAACAACTTTTAAAACACCTCTAGGGACATCCCCATACAAACTTGTATACGGGAAAAGCTGTCATCTGCCATTTGAGTTAGAAACAAAGCTTTTTGGTCCATAAAGTTTTTAAATTTTGATCTTAGAACTGTAGGAAAGAAAAGAATGATGCAGATGAATGAGCTAGATGAATGGAGAGCTGAGGCCTACGAGAACTCAAAACTATACAAAGAGGCAACAAAGCAACGCCACGATTCGCGTCTAAAGAAGTCGAAACAATTTGAAGTAGGGGACTTGGTCCTACTGTACAACTCAAGGCTCAAATTATTTCCTGGGAAGTTGAAATCAAGATGGTCGGGCCCATTCACAATCAAAACAATGTTCCCGTATGGTACAATCAAGGTAACCCACCCCACCAATGGCACATTCAAGGTAAATGGTCACCGACTAAAAATTTATAATAGTGCAGATTTTAGGGACATAAGAGAGGAGCTTCAACTCGTGAACCTTCTTTTAATGAAAACAGGGAAAGTCTAGCTTAAGACTATAAACGAGTGCTTCTCGGGAGGCAACCCGAGCACTAATCTATTAACATTTTTATTTTTAATATCTGACACCATAATAATTAACCCAATGAAGTGTAGGTTGGGGTCACACGGCCTTATACACGGGAGTGCCCGTGGCGTGCGCGAGCCAGGGGCGTGCCAGTAGCGTGTACGAATAGAGGAAATTCTTTTATTGAAACACGGGCGAGACATGCCCATTCTAAAAAATCATATTTAAATACTGACATTCTAAGCATGGGGAGGACATGACCATGCCCTACCACCATAAGAATATACTGGCTTATCGAACACGGGCTAGACACGCCCGTTCTAAATGACCGTGTTAAGATACTGACTTTCCAAGCACAGGTCAAACACGCCCGTGCCTCACAACCATAGGAACATACTGGCTTATCAAACACGGTCTAGACACGCCCGTTCTAAATGACCGTGCTCAAAACACCAGTCGCACCCAAAATTTAAAATCACGAAAAACAAGGGCACTTGAAAAAGCAGTACTGGCGTGGCCTGACCGTGCCCCCACTACTATTTAAACACATTAACTGTTCATTCCCCCCATTTAACTGTAAAAATAAAAACTTCAACCCCCTTCTTCCAAAATCCGCCACACCTACATCCCATGCCCCACCCAAAACCTTCTTAACTTCCATTTCTTCCATCCAAACCGCACCAAAATCATCCACACGCCCGCAGCACAGTCTTGCGACAGAACCCCCATGCACTCGCTCCCGCCATGCTCGTGCTGGAACATCTCGCGAACCATCCAACAATAAGGACTCCTTAATCCATTAGTCTTTTCTTTTAATTTCAGTTTTCTTCTTAGTCTCCTCTTTAGTTCCTTTGTCTTTAATTATAGTATTAGTATATTATTAATGTTTCTTTAGATTTCTTGGCTATATCTTTGCAGGCTACCCAATTTCTTTATCTAGCACAAAGCTCATCGGTAGACACCCCACCAGGCCCATAGAAAATGAGACCACCGCCTCTTCCACCCACCTTTCACCATAACCTCTGCCAACTTCTAGAATCATCCAAAATTCAAGAAGTGTTACTTCTCCCCTTCTCTTTTGATAATTTTATTACAAAATTGTTTATCTTTTTTTGTACATTGAGGGCAATGTACATATTAAGTGTGGGGGTAAAAGTACATAATTTTTTTCATTATTCTAAAATCTTGAATTTTAGTCTTGTCCCTAAGAAATTTTCTCATATTATCAATTAGGGTGAAATTTCTAATGATTTATGATTTTTATTGATATGTTTTTGAATAAGTCATTGATAATTGTGCATTGATGATTTATACTTAAAGAATACTAGAGAGTCAAACATGATAAGTCTATTTTTCAAGAATAAAAAATTTCCTAGGTTGTTAAACTGAATTTGAATATTACCTTGAAGTTTGAAATCTACAAGATTGATGTCAAAAACCCATAATTTTTGTGAGATTTGAGCCTTATAGAGCATATATTCTTTTTCATGCTCATTTTATTAATTATGAGTGTGTCAACACTAAATTGTTATTCTAGAACTTGCCTTGATTATAAATGTCGAGACCACATTAATGATTTGATATACTGAGATGATAAAGGCACCTAGGTTTTTACCCATTCACTCCACTAAAAAGCTTACCTACATAATTAACCCCTAATGAACACATTTGCTCCTAACAACCTTTTTTATTGAATTACCCGCTTAATATTAACCCAAAACCCTTTGTATTTGTTATCACCATTCTTTTTACTACCCTTCTATCGAGAATTGATTTGATCAGTTACCGAATTAGTTTATTTCAGTTGATAAAGTTCTTTCTTTATTATGTATTTACTTAGTTTGTTCTTAAAAAAAAACCAAAGTATATTCAAGCATTAGGATATGATTAAAGGAGCTTATGCGTTTAAATTCCAATTATTGAAGAAGAGCTCGTATTAAAAGTATTATCAATAGTAATATTACTAGTTTCAAAGCAATCATTTATTTTCTAGTTCATTATTCTTGTTAGGTAATTGGTCAGGTCAATCTCGATTTCAAACCTTTTAATTTAGCCTTTATCCACACCTTTAACCTAAGCCTCGTTAAAACCCTGTCAAAAGACCTTTTGATTTATGTATCATCTCATATTACAGTGGTGGAGATTTGATTTTCAGGCAAGCCTATGGGATTAACTTTTTAGGTTCGACTTATAAGTGCTTTTCTTGAAACTTAAACACTTCGAGTGATTTGAGTGAATCTTTAGTGAGGACGCCAATCCTTGTTGGTTTTGAATTAAAGGTAATTATTTAGATAAGGGGAGACACCTATGTTTTCGTGCTACAAAATATATGACTTAGAATTGTTTGAATCTTTAGGAGTCTTTGAGTTAAATTATCAATGTATGAATTATCTATGAATTATGATGAGGCATTGTTGATAGGAATTGAGAATTATGGAAAGTTCATTTTAATTATAAGTTGAGAATTTTGGTTGAGGACAAGCAAAAGCTTAAGTGTGGGCCGTAAAAGTAACATATTTTAGGCCTACATTTAGTATGCTTTTGGATGATTTAGCCCTTGATTTATGTAAAAAGGTGCTCTTAATCCTTTCTTTTCATGTTTTTACTCAGGAAAGCACTCAAGGATGAAAAGAACAAGGAACGGGCTTAAAACGGGCCAATTTGGGCCAGAGAAGAAATCGACATGGCCTGGACTTTAAGCCATACGACCGTGCCTCGACAATTAACTAAGACACGACCATGCCACGATTTACACGGCCGTGCCCCAATCGACAGAATTGAGACATGGCCTAAAAATGATTTACACCGGCGTGTACCATGGTCGTGCCCCTGCTGTGGAAGAGAGTAATTTCACTTGAATTTGGATACTTTGAGGCAAAGAAACACATTCCAAAGCCTATTCAAACATCGAGTAGGAAGTGTACTTGAATTGGGACACTTAGAGGCTAAGTAAAGCATTCCAAAAGTCTATATAAACACCCTAAGTGTAACCTGATAGGGGGAGGTTATCTAGGCCAAAGAGCCGAGCCAGAAAGGCCAGATTTGTGGGAATTACTCGAAGATAGCCAGTGGATCCATCTCAGGGATCCGAGATTCTATTCAAGACGGAGGATTTCTCCTTCAATTCCTCCAGAGGGTTTTAGGGATTTCTTATGTTTTCTTTTATCTTTTCTATTGAGATGTTTTCTTTATTTGTTGAGATGTTTTAGGGATGAAACCTAGATGAATCTTGTTATTGATTTCTGAATTATATGATAAATACTTAGTTTGTTCTTAATTATGCATGCTTAATCCAAATCTGATGTGCTTAGGTGGAGGAGGAATAGACCCTGCTTAAGAGTAGATCTAGCATAATTAAGCGGAGTTGATCGCACGCCTAGAGATAGGGTGACGAGATTTTGCGGATTAGGGTGAAACCTAATATAGGAGTCCATAGATCGATTTACTACTATTCTAAGGGGTTAATAAGAGAACGAGAGTTCCACTAATTAACCTAGGGTTAGACGTTATTCGCCTCGAGAGAGGGTTTAATATACGTTAGGGAGTCTTACGGATCAAACTAAGTGAATAAATCATATGGTTCAGTGTTAAGTAACAAGTGAAGTCTGGGTGGATTCTTCCTGAGGGTATCGTCGTGATCAAATGAGTTTTCTTCAAGTTATTTTCCAAGTCCTTTTTTTCTTTGTGTCTTTAGCTTAGTAGTCGTTATTAAATCAACCAATCACTCCATATTTTAGCCTAAATAATAAAAAGAAAGTGAGTATTAGTACTTTTAGTTCCTTTGGGTTCGACAATTCGGTCTTGCCTAAGCTATACTACTGTTCGATAGGTACACTTGCCTTAAGTCGTTGTCAGAGTTAGTTTCTAGGTTCGATCATTCTCTTTATAAATTTTAAAACTCGATAAAACAACAATCATTATGTGCAATTTAAATTTAGCAAATTAAATATACATACCTCTTAGAAATTGTAAATTAGATGGTAGAGTCGATTCCAGCAACTACTGTTGTGGTGAGCAAAGGACGCCTAAAACTTTTGAGAAGCTACAAGAATAATAAAAAAGAAACTCCATAAAATCAAAAATTATAAATTAAATGAAAAATAAAATGGTATAAATAGCAAAATTACATGTGAATTAACTTACATGACGAGTAAGAATGGTGCAAACAAAGTGAACTACAGCAAATACTAAGTATTTTTCCCTTCTACAAGTCAATAACAAAACTTTGTCTATAACATTCTCAAGGATAAAATTACACTTGCAAGCAATGAAGATAAAGTAATTAAAACCCAAACCAAAATATTAAAATAATATTTAGAGAACACATAAAATGCCAATAATCAACAGAATATTATACTTGTTAGCAATGAGATCTTTTGATGTAAGTTTCAACTTTAACTATTGTTCTGTCCAATTCATAATAGTTGTGCTTAAGTAACTGTTTACCTTGTTTGATTACTGCGAGGATTCCATCTTCAGAGCAGATTATAACAGGTAGAAACTGTGTGGAAGAGATGTTGCTAATTTTCAGAGCAGAAAATAGAACCTACTAAAAGGACCAGCAAGTTAATCACTAAACATCAAAAGTCATCATTGAAAGATAAAAAACCCGACTGTTCTTTGAATACAAAGGAGACAGTTTAGCCAACAATATATTCAGCCAATGAATATTCAGGAAAAGGAAATTGCAAGAAAAAGACTACATTTTCCTCCTTTTAGTTCTTATTTATTAGTCAGGTTTTTCCTTTATGGAACGAACTTATTTTATTTGTTAATTAATTAGAGAATGAAAATGACCAAATTTTATTATAACATAGTATTTTGTAAGGTAAAATAAGCATTTTGCATGCAACTTGACTAAGAAATTAGTAGCAACTAGCAAAATAAAACTCCAACCAGATTTAACTACTGTCATGGTGATTTAAAATCTCTTGCCTCGAGAAATTGTAGCTTTTCAAGTTTTTGCATTTGAAGTAGTTTTATTTTTATATACAAATATATGGATTGTTTTAAGGAATAAAATCTGATTTTTAGATTAAAATACTTGTAACCAATGATAAATTCGTTAATGCATTTGATATTATAATAATAAGCGGTATGTGGAATTGTGAATACACAAAAACAAAATGTCAGACTTCAAATCTATCCATTACATTATGTTTTGTGAATGATTATTTTCAAATAACAAATTGATAGAAACAGCAAGAGAGATTTCACTTTGAGCAAACTTAGAAAATAATCAATAGAACAGAGAGTAAAATAATCAATAGAACAGAGAGTAAAATAATCAATAGAACAGAGAGTTCATATACAAATGCAAATGCAAATTGATAGAACCCAATCAAACCACACAAAAAATCGAAGCTTATCGTCGTCCAACAGTAATGGAATTCTATCTGGCTATTTTACCCTAATTCTTGCAACCTCAACGAGCCTTTTCTCTATAATAAAAACAATAACAAATTAAAGAAGCCAACCAAAAAATAGCTAAATCAATAACATAAACCAATACTAATAGACAAATATCAGTAAATGCCCTAACACTAAACCTTGAACTATTTTCTTCAACCCCAAAGCCAACTTCTGAAACCCTTGCCTTTCTTAATCTGATTTTCTATAGATGGGAAATCAATGGCTGGTAGGAAGAGTGAACTTTAGGGATTTCAAATTGGGGAAAAGGGGTTATTATGTTAAGGATTTCGGATGTCGAATTGGGGAAAAAGGGGTGATAATACTTTAGGGATTTAAGAGTAGGGAAAAGGGGGGAAATGAGCTAGGGAGAACGAAATGGGGAAAACTGTTTAAGTGTTATCATGTGGGTAAAAAACAAGAGAGCAAAACGACACCGTTTTGCCCAAAATAATTTAACATTTGCGGCGCTTTTAATCGAAGCGTCGCTAAAAAACTAATAAAAAGACGATGTTTTGATTTAAACAAATGTAACCTTTAGCGGCGTCTATACATAAAACGCCACTAAAAATCCAATAAAATGACGCCGTTTTGTTGAAAACATATCTTTTGCGGCGTTTTTTAATGCCTTTAAAAATTAAAATTATTTAATATATAAAATAAAAATAATATAAATTAAAAACAATCAGTTATATACCTAAAAACTTTAAAATTATTTTAAATAATAGTATTTTAATTTTTCATTTAAATAAATAATTTTTAAAATTTAAATAATATTTAAAAGAATTAGATAAAATTTGAAATCTTGAAAATTATTTAAAATTTGAAATTATTTAATATATAAATTAAAAACAAATCAGTCATATACCCAAAATTTGAAATTTGAAAATTATTTATTTTAATAATAGTATTTTAAATTGTTAACATATATTTTTGACACTAATTACCCTAAACCCCTAACCCTTGTCCTATTAACTCCTAAACCCCTAACCTCTGTCCTCTTAACCCTTAACCCTTAACACTTAACTTATAAACCCTAAATGCATGTCCCTTAATCCTTAACCCTTAACCCTTAACCCCTAACCTTTAAACCTTAAATCATAGACTTTAAACCTTAAACTTTAAACCCTAAACCCTAAACCTTAAACCCATAATCTTCTAAACTTATAAACACTAAACCCTAGACACTAGATCCCTAAATCCCTAAACTATAAACTCTACACCTTAAACCTTACACTCTAAACCCGCCTAAACCCACTAAACCACTAAACCTTTAACACTACACCCTAAACTCTACATCATACACCACACACCTTACACACTACATCCTAAACCTTAAACCCCAAACCATAAACACTACACCTTAAACACTACACTCTAAACCCTAAATACTAAACCATTAAACCATTAAATTGTAAACACTAAACCCTAAATCATACATCATAGACCCTACACCTTACACCATAAACATTAAATCCTTAACATTAAATTATAAACTCTAAATACAAAACCTTAAAATAAAATTAAAAACCGCAATTGTTTGAGTTTTTTTTTCAATTTTTGTATTGAGACCAAAAAGGCGTCCTGTTGTTCTAAAATAAAATGGTTTTTAAAAAGCGCCGCTAATGCTATACCTTTAGCGTCGTTTATGTAAAAAATGCCACAATGCTGAGTTTTTTTTTCAATTTTTATATTGTTACCAAAATGGCGTCGTTATATTCTGGAATAAAATAGCTATTTCTATACCTTTAGCAGCGTTTGTGAACAAAACGCCACTAATTTATTTTTATATTGATACCAAAATGGCATCATTCTATTTAGAAATAAAATAGTTTTTTAGCATTTTTTCAAAAAACACCGCTATTGCTACACCTTTAGCGGTGTTTTTGTACAAAACGCCACTAATGCTGAGTTTTTTTTTTCAATTTTTATATTGATACCAAAACGGTGCCGTTCTATTTTGAAATAAAATAGTTTTTTGAGGCGTTTTGAAAAAAACCGCTATTGCTATACCTTTAGCGAAAACGCCACCTGATCTATACCTTTAGCAGCGTTTTTATAACAAACGCCGCTAAAACTCTATTTTCCTATAGTGAAACAACGCCTTTTTGAAATCTCTTAATAGATTTTTGTGGCATTTTAGGAAAAGAGCCGCTAAAAGCTCAATCTTTAGCGGCATTTTTGGGGAAGCGCCGCTAATGCTTAGATCTATAGTGACTTTTTTAAGGAAGCGCCGCTAATGCTCAGATCTATAGCGCGTTTTTAAGGAAGCGCCACTAATGCTCAGATCTATAGAGGCATTTTTACGGAAGCGTCGCTATTGCTTAGATCTATAGTGGCATTTTCTTTCAAACGCCGCTAATAATCTATAGCGACGTTTGGTAAAAAAACGCCGCTATTGCTCCTTTTTAGCAGCATTTGGGACAAAAACGTCGCTATTGCTAAACTTTTTGCTACTTTTTTACTAAAATGCCACGAAAAATGCCGCTAAAAGTCTGTTTTGGTGTAGTGAAGGCACCTATTTTTCATGACATATCATTAGAAGCATCTCTTCTTCTTGCATCTCTTCTTCATTTGCTGCTACAAAATTTGTTGCCTCCAAATGTCGATCGAGATTGGTCCATCATTCAAACTTGTAGTGTTTATCCTTGTGGCATCTATAACATTCAACTTTTGATTTGCCTACTTGCCTTGGCTTTGAACAAGTCGAATATTGACCTCGACCCTTTCTTTATGCAAAATCTTATGAAGAACCTTCAATTTTTTTTATTATCAAAACTACTGCGATAATGAAATCCTCTTCCTCTTCCTCTACTATGATCATGACCTTTTGAATCAATAGTTGCTTTCAAGGTTTGTTCCTCTTTGTCTTGGTGTTGAAGTTTTAGTTCATGAACCAGTAAAGAACCTTGCAACTTATCAATTGATAGTTCTTCAACATCATTGGCTTCTTCAATGTCACAAGCAATAAAATGAATTTTGGTGTCAAAGATCGAAGAAATTTTTCAACAATAGCACCATCTTCCATTTTATCACCATGAATTTGCATCTTATTCACAATTGCCATCGTTCTTAAAAAATAATCAGTGATCGACTCCCCTAATTTCATTCTTAGTTTTTTGAACTCCGTATGAAGAGCATGGAGCTGCTGCCTCTTTGCTCTCATTGAAACTTGATACTTCTTCTTCACAGAACTGCATATCTACTTGGAAGTATCCTTGTTAAGAATCGTCTCCATGATGGACCTGTCTATTGCTTGAAACAGGTAGTTCTTCGCTTTGAGATCTTTCAACTTTGTCGCTTCATAAGTTGTTCGTTGTGCTGCTGTCAGAGATGCTCATTCTTCAGGTTCAATAATTCCAGAAGAAACAACATCCCGGTATTCCTTGGACCGTAGAAAATTTTCCATTAACATGCTTCAATGGTCATAATGACAATCAAAACGAGGGGTTGCTGGTTGGATAAAATGTGAACCTATAGTTATAACTGCTGCTACAAAAATAGTAATTAAACCTTCTTTTTCCTTATGTGTTTTAACTATCAACTCACACCCTTGCTAACCTGTCTCTGACCCCACTTTTACAATGGAGAAAATAAAAATACAAAAGGAATACTACACTTACACACTTTATTCAACAAGTAATGAGCTTTACATAGGTTGTTCTACAACTAAAAATAGTTGAAAAATAGCAACTAATTGTACCAACTCCTAAAAATAGTATTCACTAATAACAATAAATCTATTGAATAGGTCAACCATACACGAGTGACAAAATTATTGAAACAAACAACAACAAACTTTAACTCATTCTAATAATAATTTATTGAAAACCCCAGGTTTTTCCTTCCCTTTACAAAGAAAAATAATTCTAAAAAATTAAATAAAGAAAATTAAAAAGATAAAAAATACTACCTAATTTTTCTCGATAACAACCAAGGTTTTTCTCTTACTGCAAAGAAAAATAAAATTAATTCTTCAAAAAAGAAAAAAATGAAATTAAAAAGATAAACTGAGTGACCAAAATGAAAATTTACTAAAGTTGAGAGACTAAATTGAGTGTATGTAATGGAAAATTAATGACGAGTAATTAAAATGATAAAAGCATGTTACGTCAGTGCTTATATTGCAAACTTTTTTTTAGTGTCCAAAATGAAGCCTTATGAAAGTTGGGTGACCAACTGTGTAGTTTACCCTTTCTTTTAGGCATAGTTTTTTAAGATTAAATCATTTTATCGGGGTCTGAACATGGTAACTACTCCCACATTGGGGTCTAGATTTTTTTTGTCTAAATTAATCCTTAAACTTGAAAACTGTTCTTACATTTGGGGCCTAAACTCTAAGGTTTTCAAGGAAACTTGGACAAAAAAAATTCAGCCCCCAATGTGGGAACAATTGCTAAGTTTAGGCTCCAATATGGAAGATTGCCAAGTTTAAGAACTAACTTGGACAAAAAAAAAGTTCAGGTTCCAATGTGAAAACAATTTCCAATGTAACACCCCTAACTCGTAACCGTTACCGAAATAGGGTTAAGAGGCATTGTCGAACATTCAGAACATTTATAATCATTTCTCATCTTAACTTAACAATTCATAATCATAAAGTCCCTTAAATAGGTCTACGAGACCTTAAACATCCATTAGAAAGGGTGGGACTAAACCGGGCACATACAAAATTTTTGAAAATCAAACATTTCTCAAAGTTAAAGAGGTCACGTGCCCGTTTGGGCACACGACCTCATGACACACCCATGTGTCCAAGCCGTGGCAAAACAGGGCATACATATTGACTTGTCCACACGTTTGAAGACACGCCCGTGTGCTTAATCCATGGTCGACACTAACTTATTTCGCACGGCCTGTCACATGCCCGTGTGTCCAGCCCGTGTGCAAGTCTGATTGTTTCAATTTGCAAACTTAAAAGACATGGTCAAGCCACACACGCGTGTGCTCAACCATGTGGGAAAATATAGGCCATTTGCAAGGCCAATTTGCCACCCACACTTTGGGTCACACCTACAACATCAAACCATATTAAATTCATACTCCAAAAGCATTCAAAACATGCAAAATTTAACCCTTAATCACATTATACATTTATATATACAATTCCTACACAAATATACCAATTCAAAACTTCAACTTCCCTTTAAAACATATTACTAATACTTTATCTAAACCATTTCAACTCATAGCAATTCCTCATCAATTAAATATCTAAATCAACCATGAACTCAACTATTTATGTATCATTTCATTAGTCTAACATTATGCATATAAAACCATACCAAATCATGCATCATGTAGCTTAAACTACTCATTCATAAACATATTCATTACCAAGCCATATCACATGGCTATATTTACACAACTCAAAACATCATCCAAATACTCTAGCCTATACATGTCATACTTCAATATATACAACTTCAAAAGGTACCAAAAGATAGTTCGATAGTGTGGTGATGATCCTTGACGATCCCCGAGCTTCTCGTAGCTTTAATAATCTATAAAACAATCAAAAAAACACACACAAAATAAACTTTCATTGCTTAGTAAGTCATAACCAAATAAAGAACAAATGAACATTTGGATTTAAATCAACTAACCAAAATCACATATACATTAACCAAATACACAATTAATATGTTTACAACTCAAATATTATCAAATTTACAATATTCATATAACATCGACTTTCAAACTCACATTTACTCATAAGCACATAAAAATTTATCTTTTACCATTATCAATTCATGTATTCATCATAATCACTTACTTACCTTATTCTCATATACAAATTACAAAGCACATGCTTGAATCTTTTAGTTTGTTTTCACATCTGATCTCATCTCGATAATGCCCATTGAACCATTCAAAATTAATAAGGATACTCAGATAGTCGAAAAGCTCGAACAATACCAACGTCCGAGACATGGTCTTACATGTAATCACATATCGATGCCACTGTCCCAGACAGGGTCTTACACGAATCAAATACGATGCCAATGTCCCAACCATAGTCTTACACGTAAACACAAGTCGATGCCAACGTCCCAGACGTGGTCTTACACGAAAACACATATCAAAAATCCTATTTCATGACATATGTATCGTAACTATTCCTAAGGTTCGTACGGGGTTTTCAAACATCTTATCTCGATCATTTCAAGCTCGTAATAGATCTCTCATGCTCAATTCATTTCAGTTAATTCATTCACAAAAATAACAATTCAATTTGGCACTATTAAAATAGATACAATAGAATTTAACAACATTTATTTACTTTTGAACTTACCTCGAATATTGATGGATGAAATCGACTACTTGACCATTTTCGACTTCCCCAATCTAATTCTAATTTCTTTCGTTCTTGATCTAAATAAATTCAAATTTAACTAATAATCACACATTCATTTAATTTAATCCACAAACACATATTTAGGCCTTTTTACACTTAAGCCCCTAAAATTTACATTTTTCACAATTTAGTCCTTATTTCACAAAACACAAAATACACATAATTTCACTACTTCATGCTTAGGCCAAATCTTCCTCATGCTCATACAAGTCCATACATTTCATTTATTTCACATTTTAGTTCCTCAAAATATTATTTTCACAATTTAGCCCAAATTACTCAAATTCATCAAAAATCCAAAGACAAAACATTATAATCTATCACATATCTTTTATTTTCTATCATCAAACAACAAAAACACAAGCTATCATCAATGGCAAAACACAAAATCATCATCAATTTCAAAAATTAAAACATGGGCTTTGTAGTACTCGAAGCAACAATCACAAAAACGTAAAAATTATCAAAAACTGAACAAAACTCGTACCTAAATTAAAGCTTCCAATGGCCAAACCCTAGAACCCTTTTGTTCTTTTCCTTCTCTTGAATTTTTGGCATTAAAAGATGAATGAAGGCTTGATTTCATGTTTTTGTTTCATTAATATTTACTAATTTAGCTAATTACTTAACTAGCCTTTTTATTTTCATTTAAAATCCACTATCTTAAGGCATTTTTGTCCATCAAAAATTCATAAGGTTTAATATCAACATAAGGACTCCATATAATAAAAGCCATAGCAAATAGATACTTTTACATATAACATGCTAATTTTACATCTTAGGCAATTTAGTCTTTTTATCAAATTAAGCATACAAACGGATACTTTAAATCACAAAATTTTCACACATGTAAATTCACATACTATAAGCACGAAAAATAATATTAAAATATTTTTCTGACTCGAATTTGTGGTCCCGAAACCACTATTCCAACTAGGGTCTAAACCGGACAGTTACATCCAAGTTTAGGCCATAGGCAAAGTCATAGTCAACGAGGTCCACTCTGGTGAGGTACTAATAACACTATAATTAATCTTGTACTACACTTAAGTTGTGTATTTAGTCTAAATCTCCAATTTGATCATTTTTAGTACCTATAAATTTTTTTAAAATTTGAAATTTCAATCCTAATTCAAACAATAACCACAAAATCCATTAATCAAAATGGTGTGACATTTTTTACGCGTATTTTATAGAATAGTAAGTTGACATGACATTACACACATGATAATTTATTTGTTGCATAAAAATTTAGAAATTGTTATGAATATATTATTAAGTGGATGTCCATCAAGATCAAGATAAGTTTTGATGTACTTTAAATTCTAATAGTCATAAGAAGTAGATCTCTACCTCATTTATACTTCTTATGCCTATAAATAGAGACTTTAGAGAAGCTTTGTAAATATCCCCATTGATCAATAAAATACGCTTTCTCTTTTGCTTTCATATTTTTGTTGTTCTTTACTTTTTGTCTTTTTATTTTATAACACGTTATCAGCACGATTCTATTTTATTTCATTAGACAGTCACTCCTAATCTGCTGCTCAAGTTGTTCTCGATTGCCTTCTAGAGCTATTACAATTTTAGTCTTCGATTTGAGGCTTGCGAGCTATAGGTAATCATTATGCAAAGAAATTTATATAATCCTTATATGGGTGATGACGATGATGTTAAATATCTTCATGTATATTTTACTATGATTTATTTATTATATCATGTTTATTATAATTGGAGACTAATCATGACAAACATTAAATAGATAGATTCCAATTTGACATCCATGCATGTTTGCGATGGTGATTATGAAATAAATAATCAATGGAGGTATTTAGAAGTCTGTCCTACTAGATTTCTTGCATTCTCCGAAGGGAATGCAAACATAAAGAAAATAAAATATATAATCATGAACCACTAAAAGTGGGAACATAATAATAAATAAGAGAACAATGAGAGTTCTCAAGATAACTCCTTAAAGAGTAAAGATAACTTATGTTACTAATGTGATATGAAATATTATTGGCCACATATGTGGCGTATGCCCAAATATTTTGTTTCTGTTAATATTTTTTGAGGAAGGATATGAGAATGTAGTAATGAATTCTATCATTACGGATAGAAAATATTTATCTTATTTGGTACTAAAACAAACAAATATATTTGGTAGTACAAAATTAGTCGAAATCTCGAGAAGAGATAATATATTAATATCTTGTGATAGTTAATCCATTGGTTTTAAAATATATTTATAATGGATCTCATATTGAGATTATAAATGAGGAAAATGTTATATTTCATATGAATTACTACTACTATATATATATATATATATATTTTGAAAGGATGAAAAAAGGGAGGATTGAGTTATTGATTACTCTTGTTATTAAATTGAATTGACTGTGACTATCTTTGTGATCTTCTTTTGTCATCATCCCCATTAAGGGATTGAAAGCAAAATATTTGACTGTGAACGATCTATTTATGAGCAATAGAATATGGTAATTCTATCTAAATCTTGTTATGGTTGGATGCACCTGAAGTTGCAAGTTTTTTTTAAACTATGAGTATAACTCTACAGTATTTAAAATAAGTTCTCAATTAAAATTACGTGGAAAAATATTAATGATGAGAACTTACAAGAGAGAAAACTTATGTATGAAAAGTCATTGGTTATGTACCTGTTGTACACCTAGAAAATAAGATCCACTCTCAAAGTTTTCTATTAATAGATTTTGATTGGATTCAAAGTCCACTATTAGAGTTTAATTTGCTTACTTCTTGATAAAATCCTCAAGACTCAATGCAGAAAAAAAAAAAAAAGATTTTGACATATTCCCTTAAGCAAATATTACATATAATTGTTTGGAATTTATATTTATTTTGTTGACTTAGTGACATTATAGACTTCACATTGATTTAAACATTTCCAATAGTAAATGTCACAATAATACTTATATGTGGATACAAAGTAAAATGAATGACAATAAGATTATCAATCATCACAATTTATATTGACATTATTAGTGCAATTGAAATGCATATTAAAGTAAACTAGAAGTTTACTGATACAAATACATTTACTATTTGGTGTGACCAGTTAGACTATCCTGGATAATATATGATGGGAGAATTAATTGAGAATTCATATGGACATTCATTAAAGAATCGTTAGATTCTTTAATTTAAAGAATTCTCATCTATTGCTTGTTCTCAATGAAAATTGATTCTTAGAAGCTCACTAGCTAAAGTTGAGATTTAATGTCTTACATTTTTTAAATAAATATGGGCTCATTCAACCACTATGTGGATGGTTTTGGTATTATATTATTTTGGTAGATGCATCTACAAAAAAATCATGTATGTGTTATCCACTTGCAACTTGTCATTTCCAAGATTGCTTAATTATATAATTAATTTCATATTATGCAACTAAGACAATTCATGTTGCTAATACTAATAAGTTTATATCTCAGTCTTTTGTTGATTGAGTTTGAAAAACTTTTGTAAAAATTTGTTATTTATGTGCATAATGGTTTAGAGAAATTATTGATTGAACGCCTCTGGTTAATGTCTAAATCATTAATTATGAGAACTAAACTTCTTATTCAACATGAGATTATGTTGATTTACGTGTTGTACGCATCACACTAATAAGTTATAAATACTCCCCATTACAATTAATTTTTGGTCAAGAGCTAAATATTTCTCATCTTTGAATTTTTGTATGTGTGTATATGTTTCAATTGCTCCACCACAACAAAAATGAGTGAATACTTAAAGAAAGTTGAGAATATATGTTAATTATGAGTCTCCTTGTATTATTATATGTTTGAAATGTATTAGAGATTCAATTATGACATGATTTGTGATTACTATTTTGATTTGATAGTTTTCCTCAAATTAGGGGGAGAGAAATAATAGCTTATAAAGAGTTAGGAGGAGAGTAATTTGAACCAGAAGTTCAACAAGGGTAACTCATTACAAGCTCCAAATTTGAAAATTCTCATAAAAGAAAATAATAAGTCTAGACGGTCATATGGTGAAGGCGGGTGCTCCAAAAGAGACTAAAGACATAGCTAATAAGTAAAACTCCAAAAGAGATTCAGGTACCTGAAACTGAAGATTAAAATAGTGAAAATAAGTTATGTCAATTTGAGAAAATGTCGAACCGATAATAAAAGTGGTCAAAAATGGTTTTGAATGCAATATTATTGTTGAAATAATCAAATAAAAGGAGAATCTTGAATAAATCTATTGGGAAATATAATATGGAATAAATTTGTAATATCCCGAATTTGGGCCTAGTAGATTTGGGCCTATTGGGTTGTAACGCCCCAAAAATCTTGGAACTTTTAATTTCTGTGCATGGGAGTTAATATGTATGTGTAGCACTTAGAATAATAATATTAAGGTATTATCGGGATTATTTGAAGCCTTAGAGTTAGGGGAGACCATAGGAAAAATTTATGTTCTTACTTAGTGGACCCTAGTCTCAGGCATGAGGCCTCATAAAGTAGATTAAGAGAAGAGAGGACACAAAAATGGGCTCAGGTTTGGGTTGAGGCCCAAATTAAGTTTTTTGTTTGGGCACTATAGGATTAAAAGGGTAGCAACTGTGTTTAAAACACCAAAGTGGGCTGGTGGCCCAATATTAAGTGACACTTCAAGGGAGCTAGAGGGTGGCATCACTAGCAGTTGAAAGAGGCCCAAGTTTGGCCGCAAGAAGCCCATGTCTTTGGGCCAATTTCGGCACCTAAAAGAGCAAGGAAGAATGGACGGCATTAAGGCTTATTTTTAGGAGGGATTTAATGATAATATTGTGCTGATAATAGAAGAAAGAGGTGGTGTTATCTAAGAGTCTTTTGAAAGTGTGAAGAGATTTAGATAAAGGAGAAAAGTTAGGAGCTATCTGCTGAGAGCAGAGTTGGTCGAAATTCCATCACCTAGAGGAGTAAAGAAATCGATTTCTAATTGCCATAGGGGGTGTCGAATTTTCCCTTTTTATTTGCTTAATTCTTAGTTATCAGGAAGGGCACTTTCGATTTTTGTAGGTGAGTGCCAAAATTTCTATAAATAAGGGGGGATAGCTCATCAATTCCGACATTTGAACCCTACTCTTTTCTTCATTCTTTATGCCAGAAATCTGAAGGCCATCTTAGTGTTTTTCTTTTCTCATCTTTTCTCTTCCAAAAGCCGAAAATCACCACCTCCCTTACCCTTTTCTTTTTCTTTGAAACCTCCTTTTAGCTGACTCTTTTGATCCCCATTGTTATTCTTCTCCCATTCACTAAAAGCTGAAACTACGTTCTTGTAGCCGAAATACCTAGATCTCATCTCCAGTGATTGCCGAATTCCTTCTATGGTGTTTGCTTGTGCCGAATCTTGAAGAAAACTAAAGGTAAGTGTCGATTCGTGAGATTTTAATCTTTTTAGCTTTTAGAGATCTTAGTCGAATGGCTATATGGTTAACTAATAGGGTGTTTTCTTTAATTTGTGGCATTCCGGGATTTGAAGGGGATTCAATCGCTTTGATTTCAAAGCCAGAGTTCAGTAGCACTCGAATCGTATTACTTTAGGGATTTTAAGGTAAGGAGATCTATTAATTTAAACGTATAATTCGGGTAAAACACTAACCCTTGGCAAAATAGGAGAGGCCTTATCTTCGCGTTCTTCCGGCTTTTGAGCAGAGTTGTAGACAAAAAGCAGTAGATCTGATTAGCGGGGGTATCGACATAGAGGGTAGTCCTAAGTATTTATCAGGTGTGTAACTTTTCACACCATTTAGATTGTTTGTTAGTACATGTATATAAATCTGCTATATTCTGTTAAATGCTGAAATCCCGGCATATCGGTTGAAACCCAAGGAGGGTAAAGGCGAATCACCAGGTTAGTGATTTTTGTCATTCATAAGTGAATGTTTCTATTGAGATGATATGTTTTATATGTATGCCGATTTCTATGGTTGCACGGGGTTGGGTGATTGATGAAAGGGGAAGTGTTCTATTGTAGTGGCTTTTTGCCATGATATGTTGTAGTGGCTTTTGCCATGATCTGACGATGAGCAGCTAACTACAATATGACTGCCATCGATGGTGTGTAGCGGTGTGGGTTGATTGTAGAAATCCCCAATGGTGTGATTGGCAGGTAATGGTGGTGTGTAGCGGATGGAAACCTAGGATTGGGTTGGGCTTTGCATAATTCCTGATATATTATATTTTGTTATCTATTCTGTGGGGCTAAGGCCCAATCGATGGTGCACGAGGTTTACACTGAGTCTCACGACTCACCCTATTATTTAACATCTTTCGGTAGCACCTAGTGCATCGGACCCAGTGGAGAGGGGCATGAGGTGGCCATGCGAGAGAATATTTTGATTGACAAAAGACTTTACTTAGTTTAATTATTTTATTATTTTTAATTAGTGGGTTCTAAATTTCATTGTAATAAGGCCACGGGCCACTAGCTTCTCAATTTCTTTTTTTTTTGTTTTATTTTGGGCTTTTATTATTATTAGACATTTAAATTTTACGTTTTAATTAAACTAAGGCATTAATATAAAATGTATATCTCTTACAAATAATTCAACCATTTAGTTTTCCTAAATAAAAGCTTAAACTCAAGAAAAATATTTTTTTTCCAAAATTTTGACTCTTTTAAAATCTCCATAGTGACATGTCAGATCCGGTTATGGTGTTTGGGCCGGGTTTGAGGTGTTACAAATTGGTATCAGAGTCCGATTCAAAACTCGACTTTAGGGTTTTGGACTCAAAACATTTTCTAAAGAGGGGTTTTGAAACATGTATTTTTATAAATGACACAGGTCTGTTAGCTCGGCATGGCGCCTGCGTCTCTGGCCCAAGTCCGCCAGGTAAGTATTCTGCACCATTGTGTGATATATATATGTGGGCTTGATGGGCTTTAAGGGGCGTAGATTAGTTTAAATAAATTTGATAGACTTTAGGTCTAGTTTACACCATACTTTAAACTTCATAAAACTTAACCTAATTAAACAAACCCGAGGAATAAGTCATTTGAGTTAGGGTGTGGCAGCATCGCATGTCTAGGATTGGATCTGGGAGAGTTTGGTATTTAAGATCCTAGTGACTCACCTCTTTTTGAAATCCTACAGTGCGTGGTATTTGTTCACCTTAGCCATGAGGACTTGTTGACGGGCCAAAAATTTATAATTAAAACCCGAAAGGGACCAGCCACCTTATTTTGTAAAATTACTAAAATAACCTCTTGTTTTGAAAATTTTTTAGATACCCCTGATTTGTAAAAAAAATTACCAAAATACCCCCGATTTGCAAAATTACCAAAATACCTCTGGATTGCAAAATTACCAAAATACCCCTACTTTACAAAATTACCAAGATACTCTATTTTGAAAAATTACAAAAATACCCTTATAGGTAAAATTACGAAAATACCCCTAGGTAGTGAAATGATGAAAATACCCCTAGGAGAGGAATATGAGTTCATGGATGTTGCTTGTGTGGTTGATGCGTGTATGTGATGTTCTGATTGATGATGATTGAATGAGAATTCTAGAATTAGGAAATACAGACTTGAGAACTGAACTTGTAGATAGAATTCGAATTCGAAAGAACTACTATCTAAATGATTTTACATAAGATTATTCGCGGTTAATAAGTGGGAAGAATTAATTATTCATAAAATTCTTAATCAGATAAACGTCAATCGAAAGAATGAGTACAAGGGGTCGAGGACGTCCGTCGCGTGGTCGTGATAGGGGTAGGATGACCGTGTCCGAACCAATAGGGTCTGGTCACGGGTCAGGAAACGAGATGCCGGATCTGTCAGCTGTGGAGGAAAAATTTCAGGACCAAACAGGTGGAGATGATGCAGTGTCTCAAGCGATGCTGCGGGTCCTTGAAAGAGTGGCTAGAGTAGATGCAGGTTCGGGAGCTCTAAGTGCAGGTTCGAACGACTCGAGCCAGCGGAACGAGAGATGTTTAGGGAGTTTCGCATAGACCCTAACGGTGAGTATTGGTTGGAGGCAATCGGCGTATAATGGATGACACCGACTTCTTTGTGGAGGAAAAGTTGAAAGGGTCGTGTCTCTTCTTGAGAAGAGGCTACCGATGGTGGCTCACGGTGAAAGAGGGTACTTCTGCAGACCGAATTGATTGGGACTTCTTTAAAGAGTCGTTCCAGGGAAATTACATCGGGTCCAGTTATGTGGATGCACAGAGAAAGGCATTCATGAACTTGGTACAGGGAAGTAAGTCTGTATCTGAATACGAGGAGGAGTTTCTGCGGTTGAGCCATTACACTCGAGGGATTGTGGCGACTAACTCTGAGCATTGCGTACGGTTCAAGGATGGACTAAGGGATGAGCTGAGGGTATTAGTAGCACTGCAACGGTAAAGGGACTTTGCAGTTTTGGTTGAGAAAGCTAAGATATCTGAGGAGGTTAAGCGGACTGAGAAGCAGAATAAGAATAAGGATAGGAATAGGAATAAGAATTTTGGGCCGTCGGAATCATCCAAAAATTTTCAGAAAAGGCTTAGGTCTGATGGGCCAGCTCGTGCTCCGACGGGTCATAATCGATCATGTCCTTCGTGTGGGAAGGTGCATTATGGGGAGTGCAGATGGAGAACCGATGGATGCTTTAGGTGTGGATCCATGAAGCATATGATTAAGGACTACCCACAAGTGGAGTAAGCCTGACCCGTGGGACGAGGTTACGATCAAAGTTAGGAGGTGGTCACTGTACCAAGGGGGCGTGGACAAGCCGAGGCGATATTGGTAATGAACAGCGGTCATGGAGCACCGGTAGAGTGCGAGTTATCCGAGGCGAGGCAAGGTAGCTTTGGTCTATCGACACATCGCTGAGGGACGAAGACGCTCGGATGCAAATAATGGTGCGTACCCTACTGTAGTATATTAAGTGTTTTTTTTAGAATTGGAGTGTGCAGCAAAAGCATAGTGGTGAGACTTGGGTAGTACAATTGATAGTTAGTTCAAAATTTCGAGGACGAAATTTCTTTGAGGGGGTAGAACTGTAACATCCCGAATTTGGGCCTAGTAGATTTGGGCCTATTAGGTTGTAACGCCCCAAAAATCTTGAAACTTTTAATTTCTATGCATGGGAGTTAATATGTATGTGTAGCACTTAGAATAATAATAATATTAAGGTATTATCGAGATTATTTAAAGCCTTAGAGTTAGGGGAGACCATAGGAAAAATTTATGTTCATACTTGGTGGACCCTAGTCTCAGGCATGAGGCCTCATAAAGTAGATTAAGAGAAGAGAGGACACAAAAATGGGCTCAGGCTTGGGTTGAGGCCCTAATTAAGTTTTCTGTTTGGGCACTATAGGGTTAAAAGGGTAGCATCTGTGTTTAAAACACCAAAAGTGAAATTTGGTGGCCCAATATTAAGTAATATGCAAGGGAGATAGAGGTGGCATCACTAGCAGTTGAAAAAGGCCCAAGTTTGGCCTCAAGGAGCCCATGTCTTTGGGCCAATTTAGCACATAAAAGAGCAAGGAGGAATGGGCGGCATTAAGGCTTATTTTTAGGAGGATTTAATGATAATATTGTCTTGATAATAGAAGAAAGAGGTGGTGTTATCTAGGAGTCTTTTAAAGGTGTGAAGAGATTTAGATAAAGGAGAAAAGTTAGGAGCTATCTGCTGAGAGCAGAGTTGGCCGAAATTCCATCACCTGGAGGAGTAAAGAAATCGATTTCTAATTGCCATAGGGGGTGCCGAATTTTCCCTTTTTATTTGTTTAATTCTTAGTTATCAGGATGGGCACTTTCGATTTTTGTTAGGTGAGTGCCAAAATTTCTATAAATAAGGGGGGATAGCTCATCAATTTCGGCATTTGAACCCTACTCTTTTCTTCATTCTTTGTGCCGGATATCTGAAGGCCATCTTAGTGTTTTTTTTTCTCATCTTTTCTCTTCCAAAAGTCGAAAATCACCACCTCCCTCACCCTTTTCTTTTTCTTTGAAACCTCCTTCTAGCCGACTCTTTTGATCCCCATTGTTATTCTTCTCCCATTCACTAAAAGCCGAAACTATGTTCTTGTAGCCGAAATCCCTAGATCTCATCTCTTGTGATTGCCGAATTCTTTCTGTGGTGTCTGCTTGTGCCAAATCCTGAAGAAAACTAAAGGTAAGTGTCGATTCACGAGATTTCAATCTTTTTTCAGCTTTTAGATATCTTAGCCAAATGGCTATATGGTTAACTAATCGGGTGTTTTCTTTAATTTGCGATTACGAGATTTGAAGGATTCAATCGCTTAGATTTCTAAGCGAGTTGATGCTTTTCGGATCGTATTACTTTCGGGATTTCAAGGTAAGGAGATATGTTAATTTAAACATATAATTCGGGTAAAACACTAACCCTTGGCCGAATATAGAAGAGGCCTTATCTTCGTGTTCTTCCGGCTTTTGAGCAGAGTTGTAGACAAAGAGCGAGATCGATTAGCGAGGTATCGACATAGAGGTAGTCCTAAGTATTTATCGGTGTGTAACTTTTCACACCATTTAGATTATTGTTAGTACATGTATATAAATCGCTTATATTACATTAAATGCGAAATCCAAGATATCTGTTGAAACCCAAGGAGGGTAAAGGCGAATCACTAGGTTAGTGATTTTTGTCATTCATAAGTGAATGTTTCTGTTGAGATGATATGTTTTATATGTATGCCGATTTCTGTGGTTGCACGGGGTTGGGTGATTGATGAAAGAGGAAGTGTTCTGTTGTAGTGGCTTTTGCCATGATCTGTTGTAGTGGCTTTTGCCATGATCTGTTGTAGTGGCTATTGCCATGATCTGGCGATAAGCAACTAACTGCAGCATGACTGCCATCGATGGTGTGTAACGGTGTGGGTTGATTGTAGAAATCCCCAATGGTGTGATTGGTAGGTAAGGGTGGTGTGTAGTGGATGGAAACCTAGGATTGGGTTGGGCTTTGCATAATTCACGATATATTATATTTTGTTATTTGTTACGTGAGGGCTAAGGCCCAATATGATGGTGCAGGGGTTGCACACTGAGTCTCGCGACTCACCCTATTATTTAACATCTTTCCGGTAGCATCTAGTGCATCGGATCGGGTGGGAGGGGGTGCAAGGTGGCCATGCGAGAGAATATTTTGATTCAAACAAAAGACTTTACTTAGTTTAATTATTTTATTATTTTTAATTAGTGGGTTCTAAATTTCATTGTAATAAGGCCACAGGCACTAAGGTGGCCATGCGAGAGAATATTTTGATTGACAAAGACTTTACTTAGTTTAATTATTTTATTATTTTTAATTAGTGGGTTCTAAATTTTATTGTAATAAGGCCACAAGGCCACTAGCTTCTCAATTTCATTTTTTTTGGTTTTATTTTCGCTTTTATTATTATTAGACATTTAAATTTTACGTTTTAATTAAACTAAGGCATTAATATAAAATGTACATCTCTTACAAATAATTCAACCATTTAATTTTCCGAATAAAAGGTTAAACTCAAGAAAATTATTTTTTTCCAAAGTTTCGACATTTTTGTTAAAATCTCCTTAGTGACATGCGAGATCCGGTTATGGTGTTTGGTAGGGTTTGAGGTGTTACAAGATTGGTAACTTCATAAAACTTAACCTAATTAAACAAACCCGGGAATAAGTCATTTGAGTTAGGGTGTGTATGAGGCATCACGCATGTCTAGGATTGGATCACAGGAGAGTTTGGTATTTAAGCGATTCTAGTGACTTACCTCCTCTTTTACGGAATACTACAGTGCGTGGTATTTGCTCACCTTAGCCATGAGGACTTGTTGACGGGCCAAAAATTTATAATTAAAACCCGAAAGGGACCAGCCACCTTATTTTGTAAAATTACTAAAATAACCTCTTATTTTGAAAATTTTTTAGATACCCCTGATTTGTAAAAAAAATTACCAAAATACCCCCGATTTGCAAAATTACTAAAATGCCTTCAAATTGCAAAATTACCAAAATACCCCTGATTTACGAAATTACCAAGATACTCTATTTTAAAAAATTACAAAAATACCCTTGTAGGTAAAATTACGAAAATACCCCTAGGTAGTGAAATGATGAAAATACCCCTAGGAGAGGAATATGAGTTCATGGATGTTGCTTGTGTGGTTGATGCGTGTATGTGATGTTCGATTGATGATGATTGAATGAGAATTCTAGAATTAGGAAATCTGAGACTTGAGAATGAACTTGTAGATAGAATTGAATTGAAAGAACTACTATCGAAATGATTTTACATAAGATTGTTCACGGTTAATAAGTGGGAAGAATTAATTATTCATAAAATTCTTAATCAGATAAACGTCGATCGAAAGAATGAGTATAAGGGGTCGAGGACGTCCGTCGCGTGGTCGTGGTGGGGTAGGATGACCGTGTCCGAACCAGTAGAGTCTGGTCACAGGTCAGGAAACGAGATGCCGGATCTGCCAGCTCTGGAGGGAGAATTTCAGGACCAAACGGGTGGAGATGATGCAGTGTCTCAGGCGATGCTGCGGGTCCTTGAAAGAGTGGCCAGAGTAGGTATGGGTTGAGAGCTCGAAGTACGTGTCTAAGCGACTCGAGCCAGCGAACGGAGATGTTTAGGGGAGTTTCTGGCGTAGCCCCTAACACAGCTGAGTATTGGTTGGAGGCAACTGAGTGCATAATGGATGACACTGACTTCACTGTGGAGGAAAAGTTGAAAGGGGTCGTGTCTCTTCTTCGAGACGAGGCCTACCAGTGGTGGCTCACGGTGAAAGAGGGTACTTCTACGGGCCGAATTGATTGGGACTTCTTTAAAGAGTCCTTCCAGGAAATTACATGGGGCCGATTATGTGGATGCAGGAGAAATGCATTCATGAACTTGGCACGAGGAAGTAAGTCATGATCTGAATCTGAGCGGAGTTTACGCGGTTGAGCCGTTACGCTTCGAGGATTATGGCGACTAACTTTGAACATTGCATACGGTTCGAGGATGGACTAAGGGATAAGTGAGGGTATTAGTAGCACCATGACGGGAAAGGACTTTGCGGTTTTGGTTGAAAGCTAAGATATCGAGGAGGTTAAGCGGTGTGAAGCGAGAATAAGAATAAGGATAGGAATAGGAATAAGAATTTTGGGCCGTCGGAATCATCCAAAATTTTCGAGAAAGGCTTAGGTCGATGGGCCGGCTCGTGCTCAACGGGTCATGTCGATCATGTCCTTCGTGTGGGAAGGTGCATTATGGGAAGTGCGAGATGGAGAACCAGATGGATGCTTTAGGTGTGGATCCACGAAGCATATGATTAAGGCGCCCACAAGTGGAGTAGGCACTGGCCGTGGGACGAGGTTACGATCGAGTTAGGAGAGGTGGTCACTGTACCAAGGGGCCGTGGACAAGCCGAAGCGATATTGGTAATGAGCAGCGGTCGTGGAGCACCGGTGAGGTGCGAGGTTATCTTTGAGGCGAGGCGACCGACTTTGGTCTATCAGACACATCGCCAAGGGGGCGAAAGCGCTCGGATGTGAATAATGGTGCGTACCCTCTTGTAGTATATTGAGTGTTTTTTAGAATTAGAGTCTTGTGACAAAAGCGTATGGTGAGACTTGGGTAGTACAATTGATAGTTAGTTCAAAATTTTGAGGACGAAATTTCTTTAAGGGGTAGAAGCGTAACATCCGAATTTGGGCCTAGTAGATTTGGGCCTATTAGGTTATAGCGCCCAAAAATCTGAAACTTTTAATTTACGTGCATGGGAGTTAATATGTATGTAGCACTTAGAATAATAATATTAAGGTATTATGTAACATCCAAAATAAGGCCTAAGCGGAATAGTGGTTGCGAAACCATGAATCCAAGCTATAAAAGTTTATTATGATTAATTATTATGATTTATCGGTGATTAAATACATGTGTTAGAGTATTGATAAGAAATTTTATTAATTTCATGCTTAAATTGCCTATTAGGACTTGTTTGCAAAGTTGCTAAATAGGGGTTCTAATTTATAGAGTACTTGATTGAAATGGGGGTTTTGAAGTAGGAGCCCTTAAATGGTAATTAGACTATTATATTTTCATGGACAAAATGGACATATATAGGTGGAAAGAACCAAAGTTTTAATGAAGGGTAATTTAGTCATTTGGTAATAAAATGAATTAAAAGGGAAAAATATGAGAAAATATGCTCATCTTCTTCATTAGAACGAAATTACAAGGGTTCTCCATAGCTAGGGTTTGTTTCAAGCTTCCAAGCTCCATAGTAAGTGATTCCAAGCCCGTTTTAATGTTCTTTACATTTTGAAGCCCGGTAGCTCGATTTAGCTTATTCTATCAATAATTCATGCTAGGGTTCATATTTGGAAAAATAACCATAGGTGAAATGTGTTTATTTGATGTTTTATGATAGAATATGAAGTCTGAAATTATGTTAAACAACTTTTTCTAAGTGATTTTAAGTGAAAAGCGAGTAAAGCTACTTAATCGATAAAAATACCTAATGTTCATAAGTACAAGTTAGAGTGAGAATTTGATGTTTCCATAGAAGGAAAAATGATCAGCATGTCATAAAACATAAGAATAAGGGATAAAGTTTAATTTACGAGCTTTGGGGCAAATGTGTAAATATGTAAAAGTTTAGGGCAAAATTGTAATTTTGCCAAAGTTAGAGTTAAGGACTGTTTTGATGAATGTGAGTATTAAATAAGCTAAATTTGCTATTATAGATCAAGAAGAACGAAATCGAGTTAGATCGAGGAAAGAAAAAGATGAGGACTAAATCAATATAGTTGATCGTATTTTGTTTGAGGTAAGTTTACGGTAAATAAATGCAATATTCTATTATTTTACATTTAATACTATTAAATTCCAGTATTTACATATTTATTCTGTAAATTTATTATTTAAAGACTCAAGTATGAATTGACGGAAAAGTTATCTCGAAAGTTATCTCGAAAGTTAGGTTGAACCTTAGGAATGTGTAGGATACAAATGTCATGACATTAGGGTTTAAGGAAATCATGTAAGACCATGTCAAGACATGGCATTGATATGTTACTATAAGGCAAAGGTCCCATGTAAGACCATGCCAAGGCATGGCATTGGTGAGTTCATAAGGCAAGGATACCACGTAAGACCATGTCAAGACATGGCAATGGTTAAGTTTCATAAGGAAAGGTACCCGCGTATCCTTAGTATTCCAAGTGGTTCAACGGGAAAATTCAAGGAGTATTCCAAAGTAAAGGTAAGACAAGTTCAAGCTAAAAAGGTAAGGTAAGATAAATTCATGTTAAAAGGTAAGGCAAGTATACAAGTTTTAAGTATATTGAGTTAAAAGCTTAAGTGATCTTGATAAGAAAATAATAAGATAATTGATTAAGAATGTTGTTATTTATTTACATGTAAACTTACTAAGCTTTATGCTTACTCCCATTCTTTAATTTTTTTATAGTATTACAAGCCAACTCGGGAATCACAAAGACGTCGGAGATCGTTACGCACTATCAAAGGATTATACTGGTATTTTGTAACTCGACGTTTTAAGCTATGGCATGTATAGGAACTTAGCCATCTTGTGTGTATAACCTTATGATATGGCTTAAGATTGGCTTGTAAATGTTTGGTAATGATTAGCTATTAAAATGGCTAATTAAGAGCATGTTTTGGACATTATGAAATGCCTAGTTGGTAATTATTAGAAAGAAATTATGTAAGTATATGCAGGGGAACAGTTTGTATAGCAGCAGTGATGTGATTTTGAAAATTCACCAAAATAGTATAAATGGAATTAGGTTGTGCATGAGATATAGAATTAAATCTTATTGAGTCTATTTTATATGAAAGAAACGGTGTAGGAAAAGAGGTGTATATTATGAGATAATTGATTTTTAGTGAAGAGAGGTCAGAACTATCAAACTGTGTAACAGGGGAGAGTTTAACTAATAAACTGTACTAATTGGCCATACCAAAAATTCTGGAAAAATTATAGTAAGAAGATATATGAGTCTAGTTTTAGGAAAAATTTACAGATCTAGATTTCAAGTTTCGTAACTTGAGTTATAATTGATTTAGTGAACATGACGCAGATGGATAGTTTTAAACTTTTATGCCCCGAACTAGTAAGTTAAGTCTAGTAATGCCTCGTACTCGACTCAAACAGCGGTCTCGGTAAGGGTGTTACATTTATTAGTATCGAGCAAGGTTTAGTTAATTCTCGAAATATTTAGTATGAGTAAGAGTCTATCTATACATGCCATACTTATATTTTGATAGTGTGGCGACTCTTGACGATTTAAAAAAATGTTTTTCTTTTATAGTTATGGATCCCGAGCGAGTGGTGCAAATGATGTAGAAGTAGTGCACCCACTCCCGCTGAGGGGCGGTGCCACAAGATAGTAATGAAAGGCCGTTCAGATTAGTCGGGGAGGAGGGGCTCGAAGCCTTCTTCAAGCTATGAATGAATGGTTTGCTAAGTTCGTTAAATCGAACCGGCGCTAGACCTCCCCCCCTCATGATCCACAGACCACCCATGTAGCTTCCCGATCACGAATCTGATCGGAAGAGAGAAGCCACTGTTGACAAGATCGAGAAAACAAGAAATTTGAAGAGTTTGAGCTACCAAAGATGATAATCTGAGAAAGCTGAATTTTGGCTCGAAAATACTATCGAGTTTTGACGAGTTATCTGCACTGCCGGAAGAGTGTATTAAATGTGTAGTGTCACTTCTTAGGGATTCACCTACCGGTGGTGGAAGACACTTGTATCGGTTGTGCAAGAAAGAAAGAGTTACTTGGGATTTCTTTCGGGATGAGTTCGTAAAAAGTATATCGATCGAGGTTTATTGACGAGAAAAGAAAAGTGTTCCTTGAATTAAAGCAGGTAAGATGAGTGTGACCGACTATGAGCGTGAATTTGTTCGACTCGGCAATTATGCTTTCGAGAGTGTGTGTCTCTGAGAGGCTATCATGTGCCAAAGATTTGAAGATGGGCTCAATGATGATATCCATTGTCGGTTGGTGTTCTAGAGATAAAAGAGTTTGTTGCTTTAGTTGAACGAGCCTGTAAGGTAGAAGAATTATTAAAAAGAAAGGGTAAATTTGAAATTGAGATGCAAGACTCGAAGAAAAGACAGATGAGCAAGTCATTTCAGGTCTACATCCATGAGGCCTAGAGAGTTTTCTCGAGATCTAATTTTTCAATTTGGGTATTCTAGCGAACGGAGGTGGAAGATTTATGGATTCAAAAGCTCAAACCACTTGATTGCAGTGTTGGTAGTATTCACCTAATAGACTGAGTGTCCTCAATATGGTCGACGTCATCCAGGTCAATGTCGAGCGACTGAGGTTGGTTGTTTTCGATGTGGTGCACCGGATCATTTCATTCGGGAGTGTCCTGAGATGGCAAAAAAAAGTAATACGAGTGCAAGATCGGTAATGCGTAGTTAGAGGCGGACCTCGAGAGAAATCCGGGGAGTAGGCGGGGTAGAGGTACATTTAGAATCTGACAATGAGATTAGATGTTAGAGCACTGCAAGGACTTATGCTATCCGTACTCGTGAAGAGGCATCCTCCCGATGTAATTCTTGGTACATTTTCTCTTCATGATGTTAATGTTATTGCTTTGATTGATCCGGGTTCAACCCATTCCTATGTTTGCATGAAATTAATGCCTAGTATGAACATGCCCATAGAGTTACGAAATTTGTGATTAAAGTATCAAATCCATTTGGTTGACATGTGTTAGTAAACAAAGTATGTAAAAATGCCCTTTGATGATTAGAGTTCTTGTTTTACGGTGATCTAATGCTATTGCCATTTGATGAGTTTGATGTGATTCTTGGTATGGATTGGTTAAGCGCACATGATGTGATAGTGAATTGTGGAAAGAAATTCATTGAGTTGAAATGTGAAAATCTTTGAGATCCTTGGGTTAATTGGATGAGTCAAGTAGTTCAATTTCCATGATTTACTGTTATGTACGCTCGAAATGTTTAAGGAAAGGATGTGAAGCTTATCTTGCTTTTGTGTTGAATACTAAAGACCCGAGTTGAAAATTGAATCAATGCATGTGGTAAATGAGTTTCTGATGTGTTTAGGAAGAACTACGGGTTTGCCTCCTATTAGAAAAGTTGAGTTTGGTATTGAATTGATTCTAGGTACCACACCTATTTCTATTGCTCCTTATAGAATGGCTTCAATAGAATTAAAAGAATTGAAAGCTCAGCTACAGGAATTAACTGATAAAGGCTTTGTAAGGCCTAGTTATTCACCATGGGGTGCGACAGTGTTATTTGTGAAAAATAAGGACGGTTCCATGAGATAGTGCATAGACTATTGGCAGCTTAACAAGGTAACCATAAAGAACAAATATCTATTGCCTAGAATAGATGACTTGTTCAATCAACTAAAAAGACCCTTGTGTTTTCTAAGATAGATTTGAGATCTGGATACTATCGATTCTGAGTTAAAGAGTCGATGTTCAAGCGCTTTTGAACTAGGTATGGTCATTATGAGTTTCTTGTGATGCCATTTGGTTTAACCGATGCTCTGCCATCTTCATGGATTTAATGAACCGAATTTTCAGACCTTACTTGGACAAGTTTGTAGTTGCGTTTATTGATGACATCTTGATTTATTCTCGTGATGAGACTAAGCATGCAGAGCATTTGAGAACGATATTCTGATTTTGAGAGATAATCGACTTTATGCCAAGTTTAGCAAAAGTGAGTTCTGGTTACGGGAAGTTTGTTTTCTTGGACACATTGATTCAGGTGAAGGTATTAAAGTTGATCCGAATAAGATTTCAGCCATTATCGATTGGAAGCCTCCCAAGAATGTATCAGAGGTCAAAAGTTTTCTTGGTCTTGCCGGCTATTATAGCGATTTGTAGAGGATTTTCCATGATAGCTACTCCATTGACAAGATTGCTCTGAGAAAGATGTTAAGTTTGAATGGATGAAAAGTGTCGTGAGAGTTTCGACAAGTTAAAGGTATTGTTGACTAAAGCTCTGTCTTAGTACAACGAACCGTAAAGAGTTTGTGATTCTGATGATGCATCCTTGAATGGACTAGGTTGTATACTTATGCGGGAAGGAAGGGTAATTGCTTATGCCTCTAGACAGTTAAAACCACATGAGAAAAATTATCGACACATGATTTAGAGTTAATTTGCTATTGTATTTGCATTGAAAATCGGAGACATCATTTGTATGGTGAGAAATGCGAATATTCACCGATCATAAAGTTTGAAATACTTGATGACTCGGAAAGATCTAAACTTAAGGCAAAGAAGATGACTAGAGTTGATTAAAGATTATGAACTAGTGATCGATTATCACCTGTAAGGCAAGCGTTGTTCTTGATGCTTTGAGTGGAAAATCGTTATTTGCATTGAGAGCTTTGCACACTAGTTTGGCCTTGTCGGATGATAGTTCTATTTTAGTGAGTTGAGAGCTAAACCGATGTTTCTTGAAGAAATTTGTGAAGCTTCGGAAGGATGTGATGAAGTTGCAAGCCAAAAGGGTTCGATGTGAGTCGGTGTAGAGTCGATTTTGATTAGATCGTGGTTGTTTGATGTTTAGAGACAGGTATGTGTATCAAAGAATGATGATCTTATTAGGAAGGTTTCTGAGGAAGCACATAGCGGTTCTTGGTCTATTCACCCGGTAGTACAAAGATGTATAATGATTTGAAGAAAATGTATTGGTGGGCGGGAATGAAAAGAGATATATCGAGTTTGTTTCTAGATGTTTGATCTGTCGGCAGTAAAGGCGAACATCGGTACCTTCGAGTTTATTGCGGCTGTATTAGTTCTGAGTGGAAATGGGACCGAGTTACTATGGATTTTGTGGCGGGATTGCCTTCGACAGAGAAAGAAAGATGTAGTATGGGTTGTGATTGATAAGTTAACGAAGTCATCTCATTTTATTCGATTCAGTATGGATTATTCACTTGACAAGTTGGCGAAGTTGTATATTTGAGATTGTGAGACTACATGGAGTACCGTTATCGATTATTTGAGATAGAGATCCGAGATTTACTTCACGGTTTTGGAAGAAATTTCGAGGAAGCTTTAGGTACAAAGTTGAGTTTGATCTGACTTTCCATCCTCGGTGATGGTCGGTCGGAGAATTATTCAGTACTTGAAGATATGCTTAGATGTTGTGTATTGGAATTTCAAGGTAGTTGGGAGAAATATTTGCCTTTAATAGAGTTTGCTTACAATAATAGTTATCAATCGAGTTTAAAGATGGCACCTTATGAAGCTCTGTATGGACGTAAATGTCGCGCGCCTTTGTATTGGATAGAGCTTAAGGAAAATCAGTTATGGGGTTGATCTAGTCAAAGAAAGCGAAGAGAAAGTAAAGTCATCGAGATTGCTTGAAAGTAGCCCGGATAGGTAAATCTTATCTGATTTGAAAAGAAAAGAAATTGAATTTCAAGTTGGTGACGAGGTATTCTTGAAAGTATCCCTTGGAAGAAAGTTCTCGATTTGGTAAAAGGGCAAATTAAGTCCCGTTTTATTGGACCGTTTGAGGTGATCGAGAGTTGGGCCATTGGCATATCGGTTAGCATTGCCGACTGAGTTAGAGAAGATTCATAATGTCTTTCATGTGTCTATGCTACGTCGTTATCGTTCGGATCCATCGCATGTAATTTAGAGGCGGAGGTTGAGATTGACCAGATATGACTTACGGTGAGGAACCGATAAAAATTCTAGCTCGGGAGGTTAAGCAATTAAGGAACAAAAGTATTGCACTTGTGAAAGTATTATGGAATAGGCATGGGATAGAAGAGGCTACATGGGAGCCAGAAGAGATTATCGAAACAGTGACCCAAACCTCTTTCTGAGTAAGATTTTTGGGGCGAAAATCCCTAAAGGGAGAAATGTAACATCCGAAATAAGGCCTAAACGGAATAGTGGTTGCAAAACCATGAATCCAAGCTATAAAAGTTTATTATGATTAATTGTTATGATTTATCGAGTGATTAAATACATGTGTTAGAGTATTGATAAGAAATTTTATTAATTTCATGCTTAAATTGCCTATTAGGACTTGTTTGCAAAAGTTGCTAAATAGGGGTTCTAATTTATAGAGTACTTGATTGAAATGGGGGTTTGAAGTAGGAGCCCTTAAATGGTAATTAGACTATTATATTTTCATGGACAAAAATGGACATATATAGGTGGAAAGAACCAAAGTCTTTAATGAAGGGTAATTTAGTCATTTGATAATAAAAATGAATTAAAAAGGGAAAAATATGAGAAAATATGCTCATCTTCTTCATTAGAACGAAATTACAAGGGTTCTCCATAGCTAGGGTTTGTTTCAAGCTTCCAAGCTCCATAGTAAGTGATTCCAAGCCCCGTTTTTAATGTTCTTTACATTTTTGAAGCCCCGGTAGCTCGATTTAGCTTATTCTATCAATAATTCATGCTAGGGTTCATATTTGGAAAAATACCCATAGGTGAAATGTGTTTATTTTGATGTTTTATGATAGAATATGAAGTCTGAAATTATGTTAAACAACTTTTGCTAAGTTATTTTAAGTGAAAAGCGAGTAAAAGCGACTTAATCGATAAAAATACCTAATGTTCATAAGTACAAGTTAGAGTGAGAATTTGATGTTTCCATAGAAGGGAAAAATGATCAGAATATCATAAAACATAAGAATAAGGGATAAAGTTTAATTTCTGAGCTTTGGGGCAATTGTGTAAATATGTAAAAGTTTAGGGGCAAAATTGTAATTTTGCCAAAGTTAAGAGTTAAGGACTGTTTTGATGAATGTGAGTATTAAATAAGCTAAATTTGCTATTATAGATCAAGAAGAACAAAATCCAGAGTTAGATCGAGGAAAGAAAAAGATAGAGGACTAAATCGATATAGTTGATCGTATTTTGTTTCGACGTAAGTTTACGGTAAATAAATGCAATATTCTATTATTTTACATTTAAAACTGTTAAATTCCAGTATTTACATATTTATTCTGTAAATTTATTATTTAAAGACTCAAGTATGAATTGACGGAAAAGTTATCTCAGAAAGTTCCGGTTGAACCTTAGGAATGTGTAGGATACAAATGTCATGACATTAGGGTTTAAGGAAATCATGTAAGACCATGTCAAGACATGGCATTGATATGTCACTATAAGGCAAAGGTCCCATGTAAGACCATGCCAAGGCATGGCATTGGTGAGTTCATAAGGCAAGGATACCACGTAAGACCATGTCAAGACATGGCAATGGTTAAGTTTCATAAGGAAAGGTACCCGCGTATCCTTAGTATTCCAAGTGGTTCAACGGGAAAATTCAAGGAGTATTCCAAAGTAAAGGTAAGACAGGTTCAAGCTAAAAAGGTAAGGTAAGATAAATTCATGTTAAAAGGTAAGGCAAGTATACAAGTTTTAAGTATATTGAGTTAAAAGCTTAAGTGATCTTGATAAGAAAATAATAAGATAATTGATTAAGAATGTTGTTATTTATTCACATGTAAACTTACTAAGCTTTATGCTTACTCCCATTCTTTAATTTTTTTATAGTATTACAAGCCAACTCGGAATCACAAAGGCGTCGGAGATCGTTCGCACTATCAAAGGATTATCTTGGTATTTTGTAACTCGGCGTTTTAAGCTATGGCATGTATAGGAACTTAGCCATCTTGTGTGTATAACCTTATGATATGGCTTAAGATTGGCTTGTAAATGTTTGGTAATGATTAGCTATTAAAATGGCTAATTAAGAGCATGTTTTGGACATTATGAAATGCCTAGTTGGTAATTATTAGAAAGAAATTATGTAAGTATATGCAGGGGAACAGTTTGTACAGCAGCAGTGATGTGATTTTGAAAATTCACAAAAAATAATATAAATGGAATTAGGCTGTGCATGAGATATAGAATTAAAGCTTATTGAGTCTATTTTTATATGAAAGAAACGGTGTAGGAAAAAGAGTTGTATATTATGAGATAATTGATTTTTAGTGAAGAGAGGTCAGAACTGTCAAACTGTGTAACAGGGGAGAGTTTAACTAATAAGATGTACTAATTTGCCACACCAAAAATTCTGGAAAAATTATAGTAAGAAGATATATGAGTCTAGTTTTAGGGAAAATTTACGGATCTAGATTTCGAGTTTCGTAACTCGAGTTATAATTGATTTAGTGAACATGACGCAGATGGACAGTTTTAAACTTTTATGCCCCGAACTAGTAAGTTAAGTCTAGTAATGCCTCGTACTCGACTCCGGCAACGGTCTCGGGTAAGGGGTGTTACATATTATCGGGATTATTTGAAGCCTTAGAGTTAGGGGAGACCATAGGAAAAATTTATGTTCTTACTTGGTGGACCCTAGTCTCAGGCATGAGGCCTCATAAAGCAGATTAAGAGAAGAGAAGACACAAAAATGGGCTCAGGCTTGGGTTGAGGCCCTAATTAAGTTTTCTGTTTGGGCACTATAGGGTTAAAAGGGTAGCATCTGTGTTTAAAACACCAAAGTGGGCTGGTGGTCCAATATTAAGTGACGCTGCAAGGGAGCTAGAGGTGGCATCACTAGCAGTTGAAAGAGGCCCAAGTTTAGCCTCAAGGAGCCCATGTCTTTGGGCCAATTTCGACACTTAAAAGAGCAAGGAGGAATGGACGGCATTAAGGCTTATTTTTAGGAGGGATTTAATGATAATATTGTGTTGATAATAGAAGAAAGAGGTGGTGTTATCTAGGAGTCTTTTAAAGGTGTGAAGAGATTTAGATAAAGGAGAAAAGTTAGGAGCTATCTCTTTGAGAAGCGAGTTGGCCGAAATTCCATCACCTGGAGGAGTAAAGAAATCGGTTTCTAATTGCCATAGGGGGTGCCAAATTTTCCCTTTTTATTTGCTTAATTCTTAGTTATCAGGATGGGCACTTTCGATTTTTGTTAGGTGAGTGCCAAAATTTCTATAAATAAGGGGGGATAGCTCATCAATTCCGGCATTTGAACCCTACTCTTTTTTTCATTCTTTGTGTCGGATATCTGAAGGCCATCTTAGTGTTTTTTTTCTCATCTTTTCTCTTCCAAAAGTCGAAAATCACCACCTCCCTCACCCTTTTCTTTTTCTTTGAAACCTCCTTCTAGCCGACTCTTTTGATCCCCATTGTTATTCTTCTCCCATTCACTAAAAGCTGAAACTATGTTCTTGTACCGAAATCCTAGATCTCATCTCCGTGATTGCCGAATTCCTACGTGGTGTGCTTGTGCGAATCTGAAGAAAACTAAAGGTAAGTGTCGATTCACGAGATTTCAATCTTTTTCGACTTTTAGAGATCTTAGCGAATGGTTATATGGTTAACTAATCGGTGTTTTCTTTAATTTCGGCATTAAAGGATTTGAAGGGATTCAATCGCTTAGATTTCTAAGCCGAGTTCGATGCTTTTCGGATCGTATTACTTTCGGGATTTCAAGGTAAGGAGATATGTTAATTTAAACATATAATTGGGTAAAACACTAACCCTTGGCGAATATAGAAGAGGCCTTATCTTCGTGTTCTTAGGCTTTTGAGCGAGTTGTAGACAAAAGCGATAGATCTAATTAGCGAGGTATCGACATAGAGGTAGTCTAAGTATTTATCGGTGTGTAACTTTTCACACCATTTAGATTGTTTGTTAGTACATGTATATAAATCGCTATATTACATTAAATCCGAAATCCCAACATATCTGTTGAAACCAAGGAGGGTAAAGGCGAATCACCGTGTTAGTGATTTTGTCATTCATAAGTGAATGTTTCATTGAGATGATATGTTTTATATGTATGCGATTTACGTGGTTGCAGGATTGGGTGATTGATGAAAGAGGAAGTGTTACATTGTAGTGGCTTTTGCCATGATCATTGTAGTGGCTTTTGCCATGATCATTGTAGTGGCTATTGCCATGATCTGGCGATAAGCGACTAAGCTGCAACATATTTGCCATCGATGGTGTGTAGCGGTGTGGGTTGATTGTAGAAATCCCCAATGGTGTGATTGGCAGGTAAGGGTGGTGTGTAGCGGATGGAAACCTAGGATTGGGTTGGGCTTTGCATAATTCCCGATATATTATATTTTGTTATTTGTTCTGTGGGGCTAAGGCCCAATCTGATGGTGCACGAGGGTTGCACACTAAGTCTCGCGACTCACCCTATTATTTAACATCTTTCAGGTAGCACCTAGTGCCTCGAACCGGGTGGAGAGGGGAGCAAGGTGGTCATGCGAGAGAATATTTTGATTCAGCAAAAGACTTTACTTAGTTTAATTATTTTTATTATTTTTAATTAGTGGGTTCTAAATTTCATTGTAATAAGGCCACGGGCGCTAGGTGGCCATGCGAGAGAATATTTTGATTCAGCAAAAGACTTTACTTAGTTTAATTATTTTTATTATTTTTAATTAGTGGGTTCTAAATTTCATTGTAATAAGGCCACGAGCCACTAGCTTCTCAATTTCTTTTTTTTTTGGTTTTATTTTGGGCTTTTATTATTATTAGACATTTAAATTTTACATTTTAATTAAACTAAGGCATTAATATAAAATGTACATCTCTTACAAATAATTCAACCATTTAATTTTCCCGAATAAAAGGTTAAACTCAAGAAAATTATTTTTTTTCCAAAATTTCGACATTTTCTGTTAAAATCTCCTTAGTGACATGCCAGATCCGGTTATGGTGTTTGGGCCGGGTTTGGGGTGTTACAAGATTGGTCAAAATAGAAAGATGCAACTCAAATTCATGGAGTTTTTTTTACCAGCAGTCCAAATACCTAAAAGTATAAAGCCAGTGAGGGTACAAATGAAGCAGTTTTGTAAAAGTGGAATAAAAATATGAAGTTTTTCGCTAAGTCCTAGCATTGATTATGAAAAGATATAATATTTTTTTGTAGTGGATGCAATAACATTTAGATATATTATTAAACTAGCAGTTCATAAAAAATTTAACTTGCGTCTAATAGTTGTTGTTACAACTTTTTATGAATCACTATATAGTTAAGTTTATAATAAAATTCTTAAAGGATTTAAAATGGCATAAGCATATTGAAATTATTGAAAAATTGTTCGTTTATATGAATTGAAATAATTGAACATATGTGGTAGATTTGACTTAGTCAATAGTAGTTGAAAGAAGATTATAAAATATCTAAAATACATATTTGTATTTTTAAAGAGGATAACGATTAAAGTTTTTATGATTATTGTTGAAACTCACGAAGAGATCAAAATATATTTTCCCAAAATTTTCCCTTACTCATGATTTTTAAAAGAATGGTGATATAAATGGTTAGCAAATATATTCAAATGGTCATTTGAAATACTAGTATTCAAGATTGAATACGTATAGAATATGAGAAAGTATATCATGTTTTCATGAGGGGGAATAAATACGCATTGTACTCTTTCCCTTAACCGAGGTTTTGTCCCATTGGGTTTTCCTGATATGATTTTTAATTAGACAGCATATTGTGCGCATTATAGATATGTGTACTCTTTTCCTTCACTAAAATTTTTTTTCCATAAGTTTTTATCTTAGTAAGGTTTTAACGAGTCACATTATTTACCAATAGACATCCAATGGGAAGTATTATGAATATCTTATTAAGTGGATGTCCATCAAGATCAAGATAAGTTTTGATGTACTTTAAATTCTAATTGTCATTAGAAGTAGATCTTTACTTCATTTATACTTCTTATGTCTATAAATAGAGACTTTGGAGAAGCTTTGTAAATATTCCGTTGATCAATAAAATACGCTCTCTCTTTTGCTCTCCTATTTTCTTAATTCTTTACTTTCTGTCTTTTTATTTTATAACAGAAATAACAAAATTTAATGTAGTGATTTTAAAAGCTATCGTTCAATCATGAATTTCAAATTTTAAAAAACATATGCAAGGATGAATCTAGAAATTTTTTAAAAAGGGGTCGAAAGTAAATAATGAAATTTTGAGAGATCAAAATATAATTTTATCATGTATTATTTTATGATTTCATCATTTTTGAAATGACTAGATAGAAAATTTTTCATTGTTGAGGGTCAAAATGTAATCTCACCATATAAAAATTTATAACTTAATGATTTATAAGCGAGCTGATGTAGTTTTCCATTTTTTGGTCCCTTGGATTCGTCCCTAATGATATGACCTAAAAATTACCAAATTAGAGTATAAAAATTTAATCTACAACTTACATATAATACAATGACTAATAACAAAATTTAACAATTATGTATATATAGAAAAAGAGACAAGTTTATCCTAAAGTTGTTTTTTTTATACAGATGTCTAGAACTACTTATAGTCTCTACTCAACCCTTAAATAGGATGATAAATGTGCTTCAACGCAGTCGAACTTACGTCCTCATACACATGCAACAATGTCAATTCGAACCGAATTAGGACTTAGTCAGCAAATTTGTTCTAAAGTTAAATGCGAAGAAAAGATGGAGTAAAGAGAAACATAAGGCACATGCAAGGTATAATATGTTGAGAGTTGAGAGTGGGGAACTTTTAATGTCACAAGAAATGGAATCATAAAATAATTATAAGGACGTTTTGTGGGCGAGGCGATAGTGAGGCCACCACCAGTTTCGTTAATGGCAGCACCACCCTTTACTCCACATGTGGTTGTGGGCACACTCATTTTGTCCTCCTCCCCCCTTTTGTTTTCTTTCACACCTCTAAAGCCATTCCTTGTTTCTTTCTTTTCTATTTATTTATTATTATTGTTGAGTTGGTATCACGGTTTAATTGAGTATAATGCAATTACGAAAATAGAAAAGTACCCTCAATTTTCAAAGTTAATTGTATTACTTTGAGGATTTTTTGTCATTTACATCTTTTATACAAAAATGTATACACATAATAAGATTTGGACCTAACCTCTTTAATTTTTCATATTTATGCTTTACCACTTAACGAAACATCACTTATAATTTAAATAAATTTTTTACAAATATATTTGTTTCATAATTTTGTTTTTCACCCACATATGGTACAGTACACCCCGATACGATGAAAAATAAAATTATATAATAAACATATTTATAAAAGAATAATATAGGTAACAAATGAGGCTTTGGTTGAATAATAAAGTATAAATGTGAAAACAAAAGAGACATAAGTTCAAATCTTACTATGTGCATATTTTCTATATAAAATATATAGAAAATGATAAAAACATCCTCAAAATAATTTAGTTGGAACCCTCAAATCTTACTATATTTTCCCTATTGAGTTGGAACCCAATCAACTTGTGATATCAATTTAACTAAAGTCTTTATAATAAGTATAAAATATTATTTAGGAGAAATATTTATAAAAAATTTATTTCAATAATTGAATTAATGACAAAAGCGATAAATTTTATATTAACAATTTTAGTTAATTTTAAGTTAAAAATAACATTTAAGTACTTTTCGTGGTCTAGTTGAGTTGGTATTAAGTTGACTCTTAACATTCAACTTAACAAATATTATGCACACCTACTATTTGGGTGGAAAGAAATTATATAACAAATTTATAAAAAATAATTGATATAAAAATTAAATGTGTTTTTAATTGGTTTAAATAGTTTGTTAGGATAGTAAATATTATGATATTTTAGACTCAAGGCTTATGATTCCCATGGCCTATATGTATTTTTAAAATTTATTAAAATATAAAAATATAAATATCCTCAAAATAGTATTTGTTGCTTTGTACAAGGAATGGGTTTTCGCTAAAAGTTTGATATTCATAGTTTAAATCTTATTATTGGTGAAATTTTCTTGATTTATAAATATAAAAATACAAAATACCTAATAATAATCTAACTAATTTATTTTGTAAAAAGAATGGTTTTTTGTAATTTTTAATTGAGTAACACAAATTCAATTAAGGGTTTTATTATCAAATGGAGATAGAGATATATTTGCAAGGCCTCAAAAATACAATATCGTTTAAACCAGATCGGATCGACCAATCAAATAGGGAACTGATTGGAAGAGAGGATTAAATTGATTGACCCCTGAACTATTCAGAACCAATTGAAATGATTTTTAAATTTTTATGAATTTTTAATAAAATTAAATTCAATTAATCAGACGGGTTAAATCGGTGAAATTAAAATTTGAACGGTTGAATCATGGATCTAAATTTGAAAACTTAATGTGGGTGGAATTGATGAGGTAGTTAGAGAACTCAACTATATTATACACTCCATGTCATTATGAAAGCAACCAAACAAAATGCATATTAAGTACCTTAATTCCCTGAACCTACATTCAATACAAACTCCGAGGGTACCATATAGTCAAGCACATATATTTGTAAATTGAAACCCCTAAAAAAGTTAATACCCTCTTAAATTTCTTCAAATTATTTAGTGGGTATTTGAATTTTTTTTTAATTAGTTGATATATAAATCTGTATTTCGTCATTTAAATTGGTATTTTTATACTAACACAATTAATTTGTGTTGAGGTGGCACTGATTCTCAATCCATGAGAAATTATTTTATAGACCCTTCCTACCGCATCATTCATGGTCCATTTCTAATTATTTAAATATTATTCAACAATTTTTTTCAATGTCATTGATACATAATTTTGGTATTTTTCTAACCTAAATCCAGAACCCTAAACATGAACGTTCAACTCGAACTTGAGCCTCAAAACCCTAAATCTCAAATCCCAAACTCAAACTTAAATCCTAAACTCAAAACCCCTAATCCCAAACATTGAACTCTAAATTCTAAATTTAAGGTTTAGGGTTTACAATTTGAAATTTATGGTTTGAGATTCAGGGTAAAAAAAATTATCAAAATTATGTATCAATAAAATTGAAAAAATTGCAGAAATGTCATTAAATAATTGGAAAGGGGCCATGAATGATGTGGTGGGAAGAGTCCATAAAATAATTTCTCCCAATCCTATAATAACACGCGACAACTTATCAATATGACATATGAATGACATAAATTTAAAAATTAAAAATTAAAAATATCTTAAAAAATAAAATTTAATTTAGAAAAAACCGAATAAATTCAAGTATGTACTAAATTCAAAAGATAAATAACATATTAACCCAAAAAAATCGAGATAGTAGGTGGTGTAATAAATATATATTGACAGAGAATCATTGTTTATTAATTAACTAAACTAGCTTTTGTGTTAGATTAACCATGCAAAAGAAAAAAAGTTCAACACCAATGGCATGCATATACATCTATATAGTAATCATGGTTTTTACAAAGATATAACCATTGTTTTTTTGTCGTTTTTGTTTTTGTTCTTAGCTTAAGACGTTTTGTGCAGTTATTTAAGAATGAGATTGCTGTGCTGCAGCACAAAGGGATTGGTTAAAATTTTGATAGAATACCAAGGAAACTAATATTTTATATTTATGAGGTCCTGCAAATCGAGAGTCTTTAAATTGTATGTGGACAAAGCTCGGGTTGATCTGTGGTGGTAGGGTGATGAGATGGTTACTTGGTGTGTGTTTTTAAGGTAAATTGTTGTGATGATGGTTGTGTTTTTCAAGTTCACTTGGTGGTGATTGTGATTTTTCAGATATGGTCCAAACTGCAGAGAAGGGTTAAATGACATTTCCAGTACTCTTTGTTATATAAAGTGGGGTTCATGGTTATATCGGTGTTGATGCTCTTTTATATTGTTTTCTGTGCATAGATTACTGTGCATGTTTGGGGTTTGTAACATTGCTCTTTAAAGTGGGATTTGTATGCACTTGTCAAGTATTCTTGAGTTGAATATAGATATTGATACAATGTTGGGGGACGTTGGATGAGTTTGGTTCACTCTAATGTATTGAGAACTACTAGAGGAGGAGATTGGAAGGTTTAGAATTTTGTGAAGTTACGAAAGGTGTTGAAGAAGTCTCTAATTGGAGGAAGAGAGTTTGTCTCTTTTTAGAAGAGGGACTTGTATAGACGAAAAAATTAACGTGAGTCTTATTGTGCCGTGACTTAATGGTAGCATAAGAGAGTTTGTCTCTTTTTAAAAGAGGGACTTGTATAGACGAAGAGATTGACGTGGGTCTCATTGTGCTAGTGATTTATCTCGTAAGATTAGTAGTAAGATTAGAGAGAGTCTTTTTAAGCTATGACCTAATGGTAGCATAAGAGAGTTTGTCCCTTTTTAGATGAGGGACTTGAATAGGCAAAGAGATTGACTTAGATCTCATTGTGCTAGTGATTTATCTTGTAAGATTATTAGTAGGATTAGAGAGAGACTTTAATTTCAAGCTATGACCTAATGGTAACATGTGAAGTTAGCAATAAAATTATGGATGACCTTACTTGAATATGATAGAAAGGACATTCGAGTGGACCTTGACAAGACTTGACACTGAAATCTTATTAGACCCTACATTAAAACTTAATTTGAAAGTGACACATGAGGCCAATGTGTTAAGAAAAAATGATAAAAATTATTCAGTTAATTGATAATAGAGGTAAATATTTAAAAAACATGTAAAGTTTGCACACAATTAATAATAGCATGTACTCGCATTGTAGTTTAATTAAAGAAGGCACATGGAGGCATGTGACAAAATGGTGAAATTAAGCAAAGCAAGGAGCCAAATGAAAAGCATAAAAAGTAATATGGTTTGTTGGACAAAAGACATGTGAACCTTTGGTTTTTATTGTTTTTGTACCACCTTAGGGTCTTTAGGACCAAATTGCAAAATAGGGCTCCACCAAGGAAAAAAAGAAAACCCTTCTCGTGATAGGGATGCCATATCACTTTGGGCATCCTAAGTGCATGTTTCAATCCCAAAAATCACCACAGCTTGCCTTTCATGTTACCCGCACGTGTTTGCGCCTTAAATATGAAACTGAAATACATTGTATATCAATATATATATATATATATACACACACATATGTATGCATGACGTCAGTGACTGATCATTTGCCCCTTTGCTCCCTCCCATGGTAAATATTGGGAAATTAATGTTCCATTTCTAAAATGCAAAAGTAGAAATGGGTCGGGTTGGGACGGATAAAAGTAATATACAATTTTTTGTATTAATAATTAAATTGTGTTTTGCTCCTTTTACTAAATGAGTGAATAAATTACAGCTTATATTTTAATAATAGATATTGATAAAATTTTAACTAAATAGTTAGTTTTCTTTTTAATTTAATATATAAAGATTAATGTATAAAGCAATTCTTTCATAAATTCGATCATAATTTACAATTATAGCTTCCGTAGCTATTTATTTGGAATCATCTAACGAATAAAATAAAGAAAGAACAAGAATCAAAGAAAAGGGAGCTATTTAAGTCAAAAAAATTTTCTAATAGCCTATGGCAAATCACAAATAGAAGTAGAAGCGAAAAATAACAAAGTAATCTTGCATCAGACTACTTGTCTTTTTGTAGTTGGATCTCCAAGTTCTTGGAATGCTCCAAATTCCACTTCAACATCTAAATCTGGATCAATACCGGCAAAAACATCTCTGAATAGTGTTCTAGCACCATGCCAAATGTGCTCGAAAAAGAAAAGTAAGGTAAATGAAGCATACCCAAAAATATTGGGTTTATATATACTAAGTTGATACAACATTTAGAACTGCACATAATCCATCTCAATCAGGAGGATAAACGCGCTTCATCACACTTAAACTCACGTCTTTCTGCACTGACAACAATATCAATACCAACTGAACTAAGAATCATTAATCAACCATACATATTATTTTTTAAATGTATATTTGTTTGGTATTTAATATTTAATCTATAATATATTCTTTCGAAAAAGAGAGTTTATTCAACTATCAAGGAAATTACAAAATACAGGAATATCCCCCGTCTCCCACATAGCTCTTTGATGATTCAAACAAAAGCCATATTGCTCTCCCATCATGTGTTGTACCCTGTCCCATTATTTAACATAAAACACTTCATATGTTTTTTTTTTAAATATTATTACATTATAATATTATATTATAAAATAAGAAAATAATTTTATTAATTCCATAATAGGTTCTTATCATATTTATTTTTTTATACAATACTTAAAACTACTCATAACTCCTTTCCAATCTTTAAATAAGAAAAAATTATTTTAATGTATTCGAACTCACCACCTCCTACATTAATAATAATATAAATATTAATCGAGTTAAAACTCAATTGATTATGTTAAAATTTTGTTTTGAATTTTATTTTATTTTTTCTATTTATGGGGGGTTGCATGGGGGCACATCCCACATGCAATGCAAGCCATTTGAAAGGTGGGTGCAGTTAAAAGTGTAGGGTCAATGAGCCACGTGAGGTTCGAAGGGCTTAGGGCAGCATGAATATTATCATGTGATGTGATATAACTCTGTCACATGAGACATGGATTTTAGTGGACCCTAAATTTTAATTCAATACATCTAAAATTCTAATTAATCTGACAATGATATGAATCCCTAATTTAAGCTCAAAATTGGTATAATTCAGAATATAGTTTATAACACTTGTTTTAACACAACCCCAAGTCCCCCAACTTTTAGCATACTTTCACTATAAAAATGTGTATTTGGTAAATTATAAAATAATATGTTAAACTTTAATTTATTACAAAATAGTCACTAACGATTAAATCTTTACTGCTATGATATACCCATTTGTCCTAGAATAGAGAGGAAAACATGAACAGATTCAAGAATTAAGAAACTCGTTTGAGGGAGCTCTTGTTTGTGAATGATTTTGAGATGGGTTTCTTGATTCAATGGTAATAGAGATTGTCATTTGATAATGGCAGTGAAATTAAGAAATCCATAGATCCGTCTCGGCTTCGTTTCTTCCGGTCTTGTTATTTGACTATAATGAAAGGGCTCCTGTACTTTTTCCTCAAAGCTTTACTGTTGCTTATTTTGAGAGTTGGGAGTGAGGAGATGTTGTTTGGGAATGATTTTGAGGTGAGATTCTTAATTCCCAAACCCCTTTGAGCTGATCAAGAAACCATTAGCTGATGATAATGGCAGTGGAGAGGTTGCAGGGATCTAGAGATTTATTTAATTTTTCTTGAATTTTTGTATATGGTGAAGGAAGATTGAAGATGTTGATGATGGTGAATTAGATAAATCGGGAAGAGATGGAACGAATTTTTGTAAGCTTTTATTAATTAAAATGCATTAAAAGTCATAAAAAAGGAATTAACTTGTTTAAAAGAAAATTATATATATATATATATATATAGGGACTAGCTGAGGAATTTGACCTAAAATTGTAGTCTAAAATAATAATTCACGATTCAATCACCATTTTGTAACTTTAGTGATAGATATAAACACACGTATTTCTACTTTCTTAAATTTCTTGTTTCATTTTTAAAATATATTTAAATGTCTATATAATCTTATTAATTTAACTTTTAAAATTTTAAATTTCATGCATTTATTAATAATTTTTAATGATTAACTCGATTGATATGAGTATTATTATCAATACAAGAGGATATGGGTTCGAGTGCATTGAAGTGTATTATCCTCCTATATATGGGTTGAGATGAGTTATGGATAATTATAAACATTCGTCGAAAAGAACAAATATATACTGTAACTATAATGAGATAGTTAAAAATAATTAAGAAAATAAATAAAGTGATATAATATTATTTTTGCTAAAAGATATGTTTATTTTATTAAAAATTAAATATTTTATATTTTATATTTTAATTTTATCTAAAATAAATATTAAATATTATATTAATAAGATTAAAATTATGAATAAATTTAATATTAATTAATATTTATAAATTTTGTACTAAATATTTAATTTTCAACAATTATTTTTTTTATGGATAAATTTTTGAGTATATATATTTCTATTTTATATACGAATTAAAATAAATTATTACATATTTCTTAAATTAACTTTTTTATATTTAAATTGCTAATTACATTTAAGGAGTGTAATTTGTAAATACTAATATCACTTCCTTCTCACTTTTTTTTTACGAGTCGACGTTAGAACCAAGCCGATAAGACGGCGGCGGTGCTCGAACGCTACCGCCACCACCGAGAAACTCGGCAACAGCCGTCATGGATCGAACTTGCATCTCTAAAGCCGCTATGTAATCTCTAGCTTCATCTAGAACGTTCGAGTAAGAAGATAGCTTACGGCAACCGGGGACAAGCCTTCTCAAAACCTTCAGCTTCCTTTCAACGACAGTCGATTTCTTCTTCCCTTTGTTAATCACCGATGATCTCCTCAACCTTCGGTCGACGACGACCTTTGCTTTCTTATGTTTCTTCCTGATCTTGGCGCCGGCAGCACTTAGAATGGCTCTGCTCCAACGCATTGTTCCCTTAGCGGCGACGGCCAGCACTCTGTCCGCCGTTTCGCGGACTTGTTTGGCATCGAAGGAAGAGGAGGTCGGAGGAGAATGACGGAGAGCTTGGAAGAGCTTGGAGGCGTAGATCTGTTGCTGGTGCTGTGTTGCCCATTGGCTTGGATGAAAAGAAGGTGACGGCGTTGCTGTTGTTTTCTTCAGTTTAGTGAACTGTGAAGAGGTTTGAGGGCTGGAATGGAGGTTTTGTATGAAAGAAGCCATAGAAAGTTCAAAATGTTGGGGGTAATTGCAGAAACGAAGTAGAAAGAATGAGCTGAAAGAGTGTGTAGTTGGAGGGAGGACTGAAGGTGCCATAAATAGGAGAATATTAGTGGATATATGAATTTTTTTAAAAAATTTGAATTTTATTATAAATTTGTTTTATTCCTATTAAATTTGAATAATATTCAAAGTGGATTTCCACTTATTAAATTATTCAGGTAATTAGTTTAACTAGTTTGACCGATTTGATTAAATAAATTATTAAAAGTATAAAATTTGATTTAACTTGCTATTATCCCGTTCAATCGATCTGTATTAATTTATGATCAATTAATTTAATGGCTTCTTTCAGAATTGATATCCCAATTAATTTCTGATCCGACCAGGAGATCCAATTAAGTTAAAACAACATTCACATTATTATTGAAATAAATTTCTATACGTTACATTTGGGGGAGGTAGGGTTCATTATGGTTCATTCACTACACCAAAACAGACTTTTAGCGGTGTTTTTTTAGGCTTTTAGCGGCGTTTATAAGCGCCACTAATAGTATTTGCGGCGCTTTCGAAAGCGCCGCAAAAAATGCCGCTAAAACAAACGCCGCTAAAGTTAGCGGCGTTTATGAGAAAAAAATGCCGCTAAAGGTCACGACTTTTAGCGGCATTTTCCCAAAACGCCGCTAAAGGTCACGACTTTTAGCGGTTTTTCAAAACGCCGCTAAAGGTTACGACTTTTAACGGTGCTTTTCCAAAACGCTAAAGGTCACGACTTTTAGCGGTAACTTTCAAAAACGCTAAAGGTCACTACTTTTAGCGCTTCCAAAACCGCTAAAGGTCACGACTTTTAGCGGCGCTTTTCAAAACGCCGCTAAAGGTCACGACTTTTAGCGGCGCTTTCAAAAACGCTAAAGGTCACGACTTTTAGCGCGCTTTCTAAAACGCGCTAAAAGTCGTGAAAATAAAAAATTACAAAAAAGAATAAGATTAAAATATTAAAAAATTAAGGAAATTAGTAAAATTAAACATTTTTCAGCCCATAACATTTAAACCGAGAAAAAATTAAGCCAATCAATACTAAAATTTTAATTAACAAATTAAGCCACAAGTAAAACCGACCAATAAAAGAAGCAAGGAAAAGAAACTAGTTGAGACACTTTCTAGATTACTCTCATTTTTTGGGCTGCAAGTTTCAAAGAACATTCACTAATTACGAATATATACATAGTTTAAAATGTAAAATCCAATATGAATAACACAAGGTGAGTGTGTTTGTAATGAGACATTAAAGGTTATCATAATTTAATGCATAAAATGACATAACCTCATCCTAAAACCAATAGTAACAAATCAATATGTAAAATATATTTACTTTCAAATAGTGAAGTGTTAAAATAAGGCATCAAGCAGTTATTAATTCATGTATCTAAAAGCTTTGCTACATAATACTCTATCCCCTGAGATGCTCTTCTATGTTACTTGGATTTGGGAGCAAATGTCATCTACCACTTTACTTGATTCATGTACATATCTAAGTGATAAAAGAAAGCTACATCAGGTGCATGATAAGCAGATATCAATGAAACGACCCTTGTAGTAGTATAAAAGGAATACATGTTTCATTGCATAAAGACTCAAATTAGATCTGCAACATTGAAGAGGAAAAAGAAATAAGACATACTATATAATGGTTAAGAGAAGTAAGTGAGGCACCAAATAAAATTAACAAAATCCTCAACTGGACACCTAAGATGGTCATGTACGGAAAAGTAGTGACTTAAGCACTACCTAAATTAACACGAAAGTGGCACCAACTTTGATACGGATATATTTGCTCCTACTCTCGCTCCATTACATTATATTATCATTTTATTCACTAATCAACTTAGTTCCATATGGCCAAAACCTTCCATTAGAATTAACATTATCCAAACAAAGCGGAGAGTTGAAAGCGATTGCTTTATGTGTAATGTGGTGACTAAATTATAGAAATTAAAGGGGCGGTTACATTACAACTTTGCAAAATAATAAGCGAAAAAAGAAGGCATGATAATTGAAAGACAATGCATACCTCTATATTCCCATGTAAAGAGGTAATGACCGAAAATTTGCCATAAATTAGCACCAAGATTAGTATCGTTAAAAGTAGTCCTTAAAAGCTCTACACCCAAAATCAACGAAAGCTAAGCCCAGATAATCTTTGAAACACAAAAGGGTAGATCATAACATGTCATTTTATTTCCCAATGAATCTCTTAACACAATGCAATTCATTAGTAAAAAGAATTTGATACCATATAGTAAGGCATATTATCAACATTATTGACAAAAGGGAATGACATGCATAAGAAATTTATAACATAATTTTAAATAAAGTGAAAAAAAGTTATTGGCACATCGGATAACAAACTGTCCCACATGAAATTTGTCTTTGAGAATGAAGTTAAGTTCTTGATGGAAAGAGTCCACGCATTCCTTCTTCCCACCACGAAAAGTGCCCTTAACCCACCGAATACCATACCTTTGGGTTACGGTTCTAATTGCACCCATTAATCATAAGTGATTACCTCGGTGGAAAATTTCTATAAATCTCTTTGCAATTGAAAAACTATTCATTACACTCTCTTATAAAAGAACTTTTAAAGGAAATAAAACCATTTTGTACATACCTAGGAAGTTTTGATTGGGAATTATAACTTTGCAAGAAAAATATCCTTCAAGTAAAGTAACTCCCTTTGTTCAAGATCGATTTAAGGATTTGAAGTTTGTGTTTTAGCCTCGCAACTGAAACAACAAGTTATTCTTAGCTTATTGTAACTATTTATGTATCATTTTATTTTAATATGAGTATGTGTTATTGTGTTTTAGTATATAGTTTGAATTTATCATTTTCAAAATATTATATATATAATATACTTGCAAATATTTCTTATTATAATATGTAAAATAAATTTTAAAATTATTAATTAAGTTCAATAATTTAATGAATGGTTATAAATTAATACACATTGGTATAAGCCGATATTAAGCTGAAACATATATGTTATAAATTAAATAAAATTGGATGTGAATCATACGGTGTCATCGACTATAGTATACAAGTGAGTGAATATTTGGCTTTCAATCATACGAAAATAAAACGACAAACAAACAAGAATATTTACTTGTGTGTTAATCCAAAGACAAAGGAATCGACATCTAGTCTCCGTGTGTGTGTGTGTCTCGGGGTCAAACGCTTTCCAAACTTGTCAGTAAAACCATTGGCGCGACTTCAAAGGCTTTGATGAGATTCAATAAGCAATGAATTTAGCATTGAGCCAAACTAGTTTGCAATACCTTTAGTCAAGCAATCGGTAACATCTTTCATTGGAATTTGCATGATACCAAAGCGAAGATGTGAAAGCGAGAGGCGTAACATGCACCATCGATGTAAACATTAAGAGAACAACCTTGGTATAAAAGAAATGCGAATCGGATGAAACAAAAGCAAGCAAAATAAACCTTCTCGAACATTTAAAAATGGGGCTTGAGACATTTAATCAATGCCAAGCGGTTGTATTAGTCACTTTGTCCACAAAGCGACCATATTTGATTTAGTAAATTTCGTTTTAGTCACTAAATTATGAAAAGTTGGTCATCCAACTATTCAATTTTGTGATGTCTTTTAGTCTCTAGTTGCCAAACAATGTTTAGATTTTAAAATTATCATAATAGTAACTTTAACTATCAACATTTATAAAATATTGTAATTTAGTCTTGATTTAAAAAATTTATCCGTTAACATTCACATGTTGTGTAATTTTGTCTCTCTTTTTTTGCAGTTTTGTAAAAAAAAAAAATCAAATTACACAATATGTAAATGTTGAGAATTAAATTTTTTTAGCTTTTTAGTTTCCAGCACTAGAAAGATCATAAGTGGTCGAAAGATTTTTTTAATATTTTTTATGTTAAAAAAATGGTTCTCTAGTGTTAAAAAACTCAAATCTTACTTGTGCCAAACAAAAAAAAAATTATATAAAAACTTTTTAGTGCCAGATACTAGCAAGAATGTTTAGGGTTTTTTTTTTGACAAAAAAGGAGCTCGAAAGCCACTACCTCGATTAACTTGAATAAAAAATTACAAAGTTATGGATTTCACTCGGATAATCCATTTCAAAAAAACAAATTACATTTTTAGCTAATGCAGGGCAAAATCAACCGAAACAAAGCTTCTCATACATATTAACTTTCATGGTTTGTATCATCATACCTAAATATATTAACCAAAATAGTAAGGGTAACAAGCAAACAATACAGACAGATTTGCTTATCCCAAATTCTGACTCAAGCACAAGCAGCAAAGACCAAACAATATCAAAAGCAATTTTTAAAAAATGACTATTCTCAATTTAACAATAAGAAATCATGACAAATAAACTGTTTCATGCAAACATAAGCGAGCATCGAGTGATAAATTGACAACGAGAAGGTCGGACTCACTACGTATTTATGACCCATGTGACACATGATGGAAAGGAAGAGAACCTTTAGGTAAAAAGGATATGTGGCGAAAACTAAGCGGTCAAGAAAGTCAAGATAAATCTCCAAGCAAACTAGGAAGTGAGGTTTTCATTTTATGTTCAACTAAATTAGGTCATTCTTGCGGTCACAAGGTTTCTTTGTTAAGTACCACTTTATGCTTGGGTTAGGTGTATTATAGCATTAAGGAGTTATTGGGAATTTGTTTCCCTATGTTACTTAGACTCGGGTGTGTGGGATATGGATCATGTCGGGCATAGGTATATTCAATTTTTACTGTCTTTCCATGCATTGAAGGATCCTTGGAAGGTCATAACCCGTCCTCATTTGAATCTGGATGTGGACACGATTCTAGAAAAATGAAGAGTGAGTGTAACAAAGTTTTTCTAAACAAGTCTCAGTTCACACTTGTGTGAGAAGAGTAATTATTCTTCTTAGGCATTCATATTTTAATCGTTCATTACCTTTAGACCCTAGAATAGACATCAAACCTAAACCAAAATCCACAAGAAAGCATCCTTCGAGTTTCAAGCCAACCTAATCCAAAATAAAGAATCCTTCAAGCTTCAACCTAAACTTGAATCATTGTCCATACTATTGTTCATATCCCAGACCAAAAGATAGATTCAATCCATTTTCTTTTCTTTTTCTTTTCTTAACCTTATATTTCCTGGCGAGTTTTCCTTTCTAAACCAATAAAAGACTTAATTGTTTTAGTTAACTTGATGTCCTTCCACTTAAGGAAGAACACGATTTAAGCGAGTGCGAAGGTACAAATTCAACAAAGAAGAACGTTCAACAAGAACCAACAAGAGCATAGAACAAAATTAACAATCAAACCTTGAGATGAAGATAACCCATTGATGGAGAACAACGCCTATATTGTCGGTTAGATGAGTCGATAGAAGGCTTACGAAATGTTGTTTTTGCATCGGAGGCAATTAGGCGAAGTCGTAAATTGGAGTCCATTGCCTAAAATAATACATATTTCGCATTAGTTTAACATAATAAAGCAATAAAGGAACAACACGTTCTAAGACAACTTATTACGTTGGCTGCTAACACTAAGAAATTGATGTTATTGGAAGAAAATAAAAAGAAAAAAGAAAAACTGGATTTAACTTTTATTTTTTGGGCGTTTGTGAAATCAAACCTAGAGGACTAAAAAGCCAGAGCTCAGAAAAAATCAGTTATGCGATGCGGCTTGCTCTGTTGCAAGATAAGGAAGAAACAAAAAGTAAAATGAAAGCGAAGGAGATGAGGGAAACTAGCGAAAAAGGAAGGAAGGGTCTTATGTATCAACTATTCATCACGGTGATGAACAAATATATATAATCCACAAGCGCGGGGTTTGTAAAATATCAATTAAATTGAATACACCAAAACCAAATCGAAATAACTTGATAAGGAAACAACTTCACCAAAGCACAAAGCGATCGTTTGATTACCAAAAAATATACGGAATAGGACTAACACATGGCGAAGGTTCTCGATTTTATCCACCAAACAACTCAATATTTAGGGATTTGGAAGAAGGAAATGAAATTGAGAAGGGGAAATGAAATTCAAGAGAGCAAAAGGTGATGTTTTCCTAAAACAATTCACGCATTCGGCGTTTATCAAAAACGCCGCTAAAGACATATTATTGTCGCATTTAAATAAAAATGCAACAAACAAAATATAAATCTCGTCGTTTCCTTTAAAACACAATAATATTTTTGCGGCGTTTTTGCTTAGCGCTTATATCCCAACCTTTGCGGCGTTTTTGATAAAATGCCACTAAAAATAAGCGAGATAATTTGTGGCATTTCTTAACAAGCGTCACTATAGCATATACTATTATGACGTTTTAATTAAAACGCCACTAAAATCTCATTAAATTGATTGCGTTTTCGGTCTCGGAGAACATATTCATGCGTTTTTATGAAAATGCCACTATTCTCTATTTTAATTTTTTCATTTTTACTTATTTTTGTCTTTCAAAATTTTTGTATTGAGATTACCATTTTTGAAATTTTTATTTTTAAAATTTTGAATATTAAACTTTTAAGAAAATTTAGGAATTTTTTGAAGATTTTATAATTTTAAATTAACATATAAAATTTTTATTTTATTTTTTCCAATTTTAATTTTAATTTTAATTTTTTTCAATTTTAATTTTAATTTTAACCTATATTTTTCTAAGTTTTTCTTTCAAAATTTTGTGTTGACATTATCATTTTTTCAATTTTTATTTTATTATATTCGAGTATTGAACTTTTTAACTAAAATATTTAATATCTAATTTTTAAGTTTTAATTTTTATTATTAAAATTTAAAATTTAAAAATTTAATTACCATTATCAACTTTTTAAGATTTTCTTTTTCTTTCTTTTTACACCAACATTAGTTGTTTAAATTTTATATAAATGGCATTTAATTTACATTTATCTTATTTTGATTTATATTCTAAAAATCCAATATTAATCCTAAATCATAAACCTTAGAACCTAAACATTGAACCCTAAACCACAAACACCAAGCACTAAATCCCAAACTCAAAACCCCAAACCTTAAATACTAGACCATAAAACTTGAACCCTAAACTCTAAACTGCAAACCTTAGACCAGAATCCGAGACCAACTTTTTGGGCATTTATGTGGCCAATATTAGTGTAGTACAAAACATATATTTTAATAGCTAACACATTAACCATAAATCCCTCATGAGGGATTTTAATTTTCGGGATTTTGAGTCATATAGCTAACACCCTAAACTTTAAATCCTAAACCTTTAAACCTTAAACCCTAAACTCAAAACCATAACACATTAATCTTTCCACCAAAACCCCTAACCTTAAACCTATAAACCCTAAACCCTAAACCCTAAATCATAAACCATAAACCCTAACCCATTAACCATTTCCTTTAAACTACTAACCCTAACCTTAACCCCTAATCACTAACACTTAAACCTTAATCTGTAGTAAACTCTAAGATATTAAACACTATACAATAAACCGAAACAACAAAATTTAAAACACTAAACTCATACACTAAAATAATAAACCCTAAACCATGAAATTAACATACTAAACATTAAACCCTAAATCAATTTTAATAGCTTAATTTGAAACTTAAATGAAAACTTCTAAATTGTTTAGTTAGCAATTTGTAACTTTTCATAATTAAGTAACTAAAATGAAACCTTCTCATTGCTTATAAGTGAATTTATCAAAATAAAATATAATTTAAAGAAAGAATAAGAAAAATAAATATGAAAAAAATTATATAAGAAATTATTTAATGTATAAATTTAAAACAATCAGTCATATATATCCAAAAAACTTTAAAATTATTTTGCGTTTTTCCAAAAGCGCTAATCTCGAACTTTTAGCGTTTTCCAAAAGCGCCGCTAATGCTCGATTTTGTGGCGTTTTAAAAAGCGCCGCTAATTTAAGACTTTAGCGGCGTTTTTCCAAAAGCGCCGCTAATGCTCAATTTTAGCGTTTTAAAAAGCGCCGTTAATGCTCGAACTTTAGCGGCGTTTTTCCAAAAGCGCGCTAATGCTCGAGTTTTTGGCGTTTTAAAAAAGCGCTAATTCTCGAACCTTTAGCGGCTTTTTTAAAAGCTGCTAAATGTCTCGAGCATTAGTGGCGTTTAGTAAAAACGCTATATATCGTTTTAGCGGCGTTTTGTAAATAAACGCGCTATTATCTTTTTTTTTGGCGTTTTCCTTCAAACGCTAATATATAATATTTATGGCGTTTTTCTTTAAAAGCATACTAAAAACCCGCTAAAAGTCTATTTTGGTGTAGTGATTGAGTTAGATTTTTAAAATTCTAAATTGTGCGTATTTAGTTTTTTAACTTTATTTTAATAAAATGGTTTTGGGCTTTTTAACATTATTTGATAAAGTTTTAAATTTATTTTTACAAATATTTTAAAAAAATAAATTACCAAGTAAATAAAAATAGGGATAAATCATAAAATTATACATAAACTTTGATTTGATATGCAATTTGATACTTAAACTTTGATTTGGTACAATTATTATACACATAAATTTTTTGAATAATCTCATTATATATTACGATCATATTTACTCTTTTTGACACAATACCTAGAACTATCCATAACCCCTCCCAAACCCATAAATATAAAGGCAAATCTAGAGACGGCTGGTAGGGGCCCCGTCCCCCTAAAATAGAAAATTGTTGTTTAGTCCTTTTAGAAATTTTTAAAATTTTTATTTAGTGAAGGTAAAATTACACTTTAGCCCCCTAAAATTATAAAAATTTGATTTAATCCTTTAAAAATTATAAAAATTTAGACTATTAAAAATTAAAATTTCATTTCGACCCCTAAAAAAATTTTTGGCTTTGCCCCTGCATAAATTGGAGGATAATACGCTTTAGCGCACTCAAACCCATGTCCTTCTGCGTTGGCAACAATTCCCATATCAATCAAGTTAAGACTCAATCGACTTATACACATGAAATTTTGATCGTGGGTCAAATGTGTTATGTAACTTCGATTTTTATTCAATATACACACTTAATGAATTAAATACATTAATTTATTGTTAGTATTTGATATATATAATTGTTTGTGTATATAATATGTAAACATGTAAAATGATTATATATCGATAATTATGTTACTAATTTATGAAAATTGAGGACCTAAGTTGTGGTCTATTGACTTGGTGTTCATCTACCACCAAGATATAGCACGCCGAATTTGCATGAATATTGTTCAAGTGGATCTTGCATGGGGTTTGGCTAGGATTGTTGGGATTCTGCAGCAACAGAAGCAGAGATTAGAGTAAATAGCAGAGTAGTAAAATGTATGAAAGATTGCTTGTACACTAAAACTCGTAACACCCCTAACCCGTATTAGTCAACGAGACGGGGTTATGGAGCATTACAGGAGTTTTCAAAACATTTATAGATAATTCGTATCATTACTGTTCATTTTTCGATATTAACCATAATGTCCCTAAGATGGACCCTCGAGGCCTAAAATATACATTAGAATCGTGTCGGGACTAAATCGGGAACATAAAAAAACTTTTCACGAAATTTAAAAATTTTCTCATGTACAGAGGTCACACACCCGTGTGTGTAGGTCGTGTGGCTCACACGGCCAGGGACACACCCGTGTGTTCAGGTCGTATAACTTTCTGTTTTAAAATTTTAAAGGTGCAGGGAACACAAGGCCAGGCCACACGCCTATATATGTGCTAGGTCGTGTGTCACACACACCCGTGCCTCTGCCGGTGTGGACAAAAATAGGCTATTCCAAGGCAATTAATTCATACCAAAATCAAGTCTTATACATGACAATTAACCACATACAACCAATGTACCCATAGATACCTCAAATGAGATTTATTTTCGTATCAATCTTAAACTCATATTTGCCTAGATACCAATTTCACATTTATGCATATTATATCAAATATGCTAACTAACTTCAATCATCAATATGCCAATACAATTTTTATCAATCAACCATTTCAATCACATACCATGATATGGACTTTTATACATAAACACCAAAACATATACATCACTAGTCGTTCCAATGACTAGTCATAACTAATCATTTACATGTCATCATTGGCCAAATTAACCTATACATGCCATTATAACCAAAATCAAATAATCCAAAATTACCGATAGAACCAATGGATAGTATGATATATCTCTGACAAGCTTCCAACCTAATTGAGCTTCTGATAATCCCAATACTCATGAAGCTATATTCATCAATTCACATGGTGAATAAATCCACAACATTACTTATACATATTATCCCAAGCTTAGTAAAATTTTAAATACCTTTAATTCTTCCAAGTTTCTTTATTTTCATTTGTATTTCTTTACTTTCCACACTTATTCCAATGCATGACACACAAGTCAAAAACATATCATTCAACCATGGTAACATGCTAGTGCATTTAGCCAAAGTCTTTTTCGAATTGATCACATGATAAGTCGTTTCATAAGAAAATGAATAATTTAAACCTTACCACTCTTTCATGAGCACTAATATATTTTCACTTAAATACTTACCATTCCAATGCATCATATAAATAAACATATCACCATTCGACTAATAGCTTGGCATTTGTCTAAGTATCAAGCAACAACACTGTTTGGTGTACTTGTACACATTACATATAATTTCAACATTGATAAACTTATTTTCCCGATAGGTTACACTTGAGTTTGTTACTCATCACAACATACATAATTTCCTCGTATCAACATAATAAAGATAATCACATATTTACATGTCATAATACATATCATTCTTTTGTCATTTCTTCATAAACATATATCATTCATTTCATTATATTAATATTTCATGTACCATCATTTCCATGTATTTCGGTATATATCGGTAATGATTCATTTCAAACTCATGTTATCTCATATCAGAACTTTGTCCGTTGGATCATTTAAATATCAATGGGTACACTTATTTCAAATCAATATCAATAATAACCATAAGTCTTTCAATATTAATTTCATATGTCACTTACCAATTTTTGTCAAATTAGAAAACGTCTTACGGATTTGAGTACATCATTTTCTTTATGCCATAGTCCAACTATGGTCTTACACTTGTATTGCCATGGCCCAGCCATGGCCTTACTCACGTAGTGCCATATCCCAAATATGGTCTTATCATCTTCATGATGCCATAGCCCAGCTATGGTCTTACATATGCACATATACAGCCATGGTCCAACCATGGTCTTACGTTCACGATGACATAACCCAGTTATGGTCTTTTCACTGAAATGCCAAAGCCTAGCTATGGTCTTACATTTACACACTTGCATGGTCAAACCATGGTCTTATCTGTCAATTCATCACTTATCATTTCACTTGTCACTGAACGATTGTACTCAATCCAACGTTCTACTCAATTTGAACATTCAAATCACTTTTCATATACTTTCAATAGTCACAATTCAATGACAAACACATGAAATAATGCATTATATCATTTCTAAGTTAACAAATAATCATAAAAGTTCAACCATATGAACTTACCTAGCTAAATTGCAAAAATACCACGATTCAAGGGCATTTTAAAAATTTCTATTTTCCTCGATTTTTCACCCAATCTTGATCTAAATTAATAATTTCATTAAATTTATTAATTTAGACAATAAAACAATTCATTTCCTTCAATTTGGTCATGTTTGACATTTCTACAAAACTGCCCCTAAAATTTTACTTTTATTCAATTTAGGCCCTGAGTCTAAAACATGCAAATTAGTCATTTTTAATGTAAACCCAAACTAGCTGAATATTCATATATTTTCCTCCTCCTCCTCTCCATTCCACATCCTTAATGTATATATATAGTTTCACTATTTACTTATATGTTCATATCAAGTTGTCCACTTGAGTCATAGTCCCTAAATTATTTATAGCTTGAGCTACAGAATTCTAAATTAAGATCCGCTTGATGTTTTAGAAACTAGACTCAAATATATTTCTATCATAAAAATTTTAGAATTTATAGTTTATCCAATAAGTACAGTAAAATCTTTAAATTTATCCCTATTCTGCTGTTTGACAACTTTGACCTTTCTTCACTAAAAATTAATTATCTCTTAATACAGGGGTTAGATGATGTTTCTGTTTATTTCTCTTGAAAATATACTCATTAATAATTTAAAAATATAAATTTAAACTCCTAATTATTTTTTAAAATTTTGATGATTTTCCAAAATCATAACAGAGGAACCCGAAATTATTCTGACATTGTCTCATAAAATTTATTATAACTCATAATTTACAATTCCATTGCTTACACCGTTTCTTCTATGAGAAACTAGACTCAATAAAATTTAATTTCATATTTTACTAAACCTCTAATTCGATTTCTACAATTTTTTGTGATTTTTCAAAATTAGACTATTGCTGCTGTCCAAAACTGTTTTAGTGCAAAGTGTTGATTACCAAGTTTATAACACCCTTATTTCCTTTCTCTACAATATTTCCCATCACTTTCTCTTATTTCCTTTCACTAACATATCAAGAACATAGAACCTTACATAAGAAAACTCTACTTTAACATCATTTCCCATGCTTTTTCAATAATATCAAACTGAAAAATATATTGAAATCTTGATTTTCGTACCTTGTCATATTGATTTCAATCTTTAACTTGATTTTGTCTCTCCTCCAGCTTCTATTTCTTGAATCTAACTTGATATTCTAGCTCCCCATGGTCTCATTATTATTTTTCTCTCTTGGTAACAATGGAAATTCTTCTGATTTCTAGGTGAAAATGGTGAATTTTTTGTGGAAGGACCAAATTGTAAAGAAAGCAAAACTTTCTTTCTTTCTCTCTTCATAACCGTTGGAAGCCTTGAATGAAGATGAAGAATTTTTTTCATGTTTCTTTCTTTTTATATTAGCCTTAATTAAATAAAATATTCAAAAAATCTTATTAAGATATTAATAAAATAATATTTATCTAATTAATTAATTTAAAATAACATCAACATAATCATTACATTCTAGAATTCTCTCTCTTATTAATTTACCATTTTGCCCTTCATGATCTTTTAAAATTCCATCCTTGAGTCATCAGTTAATTTGGTATAATTACAATTTAGTCCCTCATAATTCTTCATCTATTCAATTTAGTCCTAATTCATCCATTTTCCTTAGTTTCTAGATCATTCCACCCTTAAAATATTTGCACTATTGGTCCTTTAACTTTTTATATTTACACTTTAACCCCTCAAATTTTAAGTATTTACTTTTCGACAACAAAACTTTTCTCACTTTTATGTATTACAAAACAAGCCAACTAATCAAATTATCACAATGCCATTATCATCTTATTTCATCATGGCGAATGTGTTAAAGAAAGGGAGAAAACCTTGTTTAAATTTCCTAAGACTTTAAAGCTTAAAATCAAGGTTAGTTTGATTTTGGTTTTGTTAATTTTTACGCTTTTGAGATCGTTGCTTCAGATATTACCCGACCCATGCTTGAATTTTTGAGAATCATGTATATCGAGGTTCGCCATTGATGTGTTTTATGGTTTTGATATTTGATGGTTTTAGATTAAAGATGTGTTAAAGATTTACAAGTTTTGTATTAGAAATTTTGGTGAAATTTTGTATTTAGGGCTATTTTATAAAAATAAAATTTTAGAGGGACTTAATTGCAAAATAAATGAAATGAGAGGGCTTATAAAGTCCCTAGGAATAAAGTCTTGGCAAATTTGTGTATTTTGTGTTTTGTACAATTAGGACTAAATAGTAAAATGTGAAACCTAGGGGTAAAATGATAATTTGTATGTTTATGTGTTTTGGGACTAAATTGAATTGAAATGTACTTGAATGAGCTGAATTTAAAGTGTTTTAGATCAAGAGCAAAGAAAACGGAATTGGATCGGGAAAGACGAAAGTTCTCGAATCAAATTTTGGCCTGTTGTCCATCGATGTATTGAGGTAAGATGGTTGATTTAGTCATTTCTTGAATTAATATATCATAATATACTTCCCAATGTTCATATCTCAAAATTTCCCTTTTGTCACTTTATTTCCTTGTTTTAATATATCAAGGATAATATCTTACTTTCTTCTTTGAAATTTTGTATTACAAAAACAAGCCAACTAATCCAATGACATGGTTGGCCATAGAGTCATTTGGATTGATTTGACCAATCAACAATAAGGTAAATTCGAGTATTGAAATGTTTATTTTCATTGTTAATGGTAACTATTATATATATGTATTGGTGTTTGGACATTGTATTACCATTAACTTAAAACTTACTAAGCTAGTGAGCTTACTCTGTATGTGTTTGTATTTCTATTTTATAGATCATTGATTCAACTACGGGCTCAGGGGATCATCAAGAAAGTCGACCACACTATCACTCTCTTTGGTATATATATTTTTTTTATACTTTTTGAGTCAAAGGCATGTATAGGCTTTATTTTGATAAGTAATGAATGATGTTCGGATTTGTAAATGTATATATATAGCCTTGTGAATAAGGCTGTTACTTTTGGGTTTAAGTATTGTTTAAATGTTTGATATAATGGTCCGTTTTAATCTTTAGTATAAGACGTATGCTTATAATGCATGGAAGTTAAAAGTATTTGTATAGAAATGATTATATATATATATATATATAAGTTAACTTGTTGGATTCGTTATTAATGATAAGTATAAGTAGTTACAAATTTTGGAAAAGTGATAATGAATGTTCGGTCAAGGCATAGTTTATATGCTTGTGTTTTTAGGTTAAGTTGGCTTTGAGACCTATGTTTATGTATGGTCAATTGTAGTACAAATAAGTAATGTAAATTTTGCATGAATGATGAAAGTTTAGTTAGCACATTCAGTCTTTGATTTATGCATATTCTGATATAGGTATATAGATATATATATATATATGAAGTGTATTGTCTCTTAGTCTATAGGTGTAATGTCAAGTAATGTATGCATGCAGTCGTAATGATGCTTATTAGTAGTTCCAATTACAGGGTTCTGTGTGCTTTGGTTTAAACGAAATAGTACGTGAGGCATGTTGGCATAAAATGTATACAAAGGAGTGGTACTAATTAGGTGTTTATATCATAGATTAAAATAGATAATTATGCTAATAATGAGGATAGAAATATATTGGTTGATCATTTTGTAATTGTGGATGATGACATTGAGTATGTTTTTAACTAATATATTAAGTATACTTATATATATATTATTATGCCCATGTGCTTTATCTTTAGGATATGAATTAATTAATTGAAAAGATTGGGCTATCAGATCATTTGTAACCCTAATCCAATGACGGACACGGGTTAATGGGTGTTACATTTTATTAATATCGAGTTCACGGTTTAGTCGATTTTAGGACTCCGAAGTGATGCGTAAGAGTCTAGCTATACATGCCTTTGAATTGTATATATGATAGTGTGGTGACTTGACAATTTCAATTGTATTTTATATATAGTAAATGGATTACGATCCCGATAGAGCCGTAGATGATGATGTGGAGAGCATTGCTTTGGTCTCGCAATGGATCGTGCCATTAGGCTCTCGACCGATTCACGGTAGCCACGAGGGGAGGCTAAACAAGCCATCTACCAAATGATGAATGAATGGTTTACCCAGTTTGTTCGAATAATCCTATTGTACAACAACCTCCACCCCGAATAATCCAACTCCGGTACCTTGACACCTTGGATGATAGATCCGATGAGATCTAGAAGGCCTCCTGTTGATAAAATCAAGAAATATGGCCGAGAATTCAAGGCCAATGATGATGATGGCCTGAGCGGCCGAGATGTGGCTTGATAACACTATTCGAATTTCGATGAGTTATCTTGTACTCGAGATGAATGCCTAAATGGATTGGAATTTCAAGTCGGAATCGGGTATTCTTGAAAGTATCTCCATGGAATAAAGTAATTAGTTTTGGTCGAAAAGACAAAGTGAGTCAAGATTTATCGGATTGTATGAAATCATCGAGCGTATTGGGCTGTTGCTTATAGATTGAAGTTGCCCTCTGAATTAGAAAAGATACGATGTATTTCACGTTTTGATGCTTCGTGAATCTGATTAGATCCGTCACATGTGATTGCTCCATTTGAGATTGAAATTCAACCCGATATGACGTATGAGGAAAGAGCCGTCCGTATTTAGCTCGGGAAATGAAAGAGTTAAGAAACAAAAGGATTCCATTAGTGAAAGTCTTGTGGAATCGGCACGGAGTTGAAGAGGCTACGTGGGAACTCGAGGACTCAATGAGGCAACAATATCAAGCGTTGTTTAATGGTAAGAATTTTGAGGCGAAAATCCTTAAGGGGAGAGTTATATGTGATGAATTTGACCCTAATCGGAAAGGTGGTTTCGGACCACGAATCCAGTCTAAGAAATATTTTAATATTATATTTTGTGTTTATTATATGTGAATTAATGTGTGTGAAAGTCTCGTAGAAAAATTTTATCGTTTGTGTGTTTAATTTAGAAAAAGGACTTAATCGTAAAAAGTAAAAGTTGCATGCTATAGTGCAAAGTGCTAGAATGATGATGGCTTTTAATATGAGGTGTTAAATGGGTAAATAACCCATTTTAAGTTAGTGGATGCTATAGGACAAGATTAACCTTTAGTTTTATATTATATAATTTTATATTATAAGGTTAAATAGGTAATTAATTAAATGTTATAATATATGTTAAATAAAACATGAGAAAAGCCATTATCATCTTATTTCTTTTCATGGCGAATGTGCTAAAGAAAGGGAAAACCTTGTTTAAATTTTCGGCACTTTAAAGCTTAAAATCAAGGTTAGTTTGATTTGGCTTTTGTTAATTTTACGTTTTTGAGATCGTTGCTTAGTATATTACCCAACACATGCTTGAATTTTTAAACCTTCGTCGGGTTTTCTTTTACCTACCATAGATTTGGTAGGGAAATCGGGGGGGGATCGAGAATATATATTTATGAAGTGGGATATTTCAAATGATTTTTCTTAATGATCAAGTTCTTCTTTATAACCTTAACACTCTCTTCTTATTCTTTGTTAAGATCGAACTAAGATCCCGTTTAATTAGTAGATGATCTAACCTTCTAGTAAGTCTTATAAATTTGCACGTTACGATTATAGAAGGGAAGGTTGATTCAGGAAAACACTAAATAGGGGTTGCATGTAGTTGAAATGTTAGTAAAATGTCTATAATGGGGATTCTAATGCAAATTTTACGGTCTCTTAAGCAACTGCTGCTACTGGATTGGGAAAAGACAATCAAAATAGAAACTCCAAATTGAAGTAAAGGTAACTCTCTAGTGAGTCTCTAGACCCGACTTCTGCACATTTTATTATAATGATTCCCTGTATGGACGATGCACATATCTTCTTGAGAAATTGCTGGGTGTATGTATAGTTGTATATTTTCTGTGAAGCATTCGCATGTATACTTTGAAGTGTATGATGCGCTGCTTGAACATGACAATGTGTGGTAAGCATGCATAGGAAGTCATGGGTTAGGAAGTATGATTCTTTTAAGATTATAAGTGAAATCTGTGTAGAGGTGTTCATTAGGCTATTTGAGTGATGCATGACAATGTATGATTGGTGTTAAGAGGATTTGGGTGGAGTGTCGAAAAAGTATGTAATACAATAACGGACCTCGCAGTGGTATTTGATGACATCCATCGGGATAGTAAACACGAAGACCAGTAAGGCAATTATGTGGAAAGACCATGGCCATCGCATAATCTAGAAATGGAGGATGAGCTGCATTTGTCTTATGGGGTTGTTGCATGTCCCTAGGGCAATGATGGGTGAAACTCAGGTGAGGTTGAGTTTAGGCAAATCCACATCGCCAAAAAGGACAGGTTACCTAAGAAGCCTTTGTGGCGTTTATCTGGAAAGCCTTTGTGGCTAATCTTGTGAAAAGTCTTTGTGGTGTATTATCTGAAAAGCCTTTGTAGCTAATCTTGTGAAAAGACTGTTTGACGAATTCTGTAGTGCTTAAATGGCGAGTGGTTAGACCACCCTTACCAAAAAATCTGGGTATGTCTTGGAATTAGGTCCTGAGAGAGTTCTCAGCATTGTATCCAACTAAGGAATCCACCATATTAATCACTAGCTAGGAAGGTGAACTTATTATATCTAGAGGTACGATGGTGTAAGAGTCTACCAAACTTGAAAATCCTCACGCTATGTATCAAGTTATCTGGAATTCTCTTGGGCGACCAAGACCTTACATTTATCTGAGTAAGTATGTTTGTCTGGGTTAACTGGAAGATTTGGAGTGAACAGTGTTTGGTGACCACCAAAGTCAAGTAAGAGAATCAGTCAAGATTGTACCCGTAATAGTATCATTCTGAAGAGTATATCACACTACTATCTTCAAAGAGGTTGTGTAATAGGCTTTGATCCATGTTGTAAGTCTGTGATCCACCAATTAGGTGGTCTACCTTTAAAGTGTTCAAGTGTAAAGACTGGTGTGTAGTTTACCACTGGCTAAAAATCCAAAAGGTAATAGCCAAGGTCTGAAAGGAAGCCAAGATTCTCGAAGGGGAGGATTGCTACAAAGACATTGAAAAGGTAAAATTGTTGAAACTCATTAAGATCCATTAGACTTATGAGTGTTTAATTGTAATGCTGATTCATAGGTTGAACCAGTTTCCTAAAGGAGACCAAGCCAGGAATGCGCCAATGTGGATGTTCGTAGAGCGATATTATGCATACAGAGGAACACTTTTGAAAATATGTTTTCAAATGGCGAATAGAATTATACGCCACAATTGAGTCTGTTTAAATAAAGTTTTAAGTGAAATTGCCTTACACTATTATTGAGAATCAATTGTAATCAAACAAACTTTTATCTTCAGAATCTTTGAATTAGAATAAAATTAATTAGGAAAGCAACGTGTTCAGTAAAGTCTTCGTCCGTTTTAATTTTTTTCTCAAGTGTCTAAGTCTGGTAACATCCTAAATTTGGATTCGATAAATCAGGTCGAATATAGGGTGTTATTACACACAAGCTTAGAGATGGCAAAAAAAAAAAAACCCAACATGACAGGTTTTGACTCTATCTAACCCTTTAGAGTCGGATTATTTTTTTGAAAATCGAGTTTGAGTGCAAGATAAGAGGTTTCAATTAAAAATTTTGAGATCGGGGCATGGTAGAAAAGCTTTCACTTGAAATTCTAAGGATTTAATGGGATCAAATTTTGACAAATTTGCATCGTATGGCTTGAAATTTTTATTGAAACACCTTTATTTTAGTTTCCATATTTTAATTAGAATCTTTTGAGCATATATTAGAATTTATAATATTTTAAATAATTTTATACTTTTTAGTTAGATTTTAATTTTTATAGGATTCTATAGTATTTTCATGCCATATTTTAAATATTTATAATATTTTAAATTGTTGTTGGATTCTTTAATTAAAATTTTATATAAAAATAAGTATGATAGGGAGTCGAGACGGAAGGTATAAATTAAGATAAATTTAGGACGAACAAAAAACTCTCTTTGGCTCGTTGCCATCCCTACACAAGGCTTAAACCTTGAACTTTGGTACTAACATAGAGCCTTGTGCCATTTGTTTCATTGGATTATTGATTTTTATCATTTGAATTTGAATCTAAATTAATTAAATTATTCTGTGAATATTTAAACTTGTTTAAATACCAAATTTTAGTAATGAAAAAAATTTAAAAGTATAATAAGAAATTGTTTTAAAAGGAAAAAATGAATAAAAAATTAGAATCAAAATGTAATTTTACCATTATACTAATTTATAGATTCTTAAAATTAAAAGAAATATATAAATAATCTTTCATTTTAAAGATAAAGACCACGATCGTTCCTTCGGCCTCTATTTATTATCCTCAAAAGTGAAATAGATTTAAATAACGAATATCTAAATATAAATAATTAAAGGAATTAAAATAATATATATATATATATATATATATATATATATAAAGAATATTAATACATACTTAAAGGATTAATATTTGATATACTGTTTTATTGGATAGGTCTTATACACCACCAAATAATAATAAAATGATGCATCATTATTAATGTAAAATAAAAATATTAAAAACTTAAAATAAATAATATTAATTTTATTAAACACAATTTAATATTAAATATTTATTATTTTGTTTTTCTTTCATGTTTTAGAATTTAGGTTGGGTTTGAATTATTAGAGTTTTGAATTTCGACTTTCGTATTTGATTTTTATATTTATTTATATTTAACTATTACAATTAATATTTATTTTAAAAAATAAAGTTATATATATTTAAATCTTTCAATATTTATTTTTTACACAAGTGACATTGTATCATTTTTTTAAAATAATAATCTCGTTATAAGTTATTATCATATCTGCTCTTTTTTATATAATGCTTAGAACTATTCATTATCCCTCCTCAATCTTTAAATAGGAGGATAATGTTTCGATCTGTTCGAACCCACATCTCCTCAAGACCGACAACAATACCAATACCAATCGAGTTAAGACTCAATTGACATGTATCATCTTATTATTAATTGATGGTGCATGAGACATCAAATATCCTCTTAAATATAAATATTATACAAATTTGTAATATTAAAAATCACAAAAAATAAATCGAATATTTGCATTATTGTCCAATAATATAACTACTTATAAAAGCGATTCACGGGAAAGAGCACGTTGGGATAACTTGTCTTAAAGTCACATTTATTCCATTTGGGCTTATCCATCATTCATTTGGATAAACAAAAAAATAAATAATTGTGATTTTTAGGATTAATTATTTTAGCTATAGGATTAAATTTAATAATAAATATTATATGTTTGATTAAAAAAATTCTGAAATGAGAAAAAAATAGCATTGAAAGTCGATTTAGCTCGACTGGCATGGGCATTGTTGCCAATGTAGGAGGACATAAGTTCAAGTGCGTTGAAACGTATTATCCTCGTATTTATAGGTTGAGGAGGAACTTTAAAGTTGAAAAGATAAAAAATGATATAATAAAAAGAAAATGGAACGATCTTTTTGCCTATCCCAACCACACCTTGATTTTTATTTCTATAATATTTTACCCCTAACTTCGAAACGGTTTATCTAATCACACATCGCTCGAAATTTTAAATAATGATTTATACTATATTAGTTTTTATAAAATTAAATCAAATATATATCATAAAATCTTATAAAAAGGAAGAAACTATAATAAAATATATAAAATCTAAATATATGTTATAAATTATTATAAAATTAAGAAATTGTAATTAAAAATATAAAATTAATATAAGATTATCTTAAAAATATATTAGGATGGGGCGTGATGGATTTCACTTAAACTTTATCCCGACCTGATCTTGAAAATATTAATAGATAAATTGATCTGTCTCACTCCAAAAATCGATTTTAGAGAAAAATGAAAAGCACTCTTTAAAGTATCGGAGCCTTTGGAGCTCAAAATTTTTTATTATCACTACGGAAAACAAAATATGCCTCATTTTGAATATGATTATAATATAAAGAAAATCAAATGTAAAGAGAATGGAATCACAAGACCTATTATATTCACATACAAATGTCGAACAAATGATTATAATATAAGGGTGGAATTGCTTCATTTATTTCTATCTCGTGTCATACAAATGTCGAAAACATTTATATTCACATATATCAATCATCTCCATTGTTATGTAAATCAGATTGAATCGCTTGGATTGGAATAAATTGATATATCAATTTTGACATAAAGGTTAAATTGATCTTTGAGCGAACTACTTAAAATTAATTTTTTTAAAATGGATAAATAATCTATTGTTGAATCGATTGAACCGGTTTTATAGATTTTTTTTTTTTTATATATCTTTTAATTAATTATTGTTGGACTGATGGTCAAACCGATTGAACCAAAAATTGATGGTTTAATCGATTCAATGATCGATCTAGTTATTAAAACATTGACTATCTCCATAATTGTTCTATATGCCAATTTTACGGTGTTTTAACTCTGATACAATAAATTTTAATACTATTTATCATTGTAAGTATTTCCTACGTATAAATTTTTTTAGGAGGATTGCGACACACATGGGTCTCGAGTTTAATATATGATTTTGATTGTTGAGTTCTTTGGGACCAGTGTTTAAATTTAAATAAATAAGGTTAAACTCAATGCCCTTAAGTGTTAAGGTTTTAAGTCAAACTTGCTAGCTAACATTCTCTTCATTGTCCCCTTTTAATTTTGAGAAAATTCAATAATTAGAAATTTATATTAAACTCGACACTTATGAATGTCGAAAAAAGTATTTTGAGAAATGACTTTGCTAGAAATCTAAGTTGAGAAATGATTAAAAAAATTCCTATAACAAAATCAAAACATTCTCATTTTACTCATTCATTTTTAATAAATTTTCAATTTGTTATTACAAAATTATGTATTTATAATTTATTTATGAAAATAATTTTGTTATATAATTCTTTAACATATTTTTTTATTGAGAATAAGAGAAAGAGTTGCCTAGATCTGAAGCTCAAACACAATATTATAAGGATTTAAGCAATGATAATCATTCGCTATTACACTAATTGACGTTTTTCAATATATTTAAAATATAAAAATATAAATAACACATTTTAAAATTATATAAAATCCAATTCACATTCACATATATAAAATATTTAATATTATTTTTAAAACTTCACAAGTGAGTTAAGAATGTGACAAATATTATATATATCTACTATACCTTACAAGATACTTATCACACATTAAATTTATTTGAGAAGTATAAAAATTCCACAGATGTATGAACTCATTTTCCTTTTCAAATACAAAATGATAAATAAAATACACATATATATATATACATATATATATATAACACCTCTTGAACTCTCATGATTGGTCTCGTGGTTAAGGGATATTCACCCATAAAACCCAAGTGGATTCGAGCTTTCGAGAAGCAAGTGATAGATCTTCATTTAAGCAATTCTCATTAAATGTAATGTGTACGGTGTAAATATATCCCTACCATGTATAAAATAAATCAATACAAAATTTATATAATAATTCTAATTTTATTATAGGTATGTGTATATCACGACTAAACTTATCTATAGGCCGAGCTACAATCCGATTCTCAAAAAATTTTCAAACTTAAAACCCATTTTCGAACTATAAGTATGTCCCTAATATGTTTGAAGTAAATTAGTGTGAAATCTATAAAACAGTTCAAGTTTTAGTGTGCCTGTACCTGTTCGCGACTCGCCTAAAAGTTGTTAAGAAAATAATAAAATATTAAAATATATATTATAAATTAAAGACAAAAAGACATTGTTTAAACCCGGTTCAAATTAGACCGAACGACAGGTCTAGTCAAAGCTGAATGTGGCTTTTTTGTTTTCAGACAAAGCTAAGTAGATTTATGTGAAAAAAAAAAAAAGTCTTTTTTTTATGGTAACTGTCAAATAACTGCCCCTGCTTGCGTTCCAGTCCAGTCCACATCATAAAATGGAAATTGTTACTTAATCTGAGTATGAAAATTATATGATTTAATCTCAAAGGCGAGTAGTAAGGAAATAAAGTTACAAAGAGTTTCTACTACAGCAGCTGCTGGGTCGGGTTTGGGCTGGGCCTCAATATAATATTAAATTTGTTTTATTTAGTTTAGATCAAAAATTAAACTTAAAATTTTATTTAAGCTCGACCCTAATAAAAATGATAAAATTCGAGTCTAATTCGATTTAGTTTAGACCTGTTTTCTATGCCCGAGATTAGCTTAAAAAATGAGTTTAAAATTTTGTTCAAGCCCGATTCAGATAAAAAAAAAGTTAAACTCGAGCCTAGCTCGCTCATATTAAAAGTTTTTATATTTTTAAATAAAATAAATTTTAAAAATATAATATATCAAATACACTAAAAACATTAAAATAAATGTTTCCCAACAAATTAAAAATATATTAAAAATATTTATACTTAAAATAGTTGCAAGTTTCAACTTAGCAAGTAAATATCTCTAAAATAGTAATAAAATTAACAATAAAATAAGAGTTATACAATATCCAAGCAAAAACAAAAAAATAGTAACAATATAATAGCAAAATTGTAGCAAAACAACGGCAAATAGCAATAGAAAGAAAATTTTAAGCAAATTCGGGTCAAGACTAGGTCAAAAAATCTTACTCAATGCCTAACCCGTTTAGAAAACAGGCATTATTTTCTATTCAAATATATTTTTCAAGCTTATATTTTTATTCAAACCCTCTCACATTTTGAACAGATCTTCAGACCTGAACGAATGACGACCTATGATTAAGTTTAAAGTAGAACAAAAGTTTATTTAAATTGATTTATCCACTAAATTTTCATCAAGTTAATTACAATGATTAATTACAATGATTAATTTACATTTTAAAAAGTTAAAATAAATTAAATTTAACTAACCATTTCTTCTCTTTTGAAAATTAATGACCTTAGGCTATTATGATATAATTGTCATCAAGCAATTACATTTAGCTATTGCTATCAACTCTATCCTATAATACACCACTTAGTTAAATTCCAAACCCTATAATTCAAAAAGTCTTATTATTAATAATATTATATTTAAAATTTGAACTTTAATTTTATCTCTAAAATTACAATACGCCTTACCATTACACATAATTTTTGTACGCATGAATTCATAACCACTGTAAACATCCACTTAATTTCCATCCTTTCAATAATCCCAAAAATTTGTGATTACCCCATTTTTCCACTACATCATTAATGTCCTCCTAATCATGATTATTAAATCACAATATATCAGGCTATAAATTCTACCCAATGAAAGCAATATTTTCTAGCATTTCATCAAATAAAATTGCAGACAGGGAAGACCAAAGGTAAGTTTTAAATTCCATTGATAAATTAGTTTCATTCATTCATTCTTTTTATTTATTTATTTATTCAAATAACTTCATAATTAGTAATCATATGATCTTTATTATTTGATTACATGACATAGGGCTATTAAAATCATGAAAAGGGTACTACTTTTACTAGGACTGCTGGTGGTGTTGTTGCATGATCAAGCTGATGCTAAAAGGGTATTAATGGAGGAGGCTGCTCCAGCACCTACAATTGGTGCAAAAAGGGACACTGAAAACAGCAGCTATAGTGACGAAGAGGAGAAAAACAACAGTTACCGAAGTTACGGGAATCCATCAGGATCAACCACTAAGAATCACCATTATTACATTAGTGACAAACCGCCAGCAAAAGAACACTGATAGTTTGTAATGAAGAACATATGTTTATGTGTGTGTATATATATAAGTACCATAGAGACTATGTAGGTAAAAGTATCATGGAGGCCGTTATGTCAGAATCGGATTGCATTTTGTCTCCTCTATTCAAAAAATGAGCAAATTAGTCTCTATACGTTAGATCAAAGAGCAAACTGGCGGTACCTATATTGAAATTTCCAGCCATTTTTACTATTAAAAATTGGTCATTGTACATCATCACAAGATACACACTAGTTTTTAGCTGGAGAAATGCATGAAATTTTTAATAGAAATGACTAATTTGCTCTTTGATCTAATATAAATGGACTAATTTGCCTATTTTTTAAGTAAAGGAATTAAAATGCAATCTGACTCTTAGTATAGAAGCCTCCATGATACCTTAACCGACTTTGTATGATATAGGGTGTGTATGGAATTGATGCATCTACCAAGTACACTTATGATATCTGTATGTATGTTTGTATGTATGTAAGTTGTTGGGAAAGCCAGAAGATATACTGTTTTTCCTTCTGCCGTTTAATTTCTAATGTTGTGTATTAAGGTTCCATTGAATCAAGACCAGCCCTTCCTCCACTAACCTACCAACTTAATTAGCTGTAATTGAAAAAAAGGGTTGATTTCAATTATAGTATATGTATATGTATATGTATTTTGTGAGTTTATGTGCTATAAAATGTCGTGGTTGTCGGGCCCTCTAGGGCCAATTGCTGTTCTTCTAAACAGCTAAGGTGTTGAAGCATTCATTGAGAATCTCAGGTCCATTAAGGTTCAATGGCAAAGGCATACTGGTACTTGCATATTGGTCTATGCACCAAGGTTGCATTGAATCAAGACTAGCCAATTCTCCACTAACCACTAACTTAAAAAAAAGGGCTAATTCACTAGACCTCCTTGAACTATTCCCAATATTCTAAATTTGTCTCGTACTTTAAAACGATCTAATTGGGTCTTAAAAGTATTTGTATCATATTATTCAAGTCTTTTGATGGTCTAACTATAAGTTTGAATGTTAAATGTCATTGACAATCTATTTGGATAAATTACTAAAAGTAAATAGTATATACAAGAAATGTTTACGCAGTTCAGAATGGACCTATATTTGCAGAGCATTGCACAGTGAACTAATCCACTAAAATTTTCGCAACACAAAAAACAATAATTTAAACTCAACTCATTTTTCTCAAATTGTAACTTCACTTTTATACGTGTAAATGGCCCAATTTGCCCGGGCCCGAATCAGAAACAACAAAATAAAAATAATATAAATAGTCCAGAGTACAAGCCCGAAAATATAAAAACTGGGCCCAATTCCATTAGGCCTGATCCCTATTAGCCCAATAGGCCCAAAAAACCAAACCGACTTAGAAACCCTAGGGTTTCTGAGTCCCAAAGTGCCGTACCCCCTCCCATGTGCTGCCTTCGGCACGCACGTCACCCGAGGACCACCATCACCAAAATGGCATCCTCATATAAATCGATCTCTCTCGACACCTACAAAGCGACAAAACAAACAACAACAGGGGGGCAAACAACAGTAGAGATAAAATAGCAAGCAAAGATAATAATTTTTTTTTTGTATTTCTTTCGGCTATAAAAGCCTTCATGCCAAACGATGCAATTTTTTACAAAGAAATACACCAAAAAAAAAAACGAACAAGTATCAAATACAAAATCGAAAAGGTGATTTTTGATAGCTATCATTTATTTATTCATTTCTTTATATTTTTATTTTTTTATATAAAAAATATAAATAAAGAAGAAGATAAAGGGACTTACCTTGAGTCGGTCGATGCCATTGGCAAACATCGCCGGCGCTGGAACACCGCGGACCCCTAAGGGTTCGGACTAAAGTTCAAAAAGCACCAAGGGCCCATTTTATTTACATTTTTATTTTAGTCTTTTATTTTATTTTAAATTTACCCTGCAGATTTTATTCCGATCCCAATTTAGTCCCTACTAATTTCGAAAGACAAGGATAATTGTTCAATTAGTCCTTTCTTCTTTATCGCTTTACAGTTTGGTCCTAAATCTTGTTTAAAATCGACCCCGTTAATTTTATTTCATTTTTAATTTAATCCATGGCCATCCTAGCTGAAACGCAGCATACAAGGACCAAGAATATTTTCCCATGCAGTCCTTGCTAGTTTCAGCACGTTACATATTAGTCCCTATTAGTTTTATTTTTATTTTTATGATTTATACCTTTTAATTTTCCTTTAATGCCAATTAAGCCCCTTTTATTTTAATTTTTATTTATTTCGTTCATACATTTATTTAATTGCTTGATTATTATTATTCTTTTACTTTATTCATTTTGTTTATTTAATTATTTTACTATTTACATTGTTTACATTATTCATTTGTTTATTTTATTTTTTATCCTCGTGTATTTTTTTTTGTGTTTTATTTTCTTTCTTTATTTTAATTATGCTCCTATTATTGTTATTATTTATTTATTTTTACTTTTATTTTATTTTGTATTTTCACTATTATTTGTTTATTATTATTCTGCATTATTATTACTTAATATTTCTATTATTTTAGTACTTTATTTTACTACTATTATCATTATTATTGTTCTTGTTATTACCTAATGTATTTTGGGATTTGGTTTCATAATTGCTTATTTAAAAACTTCTCAAAATAAGACAATATTCCGTGTTTGGAAATTCAAAGAATCGTGCCCTATCATGCTGGGTTTCGGTTTTCCGTTTGACCAAATAGCCAGATATCCTTTTAAAATTTTGTCCATATTTTCTAAAAAATAAGGCAATATTTCATGTTTGGAAATTCGAAAAATCGTGCCCTATCGTGATGGATTTCGATTTTCGTTTGACCAAATAACCAAATATCCTTTTAAAATTTTGTCCATGTTTTTTAAAAAACGAGGCAATATTTTGTGTTTGGAAATCTGAAAAATCGTACCTTATCGTGCTAGGCTTCGATTTTTCGTTTGTCCAAATAATTGAATATCCTTATAAAAATCTCAATGCATGAACTTTGGAAATCATGAGAGGATCTTGGCATCGAGGGTTTGAAACGTCATACCCTATCGTGCTAGATGTGATATTTTATTCCTTCGGAACAAGAGAATCTCAATATCCAATTCGAGTTATTTAAATTTTTTTAAAAAAAACGAAATTGTATTTTAAGATCGTTTCAAATTTTTGGCATTAAGACATTAATTAATCAATTAGGTATCAATTTTGGGCGTTGCGAGGGTGCTAATCCTTCCTCGTGCGTAACCGACTCCCGAACCTATTTTTCTTGGAATTCGTAGATCAAAATTAATTTCTTTTAAAATAAAATAAAATGTTTTATAGGTGATCCGATCACACCTAAACAAAAAGGATTGGTGGCAACTCCATTTATCATTTTAAAGTCGATCCCCGTTTTTTCAAACATAAAAATGATTTCGACAGCTTGGGGACTCTATTGGGGACCCAATAAGAGAGTCAGGCCGTAAAATTGATTATTCTTTGTCCTTTTATCGAAAGTTGAAAATGTGGTTTGAAAAATCATAATTCCTTTGTTGCATTTGTTTGTGATCCTTATTAATATTGTGGTTTGAGTCTCGTAGAATACTCTTGCATTGCATTGCACGACCGTTGTGGTTACACCTTTAAGTGGGAGTAAGAAGTTATGCCTTCGTGAGGTTTTCACCCGCATGGGCTAGTCGATTGCTTCGGAATATATCCGTACTTATGCTTCGTGAGATTTTCATTTCCGCATGGTCATAGGGAAATGTATTCCCCTAAACCGAACTCGATCCATATGAACCTATAATGGGTGAAGATTAAGGACTCTGCTGGTTCAGGTACCTTTCTCTTTAGAACCCCACCTCATATAGTGAACCATAGGAACTTAACAGATGGAGTGATGCTAATGTTAGTGGTTATCTATATAGATGTTTGATTATTTTCCGTTTGCCTTAGATCTTATTATTTGATACTGACTTGTGTGTTTTGTTTGTGATTGCTTGGCATTGCATATTTAAAGAGGAGTCGATTCGTGTTCGGTTACTAAGTTAGAAGATTCAATATAGAGAATAAATTTCTTGATAGAGTCGAGGATAATGCGGCTATCCGCATATGGTCAGAAAAGTTACAATTAGAAAAAGGGGATAGCCTAACTGAAGGATATACATCGGAGCTGTGGGACTTCACCCGCATCAGTGTGATACAAAATGAGCTGCAAGCATTAAGAGACATTTGGACCCATTGGGATGAGGAAACTAAGCAGTTGTTCTACCAAAATTATGACGATATACCCTATTTGCTAGATGTCAAGGTAGACAAGCATTTGTTTCGGGCGATGACTTAATTTAGAACCCAGCCTATAGCTGTTTCACTTTCGGAAAGGTGGACTTGGTGCCCACTGTGGAGGAATATACGACCTTGCTGCGATGTCCGAAGATCCAAGTTGATAAAGCTTACTCTAGGGCCGCTAATGCCCCAACTTTTGTGAAGAAGTTAATGAATATTACTGGGATGAGTGAGCCTTGGGTTGCAGTTCGAATCCAACAGAAAAGGGATGGAAAATGTATTCTTTGAGAGAATCTGAGAGACTTGATTTTAGAACACCCGGACGTAAGCAAGAAAGTTGACATCTTACCTTAAGCATTTATGGTTTGGTGATTTTTCCTAAAGCCTTAAGACATATAGATGAAGCAGTTACTGATTTATTCGATCGCCTTAACAAAAGAGTCACGCCTGTACCTACAATTTTGGCTGAGACGTTCAAATCTTTGAGCCTATGTCGGAGGGCAAGTGAAGGTAGGTTTATTGGATGTGTGCAGCTGTTACTGGTATGGTTTCATGGACATTTTTGAAAGGTGGACAAGGTCTCTTACTAGGCCTTCTTTAAGAGTTATTCCCCATTAAAAGAGGAAGTTACTACGCAAATGAGAGATGATATTTCAGGAGAAAAGTGGATGGCAATTCTTCAAAATCTCAAAGAGGAAGATATTGAATAGAGAGCCTTTTGGATGGTCCTTGACGAGATCCTCTATCGGTGTGGGAATCTCAATTGCGTACCTTTACCGTGAATTTGTGAGGCCATTGGATACACTCCTTTGCTTGTATTAAGGCAGTATAAGTCAAAAATTTGCTCAATGTGAGTTCTCATATAAAGCGGAAAGTTATAAGAAAAAAGTTTGAGAGATTTATGAAGCTTGAAAGACTTCACGGATGAAGAGATTGGTATTGGTCCTATGGACGACGCTTAAATACAACGGATGGTTTAGCAAAAGGATTAATGATAATGTTCCCTGGGCGAGTTTAGAAGGTGCTCGATCAATGGAAGATTACTTGCAAGTTGTCCGATCGAGTTGGAAATTATAGGACGGGACTTTAAAAGAAGAGTTTGGTCGGAAAATGATTGAGCAATTTGGAGGAAGAAAAAATACACTTGAGATTAGATGTGAAAGTGCAAAAGCGGTGAGAAGTTAAGAAAAGGGAAAAATAGGGTTGAAGAGGATCGGATAGTTTAAAGGCGGGGCTATAAGAAGATCGTCTATCGATGAAGGCTAGCGGCTTAGGAAAAACTTGAACAGTGGCATCGGGAGGTTCGAGAGGAGAGGACTAAGGCTGATCAATGGGAAGATAAATTTAGAGACACAAGCATGAAATAAAGCGTGGAAAAAATCCTCTTAGAAAGCGAAATGAGAAGAAGCGAGTTAAGGGCGAGTGGCGGAACTCGAGAAATCTCTTCATCATCACCAAAGTCGTAGTTCTATGAAAGAATTGAGAGCAAGCTTAAGTAATATGGAAGAAATGAAAGGGAAAATAGAAGAACTAGGCGACATTACAAAATTATGAAACGCGGATTGAGTTTTTGAAGCAAGTGAAGAACGGTGGAAGGAGCGACTTCATCATTCGAGAATCAAGTTAGAAGTAGGGATTACATTATCGGAGAAGCCATAACTAAAATTCAAGAGATAGTTGACTACTTGCAGACTTTGGCGGTACAAGCGGATACACTGCGTATAAAGTATGAGTTACAGTCAGATCGAGGACAGGAGCTAGCTTTACTACTTAGGAAAATTAAAGCTTTAAGCATTAGGGCAAAGCCTTATTTGTAACTTGATTTTATGTAAAGAACTTTGTTGTCTAGTAAAGTTTTCTAAATGAAATTGAATCAGAATCGACGTTTCTTTGAATTTATTTTATGCATCCGCATTACATCACATCATGTGCACTTAAATTTCGCAAAAAGACTCTAATTAAATGAAATTATCTCGGTTAATTAGGACAACAACAAGAATCAACCAATCGAACACCATTGCGAGACTCGCTTCAAAATCTAAAGTGATGGATCAAATATTAGAAAGACTAGAACAAATGTAAAAAGAAATGCAAGACCGGTTGCAAGTTGGCATACAAGAAGCGATTAGCAAAGGTGCAACGAGATATGAGGATCAAATCTTAGAATCCCAAAGAGCATGGTGAATCAATTGGCAATTAAGCTAATAGGAGCGAGAAAAGGAAAAAGCCTGCGGTTAACTCGGGAGATGATAATAAAGATCCCACTTACCTACTAGGTTTTACCGGTAGCGTTTAAGCACAACCGATTGTACCCACAAAAGGTACCGTGACAATCAGACCTAACAAATACCAAATCATACTTGACACCTATGAATTACCAAGCAATTCGGGCTCTAATCCGGATAACCCAACCAACTCGTGGTCCCGACACGAATGATGTGATGAAATGGAAAAGGAAAAACGAACTACCAAAATAACTTGATGATAGGTGCGGTAGTTAGAAGAAAAGTTCATAGCAATGGAAAATGCTTATTACCATTGCGAAATTGATGCCAATGACCGAGTTTAGTTCGGACCTAGTGCTCACACCAAGTTTAAAACTCGAAGCTCGAAATATAATGGAACAAGTCATCCGATGGAGTGATGCTAATGTTAGTGGTTATCTATATAGATGTTTGATTATTTTCCGTTTGCCTTAGATCTTATTATTTGATCTTGACTTGTGTGTTTTGTTTGTGATTGCTTGGCATTGCATATTTAAAGAGGAGTCGATTCGTGTTCGGTTACTAAGTTAGAAGATTCATATAGAGAATAAATTTCTTGATAGAGTCGAGGATAATGCGGCTATCCGCATATAGTCAGAAAAGTTACAATTAGAAAAAGGGGATAGCCTAATTGAAGGATATACATCGGAGCTGTGGGACTTCACCTACATCAGTGTGATACAAAATGAGCTGCAAGCATTGAGAGACATTTGGACCCATTGGGATGAGGAAACTAAGCAGTTGTTCTACCAAAATTATGGCGATATACCTTATTTGCTGGATGTCAAGGTAGACAAGCATTTGTTTAGGGCGATGACTCAATTTGGAACCCAGCCTATAGCTGTTTCACTTTCGGGAAGGTGGACTTGGTACCAACTGTGGAGGAATATACGACCTTGCTGTGATGTCTGAAGATCCAAGTTGATAAAGCTTACTCTAGGGCCACTAATGCCCCAACTTTTGTGAAGAAGTTAATGAATATTACTGGGATGAGTGAGCCTTGGGTTGCAGTTCAAATCCAACAGAAAAGGGATGGAAAATGTATTCATTGAGAGAATCTGAGAGACTTGATTTTAGAACACCGGACGTAAGGAAGAAAGTTGACATCTTACCTTAAGCATTTATGGTTTGGTGATTTTCCTAAAGCCTTAAGACATATAGATGAAGCGATTCTTGATTTATTCGATCGCTTAACAAAGAGTCACGCTTGTACCTACAATTTTGGTGAGACGTTCAAATCTTTGAGCCTATGTTGGAGGGCAAGTGAAGGTAGGTTTATTGGATGTGCATTTATTCTTGGTATGGTTTCATGGACATTTTTGGAAGGTGGACAAGGTCTCTTACTAGGCCTTCTCTAAGAGTTATTCCCCATTAAAAGAGGAAGTTGCTACGCAAAGGAGGGATGATATTTCAGAAGAAAAGTGGATGGCAATTCTTCAAAAGCTCAAAGAGGAAGATATTGAATAGAGAGTCTTTTGGATGGTCCCTGACGAGATCCTCTATCGGTGTGGGAATCTCAATTGCTTACCTTTACCGTGAATTTGTAGGGCCATTGGATACACTCTTTTGCTTGTATTAAGGCAGTATAAGTCAGAAATTTGCTCAATGTGAGTTCTCATATAAAGCGGAAAGTTATAAGAAAAAAGTTTGAGAGATTTATGAAGCTTGAAAGCAGACTCGCCGGATGAAGAGATTGGCTGTTGGTCCTATGACGACGCTTAAATACAACGGATGGTTTAGCAAAAGGATTAATGATAATGTTCCTGGGCCGAGTTTAGAAGGTGTTCGATCAATGGAAGATTATTTGCAAGTTGTCCCATCAGAGTTGGAAATTATAGGACAGGACTTTGAAAAGAAGAGTTTTGAATTTGGAAAATGATTGAACAGCTGGAGGAAGAAAAAATACACTTGAGATTAGATGTGAAAGTGCAAAAGGCAGAGGCTGAGAAGTTAAGAAAAGGGAAAAATAGGGTTGAAGAGGATCTGGATAGTTTAAAGGCAGGCTATAAGAAGATGTATCTATCGATGAAGACTGCTGGCTTAGGAAAAATTTTAGAACAGTGGCATCAGGAGGTTCGAGAGGAGAGGACTAAGGCTGATCAATGGGAAGATAAATTTCAAGAGACACAAGCATGAAATAAAGCCGTGGAAAAAATCCTCTTAGAAAGCAGAAATGAACGAAGCGAGTTAAGGGCCAGAATAGCGGAACTCGAGAAATCTCTTCATCATCACCAAAGTCGTAGTTCTATGAAAGAATTGAGAGCAAGCTTAAGTAATATGGAAGAAATGAAAGGGAAAATAGAAGAACTAGAGGCAGCATTACAAAATTATGAAACGCGGATTGAGTTTTTCGAAGCAAGTGAAGAACGGTGGAAGGAGCAGCTTCATCATTCGCAGAATCAAGTTAGAAGTAGGGATTACATTATCGAAGAAGCCATAACCAAAATTTGAGAGATAGTTGACTACTTGCAGACTTTGGCGGTACAAGCGGATACACTGAGTATGAAGTATGAGTTGCAGTCAGATCGAGGACAGGAGCTAGCTTTACTACTTAAGAAAATTAAAGCTTTAAGCATTAGGGCAAAGCCTTATTTGTAACTTGATTTTATGTAAATAACTTTGTTGTCCAGTAAAGTTTTCTAAATGAAATTGAATCAGAATCAACGTTTCTTTGAATTTATTTCATGCATCCGCATTACATCACATCATGTGCACTTAAATTTTGCAAAAAGACTCTAATTAAATGAAATTATCTCAGTTAATTAGGACAACAACAAGAATCAACCAATCGAACACCATTACAGTACTCACTCAAAATCTAAAGTGATGGATCAAATATTAGAAAGACTAGAACAAATGTAAAAAGAAATGCAAGACCAGTTGCAAGCACAGCTACAAGAGCAGTTAGCAAAGGTGCAACAGGATATGAGGGATCAAATCTTAGAATCCCAAAGGAGCATGGTGAATCAATTGGCGCAGTTGCTAGCCGGAGAGCGAGAAAAGGGGAAAAGCCCTGCGGTTAACTCGGGAGATGATAATAAAGATCCCACTTACCTACTAGGTTTTACCCCGGTAAACGTTTAAGCACAACCGATTGTACCCACAAAAGGTACCGGTGACAATCAGACCCCAACAGTACCAAATCTGTACTTCGACACCTATGAATTACCAAACAGCTCAGGCTCTAATCCGGGGGATAACCCAACCAACTCGTGGTCCTCGACCTGAATGATGTGACAGAAATGGAAAAGGAAAAAACGGAACTACCAAAATAACTTGATGATAGGTATAGGTAGTTAGAAGAAAAGTTCATAGCAATGGAAAATGCTTATTACCATTGCAGAATTGATGCCAATGACCTGAGTTTAGTTCCAGACCTAGTACTCCCGCCGAAGTTTAAAACTCTGGAGTTCGAGAAATATAATGGAACAAGCTGTCCTGAAACCTATATTACCATGTTCTGTCAAAGGATGACAGGATATGTTAATAATGATCAACTATTAATCTATTTCTTCTAAGATAGTCTAATCAGGTCAGCAGCCAAATGGTACAATCAGCTGAGCCTTGCCCAAGTCAGTTCATGGAAAGACTTAGCACAGGATTTTATGAAGCAGTACAGTCATGTGACGGACATGACACTCGATAGGCTTACATTGCAAAATATGAAGAAGAAGCAGAATAAAAGCTTTAGGCAGTATGCCCAAAGGTGGAGAGAGGTGGCAACACAAGTCCAGCCACCTTTTCTGGAGAAAAAAACCACGATGCTTTTCATTAACACCTTGAAAGCCCCATTTATCAACCACATGTTGGGGAGCGTCACGAAGAGCTTCTCGAACATAGTAATTTCTGGTAAAATGATCAAAAATACGGTGAAAAGTGGCAAAATAAATGCGGGAGAAAGCTCCAAGAGATCAGCCCCGAGAAAAAAAGAAAGTGAAATAAACAATGTAGGCACGTATAACAAGGGCTATTCAAAGCCAATTACTATTAGCCCACCGAAAATGGTAACCACCAGTTTCCAAGCCCCTCGGAGACAGGAATCTAATAAAAGGCCGAATGTAGAGAACCTCCAGTTTACCCCTATCTCAATGACATATAAAGAGTTGTACCAAAGTTTATTCGATGTACATGTTGTATCCCCTTTCTACCTAACGCCAATGCAACACCCATACCCTAAATGGTACGATGCAAACGCCTAATGCGAATATCACGAAAACTACGAGGCACTCGATAGAAAACTGCACCACTTTTAAGAAATTAGTTGAAAGGTTAATCGAAATGGGCATTGTAAAATTTGATGATCCATCTAATGAGAAAATCTATTACCCAACCACGCGGATAAAGGGGTAAATACGATAGTTGAGAATACGAGGAGGAGAATTAAAATGAATATTATGGAAATAAAAACCCCATTAAGAGAAGTCCGAAAAAAATGGTAGAAAAAGGGTTTGATAAAAAAACTCGGGGAACGAGTCTCGAAAAGTAAAAAATTATTGTGTGTTTTATGATAAAGAAGATCATAAGATCTAAGAATGTAATGAATATGAGGCTTTAGTATAGGGTCTAATGGACAACAAAGAGCTTGAATTCTTTAAGTATGTTAAAGAAGCAGAGGTGTGCGCCATTGAAGGAGGATCGACAAAGAGAGTCTATGAGGCCAATCATCTGGTGCTAATCATCTCACGACCAAGAAGCAATGAAGCTAGAGTGCAAATGGCACCGAGGGTCATAATCTAAAAACCTGTAGCTTTTCCTTACAAGGATAGCAAGAAGGTCCAATGGAATTATGACTGCAACGTAATAATTTTGGGAGAAGAAAGCCCGATCAATGCTTCAAAATAAGGTCAAGAGATTGGTTTCTATACACGCAGTGGGAAGCGTTATGCAGAAACTGAGCCTATTAAAGGGAAGACCCCAATGGCTAAACAAAAAGGGAAAAGACGGTCAGATCCAAACCGCCAGTTAATGGGCCTGTAACTGAGAATGAGGCTAGAGAATTTTCAAAATTCTTAAAGCACAGTGAGTACAATGTTGTGAAATAATTACATAAGCAATCGGCTCGTATCTCAGTGCTAGTTTTACTTTTAAGTTCGGAGGTACATCGTGAGGCATTAATGAAAGTACTGAATGAAACCTATGTCGCTAACGATATCTCCGTGAACAAGCTGGACCATATGGTCAACAACATAAGCGTCGATAACTTCATCTTCTTTAATGATGATAAGATACCTCCAAGGGGCAAGGGATCTACAAAGGCCTTACATATCACTACCCGCTGCAAAGGGTATACGCTGTCAAGGGGTATGATTGATAACAGATCTGTATTGAACGTCTTACCCCTATCCACGCTAAATAGGTTGCCCGTAGATAGCTCTCACATGAAAACCTGTCAAAACATAGTGAGAGCATTCGACGAACCGAAAGAAGGGTAATGGGAGGATTGAAATACCCCTCTTGATTGGCCCAAATACATGCGAAGTGGACTTCCTGGCGATGGATATTAAGCCTTCCTATAATTTCTTGTTGGAGAGGCCCTAGATTCATATTGTTAGGCAGTGCCGTCATCGCTACACCAGAAGCTAAAGTTGGTAGTTGAGGGTCGACTAGTAACGATAAATGCGGAGGAAGATATTATCGCATCCAAAACCAACGATGCGCCTTATGTAGGAACAGATGATAAAGCACTGAAATGTTCATTTTGATTATTAGAATTCGTGAATGCAACCTTCATCGTTGAAGGAAACAAAATCTCGAAACCCAAATATCTAAAACTACAAAGATGGGTCTGCAACTCACAGTGGGTAAAGGAGTCTTGTCTGGAAGAGGACTTGAAAGATGCCTACAAGGAAAGGTCGAGGCACCTATGTTGAAGGACAAACAAGATCGCTACGGTCTAGGGTTTAAGCCAGACACCAAGCAAAGAAGGAAGGAGATAAAGAAGAAACAAGAAAGGAGAAGGGCGAGACTGAGTGGAGAAGAGTCAAATGGGAACCAATGGCCTTTCCCTACATATCCAAGACCTTCATATCAGGAAGAACCATTTACCCCAAAAAGAATACGTCAAGAAAAGAGATTGCGGAAGAAATGTTAAGAAACCTAAACATCAACGCCATATCCAAAGAAGGAATCTGGGAAGAGAATCTATCAAATATCCGCCCCTATGTACCTGGAAGCATTTTAAACAACTGGACTGTGGAAGAGATTCTTATAGTTTTTAGATTCAATACAGAGTAATGTTCAAAATGCGCTTATTGCTCTAAGCCTAAAAGCAATAAGAGTCCTTTGTGAAATAGGCATATGTCCTAAATCTTTACTTCAATAAAAAATACATTTTTATGTATCATTTTGAGAAAATATTCTTTTATTCTTTTTATTCATAATCATACCACACAAATAATTATTCTTCGATTCTTTTATTCCATGGATTTTTTTCTTTATCCCTATAACAGGTCTCCGGATATCAATGATATGAGTGACATTACTACTGACTCAGAATCTCTTTTTGAACAAGATTTGTGCACGGAAGATTCCCAAGATCTTGAAGATGATCGAGACTATAGTTTATCTCCTGATTTGTTGAGGATGGTAGAACAGGATGAGAAACAAATCTTACCTCATAAAAAGTCAGTGGAAATTGTGAGCCTTTGAGAGGAAAAAGAGGTGAAGATAGGAGCCCACATTGCTGCAGAAGAAGCAAAACCTTATTGAATTACTCCAAGAATTTAAGGATGTCTTCGCTTGGTCATATTGAGACATGCTCGGGTTAAGTACTGATATTGTGGTGCACCGACTCCTCATAAAGAAAGAATACAAGTCGGTTCAATAAAAGCTCCGAATGATGAGGCCTGACGTTTTGTTAAAAATAAAAGAAGAAGTCAAGAAGCAATTCGATGCCGGGTTCTTACAAGTGGTTAAATACTCAGAATAGGTAGCCAATATTGTCCCCGTCCCTAAGAAAAGTGGAAAGGTATGAATGTGTGTGGATTACAGAGCTTTAAACAAGGCTAGCACAAAGGACAAATTCCCATTGCCTCACATTGACACATTGGTGGATAATACGCGGGCTACTCATTGTTCTCCTTCATGGATGGTTTCTCTGGATACAATCAGATAAAGATGCATCCTGAAGACATGGAAAAAACCATATTCGTGACCTTGTGGAGAACCTTTTGCTATGAGATGATGCCATTTGGGTTAAAAAATGTAGGGGCAATGTACCAAAGAGCCATGGTAACCCTGTTTCATGATATGATGCACCAAGAAATTGAGGTTTATGTCGACGATATGATTGCAAAATATCGAACAGAAGAAGAACATATACAAGTTTTGAGGAAATTGTTCTTGAGGTTGAGAAAATTTTAGCTAAAGCTCAATCCAACCAAGTGCACTTTTGGGGCTAGATCAGGAAAACTGCTTGGATTCGTAGTTAGTGAAAAGGGAATTGAGATTGACCCGGACAAAGTCAAGGCTACACAAGAATTACCTCTATCGTGCACTCAAAATGAAGTTCAAGGTTTTCTAGGAAGACTAAATTACATCTCCGGTTTATTTCACAGCTAACTGAAAAATGTGACCCCATATTCCATCTCCTTAAGAAACACAACCCAGGCATTTGGGACGAAGAGTGCCAAAAGACTTTCAATAAGGTCAAACATTACCTATCCAATACCCCAGTACTGATGCCACCTAACCCGGATAGGCCACTAATACTATACTTGGCAGTATTCGAAAATTTCATTAGATGCATGCTAGGTCAACATGACGAGTCAGGAAGAAAAGAAAGGGTGATATACTATCTTAGTAAGAAGTTCACTGAATATGAGACAAGATATTCGCCAATCGAAAAGTTATATTGCGCCTTGATTTGGACAACCCGAAGGTTGAGACAGTACATGTTGTACCACACGACTTGGCTCATCTCAAAGCTGGATCCTCTGAAGTACATGATGGAGTCAACTGCTCTATATGGAAGGATGGCCCAATTGAAAATTTTGCTTTCCGAATTTGACATAGTCTATGTGAGCCAGAAGGCAGTTAAGGGAAGCGCAATAGCCGACTTTCTGGCCAGTAGAGCCCTAGAGGATTACAAGTCTTTGAACTTCAATTTCCCAAATGAAAATTTGTTGTATATTGCAACCACTGAAGATGACTCGCAAGGAAGTCATTCTTGGAAGTTAAACTTCGACGGTGCCTCAAACACGGTGGGTAATGGAATTGGAGCAGTCTTGGTATCCCCGAATGGAGATCATTATCCCTTCATTAGCAAATTGGATTTCGATTACACGAACAATATGGTAGAATACAAAGCTTGCATCATGGGCATCCGTGCAGCCATAGTGTCGAAACCATTTTTTATATTTTGGTAAAAATAGGGTTTGACTTTTAAAACGAAAATGGAATCACCACCAATCTTTTTTAGGATGTGACCGGATCACCTCAAAATTGATCGTTAAAACCTTTTGGTTTATTAAAACAATAGTTTTGGTCTACGAAATTTAGAAAAACGGGTTCGGGAGTCGGTTACGCATGAGGAAGGATTAGCACCCACGTGACGTCTAAAATTGGTACCTAATTGATTATTTAATGCCTTTATGTTGAGAATTTGAAAAGATTTTAAAATACAATTCATTTTGAAGAGTGTTTGTATAATCTATTTTGGAATATTAAGACTCTTTTATTCCAAAAGGATAAAATATCACATCCAGTACGTTAGGGTGCGACATTTTAACCCCTGAAACTAAGATCATCCTTTAACTTCCAAAAACCCGCATTTAAAAGGATATTTAGTTATTTGTACAAACGAAAAATCGAAACCCAGCACGTTAGAGCACAATTTCTTGAACTTTCAAACACAAAACATTGCCTTGTTTTCAAAAGCCTTACCTCGAGATAACATAATGTCACATCCATCACGTTAGGACACGACATTTTAAATTTTTGAGAATAAGTTTTTATTTAACTTTTAAAAGGAAAGTAATAGGTTCTTTGAACTCGAAGAAGAAAATCGAAACCCAGTAAGTTAGGGTACGAATTCTTTCGAACCCTAGAACACGGAGTGTTTACTTATTTTGAAAATATGATGTGATCATAACAAAATGGAAAATGAATTTTAAAATAAAATGTAAAACGATTTACAAATCTTGGCTTGTAGAACAATATGATGTGATAAAGTATAACAACAATAATAAGAGTAAAAAGTAAAAACAAGATAAACAAATGAAATAAAATGAAAGAGAATTGTGAAAAATGTAGGCTATATACAATAATGAAAACCATAGAATTATAATAATAGTAAAAATGCAATAAAAAATATTAGTAGTAATAATAATAAAATAATAATAATAAAAGTAATAGTAAAAATAAAAAATTGTGTTAGTAATAATAAAATAATAGTAAGAATATTAAAAAATAGTAATAATAATATAAAAATAATAGTAGTAGTAGTAAAATAAAATTATATTAATTATAAAAATAATAATATATGTTAATATACAAATAATAGTAAAAATAAAAAACAATAATAGAAATAATGAAAATAGCATAATGGTGATACTAAAATAATAATAATAATAACAATAAAATAATGGTAGATATAATAATAATAATAAATATAGCTATAATAATAATATATAAAATAATAATAGTTATAAATGTAATAATAATAATAGTACATATATAATAATAATAGTACTAATAATAATAGTAAAAATAATAGTAAGAAAGAAAAAAAGTAATGAAATGATAATAATAAAAATAGAATAATAAAAATATTATTATTAATAGTAATGGTAATAAAAATACTAATAATAATAATATTTATTAAAAAACTTAATGTAACAAACAAGAATAACAAAAGGGGGCAATATTAGCAAAAAATAATAAAAGAAATGATTAAATTAAAATTAAAATTAAAATTTGAGGCAAAATCGAAAATAAATAAAAGGGGAAGGATCGGATTGTAACACGCGCGCAACATAAAGGTATCAAAACAGAAAATAATCCCAACCTCTGAAACGGTGTCATTCAAATGCGGACCAAATTGAAATAGAAATAAACTTATTGGGCAAAATTGGGAATAGTGAGAACTTGATTTAAAAGGGAAAAAAGGCGAAAGGACTAAAACAGTAAATAACCCATTTTTAAAAAAACACACGGATTCTCCTTGCAGGTCGGGTCAGTGCGCAGGTTGGCTTTTGGGTAAAAACTAAATGGCGCCGTTTTGATGCTTATTACCTTAAGCCAAAACGACGTCATTTTAGTATTACTATATAAGTAAAAAAAATTTTAAAAAATCATTTCTCCCTCATTCTTCACAAAAATCAGAGAGAGCCTCTCTCTTTTCTCTCTTGTTGGCGATTTTGGCAGGCCCTCCGGTGAGGTTCCGACGCCGTCGCCAGCCACCGTGGAATTTAAAAAAAGGTAAGTTTTTCCTTTTTAAAAAAAGTATTTTGTATATATATTATTTATTGTTTCAAAAAAATAGAAATAAAAATAAAAAAATAACAATATTTGAAAATAAAAATATAACAAAAACCTTGGCTAATTTGCTTTTCTCTGTTTATTTCAGTGTTTTTTTTGTATGTATATGTCTGTCTGTGTCCGATTTACAGATTCTTGTAGGCTTTTTATAGCCTTTGAAATGAAAATAGAAAGGAAATAATAAAAAAAATGTTGCCATGTTTGCTAGGTTTCCTTTTCTGTGCAGGTCAAAGGCGAAGATTCTGGCGACGAGGGGCCTCCGCGCGTTGATGGTGGCGTGGTTCACAGATTGCGGGCGATCGAGGGGTGGGTGTCGAGGCTACTGCGGCGTGAGGCAGTAACCCTAAGGCAGGGTTCTTGTTTTTGAAATTAGTTTAGGGACATTGGGCCATTTGGGTTATAGGATTAGATTTAATTGGGTAATGGGTTTTGGGTTGTAATTGGGCTTCGTGGGTGTAATTTGGGTTTTGGGTATTTTGGACTGTAACTGATATTGGTCTATTTTTTGTTATTTTGGAATGGGCCCGGGCAAAATGGGTTATTACACATAGAACGTGAGATCAAAGTGCTAGAGGTTTATGGAGATTCCGCTTTGGTAATCTATCAACTCAAAGAAGAATGGAAGACAAGAGATCCCAAGTTAATCAATTATCGAAAGTTAGTTCTTGAGTTAATTGAGGACTTTGACGACATCACCTTCTATTATCTCCCACGAGATGAGAATCAGAAGGCTGATGCCTTAGCTACTTTGGCTTCAATGGTCAGAGTGAACAAACAAGAGGATGTACAACCTATCCAGATGAGTATTTATGAAACTCCACTCTTTGTTACAACATCAAAGAAGAGGAAGAAAAGGACGATCGCCCTTGGTACAATGATATATTGCGATATATGAAATATCGTGAATATCAAGAACAAGAAACTGAGAATGATAAAAGGACGTTAAGACGGTTGGCCAGTGACTATGTCTTAGATGGGGAAATCTTATACAAAAGGAGAATGGATCAGGTGCTACTAAGATGCATAGATGTTGTTGAAGCTAAGCAAATCTTGGAAGAGGTCCATGAGGGTGTCTGGAACACATGCAATGGTTTTACAATGGCCAAGCAGATCATAAGATTCGGGTATTATTGGTCCACCATGGAAGGAGATTGCATCAATTACACCAAGAAATGCCACAAGTGTCAAATTTACGGAGATAAAATCCATATACCTCATTCACCTCTTCACGTTATGACTTCTCCTTGGCTTTCTCCATGTGGGGCATGGATTTCATTGGGCCAATTTCGCGTAAGGCTTCTAACGGGCATCGATTCATCTTCGTGGTCATCGATTACTTTACCAAATGGGAAGAAGCTGCTTTATATGCCAATGTCACGAAATCAGCAGTCAGTAAATTCTTAAAGATTGAGATCATATGTCGATATGGAATGTCAGAAAGGATCATATCTGACAACGCATTAAATTTGAACAACAACATGATATCAGACGTCTACAGTCAGTTCAAGATCAAACACCATAACTCATCACCATATCGCCCAAAAATGAATAGTGCAGTGGAGGCGGCCAATAAGAATATTAAGAAGATCGTGGGGAAAATGACTGAGACTTATAAAGATTGGCATAAGAAGCTAGCATTCGCCCTCTATGCTTATCGAACATCCGTCAGAACCTCAACCGGGGCAACGCCTTTCTCTTTGGTTTATGGAATGGAAGCAGTTTTACCCATTGAAGTGAAAATTCATTCTCTTCGAGTTTTGGCAGAAGTAAAGTTGAATGAAGCGGAATGGATCCAATCCCGATATGATCAGCTAAATTTGATTAAAAAGAAAAGGTTGAAAGTTATCCGTCATGGTTAGATGTACTAAAAGCGAATGATGCAAGCTTACAACAAAAAGGTTCGTCCTATAGAATTCCATAAAGGGGACCTAGTATTGAAAAAGATCTTGCCCTTACAGAAAGATTTTAGAGGGAAATGGATGCCAAATTAGGAAGGACCTTATGTGGTAAAGAAGGCCTTTTCTAGAGGAGCGCTGATTCTGACGGAGATGGATGGTAAAAGCTTGCCCAATCCTGTGAATTCAGACTCAGTCAAGAAATATTTCACCTAAAAAAAGGGAGAGGATAAGGTGAAAACTCGTAAAGAGCGCCTTGAGACCAAAGGGGTTTTGGATTGAAAACCCATGAAAGGGGCAATTCAAATCTTGATCAAGAATGGGGCATGTGGTAGTCTTGCTATTCCTAAATGAACAAGGAAAAGAGATGCTAAGTCTTGGGGCATCAACAAAGTGCTGTGGATCTCCAAAGCATACATCGAGTTCAAAAAGGGTCCTCGAAAAGTTAGTACGAAGAAACTCATGCTATGATATCCGGGCACCTACTTTCATATTATTTACTTTGTATTTAAGCATTTGCTATGTTGATAAATCTATTTATTTCGAAACTTGCTCTTAATAAACTTCGATCTTATCCATTTCTACAATCTCTTTTTCAAGCATTTTTATATTGAAATAACGATTAATGGACTAGCATTCAAGTAAAGGAAGTTTTATGTATTACTCTGAAAGTTTCTAAATAGTACAAGGATCTGAGAATAAGACCACTATTTAAGAACTAACCAAACTCAGGGGTTGGAAACATTTGAGAACCAATAATCTGAATGATGACTATTTATTCAGATTTTCTGTTAAAGATACCAGGTGAACAAGAAGACATGGTAACACATCAGTAATAGAACTTGGACGAACATCGAGAAATGATAACCCAAACTTTAAAAAGAAAAAGGGGATCATTCTCATTTCTGCATTCATCATTCATAACACCTCTAGTTAGGAGCATTTGATTCATTTCGATCATAGCATCCTAATCACTTGGCATAAGCATATGAAACCGATTCTACAGATCATATCCCCAGAAGACAGTGTAGCAACATCGGTGAATTCGTAGATCTTATCTCCCTAAGCAGTAGTGGAGCAGATCAAATTTGGCGAATCTTATCTCCATGTATCGGTAATGGAGCAGATTCAAGCCACTAACCTTATCTCCCTGAAGTTGCAGTGGAGCAGGTTGAAGATACCAATCCTATCTCCCTGACCAGCAGTGGAATAGGTCGAAGATTGTAGATCTTGTCACCCTAAGCAGTAGTAGAACAAGATCGAATGGCAAATCTTGTCTCCCTAAGTAGTAGTGGAACAGATTTAAGCCACCAATCCTATCTTCTTGACTAGTAGTAGAATAGGTCAAAGATTGTAGATCTTGTCACCCTAAGCAGTAGTAGAATAAGATCAAATGGAAAATCTTGTCTCCCTAAGCAATAGTGGAACAGATTTAATCCACCAGTCCTATCTCACTGACCAACAGTGGAATAGGTCGAAGATTGTAGATCTTGTCACCCTAAGCAGTAGTAGAACAAGATTGAACATCAAATCTTGTCTCCCTAACCAGTAGTGGAATAGGTCGAAGATTGTAGATCTTGTCACCCTAAGCAGTAGTGGAACAAGATCGAACGGTAAATCTTATCTCCCTAAGCAGTAGTGGAACAGATTTAAGCCACCAATCCTATCTCCTTGACCAGCAGTGGAATAGGTCAAAGATTGTAGATCTTGTCACCCTAAGCCGTAGTGGAATAAGATCAAACGGTAAATCTTGTCTCCATAAGCAGTAGTGGAACAGATTTAAGCCACCAGTCCTATCTTCCTGACCAGCAGTGGAATAGGTCAAAGATTGTAGATCTTGTCACCCTAAGCAGTAGTGGAACAAGATCGAACGGCAAATCTTGTCTCCCTAAGCATTAGTGGAACAGATTTAAGCCACCAGTCCTATCTTCCGACCACCAGGAAATAGGTCAAGATTTAGATCTTGTTACCTAGCGAGAGTGGAACAAGATCGAACGGCAAATCTTGTCTCCCTAAGCAGTAGTGGAATAGATTTAAGCCACCAGTCCTATCTCCCTGACCAATAGTGGAATAGGTCGAAGATCATAGATCTTGTCACCATAAGCAGTAGTGGAACAAGATCGAACGACAAATCTTATCTCCATGAAGTAGCAATGGAGTAGATTCAAGCTACCAACCTTATCTCCTTGAAGTTGCAGTGGAGCAGATTGAAAATAGCAAATCTTATACCCCTGAAATTACAGTGGGATAGATTAAAGCTACTTGAAGAAGAGAAGCGCTAAAGAAGTCGAGGTTCAGAAACCAGGCAAATTTGGTCTTCAAAAGTCTGCTCCATTCCCGTTACACGACAACGAGCAAAAAGGGGCAGCTGTAAACGGCCTAATTTGCCCGAGCCCAAATCAAAAATAATAAAATAAAAAATAATATAAATAGTTCAGAGTACAAGGCCGAAAATATAAAAACTGGGCCCAATTCCATTTGGCCTGATCCCTTTTGGCCCAATAGGCCCAAAAAAACTAAACCGACTTAGAAACCTTAGGGTTTTTGAGTCCCAAAGCGTCGTACCCCCTCTCATGTGCTGCCTTCGGCACGCACGTCGCCCGAGGACCACCATCACCAAAATGGAAACCTCAGCTTCGTCGACCTCCTCTCTGACACCTACAAAGCAGCAAAATAGCAACAACAAGGGGCAAATAATTGTAGAGATAAAATAGCAAGCAAATATAATATTTTTTTGTATTTCTTTCGGCTATAAAAGCTTTCATGCCAAACGATGTATTTACAGAGAAATACACCAAAAAAAAAAAACGAACAAGTATCAAATACAAAATCAAAAAGGTGATTTTTGATAACTATCATTTATTTATTTCATTTATTTATTTCATTTATTTATAACTTTATTTTTTATATAAAAAATATAAATAAAGAAGAAGATAAAGGGACTTACCTTGAGTCGGTCGACGCCATTGGCGAACATCGCCGGCGCCGAAACACCGCGGACCTCTAGAGGTTTGGACGAAAGTTCGAAAAGCACCAAGGGCCCATTTTATTTGCATTTTTTATTTTTTTATTTTTTGGGATGAGGGATTGGCGTTTTAAAAAATGGAATAAAAAAGGTTTTTATCATCGCCGACCACCGTATACGGCGAGGTTCCGCAGTCACGACTAACCCCTATATCGGTGCGTGGCCGGCCCTATAACCCTCCTTCAGAGAAAATCAAAGAAAGGAAACTTTTAAAAAAAAAAATGGAAGAAATGTTTTTTTTCTTTAATTTCTACCTTTTATAACGACGCGAAACGACGCCTTTTCATCCTTGCTGTTAAAGGCCAAAACGACGCCATTTAAGCCTCAAACTCGCGCGTTGACCCGACCCGCTAGGGGATCCGCGTGTTTTTGGCCTTTGGGGTTTATTTCTCTTTTGATCCTTCCACTTTTTTTTGCAATTTAGTCCTTTCTTTTATTTTAAATTTGCCCTGCAGATTTTATTCTGATCCCAATTTAGTCCCTACAGATGCTGCGCATTTCGAAGGACAGGGATAATTGTTCATTTAGTCTTCTCTTTTTTACGCGCTTTACAGTTTGGTCCTAAATCTTGTTTAAATTCGGCCCCTTTAATTTTATTTCATTTTTAATTTAATCCATGGCCATCCTTGCTGAAACACAACATACAAGGACCAGGAATATTTTCCCATGCAGTCCTTGCTAGTTTCAGCGTGTTACATATTAGTCCCTATTAGTTTTATTTTTATTTTTATGATTTATACCTTTTAATTTTCCTTTAATGTCAATTAAGCCCCTTTTATTTTAATTATTTATTTATTTTGTTCATACATTTATTTAATTGCTTGATTATTTATTATTCTTTTACTTTATTCATTTTGTTTATTTACTTATTTTACTATTTACATTGTTTGCTTTATTTATTTGTTTATTTTATTTTTTATCCTCATGTATTGTTTTTTTTTTGTGTTTTATTTTCTTTCTTTATTTTAATTATGATCCTATTATTGTTATTATTTATCTATTTTTACTTTTATTTTATTTTAATTTATTTTATTTTTGTATTTTCACTATTATTTGTTTATTATTATTCTTGCATTATTATTACTTAATGTTTCTATTATTTTTAGTATTTTATTTTACTACTATTATCATTATTTTTGTTCTTGTTATTACCTAATGCATTTTTGGATTTGGTTTCATAATTGCTTATTTAAAAACTTCTCAAAATAAGGCAATATTTCGTGTTTGGAAACTCGAAGAATCGTGCCCTATCATGCTGGGTTTCGATTTTTCGTTTGACCAAATAACCGGATATTCTTTTAAACTTTTGTCCATGTTTTCTAAAAAATAAGGCAATATTTCGTGTTTGGAAATTCGAAGAATCGTGACCTATCGTACTGGGTTTCGATTTTTCGTTTGACCAAAAAACCAAATATCCTTTTAAAATTGTCCATGTTTTCTAAAATAACGAGGCAATATTTCGTGTTTGGAAATCCGAGAAACCGTACCCTATCGTGCTGGGCTTCGATTTTTCGTTTGTCCAAATAATTGAATATCCTTATAAAAATCTCAATGCATGAACTTTGGAAATCATGAGAATATCTTGGCATCGAGGGTTTGAAACGTCATATCCTATCGTGCTATATGTGATATTTTATTCCTTCAGAACAAGAGAACAATATCCAATTCGAGTTATTTAATTTTAAAAAAAAATGAAATTGTATTTTAAGATCGTTTCAAATTTTTGGCATTAGGATATTAATTAATCAATTAGGTATCAATTTTGGGCGTTGCGAGGGTGCTAATCCTTCCTCACGCATAACCGACTCCCGAACCCTTTTTTCTTGGAATTCGTAGACCAAAATTAATTTCTTTTAAAATAAAATAAAATGTTTTATAGGTGATCCGATCACACTTGAACAAAAAGGATTGGTGGCGACTCCACTTGTCATTTTAAAGTCGATCCCTATTTTTTTCAAACATAAAAATAGTTTCGACAATACGATCTAATTTTAATTCTAACACTTTGCTCTCTTAATCACTTAGCAAGTGTTTATAACAATCATCTAAAAATGATTGAAATTATCACACATCAGTGTCTAGAATGAACAAATATTTTTCTTTCCAATTAACTCACTACCGATAACAATTTGAAGAAACTAGCCTATAGTTGTAAAAATATTTGAACAATGCTAAGAGTAGTGTCAACTGCTTTTGGACCTGTGCAAGAAAAACGATCAACACAAAATAATTGTTTATATAGTTCGATTTCTTTACATTTGTGAGGCTTTGTCTAGATAGAAAATCCATTATCTTTCAATCTCATACAAGTGATTTAAGTCTTAATACTCACTTGTTTAACAAACTCACTTTTGCACCTAAATATCTACATCTATAAACCAAGTGACTTACATCTTTACTTATAAAAATATACTCACAACAATGAATTCATCAATGAACAGATATGTGCTAAAAACCCAAATCCCTCACATATATAAGTCTCAAACATATTTATCATTTTCGATTTATTCTAGATCAAATACAATCAATCTCCCCACTAAATTTAAAATCATTGGTGAAATCAAACGTGTACCAACATCCTACACATCCGACTAGAAAGGATGCTCAAATTCATATGGTAAGAGCCCAATTTCATAGGACCCAACTGTATGGATTGACCCGAGATTATTTTTTTGAATATCACAGTTAAATTTTAAGATCAAATGGTCAAACACAAACAGTACTGAATTGCGTTAACCAAGTAGTGTAAGTGGCGTCGGTTATGGGGTATTGGGTTTCGTATAGGGTCAACGGCACGTACCCGTCACGCAGTGCAGTGCAGGGTAGGGCAAGGGCCCTCCTCGGCCTCAAATTCCAATGACTTCACGATATCTAAGACTCAATGCCACAACTAACAACATACACCTTCTTCCAACACTTTTTTTTTGGTAAATTTGATATTAGTCCTCCTAGTTTAAGAAAGTTATAAATTTAATTTTTTATATTTTAATTTGATCATTTTCTTTCTTTCTCTTTTAAATATTAAAATTCCAGTCCTCGTCGATCCATAACTATTAAATTATTGAGTTTTCCTAATTTCAAAATCTGATGCACCAAACAAATTATTATCATATGTGTAATGTCGTGTCAACTTATTATTTTCACATGTTATTAACTAAAAACCAAATTAATTGATTGATGACTATCATTTGCACAAAGGCTAGGGTTGTACATGAACAGAGCATTGGATGAACTGTTCGATTTTTGTTTGTTTATGTTCGTTTATAACAAGATTTTGTGACTCGTTTGTTAAATGAACCAATCACAAACAAAGTTTGTTCAGTTTATTTATGTTTATGAACAAGCTCGTTTAATAAATCATTTAAAATTCATTTTTGTTCCATTAGTATATATTATTATATTTTACTATTTTATATCTAAGAAATAATATATTTTTATTATTTGTTTGTTTATTATTCAAGAACATTATTATCGTGAGTGTGTTCAAATATATGTTCATTAACACGTTGGTTTAACTTAAAGCGAACAAACATAAACACATATAATTTTAAATAAATGAACACAAACAAAAAATTTAAAATTTTTAACAAATACGAATTGAACACGAACAAGCTTAAAAATAAACAAATGAACATAAATAAAGGTCCATTCGTTTGAGCTCAATTCATTTACAACCTTAGTCAAGACTGAAAATTTAAATTCGAAAAGCATAAAGACTAAAATTTATCAAATTAAAGTAATATTAAATCCACAATTTTTGCAAAATTTAGTGCATAGCACAATTTAATCCTTTTTTTCCATATTGATTTATTATCTATATTTAGAGTTTGTCATTATCATTCTCAACAATTAAGTTTGAATCCTCGTTTTTTCTTTAAAATGCAATGTACCTCACCGTCATATTCAACACTTGTTAATATAATTTTTATATAATAATATTTTTTAACATAAATCTCATTATAAGTTCTTATTATATCTCCTCTTTTTGATACAAATGTCTGGAACTAACCATAGCCCCTCCCTAATCCTTAAATAGGAGAATAATACGCTTCAACGCACTCGAACTCATGTCCTCCTTTACTGACAACAATCTCGATGCCAATTGACACATATAATAATATTTGAGCCTATGTCATCCGTATTTATAAAACCTCACTTTTATTGCTTCAAGTCTAGGGGTGTTCAAATTTCCGTTAAAATCAAATTAACCGATCTAATTCGGTTAATAGGTCAATTAACTGATCTAATTTGATTGAAGGTTGATTAATGATTTTTTGAAAGTTCGATTATCGATTAATTCGGTTTGAAATCGGGTAATTAATCGAATTAACCAAACCTAATAATCAATAATATAAATTATATGTTGTTTTAATTGAATAATTCAGTTAAACGAATATTATTAATTTTTATATATTTTATACTTATTTTAACAAAAAAATATAAATTTAAATTAATTCAATTAATCAACGAATTAATTGAACTATTTTAATTGATTAACCATTAAAATTTTAAAAACTTAATTAATTCATTTAATACTAATTTAATTTGATTTCGATTCCCAAGTATTCACATCTAATAAAAAACAAGACCTTCTACTATTCCTTTTCCTACTTTAATCCAAAACAGTGTTTGTGTTCTTCATTTCTCGATAAGATGGGATGGGAAGCCCTTTCATTTCATTTCTTTTCCTTCGTCTTATCTTTTGATCTCATTCATTGAAAAGAAAGAGAGAGAGAGAGAAAGAGAAATAATAATGATTTTAACTTAAATTAGGTTTTTTTTTTTCATTTTATAATATTATTAGTAACTTCAAAACAATATATAAATATAATTATTATTTATTTCAGTGAGACGCAAATTTTTTAGATTTAATAATTAAATTTTATTGTCATTAAATCTTAGTTTAATTATTATGTATTATACTTCTATTTATGATTTAGAGAAGGATTATAGGTGATTTTAAATATTATATTAAAAAATAAATATAATTAAAATATATAATAAGATTATTCAATTTTTACATTTTATAGAATATGAATATAAATTTAAAATTTTCAGCGTGTTGTATTAATCTTATATCGCATAAATCAAATAATATTATTCTACATAAATTATAAGTATTAACAATTAATGTACCAAAAAGCATTAATAGAAAATGTAAGGACCGTCCATTATTTTAATATTAATAACGATGATGTATTAATCAATGATGTATTGATGTGTATGGTTTAGTTATTTGTTTAGCTTCGAAAATCAGTAAAAATATTAGGTTTAAGATATGGTGTTGGATAAAAAATTAGATTCGTTTAAAAATGGGTCGGATTTGAGTTTGAATATTTAAGACTCGAGTTCGGTCGATTCATTTTTAAATTTACAATATTTTATGTTATGTAATTTATAACATATTAAAAATTATACTAAATATATAATATTATTTTAATATAAACATTAAAATAATATTAATATGATTATATACAAAATTTCAATAAATAAAAATTATTAAATATTAAATTAAAATAATTTCAAAATTAATAATATGGACGAATCTAAATTGTGCTTGGGCTAGTCTTTTGAAAATATGAGCAGGTTTGAAAAAAAATTTAGGCTCATAATTTGGGTCGAGTTTAGACAATAAAAAAATATGTTAATATCATGTTTAGATCCGATATAACTCATTAGCACATCTATTCATGTGTCACAATTTTAGGGTTCCACGTATAATTATTTCTTAAAAGGCTGTATATCTTACTATTGTTGTTGTTATAGAGATGATATGATTTTTTTTTTTTTTTTTTTTTGAAAAAACAACTTTAAGCATTTGGTTAACATGGAGTGGTCACACTAGTGACAGAAGGACCGTGGGCCTCTCAAAAATTGTGAGACTTTACTTCAATCTCTTTAAAAAATGTAAAATTATAAGTGATACAATAGTGAAATTGTTTTCCGGCTTCTCCAAAATTTATAATTTACTTTTTACCTCTCAATATAAATTTTTTATTTCACGTATGTTGATACGTAAATCAATTATTGGTTGAATATAATTGATTGATTTTATTTTATGTTTCCTTGACTATATGACCAATAACAATAACAAAAAATTCATATCATAGAAGGTGAGAAGCCCAAGATTATGTAATAGAAGATTGAGATAAAATTTAAAGAAAAAAATAGTTGAAAGACCACAGCTAAAAAAATTATATTCAAATAGATTAAATTGAATTTTTTTAGTTTGTAAATTTTATTCTGGTCACTTAATTAAAAAAGTTATAATTTGGTCATTGAATTATTCAAAAGTTTTTATTTAAATTACTAAACTATTCAGAAAAAATTATTTAAATTACTGGGTTGTTGAGGTTTTTTTTTTAAAGTTCTGTCAAAAAGCTTTAAGTGACGATTTAATTATCGGTATGGTTGATCAATACTCATCAATGAATAAAAGAGCATATCTTAAATCCAAATCAATTTAAATGTCAATGTCAGCGATTGAAGGAAAAAGTTTTGAATTTTGGTATGCAGATTTGTGACGTCTAAAGTTGTTTCATAAAAAAAATGAACGGTAGAAGAGAATAGGGAAGAGAGCTTTCGATTGATGCAGACTGTGTGAACAAAAAAAGCCATATAATATCGATTTTAACAATCCAACGACTTAAATGAAAACTTTTGAATAATTAAATGATCAAATTGTAACTCTTTTAATTAAGTGACCAAAATGAAAACATATCCATAATTTAGTGACTAATGGTATGGTTCAATTCAAAACTAATCATGAACTTTAATTCAATGTACAATACTATACATTAAATGTTAATTTAATTTAATTTTCAATGATCACTAACACAATTATCGTTATAATATCATTTTACACTAGCATATCCCACATAAAAATAATATATTTATTTCTTTAAATATGTACACTTAAATCAAAAATAAATTTTTATGTATACATTCAAACTATAATTAAAGTTTAATATATATAATTACACCAAATCAAAATTTATATATTAAATTATATATCGAACCAAAGTTCATGTATAACTTTAATTTTATTGAAATAAAAAATAAGATTTAAAATTTTAACATAATAAAAGATTACAACTAGTAGTTAAACATCATTATTGTGGCAATCTACCACGTGATTTGTTCACTTAAAATGAAAAAAATCATTTAAATTCATTTATAATTTATAAAATTTTAAATTAACAATAATAAAATTACACTTTAACTTTCATAAAAATAATAATAATTTAATTTAATTTTTTAAAAATTATAACAATATAAAAGTTTAAGATTTAATTCCGGGCCCTACTTAAAATTTCTAGCTATTACACATATTTGCTTCACAAGGACGAAAAGGGGAAGACAGGAAACATCAGCGGTATAGTGTTGTAATAGTAGGGAGTTGTTCTACCGCCATTACCTCAAAAACTCTCCCGTGTTTTTCGCGTGTACTCTTCCATCCCCTCACCATCTCCATCCCTTGTATTTTATGCCCTGCTTTTCTTGTCTGACTTTTTTTTTTAAATTTTGTTTCTCACTTTATTTCATTATTTTTATTAGTAAATTAAAGGGTATCTTTTATTTTCATTTTATAATTTTAAAAAAATATTATTTTTAGATTCGTAGATGTTTTTTAATAAAATTATTATTAATGTTTGAACCATTAATTTACGCAATTAATATGTTTTATCATTAGGTATAATATTTGTTGAAATAATTATTATGTAGTGGGTGACTGTTACCATGTTTCTCACACCAAAATGAGGAGACATCAGGTATATTTAGGGGCGTTTATAGTTTGATTAAAACTACATTAATTGATTGAATTGATCTAACTCGATTAATCGATTGATGGTCAAATTTAATTTAATTAGAGGATGATTAATAATTTTTTAAAATTTCGATTATAAATTAATTCAATTTAAAATTAAGTAATTAATTGAATTAACCAAAATAAACCATATATGTTATATAAAGTATATTTTATATATTAGTAATATATTTTTGAACTATTAAAAAGGAAAATGAATATTAGTAATAATAATTTGATTCTGTTAATTAATCAATCCGACTAATTCAACATATTAATTGAAAAAGAAGTGGTTGATGGTAAATAAATGATAAAGACTTTGAGTGGTGGTGGTGGTCTGATGTTATTAAAACAACATATGTCAATGTTACAAGACATGTGGGTCTATCTTATGTTTCCATTTCTGCATTACATACATCAGTTTGAGTAAACAACAGTAATCTGAAACCTCAATTTGTTTCATTTCAACAACATCATACAGTCAAACCTTCCCAAGTTATCATCTAATTTTTATAAATCATGAAACTTGGGTGTGGTTGAAAATACAGAGGTTATGTTTTTGGAAGTATTTGGGTTCGGATTTATTATAGCAATTAAATGTGTGGAGTGTTTAGTTTTAATGCGGTTAGTTAATTTGTAGTCTAGATTGTTTCTGTTGTCCGTTTATATTGTAATAAGTTATTAGCATAGTCATCAATTTTAGATGTTAAATATTATTTATTTGGATATGATTTAGTGTACATTTAAAACACGTTAATTAAATTAAATACGGATAAGTTTTATTATATTAACAACTTGAATATGATATGTTAAAACAAACAACATCAATAAAATTTTGGAGGACTATTTAGTTTTTTGGCAAGTCCATACAGTAAATATAATAATGATATATTTGAGTTTGCAATTCAATACTCAGGTTAAATTAGGCAAAATGCCAAATTTTAAAATTAATTAAGTGATTACGCTGATTTGGAGCATATTTATCAAAATAGGTCTGTTTTGAAGAGAGAGAAAAAATACGTCCAGATGAAATGTATGGGTCCCGAGCGCTACCGCGTCATCGTCAATTGAAATATACATTCGAACTTTCACAATGTTTACATCAAACACAAACACAAATAAATTGTCTTCTATTATTTTCAACCCAAAAATCCATTTATTGCCCTAAAAACCCTAACAAAACTTAACCCAAACCTTAAAAACAAAAATCTAACCACATTTTTTAATTTTTTTCAAAATCGATCTATTTCGATATATATATATATACTCCAAATCGACCTAATCACTTAATTAATTTTAAAATTTGGTATTTTCGCCTAATTTAACCCAATACTCAAGGTAAAAAATATTATATTATTTATATTTTTAAAATTTAATTAAAATATTTTGAAAATTAAGGATTTCTTGTACAATTAAACCATATATATGTTTAATGGCCTTGACATGTTGAAGGTGATGGATATTGGGTTTGGAGGAAAACCTTTTGACAGCTTGAGAGCATTGGAAACAACAGGGAGAGCAGCACTCCATTTCCCAAAACTATAAAAAAGAAATTCCACAGCACAAAGTCCCATACTTTATGAAGAGACATTTCTAGATCGACATCATCAAATAAACCCACCTTGAAACTTGGATTCAGAGTAACCAAAAAAAATATAAAATTAAAGCTTCTCATCCACAGCAATCCCAATATCAAAATCAACAATAACCATAGAAAAAAAAAAAAAGATAAACCTTTGCTCATTGAAATGTTGAATTCGAAATATCTTTTCTCATTGGTTTAATCACTGTCAAATGAAGAAAATTTTGGGTTTTTCTCTATCATTCTCCACAACCCCAGTAAACCCCACACCCCCATCATTTTCATTTAGACAAATGTATGAAAAATATATATAAATGGTTTTTTTTCTATTTTTAAATAACAAACAGTCACAGTTGCTTGATTTTACATCACATAGGGTCTCAACAACGTATTGGTTTGGTAGTACATATAACATAAGATATGGAGCGTGAAAAAAGATGGTTCTTTTTCACCTTGTGGTTGCCACAGTGATATATAGACTTGAAAGCACCCATCTCTTCATGTCAATTTTGACACTGATAGTTGATATATATCAACTTTGGCCTGTTCATGTCCTTCTGTTTGCCCTCACTATTTCTCTCTCTCTTGCTTGCTTTGAAGTAAAAACTTAAAGGCTGATCCAAAAACAAAGACCAACCCTTTAAAGAGAGAACAAAAACACAAACAACATTATAATAAAAAAAAAAAAAACACAAACAACATGCAGACAGAATTGGAGTCATTTGGAGCTCAAATGGCAAAGAGGAAAGCAATGTGGCTTTATCCTAAAGTCTCTGGGTTTAATCCTTCTGAGAGATGGGGGCACTCTGCTTGCTATTCTAATGGGGTTGTTTATGTATTTGGGGTATGTTAAATTAACTTTATTTGTTCTTTGGTGGGTTTTTTTGGTCTTCCATCAATGCTAAATGGTTATTTTTGGTTAAGGGTACATATAACGTTCTTCATAGGTTTTAGTTCTTTACTATTTTCTATGATCCTTCATAGGTGGAAGGTTATTTGAAATTTGTCCTGGTTTCAGTTTCCTTAATTAGCAAGGCCATGACTATAACTAGGATGCCTGTTGAGCTTCTCTTTTTGGGGTTTCTGTTATGCTGTAACAATATCAGGTGATATGTTTTAATTTTAAGTCTTGTGGAAAGTTTGGTTTTTTCTATGTATATTTTTGGGCTTCATTTTGTTCAATCTTTTTGGAGGAATATGTGCTATGTTGGAGAAGGTTATGTTCTCTTTGACTTGTATATTGAGCTGCAATGTTGTTGAATTTTGTATATTTTGATGCTTGCTTATGTTAGGAGGAGAGTAACCATAGGAAAGAACGGATCAAGAAATGGTTTTAGAAGATTATGATCTTGATTTCTGTTTAAATGCCGAAAGTTGATTGCCGGATTTTGTTCATCGCAGGGGTGTTGCGGTGGTCTACATTTTAGTGATGTTCTCATGCTAAATCTCAACACAATGGTTTGGAAAACTCTGGAAACCACAGGGCAGGGACCTGGTCCTAGAGACAGTCACAGTGTTGTTCTTGTAGGGACTAAAATGATGGTGTTTGGGGGCACTAATGGTTCTAAGAAGGTAAACGATCTTCATGTACTGGACCTTGTATCGAAAGAGTGGATACGAGCTGAATGCCAGGGCATCGCGCCTTCACCTCGCGAAAGTCATACAGCAACACTTATTGGTGAAGACAAGGTTGTGATTTTTGGAGGAAGTGGTGAAGGTGGAGCGAATTACCTGAATGATTTGCATGTTTTGGACCTTAGGACTATGAGATGGACTTCACCTCAGGTGAGAGGTCATATCCCTGTCCCTAGAGATAGTCATAGTGCCACTGCTATAGGAAACAAGCTTGTTGTGCATGGTGGGGACTGCGGTGATCGATACCTTGGAGATGTTGACATCTTCGACATGGATACTTCAACCTGGTCAAGGGTATTGTCTCACCGAATTCATTAATAAGAAAAACATTCGAACTGCTTTTCTTGTATCTATGCTTTTATGAAATATAATTCCTGTGTTGTTTGCAGTTGGCTGTTCAAGGCTCGTTACCAGGTGTCCGAGCAGGTCATGCTGCAGTTAATATTGGAGCAAAGGTAGCACATTTTGCTGATTACCAGTAATTTTTGTTTCGAATTTAGTGTTCATATAATGAATATCACGGGTTCACAACTGGAGACAAATTTGTGATTCTGAAGGTTTTCATCATCGGAGGGGTTGGAGATAAACACTATTACAATGATGTTTGGGTACTAGATGTGATTGCTTGTTGTTGGACTCAGCTTGATATATGTGGCCAGCAGCCTCAAGGCCGGTTTTCTCATACTGCTATTCTCGCAGAGTCCGATATTGCCATCTATGGAGGGTAAGTTCCTTTGCCTACATTATAGGTTTATCTCCCAGTCTCTCATCGTGACTTTGGGTTCCACTTGTAATTCCATTGAACTTTACTTGATCTATACAGATGTGGGGAAGATGAACGTCCGATCAACGAATTGCTGGTTTTACAACTCGGAAAGCAACATCCAAATGGTCGATACAACATTTCAATGTGCAAAACTTTCGGAAGCCATTGGAACCAAGAAAAGAGAAGATTCTTAAGAGTAGCACCTGGCAACTTGGTAACGTATAAACAGAAGATTAACTGCAAACTTTCCACTACTTTTTGTCGTTTTTAGTTGACCTTATGGAATTAGAGGTACTTTATTTATTTTGAATCAGAAAAGCATCTATTTTGCCGATATCGAAGTAGCAAAACATGGAGATAATGAAGCAGAACAAGAAGCAAAGCATTCTTTTCGGTTCTGTTCAGGTTCGTTTGGAATCAAATTCCCTTACCTCTGGCCTCGGATAAAGCTCTATGGCTTGATGTTTTGAATATGATCATTTCATCTTTTCGTTTCTCTTTAGATACTTCAAACCCGAAGAGGAGAAGAACCTCCACTGCAAAGGCATGGGAGGTTGAATTCGAGCAAGAAGAACATTCCCTTTCACTCTCGCAGCATTCGTCTCCTTCACAATCTGATCAAGAACAAGCTCCGCTACAAAAGCCCCCTGATTCCACCACGCCCCAAGGCCTTAATTTGTTTAAGCAGTTCCATCATGTTTCAAGCAATTGTCAGCCTTACAATGTTTCAAATAACCATAAGCAAACCAGATATACTGTCCATAGAACGCAACAAGATCCCCAGTTTACAAGAGAACTTCAAAACCCTCGGAAACCTGAACAATATCTCCATGTTGGTGATACTGGCAGACAAGGAAGTGGAACACAATACTCCATTGTTGAACAGAGACACTTGGAGGCAGGGCCTATTCACAACCTGGTAAAGCATCCCTTTTTCGATCCCATTAGCATTATTACTCTTCTGAGGTTTTCGGTTTATATTCTATATATGTCCACTTGTTCACGCTTCACATTGGGAGATTTTTCACCTCAGCTGGGTGCTGAAGTTCGAGGTAAGGTCGATGGGGCCTTCGACTCTGGTTTCCTGGTGACAGCGAATGTTAATGGAAAGATATTCAGAGGGGTCTTATTTGCACCTGTAAGGCCTTGTATTCTTTACCATGAAAGTTCCTAATATATTATTTGTTCAACTATTCCTTACCATCACTTTATTCGGTCTGACATTAGGGGTCAGGTGTCATCTCGAGAGGGCCAATGCTCGCTCAAAGTCCGTCATCAACATGCCAGGTCAGTGCAGCTCAGCCATTTCTAAACTCGAGCAATTTAGAACCCTTGAACCCATCTCAGCCACCACCAACAATGCGTATCACGCCAGAATCCGGTCACAGCTCTCGGCATTTGGCAACTAGTGCTGCTTCATTAGCAACAGCAAAAGACCCAAAGCTAAGAAGTGATCTAAGAGATGTGGTTCTAACACTAGGAGGACCTGGAACTGGCCCTGTTTGACACCTTATAGAACACTGAAAAACAAAACCGGCTTGTTGGCATCAAATTATAGATCTTTTTCATAAAGAAAGAAAAAAAAGGATGATGGCCCCTTAATCACGTAGATGTTGAATATATATATATATATGTATATGTATATGTAAGTTTTTATTTTTATTTATTAAAAGATGATTATTGTATTTTAGTCCTTTTTTATTGGTGAGTGAGGTGATTATGCTTTTGAGCATCAATGTGTTTTAACTTTTTGCATGTAGCCTTGATAATGTAAGCAGGGGCTGATCTAAGGCCCATGGTAAAATTATACTTTGATCCTTTAAAATTAATAAAAATTTGATTTAATTCTCTAAAAATTATAAAAATATAAACTATTAAAATAATAAAATTATATTTTTACAATTCGATTCCAAGAGTTGTTTTGATTTCGTTCTTGCTTCTTATGTCCTATTTTTGTATCCGTCACTAAATTATGCAAAATCCTTTGTGTTTAGTGCGGTGATTGGCTTGTTTTGGGCAAGGGTTTTGCAATCATTTAAAAGGCTTTGTGACTCTTTTATACGAAAATGAATGGCATCATAATAATTAAGTGGTCCTCTTGAAAATTAGTTAGGAAGAAAAGAAAGTGGGTGAAATTTTGATATTAGTCCCTATACCATATACAAGTAATTATTTAGTCTGTATTTTAATTTGATTTTTTTATATTTTAAAATTTGAAATCTCAGTTTTGACTCGATTTGTAATAACTAAATTTGTGCAGTTCAATTCATTATTTCCAAATGTCAAATATATAATCATATGTGTAATATTAATATAGTTTGTTATTTTCATATAATACTCAAAAAAAATGTCACGTCATTTTAGTTATGGGATTTAATGGTTATCATTTGAGTTAATGACTACAATTTCAAAAAATTAAAAAGTATAAGGTCTAGAAATTATCAAATTGCAGAATAGGGATTCAATCCATAACTTAGGCATAATACAAAGGTAATCATTAAATTTGACCTAACAAATTTAATAATTACTATTTGGGTCAGGACTAAAATTTCGAAATTTAAAATTACATGGACTAAAAATAATTAAATTAGAGTACGAAGACTAAATTTACAACTTATACATAAAGGTGTTCATGGGTTGGGCCTATGCACGATATCAATACTATACATATTTGCCCAAGCTTAACTCAATCCAAAATATGAGTCTCAAATGTTACCAAATGCTGCACATATTTGTAAATGATTAATTCAAGCCCGTTTAGATCCACTCGTATCTTTTTGTATTTTAAAAATAAATATTTTATTTAATACTTAGCTATAGTATATTATTATATATTTTTTATTAAAATTAAAAAAAACTGTCGAAACCATTTTTTTGTTTGGAAAACGGGCCGACTTTAAAAAGAAAAACGGAGTCGCCACCAATCATTTTTGAAGTGTGATTGGGTCACTTTAGAAAACATTTTGGTCTACAAATTTTAAAAAAATGGGCTCGGGAGTCGGTTACGCACGAGGAAAGATTAGCACCCTCGCAACGCCCAAAATTGGTACCGTGTTGATTGATTAATGTCCTTAATATCGAAAATTAAAAAATATTTTAAAATGTGAATCTTTGAAAATGTTTGGATAACTCGCATTGGATATCGAAACTCTCTTGTTCTGAAAAGATGAAATACCACATCCAAAGACGATAGGACACGATGTTTCAAACCCTCAATACCAAGATCGTTCCATGATTTCCAAAATCCATGCATCCGATTTAAAAAGGGTATTCCGCTATTTGGTCAAACTAAAAATCGAAACCCAGCACGATTGGGCACGATTCCTTAAATTTCCCAATCATGCAATATTGCCTCATTTAGGAAAACACGATAAAGAATCTTTGAAGGATATTTAGTTGTTTGGACGAATAGAAAATCGAAACCCAGCACGATTGGGCACGAATCCCTCGAACTTTCAAACACGAAACATTGCCTTATTTTCAAAAAACGATCAAAATCTCTCAAGGATATTTAGCGATTTAGACGAACGAGAAAATCGAAGCCCAGCACGATTGGACACAATTTCCCGAACTTCCAAACACACAAAATTACCTTTGTGAAACCCTTTTTTAAGTCTTTGAAAAAAAAACAAAAATAAAAACGTGAAAATGTAGCCACGATTAATAGGGAATGACAATAATGAAAACAAAGGGAGAAAAATAAACGATAATAATAATACTATTAATGTAATATAAAACTCATAATAAGTAATTAATAATGAAAAAAAGTCACGGTGATAATATTAACATTAATAAAAAAAATAATAGTAAAAGAAATGAGAGTATCTTGATAATAATAATAAAAATAGTAGATATAAAAAATAATACAAATAAACAATTAAAGCAAACCATGATATATGTGATAATAGATATAATAGTATGCAAAAAATAATAATAATAATGAAAGATGTTAGTAATAAAGTAATATAATGATAAATAATAATAATAGCAATAATAGTACTAGATAAAGGAATAATAATAATCCAAAATAAACATAATAAGAAAACAATAAAATAATAGTACTAATAAAATAATAGAAATAAAAGAAAATAAAACATTTGAAAAAATATATGTATAATAGTAAATATAATAGAAATATAATAGTAATATATAATATAATAGTGATAATAAAATAATGATATAATAGGATATAATAAAATATAAGATAATAAAAGTAATAAATAAAAATGTTAGTAATAAAATATATAACAATAAATACAAATATAGTAATAATAATATATATACGAAATGAATAACGATGGTAACAATGGAAATAATAATAACTATAATATAAAAATGACAAAAATAATAAAATCTGACAATAATAATAAAAGAGAAAAGAAAATCGAAAAAGAACCAAAAATCAAAAATAGAAGTCTTTGGGTAAAATTAAAAAAAATAAAAGATGAGAAGGACTAGTTTAAAACATCCCAAAAAGGGAAACTAAAATGGCAATTAATCCCACTCCACGATGCAAGATTTAAAACGCGACCAAACTGTATCGAAAACCAAAACTCTGGGGCGAATTTAAATAATAAAGAAAAGTGAGGGGGATGCAATTAAACAACTTCTCTCAAAAGGAGGGCCAATCGTGCAATTTACCCATTTGTGGTAAATGCGCGTGGACCCCACCATTAATGGCGCCGTTTGCTTTGTAATCTTAAAAGCATAAGAAAACCAAAAGTTTTCCTTCATTTTTTATCTCTGTTTCAAATCAAAACAGAACACCCCCTCCTTTTGTTTTTTTTTTTAGGGTTTAAACCCTTCTCTTTGCAGTGAACCCAGCGAGCCCCCTCCATGCGCGCCTCGATTGCAGCGGCCGGAGGAAGACCCAGTGAGTCCCTCTCGATCTCTCTTCTTTTAGTTTTAAAAAACTTTTATATGTTTAAAATTTTGTATTTTTCTAAACAAAGGAAAAAAATAAACGAAAAGACAAACAGATTTGAGGAAAAAAAAATAAAAACCTTTGTTTTGTTCTCTTTGATTCTCTGCTATATAAAAAAGAATGTATATTCTCTGTACCAAAATAATCCCCCCTGTTACATGTGATCTCTTGGCCTTTTATAGCCGATCTTAACAAATAAAATACAAATCATAGATTCTATTTGTTGTGCCTCTCTCTTTTCCTTCTTTTTCGCAGTGAAAGCGCCGTGAGGCCGTGACTCGGTGGTGGAGGAGCGAGGCGTGCGGCTTGTGGAGGTCGCTAGACTTCATGCATAAAAAAAAAAATGGCTAGGGTTTTTCGATTTGTTTTCTGTTTTGGGCTTAGTGGGCTAGGGTTGAAATTTGTAAGATTTTTGTTTATTTTTTTATGTTTTGGTTAATGGGCCCGGGCTAGAATTAGGCCCTACAGCTGCCCCTCTTTGCTCATTGTCGAGTAACGAGAATAGAGCAAAGACTTTAAAAGGGCCAATTTTGCCCGAGTTTGCCAGGTCTTGATTTATTGATGCCTCATTTCCTCAGGTAGCCTCACTTTAACCCACTGCGTCTCCAAGGGTATAGGAATTTTGTTTCAATCTGCTATCTTTAACCTGCTCCACTCCTGCTCAGTGAAGATAAGGCTATAATCTGCGATCCACTCCACTCCTGCTCAGTGGAGATAAGATCTCTTCGCTGATCCGCTCTACTCCTGCTCAGTAGAGATAAGATCTATTGTCTTCAATCCGCCCACTCTCGCTCGGTGGAGATAGGATCTACTATATTTAGCCTGCTCCACTCCTGCTCAGTGGAGATAAGGCTTCAATCTTCGATCTGCTCCACTCCTGCTCAGTGGAGATAAGATCTGCTACTTTCGATCTGCTCTACTCCTGTTCAGTAGAGATAAGATCTGTGGTCTTCAATCCGCTCCACTCCTGCTCAGTGGAGATAGGATCTACTATCTTTAGCCCGCTTTCTACTCTCGCTTTCGAGAGATAAGGCTTCAATCTTCGATCTGCTCCTCACTCGCCGGTGGAGATAAGATCTCTTTTGATCTCGCTCTACCTCGCTCAATAGAGATAAGATCTGTTGTCTTCAATCCGCTCCACTCGCTCGGTGGAGATAGGATCTACTATCTTTAGCCTACTCCACTCCCCGCCGGTGGAGATAAGGCTTCAATCTTCGATCCGCTCCACTCCGCCGGTGGAGATAAGATCTGCTATTCGATCCGCTCTACTCGCCGGTAGAGATAAGATCTGTGGTCTTCAATCCGCCTCACCTCGCCAGTGGAGATAGGATCTACTATCTTTAGCTCGCTCCACTCGCTCCGTGGAGATAAGGCTTCAATCTTCGATCCGCTCCACTCTCGCCCGGTGGAGATAAGATCTGCTGCTTCGATCCGCTCTACCTCGCTCAGTAGAGATAAGATCTGTGGTCTTCGATTCGCTCCACTCACCTTTCGGTGGAGATAGGATTTACTATCTTTGCTCTGCCCACTCTTGCTCAAGAGAGATAAGGCTTCAATCTTCGATCCTCCCTCCACCTCGCCGGTGGAGATAAGATCTCTGCTTTCGATCCGCTCTACCTCGCCTCAGTAGAGATAAGATCTGTTGTCTTCAATCCGCCCACTCCTTTCGGTGGAGATAGGATCTACTATCTTAGCCTCGCTCCACTCCGCTCGGTGGAGATAAGGCTTCAATCTTCGATCTGCTCCACTCTCTTTCGGTGGAGATAAGATCTCACATTTTTGATCTGCTCTACCTCGCCAAGTAGAGATAAGATCTGTGGTCTTCAATCCGCCCACTCGCCTTTCGGTGGAGATAGGATCTACTATCTTTAGCCCGCCCCACTCCTTTCGGTGGAGATAAGGCTTTGTCTTCGATCCGCTCTACTCCCGCCAGAGAGATAAGATCGCTTGTCTTGAATCGCTCTACTCCTTTCGGTGGAGATAGGATCTACTATCTTTAGCCTGTGACCCTACTGCTTAGGGAATTAAGGCTCATCGTCTTCGATCTGCTCCACTCCTGCTCAGTGGGATAAGGTTTATAGTCTTTAGCCCATTACCCTACTGCTTAGGGAATTAAGGCTCAATGTTTTCGATCTGTTCCACTCCTGCTCAGTGGGATATGATCTGCTATTTTTAGCCTGCTACCCTACTACTTAGGGAATTGAGGCTCCATGTTTTCGACCTGTTCCACTCCTACTCAGTGGGATAAGGTTTATAGTCTTTAGCCCGTTACCCTACTGCTTAGGGAATTAAGGCTCCATGTTTTCGACCTGTTCCACTCCTGCTCAGTGGGATAAGGTCTGATATTTTTGGCCTGTTACCCTACTGCTTAGGGAATTAAGGCTCGTCATTTTCGACCTGTTCCACTCTTGCTTAGTGGGATAAGGTCTGTACTCTTCTGTAACTCCCATCAACTTTGCTACATTGTCCTCTGGGGAACCTACCTGTAGAATTGATTTCATGGGGTCTATGCTTATGTTAAATGATTAGGATGTCATGAAAGATGCTCCTAACCATATGTATTATGAATGTTATAAATGGATGAAAAATGTCATGAGAATGATCCATTTTTAACACTTGGGCTGTCATTGCTTGCTGCTTATTAAGGTGATATCCCTGACGCATGTCTTCTTTGTTCAGCTGATACCTCTAACAGAGAATCTGAAGATGTTGTCACTGCTTAGTCCCTTTTCTCAAGTGCTCTGAGCCCTTTAAGCCTGGTTAGTTCTAAATAATTGTCCTGTTTCGGATTCTTGTATTATTCAGAGACTTTCAGAGTAATACACAAAACTTCTTTTGTGAAAGCATTATTAGTTCAATAATCATTATTTCAATGAAAAATGCTTGGAAAAGATCATAATAATAGACAAGAAAGAAATTAATTAGGAGCATAGCTCAAAACAAATAAGATAGCAAATGCAATCAAGAAGGAAATTTATTGGTAGTGTATTTTGAAACGAGCAAATTAAGAATGGGTAAGATGGCAATTAGGTGCCCCAGATATCACCGATGAGCTTCTTTGTTCAAACTTCTTGAGGACCATTTAAGCTTAATATGTGTTTAGGGATTTGAGTACTTTGTCGATGCCCCAAGATGTAACATACTTCCTCATTGTCAATTCAAGCGTGGCAAAACTACTGTATTCCCCCTCATGATTTGATCATAACTTGAGCCGCCCTCTTCGGGTTTTCGACTCAAAGCCTCTTTGGTCTCAAAGTGCCCTTTGCGGGTTTTCACCTTGGCCTCTCCGTTTTTTTTTTTTTTAGATTCAAGATGCCATTTGTGGATTTTCATCTTGGCCCACCTTCAAGCGAAGTACTTCTTGACTGAGTCTGCATTAATTGGATTTGGCAAACTTTTGCCGTCCATCTCGACTAGCATCAAAGCTCGTCCAGAAAAGGCCTTCTTTACAACATAAGGTCCTTCCCAATTAGGCATCCACTTTCCCCCAAAGTCCTTTTGCATATGGAGGATCTGTTTCAATACCAAGTCTCCTTCATGGAATATTCAGGGCGGACTTTCTTATTATAGCTCGCATCATCCGCTTCGTATGATTGACCATGGCGAATGGCTTTTAGCCACTTCCTCGATCGGGCCATCGGTCATACAGAGAGTGAACCCATTCTCGCTTCGTCCAACTTCAGCCCGACAAAATCTAAAGAGTAAGAATTTCAACCGATGGGCAAGACGTATCCATCCATAAGCCAATGAGAAGGATGTTGCCTCGGTGGGACGTCCTTGCCAACATTCGAGAAGCATAGAGGTAAATAGTAACTAGTCTATGCCAATATTTATGTGTTTCCATCATCTTTCAAAATCTTTTTTGGATGGTTTCTTTCTTTTCTTTTCTTCTTTCTTTCTTTTTCTTTTTCTTTTCTTTTGTTTTGTTTTATTTTATTTTTTTTAAAATTTGAACTTGAACTCGAAGTTGAAATTGAACTTGATGATTGACCCTGTAACTTTGTCATAGGAACCGACCATCACCCTCTTAGTGGAATAATTGACAATCACGAAAATGAATAGGCGTCAACTAGATACTTTTGACGAAATCATCCCCGTAACATCTATGCCCCACGTATAGAAAAAGCATATAAGTCATGTCTTCTCAATTTGGCATTTACGGCAATACTGACGAAATCTCCCTTTCATGCTAGCCTCATCATGCCTAGGCATATCTTGATGTGATCACACAAAGACATCTTTAAATTCTTTGAATAACTCGATGGCGTCTTGCTTTGTTTCGGTGGAGGGTAAGGCTTCGATCTTCACTCCTTTCCCCTGACTCACAATGTCCACTAACCCTTTGTACGATAGAGTCTATTTTTATTTTGTTTTCCCATCCTTAACAGATCGATGGGTAAGTTGTGCTCTCTGACATCTTCAAAATATTCAGATCCTTTTAGACTCATATTTCACTCAAAAGGGAGTCTGTAACAGCGTTGCTCATGTCCCGATATCTGGGTACCTATTGTAGGTACGAAGGTAAATTCCGAAGAATAAGCGGTTCTGAAGATGATTATTTATAATGATGGATGAAAAATAAAAGAACATTCCAAAGAACAAAAGAATATATAGTATGACATGGGGAAAAAAATGAGAAAATATTTGCTCGACATGAAACACAAACATGCATTCTTATTGAAAATAAAGATGTTTGAACAGGAGCCTATTTCACAAAAGATTCCTATTGTTTCTAGGCCTAAAACAACAAGTGTATTTTGAACATTACTCTGTGTTAGCTCTAAAAACTATAGGAGTTTCCTTCACAGTCCAGTTATTCAAAACACTTTCAGGCTCGTAGGGGTGAACGCCTCCTAGGTTTCCTTCATTCGATCTCTCCTCGAATACGGCTTTGATACTCAAGGCTTTTAACATGTCTTCGGCCGTTTCTTCATTTGTCATCCCCGATTTAGGAGGGATAATTCTTTTCGATATGAATACCTTCGATGGAAAAGTAATTGATCCCCATTTGACCTCAGCGTCTTTCTCTGCCGACTTACTTCCTATGGTACACACTTTTTCCCCTTCCGCAAAGTCAAAGAACTCCAGCTCTTTATTATCTATTAACCCTTGTACTAGAGCTCTGAATTCGCTGCACTGCTGGATCTCATGGCCTTTCTTATTATGAAACTCACAGTAGTTCCTCGTATCCTGGGATTTGCCCCTTATATCCTGTATGATTAAACCTCTTTCCACTATTCTTCTCCAGACCTCTCTCAACGGGGTTCTTATTCCTGCAACATTTGACTTGATTCTTTTTCTTGCGCTTTCGATTATCGCATTCATCCCATTATCAATGTGACTGGGTGACGGATTTCCCACGACAGGCGCATCATTGAACCCCACAATGCCCATTTTGATGAGCCTTTCGACTAGCTTTTTGAAAGGGAAGCAATTCTCTATCGGGTGCCCTACTATCCCTGCATGGTATTCACATTGAGTGCTTGCATCGTACCATTTTGGATATGGGGGTTGCAACGGTTCTGAGTAGACAGGGGCTACCACGTGTACGTCTAATAAAGTTTTATACAACTCCCTATACGTCACAGGTATGGGAGTAAACTAAAATTTCTCGATCTTCTGCCTCGTGTTGGGCTCTTGTCTTGGTGGGGCCTGCTGGTCTACAGCGACCGCTTTTAATTGACTGATAATAATGGGTTTAGGATAACCCGAGCTTATATTTCCTACTTCACCTTTCTTTTTCTTCGGCGCCGCTCTTCTTGTGCTCTCTCTTGCCTCTATCTTCCCACACCTGATCGCGTTTTCTATCATCTCGCCTGACATCACCATGTCTGCGAAACTCTTAGTCGTGCCTCCTAACATGTGGTTAATGAAAGGTGCCTTCAGGGTATTGATGAAGAGCATGGTCATTTCCTTTTCTAGTAACGGTGGCTGGACCTGCGTAGCGACCTCCCTCCATCTTTGGGCGTACTTTTTGAAGCTTTCACTTGGCTTTTTCTCCATGTTTTGCAACGTGATCCTGTCAGGTGCTATATCGGTCACATGGCCGTAATGCTTGATGAAAGCCTGCGCCAAATCTCTCCACGATTTGATTTGGGTACAACTCAACTGGTTGTACCATTTTACCGCAGCCCAATCGACTATCTCGAAGCAATGGATCAACAACTGGTCATTGTTGACATATCCTGTCATTCTCTGACAAAACATCGTAATATGGGCCTCAGGACAGCTAGTCCCGTTGTACTTTTCAAACTCTGGCATCTTGAACTTTGGAGGAAGTACTAAATCGGGACTAGACTCACTTCTTAGCATCCACTTCAGACAGGATCAAGACTTTCCAATGCTCAAACTTCTCCTCTAGCCATTTGCATCGATCTTCGAACTCTTTTGGAAGCTCTGCTTTTACTTCCTCCCCTTCTGCCACCTCATCGAAGTCTGAGACTATTGGTTTTACCAAATTAACTTCGGGGTTAGAGCTCGAGCTGCAGGAAGTTTCAGGTGAGCACCGGATTGGTCTTGAGGTTTGATATTGACCGATACTCTTGGTGGTTGCACTTGAAACTTGTCGAGCCAGGCAGAAGGGCAAGCAAAATCTTCATTATCTTCTCCAAGATCGACTATAGGCCTTTTTCCGTTTCGTGCCCTCCGGTCAACAACTGTGTTAGCTGGCTCATCATGCTTCTCGGGATTCCAAGATTTGATCCTCATATCCGTTGGATCTTGGCTAATCGCTCTTGCATCCGAGCTCGTAGTTGGTCTTGCATCTCTTTTCGCATTTGTTCTAACCTTTCCATCCTTTGATCCATTGCTCTCGTCTTTTTCCGAGTGTAATAGCGGTGTTCCAGGATAACTATAATATGACCTTTAGTTAATAGGGTTCTTTTATGATATTAAATGCACATGATGCGATGTGATGCTAATGCATGATATGAATGCAAAAATAAAAGTATCGATTCTGGTTCAATTTCTTTTAGAAAACTTATTTAAAAAACGAAATCCTTTACATAAAATAGAGTCACATATACGGCCTATCCCTTCTCAAGTCTGACCATATACACACAGCCGCATTATCTTCTACTTTATCAAGGAATTCGTTCTTCATAACAAGCCTTCTAACTTAGTAATCAAAACAGCAATCGACGCCTTTTAAGTATGAAATGATATGCAAACATAGCCAAAATAAAACAAGTTAGTATCGCATAAAAGTAACCAAAGCAAGTGAAAAATGTCAAACCACTACATAGGTAGCCACTAAGGTTTAGCATGGCTCTACCTAGGGTGGGCTCTTGAGGTTCACTAAATGTGGTCTAGTTCTCAAGGAAGGGTACCCGAACTAGCAGATTCCTCAATCCTCACCCATTATAGGCTCATACGGATCGAGTTCAGTTCAGGGGAATACATTTCTCTATGGCCATGCGGAGGTGAAAACCTCACGGAACCATAGGTACGGATGTACTCCGGAAGCAGTCCCCTAGCCCATGCGAAGGTGAAAACCTCACGAAGGCGTAGCTTCTCGCTCCTACTTAAGGGTGTGACCACAACGGTCATGCAATATGAATGCAAAAGTATTCTATGTGTCTCAAACCAAAGTAGATATATGACGCGACACAGACTCATGCAAATGAAAAACGAAAAATTTTATTTTTGATAAAAAGGACATTAATCAACCAATTTTACGGCTTGACTCTCTTATAGTTGGTCCCCAGTGGAGTCGCCAAGCTGTCGAAACCATTTTTTTGTTTGGAAAATGGGCCGACTTTAAAAAGAAAAACGGAGTCGCCACCAATCATTTTTGAAGTGTGATTGGGTCACTTTAGAAAACATTTTGGTCTACTTAATTTTAAGAAAATGGGCTCGAGTCGAGTTTACATACGAGGAAGGATTAGCACCCTCGCAACGCCCAAAATTAGTACAGTGTTGATTGATTAATGTCCTTAATATCGAAAATTAAAAAATATTTTAAAATGTGAATCTTTGAAAATGTTTGGATAACTCGCATTGGATATCGAAACTCTCTTGTTCGAAAAGATGAAATACCACATCCAAAGACGATAGGGCACGATGTTTCAAACCCTCAATACCAAGATCGTTCCATGATTTCCAAAATCCATGCATCCGATTTAAAAAAGGGTATTCCGCTATTTGGTCAAACTAAAAATCGAAACCCAGCACGATTGGGCACGATTCCTTAAATCTCCCAATCATGCAATATTGCCTCATTTAGGAAAACACGATAAAGAATCTTTGAAGGATATTTAGTTGTTTGACGAATAGAAAATCGAAACCAAAGATGATTGGGCACGAATCCTCGAACTTCCAAACACGAAACATTGCCTTATTTTCAAAAACGATCAAAATCTCTCAAGGATATTTAGCGATTTAGACGAACGAGAAAATCAAGCTCAAAGACGATTGGACACAATTTCGAACTTCCAAACACACAAAATTACCCTTGTGAAACCCTTTTAAGTCTTTGAAAAAAACAAAAATAAAACGTGAAAATGTAGCCACGATTAATAGGGAATGACAATAATGAAAACAAAGAAAGAAAAATAAACGATAATAATAATACTATTAATGTAATATAAAACTCATAATAAGCAATTAATAATGAAAAAAAAGTCACGGTGATAATATTAACATTAATAAAAAAATAATAGTAAAAGAAATGAGAGTATACCGATAATAATAAAAAAATAGTAGATATAAAAAATAATACAAATAAACAATTAAAGCAAACCATGATACATGTGATAATAGATATAATAGTATGAAAAAAATAATAAAGAAAGATGTTAGTAATAAAATAATATAATGATAAATAATAATAATAGCAATAATAGTACTAGATAAAAGAATAATAATAATCCAAAATAAACATAATAAGAAAACAATAAAATAATAGTACTAATAAAATAATAGAAATAAAAGAAAATAAAACATTTGAAAAAATATATGTATAATAGTAAATATAATAGAAATATAATAGTAATATATAATATAATAGTGATAATAAAAATAATGATATAATAGGATATAATAAAATATAAGATAATAAAAGTAATAAATAAAAAATGTTAGTAATAAAATATATAACAATAAATACAAATATAGTAATAATAATATATATACGAAATGAATAACGATGGTAACAATGGAAATAATAATAACTATAATATAAAAATGACAAAAATAATAAAATACTCGACAATAATAATAAAAGAGAAAAGAAAATCGAAAAAGAACCAAAATCAAAAATAGAAGTCTTTGGGTAAAATTAAAAAAATAAAAGATGAGAAGGACTAGTTTAAAACATCCAAAAGCAGGGAACTAAAATGGCAATTAATCCCACTCGATGCAAGATTTAAAACGCGGACCAAATCATCGAAAACCAAATAGCCTTTTATAGCCGATCTTAACAAATAAAATACAAATCATAGATTCATTTGTTGTGCCTCTTTCTTTTCCTTCTTTTCGCAGTGAAAGCGTCGTGGAGGCCTTGACTCAGTGGTGGAGGAGCGAGACGTGCGGCTTGTGGAGGTCGCTAGACTTGCAAAAAAAAAAAAATGGCTAGGGTTTTTCGATTTGTTTTCTGTTTTGGGCTTAGTGGGCTAGGGTTGAAATTGCTTTAAGATTTTTGTTTGTTTTTTTATGTTTTGGTTAATGGGCCCGGGCTAGAATTAGGCCCTACAAAAATAATTTAATATAATTTCTAATATTTACATTATTGTATATTTAATTTTAATACAATTAAATTGGAGAAAATATATCAAAGGAAACCAGCGGTGTAGAATTTTGCCTTGACTGCAACAACGGTGTAATGGTTATTGCTTTTATAATAGCAATGGTTCTACATTTACCATCACTGTTGGATTGGTAAAGAGTTGGATATTTTTTTAGTTTCGAGGTTAAATTTTATGAATAAAAAATAATATCGATAGAGTTTAATTTAATATTTAAAATTTTAATTTAATTCAAATTTAAATTTAATCGATTTTTAATATGAATATCGAATACAAGAAAATTAAAAAATGATTATGACAATTTTTTTATTCCTGGTACTAGACCTAGTAGAGTTTAGTAGTTTATATATATATAAGTCTGTTATCTGTTAATTTGTGCAGCTAATGATCACTTGATTGTGTTAGTAAGACTGAAATTTTAAGAACTTAGTGATTCAAAGTTCTATTAAGAGTAATTTTTTTAAAATTTTTCTTTCAAATTATTATATTTAGTTTTCTTACTATGTACGGGTTTTATTTAAATTTTTTCGATCTAAGTTTAAATATATATTTTAGTTCTCAACTCTTACTTCATATTGAGTTTATTTTAAGGGAAAAATATATCAATAGTCACTTAAACTTTGATTAAAATAACATGTCAGTTACTAAACTTTCAAAAGTGACAAATCAATCATTAAACTTTCTAGAGGCTCATATTTACATGAACAGTGCAGACTGCAAGCTGCCTTTTACCTCTTGTGGTAATTTTTTGGAAACTTTACATGGTGATTATTCACCTTACCATACTGTCTGATAACTTCTTTTAGACAATTTTTGTTGGGAAACAATAATCTAATCTCAAGTTTTGAATTATTCATGTTAATTTCTATGTTGAACTCAGGCTAAGTTTTGTCATTTGAGTCAGATTCATGTGCACTATTTAATATTTCAGATTTATCATTATCAGACAATTCCCCAAATTGTAAATCATTCATGTTTAAGCCATCTAAATTAATCCCTATCCGTATCACATACATTCATTCAAGATTATTAAATACATCATCACCCATTGCACAATCAAATCTATCAAAATCACTTGGTTCTTCTTCACTCTCACTCATTAAATTCATCATCAACTAAACTTGTTAAATAAATTTAATATCAAAAGTCACAATAAATGCAATGAGATCTTTGGCTTTTTCATACACACTAATGACAAATAATATTTAATCATTATCTAATATTTGGCAAGCATCCATAACCTAGATTACATGTCAGACAATTTAATATAAACATATTCAGTTCTATCATGCACATGACAGACAATAAACAAGCAATATATGTGCAACTATACAATACAAACATACACAGTGCACTATCTAAATTTTGCATGCATCCATGACTTACTTCATCACACAAAACAAATGACATCAAGACAACATGTTTCATTCCCATTAAATTCGAATAGCTTACAACCCTAAACAATTTTTTAAACAAATTCCAATGTCAATAGCTTACACACAAAAAAAAAAAAAAAAAACTCGTGACAGTTCTCAAGAATTTAAACAACTAATAGCATAAAAGCATAACCCCATGTTAGAACCGGGCGAATGCAACATATTTGCATTAATAAATTCAAAAAATCATAAACTCAAATTAGAAATATTAAATTTCAACCATGTCCTTAAGCCCAAAAATAACTCAAATTTGAAATAAATTTATGTATTACAATCGATGGAACACCTTCAGTTGGTTCCAATGTTGAAAATTTGCACATTAATTCCCCCATTTTGAATATTTCCAGTCCCTCTCCAATGATTCATTAAAATTTTCAATCGTCCCCTATTCACCTGAATGATTCTTTTTTTCTTTAACCAAATTATTTTTGCCTACTCAGTTTCTTATCAAGTTGTAATTGGCTTTTACTTTGCGCATTAAGTTAATTTTTTTTAATTACACTGTAACAATTAATTACACATTAAATAAACATCAAATCATGTCCAATGTGACACCCTAATGAACCACTCAACTGTCCCATTTAAGTCTATAATAAAAAATGACTTCAAGTGACTGATTTGACAATTTTTGAAAACGTTAGTGATTAAAATATTATTTTAGTCAAAATTTAATTATTGCTGTTGTACTTTTCCTTATTTTAATTATAGTTGATTTGTACTTATTTTTAAAAAACCTCGTTTAAAGAGAGGATTATCATCTTTTACAGTACCAGTAAAGTAAAAAAAACTCAAATCCAAATTTCCGCAGCCTACCACAATAATTCGAAATTGAAAAAAATGAATAGGATACATACATATTAAGGTATGGAAAACTGAATACATATAAGAAAAGATACATGAACACCACAAATATAATTTTTTAAACGGGCTTACAGGTTTACAACAAATAAAGATAATTGCTAAACGATAGGAGGCTTAAGTCACTGTCTAAGATTACAATTGTCACACTTTTTAGTGCATACAAATTTCTTACTTGTCTGTCCAATACTGGATTTCCTTAAAAAAAAAAGCTTGGCACTAGATTGTATCAGTTGGTATTCACTAAACTTGAACCTAATTGTGAAAGGTAAACACAAAACATGGAAAATTTTGGTAATTTTTCTTTACAACAATGAGTTTATGGGCTGCAATCAGAACCCTAACCAAACCAGAGTTTTTCAAGGATTCTGCTTGATGATTCGAAGTGTTACCTTAGATGTGATGAAATTTTCTTTAGCCTGCAGAAGAAACTGCATCAACCGAATCCACCTTCAGCTGAAAACAAGTGAAATTGTGCCAAATGGTCAGCAGTGAAAAGCCAAAAACAAATATAATCTAAAACAGCCACCGGCGTTCAATAGAACTTACCTGCTTTAGATGATTTAGTAAAGATTTATACAGTAGCCTTTTGAGCTTATCAGATTGGTCAACCATGTGCCCTGATTTGATCAACCCCTCTAGTTGGCACCAAAGCCGCTCTACTGTGTTATATGGGAACCATACTGCAGATGATCTTTTGCGATTAATTATGTCTACCGGTCTCTGCAAAAAATTTAACAGTAACACCAATCAGCAAAACCAGCAGTGTACAACTTTCACTGGTAACAGACAAATGAACAGGTTCGTATTTAGAGAACTATACATAAAGCATAAAATGTGGTTCAATAATTTGCGAAAAAACCCTAGTGATTTGAATTTTCAATTGGGCCCCATAATGTTTTTTTGGTAAATCTCCAATGTGACATTAGGAGTCGGATGTAGAATCAACTAACATGGTAACAACCAGATTCAGAAGACTTCTGTGATTCATGTTCTTTAAGAGCTCTTTCCTATCAGACTAAACATAATCAATATTTGGTTGCAAAGTCTTCGTAGAATAGAGAAATGGTATAAAATTAATACAATTTTAGAAAATACACTATTAAATAGAATTTTAAGAACAAATTTGCCCTGATGGACATTAAAACTGGAAAGTAAGAATGAAGAGTGAATACATTATACGTGATAATAGAAAAAAAAATCAGGATCAAAAGCAAAAAGAAAGCATATGAGGACATGTGAACCGGCTAATAGCAATTGTGGAAAAACAAAGAAGCAACAATTTAGTAATACATATTGCCTGTGAAATAAATATGTTCACAGGGGAGGGAAGAACTATTTCAAAGTAGGACTAAAGGTTCTCCGAAAATGCCAAACATTCCCCTTCCTTGACTTCCAAATAAGGAAAAATTGTGTCTTCTGAATCGAGCTTGAGCTTTTCTCTATTTGAACTAAGCTCGGGTCGGTTACAACTCTAACCATCACTTATATAATTTAAAGGGATGATAATTGTAGATACTCTATAGTAAACACACACACACACACACACACACACAATCCTGTAGTCAGAAAATCAACAAGATGTCCTAGTAACTCTTCGCATGATCTAAACTTGATTAACTTGCAAGAATATACCAAGTTACAAAAAATGCAAAACTTTAATATCCTGCCCCTTAAAATAAAACTAAAATTGTATGATAAAAAATAAATAGAAGTTTTTCCATGGTTGCACCTAAAGGCAGATATCTTCCACTCCTTGTTTTTACTAGGAAACAAGAAGCTAAAGCTGCAAAGAACATGGTTGACTAGAAGGGATGTCAGTTGACTATTACCGAACAAGGAACCCACCTCCCCATCCCAATAGGGTGAGGATTTTTATTATTATTGACAAAAAGGGGGGAGGATATTGAGGAAACAAGGTCACCATTCCTAACGTACTGACCAAGGTAGGAATGGGAGGAAAGGGTCCAATTTCCTTCCCCATATATGGCCTTCTGTCATTCCCACTCATTAGGACTATGTTTGATAAAATATCAGTTACAAATAGCTGCCTCCTTTCAATTTATTAACCATCAAATAAAGAAAGGCATCCACAATTGATCCATCCTCTTCCCTGTATCTTTTCACAACCAGAGGGTCCTGATCTAATTTTGTAAGATGATTTGAAGATGCATCTTGCAACTCCAGTGACTTTTGACTAAAATGGGCAATGTCAGATATCTAAGTAAAACATGGATTGAAATATCATGGATGTTTCTGACATTAGGAGGGTCACTATATACAAAAACGCATCAAGGAAAACAGACAAATAGCACTAAGCGAATTAAGATAAAATTGAAATTTTGTAACTTACTGTTGATGCAAACGCTTCTACATACTCAAGAAACAGATTTGTTGCTTCTGTATATCGACCACAATCAACGTATAGTCGAAACAAGGATGCTGAACTAGGCTCTGGACCAGTCATTCCCCAAGGCCTTTCCCTCTGATTTTCCTAATCAAACCCGACAGAATGTGATAAGCAAAAGTTTAAGAATAAGCAAACATTAACCCAGACAATATTAAAAACAGTTTGTAGGCAGATCAACTACATTCATTTAAAGAAAGTTATCTTGAAGTCAACTGGTACAAATGGTTGCTGACAGTAAACTTTCAAACTCATTTTGGGGTTTTTTCTTTTCATTCCTTTTTTTCCCTACTTGGTCTTTTGTATTTCTCCTACCAGACCATTTTTACAATCTCAAAGAAAACAAATAGAAAACGATTATTCCAGGAATATTTGGTTGCTTGGATATGGCTTTCACAAGAATGAATTTACTAGCTTGATGAACTTTCATGTGAAGCAATTATATATCAACTTACAGCCTTGTCCTTTTTCTTCCTTTTCATACCTGTGTATTATTGTGTTATCTTAATAGACCCAATATAGGCCATGCATATGGTTTTTGCCTGAATATCATATCATACTATCTCACATCTTAGAAATGATATTTTTCCTTGACAAGAAAATAGATGAATACTGAGAGTCAAAGAACCATAGCAGAGACCACCATACAAAACTAGCAACATGCAACTTCGATCATTCACAGCTTCTTGGATCAAGAGAGCAACTGATTTTGAAGATTCATCTTCTGCATAGAAGTATTACCTTGAACATTTTAACCAGCCATAAAGGCAATTCAATATGAGGATCAGTACGAAGAAGTGTTTCAGCAACTATTACTGGCAATCTAGAATGAAAGTTTTTGTACTTCTCCTGCAATGCATAAACATCTCAGATGTGTTAGATGGAAAAAGAGGCTAAGGAAAGGAAAACAGAAAGGGCAACGAGGATAAAATTTTAAGGTTGCTTTTGAGTTCTTTATTCTTTCAACGGTCAGTTCAGAAAACCTGACACAAGTAATTACTACTCCACATCTTTAAACCTTATCACAATTCAAAATTACTCAGGAATTTTACCCCAAGAAAAGGAAATTAGTTGTGACCATTTGCGTGTCGACACGATTATGACATGAAACACGAATACATAAAACCCATACGCATTTAAATGTCATTTGTGTCTCATGTCAAAAGTTGCTAGGACTACTGATAACCAACCTCAACCTCTAGCACATGCACTAAAAAGAAAAACAATTTTGAAGAATTGTTACATGAGAAACCAGCATCGCTTTTAGCATCATTTTTATCCTGGGTTAAACAATAATGTCTGATGTTAGGCCCCCAATCTGAAAACCTTGATGCCAATTTTCCTTTCTTTCATATTATCTTTAATTAAAACTAAGTATGATTTGCTTGTATTCAATGGAAAAAATCAAGAAGTGCATTGCGATAAAAAACAATTAATGTGTTTGAATAACTAAAAACTAAATCTGTACTTTTTGAACAAAAAGCATGATTATATAGAATAATCATGTTAGATTGGGATTGTATTTTATTCATTTCTTTTAGTATGGTTTTACTTTTTACTATTTGCATTTGCCTTTTAGCAATATTTTATTAAGGTAACAAAAAGCAAGTAGCAAAAGAAACAAGCAAAATAAGACAAATTTCAGAACTAGACAAGATAAACAATATAGAAGCAGGCAGAAGATACGAACAAGATAGTGCTCAAGAGTTTCCCAGTGACAATTCGCCTTAGTTTGTTCACTGGTGAGCTCCATACCAGGTGAACCGTGAACAACCACTTCATCCTTGGATGAAGTCAATAATAGAGACTGCGATCTAAATTCAATCAAAAAGGTAAAGCCACATTATGTAATGAAGATTAATTGCTTCATAGGCAAATCAAAAGAAGGAAAATGTGTAAACATATGAAGTGGAAAGGACAACTGATTTTACCTAGTCCGAGACGAGCTAACCGTACTAGGGCAGCACTTCAATGCAATAGCAGAGAAGATCTTTTCCAGTTCCCTGACCAAAAAGAACCATCAAGTAAAGGTCAACAGACATACCAGAAGCACATATTACCATCAGGAGAAACAATGAAGCAGCAGAAGGGTAAATATTTCCACCTCTTCAGTTCTGAATCCTTCCAGAATTTTAAAATAACGCTGAAGGCCATGTCATATAAATTAGTTTGGACTAGAAGCTCAACCAGATCTGATGGGGCTTTTCCGATCCCTGGAAAGCAATTAAAAGTTTAAGAAATCATCCAAAAATAAGTGACTATTAAAAGTGCATAATAAAAGCTCCACTCAACAAAACATTGAGATGGAGAATCCAGTTTTTTCACTTTTCTTTCAAACAAAAACCATTTATTAATATCATAAGCGTAGTACACCATCTGTGTACAAGAGCATACACCTAAAATTGAAATAAGAACGAGAAAACAAAACCATCTCAAAACCCAAATTAATGGAGGAAAAAATATAATGAACTTCTCAATTTGCATAAAAATATTAAAACAATAATAGCAGTCTTATCCGTTCATACCTTACCAGGCCGTTCTCTACAAACTATACTAAGCTAGATCATCCAAGAACTCCTTTTCTTCAGAAGTGCCTTTCCAAGCATGTAGAAAAGCAACAATTATACGGCGTACCCCGAATTATCCAAGCCAATTTAAATGCAGAGAAACTAGAACCTTTCAAGCTATAAGACTAAATTTTAAATACTGCCCACTAGTGCTAATGTTCTTAGACCAGCAATAACTTGCTCTGCTTTAAAATAATGTACAAAAGGTTGTACCTCAAGCTACTGTCCAAACAACCGAACTGACTTTCATAGCTCTTTCATCTTTCAAATACTCCCCCAAAGAAATCAAACAATTCCACAAACAGAGAACACCTCAGAATACCAAACACCTGAAACTCTTATCGGTCAACCATCAACAAATCTTATCATTATTAAACCCGCACATCTTTACAGAAATATGTCACATCCATAACAGAAACAACTGATATACAAACCACCCATTTGAGTACATTTATTAGACCTTTAAAACGGAAAAAGGCATAAGGTAAAGCATGTCACAACATTTACATAAGCCTAAAACTGCTAAGCCACAAGTTTTGGAGGAGTTCAAATTGGGGGGAAGGGAGGGAAAGAAAAGAGTGAACCCTTTCCCTTGCTCGGTAATCAATGAAATAAAAGGAAGGAAAAGGAAGAGTCCTGCCATTTCCCATCAAAAGCCAGAGGGAAGGTTAGGGAAGGAAAAGAGAAAAGGTTATATACTGAAATTCTTGCTTTCATGGCAACAAGAACCTTTTTGTCTCTAAAGTTGAATTGTGTTCCTGATTGAAACTACAATATAAGAAACAAAAGTTACTAGTAAATAAAAATACATGGGCCATCACATAGTGCACATAAGGGGGTTCTCAACATGTAAAAGGAAAAAGCATATAGAAGCTTCAAGCCTATGTATAAGGGATGAAAATGAAAATGGTTTTGCTGGGTTGATGTGGGAAAAGGAGGAAATGTGATGACATGGTGGGACATGTATAGACAACAGGATATGTTATAAAATTTTTCTCTTACATCTTCATGAAATATGTATATTGCATTTATTACTTAAAATGCTGCCAACAAAGTAAATGTTACATTTGGATTTTAGTTTTTGAGATAAAAATATTTTAGCTTTCTAATATATTAAGAACTACACATCGTACTCTGTGTACCAAATATATCTATCGTTTACATTATTATTTTGCTAAGAAGGTATAACTAGAAAATTTTCTCAATCTCCTTTCTTTCCTTTCCTTTCCACTCCATAACCAAACAATTGATTTTGATAATCCTACCAATTTCCTTTTTCTTATTCATTTAAAACTAGGAAAGAAACGAACCCTTCTTTTCCTTTACTCACGTTACTCCAAAAAAGTGAGAAAAAAAACCCAAAAAATAAATGACTTAAAAAATGTACAAAACTAACAAATCAACAGCTAAGATTAGAAAATTTATTTTTCTTTTAAAATGAAAAGAAAAAATAAAGTAGCTCATGAGATCTTCCAACCTGGAAGAATAATTTACTCAAGCAATTTAGCCCATCAGAATTCTGAACATGAATCAAATGAAAATGCAAAACAACTTGTTTGCCCTTAATAGTTTGTATACTGAAACTAGGATAGCATCAAAAGCATAAACTATTCAGCTTTGAATGTCTTATTCAGGAAAGGCACCCTAAATAAGACACTAAAAAAAATTAGAGTCTGATAAGATTTCTGTGTTGACTGTGCCACTTCAGAATACAAGAGTGATTGGAGGGCAAGGGTAAAATATAACAATCTAAAATAATTAAGAAGATAGGTAAAACTACATAAAGAAACACAATATTTCTTAGTTCCAAGATTAGAGTTGCTTGACTGCTTGATTGCTTGACCATAACTAAGAAGAAAGAAAACCTCCGCCTCACATTGAGGGTTCCTTAGGAAATCAAACCTAAGATTGATTGCACCACACGCAAAAATAGCAACAACACTAAGAATTCTCGCCATAATCTGTCCACAAAAGAAAGAGTACATAGATAACTATCTAGGCTACTATCAACCCTAATAGATAACTATCTAGGCTACTATCAACCCTAATCCTAAAGAACTATTCTAAGTATTCCAAATAGGACTTTAAAGGAAATACTTTCCAAGAACTAACAATCTTGGCACTCGAAACAAACCCTAAGGGAGCATTTCATTTGGATATTGTTTGATTAACTTTGGTAATACGATTACCCCTAGTTAGATTACTTAGCAAATTACAGGTTATGTCAAATTCTCTTGTTTGGTTGAATTGGTTGGAATTAAACCTGTTCAAGGGCTGGGCCAGGCTACCCGTCCAAACCCGAAAACCTGCTCAAAATTTGGGAGGGTCAGGACAAAAATATTAGGATTGGAAAATGGGATTGGGCAAGAAAACTAGGCCCATTTAAAAAATGAGCCAAGCTCAAGCTCAAACATTCAAGGCCTAAGCCCAACCCTACCCATTTTTTCTAATATTCACATAAAATTAAATCTATAATAATATATAATACTATATGTAAAACATTAAAAAAAGGTTAAGTTGCCTATATATAAATTTTTAATAAATGAAAAATATATAAAATTATTAAATGATAAATTAAAAACAATATAATTTTTTTCAAAAAAGATTTTAAAAAATATGCACAGGCTAAAATGAGCTTGGGTTAGCCATCTACAAATATAGACAAGCTTGGGCAAAATTTTAAACATGGCTTGAGCAAAGCATAAAGTGTGTTAATATTATGCTTAAACCAAAACCAAACCCGGCCAAGCCCATGAATACCTCTCGCTGGAGTGCAATCTTGCTTATTTACACCTATATCTTGATTATTTACAGAGTTGGTAGTCGACAACAACCATAAAATGATAATTAAACGTCACAAGCATTAGTAAATGAAGTACTCTCAGAAAAAGAAAAGGGTGAAACAAAATTACCAGAATATGTCCACTTTACATTTGCCAGTGAAAGCTGATATTCTGCTGATGTTAGCACAATCTCATATTCAAGTTTCTCAATATCAATGCAAAATTGCAGCCTCTGAGATGGTACATCATTAACAGCTGCAGCATAAAGAAGGAGATATTAATAAGGTCAGCGTTGTCAAGACCACAAAGCGCACTCCAGGTGCTAGGCGCAAAAAAACCACTAGCCTGACTGAAGTGAAGCGTAATATATATATGTAGTTTTTGCAAGTCTGACTATATATAATATAAAGCTTAAAATATATAGTAAACTCTAAAGTATGGTCTAGTTTTATCTACAGAACATGCAATGTTTTTATTGATCAATAGGCATGATTTCCTTATGGTCAATGTCTGTTGCTGAATGCTCAAATATGGAGAAGTACATGGTTTGACATGATCCCTTTCATACTAGTAAAGATATATGAAATGAGAAATATGAAAAATAAAAGAAATTAAAGGGAAATTCAATCAGGTGGGAATTTTTTATGCCTAGCGCGATACATAAAAGCACGCCAAGGCACACACCCGTGTGCCTAATCAAAAGGGCCTTGCTTGGAAGTGTCTGAGGCATTTTTGTTGAATAATACTAAGGCACAAGGCACACGCCTTGACAACACTGAATAAGGTCATGCACAGATTTGAAACTGATTGGAGAACTAAGCACATACATAGACATAATCAAACTATCGAATAGGTTCATTTTTCCTATAATGATAAGATTAAGAGCATGCTTCTTCTGATGACAACAAAATGAGAATATCACAGAATAATAAAGCTCTTTGTAGATGTAATAATTACACTGTTCTTTCACTGTTGTTTTAGCCTTTTTATGTGGGTAATGCTCATTCCGAAGAGAATATCCCTCAGGCAGGGGATCAATCCAAACATAAGCAGGATGGACAAGCTGCAGGGCATTAACAGCAGCAGAGAGTGCATTCAGCCTCTCCTGCAGTGTAATTGACATATGCTGCTGATCTTTCTGAACTGTATCAGTTCGTAATCGAGCAGAATATAGATACATGTAACTAGCTGCCTTTCGCCAATTATGCCTGTGAATTTCAAATGCATAAAGCAATTTGTATGGATTTGGCTTTGCCAAGATATCCGTACGCTCCGCCTACAAATTACAGCATAAAAGGATGCCTAAGAGATCAGTCTGCAAGAAAATAAAATCAAGAAGCAGCCATAAAGATCACATCTCCTAGAAAGTATTACATACCTTCCATGCAAGTTCTCGCTCAACCTTGTCTGCTAAACCAATTAAGGGCAATTGACCATTGCAGAGTATCTGCTACGAGAAAGGAGAACAAGTTCCCAATAAGTAACATGTCAACTGATTTATTACCCACAGGCACAGAATATAAATGACCAAATAAATAATACAGCAAGCACTGCAAAAATAAGTATGGTAAATGATGACGCCGATCTGTGATGCAGAGCAAGCAAAATGGTAAAAACAGCAAGAAGGAAAGTTGCAATTCCCTAGAGAAATTTACATCCTTTACAGCTGATAACTATCATGAATCCTTTCCTTAATTTCGATTTCGCTTCAACACCTTTATTTTCAAACAAAAAGAAATGTCAATTCTTGCTTTACTAAATTCTTTTATGATTTTGGTTCTTAGGATGCTGTCAATGGCATCGAAACTACTCATCAAGCATTGTGCTTTACTTGAGCTTGTAAGTAACCACATGCAAGCCATGACAAAATATGCATGACACTGAACCGAGGCAGAATAACTGGAACAAACAAAAAGTGGGATATATAAAAGAACCTTTATTGCTCCACATTCATAAAGAACAATAACAAAGCGCCTTAAGCAGATGTACTTGCTCTCTTCATCTGGATTTGAAATTATTGCACAGTATGCATCATTCAGAAGATTAAGATCTAAAGTAAACTTGAAAACATTTGCCCAAAGACGTCCTTTGATGGTAGTAGTGGATTCATTAGATGAATCTCTCTCAAAGCCATCACCTCCAAGGCCAAGATCATCAACTTGCTCCAGTGCAGCAAGAGCAAACTGGCAAGCACCCTCGCTAATGTTATATTGCTCAAATAACTGCATTACCCATTGATAGTAATGAAGCTTCCATGCAGCAGATACATGACCATCTGAACCAGAAAATTTTAAAATCATCTATTTGCTCAAGAAATTAAATTGTCCAGCTTTTTCTAGGAAACAACAATATTCTTCAGATGAACTTACTAAAACCAAGATATGGCAACCCTGCTTCATCAGACAAACTCTGCAAGGCCTTTGAAGCTCCTTCTCCTGATGCAGCTCTGCATAGAACAAAGCAGTGCCAACTCAGTTGAGACATAAATAAAATGACCAAGTCTTAACGAATGTCGAAAAGCCTGTAAAAGACAATATTGAATACTCAAAGCAAATCCAAACAGGCTCCAACTCCTGTTTACATTGTTATCTATAAATATTCATTAATGATGGGACTTATTTTAGAGATAAGAAAGACTTGTATTGCACTGCATTACTTTCATAGGAGAAATTTACTTCTAATATAATAGAAATTAATTTAAAAGGATGAAAGGTATAACTTATCATCACCCTTTGGTAACGGTGCGATATTTATATCAATTGCTATACTTGATAAAATTTTTAATTCTAAGAATATTGAAATATTTGTAAGTTAATATTGTAGAATTTCAACTGTTTATACTTCAAGGTTAAAAAGTATAGGAAGTTAAAATATTTATAAAATGGAATTAAGAGGAAAGTAGCTTCAAAATCAGAAAGATGAAGTAGCAGAAAAATGGAGGACCAGGATATGACTAAATTACTAATTACCTGAAGAAATAGCTAACAGCTTCACCGACTTTCCTTCTTTTCAGAACTCCATGTAACCCACGCTGAGTTTGAGCAACAAGACAGCATCCAAGGAGATGTTGAAGTAAGCACCAATCACCACTAGTATCTTGAATACTTCTGAATATCCTCTCCCTTCTTGCATTGGCCTCAAAAATAGCAAGTAGGTGCTTTGACAGGGAAAAAATTTTGGCCCCAAAAAACAAGGCAGGATATGAATTTTAGATAAACTCAGATACTATATATTTTAATGTAAAAAGTCACAATCGTGAGAAATGAATGACAAACCTCAACAGCATCATATTGGCCATTCCTAAGAAGGACAATTGCTAATTCAGTTGAGCGCCTCAAGAAGGAAGAAGAAACTTCCCCAGTATTTCCCCATACTATCCAGCTAGCAAACTTCTGCACTGAAGTAATAATTTCATGTGGATTAAGGAGGCATCCCAAAGAAAGATGTCTCTCATATCCAGAGGAACTTTGATTATTTAGTAGAAGTAAAGAGGCTAATGTGAAATCACATTTCCCAAGTTTCTCCCTCCATGATCTTTTATTGATCTTATTATCTGAAACATTGACAAGAACAGAAACCAATCAAGTCAACCAGTAAGTAATAACAAATTCCTCTCTCCATACCATAGTATGTAACGGTGATGGTTTCCGATTAGCTAAAGCAAATAAGCAGAAACCATAAGAAACTTACCAATCTGCAGCAATGAAAGTTGAGAACTGAAATCTTCAATTGCAGGTGATTCTGATGGTGTTGTGCAGAAAACCAGAATGATAAGCCACTCAGAAATAATTTCTTCAATCATCGGAACCAAATCAACTTGTATTCTAGTTATGTCATCATGCACCATGTTAATCTGTATATTGCTTCCAAAAGTCAGACATGCTAGTGGTAAGTTCCTCTTAAAGGGTGTCTAAACTATCAAGAGTACACAATGTTAACATATAAATATATAATCTACTACTAACTGTTAAGAAAGGAGACAGTTCAAAACAAGAATGATATCTCCATAGAAATACTGTACTCAAATCTCACAAATGCTTGTGCTTACTGGACTCTCAAAAGTTGACTGAAGTCAAAACTAGGAAGCATATACAATGTCCTTTTTAATAAGTTATATTCACCGCTATCAGTAAAAACCACCAAAATTTGGTATCAAGAAAGGCTTGACCTATTTACTACTATTCTTTTCCTTGTCCTACCTGAATGACGCACAAGATGATAAAAGTTGTATTAAATAGTAATGGAAGGAAAAGTACTGGAAGGAACCCGACCGTTTTGAGTATCAAAATTTGGTATCAAGAAAGGCTTTATCATTTATCTTGGGCCCAGATAGCCCAAGGCCCATAAGCCATTATTCTTAAGATTTAACTTCAAGAACCCTACATTTTTTTCCATAAATTGTCCCCCTTTGTGCATCACCTTTCTCGTTCTGCAATTTTCATCCACTACAACATCTTTCCACAGCTGCAATTTACTCTCACTTTCCAGCAACGCCTCATTCCACTAATCCTTCTTATTCTCCCCCCTCTTTCTTTGTATGTCTTCCCACTATTATCTTCTTTCTTTTTGAATTTGCAATATCAGACTTCTCTCTGTTATCTTTTTCTCACTCTTTTTACATTTCCAGCATATAGGCTATCCAATGCAAGCGCAATTTGGGAAAACACTAATGAAACTAACACCAAACAAACCTCTGCTACCAAATTGGTGGCATTGTTTACCTGCGTGAGGCACAGATCCCATATCATGTCCATGTCCAGGATCGTGTCATTTGGCACAATACTGAGCAACATAGGTCAATATAAACTTTAACATGATCACATATAACCATGTCACAACTCAGAATTCCCCTAATACCAGATTTTCCCCTTCAAAAGATGCATAATTTGGTAAATTCCCTTCGCTATGGAACTATAACCAAGTCTGACACAAACATAGAAAAGCATGGACATGAATCCAATTTATTTTCTTTCATGACAAATTAATAGAGAATCAAGTACAACAAGGAATAACTCACCTGCCCACCAATGCTCATCAGATAGCTTACAAAAAGAAGGATGTCCAATGCATACTCAAACATCACCTTTGCAATCTGGCAGGAAGCCTGAACCAAGATGGAATTGTTGAGACAAGATAATGTTTCAGCACCTGAATTCTGTGTAAATTTTTTAGGGACAAGAAATTGTAGATAACTCTCTATGACATCCAAGATTTTTCTCCATGAGGCAGCTTTTTTGCAAAGATCATGAAGAGATAAAAGCATGTCAACAGAGAATTTTCTTAGATTTTTATGATCTCTCTGTTCCCTCTCCAAAGCAACATCAGATCCAAGACCAGATAAATAGCCTGCTCTTGTTGATGGACCATATCCAGCTCCTAAAATCTTCAGCAAGCGATGAATAATCTCTTCAGATGAGATACTCTGTCTTCCAACAAATGATTCATAAAAGACGAAAGAAGCAGTTTTCCCCAACTGTTGGCTGATGTTTACGATACATCTGAGAACTTCAAAAAGAATCTCGCGATCAGAGTTGTCATTAAATAAATCCAATCCAAAGCTAGCAAGATCACCAAGATCTTCTGACAGCCCTAGCAGAATACAAAAGCAAGAGAGTATGTATTTAAACAGTTAAAATAAGTCCATACGGTGTATAAACCCAGTTCAATACTGTATTTCACAAAAAGCAAGGATTTCCATCATACCATCAGTAAGCAGCTCAGTATTTTCCAAACTACGGAACAAAGAGACAGAATGTTTTCTGATTAGACCAACAGCACCTGAGGTGGACTGTATAATCAATGCATACGGAGCATTCTTTTTACACCAGTATTGAAAATAACGACAACAAAAATTTTTCCACCCTTGAAATATAGATATAGGACTTTCAGCCATACTCTGACAAAAAATGTCAAAAGTTAGATCAGCTATCCAGAGAACATAAAAGTTGCCAGAGGAACAACAACTAAAACAATGAAGCAAAGAAAACCTCATGTTCAACAAGTGAAAGAATCTCCTTTTTAAGTCCATCCACAGTTAATGACTGAAATTCATTATCAGTCCAGTGCTTGCTGTAATCTAGAAAAGTTGAACGAAGAACTTTATTATGGTAAACCCCAGGATGAAGAATCCTGCGTAAAAAAATAGAAGACACAAATGGCACAATCTGATCCTGCAAAAGGTTGAATGGATGGAATAAGCAACATACCTCTCACAAACATTTCAATTCAGTACAAAGACAAGTAAATATAAAATGAAATCACACCATGCACAGCAAAGAACTGAAAGAAGTAGCAGCACAAATGCATGGTTGATTTACTTCTATTTTCAATATAAAAGGGGCTAAAGTAAGAAGCTATGTCCTAAATTCAGAAGCTGTGGACAAACTTTGAATGAGACAAGTACTATGCGCTTGGCAGTCAAAGAATATAAATACAAAAAAAATCCATAGAAGTATAAGAAAGAAACATTGATGAGAGAACCTTTCCAGATGACAAAATTGAACTAATTATTGATATAAGATCATCTGAAGTGTGTTCTGAACTTTGAAACAGCTGGTCTGCAATAAATTCTTCTTGTAAAGCATAGCAGTGTGCTTCTTCCCTAGAAGAAAGGTTTCGAACAAAAATTAGGAACCACAAAATTGCTAAGAAAAATCACTACAGCACCAATATGTGTTTGTTTTAGACTTGCCAACTCTGTCCCAAACCCGAAAGCCCAACACAACTTGATTTGACCATACAAAATCAACAACTCGAACCTGCCCACCAGACCTTAAAACAATCCAAACAAAAAAAATGACCCAAGCCCAAAATAACCTGAACCCGATATGACCCGAACAAGTAACCCAAAATTACATGAACCCAAGATACCTGACTTGAAAATCCCAATTAAATTGAGCCCAATATGACCCAAACAAGTAATCCGAAAAGACATGAACCCAAGACACCGGACTCAAAAAAACCAATTGACAAACCCAAATGATCTGAACACTATACTAACTCAAATCCAAAATAACCTGAGCTTGAAATAAGCCAAAAAATTTATAACCCAAATTGACCTAGCTTAGATTAACCCAGCCCAAAACCAACCTGACCCGCCCAATTAACAATTCTAGATTGTTTGTATGTATTTTATCCCTATCCACAACAATAAGTACTTATGCTAAATGTATAAACAAAGACACAGACCACCAATTATGAAAGTAGGGGACACATATAACAACCATATCCTCGAATTCAATATGCTTCACACATTATAGCCACACTATGTCTAACCAGGTGTGCTGCAAAATCATACAGCACAATAATTATGGTAAAACCATGCAATAGAAAAGAGCTTTCGTTGGTTAGGCATGCTAAATCTCACATATTACTACTATTGAAAAGGTGGTGATACGCCAATCCATTATCCTTTAATATCCAGATCTTGTCTGACGTAAGTTTGACATCAATGCATCCCCCCTGACAAAATTGAAACAATGAGATATCCAGAAAAGTATTTAACATGTCAATTTTAAGCGAATGTTTACCAAAAACAGAAAAAGAGAGGGAGATAAGGAGCAACAAATGGAAAACAAGTTTGTTACCTCATCCACAGGAAAATTTTTTACTGAAGAGTCTACAGACAAGGAGATCCTGTCCCCCGTAGAACAGCAGAGACTATAAACACAAATCACCTCCATGCTAACTTCCTTGAAAGTAAACCAAGAAATCAATCAATATTGAAGCAAAAGGTAGAACAAGTTACTGGCACTATTTTATGCGAACAGTATTAACAATATAAAATTAGAAACTTAGGCTCCATTTGATTTGGGAAAATGTTTTCCACATTTTCATTGGAGAACAAGCCAAATGAGCATGCATCAATAGCAAATACATAGGAGAACACAACAAATAACATTCTCAATCAATTTTTCTAAATTCCAAATAACTAAATAAAATAAAAACACCACCACCAAAAGATCTAACACTTATCTGAAACTAATTGGAATAGAATTCTTAAAATCCATTTAACTTAAGGCGAACATCCTACTCAAAGAAGCCAATGGCCATAACAAGTACCTAGCTCTTTAGCTTAATCTATAAGAAACCAATGGACCACAATCCCCAAAAATGATCATTTCACTGCCGTTGGATCTTATAATTCACTTGCGTTTCATTTCTTTTGTCAAGCTCCATCACCAGCCACTCCATCATCATCTGAACATCTATTAGCTTCTCACTCAAAACTATCACCTATCGTATTTTTATCACAGTCAGTAGTCCCGCAGCATGTATTTTTTATTATTTTCTAGGATGATAAGGTTGAACTATAATGACCCATAGCAACCATCTTTCTAGTTTAAAACATTTGCATGTCCTACTTCGTGAGTTTTTGGTTCTCAATGTTCTTCAATGAACTAAGAAAGAACAGTACCCAGGTAAATTATTGTCAAGTGTTTATGCAAATGATATTGTCATAACAGGTGATGAGTGTTGGAATACAAGAGTTGAAGTAGTTCTTGCGAAGTAAACGCCAAACAAAGGAATTGGGCAACTCAAACATTTCTTGGAAATCAAGGCAGCTCAATCCCATTTGGCATACCTTTCAAATAAACAAACTATGTGTAACAGAATTCAAGGATCCAAAGAAATAGATCCAACAAACATGCAGTTGATAAAGTTGATATTTGATCCATGGCAATTTCACAAATTAGTTCAGAAGTAAAACTATTAGATATTTACTTGGACAGCCATTTCTCTTGCACTCAGTAAAGTTAGTTAGTTTCTTGATTCTCCACTAACTAATGATATGAATGCACTAATATGCACTTTGAGGCTTCTCAAGGGAGCTTTAGGATGTCGTACAATCAATGAGAATTACAGCTAAACTAGTCTTAGGATTATCTTGATGCAGATTGGGATGGAATCCTTATGACAGGTCATTGATAAAGATTTATTTTATATTAGATGGTTGATATTTGGGATAAGGCCACTCTAGTTAAGGTAAAGGATCATTTACCTTCTATCTTTGAACAAATGCAAACTTACCAGTTACCACTGTACTTTTTTATTTAATTCAAAATGGTCAAAGGTTAACAATAAAATATTCGGTAGAATAATTCTTTATTTCCAATCATAATGTTATTTTACCCATTTACTTCAACCATTTCTGGACAAAACTAAAAAGTACATTACAATATTGCATCCTTCAAATATAAGCAGTAAATTTTATCTATCATCTTATATTTAGTGGTAACTTGTGACCTTATCCATGAATATTTAGTATCTTGTAACAGTAAGACACATACTACTACCAAAAGCTAAAGCCCTGACCAGAATCAGAGGGTAAACGCATGGCCCATACAGTCATACTAGTTGCCAATTGATTTGGGGGGAAAATAAGAGAGTTTTATTTGCTGCCTAGTGAACTCAAATGTGACAACTGAATAATCATAAACATTGCTTCCAAATCCAATTTTTCATGAATAAACCAAGCATGATGATTTGTGCCATAATTAGAAAAAAGGGCTTTCAAAAAATGAGATTCAAACAAGCTAAGAGAGATCCATAGATCAGTTTTCAGATGTTTACTAAGTTTCTAGGAGATTCAAGAGTGACTATATCTGTAAAAAGTTATAAATATGTGATTGTGCACTTCAACAATTAAGTAGGGGAGAGAGAAATGAGATAACATATTTGCTTAAAAATAAATCTGGACAACTAGAGTTAATTCAGAAATACATACCAACGTACTCTTATACAAGATGGCCAAAGGAACAATGCTTGAATCACTATTAAATTCACCCAACCATAACCTTGTGGATGTAGCTCCTGCAATTACAAGATACAAAAAAACATGGGAAATGTACTTTTGACAAGAAAAAGCTCATAAATATGACAGAAAGTCCACAGTGTAATTTTAGGCTGCCAAGAACATCCTTTAGAAGTGGATGTTGGAAGATCGTGTTTCAGAACAACCTTGGTTATTCCTTCAGATAGTGGCAATTTTTTTCAATTACAAGTACCCCAAAAGCTCCAATTAAATTTAGAAGAATAACCAAACAAAAGGTGCAAAACAGAACTCCAATCTATATATAAACTACAATGGAAATGAAGTGAAAAATGCATGAGTAAAACAAATAAGCCATATCTTTAAATTTTAAGGTTTTGAAAATTACTAGATAATGACTATTAAGGATAAAAACATAATGCAGCTACAATAGATGACATTGGAAGACCATCAATAATCAAACACATCTGGATCATTACAAGAATTAAAAGGCTAGTTGTTCCTAAAATATCAACTACAATTATATAAAAGGAAATTTCCTAAATAATGCTATTTACAACTATGTCTTCAACATACGCAACTATCGATGATGATATGTAGCCTCTGCTATAACTTCAAACTTTAGTGAACAACTACAATGCTCATTCTAAACCACAAAGCACAAGATAGAACTCTAAAGCTTGTCTCCACTTCCATTTGACAAATGACTAGTATTATAAAAGGCATTAGGCACACTAGGCGATAGGAACCTTACACCATCCAAGGATATGAAGAGCAAAAAAGTACTCACCCATGTGAGGTACAGTGCAAATTTCTAAAGATAATAAATATATGCATGAAAAAAAAAAGAAAATCCGTCTATTAAAATATAAATAATAAATTGAAAGATATGGTTTTGTTAATAAACAATAAAGACCTCCTTTGAAATAGATAGTCTAATGTTGTTCCAAAGGTTAAGAACTATTACAACTTGTAGGAATTATAGAAATATATTAAATGTTTTCTCTGGATAGATAAATCTGATTTGGGTAGATAAATCTTAGAATAAATCATTTGAGATATTCTAGGATTATTTTATCTTATCTTTTAGTAGTTTATTAGAATAAGGGAATTATTTTCCCACTTATGTTATGACACTTTTCTCTATTTAAATTCAGTTTTTAGTTAATAAAATACGAAAAATACAGAGAATTACTGTTTTCTACATGGTATCAGTTTAGGTTCCGGTTCTTTTCCACCCTAGACCATGTCAGAACTTATTCTCCTACATCTCCTTCTCCTACTCGGAGATTACCTCAAATCCGAAAATTTTTCGGTTCGATGCTCAATCGACTGCCTGTCTGAATATTACGCCATAGATTAAATGGCAACAATTTTCTAGAATGGTCCCAATTGGTTAAGATTTTTCTCTTGGGAAGAGAGAGATTGGGCTATATTCTTGGAGAAATCAAGCGACTGCCGTGTGTCGACAATGGTTTTGCTAAGTGGATGCGTGATAATGGCGGGTTATGACTTGGCTCCTTAATTCCATGACCCCAAGTATAAGCGAAATTTTCTCCTTTACAACACTCTTCTTTGAAATCTGAGTGCTGTCATGAAACCTACTCCAAGAATGATAATATTGCGAATTATATCATGTTGAAAACCAAGCAACCACGCTAAAGCAAGGCACCATGCCCTTCACTCTACTACAATTCCCTTACCGCTCTTTGGCAAGAATTAGATTTGTATACACAAGATGATCAAGGCGGTTCCCAATGATCTTGCCTTTATCAACAAATTGTCACTCAAAGAAGGCTATTTCAATTTCTACAAGGCCTAAACAAGGAGTGGATGAGGTTCGCGGCATGGTCTTGGCTATTTCTCCCTTCCTTCCCTTCGAGAGGCCTTCTATGGTCAAAAGGAAGAAAGTCGCCAAGTGTGATGCTTGATGAAACGGATTCAACTCACGAAGGATCGCCTTAGTGACACACCAATCATCTCCTTCTTCCAACAGGGCAACCTTGGTGTGATCATTGCAAAAGCCCGCCACCCAAGGAAAGGTGTTGGAAGCTTCATGGTAAGCCTCGAGTGGAAGTCAAAGAACTCCGGAGATAATAAATCCAGTCTTGCATTGACACATCTGTCACAAACTTCTCCAAAGAGCGATTCTTGAACTTCAAAATTGTTTGGAAAATTTGAGGGTCTAGTGCGGTCATGAAAGAACCGAAGGTAACCCTTCTTCCACAAAGATTGTTTTCCTCTCGTTCACTCCTAATTGGATCCTTGATTCGGTGCTACGGATCATATGGTAGTAATAAGACCTTATTTCACAATTTTTTCCAAACCTTTGGTAAAGTCATCAAAACAATGATGGTTCCTTATGCAAAATAGAAGGTCATGGAACTGTTATTCTCAATGATCGATTGCACTTCATAATGTTCTCTTTGTACCAACTCGCTTGCAATCTCATTTCCGTAAGTAAAATTTCCTCAATTTGAATCGCTTCGCAACCTTTAACGGTCTTGATTGTACTTTGCGTGCCTTGAACTCGAAGAAGATGATTGGTAAGGCCGACTTGCGAATGGTCTCTATATCCTAACCCTTCCAATCTTTTCTGACTTTAAATATAGTTGATCTTTGTTATGTTATGGCATTGTCGTTTAGGACATCCTAGTTTCCAATATCTTGCTAAATTGTTTCTCGATCTATTTATTAATCAAAAGGCCAAACTCTTTTTCTTGCAAAGTTTGTTCTCTTGCTAAACATACAAGATCTTCGTGTTTTCCTTCTCTATACAAGCCTTCTCACCCTTTTGCTTTGATCCATAGTGATATTTGGGGCCCTTCTCGGGTGAAAAATGCTGATCATAGTAAGTGGTTTAGTTAATAAAATACAGAAAAATATAGAGAATTACTCTGTTTTCTACACAACTATTGTCATCAAACAAATTTCCAAGATTTCCCTACTTCTGCCTTCATTGCGCATCAACTATTTTGATTTATTATTCCTATAAGTAGAACTACAACTGTCCTTATTTAACAATCAAAGATAGCTAACACAAGAAATTAAAAACTAGGAGAACCAAAGAACAGTTAGTTACGCACACTGAAAGAGTGCTTCACCTAGGCACCTAGCTTGGCAACATTGTAACCACCACAATTGCAAAATAACTAATATTTCAAGCATAGTTACCATCAATTTATTTATCACTGGCACGAAATGGTTCAGAAACCTGTCAAGCTAATCCTCTAAATCAAGGAACCCAACCCTTGCTAGCTTTACCAATAATGTCACATCATTATAATTAATATTGCACCATAAAAAATCTTTTCATTGTTCACTGACCAACAAATGAATAGCAATAGACATGGATACCATAGTTAGAGAATCATACTCTACGAAATTTACAGGTTTAAGTCACGTGTTCTTTAATAAATTAAAACCTTTAGGACACCCTTGAGGGTTAAAAGGTCATTCATACAATAATTAAAAGTCAAGTACTATCTTGGTGTTCATGACTACTTTGGTCATTTCACATTTCCCAGTTTTGGCCTCAATTTCAATCTATTGGATCTTATTATGCTTTTAAGATAAGGAGTTTCATGCAGTGTACATAGTAAAACAATAACATTAGTTTACACTCAATTGGCTGGTTCTCTAGAAGCTAACCAGCACTACATACTCAATTGAACTAAACATAATCTAACTAAATCTTCAACTTACAAAGGTAAGTTTATTTTAACAAATTTAATCCTATTTTACCAAAATTTAGAATAATCCTCCACAAGTATTGAGCCCCAGTGTCATTTCATATATCTTATTCACAGTGAAGTGCTCAATACAATCCAAAGGTCAAGTGGTAGAGAAGGAAATTGATCGTAAAGATTCTCCCACTAGTTAATTTGGAATCTAAAGTGACTCTCAAGGCCTGGCAAGGTTATATATATACAAACTAAAAATCTTTGGTCATGCACCCCTTATTCTTAGGCTTGTATGGTTTCTAATTATTGCCACTCAGCAGATTTCACCAATAAAACAGCAGATTTCACCAATAAAACATTTCATTAAGATGGTTTATTTCCATTAAATACCTCTTTCAAACAACCACCCATTAAGAAGGTTTAACTTGGCATTGCCAACAGAAAATTGAAAAAATAAGACCTGAGGCAAGCAACAAAATTCTAAGCACATACTCTCACCAGAGTACATTAAAGGCATAGAAATGTTGAACTACTTCTTCAAAGGTCATTTCATATGATACTGAATAAATCTGATTTTTGGCACATGTAAATATCAAATATAGGGTGTTCAACAATCAGAAAACGATCCCTCTATGGTGGAAACTATACTGGTTTCACCAATTAATAGATGAAAACTACAGTTAAGTAATAGATCAAGAGAAATATTCCTGCTGCTCCCCCTCTCACAAAAGGCTTCCAGTCAGCATTATGTTTTATTACAAAGGTTAAAGGAAAGTCATTCTCCTTGCAAGGAGGAAAACCTATTGTTTGAGAAGCTATAAAACAGGAACATTTAGAGAAGGGACATAATGAAAGTTAAGACATAGTTACAGAAGAATGGTGAAGTCGAGTGGTAGAGGTCACCTTCAAGTGATGTTGGCACAGTCATTGCATGACTTAATATTTTGTTGCGAGATAAAAGATCCCATGCTCGTAAAATCCCATCATGATGAAGCACAAATACAACTTTTTTCCCAAGAATCTCTTTTATTATTAAATCCTGCACAGCCCCAACACCCCTCCCCCTGTATGACAGATTAGCAAAATTGACCTATATTAGAAGAGAAAACAATGATTGTGACACAGATATAATCAAATCAAGCATAAAATTCAAAACATAAGTTTAACCTTTTCCAGCTATGTTGGATTATGGGTTAGGTCAAATCGTGTCAAATCCATTCATCTATCTATACACACTCGCATGTATCTAACTCCTGGTTAGAGTTTAGTAAGAAACCTATTCCTAACAGGACTATTATACGCACTATATTGAATCCTAATACCAGTGAAAATTAACTTACTGAGAATATCAATTAGAAGAAAAAGTTCTCACTCCAAAACTCTCTCCAACGCAATCCTTGGGCATCCACCAAGATCCTAAGACTTGTGGTATAGAAGTTAGTAGACAACTCTAGTAGCTACCACCATCAATGAGATGAAACAAGAACCAATACGAAAGTTTATTCAGAAGAAGTTTTTTGGAGGTGCAGTGAGTAAACCATTTATAACTATAGCAGGTAAACGGTAAAACACTAGACCTATTCATCCTGTCCAATCATAATTTTAAGCTTTTCAGAAAACATGCAAAAGAACACTACATAAGCCAAATCACACTTGATAAAGAAAATTAATGCTAATTTGGATGTTAGAAAAAAAGTGAAGGAAAATGAACAAGAAAACAAGATGGAAACAGTATTTTAAAAGAAAAAACTGGAATCCTTTTCCTTTAATTAGTCTCTTAGTTTATCCTCTCATTTCCCCTTTACACTCAAACAAGATTGGAAAATGTTTTCTCCCATATATTATATTTTTCAATTCTTTCACATTTAATTCATTTCAATGTCTTCACATTTTTCCCATGATTCAAAATTTCAAAGACAGCCTAAAAGCACATTTTGATGATTCATACTGAATTTTTGCCAAATATAGATCATTAAAACAGGCAAGTTTAGTAAATATACATTCCCAGATGAGTACAATACTTTTTGCACAATGGACATATATATATTAGTCAAAGTAGAAAAAAAGATACCTTGACATGAAACCCCACAAGCGACCTAGGCTAACTCCTGAATCATCACGCAGTTCAGATACAAAACCTAAATTGGGCAAGTTAAGAGTCAGAAAGTTGTACATGCGATAACAACCATAACATAACAAAATAAGAATGAGCTGTAAAAAGATTAGATACCAGGAGCAGTTTGGTGAAGCGAGCCAAGTTGGAAGCAAGTAACAGATCCATCATTTCTCCCAAGTAAAAGACATCCAAGGTTCGCTGCCATACAAGTAATTGGCTCATTACAATTAGAATAAGCATGGACATCAAGCTCTATAAGTTCGTCCCTGGAGAAAATGGAAGTCAAGTCCTTGGAAAGTTTAATGAAGTAAGCAATCCCGGAGATAGTTACGGTATAAAGCAAGTAGTGTGACTTGGTTGGAAAGGCGCTAACAAGAGCAAAAGCCGAGAGTGGGTGAGAGAAACTAAGGCGGAGCCCAGTGTTGTGAGGGAATTCCTGCGAGAGCTTGAAGATTTCCAGAACATTCGATTGAGCCATATGGATTCGGCTGATGGATTGCAAAAATTATATGAATAACAATTTATCAAAAGAAAAAGAAATCATAAAGGTTAAGTTGATGAACTAATGTAGAGAAGAAAACACTTACCAAATGAGATAGAAAGAATCATCTCCATCGATGTAAGTGGCGGAGGCGGAATCCGCCATGGGAGGAGCGAACCCACCATTGTCAATGTGGTTGATGGATGAAGGAATCGAGAGGTCAATCCATTTTATGGAGTCGCTACCAATGGCAGGAACCTCAGTCCCCGCCACCATCATCCTGAAATGTCAATGTCTTCAATATTTAGTCAAAACCTCCGCTGTGCCCACTCAATGTCCAGTGCTCACTGTAGTAGAATACCAGGGTTTTAGTTTCAACTTCTAAACTACGCTAACGAGTCCTGACTCAGTAGGGGTGAGCAATCAGCTGGTTCGGTGCAGAAAACCGAAAACTGGCTTAACCAGCTTCCCCAATTTATGGAACTGAAACCAAACAGACTTTGGGGGAGAACCGAAAAACAGACCCGAGTTAGTTTCGGTCGGTTCAGTCGGCCAACCAACTGAACCGAGACTATTTTCCTTTAATTTTTTTTTCAAACATGATAAAATAATAATAGTAGAAGATGAACAGCATTATCAAAAAAAAAAAGTTATGACCGATCAATATACTAAAAATACTCAATGAAGAGAAGAAGAATGCAATAGTTTCTGCTTATAAGTTATAACCAATCAATATACCAACAGGGAAATATACACTATGTATTAATACTAAAAATACTGTAACACAAAGAAAACCTCCACAGATCTCAGCAAACATGATTAGAAAGAACAAATAAACCCTAGTAATCACCTTAGAACCGAGAATTGAATGACTGAGAGAGGCGTCCGTTAACTGGCTGACCAGCGCGAAAACGAGAGAGCTCTTACTCCGACCGAAAACCGACGGAAAGATATGAGGATAAGAGGTCGACGGCCGACCGGCAACGATGACGAGGTAGAGGTGAGGAGTGGAGAGGCCGACGGACGTAACTGCTGCAGCAGGGGTTTTGTTTTGGGGTTTTAGTTTTACATTTTTTGGGTCAGTACTATTTAGTAAATAGATTTCTTTTTTAATTATTTTTCTTTTTTCTTTAATTTATGATTTTGGGTTGGCCCACGGCCGGTTGGGGGTAAATGGGTTATGAGATATTGGGTTGGGTTTAATATATATGTCAAGTGGGTTAATTTTTAATTTAAACGATCTTAAAATTTAAAATTGAAATTAATCCAACATCATCGAATTAACCGATATCAGAAATCAAAATTAAATTGGAACCATCTAAACCGGAACGATTCCATCAGTTTAAGCGATTTCACCCGAGTTTTGCACAATCCTAGATCGAAGTTATCTTTAATTCTCTCCTTATAATATATAAAATAATTTTTTTAAGATTTGTAATTATATCTCTCAATAATATCGTTATCAATATTTAAAAATATATTCTCTTTTCAAAAATATAATGTGTCTTATCATTATGTTTTACATTTATTGAAATTATAGGTCCCCAAAATGGACTTGGACAAAAAATACCCATTTTTTAAATAAGACAAGCTTTGGGTAAGCTTTTTGGGCCTAGGGCCAGCTCGACTCAGTCCGAATTTGCAAAAAAAAGCTTTTTTTTATTGTTTTGCCACTATTTTTTCATTATTTTACTATCATTTGTTTGGAAAACATCAATTTTAATATTTTAGTGTATTTGATGTGTTATGTTTTTTAAATTTATTTTTATATAAAAATAATAATATAAAAAATTTAATAGGACGAGTTAGGTTGAACTCAAATTTTAGCGTTTTTATCTGAAGCGAGTTTGAGCAAAACTTTAATCTCATTTTTCAGACGAATCAAAATCGAAAAAAATGGATCTAAATTTTATATTAGCCCGGGCCGGCCCATGAAGAACTCTTGGGTCATTGTTACCGTGTTCTCAAAGCAAAACGAGAGAGCCGGCACTAGTTAAAAAAGAAGTGGTTGATGGTAAAATAATTGATAAAGACTTTGATTGGTGGTGGTGGTGGTCTGATGTTATTAAAACAACATATATCAATGTTACAATACATGTGGGTCTATCTTATGTTTCCATTTCTGTATTACATACATCAGTTTGAGTAAACAACAGTATTCTGAAACCTCAATTTGTTTTATTTCAACAACATTATACAGTCAAACCTTCACAAGTTATCATCTAATTTTTATAATCATGAAGCTTTGGTGTAGTTGAAAACATGGAGTTTATGGATTCTAAATATCTAAACTCGAGATTCACTGTAGCAATTAAATGTATGAGCCTTTGAGTCTCACCATGAATTATTGTCATGCGTAAGTTTTAATGCAATTAGTTAATTCATAGGCTAGATTGTTTCAATAGTTTTTTTATGTAGTAATAAGTTATTACCAGTCCGGATACGATGTAAAGTATATTTAGTCAAGTATATTTAGGCGTAATTAGTTATGACCTTCCTGGAGAGGTGTTCTATTTATTTTGAATCAGAAAAGCATCGATTTTGCCGATATCGAAGTAGCAAAACATTCTTCCCGGTTCAGTTCAGGTGGATAAAGCTCTATAGCTCGATGTCTCAATATGATTATTTCATCTTTTCATTGCTCTTTAGATACTTCAAACCCAAAGAGAAGTACCGCCACTGCAAAGGTGTGGGAGGTTGAATTCGAGCAAGAAGAACATTCCCTTTCACTCTCACAGCATTCATCTCCTTCACAATCTGATCAAGAACAAGCCCTCGTACACAAGCCCGCAGATAGATTGGTTAAATAAAAAATTGTTGGGCTGACAGTTCAACCAGAACCATATAACCGGAAAAGAGGTGAACTGATAGGTTTAAAGTGGCACTAGATTTTTTTTCTTAAGGTGTCAATTTCCATGGCAATTGTTTAAGCAAAGTAGATAATGAACTGATAATCAGCTTCTATTAAATTTGATGCTCTCTGCCTAACTAAATAATCAAACAGGATGGTCTATATCTTGCATCAACAAACAGCAAAGGAAAGAGCATCTACTTTAACAATAATCATGAAGACAATCAACCTTCAACTTAATCGTTTTAAACAACCATGAAGATGCATCATAAGTTCATAACTCAGTTTGCAAATCAAACATAAAGATGCATCAGATTTTCATTTCAACTCCTACTGGTGTCATCGATGTTCTTCTCGTACCACAAAATGTTTCCACAAAGGATAAAATGATGGCGACATCTACCATGATCCTACAGCACCCTGAGTAGGATTCTCAAAAGCAGAGAACTCCCAGTAGGTCTTTAATGAATATGGCTGGGAAATCGTCACACCTTCTTCAGTGATCTTAGCTATCTGCAATCATCCGATTTCAAAAAATGAAACATTAACTAATAGGCAAAATTTTGCCTCAGATAATCAAATGAAAGGACAGCAATAGTTGAGCTGAATAATAGAATTGAATGAGAGCTATCCTGAGCAATACATTGACCTAAATCACAGCCACACCAGCATGTAACAAATGATGAAGCTAAAGAGCCTATTAGATCCGTAATATCCATAGAGACAAATTGTTAACTAATGGAGGAAACCCAGAATGCCATACACAGTTCGGCTGCTGTACAAGTCGCTACCAAATAATAAGTTTTTATTCAAACATGGAGCCAACATGGTAAAAGGGAAAAGCAAACCTGAAGCTTGTTAATAGCTGATCTATCACGATAGAGGAGAACACGCATGCATTTCTCCAGTAATTTAACACCATCCTCAAAGCTCAAGTTCTCATGCCACTCTTGACGAAGAATTGGTCGTGCAAGGTGGTTTCCAAAACCAGTTGCAACATGATTGTCCTCAAAGTTTACACCAATCATACTGACCTGAAAAGCCAAAGTTATAAGAACGATCAATTACAGGCTTAAAAACCGCAAATTGTTCATTTAGGTCAAAGATATAACTCCAAGCCTACCGTTCCAAGATACTTTTCTCCTTTTTTAACTCCACCAAGTACAAGGGAGTTCCATAATGGATTGAACTTGTTGCGCCTGTTGTACATAACTCGAGTCAAGTAATTGTGCACCTCTTTAGGCCCCAAAGAGTTGCCGTCATCCCACATATTGTCATATAAGCTACAATAATCAAACATCCAAAAGCAACAGTTTTATGTCAGAATTTAAACAGTAAAAACATGTGTTACCAACAAAACCAAAATCAGATTTGTGGATAAAGAAAATGAATAATAAATTCCATGAAATAACAACTAAGAGAATGGGAGGGGGGGAGTTATATCAGTCAATACTTACATAAGCTCGTCAAGATACTTCAAAATCTCTTGGAAATCACTGATTTCTCCACTAGCACCCAGAAGGGAATGCTTGCCAATAGGCTTCATTCGCTCCACACTCTTGTACCGCAGGGTGGACCCATATGAACCTGTCAATAAACAGGAAGCAGGCATGAAGTGTTACCTAAAACGCGGATCAGTTCGGTACAAGCAACAAAAATTGGAACAAAAATCATTAATTATCTAATAGGTGTAGTCTTCTTTTAGTTTGTTTAGTAGGAATGAAATATTTAACATTAAGAATGTACATATATATGTTTCAATTAATTAAAATAATACAACTCGATGTAATTTATTGATAAAATAATTAATTTTCATAAACTTAATGATGAAAATTATAACGATCTACTTTATTTTAAAGTATGTTTAATTAATAAAATATTAGATATACATTCAAGTTAATTTATATCACCTACCTTAAAAAATAAATCTATCCACTACTTACCTTTCTTTTTTATTAGAAAAAAATTTAAAAACCAAAATAAATATACGTGTCTCTAGATAATTGCTTCAAGAATCAAAACAAACCCACAAAGATTAACAGTCCACTGCTTAAAATTCTGCCAGTTTCCTTGCATTTTCATAACAGAGTTCTCCACTTCTCAGACAGATTTCACTGAATTGGATCGCTTTGAACCACTAATGGGATCAAGCATTCTTATTCATAAGTTGCAGTGAAAAGAACAATTTAGGTAACAGAGAAATCAATTGCATAGTGAAATGAGGAACCAGTCAGATTGACAACAAGCCTCAGGTGAATGCAATGCTGTGGTACTCGAAACAACATACTTCCAGGTCCAGCTCAGATCATGCATGAGGCAACAGATATAATAAGCAATAATGTATTTGACAATTGCCATTATAAGTGCATGTCTTGTTCTATGGGTCCTTACAGGTTGAATAAGTTGATTTCAAAAACAGGGAGAGAGAGAGAGAGAGAGAGAGAGAATAAGAACTTGAATGATAGAGTATGAAGGTTCAAACTAAAAAAATCTTGTTCCTACTTACATGGAAGGTGATACAATGAAACAAACATATGCCATTTAAATAGTCTAGCTTTCAATATAAATTCTATAAGTGCAGATCACTGAGAGAATACTCTCAAACAAGAATCTTATTAACGGTCATTTCAAATACAAGGTCCGAATTTTATTAAACATAAAGATTTATGCTACAGATTATAATGACTTCAACTTCGGCATTACCTATGTTACTCAAACTCAGCTGTGAGTATTAGTTATGGATATGTATCGGACATGAATATCAATAGATAATTCCAAGTTTTTCCATATATTTGAAGGACCCTTGGAGGTCATATCCTAATATCCAAATGTTGGACACCAATAATTCAAGAACAATGAAGAGTCACCAACATAACAGCTGACAATTCTTATGCTACTAACTTAGTAATAGTCGGATAATCTAACTGAAATATCAATCCTACAATAACATTAAAAGCAGTATTAAAGGTTGAAGATAAGGAAGATTCGATGACCCATATCATGATCCAAAAACACATAAGAAATACTACAAAGGGCCAGAACCATTAGCCTTGTCACTTTCATAGTTTTCTCCAAGAGCACGATCCATTTTCAAATAAAAAGAGCAATTCAAACACACACAGAAAAACACCAAATAAAAATTCAGAAAAGAAAATAATAGCTAGTGAAAATGTATGAGCTAACCTCCCATATCAGCGGCCATCAAAATCCCATCTTTATACTTTAAAGCCACGACTGTTGTTCCTGTCACATATGGATACCTAACAAAATCCAGGAAAAAATAAAAAAAAAGGGCAAAATTTTCAAACACCAACAACCAAAGAAAAAACCCTGTTCATTTGGGCATCAGATAAAGAACATACAGTGTCCTCTGGGAGTCAGATTCAGGGCCAAGCAAGCAATTTTCAGGTTGCTTTGAAGCCGTAAACTGCATTAGGGAAAAAAAGAACATTAAAAAAAAGGTCAAAATAAATGCTTTTTTTGAAGGATGAAGTAGTAGATTAACAATTTAAAATTGGGTTTCAAAGATAACAATGGAATGACTTACATTCATTCTGATTTAGGGGTTTAGATCGCTCGAAGAAGAAGAAAAGGCAGCAGTGCAGAACTGACAATTTGATTCTATAGAAATAAAAGCAGGAAGCTTACTCTTTTCCCTTTCCTCAAGAAACTCTTTTTTATCAAAACGGGCCCTGCTTCAATTAGTATCGGGTTAGGCCCGGATACGTTACGTGATTGAGTAAGTTTTTGGGATTTTTGAATTCTGAATGTCAGAGTTTATTTATGTAAGTTGAGCTAATGAAGTGGATTGACACTTGGTTCGATTGATAATATTATTATTAATATAGTAGGACATTCAAGTTTATTTTTATTTATGAATTAAAAAAATTATGAATAATTTTAAATATTATATAAAAGTATAATTAAAATATATAATGAGATTGTTAAAAAATTGAGCTAATTATTCCATTCAATTTTCATAATGATTTATTTTGATAGTAATTCATGATATTTTTATCAAGATTTGTTGGTTGAGTGATAAGGAATTTGATACTATTTATAAAAGTTTTAAAATTAAATTTTATGAATCGAAAAATAATATTAGAAGAGCTTACTCATCATTTGAAGATTTATTTTGACTTGACTCTAAATTTACTCATCATAATATGAAATTTCACATTCGAACCTGATCACAACGTTATCGTTGCACAACTCTTATTTCAATGCAAATTTCAAACAATATTTCACTTTCAAACTAGAATTTTTTTTCTAACAAACTTCTTATTCACTACTTGAGTATCTCAAAAAACTTTCTATAAAATATCACTAACTATTCTAAAATCCCAAAATCTTAAAAACTCCAATGACAATCAAACATTTGAGAACCCCAAACACTTAATCAATGTAGGGTACAATTGACATAGATCACAAATGTACTTGTAGTGCTGTCAGATGCGTCTCGATCCTCTCAAGGCCTAGTTATACAAACCAGTCTTGGTTTCCCTCTTTGAGCCAAGCTTGTATTCGACTAAAAGAATGTCGTAAACAATTCCTAATATAATGCTCAACGGATCCACATCCAAGACACGCTCTCATTGTCTTCCAACACTCGCTCAAATGACGTCTATCATATAAAACACAAATTGAAATCTAACATACGCTCCCAATTGCCTCAACCAGCTGAGGCCTAACTATTCTGGCCTGTTTCTTGAATTGCAGATTCAACCTAACATAGGACTCTTGAACTTGATTAACTCCAAATTTTTCATTTGATTCAATCGAATGGTCACCTCTAGCTAAATTTATAAAATATTTAAAAATATATTTTATATTTATATTTATATATTTTTATAATAAACTAAATTTAAAAATATTTTTTATTTAAATTGAATTTGGACTAGGTTGGTTTGAGGAATATGTGGATTCTTAAACTGCAGGGGTGGGAAATGAAGTTCCTCTCCAAGATTGTCGGGCTCAGGAGGGTCGAGGAAGGATGGTTAAAACGATTCGTTTATACAAATGCCATGACTGCTTTCGTTTTTTAGTTTGCAGCATCTTTGTGTCTGTAGCCACTTTTGGTGCTTGTATGTTCTTAGAAATCCCACTTGAGTTAGGAAAGATCCAATCTGCACTCGCAACATTCAAGATTCTTTAGGAGCCAATCTACAACCTTCCAGGCACAATCTCAATGATAGCTCAAAAAAATGTGTCACTTGATCGAATTACTGCGTTCCTCCGGCTCGATGACTTGCAGCCTGATGTTATAGAAAAGCTACCCAGTGGTAGTTCTGATACAACGATTGAGATTGCTGATGGGAACTTCTCTTGGGATATGTCATCCACTACTGCTACACTAAAAGATATACACTTGAAAGTTTTCCATGGCATGAGTGTTGTTGTTTGTCGTACAGTAGGCTCTGACAAGTTAAGTTTACTTTCCTGTCTTTTGAGAGAGTTACCAAAGATATCGGGAACACTTAAGTTATGTGGTACAACAACCCATGTTTCTCAGTCACCTTGGATACAAAGTGGCAAGATTGTAGAAAGCATATTGTTCGGTAAAGAAATGGACAGAGACAAGTATGACAAAGTGCTTGAAGCTTGTATCCTCAAGAAGGATCTCGAAATTCTCTCTTTTGGTAATTAGTCGGTTGTTGGCGAGAGGGGAACCAATCTGATGAGTTGTGGAAAAAAGTAAAGAATAAAAATTGCTCGTGCTCTATACCAATATGTTGATATCTATCTCTTTGATGATCCTTTCAATACGGTGGATGCTCACACCGGCTCTCATTTATTTAAGGTAATGCCTTCCTATGATCACATGGCATGTATTTTAAGAGTTGCTATAGTTAATTTAGTTGAAATAGTTATGTATGAGCTCTGAGTATCTTATTTATTCTTTTGGATGGTAGGAGGTTTTACTAAACAATTTGAGATAAAAAATAGTGATTCCATGTTACTAACCGACTCGTATTCTCATCCAAAATTCCATGTTGCCAGTGCAATGGAATGGTTATGCTTCTGCCTGGACTTACTGTCTTTTGTTACCTTTTCCTTCTCTTTAATCTTTATATCAGAGGGAATTATCGATCTCGGTAAGTAAATGCAAATTCATATTGGTACCTTTATTCAATACTATATAACAAATATTTTAGGAGAATGACTTGACGCATTTTTCATTTGTTTAGCTATTGTCGGGTTAGCTGTGACGTATGGACTCAATCTAAATATATTGCGAGCTTCGATGGCATGGAATATTTGTAATATAAAGAATAGAATTATATATGTTGAAAGAATACTTTAGTACTGTAGTATTCTTAGTGAGCCTACCCTTGTGGTGGAAACGAATCACCTAGACCGTTGTTGGCCAAACCATGGAGAAATTCATATTCGTGATCTGCAGGTAAGGCAATGTTGTGGTGTTCTATGATGATCCTGTTTCTAATGCATTAGATGTATTAAATAAACGATGATAGTCTTAATGTAAGTATGATATGCCCCGCACATGCCACTCATGTTGCAAAGTCTGACTTGCACATTTCCTGGAGGGTTAGAAATAGGTATCGTAAGGAGAACAGGAAGTGGTGTAAACATAATTGATGGTGTAGACATCTCATTGATTAGGTTGCATGATTTGCATTCACGACTCAGCCTCATCCCTCAAGAGCCTACCATGTTTGAATGGACTATACGAAGCAACTTGGAGTCTTGAACCCTCTTGAAGAATACACAAATGAACAGGTTTGGGAGGTAGGTTTATTTTAGTTAAACATTGTCTATGATCGGAAATTGATTTCTAACATAAATCAATATTGTTTTTTAAAGGCATTGGAAAAATTCCAACTCGGGGATGGAGTTCGAAACAAGGCCAGCCGACTCGACTCTTTAAGTTCGATCCTTCTATCTTACAACACACATGAGTTTGTCTTCTTTTGCATTAGTCATATTTAGTATGAAAATGGTATAACATGTTCACTTTAATTATCATAGCTTAAAAACCTCGAACAATTGAATTTAACCTGAACCTTTATATCCTATTCAGGTGTTAAATGCTATATTTCATGATTTTTAACTATAATAGTTTTGATGAAAATGGCATGTTATGTTTTAAATTAATACCTCATGTATTGAGAGGAGGTCAATTTCTTCAGAGAAGTTTTCTATATGTTTTTTGTTCAAACCCCTCAATAGGTCTACATTGTCTTAGAATGGAGTTAGGATTTTGTCTCTCAACTCTGCAAAAAGCTCAAGTAGAAGATAAGGGTCATAGAAAAAAAGCACCTCGTCAAATCGTGCAGCTGATCAAATAGCATATGTGTCCTTAAATGCCATATAAGGGGTAAGGTTTCAAACCGTGCAACGTTCACATCCCCTTCGTAGGTGGCCCAATCCGACAAGACATACCTAGTTTGAGAATCTCACCCTCAACTCAAACTTTCTTTAGAGTTAGGAGACAAAACTTTATCTCGATCTAGAGACAATACCAAACCATTGAAGAATCCAACAACTCCGAAACATTTAAAAAACTTCTTCTAAAAAAATCAACCTGCTGTCAACACTATCATAATTTTTTCAATGGTTATAAATGTTGAAATACGTAAACCCCCATATATTTTGAGGATATTTTCTAAGTTATTTAGGTAGATAAATATTAGAATAATCAATTGAGATTTTTTAGGAACATTTTATTTTATCTTTTAGTAGTTTACTAGAATAAGGGACTTATTTTCCTAGTTAGGTTATGACTATTTTTTATGTCATCTGATCTAGGTTAAATCTCCAGTAACACCATGGTTAAAACAACCTTCACTAGAGATAAGAGATCCAACAACCAAACGGAGGTAGAAAGTTCTACCATCGAAACAACTATCGAGAGCGCAATGACTCAAGGGACAGAGGTGTCTCACTTCTCTTTTCAGCTGACATCTCACAAGCTGAATGGCAAGAATAATCTCGAATGATCTCAGTTCATGAAGTTAGCAATTGATGGGCGTGACAAGCTAGGTTATTTAACAGGAAAAGTCAAGCAACCATAGGTGGGCGATCCAAAGATGAGCAAGTGGAGGTCAGAAAATTTTATGATAATTGCGTGGCTTATTAATTCCATGAAAGCATCCATAGGTAAACATTTTATTTTTCTCTTGACTATTAAAGATGTTTGAGACACTATGAAAGACACCTATTCAGATTTAGAAAATGCTTCACAGATCTTTGAGTTAAAAATAAAACTCTGGAAGGCTAGGCAATGGGAAAAGGAAGTTACTTTTTATTATAACAAGATGATGTCTCTTTGGCAAGAACTAGATCAATGTTATAATGATGAATGGGAGTGTCCTAGAGATAGTGTAAAAACTATGAAAACAGAAGAGAATGAGCAAGCTTATTTATTTTTGGCTGGTCTAAATAAATAATTTGATGAAGCGAGATCTCGGATCCTAGGAAAAAATTGCTTCCAACACTCCATGAGATTTTTTCTGAGGTTAGAAGAGAAGAGACAAGGAGAAAAGCAATGTTAAGGCTAGGATTTGAAGCTAACGATGACAATTCTGCTCGTGATTGTTAAAAATAATTATGATAGTGAAAAAAAGAAAAAAAAAAAACCTTGGTGTGACCACTGCAAAAAATATTGGCACACTTGAGAAATGTGTTGGAAGCTCCATGGAAAACCAACAAATAGGGAAAAAAAGTGAAAATGGTCGTGGTTCACAATCTGGGGATAGTAGAGCTTTCCAAATGACTAATGAAAATCATGAGTAACAAAGTTCTCTGAAAGAGTCTTCATTCACTAAGGAAACCCTAGAGCATCTAAACAAGCTTTTGCAATCACCACAATTTTGGATGAATTCTTATGTTCCTAACTCATCCAATAGTCCTTCCTCTTTTGCCCAATTAGGTATTGATTTTTCTGTTATTTCAGTGTCAAGCCTTGTAAAACAAGCACGTGGATCGTTGATTCTGTAACACCCCTTACCCGTGTCTAACGCCGGACAGGATACGAGGCATTACCGGACTTAACTTACTTAAATATACATTATCGGACTATAAAATTTCTTTTCAAACTTAAAACTTTTTGTCGAAACCATTTTTTCAAAATGGGAATCGACTAGAGTTTAAAAAAGAAAATAAGAATGGGAGTCGCCACCAATCTTTTTTTGATAAGGTGTCATCGGGTCACCTCATAATTCGGTTATTTTAATAATAAATTTGATTTATTAAAACAACAGTTTTGGTCTACGAAATTTATAGAACAGATTCGGGAGTCGGTTACGTGTGAGGAAGGATTAGCACCATCGTCACGCCCAAAATAGGTACCGAATTGATTAATTAGTGTCTTAATGTCGAAAGTTGAAAATTTGAAAAAGATTTTAAAAATACGAACTATTTTAAAAATATTTGAATTTACTCGAATTTGATATTAAGATTCTTTCTCTCCGAATGAACAAAATATCACATCCAGCACGTTAGGATACGACAATTTAGATCCTCGAATCCAAGATCATCTCATAATTCCCGAAACTCATGCATTGAAAATATCAAAAGATATTCGATTATTTGGCCAAAAGAAAAACCGAAACCCAGCACGTTAGGACACGATTTCTCGGATTTCCAATATTGCCTTATTTTGAAAGATTTTCGCTTTTGGATAATCACGAGTGTAACACTCAAAGGATACATTGATTTTGTCTGAAATAGAATGAAACGATCTAAGTTGGATAAATATGTTGGGATTTAATGCACAATGCGATGATATAATAATTAGAGCAATGAGTTTGGAATAATAATACATGAATAAAATATTACACGAGTGAATGACCATAATATGAAATTTAAAGGGAATAAATTTAGGTACATACAATGATAAGCAAATTAACACAAATAATACATACAATATAAGCAAATTTACTCAAATAACATATAGCAAATTTTAAAGTAGATAAGCCAATAATATGAGTCAATCAAAATAATACACATGTCATAAAATAAAAACTTGATATAAAATAATGTATATATATAAAAAATAATTATATATAAAAGCGTTTGGAATAAATAAATTTAAAATAAGGTCCTTTAAAGAAATAAATTATATACATAATAGATTTTGAAATAAAATATTAGGTAAGGAGAAAATCAAAGTAAAATATATATAAAATAATATATGTTAACTACATAAATAATATACATGAAAATAAAAAGATTAAATTTAATAATTTATGCATGAAAATAATAATATATCAAGGTTATTAAAATAAACAAAAATATATATACAATAAAATAGGGAATAAAAGGAAGTAAATTATATAAATAAATAAATTTTAAACCTATACACATAAATAGATTTATATAAAAATAATATGAAATCCATAATATGTATAAATAATTTAATACAAATTATAAGTGTATATAAAAGAATATAAAAACAATTAATGAAAATAAATAACACATAAAAGGAAATAAATAAAATCTAGAACAATTTAAAATATATAATATCAAATTTTAATTAAAAGGGAGAATAATTAGAAAAATCAATAAACAAATAATTAAATAAAAATAATTAAAGGACTGTATTGAAATCAGCACAAAATTAAGGAGCTAAAAGGCAATAAATTAAAAATAAAATCGGAAAAGGACTAAATAACAATGCGCGTAAACCAAAAGGGAATAAAAGCGTAATTTTCTCGAATTACTAAACGCAACGTTTAAATAGCGATTAAATTTAAAACTACGTGAAATTTCTGGGCATAATTAAAATAAAAGAAAATCTAATTTAAAAAACTAAAAATGCGGAAGGACCAGAAGGGCAATTAGCCCATTTCACAGAAACACGCGGACCCTTCCCCAGGGTCGGGTCGCGTGTGCGGGTCAAAGGCCCTATACGACACCGTTTTGCTTTTGGACAAAATGAATCAAAACGAGGCCGTTTTGATTTACTATATAAACAAAAAAAACATCAAAAAACACTTAGCTTTTGTTTCTAAAAAAAATTGGAACCTAAAAAAAAACTCTCTCCCTATGCGATTTTCGGTGAAACTCCGGCCAGGATTCCAGCGCCGGACCACCACCGGCGACCGCCGTGCACAATGGCCGTAAAGGCGAAAAGACGCCTTTTTACTCCCATTTTAAAATGCACTCGAAGGCCAAGCCGTCCTAGTCCCGAAAATCGAAAGAAAAGGGTTTTCGACCCCTTTTAAGCTCGGTTCCGACAATGGGAAAAGTATCTCCGACGATGAAGATGCGAACTAATTCAGGTATATTTTCCTACCTTTTCCTTTTATTTCTTTTGTTTGTAAAAAATTAAAAAATAAAAAGAGTAATAGTATGAAAAATAAAAACTAAAAAAGGGAAAATCACCTAAATAATTCGTTCTTTTATTTCTCTTGTTCGTAAAAAAGGGAAGAAGCATACAAGAGACTTGTTTCGATTTTTATAACCGAGTTTACAAATTCTATTTTATTTGTTTTCGTTTTGTTTTTCTGTTGCCTTTGTCGTTTTCTTTTTGTTTTTGCTTGCATGTAGTCTCTGTTTCTTGCGTGTTTTATTTGATTTGCAAGCGGTCAGAGGCGCATGGGCGGAGTTGGTTGGTGCGCGTGGTGGAGGCGAAAGGTCGACGGTGCTGAGGGGTCAGAAGACCCTAGGTGCGGTGCACCTAGGGTTTAGTCTATTTTGTTTTTTTTTTTTTTTGTTAATTATTAGTGTTTGGGTTTAATTTTGGGCCATCTGATTTGGGCTTGTTTTGGTTTAATATTTTGGTTTGGTTTTGACTGGGCTATTGGATTTTTAGGTCTGGGTTTTAATGGGCCCCGGGCTAAATTAGGCCTGTATAGCTGCCCCTCTTTGCTCATTGTCGTGTAACGAGAATGGAGCAAAGACTTTAAAAGGACCAATTTTGCCCAGTCTTGCTGAGTCTCGGCGATTCTTTTCTTCTTCAAGTAGCCTCGCTCTAACCCACTGCAACTTCAGAAATATAAGAACTAGTGTTTCAATTCGCTCGTAATTTCAAGGAGAAGAGTTTTGTAACTTCGATATTCTCTACTGGAACTTCTGCGAGATGAGAATTGATCCTCAATGTCATTTCAGGGAGAAGCAGGGGCGAAGACAATAGGGGCTGGCATGGGCCCCACCCCTTAAAATGTAAAATTACTATTTAGGCCTTTAGAATTTTTTAAAATTTTAAATTAGTAAAGGTAAAATTACACTTTAGCCCCCTAAAATTATAAAAATTCAATTTAATCCTTTACAAATTATAAAGATATAAACTATAAAAAATTAAAATTTTATCCCGCCCCCTAAAAAATTATTCTGGCTTCGCCCTTGGGGAGAAGGATTTGTAGCTTCGACCTACTCCACTGAAGTTTCAACAAGATGAGAATTCAGGGAGAAGAGATTTGTAGTTTCGATCTTCTCCACTGAAACTTCAAGGAAATGAGGATTTCAAAGGGAAGGGATTTGTAGCTTCGACCTATTCGTTGGAACCTCAAAGGGATAAGAATTTAGGGAGAAGAGATTCGTAACCTCAATCTTCTTTGTTGAAACTTCAAAGAAATAACGATTGATCCTCGATGTAAATTTAAGGAAAAGGATTTGCAGCCTCAACCTACTCCACTGGAACTTCGAGGAGATAAATTTAGGGAGAAGAGATTCGTAACCTCAATCTTCTCTGCTGAAACTTCAAAGAAATAAGGATTATCCTCAATGTAAACTCAGGGAGAAGGGATTTGTAGCCTCAACCTACTCCACTGGAACTTCGAGGAGATAAGAATTCAGGGAGAAGAGATTCGTAATCTCAATATTCACTGCTGAAACTTCAAAGAAATAAGGATTGATCCTCAATATAAACTCAGGGAGAAGGGATTTGTAGCCTCAACCTACTCCACTGAAACTTCGAGGAGATAAGAATTCAAGGAGAAGAGATTCGTAACTTCAATAGTCTCTGCTAAAACTTCAAAGAAATAAGGATTGATCCTCAATGTAAACTCAGAGAGAAGGGATTTGTAACCTTAACCTACTCCATTGGAACTTCGAGGAGATAAGAATTCAAGGAGAAGAGATTCGTAACCTTAATCTTCTCTACTGAAACTTCAAAGAAATAAGGATTGATCCTCAATGTAAACTCAAGGAGAAGGGATTTGTAGCCTCAACCTACTCCACTAGAACTTCGAGGAGATGAGAATTCAAGGAGGAGAGATTTGTAACCTCAATCTTCTCTGCTGAAACTTTAATAAGGATTGATCCTCAATGTAAACTTAGCGAGAAGGGATTTGTAGCCTCAACCTACTCCATTGGAACTTCGAGGAGATAAGAATTGGTAATTTCAACCTGCTTCTCTGCAACTTCAGGAAGATAAGGCTGGAGGTTTTGATCTGCTTCACTGCAACTTCAGGAAGATAAGACCTACCGTAATTTGTAGCTTTAATCATTCCACTGCATCTTCAAGGAAATAAGATTCGCTGTCTTCAGTCTGCTCCATTACAATTTTAGGGAGATAAGACTTGTATCTTCAACCTGCTTCACTGCAACTTCAGGGAGATAAGGTTAATGGCTTCCATCAATTCCACTACTGCTTAGGGAGACTGATACGTCATTGAAAGCACCAAAAATATCCTATTCCCTGTAAAATAATGAAAAAGAACAGTAAAGGGGAAGTAGGGTCGAATCCTCAGGTATCGGATTATACGAATACTTGTTTCTCGAAATCCTGAGCAGAATCGTGCCCAAGAAAACCTGCGTTCCTGTAAAAATAAAAAAATAACAGAATTAAAAGTTTGGATCTAGAAACAAAAATAAAAACAAAATTGAGAAGTCGAATTGGAATTACAAAAATAAAAAATAGGAAATAGAGTTGAGATAAGGAAATTCTTATGGGGAGATTCCAGCCTCCAGTTGCCTCGATCCACCTTGGGTTCAATCCTTGGCTTTTAGATGATCCTTCTCAACCGAATAAGCCAGTTATAGTGGAAGAGGACGCCTACGACCACCAGCTCCGAGGATTTAGACTTCGATTTAGTGGAACCTGACTCTAGCCAACAATCGCTCTTATGGGATCATCTTATGATAGATCAACATTTCTCAATGGCGAATCCCACGCCAATTTGTCTCTTGGGCTCGCCAACCTCTGACGTAGTAAGCTAACGAATCGACTATGCAACCTTCTCAAAATATACAAAGCGGTCGTTCCTTGCACATGTTGAAAATATCACTTCTTAAAGGACATGGACGAAAGCGTCAGCCCCGTAATACGAAGAAATGATGAATACCTTGTTGAGAAGGCTAAGTGCGGATTTTAAACCTCAAGAACCCCTTTTGGGGATTTTTGGCAACCTTTGGCTAGATGGGTTTAGTGGCTCATGGTTGTGATGGAAAAGAAAATAAGTATATAATAAAAATGGAGGTTTTATTAAAAGGAAATATGGAAAGAACAAGACTTTTGGGGAGATAGTGTTTTTCAGAAAAAGAAGAACATCTATTTGAGTCACCTCTCCCCCTATTTATAGTGCTAGGAGAGATAGTCTAATCCTGCTTAAACTCCCAAAAGATAAATACAAATATTCAAAGATAAATAAAGATAAATAAAATAAATCCTAAATTAAATAATCCTTAATAGTTTTCTTAATATTAATTATCCTAATATAATCTAAATAGAGTCTAATAGAATAAAAACTATTCTTTTTGCATTTCAACCATTGTGTCCTCCATGCTTGCACTTTTGGCACCAACTTTCCCATATGTCGCACATTGACCCATTTTATCTTTAATTTTATGCTTTTGGCCCTTAATTTTGCTTTTGCCTCTTTGTAACCTTAACCTACTCCACTGGAACTTCAAGGAGATAAGAATTCAGGGAGAAGAGATTCGTAACGTTAATCTTCTCTACTGAAACTTCAAAGAAATAAGGATTGAGCCTCAATGTATACTCAAGGAGAAGGGATTTGTAGCCTCAACCTACTCCACTAGAACTTCTAGGAGATGAGAATTCAGGGAGAAGAGATTTGTAACCTCAATCTTCTCTGCTGAAACTTTAATAAGGATTGATCCTCAATGTAAACTCAGCGAGAAGGGATTTGTAGCCTCAACCTACTCCATTGGAACTTCGAGGAGATAAGAATTGGTAATTTCAACCTACTTCTCTGCAACTTCAGGAAGATAAGGCTGGAGGTTTTGATCTGCTTCACTACAACTTTAGGAAGATAAGATCTACCGTAATTTGTAGCTTTAATCTATTCCACTGGCATCTTCGGGGAAATAAGATTCATTGCCTTCAATCTGCTCCATTACAACTTTAGGAGATAAGATCTCAGATCTTCAACTCGCTTCAACGCAACTTCAGGGAGATAAGGTTAATGGCTTCCATCAATTCCACTACTGCTTAGGGAGACTGATACGTCATTGAAAGCACCAAAAATATCCTATTCCCTGTAAAATAATGAAAAAGAACGATAAAGGGAAGTAGGGTCGAATCCTGTATCGGATTATACTGAATACTTGTTTCTAAAATCGAGCGAATCGTGCCCAAGAAAACTCGTTCTCGTAAAAATAAAAAATAATGTAATTAAAAGTTTGGATCTAGAAACAAAAATAAAATGTAATTGAGAAGTCGAATTGGAATTACGAAAATAAAAAATAGGAAATAGAGTTGAGATAAGGAAATTCTTATGGGGAGATTCCAGCCTCCAGTTGCCTCGATCCGCCTTGGGTTCAATCCTTGGCTTTTAGATGATCCTTCTCAACCGAATAAGCCAGTTATAGTGGAAGAGGACGCCTACGACCACTAGCTCCGAGGATTTAGACTTCGATTTAGTGGAACCTGACTCTAGCCAACAATCGCTCTTATGGGATCATCTTATGCTAGATCAACATTTCTCAACAATGAATCCTACGTAATTTGTCTCTTGGGCTCGCCAACCTCATGCGAGTAAGCTAACGAATCGATCGTGTGCAACCTTCTCAAAATATACAAAGCTATTGCCTTGCACATGTTGAAAATATCACTTAAAGGACATGGACGAAAGCCATTTTGTAATGAAGAAATGATGAATACCTTGTTGAGAAGGCTAAGGCGGATTCTAAACCTCAAGAACCCCTTTTGGGGATTTTTGGCAACCTTTGGCTAGATGGGTTTAGTGGCTCATGGTTGTGATGGAAAAGAAAATAAGTATATAATAAAATGGAGGTTTTATTAAAAGGAAATATGGATAGAACAAGACTTTTGGGAGATAGTGTTTTTCGTAAAAAGAAGAACATCTATTTGAGTCACCTCTCCCCTATTTATAGTGCTAGGAGAGATAGTCTAATCTCGCTTAAACTCCCAAAAGATAAATACAAATATTCAAAGATAAATAAAGATAAATAAAATAAATCCTAAATTAAATAATCCTTAATAGTTTTCTTAATATTAATTATCCTAATATAATCTAAATAGAGTCTAATAGAATAAAAACTATTCTTTTTGCATTTCAACCATTGTGTCCTCCATGCTTGCACTTTTGGCACCAACTTTCCCATATGTCGCACATTGACCCATTTTATCTTTAATTTTATGCTTTTGGCCCTTAATTTTGCTTTTGCCTCTAATTTAGTCCCTATAAGATAAAAGACCATAAATAGCCCAAATTAGTAGAATAATACTCAAAATAAATATGCAATTAGCACATAAAAATATGACGTTCTAGAATATTATCAAAGACAAGATCTGTAATATTCGGTCTATTCCACTGCAAACTCAGGGATGCCAGACTGGTATCTTCGATCCGCTTTGCTTAGGAAAGCAAGATTTATGAATTCACCGATGTTGCGACACTGTCCTCTAGGGAACCTGTCCTGTAAAATCAGTTTTTATGTGTTTATGCTTATGCAAAATGGTTAGGATGCAATGATCGGAATGAATCTAATACTCCTAACTAAATGTATTATGGACGACATTTGCATGAATGCTAAATGTCATGAGAATGATTTTCTTTTAAAATGATTAGGATGCAATGGTCAGAATGAATCGAATGCTCCTAACTAAATGTGTCTTGAATGATGATGTATGAATGCAAAATGAAATGATCCCTTTTTGATGCTTAGGGTTGTCACTGCTCATCGTCCATCAGAGTTTTATTGCTGACGTATTACTGCTATCTCGCTCGGCTGGTACCTTTGCCAAAAAAACTCAAAGAAACAATCATATTTTGCTCAAATAACTTGCCCCAGTGTAACTTCAAGGTCCATTCTATGGCACCTATGAGACTTTAAGGCTTATACCATCTTCAGACCCTCTTATTGCAATTTAGGAGTATAGGGTCTAAATCCTTTCCCATCAATTTGGTCTGCTACCATTCCCCAGATGCCATAGCCAGATATATATGTTTGATGAATGCAGAATATCATTTTCCTCTCGAGAATGATCCCTTCTTTGCCTGGGTTGGCATTGCTCGTTTTCCGTCAAGATTCTATCACCGATGCAATATCTTACTTTTTGTGTTCAATCGTTAGTTTTGACAGAAACTCCGAGGAGATAGTCTCAATTTAGACTCTTTCTTCTCAAATATCTTCACCCCTAAGCTTAGTGAGCTCTAAATAACAGACCTGTGTCAGGTTCTCGTATCATTTAGAAACTTTCAAAGTAATATGCAGAACTCCTTTTATGAAAGTTTTATTAGTCCATTAATCGTTATTTCAATGCAAAATGCTTGAAAAAGATCATAATGATGGACGAAACAAAAATTTATTGAGACCAAAACTCGAAATGAATAAATTAATCAAGATATCAAATTTTGAAAAAGCAAAAACTGAGAATGAATTAATCAAGATAACAAATGAAATTTATTGGGAGCGTATATTGAAAAGAATAAAGTAATCAAAGACAACAAATTCAAAATGGGTAAAACAGAAAGCTAGGTGCCCCAGATATCACAGCTTGAACTTCTCTGTACCAACTTCTTAAAGACCATTTTGAGCTCAATTTGTGTTTAGGGGATCCAGAGTACTTTGTCGATGCCTCAAGACGCAGCATACTTCTTCATTGTTAATTCAGGCATAACAAGACCACTGCATGCCCTACTTTTATTTGAATTGCCCTTTACGGGTTTTCAATTCAAAACCCCTTTGGTCTCAAAGCGCCCTTTGCGGGTTTTCGCCTTGACCTCTTCTTTTTCTCTTTTTCTTTTCTTTTTATCTTCTTCTTTTTTCTTTTTTTTTCTTCTTTTTTCCTTTTTTTTGAAATGAAATATTTCTTGACTTGAACTCATAGGATTAGGCAAGTCCTGGTTATCCCTCTCGGTCAAAATCAACGCCTTTCTAGAAAATGTCTTCTTTACCACATACGGTCCTTCCCAGTTTGACATCCATTTTCCTCAGAAGTCCTTTTGTATGGGAAGGATCCTTTTCAAAACCAGGTCTCCTTCATGGAATTCTTTAGGGCGAACATTCTTATTATAGGCCCGCATCATTCGCTTTCAGTACACTTGACCATGAGGATGGCATTTAGCCTCTCTTCTTTGATCAAGTTCAGCTAATCATATTAGGATTGATCCATTCTGTTTCATCCGACTTCGACTCTGATAAAACTCAGAGAGAAGGAATCTTGACTTCAATGGGCAAAGCTGCCTCTATTTCGTAAATCAATGAGAAAAACATTAACCGATGAGGGTCTTAACAGATGTTCGATAAGCACAGATGCCAATCTTCATGAGTCTCAATCAATTTCCTGGCGATCTTTTTTTTTAAGTTGATACGGTGTTTAATCTTGAACATACTGCAAACTTCTGATGTTGCGCTATTGTTCAAATTTAATGTACCGTCAGATATGATCCCCTTTTGGGATTCTACACCGACATAGAATTTGCTGACTGTCGACTTTGTGACATCAGCATATGAAGTAGCTTTCGCCCACTTGGTGAAGTAATCGACGACCACAGAGGTGAATTGATACCCGTCAGAAGCTTCTGGCATAATTGGCCCTGCCATTCATGCCCCACGTAAAGAAAGTCATAGATTCTACTTATTCTTTGTAAGGTAGGATCTGTTTCTCATCTTATTCTACCATCCTTAACAAATTAGGAAATGATCTACATCTCGGTCATCTTTAAAGTCCTAAGATCCATCTAGACACATATCTCACTAAAAAGAGAGTCAGTAACAGCGTCGCTCATGTCATTAATATCTGGGGACCCATTGTGGGTACGAAGGTAAATTCGAGAGAATAAATGATTCCAAGAATGATTATTTGTATGGTATGATCATGAATAAATAATAAAAGAATATTTGAATAGAAATCCAAAGTACAAAAGAATCTATAAATAGAAAGAATGGAAAAATATTTGCTTAAAAAAGATGCATTTTATTGAAATATAGATTCTGGATGCAAGCATATTTCATAAAAGGACCCTTATTGCCTATAGGCTTAAAGCAACAAGCGTGTTCCGAACAGTACTCTAAGTAAGCTTTTAAAAATACATGAATCTCTTCCATAATCCTATTATTTAAAACACTCCCAAACATGCAAGGGCGCGGAAACTTTGATTCCTCGGTTCACTCTTCAGATACGTCATTAATGTTCAAATTCCCTAGTATTAGGTTTTGCACTGGAGCCCTGAACTTGATGTACTCCTGATCTCATTCCCCCATTCATCATGGTACTCAAAACATTTTCCCTTTAGCAGCATGGTTGGGTAACGAATTTTCTGCACCAGAGGGATCATCGAATTTATAACTCCTATTTTGATGTGTCTTTCAACTAGATTCTTGAAAGCAAGGCAATTTTCTATTGAATGTCCTGTAATCCGACATGGTACTCACATTAAGCATTTGAGTCATACCATTTGGGGTATGGGGGTTGTCTTGGTTTCAAGTAAAAAGGGGCTACAACATGTGTGACAAACAACATTTGGTACATCCCCTATACTAGATTGAGATGGGCACGAACCGGGGTTTTTTTGAGTTCGATTTTGGATTGAGTTCTTCTCTTAGGGAGACCAGATAATTGGTAACTGCCTTCTTTGGCTGGTTTACTATAAACGACTTCAAATGGCCCTTGTTATACCCACTCGTATTATTCACATCCTTGTCATTCCTCTTTGGGGCCTTTGAAGCCCACTCTCCCGTTTTCTTTGTTTCTGCTAGGCCAAGAACAACATGATCGACTTGATCATCACCAGGAACCATCGAAAGTTCAGTAGCACCAAGGTATGAGTCTGATATTGGGATCCGATAATGAAAGGTACCCCTTGCAGATGTACATCTGGTTGGGTCTGAACACTTATTGGAGTGCAACCGGAGGGATAAACGAAGTTTTCCTTAAAAGGGACTAAAAGCCCAATTTACCCAATTACTAAATGCAAGGTTTAAATAGGGATTAAATTTAAAACTACGTGAAATTTCTAGGCATAATTAAAATAAAAGAAAATCTAATTTAAAAAAACTAAAAATGCGAAGGACGAGAAGGACGAGAAGGGCAATTAGCCCATTTCACAGAAACACGCGAACCTTTCCCTAGGGTCGAGTTCGTGCGCGGGTCAGAGGCCTTATACGGCGCCATTTTGCTTCTGGACAAAATGAATCAAAATAAGGCCGTTTTGATTTACTATATAAAAAAATCATCAAAAAAACATTTAGCTTTTGTTTCCAAAAAAAAACCTGGAACCCAAAAAAAAACTCTCCCCCCATGCAATTTTCGGTGAAACTCTGTAACATTCCAAAGTTGGGCCTAGTAGGATTGGGCCCATTGGGCTTTAAGCGTAGGAGCGTTTAAAAATTTTGAGAATAAGAGAACGACTTTAGTGCTAGTTGGACATATTAGGTGAGTGATTTTGGACGGTTAGAGGGTTTCTATGGAGTCTCGGGTTCAAACTTTGGCTTTAGGAAAATTTTGGTTTTAGCTGAATAAAACCCTGAGAGTTAATAGTAGGTTTTAAGAATAAAATATGGAGAAAAATGACACAAGTGGATTGTGTGGTGTAGTGGCAAAGTGATGCCATATAAGAGACAAGGGGGTGACGCCACAAAGAAGGAAGGAGGTCCAAGGTTCAAGTCTTGGCTCTTGTATTTTGGATTTCTTTTTAAATGGACTCTCAAATTTTGCCATAGGGTTATATTTAATTGCGCATGATTTTAGACACAAGAAAGTGAGTGGTCTAGTGGCAAGGCGTCATTAAGGGTGCAAGGGAGCTTGGGTTCGAATCTAATGACAAGGAAGGGAGTATTTATTTTGCAGATTGGACGAGAAGAGTTTGAGTTGGATTTAAACTTTGCTAACGTAGGGATCCCACATTGGTAAGATACAAAGAAGGAAGGTGAGAAGCTAGCTATATATAGAGCATTCTATGAGGAGAGTTAATATACCTTGGTGGGCGTTTGGGTGCAGACCTAGAGGATAATCGCCAATAGTAGCGAATGAAGGGCTACTAGAACGTGAGGTACACGGTAAGGTTATGGTGAGGTTTTGGTTTCCGATAAGTGTATATTAAGTTATGATTAATCGTTAGGTAATGTTGATTGTAGGTTCGTGATTAAGGGTTTGCGGTAGCGTGGTTACCGTGTGTGTACAAACACTACACACATGATGTCGACATGCGAAGAAAAGCGAAAAAAGTCGAAAGTGGCTAAATGGGCCATGGGCCCCGAGGCTAAATTTGATGAAATGGTTTGGTTGGTGATACTGAATTGAATTAGACATGCATGATACATGATCCGAATTTGTTCAGGCCTATTTGGCCATATGATGAGACTTGGGCCTGATGGGCTGTAATGATGTAATTTGGGTTTGATGAGCTTTATGTAGAGGTGTGCATGGGCCGGGCCGAGCCCAAAAAATTTTTCTACCCGATTAGTAGGCTAGAGCCCTACCAAGCTTACCGATTAGTATAATTTTTATTTTATTAAAAATAAAATATAATAAATTCAATACATTTTAAAAAATAAAAATAAATATTAAAACAAAAATAAATAAAAATATAATAAATCAAATACATTTAAAAATATAATAAATCAAATACAAATAAAAACATTTAAAAATAAATCAAATACAATTAAAATATAACAAATAAAAATATTTGGTGTCAGTGTAAATTTGGGTAGGGCCGCAAAAAAATCATACTGAGGCCTAGCCAGCTTTCTAAACAGCCTCATTTTTTTGCCAAGCCCATTTTTCTGCCTATATTTTTGTCCAAACCCCCACATTTGGTAGGTAGAAAGCCACCATGCACACCTCTAGCTTTATGGGGATGTGGACAAGTATGCTAGGGTTTATGAACCTTAGGCCTAGTTTGAACAACTCTTAAATTCCATAAGACTTTCTAATAATTAAACATGTCCGTAAACAAGTCATTGGGTTGGAGTGTGGCAACAGCATACGCATGTCTAGGATTGGATCTGGGAGAGCTTGGTACTTAAGCGGCCCTAGTGGCCCACCTCCTCTTTTCGAATCCTACCAGTGCGTAGTGTCTGCTCACTTTAACCACGAAGACTTGTTGATGGGCCAAAGTTCATAGCTAAAACCCGAAAGGGGACCGAAATATCCCCAGTTTATAAAATTACCAAAGTACCCTCAATTTGCGAAATTATTAAAATACCCCTGATTTACAAAATTACCAAAATACCCCCGATTTGAAAAATTACCAAAGTACCCCAATTTACAAAATTACCGAAATACCCTTGATTTGTGAAATTACCAAAATACCCCTATAGGGTAGGTAAATTACGAAAATACCATTGGTGGGTAAATTACCAAAATATCTTTGGTGGGTAAATTACCAAAATACCCTTGGTAGGTAAATTACGAAAATACCCTTGGTAGGTAAATTACGAAAATACCCTTGGTAGGTAAATTACGGAAATACCTTCGATGGGTAAAATGACCGATATGCCCCTGAAAGGCAAAAATGATGAAAATGCCCCTACATGTTATATGATTATTCTTGTACGTGATTTATGATTGTTATCGTATGATTATTATTGTATGTTGCATTCATGTGTTATTATGTTGCATGGGGATGGGATTATTCGAAAGGGAAGTGCGAGATAGGATCGCATGGTCGCTGACGATCGTGGATCCACCAAGGCTTTATACCGAGCGATTATGTCAGACCGATAAGTTAGTCTTAATCGGTGCTACATAAGGAGTATAGGGATGGGTGGGTCGATTAAATCCCAGTGAGTGCGAGGTTGGACAGAGGCGGAGTGCAAGGTTGGTATGTGCATTAATGCATTGCATATGTGGTTTTATTTGAGATGGGCTCATGCCGGATAAATATGATTTGTGACATTTATGGGTTAAGGCCCAATCGAGGCTTTTATGGGCTAAGGCCCAATTGCCCGAAGCTTGAAATGGGCTTCTACCAAACTGTTGTGATTCATGTTCTTATTGATGAGGTTATGCTGCTGAGTTTTCGTAAACTCACACCCTCTTTTTAATTTTTTCTCGGAAATCCTCGAGAAGCGGTTCAACGTACTAGAGGACTCGGAGGTGGCCACACTACGAGCAGTTTTTGGACTCTAGTATTTTACTTATTTTTAACTTGGGTTAATATTTTGTAATAAGGCCTCTCTTAAATTTCGGTTTTAGTTTTGGATTTTAGTTTATTATGTCTTAAATCGCTAAACTTTGTATCACGCTTTTTAAAACAATATCTGCTTTCAAAATACTACGCTTTCGCCAATAGGTTGTAAACATCACGTTTTCATAATTCAATCATTTTAATTAAGTTTCCGCAATAAACAAAGTTTTTTTTTAGGTAATAACTTTTTAATAAATGTCGATTAATAAAGAACAAACGCAAACTAGGACTTTAGTTTTTAATATCAAGAAATGTTTTCAAATGGAACCATGGTTTCTCAAAAAGCACCCCAATGTGACACGCCAGATTCGAGCCTAACTTTTAGGTCGGGTTTGGGGTGTTACAAACTCCGGCCAGGATTTCGACGCCGGACCACCGCCAGAGATTGCCATGCGCGGTGGTCGAAAAGGCGAAAAGACGCCTTTTTAATTTCGTTTTAAAATGCACTCAAAGGCCAAGCCGTCCTAGTCCCGAAAATCGGAAGAAAAGGATTTTCGACCCCTTTTAAGCCCGATTCGACAATAGGAAAAGTATCTCCGACGATGGAGATGCGAACCAATTCAGGTATATTTTCCTACCTTTTTCTTTTATTTCTTTTGTTTGTAAAAATTTAAAAAAAAAAGAGTAACAGTATGAAAAATAAAAACTAATAAAGGGAAAATCACCTAAAGAATTTGTTCTTTTATTTCTCTTGTTCGTAAAAAAGGGAAGAAGCATACAAGAGACTTGTTTGATTTTTATAATCGACTTTACAGATTCTATTTTATTTGTTTTGTTTTGTTTTTCTATTACCTTTGTCGTTTTCTTTTTGTTTTTGCTTGCATGTAGTCTCTGTTTCTTGCGTGTTTTCTTTGATTTGCGGCGGTCAGAGGCGCATGGGCGGAGGTGGTTGGTGTGCGTGGTGGAGGCAAAAGGTCAGCGGCGCTGAGGGGTCAAAAGACCCTAGGTGCGGCGCATCTAGGGGTTAGTCTGTTTTGTTTTTTTTTTTTATTTGTTAATTAGGGCTGTTAGGGTTTGGGTTTAATTTTGGGCCATCTGATTTGGGCATGTTTTGGTTTGGTTTTGACTGGGCTATAGGATTTTTAGGTCTGGGTTTTAATGGGCTCCGGGCTAAATTGGGCCTGTACACTTTTCATTCATATTCATATCATCCTTATTATGGGCCTACGGTGCCCTAAACATACCTACGGAAGGGTTCTAGGATACATCGGAAACATTTACGCACTAGAAAATTTTTGCCTAAATAGGGGCCACATGCCCGTGTGAAATGGAACACGTCCGTGTGGTCACACACACCCATGTTCCTAGCCCGTGTGGGATTTATTTTTCATTTCAAACCTACAGGGGTTTTCACACAGCCGGACACACGCCCGTGTCTTTAGCATGTGTGTGAAAACCTTAGCATTCTGTTTATGACGTCAGCAAACTCTTAAGGGCATATGGCCTAGGCACATGCCCGTATGCTGGCTCGTGTGACGAATCAAATTCTTGTAAATTTGATGCAAGGGACACACGGCCTATCAACACACCCATGGGGGTTGACTGTGTGGACAATTAGAAGGCTATTTACCAAGCCAATTGCCGCCCTGAAACATAAACACACATATACCAACACAAGCAATACATGATAAGACAATAATACCCTATAAAGAACTGCTAATCATCATTCAAACACTTCACATTTTACCTCATCATTTGCATAAACTTTCCCTTTATAAAACTTATCATCATTAAAATGTGAAACTTGAAAAATATTGGCCAATTCCCTATGACCATATACAAAATAAGTGTATAACATTAGTAGCCAACACTTTCGCTCTCAAATATGACATAGTACAAAATGACCAAGTTCCTATACATGCCATACCCAAAATAAATCAACTTTACTATACCAAAAGAATAATTGATAGTGTGATCCGAGCTCCGATGTTCTATGATCCTCGAGCTAGCTTGGTGATACTACAAGGAAAAGGGAAAAGAGAGGGGTAAGCATATAGCTTAGTAAGTTTGAATGAATTAATGTAGCAACATAAATACTCATAGTAAAATCCATTCATCATGGAACATTAGCAACACAAGTTTTCAAGTACTTGACATACTTACTCATACTTATTCTTACCCATCATTATCACATTAAGGATTTCATAACTCGTATTTTACTTATAGTACTGTATCACTCAGCACATAATTTAGCACTTATGCTAAATTGAACATAAACTTAAATCATCATCATCCTTAACATAAATGGAACTCATTATCATCCTTGTATAGTTTATCTCTATATTATCTTTGCATACTTAGCTCTATTTCCCGTTGAAATACTCGAAATATCAGAGGATACTTAATCTCATCATACATGTATCACGATGCCAATACCATATGCCGATGCTATATCCCAGATATAGTCTTACGCGGGATCTCTTAGCTCGATGTCGATGCCATGTCCCATATATGGTCTTACACGAAATTATACATAGATGTCGATGCCATATCCCAGATATGGTTTTACACGAGATCTTCCTTTGGTGCCGAAGCCATTGCCAGACATGGTCTTATACGGGACTTTCCTTATTCAATGCCGATGCCATGTCCCAGGCATGGTCTTATATGAGACCTTCCTTATCTCATGTTGTGACATAGGTATCCTCGTTATTTCAAAATTTCAACTGGGACTTCACTTAGCATATTCTCGTTATTTTCTCATCAAAACATCATTAATCAACTTCATGGAAATAATATGCATTTATCAAAATAATAAGTAATTTAAACATAATAACATATGTAGCCTTAATTTCACACAAACTTACCTCGGTACTCAAAATACGTGTAGATGTTCGATTTAGTCTGACACTTTATTTTTGCCTTGGTTTCGGTCCAGGCTTCGTGTTTCTTGATCTATAATAACAATTTCACTTGTTTAATACTCACATTGACTAAATTGACTCACGAATCACACTTTGGAAAATTATAATTTTGCCCATAAACTTTCACATAATTATACTTTTGCCCCTAGGCTCGTAAAATAATTTTCATTCCACTTTCTTGTATTTCAAGCCTAGCCGAATCATTTTCTTAACTATAACAGCCTCTAATTTCCACTATTTCACCCATGTATGACCATTTTTATAACTTTTACAATTTGGTCATTTTATGCATTTTTCATGAAAATCACTTAGAAAAATATGTTTATTCTACACCAAACTTTCATATTCTTCCATAAAACATCAAAACACATGCAATTCATACATGGGTAAATTTTTGAACATAAACCCTAGCTCAAAATATAGCTAGAAATAGCTAAATCGAGTTACGAGGATCTAAAAAATACGAAGAACATTAAAAACGGGGCTAGGATGCACTTACTATCAAGCTTGGAAGTTGAAGAAACCCTAGCTATGGATCCTTAGTGATTTTTGGCCATGGGAGAAGAATATGAACACAATTTTGACTTCTTTTTCCCTTTTTAATTCTTTAATTAACCAAATGACAAAAATACCCTTAAGGCCTTTCCTTGAGATTTTTCCTTCCCATGTCCATTTTTGTCCATCTTATATAATGGTCTAATTGCTAAATAAGGACTTCTAATAATTTTTATGACGCTATTTCATACTTAAATCTTCTATAATTTTATATTTTCTAATCTTTGTAATTTAGTCATAATGGCCAAATTAATCACTAATAAATAAAATTTCCTCATGAAATTTCACACAATCATGCAATCACATCATAAGTCTCATAAAACACATATTTCTACTTCAGATTTATGGTCTCGTACCACTATTCTGGCTAGGTCCTAAATCGGGTTGTTGCAGATTCTGGAGCTAATGATCACGTGACTAGTAGTAATTTTTTTCTCAACTTACACACCTTATGCAGGAAACAAAAAGATAAAAGTAGCAGATGAGGCGTTCTCAGCAATAGCTAGGAAATGTGCTATTAAAATTTCACATTCATTGGTTTTACATGTGCCAAATCTAGCTTGTAACCTCATATCCGTGAATAACTTATCTCAATCCTCGAATTGTTGTGTTATATATATTTGACTCCTCTATGTGTAAATTTCAAGACATGGTCTCAAGAGGATAATTGGCAATGCTAAAGAATCTGGTAGAATTTACTTTCTTGATAACGACCATCTAAGTTGACCTACAACTACTTTTGTTTAAACTTTGATTCTAGTTTTGATAAGGTTATTATTTGGCATTATAGGCTTGGACACCCTATTTTTTATTATTTAAAACATTTGTTACATGATCTATTTAAGAATAAAAGTCCTTTTTCATATCAGTGTGAATTTTGTGAATTGGCTACACATTATCGGCCATTCTTTCCACCTCAAAAATATAAAGCTTCCAAACCTTTTTCATTAATTCATAGTGATGTTTGGGGACCTTCGAGAGTCTCAACTTTTTCAGGAAAATTTTGATTTGTCACAATTATCGATGATCATACTCGCATTTATTAGGTGTTTTTATTATCAGCCATTCTTTCCACCTCAAAAATATGTTTCAGCCTTTTTATGCTATGGTGAAAACACAATTTGGTAATGGTAGGGAATTTTTTAGTGACCAATTAGATGTTTTCTTAACCAAGCATGTAATAGTCCACCAAAGCTCTTGTACAAATACACCACAATAGAATGGGATTGCAGAAAGAAAAAATCGCCATCTTTTGGAAGTAATTAGAGCCTTAATGTTCACTAGTCAGGTACAACGTTATCTTTGGGGAGAAGCCTTGTTAACAGCTACATATATTATTAATAAAATGCTCAGTAAAACTCTAAAGTATAGAACTCTTTTCAGTCTTTTTAAAGATATCATTTCTAACTCTAAATTGATCATAGATTTACCCCTTCGTATTTTTGGGTGTAGTTTTTTGTTCATCTTCACAACCAAGGTAAAGTAGATCCTAGAGTAAAAAAATGTGTCTTTATTGGGTATGCTTCTAATAAAAAGGGTTAAAAATGTTATGATCCAATTGATAAGAATATTATTGATCCTATGGGATGTCACATTCATTGAAACATAATCTTACTTTGATTCTAATCTTCAGGGAGGGAATTTGAGCAAGGAAGATTCAATAATTGATCAAGAAAAGGCTAGGAATATACAACATAGAGATTCTAATAATAGGGAAGGCAAATTTATGATCAATACAGAAATTAATGATGTTAATAAAAAGGACTTGAATGATGTTAATGTTAGCTTACTCAAGAAGAAACCGAAATCAAGAAAGTGGAATCCACCAGATTCATCACTAAGAATCCTACCGCAAGATCTTGTCAAAATTTCAGGTAAAATTTATAATCTAACCAATGAATTTTATAATCTAGATATTCCAATTACTTAAAGAAAATTTGTTAGAAATGCTGTCAAATATCCCATGCCTAACTTAGTGTCCTATAAAGCTTTGTCTTTAACATTCTCAGCCTTTGTTTTTGTCTCGATAACTCAAAAATGTGAAAAATGTTTTACAGGTTCTTGAATAGAAGATGGCTATTTTAGAGGATATGCATGCTCTTGAAAAAACAGGTATATGGGAAACAGTGGAATTACTTGTAGGAAAAAAAGTAGGCTGTAAATGGGTGTTCACAACAAAATTCAAATCAGATTTATCTTTAAATAGATACAAAGCTCGGCTGGTGGCTAAAGGGTACACTCAAACATACGAGATAGAATATCATGAGACATTTGCTCTAGTAACCAAGTTAAATTTTGTTGGAGTTCTTTTATCCATTGTTGTTAATCACAATTGGTCTTTACAATAGCTAGATGTGAAGAATGCTTTCCTAAATGGAAAACTTGAAGAAGAAGTTTACATGGATCCTCCTCTAGGTTTTGAAGAAAAATTTGGAACTCAAGTATGTAAGCTCAGGAAATCTTTGTATGGTCTAAACTAGTCTCTTCGAGCTTGGTTCGAACAATTAACCTAGGTTGTTAAAAAAAACCAGGTTACTCACAAAGGGCAAGCTGATCACACAACGTTCTATTGGCACTCATAAAGAGGTAGAATAACAATTATTATAGTTCATGTTGATGATATCATTTTCACGGAGATGAATGAGATGATGTGGATGAAATAAGGTGTCTGAAGTAGCTCTAGCATTAGAGTTTGAAATCAAAGACTTGGGTCCTTTAAAATACTTCTTTGGAATGGAAATTGCTCGATTAAAGAATGGTATTGTGGTCTCTCAGAAAAAATATGTGAATGATCTTTTAAAGGAGGCTGGGGTGAGTGGCTACCTTCCAACTGACACACTGATTGATTCAAATGTAAAATTCAAAAATAAAGAAGGAAGACTAGTTGATAAAGGACAATACCAAAGGTTAGTTGGCAAGTTAATTTATTTATCACATATAAGGCCAGACATAGCTTTTGCAGTAAACTTAGTGAGTCAACTTACGCACTTGCCAATAGAGGAACATGAAGAAGTGTGTTTCAGGTTCTGAGATACTTGAAGAGTTCACTTGGCAAGGGCTTATTCTTCAAGAAATCTGAACAAAAAGGAATTGAAGCTTATACACATGCAGACTGGGCAAGCTCAATAACATATAGAAGATCTACATCAAGATACTATACATTTGTTTGGGGAAATCTTGTAACTTGGCGAAGCAAAAAACAAAGTGTTGTAGCAAAAAGTAGTGCAGAGGTTAAATTTAGATCAATGGCTCAAGGAATTTGTGAAATGATGTGGTTAAAAAGAATTATTGAAGAGGTAAGGAAACCAATAATTTCACTAATGAAGTTGTATTGTGATAGCAAAGCTGCCATTAGTACTGCTCACAACCCAGTCCAGCATGACAAAACTAAACATGTTGAAATTGATAGACACTTTATCAAGGAGAAGATTGAAAAAGGCCAAGTGTGCATGTCGTTTGTTCCTTCAAAATAACATATTGCTGACTAATTCACCAGAGGGCTTTCTAAGACAAACTTTGGTTTTCTTGTGAGCAAATTGGGCATGATTGACATATATGCATGAACTTAAAGGAGAGTGTTGAAATATGTGAAACCTCATATATTTTAAAGGGAATCGTTTTCCTAATTAAGTTATGATTTTTTATTTAAATTTATTATTTTTACTTAATAAAATTTACAGCAGCTTTATTGAAAAATCTTTTGAAATCTTTCGATAAAAGCTTGGTTTTATAGCATAGAAATTATTTTACTAATTTCAAACTACAAAAACCAAAATACAAACTACATTATGTTACGAGTAAAATACCCAAAAAATAAATTATTTATAGAAAAGGGCCAGTTTCAAAAATATTTACGAAAAAAGGGCCATTTCACCCCAAAACGCGTCCACGTCGGTAGCGTTTTGGGGATACGCCAGAAAGCGCATCCTTAGGGGCGACTTTAGCCTCAAGCGGTAAAAAAAAATGGCCAAATTTTTTTGACCAGTTAAATAGAACAGTAAAAAAACCTATAAAACCCCAACCCTTTTATTTTTTCACACTTTAATCCTTACTCATTCTTCTCTCAAATTCCTCTCAAATTCCTCTCAAAATTCTCTTTAAGTCCTTCAAACTTCCTCTAAAATTTCAAAATAGTCCTTTAATATTTACAAAAAAGCCCTTTTTAATTTTTTTAATTTTTTCATATATTTTTTTTGAAACTTTTAAAACTTTCGATCGTATTACAAATGGTCGAGGAATTACTTCATCTAGACAGCAAGCACATCTTCGTCGAGCAATTGCAAATGGTAAGTTTTTAATTTTAATTTTTCAATATTATTTAATATTTTTTAGGTCTATGCAATTTTAATTAATTTTTATTTTATAATTTTTTAAACAGTCTGTAGATCGGGTGTTGGAATGTTATATTCGCAACATGCATGGTCCCCCATCGCCATTAATCGAGAATTACCTGCGGGAAACGGGTTTTTGCACGTGGCCACGATAGGTAGGGGTTCAAGTTGGAGCCGCCTTTGATCAGTCGTTGATAGAGGTGGAGACCGAGATTTACACTTTTCATCTTCTATGCGGAGAGTGTACCATCACTCTCGAAGATGTGCGATTCTTGATTAGGATTGCGGTGGGCGGATCGGTAGTCACCGGTCCGCAACTTCGGTGATTGGGGAGCCGTATGCTACGAGCTTCGGGTGCCATTAGGATAAAATTCAAGGAGCTCGGATTGAGATGGCCTGGTTACGAGACATATTCCCGGAGCCGAATGAGGGTTCAACCGAAATAGAAAGAATACGGTATGCTCGGGCATACGTTCTTCGATAATTGGAGGCTATCGATGGGACCTTTCTAGAAATCTCAGACACACGAGATGGTGCTAAAACTTGTTGATTTCAGAGCAGCCCGGTGAGTTGAGTTGGGGGTCTGTCGTGCTATCGAGGTTGTATCGGGAGATGTGCGAGGCAACGCGGCCGAGTAAAGCGAAAATTGGAGGTTGGCTATCACTACTGCAGTCATGGGCATGGTTTCGATTTCCATTTTTACGACCTCGACTCGACCACCCATATTCATTCCTAATCGATTACGAGGTAAATTTAATATTATATTTTACAATTATTTCGTAGATATATAGTATAATTGTATGCTTAAAATTTATTTAATTATGTAGAACTATTAAGAGTCATGTTGGAATACCTACCTCGCTTGAAGATATATGGCTTCTATTGGACCAACAATTGAAATCACAAGTAAGTTTCAATTTTGTATTTATAATTTAGTATTTAAGTATTTAGTGTCTAGTATTATGTATATAACTAATATTTTGGTAATGTTAATATAGTTTCAATGGACACCGACGAGGATTTGGAAATTGAGCGAGAATTTTGAGGATTCGAAACACCCACACCCTACCACGAGCCGAGCAGGATCCGTATGTTCCTAAAGTAAACCGATTTCAAAATCATTTTCGATACTTAGAGAAAATTGTAAATTTTAGAAAAAACTATTATTTTGAGTGGGCTTAGATTGGAAACCCATTTATTTAATCTTGTAAGCCCATTTAATTAAATACATCCAATATAGTTCTTAGCATGAAACTTAACAAGAAGCAAACATAAAGAATAATCCTTTGGGCCTTAAGGCCTTATTAAATCAAGTAAAACCCAAAATAGAACAAACGTGACTAAAAATAAAATTAAGTCCAAACTAAATGAAATTTTCGCATGTAGCATGGCCACCTCATGGTCCACCGGCCGGTCCACACCGCTTCATCACCTAAAAAATAATTCCCACAATGGGGTGAGTCAGCAGACTCAATGTGCACACAATACTATCATTCAATAAATCGGGCATTCATGTTTAAATCATCAGGTCCATATAATAATGAAATTATGATGCAACCCAAACCCAATCCTAATGGTCCATCCGCTACACACCACCCATACCTGCCATTCACACCGTGGGGACTACTAAGTCAACCCTCCATCCGCTACTCTCCATCGAAGGCATTCGCCCATATACGTTGTGTCATTAGACACTATAATCAAATTTATACGTTGTGTCATTAGACACTATTGTAACCGGTTACCAAAATTTCGCAATGTGACCGTAGTCAACATATTTCAGTTGGTGAGACCAAGTCAACACCTTCGTTGGTGAGACCAAGTCAACACTGTTCTCCCCTTTCACATAAATCCGAATGCCCCAAAATTTATATATTATGCATAACTTAATCTCATGTTCATACACATATATTCGCATGTTATAAAATAACATTTTCACATTCCTATCAAGTAGGAAACGACTGGTACTTTTTGCCACATTTGTGGTACATAGCCACATTCACATTCTTATTCATAATCATATATTAAAATATTTAGCCAAAAAAATATCGAAGGATAGTAAGGGTACACTGCTTTTGCTTAATAGATTTCTTGAGACCGAGAATCCAGATCTAATTTTTAGATCTATTAATTCCTATATTCGCCCACCAAATAAAACACATTAATAAACCCTTTTGGCCTAAAACAAAACCAATTCCTAGTAGGATTTGTAAGGAAAAACTCACCTTGCCGATTTGGTGTTTATACAAATCCAAAGTTTGGTTTTTCCTCACCGATATTCACCAACCTTGTAGTTCAATATGGTTAGTTTTTTGCTTTTCAAAAATTAAGGAATTGATTTAGATACTCTCACAACCATTGGCGAATATTTTGAGGCTTACCTTATAGATTCGAATCCGAAAGTTCCTTTTGTCTTGATTATCGTCGAAAATCCTAAAATTCATATGTTAGATCCGATCTAACTTTAGTAAGTTGTAATTGGCCTTTGGTGAATATGTCTTACCTTAATTTCCTCGAATCAAATCCGAACCTCCTCCTTTGACATTCGACCATAGACATAAGAGAGGTTATTTTCTTAAGCCTTGTTTAAGCGAATCGGAAGAACAAGAATTAATTGTTCTTACCTTAAATCCTTGATCTTTGTATTTGGTAGTTGTGGAAACTTGAGATCCCTTGCATATTCGAGCCATGATCAAGAATATGGTGCTAGGCACTAAGCCCGAATATATCACCAACACGAAGCTCGCTAGGCACTAAGCCGAATATATCAAGACTAGGCACTGCTAGGCATTTAGCCTGAATTCAACACATTTAACATTTTAAAACTCACTATCAAGTTATACTACCACATTCGGCCATCACACATTTTTATACTTAAAATTTCCTAACTTTATCATATGCAATGTTCACAATTATTCCTATAATATACACTTGCTTACGGACTTACCTCGGTTGTCGATAGACCGTGCAAATTGGCTATTCGAGAACCTTCGTCTTTCCCCGGTCCAAATCCGTTTTTCTTTGCTCTTGATCCAAAACACATTCAAATTTAGCTCATTCAAGTATATTTCATCTCAATTTAGTCCGTAAGCACATAAATAAGAAAATTACCATTTTACCCCTACTATTTTAATACTTTGCAATTTAGTCCTATTTGCATAAAACTCAAAATACATCAAATTTCCCCATACTTCTTAAGGGCCGAATATATATGAGGACTATACAAGTCCATTTCTTTCATTTATTTTGCAATTAAGCCCCTTTAAATTTTTATTTTTACAATTTGGCCCTAAAAACACAAATTCACCAAAACTTCCAACACATAATATACTAATTTTTAACCCAACTATCATCTAAAATCATCAAATATCAAAAACCACATGAACACAACAATGGCCGAACATCAAGCATACTTAGATTCAAAAATTACAACATGGGTCGGCTACGGTTCAAGCAACGATCTCAAAAACGTAAAATTACTAAAAGCGAAATCAAACTAACCTCAAATCAAGCCTCAAATTGCGAAATTTGAAGAACAAAACCCTTTTATCTTTCTCAACTTTTGACCTTCAGAGAATGGATGGTATCATGGCTTTAATTTATGTTATTATAACATATAATAAAGAAATTTATTAAATTACTTATATAACCTTTAATATAAAATAAAATCAATATATATACTATGGATATTTTTGTCAAAAGCCACCCACTAACTTTAAAATGGGTTATTTACCCATTTAATGCTTCATATTAAGAAGCCATGCTCAAATAGGCACTTTACACTCTAGTATGCCACTTTTACATTTTACGCGATTAAGTCCTTTTTGTCAAATTCGATACTCAAACGATAAAATTTTTCTACAAAACTTTCACACACATAAATTCATATATAATAAGCACTAAATATAATATTTAAATATTTCTGGGTTAGGATTCGTGGTCCCGAAACCACCGTTCGATTAGGGTCGATTCGATGCATTACAGACGCCGCCAGTAGAGCACTTCTTTCTACCACCCTCTTTCGCCATACGGGATTTAGACACCCCCGCCGTGGTTTTTGCAAACACCTTCGGGGTCTTTATTTTATCAAGGTGGGTCATCCTCGCAACACCCACAACTGCACTCCAGTGCTGTGAGGCAGGAATCCCACTTGAGGTTCCACGATCCCTGCCAGAAGCTAGACGAAGGAGGAATCCATCGCGTAACCACCAACCCACCCCATGTGACACCGATTACATAGGTATCAACACTGATTTAGACAGACTTTTCTATTTTTTAATTGTAATATAATTTTTTAATTTTAATTTTTTAATAAAAGAAAAATTTTAATATCTTTAATAAAATAGAAATGGTTTAATTTTATTGTAATTTAGTTTTTATATATTTAATAAAATAACAATTTTTTATTTTTTATTATAATTTAATTTTTTAATGTAATTTAATTTTTTAATGTAATTTAATTTTAATATCTTTAATAAAATAGAAATGGATTAATTTTTTTATTGTACTTTAGTTTTTATATATTTAATAAAATAATAGTCTTTTATTTTTATTGTAATTTGATTTTTATTTTTAATGTAATTTAATTTTTATATCTTTAATAAAATAGAAATGGTTTAATTTTTTATTGTACTTTAGTTTTTATATATTTAATAAAATAACAATTTTTATTTTTATTGTGATTTGATTTTTATTTTTTAATGTAATTTAATTTTTTAATGTAATTTAATTTTAATATCTTTAATAAAATAGAAATGGTTTAATTTTTTATTGTACTTTAGTTTTTATATATTTAATAAAATAACAATTTTTATTTTTATTGTAATTTGATTTTATTTTTTAATGTAATTTAATTTTTTAATGTAATTTAATTTTAATATCTTTAATAAAATAGAAATGGTTTAATTTTTTTATTGTACTTTAGTTTTATATATTTAATAAAATAATGTTTTTATTTTTTATTGTAATTTAATTTTTATTTTTTAATGTAATTTAATTTTAATATCTTTAATAAAATAGAAATGGTTTAATTTTTATTGTACTTTAGTTTTATATATTTAATAAAATAACAGCTTTTTATTTTTTATTGTAATTTGATTTTTATTTTTTAATGTAATTTAATTTTTAATGTAATTTAATTTTAATATCTTTAATAAAATAGAAATGGTTTAATTTTTATTGTAATTTGATTTTTTCTTTTAATAAATTAAAACTTGAATAAAATAAAAGTTATTGTACAAAAGTTCACCGTTTTCATTAAAAAAATAGAAATTACATAGCCACGAAGAGACAAAAAAGCTAAGAACACGGTCAACTATTCCGATTTGGACACGAGCGAGATGTATTCCCCTGTGTTCCTACACCATCCATGACAGCCATCTTTGGTTGCTCGTTTCTCGGATATCCATATTGTTGCGTATTCTACTCAAGAAAGGTCGACCTTTTGGTTTGCGCCTCAATTGTCTATCCGCAATGACTTATACTACGGTGCAAGCGATCTTGTGGCCACTTACGTTCATCTAGGATGGTGGAATACGTGTCTCCACACGTTGTAAATGTTTTCTAATTTATACACTTCGTCGACATAGCTCATGGGATCAAGACGGAGATTCTGACAAGCTGTAAGTACATGAGCGCATGGGTAACGAAGTGCATCAAATATCCCACAGTCGCAAGTCCTATTTGTCAAGTGTACACGATACTGCCCGCCAACAATACCTTGGTTCAGTCTGTCAAACTCCGTGACACAAAACCATAGGCTGTCGCGATCGTGACATACTGTGTGCATGGTGTTGGCCCGTGCTTTCCCCCTGTTTATTTCTTGCAAGACTTTTGGGCTCCATACATGGCCTTCTTGCATCTACCCTCTATAACTCGCTGCTTGCTTCGAAAATAGTGCCGCTAAACGAAAATATGTCTCTCACACAACTGATGTAATCGACAGATGACGGGTTCCTTTTAGAACAAAATTTATACATTCGGCCAGGTATGTGGTCATATGACCATATCGTAGGCCGCCGTCGTATGCTTGTGTCCAATGTTCGAAAGGAATACTGCACAGGTAGTTTGCGCCTTCGTCGTTATCTGAGCGCAAACACGCAAACAACTTCTGAAAACGGTTCTTATTGATCTCGTACCCTACCAATATACGTTGATAGCGAATATTACATACCACTCTTCAATTGAGAATAAATTGAATATTACAGACGAAATTATATTAATAGATATTACATACCCATATCGGTCACTTGCCGTCGCTGACTTTTAGATCGATGTTGCCCGTAGTAGTTGGATGCAGCATGCCTTAGGCAATATCGATGGTGTGTACGATGCCACAGGCAATATCGGTCACGCCTTCTGCTTGGCTATCCAAGCCTTTCTGTAAGAGGGCGTGTACCCCAATTGGCTATGAATATTGCCAATTAAGGCCGGTACTGTAGTCTTGGGATTGACCTTCACCGTCAGGATTATTAAGTCAACCAACATGTCTGAATCCATCTTCGGATGACCTTGTATAACACCTATCAACGAAGTACGTTAAATAATGCAACATTACATAATATTAGTATTATTCAAAACATTGAACACATAGTGGTCTTTGTCATCGAAGCAAGACATGTATGTGGACCTTTGTACTTTTGATCTCCCACAAGCCTGTCCTTTTCCTCAACGAGGCCATGATTTTCCATGAACATGTACCGTCTTGCACTACACACTTCGCCTCGTACTTATCGAGTTTGGATTTAACCACGTTGTAGTTAACCTCGTTCTAATGCTGTATTGTTTTAATGCAGCAAGAAAAGTATTCTTGTTGGAAAATTGGTTACCAACTTGTAATTGGTCTGAATCCAACGAAGAAGTTGTATAGTCACGCGTCCGGTGTGGTAGCTCAGGAAACTCCAATGCATCATCTTGAGATAGATCGACAGTATGCATGTGGGCTGGAGGCGAGTACGCCCTGAATAGTGGTTCTTATTTTTCTTCATCTGAACTGCCCTCAATATCTTCAAGTACAATTGGAATAGGCTCTGGTTCAAAAAATAATCCAACTTCTGCACCATCGGGCCCAGGCTCCCGAGGTGGATCCCCAGCGAATTCATCGTCTGACCCTCCATAACTTGCAACAAACGAGGGCCCCTCACCGGTGGATGTCGTGGGGAGTACATTATCCCTCCTTAAACATCTTTCTTAACGTTCCCAATCATATGTGGATTGCCAACTACTAGAAGTTGATGATGTCCCTCAATACGTATTTCTATCATCGGGCATCGAAGGACGGATATGCATGTCCCATCCACCAACTGAGTGTCGTGTAGGGGTTATGTTTTCCATACTACCACCGAACACGGGCACTTTCGTGTTTTGCCTCCCACTAACATAGTGTCGGCTTGGGGTCGTGTATTCCCCTCGAATTGCAGTAGATGTTGAGGTCGCAGAAAGATCACTTGGAGATGAAAATTATACATATACCTCGAGATAGGGTGATCCACTGGCAAGATGAGTCTCCACTATTGCCTCAAAGCTCCGAGGACCTTTGATGTCGAATGAGTCATATCTCACTGGATCAACCGAAGTGCAAAATCTATACTTAATAGACTAAACTTTCATTGGCGTTGTTCCGAATATTTTACGCCTAATTCTTTTGCGAAATTCTACCAAATCGAAGTTCTGATTAAAACTCAGTCGCGCTGTGTTCTTCGATAAGAAAACAACACCATTTTTGGGTCACAAACCTCACCATCGTAGTAAATAATTGTAACACATTTTGGTAAAGTTTAACCTTTTATTCGAGAAAAATTTATAATTTATAGTTTTAAATAAAATATGCCTTTATGAATTAAAAACCCAAATTTAAATACATGCCTTAGTTCAATTAAAATAAAAATTTAAATAACTAAAGATACTAAAAGCCCATAATAAAACAAAATATAAACTAGTGGCCCATGGCCTTATTACAATGAGATTTAAAACTCATTAAAATATATATATAATAATAAACTAGAGTCTTTTCTTTGAATCCAAATGTTCTTTTGCATAACCACCAAGCTCCTCTCCGGCTCGGTCCGATGCACTAAATGCTACCCGAAATGTTAATTAATTGGTTGAGTCGTGAGACTCGGTGTGCAACCCTCATGCACCATAAGATTTGGGCCTTAGCCCCATAAAACTAAAATAATCGAATTAATATACATAACAAAATAATATGCAAGCCCAACCCAAATCCTAGGTTTCCATCCGCTACACGCCCGCATCGACCATTCACACCATTGGGGATTTCTACAATCAACCCACACCGCTATACGCCTTGATGGCGACGTCTTGCTCATCATCGGATCATGGTCAGTAGCCACTACAATGATCATGGCAAAAGCCACTACAATGCAGATCACGGTAAAAATCGCTACAACAAATCACGGTAAAAATCGCTACAACAGATCACGGTGAAAACCGCTACAACATATAACTTCCTCCTTTCATCAAACCCAACCCATGCAATCACATAAAATCAATATACTTATATCGTTTAATCAGAACATTCACTAACCTGATGATTTGTTTTTACCCTCTTTGGGTTTCCTCTATTATGCCCGGATTTCGGCATTTATCAAAACATATAAGACTTATAATCATATATTAATCAAACAGATCTAGATGGTGGGAAAGTGTTACACACCTGATATCGCGAAATCCAATATTCTTAGTCGATATCCTTGTTATCCCGATCTACAACTTTGCTCAAAAAGCCGGAAAGATGTGAAAATAGAGCCTCTCCTTGAAATCCCGAAAATAACACGACTTGAGTGTTACTGATCTTTGACTTAGAGATCTAAGCGTTGGACTCCTCTATTATTTTCTTTAGATTCGGCACAAGCAGACTTTACTGAAAAAAGTTTGGCAACTTCAAGAGGTGAGATCTAAGAATTTTGGTTTTTAGAAGATTTAAGAATTGAAGAGATGGCTAAGAGAGATTTGGCCAATGGATATTAAGGAGAAGAATAGAATAATAGAGATGTGATTTCAGCTTTTAGGGATTAGAAGAAAAATAACAATAGAGGTTAAAAGATTCGGCCAACCAGAAAATTTTAGAGAGGAAGAAAGGGTGAAGAAAATGGTGGTTTTCGGCTTTTGAGAGGAAGAAGATGAGAAAAGAAAATAAAAGAAAGGCTTCCAAAAATTTGGCACACCTCCTCTTTATATTGAAAACCGATTCCTCCCTTTAACAGAGATTGATTTTTAGCCAACACTGCCACACATGATAGCTCCTATCCTATTTCCCTTATCTTAATCTATTATCTCCTCAAAAATAGTCTTTATCTGCTTATTATCCTTAAAGACTAAATCCCTAAATAATAACATTTATCTGCTTATTATCCACATAGAATAAATATAATAAAATTCCCCAAAAAAATAGTCTTGTGCCGTCCACTTCCCTAATCCCTAATGCCAAATTTAACTAACTTAAATTAGAAGATTTGGGCTCCTTAAAACTTAAAATTTGGGCCCGTAACACTTAAATTAACTTATTCCACATATTCACCCATTAAACGTATAGGCCCAAAAATTTAGGATGTTACAGTTCTACCCTCCTTAAAGAAATTTCGTCCTCGAAATTTCCAACTAACTAGAAATCATACTACCTAAGTCTCACCATTACGCTTTCGTTGCGCACTCTAATTCTAAAGCAAAAAAAAAAACACTTAGTATACTACGGTAGGGTACGCACCATTATTCACATCTGAAGCGTCTTCGTCCCCTTGTACTCATTCTTTCGATCGACGTTTATCGATTAAGAATTTTATGAATAATTAATTCTTCACACTTATTAACCGCGAACAATCTTATGTAAAATCATTTCGATAGTAGTTCTTTCAATTCAATTCTATCTACGGGTTTAGTTCTCAAGTCGATACTTCCTAATCCTAGAGTTCACCTTGGTCAACATTCAAAGACACATCAATCATAAAAATAGCCTTATAAACTTACATTCACCACCTAGGGGTATTTTCGTCATTTCACTACCGTAGATATTTTCGTAATTTTATCCTACAGGGGTATTTTCATATTTTTTTCCAAAATAAGGTTCCGGGTGATTTGGCGAAATAAGGGCATTTTGGTAATTTTCCAACTCAGGGGTATTTCGATAATTTTAAAATCTGGGGGTATTTCAATAATTTTACAAATCTGGGGTATTTCGGTAATTTATAAATCCAGGGTATTTCGATAATTTTGAAATCTAGGTGTATTTTAGTAATTTTGAAATTTGAGGGTATTTCAGTAATTTTAAAATCTGAGGGTATTTCAGTAATTTTGAAATCTGGGGATATTTCAGTAATTTTGCCAATCAGGGGTATTTTGGTCATTTACAAATCAAGGGTAATTTGGTAATTTTACAAATCAGGGATATTTTGATGTTGTTGTTGTTTTTGTTTTCTATGGAAAAATTCTATTGACTTTGTAAATCGGGGTATATTTGCAAATCATGGGTATTTTTTTCAAAATAAGGATATTTTAGCAATTTTGTGAGAAAACAGTGACCTGGTCCCTTTCGGGTTTTAATTATAAGTTTTGGTCCATCAACACGTCCTCATGGTTAGGGTGAGCAAATACTACGCACTGTGTAGGATTCTAGTGAAGAGGAGGTGAGTCACTAGGATCGCTTAAATACCAAGCTCTCCTTGTATCCACTCCTAGACATGCGTATGCTGTTGCCACACCCTAACTCAAATGACTAGTTCACAAGATTTGTTTGATAAATTAAGTCTTATGGAATTTAAGAAGTTGTTTAAGTTAAGCTCATAGTCCATCAAAGTCTAATTAAACTAGCCTACGTCCCATAAAGCCCATCAAGCCCATATATATATATATATATATATATATATATATATCACACAATGGTTTAGAGTACTTACAGCGAGACTTGGGCCGGAGACGCAGGTGCCATGCCGAGCTAACAAACCTGTTATCATTTCAAAAAAAACAACATGCAAGTTTCAAAAGCCCACCTTTAGAAAACGTTTTGAGCCCAAAAAACCCCAAAGCCGAGTTTTGAACCGGGCTCTGGTACAATTTTGTAACACCCCAAACCCGGCCCAAACACTACAACCGGATCTGGTATGTCACTAAGGAAATTTTGTAAAACATGTCGCATTTTTAGAAAAATATTTTGGTAAAGTTTAACCTTTTATTCGGGAAAAATTTATAATTTATAGTTTTAAATAAAATATGCCTTTATGAATTAAAAACCCAAATTTAAATACATGCCTTAGTTCAATTAAAATAAAAATTTAAATAACTAAAGATACTAAAAGCCCATAATAAAACAAAATATAAACTAGTGGCCCATGGCCTTATTACAATGAGATTTAAAACCCATTAAATATATATATAATAATAAACTAAAGTCTTTTTGCTGAATCCAAATGTTCTTTTGCATGGCCACCTTGCGCTCCTCTCCAGCCCGGTCCGATGCACTGAATGCTACCTGAAATGTTAATTAATTGGTTGAGTCGCGAAACTCAGTGTGCAACCCTCATGCACCATTAGATTTGGGCCTTAGCCCCATAAAACTAAAATAATCAGAATTAATATACATAATAAAAATAATATGCAAGCCAACCCAAATCTTAGGTTTCCATCCGCTACACGCCCCCAAACCAGCCATTCACACCATTGGGGATTTCTACAATCAACCCACATCGCACTGCGCCTTGATGGCGTCGTCTTGCTCATCATCAGATCATGGCCGTAGCCACTACAATAGATCACGTCAAAAGCCGCTACAACAGATCACGGTAAAAATCGCTACAACATATCACGGTAAAAATCGCTACAATAGATCACGGTAAAAACTGCTACAACAGATCACGGTGAAAATCGCTACAACATATAACTTCCTCCTTTCATCAAACCCAACCCATGCAATCACATAAAATCATTATACTTATATCGTTTAATCGAACATTCACTAACCTCATGATTTGTTTTACCCTCTTTGGGTTTCTCTATTATGCCCGGATTTCAGATTTATCAAAACATATAAGACTTATAATCATATATTAATCAAACAAATCTAGATGGTGGGAAAGTGTTACACACGATATCGTGAAATCCAATATTCTTAGTCAATATCCTTGTTATCCCGATCTACAACTTTGCTCAAAAGTCGAAAAGATGTGAAAATAGGGCCTCTCCTTGAAATCCCAAAAATAACACGACTTGAGTGTTCTTGATCTTTGACTTAGAGATCTAAGCGTTGGACTCCTCTATTGTTTTCTTGATTCTAAGACAAGGACTTTCTTTGAAAAAAGTTCGACAACCGGAGGTGAGATCTAAGAATTTCGATTTTAGAATATTTAAGAATTGAAGAGATGGCTAAGAGATTTGGCCAATGAATATTAAGGAGAAGAATAGAATAATAGAGATGTGATTTGGCTTTTAGGATTAGAAGAAAAATAACAATAGAGGTTAAAAGATTCGGCCAACCAGGAAATTTTAGAGAGGAAGAAAGGGTGAAGAAAATGGTAGTTTTCAGCTTTTGAGAGGAAGAAGATGAGAAAAGAAAATAAAAGAAAGGCTTCCAAAATTTTGGCACACCTCCTCTTTATATTGAAAACCGATTCCTCCCTTTAGCAGAGATTGATTTTTAGCCAACACTGCCACACATAATAGCTCCTATCCCATTTCCCTTATCTTAATCTATTATCTCCTCAAAAATAGTCTTTATCTGCTTATTATCCTTAAAGACTAAATCCCTAAATAATAACATTTATCTACTTATTATCCACATAGAATAAATATAATAAAATTCCCTAAAAAATAGTCTTGTGTCAGTCCACTTCCTAATCCCTAATGCCAAATTTAACTAACTTAAATTAGAAGATTTGGGCTCCTTAAAACTTAAAATTTGGGCCCCTAACACTTAAATTAACTCATTCCACATATTCACCCATTAAACGCATAGGCCCAAAAATTTAGGATGTTACAATAACAACATTAATCGTTCACTCATTTTCATTTTTTTTTTTTTTGCCTCAATTTCCTTATGCAACTTTGAGAATGAAATTTGGTGATTTATAGTCTAATTTTCCGAAGATCGTTGTAGCAAAAAGAGCGCCCGTGGGAGCTCTTTTTAGTACTCATGCTGACGGTGCACCCTGCTGGAAGCGTTTTGGCCACTGTTTGTTTAGAAACGTCTTCTCAAAATAATTTTCCCGAAGACTCATGTAGCAAAAGAGCATCCACGGGAGCTTTTTGATACTCTTGCCGATAGTACACCTATTTGAGCGTTTTGGCCACTGTTTGTTCAGAAACGTCTTTTTAAAATAATTTTCCCGGAGACTACTGTAGCAAAAGAGCGTCCACGTGGGATCTCTTTTCAGTACTCATGCTGACAGTGCACCTTGCTGGAAGCATTTTGGCCACTGTTTGTTCAGAAACATCTTTTCAAAATAATTTTCCCTGAGACTACTAAAGCAAAAGAGCGTCCACGTGGGAGCTCTTTTTAGTACTCTTGCTGACAGTGGATCCTTCTTGAAGTGTTTTTGGCCACTGTTTGTTCAGAAACGTCTTCTCAAAATTATTTTGCCACATACAACTGTCAAAAAAATTCTATTAATTTTTTGGGCTAATATATTTTACCCAAAACCCTATATATATTTTTACCCTAGCCCAGAAACCTTAGAATATCATACTGTAATTGGACAGGGAGAGAGGGCAAAAATGCGTCCACGTCAGCGCGTTTGCCTAGTGATTCAACCCAGGTAAGCGCGCTTTGCTGAGGTGGCATAAAGCGCGTCCCCTGTAGACTTTTTGGCGTATCCCCCCAAAATGCGCTGACTTGGACGCGTTTTGGGGTGAAACGGCCTTTTTCCGTAAATATTTTTGAAACTGGCCCTTTTCCGTAAATAATTTATTTTTTTGGTATTTTTGGGTATTTTACCCTTATGTTCTGATTATTTTTGGTGAATTATTACATGATAGAAATCTATGCATTATTTTATAGCGGTGTCTAATATAATTTTCTCGATTTTTGTAAATTCTATTCTATTTTATTTAACTACCAAAGAAAGGAAAAATAAAAGTTAGTTGAAAGTACCATCAAATGTCGAAATGAGGATTTTTTTATCAATAGTAAAATAATAATTAATTACTTAAATGATTTGCGAATAATATTATTTATCGAAATAATATATTTACTATAGTATTTTGATAGTGTTGTGTGTTGAAATATGATAATCTAAAATATTCATGGATTTAATATGTAAATTTTTCATTTTAATTTATTGAGGAAGAAAAATCTTTTAGGTGAGACCAAACTTTAAAAGGTTAAATTCTTTTATAACCCTTCTTATTTACTATTTTCTTTTATTCTCTTTCAACACTAAAAAGTAGGGGCCGATTATAAATTAGTCCAAAAAAACTCTACCAAAAATGTATTTTTGTAAAAATTACGATTTCAAGCTGGAATAAATTTTATTTATTTTTTGAAAAATATTTTATGTTTTTGTATGATCTTCAAACATTTTCCACTTTGAGATATCAAATTTCATTTCACACACTTGAATGTTGCTTCAACTATATCAAAACATTTTTATTTCTACTACTTTGACATTGATAAGTGAAAGTAAGTCTTTAATTGATATGTTGTTTGCTTAAATTAAGATATTATTAATAAAACATTTTAACTCCAAAAAAAAACTTATTCTCAATTCTAATTTATATTTAAAAATATAATGTGATTAATAAAAATAAATTATTTTATTACAAGGAAAATGAAGGGTGGGTGGAGTGGTTGGACGTTGTTAAAAGTTGAGATAGAAAACGGATGACAATTGTAATTTTTTTGAAAACTTTGACAAATATTGATGATCTTATGTTTTCAGAGTCCAAAAGGATGTCTTTCGCACAAGGGGGTTTTCTGAGTTTCAGTGCGTTGCCCTACTCTCCCCGCCTCCAATCTTACTCTCATGCATTATACAAACACAAAGTCAAAAGCCTTGAAACTCTGAAACCCAAGTTTTTTCTTCAGCCAAAGCTCCAAAAAAAAGTGAAACTTTTGCTTCACAATTATCTTTAGTAATGAGTTCAGCTACTAGATTAAGAACTGAGTGTGAAGATACCCTCCTTCAGCAATCCCTTCTAAATGGAGATTCTAGTGTTAGTAATGGTGTAGAGTTGAGTACGAAAAAAGGCGGTGATACTGTAGCCCCATATTCAAATGCTGTTATTTTCAGCGTTCTTACGTTTTCTTGGATGGGGCCTCTCATTGCTTCCGGCAATAAGAAACAATTAGACCTTGAGGATGTTCCTCAGCTAGATAGCTAGGATACTGTTATTGAGACTTTTCCAAATTTTAAAAACAGGCTTGAATCAGCTGATAGTAAGGGGAATGGTGTTACCTCACTTAAGCTGGCGAAGGCACTATTCTTTTCAGCTTGGAAAGATATTATTTGGACAGCTTTTTTGCATTTACATACAGGGTGGCTTCGTATGTCGGTCCATACCTCATTGACACTTTCGTTCAGTATCTGAATGGGCAAAGGGAATTTAAGGCTAAGGGTATCTTCTAGTTGCTAATTTCTTTGTTGCCAAGCTAGTGGAGTGCTTGTCTCAGAGGCGCAGGTTATTTAAGTTACAATAAGTTGGGCTTAGGCAGAGGGCTCTATTGGTAGCAATGATATATAACAAGGGGTTAACCCTTTCGTGCCACGCGAAGCAGAGCCATACCAGTGGGGAGATCATCAATTTCATGACTGTTGATGCAGAGAGGGTGGGTGACTTTAGTTGGTACATGCATGATCCATGGATGGTAGCGTTGCAAGTTGCTTTGGCCTTCTTGATATTGTATAAGACCCTGGGGCTAGCACCCATTGCTACTTTTGTTGCTAACGTACTTGTTATGTTGGCCAATATTCCTTTGAGGAAAATGTTGGAGAAGTTTCAGTATAAGTTAATGGAATCAAAAGATACAAGGATGAAGGCAACATTTGAAATTTTGAGGAATATGAGGATTCTCAAATTGCAGGGGTGGGAAATAAAGTTCCTCTCCAAGATTTTCGAGCTCAGGAGGGTCGAGGAAGGATGGTTAAAATGTTTCGTTTATACGAATGCCATGATTGATTCTGTTTTCTTGGTTGCACCAACCTTTGTATTTGTTGCCACTTTTGGTGCTTGTATGTTCTTAGGAGTCCCACTTGAGTCAGGGAAGATCCTATCTGTACTCGCAACATTAAGGATTCTTCAAGAGCCAATCTACAACCTTCTTGGCACAATCTCAATGATAGCTCAAACAAAGGTGTCACTTGATCGAATTGCTGCCTTCCTCCGGCTCGATGACTTGCAATTTGACGCTATAGAAAAACTACCGAGTGGTAGTTTTGAAACAGCGATTGAGATTGCTGATGGGAACTTCTCTTGGGATTTTTCATCCCTCTACTGCAACACTAAAAGATATAAACTTAAAAGTTTCCCATGGCATGAGTGTTGCTGTTTGTGGTAAGGACGGCTCTGGCAAGTCAAGTTTTCTTTCCTGTCTTTTGGGAGAGTTACCAAAGATATCATGAACTCTTAAGTTGTGTGGTACAACAGCCTATGTTGCTCGGTCACCTTAGATACAAAGTGGCAAGATTGTAGACAACATATTGTTCGGTAAGGAAATGGACAGAGACAAGTATGACAAAGTGCTTGAAGCTTGTGCCTTCAAGAAGGATCTGAAATTCTCTCTTTCGGTGATCAGACAGTTATAGGCGAGTGGGGAATCAATCTGAGTGGTGGACAAAAGCACAGAATACAGAATACAGATTGCTCTTGCTCTATACCAAGATGCCGATATCTATCTGCTTGATGATCCTTTCAGCACGGTGGATGCTCACACCCGATCTCATTTATTTAAGGTAATGTCCTCCTATGATCATATGGCATGCATTTTAAGAGTTTCTATAGTTAATTTAGTTGAAATAGTTATGTATGAGCTCGGAGTATCTTGTTTATTCTTTTGAATGGCAGGAGGTTTACAAAATAATTTGAGATAAAAAAACAATGATTTATGTCACTCATCAAGTCGAATTTTTACCAGCTGCTGATCTAATTTTGGTGAGCTATTGTTTACATTATTTTCAGTGATTTTCATCATATATCTTAGAGAAATAACTTATTAACTGGATTCAACTTGTATTTACATATTTGTTAGGTGATGAAAGGTGGCAGGATTGTTCAAGCTGGAAAGTATAATGATATTCTCAATTCAGGTACTAATTTATGGAACTTGGGGATGCACATAAGAAAGCTTTGTCGGCCCCTGATACCGTCGAAGTAAGTTCGGGTTCGGAACGAACTACTAGTGAAGGATAAGGTGATATAGGTACTACTAATGGGAAAGTGCAGATAGAAGAAAACCAAGGTAACGAGAGCGGTAAAGTAGATGATGTCGGACCAAAAGGACAGCTTGTTCAAGAAGAAGAACGAGAGAAAGGACAAGTCGAGTTTTTGGTCTACCAGAAGTACATCACAACAGCATATGGAGGAGCTCTTGTGTGTTTAATAGTGCGTGCTATGATTCTCTTTCAGAGTTATCAAATAGGCATCTACTATTGGACGGCTTGGGGATCACCGATGTCGGCAGACATAAAGCCTCCTGTTGGGAGCTTTACACTAATCATTGTCTATTTGGCTTTGGCCATTACAAGTGTCATTTGTGTCTTAGCCATATCCATGCTTCTTGGTACAGCTGGATATAAAACAACCACTCTTCTCTTTAAAAAGAAGCATCTTTGCATTTTTCGCACTCCTACTTCTTTCTTTGATTCTACACCGAGTGGAAGAATCCTCAACAGAGTAAGCATCTAATGTTTTTCCTGTATGGATACGAAAGATTCGATTTATCTTCATGTTTGTTAGCACTCTTCCCCTTTTTTTGAAGTATTGTAAACTTTTTTACTGCCTCTTATAGGCTTATACAGATCAAAGTGCAGTAGATATGGACATCCCGTATCAAGTCACCGCATTTGCTTTCTCAGTTATCCAGCTACTTGGAATCATTGCAGTCATGTCTCAAGTTGCTTGGCAGATCTTTATCATTTTTATTCCAATGGTTGCTACCTGCATTTGGTATCAGGTAACTCTTTCCAAATTGTGGCTATGGAAGGCATGAAATCATGAACTTATGACAATGCAGCACCACATGGAAAATCTCAAATTTTCTACTTTGTAAAACACATTTAATCATTGCCTTATTGATGAACAAAGGAATGCTCATAAATTTGTAATCTCGCAGCAATATTACATATCTTCTGCACGAGAACTTTCATAATTTGGTTGGAGTATGCAAAGCTCCAGTAGTACAAAATTTTGCCGAAACAATTTTAGGAGCAACAATTATAAGGAGCTTTGATCAAGAAAAAAGGTTCCAAGACACAAACATGGTGCTGACCGACTTGTATTCTCGTTCAAAATTCCATGTTGCTGGTGCAATGGAGTGGCTGTTTTCCACTTGGACTTATTGTCTTCTGTTACTTTTGCCTTCTCTTTATTCTTTTTAATCTCTGTATCGGTGGGAGTTATTCATCTCGGTAAGTAAATGCAGATTCGTATTGGCACCTTTATTGACTACTAGATAACAGATGTTCTAGGAGAATGACTTGATGCATTTTTGTTTGTTTAGCTATTGCCGAGTTAGTTGTGTCGTATGGACTCAATCTAAATATATTGCAAGCTTCGATGGTATGGAATATTTGCAAAATGGAGAATAAAATTATATCTGTTGAGAGAATACTTCATTACTGTAGTATTCCTAGTGAGCCTGACCTTGTGGTGGAAATAAATCACCCAGACCATTGTTGGTCGTACCACGGAGAAGTTCAGATTTGTGATCTGTAGGTAAGGCAGTGTTGTGGTGTTCTATGATCCTGTTTCTTATGCATTGGATGCATTAAATAAATGATGATGGTCTTGATATAGGTACGACATGCCCTGCACATGCCACTTGTGTTGCAAGGTCTGACCTGCACATTTCCTGGAGGGTTGAAAACTGGAATTGTAGGGAGAACAGGCGGTGGTAAATCAACTCTCATACAAACACTTTTCCGGATTGTTGAACCTGCAGCAGGGCAGATCATAATCGATGGTGTAAACATCTCATCAATTGGGTTGCATGATTTGAGTCCATGATTCGGCATCATCCCTCGAGAGCCTACCATGTTTGAAGGGAGTATACGAAGCAATTTGGACCCTCTTGAAGAATACACAGATGAACAGAGTTGGGAGGTAGGTTCATTTTAGTAAAACATTATCTTTTATTATTGGTAATCGAATTCTAACATCCATCAATATTGTGTTTTAAAGGCATTGGATAAATGCCAACTCGGGGATGAAGTTTGAAATAAGGCCACCAGCTAGATTCTGTAGGTTCGATCCTTCTATATCTTATAATACACGAGTTTGTCTTCTATTGCATAAGTTATACTTAGTATGATTATTATTGTGCAGTTGGTGAGAATGGAGAGAATTGGAGCATGGGGCAAAGGCAGTTGGTGTGCCTCGGGCATGTACTATTGAAGAAAAGTAAGATGTTAGTGCTTGAAGAAGTGACCGCATCAACGGATACAACCACCGACAACCTAATACAGATAACGTTAAAGGAGCACTTCTCCAATTGTATGGTCATAACGATCGCTCACCGAATAACTTCGGTCCTAGATAGTGACATGGTTCTGCTTCTAAGTCATGGTTAATAGTACAGTATGCTCTGCTTATTAAGATGGATTCTTTGAAGTTCATTTCATTTAAATAGAAAAAAAAACCATTTGTTTTTGCAGGAGTTATAGAAGAATATGATAGTCCATCAAGTTTGCTGGAAAACAAGTCTTCATCATTTGCACAGCTTGTAGCAGAGTACAGTGTGAGATCAAATTCTGGTTTTTGATAGAAACTGTATTGAATTAGATGATGATGATGATGATGAAAATTTACCAGTGTAAACAATTCGTGATGTTTTTAATTTGTAATGGTGAATGTTTTTCATTGTTTTGTGCCATTTTATTTGGCTCCCAATGAACGATTTTCCCTGTCTTCTTTTTCTATTTTGTTATGTTTTTGTGTTCTATACTTGTATCATACACACTTATGTGAAGAGATAACTTTTAAAGATATTCTCAATTTAAAGAGAAACTTTAAAAAATGTGTTAGATCGTCCCGATTAACAAACAAGTGAAAAATAATGGAATAAATTGAGAAATTGAACACATAAATTTAATGTGGGAAAACTCCTCCAAAGAGGATAAAAAACCACGGGCAAAGATAATCTTACTATAATGGCAAAAGAACGAAGAGTACAAAAGATGGAGATAAAAACTAAACCCCGAAAAACCGAAAATAAAGAACCCTCAAAACGTAAACACAAAATTCTCTAAATGTGTTATGAGTTCTAATCTCTAGTGAGGTGTATATATCAAAGGTTGTAAAAGAACTTATTTATAGGCTAAATTGTCAAGTCAAACAAATTATGCTAATAAATGCTAAATATATTATACTAACAAATACTAAATCTTCTAGAAAGAAAATATATTTTGTTTAACTTGACTTGCAAGCAATCTCTTAGTATTTGTGTCACACAACACTAACAATCTCCACATTGACACAAATTCTTACAATGCCATTTTTGCCTAAGCCCGCTGTAACGCCCTTTGCCCAAAATCGGGCCTAAACAAGGTTTGAAGCATTACATGACTAATCTTTCTTAAACATCTAGAATAGGGTTATAAAATTTCATTTAACTCTATTGCTCGCACATATTTGGCCTAGAAGGCCCTAAACACACTTTCGAAAGGTATCGGGATCTTTTCGAAAACTTTCGCGAGTTCAAAAAAAACTTTTTGACAAAACAGAGGCCACACACCCGTGTAGGCCTAGGGACACGCCAGTGTACCCCTGAGGCATGCCCGTATCTCCCACCCGTGGTCGACACTGACTAAATTCACACGACCATAGCACGCCCATGGCCCTGACCCATGTGTAAAACCTTAGCATTCTGACTTCTCCACACGGCCTATACACACGCCCGTGTACCCCAATCGTGTGGTGATTTAAATCTCAAGTGCAAGATGTAGACTTCACACGGCCTGGGTGCACGCCCATGTGCTAGCCTGCCTCCCACATGGCCTAGACCCACGCCCGTGTGTCTACTTATGTGGTCAATTTGTAGGCTATATACCAAGTCATTTCCACCCTAGAATGCACACCTACATACTTCCATTCAAAAACCATACAACTCCTTTCCCATAAGCAAGTCTAAGGACCCATTCCAACATACAAAATAATTAAAGAGATAAACACTTCATGAATTTCATCTTTATTAAGCAAAAGAATTTGCCAAGTATTTGCCTAATTCATAAGGCCATTTACAAAATAACTTTTACAAACTTACAAAACCAACACTTTGACCAACAATTACAACTTAACAAAATACTCAAGTCCTATACATGCCATATTCAAAATAAGTCTAAAATTACTATACCAAAGTGTTGTCGATAGCGTGATTTTGAACTCTTGCATCCACGATCCTCGAGTTATCTTGGCAATACTATAAGAAAGAAGGGCAATGAAAAAGGGGTAAGCATGAAGCTTAGTAAGTTGTATGGAAATAAATAGCAATAATAATGCTCATAAAATAAACCATCTACGGTATTAGCTAACCGTACACAAGTTAAGGTTTCTTGACAATACTCACTTCTAATTGCCCTTATCTAACACATATTATGCCATGTATCGAAACCGATTCTTCATGACTCATTCACGAGTACTTGTATTCACTCATTCACATGACTTAAATATCCTTCACATTTCCAATTCTAAATTCATCTACTTATCCCACTACTCACAAGGGATAGTCAAAGACGTGCGTTTATCATCACTACTGTAAGTATAAAGCCATTGCCAGATCCTTGAGGTGGTCTTACATGGAGTCTTCCCTAGATGCCAATGTCATATCTCGGACATAGTCTTACATGGGATTACCTTTAGGTGCCAATGCCATATCCCGGATATTGTCTTATACGATTTCCATATTCATTACCGAAGCCATATCCCGGATATAGTCTTATACGAGATTACCTCTTATGTATCGATGCCATATCCCGGATATGATCTTATACTAGATTTCAACTCGGTGCCGAGACCATGTCCCGAACATGGTCTTATACGGGACCTTATCTATTTCATATCTCAATGATGTCATTTCTCTAATTAATATGGCCCATTAAGACTTCAACATCTCATTCATATTAACTACTCATTTAGCAATGCATCATTCATTAATAAAATGACAAGCATTTCTCAACATGCTAATAAAAATGTTGCTTAAAACACATACAACTTACCTCGTTTTCCAAAATGAGCTGGTTCTTCGGTTTAGTTTAAGACTTTATTCTTTCCCCGATCGAGGTGGATTCTCGACTCCTCTTACTCTATAATAGAAAATTAGCTCATTTTAATCACTACATTAATAAAAGCATTTCAAACATCATGCTTAGGCAAAATTACTAATTTGCCCTTAGACTTTAGCAAAATGACTATTTTGCCCCTAGGCTCGAAAATAAATTCTAATCACATTTCTACCTTCAACAAGCCTAGGTAAACATTTAATGATCTTAAAGCTATCATCAAGAATCAATATTTCACATACTTACTACAAAATTTGTAACATTTTCATCAATGTCCCATTTAGTGTTTTCATGCTAACACCTTTCACAAAAGTTGTTCATCTAACAACTAAGACTCAATTTCTTCCATAAAAATGCAGCAAATAACAATGGAGGCTCTCATGGTAAAACTCTAAACTCTTCACCATATTGCACATTAGTCCCCTCATATGAAAGCTTTAGCTTTAGGGGTCTCAAAAGTAAAATTTTCTTCAAGAAAGATCATTAAAATCACTTACTAGCAAGGAAAGAAGCTTGCTAAAAATTTAAGCTCTCAACCCCTTAGTTTGCTGCCAATTTTCGGTGGAGAAGAATAGAGAAAAAGATGATATCTTCTCTTTCTTTATTTTAATATAAAACATCATTTTAGTCCACCTACTATTAACAACTTTGACCAATTTTGATACAATTGTCTCCTATGGCCTGCCATGCTATCTCTTGGGGTTTAATTGCCTTTTAAAGACTTCTAATTGATAATCTATGGCTATTTGGCACCTTTAGCTTATAGAATGGAACTTTTGCACTTTAAGCGATTTAGTACTTTTTCAAGATTAAACACGAAATCGCTAATATTAAAGCACCAAATTTTCATGCATCTGTACTATCATGTTCTAACTCATAATATAACATGAAAATAAATTTCTCAAATCTTGGATTAATGATCCCGAGATCACTATTCTGGCTAGCCCCTAAATTAGGACGTTACACCCGCCATGGGCCTATCTTGAACTATGCAGGAAATTAACTGAGTAGAATCTGTGCTTAGAAGCTGGAAGACTTCTAGCCTTCAACTTGTGCACTGCCAAATCAAAACTAACCCAGGTCTAATTTTCATGAATAAAGTGCCTTAACTTTTCAAAACCTGCATCCGAAAGAGAACATCTCTTCAATGAAATGATCATACGTTTTTTCCTCCTATGACCAAGTTGCCTCCGCTCCAAACGAGTTGACTTCAACTCTATAACGGACGAGGGACATTCGATTTCACCGGTCACTGTAGAACCTTCCAGAATATAAAGACTTTCGGTTCTTTTACCTTTTAACAAAATGAGAGATCCACGAGATACTTTAATGTTGCTCGACTCGATGTTGATTCTACATCCTTTCAAGTCTAAACTACTCAAAGAGATGAGATTCTTTCGTAAACCAAGTTCATACCTGACATCTGAAAGTGTCTTAATCGTCCCATCATGTATTCTAATTTTAACAGTACCAATACCAATTACCTTACTAGATGAATCATTTCCCATGCGCACAACTCCACCTTCAATCGAACTGTATGTAGAGAACCATCCTCTAATGAAAGACATGTGGAAAGAACATCCCGAATCTAGGATCCACTCAGACGTGAGCTTGGAGTTATCGCTCATTGCACTAACAAGAAATCATCATCGCTTTCATCGGCCAAATTAGTACCAACTACATCTTCCTCGTTACTCTCAACAACTCTTTTATTTCGCAGTTTATAATAATCTGCTTTGACGTGACCTAACTTTTTACAATAGCGACACCTTTTATCTCGTTTCTTTGATGCTACCAAAACGGAAGCTTGCTTATCTACCTTGCTATCCAAACCAAACTCATTGTCGAGTTTGTCTCTACTTAACAAATGACCCTTCACATCTTCGAATGAGAGTTTGTCTCTACCATAAATCAGGGTCTCCCTGAAAGACTTGTATGAAGGGGGTAAAGAGCACAATAATAGCATAACCTGATCTTTATCATCAATATGAACCTCAACATTCTTTAAATCATTTAAAAGAGTAATGAATTGACTGATGTGATCTTTAAGAAGCTCATATTCATTCATGCGAAACGTAAATAGACATTGTTTCAACACTAAACGGTTAGCCAGAGACTTAGTTGCATAAAGAGTTTCTAACCTTTTCCACAAGACGGATGAGGTTTTCTCCATCAATACCTCTTGCAATACCATATTCGTGAGGCACAACTGGATTGCAGACAAGGCCTTTTCAGTAAGCTTTTCCCATTATGTTTGATTTAGATTCTCAGGCTTTTTCCCGGTAACAACCTTTTTCAAGCCGGTTTGAACTAGAATTGCCATCATCCAAACTTGCCACGGATTGAAATTTGTCTCACCATCGAACTTCTCAATTTCAAACCTTGTTGCTACCATTTCTGGACTGGCTGATCTATAAAATTGAACTAGCTCTGATACTACTTGTTAGGATTGTCCCAATTAAGCAACAAGTAAAAATAATGGAATAAATTGAGAAATTGAACACACAAATTTAATGTGGAAAAACTCCTCCAAAGAGGAAAAAAAACCACGGGCAAAGATAATCTTACTATAATGGCAAAAGAACGAATAGTACAAAAGATGGAGATAAAAACTAAACCCCGAAAACCCGAAAATAAAGAACCCTCAAAACGTAAACACAAAATTCTCTAAATATGTTATGAGTTCTAATCTCTAATGGGGTGTATGTATCTAAGGTTGTAAAAGAACCTATTTATAGGCTAAATTGTCAAGTCAAACAAATTATACTAATAAATGCTAAATATATTATACTAATAAATCTAAATCTTCTAGAAAGAAAATATATTTTATTTAACTTGACTTGCAAGCAATCTCTTAGAATTTTGGTCACACAACTCTAACAAAATGTAACTATTTTTGTGTAAAATACGTATCTATACTTTATATTCGCATCCAAATCTGAAGGTCTAGTTTTAACATTTGATTAATTGCTAATAAGCTTCCAGCCTTCTTAGTCTAAGAGTGAAAGAGTCCCATACATTAAAAAATGAGCAAAATGACCATTTTTGTAATTTCTGACAGAAAATGTAAATATTTATAAGATGAATTTAATTAAATAGTTTGACATTAATTTAAAATATAACACGGTATTTTTAAATGGCATAATACATTCAATCAATTTATCATAACTTAAAAACCTCAAACAATTGAATTTAACTTCAGTATTTATATCCTATTCACCTGTTAAATGCAATAGTCCAGTGAAAGTGAGAGAATTTAAGTAAAAATATAAGTCCAGAAAACGGGTTTGGACAAAAAAAATAATACTTATTTTTAAGTGGGTTGGGTCTCTGGTAGGTATCAGCTATTTCGCCGCTATTTTGTTGTTGTTTCGTTGTCATTTTGCTACCATTTCGTTATTATATTATTACTATTTTATTGTTATTATTTGGATATTATATAACTCTTGTTTCATTGTTAATTTTGCTACTATTTTAGAGACATTTAATTGTTAAGTTGCAACTATATTAGTGTTGTTTAAGTATAAATATTTTTTTAATGTATTTTCAATTTGTTGGGAAATATTTATTTTAATATTTTAGTGTATTTGATGTATTATATTTTTAAATTTTATTTTTTGCATAGAAAAATAATCTAAAAAAAAGTAATACGGGTGGAACAGGTTGGGCTCAGGTTTAACATTTTTAAACTGTGTTAGGTTTGGGCTGAATTTTCACTACACCAAAATAGATTTTTAGCGGCGTTTTTAATGGCGTTTTAAAGAAAAACGCCGCAAATATTATTCATTAGCGGCATTTTAGGGAAAAATCCAGAAAAAAAAGAGCAATAGCGACATTTATTAACAAAACGCAGCTAAAAATGACATATTGCGGCGTTTATTTGTAAAACACCGCTAAAGGTCTGAACATCGTTTTTAAAAGCGCCATGAAAAGTATGGGCATTAGCGGTGCTTTTCTAAAAATGGGCCGCTTTTCTAAAAGATATAGAGTATTAGCGGTGCTTTTCTAAAACGCCACAAAATTTTGAGCAAAATAACATTGTTTAATTTTTTTTTTTGAACTTTAGTGGCTTTTTTTGTGAAAACGACGCAAAATGTAACCTATAGTGGCATTTTTTATAGAAAAGCTGCAAAAAGAATATTTTATTTTAGGGTTTATGATTTAGAACTTTTTTAATGTCTATAGTTTAGAGTTTTAGGGTTTATGATATAATGTTTATTATTTTGGGTTAATGGTTTATGTTTTATAGTTTAAGGTTTAGGGGTTTCTAAATTGAGTTTAGGGTTTATGGTTTTCTAGTTTAGGGTTTAGTATTTTTTGTTTAGGGTTTATGTTTTATTATTTATTTAAAGGTTTATAGATCATGGGTTTTTGGATCATGTTTATGGATTACTGGTTTAAGTGTTGGGGTTTAGGGGTAATAGGTTTAGGGTTATGGGAGTAATGGTTTGGGTAGGTTAATCTTTAGGGGTTATTGTTTTATGGTTTAAGGTTTAGGAGTTATAATTTAATTTTAAGTTCTCATGAGTTACTATTTCAATGGTTTAGGGTTTAAGGATACTATGCATGGTTTATAGTTTATAGTTTATAGTTTAGGGTTTAAAGGTGTATGATTTAGGTATAATTTTTGGGGTTAGGGTTATGGATTTAGGAATTAATCTTGGATTTTTAGAATATAAAAAAGATAAATATAAATTATTATTTTAAAAGAATACATATCAAAATGTGTTAAATCCTAAAAGCATACATGAACTTTAATTTGATCCAAATCTTGTAAAATAGAAACATAATTATTGATATTATTAACATCATTTTTATTATTGCATACATAAAATTTATATTTACTCAAGATAAAAATAAATTGATGTATTTATATTTTAAAATAATGTGTATGATTAAATCAAAATTAAAATTTCAATGTATATATATTTAGGGTTTAATTAAGGATTAAGAGGTTAATGGTTTTATGGAATTTAAGAAATAATTAAAACATTAGTGGCATTTTTTACAAAAAATGCTCGCAAAAACGCACCACTTTAGCCAAAACGGTGGCGTTTCAGTTGTGTTTGTTGTGGCATTAGCGGCATTTTTGTAGAAAACACCAGTAAAGATCGATAAATAGCGGCGTTTTTAAAAAGCGCCGCAAAATGTAAAGTTAAATGGTGTCGCTTGGGTTAGTGGCGCTTGGGTGCAAACACCGCAATGTATTTTGTTTTTGAGGAAAACGGCTCGTTTTTGTAAGCTCGGTTCTGTGGACGACGTCGTTTTGTCGAAATGGAAAAAATTTTAGTGGCGCTAGTAAATAAACGCCGCTAAAACTCAGGCATTAGTGGCGCTACGTTAAAAATGTCGCAAGATGTATTTTGTTTTTGAGCAAAACGGCGCGTTTCTGTATGCTCGATTTTACGGACGATGTTGTTTTGTCAAAAGGGAAAAAATTTTAGTGGCGCTACTGAATAAACGCCAATAAAACTCAGGCATTAGTGGCGCTAGGTTGAAAACGCCGCAACTTGTATTTCGTTTTTGAGCAAAACGGCGCGTTTTTGTATGCTCGATTTTAACCCCAATCCAACCCCGAAATACCTTATTTTTTCCCCTAATTGTATACCCTAAATCCCTAACTCCCAAAAACTTCATCCGACCATCTGCTTCGTCACTGACAACTGTTCCCTCTGCCTCATCACCGTCGACCTTCCTCTGTCTCATACCCTAAATCCCTAACTCCCAAAAACTTCGTCTGACCATCTGCTTCGTCACTGACAATTGTTCCCTCTGCCGCATCACCGTCGACCTTTCTCTGTCTCATACCCTAAATCCCTAACTCCCAAAAACTTTGTCCGACCATTTGCTTCGTCACTGACGACTGTTCCCTCTGCCACATCACCATCAACCTTCCTCTATCTCATCGCCTTCGACACTTTGCTGCATCACCGAGTAAGTGTTCCTACAATGGCTTCTCATTCTTTTTAGTTTGTCTGACTAGAGATCATTAGGACTGATCTATACTGGAATTGGCGATCCCTCATCTAGAAGTGAGATACAAATGTTATTTTTTTGCTTTTTGTTATCACAAATTTCTGGGAATTAAGTATATTTGGCATGGTAGGAAAAGTTGATTCTGGGTTTGGTCACGTAATGTTTTTTCTGATGCAGTGTAATGTTACTATTTTAGAATAACAACAATTTTTATTTAATGAATATTTTAATCCTTTTGGGTGATGAATATGAAAATTTTCTTGTACGAGCAAATGGTTTCAGGGAGAGGAGTGTGTTCTCAGTTATAACATGACAAAATCTTGTGACATTTACATTGCCCCAGCTAACAAAGGGACCACTTATTTTTTTTATAGGACATATTCATTGTGTTTCATCAGACCATCGAAAATTGTTTCCTCAGTTTATGTTTTTGCTTGTGCTATTTTTGTTTTAATGTGTATTAATAATTGGAGAGGATGTATGAAAATGAACTATTGCATGATTTGATCTATCTCGTTGATGTTCACTTACTTTTATGATTGGGTTAATTGTAATGTTCATAATTTGATATAGAATGGGTTACTTTTATGTGTGAAATATGTGAGAACATGGGTAGAAAGTTTTGATTATTAATCCCGATGTAAGAAATAAAATAATAAAATAAGCATTGATATAGACAAGCAATTTTGAGTGTAAAGTTAGGAAGTTTATACGAGTTAAATGCATCATACTATATCACTGTAATTTAAGAATTATTATTGTTCTCTATCCCTTATACTAGTATTATATCACTGCTGGGTTTGTATGGTAATAGTCATTTTGTTTACGTTGATATTCATTACCACTGTCTTTGCTTTACTTTTGTAATCGATATCATTGTGAAACTCCTATCTTATCGTGTAATTGGGTTTTGTAGAGCTAATGCACATTTAGTTACTGCCAAGTACTTACGAATTGGGTATTGACAAATTCAATATTTGAAGAAGACTGTTTGCAGCTCTGGGTAATACTCAAATTGATTTTTAGCCAATATATAATTGTGTTTCATATCTAATACTTATCCCGTTATTTGTTTAAAATATATTACTTATAAAATTTTGATTTTTTCTCATTCTTATATTGTTTTACTTTGAAATCTTATTTGAGCTTGTACTATCTACCACGGCCTTGAAGGTTTGCTTGATATCAACACATTGTTCGCAGATAAATGTTGGGAAGCAATAAGCCCTATTCTAACTGTTAGTCAATTTTATGCTTATTAGAAAAGATGGAAGTTGAACATATATCTTTTAGGTCTTTGTTTTATATGGAAATTGACATTAACCTTTTACAATAGCTAATTACTGACTTGGAATCACATTCCACCGATACAAGAGAGTCTATCAGACAACTTGTTGGACGTGCAGCTAATATGGGTGAGGATCTTCTGCCAATTTTTACTTTCTTTTATTGTTGTTATGGGCATTTGTAATCCAATTTTTGCTTACTTTGTTTTACAATTGTCATCCAGTTTTCTGCCTTCAATTCTCTGTTATCTGCAATCCAGTTTGCTTAGCCTCGATCCATATTGTCTCAGGTAAGAAGCTTTGAGGACGACTATAAAATAGTTTAAATGTAATTGTGTTTTATTTGTAAGTTATGCTTACTTTGTTTTACAATTGTCATCCAGTTTCTGTCTTTGATTTCAATATTTAATATTTTTAAATGTTTTTTAAACTTATAATATATTATAAAATGTTAAGCAATCTATTATAAATTATGATGTTAAAGCATTTTAGATGGTTTTCTTACGGTTTCGCTTTTTAATATAAAAAGTTATTTAAAACTTCTTAAGATGGTTTTTTCATTATTTGACTCAATTTTAATATAAGAATCAAATTACTAATTTTTATATTAGTAATCTTTGATTTTAATATTTAATATTTTTAAATGTTTTTAAACTTATAATATATTATAAAATGTTAAGCAATCTATTATAAATTGTGATGTTAAAGCATTTTAGATGGTTTTCTTACGGTTTCGCTTTTTAATATAAAAAGTAATTTAAAACTTCTTAAGATGATTTTTCATTATTTGACTCAATTTTAATATAAGAATCAAATTACTAATTTTTATATTAGTAATCTTTCATTTCAATATTTAATATTTTTAAATGTTTTTAAACTTATAATTTTTATCAATTTAATAATAATGATCTTTATTTAAATATTTTTAATATAAAATTGAATTATTTTTTAAAAAAAGTAATTTAAAACTTCTTAAAATGAAAATTTAAAACTTACATAATTATTATTTAAATCAATAATTATTATTTAAAACTTACATAAGTAATTTAAAACTTAAAAATTCTTTTATCAATATAATAATAGTAATGATTATTTAAATAACTTACATAATTGACATAACTCACATAACATACATAACTTACATAACTTACATAACTCACATAACTCACATAACTTACATAACACATGTAGTTTAATGTAATAATAAAATATAAGCATTTAGTTTAAAGATCAAATTTCAAAACTTTCATCAAATTTCATAACTTACATAATACATAACTTGCATAATTTTAAGATCAAATTTCATAACTTACATAAGTTTAAGATCAAACTTCATAACTTATACAAGACATAATACAATTCCATGTATGCTTAATCTTAAAAAATTTGTTTTAAAAATCAAATTTTTTTTTTGAAAAAAGATTCAATGTATATAGGCTAGAAACTTGACGGGTTGCCTTATATCTCACTGGAAGATATAACGGATCCTCCCCAAGTGTAACAATGTCACGTATGATGAATGTTAAAGAATACATAACTTACTTAATACTTGTGTAGATAAAAAAAAGATTCAAAGTATATAGGTTGGAAACTCGACGGGTTGCATTATATCTCATCGTTAGATATAATGGATCCTCCCTTAAATCAAATTCTTGTCAATTAACAATTTAGCCAATGCGATTATTGTCAACTTTAGACTTCAACAACAACGAAATGGATAGGAGTTGGATGAAATTGTCAAGGGTAAGCAACGGCTATCGAAATCGAGTAGAAACTTTTACGAATTTCGCATTTCAAAATGCAAGCCAAGAGAATATGATTCTTTGCCCGTAAGACGTGTTGCAATATTAATCGGCATTATCGTGAAGTGGTCTACGAACATCTAGTTGTTAATGGCTTTGTCCGGTACAAAAATGGTTTTTCATGGAGAGTGTACATCTAGTAGAGCATCTTCATCGATGAATCTGGGTATCCTCATAGTGCTTTCAATCGAATGTTAGAGATGATAACATGGAAGGCATGTTACGGGATGCCTTTAATATGCTTGTGATGATGGTTTGGTCATTTCCACCGACTTGGGTGCAACCGATGATCATAATTTTGGTGGAAATAATTTCACCGAAGGGGAAGAAGTGTCTGGGATGAACAACCAAATGAAGAAGTGGCGAGGTTTTACGTTACTTGGTGAAATGAATGAAGAATCGTATGAGGGATCAAAATTTTCCAAACCGTCATTCTCAGATTTATCTTTTTCACTTGAAATGTTTGGGGGTGAATCGGAAACTCAATGATAATGTCATAGAGTTTCTACAAGAAATGTTCTCGTTTGTAAAAATCCCTCAATCTTCCAAAGACATGAAGAACTTGATAAAGGATTTGGGCCTTGGCTACAACAAAATTCACAGTTGCCCAAATGACTGCATGTTGTATTAGGGCGACCGGATAAACCAACAGTGCTGTCATGTATGCGGCCTATCTCGTTGGATTAATAGAAATACAGAGGACAATAACGAGGATGAACACGATACACAATCAAGGAAGCAGCCAGTTAAGATTTTACGGTATTTTTCGCTAATACCAAGGCTTCAACGGCTTTTCATGTAGTCGAAGACAGCCGAATCAATGACCTGGCACCGTGATGGACGAACAAATGATGGGTTATTAAGGCATCCTGCAGATTCTTTAGCTTGGAAATCTTTTGACTCCAAATTTCCAAGCTTTGCAAGTGATCCTCAAAGTGTGAGGCTTGGGCTAGCATCCGATAGATTTAACCCTTACAAACTCATGAGCACAATGTACAGTACTTGGCCTGTGGTGTTTGTTCCCTACAATTTGCCTCCATGGGTTTGCATGAAACAATCTTCTTTTATCTTGTCTATGATTATACTTGGAGACAAAGGGCCGGAAATGATATTAACGTATATTTGCATCCACTTATTGATGAGTTAAAACAACTATGGGCTGGTGTTCAGACATAGGATGCAATGAGAAAAGAGAACTTTAATTTACGCGCGGCTTTAATGTGGACTATTAACGACTTCCTGGTTTATGCTAATTTATCTTGTTGGAGTACCAGGGGACATTATGCTTGTCCGTGTTGTGCTGCGCAGACATGTTCGCAATGGTTATATAATGGGAAGAAGTTCTCTTACATGGGGCATCGTCGATGGTTACCAAAAAATCATACATTTAGATTTTAGAGTGCTCAGTTTGATGGTACTGAAGAGTTCAGACCAGCTCTTTCGCAGACCGGTGGATCCGAAATATTCTTAATGTTGAAAGATATGAATTTTATTTATGGGAAGATGAATCAACCACCAACCCGTAAAGAAATAAAAGATTTAGGATGAATCTGATGATGAATTTGATAAAGAGGATGATCTTAATGAGGCGGACTTGTGGAAAAAAAGAAGTATTTTTTTTGAGTTGCCTTATTGGGAGCATCAGATTTTACGTCATAATCTTGATGTCATGCACATAGAGAAAAATGTTTGCGAGAACATCATTGGGACTATTTTGAATGTCGATGGAAAATCGAAAGATAATCTTCAGAGTCGACTTGATTTACTCCACATGGGAATTCGACGTGAGCTTTATCCCCAAGCACTTCTGAATATGAAATATCGATTGTCGCCTGCTATTTTTTCAATGTCGAAGACGGAGAAAGAAGTGTTCTGTAAGGTGTTGAAGGATATAAAGGTTCGGATGTGTATGCATCAAATATATCGCGATGTGTGAGTCTTAAGGATCAAGACTATATGGCTTAAAATCACATGACTATCACATCTTGATGCAAGACTTATCGCCATTGCTATGCGGTGTTATATGTAGAAAAAGGTGACGGCTCGTAATTGAATCGAATATAATGAAAGGCATTTGTGGTAAAGTTTTGAATGTTCAAGAATTAGAGAGACTACAAGATCGAGCCGCATTGACTTTGTGCAACTGGAGAAGATATTCCGCCTTCCTTCTTCACTATTATGGTGCACTTGTTAATTCATCTCCTGCGTGAAGCACTTTTTTTAGGACCCATTTTCTATCGATGGATGTATCCCATTGAAAGGTCTTACTTTATTTGCAAAATATTCCTTCATTCAGCTCAATACCTTTAGTTGCAACTTTTGATAATGTTGTATACCGTGTTTAGGTTCCTTTCCAAATTGAAGTCATACTACCGTAATAAGCGTTATCCGTAACGATCAATTGCCGAGGGCTACTTGGCAGAGGAATGTATGACTTTCTGTTCGAGTTATTTGGAAGATGTTGAAACAAGAATGAACTGACCAAGTAGAAATGATGGGCTCACAGATCATAATTTGGCCGAAACTTATTTATTTCAAAGTTTCGGAGAACCGATCGGTAAAGTCAAAATTGCAGAATTAGACGATAGATCGTGGGTCCATGCACATCAATACGTTCTTTTTCATCACGATTCAATGGAACCATTTCGGAAGTAAGTTCTAGAATTTGATAAATACTCATCAATTATAATTTGTTTGCCTTCTAACAAAGTAAAACCTTTTTTAGCGTAGTGAGTACAAACAAATATTGAGAGCTCGTTCACGATCCCGAAGATTAAATCGACGAGAAATTAATAAGTTGTTCGCAGAATCATTCCATGAATGGTTAAGCCAAATGGTATGCAATTTAAGTTTTCATTGACAAGTAATAATGTTTTCTCATAACATTCATAATTATTCGATTTACTTTCGACTCAATAGGTTTGGAGTCGAATGAAGTAAATGACGACGTTAAATGGCTTTCACAAGGTCCAAAGCAGAATAGTTAAAAGATATAGTGGCTTCCTCATCAACGGATACAAATTTCATACAAGGTATCGCGAGAGATTGAGGAGAACCCAAAATTGCGAATTGTTGTTAATTCTTCGATTACAAGTTATGCTAGTGCTAGGGATGAATTCGATCGAGGGAATTTAGAATATTACGGACTTATTATCGACATCATTGAGTTGGATTATTATGGCAAATGCAAAATTGTCTTATTTCGAGGTGATTGGGCTGATGTAAATACGGCTCGTTGAATTAAAAACGATCAATATGGCTTTACAATGGTGAATTTCTCTCGATTGATTCACACCGAGAACAATTAATGGACGAGCCGTATGTGTTTTCTTCTCAAGTTAAACAAGTTTTTACTCAAGATCCAATCGATGAGGTTGGTACGTTGTACTTCAAACACCCCTAGAGACTTGTTCGACATTGGCGGTGGAAGTAGAGATGACATAGTCGAAAGATCGTAAACTTTGCCTTTTCCGTAACAAGACTTAACCGAAAATATCCTAGTACTAGTCAACAATTTCAATGGGTTCGTCGGGATGTGGACAAAGATATTTACTGAAATATGATGTAGTAAGATTTAACGATTTATTATTTATATGTAATATTATAATTTTCATGTTGGTCATGTTATATAATTTAACTGTTTTAAATGTCCTATTATTGTTGTTATTTGTTACTAAAATTTTGAACTATTTTATGTGTATTGCAGGGAAAATGCCTAGAAGACGATTACGAGGTTTAAATATTGTCCAGAATACTCCAAATCCAGAAGAAGTAAATAGTGGATAGGATACAGTTGTTGGATCTTCTAGTCTGCCGGACATAGATGACGAGCATAGACAATTCCAAAGTAATGTTAAGTTTATTTTACATGCATGTTGAATTTTATTATTGATTCATTTTTCAATTTTAATATAATAATATATCATTTTTTAGCTGAGGGTGGTGGGACGAGCAGAGGTCGGAGACGTACATTACTTACAGATTTATACGACTTAGAGCCTACCGAGCGTGTTTAAGTAAAGAGAAACAATCATGGCCACCTATCGGATCAAGCTCATTGTTGGCGAGTGCTATTTGGGCATTATAGCATGAAATGCAAATATGTTGCCAATTAACTATGAATCATGGCATCACATGCCTGATGCCAATAAAAATCAGGCTCTCGATAATATTAAGGTAATAAAAGGTGAATGTAATTTATAATACTTTAATTTAACCTTCATTTATATTAACTTTTTAAAAAAATTCAGGGTAAATTTGCTTTAGAGGTCTCCGATGACTATGTTAAGAAGACGTTGGGTAAAAAATGGAGAGACAATAAAAGCACCCTAAAAAAATAATATTTTAAGAAAGACATAAGCCTCGACGAAAAATTGCGAAATGTCCCGCCGGGAATGTTGAGGTACCAATGGGAAGATCAAGTTAGATTCTGGAATTCAAAGAAAGGAGAGGTATTACGTACTTTCAAGGTCTTATAAATTTTTCGGTTTATCGATTTAATATATACATAATTCAAATTTCATTATGTAGGACCGTGAGCGAGTTGGAATAAAAGCAATGACGAAACAACAATTCATTTATTACCGCGAGTTCCGAAGTTTTACTCTTGTAAATGAGGTCGAGGTATTATAATTTATTACTTCTTTCAAATATTAATTACTTTATACTATTAAATTATATTTTTTCTGCTATAATGTAGGAAGTTTCGTCAGGTCAAAAAGTTGGACGCCTTCAGCTTTTTGACATTACGCATAGGAAGAAGGATGGATCTCCGATGACATCCGAGGTCGTAAATTTTGGTATATTTACTTAATAAAATTTGATTTATTATAAGTATTTATAATGTTTAATTACAATAGTTTAATTCATCGTTTGTAGTTTTAAATTTATAATTTTAAGTTATGTTCCATTCCTTTTTATTATATATTTCGTTTCTAACTTTTTATTGATTTATTAGGATAATCTAAAGGAGAAGAATACGGAGTATGGAGCGGTTGTTTGTTCGACAGATTGTTAATCTCGAAGAGATTGATAATGTAATTATTACCGATGTTTTGGGTCCCGAAAGGTACGATCGCTTCGATTGATAATTTTGTTAATCTTGAGTATATTTATAACAAAATTATCACTAATGTTTTGGGTCTTACAAGGTATGGTCGGGTTCGATGTCAAGGATCAGGTGTTACCCCGACTCATTATTTTGGATCCGGCTCCGGCAATACATGCCTTCCGGAGTCAATCTCGTGCTGAAGTTCAGAGACTGAAAGACCAGATATCTCTGATGGAAGCGAGCACAGCTGAGCAAATTTCTCAGCTTAGAGCGGAGGCAGCAGTGAGGGAGGCGGAGCATATTACTCAACTTAGAGCGGAGGCAGCAGCAGGAGGCAGAAGCGAGTAAGAAAGTATGAAGAACTCCACCACACATTGCAGACTATGATGCGATTGTTCCAAGAACAATGCAGAGGCCGCCTCTTAGACATTTGTTTTATTGTTGTAAGATTTTTTTAACATTGTTACGATTAACATTATTATAATAATTGTTTGAATTATGCTTCATTTATTAATGAATATCATATATCTTTTATTAAATTTGAAGTATCGTTTAGATTTAATGCTTTTGGTGAGATTTAAATGTTTTATTTGCTGCCTTGGGTTGGAATTATATGCAATTGCTACTGTTTTTGGTTGGTTTTTAATGCAGGGAGGGTAGGATATTGCATAAAAACAACACTACAAATCTATGCAAATTAGCGGCGCTTTTATAAGAAGCGCCGCTAAAAGACCACACATTTAGCGGCGCTTTTATAAGAAATGCCACTAAAAGACCCAACCTTTAGCGGCGCTTTTATAAGAAACGCCGCTAAAAGACCACACATTTAGCGGCGTTTTATAAAAAAGCGTCGCTAAAGGTGGGAAGTTTTAGTGGTGCCTTTTATAAAAACGCCACTAAAAGACTACAAGTTTTAGCGGCGCTTTTTAGAAAATGCCGCTAAAAGACCCCACCTTTAGCGGGCTTTTCTTATAACCGCCGCTAAAAGTCAAGACTTTTAGCGGCATTTTTTCACAATAAAAAAGTCTAACTTTTTGTCGCTTTTTTTTAATAAACGCCGCTTTTAGTATTAGTGGAGCTTAAAAGGCGCTAAAAGCCAAAAAAAACGCCGCTAAAAATCTATTTTGGTGTAGTGTTTAGACCCAATTTTTAGGTTGGGTCGAGCTCGGGGCCTAGAAAACGAATGTAAAATTTTGCATTGGTCCAACATGATTCAGCCTATAATCAGATCTAGATATGAATGAAGCATTATCAGATCTAGATATGAATGAAGCATTTAGGTTAACTCTTAGAAGGAAGAATGATTTAGTCTTATTCTTCTTCATCCAACTAATACGGTACTGTAGAGGTCTTTGTACTATATCGTGAAATGCATTTTTGGTTTCTACAAGTAAAATATTCTCTTACGTTAAAAATACATGCAAAATGATCATTTCTATAACAATTGAAGGGAAAAAACGGATAGTTTTATGAGGTGGAATTAATTAAATGATGTAGCATTAATTTAAGATATGATGTGAGTTGTTCACTTTTATTTATTGTACCTTAATTCTGACAATTAATTTAACTTGACCTAGTTTCATAATTTTTTTTAGGATACAGGCAAATCTCGATCTTGACTGATAACCTTGAAGTTGCTCAAATATTGTCTAACTTGGAGTTGGAGGAATCCAGGATTACTATTCTCAGAAGGACTCGGAGTATCATGAGGGTAAAATGAGAGTGGAAGATTAAACATATTTCAAGAAATCGAAATTTGGTGGCAGATCATTTTGCTAAATTTAGTCTGAGTTGAAAATCAAGCTTACAAGTTTTTGATGAGGCTCCTAATGAAGTTTTTGATTTAAACTAAATGGTCTTATGTAGTTGATTTTATTCAATTTCTTTTCATAAAAAAATGCTTACATCAAACTACTATAAGTAAAAAAAGCCATTTTCTTTATCTAAACCTAAGTTTTGTAAAATCTCCTTAGGAATCTCCTCAAAAATTTGGACTCCTTCCTTATTATCAAAAATCAATTTGGTGATCCCATCGGCAACTCGATTATTCTTCTTGAAAACATACCTGAAAAACCACAAGCTTCCATATTTTAATAATTGTTGGGTTCTTCTAAGCAATGTTGAATTTGGATCCGCCAATGGTCTGTCTTAAATTACTTTAATCACCTCCATGCTATTCGTATGAATTAGCACTCTTTCATATCTCCGTTCGTTTAAAATAGTCAGCCCATCCAAAATGTCCCAAAGTTTAAGTTCAAACATTGCACACTCCTTTAGGTAATGGTTATAACTAAGAATCCAGTCCCTAGCCTGATTTCACAACACTCCCCCCGATCGATGTATATTCCCTTGTTTCGTATCTTATTTATCGATTAAATGCATCTAGCTACAATCGAGTAAATGAACATACCACCTCATATTTTAAGCTTATGTTGTATCATTTAATCGAGTTAATCTCATAAAATTAACAACTTTTTTCAACTATTACGAAAAATATAATATTGTTAATTTATCTACCTATAAGGATCTTTATGTTTATTTTAACTAAAATGCATTCTTCATTATTATGGTACAGGGACCGATGTAGTATTTTTACCAATAATTCCCTAATGGAAAATTGTAAATTTGTTTGGTAGTATATTAATATAATCAAATGAAAAATGTCATTTGTGAATCCAAGGCTTGGTCCAGAGTCGAATCTCAACCTTGTATCTCCATATTATTTTTTTATGGACCTCAAACTATTGATTTCTTTGTATTCCCCCAAAAAAAAATAAAAATTAATAATTGAAGGAAATGTATATATAGGTGATTTCTTTGCATTTTAGCATTTCCAGGAACTTTCATTTTTCAAATAATTGTTGTTGGAAACTGAAAATTGAATAAATTAAACAACTAATATATCTTTCTTTCCTTGATCCCAAAGCATAGATGCTTTTCAATTAAGGTTGACTGCGCTAAATGTTTTTAAATTTTAAAATATTATAGTTGAGTCCTTAAAATATCAGTATTATATCAATCACGTCTTTCTATCAATTTAGTTGTCAGCTTGAGTTGCAATGGCAACATTAGAGGAGGACAAGCAGGGCCTTGGTCCCTCCAAAGTGAAAATTTTCTCTTTCATTTTTATTTTGACCCTTTTAAATTTTAAAATTAATTTTTGATCCTTCCAAATATAAAATGTTTATAGTTTAATACCTTAAGATATTGTAAAATTTTGTTTATATAGTGATAAAATTGCATTTTAGTTCTCTCATCAATTTATAATTCAAATCCAACCCTCCCCATGAAATTATTTCTAGTTTCGCCATTGCTTTGTCAAATTATAAACCTATGTATAATGACATCTTTGATATGACGTGTTTAATTGAAATTTTAGTGTTATTTTTAATATATTGTACCTAATTTATTTATTAATTCACATATTTTAAATATATTTGATGTCAAATATAAATTGGTATTGATGGTTAAACCAGCAGAAAAGACATAATTAATATAATACCAATATTTTGAAGATTAGGTTAAAACATTTTAAAATGTAGGACTAATTTAAAATCCCAAGGTAAATTGGAGGATAAGTTTAGTGAATTCAACTATTTCAACTATTCCAAGTTTGCTTTAGGCAATAGCATCTTTGGTTTCATCAAATTTTGTTTACTATATTTTATTTGTTTGGATACTTGGAAAATTAAACTCCCACTTTTTACAAGGAGATTTACTTAGCAGCTAATTATACTTAATATAAGAAGAGGAAATCTTGGGCAAAATATTCAAATATATCAAAAAAAATTTTATTTACGGAAAATAGTCGATTTTTTTAAAATTTACGGAAAAGAGTCATTTCTTCACAAAACGCGTCCACGTCGGCGCGTTTTGTGGGATGAGAGAAAGCGCGCCTTGGGGAGCGCTTTGCCACATCAAGACAAAGCGCACGCCGACGAGGACGTGCTTTGTTGATGTGGCAAAAGCGCCCCCAAGGCGCTTTTGCCCTCTTTCCCCGTCTGCTTTTTCAACTGTTTTTAATGCTAGGATATGAAATTTTAAGGTTTCTGGGCTAGGGTTTATAATTTTTTAGTGTCGTTAGATTTAGGGTTTTAGGGAATTTAATTAAGGTTAATTAGGGTTTAGTAAAAATATATTTAGGTTTTGGGCAAAATATATTAGCAAAAAATTATTTGAATTTTTTGATGCTTGTATCTGCAAAATAATTTTGAGAAGACGTTTCAACAAACAAGAGTCAAAACGCCTCAAGCAGGATGCACTTGTCGACAAAAATCTTCAAAAGAGCTCCACATGGAAGCTCTTTTGCTCTGAGAATCTCCGTAAAATAATTTTGAGAATACGTTTCTGAATAAACAGTGGCCAAAACGCTTCAAGCAGGATGCACTTTTAGCAAAAGTACTGAAAAGAACTCCCACGTGGACGCTCTTTTGCTACAGTAGTCTCTAGTAAAATAATTTTGAGAAGATGTTTCTGAACAAACAGTGCCCAAAAGGCTTCAAGCAGGATACACTGTCAGTAGGAGTACTGAAAAGAGCTCTCACGTGGACGCTCTTTTGCTACAGTAGTCTCCGGTAAAATAATTTTCAAGACGTTTCAACGAACAAAGGCTGCCCAAAACACTTCAAGTAGGATACATCGTCAATAGAGTATGAAAAGAGCTCCCACGTGGACGCTTCTTTGTTACAGTAGTCTGTGGCAATCCTTAGACTATAAATCAGCTAAATTTCATTCTCAGGTTGCATAACAGAAATTAAGGCAAAAGAAAAATAGAAACTGAAAATGAGTGAACGTATTAATGCTATTATTTACTACGATGGTGAGGTTTGTGACACCGAAAATGGTGTTGTTTTTTTATCGGAGAACACAACGCGACTGGGTTTTAATCGGAACATAGATTTGTTAGAACTTCGCAAAAGAATTAGGCCTAAAATCTTCGAAACAACGCCAATGAAAGTTTAGTCTATTAAGTATAGATTTTGCGCTTCGGTTGATCCGGTGAGATATGAATCATTCGACATCAAAGGTCCTCGGAGCCTTGAGGCAATGGTGGAGACTCTCATCTTGCTAATGGATCACCCTATCTTTAGGTATATGTACAATTTTCATCGCCAAGTGATCTTCCTTCGACCTCAACATCTACTTCTGTTCGAGGGGAATACACAACCCCAAGCCAACACTCTGTTAGTGGGAGGCAGAATACGGAAGTGCCTGTGTTTGGTGGTAGTATGAAAAACATAACCCCTGCACGACACTCGATTGGTGGATGGGACATGCATATCCTTCCTTCGACGTCCGATGATAGAAATACGTATTGGGGAATGTCATCAACTTCTAGTGGTTGGCAATCCATATATGATTGGGAACGTTACGAAAGATGTTTAATGAGGGATAATGTACTCCCTACGACATCCACCGGCGAGGGGCCCTTGTTCGTTGCAGATTGTGGTGAATTGGATGATGAGTAGGATGTGGATCCACCTCGAGAGCCCAGGCTCGATGGTGCAGAAGTTGGATTATTTTTGAACCGGAGCCTGTTCTAATAGTACCTGAAGATGTTGAGGGCGGTTCAGATGAAGAAGAAGAAGATCCACTATTCATGACGTACTCGCCTCCAGCCCACATGCATAATGTTGATCTATCTCAAGACGATGTATTGAAGTTTCCTGAACTACCACACCGGACGAGTGACCGTACAACTTCATCGTTAGATTCAAGCGAATTAGAAGTTGGTAACGAGTTTTCCAACAAGAATGCTTTTCTTGCTGCATTGGAACAATACATCATCAAGAACGGGGTTAACTACAACGTGGTTAAATCCAAGCTCGATAAGTACAAGGCAATGTATGCAGTGCAAGACGGTACATGTTCATGGAAAATCATGACCTTGTTGAGGAAAATGACATACTTGTGGGAGATCAAAAAGTACAAAAGTCCACATACATGTCTTGCCGGTACAGTATCACTATGTGTTCAATGTTTTTGAATAATACTAATATTACATAATGTTGTATTATTTAACGTACTTGGTTGATAGGTGTTACATAAGATCATCCGAAGATGGATTCAGATATGTTGGCTGACTTAATAATACCGACAGTGAAGGTCGATCCCAATACTACAGTGCCGGCCTTAATTGGCAATATTCGTAGCCAGTTGGGATACACGCCCTCTTACAGAAAAGCTTAGATAGCCAAGCAAAAGGCATTGTAAAAGTTACATGGTCAGTGGGACGCTTCATATAATGAAGTATGGTAGTGGTGTCAGGTGCTGGAGAGATATGTCCCAAGCAGCATCACAGACCTTGAAACGGAACCAGCGTACTACAACGATCGTTTGCTTTGTGGATGCGCAGTGTTCAAGCATCTTTTCTGGACATTTAAGCATTATCGAGATGCATTTATATACTGCAAGCCATTGGTACAAATTGACAATACCTTTATGTATGGTAGATATATGATCCTATTTCTAGCTGTGGCACAGGATGGCAGTGGGAGAATCCTTCCAATTGTGTTTGCCATAACACTGGGGGAGTCAACTGATGACTGGGATTTCTTCCTATCTAGGTTAAGAGTCATGTCTGCCCCAACCTGATATATACGTTATATCGGATCGGGGCCCTGGAATACTAGCCGCAATAGAGCGCCAGGGAAGCCTGTGGTATCGCACACACCATCGATATTGCCTAAGGCATGTTGCATCCAACTACTACGGGTAACATCAATCTAAAAGTCAGCGACGGCAAGTGACAAATATGGGTATGTAATATCTATTAATATAATTTCGTTTGTAATATTCAATTTATTCTTAATTGAAGAGTGGTATGTAATATTCGCTATGAACGTATATTGGTAGGGTACGAGATCAATAAGGACTGTTTTCAGGAGATGTTGGTGAGTTTACGATCAGATAATGAAGAAGGCGCAAACTACTTGTGCAATATTCATTTCGAACAGTGTACACAATCATACGACGACGGCCTACGATATGATCATATGACCTCAAACCTGGTAGAATGCATAAATTCTGTTCTAAAAGGAACGCGTCATCTGCCGATAACATCGGTTGTGCGAGAGACATATTTTCGTTTAGCGGCATTATTTTCGAATGAGGCCGTGTATGGAACGCGAAGGTCTTGCGAGAAATTAACAGGGGGAAGGCATGGGCCAACACCATGCACACAGTGTGTCACGATCGCGACAACCTATGGTTTCGTGTGACGGAGTTTGACTGACCGAACCAAGGTATTGTTGGCGGGTAGTATCGTGTACACTTGAGAAATAGGACCTGCAACTGTGGGATATTTGATGCACTTCGTTACCCATGCGCTCATGTACTTGCGGCTTGTCAGAATCTCCATCTTAATCCTATGAGCTATGTCGAGGAAGTGTATAAATTAGAAAACATGTACAACGTGTGGAGACACATATTCCCACTAGTCCCAGATGAACGTAAGTGGCCGTTGGTATCACTTGCACTGTATAAGTTGTTGCCGGATAGACAACTGAGGCGTAAACCAAAAAGTCGACCTTGCTCGAGTAGAATACGCAACAATATGGATATCCGAGAAACAAGCAACCAACGAGGTTGTGCGGATGATGTAAGAACCAGTGCCATACATCTCGCTCGTGTCCAAATTGGAATAGTTGATGCCTTCTTAACTTTTTTGTCTCTTGGTGTCTATGTAAATTCTATTTATTTGTTGATGAAAATGATGAACTTTTGTAGAAGGACTAATTTGGAAAAAAAAACCTTTAAGTTACAATAAAATTACAAATATTGGACTTTTATTTTAAAATTAAACTTCAATAAAAAATTAAACAAATTTTATTTTATTAAAGATATTAAAATTAAATTACAAAAAATAAAAATAAAAATTAACTTTTATTTATTAAATATATTAAAACTAAATTACAAAAAATAAAAATAAAAATAACTTTTTATTTATTAAATATATTAAAATAAATTACAAAAAAAATAAAAAATAAAAAATTATTTATTAAATATATTAAAACTAAATTACAAAAAATAAAAATAAAAACAACTTTTATTTATTAAATATATTAAAACTAAATTACAAAAAAATAAAAATAAAAACAACTTTTATTTATTAAGTATATTAAAAATTAAAAATTAAAAAACTTTTATTTATTAAATATATTAAAACTAAATTACAAAAAATAAAAAACTTTTATTTATTAAATATATTAAAACTAAATTACAAAAAATAAAAATAAAAACAACTTTTATTTATTAAATATATTTAAAAAATTAAAAAAATAAAAATAAAAAAACTTTTATTTATTAAATATATTAAAACTAAATTACAAAAAATAAAAATAAAAAACTTTTTATTTATTAAATATATTAAAACTAAATTAGAAAAAATAAAAATAAAAACAACTTTTTATTTATTAAATATATTAAAACTAAATTACAAAAAATAAAAATAAAAAACAAATTTTATTTATTAAATATATTAAAACTAAATTACAAAACAATAAAAATAAAAACAAATTTTATTTATTAAATATATTAAAACTAAATTACAAAAAATAAAAATTAAAAACAAATTTTTATTTATTAAATATATTAAAACTAAATTACAAAAAATAAAAATAAAAAAATTTATTTTATTAAATATATTAAAACTAAATTATGAAAAAAAAAATAAAAACAACTTTTATTTATTAAATATATTAAAACTAAATTACAAAAAATAAAAAAAAAATTTTTATTTTATTACATATATTAAAATTAAATTAAAATAAAAAATTAAACAATTTATATTTTATTAAATATATTAAAATTAAATTGCAATAAAAAATAAACAACTTCTATTTTATTAAATATATTAAAATTAAATTACAAAAAAATTAAACAACTATTATTTTATTAAATATATTAAAACTAAATTACAAAAATAAAGAATAAAAATAACTTTTTATTTTATTAAAAATTTCAAATTAAATTACATACAAAAATAAACAACTTCTATTTTATTGAAGATATTAAAATTAAATTACAAACACAAATAAAAAACAACTTTTATTTTATTAAAAAATAAAAAATTTATTACAATTTAAAAATAAAAAGCCCGTCCGAATCAATGTTGATGCTTATTTAAATCAATGCCACATGAGGGTGGTGGTGATTCTGTATTTGGATTCCTCCTTCTTCTAGCTTCCGGGGGTCGTGGAACCTCGAGCGGGGAATTCGGTTCTTCCGGCAGTGGGTCTGGTTGTGGGTGTTGCGAGGATAACCCACCTTGATAAAATAATGACTCCGGAGGTGTTTGCATAAACCACGGCTGGGGTGTTTGAATCACGTATGGCGAATGAGACTGGTAAAAAGAAGTGCTCCCCAACGGCGCCTCCTGTGATCCTCATACGACGGCGGCCTCAAGATCGGCTGGCCAGTCGGAGTAGTTGGGAACGGACTCGAACCGGGCCATGCATTCCAACCTAGGGTGGGACTGGGAAAAGGAAACATATATGAGTTAGGATACATATAATGGCTAGGGTACGCAACTAGCATAAAGGCTAAAGTCTGTGATGTAAGTGTCGTCGGCTGAACTGATGGGCCCGGTGATTGTGTGGCCGCTGTTGATGGGCCTAGTGACTATGTCAGTGCTGTTGATGGTCCCGTCTCATCACCCATTCTCCTTGGATTTAAAGGGCCCGACATTCCCTTTGTTTACAAAGTTGCTGTCGCCTCTCTTCTTTCGACAATAAATACGGCTTACCATGGATCTTAAACCATGGCATGTATTATGGCACGCACGCTAACTCAGGAACGACGATCGGTTCCCTGATAGGTAAATAGTCATACCGGTTCTCCCACGTCTCGATATATACTGACCAAAATCTTGGCCAATCCGTAGCAATCGTCAGAAGTCCACTTTGTGCTCATCATCGAGCCCCTCAGGTGGCACGGGAATCGGTTGTCGGAATCTAAATTGTCGCAGAACCTGATCTGACTGGTGCATCTCCACGGTCGCATAGTTGATCAATGGGACCTTCACGTGCCAAATGTTTTGATTTTGTAAGAACTCCTCCAAATTCTTGCCCAATTATCGAATCCTCGTACGGTGTCCATTGAAACTATATTAACATGACCAAAATATTAGTTATATACATAATACTAAACAATAAGTACGAAATACTAAATTATAAATACGAAATTCAAAACTTACTTGTGATTCCAACCGTTGGTCTAATAGAAACCGTATATCTTCAAGCGAGGTAGGTATTCCAACATAACTCGTCGAATGGTTCCACCTAATTAAATAAATTTTTAGCATATAATTATACTTTAAATCTACGTAATAATTGTAAAATATAACATTAAATTTACCTCGTTATCAGTGTGAATGAATATGGGTGGTCGGGTCGAGGACGTAAAAATGGAAATTGAAACCGTGCCCATGACTGCAGTAGTGATAGGCAACCTCTAATTTTCACTTTACTCGGCCGCACCGCCCCGCCCCGCACTTCTCTCGATACAACTTTGATAGCACGGTAGACCCCCAACTCAATATACTGGCTGCTTTAAAATCAACAAGTTTCAGCAGCCATCTCAAGTGTACGAGGTTTCTAGACAGGTCCGGCATCAGATAGCCTCTAATTATCTCAAGAATGTATGCCCAAGCATACCGTATTCTTTCTATCTCGGTCGAACCATCATTCGGCTTCGAAAATGTGTCTTGTAACCAGGCCATCTCGATCTGACCTCCATGAATGTTATCCGGAATGGCACCCAGAAGCTCGTAGCATCTGACCATCCAATCGGTAGAAGTTGCGGACCGGTGACTACTGACTCGCCCACCGGCGGATCCCAATCAGAATCGCACATCTTCCAGAGTGATGGTACACTCTCCGCATGGAAGATGGAAAGTGTGCGTCTCGGGTCTCCACCTCTCTATCAACGCATTGATCAAGTTCGGCTCCAACTTGAACCCCTGGCCTATCGTGGCCACGTGCCAAAAACCCGCTTCCCGCAGGTAATTCTCAATCAACGGCGATGGGGGACCATGCATATTGCGAATATAGCATTGCAACACTCGATCTACAGAATATTTAAAAAATTATAAAATAAAAATTAATTAAAATTGCATAAACCTAAAAAATATTAAATAATATTGAAAAATTAAAATTAAAACTTACCATTGGCATTTGATCAACGGAGATGTGCTTGTTGTCTAGAAGAATTAATTCCCCGGCCATTGGTAATACGATCGAAAATTTTGAAATTTTCCAAAAAAATATATTAAAAATTAAAAGGGCTTTTTGTAAATATTAAAGGACTATTTTGAAATTTCAGAGGAAGTTTCAAGGACTTAAAGAGAAATTTGAGAGGAATTTTAGAGAAAGTTGAGAGAAAGTTGGGTAAGGACTAAAGTGTGAAAAAAATAAAAGGGTTGGGGGTTTTTATAGGAAATTTTTAAAAAATTTTGGCCCATTTTTGGTTAAAGCGCGCCATTGGGAGCGCTTTTGTTACATCAACAAAGCGTCCCTATCGTCAAGACTTTGTGTTGATGTGCAAAAGCGCTCCCAAGCGGCACGCTTTGTTACAGATCCCCACAAAACGCGCTGACGTGGACGCGTTTTGTGGGGAATTGGCCCTTTTCTATAAATAAAATTTTTTGGTATATTTAGATTTTTTGCCCAGAAATCTCAATACTAAAAACAGATTACAAATAACATTCAAGTGTTTTAACATAAAAAAAGGGTGATTGGTATAATTATGCTAGCAAGTAAACTGGGTGAAGTCAAGGTTCGTCGTTGGATATCTTATTCTTAAAAGAGGATTCAAATGTTGATGATGTCAACATTTTAAATTTCATGTTGAAAATAAATAAATAAAAATATTTTGAACTAATTATAGAGAAGTCTCTAGCTTTAGTCAAGAGTAAAAAAAAAAAATTTCATATCAGCAATTCGTTAGTGGATTAATGAAAATTTTAGACGTAGTGGCTCATTCAAACAATTATTTTAATTAGAATGACTAAATTGATAAAAAAATTAGAATAACTAGAATAAGAACAATTCTATTTTAAGGTGACTTGATGTGGTTTACCTCTTCTATTTTTACCTATCCCACCACTAATTTATTTAATTTTATTGGAATTAAACTCATTACTCAAATGTACCCTCATTCTATAAGTCTTCTTAAAATTCACTTTTTTTATCTACTTTTTACAATATATTAAACCTTTAAATTTAAAAAAAATTCAACTTACCTTCAAACAAATAAATTATATAGTTAATCACTTAACTTTCATAAATTTTATTTTAAGCACCAAAAAAACAAAAAAAAAAGACATTACTATTATAAATTATTTACATTTTGGTCACCGTCATTAATTTGGGGTTAGACAATATTATTGTATATTTATTTTATATTTTTACAAGAATTATCTAAGTTTTATAGGAAAAACCTTAGGGTTTTATAAAGAAAACCGTTGTTCCTTTTATAAATATTTTTAGCTTTTTAGTAATTTTTATATTTTATAAGAAAAATTTGAGTTTTATCTTTCTATTTAAATAATTTAAATCCTCGTAAAACTCAATTTTATCTTTCTTTTTAAATAAAATTAATTCTCAAAAAGAAAATAATTGACTAGAACAAAATTTACTAAAATTAGGTGAGTAAAACGAGTGTACAATCAAATTACCTAACTAATGACCAAAATAAAAACGGTTTATAATGTTAACGCCTTTTTTGTAATTTTTTATTTTTAAGTACCTAAAATAAGAAAAATTATGAGAATCGGTAACAAGTTTACCCCAAAAATAAACTTTTCACTTTTCAGTTTTCACTGGTCAGAGGCCAATATCACAACAGCAGTGCCAATGCATGTTAAGCCACGTCAAGTCTTTGGATCAACATTGAAAAGGTTCCACCATGACAATACTGTTTTCCAAGTAACAGGGAAATGGTTCCAAAAATATCAACCTTTGTTGTTATGTGATAATAATTTTCTCTTTCAACAAGCCAACACCCAAATCAAGTTTCCTTCTTTTTATCTCTTTCACAGTGCTGTAATTACATGAGCCAGCAATTACTCAGCAGCTGGTCGGCACCTGTTCCTAGTCCAACCTTAACAAAACCAAAAACAAAATAGTGTTCTTTTACCTTCGACTCTGAACTTTCTCTATCTATTCACACCCTGCCGCGTGTATTGGTGTACCATCGCCAACACCCAGACCCCCTTGGTTTTTAACTCTTCATCCTTCTCTTTCCTTCATCCCATGGCGATCCAAGGTGTTTTCTGTTAGGCCCTTTGTCACCCATTTCCACACAAACAGGTAATGTTCTCTCCTTTATTTTTTTTTTCTTTCATGTTTTTCTTATGTGGGTGTTTTGATTTTGGTTTGTTTATGGAGTTTTTGTTGTTAGGTTTGCTTTATCTTCTGGGGTTTTCTTATTATGTTATGATCTTTATTGAATTTTGTTAACTGAGTTCGTTTTGGCCATATATTTGGGATGTTAGCACAGACGTTTAGAATTTAGATCACTTTTGGGAATATATAAGTCGATTTGTCTTGTATGTTAATCTTAGCTAAAATACTGCTAGTAACCATGAAAGGAACCGACTTGTCTCTCTGATATATTCCACTGAGAGCCAAATTCAACTATGTAAAATATGAAAGGAACTTAATTGACTCACTGGTTTGTACTGAGAGCCGAATTCAGTATGTAACTATGAAAGGAACTGGAATTGGATGACTCATATATTTCTTAGAGCCAAAATCAGCTATGTAACTTTGGAAGGAACTTAATTGGCTCATTGATTTTATACAACAGCCCAATTCTGCTATCTAACTATGAAAGGGGCTGAATTGACTCACTGATATTCTACTGAGAGCCAAATTCAGCTATGTATCTATGGAAGGAGCTGAATCGACTCACTGATATTCTACTTAGAGCCAAATTCAGCTATCTAACTATGAAAGGAACTTAATTGACTCACTGATATTCTACTGAGAGCTGAATTCAGCTATGTAACTATGAAAGGAACTGAATTGGCTCACTGATATTCTACTGATAGTGAAATTCAGCTATCTAACTATGAAAGGAGCTGAATTGGCTCACTGTTGTGCTACTGAGAGCCAAATTCAGCTATCTAACTATGAAAGGAGCTGAATTGGCTCACTGTTGTGCTACTGAGAGCCAAATTCAGCTATCTAACTATGAAAGGAGCTGAATTGGCTCACTGATATGCTACTGAGAGCCAAATCCAACCATGTATCTTATCTCATATGGTGTAGAATAGGGGAACATAAAGATTCTAACTTTTAGATTTCATCTATGCATTCTTTTCTCATAGCTTTAGCATGATTGATGAAGGTTTACTTCCTTTTATTTCCATAGATTGTCAATTGGCTAACATGACACTCTTAAATTTGTTTGGGATGCACTGACAACAGTCTTAGGCTTGAGCTTCAGTAGTTTGCCACAATGGAAAGCCTTGGAAGCTTAGGGTTTAGTAACGTAAGCACTGCTACAAGGAAGAAAAGGAGTAGTGTGTCTCGTCGTCCTCGGAGTGAGTCACAGCCTCATACGGAGTTCCATGATTTGTCTTCCTTGTCATCCACACCACCTTCAGACAATGTAAGCAACATAAAATGAGATGATCTTATGATACAATTCTTGTACTTCTTGGTTCTCATTAAAAAGTGTTCTATTCGAACCTATGCAATTCAAGGCTTTATAATTAACTATTGACATTGAATTTATTCAGAACGTGGTCAATGTTGAAGATGAAGCATATGAGGACTCTGACGAAGCTTCCAATGATGGTTCTTTCCAAGGCAGCAGTGACCGGAGGCATGGGAGAGTTGATTCAAAAAGAAGCAGTGAAGGTGTCCTTGCCCCAACTAATTGGAAAAGTACGAGTATGGCAGGAAGTTTCGGAAGTGTTTCAGATGGATTAGAAAATGAGAAGAAAGTCAAGAAAGTTAAACTTAAGGTTTGTGGCATTACACATACCATTGATGCCAAATCTGTAGGTGATGGTGCATCTGGTGCTGGGTCTTCTTCTTCAAAATCCTCTCGCTTTTCGGATGCCCCTCGATCACTGAAGAAATCAAGTATTAAGGTTGCTATTATACAGAATTCTCAAGTCATACTCTTTTCTCATAGTAGCTTTTTATGTTTGTGTAGCGGATGATTTGCATCTTTCAGCTCAATATGCATGGCTTGAATTCTCATTACCAATTTTTTTCCTGCATTTTTAAATTCTTACTCTCATGCATGCACAGAAGGTTAAACTTGTTGAGATTCCTGTGTCTGATCTGTAATTTTATGCAGGACAACCCTGATGACCACTCCTTTACATCAGAGAGGGATAGCACTTTGCATGGGGTTCGATGGAAGGATTTCTCAAGAGGTGATTTAGGTGTACGGCAGGTAGATCATGCAACAGGTAGGGTACCTGCTGACAATATCTCAACAAAGGAAATAGACAAGCATGAACCAGTTCGTAAGAGTAAGCGAGTTCCTAAGAAACGCTCATTAGAAGGTGTGCTTGATGATGAGGAAGATGATGATGAGATTCGATACCTTGAGAAGGTCAAAACAGCCAGATTAACTGCCGATTATGGTATAGAACATGGAGAAGATGGAGGAAGAAAACAGCTGAAGATATCAAAGGTAGCGACTAGGAATATTGATGGTCTTTATGGCTTAGATGTTGGAGATTATGGTTCGTCAAGAATAAGCAAGGAAGCTAAGAAGTCAAGATCGGGAAGAACCTCTGAAGATACTGATTATGTGGAAGAGGACGAAGAATCAGTTTCAGATGTTGAGATAGAAAATAGAAGAAAGAAAACCAAAAGGGAGGTTGTTGATTTCCTGGGGACTCTAAGAAGGAAATGACTGTTACTAGGCGTCAGCGAGCACAGCAAGCTGGCAAAGATCACTCTTCTAATTTTGGTATTGTTCCAATCGAGTTTCCAAATGGATTGCCTCCAGCTCCTCCCAAAAGTACGCATTGTTGCTTTTGCTTCCTTTTTTCCCATTCATGCTATCGTCAAACATGGATTCCGTTGAACATTTTGTGAAACCTCTCTTATATAAGTATCTGTGCATAATCTGATCATAGAGCAAAAAGAGAAACTCTCTGAAGTGGAGCAACAACTGAAGAAAGCTGAGGCTGCTCAGAGACGTAGGGTGCAGGTCGAGAAGGCAGCTAGGGAATCTCAGGTATGCACCATTGTTCCTTCCTTTTCAATTTTGCTTATTTCTGAAAAGGCTGGGATGAGTTTGAGAATATGGTTCAACCAAGGCTCCCTCTTTCAGAATGTCAGTTAGGTTAGAGAGGAGGCATACAAATATCGTGGATGCTTGTTTTGATATATTATGATTTTACAAGAGTTACAATTACGTTCACTCATTACAAACCCATAATGGAACTATGCACATAATAAACCAAAATGCACCCGGACACCTCAGACCTGAATAAATCTGGACATGGTGGACATGAACCTGAACCTGGAATCTCAAGATTCTCAAAGTCTCCTTCTTGCCATTAGCCACCTATGTAGGGATTAATCTTCCTTGATTTATCTAGGCTGAAGCTATCAGAAAAATTCTCGGCCAAGATTCAAGTAGGAAGAAACGAGAAGATAAGATAAAAAAGAGGCAAGAAGAAATGGCACAGGTAAGATCACACATGATACCTTCTTTCTATTCGAACCATATCTTCCATCTCTTTATATCTTTATCTTTTTGTGCAGGAAAAAGCTACAAATTCTATGATACTTGCATCAGACACCGTAAGATGGCTTATGGGGCCTTCAGGAACAGTTGTAACATTCCCCAATGAGGTTGGTTTACCAAGTATATTCGATCCTAAGCCTTGCAGTTACCCTCCGCCTCGAGAGAAATGTGCGGTTCCATCTTGTACGAATCCATACAAGTACCGAGATTCAAAATCGAAGCTTCCCCTTTGCAGCCTTCAATGCTACAAGACAATGCATGAAAAGATGTCTGCCCTCACTGCCTGTTAGTGAAATGCACTACCAAAACATCATTTCTGTGTGTATATAAGTTGTGTAAGGGATAGTTTATTTATGATACAATGCTAATATATGGAGTATAGGAGAGAGGGTTAGGTTACATACAATTCAATAAGGACTTGAATGTCCCATTTGTACACTACAGTATAGTGTTGTGATATTTGTATGAACCCATTTTGTTGAATATGATATAGTTGAGATTGAGAGAGCTGAGATAAATTGTTCTAAAAATAATGAATGTTAACGGGTTTCATGTTTATCTATTTACAATGAATGTCCTTTCAAGGTTATCCCTTATCCCTGTAATAAACATGAATTTCTAATTATTGATACTCTTATCCCAATCATAAGCATGACTTTCTAATCATGGATACTGTTGAATTTCTATATGACAAAGTAGTCACAAACTTCAAATATAGACAAGATGGATATGGAGAATACTAAAACAAAAATAATATGTTGCAATATGGTTCCGCTCAATGTTTTTATTTTCTTTATTTTCTGAAGTTTTATTTGCTACTCTTAATTATTGTTTTTTAATAAAATATTGAACTGAAACCCAAAATGATCCATATTGCAAGTATTGTAAACATATTGATTTTTTTGTTTTATTCTCCATATCCATCTTACCATCCATTTCTACTTCAATGTTATTCATTTAAAAAAAAAAAAAGCAAAGACGAAAATGTTTTCCATTTCTTGAAACCAAACGAAACAAAGTAAATAAAATAAATACATACAATAGCATTTTAAATTCACTTCTGGAATAATTTATTCTACTAGGTCAAATAATTATCCCATACTTAAAACCCAAATTTTTTGAAAAAATTAAAAATTTGAGCAGATTCTTAATTTTTTATCAAATTTGAACGGTTGGATTTATAGAATTAAATCGTCCTACAATTATCAGTTTAACCAATTAAATAATGGATCCAGTCCATAATTTACAATCATGACACACAGGACTGGACAGCGTAATTTTGATATAGCAGTACAAAGGATGGGTTTGTTTTTTATGGGCTTTATTTTTGGCCCCAAAGCTCCACATCTATAAATCCACAAATAAAAGGACTTGAAGCTGAAATCGACGTCTTTTTTGTCAGCCTCGTCGACTATGGTTCTGGAGTTTGCTCACTGAAAACTTAACAGAGCAAAGCAATTCCGCACTCTTCCAGAATCTTCCTTAGCCAACTTTTCCTCTAATCTTTTCGATGGCAAGCAAGCACAGCCGTGATCAAGCCATGGTATTTCACTTCTTTTTTTTTTTCTTTTTTCATTTTCATTTTCATTTTCATTCAAAGGTTCAGTATGAAGCCCAAAAGATGGTACTTTTTGGCTCCCCAAAGATGTTTTTTATGATTTTTTTACATTTATTGCTTTAGTTTGTTGAATTCATTATGGAAATTGAGCTTTACTCGAGGATAAGTTAATTAGATAGAAGAGTTGATTTGTATTCAAGCTTAAAGGTTTGACCTTTGGAATTTGGATTACTGAAATACTATTTCTTATTAGTTATCATCTGGGTTCTCTTTGTGTTCTTCTTCCTTTTAGGATTTCCAGGGCTTTTTAAATGACTTGCAGGACTGGGAACTTTCGCTCAAGGACAAAGGCAAAAGCAAGAAAATGACATCTCAGGCTTCTGGTAAAGAACAATTGGTAACTTTTCAATCCTCACATTTTGTTTAAGTATGGGACTAATGTGAAGGGATAAAGAAAGTTCTGATAATTTGATGTTGTGGAATCTTACATGGTCTCATTGTCACAGAATATCGCTGAGAAAGGAAGGCCAACAGGGAAGAGGTCCCTGAATAATTCTTCGTCAACTACCAGTTCCGAGCAATATGATTATTTGAAGAATTATGATAAATGGAGCAATTTGTCAACTAGCCTTGTGACTGAAGAGAATATGCCTGATGCTGCTTCTGAGAAAGAACTGGTGAGAAGTTCAGTTTTTATACACTTTCCTTTTGACCAATGTCTGAGCTATATTTGGCGTTGACTAGAGTAAAATGCTTTGAAATTTTTGCAGGGAAATGAATATTTTAAGCAAAAGAAATTTAAAGAAGCTATCGATTGCTACTCAAGAAGCATTGCCCTGTCTCCAACAGCTGTAGCTTATGCAAATAGGGCTATGGCCTATCTTAAGATCAGAAAGTATGCCTGACACTCTTTACATGATGTTCACTTATATTGGTAGCCTCCTGTAGTTCTATTGTTTTCTTTTAATGGCGAAATGTTTGTGATTGGCTTGCTGCATGAGTAATATATTTGATGAGGAAATAACATGAATGTTATTTTTATTCTCTCTTTAGATTTCAAGAGGCTGAGGATGATTGTACGGAGGCCTTAAATCTTGATGATCGCTACATAAAAGCATACTCCCGTCGAGCAACGGCTAGAAAAGAACTTGGGAAACTTAAAGAATCCATTGAAGGTATGTTGAGTGCAAGTTCTCTCTTGGATTAACTCCTAAGCTGATTCATTTCTACTGCTTCTATTTAAATTTGATAGATCTTATATGGTGGACGTAGTTGATTGCAGATGCTGAGTTTGGCCTGAGGTTAGAGCCTAATAATCAAGACATGAAGAAACAGCATGCAGAGTTTAAAGCATTGTATGAGAAAGTAAGCAGTTTTTGTTGTTTCATCTTCTTCTATATACCTTCTGAATTTTAACTTTGAAATAGCTCAGTGACCTAAAATTATCTAGAAAAAGTTGTGGTTGATCATAAAACTGGTTTAGAATCATGGATGTTAACCAGGCCATGACTGAGCTGAAGGCATGCAGCCTTCTCCTTTTCTTTTAGTTTTCTTAACAAATTGATGGGGATGGTTATCGGAAGATTTTCTGTTTTGTTATTGTTTCTTTGTTTCTCTAAGCAATCAATTGGTTTTTCTCATTGTAATTTTCATCAATCCCAGGAGATTCTGCAGAAGGCATCAGGGGTTATGAAAAAGTCTATGCTAGGAGCTCAGGAAGTAGGGAAGTCTGCGACAATAGATAATGGACTTGGGATGCATACTATGTCAGATAGTGCACAAAGGAAAGGAATCGCTGCAGTTCAAGGGTCTCAAACTAAGGTACCAACTTTTAGAACTTCTTTTTTTCTCTTTTAACAGTTGGTATTTAAAAAAAAAAACAAGGATGTTTATATGTTGAGGATGAAATGGTTTTGGAGTTTCACTGATATTCATAAATAGAGTTCTTGTAACAATTTCTCGTTTTCTGGTAAACCTCGGTGACTATTTAAGCACATGTTGCATGGTTTTTTTTTATCTTGTTTAAGGCGTAGCGTTTCTTGGTAGTGATAGCTATAATCATGGCTGACAGTATATATTACATGCTGATGAAGTAATTAGAATCTGTTGAAAGACATAGGTGGAAAGGAATGAATTGTTCGTTTATTTTTCTTCATAGACCAGTTTTGCAATGTGGAATGACATATAGCTCTAGATTATTTTTCAAAGGAAAAGATGAATGTTGAGTTTATTTATATCTTGAAGCGCAGAGTTTTTCAAATGTACTTTTCTAGTCTAGAATAGGAAATTATTTGTTTTTACATTTAGCATGGTCTGTTTTGGTAGGTTTCTGAATGTGACAAGCAGAAGAAACCTGAGAAGGGATCTGTAACTTTGGAGGAAATAGAAAAAAGAAATACCAGTGCTGGAATTACTGCAGATGGTATTCAACTAGATGCGGAGACTGCTGGTCCAGAGAACATTAAGGTAACAATATATAGTTTTTATATATTATTTCCATTGAGACTTCTATTGTTCACACTTCCTTTACTTCTGAGAACGGTTTGATTTTTTTCTTAAGTAATTAAAATACTACAATCCCGTAAAAGGTGCATCTTCCTCTTGTATTGTTTGTACTTTTTTGCTGCCAATTCCTCTCTCTAGTGCTCATCCTTATAGACTCCTTCCCTCTGAGGTGGTCTCCTGATGACCATCCCATAAAATTTTTATTAACCTTTTTCAAGAAACACCTTGAATTACTACTTTACTAGTTACAAATTGGATTTGAGTTTTGAAGCAGGGAAAAATTATTTCATAAGCAACTATATAATCCTGACTTTGAAATCCCACTACTTTATATACTCTAGAATTGCTTTAGGTTTTTTTATTGGCTTAGGTGGGGATTCAGTGATGTACTTCAATGAGCAATTGTAGTTGCATTGCCTTTTAAATTATTTGAGATCAATCTATAGTATCTGTCTTTAAGTGTCTTAGGGTTTACTGTTTATTAATTTTTAAGATGAATTTATTGCATAAATCTATCCATTGCAACTTACTTCTATAACTAATAGAATGTATCAAGTTATTTGTGTTCTCTTTCTTGTTTCTTTTTCTCTTAAATAAAATTAGGTTGACTGTGCCCTCATTTGATCTTCCATAGAGAAATACCAAAACTAGAAAGCAAGATCTGAAGACTTCATCAAACCTATTCGTTGCTACCTTTATAACTAATAGAATGTATCATGTTATTTTGTTTTCTTTCTTTTCTCTTAAACAAAATTGGGTTGACCGTACCTCTTTAAATCTTTCATAGAGAAATACCAAAACCAGAAAGCAAGAGCTGAAGGCTTCAGTGCAAGACCTTGCTTCTCGTGCAGCTAGTCGAGCCACAGCTGAAGCTGCAAAAAACATCAGCCCCCCAAATACAGCATATCAATTTGAGGTTTCCTGGAGAGCCCTATCTGGTGACCGTTCGCTACAGGCTCATCTTCTGAAGGTCTGTGTTAGTTCATATTTTCTATTTCTGTTTTACATAGTAAGGCACCTTCATGGGGTCCTTTAAGATGAATGTCCATGTGAATGTTATTATTCGTCCAAGTCTCTTCGTTTGTGCCACAACTGATTTTCTTTTTTATTTGTAGGTTACATCTCCAAGTGCGTTACCACAGATCTTTAAAATGCAATGTCTGCTTCCATGTTAGTTGACATTGTTAAATGTGTCGCTACATTTTTCAGGTAAATGAAGTCTTTCTATGATCTCTACTGCCTGGGACTCGTGCCAGTTTATTATTTTATGTTTGGCCAGATTCTTAACTCGTTATTGGTTTATCAAATGGCAGGGAAGATGTGGATTTGGCTATTAAGTATCTAGAAAATTTAACCAAGGTTCCAAGATTTGACATGCTTATTCTGTTTCTTTCACCTACAGACAAGGCTGGTATGTTTATGTGATTGTTTACCAACGATACCTTTTTCTGAGTCATACAAATTCCTCTTGAATGTTTACTAATATAGATCTATTTCCTAATTAATATAATGTTTGGATAACAGAATCTTTGGTTCACTAAAAAGGGGGTTAATTGCACCAGACAATCAGAAATCCCAAACTATAGACTGAAGTTCTAAATTGGTCCCTAAACTTCAAAACATTCTAATTGAATCCACAAACTAAAGTATAGTTCTAATCTAGTTAGGTGCTTTTGTCAGTATGGCCATTAGCTTTGGCATTAAATGCTAATATTTATTAATCCAACCATACGTGTTTAAAATGGAACCATGTTAGATCCAAGCAGCATTTAATGTCAGACAGCTAAACTGATGAAAGCACCTACTAGAATTTAGCTCTTAGTTTGGAGCTACCTAGTGCAATTAACCTGAAAAAAAATCTCTTTATTTGAACAAGGTAGAGAAGTGAATCAGACTGTTGACTTGAGTTGCTATTGAACAGATCTTCTCAAGGTATGGGATGAAGTATTTTGTAACGAGGCAAGTGCCATAGAGTGTGCAGAGATCCTTGATTACTTACGATCAGTATACGGCCTCAAGAAATGAAGGATATGCATTTGAAGAAATGTTTTGAGAGCAGTGAAAATTGGTCCCTTCTGTAAGTCATTCATTTTGAAATGCTCACTGCAAATTTCTTGGTAATAGCTGCTATGGGGCTTGGCCTTTCGGGTGGGGTTCATATGAGTCTCTCATCTCATGTTTTGATAGAATCTGAATTTCACCTTTTTCTAAATCTCATGATTAAAGGACGGAGAAAAATCTAGGAAAAAGCCAATTATTATGGAAATGTTTGGCTTGGATATCTTGTCACAATGTTCCAAAGACATAATCAAAGTCATTTTCATTTAATGCCTTTTCTTTTCTCAGATGGGTATGATAATTATTATTAATGCTTCCATCTATTCCTTTTTCCTGTTTGTATTCAAATCTTGTTTGCTTCCATTACAACAATGTGTTTGACCCTTTTCTTTTAAAAAATTTCATTTATATATAATTTGGGGATGTTTAGTGCAATTAATCCATAATTTTGTTTTGATGGATGGTTATATATGAAGATGGAGTTGGGAATATGGCTATTTGTAATCACATGATATTATTTATAGGTGAAGCCAACTCTACTGGACAGTTATCCATTTGTGGTCAATCATAGGTCCCAGCCTTCAAAGTTATACAACCTGTAATTCTTCATATTATTGTTAAATATATTATGGTAGTTGAATCATGTATCCTCATTTTCCATTCAGGTCACTGTCAAACCCAGCTTGCCTATCACTCTCTCTCTCTCTCTCTCTCTCTCTATATATATATATATATTCTCATAATTCATCCACTTAATTCTCTTATGATAGTACTAGCATTTAATATATTTTCCCCATGTGATTGATACAACTCAAATTGTAGGACCTTGACTGACAACAATTTTATGTTGTTCTGATTAAATTACATCAGACGTTGATTTACAACAATTATTTTGAGTTAAACTATGTATTAAATTTTAAATTGATTTATATAAACTTCAAAATAGTTTAATTGAATCCTCAAATTGAAGTCTTGTTCCTATAATTTTTTCTGTCAATTTAATTGTCTGTTTTGTCATTAAATACAAGTTTAGATATGTCATGTAACCAAAAGAAAAAGAAAAATCATTGTAATGAAGTTGAATTTAGAGTAGAATTCTAATAGTGTTAATTCAAAAAAAAAAATTGAGGGATTAATTTTTATTTTTTGTAATAAAAATAAATAAAAAAAGTTATACTACACTGACACAATCAAAAGCAGCATTAACTACTAGAAGATTTGTAGGGGTATATGTTAAAACATTAAGTCCCTCTGTTTCCGTAGACATCATCTTGAGAATTCAATTTGTGATTAAATGAACTTCCCTTGTAACATATCTGATCTCTCCATTATCAAAACTTCGTAGTTTCATTTGAGAACATAGATTTGAGAATTTGAAATTGGATTATATTTGTTATGCAAATTATTATAAATGTAATGCACATGTTAATTAATTAAGACGAATATAATAAATATTAAAACAATATAAAAAAATCCAAAATAAATTTAAAAATTTTAAATTCATTATTAAATATGCATCTAATAAATTAATGAATTAGAGAAATTACATGTGTGATATTGAAAATCCTTTCTCAGCAACTAATGATGGATTTAATAAAAATGTATACACAATATAGAAAATTATTAATTTAATTATACTCCATTTTAAAAATGAATTCAGCATAGATCAAGGAAAAAATAATAAATGAGGCTCTTTACTAACTTCAATACATCATGTTAATGGCAATTAAATAAATGCAAGTTGTTACCGTACTTGTCAAAGTTTATTAACCTCTTATAGCTCTCTATAACGTTTCTTCTTAAATCAATTTAAATGCTGCAAAATAAATGACCAAAAACTCAACAACTATATATATAGACATATATATAGAGAGAGATATATGGTCACAAATAAAATCTAATTGAATCAAATATCATTTCGAAATAAATTTTCACATAATTTATACATTATCTACAAAATTTAAATTCGGTATTTTAATTAAACAACATTGAGCTTATTTAGAATTATATATACTAAGCTTTTGCTCTCATGCAAGAAAGGAAATTTCAAAATCTATGTAAATTAACAAAAACAGAAATTTCCCCATTTCTTTTAGTAAATTAATGTTTTCATGAATGGAAGATTCTCAGAATGGGTCAAAAGAGTAGCATCAAATACAATTATGGACCAAACACCATTCCTAACCATGATTAAAGTGCATATTCCAAAGCCTAACAAAGTTTTACAATGACATGGTACAAGACAATCCATTATCCCCTGCATTCAAAATAAAGGTATGTAGAAGACTTTTTTCTGTACAATGAGATTGATTACCCTGTACCATAAAGCAAAAAATTCAAACAAATTCAAAGTTGATGAACAAGTGTGTTCTTTTTTTTGGAGTGGGTGGTGTTGTCTCTGAGTTTTGTGGTCTTCCAAGTTCTGGTACAAAGACAAAAAACATTTCACTTTTTAGTTTTTACCACCAAACAGACATATATTGGGAAAATCCTGACACACCCCATCACGTGATTCTTTGCTTATATGAATTCCTTTGATATTGGTCCTTTGGATTCTCTTAAAGCACACGCCTTTTTCTCTTTGATCGTTTTTTGGCTAAGTTAGCCTCAGCCTTGCAGATCTGCCAGTCACTGCTGCTGAGCAAGGTTTGTACTTTCTTTTTCATTTGCTCTTAGTATCCCATTAAATTTTATTTTTCAAAGATGGGTCTTTGATTTTTGTATTATAGATTTGATTAGAGTTCTTTTTATTTGTTTCTCTTTTCTGGGTTGGTGATATTGGTCTCTACATTTAGTTTTAGGGTACAAATAGCTCATCTTTGTTCTTATTTTAGCTCGAAATTTTCGCCTTTTGTTTTTATCCTATACCACTACCAATGTGACTATGGTTTTGTTGGAAATGATGGTTTCATGCTTTGGAGCATCAAAGATGAGACTTTTTTAGGTTTATTTATTGTTTATGGTCTAAAATATCTCCCTTTTTGTATGTACAGAAATGGGGATCATCTCAAGGAAGATCTTCCCAGCGTGTGGAAGCATGTGTGTGTGTTGTCCTGCTTTGAGGTCAAGATCTAGACAACCTGTTAAACGTTATAAGAAATTATTGTCTGAAATTTTCCCCAAGTCCCCTGTGAGTAAATTGTTCACTCTTTTTTGTTCTTTTTGGCTTATGAATTTTGGTAATGTGTTGATGGCCAGTAGGTTCAGTACCCCCATTGTTTGATGATGAAACTTACCATTATATGTATGTATTTGAATTTTGGTGCAGGCATTTAAAGCTATCTAGTTGGGGGTTCTTTAGTTTTAAGGCAAGGGTTATAATAGAGAATCTTTGATTCTTTAATATGCCATTAATGGCTGGTAGAGTTATTTTCCTTTCTTTCAATGGGAGTCTATTATTGCTTTTGTTATAATTGGTTGCTTCGGCGTGAATGTTTGTAAAGCTATTGAACTCATACAGGATAACATAGTTGATGGTTTTATAATTTTTAAAATGTCTGATCCACCTGTTGGATCTTGGAATGACCGAGAGAAATAGCCAAATTCTTAGCTGAAGCAATTAGCAGTTTAATTGGTTCGATTTTGAAGAGTAGGTTCAATATGCGATGTGTTTACTTTTTGATAAGCTATAATTCTAAATTTAAAGCCTCACCGTGTATTGCAGGACTCCCCTCCCAATGAAAGGAAAATTGTCAAATTATGTGAATACGCTGCCAAAAATCCTTTCCGAATTCCCAAGGTACTAATAATAATGACTATGTTTCTTATTTGTCTGCAAATTAACCATAGTGTAGCCTTACTATTTTACGCCTGCATGCTGATATAGTTACGATTCCTTGGCTTTTTAATAGATTGCCAAGTATCTTGAAGAAAGATGCTACAAAGAGCTGCGCTATGAGCACATCAAATTCATTAATATTGTTACAGAAGCTTACAACAAGTTGCTTTGCATGTGTAAGGCGCAGATGTAAGTAATCATTTTCCAGTTCTTTTTTTTAATTCATTTATTTCTGTGTGTTTGTATGGAGACTCATTGACTATTTGCATGTTCTTGTATGATAAACTTGCTTTTTCACCTTGTAGGGCATATTTTGCTGTTAACTTGCTGAATGTTGTTACTGAACTGCTCGATAACTCTAAGCAAGATGCTATGCGGATCCTTGGATGCGAAACCTTGACTACGTTCATCTATAGTCAGGTTAATGGTTGCTTTCCCTTTTAAGATTATTTTTAATAGTTTCCTGGGTTTCTGCTTGGAGGGGAATGTACAAACATTATTTACTCTCTATGCTATCTGATATAAAAATCATTTAGTGCTGCAAGTATTTTTTTTTCTGACAAGGGATGCATATGAAATTTGTTTTTCATTTCCATGTATTGAATGGATATCCAAATGAAATTTAATTATTCTTAGATATTTGTATCCATGCAATGATCAGGTGGATGGAACTTACACACATAGCATCGAAAAATTTGTTCATAAAGTGTGTAAGTTGGCACGTGAGGACGGGGAAGAACATCAGAGATGTTGCTTGAAAGCATCTAGCTTGCAGTGCCTTTCTGCCATGGTAGTTTAAAAAGTTCATTTCCTTTTCTGTTTCCATGTTCACAAAATTAATCACCTAATGAATCAACTTCTTAATTTCCAACTTTTTCCATCCATATTAAATCTCGAGATATAGTTTAACTCATTAGGGTTTTTTTCCTTGGTAGGTCTGGTTCATGGCTCAATATTCCTATATCTTTGCTGCTCTTGATGAGGTTAGTGCATTTCATAGTTATTTTCTAATAATTCCCTCACTGTCGCCGTTTTGTTTTCAAAATTTTGATGTACCCAACTGCAGATGGTATATGCCACTTTAGATAACTATGAGCTAGACACTCGTATTGATGATGATAATGAGAGAGAACCCCATCATAATTGGGTAGATGAAGTGGTTCGGTGTGAGGGTAGAGGTGCCATTGTGGCCTGTGATTCCAGTCCTAGCAACATGATTATCCGGCCTCAACGAGAGAAAAAGGATCCCTCTCTTTTGACAAGGTACCATTATTACTGAGCTGTAAAGAAGAATTTTTATATGATATAACAAACTACTTTATGAAACATAGTGATGATAGAATGGTTTTGTACCTTTTCGGGTCCCTTTCTGTTTTCCTAAACTGCATTTCTTTCTTCGTTTTCCATTTTACAGGGAAGAGATTGAGACGCCTAAAGTTTGGGCTCAAATTTGTATTCAGAGAATGGTTGAGCTGGCAAAGGAGAGTACAACATTGCGCCAAGTACTTGATCCGGTATTTGTCTACCTTGATTCTCGACGGCACTGGGTTCCTCAGCAGGGGTTGGCAATGGTGGTTTTATCTGACATGTTGTACTGGGAGGCTTCAGGGAATCACCAACTTATTTTAGGTGCTGTTATACGTCATCTAGACCACAAAAATGTGTCCCATGACCCTCAGCTGAAATCTAATATTGTACAAGTTGCGGCTGCTTTAGCTAGGCAAACTAGATCTAGAGGGGTGCTTGCCGAAACTGGTTTCGTTAGTGATCTATGCAGGCATCTGAGAAAAAGTTTCCAAGCCACTCTTGAATCGGTGGGGCAGCAAGAGTCAAACTTAAATATCTTGCTTCAAAATTCCATCGAAGACTGCTTGTTGGAAATAGCAAAAGGGGTAAATTTGAAATCTTTTTTTGGTACATTCTGCTGTGTTTCGTGCAATGCTTTTAGTTTACTCGAGTTTCTGTTGTTTTTTTACCAGATTGATAATGCACTGCCTCTGTTCAACATGATGGCAATATCACTCGAGAAGTTGCCTTCTTCTGGCATTGTTGCTCGTGCAACAATTGGATCATTGATGGTCCTTGCTCATATGATTCCATTAGCATTAATCTCCTCTCGCTCACAACAGGTATGATCCGTTTTATGTGCTGTAGCTTCCCCAATTACTGTCTGTAGAAATTTCCGATTTTTGTATTCTTTTGTCAAATATCTAGACACTTTAGCATATGTATATTACTTTTGGATAATGATTGAAGTTATTTTTAATCACATCTCACCAAACCATTTGCTAAATAATCATAGGTGTTTCCTGAAGATCTTCTTGTTCAACTGATGAAAGCAATGTTGCATCCCAATGTTGAGGTCCGTATGGGAGCACACCACATATTTTCAGCTCTTCTTATTCCAAGTTCTAGTCATCCTCGACATGAAGTTGCATCTCTGCATTCCAGTTTTGTCTATGAGCCAAGAAGATGGCGTTCCACTAATGCTTCTGCATTTGCATCCATATCAGCGTTACTTGAAAAGCTCCGAAGGGAAAAGGATGGCATCAAATCGGAAAAGAATGGTTATAATATTCATGAAGATTTTAAAGGAAAGGACAATATGGAGGAGGTCTCGAAACAAGGCCTTGTCGTGAAGAGTTCCCGTAACATCTATACTATAACCTCTATTATTGACCGAACGGCTGCATCAAACATGGTTGAGGCAGTAAGTGATTTTTTCTTGTCACAATTACGTTATGCGTGCAATTATCTAGTCTACCACTTGGTCATTGATACCATCAATATGTTTCTATTAATTTTTGCTCAGGAACCATACATCATGAAGCTGACGGAGGATCAGATAATGCAGTTACTGTCTGGTTTCTGGATACAGGCCACTGTTTCTGATAATTTGCCTTCAAACATAGAAGCAATATCACACTCTTCCGTGTTGACGTTAATTTCTTTACGATTGAAGGTAAATTGAAATGCTACATGGTGTTAACCTTGAGTAATTCGGAACTTCTTTTCCTGAATTTATTTTTGGGTCCTATGTTGCTTGGATTCTAGTGATGGTTTCATTTAATTAAAACATAATACGGCAGCTCTTAGCTGCCGAGACAATCATGAGATGATCTTCACAAAAAAACTTTTACCAAGAAAAATAACATGATAAGTGGCAGCTAACTGATCTGCAAATATGGTTTTTTTACTTTGTCCCTCCGCTAATAGTATTCCAAAATGTGATGTCACAGAACATTAATGACAATCTCGTTGTCCGCTTCTTCCAACTTCCCTTGTCTCTAAAGGATATCTCCTTGGACCCTAGCAATGGTATGTGCTCTTAATAGGCGGGCTTTTATATTTTAGGATGGGATATTTAATTTGTTAACCTTTTGTTTTATTGTGTGGGGTTTCTCAGGGACGTTAACTCCAGCATCCCAGCGTTCTATCCTTATGCTGTCAATGAGCATGCTGATGTTTGCAGCTAAGATATATCAAATACCTGATCTGATCGATCTCATCAAGTCCATAGTTCCATTTGATGTAAGTTACTTTCCTTGAATTGCCAGATAAGAACTATTTTTGGTTGCCAAATGCGAGAAAGTTGGCAGTTTTTGTGGTGTAGAACACATTAAATCGGTATACTGCAATGTCACTTATTTGCAGCCATGCTTATCTATTTCAGGCTGATCCTTATCTAGGCATCAATGAAGACTTTCAAGTGTTTGTAAGGCCTCAAGCAGATGTCAAATGTTATGGATTTGTTTCTGATAACCAACTGGCCTCTTCTTTGCTATCGGAGTTGAGGGATAAAATAGATGAATCCAACAACATCTTGATGGATATCTTGGTTCGAAATTTATCGACCATAACTGAGGTTGGATGCACAAAATTTATCCACTGCTACTTTAGAAATGCCCTCTGTCTCTATTAAGTTTCTAATACTATTTTTTTTGTGCTTGCTAAGCTCGAGATTGATGATCTTACGAAGAAGTTGTCAGAGCCATTCACACCTGATGATGCATTCATGTTTGGTCCACGATCTATTCTTGACTTGGACCACAATCAAATGACTCCCTACTCAAAAGAGTCTCTTTCTTTTGATGAGGTAGCGGTTAAGCTGCGAAGTGTGTTACTCGAATAAACTTTTTCAAATCTACCTAAATGGTCACCGCTTATGTGGCAGGATGTTCAAACAAGTCAATTACTTGAAGATGATGCAAGAAGTGAAGCATCTGTCCTCGACCTGTCCCACTTCATTCCTAAAGTGCCCGCATCCCCTTCTATGTCCAATGTTATTAACATTGGACAACTCTTGCAATCGGTAATCTCTTGTAATTTTCTGCAATTACATGCCATGAATCTTTGTATGATCATATATTTGTTTAAATTACCGTATTTTTTAGGCACTCGAGGTGGCTGGTCAAGTTGCAGCAACATCCGTCTCTACATCACCTCTCCCGTACGATACCATGGCTAGCCAATGTGAAGCATTTGGCACAGGTACAAGGAAGAAGCTCTCCAACTGGTTGGCCCATGAAAATCATCAAAATGAAGCTGCTGATAAAACTATACTGACAACTGCTGCTGCTGATAGACACGCGATGATGCTGAAGAAGGTAAATAATAAATTCCTTAAAATGTTGGGTTGAGTTTCTAATGAAAACTGCTAAGACTTGCTAATATGACATATAGAATACGTTACTCAGTTTCATGACATTAGCATGATCTGCTTTCCTTTTGTAACCTTGTTTGCTGGTCTCTATTACAGATTTCAAACGGGAATGCTTTTAACGGTGCTGTCTCGCAGCTCGACCCATGCTTGTCAATGAGGTTGCCTCCTGCTAGCCCGTTCGACAATTTCCTTAAAGCAGCCAGACATTAAACAAGGATATTGTAGTTGTTTTTATGTTGTAAAGTTGTAGGAAGAAACTAGATACCCTTAGGTTTTGAAAGTGATAATTTGATGGCATACATTCCCTACTATTACTAATCCTTCTTGTGGTTTGTGTGTGTGTATCTTCTTCTTCAAAGTTGAATGAACTAATTTGAAGCCAATTTTTAGTCAGCTAAATGTAATCATGCCATTCAGTTTGGCTTTCGTGCTCTGGTAGATTTGGTTGTCAAGAAACTCTGTTGTGCTCAATGGGAGTTTCAACTCGGATCAAGTAGTGGACAAAGCCATGACCAAAGCAGCGGAATTCCATGCTCTATCGGTGCCTTATAGGCATTATGGAGCACTGGGGTTGTAGGCATTCAATGGAAACTTCTCCCTCCTAGATGGCACAAGTTAAACATCGATGGATCTGCCTTGTTGACCCCGGGAAAGCTGGAACCTGAATGATGATTCGAGATAGTAATGGTGACTGTAACTGGGGCTCAGTCTTGCAAGAAACAGTAATATATATCATTGTGGAACTTTATGCTTGTTTATCTCTCTTCAGCAGATTTTCTTTTTATTATTTTCTCGTACTTCCCTTATTTTATGTCAACAGCCATCGGACTGTATTTTACCCATTATGCATGATGAGGCCACTTTTGTTGGTTAAGTTTTAACGTTTCTTTTGATAAAAAAATTCAGATAAAAAATTTAAAAATCAGAAATTAAAAAATAAGATTAAATTTTGGTAAATTTGATTTTTATTTTAATTAATTTTTTATTTTTAACAAAAACATTTTTTAAAAATTATGCTTTAATTCATTTTTATTTATTTTTAGATATAGTTTTTCATTCTTTCTATTTTTAATTTTTTAATATAATTATTATTGATTTTTATAAATATTTTATCATTAAGTGAATTTATAATATTATTATTCACATTGTTTAAATTTTGCACATATATCTATGCAAAAGAAAAATCTGCACCTTTTGAAAATTGATAAATTCTATTTGCACTAAATGCATGTGACTTGGGCTTTTATTTTATTGTATTGAGTTTAGATGCTTCAAAGATGACATCTATACCTAACTCTTGACTTGGGCTTTGATACAATCCTAATATATTTATTTGTTTGATCACATGAGATGATGAATTTACATTAGTATTATTGAATCATATGCATAGTAAATTTAAAAGTTACTAGTCCAAATATATTAATTAAGTTGGCATGATGGTTAGACCATCCAGATTAACAATGATGCAATAAGATAATAATTTACATCGATATTTATTAAAAACACGAAGACTATTTATATTTAAAGATTTCTTAAGTACTCTTTGTTCTAAAAAAAGATGGTTTATTAAAATCTCATTAGCAAAAGTTGAGATTTAATCCCTTGCATTTTAAAAGATAATCACATATGAGTTAGCGAATTACAACATGTCATTTGTAAGATTACTTATTTAATGATTTGTTTAAGAACAAAACTTTTTGATTATGCGATCGAGACAATTCTTGCTAATGGTGGTGAGTTTATTTATCAGGCTTTAAAATATTGTTGTATGTTAGATTGTTAATGCCAATAACTATCGCAAAGACTATTTCTTATATGTATAAAATGATTTAGTAGAATTAATGATTAAATGCCTCTAGTTAGTAGCTAATCCATTACTTTGGAAAATAAATTTTTTTGTATATATGTATAAGGATATGATATTTTATATGAATAGACACTTGTAATATCATGCCAATAAGTTTTGATAAATACTTCCCATTATAATTGACCTTTGGTCAGGATCAGATACAATCCATTTTAGAATTTTTGAATGTGCGATATATGTATAAGTTGCTCCACCGCAATATACAAAATGGGCATTCAAAGAAAGTTGTGATATATATATATATATATATATATATTAGTTATGAGTCTCCTTGTATTATTAAATGTGTTGAATAAATTGGAGATTCAATTATAACATGATTTGTGATTACTATTTCATTTGATAATTTTCGCAACATTAGGTGGAGAGAAATAATAGTTGGATAAAATAAGTTACTTGAAATGAATTATCATTATTTAGATCCTCATAGAAAGTAATTTAAACTAGAAGTTCAAAAGATAATTCACTTTATTGCAAGTTAAGCGCTAAATGTATTTATTAATCTAATAAGAATAACCAAGTGTTATATACTAAGTGATGTTTGGAAATCCTATTTGAACAACTTTGTTAAAATAAATGAAAGTATTGCATACTTGAAACATGGTAGATCGATTAGTTTCAAATATGAAAATTCTCATTAAAAAAAATAATAAATAAAGATTGTAACGCCTTGAATAATTTATTTCTGTTTCTATAAATCTTGAAAAATGTATATCTGCTTTAACAACTTAAGTGTTCTGGATGTGTGTGCAAGGTATTGGGTTCAAGTCCCATTTTTGGCAAACCAAAGTCTTATCCTTGTTAGGTGGGCTTATGTTATATTGTCCGTAAACTCATATCAGAATGAGCCTGCTAGTTTGAGTAGTAAGGAGTTAGCTTACTGGAGCTCTTGTGTTTGAATCCTCGCGTGAGTGTGCTTACTGGAGGTCTATTTTCTCTGCCACATTCTTCTTCCTCTTCGTTTTCCTACAATTCTATCTATAATTTGTTGTCGTATCATTGTATTTCGAAATTTCAGTGTTCATCGTGCGATTCTGGTAAGTGGGGTTTCATTTGATTGTAGGTTTCAGTTTCTAAAAACTATTTGGGATTAGTCTTTATGTTGGAATTTCAATAATGGCTTAAAGTAGGAGGAAAGTGGAGTGCCTAAACTGTGAGAGTAATGGTTTTTATAGGCGGTAAGTTCGTTTGTGCGATTCGATTTTTCGTTGTGAATTTCACAAATGGTCTGTTAATCAATCATTGGAATGCTGTTTTTAGGTTCTGGTGGTCTCGGAGTGGTTTTGCATCAAAACCGAACCAAGTGTGTACGTAAAATGTGATAAAAATGAGGTTTGGCGAAAGCCAAAAATTGGGATGTCGACGTCACACTGGCGTGTGGCCGGCAGTGTGGCTGGCCGTGCCCAACACACCGTGTGACTGTCGAAGATGTGGCCGTGTAGGTCACATAGGCGTGTGGGTTTTGGGCCAGGTAGTGTGGGCCACACGGGCATGTGGGCCCAAAATTTTTAAAATTTTCCCTAGGGTCGCACGGGTTATTCCAATCGAGTGTGGGCCTACCGTAGGGTTGGTAAGGGTTAAACAAACCCTTTTTCATGTGACCTAACATTCTGATAGTCTAATATGAGTAGAAAATTGATATGTATATCTGACTGTACTGCTTAAGTATGTATGTTATCTGTATACGAGCATGTTAAACATGTTAAATCTGTTATTTCTGTATCTGAATTTTGTATATGTGTTTGGGGTGGGATTTGTATATGCGGAGAAAGTTATATGTACGACAACCTTTTACCTATATTCTAGCAGCTTGACTGCATATTATCTGTTATTTGTTGCTTCGACACTATATGGTGTGTAAGGATGGGTGAGTGTTTTTAACCCCACATGGTGTAATGGGATGGACGAAGATGGTATGTAGAGGATGGGGGGTAGGATTCTGTATATCTGTCTGGATTATCTAATTCTGAAATCTGTATCTGCTAAGGACTTAGGTCCGTATTTGTATCTGTTCTACATATAGGAATATTGTGTACATTTGCATGTCTATCTCTGTTAGGTTGCACACTGAGTTTACGAAAACTCACATCTGTTTGTCTATTCTGTACAAGTAACCCTCGAACATAGGCGGGTCGGTGCGACGGAGGCTCAGCGGTGACCACTAGTTAAAATTGCTTTTGAGTTTTCAGTATTTTAAAGATTTTGGAGTTATATGAGAGTTTGTAATTTTTGGGACTCTCTAGACTGTATGGTTTTAACTGTTGGTTTTGGTTTTGGTTATTTTCTACCCTGCGTTGTTTGTTGAAATGATTTACGAAAACGACAGTTTTATGCAAACAAAAATTTTTCTAGAAACACGAACTGGGTTTCTAAAATATAATGACTTTTAAGATTTCTGTTACAAACTATGTTTTGGCGAATGAATAAACTCTCGACAATTTCGGTAATAAACAAGTAAATGATTATGTTTTGTAAAATTTGGACACTTTATAACAAGTAACTTATTAAGATTTTTGTCGAAATAAAAACAATTTCAAAACCCTTCTTCGTAACACTCCCGGATTTGACCATAACGTTTAGGCCGGGTTTGGGGTGTTACATTTAGTTTCAAATATGAAAATTCTCATAAAAGAAAAATAATAAATCAAGATAGTTATATAGTGGAGGTGGGTGCTCTAGAAGAGACTTAAGACATAACTAATTAAAATTTAAAACTCTAGAAGCGATTCAAGTACCCGAAATTGACGATAGAAATAATGAAAATAAATAGATCTTGGTAAGTTATGTTAATAAGAGAAATTATAGAACCGCAAGAATGAAAATTTGTCAATAACAGTTTTGTGCAATTTTATTATTGAAATAATGAAAGAAAATGAGGATCTTGAAGAAATTTGTTGAGGATTAAAGACATGAAATAGATTAGCCAAAATGAAAAGACTCAATGAAAGTCAAATTAAATTCAGGTAGTTTTTGGACTAGTCGTTCAAATATCTAAAAGTATAAAGCTAGTAAAGGTATAAATGCGTAGTTTTGCAAAAACAGAATAAGAAAAAATAAAGTTTTTCGTTAAGTCCTGACATCAATTGTGAAAAGATCTAATATTTTTTTATAGTAGATGGAATAACTTTAGATATCTTATTAATTTGGCAGTTTGTGAAAGATTTGACATGCCTCTAATCATTATTGTTATATATATATGAATCACTATACGGTGAAAGTTTATATTAAAATCCTTAAAAGATTTAGAATGTTAGAAGTATATAAATTTTTTGAAAAATTGTTAAATATAGTTGCATAAATATTTGTATAAATTAAAATGATTTGAATATGTGTTTAATTCGACTTCTTGAATAATAATTGAAGGAAAAATACAAAATGATCTAACATGCGCATGTATATAGGGATTATGATCAAATTTTGCTATAATTTTTGTAGGAGCTCTTAAAGATATCAAAATATATTTCCCCAAAAATCTTCTTTGCTCTTGTTTTCTAGAAGAAGTATGATATAAGCTTTAGCAAATTGATTCAAGTAATCGTTTGAAAAGTTAATATACGCACTGTACTCATTTTCCCTTAACTGAGATTTTGTTTTACTGAATTTTCTTGGTAATGTTTTAAATGAGGATTATAGATATGTGTACTATTTTTCCTTCATTAGTAATTTTTTTCCACGCTAATGTTTTCACATTAAATGAATGTCCATCAAAATCAAGATAAGTTTGATGTACTTTAAGACTTTAATAGTCATCAAGTAGAATTTAATATCATTTATACATTTTATATCTATAAATATAGACTTTGAAAAAGTTTTGTAAACATCCCAATTTATCAATAAAATTCCAAACTCTCTTTCTATTTTTTATTCTTTATTCAATTTATTATTTATTTCATAACATAATTTATTTTTTAATTTTTTTGAAATGATTGAACTATATAGATGAACTAATCCTTTCTTTCTTTCTTTTTCCTATTTTTTCAATGAAAATCATGTTCGAATCAAATTTATTTTTGGTTTAATATATTATTTGGTATTTAAATTTGACAATTTTTTCTAATGTGGTACTGTATTATTTTTTGATCCAATCTAATACTTTTATTTGACAAAAGTTATAAATACTAATACCCAAAGGTAACATTGTTAACTTTCTTAATGTTTAATTGAGTTTTAGAGTTGATTTGATGAAAACCATAATTAGCTAATAATATTAGTAATTAATTTTCATTAAATCAACCTTAAAACCTAATTAAATAAAGTCTATTTGATTGTATTTAAAAATTAAACAAGTTCACAATTAATACCAAATTTATTCTATTAACAAAATCATGAAAAAATCAAATCTAATTGTAATAGGCCAATTTAGCTCGGGCCCAATAAAAAAAATAATAAGCCCAAAATAATAAAGCAAAGTTCAAGTCCAGTCTAAAATATATCAATTGGCCCAATTAGAATGGCCCATTACTTGAAAAGATTGAATGTTCATCTACAAGCTTGACGTATATGGGAACACAATCTTCAAGGATATACAATCTTAGATATGATATGCAAATCTTATATATGATATGCAATCCTAAAAGATATGATATGCAATCTTAAAAGATATGATATGCAATCTTAGATATGATATGCAAATCTTAGATATGATATGCAATCTTAGAAGATATGGTATGCAATCTTAGAAGATATGATTTTGTAATATTAGAGATTTAATTTGTAGATACCTTTTAATTTTAGCCGTTGATGTAATTGATCTGTACCGTTGGATTTGGAGAGGCTCAACTATAAATAGAGGCCTCTTCCTTCATTGTAAAAAACCTAGAGTTTTGGGGAAGCAATAAGAATTCTTGAAAGCATTCATTCAAATTTCTCTCCCTCTTTTGTTCTTATTTTCTATGGTTTGTTCTTATTTTATTCGCATTCATCTTCGTTTTTCAACCTTTTCTTTATCCATTTAATTGTTTAATTATTAATTATTTTTTTATTTTATTCATTTATTCATCATTTCAGTATAGAGATTTATTTTATTTTCACACTTTTGCAAATTTGTATTTTATTTATTTATTCCAAATTTTTATGTGGTATTTATTTCAAACTGTTTTATTTTATTATTTTGATATTATTTATTTTAAATAGTTTTATTTTGATTAAGTTTTTTATATTATTACTTTAAATTATCTTATATATCATTCATTTTTCTTATTGTTTTATATAACGATTATTTTAAAGTGGTTTTATTTTATATCATTTTAAACTGCTTTTATATTATCTATTTTAAGTTTTCATACATTGTTTATTTTAAACTTATATGTATCTTTTAGGATTTGTCACATATCATTTTCTTTAAGCCATATTATATATTATTTATTTAGATTGATATATATATATATATATATATTGTTTTATATATTACTTATTTAAACTTACTTCTTATATAATATTTATTTTAAAATTCATTTATATATTACTATTTCATATATTATTTTTTATTTTTTTGGATTTATTTCAAACTTTTACATATATTACCTACTTTAAAATTTTTATACATGAATTTATTTTAAATTGCTTTTTATTGTTGATTTCAAAATCATTTTCTTTCACATTATTTGTTTTAACATTGTCCATTATTATTTGAAAGCTTGGTACATTTTGTTTTTTATTTGTTTTTAGATTTGTTATTTTTTAAAAATTCATTAATCTTTATTTATTAATGTGGCCAAATATACCTTCATATTTCAAAATCTATTTTTTAATTTAAAAATGAGGTAATATTCGATATTTGGGAGTTTTGATAAAATCGTGCCCTAACTTATTGAGTTTCGATTTTTCTCATTAAGTCCAAATGATTGAGTACCCTTTTTGAAATTAAAACATGTGAATTTTTAAATAAAAAACCTATTCTCGGGAATTTAAGATGTTGTGTCCTAATTCACTGGATGCGACGTTTTATCATCATGAGGCAAGGATTTCTAAAAAGAAAAGGATATTCGGTGTTTGGAAAATTTGAAAGATCGTGCTCTAACTTACTGAGTTTCGATTTTTCTTTTAAAATCCAAATAACTGAATGTCCATTTAAAATTAAAGGACATAAGTTTTAAAAATCAAAAGGATCGTGTTTTAAAATCTTTTCAAATTTTGACATTAGGACATTAATTAATCAATTAGGTATCAATTTTTGGGCGTTACGAGGGTGCTAATCCTTCCTCAAATGCGTAATGAGACTCGAGCCTGTTTTCTCAATTTTGTAGACCAAAATCATTATTTTAATAAATAAAAAGTTTTATTAAAATGATTAATCTCAAGGTGACCCGATCACACCTCGAAAAAAGATTGGTGGCGACTCCATTTTCGTTTTTAAAAGTCGACCCCCGTTTTAAAAAAAAAATTAAAAAAGTTTCGACAGCTTGGTGACTCCACTGGGGATATAATAAGAGAGTTAAGCCGTCAAATTGATTACTTCCTGTCATTTTGTCTAAATTTGAAAATCGATTTGAAAAATTATGATCTTTTTATTGCATGTTGTTCTAATCTTGTAAAGTATTTCTGCATTGCATTCAATGACTGTTGTGGTCACACCCTTTTAAGTGGGAGTGAGAAGCTACTCCTACGTGAGGTTTTCACCTCCGTGTAGGATAGTGAATCGCTTTCGGGATACATCCGTACCTATGTCTTCGTAAGATTTTTATCTCCGTGCAGCCATAGGGAAATGTATTCCCTTGAACTGAACTCGGTCCATATGAGCCTATAATGGGTGAGGATCGAGGAATCTGCTGGTTTGGGTACCTCAACTTTAGAGCTAAACCCCATGTAGAAAATCTAAAGGCTTACCCTAGGTAAAACTATGCCAAACCCTAGTGGTCACCCAGATAGGTGCCCTATTTTGTTATTTATTTCTCTTGTGCTAATATGTTCTCTTTTGTTTTGATTGCATTGCATTCACTTCATAGAAAAGTGGAGTTGATTCAAATTCAATTGCTAAATAGAAAAGTTTGTCATGAGAAAATAGATTTCTTGATAAAGTGGATTATAATACGATCGTTCGAATATGATCCAAGTAAACACAACTAGAGAAGACTGATAATTTGCAAAGGAATATAAGACTTCGTTTTATGGCCCGAGAATTCAAGCCGGAAAAGATTATTCGAGAGCCATCACGTCTCAATTTTCTAACAAGCATTGCGAGGATAACTGAGTAATGAGTCAGCAGCCCAAGCAAAAAGGAGCTAGTGGAGGCATCTATTAGAAGTTTGCAAGATTTGACCTTTGCGAAGAAAGGGATTGATGTTTTTGCTTGGAATATAAGGGCAAGGCCGCATATGTAATCCGTTTTATTTAAAAAAATTACTTTCTAGAAAAGTTGTTCTAATGGAATTGAATTCAGAATCAACGCCTCTCTTTCTTTTGCATTCATTCCATGTATCTGCATTGCATTGCAACATTTGCATTAGACTTTTACAAATGACCCTAACTAGGTAAAATTATTTCAGTTAACCTGGAAAACATTGAACAAAGGTTGGAGAAATTAGAGCAATGGCAAATACAGATGCAAGAGCAATTGACCAAAATTCAACAAGATATGTGGGATCAAATGTTAGAATTCCAAAAAAATGTGATTGGCTAGTTAAGTCAGTTACTAGCCGAAGGGCTTGAAGAGAGGAAAGACCCAGTAGTCAACAGTAGGGATGATAATGAAGACCTCGTCTATCCCTCAGGTTTTACTCCAATAAGCGTCCAAACTCAACAGACGCACATCCAAAAGGGGTACCCATTACTATCAGACCTCAACAGCATTAAGCCGGTATGTCGGCACCAATAAACTACTCGATAGGCTCAGGTCCCAATCCGGGGCAATCCAACCAATCCCATTGTCATTGATCTAGCTAGTATAAAAAAACAATGAAAGATATTGTAGAGATCCTGAAACAATGTGAAAACCGTTACAAAAGGAAAAAGCAAGACTGGAGCTCCCAAGTTAATACTTTAAGGGCCTCAAAAAAAAGAAAATGAGGTGAATAAATTGTTTTATATATTACTATATAAATTGTTTTATATATTACTTATTTAAACTTACTTTATATAATATTTATTTTAAAATTTATTTATATATTACTATTTCATATATTATTTTTTTTTTTTTGGATTTATTTCAAACTTTTACATATATTACCTACTTTAAAATTTTTATACATGAATTTATTTTTAAATTGCTTTTTATTGTTGATTTCAAAATCATTTTCTTTCACATTATTTGTTTTAAGATTGTCCATTATTATTTGAAAGCTTGGTACATTTTGTTTTTATTTGTTTTTAGATTTGTTATTTTTTAAAAATTCATTAATCTTTATTTATTAATGTGGCCAAATATACCTTCATATTTCAAAATCTATTTTTTAAATTTAAAATAAGGTAATATTCGATATTTGGGAGTTTTGATAAAATCGCTTAACTTATTGAGTTTCGATTTTTCTCATTAAGTCCAAATGATTGAGTACCCTTTTGAAATTAAAACATATGAATTTTAAATAAAAACCTATTCTCGAATTTAAGATGTGTCCTAACTCTGGACCGACGTTATCATCTCGAGGCAAGGATTTCTAAAAGAAAAGGATATTCGTTTGAAAATTTGAAAGATCGGTTAACTTCTGAGTTTGATTTTCTTTTAAATCAAATAATTGAATGTCCATTTAAGATTAAAGGACATAAGTTTTAAAAATCAAAAGGATCGTGTTTTAAAATCTTTTAAATTTTGACATTAGGACATTAATTAATCAATTAGGTACCAATTTTTGGGCTCGGTGCTAATCCTTCCTCGTGCAACACTAGCCTGTTTTCTCAAATTTTGTAGACCAAAATCATTATTTTAATAAATAAAATGTTTTATTAAAATGATTAATCTCAAGGTGACCCTATCACACCTCAAAAAGATTGGTGGGACTCCATTTCTTTTAAATCGACCCATTTTTTTAAAAATTAAAATGGTTTCGATAGCTTGGCGACTCCATGGGATATAATAAGAGATAGCAGAAAATTGATTACTTCCTCATTTTGTCTAAATTTGAAAATCGATTTGAAAAATTATGATCTTTTTATTGCATGTTGTTCTAATCTTGTAAAGTATTTCATTGCATTCAATGATTGTGGTCACCCTTTTAAGGAGTGAAAGTACTCACGTGAGGTTTTCCTCCATGTAGGATAGTGAATCGCGGATACATCCGCATGATGTCTTCGAAGATTTTCATCTCCGGCCATAGGGAAATGTATTCCTTGAACCGAACTCGGTCCATATGAGCCTATAATGGGTGAGGATCGAGGAATCACTGGTTTGGGTACCTCAACTTTAGAGCTAAACCCCATGTAGAAAATCTAAAGGCTTACCTAGGTAAAACTATGCCAAACCTTAGTGGTCACCCAGATAGGTGCCCTATTTTGTTATTTATTTCTCTTGTGCTAATGTGTTCTCTTTTGTTTTGATTGCATTGCATTCACATCATAGAAAAGATATGTTGATTCAAATTCAATTGCTAAATAGAAAAGTTTATCATGAGAAAATAGATTTCTTGATAAAGTGGATTATAATACGGTCGTTCGAATATGATCCAAGTAAACACAACTAGAGAAGACCGATAATTTGCAAAGGAATATAAGACTTCGTTTTATGGCCCGAGAATTCAAGCCGGAAAAGATTATTCGAGAGCCATCACGTCTCAATTTTCTAACAAGCATTGCGAGGATAACTGAGTAATGAGTCGCAGCCCAAGCAAAAAGGAGCTAGTGGAGGCATCTATTAGAAGTTTGCAAGATTTGACCTTTGCGAAGAAAGGGATTGATGTTTTGCTTGGAATATAAGGGCAAGGCCGCATATGTAATCCGTTTATTTAAAAAAATTACTTTCTAGAAAAGTTGTTCTAATGGAATTGAATTGAATCAACGCCTCTCTTTCTTTTGCATTCATTCCATGATCGCATTGCATTGCAACATTTGCATTAGACTTTTACAAATGACCCTAACTAGGTAAAATTATTCAAAAGCAAGACCGGAGCTCCCAAGTTAATACTTTAAGGGCCTCCAAAAAAACAAAATGAGGTGAATAACACGAGTATGTATAGCAAGGGTTATTCAAAACCGAATACCATAGGCCAGTCAACTACTAGCCATTAGGTATCATCAAGGCAAGAGCCCAATCAAAGACCAAACTCAGAAAAATCCCAATTCGCGCCCATCCCAATCACGTATAGGGAGCTGTACCAAATTTTGTTTGATGCACATGTATTATCCCCTTTCTACTTAAGACCTATACGACCTCCATTCCCTAAATGGTACGACACGAGCACCCAATACAAATACCATACGGGAATCATAGGACACTCGATTGAGAACCGCATCGCTTTCAGAAAGATGATCGAAAGACTTGTCAAAATGGGTATTGTCAAATTTGATGATCCCTCTGGGGCAGAAAATCTGTCACCCAACCATTTAGATAAAAAGGTAAATATTATGAGATCTATGAGATCGAGGAATACATCGAGTTCATGGCTTTAGTGCAAGACCTAATATTAGGAAATCTGAATATTAACGACGTATCTGAAGAAAGAACTGAATTTTTCCAAGCATCTGCCTTTACATACTTGGGAGTATTTTGAACAATGGGACTGTGGAAGAGATCCTTATATTTTTTAGAGCTAATTTAGAGTAATATTCAAAATACGCTTGTTGCCTTAAGCCTAGAGGCAATAAGAATTCTTTTGTGAAATAGGCTCGTGTCCAAAATCTTTATTTCAATAAAATGCATCTTTTTGAACAAATATTCTTTTATTCTTTCCATGTATAGATTCTTTTATTTTGGACTTAGACCTACTTATAAAGGGTCGATGGATATTATGAGCCTAGAAAAGAGGTGAAGATTGTAGCCCAACTCACCACGAAATAAGGCAAGACATCATTGAGTTATTTTCAAGAATTCAAAGATGTTTTCGCATCGACCATATCAAGACACGCCTGGAAAATCTTAAAAAGGTCCATAAGTGTGTCGGAAGGACACATACTAATGGTTTTACGATAGCCAAGTTAATCACGAGGTTTCAGTACTGTTGGTCCACCATGGAAGGGGATTACATCAGTTATGCTGTAAATACCAATTTGAGGAAGATAAAACCTATGTGCCTCCTCCATTTATTCACAAATTTCCCATATGTGGGCCATGAATGTGATGGGGCCAATCTCGTCAAAAACTTTTAGCCAATATCGATTCATATTTGTGGTCTTGATTGCTTCACTAAGAGGGTGGAAATAGCTTCATATGCCAATGTTACAAGGTCAAGTCAATAAATTCCAATTTCAGAAAAAAAAGAATCGATCTCGATAGAGAATGCCAAAAGGACAATGTCAAAAGTTTGTAGTCTTCAAAGATCGACGTCATAGGCGACCAAAAAATAAAATAAAACAAGGATCGTGGGAAAGATGATCGAGACTTGTAAAGATTGACATAAAGAAGTTACCATTTACCTCTATGCTCATCAAGCGTCGGCTAAGACCTTCTGGGCAACAATCGCCCATTGGTTTATGGAATGTTAAACCCAATTGAAGAAAAAGGTTAAAAGCTATCCGTCACGGTCACATGATGCGAGCTTACGACAAAGAGGTTCATCTTAGAGAATTCCACAAGGGACTGATGTTGAAAAAGGTCCTTCTTATAGAAAAGGATTTCGAGGAAAGCGATGCCAACTGAAGGACCTAATGTAGTAAAAAAGGCCGTTCTAGAGGAGCATTGATATTGACCAAGACGAATGGCGAAGACTTGCCCAATTCGGCAAATTCGAGTTCGATCAGAAGTATTTTACGAAGGGAAAGGCCAAGGTGAAAACCAAGGCGCTTGAGATCAAATTCAAAAAAAAAAAGAAGAGGTGAGGCCAAGGCAAAACCCACAAAGGGCGCTTTGAGACCAAAGGGTTTTAGAGAAAACATAAAAAGGCACTTAAATTTGATCAAAGATAGGCATGTGGTAGTCTTACTATGCCGAATTAACAATGAGGAAGTATCTACGCCTTGGGGCATTGACCGGGAAGCCGGATAATTTTTTAAGGGACCGGATAAAATTTTAATTTTTTATAGTTTATATCTTTATAATTTGTAAAGGATTAAATCAAATTTTTATATTTTTAGGGGGGCCAAAGTGTAATTTTACCTTTACTAATTTAAAATTTTTTAAAAAATTTAAAGGCCTAAATAATAATTTTACATTTTAGGGTAGGGGCCCATGCCATCCTCTACTAGCCCTGCTATTGATAAAGTACTCCAGGTCCTCTAAACACGTATTGAGCTAAAAATGGTCCTCAAGAAGTTTGTACAGAGAAGCTCAGGCTGCGATATTTGGGGCACCTAGCTTCTATCTTACCCATTTTGAATCTTTGATTACTTTATTCTTTTCAAGATACACCCCAATCAATTTTCTTTTATGGCCTTGGCTATCTTTGATTACTTTATTTTTTTAAGATACAACCCAATCAATTTTCTTTTATTACCTTGGTTATCTTTGATTAACTTATTTGTTTCGAGCTATGCTCCGATTAATTTCTTTCTTGTCCATTGTTGTGATCTTTTCAAGCATTTTATATTGAAATAATGATTAATGAACTAATAATACTTTCATAAAAGGAGTTTGCATATTACTCTAGAAGCTTCTAAATAATATGAGAAATCAAAAGGACGATTGTTTAGAACTCACCAAGCTTAAGGGTTGGAAATATTTGAGCCCAAAGTGAGTTTATCTCTTGATTTTCATCATGGACATTGGTTGATCAAAAGACTAGATATTGCGTCGGTGATACAAATCAGACAAAAATAAACAATGACAACCCAAGCGTAGAAAGAATCATTCTCGAAAAAAAAATGACATTCGCATCCATGCGAGTATCATGCATCACATCTGGTGGGTCACTAAGGAGTGATCATGGATGGAACAAATTCGATCCTATACCCCAAAGTTGTAGTGGGATGAATTGAAAAAGATACAAGTCCTATACCCTTGAATTGTAGTAGGAACGGATCGAAAAAGTTTCAAGTCCTATAATCCTGAACCGTAGTGAGATGGTTTGAAAATGGTATAAGCCTCATGTCCCTGAGGTACAGTGGAAAGGACCCTGAAGTTAGTGGGACAAATTCAGTTGAGCAAAAATGTTTTTGGGATTTCTATCAAATGCCAACTGAGTAGAAAGACAATGTACAATGTTAATGATAGAGCCCTGATGAGCAACAAGTGGTGACATCCTAATTATTAAAAAGGATCGTTCTCATGACATTTTGCATTCGTACATATGTCATTCGGTTAGGAGCAGTTGATTCGTTCGATCATAGCATCCTAACCATTTTGCGTCTTTCAAATATTTTTTATTATTCATTCATGATCATATTATACAAATAATCATTCTTTGAATCATTTATTTTTGGAATCTTCCTTGAACCTACAATAGGTCTCGGATATCAACAATGTGAGCAACGCCTCATCGACTCGTAGTCTCTTTTCAAGTAAGATATGTGTCTAGAGGGATCTTAAGACTTTGAAGATGACAGAGATTGTAACCTATCTTCTGATTTGTTAAGAATGGTAGAACAATATGAAAAATGACCTACTCTATAAAGGGTCAGTGGATATTATGAGCCTAGAAAAGAGGTGAAGATTGTAGCCCAACTCACCACAGAAATAAGGCAAGACATCATTGAGTTATTTTCAAGAATTCAAAGATGTTTTCGCACGACCATATCAAGACACGCCTGGGAAAATCTTAAAAAAAGGTCCATAAGTGTGTCAGAAGGACACATACTAATGGTTTTACGATAGCCAAGTTAATCACGAGGTTTCAGTACTGCTGGTCCACCATGGAAGGGGATTACATCAGTTATGCTGTAAATACCAATTTGAGGAAGATAAAACCTATGTGCCTCCTCCATTTATTCACAAATTTCCCATATGTGGGCCATGAATGTGATGGGGCCAATCTCGTCAAAAACTTTTAGCCAATATCGATTCATATTTGTGGTCTTCGATTGCTTCACTAAGAGGGTGGAAATAGCTTCATATGCCAATGTTACAAGGTCGAAGTCAATAAATTCCAATTTCAGAAAAAAAAAGGAATCAGATGCCGATAGAGAATGCCAAAAAGGACAATGTCAAAAGTTTGTAGTCTGTTCAAAGATCAGACGTCATAGGCAGCCAAAAAAATAAAATAAAACAAGGATCGTGGGAAAGATGATCGAGACTTGTAAAGATTGACATAAAGAAGTTACCATTTACCCTCTATGCTCATCAAACGTCGGCTAAGACCTTTGCCGGGGCAACAACTGGCCCATTGGTTTATGGAATGTTAAACCCAATTGAAGAAAAAGGTTAAAAGCTATCCGTCACGGTCACATGATGCGAGCTTACGACAAAGAGGTTCATCTTAGAGAATTCCACAAGGGGGACCTGATGTTGAAAAAGGTCCTTCTTATAGAAAAGGATTTCAGAGGAAAGCAGATGCCGAACTGGAAGGACCTAATGTAGTAAAAAAAGGCCTGTTCTAGAGGAGCATTGATATTGACCAAGACGAATGGCGAAGACTTGCCCAATTCGGCAAATTCAGGTTCAGTCAAGAAGTATTTTACCTGAAAGGGGAAAGGCCAAGGTGAAAACCGCAAGGGCGCCTTGAGATCAAATTCAAAAAAAAAAAGAAGAGGTGAGGCCAAGGCAAAAACCCACAAAGGGCGCTTTGAGACCAAAGGGATTTTGAGCCGAAAACATAAAAAGGGCAGCTTAAATTTGATCAAAGATAGGGCATGTGGTAGTCTTACTATGCCTGAATTAACAATGAGGAAGTATGCTACGCCTTGGGGCATTGACCAGGGGCGAAGCCAGGATAATTTTTTAAGGGACCGGATAAAATTTTAATTTTTTATAGTTTATATCTTTATAATTTGTAAAGGATTAAATCAAATTTTTATATTTTTAGGGGGGCCAAAGTGTAATTTTACCTTTACTAATTTAAAATTTTTTAAAAAATTTAAAGGCCTAAATAATAATTTTACATTTTAGGTAGGGGCCCATGCCACCTTCTAGCTCTAGCCACTGCTATTGATAAAGTACTCTGTGTCCTCTAAACACGTATTGAGCTAAAATGGTCCTCAAGAAGTTTGTGCAGAGAAGCTCAGTTGCGATATTTGGGGCACCTAGCTTCTATCTTACCCATTTTGAATCTTTGATTACTTTATTCTTTTCAAGATACACCCCAATCAATTTTCTTTTATGGCCTTGGCTATCTTTGATTACTTTATTTTTTAAGATACAACCCAATCAATTTTCTTTTATTACCTTGGTTATCTTTGATTAACTTATTTGTTTGAGCTATGCTCCTGATTAATTTCTTTCTTGTCCATTGTTGTGATCTTTTTCAAGCATTTTATATTGAAATAATGATTAATGAACTAATAATACTTTCATAAAAGGAGTTTCGCATATTACTCTAGAAGCTTCTAAATAATATGAGAAATCAAACAGAGACGATTGTTTAGAACTCACCAAGCTTAAGGGTTGGAAATATTTGAGCCCAAAGTGAGTTTATCTCTTCAGATTTTCTGTCATGGACATTGGTTGATCAAAAGACTAGATATTGCGTCGGTGATACAAATCCGACAAAAAATAAACAATGACAACCCAAGCGTAGAAAGAATCATTCTCGAAAAAAAAATGACATTCTGCATCCATGCGAGTATCATGCATACACATCTGGTCGGGTCACTAAGGAGTGATCAATGGATGGAACAAGTTACAGATCCTATACCCCAAAGTTGTAGTGGGATGAATTGAAAAAGATACAAGTCCTATACCCTTGAATTGTAGTGGGAACGGATCGAAAAAGTTTCAAGTCCTATAATCCTGAACCGTAGTGAGATGGTTTGAAAATGGTATAAGCCTCATGTCCCTGAGGTACAAAGTGGAAAGGACCACGAAGTTAGTGGGACAAATTCAGTTGAGCAAAAATGTTTTGGGATTTCATCAAATGCCAACTGAGTAGAAAGACAGTGTACAATGTTAATGATAGAGCCCTGATGAGCAACAAGTGGTGACATCCTAATTATTAAAAAGGATCGTTCTCATGACATTTTGCATTCGTACATATGTCATTCGGTTAGGAGCAGTTGATTCGTTCAGATCATAGCATCCTAACCATTTTGCAGAAGCATAAACACATAAAACTGATTTTACAGGATAGGTCCCCCAGAGGACGGTGTCGTAACATCGATGAATTAACAGATCTTATCTTCTTGAGTTTGCAGTAAAGCAGATCGAAAACATCAGCCTGACATCCCTGAGTTTGCAATGGAGCAGACTGAAGATAACAAATTTTGTCTTCCTGAGTTTACAGTGAAGCGGATCGAAAACATCATGTAACACCCCAAACCCGACCTAGACGTTATGACCGGATCTGACGTCACATGGAAGGGTTGTGAAAGAAGCTTTGCATTCGTTAAAAACCTTCGAGTTTTTTTAAGTTTAGAAAAAAATCAAATTTGCTCTTAAGTTGCAAAAATGTTGTTAATAGTATTAACACCAAAAATCTTATTTTATAATAAAAATCAGATTCTGTAATTAGTGAATGGTGTGATATTTTGAAAAGAGTTATCAACGTTTAAGAGAACTCAGAGTTTTATCAATTATAGCTTATAAACCGTTCGTTAACATTTTAGAAAACAGGTATTAATGTTTTAGGAAAACTTCGTATTGAACACTTAATGATAAATAGTACCAAATTAAAAGCTTAAACCAAAATAAAATCCCAAAGGCCTTATTACAAAACTTTAAACCCAAATCAAAATAAAATTTAAAGCAAAGTAAAACGGAATTTACTAAGGTTACGACGTATAGCCACCACAGAGTCCACCTCGGCTCCAAATCCTCACCGCTGGGGGTTACCTGCAAAATTAAAGCAAAGGGTGAATCACGAGAACTCAGTGTGTAATACCCCTTTCGGACAAATACTGGGCCGGAACCCACAGAAGCAAATTGGGCCTTAGCCCCTATAGAAGCAAAATGGCTCGAAGCTCATATGGAAACAAATTGGACTGGAGCCCTATTAACATGGCAAAGTAGATAATGTATGTAATGCAACCAAACCCAACCTAATAATCCGTCCGCTACACACCACCCGTACCAGCCCAACACACCCGTGGGGATTTTTACAATCAACCATCCATCCACTACACACCTCGATGGCAGTCACGTTGCTCATCGCCGAATTTGTGGCGAAGCCACAAGAATAACAAAATACATGTGGCATAGCCACTATACAGATTATGGCAGGGCCACCGGAATATGTGGCAGAGCCACCAGATTACACTTCCCCGATCATCATTATTATCCCAACCCCATGCACATATCATGACATAATAATCTGTGTATGCAGTATGTCAAGTCAGAGTCAATCATATACATATATCGTACATATCTCTTAACCCACCATTAGGGGTATAACGGTCATTTACCCTCAAGGGTATTTCATCAATTTACCCGTTAAGGGTATTTTGGTAATTTCGAAAACCAGGGGTATTTCGATAATTTTGCAAATCAGGGGTATTTCGATAATTTTACAAACCAGGGGTATTTCGATAATTTTACAAACCAGGGGTATTTCGATAATTTTGCAAACCAGGGGTATTTTGTTAATTTCACAAACCAAGGGTATTTCGGTAATTTTATAAACTAGGGGTATTTCGATAATTTTTCAAACTAATGGTATTTCGATAATTTTGCAAACCAAGGGTATTTCGGTAATTTTATAAACCAGTGGTATTTCGGTAATTTTACAAATCAGTGGTATTTCGGTAATTTACCCATCGAGGGTACTTTGGTAATTTTGTATTTAATGCCTTTTCAAAGGCTCTTTATGCGCCTCAAGCGACTCAGATAACCTAATTGGTCATAACGGTGTAAATGAACCTGAGGCCCCTTATTCGGCCCATGTGGGCCCATAAGCTCGTGTGGCCCACTTAACCTAAATCTAGCCACAGATACAGGATTCCCATAGTCCAGTTCACTATCTACACAATCATACAATTTATTCATATGGGGCCACTTGGCCCAATCATCCTAAACGCATATTAACACTCAAGCTGGCCTCAACTATCGCGTCGAACCTCCCACACGTGCGCTCGCACGCTCGTGTGGCTACCATCGTTGTGTGACCGGTATTTCGACACTTGCCACTCTACAGCTAGAGTAGAGAGAATACACGCATGATAGGAGTCTGAAGCTAATTCGCACTCCGAATGCTCCTATGCCCAAACGTCCATCAAGGTATGTTTCCTCTCCTCATAGATAGCTCCATATATAGCCAGCTTCTCACATTTGCTCTTGCTATCTTTCCGATGTGGGATCCCTCCCTCAGCAAAGTTTAAATCCAACTCAAACTCTGGCCATCCAATCCAAAAAATAAATACTCCCCTGCTTGTCATGAGATTCGAACCCAAGCTCCCTTGCACCTTTATTGACGCCTTGCCACTAGACCACTCACTTCCTTGTGTCTAACATCATGCGCAACTAAATATAAATCTATGGGCCAAAGTCCAAGTTCACTTAAAAATATATCACAATGAAATGCCAGCGCCAAAGCTAGAACCTTGGACCCCTTACTTCCTTGCGGTGTCACCCCTTTGTCTCTTATGTGGTGTCACTTTGCCACTACACCACAAGCTCTTTTTGTGTCATTTTTCTCCACATTTTATTCTTAAAGCCTACTTACTAACTCTTAGGGTTTTATTCACCTAAAACCAAAATTTTCCTAAAGCCCAAATTTGATCCCGGGACCTCATAGAAGCCCCCTAACCTTCCAAAATCTCCTTCCTAACAGGTCCAACTTGAAATAATGCCGTTATTCTAATCTCAAAAATTTTACAACGCTCCCATGGCCAAGGCCCAGTGGGCCCAATCTTACTAGGCCCAAATTCAGAGTGTTACAAATCTACCCCCTTAAAGAAATTTCGTCCTCAAAATTTCTAACGGAACCGTCGCACACCCTAACCTAGCACACTACGCTCTCGCTGCAAGACTCGATCCTAATTGCAACCTAAGTAAATAGCACATTACAGATAAAGTACGTATCAAGATCACCTACAAGATAATGATTTAAAGCAGATAGGAGAACTTACTTGGTCCGACGATGGAGACTCGGTGTGCCACAAAAATCCTCTAAAATCACTTTAAAATCATTTGTAAACATATTTAAGATAGAAACTAAAGCCCATGTCACAGCCTGAGTTTTGCAACTGGCCTCTAATACCACTAAATGTAGCATCCTAAACTTGGCCTAGACGTTATGACCGGATCCGACATGTCACATGGAAAGGTTGTGAAAGAAGCTTTGCGTTCGTTAAAAACCTTCGAGTTTTGTTAAGTTTAGAAAAAAAATCAGATTTTCTCTTAAGTTGCAAAAATATTGTTAATAATATTAACATCGAAAATCTTGTTCTATAATAAAAATCAGATTCTGTAATTAGTGAATGGTGTGATATTTTGAAAAGAGTTATCAACGTTTAAGAGAACCCAGAGTTTTATCAATTATAGCTTATAAACCGTTCGTTAACATTTTAGAAAATACGTATTAAAGTTTTAGAAAAATCCGTATTGAACACTTAATAATAAATAGTATCGAATTAAAAGTTTAAACCAAAATAAAATCCCAAAGGCCTTATTACAAAACTTTAAACCCAAATCAAAATAAAATTTAAAGCAAAGTAAAACGGAATTTACTAAGGTTAAGATGTATGGCCACCACAGAGTCCACCTCGACTCCAAATCCTTACTGCTGGGGGTTATTTGTAAAATTAAAGAAGAGGGGTGAGTTACGAGAACTCAGTGTGTAATTCCCCTTTCCAACAAATACTGGGCTGGAGCCCACAGAAGCAGATTGGGCCTTAGCCGCTACAAAAGAAAACTGGCTCGAAGCCCATACGAAAACAAACTGGGCCGAAGCCCTATTAACTGGTAAAGCAGATAATGTATGCAATGCAACCCAACCCAACCTAATAATCCGTCCGCTACACACCATCCGTACCAGCCCAACACACCTGTGGGGATTTCTACAATCAACCATCCATCCGCTACACACCTCGATGGCAGTCACGCTGCTCATCACTGAATTTGTGGCGAAGCCACGAGAATAACAGAATACATTTGGCATAACCATTATACAGATTGTGGCAGGGCCACCAAAATATGTGGCAAAGCCACCAGATTACACTTCCCCGATCATCATCATTATCCCAACCCCATGCACATATCATGACATAATGATCAGTGTATACAGTATGTCAAGTCAGAGTCAATCATATACATATATCGTACATATCTCTTAACCCACCATTAGGGGTATAACGGTTATTTACCCTCCAGGGGTATTTCATTAATTTACCCATCAAGGGTATTTTGGTAATTTTACAAATTAGGGGTATTTTGGTAATTTTATAAACCAGAGGTATTTCGGTAATTTTACAAACCAATGGTATGTCGATAATTTCACAAACCAATGGTATTTGTGTAATTTTACAAATTAGAGGTATTTCAGTAATTTTGCAAATTAAGGGTATTTCGGTAATTTTGTAAACCAGGGGTATTTCGATAATTTTGCAAATCAGAGGTGTTTCAATAATTTACCCATTGAGGGTACTTTGGTAATTTCGCATTTAATAGCCTTTCCAAAGGCCTGCTACTGCCCCGAACGACTCAGATAACCTAATTGGTCGTAACGGTGTAAATAGGCCCGAGGCCACTTATTCAGCCCACGTGGACCCACACACTCGTGTGGCCCACTTAGCCTAAATCTAGCCATAGATACGAGATTCCTATAGTCCAGTTTACTATCTACTACACAATCATACAATTTATTCATATGGGCCCACTTGGCCCAATCAGCCTAAACGCACAAGAACACTCAAGCTGGCCTCAACTATCGCGTCGAAGCTCCCACACTCGTGAAGCTAATCCGCACTCCGAATGCTTCAATGCCCAAATGCCCACCAATGTATGCTTCCTCTTCTCATAAACAGCTTCTCACCTTCCCTCTTGCTATCTTTCCGATGTGGGATCCCTCCGTCAGTAGAGTTTAAATCCAACTCAAACTCTGGCCGTCCAATCCGTGAAATAAATTGTAACATCCTGAATTTATGGGCTTGTGCATTTTGTGTAGTGTAGGCTTAAAATATTAATTTAAGGATTTGAGGTGCAAATGGGCTTCAGGTTTGGGCTGATGCTTTGATTAAATATTTTGTATAAACACTCTAGGGGCTTAAATTAAAGTTGTAGTAGATTAATTGACATATTGGGCTTGTGGCCCAACAACTAGGGGCACAGTAAAGGTGAGCTATAAGTGGCGTCACTAGTGCAGGAGGAGGGCCCAAATTATGGTTGCTTGAAGCCCAAGTTATAGGACTAAATTTCGGCACTTAATTAAGTAAGGGGGACGACACAAGGCTATTTTTTTTTGGAATTTTATTATATTTATTCTATGTGGATAATAAGCAGATAAATGCTATTATTTAGGATTTAGTCTTTAAGGATAATAAGCGATAAAGGCTATTTTTGAGGAGATAATGATTAAGATAAGGGAAAAGGGATAAGAGCTATCATGTGTGCGTGTTGGTAGAAAATGAATCTCGCTAAAGGGATGAATCGGTTTTTATATAAAGAGGGGGTGTGCCAAAATTTTGAAGCCTCTCTTTTCTCATCTTCTTCCTCTCAAAAGCCAAAAACCATCATCTGCTTCACCCTTTCTTCCTCTCTAAAATTTCCTAGTTGGCCGAATCTTTTAACCTTTATTGTTATTCTTCTTCTAATCCTCAAAAGCCGAAATTACATCTCTATTATTCTATTCTTTTCCTTAATATTCATTGGCCAAATATCTCTTAGCCATCTCTTCAATTCTTCAATCTTCTAAAAGCCGAAATTCTTAGATCTCACCTCCTAAAGTTACCAATTTTTCTTCAGTGGAGACTGCTTGTGCCGAATCTTGAAGGAAGCAATGGGTAAGTGTTGATTTTGAGTTTCCAAATCTTTTCTGGCTTTTCAAAGACCCTAGCCGAATGGATATTTAGAAACTAATCCCTTATGTTCTCTTATTTTCTAGATTCGGGATCCAAGTAAGGCCAATCGCATAGATCTCCAAGATATAGTTCGATAACACTCGAATCGTGTTACCTCCGGGATTTTAAGGTATGGAGATTTACTAATTCTTTTACATGCAAAATTTGGGTATTTATTAACCCTTGGCCGATTATAGGAGAGGCCCTATTTTCACATCTTTTCGGCTTTTTGAGCAAAGTAGTAGATCGGTTTAGCAAGGGTATTGATACTAATTAGGTGTGTAACCTTTCTCACTGTTAGATTGTTTGCTATTATATATATATATATATATTTGTATAAATCCACTATACTCTGCTAAATGCCGAAATCTTGGCATAATAAGTGAAAACCCTTGAAGGGTAACGGCTAACCACAAGTTAGTGACTTCTGTCCTATTTTGGTGATTATTCCTGTTAAAACGATATGCTTTGTATGACGATCTCACTGTATGCCTAGGGTTAGGAAATTGATGAAAAGGGGAAGTGATCTGTTCTGGTGGCTTATGCCATTTCATCCTGGTGACTCTGTCACAACTCTGTTTCTGGTGGCTTATGCCATTTCAGCCTGATGACTCTGTCACAACTCTGACGATGCGCAGCTAACTGCAGCATGGCTACCATCGATGGTGTGTAGCGGTGTGGGTTGATTGTAGAAATCCCCAATGGTCTGCATGGCAGGTAAGGGTGGCGTGTAGCGGATGGAAACCTAGGATTTGGGTTGGGCTTGCATATATTTTTGGTTATGGATATATATATATTAATCTGTTATTCAGTTTCTGTGGGGCTGAGGCCCAAGTCTAATGGTGCATGAGAGTTGCACACTGAGTCTCGCGACTCAACCAATTATTTTAACAATTCTAGGTAGCACCTAGTGCAACGGACTGGCTGGAGAGGAGCGCAAGGTGGCCATGCAAAAGATCATTTGGATTCGGCAAAAAGACTCTAGATTACTATTTTATATTTTAAATTAATGGGTTTTAAATTTCGTTGTAATAAGGCCATGGGCCATTAGACTATTAATGATGTTTTAGGTTTATGTTGGGCTTTTATTCTTTGGTTTTTACAGTTTATGTTTAAATTAAGTTAAGGCATTTATAAGATTTCAGCTTTTGTTTAAAATTCATTCTGACATTTTATAACTTTATATTTTATACTGAATTAATAAATTATTAAGTTTTTCGGTATAAATGTTTAAACTCGATAACTATTTTTCAAAATGCGACATGTTTTACAACATCTCTTTAGTGACATACCAGATCCGATTGTAGTGTTTGGGCCAGGTTTGGGGTGTTACATAAATACTCCCCTACTTTTCATGAGATTCGAACCCAAGCTCCCTTGCACCCTTATTGACGCCTTGCCACTAGACCACTCACTTCCTTGTGTCTAACATCATGCGCAACTAAATATAAATCTATGGGCCAAAGTCCAAGTTCACTTAAAAATAAATCAAAATGAAATGCTAGCGCCAAGGCTTGAACCTTGGACCCCTTACTTCCTTGTGGCGTCACCCTCTTGTCTCTTATGTGGCATCACTTTGCAACTATACCACAAGCTCTTTTTGTGTCATTTTTCTCCACATTTTATTCTTAAAGCTTACTAATTCTCAAGGTTTTATTCACCTAAAACTAAAATTTTCCCAAAGCCCAAATTTGATCCCAAGACCTCATAGAAGCCCCATAACCTTCCAAAATCACCTTCCTAACAGGTCCAACTTGAAATAATGTCGTTTTCTCATAATCTCAAAAATTTTACAATGCTCCCATGGCTAAGGCCTAATGGGCCCAATCCTACTAGGCCCAAATTCAGGGTGTTACACATCAGCCTGGCATTTTTGAGTTTGCAGTGAAGCGGATCGAAAACATCAGCCTGATATTCTTGAGTTTGCAGTGAAGCGGATCGAAAACATCAGCCTGACATTCCTGAGTTTGCAGTGGAGTAGACTATAGCAGATCTTGTCTTCCTAAGATTGTAGTGAAACAGATCGAAGATACTAGTCTGGCATCCCTGAGTTTGCAGTGGAGCAGATTGAAGATAGCAGATATTGTCTTCCTGAGTTTGTAGTGAAGCGGATCAAAAATATCAGTCTGACATCTCTGAGTTTGCAGTGGAGCATATTAAAGATAGCAGATCTTGTCTTCTTGATATTGCAGTGAAGCGGATCGAATATACTAGTCTGGCATCCCTGGGTTTACAATGGAGGAGACCGAATATAGCAGATCTTGTCTTCCTGAGTTTGCAGCGAAGTGGATCGAAGATACCAGCCTGACATCCATGAGTTTACAGTGAAGCAGATTGAAGATAGCAGATCTTGTCTTCCTGAGATTGCAGTGAAGCGGATCGAAGATACTAGTCTGCATCCACGAGTTTGCGATGGGAGCGGCATCAAGATAGCATATCTTGTCTTCTTAATTTTACAGCGAAGCGGATCGAATATACCAGTGCGGCATCCCTGAATTTGCAGTGGAACAGACTGAATATAGCAGATCTTGTCTTCCTGAGTTTGCAGCGAAGCGAATCGAAAACATCAGCCTGACATTCCTGAGTTTGCAGTGGAGCAAATTAAAGATAGCAGATCTTGTCTTCCTGAGATTGCAGTGAAGCGGATCGAAGATACTAGTCTGGCATCCCTGAGTTTGCAATAGAGCAGACTAAAGATAGCATATATTGTTTTCCTAAGGTTATAGCAGAGCAGACTGAAGACATCAGATCTTATCTTCCTAAAGTTGTAAGAAGCAGATCAAAGATATTAGCTTGCCTCCCTGAGTTTGCAGCGGAGCAGACTGAAAATAGTAGATCTTGTCTTTCTGAATATTGCAGTGAAGCAAGATCAAAGATACTAGTCTCACTTTCCTGAAGTTACAGTAGGATGGATTAAATCTACAAGAGTAGGTTTTATCTCCCTGAAGTTGCAATCGAATAAGAGTGAAGCTACAGATTCAATTTCCTTGAAGTTGCAGTTGGGTTAGAGACTACTTGAAGAAGATGAGGATCAAGAAGTTGAGGCTCGGTAAGACCGGGCAAAATTGGTCCTTTTATATTATTTGGTCCTTTTTGGTTTAATATATTATTTGGTATTTAAATTTGACATTTTTTTTCTAATGCGGTACCTGTATTATTTTTTGATCCAATCTAGTACTTATATTTGACAAAAGTTATAAATACTGGTACCCAAAGGTAACATTGTTAACTTTCTTAATGTTTAATTCGAGTTTTAGAGTTGATTTGATGAAAATCATAATTAGCTAATAATATTAGTAATTAATTTTCATTAAATCAACCTTAAAACCTAAATTAAATCAGTCTATTCGATTGTTTTTAAAAATTTAACAAATTCACAATTAATACCAAATTTATTCTATTAACAAAGTAATGAAAAAAAATCAAAATTGAAACCCAAATTAAACACAAAATAATTAATATTTTTTTTTTTTTATCAAAATATATAACTTTTATTAAATATCAACATCAGATTAGACAAAAAAAATAATTACCATATTAAAAAATCAAACTCAAATACGAAATAATATATTAAACATTTATTTTTTAACATCCCTTTGATCCTCTATTCCCCATCCTTATCCCTATCCCTATCGCTATCCCTAGGGATCCTTAGTCTTTTCACGAACCTTTGAAGTAATGTTAGATTTTGAAGTATGAACATGTGAGGGCGGGGCCAATCCTCTTTGCTTAATTAAATTAACTTGCACTTCCACACATGGATGCCTACCTTCGTTTCAACCACCAAATTAATCAACCTATCTTACTCCTTCCCTCTTTTTTTCTTACCATATTTTCAAAGATGGGTAGGCAAGGTTGAGGTTTTAGAATTTTAACGATCCAAGTTCGAGTTTAATTTTTTGTACACCATATATAAATTCTTTTTAAATTTATTTTGATTTAAATTCCATTTTGTGTAGATTTTATTCAAAAACACTTTAGTTATTCTTACATTATACTATGTAATGTTTGATTTTGATTATAATTAATCCAACTTGTATTATTTGTAATTGTGATTGTATTTACACTTACAAACTAAAAAAAAAACTTCAGTGGTCAAACTTCTAAATGAAATACAAAGTTTTTCTAATATTTTTTTCGCCCACAAAACTCGAACCCGAAACCTAAACAAGGTTAAACTTCATACTTACTCATTAATATTCTTGGGCTTAAACTATATAACATTTGATTATATATTTTTCATAAAGGTTAGGTTTGGTTTTAGGGTAAATCATTCCATCTTTCAAAAAGTAAAACTTGACTTATGAAGAGGAATGTGCTAGCTGTTGGTTTTACATGTGAAACTAATTATAATTTATAACAGTATCACAATCAATCATTATAAATACAATTTAAATATTAATTTAAATTAATTAAGGGTCCTTTAAATAAGCATTTACCTCTAATATAGTGCATTTAGCTTCTTTTTTTTTCTCGTGTTACAATATTAATACAGTATCTAATCTCATTACTATCGTTGTTTTTATACATATCACCTTACCAAAAAGACCATAAATCTCAACCACATATATTAAATTAAGTTTATACTCATTATTACCAAAAGAAAAAAAATATAGTAAATGACCTAGAGTCCAAAACTGGAAATGATTCCATTTGACTCAAATTGGGTCTATATTATATATTTTAACTCATGAGACACGATAATATATAATGAAAAGAAGATTATGCTTTTGTTGAAAAGGGTGAAATAATTATAATCCCAAAAGGTGGGGGATCTCTTTTCTTATTATTGTTTTATTTTGGTGCAAGCAATCTTCTTTTTCCACCCTTAATTATTTTGAGAGCAATGATGATAGATGTGCAGCCATAGCTAGCAACCCACTCATCCATTATAATATCCATCCCATTAAAATTAAATCAATAATCATGCTAAATTAGTATTTCTTTTGTTTGTGTAAAGTGTGGCATATCATCTCCAAGATTTGCCTTAACACCCCACTTTTTTCACTTTTAGAGATGCCTTAATAATTTATATCTTCTTTTATTACTCCATTTTCTTTTCTTGTCCCAAAAAGGCAAAATCCACTCATTTTTGCCAATGAATTTTATGTTGAATAATGAGGGTGAGGTTTCACTTTTGTGAATATATGTGTTGGTTTTCAGATTTGTTTTGATTTATTAGTTAGTTAGAGTTATATTGTTACATGCATTAAGGGACACTGATACACATTTGTTAAATATGTGCTAGTGTCACATATTACATAAAGGAGTTTGTGATCAAGGCACACTTTGATCTCTCGGGTCATTTGGCTCAACATGATTGCACTCATTGTTTGGAATAGATTCAATGTCTATCTATTTAAATCCTGATTAAATTGTTTTTTACCTGGATAATTATTATAAATCTTTTAGGACTCCTTAAAGTAGATGACAACTAATCACAGCAATTGATGTAATTTGATCTATACCGTTGGATTTGAGAGAACTCAACTATAAATAGAGCCCTCCCCCTTCATTTGTAAATCATTCAATTTTTGAGTTGAAGAATACTTTTTGAAAGCATTTGCTCAAACATTTGGTGTGCTATTCTTTTCTTACATCTTCTTTGTTCAAATTCAAGCCCCTTCGTCTTTTCAAATTGCTTCCACCTTATTTTGGTGCCTTTAGATAAATTTCGTTGTGAATTATCATTTTCGAGAGTTAGGTTGACTTAGATGGATTTAAAGTAAATAAATCGTCTAAAGTCGTATGGTTTACCAGACTAAAGTTCTAGCTACGTGCACTAATACTTTCATTTTAGGAAATAAAGTGGCCATGATTCACATGTATTTTTATGGTTAAATTAGTGGGTTAGTTATGTATTTTGTTTAATTTTTAGTTTTAACTTTAATGATTTTTGAAATTTATTATTTATTAATAATTATTATAATTTTGTAATAAATTTTTATATAATTTTAACAGTTTTAAATTTTTAATTATTTTTCAATCAACTATTAGTCAATGATGTACCCGTGGCATGTCCTGATTGGTTGATGTGTTTTTTTTAACATTAATTTCAAGGGTCGAAAAGTTTAACAGAATAAAAGTTTCAGATGTAAAAATGGGACAAAGAAAAGTTTAAGTACCAATATAAGTAAACAAGTATATTTGACGAGTTAATTTGTGAATAAAACCATATTTTTTTTTTTACCTTTTGTGGTTTCAATTTTTTAGTCATCATATTCATAAGCATTAACCGTTAAGTTAATCTATTGTATTCAGATAAGTTAAAATTTGCATCAATCTTTGTACTTTGAAAAAACACTTGAAATTTAATCTTAGCACTGTCAAAATTACCAAATTAATCATTAAAATATTTAGTATTTCATTAAAATTTATTAACTTGATATATTAATTAGGTTGGCTTCATATTAACAGTGTTAATGATTTACTAGAATTTTAAATTGAAAATTAAAAAAATTAAACTTTTAAAGTATATAAATTAAATCTGAAATGCTGTAAAATATATGGCCTACCAACATATATTGACAAAAATACTATTTATATTTTATGTGTAGGTTTTGGACTATTTTTCATAGAAAATTACAATTTTCAAAATGTTTGTCCTATTACACATCTTCAAACTACCTTTAACTTTTAAATTGATTCTCTAACTTCAAAATATTATAATTGAATTTCAAATCATATGATTTATTAGACTAAAGTTTTAGTTCCGTGACACTAGTACTTTCATTTTAGAAAATAAAATAGCCATGATTCACATATATTTTATGGTTAAATTAGTGGATTAGTTTTGTATTTTGTTTAATTTTATTTTTAATTTTTAATATTTTTGAAATTTATTATTTATTAATAATTATTATAATTTTGTAATAAATTTATTGTTTTTATAATTTTAACAATTTTAAATTTTAAATTATTTTTCAATCAACTATTGGTCAACGATAGCCAACGGCCATGTTAATAATCAATAGCTTTTTTTTTTAACGTGATTAATTTCAAGGGTCAAAAGTTTAACAAAATAAAACTCAGATATCAAAATGAGACAAAAAAAGGTGTAAGTACGAATATGAGAAAACAAATATATTTCAGGAGTCAATTCAAGAATAAAACCCTTTTTTTGTCGTTTCAATTTTACTTAGTCATCATATTATTGAGATTTAATTTTAGTACTTAAAAAGTCAAAAGTTAAATCCTCTTACAAATACCAAACCGACCATTAAAATATTTAGTTTTTCGTTAAAATTTGCTAACTTCACATATTAATTAGGTTGATTTTATATTATGTGACATATGATTGAAAGAAAATAAACAAGTCAAATCGGAAAATTTTGATGAAAATGTTAAGGATGTTAATGATTTTACTAAAATTTTAATTGAAAAATAAGAAAATTTGTATTCTGGGATCAATAAAATATTTATCCTATTAAATATCTTTAACTCAAACTTTAAAATATTATAATTGAATTTTCAAAACATTTTAATGGAGAGTTAATGACAACATAAATACAACACGGAGCATATTCAAAATATAAGGATGAAATTATAAATACGTATGTATTTATCACATGAATGATTTAAATTTGACGTATTAAAAATAATCCGTATAAATTATAATGATATTATTTTTTCTTAACATGACATATAGGAAAAACATGTCTACTAATTATTCTATGTATTTAAATTATGCTCCAAGTCAAATCAGGAAAAAATATTTTAAATTTAAATTGATGATCCGATTAATACAATATTAATACTTTAAAATTTAAATTAAAAGATTAAAAGTTTAAAGATGAATTTAAAATTTAAGTGATAGTTTGAAAACATTTACTAGAATTAACTTATAATAAAATCATAGGCTAATCTAGGAATGGATAATTGATATTTAGGTCCTTAAATTTTTTAAAATTTTAAATGAGTAAAGATAAAATTATACTTTGACCTCCTATAATTATAAAAATTTAATTTACTCATTTAAAATTAAAATATATAAACTATAAAATTAAAATTTCATTCGACTCTTAAAAATTATTTTGATTTCGCTCCTGAATAAATAAAGGTTTAAAGTGATAATTTAATTATTGTATATATATATATATATATATATTCACTCCATGGAAGCATCATTATTTCTTTAGGCTTAAATATATGAAATCAAATTGGTAAAAATTTTTCACATTAGCTTTTGGATTTTTTTTTTAATCATATCAATTCTTAAAGTTGGCAACTGTTATCTATAATTCTATATTAGTCCTTGAGATTAATCGCGTTTATTTTTAAAAATTTTAGTAACGTGGGCCTTCATTATTGTGACATGTGTTATTTATTTTCTATATATTTATAATCATATAAAAAAGTGTTACTTTTTAAAAAAAAATTGATCATGAATTTTTGTTTTTGCTTTACAAATCTCTGGTTTTCTTCTTCTGGACTCTTCCTCTCATTTCTCCTATCACTATCAAACACTTCATCAGTACCATAGGATTTTTTTTTTTACTTTATTCTGAACTTTGCTTTAGATTTCTTTTTTCCTCCATGGGTTGTTAGAAATCCAAATCTTAAAGAACACTACCCAAAAAAAAAAAAAAAAATCAAGAAAACCCAATTTGATTTCCCTTTCCATCCATATCTTATTTTGACTACTCCACAAAAAAGTAAAAGTACCAATTTTATGATAGTAAAGAATTGTCTCTACTGGTATTGGTTTAATTTCTTTTTTACTCTAATGGTTAAGTATTGAGTAATTTTTCTTTGTGTCTCGTTAAAAAGAATAATCAAATATTTATATACATAGTTATTAATCATAGAATTGCTGTTCTTAGTAAATTCTATGTATATAGGACACGTGTACTGTTCTGAATTACCTGTTGAACTCGTAGCCTCCACATACGAATTCCTTAAATATATATGAGCTGAGATCGTGAGCTCTCCTTGCGAGCACCCTGTGGCAAGTGTGAGTTGAGACAAAGAGCTATCGTTGTTGACTTCTCACTGTAAAGCTTGTACGTATCCATTCAATAGGGCTTAGCCAGGTCGCGGATAGGCGATCAGTGGCGAATCTAGAGGGGGGCTGGCATGAGCCCTGCCCGACCTAAAATGTAAAATTATTATTTAAACCCTTAAAATGTTTTAAAAAATTTAAATTAATAAAGGTAAAATTATAATTTAGCCCTCCCTAAAATTATTAAAATTCAATTTAATCTTTTAAAAATTGTAAAGATATAGACTATAAAAATTTAAATTTTCATTCGACCCCTAAAAAATTGTTCTAACTTTGCCCCTATATGCGATCCAGATCTCATCTAATTCTCGGGTTGGCGATCATAATACATATAAACAATTTTTATGCTTGGAAAAAGTAAAATAAAAAGCTTGAGTTGAAGCCATGAGATGGGGGTGAAAAAGAGGTGGGTTTTCATGGAGAAAAAAATAGTAAGGAAAGCTAAATTGTGTGAAAATAATGAAAAAAAAAACTCATGGAAACCGAGTTTTGTATTAAGAAAATGAAAACCAAGAAAAGGCGGGATTTAAAACAAATTATATATATATATATTTTGGGGGTGGGGTTCTGTTTAATATATACAAGGTAATTTTTCTGAGTTTTTCTTTTCACAGTTTAATATATATTTTTAGGTTTTTAATTAGGCATTTACGATGAAACTTTAGGATTCTTCACATATTTTCAGGAAAAAAAAAAAAAAGTTGATTTACAAGTATTTGGAGATGAAATTTTTGTTGTAAGTGTTTGAAACCTTGGGCTCAAAACCGACCTCTATTTGGTGAAGAGATAAGTCAGTAGTTGGATAGAGGGAATTGATTCTAGGCTTCTAGAAGATGGCGGTAATGAAATTATTTTTTTGAATTTTTAATTATAATTTTTATTTTTATAATTATTGTATTTTATATATTTTATTTTATTAAATTAATTTTTATATAATTTATTTATTTATACATTTATTTATTTATACATGTGTCACTACAAGGTTGATTGATTTTACCATAAATAACAAAAAAGTTAACGATATTAATTGTAGAGTTTGATCTATGTAACGCTTGTTAACTTTTAAGTATTAATATGATCCAAAAAATAAAATTAATAACATTATATAATATTATAATATAAACATGCATAAAAAAGTTGAGTATATTTAAAGTTTTAATAAATAATATATATAAACATTTTAATATTAACTAAAAAAGCATATTTTAAATAAAAATATAAAATCAACATGCCGAAAATATGTCTATCCCTTTACATATATAAATGGACTTTATTTCATAAACATAAATTATATTGATACCATATATAAACTCGATTTCTTCTCAACCTTACTTATTAAGATGACATAATAATTTATTTGGCTCTCCAACTTTATAAAAAAGTTATTTTAGCCATTCATTTAATTTTTCACCTTTTTAGCCCATTAAACTTGTATTTTCTATCCTATCACCCAAAATGAATGTAAAAATTAAAGTTTTTTTAAGCTTTGCTGACATTACATACTCGTAGATCCCATGTGAATGACATGTCAACATTTAATTAATTTTTAAAATTTTTAAAAATAAAAAAATTATAAAAACTATTTTAAAATTAAAAATCATTAAAATTATTTAATATTTATATTAATTGTAAAAAATATTTTTTAATATTTAAAAAAATTAATTAAATGCTAACGCGCATCTACGTAATAATCTACATGTATGCCACAAAAGCAAAGTTAACAAACGTTTACTTTTTCATCCATTTTTGATGATTTGATATAAAAAAAATACAAGTTCAAAGGCTAAAAGAGGTAAAAAAATTAAATGAATACTAAAATGACTTTTTTGTAAAGTTGGAGGGCCAAAAAAGTCATAATGCCTATAACATCTCTAATGCTACATTTGGTAGGAGTATTATTATTTTACATACCTTTTAATATATGAATTAGCAATAAACTAATTTAATTGGTAATATTTAGCTATTCCCTTGACTTATTTTTAGTAAAGAAAACGAAAATTTTCCACTTATTTTGAAAAAGTCTTATTTTTACAAAAAATTTATTTATATTTCAAAAAAAAATTTGAACATTAATTTTATTATAGATTCTTATCGTATCTGCTTTTCCCTGCCCAACCCTTAAATAGGATGATAATGTACTTTAGCGCAATCGAACCCATGATCTTTTGCACTAGTAACAATGTAAAAAATAAAACGTTTTTTTAAAATAAGCGGAATGTCGTAACCATTTTTTTGTAAAAACGAGTCGACTTTGGTTTTGAAAACGAAAATAAAACGGGAGTCGCCACCAATCATTTTTGATGAGGTGTGATCAGGTCACCTCGTAAAACGGTTATTTTTAATAAACAATTTGATTTATCAAAACAACGATTTTGGTCTACGAAACTCAGAAAAATAGGTTCGGGAGTTAGTTACGCACGAGGAAGGGTCAGCACCCTCGATACGCCCAAAATTGGTACCTAATTGATTTAGTTAACGTCTTGATGTCAAAAATTGAAAATTTGAAAAAAAAAGATTTTAAAAATACAATCTCTTTTAAAAATATTTGAATTTACTCAAATTGGATATTAAGATTCTCTCGCTCCGAAAGAATAAAATATCACATCCAGCACGTTAGGACACGACAATTTAAATCCTCGAATCCAAGATCATCTCATGATTCCCTGGACTTACGCATTGAAAATATCAAAAGGTTATTCGATTACTTGGCTAAACGAAAAACCGAAACCAAGCACGTTAGGGCACGATTTCTCAGATTTTCAATCACAAAATATTGCCTTAGTTTAGAAAATCTTATCTCGAAATAACAAAACATCACATCCAATGCGTTAGAACATGACATCTCGAATTCTCGAGAATAAGCTTTTTATTTAAGACTTATGTATTTATTTTAAAAAGGATATTCGGTTATTTAAATTAAACTAGAAAAATCAAAACCCAATACGTTAGAGCACGACCTTTCGAATTTCTAAATACGGAATATTGCATTTATGAAAGAAATCAATTTTGCATCGGGTAAAGGTTAATAAGCACGAATTTGTGAAAATAAGAAAAACATGAATCACGGTATTTACACGCATAATGGAATAATAATAATTGCATAATGTGAATGACAATAATAAAAATGAAAATAAAATAAACAAATCGAAGATAAAAAGAAATAATAATAAAATGAAAGTAAAATGAAAGTAAAATAATAATAAGTAATAAATACAAAGAGAAAGTATAATTATAGTAGTAAATAATAATAATAATAATAATAATAATAATAGTAATAATATAATAATAATAATAATAATAATAATAAAAAAAAAATAATAATAATGATAATAATAAATATAATAATAATGGTAATGAAAAGAATAAAAATAATGAAAATAATGATATTAATAAAATAAATAAGAATACAATAGCAAAATATGATAATATTGAAAAAATAATGATAATAATAATTATAATAATATTAACCGAAAATAATAATGCTCATAAAAATAAAAATAATAAAACATGTTAATAATAATAATAATAAAAAGGGTAAAAAGAAAATAATAATATTAATAAAAATAAGTCCGATAAATATAATAATAGTTATAATGAATAGTAGTAGTAGAAGTAAATAAATAATAGTAATCATAATACTAATAATAATAGTAATAAAATAAGAATAAGAGAAATAATAATAGTGATTATGGTGTAATAGGATAATAATAATAAATATAATAGTAATAATATAAAAATAATACATATAATAATTTTAAAAGTAATTAATTTAATGGTAAAATAATTAAAATAATAAAAAAAGGGGACCAAAATCAAACTAAAAACGGATTACTGGGGTAAATCTGAAATAAAATAAAGATGGGATGACCTATTTGAAGTGCGCGAGTAACACGAGGGACTAAAAAGGGCAATAATCCTTTTCTCCCAAAACGCACAGCATAGGTAGGGACTCAATTGAAAACCAAATGGACTTTCGGGGCTAAATTAAAAAAAATGAAAACTTGATTGCAAAACCATGAAAAGGCAGAGGGACTGCGCGCGTAAATACCCCATTTTTAAAAACACGCGGATCTTGAGCTGGAGCGGGTCGGATCGGGTCGGGCCATGTCAAAACGACGTCGTTTTGGTGCCTGAGAGGCCTGTCCAAAACGACATCATTTTGGAGGCCTATTTAAGGCACAAATCCTTCCAAAAAAATTCATTTTCACAAAAAAAAACTGATTCTTTCTTTGTTCTTCTCTACAGGGTATGAAGTCCAACGAGCATCCGGCCACCGAATCGCCGTTCCCTGTCGCCAGCGCCGCCGTGCCGGCCATCGAGCATTGTGGCCGAAAAAGGTAAAAATTTTATTTTTTTTAGAAAAATAATAACAATATATGTGTATATATATATGTCAAAAAAAAGAAGAAAAGAAAATAAGAGGCTTCGAAAATATAAAGAAAACAAATAACCTCTTTTGACTTCTTTTTTTTTTTGTTTCCCTTTGATATTCCGATTTATTCTCTCTTGTTTAGTCTCTGCTTTTTGATTCGTTTTTATTTTTTTGATCTGAAATCTCTTCTTTTTTATATAAAAAAATCCCCCTTACAAAGAAATACAATCGGCTTTTATATCCTAAAATTTTACATTCATTTTGCTTTCTGTCTTGTCTTGTTTATTGCTTACAAGTGCTTGAACGGTGCAAGTGAAGGCGATGGCAAATGTCGAGAATGGCAGAGCGGTGGCTGTAAGATAGGCGGCACACCTAGGGGGCTAGGGTTTCTTAGAAGAGTTTAGGATAGTGAGCTAGGATTTCTTTAATTTGAAATTGGGCGGATTTGTTGGGTTTGGGTTTGTAAAGTGGGCTATTAATTGGGATTTGGGTCTAGACTTTATCGGGTTGTAGTTAGGTTGGTTTAATGGTTTTTGTTTGTTTGGGTCTGGGCAGATTTGGCCCATTACAGCTGCCCCTCTTTGCTTAGTGTCGTGTAACGAGAATGGAGCAAAGACTTTAATAAGGGCCAAATTTGCTTGGCCTCGCAAGATCTTGACTTCTTTGGTGCTCTTTTTATTCAGGTAGCTTCGTTCTAGTCCACCGCATCTTGTTGCTTTGATCCACTCCACCACTACTTTAGAGAGATAGGACCTGTAGCTTCAATTTGCTCTTGCTGCGACTTCGAAGGGATGATATTTGTTTATTTTAACTTGCTCAACTGTGACTTCAGGAGGTGAGAATTGGTAATTTCAACCTACTCTGCTGTATCTTCAAGGAAACCATATTTGCAATCTTTAGCCTATCCCCTTGCTGGTCTAGGAGATAGGACTATGGCTTAAATCATGTTCCACTACTGTTTAGAGAAACAAGATTTGCCTTCGATCTCGTCCTACTATTGTCGAGGGCAACAAGATCTACAATCTTCAACCTATTCCACTGCTGGTCAGGGCAATAGGACGGTGGTTTGGATCATGTTTCCCTACTATTTAAGGAGACAAGATTTGCCTTCGATCTTGCTCCACTACTGTTTAGGGCAACAAGTTCTACAATCTTCAACCTATTCCACTGCTGGTCAGGGTAATAGGACGGTGGCTCGAATCATGTTTCCCTACTATTTAGGGAGACAAGATTTGCCTTCGATCTTGCCCCACTACTGTTTAGGGCGACAAGATCTACAATCTTCAACCTATTCTACTGCTGGTTAGGGCAATAGGACGATGGCTTAAATCATGTTTCCCTACTGTTTAGAGAGACAAGATTTGCCTGCGATCTTGCCCCACTACTGTTTAGGGCGACAAGATCTACAATCTTCAACCTATTCAACAGCTGGTCAGGGCAATAGGACGATGACTTAAATCATGTTTCCCTACTGTTTAGAAAAACAAGATTTTCCTTCGATCTCATCCCACTACTGTTTAAGGCGACAAGATCTACAATCTTCAACCTATCCCACTGCTAGTCAGGGAGATAGAAGGGTGGCTTAAACCATGTTCCCTACTATTTAGGGAGCCAAGATTTGCCTTCGATATCGTCCCACTACTGTTTAGGGCGACAAGATCTACAATCTTCAACCTATTCCACTGTTGGTCAGGGCAAGAGGACGATGTCTTAAATCATGTTTCCCTACTATTTAGAGAAATAAGATTTGCCTTCAATCTCGTCCCACTATTGTTTAGGGCGACAAGATCTACAATCTTCAACCTATCCTACTGCTGGTCAGGAAGATAGGAGGGTGGCTTAAATCATGTTTCCCTATTGTTTAGAGAGACAAGATTTGTCTTCGATCTTATCCCACTACTGTTTAGGGCGACAAGATCTACAATCTTTAACCTATTCCACTGCTGGTCAGGGCTATAGGACAATGGCTTAAATCATGTTCCCTACTATTTAGGGAGCCAAGATTCGCCTTCGATCTCGTCCCACTACTTTTAGGGTGACAAGATCTACAATATTTAACCTATTCTACTGCTGGTCAGGACAATAGGAAGATGGCTTAAATCATGTTTCACTACTGTTTAGAGAGACAAGATTTGCCTTCGATCTTGCCCCACTACTGTTTAGGGCGACAAGATCTACAATCTTCAACCTATTCCACTGCTGGTCAGGGCAATAAGACGGTGGCTTAAATCATGTTTCCCTATTATTTAGAGAAACAATATTTGCCTTCGATCTCATCCCACTACTGTTTAGGGCGACAATATCTACAATCTTTAACCTATTCTATTGCTGGTCAGGGCAATAGGATGGTGGCTTCACCGATACTGCTATACTGTCCTCTAGTGGACATATCCTGTAGACTCGGTTTTATATGCTTATGTTTATGCCAAATGATTAGGACGCAATGATTAAAAAAATCTAATGCTCCTGACTAAATGTATTATGGACGATATTTTCATGAATGAAGAATGTCAAGAGAATGATCTTTTTGCAATAATTAAGATGCAATGATCAGAATGAGTCGAATGCTCTTAACTAAATGTGTTTTGTATGAATGCAAAATTTTATGAGAACGATCCCCTTTTTTAAGGTGTTATCGCTCATTGTTTATTAGAGCCTTATTACTGATGTATTATGCTGCCATCTTGTTTGGCTGGTGTTCTCGGCAGAAAACTCGAGAAAATGATTATATTCTGCTCAACAAGCTTACCCTACTGTAATTTCGAGTCCCTTCCACTGTACCTTCTGGATATAAAATTTGTGCCTCTTACTGCAACTGCAGGAGAATAACATTTGGTTTCTTCCATCCATTCTGCTGCAACTCCGAGGTATAGGTTTTGTATCACCTTCAATCAATTTGATATGTTACACCATTCGCTGGGTGTAATGACCAGATGTATACGACTGGTATTTGCATGAATACAGAGTATCATTTTTCTTTTCCCGAGGATGATCCCCTACTATACTTGAGCTAACATTGCTCGTTATTTGTCGAGGTTGTATCACCGACGAAATGTCTTGTCTTTTGTTCAACCAATAAAAAGCTCAAAGAAATAATCATCTTTCTCCAATATTTCCAAACCTTAAGCTGAGTAAGTTCTAAACAATAGTCTTGTTTCAGGTTCTTGTATTATTCAGAAGCTTCCAGAGTAATATGCGAAACTCCTTTTATGAAAGTATTATTAGTCCACTAATTTTTATTTCAATGCAAAATGCTTGAAAAATATCATAACAATAGACAAGAAAGAAATTAATTAGGAGTATAGCTCGAAACAAATAAGTTAAGCAAAGATAGCAAGTGCAATCAAGAAAAAAATTTATTGGGAGTGTATTTTGAAACAAATAAAGTAATCAAAGATAACAAATTCAAAATGGGTAAGATGAAAACTAGGTGCCCCGATATCGCAGCTTGAGCTTTTCTATTCAAACTTCTTGAGTACCATTTTTAGCTCGATATGCGTTTAGGGGATCCGGAGTACTTTGTTGATGCCCCAAGACATAGCATACTTCCTCACTATTAATTCAAGTATAGCAAGACTACTGTATGCCCCACTTTCGAATGAAATTTGAGCCGCCCTTTTCGGGTTTTCAACTCAAATCCCCTTTGGTCTCAAAGCGCCCTTTGCGGGTTTTCGCCTTGGCCTTTCCTTTTTATTTCTTCTTTTGATTGAATTTTCATTTTATTTTTTATTTTTTTCTTTTTTTATATCCCAAAGAGCCCTTTTACGGGTTTTCACCTTGGCCTCTCTTTTAGATAAAATCTGAACTCCTCGATTTGAACATATCTTCGCCATCTATCTTGGTCAAAGTTAATGATCTTCTAGAACAAGCCTTGTTCACCACATAAGATTTTGCCAAATTTGGCATTTACTTCCTTCTGAAGTCCTTTTGTATGAGAAAAATCCTTCATAATGCTAGGTCCCCATTATGAAATTTTCTTGGGCAAACATTTTTGTCATAAGCCCGTATTATCTGTTTTTGGTACATTCGACCATGATGAATACTTTCAATCAAGCTTACTGGAGACGTTCTGCTTTATCCAATTCTTAATTCAATCAAAGCTTGGAGAAAAGGCTAACAATTGCCTCGTTTTATAAACTAATAGGAAAGATGCCCCAGTGAAGGTCCTGACCAACGTTCAAGAAACATAGAGGGTAAATGGTAACTTCTCTATGCCAACCTTTACAAGTCTCAGTCATTTTTTTCAAAAATTTTTGAATAGTTTTTTTTTGCTTCCTTTGCTGCACTAAATGGTGTCTGATATTTGAACAGACTGTAAATCTTTGACATTGTGCAATTATGTATGATCCTTTCTGGCATTCTTTGTTGGCACCTATTTTTTTTATTTGGACATTGAGAGTGGGGTTTAATGACCGTCGACATTATAAAATTGGCATAAGAAGCGACTTTCACCCTTTTGGTGAAGTAATCAACGACCATGAATATGAATCAATGTTGGCTAAAAGCCTTTGAGGAAATTGGTTTGCTAACGTCCATGCCCTACATTTATGGAATCTGTGAGGAAATAGAGGAGGCGCATAAGTCTTGTATTCATCCATTTGGCATTTAGGGCATAACTGATGCAATTCTCCTTTCTCGGTAGACCAGTAGCCCAAACCTCTTGATTAACCTGGCCATCGTAGAACCATTAACATGGATTCCTTAAACACCAATCTTAATAGCATACCCACGTTTCGGTAGCCTGGTGTGCCTTGATATGATTGTGCGAAAACATCTTTGAATTATTGAAAATAGCTCAATGATTTCTAGCCTTATTTCTGTGATGAAGTAGGCTTTGATCTTTGCCCCTTTCCTAAGCTCACAACGCCTATTGACCCTTTGCAATGTAGAGTTTATTCTCATCTTGTTCTTTCATTCTTAACAAATCAAAAGATAAGCTACAATCTCTGTCATCTTCAAAATTCTTAGATCCTTCTAGACCCATATCTCACTCAAAAGGAGTCAGTAACAGCATCGCTCATGTCATTGATATCTTGGGACCCATTGTGGGTATGAAGGTAAATTTCAAAGATTAAATGATTCCCAGAATGATTATTTGTATGATATGATCATGAATAAAGAATGAAAGAATATTTGAATAGAAATCCAAGGTACAAAAGAATCTATAAATAGAAAGAATGGAAAAATATTTGCCCAAAAAGATGCACTTTATTGAAATAGAGATTTTGGACGTAAGCATATTTCACAAAAGGACTCTTATTGCCTCTAGGCTTAAAGAAACAAGCGTGTTCCGAACATTACTCTAAGTAAGCTTTAAAAATACATGATTCTCTTCCACAATCCTATTGTTTAAAACACTCCCAAACATGCAAGGGTTTGGATTCTACAAATTTTAATGCATATGATGAGATGCAATGCAAATGCATAAAATGCAATGCAAATGCATGGAATGAATGCAAAAAGAAAGAGAGGCGTTAATTCTAAATTAAATTCCATTAGAAGAACTTTTCTAGAAAATAAATTCCTTTACATAAAATAAATTCCTCATATTCTAAGTGAATATACCGATCCTTTTCTTCATATTCGGACACCATGGCCGTGCCCCGTGAACTTCCTCAATAGATGCCTCTTCTAGCTTATTGTTGTTTGATCCAGGCCGCGACTTTTCACTCACCTATCCCTCGCGATGCTCATAAGCTTCTTTAAGAAGGTTGAGACATGACGACTCTTGAATAATCCTTATTGACTTGAATCCTCGGGCAAAGTCTTGTATTCTTCTGCGGACTATCAGCCTTCTCTAGTTGTTTACTTGGTCTATATTTGGACAACCGTATTATAATCCACTTTATCAATAAATCTATTTCCTTATGACAAACTCTTCTATTTAGTAATCGAATATGAGTCAACACCTCCTTTCTAAGATGATGCGGTGCGATGTAATGCAATACAATCATAAACAAAACAAAACATGTTAGCACATGAGAAATAAACAAAATAGTACCTATTCGGGTGACCACTAGGGTTTGGTACAGCTCTACCTAGGGTAGGCTCTTAGGGCTCACTATATGTAGTTCGGTTCTAAGGAGAGGTACCTGAACCAACAGATTCCTCGATCCTCACCCATTATAGGCTCATATGGACCGAGTTCAGTTCAGGGGAATACATTTCCATATGGCTGCACAGAGATGAAAATCTTACGAAGACATAGGTACGGATGTATCCCGCAAGCGATCCACTATCCTGCATGGAGGTGAAGACCTCACGAAGGAATAGTTTCTCACTTCCACTTAAAGGGTATAATCGAGCGATCATGTAATGCAATGTGCAGAGACATATCAAATCAACCAAAAAAGCGAATCAAAATGATAAAAAGTCGTAACAAAGATTAATGACATGTAATAAAGGATCGTATATTTAATAACAAGTCTTCAATTTTCGACAAAAAGACAAGAAGTAATCAACTTGTGGCTTGACTCTCTTATTCAAATCCCCAGTGGAGTCGCCAAGCTGTCGTAACCATTTTTTTGTAAAACCGGTCGACTTTGGTTTTGAAAACGAAAATAAAACGGGAGTCGCCACCAATCATTTTTGATGAGGTGTGATCGGGTCACCTCGTAAAACGGTTGTTTTTAATAAACAGTTTGATTTATCAAAACAACGATTTTGGTCTACGAAACTCAGAAAAATAGGTTCAGAGTCGGTTACGCACGAGGAAGGGTTAGCCCCTCGATACGCCCAAAATTGGTACCTAACTGATTAGTTAACGTCTTGATGTCGAAAATTAAAAATTTGAAAAAAAATTAAAAATGCGATCTCTTTTAAAAATATTTGAATTTACTCAAATTGGATATTAAGATTCTCTCGCTCCGAAGGAATAAAATATCACATCCAACACGTTAGGACACGACAATTTAAATCCTCGAATCCAAGATCATCTCATGATTCCCGGATTATACATTGAAAATATCAAAAGGTTATTCGATTAAAACCCATTTCACCCGGCCCATTTTATAACCCAAAACCCAAAACCAAAACCCAAAACCCAAAACCTAAACCCAAACCCAAAACCTAAACCCTAGCCCAAAACCTAACCAGCCCAAACAAACCAAAAAAAGAAAAAAGAAAAACAAAACCCTAGCTGCCGCCCCTAGCCCTCTGACATCTGCCTTCTGTCCCATCCACCGCCCACTGCCACTGCCACCGCCACTGCAAGAGCATCACCAACTCCTCCACTTGGCCACTTACCTGCAAGCAATAAAAGAGAAACGACAGAACAAGAACAAGTTGTAAAATAAGATGGCTATAAAGGCCGATTCACATTCGATTGTAAAGGACTTTTTTTTCTTTCGATTTTTCAGATCAATAATATACAAAAAAATTCGAATACAAGCGCAAATAGATTAAGCACAAAAAAGAGACAGAGATTAAGGCACTAAATCGACTAAAAACCTAACAGAGGCGAAAAGAGGTGACTTTTTTATTCTGTCGAAAGTATTTTTTTTATTTCTTCTTTTCTTATCAAACCTAATCACATATTCTATAACACATAAAAAAGGGGAAAAATTTACCTTTTTTTTGAACTTCTGACCATCGTGTGCGATGGTGGCGTAGCCTGCATGCCACATGGCGATGATCCATGAAAAATCCCACCGGAGACCAACCCCCTACAGAGAAAAAAACAAAATGAAATTTTTTTGGGGGGTGTAAGCAGCTGAAATGAAGAAAAAAGAGAAAATATTTGGTTTTATAAAGATCTCAAAACGACGCCATTTAGGGCCTGATTCAGTGGCCCCAAAACGACGTCGTTTGGCCTATAACCCGCGCACAGACCCGACCCGCCTCAGGATTCGCATGTTTTTTAAATCGATGGGCTATTTGCGCGAATGGTCCTTCCGCATTTTTTAGTTTTTTAATCAAACTTTTAATTATTGCAACATTGGCCCAATAATTTTTCGCGGTTTGCGATTTGGTCCTTCCCTAAAATGCTGCGTTTAATTCGCTGGGAAAATTGTCCCTTTGGTCCCCCATCTTTCACGCGCGTTCTTTCGTGACCCCCGAAGCCCGTTTTATTTACAAATTGACTCCAAACTTTGTTTTATTTATCATTTAGCCCCCGAATCACTGTTTTATTTACAAATTGGCCCGAAACTTCCATTTTTTATGCAATTTAGCCCCTTTTTCAACTATTTTGCAATTATTATTATTATCATTTAATATTTTATTTTATCATTATTATTATTTACTATTGTTATTATTATCATTCATTATTATTATTTCTATTATTATTCTCATTATTATCATTTTCACTATCATTACTAATGTTTATTATTATTTTATATTATTAATTATTATTATTATTTTTATCATCAATACTACTATAGGTATTTTCGTCAGTATTACTATTAGTATTCCCTTCACTATTATATTTTTATCTATATTTATTTTCTTACTTTAATACAATTATTATTTATTTAATTTTATTTATTATATATATATAAATATACATACTTCTATTCCGCTAATATTATTATTATACTTTTATATATTTCTACTCTGTTCATATATTAATATTATTTTCATTATTACTATTATCATTACTATTATTATTTTCTTCTTTCCCTTTTTCTCTTAAACTTTCATTTGCTTATAATTCTTTGTTTTCTATTATTTTTTAGCTTCTTCATTTATATTTAATGCATTTTGCTACACATATTAGTGTTGTGATTTGTTTTGGCATCTTATCGTTACATTAACCTTTGCCCGATACATCAGTTTTCAAATAACCGATATCTCGTGTTAAAGATTCGAGGAAATCGAGCCCTAACTTATTGGGTTCCGATTTTCCTCGTTCAATATAAACAATGAAATATCCCTTCCAAAATCACAAGTCCCGGTTTCAAATTGACGTTCAGTATTAGCAATTCGAGTGAATCGAGCCCTAACTCACTGGGTTCTGATTTCTCCTCGTTTAAAGCTAAACAACGGGATGTCTCTTTTAAAATTGCAATTTAAATTTTAAAAAAAATACTTAATCTCGAAAACTCGAAATGTCGCGCCCTAACTTACTGGACTCGACACCTAGATACTTCGAGATAAGTTTCTTTTCTTCCAAAATAGAGGCAATATTCCTAATTTGGATTTTTGGGAAAATGAGCCCTAACTTACTGGGTTCGATTTCTCGATTCAACAAATGACGGAAGATCCTCTCCAAAAGCGAAAATCAAGTTTTAAAAGACGAGCTTAGTTTCGGGAGTCTAAAGTATTGTGCCCTAACTAACTGGACATGATGCTTTATCTCTTCGAAAATAAGAGAGTCTTAACGTCCCTTCCAATTCCTTCGAATTTTGAAAATAAAAAGCATTGTATTTTCGAACCCTTTCAAAGTTTTCAACAAATAGGGCATCAATCAATCAGTTTGGTACCGATTTCGGGCGTGTCGAAGGTGCTAATCCTTCCTCACACGTAATCGACTTCTGAACCCATTTTCTCAAAGTTCGTGGACCAAAAAGCACTGTTTTAATAAATTAAACATTTTATTAAAACAAAGGTGATCCGATCACACCAAATAAAGATCGGTGGTGACTCCCTTCCTTTTCTTTTTTCAAAAATCGAGTTGACCGCGTCGTTTACTGTTTCATCAAAAAAAATGGTTACGACAGCTTGGCGACTCCACTGGGGACTCGAGGGTCAAGCCATAGATTGATTGATTTTTGTCCTTTTGATTAAAATGGTTTCGAAAAATCATGCTTATTTTAATGCACCTTCAATATTGGTCTCGTAAATACTTTAGCATTGCATTGCATGACCGTTGTTGTCGCACCTTTATGTGGGAGCGTGAAGCTATGCCTTCGTGAGGTTTTCACCTCCGCATGGGCTAGTGGACTGCTTTCGGGATACATCCGTACCTATGTCTTCGTGAAGTTTTCACTTTCGAATGGCCATAGGGAAATGTATTCCCCTGAACCAAACTCAGTCCGTATGAGCCTATAATGGGTGAGGATCGAGGAATCTGTCGGTTCGGGTACCTCGAACTTTAGAACTAAACCGCATATAGTAAACCCTAGGAGCCCACCTTAGGTAGAGCTATGTCAAACCTTAGTGGTCACCCAGATAGGTGTTTGTTTATTTTACTTGCTTTATATTCCATGGTACTAACTTGTTGTGTTTCTTTCTTTTTGTGCATATCATTTCATATTTTAAGAGACATCGATTCACGGTCCGTTTCTGAGTTAGGAAGCTGGTTATGGAAAGCGAATTCCTTGATAAAGTGGAAGACAATGCGGCCGTCCGCATATGGTCAGAGTAATGCCAAATAGAAAAAGGGGATAGCTTAGTTAAGGGGTATGTGTCGGAGCTACGAGATTTCACCAATATCAGTGTCACGCAGAACGAGCTCTAGGAGTTGAAAGAAATTTGGACTCAGTGGGATGATGAAGCGAAGCAGCTATTCTATGGTACTTACGGCGACCTGCCTTACCAGCTTGAGGTCAAAATAGACAAGCACCTGTTCCGAGCAATGACCCAGTTCTAGAATGCCGCTTATAGCTATTTTTCCTTCGGGAAGGTGGATCTGGTTCCCACGGTAGAAGAGTATACGACCTTGCTACATTGCCCAAGAATTCAAGTTGACAAAGCTTATTCCAAAGCGGTTAATAGCCCAACCTTCGCGAAAAAGTTGATGAATATCACCAGAATGAGCGAACAGTGGGTCTCGGCTAGAATGCAAAAGAAGGGCGGAGGTAAATGCATACCCTGGATATGTTTGAGAGACCTGATCCTGGTGCATCCCAATGCAAAGAAAAAGATTGACATCTTGGCCTTGTGTATTTACGGCTTGGTAATCTTCCCGAAAGCTTTAAGGCACATTGATGAAGCAGTTATTGATCTCTTCAGTCGATTAGACAAAGGGGTCACACCCGTTCCTGCCATCTTAGTCGAAACGTTCAGATCCTTGACTGCATGTCGGAGAATGGGTGAATGTAGGTTTATTGGATATGCGCAGCTGTTATTGGCTTGGTTCCATAGTCACTTCTGGAAAGTGGAGAAAGTGTCCTGTCGGTTTATGTCGGAGAATTACTCACCGCTAGAAGAGATATCATCTACGCCTAGAACAGAGGATGTGTTTGGAGAAAATTAGATCGCGCTCTTACAAAACCTTCAAGAAGATGACATCGGGTGGAATGCTTCGTGGTTGATTACCGACAAAATCCTTTATCGTTGTGGAAGCTTTGAATGGGTTCCCCTATTGGGAATTTGGGGTGCCACTGCCTATGCCCCTTTCTGGTCCTAAGACAGTATAGTTCAAGATAGTTTGTACCAACGACATACGGGCTAGCTCAATGCGAGTTCTCATATGAAGGAGGAAGCTATAAGAAAAGGGTTAAAGAGATTTCTGGTGCCTGGAATCAGATTCACAGAATGAGAAGATTATCCACAGGTCCGAGGATGACCCCAGAATACAGTGAATGGAGCGCTAGGAGAGTCAATGATAACATTCCCGAGCCAAATCCAGAAGGCGCCAGACCAAAAGAAGAATGCTTGCGAGTGATCCCATCTGAATTAGAGATTGTGAAGCAAGATTTTGAACGGATGAGTTCGGAACTCGGGAAAAGGATAGAAAAGTTGGAAGAAGAAAAGATGCTCCTCCAGTTAGAGGTGGACGGTCAAAAATCAGAGGCTGAGAAACTCAGAAAGGAAAAATGGAAGGTAGAGGAAGACCGAGATAACTTGAAGATGGAATACAAAAAGATGCGCTTGACGATAAAAAATACGGGATTAGGGAAAACTTCGGAGCAGTGGCGACAAGAGGTCCGAGAGGAAAAAGCCAAAGTTAGCAGTTGGGAGAGAAAATTTCATGAAATGCGAACGAAAAAGGAAGACTTAGAGAAGGGCATGACAGAAGACCAAAAGGAGAAAAAGGGATTAAAAGCTAGAATAGATGAGCTTGGGCGGTCTCTACACCACTATCGAAGTCGAGACTCGGAAAGCCAACTGAAGTCAAGCCTGGACAGAATAGAGGAAATGAAAGGTAAGGTTGAAGAGCTAGAATCGGCATTACACAGTAGTGAGCTTCAGATTGAGCTTCTGAAAACGAGAGAAAGGCATTGGGAGGAGGAGCTTCGCCATTCTTGCGAGCAAGTTGGAAGTCGGAACTACCTCATGGGTGAAGCAATAATCCAGATTCGAGAGGTAGCTGAACACCTACAGACTTTGGCTGTGGAAGCTGACATATTGAGCATGAGATATGAAATACCACCGGGTCATGATCAAGAAAAATCAAAACCTTAGGTATTAGGGCGAGAGCATATTTGTAATATACTTTATGTAAAGGGTTTTGCCTTCTAATAAAGTTTTCTAAAATGAAGTTGATCAGAATCGATGTCTTCTTCCTGCATTCATGCATTTGCATTGCATCATATTACATGCATTAAAGTTTATAAAAAGAAGCCTAATTGGTTAAGATTATCAGAAACAAGAGAGAGGAAAGAGGAAATCTGGGAACTGAACATTACTACGGGACTCATGCTAAGACAAAGAAAATGGATTAAAGATTTGAACAGTTCCAGAAAGACCTGCAAGACCAGATGCAAGAGCAAATAGCAAAACTCCAACAAGAGATGAGGGATTAGGTGTTGGAGGCTCAGAATAACATGATGAATCAGTTGGCACAGTTGTTGGCCAATGAACGGGAGAAAGGAAAAGGCGTTGCTACTAGTTTGGGAAATGATAATGACGACCCTGTTTACCCTCCGGTTTTACCCGCCTAATACCCAAGTGCCATCGGAGGTGCACCCCTAAAGGACGCCTGTTACTATTAGACCACAATATCAAGTTGGTACCACGATACCAGCCCACCTTTCGACTGGTTTGGGTACTAACCCAGGGGAAAGTCTGGCTAACCCTGTGGTCCCCGATTTCGATGAACTGGTAGAAATGGACAAGGCAAAGATAGATTTGTCAAAGCAACTTGAGAACCGTTGCAAGTGGCTAGAAGAAAAGTTTAAAGAAATAGAAACAGCTGACCATCGTTATGGGATGGACGCTAAAGACTTAAGTCTGGTCCCGGACTTAGTCCTTCCGCCAAAGTTCAAAACACCAGAGTTCGAGAAATATAACGGGACTAGCTGTCCTGAGGCGCACATCACAATGTTCTGCCGGCGGATGGCGGGGCACCTTAATAATGACCAGTTGCTGATTCACTATTTTCAAGACAGTTTCACCGGGTCTGCCGCCAAATGGTACAACCAGCTTAGTCATGCCCAAATCAAGACGTGGAAAGACCTGGCACAGGCCTTCATGAAACATTATGGCCATGTAGCTGATATTGCTCCTGATAGAATCACACTCCAAAATATAGAGAAAAAGTCGGGTGAAAGTTTTAGACAGTATGCCCAGCAATGGAGGGAGGTCGCCATGCAGGTCCAACAACCCCTCTTAGAAAAAGAGACGACCATGCTCTTCATTAACACCCTAAAGGCCCCTTTCATAACTCATATGATAGGGAGTACAACTAAAAGCTTTGCAGACATAGTAATGGCAGGAGAGATGATCGAACATGCAATAAGGGGCGGCAAGATCGAGGTAGGAGAAAGCGCTAGGAGGGCCACTCCTAAGAAGAAAGGCGGTGAAGTGAATAACGTGAGCACACACAAGGCGATTACGGTTAATCGGCCAAAGGCAGTCACCTCTGGACAACAAGGTCCTGCAAGACAGGAATTGGGAACCAGACCAAATACTGAAAAAATTTAATTCACGCCAATTCCAATAACGTACAAGGAGCTATACCAGACCTTGTTCAACGAGCATATCGTGTCCCCATTTTATTTGCAACCATTGCAACCTCCAGACCCTAAGTGGTACGACCCTAACGCTCAATACGATTACCATGCAGGGATAGCGGGGCATTCGATAGAGAATTGCCTCGCCTTTAAAAAGGTAGTCGAGAGGCTAATAAAGATAGGGGTCATAACACTCGACGACTTGGTAAAAAAAGGGAACCCACTACCCAATCACGAGGGTGGAGGAGTAAACACGATTGGCGAGGAGGTGGTGAAAAAGATCAAGAAGGATGTCACGAAGGTAAAAACCCCATTGAGAGTAATCTGGGAGGAGATGACAAAGAAAGGATTGACAGATTCGGATCCTGCGAAAAACTGGAGGTATACAAAGAACTACTGCGAACTCCATAAAATAAAAGGGCACGAGATTCAAGAATGTGCCCAGTTTAGAATCTTGGTGCAAAACCTTATGGACAACAAGGAACTGGAGTTTTATGAAGAAGGAGTAGAAGAAAGAAATGTATGTGTGACCGAGGAAGAATCGATGAAGCCTGGAGTCAATCATCCAAGAATCATCATCTCGCGAAACACGGAAGGTGGGGTACAGGGAAGGCCGAAGATTATAATTCAAAGACCTGCTTCTTTTCCCTACAAAGACAGTAAAAAGGTACCTTGGGACTACAATTGTAATGTGATGATACCAAGGGCGGAAAGCTCCACTAGCATTTCTGAGGAAGTCCAGAATGAAGGGTTTTATACGCGTAGCGGGAAGCGGTACGACCCAAAGAACAAAGAAGTGGAACCAGTGAAACCAAAAACTGTGCAGATTGGACGAAAAAGGAATCCGAAGCCCCTATCAACGAACCCGTCAAAGAGGAGGAAGCCAAAGAATTCTTGAAATTCTTGAAACACAGCGAGTATAGCGTGGTAGAGCAGCTGTGCAAACAACTAGCTCGCATATCCGTGCTAGCCCTGCTGTTAAGCTCAGAAGTACACCGTGAAGCACTGATGAAAGTACTGAATGAAACTTATGTTACTAAGGATATATCCGTTAATAAATTGGATTGTCTGGTTAGTAACATAAGTGCTGACAATTTTATTTACTTCAGCGATGACGAAATCTCACCCGGAGGCATGGGATCAACGAAGGCCTTGCACATAACCACCCGCTGTAAGGGGTACACTCTGCCAAGCGTGCTAATAGATAATGGGTCAGTATTGAATGTCCTACCGCTGGCTACACTCAAGAGGTTGCCAATAGACAGCTCTCACATGAAAGCCTGCCAGAACATAGTACGAGCATTTGATGGTACCGAAAGAAGAGTGATGGGAAGAATGGACGTGCCATTATTGATCGGGCATAACTCATATAAGTAGATTTCCTAGTCATGGACATCAAGCCCTCTTACAACTGCTTGTTGGGAAGGCCTTGGATTCATTCGACAGGTGTTGTGCCTCGCCATCGCACTGTAAAGCAAGTCGGTAACGAAAAACTGACTGGTAACTATAAATGCTGAAGAAGACATCATAGCAACTGTTACCAACGAAGCGCCATATCTGGAAACAAGTGAGGAGGCCGTTGAATGTTCCTTTCGATCCTTAGAGTTTATCAATGCTACTTTTATCTCGGATGGAAAAGTAGTCCCGATGCCTAAGCTATCCAAGACCACGAGGATGGGCCTACGGATGATGATAGGAAAAGGGGCTCTACCAGGAAAAGGATTGGGCAAACATCTCCAAGGGAAAGTTCAGATCCCGATGCTGAGAGAGAAAAGAGACCGTTTTGGCTTGGGTTTCAAATCGGATGCGAAACAAATGAGGAAAGAAATAGAGAAGAAATAAGAAAGAAGAAGGGCAAGGTTGAACGGAGAAGACGTCAAGTGGGAATCAATGACATTTCCCCACATATCCCATACCTTCGTGTCAGGAGGAATAATCTACCCAGAGAATCTTCCTCACATCAATGCCATACACGACGAGGAAACTGATCAAGGAAAACATTGGGCATTCACCGTCTGAACCAGAAGCGTTCTAAAAAATTAGACTACAGAGGAATTTCCTGTAGTTTTTAAAGATTATAAAGAGTAATATTCAGAACGCACTCATTGTTTTAAGCCTAGAAACGATGAGATTTCTTTTGTGAAATAGGCTCATGTTCGGATATTTTGTTACAATAAAATGCATCTTTAATTCTAACAAACTTTTTTCATTTATTGTTCCCATTCATATCATGTGAATAGTCATCCTTCAATTCATTTATTCTTTGTACATCCCTTGATACCCATCACAGATCCCTAGCCATCAATGATATGAGCAATGATACTACAGATTCAGAGGTCCGTTTCGAGCAGGATATGTGTTTAGAGGAATCTCAGGATTTTAAAAATGACAGAGAATGTGACTTGCCTCTAGATTTGTTGAGAATGGTAGAGCAAGAAGAAAAACATATCCTACCGCATAAAGAGTCAGTGGAAGTTGTGAACCTGGGAGAAGGACAAGAAGTGAAGATTGGAGCTTGTATCACGGCAGAGACCAAGCGAGACCTCATCAAGTTACTCCAAGAATTCAAGGATGCGCTCGCGTGGTCGTACCAAGATATGCCTGGATTAAGCACTGATATCGCAGTTCACCGGTTGCCCATAAAAGAAGAATACAAGCCCGTCCAATAGAAGCTTCGAAGAATGAGACCGGATGTTTTGTTAAAAATAAAAGAAGAAGTCAAGAAACAATTTAACCCTGGATTCTTGCAAGTGGTTAAGTATTCAGATTGGGTGGCTAATATCGTCCCTGTCCCAAAGAAAGATAGGAAAGTACGAATGTGTGTAGACTACAGGGATCTAAGCAAGGCTAGCCCGAAAGACAATTTCTCGTTGCCTCACATCGACACCGTAGTAGACAATACAGCGGGTTATTCGTTGTTCTCCTTTATGGATGGCTTCTCAGGATACAACCAAATAAAGATGCATCCTGAAGATATGGATAAGACAACATTTGTGACCATGTGGGGGACGTTTTGCTACAAGGTGATGCTGTTTGGGCTAAAAAACACAGGAGCGACATATCAGAGAGCCATGGTAACCCTATTTCATGACATGATGCACAGAGAAATTGAGGTTTACGTCGACGACATGATCGCCAAGTCCTACACCGAAGAGGAACATGTGCAGGTCTTAAGGAAACTGTTCTTGAGGTTGAGGAAATTCCAACTAAAACTTAATCCAACAAAGTGTACCTTCGGAGCTCAGTCTGGAAAGTTGCTCGGATTCGTGGTCAGTAAAAAGGGGATTGAGGTCGACCCAGACACAGTCAAGGCCATACAGGAGTTGCCTCCACCATGTACCCAAAGAGAAGTTAGAGGTTTCCTAGGAAGGCTAAATTACATCGCTCGGTTTATTTCACAACTGACTGAAAAATGTGACCCCATATTCCGTCTTCTTAAGAAACGCAATCCGAGCACGTGAGATGAAGAATGCCAGAAGACCTTCGACAAAGTAAAGCAATACCTGTCCAATGCCTCAGTATTGACACCATCTCATCTGGGCAGGCCATTAATCCTTTATTTGACAGTGCTTAATAATTCAATGGGATGTGTCTTTGGGTCGACATGACGATTCGAGAAAAAAGAGAAGGCAATATACTACCTTAGTAAAAAATTCACTGAGTGTGAAACAAGGTACTCATCGATCGGGAAACTATGTTGTGCCTTGATTTGGACAACTCGAAGATTGAGGCAGTATATGATGTATCATACGACATGGCTCATCTCGAAGCTAGATCCTCTGAAATACATGATGGATTCTACCGCTTTGAACGGGAAGATGGCCAGAAGGCAGATTCTGCTTTCTGAGTTCGACATAGTCTATGTGAACCAAAAGGCAGTAAAAGGGAGTGCTATAGCGGACTTTTTAGCCAGCAGAGCCCTTGAAGATTACGAGCCTTTAGACTTTGATTTCCCTAACGAAGATTTGATGTATGTAGCAAACACTGGAGAGGGTGCCTCAAAAGATCATCCTTGGAAGCTGAATTTTGACAGAGCATCAAATGCTATAGGCAATGGAATTGGGGCAGTTCTGATATCCCCAAAAGGAGACCATTACCCATTTGCTTGCAAACTGGATTTCGATTGCACTAATAATATGGCTGAATATGAAGCTTGTATCATGGGTCTCCGCGCCGCTATCGAACGTAAAATTAGAGTACTGGAAGTGTATGGAGATTCTGCCCTCGTAATCTATCAACTTAAAGGGGAATGGGAAATCAGGGATCCAAAGCTGGCCATCTACAAAAGATTGGCCCGAGATTTGGTCAGAGAGTTTGACGATGTCACTTTTCATTATTTGCCCAGAGACGAAAACTAGATGGCTGATGCTCTGGCTACCCTAGCCTCCCTGGTCCAAATAAACGAGAATAAGGATATGAAACCTATAAGAATGAGCATTCATCAGGACCCAGCCCATTGCTACAACATTGAGGAATAAGAGAAAACTGACCTACCATGGTACCACGATATACTGCGGTATGTGAAAAATCGTGAGTACCCAGATCAAGCAACTGAGAACGATAAAAGGACGTTGAGAAGACTAGCTTGTGAATACGTCCTGGATGGAGAGGTCCTATACAAGAAAAGGAAAGATCAAGTACAGCTAAGATGTGTGGATGCCACCGAAGCTAGGTTAATTCTGGAAGAAGTCCACGAAGGCGTCTGAGGAACTCACGCCAGACAAATAATGAGGTTTGGATATTATTGGTCCACCATGGAAGGAGACTGCATCAACTATGCCAAAAAATGTCATAAATGCCAAATTTACGGAGACAAGATTCATGTGCCTCCGTTACCTTTACACGTTATGACTTCCCAATGGCCATTTTCCATGTGGGGCATAGATGTCATTGGACCAATCTCACCGAAAGCTTCAAATGGGCATCGGTTCATCTTCGTGGTCATCGACTACTTCACCAAGTGGGTAGAAGCCGCCTCGTATGCTAACATCACTAAGTCAGCGGTCAGTAGGTTCTTGAAGAAAGAAATCATTTGTCGATATGGAATGCCTGAGAGGATCATATCAGACAACGCATTGAACCTAAACAACAGTACGATAGCGGGAGTTTGCAGCCAATTCAACATTAAACACCACAATTCGTCTCCGTATCGTCCAAAAATGAATGGGGCAGTGGAAGCGGCCAACAAAAACATCAAAAAGATAGTGGGAAAGATGACCGAGACTTACAAGGATTGGCATGAAAAATTACCGTTCGCGCTCTATGCTTATCGAACGTCTGTCTGAACCTCTACTGGGGCAACGCCTTTCTCATTGGTCTACGGGATGGAGGCAGCTCTACCTATTGAAGTGGAGATACCTTCCCTTCGAGTATTGTCAGAAGTGAAGCTGGATGAAGTTGAATGGATCCAGGCTCGATATGATCAGTTGAACTTAATTGAAGAAAAGAGATTAAGGGCTATCCGTTAGGGTCAGATGTACCAAAAGTGAATGATGCAAGCTTACGACAAAAAGGTTCGCCCAAGGGAATTCCACGAAGGGGACCTCGTGCCGAAAAAGATCCTTCCCATACAAAAAGATTTCAGAGGAAAATGGATGCCGAACTGGGAAGGACCGTACGTGGTTAAGAAAGCTTTCTCGGGAGGGGCACTGATTCTGACTGAGATGGACGGGAAAAGCTTGCCCAATCCCGTGAACTCAGATGCAGTAAAAAAATACTTTGCTTGAAATAGAAGAGGCCAAGGTGAAAACCCGCAAAGGGCACTTTGAGACTTCAAAAAAAAATGGAGAGGCCAAGGTGAAAACCCGCAAAAGGGCACCTTGAGACCAAAGGGCTTTTTGAGTTGAAAACCCGTAAAGGGCGGCTCAAATTTTGAATTGACACGTTGCGATCTTGCAGCACTATAATCAACAGAAGAGGAAGTACGTTGCATATCGGGGCATCGGCAAAATACTTTGAGTCTTCTAAACACATGACAGGCTCAAATTAGTCTTCTTGAAGGTTGTATATAGAAGCCCAATCGGCGATGCCTAGGGCGTCTGATCCATGTTGCTTACTTTACCATTTTTGAGTTCTTTTTCTCCGCAAAAAATGGGATATGTCTCCAGTCAATTTTCTTTGTTTCATAGATAATTCATTTCTCTTTGAAATCAACCTACTGTTATCCATCATTAACATGCTGCATTGAAGCAATAATTGATGAACTAACGACTTCACAAAGGAAAGTTCCACGTATCACTTTGGAAATCTCTAGATAAAATGGGAAACCAAAACAGAACATTTGTTTAGAACTCCCACGAACACAGGAAAGACATTGGAAAAAGGGGGTCTCAATGGAGACCATTTCTTCAAAGTCCCTCGCCCGATTCAGTAATTATGGCAGGGTGAATAATGTTACTTGGTCATTTAGAAAAAGTATGACAAGCCAATTTTCGATAAGGAAAGATTCAAAAACCCTAAATTATTGAGGAAAGAATCTAAAACAAACCAAGTTGATCATTCTTCAAGTAGGAGTTGTGACTCCCGAGGAAGACAGCTAGAAGTCAAGGCAGGCCCGTGTTCTAAAGCCTAAAATAGGCTTCGAAATTTCCACAGGGGCAAGTCATGCATGCGAAAACGGTCACTGCAAGGGAAACGAAGATGAAACCTTGATAGATAAATGAGTGATAACACCTTAAATAGGAATCATACTCGTAACATTCTGACTCATCATGCTCATGGCATCCTAATCATTAGACATAAGTATTTACTCATTCTACAGGTTACGTCCTCAAAGAGGATAGTACGGTTGAGCAGATCTCGTCTCCCTGAGTATGCAGTGGAGCAGATCAAAGAGATCATATTTGACATTCCTGAAGTTGCAGGAAGAAGATCAAAGATTCAGTCTGGTGGTCCTTGAGTTTGCAGGGATCAGATCGAAAATAGCAGATTTGACGTTCCTGAAGTTGCAGGAAGCAAATCAAAGATTCAGTCTAGTGGTCCTTGAGTTTGCGGGGATCAGATTGAAGATAGCAGATTTGACCTTCTTGAAGTTGCAGGAAGCAGATCAAAGATAGCAGATTTGAACTTCCTGAAGTTGTAGGAAGTAGATCGAAGACATCAGTCTGGTGGTCCCTGAGTTTGTAGGGATCAGATTGAAGAAAGCAGATTTGAACTTCCTGAAGTTGCAGAAAGCAGATCGAAGACATCAGTCTGGTGGTCCCTGAGTTTGCAAGGATCAGATTGAAGAAAGCAGATTTGACCTTCCTGAAGTTCTAAGAAGCAGGTCAAAGATTCAGTCTGGTGATCCCCGAGTTTGCAGGGATTAGATTGAAGATAGAAGATTTGATATTCCTGAAGTTACAAGAAGCAGATCGAAGATTCAGTCTGGTGATCCCTAAGTTTGTAGGGATCAGATTGAAGATAGCAGATTTGACATTCCTGAAGTTGCAGGAAGCAAGTCGAAGACATCAGTCTGGTGATCCCCACTAGTTCGCAGGGATCAGATTGAAAATAACAGGAAACAGATTGAAGAGGGCAGATCTTGTCTCCTTGAAGTTGCAAAGAGCAGGTTCAAAACAAACCTATCTCCCTGAGATTGCAGGGGAGCAAATTGTAGCTACAAGTCCTATCTCACCAAAGCAACGGTGGAATAGGATCGAAATGACCAGATACGGTGGACTGAATGGGGCTACCTGAAGAAAAGAGCACCAAAAGAAGTTAAGGCCCACTGAGACCGGGCAAAATGGGTCTTTCTTATGTCTTTGCTCTATTGCCGTTACACGACAATGAGCAAAGAGGGGTAGCTGTACAGACCCATTTCACCCGGCCCGTTTTATAACCCAAAACCAAAACCCAAAACCCAAAACCTAAACCCAAACCCAAAACCTAAACCCTAGCCCAAAACCTAACCAGCCCAAACAAACCAAAAAAAAAAAAGAAAAACAAAACCCTAGCAGCCGCCCCTAGCCCTCTGACATCTGCCTTCTGTCCCATCCACCGCCCACTGCCACTAGCACCGCCACTGCAAGAGCATCACCAACTCCTCCACTTGGCCACTTACCTGCAAGCAATAAAATAGAAATGACAGAACAAGAACAAGTTGTAAAATAAGATGGCTATAAAGGCCGATTCACATTCGGTTGTAAAGGACTTTTTTTTTTTTCAGTTTTTCGGATCAATAATATACAAAAAAGTTTGAATACAAGCGCATATAGATTAAGCACAAAAAAGAGACAGAGATTAAGGCACTAAATCGACTAAAAACCTAACAGAGGTGAAAAGAGGTGACTTTTTTATTCTGTCGAAAGTATTTTTTTTATTTCTTCTTTTCTTATCAAACCTAATCACATATTCTATAACACATAAAAAAAGGGGAAAATTTACCTTTTTTTTGAACTTCTGACCACCGTGTGCGGTGGCCGGCGCCGGTGCCAGCGCGGCGGTGATCCGTCGAAAATCCCACCGGAGACCAACCCCCTGCAGAGAAAAAAACAAAATGAAATTTTTTTGGGGGTGTAAGCAGCTGAAATGAAGAAAAAAGAGAAAATATTTGGTTTTATAAAGATTTCAAAACGAAGCCGTTTAGGGCCTGATTCAGTGGCCCCAAAACGACGTCGTTTGGCCTATGACCCGCGCACAGACCCGACCCGCCTCAGGATCCGCGTGTTTTTTAAATCGATGGGCTATTTGCGCGATTGGTCCTTCCGCATCTTTTAGTTTTTTAATCAAACTTTTAATTATTGCAACACTGGCCCAATAATTTTTCGCGGTTTGCTATTTGGTCCTTCCCTAAAATGCTGCGTTTAATTCGCTGGGAAAATTGTCCCTTTAGTCCCCCATCTTTCACGCGCGTTCTTTCGTGACCCCCGAAGCCCGTTTTATTTACAAATTGACCCCAAACTTTGTTTTATTTATCATTTAGCCCCCGAATCACTATTTTATTTACAATTTATTTAAAACTTCCATTTTATGCAATTTAGCCCTTTTTCAACTATTTTGCAATTATTATTATTATTATTATCATTTAATATTTTATTTTATCATTATTATTATATTTACTATTGTTATTATTATCATTTATTATTATTTCTATTATTATTCTCATTATTATCATTTTCACTATCATTACTAATGTTTATTATTATTTTATATTATTAATTATTATTATTATTTTATCATCAATACTACTATAGGTATTTTAAATCAATTATTACTATTAGTATTCCCTTCACTATTATATTTTTATCTATATTTATTTTCTTAGTTTAATACTATTATTATTTATTTAATTTTTATTTTTTTATATATATATATATATATAAATATACATACTTCTATTCCCGCTAATATTATTATTATACTTTTATATATTTCTACTACTGTTCATATATTAATATTATTTTCATTATTACTATTATCATTACTATTATTATTTTCTTCTTTCCCTTTTTCTCTTAAACTTTCATTTGCTTATAATTCTTTGTTTTCTATTATTTTTTAGCTTATTCATTTATATTTAATGCATTTTCCTACACATATTAGTATTGTGATTTGTTTTGGCATCTTATCGTTACATTAACCTTTGCCCGATACATCAGTTTTCAAATAACCGATATCACGTGTTAAAGATTCGAGGAAATCGAGCCCTAACTTACTGGGTTTCGATTTTCCTCGTTCAATATAAACAACGAAATATCCCTTCCAAAATCACAAGTCCCGGTTTCAAATTGGCGTTCCGTATTAGCAATTCGAGTGAATCGAGCCCTAACTCACTGGGTTCCGATTTCTCCTCGTTTAAAGCTAAACAACGGGATGTCTCTTTTAAAATTGCAATTTAAATTTTAAAACAAAATACTTAATCTCGAAAACTCGAAATGTCGTGCCCTAACTTACTGGACTCGACACCTAGATACTTCGAGATAAGTTTCTTTTCTTCCCAAATAGAGGCAATATTCCTAATTTGGATTTTCGGGAAAACGAGCCCTAACTTACTGGGTTCCGATTTCTCGATTCAACAAATGACGGAAGATCCTCTTCAAAAGCAAAAATCAAGTTTTAAAAGACGAGCTTAGTTTCGGGAGTCTAAAGTATTGCGCCCTAACTAACTGGACATGATGCTTTTCTCTTCGAAAATAAGAGAGTCTTAACGTCCCTTCCAATTCCTTCGAATTTTGAAAATAAAAAGCATTGTATTTTCGAACCCTTTCAAAGTTTTCAACAAATAGGGCATCAATCAATCAGTTTGGTACCGATTTCGGGCGTGTCAAGGGTGCTAATCCTTCCTCGCACGTAATCGACTTCAACCCATTTTTTTCTCAAAGTTCGTGGACCAAAAAGCCTTTGTTTTAATAAATTAAGCGTTTTATTAAAACAAAGGTGATCCGATCACACCAAATAAAGATCGGTGGTGACTCCTTCCTTTTTTTTTCAAAAATCGAGTTGATGGCGTCGTTCATTCGTTTCATCAAAAAAATTGGTTACGACATTGTTTCCTTTGATATTCATTCTCTTGTTTAGTTCCGCTTTTTGATTCGTTTTGTTTTTTATCTGAAATCTCTTTTTTTATAAAAAAAATCACCCATACAAAGAAATACAATCGGCTTTTATAGCCTAAAATTTTACATTCATTTTGCTTTCTGTCTTGTCTCGTTTATTGCTTGTAGGTGCTTGGGCGGTGCAAGTGAAGGCTGTAGCAGTGTCAGAATGGCAGAGGGCGGTGGCTAGAAGATAGGGGCGGCACACCTAGGGGGCTAGGGTTTCTTAAAAGAGTTTAGGATAGTGGGCTAGGGTTTGTTTAATTTGAAATTAGGCTGATCTCTTGGGTTTGGGTTTTGTAAAGTGGGCTATTAATTGGGATTTAGGTCTAGACTTTATTGGGTTTTAGTTAGGTTGGTTTAATGGTTTTTGTTTGTTTGGGTCTAGGTAGATTTGACCCATTACACGAAAAATTTTCATTTAGGTTTTATAAAGAATAATTGTTTCATAATGTATCCTTAAAGTTGGACCAAACACAAACAATTTCACCGCTATACATAAAAAATGTGTATTATCTTGCCACAAGATCATCACAAAACCTCTACAAAATTAAGTTTCAATTAAATGCACACTTTTGTACTTGAATATTTTACTATATCAACTTCTTCTTTACTTAAAAATTGGGTCCTATTGTTATCGATATTATTGTAAATATAAGAAAATGTGAGTTTGAGTGCATTAAAATGCATTATCCTCCTATTTAAGGGTTGGAGAAAGACTATAAGAGTTCTAAGCACAGTATATAAAAAAATAGATATAATAAGAACCAATGTTAAAAAAATTATAATTGTTATACTTTCGCTATACGTCTTTTCATTTGAAGTTAAAATTTAGTGGAGCTTGATTTCATGGCTTCGATTGAAGCATAGTCTCATCATCCCTTTACTAAATTGAAAAAATACATTTCACTTAAAAGATCTATCGAAAATGAACTTGTAAAGATATTTACTTAAAATTTTAATTTAATTTGGATTTAAAGATCTTCGATATTTTATTTTAAATTAACACATTATCAATGCACACCCAAATTATGGGTGAATAATACGGCCTTAAGCCATAACCTATGCTTGTTTATATATATATTAGATTTGATCATGAGTCATGTAGTGCCCCAAAATTTCTATATTATTTCGGTGAAATTTTAACACAAATGTGTATCTGCTTCAATGATTAAGTGTTTTGGGTGTGTGTGTGAAGTCTCAAGATCAAGCCACAACTTTGGCAAATTTTGATATTTTTCTAATCTAAACCTTATGTTTGGGGAGTGGACTTATATTTTATTATTTGTAAAATTATATTAGAGTGAGCATGCTGGTTTAAGTGGTAAGGAAGTTTGTGTATTGTGTGGAGGTATTGTGTTCAAAACCTTGCACAAGCGTGGGTATTTATTTTTGGTCAGTTATGGGACAAAGTTTTGGTGAAGTTAAAATTCTGATAGTGGGTGGTTATGATAGTGTAAGTAGTGGGATTTGGATAAAAATCTATTTTCCCAAAAATCTCTCTGCTTGGAAAACTGGCGTTTCTTTCTTCTCCCTCTACTATTTTTTTTCTCTTATCCTTTCTCTCCTATTATTTCTTTTTTTTCAATCGGCAACATCCTTTTTGTTTTTGAATTTCAAATTCTCTATTCACGATATTCGTACGAATTGGTAAGTGATGGTGGTATCTCTGCGTGTGAAGGGAGTTTTTCTTATAATCGTTAGATCGGTTTCTTTTTGCATTCTAATAACGAAATTTGTAATTTGATAGCAGCAAATTGATAAGGTCGTGACTTTACTTTCGCTGAATCGTAGTCAACTATTCGGAGCGTTAGGGTAAGTGTAGGACACTCGAATTGAATTTGTTACCGATTTTGTAATTTTGAATTATTGTGTTCTAAGACTGAGTTGGGACTTTAAAAATGTCGGTTATAGGTTCTGTAAGACTTTGGTGTATTTTCGCATCAAACGATACAAGGTGTGTACCCGAAACGCACAAAAAAGAGATTTGGCGAAAGCCGAAAAACCCATTATCGACGCCACACGGCCGTGTGTAACGACACGGCCGTGTGCAAGACACGACCATGTGATGGCTGGTGTGTGGCCATGTGAGCCACACGGGCTAGGTCAAATTGGACGTGTGGGCCTACACGGGCACACCACACGGGTATGTGATCACTGGGCCAGGCCGTATGATCCACACGACGTGTGGGCCCATTGTACTGAAATTTTCTATAGGGTCACACGAGTCGTCCTAATCAACTGTGAGCCTACCATGGGGTCGATAAATGCTATCTAACCCTATAACCAAATGATTTGTTAGACTGAAATAGGGTTATAAGCATGCCTATGTTTGTTTATTTGTTATTTATTTATGAAAACATGTTAAGCATGGTTTATCTGTTAATTCCGTATGCATATTCTGTTACTGCAATTGGGGTGGGATGATGTATATTGGAGGAAGTGTTCTGAAAGGCAGATTATGCCTACTATCTGGCAGCACGGTTGCATTATATTTTACATGTGCTGCATCGATACAGCGTGGTGTGTAGGGTTGGATGGGTGTTTTAAACCCCACATAGTGTGTAGGATTGTCGGAGATGGTGTGTAGAGTATGGGGGTAGGTTTCTGATATCTGATTTGGATATCTGTAACTGTGTCTGCATCTGAAATGGGCTCAAGCCCGAATCTATACTTGCATCTGACATGGGCCCAGGCCCGAATATGAATTTGTCTGATTTGTGGTATTCTGTATGTGTACATGCTTATCTCTGCTAGATTACACACTGAGTTTACGTAAATTCACCCCTTTTTTGTTTGTCTGTACAGGTAACCCACAGTCTTAGGCGGATCGGTGCAGCGGAGGACTCGACGATAACCACTTATTTTTCTGTTTTATTTTGTTTTGCGGTTATTAAGTTTTGGCATTGAAGTTTTATTTTCTGAGACTCTGGACTCTTTTAAAATTTTTGAAATTTGGTTTTGGGTTTTTGGTTTTTACTTATTTAAAATTGTAACGATTTTCTAAAATCTTAAATGGATTTTCTGGACACAACATTTTTACATGCTTCCGCTACAAACATATTTTATCTCTATATGATTAAATAAAAAAACTTTGAAATTAATAATAACTCTAAACGTAATGAACTGGAAAGGTTTTAACTTAACGACGATAGTTTTTCAATCCATTTTATGTGACACGTCTAGATTTGGATATAACATCTAGGTTGGGTTTGGGGTATTACATTTAGTGGTATCAGAGCATGGTTGTAAAACTCGACTGTGAATTTTGGGTTCCAAAATATGTTTTAAATAATTGATTTACAAATAGTTTTAAAATATTTTGATTAAGTAAGTGGTACATCGAGTCTCCGGCACCAATCCTGTAAGTATTTCTGTACTTGGTTAAATTATTCTGAAAACATTATAGTTAGTACTCTCTAAAATTGCAGTGAAACGAATAGAGACTGAAACTTACAAAAATATTACTAAACTTCTGATATTTACTACATAAAATATTTGTTAGTAAAAACTAAAACTGATGCATAAAATGTAGATAAACTTCAAAATTACAATGAGTGCTCGTAAAATTTGCGGACGTGGTACTCATGGTCATGGAAGAGGCTGTAGGGGGCTCGAGCTGAGTCTTTCTCTCTAGGTAGTATGTCGAATCTGAATATGAGTGTGACACCAGTCAGCGCGCCATGAGACCGGATCTCGAGTTGTTAATTTGGGGATGACGCCTTGTCCCAAGCCATTCTGAGGATTTTGGAGAGGTTGCTGGACCCTATTCTAGTTTTGGGGGCTGTGGGTCGGTAACTGAATGACTCCGGTCTAATGGTGTTGAAACTGTTTAGGGGTGTCACAAGAGTCGCCCTTATATGGCCGAGTATTAGTCGAGGCCACGGAGAGAATTATGAATGATTTGGATCAAGACACCGAATGTAAACTGAAATGTCGGTTTCTACTTGTGATGAGGCTATTAATGGTGGCTGACGGTTGAGGAGGGTACTCAGCCTGATCGATTGAGTTGGGATTTCTTTAACACCACCTTTTAGAGTAAAGACGTGGGGGCAAGTTATGTTAACACTCGTAGACGTGAGTTTTTAAATCTTATGCAAGGTGACAGATCTGTGGCCGAGTATGAGCCCGAATTTTTTATGTTGAGCCACTACGCTCGACGCATGGTGGCGTCTGAGTACGAGAGATGCGTTCGATTTAAGGATGGTTTGAGGGATAACTTGATGGTTTTAATTGTTCCACAAAGGGAACGAGAGTTTGCTGTATTGGTGGAGAAAAGCTAAGATCACTAAGGATGTTAAGCGCGTAGAGCACCATAAAAGGGATCGAGAGAGAAGCAAGAATAAGAGGGAGTTGGGGCCCTCTAGTTCTGTTTCAAGGCCTAAGAAAAAGGCCAGATCTGATGGACCAGTTAAAGTGGGGGCCCCTATTGTTCTTACTGGGTTACAACCATGTAGTGACTGTGGGATGCACCATCCGAGAGAGTGCTAAAGGAGGACTGGGGCGTGTTTAAGATGTGGGTCTCTTGAGCACCATATTACGGAATGTTCACAGTGTACAAATTAGATGCAAGCTCTAACTTTGGGTACTGTACAGCCTCAAAGAGCAATTCAGCAGCCACCTAAAGGCCGTGGACAAGCTAGAGGTGGTAACTATTTAGGTCATGGACAAAGAGCACTGGCAGATGTGCTGGTCAGTTAGAGTCGAGGCAGCCTGCTTTGGTTTATGTTGCTCATCACTGAGAGGACAGAGATGCTCCTAGCGTCATTACCGGTTCGTTCCTTGTATTCGATGTACCTTACTTTGCTCTGATAAACATAGGATGTACTCATTCTTATACAGCCTGTTCTGTCTCCAAAAATCTAGGGTTATATAAATCGAATCTTCCAGCCTTATTTGGGTCAGTTCATCGTGGTCTTCATTGATGACATTTTGTTTTACTCTAAAACTGAGGATGATCATGAGGAGCATCTTAGAGTAGTGCTTCAGATTCTACGTGAGAAGCAACTTTACGCTAAATTCAGCAATTGTGAGTTTTGGCTACGTGAGGTGACTTTTCTGGGGCACGTAGTTTCTACGGAAGAGATTTCAGTCGATACTAGAAAGATTAAGGCTGTGATGGATTGGAAATAGCCCAAGAGTGTGTTTGAGATCCATAGCTTTCTGAGTTTAGCGGGATATTATCGATTGTTTATTGAGGGGTTCTCACTAATTGCAATTTCTCTTTCTAAGCTTCTGTGCAAGGGTGTGTCGTTTGTCTACACTGATGTGTAATAATCGAGCTTTGAGAAGCTCATATCTATTCAGACTCAAACTCCTATTTCGATACAACTGAATCCGATAAGAAGTTTGTGGTCTATAGTGATGCATCACATGTTGGATTGGGTTGTGTTCTGATGCAGGATGGTAAAGTTGTGGCTTATGTGTCCCATCAGCTTAAGACACACGAAGGAAATTATCTGACGCATGAATTCGAGTTGGCTGCTGTGGTATTTGCATTGAAAATTTAGATGAACTATTTGTATGGTGAGAGGTGTATCATCTATACCGATCATAAGAGTCTCAAGTATCTCATTACTAAGAAGGAGTTAAATCTTAAGCAGCGTCGTTAGATTAAACTTCTTAAGGACTATGACTGCACGATAGAGTATCATCCGAGTAAAGCTAATGTGGTAGCCGATACTCTAAGTCGAAGAGCGATGACTGATTTGGGGGAGATGTTTGCTCGCCTTAGTCTATTTGATGATAGGAGTTTGTTAGCCGAGTTACAGGTTAAGCAGACTTGGGTTGAGCAGATTCGAGATAAATAGTTAATAGATGGGACTCTAGGTGTGCGGTTCGATCAGGTTGAGAGTGGTACTACTACAGATTTTGGATTGAATAGTGATGGTGTGTTATGTTTTAGAGGGCGGATCTGTGTGCCAAAAGATTTTGATCTAAGGCAGTCTATTATAAAGGAGGCGTATAGTAGTCTTTATGCTATGCATCCTAGTGGTAATAAGATTTATCGTGACCTCCGTGAGTTGTACTGATAGCCGGGTTTGAAGTGTGAGGTTACTGACTTTGTGGCTCGATTTCTAACGTGCTAGCAAATTAAGGCTGAACACCAGTTGCCTTCAAGTTTATTGCAACCGATTAAGATTCCCCTTTGGAAGTGGAAACGTGTGGCGATGGATTTCGTTAGTGGGTTGCCCTTGACATCGACTAAGAAGGATTATGTTTGGGTCATCGTGGATCGATTGACCAAGTCTGCTTACTTCATTCAGGTCTGAACTGATTATTCTCTGCAAAAACTAGTGAAGTTGTATATTTTTGAGATAGTTAGACTGCATGGGGTTTCAGTGTCGATTATCTTTAACAGAGATCCTCGTTTTACATCTCGGTTCTAGAAGAAGTTACATAAAGCTCTAGGGTCGAGATTGGACTTCAGTACTGCGTTCCATCCTTAGGCAGATGGTCAATTTGATAAGGTGATTTAGATACTAGAATATATGCTTCGGAGCATGTCTAATAGATTTTCAAGGTAGTTGGGAGGATTATCTGCCGCTGACTGAGTTCGCTTATAATAACAGTTTTCAAGCTAGCATTCAGATGGCACCTTACGAGGTATTGTATGGTCGTAAGTATCGCACTCGCTATGTTAAACTGAGGGTGAACGTCGAGTTTTGGTTTCTGAGTTGGTTTCTGAGACTGAGGACAAGGTTATAGACTGATTTGGGATCATCTGAAAGTAATTTCTGATAGACAGAAATCTTATGCGAATATGAAGAGACGTGAGATTGAGTACTTTGTGGGGGACTTTGTGTTTCTGAATGTCTCTCCGTAGAAAAAGGTTCTAATGTTCAGTAGTAAAGGCAAGCTGAACCCTAAGTTTATTGGGCCATACCGGATTCTGAAACGAGTGGGACCGGTTGCTTACCAGTTGGAGGTACCTCCACAGTTAAATCGTATTCACGATGTGTTTCACGTCTCGATATTGAGGCGGCACCGATCTGATTAATCTCATATAGTCTCCATTGAAGATATCGAAGTTAGGCTGGATTTGACCTTTGAAGAGGAACCAATTCAGATTCTGGATCGCGATGTTAAGGTTCTGAGGAGGAAGTTCATTCTATTGGTGAAGGTGCTGTGGCGGAGTCATAGCATTGAGGAGGCCACGTGAGAACTTGATGACTCGATACGTCAACAGTATCCTCATCTATTCTGATCAGGTAAATTTCAAGGTTGAAATTTCTTTTAGGGGGTGAAATTGTAACGCCTTAAAATTTTTTATCTTATTTCTGTGAAATCTTAACACAAATGTGTATCTGCTTCAGTGATTAAGTGTTCTGGGTGTGTGTGAGAGGTCTCAAAATCAAGCCACAACTTTGGCAAATTTTGATATTTTTTTAATCTAAACCTTGTGTTTGGAGAGTGAGCTTACATTTTATTATTTGTGGAATTATATTAGAATGAGCCTACTGGTTTGAGTGGTAAGGGAATCTGTATGTTGTGTGGAGGTCCTGTGTTTAAAACCCTGCGCAAGTGTGGGTATTTATTTTTCTCGGTTATGGAACAGAGTTTTGGTGAAGTTAAAATTCTTATAGTGGGTGGTTATGATAGTGTAGGTAGTGGGATTTGGGTAAAAATTAGTTTTCCTAAAAATCTCTCTGCTTGGAAAACTGATGTTTATTTCTTCTCCCTCCACTGTTTTTTTCTCTCATCCTTTCTCTCTTGTTATTTCTTTCTTATCAATCACCAACATTCTTTTTGTTTTTCAAATTTCTGCTTCTCTATTCACAGTATTTGTACGTATTGCTAAGTGATGGTGGTATCTCTACGTGTGAAGGGAGTTTTTCTTATAATCGTTAGATCGGTTTCTTTTTGCATTCTAATAATGAAATTTACAATTTGACAATAGAAAATTGATAAGGTCGTGACTTTACTCTCGTTGAATCGTAGTCAACCGTTTGGAGTGTTAGGGTAAGTGTAGAACACTCGAATTGAATTTGTTGTTGGTTTTGTAATTTTGAATTATTGTGTTCTAAGATTGAGTTGGGACTTTGAAAATGTCGGTTATAGGTTCTAGAAGGCTCGGGTGTATTTTCGTATCAAATGATACCAGGTGTGTACCCGAAACGTAGAAAAATAAAATTTAGTGAAAGCTTAAAATCCCATTGTCGACGCCACACAACCGTGTGGTAGGCTATGTGTGACAATACAGCCGTGTGATCGATGAAGGCTAGGCCGTTCGTAAGACACGACTATGTAATGGCTGGCGTGTGGCCGTGTGAGCCACATGGGTTAGGCCAAATTGGGCGTGTGAGCTACACAAGAGTGTGATCACTAGGCCAGGCCGTGTGATCCACAAGGGTGTGTGGGCCCATTGTACTGAAATTTTCTGTAAGGTCGCACGAGTCGTCCTAATTGACTGTGGGCTTACCGTGGGGTCGATAAATGCTATCTAACCCAATAACCAAATGATCTGTTAGACTAAAATAGGGTTATGAGCATGCCTATGTTTGTTTATATATTATCTGTTTATGAAAGCATGTTAAGCATGACTTATCTGTTAATTCTATATGCATTTTTTATTACTATAATTAGGGTGGGATGATGTATATTGGAGGAAGTGTTCTGAAAGGTAGATTAAGCCTACTATCTAGAAGCATGGCTATACTATATCTGATATGTGCCGCATCGGTACAGTGTGGTGTGTAGGGTTGGGTGGGTATTTTAAACCCTACATGGTGTGTAAGGATGGTCGGAGATGGTGTGTAGAGGATGGGGGTAGGTTTCTGATATATAATTTGCATATCTCAGAATCGTATTCGCATCTGAAATGGGCTTAGGCAGAATCAGATTACATCTAACATGGGCCCAGGCCCAAATATGAATCTATTTGATTTGGGGTATTTTGTATGTGTATATGCTTATCTCTACTGGGTTACACACTGAGTTTATGTAAACTCTCCTATTTTTTGTTTGTCTGTACAGGTAACCCACAGTCTTAGGCGGATCGATGCAGCGGAGGACTCGACGGTGACCGCCTATTTTACTGTTTTATTTTGTTTTTGGTTTATTAAGTTTTGGCATTGAAGTATTTTCTGGGACTCTAGACTCTTTTAAAATTTTTGACGTTGGTTTTGGGTTTTCTATTTTTACTTATTTAAAACGGTGACGATTTTCTAAAATCTTGAATGGATTTTCTAGACACAACGTTTTTACAAGCTTCCATTACAAACACGTTTTATCTCTAAATGATTAAACAAAAGAAAGCTTTGAAATTAATAATAACTCTAAAAGTTAATGAGCAGTAAAGGTTTTAACTTAACGACAATGGTTTTTCAATCCATTTCATGTGACACTTCCGGATTCAGCCATAACATCTAGGCCGGGTTTGGGGTGTTACAAGTCAGGTTGGGTCAATGCAAAATTTTTAGCTTATTTTTTAGGTCCGACTTGAAAAATGGGTTTAAAATTTTTTCCAAGATCGACCCAAATAAAAAATGCTAAAGTCGAACCCGACTCTATCCAGCTGTATTAATTTTTTTATATAAAAATAAATTTTAAAAAATATTATACATCGAATATACTAAAAATATTAAAATAAATATTTATAAACAAATTAAAAATACATTAAAATAAAGTTTTATACTTAAATAAAACTAATATAGTTGCAACTTAGTAAGTAAATATCTTTAAAATAGTAGCAAATTTAATAATAAAATAAAAATTATATAGTATCCAAATAATAACAACAAAATAATAGTAATATAAACGCAAAACAACATCAAACATCATCAAAACAATAGCAAACAAAAGTGGAAATTTTTTTTTGACAAATTCGAGTCAATCCGAGCCTGGGCAAAATTTTACTTAAGACTTGATTTTTAAAAAAATAGATCTTACTTTTTTTTAGACCCATTTTTTAAATTTATATTTTTACCTGAACTTTCTTACTTTTTAAACAGACTGTCAGAATTGAAGAAGTGATCTCAACCATTTATTTGTATATTTCTTTTCCTTTCCTTTTCGTTAGTTTATTATGGACAAAAAACATAAATTTATGTGTATGTAATAGCTCCTTTCGCTACTGTAGAGGTGTTTATGGGCCGAATCGGATCGGATTTAGGTCGGGCTCAACTAAAAATTTAGGCCCATTTATCGGGCTCGGGTCTGGTCGGGCCTAAAAATGGGCTTAAAATTTTGCCCAAGTTCGACCCATATAAAAATGTTAAAACCCAGGTCCGTCCGGCCTGCCCGTATTAAATTTTTATATTATTTTATATAATTTTTAAATATATATAATACATAAAAAATACTAAATAAATCTAAATAAATATTTCTCAACAAATTAAAAATAAATTTTAAAAATATGTAGACTTAAATAACAATAAGATAGATGTAACTTAACAAGCAAATACATCTAAAATAATAATAAAATTAACAAATGCCTTTAAAATAATAACAAAATTAAGAATAAAATAAGTTTTATACAATATTCAATCAATAACAACAAAATAGTAGCAACATAATAGTAATATGGTAGCAAAATAGGGAGAAAACAACAAGAAAATAACATTCAAAAATAAAAAAATAGCAGATTTTTTTTGTCATTTAGTGAATTCGAGCCGGATCGGGCCAAAATTACTTTACTCGAGGCTCAACCTATTTTTTAAAATAAGCCTTATTTTTTATTCAAACTTATTTTTTAGATTTATATTTTTATTCAAACATTCTTAAATTTCGATCAGATCTTTAGACTGAACCAAACCATTCGGCCCATGAACCTCTGCGCTACCGATGCCAAATGAAAATTTAATCTTACCAAAAAAATGTAAAATCCTATTATGGTACGTTCCAACAGGGTGGCTAACATTGTCGATGGCAACCATAAAGAAAAGAACAGAAAAAGAAGGGTAAGTACAGTACAAGTATGAATGACAGTAAACAGTGAGTGAACAGCATAGAACAGTCGTCAACTAATAGTTTCCCTAATTTATAGGGTCCTACAATATATATCCTCTGTGAGACAACCAATGAAACCTTCACAGTGCCATTGTCCACTGTGGGATTTTTTTTATATATCTTCTCTTTTGACCACTCAATACATTACATATTTTCATCATCCCTATCTATAACTATACCTACCTTGTTTCAATCTAATGAATGATAAATCTTCACTGTTACAAAGCGTGTGAGCACCTGCAGTGAAATACCCCTTCCTTCTCTATACTATCCTCTGTGGGTGTGCAACGTGCAAAAGCAATCCACACCCAACATTCTTTCTCTCTCTCTTTCTTTCTCTCAGGTCTTCTTGGAAAAGAAAAGCAAAGTCTGGTCTTTTTCATGTGTTTGATCAATCAACAAAGATGTGAAAACTGAAAAACAAAACAAAAAAACCCACTTTTCCCAAAGCTCAATATATTTCTTTGCGTCTTAGCTTTGCCTCTCTTCTTCTCTCTCTAAAGGTATTTGCTTTTGGTTTCTCTAAAGGCAGGTACAGTGTCTTCATCTAAGCTCACCCAACAACGTAATTAGCCTTTTTTTTTCCCAATATAAACAAGTTGCATGTGTGGTGTTAGTCTTAGTTACCATGGAGGACATATACAGGCTTGATGATACAGTAATCGCGTGTTCAAACGATGTTGTAAGGGTTAATGACTTTGCTGCAGCCGTTACCACTGATTTTCTCAGTACACCAGTTGATGATCATCATTTACTTCAATTTGATCATCAAGAAACTGATACAGGTGTTACTGGATCATCAGCTATGTCTGATCTGATCAAGACCCAGATCGCCACTCACCCTCTTTATCCAAACCTAGTATCTGCTTACATAGAATGCCAAAAGGTTGCTTTTGTTTTTCAACTTTTTATGGTTTTTGTTTATGATTTATTATCATAATAATATACATGTAGTTACATGTATGTATATAGGTTGGAGCACCGCCTGAACTGGCCTCACTGCTTGAAGAAATTGGCCGAGAGAGCCATACTATAAGTGGTTGCAGTGAGATAGGAGCTGATCCAGAACTTGATGAGTTCATGGTTATTAAATAGTCTAAGATTCTTAATTTTGTCTCTTTTTTTTATCTCATAATATCTTTGTTTGGTTCTCGAGAAAAACGTTAGAGGAAAAGGGACTTGTTGCATGAATCGTAACATCCATTATAATTATTTTTGCTTGAAGGAATCATATTGTGAGGTTCTTCATAGATACAAAGAGGAACTGTCCAAGCCGTTCGATGAAGCGACGACGTTCTTGACCAACATTGAATCACAGTTAAGTGATCTCTGCAAAGGAGCACTGACCATGGATCATCGCTCTGGTAAAGTATTTAACTCTGCATTTTCTCTCTAAATGATTTTTTCTTTTTCTTTTTTTCCAATGAATGTGGAAACTAAGAAAAGCTCAGTCTCTTGTTACTGTGCATGTAAAATATATATATATATATATATATATATAATATTTTCTGATGACAAAGTTGAAATGTTGAAAACCCTTATAGCAAGTTCCACAGACAGTACTATCTATAATTATTTGGTGTTCCTTTTGACTACTTACCTATTTTCTAACCATGTTTTTTTTTTTTGGGGGTTAAATATTTTTATTTGATATGCTTTCATCAAATCATCTTTTTTTCACTCTGGATCTTTATCTTAAGGGTGCAATGTAACTCATCGTGAGTGAAGACTCATCGTGAGTCCTTCACTTGAGAGGACAATGTGACTTACCCTTTTGTAAACATGCTTGAGCTCTAATTTTGCTTGTGTTTCATGAATTTCTAGGGCCTGCAGGTTACACCACCACCCTGGGGAATAATGTGCTTTAGATGGCTTCATTTTCATAATGAGTTGAAGTAAACTTAGATGCATAATTTCCATTTTAATTAAAAAAAAAACTTAAAAACTCTCTTAATATATACATAAATATTATTATAAAAGTATTATATAAAATTGTTTAAAACCAACTAAAAGTAAATTGAGGGACTAAAGATCAAACCTGAGATTAATACCACTCTTATGGTTCATTCAAGCTTAATATACCATTTACTATCTGTGATTAACACTTCTTTTAGGGTGATATTGTGGTTTTCTTTAATGTGATATTTGACAAAATTGTATATTGGCACTAATAATATTAACTTTTTAATGTTTAATTGAGTCTAAGAATTGATTTGATAAAAACTAATTCCTAAGATGATTAATTAATTATGAATTTTCATTAAATGAATTTTAAAATCCGAATTACACAGTAAAAAATTATCAACATTATTTTCAAGTACTAAAATGGACTTATTATATCTACTCTTTTCGATGTAATGCTTAGAATTATTCATAATATTTTTCAACTATTAAATAAAAGGATAATGCGTTACAACGCGTTTGAAATCACATCCTCCTGCACTGACGGTGTTGATGCCAATCGAACTAAAACTCAATCGGCTACATTGTGATAATGTTAAATTATGTTTAGTTTGAGAGGACTATAGTTTTAGGCTTATGTATATTTTAGACCTTATAATAAGGTTTGAATTATTGGTTTTTATGATATCTACTTCTCTTAGGAAGGCCATACATTTTTATAAATGTTATATAGGAACCTAGGTTAAACATTTTATCTGCTTCTTCATGAATATGCAATTCATCAAATTTGATGTTCTTAGATTGACAATAGCTTAATTTATACAAAAGAGCATCCTATGTGTATAAAATTAGTGAAATTATTTGTCAAGCCCGTTAGATTAGATTAATTTCTCTATTATTAAAACGGATCAATTTAATCTATTTAGTACTACAAAATTTAATTAAAATTAAAATTTAACGTAATTAATATTTATTGTTTAAAATGACAAAAAAATATATCCATTTCTAATTAAATTTCAAACAAAAATTTCAAGTTAAAATATTAACTTCGTTAAAGAGTATATAGCATTTTTAAAAGGGTGAAAGTAAATGGCAGACCCCTCTATTACAGGAATTGTATCAAATTAGTTCCTTTATTATGAAATGTATCTATTTAGTCTATATATTATTAAAAAGAATCAAATAAGGTCAAACTTTTGTAAAATTAAAATTTGTTGTTTAAAATGATATTTACTATTTGGAGTTGAATTGCAAAACAGAAAATCATTTTTTAAACAATAAATGTTAATTCTATAACAATTCCGTCTTATTTGACTCTTTCAATAGTATGAGGACTAAATTGATTTTTTTGATAATAGGACTAATTTGAACATTTAAAGTATTGTTGTTAGGATAGGAGGATGTGGTTGGAGTGTATTAGAACGCATTATCCTGTTATTAAAGGTTAGGAGGAGTTATGGATAATTTTAAGCATAGCGAATATAAAACACAAGATTTATAATAATTAAATTTTAACTTCATATAAAACCAATATCTCATGTTCTTTTGTATGAGTAATAATGTCAATACTAATCAGGTTAAGGCTCAATTAGCTGTTGTTGATATATAGTTGAACGTTTAGCATACAAGTACGCATGTATCATATGCTTTTCTTTGCAGATGAAGGTGCTGAGTCTTTGGACGAAGAGTTAAGTGGCGGGGAGCTGGTGGAAGCTTGTGAAAGTCAAGAATGGCACGGCGGGCGTCGAAGCCAGGACATCAAAGGAATGCTGATGCGCAAATATAGTGGCTACCTCAGCAGTTTAAGAACAGAATTCTTGAAGAAAAGAAAGAATGGTAAGCTACCAAAAGATGCGAGGCTCACACTGCTAGATTGGTGGAACAACCATTATAGGTGGCCATATCCTACGGTAATTGCAGTTGCGGTTTAATTACGTCTTTTAGTCAGCTTTCTTTCTAGACATGATTACATGACACCAAGCATAGAGATACTTGAATGATTGTTGAAATTGTCAGATATTGATTCAATTTTTTTAAAATTTATGTATTTACTATTAATACAATATTAAAGATTATGGTGGTTTATGACAGTTTATTCAGTGGGCAAAGAGCCATTGATGATAACAAGTGATCGTAATTTAAGTTCTTGTGAGGGCTGGGTTCGAGAGGAGGAAGAAAGATGGTTGAGAGTGTGAGTATAGAAAGAGATCTTGGTTCCTTGGTCTCTATGGGCCTTAAAAGGGATGCTTTTGTTCATTTTGCAGACACCATGTGTTGTCTCGATATTAGTTTCTTACTCTTTGGAACTCGGCCAATCTATTGATGTCCTGTCCCTATTGATATGACTTGTCATGTTAGAACAATGGATAAATATGATGTATAGTTGGTAAACATACTATTCACGTCAAGGGTATCATCTCCATGATGTGGGCTCATGGAGCCATGAGCTCGCGAAGTTGAGGGCTCACAAGGTCTTAGCTTTATAGGCATCCTTAGCTCGCAATGTGATTCTTGGTCTTGTGTATTGACTTGTGAGGTTAGTAGGACATGTAAAAGGAATTAGGTTCTGATTCATGATTAGTGATTGTTTATTGGGTGCTTTGAACTTGTTATCATCTAATAGTTTATATTTGATTTTTTCTCCTATTTGTGGTTGTGGATCTGGTCCACATTAAATCTTACCTTTTGTGTGGTACTGCAGGAGGAAGAGAAGCTGAATTTGTCAGAGATGACGGGACTAGACCAAAAGCAAATCAACAACTGGTTCATCAACCAGAGGAAGCGCCACTGGAAACCGTCGGAAGATATGAAATTCGCTCTAATGGAGGACGTTGCCGGAAGCATCAGAGGAGGACCTCCGTACTTTGATACCGGAGCTGGAACCGTAAGTGCCGATGATATTTGATCAGAACCACTGTATGTATTCATTCTAGGCATCCTTTCCCACATGTAAATTTATTCACTCTCACAATATATTGTACTCAGCAACCCATACAAATATATACATGTTACTCTTATTTTTTTGAAGTTATTAAACTATGTTTCTAGTTAAGCAGTCTGAGTTCATACTTCATTAAGATCCCACCATTGATGTAAATTTGAAACTACTGGTTTCCTTATTGAACATACTGATGCTTTTCTTTCATTTGTACTTCAATGTTGTATTCAAGTGTGTGGCTTTGTAATAGGAACATGTGACAGGCATCCTGGATTCTGTCAAGTCATGTCTGCTTTCACTAAAAGTACACTTTGCTGCTGAGCCTTTTGTTTGCTTTTGCTTTGTTTTTTTCATTTAATGGAAAGGGTAAACTGTAAAAATAATTATTTTTATTTATTTTATGTTACATTTTAATAATTTATTTTTAAAATATTACGTTTTAATAATTTAGTTATCGTATTATAATATTTTAAACACTAAATGTTAATTGTCATTAACGATGTAATGGTAATTGTAAATTAAGCGACACTTTAAATTATCATTTTAAATGAAATTTTAAGTTAAATTATATAATTAATTTCTTTTTTTCTTTTTTGAACTATTTTTTATATTTTTAAAACTTTCTTTCATTTTTTCCATTTCTTTTTCCTTCTCCTTTATTTTCCTCCATTTTTTTTTTTTTAACATAATTTTTTTTATGTTTTTCATTTGTTAAAACTATTTTTTAACTTTTTGAACAATTTAAATTGGAAAGATCAATCAAAGAGAGGAGAAGCATAAGAGAATGGAAAATAGAGTAAAAAAGTTAAAAGAACATAAAAGAAAAAAAATAAATTGCTTAAAACAAAATATATGGAAATTAATTGTATAATTTAACTTATAATTTTTTTTGAAATGATTATATAACGTGTCACATTAGCTTACTATTATACGATTAACGATAATTAACGGTTTAGTGATTAAAATGTAATATGAGGTAAATAAAAGTGATTATTTTGATAATTTATCCTAATGAAAATGTATTGTTATCTTTATCTAATTTTTTAATATTAATCTCATTATAAGTTTTTATCTTATCCGCTTTTTTGATACAATGCTTAGAATTACTCATAACTCCTTAATCTTTAAATAGGAAGATAATGCGCTTCACTATATTTGAACCCACATCCTCTTGTACTGACAGCAATGTCGATGCCAATCGAATTAAGATTCAATCGGTACAAATTAAAATTTTAAAACATTAACTTTAATAGTTTTAAACCTTTTATAATATATTTCTAAAATTTTTAAAAATAATAGGTCAAAGTTAAAAAGAATTTACTTTTAAAAGTCAAAATGTGACAAATTTAGTAAAATGGAATAAATCTTTTATTTACAAAAGATTAAAATTATGAATTTGGATTAGTATTTTATTTTAAATGATAAATCAATGAAAATAGGTTGAATTAGAATTTTGGGTTTTGGATATAAAAATAATTTGTATAAGTCAACTAATGATAAATTATTTTATGAATCTTTCTTATTATATCATTTGTTATCCTTTCCAATTATTTAATGGCATTTCAGTAATATTTTATGTCATTAATACATAAATTTAATATTTTTTTTACCTTGAACCTTAAATCTCAAATTCAAAACTTGAACCCTAAACTCAAACCTTGAATCCCTAACTCTTAAATACTAAATCCCAAACTCAAACATTAAACCCAACTTCAAGGTTTAAGTGTTAACGTCCAAGATTTGAGATCTAGAGTTTAGGGTTCAAGATAAAAAATTATCAAAATTATGTATCGATAATATAAAAAATTTGTTGAAATGTTATTAAATAATTAGAAAGGGATCATAAATGATATAGTGAGAATGATGCATAAAATAATTTTTCGCCAACTAACAAGATTTGTTTAACCATATAAATAATTTGGATCAAAACAAAACAATAAAACACTATAATATAAAATACAACTTTTGATAAAGCTTGAAGGATCAAACTCTACTCTAATTAGAAGGATTCAATATATACTAGTTTACGAAGAAAAGTGGACCTTGAAATATATCTTTAGCGAGAATAATAGAATTGCAGATGCTCTAGCAAAAACGACTCTCTTGAATAATGAAGTTTTACACATGTTTAATGATCCCTATAGAGATTAAAGAAATCCTAAAAGACGAAAACACTACCGCAATTCATTTATGAACACTTCTATGTAATTCTTCGTTTATTTTACCAAAAAAAAAAAATGCAATTGTGGGTGTTGGGATAATTAGGCCCAGTTGGAGTTCTTGCAAGCTGCAGCAATGGGCTACAATGCCCACACCATTTATCCTTATTTACCAGCTTCATCTAATACCATAATTCATTCCTCACGGCCCAAGAATACACAGACGTAACTATTTTCCAAGTTTATCTGACATGTCTATCTCCAATAGCTGAATTTAAGTTTAATTTTTTTTATCATTTTGATTTGAGTTTAAATTATTTAGAGTTGATGTTAGATTTTTTTAAGTAATTTTTATCTTTTCGAGTTTTAAATTATTTATTTGAATTATTTTAAATTTAAATTATTTAAATTCAAACAGGATGAATTCATATTATTGACTATTTATAATTAAATATGTGAGGTTTTTTTTGTCAGATTTGTTTGATTTGGTTAGTTTATTAGTCATTTTAAATTAATTTTTCGATATAATATTAAGATTAGGGGATGGGCCAATACGATTTGAACTCATGTCAAATTGGTGTTTGATAAAATTTTAACCACCACTTCATTTAAGTCAAGTTTTTCAAACATTAATCTTATTATAGATTTTTATCGTATCATTCTTTTTAATATAATACCTAAAACTATCTATAACCCTCCCAACCCTTAAATAAAAAGATAATACTTTTATATAAATATATATATATTTATATATATTTATCTCTTATAAAATAACGTCTTTCGAAGTTTCAAATTAAAATAAAAAGAAGAGTAGTAGAAGAAAGCAATTAACAAATTATAAAAGAAAGAAGAAGATATTATCACCAAAGAAGAAGAAGAATAAAAAAAATTATATAGTCGATATTTCTGGATCTATCATCGCTTACTTGTCCATCTCCATTAATCAAAACTTATAACTTGATGAGTTATAAATCCCAAACTCTTAAATTAGAAAAAGAAAAAAAAATTATTTCATTACCCTTGAGTTCACATCATCTTTATTTTTGCAATAGCAATAAATAGCAATTGAGGGTAGGTTTGGATAGATGGTTGGGTACATTATAACATTACTACAGCATCTAATTTTACTGTCACCGTTATTTTTATACTAACCGCAAATAAATGCATTACTCATCCAAACCCGCCTCGAGTTAAAGTTTAATTGTCCTAAATATTTATAAATTTAAAAATATATTTTCATATACACTATAAATACATAAATAATGGAATTATATGTGATTTGAAGTATGGAGTGATGAATTGCAAATTGTAATGGCGGATAAGGAAAAAAGACAGCGGAATCCAACAAAATTTGAAGGTCTTTTCAAACTTTCACCTTTGCTTTGTGTAACTCCTCTAACTGCACTTTCCATAGAGATAGGCTCTATAATTTTGTACAAAAGCGTCTGTCTTTTCTTTTACAACTCTTACTCCAACTCAAATTTAAAAAAAAAAAAAAAAACAAATACTCGATCAATAGGTTATAGTTATTTATAACTCTTTTTTAACTCACTCGAGTTATTTTTATAAAAAGTGAATATTTGACCAGTTAATTATTATTATACATAATCTTTTCTCAATCTTTAAATAAGAGAATAAATATATTTCAATACATTTGAACTAGACCTATTTATGGGTCGAACTACCTGCCTAAAATTTGAGAGGATCTAGGCAAAAAAAATTAGACTCATTTAAAATATGAGTTGGGCTTGGGCTTGAACATTCAAGGCCTGAGCCTAGCCCAACCCGTTTTAAGTTTATAATACTTTATATTATGTTATTTTTATATATTATATAATTTAGAACACATTAAAAAATAAACCTATACTAAATATATAATACTACTCTAATGTAAGCATTAAAATAAAGTTAAGATGACTATATAAAAAATTTCAATAAGAAAAAAATTTATAAAATTATTAAATATTAAAATAATATAATATAAATATTTTTAAAAATAATATGAGCGAATCTAAAACGGACTTGGGTTAGTCTTTTACAAATATGGGTGAGTTTGAACAAAAATTAGGGCTCAGATTTCAAGCCGAGCCAAGCTTAGAGAAGCATAAAATATATTATATAATATCATGCTTAGGCCCGACCCAAACCCAACTCAACCTGATCTATGAACACCTCTAATTTAAATCTACATCCTCTTGCATTGGTAAAAATGTTAATATCAGCCGAGCTAAGATATAATCAGTAGTGAAAAATAATAATTAATGTAAGGAATTTTAGATTTTTATAATATTAAATTTGGACTAAAGAATAATATTAATAATAGTATAAGTAAATTATATCAAATTAAAATATGAAGAGATTTATTTACTTTTTATTATTTCGGCTGGCAAAATCAATGATACAGTAAGACCTTAGGCTAAAGGTGAGCAAAACAGGTAAACTTGTTTGCCTGCTTATATCCAATAATACTATGGCAAGCAAAGCAGAAAATAAGACCAATCATTGAAATATGCATCACCTTTGATATACCATTTCTGGAACTTACAACTATAATTATCTTAATTAATTTATTCATACATACTGTGCAAGAACATAACACCGACACATAAAAGTTGTTCAATGATTGAAATCGAGACTGATATTAACTAAAAATTTTAACATATCAAATCTTTCATCACTCCACCCGTCAACGAAAAGATACAAACATAAAAGATACATGTTTGTAATAAATAACGTGTTAGACAAGCAGCAAAAGCATAGCAAAGGGTCCAATATGGTGATTTTTAAAGGTACATTAAAGGCTTCACGAGAGTTGGTCCTCAATATCAAGTTCTTCCATCAGGTTCACATGGTTTAAGAGGGGATTAAACATGTCAATGTCGAAACACTTGTTGGGAAGTTTCATCGGCCCAACAGGATGCTCAGCAGAGCAGTGTTTAGGCACTGGGAATTTACGTGCAATGATCACGGAGTTAATGACTTCATCAGTAGGATGGAATATAGAGAGGACTTGGAATCCTCGTAAGTCACAAGGATCAACAACGGGATAAAGGAAACCCCTAGCTCCATGAGCACTTCTCAACATCAAAACAGCCCCAGGGTTCATGTACTTTGCCAAATGTTCAACGACTCGGACTTTTTCGTCTTTGTCCATCCCAACAAGAGCTGCTAAGAAAACGACATCGTACTCTTTCAAACCATTCGTGACATCCATTATGTCTGTGGTATGAAATAACATCCGTCGAGACAAATCGGGATCCGACGAGACTAATCGAAGAGCTTTCGAATTAGCCGAAGAGTCGATATCGTAGTTGTGGAACGAGGTGGTTTTAAGATGGAAAGAAGCTAACACGATCGAAGTGAGGGGAAGGGGACCAGAGCCGACGAAGGCAACTTTGTCAGGCACATTTGAGCAGTGTTTGGTGAGGATATTGAATTCGAGTTGGCTGAGTTTAAGGTAGTTTGTGTAGTAAGGGAAAATATTCAGATGGTGAAGTGGGTTATCATAGGATGCTAAGATGGTGGAGAAATGGGTTTCTAATAGTCCCTCGGCTTCACCACATAGTCGAATCAATTTGGACCTCATCTGTTGAACCTTTTTGCAAAGTTTGGTGACATCGATATGGGTGGGTGGCATGCATGTGAAGACGAGTTGGGTGAAGAGCATGTTGACATCTTTGGAGGGTTTGAGACTGTCGAGGGTTGAGATTTGGTCACATAAGTCGGTGACTTTTTGTACCAAGGGGTCTTTCTCGCAAACCATTGTCGACGCTACGAGGTTATGGGAAATTTAACAGAGACTTCCAAAGGGAAAATGAAGAGAAAAATGGCGAAGGAAATAAAAAACACCCAGTTGAGAGAGGTAGAGACAATCTCAAAACCACCAATGGCGTCGTTATTTATGGGCAATTTTTGGGGGACCACACCATGCCTGAGGGTGGGCTTCGTTATTTTACTTTAGGGTAAAATACGTTGGTGGTCCTTTCTACTTTAACAAATTTTGAGATTTAGTCTTTATACTTTAGAAGTTAATATTTTAATCTAACTATTTTTTCAATTTAAAAATCCTAGCTAATCATTATCTTTGTTGGTAATTTTTATCAAAATTTATCGACTTATTATATGTTGGGGATAAACTCGAATTAAGCAATAAACAAGAATGAATAGTGAAAATTAGACACAAATATTTACGTGAAAAAATTCCTTTGAAAGTATAAAAAATCACGGGCAAAGAAAAACTTCACTAAAATGGAAACAACCTGAAGAAGAGTAGAAGATGGAGAAACAAAAATTAAAATAAACTCAAACCCAAAACAAAGAGTTCTCTGAAATTCACACAAAACTCTCTTAATTATATTGTTGAATTAATCTCTCCAGGGTTGTTAAAAGCCCTTTTTATAGGCTAAAATTCATGAGCTAATCTGATTAAAATATCACTAGAGTTATTAGAGTTCGATTGAGAAAAGAAATCAGAGTTTAACTGAGAGAAAAAAACTTGGTTTAGTAGGGAGACGTTTATCGACTTGTTGAGACGTCGGATTTCCCTCGTGGCGACATGGACCTTATTTTGTCCGAAATGCGAGACATACACCACATATAAAGATAGTCTAATCAAAATTCCAAGTTAACTAACTTTGATAAGAAATATTTACTATTTTAATTACTGGACCGAGATTTTTAAATTGAAAAGGTAGAAAGATTGAATTTTTAATTTTTAAAATATAAAGATTAAATCTCAAATTTTGTCAAAGTACATAAATTAATAACATATTTTGACCTTTACTTTATTATCAAGTAAGAGAGGCTTACTTTAGCTTTTACCTTTTTCTTGCATTGTTTATGTCATAATTATATGCATAGACAATCAGCCATTTCAATAATAATTACCGCTATAACAAAATTAACAATACCAATCAAGGTTTTAGTAGAGTCAAATTTTTATGTTTAATAACTCATAATAAATGAATTAATTTAATTTGATAATTCATCTTGATTAACGAGCTTGCTAGCTAGATTTATGATCTTTATAACTATTCATGAGAAATAATGTAAAATAAAATATGTATAAAAGCAATAACGCATGCTCCTGTTATATGCTTTTTAATATTGTTGATCTATTAATTCATAATTTATTTTAAAATAATTCTCACTTTTTTAGTTGATGAATTTTGAGGTACATTTACAGCGATTAACTCTCTATAATAATATATTGTTATAAGTGTATAACAATCATCTTTTTATAACATAAAAATTATATATTATAAAATATAATTTGCTTTGTTTAAAAATTTTGGGTTAAAAAGTTTAAGTTTTAAATTTAAAAAAAAAACCCTAATGAGATGTTAATTTGTGATTCTCCGTCGAATGTCTTAACTCAGTTTACACTATAAAAATAAAATTTGATTTAACTTAGATAACCTCAATTCGGATTGATTTTCATTTTCTTAATTCTTTTCTTAGCTTTAATAAATAGTAAGGAGAATAATTAAGATTTTTTAGGGTAAATTACAAAGATAGTCACTCAATCATAATTTTTTTTTTCATTTTGGGCACTCAAAATAAAAAATTTGTAATTTGAGCACCTACATTACATAGTTCGGCCATTTTGACTACTTTCGCTAAATTCACAAATGATAAACTGATGTGGCAATTTAAAAAAACAATATACTCTTAAATTTTACATATTATATCGATTTAGTCATAATTTAAAAATAACCCTAAAATTTATAAATACTCTCAATTTGATCCTAATTCTAAAAATTCAAATAAGTATATAAATATATATAATAAATTTAAAATTTATATCAATAATTATATTAACATTAAATAAATATAATTATATTAATAATAGTTTAGTACTTTAATGAAAACTTTCGAATAGTTCGGTGATCATTTTGTAACTTTTTAAAGTTAAACGACCAAAACATAAACTTATTAATAATTTAGTGACCCTTGATGTTGTATACCCTTATGATTATTTTATGTTTAATCTTTATGTAATATAAAATACATAATATATAATAAAAACAAATGATATTATAAAAATAAATCTATTTTTTTTTCCAAATTCATTTTTGAATCTAAAATTTTAAACAATCCTTTCAAATATAAGATAAATCTTCAGTAATTTAGATGAATAATTTGTTCTTAAATATATAATTTTAATAAATAAATGTGAGTGCAATAATAAAATACTTGGCAGTTTTAGATAGAAAAATTCAATTCCAAACCTTAAAAATAATATTTTCAATTATGTAATTTTAATTAATCGTTAATTTTATAATTTTTAAATAGTCTATAAATCGGTGTTGGAATGTTATATTCATAACATGCATGGTCCCCATCGCCTTGATCGAGAAATTACTGCGGAAGCGGGTTTTTGCACGTGGCCACGATAGTAGGGGTTCAAGTTGGAGCCGTCTTTGATCAGTAGCGTTGATTGAGAGTTTGAGACCGAGACCCACCTTTCCATACGCCATGCGGAGAGTGTACCATCACTCTAGAAGATGTGCAATTGCAGTTGGGATTACGGTGGGCCGAGTCGGTAGATCACCGGTCAGAACATCATTGATTGGATGGCAGTATGCTCTGAGCTTCGGGTGCCATTAGAATAGAATTCAAGGAGCTCGGATCGATATGGCGTGGTTACGAGACACATTCCGGAGCGAACGAGGGTTCGATCAAGTAGAAAGAATACGGTATGCTCGGGCATACATTCTTCAAATAATTGGAGGCTATCGATGCCGGACCTCTCTAGAAACCTCGTCCACCGAGATGGCTCTCAAACTTGTTGATTTCAGAGGCGGTAGGTGAATTGAGTTGAAGTCCGCCGTCTTTGTCGAGGTTGTATCGGGAGATGTCGGGCGACGCGCCGAGTAAAGCAAAAATCGGAGGTTGTCTATCACTCTGCGATCATGGGCATGGTTTCAATTTCCATTTTACGCCTCGACTCGACCACCCATATTCATTCCCACCGATAACGAGGTAAATTTAATATTATATTTTACAATTATTTCGTAGATTTATAGTATAATTGCATGCTAAAGTTTATTTAATTAGGTGGAACCATTCGTGAGTCATGTTGGAATACCTAACTCGCTTGAGGATATCTGGCTCCTATTGGACCAAAGGTCGGAATCACAAGTAAGTTTCGAATTTTGTTATTATAATTTAGTATTTCATATGTAGTGTCTAATATTAGGTATATAACTAATATTTTCGTAATGTTAATATAGTTTCAATGGACACCGTACGACGATCCGAAAATTCGGGCAGTAATTCTGGAGGAGTTCCTCCAAAATCCGAACGGTTGGCACGTAAAGGTCTCATTGATCACCACGCCGACCGTGGAGATGCACCAGGTAGATCGGGTTTTGTGGTAATTTAGATTTCGACAACCGATTCTCGTACAACGGAGGTGCTCGATGATGAGCACAAAGTGGACTTACTGGCATACACACGAATTGGCCAAGATTTTGGTCGAACATATCGAGACGGGAGAACCGATATGACTATATACCGACCGGAACCGATAGTCGTTCGGAGTTAGCGTCGTCTTGAGTACATGCCATAGTTTAGGATCCATGGCAAGTCAGATCATTGTCAAGAAGAAGAAGCGACGGCAACTTCATGAGCGAAGGAAAGCGTTGGGCCCTTTAAATCAAGGAGAAGGGTGATGGCGGGGCCATCATCGGTAGCACACAATCAATGCCCAACAACAGCGCCTACACATATCACCTAGCCCATCGGTTTAGCCGACAACACCGATATCACAAGATTCATTTGTTCATGCGGTCGTACCTTCCCTTATATGTATCCTCCTAACCCATATATGTTTGGGTTTCTAGTCCTAGCCCAGTTGGAGTGCATGGTCGGGTTCGAGTCCTTTCCTCGACTATCACCGCCAACCGATGGTGAGGCCGACGTCAGATGTGGGTTCGAGGAGGCGCCGTCGGGAGCACTTCTTTTCGCCGAGCTCCTTCTCCGTTCGGATGCGATCACCCCGCCGTGGTTTTGCAAACACCTCCGGTCATTATTTTATCGAGTGGGTCACCATCGCAACATCCAAAACTGACTCCATCGGAGAACCCGATTCCGCCAGAGGTTCCACGACCTCACGGAAGCCGGAAGAAGGAGGAATCCAATACAGAATCGGCCATCGCCTCGTGTGGCCTTGGTTCCCACCCCATCGAGACTAAACCCTAAACCCCTAATTTGAGTTATTGTAAATTAATTTATAATTTGAGTTTAATTTTTTTGTAATTAAGGTTTAATTTTTTGTAATTAAGTTGTAATATATTTAATAAAATTTGAGTTTGCTTTTTTTATTGTAATTTAATTTTTTAATTTATTTAATTTTAATAACTTTGACAAAATAGAATTGGTTTATTTTTTTTGTAATTAAGTTGTAATATATTTAATAAAATTTGAGTTTAACTTTTTCCTTATAATTTAATTTTTTAATTTATTTAAATTTTAATACCTTTGACAAAATAGAATTGGTTTAATTTTTTTTGTAATTAAGTTGTAATATATTTAATAAAATTTGAGTTTAACTTTTTTCCTTATAATTTAATTTTTTAATTTATTTAAATTTTAATACCTTTGACAAAATAGAATTGGTTTAATTTTTTTTGTAATTAAGTTTTAATATATTTAATAAAATTTGAGTTTAACTTTTTTCCTTATAATTTAATTTTTTAATTTATTTAAATTTTAATACCTTTGACAAAATAGAATTGGTTTAATTTTTTTTGTAATTAAGTTGTAATATATTTAATAAAATTTGAGTTTAACTTTTCCTTATAATTTAATTTTTTAATTTATTTAAATTTTAATACCTTTGACAAAATAGAATTGGTTTAATTTTTTTGTAATTAAGTTGTAATATATTTAATAAAATTTGAGTTTAACTTTTTCCTTATAATTTAATTTTTAATTTATTTAAATTTTAATACCTTTGACCAAATAGAATTGTTTTAATTTTTTTTGTAATTAAGTTTTAATATATTTAATAAAATTTGAGTTTAACTTTTTTCTTATAATTTAAATTTTTAATTTATTTAAATTTTAATACCTTTGACAAAATAGAATTGGTTTAATTTTTATTTTTGTAATTAAGTTTTAATATATTTAATAAAATTTGAGTTTAACTTTTTCCTTATAATTTAATTTTTTAATTTATTTAAATTTTAATACCTTTGACAAAATAGAATTGGTTTAATTTTTTTTGTAAGTAAGTTTTAATATATTTAATAAAATTTGAGTTTAACTTTTTCTTTATAATTTAATTTTTAATTTATTTTAATTTTTAATAAAATAAAAGTTATTGTACAAAAGTTCACCGTTTTCCTCCAAAAAATAGATATTACATAGCCGCCATGAGACAAAAGACCTAAGAACACGGTCAACTATTCCGATTTGGACACGCGAGATGTATGCCCGGATTCCTACACCATCCAAGACAATAGACTTTGGTTGCTTGTTTCTGATATCCATATTGTTATGTATTCTAGTCGAGCAAGGTCGACCTTTTGGTTTGCGCCTCAATTGTCTATCCGACACAACAACTTATACTGATGTTTTAGCGATACCGAGTGGCCACTTACGTTCATCCGGGATGGTGGGAATATGTGTCTCCACACGTTGTACATGTTTTCTAATTTATACACTTAATCGACATATCTCATTGGATTAAGACGGAGATTACGAAGCGCAAGTACATGGGCGCATGGGTAACGAAGTGCATCAAATATCCACAATCGTAGGTCCTATTTGTCAAGTGTACACGATAATGGCCGCCAACAATACCTTGGTTCGGTCATCAAACTCCGTGACACGAAACAATAGGTTTTCGCGATCGTGACACTGCTGTGTGCATGGTGTTCGCCGTGCCTTCCCACGATTTATTTCTTGCAAGACCTTCGGGCTCCATACATGGCCTCCTTGCATCTGGCCTCTATAACTTGTCGCTCTCGTTGGAAATAGTGCCGCTTAATCGAAAATATGTCTCTCGTACAACCGATGTAATCGGTAGATGACGGTTCCTTCGTAAGCAAATTTATGCATTCGGCCAGTTTGTGGTCATATGCCCATATCGTGAGTCATTCATCATATGCTTGTGTCCACTGTTGAAAGGAATATTGCACGGTAACTTGCGCCTTGGCGTTATCTCGAGCATAAACTATCCAAAGATCTCGTGAAAAGCGGTCTTTATTGATCTCATACCGCCAATATACGTTGATAGCGAATATTACACACCACTATTCAATTGAGAATAAATTGAATATTACAAACGAAACTATATCAATAGACATTTCATACCCATATCGGTCACTTGCTGTTTCTGTCTTTTAAATCGATATTGCCTATAGTAGTTGGATGAAACATGCCTCAGGCAATATCGATGGTGTGTGCGATGCCACATGCTTCCCTGGCGTTCTATTGCCGCAAGTATTCCAGGGCCCCGATCCGATATAACGCATATGTCAGGTTGGGGGCAAACATGCCTCCTTAACCTAGATAGGAAAAAGTCTCAGTCATCAGCTGACTCTCCCGGTGTTATTGCGAACGCAATCAGAAGGATTCTCCCACAGCCATCTTGTGCCATAGCTAGCAATAGCCGATGCGTATATCTACCATACATAAAGGTACCGTCAATTTGTACCAATGGCTTGCAGTATTTAAAGGCATCTCGGCTTTGCTTAAATGTCCGAGCAGACGCTGAACACTGCGCATCCACGGAGCGGAACGATTGTTGTAAGACGCGAGTTCCGTTTCAAGGTCCGTCGTGCTACTGGGACATATCTCTCAAAGACTGACACTAACGCCACACTTCATTATATGAAGTGTCCCACCCATGTAACTTTCTAACGCATTACGCTTGGCTATCCAAGCCTTTTCAGAAGAGGTGTGTACCCCAATTGGCTACGGATATCGCCAATTAAAGCCGATAACCGTAGTCTTGGGATCGGCCTTCACCGTCGGGATTATTAGTTCAGCCAACATGTCTGAATCCATCTTCGGATGATCTTGTGTTACACCTGTCAACGAAGTACGTTAAACAATGCAACATTACATATTATTACTGTTATTCGAAATCACTGAACACATAGTGGTACTGTACCGGCAAGACATGTATGTCGACCTTTGTACTTTTTATCACCCACAACCTCGTCCTTTTCCTCAACGACGCCATGATTTTCCATGAACATGTGCCATCTTGCATCGCACACTTCGCTCGAACTTATCGAGCTTGGATTTAACCACATTGTAGTTAACCCGTTCTTAATGTCAGTCTCGTTTCAATGCAAAGAAGAAAAGTATTCTTGTTGAAAGCGGTTACCAACTTCTAATTGGTCCGAATCCAACGAAGAATCAGACGGTCGCGTGTCGGGTGTGGTTGTAACGCCCCAAACTCGGCCCATTCACTACTAATCGAATTTGAAATGCCGGTCTGGAAAAGCGTTTGAAACAAATTTGAACTTAAGGATAAAACACGAAAATTTTGTTAAGTTTAGAAAACAGTGTTCATTAAAATTCTTAAGTAAGGTGTGGTGTTTATAAAAATATCCGGATTAAAACTTTAGTATATATAGATTTAAATAAAAATCGTTTGCAAATAATTCCTCAATTGTCAATCCATAATAAAACACAATAATAAACTTAATGAGAAACACTTAAACAGACTTTAAATACTTTTAGGGGCCTTATTACAATAATTGAATAATCAAGCATCAAGATATAAATGCTTAATTAATTAAAAATATCTTTACGCATGAAAATCATACGCATGGCCACCTTTGTATCCTCTCCAACCCGGTCCAAGCTTTACGCATCACCTTAAAGGTTTAAAATATTGGGTGAGTCAAACCGACTCAGTGCATAGTCATTTCACATATCTCCACATATGGGCTTGGCCCATATCCACGATCCATGCACATAAATATGCAATTATGAAGCCCATCCCAACCTAGGGTCCATCCATTACACCTACCTTGGCGGACTTCGCTCAAGGCCGTGGCTAATCCACCACCGATCACATAATGATCCACATATCTTACCTTGCGGACTTCTTGCTCAAGGCCGTGGTGAGCCACCAATCCCATAGGATCCCACATATCAATCGCCCACGGTGATGCACACACACTATCAACCGCCGAGATGGGCATTTAGTTAACACCTCCTTGATGAAGCACATAGCTAACATCAAGCGCTAATGTAGCACGGGGCTAGCATTAAACCACGCATACATAGTGTACACCCTTTCCTCCAATAGTCACATCCCAAGTCCCATGCATATATATGTGTACCATGGCAACATATTACTTGAAACAAATATACATCACATGCCATCACATTTTATACATTCATCAATAATCATTTATTATCAGTAAATCATCGACCGATTATTCAATCACCCACCACGGTATTCACAATCTTAGCCCTTATTTTGCTTATCATTCACTTTATACACATACATGAAATAACACATATAACACATATAAACATTCAAGAGACAAAGGCGATAACTACGCACTTTGATTAGCACAATTGACTAAATCCAAACCCACGCCTAACGATTTGCACCTTTACGATTGTAGAACTCCTTCCTACACCACCTAAGTCGAATCGCTAAAATTATATACCAAAATGGCCTATGGTCAAAAATCACTCACTCTTACCTTACATGATCTAAATCCCAAAACCGCCATTGTCTTAGAAGTTGTCGAACTCCCCGCTTAACCTCTCGTTAGATTCGACAACAATAAATCTAGGAAAATGGCCCTTGGCCGACTAACACATACCACTTACCTTGATGCTTTCAATCCTCAAGAACTCCTATCGCTCCTTAATATCGGCTACACAAAAGACACATAAAATAGCTTAATGGACATTCTACCATCCTTAGATCAAGGCCTGCACACTTGATTTGGCAAACTAAAAGAATAGGAACCCAAATCGATTGCTAGAATAGAGAATACTTACCCTTACACGCTTACCACGAGACCAAAAGCAAAAGATCGATGGTACTGCCCTTGTAGATTCGGCCTCAAAGATTGTGAAATAGAAAAGAGAATAAGAGGTTGAAAGATTCGGCAATAGTGACTAATATTAGAGAGGTTTCGCTCAAAGACTCAGAACAACGAAGAGAAAATAAAGTACCTTGAGATTCTACCGCAAGAGAATAAGTAAAGAATTTGGGTTGGAAGAAAAAAATAAAGAAGAGGAGGAGAGGGTAGAACAATTTGACAAGAAGAATTTAGAATGGAAAAAAGAAATATCAAAAGGTGAGCACCCTATTTATACTACACACTTTCTCCTATTTTATCTCTTTAACACATATTCAAAGTGAATAAAATAAATCCATACTTAATCTCTTCTTTATCACCTTAATAAAATAAAATAAAATCCATCTCATTATCTCCTAATCACCTATTCAAAGTTCTAAAATAAATCAATTATCCCCACTTAATCTCCTATTCTATCTACTAATCTACCTATTTGAATAAAAAATAACAATTATCCTACTCATCGCAAATTAATTTTAAAAGGATTAAATAAACATTATCCTTATCAAACTGAAGATCCCAAGTGCCGTCCATCGCTCCTTCTCCCTAACGTCGAATGCAAAATAAAACCTCAAAATTTTTTTGCTTCCTTCGTCTTGAACCCATGACCGCACTAAGCCCTTTAAGCTTTAACGCCCAAAGCCACTCGCTTAAAGCACTTTTTGTGATATAAACTCCCCAATTTCTTTTAAAGCCTCCTTCCCTAGCTCCCTTGTCTTAAAGCCAAAAGCTAAAAATAAAACACCACCACCATCACAGAGCCAACCAAGGCCCTTGTTGGCGTTATATCAGTGCCCTTAAGTGGCGCATGGAAGCCACTTTACCAAGGCATTTCTTATGCCATAAATCCTAACAACTTCTCTTAAACCCTTCATAGCCTAGTCCCTTTTGACGCCTAAAATAAAAGCCTCGACGATCGCTGCGTTACTCGAACCTCTTCTCTCTGCAAGCCTCCAAGGCCCCTAATGTAGCATCCCAAGCCATTTTACTAAGCCCGTGTTCATGTCCCTAAACTCCTAAAATTTTCTTTAAGGCCTCCTTAGCCCAATTTCCCTTTTAACTTAAAATTTCAAAATTTCCAATGCATCCCCCTTTTAATCCTAGAGTTTTAAAAACCCTTAAAACATCACCAACCACACTTAAAGCCTATTAACACTTGAGTTATGCCCCAAACGCACAACCCCTAATCTAGGATGTTACAGTGGTAGTTCAGGAAACTCCAATGCATCATCTTGAGATAGATCGACATTATGCATATGGGCTGGAGGCGAGTACGCCCTGAATAGTGGATCTTCTTCTTCTTCGTCCGAACCGCCCTCAACGTCTTGGTACAATTAGAACGGGCCCGGCTCGTAAAATAATCCAACTTCGCACCGCTGGGCCCTCGCCCCGAGGTAGATCCACATCGGATTCATCGCTTGACCCTCCATAACTCGCAACAAACGAGGGCCCTCGCCGGTGGATGTCGTCGGAGTACATCATCCTCCTTAAACATCTTTCAGAAGATTCCAATCGTATGTGGATTGCCAACCACTAGAAGTTGACGACATCCCCAATACGTATTTCTATCATCGGACGTCGAATGACGGATATGCATGTCCCATCCACTAACCGAAAGTGTCGATGCGGGGTTATGTTTTCCATACTACGACCGCACACGGGCACTTCGTGTTTTTCCCCACTTACAGAGTGTCGGCTTGGGGTCATGTATTCCCCTCGAACGACAGTAGATGTCGATGTCATAGAAAGATCACTTGGAGATGAAAATTCTACATATACCTCGATATAGGGTGATCCACTGGCAAGATGAGTCTCCACCATTGCCTCAAAGCCCCGAGCACCTTTGATGTCAAACGACTCATATATCACCAGATCAACCGAGGCGCAAAATCTATACTTAATACACTGAACTTTCATTGGCGTTGTTCGAATATTTTACGCCTAATTCTTTTTAAAGTTCTACCAAATCGATGTTCCGATTAAAACTCATCGCTATTTGTGTTCTCCGATAAGAAAACAATGCCATTTTTAGTGTCACGAACTTCACGTCGTAGTAAATAAAAAGATTAATACGTTCACTCATTTTAATTTTTTTCCTTTTGCCTCAATTTCCTTATGCAACCTAAGAATGAAATTTGACCGATTTATAGCCTAATTTTGCGGAGACAAGCTGCAAAGAAAAGCGCGCCCACGTGGGGCGTTTTTGAGAAGCATCTCGACAGTGCACCTCTTTGGAAGCGTTTTTGCCACTGCTTGTTCGTAAACGCTCTCAAAATTATTTTTACCGGAGACAATCAGTAGCAAAAGCGCGCCCACGTGAGAGTGCTTTTCAAGACGATGTCGACAATGCGCCTCGCTGAAGCGTTTTTGCCATCGCTTGTTCGTAAACGCCTCATCAAAATTATTTTGCGGAGACTATTGGGCCAAAACTTCAAAAAATTCATAGGGAGGGTAGGGAACGCGTCACGTCGAGCATTTTGGGAAATCGACCAAAAGCGCCCGGAGGCGTTTTGTCTAACTCAAGAAAAGCGCCTACGTGGACGCGTTTTTCTTTGAGGTGGACAAAAAGCCTCCCTGTAGCGCTTTTGTCGCTTCCAAAACGTACGACGTGACGCGTTTTTGGGAAATGGCCATTTTCCGTAAATTTTCTACAAACTGGCCCATTTCCGTAATTTTTCAAATTTTTGAGCTTTTTTTGGTAAATTACCCTTAAAAATAATATTGTTTAAAATAATAATCACGAAATTAAAAAATATTAATCTTTATAAAATTTATAAAACATACATGAAAAATACATAGAGATGTTTAATCTGAATATCAAGATTCTTTACACTCTATGCTTTCACACTACGGATTCTCACGACTTTACGTTTGGGACTACGAACTCGTTACGTTTGCCATTTGGAGAACCAACAAATGTTAACCAAATAATAATTGCCCTTTTCTTTTCTTATCCTTTGTTTGAGAGGTTGTCAGAGTTCAATATTTTATAATCACACTTATAATTAATATATTTATATAATTATGTTTGGAATTAAATATAAATGTTATAAATTTTTAACATTAATTTTATTATAAGTTTTTATTATATCGTTTCTTTTTGATACAATGTTTAAAATTATCTATAGCCCTTATTAATTCTTAAATAGGGGATAGCGCACTTTAATCTACGAGAAATTATTTTATAGATCATTTCCACCACATCATCCATGGTCCATTCCCAATTATATAATGACACTCCAACGATATTTTTCATGTTATTGACACATAATTTTCGTAATGTTTTTACCATAAACCTCGAACTCTAAACGTATTCAGGGTTCAAGGTTCAGGATTCGGTTTTAGTGATTGGCGTTCAAGGTTTGAGATTTAGGATTCAAGGCTTGAGTTTGTAGTTTAGGGTTCTAGGTTTAGAGTTTATGGTTTAGGATTTAGGGTTTGTGACTCATGGTTTTGGTTCAAGGTAAAAAGACTACAAAAATTATGTGTCAATGACATGAAAAAAAAGAGTTGAAATGTCATTATATAATTGGGAGGGGACTATAGATGATGTGGTGGAAAGAGTTCATAAAATAATTTTTTCGAATCCACATCTTTCTTCACTGACAACAATACCAATCGAACTAAAACTCAACCAGTATATAAATACTATAATTATAATTAATATGTTTATATAATTATAATTATTTCAATTATATGCATCATTATAACCAACACATTCTTATAATTACGACCATAATAAATTTTTATGGTACACAAATCAAGGGAATAATACAGCAAATGGTAATGGGAGGCTGAGGCCTCCTCCCCAACATTTTCTGAAATTTTTATTAGGATCTCAAATTTTTAAAAAAATATTAATTAAACCCTCAAGATTTTTAAGAATTCTTATTGCGCTTTTTAATATTTTAAAAAAAAATTCAATTGAACCGTTTTAAATTTTTTAGAAAATTCATTAAATCATCAAAATTCATTAAGCCCCAATTTTGTTTTTAAAATTCTTATTAAAACCTCTAGAAATTTTGAAAAATTTAATTAACCTCTCAAAACTTAATGCCCAAATCTATCACTAAATTGAGAATCGAAATATATTTAAATTTACACAAATCGAAAATCAAAATCAAAATTTAAAAATGGTGGAATGTGAGTTTTGAAAGGCAAAAGTAAAACCCCCCATTGACGCAAGCTACAAGCATCACTCACTCGATTCACACGTAACGTTGGCAATCAATTATGAAGCCAATAGGCTTATCCTATGGACACAGAATTTTGGGTCACCAAAATTATCCTGATTGACTGTTTTGTTTTGGTTGGGAACAAATGTTGACGTCTTTGTTTTATATATTATGTTCTTTTCCCTAAGATTTATTTATTATATCAAAACCTCTATATTTACAGACGTCCAAAATCAATTATTGTTGTGGAAAATTAATTCATTCTCTTCCAAATCTAAATATATTGCTTAACTATAATTAATGTATCCAAAAAGTTACATACAATGATATTAGTGGCGAGTATTGAAATTTTTGGGGTGGAATTAAATTATATATTTTATGATAATAAAATATAATTTTATCATTTTAATGGTTTATATCTTTATAATTTCTAAAGGGTAAAATCAAATTTTATCATTTTTAGAGGGCCAAAGTGTAATTTTATTATTACTAATTTAAAATTTTATAAATTATAAATAACCTAAATTAAAATTTTACCATTTTAGGGGGTTTATGGCCCTTGATCTCCATCCATTCAATCCTTTGAGTGATATATATATGCAGTGGCAGAGTTAGAATTTTTTTTTGGAGTGTCAGAATTAAATTGTATATTTTTATGATAGTAAAATACAATTTTATTATTTTAATAGCCTATATCTTTATAATTTTTAAAGGATTAAATCAAAATTTTATCATTTTTAGGAGGGCAAAGTGCAATTTTACCGTTATAAATTTAAAAATTTAAGGGAACTAAATGAAAATTTTCCATTTTAAGGGAGGGGCCGAGGCTTTAGATTTTTGAGTTTAAGATCTTTGAATTCTTTCTCAAATTTATTTTGTTAGTTAATTTGAGTTGAATTATTGTCAAGTTTTTTTTTGAATAATCTCATTCATGATTTTGATAATATCTGTTTTTTTTTTGGTATAAATAAAGCTTATATGACATTCTAAGTTTGATTTTAAAATTTTTATTCTAATATGGAGCCGGAGTTTAAAATGGTCAAGTAACTTATTTTTGTTGTGAATACCTTATTAAGTGGATGTCCATCATGATCAAGATAAAGTTTTGATGTACTTTAAATTCTAATAGTTATTACAATTAGACTTCTACTTCTTTTATACTTCTTATGCCTATAAATAGAGACTCTGATGAAGCATTGTAATCATCACGATTGATCAATAAAGTACATTCTTTATTACTTTCATATTTTCTTTATTCTTTATTCTCTCCATATCTCTTTATTTTATAATATGTTATCAGCACGATTTTGCTCAAAGTGATAGTTCATTTTATTGACGATCAAATTTATCCTCCATGATTTTTAATTTCTTTGACGGTAAGATGCAAAGTTTTTACAGGAAGTTTTTTATTTATTTAATGTTTCATATCTGATTATTATTTTTCATTCTTCTTTCATTATATGTTATTATTATTTTGATTAACTTATTTTACTTTTTGTTCTTAAGGATGGTGAAAGATTTGATACCGTTATCTATATGAAATTAAGAATATTTTCAAACTATCTCATACATTCTAGTGATGACGATGATGTTAATGATCTTTAGATATATTTTATTATGTTTTATTTATTATTTATTATAATTAGAGAATAATCATGACAACATGAATAGATAAATTCTGATTTAAAATTCACGTATGTTTACGATGGTGATTATGAAATAAAAAATCAATAGAGGCGTTTAGAAGTCTGTCCTACCAGATTTGTTGCATTCCCTGAAGTGAATGTAAACATATAGTCATAGACCACTAAAAGTGGGAACATAGTAATAAATAAGAGAACAATAAGAGTTCTCAAGATAACTCTTCAAAGGGTAAAGATAACTTATGTTATCAATGTGATATGAAATATTATTGGTCACATATGTGGCGTGTCGTAACCATTTTTTTGGAAGACGACAAAAAGGGGTTCGACGTTGGGTTTTTAAAAATGAAAAAGAACGGAGTCGCCAACGACCTTTATTTGGTGTGATCGGATCACCTTTATTTTAATAAAGCGTTTTGTTTTACTAAAAGCAGTGTTTTGGTCTGCGTAGTTTTGAAAATCGGGTCCAGAGCTGGACACATACGAGGAAGGATTAGCACCCTCGATACGCCCAAAATTGGTACCAAAATGATTAATTAGTGTCTTAATGTCGGAAGTTTGAGAAGGTTTTTAAACTCGGATCTTTAAAAAAATGTATTAGGATATTTGAGATTTCTTTGTTTCGAGAGGATGCGAACATCACACCCAGCACGTTAGGACACGATATTCAAAGCCTTCGTAATCAAAGTTATCTCGGAGTTCTTGAAATTTACTAAAAGGGTGTTTAGCTATTTAGTCCAACGGAAAATTGTAACCCAGCACGTTAGGGCACTATTCCCCGAATTCCTAAATGCAAGACATTGCCTTTATTTCAAAACCTTTAAATGGAGTGCAGCAATTTTATAAAATACACCGTATCGTATTAATTTGGAGAAAAGACTCGAGTCAAAATTTGAGATTTCTTTATTCTGAAAAGATATAAACATCACATCCACTCGTTAGGACATGATGTTTTAATCTCTCGTAATCAAAGTCGTCTCGTGATTTGCAAAACTTGGTAGAAGGGATGTTAAGTAATTTAGTTAAACGAAAAATCGCAACCCAGCACGTTAGGGCACTATTTTCGAATTTCTAAATACGAAACATTGCTTTGCTTTAAGAATCTTTGGATAGAATAGGACGATTGCACAAAATGTATTTTTATTTAGCAAGATTATTTTTATAGAATACGTTAGGGCACAAATGACAATAATGATGACAAAAGGTGATGGGTAACAATACTAAACAAATGATAATAAAGATGTTATATGATGGTAATAATAAAGAATAAAATGAACACGATAACAAATAAAATATGTCCATGGATTTGGTATGTGAAAACAATGACTAACAATAGAAATAAATAATAGCGATAATAATAATAATAATAATAATAATAATAATAATAATAATAGTATTTATATAACAAAATGATAAAATAATAATAGTAGGCATAATAATAATAGATAGCAATAATAAACAAAAGATAATAAAATGAATAGTAATATAATAATAGTATTAATAATAAAATAATGATAATGGTAAATAATAATAATAATAATAATAATAATAATAATAATAATTATAACAATAATAATAATAATAACAAAGAAACAATAGAAAAGGACTAAATTGTTGATTAACTATACTAAATAATAATAATAATAGGTAATTGTAAAATAAATAATAATATAATAATAGTATTAATAATAAAATAATGATAATAGTAAATAATGATAATAATAATAATAATAATAATAATAATAATAATAATAACAAAGAAACAAAAAACTAAATTGTTGATTAGTAATATTAAATAAATAAAATAGATAATAGTAAAATAAATAATAATATAAAAATAGTATTAATAGTAAAATAATGATAATAATAAATAATAATAATAATTATAATAATAATAATAACTATAGAAAAGGACTAAATTGAATCAAAAGCATAATTTCGGTAAATTCAAATAAAAGAAAGACTAGGATCTATTTACACTCATGAAAGAACTGGGGACTAAATGGAAATAAACCCTTCAATCAAAACGCAGCATAAAGATCGTGGGCTAAATTGCGAACCAAAATAAATTGTGGGGCTAAATTTAAAATTAAAAAACCGATTGCAAATGTCCGAAAAAAGCGGAAGGGCCGAATGCAAATAGCCCTTCTCAAAAAACACACGGACCTTAGACGGGTCGGATCGGATCGGCTCGGGTCGTGTCAAACGACGTCGCTTTGGGGTTAAAGCGGCATTTCAAAACGACGCTGCTTTATGGGCTATATAAGGCCCAAAACCCCAAAAATTTCATTTCTATGTCGCTCTAAAAAAAATTTTTTTCTCTGTTTTGCTCTCATTGGGAAGGGCTTGGCAGAATCCCATTTTCATTCGCCCGCAATGCATAAGAGTCTTGCCATCACAGCACTGATGGCCTTCAAGTCAAAAAGGGTAAATCTTCGTATTTTTATTCTCGTTTTTTTATATACTGTTTTTTAGTAAAAATATGAATATATGCGTGATTAATAAATTCGAAGAACAAGAATAAAAAAAATTAAAAAGAAAAAAAAAGAAGATCTTAACACCTTTTCCGGATTCGTTTTTCCTTTCTTTCTGATATTTTACTGCTTCTTGTTTATTTTTTGCTTGAATCTCTTCCTTTAGTTTCGAAATTTCTCTTTTTTTTTGTATATTGATGAAAAAAAGGTCTCCTTTTTACAAAGAAGTTAATCGAAAAACAAAAAACTGCTTTTTCTATTTGTTTTTTCTAAAAAACCCCCATTATTTGTGTTTCATGGCTTTATAAATTAATGCCATCGCTTCTTTATGTCTTTTCTCCTTCTACTTTGCAGCGCAAAGGAGCAAGTGGGGAGTAGGTGGTGACAGGGCATGGGCGGTGGCGGTGGCGCCGTAATGCAGGGGCGCCGGTTGAAGAGTCGAGGCGGTATTAGGGTTTTCGTAAACCCTAGCATTTCAAAAATTTTTAATTTTGGGCCTTCGGGCCTATTTTTTGGTCCTTTATTCTTTTATTTCTTGTTGTTTGGGCCGGTGAAATGGGTCTCAGATAATGCCTCTCTTGCTCATTGTCATGTAACTTAATAGAGCAAAGACATAAGAAAGACCCATTTTGCCCGGTCTCGTGGGCCTTAACTTCTTTTGGCGTCTTTTCTTCAGTAGCGCCACTTCTCCCCCGCCTCTTGTTGCTTCGATCCACTCCACCGATATGTGGCTTCAATCTACTCTTTCTGCGACTTCAATGGGATGTGACTTGTTTATTTTGGTCCGTTTTGCAAATTTAAGAATGTCTAAACGCTATCTTCAATCTCGATCCTTGCAAACTCGTGGATCACCAGATTGAGTCTTTGATCCGCTTCTTGCAACTTCGGAAGGTCTACTTTCTTCAACTGATCCTTGCAAACTCAAGGATCGCCAGACCGATATCTTCGATATGCTTCCGCAACTTCGTGAACTTTAAATCTACTTTCTTAGATCTACTTTCGCAACTTCAAGAAGGTCAAGTCGCTATCTTCGATCCGATCTCGCAAACTCAAGGGTCACCAGATCGAATCTTGATCCGCTCGCAACTTCGTGAACGCCAAATCAAGATCTTCAACTGATCCTTGCAAACACAAGGATCACCAGATCAATCTTTGATCCGCTCGCAACTTCGTGAATGTCAAATCTGTTATCTTCGACCGCTTCGCAACTTCAAGAAGGTCAATCGCTATCTTCGATCCGCTTCTTGCAACTTCAAGAACGCCAAATCGCTTTCTTCAACTGATCCCGCAAACTCAAGGGTCACCAGATCGAGTCTTTGATCCGCTTCGCAACTTCGTGAACGCCGATCCGCTTTCAACTGATCCTTGCAAACTCAAGGATCACCAGACCGATATCTTTGATCCGCTTCGCAACTTCGTAAAGGTCAACCGCGCTTTAACCGATCCTTGCAAACTCAAGGATCACCAGACTAAGTCTTTCGATTTACTTTACTCCATGGGAACTTCGAGGAAATAAGAATTCGTGGAGAAGAGATTTGTAGTCTCCATCTTCTTTACCGAAAGAAATAAGGACTTATCCTCATTGTTAACTCGTGGAGACGGATTTGTAATCTTAACCTACTCCACGGAACTTAGAGGAAATAAGAATTGTGGAGAAGAGATTTGTAATCTCCATCTTCTTCATCGAAAATTCAAGGAATTAAGGATTGATCCTCATTGTTAACTCGTGGAGACGGGTTTGTAATCTCAACCTACTCCACGGAACTTCGAGGAAATAAGAATTCAGGAGAAGAGATTCGTAGTCTCCATCTTCTCTACCGAAATTTCAAAGAAATAAGGACTTGTCCTCATTGTTAACTGTGGAGACGGATTTGTAATCTCAACCTACTCCACGGAACGCTGAGGAAATAAGAATTCGAACTTTTCAATTTGCTTCCTTACTATTTTCGTGAAGGCTTCAATCTTCAATCGCTCCCCTACCATCTCAAGGAGCAAAATCAACTTTTCAATCTGCTTCCTTACTATCTTCGTGAAGACTTCAATATTCACCGCTTCCACTATCATCTCTAGGAACAAAATCAACTTTCAATGTGCTTCCTTACTATCTTCGTGAAGACTTCAATCTTCTACCGCCCCACTACCATCTTGAGGAACGAAATCAACTTTCCAATTTGCTTCCTTACTATCTTCGTGAAGACTTCAATCTTCACCGCTCCACTACCATCTTGAGGAACAAAATCGAACTTCAATATCGCTACACCGCTTTTTGAGGAACCCGTCTTGTAGAATTAATTTGTGTGCTTATGCTTATGCAAATGATGAGGATGTTATGATCAAACGACTCAAAGTCTCCTAATCGCATGTGTTATGGACGACACTTGCATGGACGCAGAATGTCATGAGAATGATCTTTTGACAATGATTTGGATGCAATGATCGTAATGAATCGAATGCTCCTAGCTAAACGTGCTTTGAAATGACGATGAATGCAAAATGAAATGATCCCTTTAAATGCTTGGGGTCGCTATTGCTCGTAATTCATCAAGATTCTATCACCGATGTGTTATCATGCTTTCGCTCACTAGTATCTTTTGATAGAAAGCCCAAAACAATGATCATATTCTCGCTTCAACAAGCTTGCCTCATTGTAATTTCAAGGTCCCTTCCATCGCATTCTTCGAGACATAAAGTTTGCATCTCTCACCGCAACTTTAAGAGAATAATATTTAGTTTCTTCTATCCATCCTCAGAATTCGAGGTATAGGATTAATTTGATCTGTTACACCATTCACCGGTGTAATGACCAGATGTGGGCTCGATACGTGCATGAATGCAGAGTATCATTTTTCTTTTCCAGAATGATCTCTTTGTATCTTGGGTTGACATTGCTTGTTATCTGTCAAGGTCGATCACCGGTGAAAATAAAAGGTCCAAAGAGATAATCATCTTTCTCCAATATTTCCAAACCTTGAAGTGGGTTAGTTCTAAACAACAAATCTGCTTCGTGTCCTTGTATTATTGAAGCTTCCGAGTAATATGCAAAACTCCTTTATGAAAGTAATATTAGTCCACTAATCGTTATTTCAATGCAAAATGCCTAAAAAGATTGTAACAATGGATGTAAAAGAAATTGATTAGGAGCATAGCTCAAACAAACAAGTTAATCAAGCTAGCAAAGGCAATTAAGAAGAAAATTTATCTGTGTTTTTTTTTTAAAAGGAATAAAATAATCACAAGTAATAAAATGGGTAAATGAAAACTAAGTGCCCCAGATATCGATGATTCGAGCCTGCTCCAACTTCGAGGACCATTTTGAGCTTAATACGTGTTTAGGGATCCAGTACTTTGTCGATGCCCCAAGACATAACATACTTCGAGCGAGCGAGACCACTGTAGCCCTACTTTCGATCAAAACTTTGAGCCGCCTTTTCGGTTTTCAACTCAAATACCCTTTGGTCTCAAAGCACTTTCGGGTTTTCGCCTGGCCTCTCCTCTTTTTCTTTTTCCTTTTCATGTTTTTTCGCTTTTGTGTTGTTTCTCTTTTTTTTTGAAAACTTTTTATTGAATCAACTCACCGGATTGGGCGTGTCCTTGCCATCCATCTTGGTTAACACCCATTCTCCCTGTATGTGCCTTCTTTGTCAGATAAGGCATTTACTTTTCTTTGGAGTTCTTTTGGATAAGAATCTCTTAATGCTAGGTCATCTTCCGAAATCCTCTTGAGCTTAACCTTTTCGTCAAGCCCGTATCTATTTTCTAGATATTTGACCTCGTTGAATACTTTCAATCGAGCTTACGGAGGCATTCTCGCTTACCTAATTCAATCCAAGTTTGGGAAAAGGATCTTACCTCCCAACACTTGATTCCCTTTCATAAATCAATGGGAAAGATGCCCCAAAGGTCCCGCCCACGCTCAAAGAACCAAAAGGGTAAATGGCAACCTCTATACCAACCTTTACAAGTCTCAACCATTTTTCAAAAATCTTGAATGATTTTTTTTGACAAACTTTGTAATTTTGGCATATGAAGCGATCTTCACCTCTCGGTGAAGTAACCAACGATCATGAATATGAATCGGTGTTGGCTAAAAGCTTTTGAGGAGACCGGCTTGTTAACATCCATGCTTCATATGGAGAAGGCACATTTTCCTCGACTTATGGCATAACAGATGCAATTTCCTTCCTTGGTGAACCAATAGCCCGAGCCTCTTGATTAGCTAGGTTGCACAACATGGGTTCTTTAAACCCCAACTTTAACAAAGATACCCATGTTTTAGTAGTTTGGGCATGTCTCAATATGATCGTATGAAAACCTCTTGAATTTTTAAAATAGCTCAACGATGCCTTACCTTATTCCTTCAAGGAGCTACGCCCATCTTCATCTCCTTCGTTAGTTCATAGCGCCTGCTGACACTTCACAAGGTAGGATCCACCATTGGGGAAGTAAGTCGCAATCTTTGTCATCTTCAAAGCCCTTAGATCCCCTAGATACATATCTCACTAAAAAGGAGTCGAAGAATAGTCACGCTCATGTCATTGATATCCGGGGCCCATTATGGGCGAAAATCCAAAGAATAAATTATCTTAAGGATGATTATTCGTATGATATGGTCATGAGTGAAAGAATATTCGAATGAAATGTAAAGAATGAAAATATTTACTTAGAAAGATGCATTTTATTGAAATAAAAATTCGGACACAAGCCTACTTCTCAAAGAAAACTTATTGCTTCTGTGCTTGAAGCAACAAGTGTGTTTTACACATTACTCTAGATTAGCTTTAAAAATACATGTTTCTTCCATACCAAAAAACACCTTGAAAAGTACATAAAGGCGTATGTTCTAAAACTTTTATTCCTGCTCTTCTGCACACCATATGCTCGATCTAGGTTTCTAATGACTTCTTTAAGGAAACGCGACTTCTCGCCTTCGGTTTCAATTACCACCGCTCCGTCATCGAACTTCACAATACCCATGTTGATGAGATTTTCCACCAATTTCTTGAAGGTAAGGCAATTTTCTATCGAATGGCTCGTGATCCCCAGGATGGTACTCACACATCGAGTGTCCGGGTCATACCATTTTGGGTATGGAGGTTGCATCGGTTTTGATATTGGGGACACAACGTGTGCATCAAATAAACTTTGATATAACTCCTTATACGCCATAGGATTGACGTAAATTGGAGTTTTCAATGTTTTTCCTTGTCTGAGATTCTTTCCTCGACGAACCTTGATACTCAGAGGGTGATTTGGGTCCCTCATGTTTGTATTATTCACCTCGCCATCCTTTCTTCTAGGAGCAGCCTTCTAACGGTTTCCCTACTTCAATCTTGTCGATTTCATTGCATGTTCGATCATTTCCGCCATTACCATGTCAAGAAAGCTCTTAGTGGTACTCCTACCATATGGGTTATGAAAGGAGCCTCAGGTGTTGATGAAGAGCATGGTAGTTTATTTTCTAAAAGGGTGGTGAACTTGTGTGGCTACTTCCTCCACCACCGGGCATATTGCTCAAACTTTCGCTTGGCTTTTTCTCCATATTTTGGAGCGTGATTCGATCAGAGCTATATCGGCCACGCGTTCGTATTGTTTCGTGAAGGCTCGTGCTAGGTCCTCCACGACTTGATCCGGTACTACCGAGTGATTGTACCATTTGGCCGCAATTTGACCAAACTATCCCGAAAACAATGAATAAGCAGTTGATCGTTGTTAACATATCCCGCCATCCGTCGACAAAACATTGTGATGCGCGTCGGGCAACCGGTCCCATTGTATTTTTCAAACTCGGGTCTTGAACTTGGGCGGAAGTACGAGGTCCTGGACTAAGCTCAAGTCTTTGCGTTTACCCCGTAGCGATGGTCGCAGCTTTATTTCTTAAACTTTTCTTCTAACCATCTCGCAACGATCCTCGAGTTGTCCGGGAAGGTTTACTTTTGCCTTATCCATTTTAGCCATTTCATCAAGATCGGGACTATAGGATTAGCAGGACCTTCTCCGGATTAGTGCTCAACCACGGAAAGTGCGTGCCGGCATTGCGGTCTCAACTCGCACTCGTGGCTCGATAACAAAAGGCGCCCTTGGGGACATATTTCAGTGGTGCTTGGATATTTGGCGGGTAAATCCCGAGGGTAAGTAGGGTTGTCATTATTCCTCGAGCTAGCAATGCCGCCTTTCCTCGCTCATTGGCCAATAGTAGCGCCTAACCGGCTTATCATGTTGTTTTGGGACTCTTGCATCCGTTCTACCATATCTTGTTGTATCTTGATTAATCGTTTTGCATCCGCTCTCGTATTTCCTTTTGCATTTGTTCTAGCCTTTCCATTCTTTGATCCATGTCTTCTAGGTTATCAAATAACTTCACCTAATTAGGGTCTTTCCACAAATTTTAATGCATGTGATATGATGCAATGCAGATGCATGAAATGCAATGCAATGCATGAAATGCAATGCAAATGCATGCAAAAGAAAGAGAGGCGTTGATTATGAATTCAATTTTATTAGAAGAACTTTTCTAGAAAATACGCTTTACATAAAACGGATTGCATATACGCTTTATCCTCATAGTCCGTGAAAACACCCGCCTTCTTCTTCAGATCCGGATGTTGTGAACTTTCTCAATGGATACCTCTTCTAGCCTCCTTGTTGTTGGTCCAGTTGCACTTCTTCGCCACTTATCTTCCGCGATGTTTATAAGCTTCTTTTAGAAAATGGAGATACGATGGCTCTTCAATAATCCTTGTCGGCTTGAATCCTCGTGCAAAGTCTTGTATTCTTCTCGGGTTATCGCCTTCTCGTCATTTTACCGACTATGTTCGAACGACCGTATTATAATCCACTTTATCAAACAACACATTTCCTTATGATAAACTCTTCTATTTAGCAATCGAATATGAATCAACACCTTCTTTCTAAGATGATGTGGTGCAATGTAATGCAATGCAATCACAAACAAAACCAAACACGTTAGCACGTGAGAAATAAACAAAATAGAGTACCTACCAGTGACCACTGGGGTTTAACATAGTTCTATCTAAGGTGGGCTCTTGGGTTCACTACATGTGGTTTGGTTCTAAGGAGCTAGTACTGAACCACAGATTCCTCGATCTTCACCCATTATAGGCTCATATAGACCGAAGTTCATTCGGGGATACATTTCCTATGGTCGCACGGAGATGAAAATCTCACGAAGACATAGGTACGGATGTATCCCAAAGCGATCCACTATCCCGCACGGAGGTGAAAACCTCACAAGGAGTAGCTTCACTTCCACTTAAAGGTGTGACCACAACGGTCATGCAATGCAACAACATGCAATAAAAGATCATAAATCTCAAATCAATTTTTAAATTTCCGACAAAAGATGTAAAATAATCGATTTATGGCTTGACTCTCTTCAATGTCCCTCAATGAGTCGCCAAGTCGTCAGAATCCATTTTTTGGAAGACGACAAAAGGGGTTCGACGTTGGGTTTTTAAAATGAAAAAGAACCGAGTCGCCACCGACCTTTATTTGGTGTGATCGGATCACCTTTATTTTAATAAAACGCTTTTGTTTTACTAAAACAAAGGTTTTGGTCTCATGTAGTTTTGAAAATCGGTCCGGAGCTCATGATTATTTATTTAGGAAGGATTAGCACCTCGACACGCCCAAAATTGGTACCAAAATGATTAATTAGTGTCTTAATGTCTCAAGTTTGAGAAGGTTTTAAACTCGGATCTTTAAAAAATGTATTAGGATATTTGAGATTTCTTTGTTTCGAGAGGATGATAACATCACACCCAAAGACGTTAGGACACGATATTCAAAGCCTTCGAATCAAAGTTATCTCGAGTTCTTGAAATTTACTAAAGGGTGTTTAGCTATTTAGTCCAACGGAAAATTGTAACCCAAAGACGTTAGGGCACTATTCCCTAATTCCTAAATGCAAGACATTGCCTTTATTTCAAAACCTTTAAATGGAGTGCAAGAATTTTATAAAATACAATCGATCAGACATTTGGAGAAAAGACTCGAGTCAAAATTTGAGATTTCTTTATTCGAAAGATATAAACATCACATCCAACTCGTTAGACATGATGTTTTAATCTCTCGTAATCAAAGTCGCCTCGTGATTTGCAAAACTTGGTAGAAGGGATGTTAAGTAATTTAGTTAAACGAAAAATCGCAACCCAGCACGTTAGGGCACTATTTTCCGAATTTCTAAATACGAAACATTGCTTTGCTTTAAGAATCTTTGGATAGAATAGGACGATTGCACAAAATGTATTTTTATTTAGCAAGATTATTTTTATAGAATACGTTAGGGCACAAATGACAATAATGATGACAAGTGGTGATGGGTAACAATACTAAACAAATGATAATAAAGATGTTATATGATGGTAATAATAAAGAATAAAAATGAACACGATAACAAATAAAATATGTCCATGGATTTGGTATGTGAATAAAAAAAAAAGGGTTCGCTCAAGGAATTTCGGAAAAGGACCTAGCATTAAGAGATTCTTCCAAGGAAAAGTAAATGCCTTATACAAAGAAAGAAGGCTGTTCTAGGGAAACATGAGTGTTAACGGATGGATGACAAAGACCACCTAATCCGGTGCGTTGATTCAATAAAAAAAGTTTTCCAAAAAAATATAAAAACAAAAAACAAGAAAAAAGAAAAAGAAAAAAGAAAAAGAAAAAAAGAGGCCAAGGCGAAAACCCGCAGTGGCGCTTTGAGACCAAAGGGTATTTGAGTTGAAAACACGAGAAGGCAAACTCAAAATTTTGATCAAAAGTAGGGCATACAGTAGTCTTGCTACGCTCAAAGAAGTATGTTACGTCTTGGGGCATCGACAAAGTACTCTGGATCCCCTAAACACGTATTAAGCTCAAAATGGTCCTCAAGAAGTTGGAACAGGGAAGCTCAAGCTGCGATATCTGGGGCACTTAGTTTCCATTTTATCCATTTTTGTTACTTATGGTTATTTTATTCCTTTCAAAATACCACCGATAAATTTTCTTCTTAATTGCATTTGCTAACTTTGATTAACTTATTTGTTTCGAGCTATGCTCCCAATCGATTTCCTTTTTTGTCCATTGTTACAATCTTTTTCAGGCATTTTGCATTGAAATAATGATTAGTGGACTAATAATACTTTCATAAAAAGAGTTTTGCATATTACTCTGGAAGTTTCTGAATAATACAAGGACCTGAAACAGGACTGTTGTTTAGAACTCACTCAGCTCAAGGTTTGGAAAGATTGGAGAAAGATGATTATCTCTTTGGGCCTTTTATTGGTTGAACAAAAGACAATACATTTCACGGTGATACGACCTTGACGGATAACGAGCAATGTCAAACCAGAAGTACAAAGGATCATTCTCGAGAAAATAAAATGATACTGTATTTATGCACATATCGACCTACACATCTAGTCATTACACCGTGAATGGTGTAACAGATCAAATTGATCCTATACCCGAGTTACTGAGCAGGATGGATAGAAGAAACCAAATGTTATTCTCCTAAAGTTGCAGTGAGAGATGCAAACTTTATGTCCCAGAAGGTACAGTGGAAGGGACCCTGAAATTACAGCGGGGCAAGCTTGTTGAGCATAATATGATCATTTCTTTGGGTTTTCTATCAAAGATACTGGCTGAACGAGAAAGCATGATAACGTATCAGTGATAGAACATTAATGGACTACGAGCAATGATGACCCTAAGCATTTAAAAAAGGATCATTCCATTTTGCATTTATCATTCAAAGCACGTTTAGTTAAGAGCATTTTCGACTCATTGCATCTTAATAATCATAAAAAGACCATTTTTCATGACATTTTGCATTCATGCAAATATCATCTAGTGCATCCTAATCATTATACATTTAACAAAGGATCATTCTCATGACATTCTGCATTCGTGCGAATGTCATCCATTGTCATTTAGTTAGGAGCATTCGATTCATTCTGATCATTGCATCCTAATCATTGTAAAAAGACCATTTTCACGACATTCTGCATTCATGAAAGTGTCGTCCATAACACATGTAGTTAGGAGGCTTTGAGTCATTTTGATCACAGCATCCTCATCATTCGCATAAAATTAATTCTACAGGACAGGTTCCTCAAAGAACGGTGTAGCGATATTGAAGTTCAGATTTTGTTCCCTCAAGATGGTAGTGGGGCAGACTGAAGATTGAAGTCTTCTTGAAGATAGTAAGGAAGCAAATTGGAAAGTTCAGATTTCGTTCCCTCAAGATTGTAATGGGGCAGGTGAAGATTGAAGTCTTCCTAAAGGCGAAGGAAGCAAATTGGAAAGTTCGATTCGTTCCTCAAGATTGTAATGGGCGGTGAAGATTGAAGTCTTCCTAAAGGCGATGAAGGAAGCAAATTGGAAAGTTCGAATTATTATTTCCTCGAAGTTCCCGTGGAGTAGGTTGAGATTACAAATCCCGTCTCCCCGAGTTAACAATGAGGATCGATCATTATTCCTTTGAAGTTTCAGTAAGAGAAGATGGAGACTACGAATCTCTTCTCCCTGAATTCTCATTTCCTCGACGTTCCAGTGGAGTAGGTTGAGATTACGAATCCCGTCTCCCTGAGTTAACAATGAGGATCAATCATTATTCCTTTGAAGTTTCAGTAAGAGAAGATGGAGATTACAAATCCCGTCTCCCCGAGTTAACAATGAGGTTACATCCTTAATTCTCTGAAGTTTCAGTAGAGAAGATGGAGATTACAAATCCCTTCTCCCTGAATTCTTATTTCCTCGACGTTCTAGTGGAGTAGGTTGAGATTACAAATCTCGTCTCCCTGAGTTAACAATGAAGATAAGTCCTTGAAGTTTTGGTAGAGAAGATGGAGACTACGAATCTCTTCTCCCTGAATTCTTATTTCCTCGAAGTTCCCGTGGAGTAGGTTGAGATTACAAATCCCGTCTCCCTGAGTTAACAATGAGGTTACATCCTTAATTCTTTGAAGTTTAGATAGAGAAGATGGAGACTACGAATCTCTTCTCCCTGAATTCTTATTTCCTCGAAGTTCCTGTGGAGTAAGAAGTAAATCAAAGAAATCAGTCTGGTGGTCCCTAAGTTTGTAGGGATCAGATTGAAGAAAGCAGATTTGACCTTCCTGAAGTTGCAGGAAGCAGATCGAAGACTCAGTCTGGTGATCCTTGAGTTTGCAAGGATCAGATTGAAGAAAGCGATTTGACCTTCCGAAGTTGCGAAGCGGATCGAAGACTTCGATCTGGTGATCCTTGAGTTTACAAGGATCGATTGAAGAAAGCGATTTGACCTTTTGAAGTTGCGAAGCGGATCAAAGATATCATTCGGTGATCCTTGAGTTTGCAAGGATCAGATTGAAGATAGCAGTTTAGACATTCCTAAATTTGCAAGAGCAGATCGAAAATAAACAAGTCACATCCCATTGAAGTCGCAGCAAGAACAGATTGAAGCAAGCAATAAGATGCGGTGGGCAGAAGCGACGCTACCTAAAGAAAAGCACTCGAAAGGCCAAGACTCGGCAAGGCCGGGCAACATTGGGCTTCTTTTTGTCTTTGCTCTATTCTCGTTTCACGACAATGAGCAAAGAGGGGCAGCTGTAGAACCCAAATTTGCCCGGCCCAATTACAAATAAAATTAAAACCCAACAAAACACAAAGCCCAAAACAGACCCATTTTTTACAAACGGCCCAGAAGGCCCAAAAGAAAAAATTTTTTTTCAGACTGCTAGGGTTTCTGAAAACCCTAGCGCCGCACCTGCCCCCCTGACATCCACCTGCCCTCTGCGCCGCACGCCTCCTCCACCTGCTCCACCGCCTCGCCCATGCCCTGCAAGAAGAAACAAACACGCAACAGAAGCACCAGAGCAGGATAAAATACAAAAAATACATTTGTAATGGCTATAAAAGCCAAGTCTGAAACCAGTGTAAAAGGGATTTTTTTTTTGATTTTCTTCTTTCGAAATCAATAGAAAAGCAGAAAGATTCAAGCAAAAGAGGTCCTTTATTTTTTTAAAAAAAGAAAAGATCAATACAAAAAGAGAGGTTTGAACACAAAAAAAAAAACAGAGGTTCAAAAATATAGAAACCGGTAGATCTCGCTTAACGCTAAGTAGAATAGGTGATTTTTGAAACTTTATTTTATTCCTTTTTTATTTTTTTATTTTTTCGCTAATGCTTGTAATTGGAAAACAAAATAAAATATATAAAAAATATAAATAAAAACAAAATTTTTACCTTCCGCCAGTGGGCGGTGGTAAAACTTCGACGCCGTGACGGTCGTGGCTGCCCCTCACGAGTTCCCACCACCTTCCCCCTGCAGAGAAAAACATAGAAGAAATTTTTTTTTTAAAGCAATGAGAAATGATTTTTTGGGGTTTTGGGCATTATATAGCCCACAAACAGCGTCGTTTTGGGAGCGCCTTTAACCCCAAAACGACGTCGCTTTGAATGACCCGACCCGATCCGATCCGACCCGCCAAGGATCCGCGTGTTTTCTTGGGAAAAATGGGTTATTTTTGCATGATCCCTCCGCCTTTTTATAATTTTGCAATTAAGTCTTTGTAATTTAAATTTAGCCCAATAATTTACTGGATTCACAATTAGGTCCCTCTCTTTGCATGCGTTTTGGAAAAAGGATTAATTGCCATTTTGGTCCCCTTCCATTCACGCGTATACAAATAGCCCCTTTCTTTTATTTATTTTCAATTAACCCTAAAATTTTATTTTAAGTACAATTTAATCCCATTTCAGGTTATTTTGTAAAATTTTTAGCCTTTTGATAATATATTGTTGTAATTATCATCTCTATATTTTTTCTATAGTTATTTTGTTTGACTATTATTTGTTTTTATTATTATTACTTACTATAACATATATTATTTATTATTTTGATTTCATTTTCACTACTCTTTATTTATATTATTATTATTTGTTATTTACTATTATTAGGGTTGAGATGATTGTTTCATCTATTATCCTTTGTTATTTTCATTATCATGGCTATCTATTTTACTAATATTTTGTCTATATTATTGCTATCATTATATCATTTTATTTTTTGACATGTATATATTTTTATTCCATATATTATTTCATGTATTAATGACAATAATCATTTTTACGATATCATCATCATTATTTCATTTTATATACCATCATTATCATTTTGTTATTATCATTTCTCGTCTTATTTATTCGCTATTTATTTTTATTTTTTTTCATTATTATTTATTTTCATTACCACTTTGTCATTATCATGTTATTATTATTATTATTACTATTAATATTATTATTTGTATTTCTTTATTTACCACATTCACATCTACGTTTGTTATCTTCATTTTGTATTATATTATCGAACAAAACATCATTCGTAAAATCATCATATTTCATCTAAAAGATTTCAAAATAAGGCAATGTTTTGGTATTTAGAAACTCGAGAAATAGTGCCCTAACGTCTTTGGGTTGCGATTTTTCGTTTGACTAAATAACTTAACATCCTTTTACTGAGTTCATGAATCACAAGATGACTTTGATTACGAGAGATTAAAACATTGTGTCCTAACGAGCTGGATGTAATGTTTATATCTTTTCGAAACAAAGAAATCTCAAGATTTCACTCGAGTCTTTTTAAATTAATACGATACGATGTATTTTGTAAAATTGTTATCCTCCATTTAAAAGTTTTGAAATAAAGGCAATGTTTTGTATTTAGGAACTCGGGGAATAGTGCCCTAACGTGCTGGGTTACGATTTTCCGTTTGACTAAATAACTAAACATCCTTTTGGTAAACTTCATAAAATCATGAGATAGTTTTGATTACGAAGGTTTAGAATGTCATGTCCTAACGTGCTGGATGTGATGTTCGTACTCTCTCGGAACAAAGATATCTCAAAAATACCAATACCTTTTGAAAGACCCGTATTTTAAAACCCTTTCAAACTTCCGACATTAAGACACTAATTAATCATTTTGGTACCAATTTTGGGCGTATCGAGGGTGCTAATCCTTCCTCGTGCGTAACCGACTCCCGAACCCGATTTTCAAAACTTCGCAGACCAAAAACACTGTTTTAGTAAAACAAAATATTTTATTAAAATAAAGGTGATCCGATCACACCAACTAAAGGTCGGTGGTGACTCCCGTTTTATTCCTATTTTCAAAACCAAAGTCGAACCCCATTTTTTCGTTTTCAAAAATGGTTACGACGACTTAAGCGACTCATTGGGACTTATTTAGAGTCAAGCCATAAATTGATTATTTTCATCTTTTGTCGGAAGTTTGAAAGTTCGATTTGAAAATTACGATCCTTTTGTTACATGTTGTTTTAATCTTGGCATTGCGTTGCATGACCGTTGTGGTCGCACCCTTAAGTGAGAGTGAGAAGCTACTCCTTCGTGAGGTCTTTACCTCCGTGCAGGATAGTGGATCGCTTTCGGGATACATCCGTACCTATGTCTTCGTGAGATTTTTATCTCCGTGCAGCCATAGGGAAATGTATTCCCCTGAACTGAACTCGGTCTAAATGAGTCTATAATGGGTGAGGATCGAGGAATCTGCTAATTCAGGTACCCTTACCTTAGAGCCAAACCACATGTAGTAAACCCTAGGAGCCCACCTTAGGAAGAACTATGTTAAACCTCTAGTGGTCACCTGGATAGGTGCTCTATTTTGTTTACTTCTCCTGTGCTAACGTGTTTTGTTTTGTTTGTGATTGCATTGCATTGCATCACACTGCATCATCTTAGAAAGAAGGTGTTGATTCATATTCGATTGCTAAATAGAAGAGTTTATCATAAGGAAATGTGTTACTTGATAAAGTGGATTATAATACGGTCGTTCGAACATAGTCCAAGTAAAACAACGAGAGATGACTGATAGCCCACAGAAAAATACAAGACTTTGCCCGAGGATTCAAGCCGACAAAGATTATTCAAGAGTCATCATGTCTCTGTTTTCTAAAAGAAGCTCATAAACATCGTGAAAGATAAGTGAGCGAAGAGGTACGGCCTGGACCGAACAACAAGGAGCTAGAAGAGGTATCCATTGAGAAAGTTCACGGGGCACGACCATAACATCTGGATACGAAGAAGAAGACTGGTGTTTTCACCTGGACTATGAGGATAAAACCGTATATGCAATCCGTTTTATGTAAAGAAACGTATTTTCTAGAAAAGTTCTTCTAATAAAATTGAATTCATAATCAATGCATCTCTTTTTGCATGCATTTGCATTGCATTTCATGCATTTGCATTGCATCATATCACATGCATTAAAATTTGTAGAAAGACCCTAATTAGGTGAAGTTATTTCAGTAACCTAGAAGCCATGGACCAAAGGTTGGAGAGATTAGAGCAAAGGCAAATACTGATGCAAGAGTAATTGGCTAAAATTCAACAAGATATGCGAGATCAAATGAATATGATAGACCATTAACCAAGATACTAACCGGAGGACTTGAAAAAAGAGTGGTTCAATGGTTAATGATGTGGATGATGATGAAAAATCGTTTACTCTCGATAAATATCTCGACTCGACTAGGCGGGCGATCGCATGGGGTACATGCCATTATTGAACCCCAACGTCAGACTAATACCTCAGCCTTGTTGAACTTCTCGATGGGCTCATGTTTTAACCCTGAGGATGATCGTGCCAAACCGATTGTTCAGGCAGAGACAAAGGAAAGGAGAGAGCGGACTTTGAAGGCCCCGAAGAAGAAGGAAAAGGAAGCAAGTAATATGAGTAAGTATGAAAAGGGCCATTCAGAGTCGATTACAGTAAGCCAGCTAAGTATGGTGACTACCAGCCATCAAGAGCCCCCTAGGCAGGATTTTAACTCAAAGCTTAACACCGGAAGGCTCGGTTCACGCCCATCCCGATGACATACAAGGAGCTCTATCAAAATTTATTTGATGCATGTGGTGTCTCCCACTACTTAAAACCAACTCGACCTCCATACCCCAAATGGTACGACACAAAAGCTCAATGTGAGTATCATGCGGGGATTATAGGACATTCAATAGAAAACTGCCTCGCTTTCAAAAAGTTGGTCGAAAAGCTCATTGAAATGGGAATTGTGAAGTTCGACGATTCTTCAAAACCTAATCGCTCTGACAAAGCAGTAAATGCAATAGTTGGAGGTAGAGACAAGAGAGTTGCGATGCCTTGAATAAGACAAGAGCCCGAAAGAAATATCGAGGAGCTGAATAACATATCCAAGAGGAATTTGGGAACAAAGTTTTCAAGCCCTTATATACTTAGGAGAGTTTTGAACAATGGGACGTGGAAGAAATCCCTGCATTTTAGAGCTAATCTAGAGTAATACTGGAACACACTTGTTGCTTTAAGTCTAGAAGCAATAAGGGTCCCTTTGTGAAACATGACTTTGTATAAGACATCGTTATTTTTAATGAAATGCATCTCCGCCATCTTTTGAGCGAATCTTCTTCTATTTTTCACTTCATTCTTCATCATTATTCTTTTATTCTTTAGATATTCTTCCAAATATTTCTATTCTTCATGATACCAATAAACATGCTTAGATTCCATTGTTCTATGAGCCTTTATTCACCTCCATAACAGGCCCCAGATATCAATGACATGAGCGACGCTGTTACTGACTCCCTTTTTAGTGAGATATGTATCTAGAGGGATCTAAGGACTTTGAAGATGACAAAGATTGCAACTTACTTCTCCAATGGTAGATCCTACCTTATGAAGTGTCAGCAGACGCTATGAACCAACGAGGAGATGAAGCGGAAGCTTAGCTCACCGCAAGAATAAGGCGAAACATTATCGCATGATCACAGCCAGACACGCTGAGGCCACTGAAACGCGGATTCCTATATGTGAAACATGGATGTTAACAAGCCAGTCTCCTCAAAAGCTTTTAGCCAACACCGATTCATATTCATGGTCGTTGGTTACCTCATTGAGAGGGTGAAGATCGCTTCATATGCCAAAATTACAAAGTTTGTCAAAAAAAACCATTCAAGATTTTTTTGAAAATGGTGAGACTTGTAAAGGTTGGCATAGAGAAGTTACCATTTACCCTTTTGGTTCTTTGAGCGTGGGCGGGACCTTTCGGGCATCTTTCCCATTGATTTATGAAAGGAAACAATTGTTGGGAGGTAAGATTCCTTTTCCCAAACTTGGATTGAATTAGATAAAGCGAATGCCTCCGTAAGCTCGATTGAAAGTATTCAAGAGGTCAAATGTACCAAAAATAGATACGGGCTTGACGAAGGTTCTCAAGAGAATTTCAGGAAGATGACCTAGCATTAAGAGAGATTCTTCTTATCCAAAAGAACTCCAAAAGTAAATGCCTTATCTGACAAAGAAGGCACATTCTAGGAAAATGGGTGTTAACCAAGATAGATGGCAAGGACACGCCTAATCCGATGAGTTCGATTCAATAAAAAAGTTTTCCAAAAAAAACACAAAAGCGAAAAAACACGAAAAAAAAAAAAAGAAAAGGAGGCCAAGGCGAAAACCCATAAAGGGCACTTCGAGACCAAAGGGTATTTGAGTTGAAAACCGAAAAGGCACTCAAAATTTTGATCGAAAGTAGGGCATACAGATGGTCTTGCTACGCTCGAAGAAGTATGTTACGTCTTGGGGCATCGACAAAGCACTCTGGATCCCCTAAACACATATTAAGCTCAAAATGGTCCTCAAGAAGTTGGAACAAAGAAGCTCAAGCTATGATATCTGGGGCACTTAGTTTCCATTTTACCCATTTTTGTTACTTGTGGTTATTTTATTCCTTTCAAAATACCACCGATAAATTTCCTTCTTAATTGCATTTGCTAACTTTGATTAACTTATTTGTTTCGAGCTATGCTCCTAATCAATTTCCTTTTTGTCCATTGTTACAATCTTTTTCAGGCATTGTGCATTGAAATAACGATTAGTGGACTAATAATACTTTCATAAAAAGAGTTTTGCATATTACTCTGGAAGCTTCGAATAATACAAGGACACAAAGCAGATTTGTTGTTTAGAACTCACTCACCAAGGTTTGGAAATATTGGAGAAAGATGATTATCTCTTTGGACCTTTTATTGGTTGAACAAAAGACAATACATTTCACGGTGATACGACCTTGACAAACGACGAGCAATGTCAACCCAAAGAAGACAAAGGGATCATTCTCGAGAAAAGAAAATGATACTCTGCATTCATGCACATATCGAGCCTACACATCGGTCATTACACGATAAATGGTGTAACGAGATCAAATTGATCCTATACCTCGAGTTACAATGGGATGGATAGAAAAAACCAAATGTTATTCTCCTAAAGTTGCGGTGAGAGATGCAAACTTTATGTCTCGAAGGTACAGTGGAAGGACCACGAAATTACAGTGAGCAAGCTTGTTGAGCGAATATGATCATTATTTTGGGCTTTCTATCAAAGATACTAGCTGAACGAGAAAGCATGATAACGCATCAGTGATAGAACCTTAATGAACTACGAGCAATGACGACCCCAAGCATTTAAAAAGGGATCATTTCATTTTGCATTCATACATCATTTCAAAGCACGTTTAGTTAGGAGCATTCGACTCATTGCATCCTAATCATCATAAAAGGACCATTCTCATGACATTCTGCATTCATGTAAAAGTCATCCATTGTCATTTAGTTAGGATTCATTCTGATCATTGCATCCTAATCATTGTAAAAAGACCATTCTCACGACATTCTGCATTTATGAAAGTGTCGTCCATAACACGTGTAGTTAGGAGGCTTTGAGTCATTTCGATCATAGCATCTTCATCATTTGCATAAGCATAAGCACACAAAATTAATTCTACAAAACAAGTTCCTCAAAGAACGGTGTAGCGATATTGAAGCTCAGATTTTGTTCCCTCAAGATTGTAGTGGGGCAGACTGAAGATTGAAGTCTTTCTAAAAATAGTAAGGAAGCACATTGGAAAGTTCAGACTTCGTTCCCTCAAGATGGTAGTGGAAGCGGTGAATATTGAAATCTTCACGAAGATAGTAAGGAAGCAAAATTGGAAAGTTCAATTCTTATTTCCTCGGCGTTTGAGAGAAGCGAGGTTGAGATTACAAATCCTGTCTCCCTGAGTTAACAATGAGGATCAATCATTATTCCTTTGAAGTTTTGGTAGAGAAGATGGAGATTACAAATCTCTTCTCCCTAAATTCTCATTTCCTTGAAGTTCCCGTGGAGTAGGTTGAGATTACAAATCCCGTCTCCCTGAGTTAATAATGAGGATCAATCCTTAATTCTTTGAAGTTTCAGTAAGAGAAGATGGAGATTACAAATCTCTTCTCCCTGAATTCTTATTTCCTCGAAGTTCCAGCGGAGTAGGTTGAAATTACAAATCCCGTCTCCTTGAGTTAACAATGAGGTTGCATCCTTAATCCTTTAAAGTTTCGGTAGAGAAGATAGAGACTACGAATCTCTTCTCCCTGAATTCTCATTTCCTCGACGTTCCAGTGGAGTAGGTTGAGATTACAAATCCCGTCTCCCTGAGTTAACAATGAGGATCAATCATTATTCCTTTGAAGTTTCAGTAAGAGAAGATAGATTACAAATCTCTTCTCTCTGAATTCTTATTTCCTCGACGTTCTAGTGGAGTAGGTTGAGATTACAAATCTCGTCTCCCTGAGTTAACAATGAAGATAAGTCCTTATTTCTTTGAAGTTTTGGTAGAGAAGATGGATACTGCGAATCTCTTCTCCCTGAATTCTTATTTCTTCGAAGTTCCCATGAAGTAAGAAGTAAATCAAAGAAATCAGTCTGGTGATCCTTGAGTTTGCAAGGATCAGATTGAAAATAGCAGATTTGACCTTCCTGAAGTTGCAGGAAGCAGGTAGAAGATCCAGTCTGGTGATCCTTGAGTTTACAAGGATCAGATTGAAAATAGCAGATTTGACCTTCCTGAAGTTGCAGGAAGCAGATCAAAGATTCAGTCGGGTGATCCTTGAGTTTGCAAGGATCAGATTGAAAGAAGCAGATTTGACGTTCCTGAAGTTGCAGGAAGCAGATCAAAGATTCAGTCTGGTGACCCTTGAGTTTGCAGGGATCAGATCGAAGATAGCAGATTTGACCTTCTTGAAGTTGCAAGAAGCAGATCTAAGATAACAGATTTGACATTCCTGAAGTTGCAGGAAGCAGATCAAAGATTCAGTCTGGTGATCCTTGAGTTTGCAAGGATCAGATTGAAAGATAACAGATTTGACGTTCTTGAAGTTGCAGGAAGCAGATCAAAGATTCAGTCTGGTGACCCTTGAGTTTGCAGGGATCAGATCGAAGATAGCAGATTTGACCTTCTTGAAGTTGCAAGAAGCGGATCTAAGAAAGCGATTTAAAGTTCTCGAAGTTGCGGGAAGCATATCGAAGATATCGATCGGTGATCCTTGAGTTTGCAAGGATCGATTGAAGAAAGTAGATTTGACCTTCCGAAGTTGCAAGAAGCGGATCAAAGACTCAATCTGGTGATCCCCGAGTTTGCAAGGATCGATTGAAGATAGCAGTTTAGACATTCCTAAATTTGCAAGAACGGATCGAAAATAAACAAGTCACATCCCATGAAGTCGCGACAAAGAGTAGATTGAAGCCACATATCGGTGGAGTGGATCAAGCAACAAGATGCGGTGGGCGAAGTGACGCTACCAAGAAAAGACACCAAAAGAAGTTAAGGCCCATTGAGACCGGGCAAATGGGTCTTTCTTATCTTTGCTCTATTGCCGTTACGACAATGAGCAAAGAGGGCATTATCTGACCCATTTCACCCTAACCCAAATAATGACCCAAACCCATACCCTAAACCCGTTTAAAGCCCAAAAGCAGACCCAAACACTCACCAAAAAAAGAAAACCCTAGCCCCCTTTTACGCCATCACACGAACCAACCCTCACCTACCCAGACTTTTCACCGACACCCACCTCCTCGCCACCGGCCACCGTCGCCTCCTCCACCTACTCCCCACGCCTGCAAAAGACAAGACAACATGAGGATAAACAAGGCGCAAGCAACAAATAAAAAAACATATATTTATTTATAAAGAGTAGAAAAATAACTTTATAAGGATTTTTTCCTCTCGAAATCGAAAAAAACAACGAAAGATTCAGGGCAAAAGTTTTTGTTTTATTATTATTTTCTTTTCAAATATACCAAAAAGAGGAACTTCAAGGCATAAAAAGGCGGATCCAAAACGTGAGAAAAAACGCAAAGATTCGTCAAAAGAAAAAAAAAACGAAAGGTGACTTCTTTTTTTTCGAAAGATTGTTTTTTTTTTAAAATTTACACATAAATTTGTTGCTAAATATACATAGTTAAAAAAATAAAAAAAAAAAAAAAAATCAAGTTTTACCTTTTAAACAACTAGTGGGTGGTGGCCGGAGCTCGTAGCCGGCGATGGTCGTGCTGCCCTCGCTAGAATTCCCCACTGCAGAGGAAAAGAGAAGCAAAATCAGTTTTTTTTTAAAAGGAATGGAGAAATGAAATTTTGTAAAAAATTGATTTTATAGCGAATCAAAGCGACGTCGTTTTGGCCGTCAAAAGCCCCAAAACGACGTCGTTTTGCCCATCCGACCGAATCGACCCGCTTACGGAGGATCCGCGTGTTTTCCGAAAAAATGGTCTATTTGTCGTAGCGGTCCTCGCATTTTTATAATTTTGCGATCAAGTCTTTGTAATTTAAAATTAGCTCAATAATTTACCCTGATTTGCGATTAGGTCCCTTTTTGCTGCTGTGCGTTTTGGCAAAAGGGGTTAATTGCCGTTTCGGTCCCCCTTCCTTTCACGCGCATACAAATAACCCCTTTCTTTTACTTATTTTCGAATTGACCCCAAAACTTTTATTTTTAATGTAATTCAATCTTGTTTTAATTATAGTGCCATATTTTTAATCTTTTGTTATTGCATTATTGCTATTACCCTTATTATATTTTTTTGTATATGTTTTATTGTTATTTTGACCTTATTTATTATTATTATTTGTTATTATTATTATTTTGTTATTATTTTGTCTCATGTTTTATTGTTATTATTATTACTTGTTATCTTGATTATATATTTGGTATTATTGGTTCACTATCATTACTTACTATCACGATTGTATATGTCATTATTTTATTCTATTTTATTTTATTTCTTCATCGTGATTAAGATTATTATCTTATGCATTATTATTATGTGTTGATTTCATTGTTATTATTGCTATCTCATTTTATCATTATTCTCATTACTATTATTTTTATGTATGTATATTAGTTTATTTATTTTATATGTATTATTTTTGTTAGTACCTATCTTTTTATCATCGTTATTATTTTATTTCAAGTATCATCTTTATTATCTTGTCATCGTTATTTTACTTATTTATTTATTATTTCAATTTTTATTACTACTTTGTATTATTATAATATCATTATTATTATTACTATCATTTGTATTTTATTATAATATTCACATCCATATTTATTATCTTTGATTTATATCATATTTTTGAACAAAACATCATTCGTAAGATTATCGTATTTCATCTAAAAAATTTCAAAATGAGGCAATGTTTTGGTATTTAGAAACTCGAGAAATAGTGCCCTAACGTGCTGGGTTGCGATTTTTCGTTTGACTAAATAACTTAACATCCTTTTTACAAAGCTTTGCGAATCACGAGATGACTTTGATTACGAAAGATTAGAACATCGTGTCCTAACGTGCTGGACGTGATGTTTATATCTTTTCGGGACAAAGAAATTTCAAATTTTGACTCAAGCTTTTTCTCAAATTCAATCCCATACGACGCGTTTTGTAAAATTACTATACTCCACTTAAAGATTTTGAGATAAAGGCAATGTTTTGTATTTAGGAACTCGGGGAATAGTGCCCTAACGTGCTGGGTTACGATTTTCCGTTTGACTAAATAACTCAACATCCTTTTGATAAACTTCGTAAAATCATGAGATAGTCTTGATTACGAAGGTTTAGAATAGCATGTCCTAACGTACTGGATGTGATGTTCGTACCCTCTCGGAACCAAGATATCTCAAAAATATCAATACTTTTTAAAAGACCCGTATTTTAAAACTCTTTCAAACCTCCGACGCTAAGACACTAATTAATCATTTTGGTACCAATTTTGGGCGTCTCGAGGGTGCTAACCCTTCCTCGAGCGTAACCGACTCCCGAACCCGATTTTTTTTAAAACTTCGCGGACCAAAAACACTGTTTTCGTAAAGCAAAATGTTTTATTAAAATAAAGGTGATCCGATCACACCAAATAATGGTCGGTGGCGACTCCCGTTTTATTCCTATTTACAAAACAAAAGTCGAACCCCTTTTTGTCGTTTTCCAAAAAAACGGTTACGGCAGGAATATTGCCCTTATTTTAAAAAGACTTATCCGAAGCATCTAGATGTCGAGTCCAGTAAGTTAGGGCGCGACATTTCGAATTTCCGGAATTAAGTGTTTTGTTTAAAATTTGAATTACGATTTTAAAAGGGACATTCCGTTGTTTAGCTTAAACGAGAAAAATTGGAACCCAGTAAGTTAGGGCTCGATTCACTCGAATTGCTAATACGGGATGTCGATGGCTATAAAAACTGAGATATCAGGAAGGATAATTACGACAAAAAGAAAACAATAATAAAATGCTAACAATATAATGGTAATGATAATAATAATGTAATAATAATAATGATAATGAAAATAAAATAGTAGTAGTGTAGTAATAATAAAATAAAGATAATAAAATGATGTTAAAATAATAACAATAACAAAATAATGACGAACATAAAGTGATGACGATGGTTATAATAATAATAGTATTAAAATAAAATAATGATAATAATGAAAATAATAACAATGTGTTAATATAAATATTAATAATGATAATAATAACTTAAATAGAAAATAACAACATATTAAGAAAAATAATGAAAACTATAATAGAAAGTATAAAAGAAATAATAAAATAAATAAAATACAAGTGGTAATACTAATAATAATAATAATAATAATAATAATAATAATAATAATAATAATAATAAAATAATAATCAATAGTAGAAAATAAAATATTAAATAATAGTAATAATAATAAAAATTGCAAAATAATTAAAAAAGGGCTAAATTGCATTACAAATGGAAGTTTTGGGACAAATTATATGAAATAAATAATATGGGGACTGAACTGAAACACGCGTGAAATGGTGAGGGACGAGGGGCACAATTTTACCCAAGTCCATTAAGCGCAGCGTTTAAATGGATTAAATTAAAACTACGTTAAAATTTTGGGACAAAATTAAAAATAATTGAAAACATGATTGCTAGATTTCAAAAGGTGGAGGGACCAAAAGTGCAATAAACCCTCTGCTTAAAAAACGCGGATCTTGAGGCGAGTCGGGTCAACACGCGGATCCTGGAGGTAAAACGACGTCGTTTTGGGTGTTAGGGCCAACCCCAAAACGACGTCGTTTTTTTGGGGCTATATAAGGCCAAAATTGTTTAAAAAATTTCATTTCTCCTGCTAAGAAAAAAAACCGATTTCTTCCCTTTCTTTTCTCCGCAGGGGGAGAGAGTCCGGCCACTCTGGCCGACGTCTGTCATGGTCTCCGTCGCCGCTGCCGTCGCTTCAACCACCGTGCACTGATGGCAAAAAAGGTAAAATTTTATATTTTTTTTGCTTTTATTCGTGCATGTGTATTTGATATTATAGGACCGTTTTAAGAGTAAAATAAGGTAAAATGAACCTATCTGATTCAAAGATAGAAAAAATGAAAAATGAAGGAAACCTCAGTGTTGTTTTCTCCTTTTCTCTTCGATTTGTTTGTTGTGTGTTCGTATTAGCCTTTGTTTGCTGACGTCTGTCACTAAAATTTCTGTTTTTTTGTATTGATTTTTCTCTGGTACCTGTTAAAAAAGGGACCCCTTACAAACATTTTGAATCGGCTTTTATAGTCATTTTCTTTACAATTTTCTATCACTTCTCTTTTAATGCTTGCAGGTGCTCTTGGGCGGTGGAGACGCGACGTGGGCTGTGGGCGGTGGCTGGTGGCGTCAGAATGTCAGAGCAAGTGAATGTCAAAAGGGCAGAGGGCAAAGGCTAGGGGCACGCAGAGCAAGTGGCTAGGGTTTTTCTTTTTGTTTTTTTTTTCTTTTAGGGTTTGTTTAGTTTGGGCTTTTTGGGCTGGTTTAATGGGTTTTTTGTGTTTGGTTTCTAGTTTTGTATTGGGTTATGGGTTGTAAAAATGGGCCCCGGGCAATTTGGGCCTTCTACAATGCGTATTATAGATTGTGTACTATTTTTCGTTCATTAAATTTTTATCCCACAGGGTTTTTCCTAATAAGGTTTTAACAAGGCACATTATTTCCAATGGGGAGTGTTATGAATATATTATTAAGTGGATGTCTATCATGATCAAGATAAAATTTTGATGTACTTTAAATTCTAATAGTTATTAGAATTAGATTTCTATTTCTTTTATACTTCTTATGCCTATAAATAGGGACTCTGATGAAGCATTGTAATCATCCCAATTGATCAATAAAGTACATTCTCTATTGCTTCCATATTTTATTTGTTCTTTATTCTCTCCATCTCTTTTATTTTATAACAATTTTATTATTTAAAAATAATAAAATATTAACAAAGAATTTCATATTATTTTTTGTAGTTAGATTTAAATAAAATATTTTAATTTTTAACTTAAATTTACATCATATATGCGTATTTAAAATTTTAATTAAACTTATCAAGTCAATCTCAGACGTGAATAATCTAATTTTAAAAGAGAAAAAAAGAAGTTTCCCAAGACTCAAACTTTCCATAATCACTATAAATATATATAGCATGAATTAATAATTTATAGATGAAAGTATGATGTGGAAGCAAGACCATTAGGCTTTGAAACAGCACATAATATACCCATGACCCTTCTGTATATTTTCTCCCTATCTCAATTCCGTGTGATAGTTCAACCATCTAGAAGACAACATGCCTCTGCACATACTGGATGGCCAGTTTTGAAGCTGATCTCCTCACTGTGCATAGATGTTGACATTTCATACTATAATTGCATACTTAATTTGCAATATTATCCATTGAGATAATAATAATTATGTCCACTATTAATGGAAGTAAAATTAATATATTAACATGTGTTATTCTAATATATTTAAAAATAAAGATTATGCATATTAATTTCTTAATCCTACTTGTATAGGGAGCATGATAATAATCCATAATAATATATACAATATTCCTTGTTTCAATTTTTATATTATATTAAATTGCCTTTTCTTTTTTTCTTTTTGTATTCAATGGTGAATATTAGAGATGATTAGTGCTCTTTATCTAATTATCATTACAATTCATCCACTTTTGGCTTTAGGAGGTAGCAACTACCATGATTACATCTATATACAAAATTGAGAAAATATTGTATGAAACACGGATATTATTATTTTTCAATAGTGTAATATCACATTAACAATTTCATCTTGAATATTAAGATTTTCATTTGAATTTAATTTTTTTCGGGATGAAAATGTTGATGTAGTATTATACTATTAAAAAAAGATATGAGATGATACACAAATTAAACTTTTGAGTAGAGAAATAAATTAATAAATTAAAAAGAAAATAATTATGTCCATATATATACACATTTCAAGTTTCATTCAAATTTTATTGGGTTAATTACATCAAATATTTTCAGTTTAAATTTTAAATTATTTTGATTAGATCCTCAAATTATTAATAATGTTCTAATCAAGTTATTTAAATCGCTATTCTCTTCATTTTCTTATTAGATTCAGTTAGTGTCACATGTCACGTTTAACTGAAATGGATGTTAGCATTTTTAATTTTTAATTTTATTTTCCTTTTATTTTTTAATCTTTTTCATTACTTTTTTCATTCTTTTCTTTTTTATAGATAAGTAAAAATATATATTATAATTTAAGTACTCTTAAATTAATTATAAAATTACTTATTTTTATTTTTCTCTAAAATATTTTCTATTTTAATTTCATATATTAATAAATATAGAAAACTTAGTTTGCATATAAATTTAAATTATTTTTAAAATAAATACCTTATTGAAATAGATTCATTTATATTATTGTAAACTATTTCCCTTTTATGAATAAAATAATTCTATAAAAATAAATTATTTATGAAATATAAGTATTTATTTACATAATTTAATTAAGATATTGTCTATTTTATTTGTGTTTATTTCTAAATAGATTAAAAGAAAAAAATATGAAATATATGAAGAAACATAAAAAGTAAGGTTTTTTATGAAACAATATTGGAATTTGTTTGTAGTTTAAAGAAGAAACTAAAAATAAAGAGAAAAATAAGAATGAAAATAATACAAAATTATCACTAAAATATAAATTATAAAATATTTCAATATTTTATAAATTATTTTAAAATGTTAATTTAAATTCTAATAGGAATTATTATTTATTTTCTATATTTATTTATATAAAATGGATGATTAAAAATTAAAATGCTTTTTGAAATTAATATTATTAAACAATATCGTAATTAATTATAAATCTAACAATTATTTTAATTTTATACATAAGTTATTTTCATTTTATTTATTCATGCAAAGGAAAATCAAATGAATAATGAAAAGTGAAAAAAAGAAGTGTTGGGTTCAAATTGATATTTTGAATGCAAAAATAAGCGGTGTTGAGATCAGGTCTAATTGCTTTAGGCACAAAAAATGTATAAAAAAGAAAAAATCAAGACAAGAGATATTTATGCAGTTTGGTTTCCTTACATTTGCATATGGCTTTATTTAGAATAATATTTACTATCTTAACACCTCTTACACCAAGTGTATTCAAGCCCTAACGCTCCAATTTAGACTTCTTATTTTTGTACCTAAGATCTAAATATTTCCCCTTTAAGTTTTTTGAAAAACTTGGGACTCTTAACAAAGCAACACACTTTATTGTTACAAAAGTAATGCGCATTCTACAAATACGTTCTTCACTGAACAAAATAAGTGCTCTCTACTCAATACCTTACCTATACAAATTCGCACACCATATATTTGTATGAACTTGCTAATATACTATAGGACTAGTTTGGCAATACTTTTGAAAAGTCTTTTAAAAAATGCTGTGGAAAAGTGCTTTTGAGAAGTTTGCTTTAAAATTTGAGTGAAAAGTGCTTTTGAGAAATAAAATGTTCATTTTAGATATATTGTTATATCAAGTAACAAATATACATTTAAATAAAATTTAAATTAGTTAATATTATTATATTTTAGTAAGAATATAAAAATTACTATAATTTATTAATACTTTAATATATAAAATATAAATTTTAATTTTAAATATTTTTAAGTAATAAATATTAATTACTTATAAAATTTAATTAGAATATATAAACTACATTTTAAATATTTAAATATAACAATTAAATATTTGTAATTAATATTTTAAAAAATATTTTTATTTTTAATTAATGATTTTAACACATTTGTAATTAAGCACCACGAAAAAAAAAAGAAAAATATTATGTTATTAGAGGGGTGAAAAAATAATTAAGTACTAAAAGTACTTTTGGGAGAGGAAAAGCTAAAAATTTTAACTTCTCCTTTTTAGATGTGCTTTTGAAAAGCACTTCTGAAAAGCCAAAAATTCTAGCCAAAAGCAGTTTGTTCTGCACAGCTTTCCTTCCAGAAGTGTTTTTGGAGCCAGAAGTGCTTTTGAAAAGCAATGAAGAACTGGCCCTAAATCTTACACAATCAATTATCCTTTGAAATAAGTCGGATAGATATTCCAAAATCCTTAAGATAAGTCTTCTAGTAGCTAAGGATATCTTTCTTTCAATAGGCTTGATTCGGTTTTCTCCTTAGATCAAGGGATAATAGTTGCTTAGATTTGATATCAATAACAGGTTAGCAAGAGTCTTAATCTTCTAAGGAAATCTCAACCCAAATATGTTTGTTGGAAAAATTTATCAATTCAAACATAACAATTTTTTAGAATAACTAGTGCTATAAGCAATTGGTATTGATCGAGACAGTAAACTAGACATGTTGGGATTAGACCGTAACACATGTCACCAATCGAGATTCAAAAGAATATTTAATGGAATGGTTGATGGGAGAACCTAATTATCTTTGATACAATTAATCAAATTTTTTTTTGAACAATACTTAAAACTACTTACAGTCTCACCCAATCTATAAATACGAGGATAATACACTTCATCTCACTTAAACTCACATCTTCCTGCATTAAAAATAATATTCATACTAATCGAAATAAGACTCAATCGACACCATTAATCAAACTCTTAATTTTAGTTTATATATATATATTTTATGCGATCTTCCACTGTAAATAGTGTCTACGCATAAGAAGCAGAAGAAGAATCAATTTATAAAACTCTCACAATGCTCTCCATCATGTGCATGAACTTCTTTATTATATTTAACAAAAAAATATTATTTTGAAAATAATTTTATTTTTTATATAAAATTTTAAAAAATATTTGCACATTGTAAGATTTGAACCCTAAATATTATAATGTTTAACATATCAGTTTATCACTTCAACAAAATCATATTTGGTTCTCTCTTTAAACTTGTTATATAAAATTTCTACTCACATCATAACCGTACGAGATTACGCAATTATGTGAGTGAAAAGAGATATTACTTTTTTTAGGGTGACCGATTTTTAAAAGAGAGACTTTTTATCCAAAATATGATGTACCTTAAAAAATTCAAATGACATGATTTAATTTATATAATACGAAAAATTTTATTTAATTTATTAATTAAGTTGATGTCACTTGACTTGTGTCATTAAATTCGACCAGTGACTTGATATTATTATTAGATCATAGCACATTTACAATGTAGATGAAAAAATTATGTAAAAAATACATCTATAAAAACTTTATAATAAAATAAAATAAGATTTTAGTTGAAATGATTAAGTTAAAAATTTTAATGTGTCCTAAATTTTTATAAATAAAAATAAAAAATTATATTGCTATTTGTTAATTTGTAAAAGAAAATATGAAAATTTTTAATCATTTCTTAATTAAATTAATCCTTTGTTGATTTATAACATTAAATCAAAGAAATTATGTGATGAAAATGATAGAGAAGAGAAAGAAAATCCAAAAGGATGGATGAAGTGAGGTTGGTTTTGGTGATGAACAATGTGATGGGATTGTTTATTATTTAAATGATGCCCCAATTGGGCACCTAAAACCCCAATTATAGGTCTACGAAGCGACCGCGATTACTCGACGTCGAAGTTGCCATTTACTTTTTCTTCATGCCCCATGTTAGTCGCCTAACTTTTCTAAAGGCACCTGCTTGCTAGTGCCTCACCGTCTGCCTCTGCAAATCATTTTCATTATTTCTTCTTGCTTTAATTATTATATACGTTTGAAGCAAAACCAAAGTAAAACACTTTATCTTCAATCCTATTAGAATTGAAATTAAATTATATATTTTTATAATAAATAAAAATATAATTTTATTGTTTTAATAATTTATATTATTATAATTTAAAATATTAAATAAATTTTTATTAATTTAAAAAGTCAAAATATAATTTTATTATTACTAATTATTAATATTTTAAAAAGTTAAATTATTATTTTTTAGAAATATTAACTAAAATATTTAATTTTTAATCGAAGCATCTCAAATAGAGAATCCATATGTAATTCATCTCAATTGAATTTTTATAATTTTTATATATTTTATAATTTTAGTCTACGCACTATATAAGACATGTTGTCACGCTAATATCATTATGACTTGTTATGTGAGTTGTCATGCTAACATCATTGTTAAAATAATATTGTAATAATCATTTACATTAAAAATTGATTTAACACTTTTGAAAGGTCAATAATCAAATTTCACTCGAAAATAAATAAATTCAAGTTGATAAAAGATATAAATATTAAAAGCTAAATTTATTATTAAACTTTTGAAAACTTGAATTTTATTTTATTTTCTCAAAATAAGGAAGAAAACATTTGAATCATATATAGCTAGTATGCTTTCTACCCACGCTTCGCGTTGAGTTAATTATTTATTTCTTGACTAAATTATAGTGTAAAAATTTGAAGGTTACAAATTGCTTAAAGGTTTTGTACTCTTCGTAGATTTCGAATTTATTCATACTTTTACTTTAGGGAATTTAGTTTATCTATTTTTGAATTTAAAATTTTAGGTTTATTTGTTAACATTGTTAGAATTTTTTTATATTGGTGTGACATTTTGAAAAAATAAACTTGGTATCCACGTAACAAAAAAAATAACATCGTAACAGGCCCAAATTTAATAAAAATTTTAACGGTGCTAACAATTCTTAAAAATTGCAATTATTTTAATTGGAATAAAATATTTAGACTAACTAATAGTATATAAAAAAAGAGGTATCAAATTATGTCAATTAAATCTCAAATCTAGGCGAAATATAGAGATTAAATTGAAATTTAACCAATTTTTATAATCTAAAAAGTAGATAAATTTAAAATTTTTTTGATCAAGCTCATTATACGTTCTCATCATATCTACTTTTTTTGACACAATATCTACTCACAAGGGCGAAGCTAGAAACTTTTTAGAGGACTGAAATTAAATTTTAATAGCTTATATCTTTATAATTTTAATGAATTAAATTAATTTTTATCATTTTTAGAAGGGTCAAAATATAATTTTATTTTATTGATTTAAAATTTTAAAATTTTAAAGGGCCTAAATGAATAATTTTCTATTTTAAGAGGAGTCAAAGCCCTTACCAACTCTCTCTGAATACACTACTGTCTATTCATAATCCTTTTTCAGCATATAAATAAAAAAATAATACACTCTAATTTATTTCAATTCATTTTTTATATTTATAATAATATCTATACTAATAAAATTAAGACTCCATCCTCATAGTAAGACTGAAATTTACCGAAGAAAAAATGGAACGTGCCCACCTTCCTTCTGTATATATTTGTATAGATAATAGTAATATTATTGGGGCAAGTGCTGCATTGCAAAAACTAGAATCTAAAAGGAAACAGAGAAATATAAGTGAAGCCAACCTTTGTAGGGTGTAGCTGTAGGATGGCCATCAAAGAAGTCAAATAAACTGTGACTCATGCTGTGTGTGATGTCATTTAAAATTGACATTTTCTTTTTGGTGATTAGACCTCCATTCCACTCTGCTCCAACCAAACATTACCCTTATTTCCACATAACTGTCATTTGGGGTGTTGCTGTGCCTTCAAAATCTCTGTAATTTGGTCACCCTTCAACCCCACCCCACATCAGATACGTCACTTTTTCTTAAGATTTTGCTTTGTTTTTTTGGCTTAACGCTTAATGCACTATTTCAAACCTAGTTTCATTTCATATTAAGGTCTAAATCTTGTTTCACCATCAAACGGAGAATAATTACCAAAATTTAAACCTTAAATAGTGCAATAACCCTTTTAATCATTTTATGTAGTATACTATACTAAGAAACTTTCCATTCTTTGGCCCAAAATTTCCTCATCCCAATCCAATCAACGTTAATCATTATTCCATGCAATGCTAACTGCTAAACGGTTTATTTTTCTCATGTCCATATATCTATGCTAAACTTATTATAAGTCGGGTTCAAACTAAAAAAATTTACTCAAAATTTGATCTGTTTTCTAAATGGTTTTTTTTTTTTAAATTTTTATTTAAACTTATTTTTTAGAGTTATACTTTTGTCCAATCCGTCTCACTTTTTAGACGGATGGCTTAATTTATGATCAATTCTATTTTTCGGTCAAAACAAAATAAGATGATTTTGTAATAATATATATATAAAGTAAACTATGAAGATTACTAATTTTTGACTCATGTTAAATGTAATGTTAGGAATTTTTAATTTAGTGGATTCACATATTAATATAATTATACATAGGTTGCTACCAATTATAAGAGAGTCTAGTTATTTGATCTAATAAGGCATTAAATTGAAATGTATTTATAAAAATATTATTTGATTTGGTACGAGTTTATATGCTTAAAACCCAATAATACTATAGTTATGATTGATGAGCCCATAACTAAGTATTACTTAATTTAATAAAAGGTCATGATGAATGAAGTTTCTCTTCTCTTCCTAAGTGTATAAACTAAAGAGAAACATTGTAATTTGACTTAAAAGATCTTAATCACTTCAAGAGTTTCTTTAATAGATCAATATATATATTATCATTGACTATTGATTCACAAATGACTCTTGGTTAATTTGTTCGTATGACTTATGTTGTTTAAATTTTGTTAATCAAGTTTATACTTTTATCCCATTAAATAATATCACGGGTGAATGCTTAGTTAAATCTTTAAACGTGATTTGGGTTTATATAATTTTGAATGTTCCTTTCTTGAACAGATGAAATGCATTTGCCAATAATTTGAAAGGACAAATTAAAAGCCTTTATTGGCACCTCAAGGTTTAGAGTTCAAGCCTTAGCGGCATTAAAGATATAAGAGTTTGTGGTGACTCATCCTAAAACACCACCCCGATGCTCAGATCTTATGTTAAATTCGTTAAATGATTCGCACATTTGTTACATTCTCAAAAAATATGTCAGACTTCAACTCCAAGCAATTGAGAGCAAAACATGACTTATTTTGAAGGTATCCTTTAAAATATAGGCTCTTGGATCGGGTATTACGAGAAATGTAGCAAAAATTTTTCAATAAAGTGTACATAACAAACACGACAGGGAAACAATCTAGCAATGCCAATTCCACACTGCAACAATCTCAAATGGCGCTTTTTGATGATATATTATAACTGAGACAAAAAGTAGAGGTGGGCAGGGTGGCTAGACATGTTGAAATTTTGTAGAAGATTTTGAACGACAAGGACTACTTGCTTTAGTGTAACACTTCATGATTGGATTTTCTAAATAAATTCAACGATTTTTAGCAGCGCTGCCATGTTCATTACTACAGATCAATGGCTGTACTTTGTCATTATGGCTTTAAAAACCAGAAGTTTGAAAGGTCCCATATCATAAATAAATAGCATGGTTCAAGGACTTGAGGAGCATATTGCAGTATCTCTTGCAAGAAAAACATATAAATGGATGCTGTAGGGATGGAAACAAGATAAACTGGAACTATCTTTTTATAAACATGATAAAACACTTCAACAAAACAATTACTGAAAGGCTATTAGCTGCCTGAGATGCTATACATATGGCCTTCTATATCAGGAATAAAGCCTTTGTCCACCATTTCCAATTTAACTATCTCATAAGTTGTTCGATTTGGGATCAAACCTTTCTCTAACATCTCATTAAGAAGTCCATTTGCATCTTCTAGTTTTCCCTTCTTACATAAACCTTTTATTAGCACATTGTATGTTACAACATTAGCCCGCATCCCTTCTTTCTCCATTCGCGTTCTAATGTTCAATGCTGCCCTGAGGTTTCCTTCCCTACAATAGCCATCCATCAAAGTATTATACGTTAAGTGATTCGGTCGCAAACCCATCTTAACCATCTCATCTAAGAGTCTTGCAGCTTTTCTTGACTCTCCATCATTGCACAATGCATCTACCAGTATATTATAAGTTACAACATCAACTTTCAAGCCTTTATTTAGCATTTCATTAATGAGCTTTCTAACAGCTGTAATGTTTCCTTCTCTACATAAACCAGAAATCAAGCAGTTATATGTTGTAACATCAGGGAAAGTGCCTTTATCTACCATAGATTCACGCAGGGCAAACGCGTCTTCCATTCTTCCATCCTTACAATAGGCATATATCAGGGTATTATATGTTACAACAGTAGGAGAGATTCCTTGTTTTACAACATCATCAAACAAGTCAGTAGCTTCCTTCATCTTACCCTTCTTACAGTACCCATTTATAAGTACATTGTAAGTAACAACATTCGGCTTCAAACCGGATCCTACCATTTCATCCAGCATGCCGGAAGCCTCATCAAGCTTCCCGTCCAAACCAAGTTTATTGATCAAAGAATTATATGTAACCACAGTAGGTTCCAAACCCTGTGTTTCCATTTCCCTAAACACCTTCATAGCAGCCATTAAATTCTCGTCCTTACAGAACCCATCAATCAATATATTGTAAGTAATCTCATTAGGTCTAACTTCATTTGCAATCATTTCCTTCAAAATAGCATCAGCTTTATACATTTTCCCAATCCTTCCTTTCTTGCAATAACCAGAGATAAGAGTATTATAGGTAATTACATCTGGCAAGACTCCCCATGCTTTCATGTCCTGAATAACATCACTAGCCTTATTCAATTTCCCAACTTTACAGAGTCCATTAATCACAGTATTAAAACTTTTTGCATTAACTTCAATTCTCCTTCTAATCATCTCTTTATACACATACTCCACATCTTCAATCTTATCCTCCTTCACCAAAGCACTCAACAGAGGATTACAAGATACAGCTGATAACTTAAAGCCATAGTCACCAGCTCTCTTAAAAGCTTCAAATGCTAAATGACTTTTCATATTGTTCACATAAGCAAATACCAACATATCAGCAATTATTGAACTAGCACAAAAACTATCACCAGATACTGAAATAGCATGAAAAATAGATGAAACTGAAATGGAGTTCTCATTCTTCACAAAGCTATACAAGAAAGATCTCATTTTCGGATACCTTTTAGCATTTGCAAGTGAATGTATCAACATACAACTGTGTTCTAATGAATGGGAAAGATTAAACTCTTTCTCTGACCAATTAAAGTACCTAAAAGGCATCAACAAACAATCAAATAAGCACCCAAAATGAAAAGAAAGAAACAAAAAGGTTTTGGGGTACCCTTCAAGCTGGGTTCTTTATAGTACCTTAGTGTGAGGCACGGGTCAACCCTGGAATCAAGCAGTTGTCGCAGAAGTGTGATGGGGCTTGCGTTTTGGAGATGGGTTTTGAGGCTCTTCCAGTGTTGTTTCGATATCAGTTCGGTAACGATTGGTAATGAAGTGTTGTCTGAAGAGAATGGTCTAAGGGGATGTTTGTTTCCCGGGAAAATGTTCACAAGTATAAACTTCCCATGGAAAAGTTTGGGCTTTGGATGCATCTGATAGAGAAGAAATTAAATTGATATATACCTAAATTGAATTAAGGAAGGAATTGCAGAAAAATTGAGAATAATACGGAAAGAAGATGGGCAGAGAGGGAGAAAATGTCGTAAGGGCAAAACGGTAACTCAATTCAAAATCCAAGGGTTTATGACATGTTTTTACTTTTTAGTAATTTCAACTTCGACCTCCGCTAAAACCCCCCCTTTCAAACCTCTCCGCCAATGGTGCATTTCCTATTGCCATTTTAACCACTTGTGTCACATAGGATTCCTTTTCTACCCCTTCAATGCTGAAACTCGTCTTTTCCTCCTCTTATCGTGGACACTGCCTCAACACAGTAGCTCCTAGACTCCGAGTCAAACCAGACTCAAATTCGCTCTTCGATGCAGTGGGTCGACTTACCGGATTGACTCGGAGGAGCCCTACGAATTCTCTATCCAGGGCTTTCTTCTGTTCTGATTCCAATGATGGGTCCGGATCGGGTTCAGGGTCCCAACCTGTTGTTGAGGTCGAGGTGAAGGGAGTTGAGTCCAACTCCGATGGGTCTGACTCGAAAGCATCGTCGGCTATCGTGCCGACTTATCCCAGGCCGGAGGATTACTTGACGGTTAGTTTCGGAAATTATGAATCTTTTTGTGGTGGGGAGTTCGCTTAGTTGCTGAAAAATAAGCCGGCCCTCTTGGGAAATTTTCCTTTTCGGACATAAACAAAACATGTATAATGAGATAAAAGTAAATTATTTAATTTGCAAATTGTTATTTTTTACTAATCTATTTTCCCTTGTGAAGAATTTTACATTTTTGGACATAAACAAAGCATGAATAATGAGGTGGCATTGGTTGAAGTTTGATGAAATGAGAGTAAATTTGTGAATTGTCAAGTTTTTACTACTTTATTTTCCCTTAGACATTGCGTAACAAGTTGTATTTGTGGAAATTATGAACGGCATTTTTTAAAAAAAAGCTCTGTAATTTGTTCATTGCTAGATTTGTTTAACAAATTCTTTATCTTATATGTTTGTAGGTTTTGGCATTACCTTTGCCACATAGACCTCTTTTCCCAGGATTCTACATGCCTATTAATGTCAAGGTATATCATGCCGTTCACTTACATGGAGTACTAAATTGGGGTAGTGACTAGTAATAGTTTATAAATTGTTGAATTCCAGGGTGTCTTTACAAAGCTGATATTAATGAAATGTAAATTTAGAGCAATTTTTATCAATATGTTTGTAAATCTTATCTTGACCAACATGTGGCCTTGCCGAGTTAATATGACTTGAGCCTTGAAGTGGCACCATTTTATAGATTAGATTTTTAGAGCAAAATCTGTGGTTTTGTAACTCTAGAAAGTCCAGACTCTGCTGGCTTTCACTGTTATGTAGGCATGAGGTCAATGGATTCTCTTACCTGGAGATGCCATATCGTGCAGGACCCTAAGTTGTTAGCAGCTTTGCAAGAAAGCCGGAAAAGGCAAGCTCCTTATGCTGGTGCTTTCCTTCTTAAAGATGAACCGGTGACTGAGTCCAGCCCTAGTTCTGAAACAGATAAAAGTGTATATGATATTAAAGGAAAGGACTTATTTAATCGTCTTCATGAAGTTGGCACCCTTGCTCAGGTATCTATTTTTGTTGCTATTCTTTTAGCAGAAGGGTCCCCTCTATATCTTGATTAGTGTTAAATGCAACAATTTTCAGTGGCAGTTAGATACATATGCAACAACATAGCATTATTGCGTTCACCTTGTATCGTTAATATGATATTTTCAGATCTCAAGCATCCAAGGGGATCAGGTTGTCCTTATTGGTCACAGGCGGCTTCGAATAACAGAGATGGTGTGTGGAAATGATCCTGAAATCTATCTTTTTAGCCTATGAGAATTTGGTGTTTGTGTAAAATTATCTGTCATACATGAATGTTAATGCAAAATCTTCTGAACTTAAACAACATGGTTTCTATACAGGTCAGTGAGGATCCCCTTACAGTCAAAGTTGATCATCTCAAGGTATGTTGTCTATATGTTGTCATTTCCAGAAGTTTAAATTTCAAACATAGAATTGATTCTTCAAGTGTGCAGTGAATAGTTTATTAATCTATTGATTCACTTAAGTTGTCTTTATCATGTAGGAAAAACCTTATGACAAGGATGATGATGTCATAAAGGCAACGTCCTTTGAGGTTATATCCACCCTAAGAGATGTTCTGAAAACTAGTTCCCTTTGGAGGGATCATGTTCAAACATATAGTCAGGTGTGCTCTTTCTTCCAAAATTTTATTTCTTTTTTGTTTATATTGATTTATATCTTCTCTTTATGTTTTCTAGAGCTCCTAACTCCTCCATGTATTTCGACTTTGTCCTAAATATTCCCTCAAAGTAGTCTCCATTGAGTTTCACATTAGATAATCATCATAAATTGTCAAAATGCTTCTGCAAATATTCAAATATTAAAATAATATTAGAATGGTTACTATCTTTTTTCATGTCAATTGCCTGCACTAGAGATTGTTATATGTACATCATATCACTATCAAAATCTATTTGTTGGGTTGTTCAATTAACTTTAGCGACTTAATTGTGAAATCTTTTTTCTTTTTTGCCTTCTCAATGTTTTGCAGCATATAGGTGATTTCAATTTTCCAAGGTTAGCAGATTTTGGAGCTGCAATATCTGGTGCAAACAAATTGCAATGCCAGCAAGTTCTTGAAGAGTTGGATGTAAGTGCACTGGATACAATGTACTATTGATTACTGATCTTTTTTGAGATCTATTTCTGGTTTAGTTGGTTTTATATTTGAGGATATCACAAGTCTCAAACATCTATTATGTGAATTATCCTGGAATAGGCATTGACCTGTTTGTTTGATTTTATATATTTGGAGATTGTAGTAATTATCTTTTTTCTCGTTAAACTGTTCTGTACTGTTTTCATTAGGTGCATAAGCGATTGCAACTTACACTGGAATTAGTAAAAAAGGAAATGGAAATCAGCAAGATTCAGGTACTTGATGCCATTGAATCTCCTTGCTCCTCTATGTTATTTAAACCTTTTTGTTGTTGTTGTTTGATTTGAGTAGGTCTAAATCATTTGAAGCATATTTTTAGGAATCAATTGCGAAAGCAATCGAGGAAAAGATAAGTGGTGAGCAACGCCGATACTTGTTGAATGAGCAGCTTAAGGCAATAAAGAAGGTATTTTTATTCCAGTATATTATTATTATTATTGTTTATGTTCTTCTTAGGTGGTGCTAATGCTTTTGCCAATTTATCTTTAAATATAGTCAAATATGCCCCCATATAATCATTTTATTTTCTTTGAACTCTTGTCTCTATTCTTTATTCCAACCTTTCCTCTGTAGAAATTGGAATGAATTTCATATTTTTCTGGTTCAGGAACTTGGGTTAGAAACAGACGACAAAACTGCACTTTCAGGTTAGTTATGTTTCTTGTCATATTTGACAGAATCACAAGATAGTATTTACCCATTTGTGTTTGCTCTATCTGTCTCTCACACACAAAAATGGTCATTTGTTTGCATGGATGCTCCTCTTGAACATTGTTGTTGAAGTAATTTTTCGTACGGATGAAGAACTAGACTAATTGTTTATTTTCAGACTTTTTTTTCCAATAAAAAGAAACTTTCTGAATTTCAGTAATATTATAGAAATATAACAGCAATTTCTAGTCTATGTAAACCCCCAAGCATAAGTTGCTACAAAATTGTAGTTATCTTTTTAAATAATTATTATAACCTTTAGTATACTTTTCTGTTCCTTTCTTGCAGCAAAGTTTAGGGAAAGACTTGAACCAAATAGAGAGAAATGCCCACCTCATGTGTTGCAAGTTATAGAAGAGGAGCTAACTAAACTACAGCTGTTAGAGGCCAGTTCAAGTGAATTTAATGTAACTCGTAACTATCTGGATTGGTTAACGGTACTTCCTTGGGGAAATTACAGGTTCAGTTATTCCTGCAATACATGTTAAGACTTAAATTATTTTAAGTCTGATTATGATTCGGCATTGATATCATATAAGTATTATTTCTTAAATGATTCCCGGTTTCACGTAAAAGTGATCGTGATGTTATGATCTGATATCAGGTCTTGTTCTCTGTGGCACAAGTAGTTTTCTGATCTATAACCTGTCATGCTTGATTGTAGGGCAGAATAATAAAGGAACAACTCAGAAATTTTTAATATTCGATCTGTATATACGTCTCTAATGTTCTTCGTTTTTGCAGTGATGAGAACTTTGATGTCATCCAGGCACAAACAATTCTTGATGAAGATCATTATGGATTAGCTGATGTTAAGGAAAGAATATTGGAATTTATAGCTGTCGGAAAACTCAGAGGAACTTCACAAGGTTGGTCAAGCTTATTTTCTTTTATAGATTTGTATTGAAAACATAGGTGGATTGATACTTTATGTTTTTTCTGTCAAACTGGTTTTCTCTGGTGCACACCTGTGATACAATATTATCTGAACTGTTAATTTATTCACCTTTGATTAGATCACGATAGCTTAAAAGATGCATCATGAATTGCAATCTTGTCATATGAAGTATAAAACTCAGATAGCTTGAATTCAAAAGTCGGTAAATAAAGAAAACTACTGGGTCTTTAGGATGAGCTACATTCATGAAAAAAGTTTGTATTAGAAGAGAATTCGCAAAAGGTCACTTTTTCCACTTGTATTCCATGTTGGTGAAGTGGCATTGATCAACTCCACTTTGTACCCAAATATTCTGAACAACAGATTGCAGTCAGAGTAAATCTCAAACTAACTGCTGCAGTAAATATTTAGCTCTGATATATAAATTATTGCATGAGATAGTTAACCTATTCTTTGTGTATGGTTGCTAATGTTTCGAAACTTTCTTTAAATTCTATCTACTCTTTTCCCAGTAAGAACCCACATGGTTTTAGGCTTCTGTTCAATGAATAAAAATCTCTAGAAACCATTCCTTTTTATCTTCTGTTCTTGAGTTTAATAGCCTTGGCTATGTTCTTCTGAGGAATAGAGTTAATATAGTGGGCTCCTACTAGTTTGAGTTTGGTGACTTTTTACTCAGATATGTGGTTTCCTTACATAGCAACATTAATGCATGCAGTTAAGCTGTACAAACTGACCATCTGTTTCAGTTCAAAATAACAGCAACGGCTCATTCATGATCATTTTGTGATGTGTTGCAGGTAAAATTATCTGTCTCTCAGGCCCACCTGGAGTGGGAAAAACTAGTATTGGCCGTTCCATTGCCCATGCTTTGAACCGCAAATTCTTTCGGTTCTCTGTTGGAGGACTCTCTGATGTTGCTGAAATCAAGGTAGTTACACACCCTTCTCTCTGATTATGGTCAGTAAACATCTTTTATCATAATTGCCTTGATCCCTTGTGTTATATCCTAATTTACATCCAGGGCCATCGACGGACCTATATCGGTGCTATGCCAGGAAAGATGGTGCAGTGCCTGAAAAATGTGGGGACAGAAAATCCTCTTGTTCTAATTGATGAGATAGACAAGGTATTTTACATTTAATGTTTAAAAACTTTGCATGGATAGTGAGCTTCAGGTTACTAAGATGATTTGCTCTTCAGTTCCTTGAATATGGGCTCTCTACCATGTAGTCTTGTTGAATTTGATAATGGTTGATCAGTTGATTCTCACATAATGGCAGCTGGGGAGGGGACATGCTGGTGATCCAGCTAGTGCTTTGCTAGAGCTCCTTGATCCTGAGCAAAATGCCAACTTTTTGGACCATTATCTCGATGTACCTATTGACTTATCGAAGGTATATTGGTTTATGATTTATAGTATCCATGTTAGCTGGCTTGCCTTCAATCGTTTTCTAGCATTTGTATAATATTTAACGGTAAACTTGATGCCTTACATATCTTAAGCATTTGGTTTCAGGTTCTATTTGTTTGCACAGCAAATGTTGTGGACAAAATACCAAATCCTCTCTTGGACAGAATGGAGGTCATTGCTATTGCTGGTTACATTACTGATGAGAAAATGCACATTGCTAGAGATTATCTGGAGAAAACTGCACGAGAAGCATGTGGTGTCAAACCTGAACAGGTTTTTCTTTCAACGCCTGGTCTTATCCTTTTTTTCTCTCTTTCCCCCCAACATCCATGTCTGCACGTTACAGTCCTGTAACATGCAAGCATAAAGATTCAAAATGGAGAATAACTATTTGGAAGTTGTGGTTCCAATCCTTAAGGTGGAACAAACATGGAATCCAACTTGAGCTGTATGTTAATGTCTTTCTCTTCTCTCATCCATATACTAAAAGTATGATTGGTAGTTTTGAATTCCCTGTATGTTCTAGTAATGCTGATATCAGCTAAAATGGCAAAGCCAATTACCTCTACACTTGTTATAAAGTGGTTTTCCCCTATTCCATATCTTTTCAGACCTTGTCAGTAACAAAGTACATTGATTCATTAATTGCAAAATCTGTTGACTGTGTGATATCTTATTTTCAATTTTATTATGGTGGTACTTTTTTTTTTTTTTTTTGATGGAGAAATTTTAAAAATGTAAGGGGAGTATTTGACTTCTCATCAAGCTGTCTTTTCCAGGTTGAGGTAACTGATGCAGCTCTTCTTGGCCTAATAGAAAACTACTGTCGAGAAGCAGGAGTTCGAAACCTTCAAAAGCACATAGAAAAGATCTATCGTAAGGTTTGCACAACCGCCCATCTTAAGATAATGAAGGAAAAACTTAAAGTTTGCATCGGTTACTAGGTTTCAATCGTGAAGCATTACAGTAAACAGTCACATGGATTCACATGCACATACACTCTCTCCAGTCATATAATCTCTCAAAATTGTGTGGAATCTGGATAGATTAAGACTATGTTCGTGGATTGTAGATTGCTCTTCGACTTGTGAGAGAAGGATCATCAAATGAGCCTGTCATGGTCCAACCTGCTGATGCCGAAGCAGAGTTGTTGATGAATCCGATCATCATGCTGCTGCAAACAAGGCTGATGTTGAAGTTGAAACCTCGGTTCAGGTTGACACAGTTCAGACAAACGACCAGCCTAAGGATCCAAAGGTATTTTAATAGTTGTTCATTTCTAAAATGGTTTGGGTTTGAGAATTGGGGAAAACTTGTTTTTCGGAATGAAGCTTATGAAGTTAAACATACAAAATGCCGATCTTTGATCTTTGCAAATTTGTCTACTAAACTACAATCCAAGAACGTCAGCCTTTTAACATTTGTAGCAAGAAACAACTACTCAACAGGTTGTGTGGGTTGTTATGCCTTTTTTTTTGTTTTAGTTTCAAGACGATATAATCAAGTTGCTTATTCAAAATTCTTTCCCTGCAGGATGCAGCAGACAGCAAGGAACTTCAGGAAATTGAAGCAACTAAGGCAGTTGAGAAGGTGGTGGTGGACACCTCAAACCTAGCCGATTTTGTTGGGAAACCAGTTTTCCATGCAGAGCGCATCTACGATCAGACTCCAGTTGGTGTTGTGATGGGTCTAGCATGGACCGCCATGGGTGGTTCCACCTTGTACATCGAAACAACTCAGGTTGAACAAGGAGAGGGGAAAGGAGCCCTTCATCTCACTGGTCAACTTGGAGATGTCATGAAAGAAAGTGCACAAATTGCTCACACACTTGCTAGAGCCATTTTGCTGGATAAAGAACCAGCTAACCCATACTTCGCCAATTCCAAGCTTCATCTCCATGTCCCTGCTGGGGCCACCCCTAAGGATGGACCCAGTGCTGGTTGCACCATGATCACTTCCATGCTATCCCTTGCCATGAAGAAGCCTGTTAGGAAGGATCTAGCAATGACTGGGGAAGTGACTCTGACAGGGAAAATTCTTCCTATTGGAGGGGTAGGCTAAACTGACCCCCCCCTCTTTATTTTTTCCCTTTTCAAGTAATATGTCATAACATCATAATTAGTTAATTACTATGCTAAATTCTTCTTTCTGTGAGCTTACTAAAGCAACATTTTTAAATCTTTAGGTGAAAGAGAAAACAATAGCAGCAAAGAGGAGTGAAGTGAGGACCATAATATTCCCAGCTGCTAACAGACGTGATTACGACGAGCTTGCCCCAAATGTAACAGAAGGTCTTGATGTTCACTTTGTAGATGACTACAGTCAGATTTTCAGTTTGGCCTTCGAATATGATGATAACACTATGGTAAACTAGGTTCTTATTACCAGCCAATGGTTTAGATTGGTTTTTGGCTGAATATTCTTTGTAACTGATCTTGGAATCCAAAACCCAGTTTTATATTGTGAATTACATCAAAATTTTCAATCAAGAAATAACAAGGTTAGAGTATAAATTTCTGATATTGTTTCACAACAACAAACCAACAAATATGGAACAGAAGTGAAATGCCATGCGTTCCAGTTTCCAGCAGATGCAATTCAGTTATTGTCTTTATTATCCTGTCCAAAAATCTAAAGTTCAGCTCATATTTCATTTTCCAGATATGCTTATGATAGCAAACGTCATTTGATTATGTTTTTAATTATTTCTTCATTTTTAGATTATGCTTGTGATGGAAAATCTACGATTGTATCTTCATAAGAAGTAGGGAAAATGACCAAGAGCACGTGTAAGAATCCAAAACAATCATGACCAGTGCTATATATGTGTATTATAGTACATGGCATGTCATATGAAGCTAATAAATATCATTTTGGCATCTAATGTGCGGATATAAAATAGAGAGTGGGTTGGTGGCATTTCAGTACGGCTTTACTTTCAGTTTTTTCTTTTCTTGCGAACTTTGACTCTTGGACGAGTCACCTTCAATTTCACTCTTGTAATCATTCCTTCACCAAATAATTAAATATTTGTGTTAAAACTCAACGGTAAGATTATGTTTTAAAGTTATCCCACAAATAAACTAATAAACTAAACTGCTTGTGTAGATTAAACTTCAATTAAGTAAATGATCTCTAAAGATTCAATGCATGCACCTTCAAAGAAACCCAAAGTTTGATATGTCCCATTGCTAGACTTGAAGGTAAAATCGCACCAGCAACTTCAATACTTTTATGCTCTTTTTCAAATAGAAAATTATAACATGGGTTACATCAATTGGTTAAGTATTCATTAGTATTTTGATAAATATTAGGGATCAAGTTTCACTAATAATCCCATTTATTGAATGATTTGTAAGTATCACTTTCGGTCTACTATGAAGCTAATGATATATCTTGACCCTAAATTAAAATTTTCTCCCTAAAAAACTATCATCTTTTGCAAAAGAGATTATAATCTAAAATATATATAAAGAAATATATTAGTACTTGAATGTTAATTTTATGATTTATTTCTTTTAAGTAAATAATGATATCAAATACCCAAAACTATCACATTTGTAAATTCAAAAGTGGCATCATGGTCATCATTGCCATCATCATCTTGGAGGTGAGAAAAAAAAGAGAGATTTGGGGGACCATATTTTGGTCATGCTTCCACCAAAGATATGGAACTGTAGTAATAGCTTTCAAGCCATCAATGACTCTTGGGGATGACCACTACTTCACTATCAAACTCATGCTTCTTATTTCCCATAGACACATGAATTTTTATAGTCACCAACTAACAAAAAGACACCCCCTTTTTTAATTTTAATTTTATTCTTTCATTATTCTACCCACTAAAATCATAGCAAAGTGTGAAGTGAGTACAGCAATGTGTAGACTCCTTTTTCAGCTTATCAGGCTACCTAACTAACATTATCCACTTCTAAGTCCAATCAGCCGACTCAAATCCCCATGCACTTGAATTTAGAGTATGTGAATTTTCAGAAAAAAGGAGTGTCTTTTAGCTTGGGCATGGATTCCATTGGGGGCACGTTCCATTCTGAGAGAATGTATGTATCAGTATATCATTAATAATGACATAAAGTAAGACAATGATTCTACATTTATCTAAGCACTCACCATACACCTTGACTCAATCCAACAAATATTGCACCTTGCACACGATTCATGGATTTTTTTTATTAAATTTGAAGTTGATTCAAATTAAATTTTTAAATGACTGTTTATAAAATTTAAATTTAAGATTTTATCTAAAAAGTAAAAAAAAAAAATACAGCTCCATTCAAAAGATTCAAGTGCTTCATACAAACTATAAACTTAATAAATTTGTTCCTTGTCATTTGCTTTCTGTTGTTATAATTAGACCTGTTCATAGGCTGATCAGGTTGTTAGTCTAAAAAAATGAGATTGGGTAAAAATATAGATCTCGAATAATATTTTTTGATCCAGACCTGGCTCAGTTTGAATTTGTAAAAAAAAAATTATTGTTTTGCTGTTATTTTCTCACTGTTTTACTACTGTGTTTGCTATAATTTCACTATTAGTGTGTTTAATGTATTATATTTTTCAAATTTTTTATATAAAAAAATAAAAATTAAACGGACCGAGTCCAGATTTAGCATCTATAATACAGGCCGAACTTGAAAACAAAAGTTTAGACTCATTTTTTAAGCTAGACCCAGACCTAAAATTCTGTTAAGACCCGACTCAACCCTACTCATAAACAGATCTAATTATAATTATGATTAATCTTATATTCATATAATTATCATATTAACAATTAAATAAATTTAAACAACATGGATAATATAATATATATATTGAAATTAGTAGCTAAGAGAAGCTTTGAGGTTTCAGAAATTTGCTTGAAATCACGACCTCGTCCACCTATCACTATATTCTTGTTTAGACAGATGAGATTTTCCATTTCTAACATCTAACAAAGAGTCAATCTCCATCAATCGGTGAAGACCTACCCAATCCTCTTTAATTTGGGCATCCCACTTCCCAAAATCTTATTTAATTAATCATCCCAAAAAAGAAGTTATGTCAGTTTGATATGACCTTCCTTCCACATTTCTCTCTTTTTATATTACTTACAGCTGCAGATGTCACTAAGTAGAGATTCATATCCTTGATGGATGCTCGCATTGCACTTTAGTAGTAGCATTAAAGTAATGACCTCAATTTCCCCATCATTGGCTGCTAATGACTTAGCTATTACAATATGATTGGTTAGATATCTTATCCCTAATGCAAATAATTCTTTGTTCATTATTGTTGTATTTATTTAATATATATATATATATATGGTATTACTTGGTCAAGTTTACGAGAAAAAATATTTTATAAATTCTTCTCATTATATTATTGATAATTTTTTCACCACGAATTTAAAATTTTAAATTTTAAACTTTAAATTTTAGACTATAAATTTGGAACCCTGAATCTTGATTAAGAATTAGAGAATTATCAAAATTATGTGTCAATAACATATAAAAATTATTGAAATGTCGTCATTAAATAATTACAAATGAATCATAGATGATATAGTGAGAAATGTCCATAAAATAATTTTTTCTACGAAGGATCAAACCATCAATCAAAGTTTGTGAAAGTCACGTGTTTAATCTACGTTCATCGTATCATTTTTGTAGTTCATAATTTCGATTAGACTCTTTTTAAAATACAGTAGACAAAACTTTTGAATGGGTCAGTGCTTTTCATCGAGAATCCCAAGTCCAACTTTTCTCAATAATGTTTTTTTAATTTAAAAAAAATATTTTAAAGAGAATTTTGAAAGCTTCAATAAATTTTATTATTATTTCTATCTTTATGTTTCTTTAATAATATAAGGCATAGATAAACAATGGATATTGATGATTAGAATTGACGTAATTATCTAATAATTAGTTTTAATTTTAATTAACTTAATAAATAAATGGTGAAGAAAATCACGTGTAGAAATTTATGTGTGACGTGTGCAAGTGACTGCTGTGAATAGAATGATGATAGCTTTTTAAAGATTGCTGCACCACCAAATAAAAAATCCAATTAATTTTTTAATTATTTCAAGTGTGTGTTTTAAATTATTATTTTAAAGGTTATGAGAGTGAGTGCACCTGATAATATTGGATGGCTTAATAGCGTATTTGATTGAATAGTTAAGGATAGACGGTCTTTCTTGTGAGGTGGGTGAGAATATGATGTATATAGATATCCGATCATTGAATGACCATTTAAATAAGGGTGGAGTCAACAAATTTTATTAGGTCGGAATTAAAATGTATATTTTTATGATAATAAAAATATAATTTCACTAATTTAATTGTCTATATATTTTTAATTTTTAAAAATTAAATTAAATTTTTATCATTTTTAAAGGGTCGCGATATAATTTTATTATTATTAATTTAAAATTTTATAAATCATAAAAGGGTTTAAATAAAAATATTTCAATTTTAGGGGCAAGTGGGGCCCTTTTCAACCCCTGATTCAATCCCTACATCAAGATTCGGTTGGTTTTGGTGTTGCCACATGCTCTAATCGGGATAGTGGTATAACAATAACCCCCAGTTGAGAGGTACGTTATAAAGTGGCCTAGCTCTAGACAATCTCAGAGTGGTAGTTACTGCAAAAAAGGCAATTGGTGGCAATTTGGAACTATTCACCCTTACAAGACGGAAAGTCGTCAATGATAGAAGTGAAGGGAGATAGTACGGAAAAATGCATTTGCTGATTGAAATGTGGAAGAAATCTCCAAGACTTTGCTTTGTAGTTTGGCGATCGAAAGGTACAAATATTAACCCGATGATTCGAGAATATACGATGTCCTATAAAAAATATTGAAATTTGTTCCTAATTAATTGACTAATGATATTTTTATTTACGATTAACTCGTATAAATTTAATAATTCCATCCGCAACCAATTACGAAAAATTAGAATTTCAATGTTACCAACCATTAATTTAATTATATGTGAAAAATTAAAAAAATAGCAATTCAATGTTAATAAAAAAATTCAGTGTTTAAATTTTGTAAAGCAACATAATTAAAGTTAGAATCCAAATAAAAAGTAGCAAATCTCATGTTTAACTTTGTCTGGCTATATAATTATTGTCTCTTTCTTTTCTTCATCTTATTTATAGTAAAAACTATGGCATAGATTTACTGTCAGATTGCATCTCCTTCTTTTTTTACTACTTTTCCTTTAATTTCATCAAAATAATTATTGAGAAAATCCAAGTTGACTGTATAATTTTCATACCACACTAGGCTGAATTTTTTTTTATTGAAAATGATAAATTGCAATATATTCTCTACTTTCTAGATTTTGGATTTATTGCTAATTGAATTTCACATTAATCTTTTTTCTCTTTATTTGGTGAATAAAATTAGATTTGATTTGAAAAATTCAAAAAAAAGATTTAAATTTCGAATTAATCAAATTGAGTTATTCAAGTCAAATCGAATAAATAATTCGAGTCGAGTTGAATCTTATAATTCGAATAACAGATTGGTGTAAATACTCTTTTGGTCCATGTCAATTTTAAAAATGAACAAATTGATCTCTCTCAACAAAAATTTAAAAAGTTCAAAATATTTATAAAAATTTCAAATATATATATATAGAAAGTTAAAATTTTAAAATTTTTCTAAAATAATAAATTTTGGACCTAAATAAGTTAATTTAATGTTTTAAGTTTATCATTAACATGAAATTAGTTGTAGTGTAATAAAATTTTAATTTGACATGTTTAATTCTTTCAATTTCACTTGATTCAAAAAATTTTGAATCGAGTTAAGATGATAAAATAAGACACGTCAACTTGAAATTTTTTCACCGGTTTGATCTAATTTCACCCCTAATTCATCCAATAAAAAGATAATTTTTATTAATCATTTAAAAGTTTGGTATTAAGATTTTGTTTGATTGATGTCCTTAAAAATTAAAATATTACAAGTATTATTTTTAAAAATAAAAAGAAATTAAGACTTTTAAGACTTTAACTAATTAACAAACTACAAAGAAGTTGACATACATCCAAATACCTATTTAACAGTTTGACTTTAAGTTAAATAAATAACAAAGTTTCTATTATACCAAAATACCTTTTTAAAATAAATTAAAAAAATGTAATAAACAATAAACTAATATACTAGTTTTCACGTAGGAGCAGGAATCCTTGTGTATATATATATTTACATATAACTCACTTTAGTTTCTCAAACAAATCGTCTCTCTTCAAACACCTTTTTTCCCTCTCTCTTTTCTCTGCGTCAGTTTTCAGTTTCAGGTTCTTTTAATTTTCTTTTTTATTTGCTTTTAATCTCACATTCCATGTTTTTCAAATAGGATTTTCTTTTTCTATTGATAAAGAAATCTGGGTTTTTTTTTTTATTATGGAGCATTATGGTATGAACGATTCTGCAGATTTTAGGAGTAGTGCTGATCAATATCTTGAAGCGATTTCGAGAGGACGTATAGAGGTTCTTCCTTTGATTTTCTTTATGGATTCTTTTCTTTTCTTTTGATTCATGCATGCTGTTCTTTATATTCAAACACCATCTTTCATAGCAAGAATAGATCAAACACCACCTTTATATTCATGCATGCTGTTCTTTATAGGCTGTTCTAATTTTTATTTTTTTTGTTTGACAATTTGCAGTTTAACGTGAACGAAGCTTTGTGGCGGTTGCCACCTCTAGGTTTAAAGCTTACTCAAACACCATCATTCTTAGCGAGACTAGATCAAGTGGAAATAAATCAATTAAATCGCCTTAACAACCGTCACAACATGACCGACAACATGACCGACAACATGACCGATAATGATTATATTGCCATGGCTGCTACACCGATGCCAAACGACTATATTTTACAGCATACAAATATGAGTAAGCTTAAAGCTGAAAATTTCATGATGTCCTGGATTACAATCGGCTCATGGGAGGTGAATAATCATTTATATATATATATATATATTGTATGTATCGATTATGTATGTTATATATATATATACATATTGAATGAAAATCAAATATTTGTAGAGGAAATCGAAGAATGAAGGTGATTTGGTAGCCAAATGTTATTTTGCTAAAAAGAAATTGGTGTGGGAGGTCTTAGAAAGTGGGCTGAAAAGCAAGATTGAAGTACAATGGTCTGATATTTCGGCTTTCAAGGCTACTGTGCGAGAAGGTGAACCTGGGACTCTTCAAATTGAGGTAATTAACATTTTCTATATTCTATTACATATATATATAGTTTTGAATTGAATTATATCGAATCGGATTGAATTTGTGTCGTGTCGTGGTGCAGTTAAATCAACCTCCTTTTTTCTATCATGAGGTTGATCCACAACCAAGGAAGCACACTCAATGGAAAATGGTTTCTGACTTCACTGGAGGGCAAGCTACTACTAATAGGTTCGGGTTAATATTTGATTCATTGCCCATTATTAGATATTCATCGAAATATACATTACTTTTCTTAAATTTCTATTTTGATTTGACATAATCTTTAATTAGTAATTGGATTTTAAGTTTATTTTTATATCAACTGGCTAATTGAAATTTTTACAGTGTTAGTGATTTAGATTAAGGTATAATATTGTTATTGTTGCTAATGTAAGGGATGTGGGTTTGAATATGTTGAAGTTTATTATTCTTGTTTTTATGAGTTAGAGAAGAATTACGGATAGTTCTAGAGATGATGTAATAATAATAAGAAGATTATGACTAAATCTCCTCAATTTATATCTTTCAGGAGGCACATTCTTACATTTCCACCAGGATCCCTTGACAGACCCCTTGAGAAGCTCTTAAGAAGCGACAATCGGTTGCATCAGTTGAATCGACAAGATTTTCCAGAAAGCAATCCTCCATACTTTCCACCACCCTCTGTTGCAGATGTTGTTTTAAATTTCGGTGGACAACTTCAAATCAGTCCTCCTCGAATCGACCAACAACAACAGCAACCTCTTCTTTCATTTGCAAGAACACCTGATCAAATGTATCGCCCTCCACCACTTGATTCACCCATACCAGGTATTACCGTTATTATCAAATAAAAGCTTCGGTCCCTCTACAAACTCAAATTGTGTTGTATTATAATGTAGTTTATGAATTTTTCAGAATACGGAAGCAGTCAAATGTCATTTTGGGATAAAGTAGCAAGGATCAACAATTTTGGAGATAATCATTTCATTGCAAATCAATTTGGGGAACTAGAATGCCATTCAATGCTACTGTTTCATCTGTCCCGCGGGTGCCTTTTCGAAGCAATTACATACCATATCCACGGAATCCATTTCGTCAATTTGCCTTTATGCAGCAACAGGAGCAGGAGCCGGAGCAGCAGCAGCAGGAGGAGCAGCAGGAACAGCAGCAGCAACCACCAATGCTCCAAACAGTCGATGAATACCAACAAAACATGCTCTCCAACAACAATTCACAAACTCTGGATCCAAATAGCATGATGACCCCAGGAGGCAATTTTTTAGAAAATCCAAATATGGGTGACAATGGTGCGTTGATGAATAATAATAATTTGCCTACCGATATTTTTGATCCGCAGCTGTATGTTCAACTTCTGAACATGAGGACCGACAACGGTTCGTTTAGTTTGTCGGGGAATAATTCCGACGGCAATCAGGAGGGCAATTATTGGTTATGATTTTAATAGGTTTTTCTTTTATACATAAATTTAGTTTTAGGGAGTTTTTTTTTTTTTTAGGATTTATGATTACCAGATGCAACTTATGGAAGTTCTTTGCTTTTGTTTTTAGATCATATGAATATAGGAAGAGATTTTGGTATTCATTTTGCTTCTTTATATTAATTACTTCCAAAATGCTAGTTATAATTGCTTGAGTCAAAAATGTGTTTGAGGCAAAATCAAATTATATATTTTATAACTTTAAAAGGATTAAAATAAAATTTTATTATTTCTAAGGGATGAAAATGCAATTTAATTATTATTAATTTAAAATTTTATAAATTATAAAGACAAGTTCTTTTGTCAGTTTTGATATTAATTTTTAATATTTGAGAAATATTTTATAAATTTGATATATGGGTTTCAACAAACTCTAATTGATGTGGTTAATATGAAAAAATAATTAAAGCAATATTTATCTTTATATTATTATGATAAATTAATTAAATTGAGATGATTATTTATTTATCTATCTATTTGTTATTTTATTGATAAATCTTATTTAAATTAAATTTTAGTGATAAATTTTAGTGATAAGGATAAAATTCTTTAGTGTTTGAAGATAAATACTAAAAAGACAAAAATAAATTTTAGATTTAGGTTTAATAGTTATAAATTATTAATTAGAGGATAAAGTCTTCAACTTTTTATAATTTGAAATAAATAGGCAAATACTAATTTTAGACTAAAGTGTTATATTTATAAAAATTCTTAAACCTTTCATAATTAGAAATCAAATTGAAAGATAAATACTAAAATGATATTAATTTTGAACTCAAGTTGTGATCTATTGATCAGCGTTCCACTTCAAAATTAATCTAGATTCAAATCACAATTCTATCAAAAAAATATTAATTTTAAAGTTTTATCAATGATGGAAGTAAACTTAAAGTTAACTTCACATTTGTATATATATTTATAAACTCTTAAGACGAAATAAGATATAAAATTGTAATTGTATCTTTGAAGTAAAACAAGATGTATTACAATGAGCGCCTTGAAAAGATATTGTATAATGCTCCGCACTTCTTTAATCTATAACGAGCTTCTTATGTTGACACTACCTATGTACTTCTAAGTAGTGTTGTCTATGAATCAAGTGGCTTACCCTTAAGTAAAAGAGTCTTTATCATTGGATAGGTCTAAGTATACTCCTAAGACCAAATAAGATGTAAGGTTCTAATTGTATCTTTTAAGTAAAACAAGATATATTACAATTAGCCTTTCAAAAACATATTTCATAGTGCTCTTGCACTTCTTTAATCCATAATGAGCTCCTTATGTTAACACTATTTATATATTTCTAAGTAGAGCTATTTATAAATTAAGTGGTTTTCGAATTAGGTTTATCGTTAGATAAACTGCATTGCTGATATATATTGACCTAAAAAAGAAACGGTTGGTGAAATTAGTCCGTGAACAGCCAACTATTATAATGTAAAAATTGGATAAGTTGAGTCTATGGTCATTGGTTAGACTTAGCCCATAAACACTTTTACTCCTAAGAAGGCATACTATCAACCCAAACCCCTTAAACTTTGAGCTTACAAATTGCTTGTCAGCACACCCTGCCTCCACTTTCATTTATGGTGTTCAACAAAAATATTCAAAAATGAGAATTCAAGAAAGTCACATGAAAAGGGAGCAAAACATTTGAGTAACATTCTCAATGCATCAGCTCAAACTATACTATTGTTTTTAAGAAAAAACATTATTAAACAAAATGTTTTTCGATAGAGAAAATGCTTTTAAAACCTTCAAAATTGGCTCAAAAGTGCTTTTGACAGGAGCAAAAAATTTTAATGTTGTTCTCAAAGTATTTTTTTTTTTTTTTTGTCTCAAAAATATTTCTTAAAAATTTCTATTATGGAATTCGCACGTATTAGAAAAAGAAAGAAAAGGGAAGCAGCAGCAGCATATATTGATGAGACATAGCAGCTTGTGAGGATGATGAATTAGAGAAAATTTATGAATTATGAGAAACATTAGGTGTTGAAAACAACGAGGGATCAAACAACACGCACTCATGTTTCCCGCCCATATCCATCTCTGCGCCAGAGGAGTTCAGGTCAGTATCTTACTCTGCTTTGCCTGTCTTTTTTTTTCTGGGCATGGGTTAGAATGTACTTATATATTATCTATACATAACATAAGATTATAAAATATACTCTATCTTATGCGATTATTTAATTTAAAAATTCAAAAAGAAATCTATCTATTTTATTAAATTTTAAATAAAGAAAATATATTATATTTTCTTTTGTATTATATCTTCATAATCAATTTTTAGGAAAAAAATTTAAACGGTAAATATTTTAGATTTTCTCTAGGTTTTTTAAAAATTAAATTAAAATTTTAAAATTTTTACTCAAGATTAATTGATTAAGGTCAATCACTCTCGAATCCTTTTGAAAATAATATTTGTTGACTTCTATGGAAATTTTGAAAATAATATTTATGTTTTTCTTTTAAATTAAAAAATAATATTTTTAATGATTTAAATTTTTATACATGATAATAAATTTTTTAATAAAATCCAATAGAATTTTTCTATAAATAAGTGTGATAAAATGATGAGTAGATTAGTACTATTTATTAGTTAATGAAAATATTTTAAATAAATTCAATTTTATTTTATTTATTTTAATATTATATTATTCTATAAAACTTCAATTAAATTATATTCCGTAATTAAATTTGAGTAATAATCACATAAATTTCATGACTTAAATTTTAATACTTAATTTTTCAACCTTTTATCGAACACCTTCCTTTTTTTTTAAAAAATAATTTTAAATTTTGGAATTTTAACAAAGAGAAATATAGAAAACCATTTCACGAGAATATTTGAAATCCAAACATGATAATCACAATCCAAATTCTTACATTACCACCGAAAATATAAGGTTCCACAAATCTAAAAATCTTCACAACTGTGTTAAAAGACTTCATGCTAAGTCCTTTGCTCCTGTTTCTCAAATGCCAAACCTGGTATATACTGCCCAATTTAGTTCGTCCTGCCAAGATCCCATACTTCTTTCACTATCACAAGCTGCCAACACCCACCTTCATATCTGCCTTGAAATTTCACAGCTACGAGCTCCACTGCTTCTAAGTGGTCTCTTTTGAGGACAATCTATCAAAGTACAGCAAGGCAAGAAATAAATGAGTGCCTAGGAATAAGTAGATAACACCACACCAATCTATGCCACATTCGTTTATGGTATTCAACAATTTATTTCTATGGTGCAAGGGCCAGAAACTGGATGATAATAAAAAAAACAAACCACTTTTTGATCGACTTTGTAAATAAGCAAAGCCAAATGAAACAGGCCTGGGGATGTACAAGGAAATGAACTAAACCTAGCACTGTTGTGTTGTTCTATCACTGGAAATTGAAGGGAAAATTTTTTCTTGTCTTTTTCTTCCCAGTCAAAAGACCACCACATTAGGTTTTGCAACAATGGTTTCTGCTGACACATTAACATATCTTCATGCTAGGCATGAGAGATTAATTAGCATCATGGGGTGCGGCTGGAGTATCGCTAGACTTTCCAGTGATGTCAGTGGCACTTCCCTCGGCATTCATGTCGTTGAAACTTCGTTTCTTTGATTTGGATTTCGAGTTCTCCTTTTCGTTTTCACAGTCCTTTTCCTTCCCTTTTCTTTTCTCATCTCCGACCGCTTTTTCAGGCAGAAGAACAACATCGTTTGAATGAGGAAACAGTGGAGGTTCCCTGCCACTTAATTTACAAAAACTCTTTCAACTGTTTCACTTATTTCCTTCCCTAGCCCATTGCTGTCAAGAATCAACTCCCAAACTGATTTTGAGGCCATCTCGAGCACTGGGGTTCTGTCCAATGATAAGAACAAAAATTAGTTCCACCTTACATTTAATTTCTCCATTAGCTTTCAAATCAGGAGCAAATAGCATATTGAGAGTGATGAATGTAGAAAGTTTCATAAATTATGACAAACTATAGGCCGGGACATAAAAACAAGAAAGAAGCGCATGAAATATCTAAAGCATTATTGAACTTTAGCTGTTAAAAACAACAGAGATCAGCAACAGTCACTCAAGTTCCTGCTTAAGTGCATCAAACAATTTTCTTTACGCTGGGAAGGTAAGAACATGAAAGAAGGACATGAAACCATCTAAGCATTTTTGAGCTTTAGCTGTTGAAAACAATGAAGGATCAACAACACTCACCCAAGCACCTCTCTAAGTGCATCAAACAATTCTCCTCAGGCTCAGAGGGTAAAAACATGAAAGAAGTACATGAAATGATCTAAGAAATATTGAGCGTTAGATGTTAAGAACAATGAAGTATCAACAAGACTCACTCAAGTTCCTGCCTAAGTGCATCAAACAATTCTCTTTTGGTCTGTTTCTCCGCACCAGACGTGTTTAGGACCTTACTCTGCTCTGCCATTTTGATCGTTGTGTTCTTCAGCTCCTCCTATAGCAAAGAGAAATTGAAGATATCATATACATTGGAGGAAGTGTTATAAGTCATTACTCTTCAAATTCAATGAAAGTAGGTTTTGTAGACAATATTAGTTAATTATGTAATGTCAGCAAAGCACACAATCAATATCAGCAACTTCAATGGAGGCCCAAGAACTTAAGTTAATCATCATCTTTAACCAAGATAGAACAATAAATATAATAAACGAATCATTGAAGCTTGATGGAGTCAAACATTTATAGAGATTATACATTATAACCAGTACCCACAAAAAAGAACAAAATCTTCTCTTTTATAAAATCATAAAGAAAGAAAGACTAAAAGGACTTAATTGCATTCAAACAAGGAACAAAGATTCATATTCAAGCTATTATCAAACGAGCTCATATAAATAACATCGGTAAAATGGCAAAATTTCATGATAATACACAAAATTAAGGGGCACTGTCCCAGAAAATCGTTCAAGGAACTATTTTTACATAAAAAACACACAGATAAAACCAGGTTGAATATAAAAGAGATTATTGAGAGACTAACATTGGCTTTTAGCTGATTTATAATCTTCAACCTGAGAGCATCAATGGTTCCATCATTCATCAATGACTCCAACACATCTTCTGGGGTTATTACTGATGATGACCCCATATTTTAATTTTCACCAAAAACTAAAATTGACAGATTGAATCCCTTCAATTCAATGCCTGAAAAAAAAAAAGCAAAAACAAAAAAACTCTTAGGGCTTCGTTAAGCAAAAATAAAAGTTGGGTACTTGAAAAAAGAAACAGAAGTTGAATAGCAGAATATGGAGATTAGAAAGTTAGAAAGGGTTTCATAGTACCTTGTCGTTCTCTTTGTTGTCAATCTGCAAAATAAACGACGATTTATGTGTTTCTCCCATGGGGATAAAGTACTAATATTAAAAATTGGGAGACTCCAGCTAGGGAAACGGCATCGTTTTTTTTTTTTGGATTTTTTTTAATGGTTAAATCACTTTTGGGGTCAAAATTTGGTAACTATTATTGCATTGGGGTCTAAACTTATTTTTGGAGTTAAGCCAAAACTTGATAATTATTCTTAAGTTGGGGCTTGAATTTTGTTTTGTCCAAGTTAAGCCTAGAATTAGGCAATTGTTCCTATATTAGAGTTTAAACTTTATTTTTTAAGTTAGTTCCTAATATTTTCTTGAAAACACTAAAATTCATGTCCCAATGTTAGAACAATTGCCAAGTTCAGGTCCTAATATGAGAATAATTGCCAAGTTTAATTACTAACTTGGACAAAAAAGTTAAAGCCCCAATATAATAACAATTGTCTAGTTCAAACACTAAGTGAAAATAATTACCAAGTTTAAGGTCTAAATTGGGTAAAAAAAAAGTTCAAGTTTCAATGTGAAACTAATTACCAAATTTAGGCCCTAAATAGTGATTTAACCCTCTTTATCAAATAAGTCAGAAAGAAAATGTTACCAATATGAGAACAATGTTATAGTTAAATTGTAAGATAAGTTGCATTATAAAAAAGTTCAAGCCTATAAGGATTTAGTATCGTTAGACTTTTCTTCAAATCGATGTGCTCTAGGTTTATGGAATTTCAAGAGTGTTTGGTTTGATTTGTAAAATGAGAAGAATGAGCTAAGAGACCTTGAAGTTGACACTTTGATTCCTCTCTAGTTCTTAATTAATCTTATTTTATCTTAATAAAAAATTAATAATTTTACACTCTTTTTTAAGGATTTTGGTTCATTTTAATTAAATGGAAATAAAAAATAGCTAATGAATCAATTTTTTTTTTTAGAGAAAAAGAACTATCATTAAGGAAAAGTAGAAAAGAAAAAACAAAGTCAAATTGTAAAAAGAAAAAGTAAGACTAAACTCAAATCAATAGGCTCACTCCAACTCGAACTTAAAACCCTTCATTACGGGTATGAATTAATAGCTCACCTCATTCACCCAAACTTAAAGCCCCTTTATTACAGGTATTATCAGTAGCGTTCAACATTAAAAAATTTAACAAACAAAAAGGAATATCATCATAAACATGAATATTTGCTTGAAATAAGACTATCTGAATGAGTCAGTGAGTAGTCTTATAGCATTCCGACAAATTTAATGAAAGGATAGATGTTGAAATTGCAATTGCAGCCATGGACAGCCCTCAATCAAAAGTCCGAACTCAGAGGTGTAGTGGTTGCGTGAGTTCAAAACAAAGACCACCTCTAACAATCAGATTCAAAGATAATGTTATCCATACTTGCCGACTTGGTCCATGAGAGAGCTTTTGTCCTTGCCTCAGCTACATAAGGCCTAATCGCTGCTAAGAGCTGGTCGAACACCACCTATATGAAAGCTCCGTTCTCATCATGAACCACTACTCCAAAACCCGTACGCTGATGATCCATAAGTAGTGTTGCACCAACGTTGCACTTTAGGAAGCTCGAGGAGGCCTAACCCATGCAACAGCTGCAATAGAGCCTGGCGGCAAAGTCTCAAGCAAAACCCGACGGTGAGCAGCATTAGAAGCATCCCAGTCCTGGATAAAACAAGAGGCGAACGCCATAACACAACATGCCGAGGCATCACCCGCACGCCAAAGAAATAGGTTTCAATAATACCATAAGCTTCATAAAGTCAACAGTTCTTTTCTAGAGGGTGTCGTCGACATTAAGCAATAGGGACGATAACAACAGAGACAAAGATAGCGAAGAAGGACCAATACCAGTTAAAGCCCACACCTGAACTGCAAACGGGCACTGCAAAAAAATATGATCGATGTCCTCATACTCCCCACACCACGGACATTGGAGCGGTACAGTGCAACACCATTTGGCAAGCCGACAATGAAATGGAAGAAAATTATGCAGGCATCACCACAAAAACTCCTTGGCCTTCGGTGGAAAGCAGAATTTCAAAGCTACAGCCAGTGTCCCTCGACTCTGTTACTATAAGAATTGGCCAGCGAATCGAAGGTGAGTCGATACCCAAGCTTCACCGTGTAAATGTCACCATTGTCAAAATGCCAAATAAGCTTATCAAGGGGCTGAGCCAAGCTAATCGGCAGCTACAAGATTCGACGAGCATCATGGGGAACCAACAAACCTTCTATCAAACTGATAACACTTTAGAACGACATGTTTTTATGTGCTAATTGTATATTAATTTCGAATGTGACTCTACTAATTTGGGCCATTTATGGACTTTATTCTCGTAGGGACTAAATTAGAGACCAATGCAAAATTGAGGGCCAAAATGGTGAAATTAAAGACAAAAATGGACCAATGTGCAAGAAAGGGAAAAGATGGTGCCAAAGTGTAAACAAGGAAGGCAGAGGGATTGAAATGCAAAAAGAAGAGACTTTGCCTTATCAAATTCTATTTTAATTAAATTAGGATAATTAATGTTAGGATAATTATCTAGGATTATTTAATTTCTTTATTTATCTCTATTTATTCTTAATTAAATTGTAATTATCTTTGGGAGTTTGAGTAGAATTAGACTATCTACCTTAAGCACTATAAATAAGGGATGGAGTAACTCATTTGGGTGGTTCATCTTTTTACATACCTCCTCCCCATAATTCTTTTGTGTTTCATTTATTTTTCTTTCAATAAAATTCCCTTTTCATACTTTTATATTTATTTTCTTTCCCACCACAATTATGAACCACTAAAGTTCCATCTAGCTGAAGGTTGTTGAATTCCCCAAGGGGTTCTTGAGGCTTAGAATCTGCTTAACTTTCTCACTCGGGTATTCATTGTTTCTCTGCATTCTGAGTGGCGCTTAGTCAGTGCTCCTTTAAAAGTAACCCTTTCAACTTATGCAAAGGCGGCGCTTTGTGTGTTTTGGAAGGATTGCCGTCGGTTCGTGAGCTTCTGCGTCGAGGTTAGCGAGCCCAAGAGACAAATGGCGTGGGATTCGCCATTGAGAAGCGTTGATCTAACGTAAATGGCTCCATAAGAACAACAATGAAGGCTAGAGTCGGGCTCCCTAAATTCGTAAGGTAAAACTCTTAGAGTTGGTGGTCGAGGCGTCCTCTTCCACTATAAGCGCTTACTTGGGCGGAGAAGGATCATCCAAAAGTCGAAGATTGAACCCAAGGAGGAACGAGACAAGCTGAGGCTAGAATCTCACCAAATAAGAAAACTCATCTTCTTTAAACTCTCTTATTTTCCTTTCTATTTTCGCAATTACTTTCACAATTTCAATTTATTTAATATTCATTTTATTCCAAATCGAAATTATTAATTACATTTTTTTATTTTTTCCGAGATCGCAGTTTTCTTGGGCACGATTTTGCCGGGATCTCGAAAACAGCATTTGTGTAATTCGATCCTGTGGATTCGACCCTACTTACCCTTTATTATTATTTTTGTTATTTTACAGGGAGTAGGACATATTTTGGTGCATTCAACGACGCATCAAATTTTGGCGCCGTTCTTGGGGATCGATTCACGTACTAATCGCTTTTTCTTGTTTTCTATGACCGAGATCTCGCTCCGGTATTCTTGCATTTGACTCGGAGATAGAAAAGACTGCAAAAGCTAATCGAAAAGAAACTAAGTTGAGGAAAAAGCAGTCAGCGGTGGTAGAGACTCGAAGCAATCCACCACCAAAAATCAGGGTTGACGACGAAGCGGAGTCTAGGGTTAACGAAAACCCTACTCAAATGCTCAAAAGCAAAGCGGAAGAAGTCGATCCATTTGAAGAAGTGTTCAACGCTAGTGTTGACGAAAACCCTAATTTGGCACAAGGGCCAATGGCTCAAACGATTTGGCAACTAGCCGAAGCTCCGACGGAACAACCGTCACTGTGCATTGCATATTCTACTATGGATATCGATTTTGAACTGAAGTCAGGGTTAATTCAGTTACTGCCAACATTCCGAGGGTTACTAAATGAGAACCCTCATCAACATTTGAAGGAGTTTCATATGGTTTGTCTGAGTATGAAACCTCAAGGCGTAACTGAGGATCAGATTAAATTGCGTGCTTTCCCTTTTTCCCTAGCAGATACAGTTAGGGAATGGTTGTTTTATTTACCTCCTGGATCTATAACTACATGGGCTGATCTTTCTCGTTTGTTTCTCAATAGGTTTTTCCCAGCATCTAGAGCAGCTGAGTTAAGAAGGGAGATCGTGGGGATTAGGCAGAAAGAGGCAGTGACTCTATATGATTATTGGGAGCGGTTCAAGAAGTTGTGTGCAAGCTGCCCACAACACGGTATAACTGAGCAATCTCTCATTCAGTACTTTTATGAAGGTTTGAAACCAATGGAGATGAATATGGTGGACGCTGCTAGTGGAGGAGCGTTGGTCAATATGACTCCAAACAAGCAAGAGACTTAATCTCTACAATGGTCGCCAATTCTCGTAGATTTGAGCCAATCCACGAACCCGGAAGGGTTCATCACTAAGTAATTCTTCCATAGAGGATAGGCTTGATAGACTTACTAATATTGTGAGCTCTCTTGTTGTAGAAAAAGCTAAACCAGCTCGGTTATGTGGACAATGTGCTACACCTGAGCACACAACTGATGTATGCCCCAGCTTAAATGACTACACGATGGCGCATCTGGATGCCGTGGAAAATTTTCCTGGTCCACCACAAAGGCGTTATGATCCCTATGCTAATACCTACAACCCAGGGTGGAGGGATCACCCTAATTTGAGTTATGGAGCTAATCCACGGTACAATCAGCCATACCAAAACTGACCTCTACAACAGCCACAAAACCCAGGTAACAATCTAGAGGCTCTTGTCAATAAATTAGCACCTAACGTTCTTGAGTTTCAACAAAAAATCGAGGCATCCATAAGGGAGTTGACCACATCTATCGAGAAAATAAGTTCTCAAGGGAAGCTGCCTTCCCAAACAGAGCCAAACCCAAGGCAAAACGCAAATTCAGTAACGCTGCGAAGTGGAAAAGCTCTAGAATCGATTCCCAACAAGAATCGTGCCCAAAAAATCGCCCAGGAAAAATCTGAGAAAGACGAACAGGTTCGACCAAGGCCTCCATTGCCTACAATTCAACCTCCCTTTCCAGAACGTTTCAACCAATGTTGAAAAGGCAAGGAGGATAAGGAGATCCTCGAAACATTTAGGAACGTCAAAATCAACATTCCACTGTTGGACGCCATAAAGCAAATACCCAGGTACGTTAAATTTCTTAAAGACTTTGCACCAACAAACGAAAATTAACGGGTAACGAAAGGGTGAATGTTGGTGAAAATGTGTCTGCAGTGTTACAACAGAAAATGCCGACAAAATGTAAGGATAGGGGTATGTTTGTGATACCATACAAAATAGGACATTTGGGAATTAAAAAGGCTATGTGTGATCTAGGAGCCTCCATAAATATAATGCCCTATTCTATTTATGAATCACTTAACGCAGGTTTTTTGACAAAAATAGGTGTTATTATTCAGTTGGCGGATAGGTCCATTGTGCATCTCGAAGGAGTCCTCGAGGACGTGTTGGTAAAGGTTAACGAGCTTATTTTTCCTACAGATTTTTATGTGATAAAAATGGAGGAGGACGATCTCAGGATCTTGAGATCTCTTGTTGGGATGACCATTCCTTAATACGGCTAGTACTAAAATTGACGTTCAAGTGGAACCTCACGATAGAGTTTGATGGGGAGATCGTGAAATTTAACGCTCACGATGCCATTAGCCACCCCGGTGAAATTTTGGCGTAAATTGTGTCGATATAATCGACTTATTAGTGGAAGAAAATTTTGAATCCATATATGACTTTAAATTTGATTTTGAATCGTTAATGAGTTGTTATCCCGTGTACTAAGCTTTTACCCTCATTATGCGAGCACGAATTGGAATTGAAGCGCTACACGAACATCCGAAGTATGCGTTTTAGGTGACGATGATACCCTACAGGTCATAGTATCCAATCGACTCTCTTCCCATGAAGAGGAAAGTTTGGTTCATGTATTGAAAAGTCACAAGGAAGCAATTGGTTGGAGCATTGCGATTTAAAGGAATAAGCCCGTTGACATGCACACACAAGATCTACGTGGAGGAGGCACTGGCCCGAGGTGAGAAGCGCAAAAGGCGGCTAAATTCAAATATGATGGAGGTAGTAAAAAGAAATAATCAAGCTTTTGGATCTTGGCGTAATCTACCCCATTTAGGATAGCAGAGGATGGGTAAGTCAAATTTACAAGTCGTGCCCAAGAAAGCAGGCGTGTGATGAAAGGAAAATGCCGAAGGTGACTTGGTGCCTACCCGAGTGCAAAATAGGTGGCGTGTCTACATAGATTACAGGAAGTTGAACTCCTACACTAAAAAAGATCATTTTCCCCTTCCCTTTATTGACCAAATGCTTGAAAGGTTAGCTGGAAAAACTCACTTTTGTTGTCTTGATGGATATTCAGGTTTCTTTCAAATACCGGTCGCACCAGAGGACCAAGAGAAGACCACTTTTACGTGCCCTTTTGGTACATTTGCGTATAGGAGGATGCCGTTTGGTCTTTGCAATGTGCCGGCTACTTTCCAGAGATGCATGATGAGTATATTTTCTGAATATGTGGAAAAATTATCGAAGTTTTTATGGGCGATTTTTTTATGCGTAGGAATTATTTTGATGAATGCCTTAAAACTTAACGATAATTTTGAGCGGTGTATAAATTCAATCTTGTCTTAAATTATGAAAAGTGCCATTTTATGGTAGACAAGGGTTTAATTCTAGGGCACATAGTTTCTTCTAGGGGAATTGAGGTCGATAAGGCCAAAATTGACGTTATAAATTCTTTACATTATCCCTCTACTGTTAGGAAAATTCGCTCTTTTCTTGGCCATGTAGGGTTCTACAGGCGCTTCATAAAAAAAATTTCAAAAATAGCGGAACCACTTTGTGAGTTGTTGCAGAAAGATAAGCAGTTCGAGTTTAGTCAGAAGTGTAAGGAGGCTTTTGATACACTTAAGCAGAAGTTGGTCTCTGCTCCTATAGTGCAGCTGCCGAATTGGAAATATCCATTTGAAATTATATGCGACGCAAGCGAACGTAGTGTAGGAGCTGTGTTAGGACAAAGGATAGATAAGGAACCCCACGTCATTTGCTATGCCTCGAAAACCTTGGATGCGGCACAGAGCAACTACACCACTATCGAAAAAGAACTTTTAGCCGTAGTATTTGCTTTAGATAAATTTCGATCTTATTTATTGGGATCTAAAGTAATTATTTTTTCTGATCATGCAGCACTCAGGTACTTGATCGCAATGAAGGATGCAAAACCAAGGCTCATTAGGTGGATTTTGTTGCTCCAAGAGTTTGACGTCAAAATTCGAGACAAAAGGGGATACGAGAATTTAGTGGCTGACCACTTGAGCAGAATTAAAGTACCTTTTGACGATGTCCCTATTAAGGAAGAGTTCCCTGACAAAAGTTTATTTTCGACGGAAGCATACCTCCCATGGTACGCAGATATGGTAAATTTTCTAGCGACAGGGTCGTTACCTACTGAGTTAACACATTCCATGAAGGATAAGCTTAGACGAGAAGCTCGATATTACATTTGGGACGATCCATACTTATGGAAACACTGTTCAGGCCAGATGATTCGACGATGTGTCCCAGAAAATGAGGTAACTTCTATCCTTAATTTTTGTCATGCTGAAGCTTGCGGAGGACACTTTGGCCCTAAGAGAACCGCTCATAAGGTGCTAGAATGTGGGCTATATTGGCCTACAATTTTTCGAGATGTGTATAAATTCTGTAAGTCTTGCGAAAGATGCCAACGTGCAGGTAACATCACTAAACGAAATCAGATGCCCTTATCCCCGATTCATGTTTGCGAAATCTTTAATGTTTGGGGCATCGACTTCATGGGCCCATTTATTTCTTCATTTAGCAATATGTATATAATTTTCGCGATGAACTATGTTTCTAAATGGATTGAAGCAAAGCCTACTACAATGATAATGCCAAGACCGTTGTGGAATTTCTAAAGCGAACTATTTTTTTGGGTTTGGCACACCTCGAGCCCTAATTAGTGATTGTGGCACTCACTTTGCAATAAAATCATGGAGGCAACATTGACAAAATATGGAGTCCATCATCGTATAGCTACTGACATACCATCCCCAAACGAATGGACAAGTCAAGTCTCAAATAGGGAGATAAAAGCTATTTTAGAAAAGACAGATTAGGCCCAACCGAAAAGATTGGAGTCTTGACAATGACGCATTGTGGGCTTATCAAGCGGCATATAAAGGACCAATTAGAATGACCCCATACAGCTCGTTTATGGCAAAGCTTGCCATCTTCGGTGGAGTTAGAGCATAAAGCCTATTGGGCGGTTCGGCAGTGTAATATGGAGCTAGACCATGCTGGAGAGGCAAGGAAGTTAGATATCCAAGAATTGGAGGAAATCCATAACGATGCTTATGAGAACGCTTGTATTTATAAAGACAAGACCAAGTTGTTTCATGATAGGAAAATAGCTCAAAAGCATTTCTCAGTAGGATAACAAGTTTTACTTTATAACTCTGTATTGGAATTATTTCCAGGTAAACTTCGATCACGATGGCAAGGGCCTTTCGTTGTTACTGAAGTGTTCTCTCATGGTGCAGTTGAGGTAAAAAGTGAAGAGTCAGGAAAGCGGTTCGTAGTCAATGGCCAGCGGCTAAAACCATTTTACGAGAATTTTCAGGCTCACTCAATTGAAAAAATTTATTTGGAAACTTCATAGAACCGTTTGAGTCGTCGAGCTAATGACGTAAAACAAGCGCTTGTTGGGAGGCAACCCAATATTTATTTTTCTTTTATTTTTCGTTCTTGTTTCTATTCACTATTTATTGCTTCCTTCTCTTTTATTTATTTTTTTAATTTATTTTTCATTTATTTTAATTATTGTTTAAATATTAATAAAAATTCTCTTCTTTGATCAGGTGAAACAAAACAAATATTCAGCAAAGAAAGGAGGGCAAAATAGAGCGAAATGATTTCTATCCAAGGTACCAAACGACTTATTCCGGTTTTATTCATCCGTAATTCCATATCTCTTGACCAAACACCCCATATCAGCTAATTAAAACCCCAAAACCTAAACAATTTTTCCATTTCTTTTCTCCCCCATTTGCTTAGCCGCCGCAAGCATCTTCCTCCACCCTTCCACCCGACGTCTACCTGCCAAGCCTCGCCGCCAACCGACCACAATGGTCCGCACCCGGAGTCGTACCACCGTCAAACCCATGTTCACCGTTAACTCGCGCCGTCTATGCCTATCCGCGCCCCAAGTCGTTGATCTCACCGATGCCACTTCCTCATCCTCATCTCTATCGCCGGTCGATGCCCCCATCTCTTCCTCTTCTCCTTTTTCCTCTCCTTCCTCCCTCTCTTTATCTTTCATGGCCGAACCCCAACCCATCGAAACACCGCCGGCACCACCTGAACGCGACATGGATGCCACGGCACCAACCGATCTGGCCGCGCCCCTACCCGACCCACCGTCAGCTTCCCTCCAAACCTCACCCTCCATGACGCCTACTGCACCTACAAGGCCACCCCCACCGACGTCCTGTTTGCGCCGTTCGACGTCTCCTCCGGTCGACACCCACGAGCCACCACTCTCTGGAGATTCACGTACTGACCATATGCGCGCCCTTCCAAAGACCACCACCGCCAAGCACGGTAGCGATAGTTACCAAGATCGGCCACCACGATGCGTAACACGATCGGGCCCCACAATACCAGCTCCGTCCGTAGATGCCGACTCTTCCCCGCGTCTTCAATGACCACGATGTCGACCCGAACCCACACCAATGGTCGCTTCGGCTTGTTCCTCTAGCAATGCTGCCGACTCTTCCATTCCAACTGACGAGCACCACGCGATACCTTCTCGGGGCTGAACCTATCGTTCTCGCATCAACATTTTACCTCCGGAGGGGCATTTGCACGGTAACCTTTCTTTCACATCCTCTACTGCTCGGAACTGGTATGATTTCCTCCGCCATAAAGCGATTGTGCCTTGTAAGTGTCTATCGATTCCTGTGTTAGCTGCATTGAATATTGAAACTGCTGTTAATAATTATTTCAAGAATATTGGCCGGGTTGGAAATTTTGATGTCCCTTATTCTGCCTATTATGAACTTGTTTTTGAATTTTATTCTACCTTTCAATTTAATCGGCGCAATCCTGTTTCGATTGACACACCTAGTGTTGTCAAATTTTGGCTGTTAGGTAGATGCATAGTTTATCTCTTATTGATTTTAATATTGCCTTATCTTTTGTAACTGAAGAGTATGCTATGTCTCAGGATTTTCAGAACAGTTTGCGTACATTTCCTATTGCTTTCAAAACTGTTGAGGCTTTTTCTTTGTTAACTAATAATGTCGAAACCACATATAGCCCAAAAACATCAAAGGATTTATGGTTTCGAGACCCTGCTTTATGTTACATACACCGTTATTTAGCTTATAATTTTTCAGGCCGTCGAGACGCTCCGACGAACGTATCAAAGACAGAGCTTTTTTTTTACAGTGTATGTATACCAGTCGTCCGGTTAATTTGGGCTATTGGTTTGCACTTCAATTCAAGCATGTTATCAAAGCTAAACGACCTCTCATTTTAGGTTCTCTTATTACACAACTGTTGTTTTCTCGCATGGTTCTAACGCCCTATTTACGAGTTACATGTTGCTTGTCGCAGATCCTTTAGATGCCCATTGCCTCGACTCAATGGGACTACTATGGGCACTCCGTCCTCCTTCCACTTTGTTCCTCGGTGTTAGTTCTATACCATCCGAACGCGTCTTTCGACAATGCCATCAACTCGACGCTTCAAAGACACCGCTCTAGCCCAACCACCATCATTTGTTGAACAACGTTTACGGTAGCATTGAGGCTCGACTAAACCTTTGTTTGCTAGCAGCTCACTGAACTCATCGCTCTCATCCATAATCGATAGTAGCTCAGTAGCCTAACGGGGAGTTTTTCTAAACTTTTCTTCCTATTTATTTCTATTGCATCCACATTGAGGATAATGTGTTTTAAGTAGGGAGGTACTCTTCATTATTCTTGTCATATTCTCATTGTGATTTGTGTTTCTTTGCTTGAGGCTCTTTTAAGTTGTCCATATTTTGTTTTAGAACATTCATCGCTAATCATGCCCAAGAATTTGCCCATGACTTGCCAACGTTTAACCACATGCATGATTCTTGGCCCTTTGAGTTAATTTTGATTACATCTTTGATTTTATCTCCATTGTTTTATTCTTATTAGGCCAATAATATTTATGACTAATAAGTTAACTCTATCTTGCTTTTCTTGAAATTGATCAACTTTAATATCAAGTAGACACTTAATACGATTGCATGCCTAAGTTATGTTCATGACTATTAGGTGGTTACTAAAACTTATTTTGACACTTGATTATTTCTCTTAGGTCCTCCGAAGTTTATATTTCATAAAATTGTGATTAATAAATTTTCCAAGGTTATGAGTCTGACTTAGAACGTGGTCGATCGAATAAGGGGTAGGGTGCTTGGGTTGTCATTCTACTTGGCGTCAAAAGGTTTTGTGGCGTAATAGGTAAAACTCCGCTAGCCAAGGTTATGAGTATGGCTCGAACGTGGTGATTGAGTGTAGGGTAGGGTGCTTGGGTTGTCATTCTACTTGGCGTAAAAGATTGTGCGACGTGTGAGTAAAACTCATGGACGAAATAAAAATTTTAGGAGTATGTTGAGCTGAGTAACAGAGGTGGGGTGCTTGGGTTGTCATCTCTCTTCGCGTAAAAAGGTTCGATATAGTTCTATTATTTTCATAAAAAAAAAAGAAAAAGAAAAGAAAAGAAAAGAAAGAAAAAAATATATAATAAAATTTCAGCTAAGGACTAAAAGTGGGAATAGGTAGAGTGTCTCGGTAGGTTTGGTAAATCACCTAATTATCATAAAATAATTCAAGACGATTTTAATTTTTTGTGTATGTTAATTAGAATACTTTTTCTATTTTACTTAAAGCAAGTTTAGAAGTTCTCTTTATTTTTCATATATATTTTTGACTAATCTTTATAAAACTTTGGAGTAGAATTTCTTTCAGGATCTAATTTTCACAGTGGATAGGAACCATATTTGAGGGCAAGCATGGGCTAAGTAGGGGGGATTTGATAACACTTTAGAACGACATGTTTTTATGTGCTAATTGTATATTAATTTCGAATGTGACTCTACTAATTTGGGCTATTTATGAACTTTATTCTTGTAGGGACTAAATTAGAGACCAATGCAAAATTGAGGGCCAAAATGGGAATTTAAAGACAAAAATGGACCAATGTGCAACAAAGGGAAAAGATGGTGCCAAAAGTGTAAACAAGGAAGGCAGAGGGATTGAAATGCAAAAAGAAGAGACTTTGCCTTATCAAATTCTATTTTAATTAAATTAGGATAATTAATATTAGGATAATTATCTAGGATTATTTAATTTCTTTATTTATCTCTATTTATTCTTAATTAAATTGTAATTATCTTTGGGAGTTTGAGTAGAATTAGACTATCTACCTTAAGCACTATAAATAGAGGATGGAGTAACTCATTTGGGTGGTTCATCTTTTTTTGTACACTCCTCCCCCATAATTCTTTTGTGTTTCATTTACTGTTCTTTCAATAAAAATTCCCTTTTTCATACTTTTATATTTATTTTCTTTCCCACCACAATTATGAACCACTAAAGTTCCATCTAGCTGAAGGTTGTTGAATTCCCCAAGGGGTTCTTGAGGCTTAGAATCTGCGCTTAACTTTCTCACTCGGGTATTCATTGTTTCTTTGCATTACGGGGCTGACGCTTCCGTCCAGGCCCCTTTAAAAGTAACCCTTTCAACTTATGCAAAGGCGGCCGCTTTGTGTGTTTTGGAAGGATTGCACCGTCGGTTCGTGAGCTTACTGCGTCAGAGGTTAGCGAGCCCAAGAGACAAAATGGCGTGGGATTCGCTATTGAGAAACATTGATCTAGCGTAAATGGCTCCACAAGAGCAACAGCAGGCTAGAGTCGGGCTCCCTAAATTCGTAAGGTAAAACTCTTGGAGTTGGTGGTCATAGGCGTCCTCTTCCACTATAACTGGCTTACTTGGGCAGAGAAGGGTCATCCAAAAGCTGAAGATTGAACCCAAGGAGGAACGAGACAACCGGAGGCTAGAATCTCACCAAATAAGAAAACTCATCTTCTTTAAACTCTCTTATTTTCCTTTCTACTTTCGCAATTACTTTCACAATTTCAATTTATTTAATATTCTATTTTATTCCAAATCGAAATTATTAATTCTGTCTTTTTATTTTTTTCTAGGATCGCAAATTTTTTGGGCACGATTCTGCCCAAGATCTCGAGAAACAGGCATTTGTGTAATCCGATCCCTGTGGATTCGACCCTACTTACCCTTTATTATTATTTTCGTTATTTTACAGGGAGTAGGACATATTTTGGTGCATTCAACGGCGCATCACAAACTTTGATCACCAGCTTTATGATCCACTTGGAGCAAATCGCGCACAGTCAAATTTTCCATGCTGTCGAAGGGACTAGAAACAACAAAGAAGTTCGAGTCATCATCAAGCCAAAGGTCGTTAAAAATCATGATGGTACGCCCATCCCCATACCAGCAACGAGAGCCTCTCAAAAGCAATGACTTGGCCAGGCAAATGTTTCTCTAAACACATGAGAGGTTACCTCCGGAAGAAGTTAAAAACTCATCCCTCAAAAAGTATCTAGCTTTGAAGAGTCAACTAAGGAGAGAGACCGGGTTAGAGAGAATCCTCCACCCTTGCTTCCAAGCATCACTAAGTCAAAGTAATGAAGCTTCCCAAAGCCAACGCCACCAAACTTTTTCTCAACATAAAATCGCTCCCACGAAGCTCAGTGAAGTCACATAGAGTTACTAGATTTCAAGCTCCACCAATACGAGTTCATCATCCTCTGAAGATCGCCACACGTACTAAGAGGAAGGAGGAAGACATTTAGACAGTAAACCAGGAGTGCCTGCGCTATCGATTTAAGCATAAACTCCCTGCTTGTCCGGGAAAGAAGCCTATTCTTATAGAGCCTGTCTCAGATAAAATAGAACACTTGATTCCTGTTATGGTCGATATTATGGCCAATAAGTGATAGGAGACCCAAATATCGACCATGCTTGATTAGGCCCTCAACCCCCAACAAGGAATGCACCATTTGTCTATCAACCAAAGACGTATTCGAGCTGAACAAGACACCAGAGTTTTGGAATTTAACTGCCTGACCCGAGGCTGCTTCATAGATGGCAAGAATAAGTTTCACATCTTGACACACAGACTCTTGAGCCTGAAAAAAAGAAATTATCGCTGACAAAGAGTAAGTGAGAGACAACTGGACTGTTGCGACAGATCGGAATACCATGCAGGGCACCTCGAAGCTCAGCTTGTCTGAACAGACAACTGAAGCCTTTAGCCCATAGAATAAACAAGTAGTGAGATAGCGGCTCTCATCCCTATTGAAGGCAACAGTTTACTTAACAGTAGTGGCACACATCATTAGCCAATTAACCCAGTGCAAACCAAACCTGAATTTGATCAGAATAAACTTCAGAAAATACCAATCAACGTGATCATAGGCCTTGCTAATGTCAATTTTCAAGGCAACCTCCCTTAGCCTGCCGCGCCCCTTATTCTTCATATGATACTATATCTCAAATGCCACTATGACGTTGTACGTAACTAAGCACCCAAGTATAAAAGCAAACCGCGTAGACAAAATCAGATCGGACAAAAGCTTTTTGAGATGATTAGCCAAAACTTTAGCCACCAACTTATAACGCACGTTACATAAGGCTATGGGGAGCAAATCCTTCATTCAATTTGACCATTTCGTCTTCGGAATAAGCACTAAAATAGCATCATTAAGCAAGGTTGGGGACTCGGCTGAATACAACCAATCACAGTACTGTCTAAACACATCTTTCTCAATCAGGGCCAGCATTTCTGATAAAAAGTAGGATTCAACCCATTCGAACTCGTAGCTTTGTGAAGGTTCATCTGTGAAACCGCTACGCGAAAAGTTTGATATATTATTTTAAGACATAATGACTTTTTTTTGGCCCTTCAACTTTATAAAAATGTCATTATAGTTCTCTATTTAATTTTTCGTTTCTTTTAACTCTTAAATTTATATTGTTTATCAAATCACCCCTATAGATGAAAAAGTTAATTTTTATTAACTTAGATGACATGGCATATACATAAGCAATTAATTGTTTTTTTTTGGATTGAATGAAACAGTGACGTCACGTCATTGGTATCCCTTTCAATAATATATTTTTTAAATTTAAAAACATAATAACAATTCTTTTAAATTCAAGCGTTAATAACATATATTTTAAATAATCTAACATTCCGTTAAATAAAATTTTACAATCTTGCAAAATAAACCAAAATAATTTAACATATTCAATAATTCTTTTATCATAAATAATTTTACATTTCGTGGTGAAATAACATGTAAAAGATAGGGAGATTAGCGATCTTGCTTTGCCTATGCCATACATTTTGTGCCATGGGTTAAAATGAACTTATATGTATTATCTATATCAATATTAAATTTTAAAATATAAGATACTCTATCCTAAGTGATTATTTAATTTTTAAATTTAAAACTAAATTTATCTATTAAATTTCAAATTCGAAAATAAATTTAAAATTTGTGAAACCATTTTTGTTGGAAAAAGCGGGCCGACTTTAAAAAGAAAAAGCGAGTCGCCACCAATCATTTTTGAAGTGGGATTGGGCCACCTTTGAAAACATTTTGGTCTCTGAATTTTAAGAAAACGGGCTCAAAGTCGATTCACATACGAGGAAGGATTAGCACCCTCATAACGCCCAAAATTGGTACCGTGTTGATTGATTAATGTCCTTAATATCGAAAATTAGAAAATATTTTAAAGTATGGAAAAATGTTTGGATGATTCGTATTGGATATCAAAATTCTCTTGTTAGAAAAGTGAAATGTCATGTCCAAGACGATAGGACACGATGCTTCAAACTCGATACCAAGATCATTTTATAATTTCCAAAATACATGTAGCGTAATTTGAAAAGGGTATTTCACTATTTGGCTAAACTAAAACCGAAACCCGGCCGCGATTGGAGTACGATTTTTGGATTTCAAACACGAAATATTGCCCTTATTTAAGAAATATGATAAAAAATCATGAAGGATATCTCGTTGTTTAGATGAACAGAAAATCGAAACCCAGCACGATTGGGCACGAATTTCTTGAACTTCCAAACACGAAACATTGCCTTATTTTCAAAATATGATCAAGATCTTTAAAGGATATTTAGTGATCTAGAGCGAGCGAAAAATGGAAACCCAAGACGATTGGGCACGATTTCCCGAACTTCCAAACACACAAAATTGCCTTCGTGAAACATTTTTTAAGCTTTTTGAAAAAAGGGAAAAAAAATAAATACGTGGAGATGTAGACACAATTGATAGGAATGACAATAATGAACACAAAAGGGAAAAATACACCATAATATTATAATAAAAAATATGTGATAAATAAAAGCGAGCGGTAATAATAATAATAGTAATAATAATAATAATAATAAAGGAAAAAAGTTTAACATAAAACAATATTAATAATAAAGCTAGTAATAATAGGTTTAAAATAAAAATAATATTAATAATAAGAATAATAATAATATTAAATGAAATAGTAATAATAAAAGAAAGAAAATCAAAATAATTTTGGCAAGAACGAAAATAATAGGAATACTAAAACAACAATGTAAATAATAAAAGTAATAAGAGTACTAATAATAAGAACAAATATAATACTAATAATAAATATAATCATAGTCATAATAATATGTATATAATAATAATAATAATAATAATAATAATAATAATAATAAATAATAATAATAAAGAATAAGAAAATAAGATAATAATAGTATTAATAAAAGCAATAATAATAAAAATATTAAATATAATAATATATATATAAATAGTAAAAATAACACTAAAAATGATAAAAAAAAAGCAGTAATAAAATAATAAACAAAAGAAAATAAGAAAAGGGACTAAATTAAGCTAAAAATGAAAACTAAAGTAATTTTAAAGAAAATAGAAGGATTAGGGGTAGAATTGCAACACGCGAGAAACACAGGGGCCAAAAAAGCAATAAACCCTCCTCTTTGAAGCAGGCGTTTAAGCGAGGACTTAATTGAAACTGGAAAAAATTATTGGGCCACAATCAGGAATAAAAAAACGATTATGAAACCTCAAAAAAGCGGAGGGGCTAAACGCGCAATTAGCCCCTCCAAAGCAAAAACTGCGGATCTTAGCCCTGTCTTGGTCGAATTCATGGTCGGAGGCCCAAAACGACGTCGTTTTGGCCTCTGAACCCACTTATCAAAACGGCGTCGTTTAGTGTAGCTATAAAAAGCCAAAATTCTTCAAAAAAAATCATTTTATCATTCTCTTCAAAAAAAAATCCAAAACTTTCTCAAATCCCTCTCCCACCGATGGGACGCCATTAGCGTCCGGTCACGGATCTAATGCTTGTTGTTTGCCGCCACTAGTGCACAGTGGTAGAAAATCGAAAAAATAAGTTTTTTTAAAAATGAAACCTTTATATGTTTTTTTAAAAAAAAAAAAAAAACAGATTAGAAAAGAAAAAGTAAAAAAAATAAAAGCAGAAAAGAAAAAATGAAACCTTTGCTTTTTTTTTTGTATTTCTCTGAACTCCTTTACATTACGGTGATTATTTTCTTTTTATCTCTCAAAAAACCCTAGCCAACCCTTATTACAAATTTTATCTCACTTTTATAGCCTATTATTTACAACTATTTTCTCTCTTTTGAGAGACGTGCTAGAGCATGATACGGACGTGGCGTGGTGGCTTGGTGTCTGGTGGAGCACGATCGGCGCAAGAAGTCTTTGAGTGAATGACGCGCGTGAGAGGGGCCAGGGGAGGCCAGGGAGGCATGCGATTTGGTCCAACCAGAAGGAAACCTAGGGTTTCTGTAGTTTTTAATTTTGGGCTTTGTGTTTTATTGGGCCCGGGCAAGCAATTGGGCCTTACAGCTGCCCCTCTTTGCTCGTTGTCGTGTAAGGAGAAGAGAGCAACGACTTTAAAAGGACCAATTTTGCCCAGACTTGCTGAGCCTCGGTGCTTCTTGATGCATTCTTTTTCCGAGTAACCTCATTCTAACCCACTGCCCTCATGGGTATAGGAATTTTGTTTGATCTACTCGGATCTGTAATTTTGATCCGCTCCACTCCCCTTTCGGTGGAGATAGGATCCACTATAATCTGCTCCACTCCACCTTTCGGTAGAGATAAGATCCGTTATCCTTAGCTGCTTCCTCACCTTTCGGTGAAGATAAGGCTTGATCTTTCGATCTGCTCTACTCTCCTTTCAGTAGAGATAAAATTTGTTATCTTCAATCCGCTCCACTCACCTTTCGGTGGAGATAGAATCTCTTGCATTCGATCTGCTCTACTCACCTTTCGAGAGAGATAAGATCTGTTACCTTCAATCCGCTCCTCACCTTTCGGTGGAGATAGGATCTACTATCTTTAGCTTGCTCCACTCACCTTTCGGTGAAGATAAGGCTTCAATCTTTTGATCTCGCTACTACTTTCGGTAGAGATAGGATCATTATCTTCAATCCGCTCCCACCTTTCGGTGGAGATAGGATCTACTATCTTTAGCTGCTCCACTCGCTTTCGGTGAAGATAAGGCTTCAATCTTTCGATCGCTCTACTCACCTTTCGGTAGAGATAAGATCATTATCTTCAATCCGCTCCACTCTCCTTTCGGTGGAGATATGATCTTCTATCTTTAGCTTTGCTCCCTCCTGCTTTCGGTGAAGATAAGGCTTTAATCTTGATCTGCTCCCTCCCTTTCGGTGTAGATAAGGCTATAATCTTGATCGCTCTACTCACCTTTCATTAGAGATAAGATCTGTTATCTTCAATCTGCTCCACTCCGCCGGTGGAGATAGGATCTACTAGCTCCACTCCCTGCTTTCGGTGGAGATAAGGCTTCAATCTTCGATCGCTCTACTCCTTTCGGTAGAGATAAGATCTGCTGCTTCAATCCGCTCCACTCTGCTCGGTGGAGATAGGATCTACTATCTTTAGCTGCTCCACTCCTGCTTTCGGTGTAGATAAGGCTATAATCTTGATCTGCTCTACTCACCTTTCAGTAGAGATAAGATCTGCTTGCTTCAATCCGCTCCACTCCTTTCGGTGGAGATAGGATCTACTATCTTTAGCTTTGCTCCACTCACCTTTCGGTGGAGATAAGGCTATAATCTTCGATCTGCTCTACTCACCTTTCGGTAGAGATAAGATCATTGCTTCAATCCGCTCCACTCCTGCTTTCGGTGGAGATAGGATCTACTATCTTTAACTGCTCCACTCCGCTTTCGGTGGAGATAAGGCTTCAATCTTCGATCTGCTCTACTCACCTTTCGGTAGAGATAAGATCATTATCTTCAATCCGTTCCCTCCCTTTCGGTGGAATAGGATCTACTATCTTTAGCTTTGCTCCACTCCTTTCGGTGGAGATAAGGCTATAATCTTCGATCTGCTCCACTCCTTTCGGTGGAGATAAGATCTCTTGCTTTCGATCCGCTCTACTCCGCCAAGAGAGATAAGATCTGTACTCTTCTGTAACTCCCATCAACTTTGCTACATTGTCCTCTGGGAACCTACCGTAGAAGTGATTTCATGGGGTCTATGCATATGTCAAATGATTAGGATGTCATTAAAGATGCTCCAACCATATGTATCATGAATGTTATGAATGGATGCAAAATGTCATGAGAATGATCCATTTTAACATTTGGGCCGTTATTGCTTCTTTGTTTATTAAAGCGACCACGACGTATCTCTTCTCATTTGGTGATACTTTTAACAACTAATCTGAAGATGTAAATCCTTGCTTAAACCCTTATCTCAAGTCTACGAGCCCTTTTAAACTGGTTAGTTCTAAACAATTGTCTGTTTGGATTCTTGTATTTTTAGAAACTTTCGAGTAGTGCATAAAACTTCTTTTGTGAAAGTATTATTAGTTCAATAATCATTATTTCAAAGAAAATGCAGAAACAAGACTATAAAATGAATAAAGCTGAAATTTATTCGGATAAAAACCCGTGAAGAATAAGTTGAACAAGGAAAACAAATTCTATTAAGGTACAATATGAGTAAGAATGGTATTGATGCCCGGATATCACAGATTGAGCTTTTCTGTATGTACTTCTTGAAGACCACTCTGAGTTCAACATGTGTCTAGAAGATCCATGGTACTTTGTAGATGCCCCAAGACGTAACATATCTCTTCATTGTTAATTCAATTATAGCGAAATTATTGTATGCCCCCTCACGAGTTGATCATACTTTGAGCCGCCCTTTTTGGGTTTTCAACTCAAAGTCCCTTTGGTCTCAAAACGCCCTTTGCGAGTTTTCGCTTTGGCCTTTTTTTTTTTTGAACTCAAGATGCCCTTTTGTGGGTTTTCATCTTGGTCCACTTTCAAGCGAAGTACTTCTTGACTGAGTCTACGTTAATCGGATTTGGCAGACTTTTGCCGTCCATCTCGGCTAGTATCAAAGCTCCTCCAAAAAAGGCCTTCTTTACAACATAGGGTCCTTCCCAATTAGGCATCCATTTTCCCCTGAAGTCCTTTTGCATAGGGAGGATCTGTTTCAACACCAAGTCTCCTTCATGGAATAATCTGGGGCGGACTTTCTTATTGTAAGCTCGCATCATCCGCTTCTGGTACAATTGACCATGGCGAATAGCTCTTAGCCTCTTTTCCTCAATTAGATTCAGTTGATCATATCGAGATTGAACCCATTCTGCTTCGTCCAACTTTAGCTCTGACAAAACCCGGAGTGAAGGGATCTCAACTTCAATAGGCAAAACTGCCTCCATCCCATAAACCAACGAGAAAGGAGTTGCCCCGGTAGAGGTTCTAATCGATGTTCGATAGGCGTGAAGGCAGCGGTAACTTTTCATGCCAATCCTTGTAGGTCTCAACCATTTTCCCACAATTCTCTTGATATTTTTATTAGCGCCTCAATCGCTCCATTCATCTTGAGCGATATGGCGACGAGTTATGGTGCTTAATGTTGAAGCCGATGCAGGACTTCCGCTTATCGCTTTATTGTTCAAGTTTAGTGCATTGTCGACACGATCCTTTTCGGCATCCGTAGCGACATATGATCTCCTTCTTCAAAAACTTGCTAATCTGCCGTCTTCGTGATATTGGCATATGAAGCTGCCTCTACCCATTTGGTGAAGTAATCAATGACCACGAAGATGAAACGATGTCCATTAGAAGCTTTCGGTGAGATTGGCCCAATGACATCCATGCCCCACATTGAGAAAGGCCATGGAGAAGTCATAACATGAAGAGGTGAAGGAGGCACATGGATCTTGTCTCCATAAACCTGACACTTATGGCACTTCTTGGCATAACGGATGCAGTCTCCTTCCATCGTGAACCAGTAATACCCAAATCTCATGATTTGCCTGGCCATCGTAAACCCATTGGCATGTGTTCCACAGACACCCTCATGGACTTCTTTCAGGATTTTCCTAGCTTCAACAGCATCCACACATCTGAGCAACACTTGATCCCTCCTCTTTTTATACAGGATCTCTCCATCTAAGACATAGTCGCTGGCAAGTCTTCTTAACGTTTTCTTATCATTTTCAGTCACTTGATCAGGATATTCACGGTTTTTCACATATTGTAGAATATCATAGTACCAAGGATGATCATCTCTCTCCTCCTCTTCGTCCATATTGAAACAATGAGTCGGAGCCTCACAAATACTCATTTGGATAGGCTTCATACCCTCCTGCTCATTCACTTTAATCATAGAAGCTAGAGTGGCCAAAGCATCAGCCATCTGGTTTTCATCACGCGGGAGGTAAAAGAATGTGATATCATCAAACTCCTCAATTAGTTCCAAGACTAACTTTCGATAGCTGATCAGTTTGGGATCTCTTGTTTCCCATTCTCTTTTGAGCTGATATATTACAAGGACAGAGTCTCCGTATACCTCTAGTGCCTTAACTTTGTGGTCTATGGCTGTTCGGATCCCCATGATACACATTTAGATGATACGCTATGTTGTTTGTGCAATCGAAGTCCAACCGCAAGTGAATGGATAGTGTTCTCCATTTGGGGATACCAGATTGCCCAATTCCATTGCCAGCGGCATTTGATGCTCCGTCAAAGTTCATCTTCCGGGACGATCTTCTAAGATATCTTCTTCAATTGTAGCTACAAACATCGGATCTTCATTAGGAAAATCGAAATTAAGGGCTCATAATCATCTAAGCGCCTATTTGGCTAAGAAATCTGCTATTGCACTCCCTTCATATACGGTTCACATAGACAATGTCGAACTCGAGAGAGTAAAATTTGCCATCAGGCCATTCTTCCATTCAGGCCATCGACTCCATCATGTATTTAGAGGGTCCAATTTGAGATTAACCAAGTCGTGTGGTACAACATGTACTACCTCAACCTCCAAGTTGTCCGGACCAATGCACAACACAATTTCTCAATTGGCGAGTATCTCATTTCACACTCGGTGAATTTCTTCTTGAGGTAATATATCGCTCTTTCTTTCCTCCTGTCTCATCGTGTTGGCCTACACATCCCATTGAGTTATCGAACAACATCGGATACAAAATCAAGGGTCTATCGGGACTAGGAGGCATTAACAGGGGTGTTGGACAAATATTGTTTAATCTTGTCAAGCGCCTCGGCATTCATCATCCCAAATGCGGATTGTGCTTCTTAAGAAGGCGGAATATTGGATCACATTTTTGATCAATTGTGAAATAAACCGAGCGATGTAATTCAATCTCCTAGAAAACCTCGGACTTCCTTACGAGTCTTGCGGAGGTAATTTTATGCGGCCTTGACTTTATCCGGATCTACTTGATTCCTTTTGCGACCACAAAACCCAATAGCTTCTCGATCGAGCCCAGAAGGTACATTTGGTGGATTGAGCTTGGTGAAATTTCCTCAATCTAAGGAATAGCTTCCTCAATACTTGCACATGCTCCCTTCCGTTCGAGACTTTACGATCATGTCGTCGATGTAGACCTCAATCTTCTTATGCATCATGTCATGGAACAAGGTTACCATAGCCCTTTGGTATGTTGCTCCCGCATTCTTTAACCCAAATGGCATCACTTGGTAACAAAAGGTTCCCATAAGGTTATGAAGGTAGTCTTTACCATGTCTTGGGATGTATTTTTATTTGATTGTATCCGAGAAACCGTCCATGAAGGAGAAAAATGAAAACCCCCCGTGTTATCCACTAAAGTGTCAATGTGAGGTAGTGGGAAGTTGTCTTTGGTGGCCTTATTTAGGTCCCATAATCGACACACATCCGGACTTTCCCATCCTTTTTAGGGGCGGGAACCACGTTGGCTACCCATTCGAGTAATTTACTATTCGTAAGAACCCGACATCAAATTGCTTCTTGACTTCTTCCCTTATCTTTCTTTGTGACATCGGGTCTCATCCTTGAAGCTTCGTTGGATCGGCTTGCATTCTCTTTTTATGGGGATCTGATTGTCTGCAATATCAAGACTCAACCACGGCATGTCTTGATCGACCCGCGAAGACATCTTTGAACTCTAGCGAAGTCTAATGAGGTCTGCCTTGTTTCATGGGTTATCACGGTACCGATTTTCACTTCTTTCCCATCCTCTGAAGCACATTTTCAATTGTCTCTTCATGAAGTAGAATCGGCTTCTCCTCCCGTTCTACCATCCTTAACAAATCCAGGGATAAATCATAATCTTCGTCATCTGTAAAGTCCTGAGATCCCTCTGGGCACGTGTCTTGCTCATAAGGAAATTTCGAGTTCATAGCGATGTCACTCATGACATCGATATCCGGGGACCTATGGTAGGTATAAAGAATATTCAATGAAAATGAATTTAAGGGCGACTTATTTATGCGTTATGATTATGAATGGAGTGGAACAGAAGTAGAAGAATAATTGCACGAAATGGAAAGAAAAATGCACTTCTTATTGAAAATAATGATGCGTGAACATGCCTATTTCACAAAAAAATCTTATTGTTCCTAGGCTTGAAACAACAAGTGTGTTTTGAACATTACTGCTTTTATTCCTAAAACTACGAGAATTTCTTCATGATCCGGTTGTCCGAACACTTCCGGGCTTGTAAGGCGAATACCCGCCAAGTTTCCTCTTCTCTAACTTCCTTCAGACACGGCGTTGATGTTCAAACTTCTCATCATGTCTCCAGTTGTTTCCTCATTCATGTCCTCCTGTCCTGAATGAATAATCCCTCCTGACACGAATGAATTAGATATATGGGGAAAGGTCATTGAACCCTACTCAATCTCGGTACCATTCAATCGTGCCCTTCGTCTTTCACGCTTCCTCTCTAGCTCCTCCTTTCTCTGTCTGGTATCTGGTCTATACCCTAGACCAAAGCGATCCTGTTTGTCAACCAACCCTGGCACTCTGACTGGTCCCTGGAGATATTTTCCAAGTCCCCTCCCGGGTATTGCTCCTTTTCCCATTGTCAATTGTAGGCCCATCCTCGTTGCTTGAGAGTTTGGGCACGGGATCTTCTTCCTTCACTTATAAAAGTCACATTTACAAACTCTAACGACCTGAAGGAGCACTCTATGGCCTCCGCATCATTCTCTATGTACGGTGCATCACTAGTAACAGACGCGATGATATCCTCTTACGCATTTATAGTTATCAACCTAGCCTACATTACTAATTTCAACTTTTGGTGCAATGACAATGGTACGACTCATTGAGTGGATCCACTGACCTCCTCAATAAGCAATTATAAGAAGGCTTGATGCTCATCACAAGGAAATCTACCTCGTACATATTTGGCCCAATTAGGAGGGGTACCTCAATCCTCCCCATTACTTCTCTCTCGGTGCCATCGAATGCTCTCACTATATTTTGACACGTTTTCATGTGAGAGCTGTCTACAGGTAATCTGTCCAATATAGACAGGGGCAAAACATTCAGTGCCGATCCATTGTCAATTAATACCCCTGGTAGTATATACCCTTTGCATCGGGTAGTGATGTGCAAAGCCTTAGTAGATCCCCTACCCCCCGGCGGTATTTCGTCATCACTGAACGAGATAAAATTATCTGTGCTTATATTATTTACAAGACGGTCAAGCTTATTTACCGAAATGTCATCAGCAACATAAATCTGGTTCAATGCTTTCATTAACGCACTACGGTGTCCCTACGAGTTTAGCGATAAGGTCAATATCGATGTGCGTGTTAATTTGTGTATATGCTCCACCACACTTTGTACTCATTGTGCTTCAGAACTTCAAGAACTCCCGGCCTCATCCTCTCATTCTTGGTTTGTTAACAAGTGGTCTGTCTTCTCATCTCCCTTCTCGTCATAGAGGACTCACTTTTGGGTGGGTATCTTTGGCGAATTCTTTTTCTCGAGAACTGTCATAGTGCAATTGTAATTCCAAGGTACCCTCTTGTCATCTTTATAAGGAAAAGTCACGGGTTTCTGAATTACAATCTTTGGTGTATTCGTAGAAGGCGAGATTACAGGTTTTTTGATTACGACCCTCGGTGCCACCCTTACTCCTACCTCGTCGACCCCTGGCCGCGTGATAATCACACGTGGGTGATTGACTTTAAGGATCCCTTCTGCTGACCCTCATTCTGTGGAACATACATCCTCTCTTTCCACTAAGTCAAAGAACTCCAGCTCTTTATTATCCATTAGCCCTTGTACTAGGGCTCTAAATCCGTTACATTGCTGGATTTCATGGCCTTCCTTGTCATGGAACTCACAGTAGTTCCTTGTATCTGGAGGTCTGCTCACATTCTCTTGCAGGACTAGCCCAACCTTCTGCATTTCTTTCCAAACCATTCTCAACGGGGTTCTGACCTCAGCAATCTCTGTTTGAACCTCCTTCCCTATTTTCAACTATCGCGTTTACCCCATTATCGGTATGGTGGGTAGCATTTCCACCAGTGGGTCTTTGAAGTCTACGACCCCCGCCTTGATAAGTCGCTCGACTAGTCTTTTGAATGAAGTACAGTTCTCTATCGAGTGACCTACTACATCCACATAGTACTCACACTGAGCGTTTGTGTCATACCACTTAGGATATAGAGTTTGCAGCGGCTTCAAGTAAAATGGAGACACGACATGCGCATCGAATAAAGTCTTATACAACTCCTTATACGTCACCGGTATAGGAGTAAATTGGAATCTCTCGGTCCTACATCTCGTGTTGGGCTCTTATCTTGGTGAGACCTCTTGCCCATACCTCTGACTCTCGGTTGGGTGATAATGTGGGTTTAGGATAACTTGAGCTTATATTCCCACTTGACTTCCCTTTTCTTTGGTGCGGCTCTTCTTGTGCTCTCTCCGGCCTCTATCTTCCCACACGATAGCGTTCTCTATCATTTTCTTTGACATCACCATGTCATGAAACTCTTAGTCGTGCCTCCTAACATGTGGTTAATGAAAGGTGCCTTGAGGTATTGATGAAGAGCATGGTCATTTCCTTTTCTAGTAATGGTGGTTTGGACACATGTAGCGACCTCCCTCCATCTTTAGGCGTACTTCTGAAGCTTTCACTTGGCTTTTCTCCATGTTTTGCAATGTGATCTGTCAAGTGCTATATCGGTCACATGGCCGTAATGCTTGATGAAAGCCTGCACAAAATCTCTCCACGATTTGATTTGGGAACAACTCAACTGGTTGTACCATTTTGCTGCAGCCCCAATCAGACTATTCTGAAAGCAATGGATCAACAAGCGGTCATTGTTGACATATCCCATCATTCTCCGGCGAATATCGTAATATGGGCCTCAGGGCCGCTAGTCCTGTTGTACTTTTCGAACTCTGGCATCTTAAACTTTGGAGGAAGTACTAAATCTGAGACTAGACTCAACTTCTTAGCATCCACTTCGCATTGGTGATCAGCACTTTCCAATGCTCGAAACTTCTCTTCCAGCCATTTGCATCGATCCTCGAACTCTTTTGGAAGCTCTGCTTTTACTTTCTCCCTTACGCCGCTTCATCAAGTGCAGGACCATTGGTTTTACAGTTGACCTCGGGGTTAGAGCTCGAGCCAGGGAAATTTACGATGTCGAACCGGATTGGTCTTGAGGCTTGATATTGACCGACACTCTCGGTGGTTGCACTTGGGAACTTGTCGGGGCCAGGCCCGGAGGGCAAGTAAAATCTTCATTATCTTCTCCGGTATCGACCATAGGCCTTTTTCCGTTTCTAGGCCCTCCAGTCAACAATTGTGTTAGCTGGCTCATCATGCTTCTCTGGGATTCCAGCATTTGATCCTTCATATCCTGTTGGATCTTGGCTAACTGCTCTTGCATCTGAGCCTGCAGTTGGTCTTGTATCTCTTTCTGCATCTGTTCCAACTTTTCTATCCTTTGATCCATTGCTCTCATCTTTTTTCGAGTGTAATAGCGGTGTTTCAGGATAACTATAGTATGACCTCTAGTTAATAGGGTTGTCTTATAATATTTAATGCAAATGTAGTGACGCAGTGCCAATGCATAAAATGTAATGCACATGAATGAATGCAAAAATAAAAAGAGTCGATTCTGATTCAATTTCTTTTAGAATACTCATTGAAAAAGACAAAATCCTTTACATAAAACAAAGTCACATATACGACCTAGCCCTTATGCCCAAAGTTTTGACTTTCTCAAGAAGAGAGGCTAACTCTCGACCCTGATCTGACTTTGACTCATAAAATATACTTAACACATCAGCCTGAACTGCTAGGGTTTGTAGATGATCGGCCACCTCTCGTATCTGAACCACAGCTTCGCCCATAAGGTAGTCTCTTTCTCTGACTTGGTTCTGAGATCGTTGAAGTTGTTCTTTCCCTCGCTAGTTATCTGCCTCTAATAGTTGGATCCGGAGCTCACTGTTTTGCAGCACTGTTTCGAGTTCCACCACCTTTCCCTTCAATTCTTCAATCTGGCCTAAGCTTGATTCCAACTTCACCGCAGAGTTGTGACTTTGACTCAATGCCTTCTCTAACTCTGCTACTCGAGCCCTTAGCATCTTATTTTAGCTTTGGCTCTCCCCTGCCGTCTTTTTCAGGGCATCCTTTTGTGCTTGAACCCCATGAAATCTCTTCTTCCACTGGTCGACTTTGGTCTTCTCTTCCTGAACTTCTTGACGCCATTGTTCTGAGGTTTTACCCAGCCCAGCAGTCCTCATCGATAGATGCAACTTCTTGTAGTCGGTCTTCAAGCTATCCAAATCTTCTTGACCTTCCTTTTCCTTTCCTCGACTTCCGACCTCGATTTTGGATATCAATATCTAACATCAGATTCATTTTTTCCCCTTCTAGTTGTTCTATCTTTTTCCCTAACTCTGAATTTTTACTTTCAAAGTCCTGCTTCATGATCTCCAACTCAGAAGGGACTACTTGCAGGTATTCTTCTATCGATCGAGCAGCATCCTGTGCCAGCCAGGGAATATTATCGTTCACTCTCCTACTCCGCCATGTGTTATATTCGAGAGTTACCATTGGATTTATAGCAACTCTTTTCATTCGGTGAATCTGCTTCCATGCATCAGAAACTTCTCGAACTCTTTTCTTATAATTATTCCCACTATACGAGAATTCGAACTGAGCTAACCCATGTGTTACCGGTATAAACTGTCTCGATTGGTATTACCTTAGCACGAGCAAAGGACCATACCCAACAGCTCCCCAGATCCCTAACAGAGGAACCCAATCATAACTCCCACACCGGTAGAGAATTTCATCGGGAACGAACCAAGGAGCTCTCCATTCCACATCCTTTTCCTGAAGATTCTGAAGAAGCGCGATCCAGTTCTCTTCTGCTATGTCATCTCTCCTAGGCGCAGTGGCCAACTCATTTAATGGGGAGTAATTCGCAAAAAGACCCGACAAAATTTCTATCTACTTTCTAGAAATGGCTATGGAACCACCCCAACCAATATTTATGCGCATCCCATGAATCTTCCTCACCGCTCTCCCAAGACGAGCTCAAAGATCTAAATGTTTCAATGAGAATCGCTGGTACCTGCGTAACCCTTTGTCAAGACGGTCGAACAAATCAATAACGCTTCGTCTACATGCCTCAAAGCCTTGGGAAAATTACCAAACCATAGATACTTAAGGCAAAATGTCAACTTTCCTCTTCATATCCGGTGTGCCGCATCATCAGTCCTCAAGTTTACCCAAGGAATGCATTTCCTTCACCCTTCTCATTGAATTCGTGCCATGACCCTTTGTTCGCTCATCCCAGTGATACTCATCAGCTTCTTTACAAAAGTCGATGCATTAGCGGCCCTGAAGTAAATTTTGTCGACCCGAGCCCTTTGACTGCGAAGCAAAGCCGTATATTCCTTCACGGTAGGCACCAAGTCTACTTCCCCAAACGTAAAAACACTATCTGGCTGGATTTCAATATTGAGTCATAGCCCAAAACAAGTGCTTGTCTACTCTGATGTCGAGTAAGTAAGGTAGATCACCATAATTAGTGTAGAACAGTTGCCTAGTTGCTTCATCCCAACCAGCCCATATATCTCTTAGTTCTTGGAGCTCATTCTGCGTCACACTGATGCGAGTGAAGTCTAATAATTCTGATGTGTAGCCTTGATTAGGCTATCCCCTTCTCAAGTCAGTGTCTTCTCGACCATATCATGCTACCGCATTATCCTCTACTTTATCAAGGAATCCGTCCCCCATAACAAGTATTCTAGCTTAGTAATTAAAATAGGAATCGACGCCTTTTAAGTATGAAATGACATGCAAATATGACCAAAATAAAGCAAGTTAGTATCACATAAAAGTAACCAAAGCAAGTGAAAAAATGTCTAACCACTACATAGGTAGCCACTAAGGTTTAGCTTGGCTCTACCTAGGGTGGGCTCTTAAGGTTCACTATATATGGTTTGGTTCTAAAGAAAGAAAAGGGTACCGAACAGTGATTCCTCAATCCTCACCCATTATAGGCTCATATAGATCGAGTTCGGTTCGGGAATACATTTCCTATGGCCATGCGGAGGTGAAAACCTCACGGAACCATAAGTACGGATGTATCCCGTAAGCGGTCCCCTAGCCCATGCGGAGGTGAAAACCTCACGAAGGCATAGTTTCTCGCTCCCACTTAAAGGATGTGACCACAACGGTCATGCAATATGAATGCCAAAAATATTCTATGTCTCACAAACCAAAGCAGACATACGACACGACACAGACTCATGCAAGCTGAAAAAACGGAAAAGAAAAAATATTTTCAATAAAAGAACATTAATCAACCAATTTTACGACTTAACTCTCTTATTGTCCCCCCTGGAGTCGCCAAGCTGTCGAAACCATTTTTTGTTGGAAAAACGGGCCGACTTTAAAAAGAAAAACGGGTCGCCACCAATCATTTTTGAAGTGGGATTGGGCCACCTTTGAAAACATTTTGGTCTCACGAATTTTAAGAAAAGCGGGCTCGAGTCGATTACATACGAGGAAGGATTAGCACCTCATAGCCCAAAATTGGTACCGTGTTGATTGATTAATGTCCTTAATATCGAAAATTAGAAAATATTTTAAAGTATGGAAAAATATTTGGATGACTCATATTGGATATCAAAATTCTCTTGTTCAGAAAAGCTGAAATGTCATGTCCAGCACGATAGGACACGATGCTTCAAACTCTCGATACCAAGATCATTTTATAATTTCCAAAATACATGTAGCGTAATTTGAAAAGGGTATTTCACTATTTGGCTAAACTAAAACCGAAACCCAGCACGATTGGGTACGATTCTTTGGATTTCCAAACACGAAATATTGCCCTTATTTAAGAAATATGATAAAAAATCATGAAGGATATCTCGTTGTTTAGATGAATGTAAAATCGAAACCCAAAGACGATTGGGCACGAATTTCTTGAACTTCCAAACACGAAACATTGCCTTATTTTCAAAAATATGATCAAGATCTTTAAAGGATATTTAGTGATCTAAGCGAGCGAAAAATGGAAACCCAGCACGATTGGGCACGATTTCCGAACTTCCAAACACACAAAATTGCCTTCGTGAAACATTTTTAAGCTTTTTGAAAAAAGGGAAAAAAATAAATACGTGGAGATGTAGACACAATTGATAGGAATGACAATAATGAACACAAAAGGGAAAAATACACCATAATATTATAATAAAAAAATATGTGATAAATAAAACAGCGGTAATAATAATAATAATAGTAATAATAATAATAATAATAAAGAAAAAGTTTAACATAAAACAATATTAATAATAAAGCTAGTAATAATAGGTTTAAAATAAAATAATATTAATAATAAGAATAATAATAATATTAAATGAAATAGTAATAATAAAAGAAAGAAAATCAAAATAATTTTGGCAAGAACGAAAATAATAGGAATACTAAAACAACAATGTAAATAATAAAAGTAATAAGAGTACTAATAATAATAACAAATATAATACTAATAATAAATATAATCATAGTCATAATAATAATAATAATAATAATAATAATAATAAAGAATAAGAAAATAAGATAATAATAGTATTAATAAAAGCAGTAATAATAAAAATATTAAATATAATAATATATATATAAATAGTAAAAATAACACTAAAATGATAAAAAATGACAAGTAATAAAATAATAAACAAAAGAAAATAAGAAAAAGGACTAAATTAAGCTAAAAATGAAAACTAGGGTGAATTTTAAAGAAAATAGAAGGATTAGGGGGAATTGCAACACGAGAAACACAGGGGCCAAAACAACAATAAACCCTCCCTCTTTGAAGCAGGCGTTTAAGCGAGGACTTAATTGAAACTGGAAAAAATTATTGGGCCACAATCAGGAATAAAAAAACCTGATTATGAAACCTCAAAAAAGCGGAGGGGCTAAACGTGCAATTAGCCCCTCCAAAGCAAAACACGCGGATCTTAGCCCCTGTGCGGGTTGGGTCGCGGGTCAGATGCCCAAAACGACGTCATTTTGGCCTCTGAACCCACTTATCAAAACGGCGCCGTTTAGTGTAGCTATAAAAAGCCAAAATTCTTCAAAAAAAAAATCATTTTATCATTCTCTTCAAAAAAAAATTCCAAAACTCTCTCAAATCCCCTCTCCCACCGATGGGACGCCATTAGCGATCCGGTCATCAGGACCAGAACGCTTGCATTCGCCACCAGGTGCACAGTGGTGAAAATCCGAAAAAAGTAAGTTTTTTTTTTAAAAAATGAAACCTTTATATGTTTTTTAAAAAAAAGAAAACCCAAAAACAGATTCCGAAAAGAAAAAGTAAAAAAAAATAAAAACAGAAAGAAAAAAATGAAACCTTTGCTTTTTTTTTTTGTATTTCTCTGAACTCCTTTCTGTTACCAGTGATTATTTTCTTTTTTATCTCTCCAAAAAACCCTAACCAACCCCTATTACAAATTTTTATCTCAGCTTTTATAGCCTATTATTTACAACTGTTTTTCTCTTTTGCAGAGACGTGCTAGAGCATGATACGGACGTGGCGTGGTGGCTTGGTGTCTGGTGGAGCACGATCTTGGCGCAAGAAGTCTTTCAGTGAGCAGCAGCGTGTGAGGGACACGGGAGGCCGGGAGGCATGCTACTGGCCCAACTAGAAGGAAACCTAGGGTTTCTGTAGTTTTTGATTTTGGGCTTTGTGTTTTATTGGGCCGGGCAAGCAATTGGGCCTTACAAAATTATTAATTTTTATTACATCTTTATAATCAAATCCTTTTTAAAAAAAATTAAATGGTAAATATTTTAATTTTTGTTGAGATTTTTTAAAATAAATTATTTTTAAGATTAATCAAATTATTTGAATATTCACTTTTTTCATAGGAAAAGATAAAAGGAAATGTTTAATTAATTAACACTATGTTTGGATTAATAATTGTAAAGGAAAGTAAAGTAAAAGAAAAAAAAATATTTTGTTTGGATTGTTAAAGTTAATAAGAGAAAAGAAAAGAAAGTAAATTTAACTATTTTATTTAGTTAAACCGGAAAGGAAAAGAAATAATTAAAATTTTATTTACCTTCCCAAGCTTTCTCTAATTTGAGGTTATTAAAATTGTTCATTTTGAGGAGAAGGATTCTCATCTCCTTAACTTTATTTTGTATTACTTCAGTCCAAACATAGGATAAAATTTAAAATAAGGCATTCCGTCCACTTTATGGAGTGAGTAAAATTTGATAAAAATTTAAATTTTAAATTAAATGATTCAAGTTATTGAGACCAATTCGAATATAAATTATATAATTTGATTTATTTGAAAATTTGAATAAAAAAGGAAAAATTACTTCGTTTTGATAAATATTTAATTTTTCAAAAGTTAAAAGTTAAAAATAAAACTACATCGTTTTAATAATAGTTTATCCATTAAATTAAAAGGCAAAATAATTATATTATTTATGTAGTTAAATAATTTTGTACTTTGTCTACTAGTTAAATAATCGGTCCATATAAATGCAACATTGAGTATAAATAATAATAGGATTTATTAACTCGACTCAATTTGACTCGATTAAAAAGAAATTAAATTGAATTCTGTTACTAAAATAGAATTCATCAACTCAATTAACTTAAAATTTTTTTACTTAATTCGACTCGATTCGATCTAATGCTCACCCCTAATTAAGGTTAATCACTCTCGAATCTTTTTTGAACATAATATTTATTGACTTTTATAAAAAAATTGAAAACAATATTTATTTATTTATAAAACTTTGAAAATAAGGCATTCTTACCCGCTCATGAGAATTAACTAAGGTCAACCACTCTAATACTCTTTCTAAAAATAGTTTATCATCTTTAGAGGAAAATTTTTGAAAAATAATATTTACATTTTGGATAAAGATTTAAAATAAAATATTTATATTGATTAAGTTTTACTTGATTAATATTAATATTATTGTTATTGTCAACATAGAAAAACGTAAATTTGAATGCGCTGAAACATATTATACTCTTATTTAAAAGTTAAGAGAGGCTCTTTATAATTTTAGACATTGTATCAAAAAATCATGAAGCAAACAGCCCCATATTCTTACTCATAAGAATCTTCGGGTCTTTTTAGAAGAAAAGAATCTTCACAACTATGTTAAACGACGTCATGCTAAGTCCTTTGCACCATGGAATCTCCTGTTTCTCAAATGCCAAATCTGGTATATACTGCCCAATTTAGTTCATCCAGCCAAGATTCCACACTTCTTTCACTATCACAAGCTGCCAAAACCTTCCTCCATATCTGTTTTGAAAATTCGCAGCTATGAACTCGACATCTTCAAAAGTGCAAATGGTCTCTTTTGAGGGCAATCTATCAAAGTACAACAAAGACAAGAAATAATTGAGCGTCAAGGGGATTTCTATTGTGCAAGAGCCAAAAAGATGCTAAAATAACTAGAGTAAATAAGCAAAACCAAAAGAAACAGGCCTGGGGATAACAAGGAAATGAACTAAACCTAGCACTATTGTTTTGTTCTATCACTGGAAATTGAAGGGTGATTTCTTTTCCCAGTCAAAAAACCACACCAGGTTCTGAGACAATGGTCTCGGTTGACACATAAACATATCTTCATGCTAGTTGTGGGAGATTAATTAGCATCATGCGGTGCAGCTGGAGTATCGCTAGAGGTTCCAGTGATGTCAGTGGCATTTCCCTCAGCATTCATGTCGTTGAAACTTCGTTTCTTTGATTTGGATTTAGAGTTCTCCCTTCCGTTTTCATACTCTTTTTCTTTCCCTTTTCTTTTCTCGTTTCCAACTGCTTTTTCAGGCTGAAGAACAACATCGTTTGAATGAGGAAACAGTGGAGGTTCCCTGCCACTTAATTTACAAAATACTCTTTCAACTGTTTCACTTATTTCCTTCCCTAGCCCATTGCTGTCTAGAATCAACTCCCAAACTGCTTTTGAGGCCCTCTCGAGCACTGGGGTTCTGCCCAATGATAAGAACAAAAATTAGTTCCACTTTACATTTAATTCCCATTAGATTTCCAGTCAGGAGCAAATAGCATATTGAGAGTGAAGATTTAAAAAGTTTTATAAATTATTAGAAACATATAGGCTGGGATGGTAAAGACATGGAAGTACACAAAACCATCTAGAGCATTATTGAACTTTAGCTGTTACAAACAACAAGTTCCTGCCTAAGGGCATCAAACAATTTTCTTTCGGCTGGGAGGGTAAGAACATGAAAGAAGTACACGAAACCATCTAAAGCATTATTGAGTTTTAGCTGTCAAAAACAAAGAAGGATCAACAAGACTCACTCAAGTTCCTGCCTAAGTGCATCAAAAAATTCTCCTCAGGCTGGGAGGATAAAAACATGAAAGAAATACATGAAAAGATCTAAGAAACATCGAGCATTAGCTGTTAAGAACAATGAAGGATCCACAAGACTCACTCAAGTTCCTGCCTAAGTGCATCAAACAATTCTCTTTTGGTCTGTTTCTCCGCACCAGACGTGTTGAGGACCTTACTCTGCTCTGCCATTTTGATGGTTGTGTTCTTCAGCTCCTCCTATAGCAAATAGAAATTGAAGATATCATATGCATTGGAGGAAGTGTTATAAGTCATTACTCTTCAAATTCAATGAATGTAGGTTTTGTAGACAATATTAATTAATTATGTAATGTCAGCAAAGCACACAATCAATATCAGCAACTTCAATGGAGATCCCAGAACTTAAGTTAATTGATCATCTTTAACCAAGTTAGAACTTAGAACAATAAATATAATAAACAAATCATTGTCAAACATTTATAGAGATTACACTAAGTATGTAACGTTATAACCAGTACCCACAAAAAAGAAAAAATCTTCTCCTTTATAATATCATAAAGAAAGAAAAACTAAAAGGAGTTAACTGGATTCACAAGGGGACTCCAAAATCAATCTACGGCCAAAGAGTTCACTCAATAATTGATCATTGCATTCCAACATAGGAACGAAGATTCAAATCCAAGCTATCAAACAAGCTCAAATATCACTAAATTTGCAATTTTTCATGATAATGCACAAATTCAAGGGACAGTGTACCAGAAAAACGTTCAGGGAACTATTTTGACATCAAAACAAAAATACCCAGATAAAACCAGGTTGAATATAAAAGAGATAAGAAAGGGACTAACATTGGCTTTTAGTTGATTTATAATCTTCAACCTGAGAGCATCAATGGTTCCATCATTCATCAATGACTCCAACACATCTTCTGGGGTTATTACGGATGATGACCCCATATTACTAAAATTAACAGATTCAATCCCTTCAATTCAATGCCTGAAAAAAGAAGCAAAAAGAATAAAAATTCAATTCTTGAGGCTTCGTTAAGCCAAAAAAAATTTGGGTACTTGGGGAAAAATACAGAAGATGAATAGCAGAAGATGGAGATTAGATAGTTAGAAGGGGTTCCATCGTACCTTGTCGTCCTCTTTGTTGTCAATCCGCAAAACAAACGATGATTTATTTGTTTTCTTTCTTCCACGTGGGAAAACAAGTAGTAATATTTAACTTTGAGGCAGACTCCAGCTAGGGAAAACGGCGTCGTTTCCAAGATACTCTTCAAGGCAGATACTTATTTTCCTTTTTTTTTTAAATTGAAATAATATAAAAATAAAATTAATTTCCAAAATGATATATAGGTTATAAATTATTTAGGAAAAACTTTGTGCATTGAAAAATATCTTAATTTCGCTTTAATGATATTTAGCTCTTTTATCATACAAAAAGTTTACAATAATTTTAATTGTCGCAAATATTATGGGCAATATTATCCTAAAATATTCAGACCCAAAAATCAGTCCAAAATTTAGGAGGGGTTAGGTATTTTAGGGCTGAAAAATGAATTTAAATAAATAAATTAGACTCATTTAAAATATGGGCTGAATTCAAACTTAAACATTTAAGGTCTAACCTCGACTTCTTTTAAGTTTATAATATTTTATATCATGTTATTTTTATATATTATATAATTTAGAACACATTAAAAAAATAAACCTATATTAAATATATAATACTACTCTATTGTAAACATTAAAATAATGTTAAGATAACTATATAAAAATTCAATAAATAAAAAATTAAAATTATTAAATATTAAAGTAATATAATATAAATATTATTTAAAAATATTTAAAAATAATATGGACTGACCTAAAATGGGCTTGGATTAATCTTTAGCAAATATTAGCGGGATTGGATAAAATTTTAAACTTATATTTTGAGTTGAGCTGGACTTAAACAAACATAAAATATGTTAATATTATATTCACGCTTGACCCAAACACAATCCGACCTAACCCACAAACACCTCTAAGTGTGGTCCATGTGTTATACTTAAAATTATTCTAACATTCATATTATTTTGATAAATAATATGTAATTTATAGTATTTTGAAAATTAATTTTACTTTTTTATATCATTTTAATAAAAAATCTCAATTTTACTTGTTTTAACATAGGATTTGATTTTTTTTTTCTATAAAATATGTTTGCACTAGAGGTGTTCATGAGCTGGGTTAAGTTCAAAATTTTTTTTTAGTCCATTTGCTAGGCTTGGGCCTGGCCTAAAAAATGGGCCTCAAATTTTGTCAAAACCCGGCTCGGATAAAAATACTAAAGCCCAATAATACATCAAAAATATTAAAAACATTAATTAACATAAATGTTTTGCAACAAATTAAAAATAAATTAAAAAATATGTATATTTAAATAACACTAAGATAAATGTAACTTAACAAGTAAATGTAAAAAATAGTAACAAAATTAACAATAAAACAAGAATTATATAATATCTAAATAATAACAACAAAATAATAGTAACATAATTGTGAAATAGTAGCAAAATAGTGAAAAAGCAACAAGAAAATAGCAAGAAAATAATTAAAAAATAGAAAAAAGTAGTTAAAAAATAGTAGGTTTTTTTTTGTTTTCATATTTGAGTCGGGTTGAGCACGAGCTAAGAAAGTCTTACCCGAGGCCCAACTCATTTTCTAATCAGATCTTATTTTTTTGCTCAAGTCCTTTTTCGAACTTATATTTTTATCCAGATTCCACTTTTTGGGCGAACCTTCAAATCTAGCAGAATGATCCGCCCATAGACAAATCTAATTTGCACGCAATGTTACACAAGTCACATTATAAAGTACAAGTTTATAAAACTTCAGCATCGTTAGTCTTTTTCGAATTGACATAGATTTTGGTCTACTAAAGAGTTTTAAAAATGTTCAACTCGATTTGCAAAATTAGACAGATGAGTTAAGAGATATCGGAATTGACAGCTTGATTATTTTCTAATGCTTGAGTCCAGCTCTAAGTCAAATAAATTTTCAGAAAAAAAAGCTTAGGAAAGGAGATGATGGAATGTGAATATGAATACGACAAGATATTTCTCTGGTTCTTATCAATCTCATCTCTCTCATAATTTTCATGTGGTATTCGACTACTCTGCAGAATGGACTAAACTACTTTAGTCCTTTATCTTTTTGCACTTAGCTTTGACATGTTCCACCAGCTATTTGTTGTTGGTCTTCTTAGGGTATTTGAACTTTATTAATCGCTAATTCACCATCACTCCTCAGAAGTATTTTTGGGATAAAAATATTATTAAATAATATACTTTTAAACTTTTTAAAAATATTTTTAGGAAAAGAATGTTTTACAAAAATAATTTTTGATGACTGAAAAACAATGCTAAATTAGCTTTTAAGTTTGTAAGTGCGATGTTTTAAGCACTCAGCACAATCATGTGTCTATTAGAGATCAAATCAATTAGCACATCTAACACGGTTCTGTTTGGAAAAAAACTTGAAACACCTAAAAATGGAGAGCCAACATGACTAGTGAAAGAACCAAGAAGCATGCATGGTATAACCCTTCGGACAACCCAAAGCTTAGGTATAATATAATTACATTGTATACAGCTCTCCTTGGATCTTTAGAAACACAAATCTTTCATATCCATTTCGTAGTTTTCAAAGAGTAAACGACTGTGAAGCCCAATGCACTTGTTCCTCTTCTTCTATTTGGTGCTTATGGAATATCTTTTTCTTTTCTTTTACTTTGAACATCGATAATTTCACAAAATTTACCATGGAAACAAGTAACATTGTGTTGCAATTTGTCTCCTAAATATCATGTTTCCAATCTTCATTCACCTCAAGATAATATTATTTTGTACGCAAATGGGAAACTTTGAATGCGATATTACGTGTAATAGTCGTAAGACCGATGTTTGATTCAACGAAAAACATTTGATGCATTGTTGGTGCATAAGTTCTATGCATTATCAATGAATAATAATATGACATATCATCGTTAAACAAAATAAATTAGGATACTCTAATTACACCTAATTTGGTGAGATCCAACAATTACATTGATGAGAAATGATTGTATGAAACAGGGATATTATCCCTGTCAAATAGTTTAATGTCACATCAACAATTTCATATTGAATTTCAAGATTTTCATTTGGATCTGTTTTTTCTTTTAGGATTAAAATATGAAATTTAGAATAAAAATGCTTATAAGGCATTAAATTATTAGGAAAAATGATGCTGATGACTTGTCGTCCCTATTTCATATAATCTTTTCCTTTATATTGATTACCCAAACATATTATCATTATATAATTATATGGAATTACACCCAAATTAAATTAGCAAATCTTATAAGAAATGTTTTTTAAAATATGTTTTTATGTAATTCTATTATCTTACACTTAAAAAAAAAAAAACCAATAAGCAAAAGAAAATCAAGCTTGGGTTTGTTACTTTTAATTACTTAAATAATCTCATTATAGGTTCTGATTATATCTGCTCTTTTTGATATAATGCTTATAACTAAGTATAGCCCATTCCCAACCCATAAATAGAAAGATAATGCGTTTCAGCGCACTCAAATCTACATCCTTCTGTATTGACAACAATACTTATACCAATTAAACTAAAACTCAATGAAATTTAATTACTCAATTCTAACAACAATAAATAAATTTAATACTTCAATTGGAATAATAAACTTTAATGTTTTTTTAATCAAACATTGTGCAACACATAATAATAAATTTGATCACAAAGTCATGTTATGCAATGAATTTTTAAGTGTCTTCTAATCTAAGCATACAAGCCAAATAATATAATTTAGAAAGAAAAAAAAAAACCCCGAAAAAAAGGTGCCGGCTGTGGCCCATTTTAGAGATTATTGGATTTAGAGTCCATGGCCTACCAAAATTATCTTATTTGATGGATTTGCCTCTCTGGTTTTATTACCTTTTTATCATAAAATTGTCGCCACTCTTTCAATTTAATACATATAAAAAAGGTTACCATAAAACAAAACTCCAATCTAAAATTTTAATTTTTTAACATCATAAATATGATTTTATTCATCATCATATTTGATACATTGTTAACAAAATTTTAAATTCTACAAACGAGTTTGAGATCGATAAATATCTTATAGAGATGTAATAAGATAAAATAAAAACACATATCAATTTTTAAAACTGCTTATAAAATAAAATTAAAAAATATTTATTACTTGTATACTACCCATAATAAATCTAATTTTTATTTAAGAAAAAAACTATAATCAAATGGGCCTCACTAATGGATTCAATTGAAAGATTTGATCGTTTTGTTGATAAATATATATATATATATATATATATATAATAATTTTATTGTAGATTTTGATTATATTTTATCGTTTTGACACAAACTCATATTCCCTTCCAATCTATATTTAGAAGATAATGCCTTTCAGTGTCATTCAACGCTTATCCATACTAATCGAATTAAGACCCAATCAATTTTTTTTTTACATATAAATCCAACGTAACTTGTGTCACATTTGATCTTACAACTTTTTTTTTTTAGAGAAAAATAATACTCCTATTAACTAGGAATGAATAAAAACAGTGTTTTTGTTTATACATTGGAGAATAATTTAGTTTGGCCCTAACAATCATCATTAATAAATGGTCCTTCATCTAAATCTTAATATTGATAATCTTTTACTTTTGAAATCATAATATTTTTATGGAAAAAATAAATTAATCTTTTTATCTAAAATATAAGGCACAATAATTTTTTCCCTCCAACTTAATTTTTTTTTTCTCTTTTAACCTTTAAACTTGTATTGTTAGATATAATATACGCATGAATTGATGTATGTGATGCTATGTCAACAACTAATTAATTTTTAAAAAATTATTTTTAATTTAAAAACTAAAATGATTAAAATTAATTAAAAATAATACAACATATATTTTATGATTTTGAATAAATTTAAATTTGAATGGATATTTGCAGAGGATAATGTTTAAATATAACTGGAAATCAATACCATTTTTAAGAAAAATAAATAAAAACGTAAATCCTACTCCTAAATTATGAAATTTAAGTTTGGCCAAAGGTACAAATTAACTTGTAGAGTGGACCCCTCTCTAACTGGACCACTGAATAATTGCCACGTTTAGCACTGTTTCAAATGACTGAAACGTAGCCTCTTAAAAATCCTCTACGTGTCATGTCAAATCCTTCCCAATAGTTCTTCGCCACGTCAATCTAATGGAAACGTGGCGTTCCTCCATTGGCTGAGATAATTGACTACAGTCCATGTCATTTTTTCACTGTACCGTAAACCATCACTGAATTCAACGACCACTATATAAAGGGAAACTCGTCAATCTCCCTTTGCGACTCTGCAGCTTCACTAATGGCGATTCCCAAACGAAACCCTATTTTCCTATCTGTAATATTTGTTTTGCTCCTCGCCATCGCCTCCGCTAAAGTATTCTTCGAAGAACGTTTTGATGGTAAGCCTTTACGGTCTCGTCTTTTAGATCGGCTTGCTTTCGCCGTTTGAATCTGTTTTTGTAGAGATATATGCTTTCATTTCGATCTAACTTGAACGGATCAAGCTATTTTAACGTGCTAATTTGGCGATCCAGCTGTTTTTGATTTGTTTCTTTTATCAAATGCTTAGTTACGTTTGAAAATATAACTAATTCGATTAGATCTGCATCTTCTATTTGGCATTGATTCTGAATTTTTTTTTGTAAGCGTAATATCAGAAATGTAGTTAATTACCACAATAAATGGCGGCGAAAGCTACAGGATCTAGTGTTTCAGTTGATTTTAACAGTGTTCTAGCGTTTGTTTGTATTATTTTATTGTTCATTGATACTTGAGAGAGTGTTTGTTATTTTTAGAGAACAGAAGTGAATGAAGAATTAGTTTTTTAGTAATGTGAGAAGGAAATAATTTATACTTATTATCTTTTTTAGAAGAATACATATGGGAGTAATCAAGTAGAAACTGTAAATAGTAGTACTATGCCTGCTTACATTCTCATGATTCTGAATTCCTTTAAAAGAATTAAAGAGAACTCATGTAAAGGAAGCCACTTTTGTTTTAATTGTACCTTTTTTTTCCTTTCACTGTTTTCAAATTGTACAGTTTCCACTTTTTGGGGCTAATTTTTTTTTTTTTTGTTATGAAACTGAAGAGGGATGGGAAAGTCGGTGGGTAAAATCTGACTGGAAAAAGGATGAGAACATGGCTGGGGAGTGGAATTACACTTCTGGAAAATGGAGTGGAGATCCTAATGACAAAGGTAACATTCTGGATACTCTTAAAAGGTGTGTTTTAACTCCTTGTTTCTAGTTAGTTACTGAAGGCTTTGCGTTTCGTATAGGTATTCAAACTAGTGAAGACTACAGGTTCTATGCTATTTCAGCTGAGTTCTCAGAAGTCAACAACAAAGATAAGACTCTAGTCTTCCAATTTTCTGTCAAGCATGAGCAAAAGCTTGATTGTGGTGGTGGCTACATGAAGTTGCTCAGCGGTGACATTGACCAGAAGAAATTTGGTGGTGAAACCCCATACAGGTTTTTTTTCACCTGTGATCTAAGCTATATGTATCTCTAAAAGGTATAATTATTATGGATTTACCCATTTTTTGTTGTGTTGGTTGGTTGCAGCATCATGTTTGGGCCTGATATCTGCGGCTATAGCACTAAGAAAGTGCATGCTATTCTCACCTACAATGGGACAAACCACTTGATCAAAAAGGAAGTTCCTTGTGAGACTGACCAACTCACTCATGTTTATACGTTCATTCTCCGTCCGGATGCTACCTACAGTATCCTTGTTGACAATGTTGAGAAACAAACTGGCAGCTTGTACACTGATTGGGATCTTCTCCCACCTAAGAAAATAAAGGATCCTGAGGCCAAGAAGGTAGTTAACCATAATTGGTCAAACCTTATCTAAATTGATGTCATTTTGGTTTATTTTGTTCTCATATGAATTTTGAATACAACTTAAAGTATTTTGCATCATGGACAGCCTGAAGATTGGGATGACAAGGAATACATCCCTGATCCCGAAGACAAGAAGCCTGAGGTAGTAACCTTGGCCCTTCATTCTCTTATGCTACTTTATATATACTTCCTGAAAGTGCATGGGCAAAATAATCTCGTCTTTGATTACTATAGGGTTATGATGACATTCCAAAAGAAATTCCAGATCCTGATGCTAAGAAGGTAGTCATTTAATTCTTTCTGGAACGCTTTTTGTTGGGAAATGCCATGCCTTATTTAAAATAAAGATTAATGGTTGAAATAATTTACACCAGCCTGAAGATTGGGATGATGAAGAAGATGGTGAATGGACACCTTCAACTATTCCCAATCCTGAATACAAGGGCCCATGGAAGCCAAAGGTTTGTGAAATCCTTAACTAGATGCAGCATTTTAATATTATTTTTGAATTAGAAATGTGTAAAGAATTTTCCTCTATCTGCAGAAAATCAAGAACCCCAACTACAAGGGCAAGTGGAAGGCACCAATGATTGACAACCCTGGTTTATTTCTTTTCCTTTCCTCTCAAGCCTTTTTCTTTTTACTCTTTAACAGCAAAGTTTTAGGTTATTTATTATTGTGTTTTCATATGACCCACAGATTTCAAGGATGACCCGGATCTCTATGTTTTCCCCAGCTTGAAGTATGTTGGTATTGAGTTGTGGCAGGTATTGTTTTGCCCCTTTATTCTCTACTCCTACAATACTTTTAATCCATGCCATTTTAAAACCGTAATGGCTCATTGTTTATGTTTTGTCAGGTGAAATCAGGAACAATGTTTGATAACATCTTAGTCGCTGATGATGTAGAGTATGCCAAGAATCTAGCTGAAGAAACATGGGGCAAGCAGAAGGATGTAAGTGCATCTCTGTATTTTGAATATATAATATATGTACATATACACATATTTCTTAGTTGTTTTATTCATATGCGAGTGATTTTATTGGCTTTTGCAGGCTGAGAAGGCAGCATTTGAGGAGGAAGAGAAGAAGAAAGAGGAAGAGGTACTGTTTTAATCAAGGAGTGTCTTATATGATACTTATTGTATTTTACATTCTAACTGATGGAACATGATGTTCAGGAATCGAAGGATGAGCCAGTTGATTCCGATGTAAGCATTCATGCCTTCTTATGAATATGATTTCACTCACTGTTTTCTTTTGTCATGGTTTTCATGGTGTTGCTTGATGATGTTCCAGGCTGAGGACGACGATGATGATACTGATGATGGTGAAGGAAGTGAGTCGGATTCAAGCAAAGACAGTACTGAGGAAGATGCAGTACAACATGTAAGTATTCTTCTTTTCTGATCAAATATTATTACTACAGTATGTATGCATGTATGTATTTATGTATGTTTATTGATCGATTATTGTGTTTTTGCAGGATGAGCTATAAGGCAAGAGGAATACAGTATTTCGCTGGCAATTTGGTTGAGAGCTTAAACACAAGTGCTTAAATTTTCCATTAGTATCTTTTTAAGATGTAGTCTTATTACTTTTTATTTAGATAAAAAAGGAATTAAATGCTGGCAAGAGAAGTTTGAGTGACGCGTTTTAGTATGATTTCATTAACTTTGCCTAAACTAAGATTTATCCAATGGTTTTGAACATTTCACGCTCGTATGTTGCCTTCTACTTTTTTTTTTTTTGAATTGAAGAGAGGGCACAGCCCTAAAAAGACAAACTACATCTCAAATCAAGGCTCCGTTTGTTTGTTTAGTTGAAAATAATTTTTGAAAAATAATTTATTTTTCTGGAAAAGTTGATATTTTTTATGTTTAGATAAATTTGTGTAAAATATCTTCTGTTGTTTGGTGAATTCTTTAAAATATTTCATAAAAGTTATTTTAGTTAAACAAATATACATTTAGAGATTTTTTATTTTTCACTGTTTAATTAAATTTATTTTTATTTATAATTTTATATTTTATATTATTTTGTATATATTAAAAATATTATGTTAAAATCAGATTCATTATAACGTTATTTTTTAATTATGTGACTACTAAGTGAGTATTTTATTTAAAATGTGACATGAATAAAATTGATAAAAAATTAACGATGACAACAATTGGACTTAATTTTAAATTTGAAAAGTAAAGGGATTAAATTTTGAAAAAGAAAGTACAAAGATTAAATTATAAATCATGAAGTGTGTATAGACTTATGGTATATTTTAACTTTTATATTACAAAACATTTATTATTAATATATTTATATTTGTAATAAATATTTATTATTAAAATATTAATATTGAATATTTTCAATAATATATTAATTATATTATATAAAGTTATTATTTTTAAAATTTATTATTAAAATAAAATTGTAATATTAAATAATTTATTAAAATAATAAATTATATTTATTATATTAATAATTTATTATATGACTAAATATAAATAATTAAATATGTATGTTCAATAATATTAAAAATATAATATTTTAATTTTTTAAAATAAAATAAAAATAAAAATAATTATTAATATAATAATATTAAGCTTGATTTAAGTTAATTTTTATATCAAAATAAAATTATATATAGATGAACTCTTTTTCGAAAAATGACTTACGCTTTCCAAAAGGGTAAGTCATTTTACAAGAAAAATGACTTATTTTATCTTGACCTGTAAGTCATTTTTGTTGACCAAACTATTTTCTGTAAAACAAACACTGGAAAATACAGAAAATATTTTCTGTAAAACTTTTTACATGTAAACAAACGGCTCAAAGTCTCAAAATTTCTACCAACCATATCACTCAATAAACTATGTAGAATTGTTAAATTAACACCCAAAATTTTTTTTTTATTATAGTTGTTGTTTGAAAGTGTTTTTCAAGATTATTTTGAAAAAAAGTGTTTTCTAAAATTGTGGTGAAAAATTGTATTTGTTAATTTTAGTGTTCTTTATTGTTAAAATTATGATTGAAAGTTAAAATTTTCATTTTAGATATGATAATAGAAAATAAAAATTAATTATATGATATTTAAATATTTAAATATAATGATACATGAATATAAAATATAAATATCTTTTAAATAATTAATATAAATTATTTGTAATATTAACGGTACACAAATATTTAAGTAATATTTATACACAAATGAAGGTATTATGATAAATTTTACTTTCAAATGTAATTAGATCTCAGCTTTTTTGTTACACTTTTGACTACAACAAGTGTTGCTAATGAAAAAAATACTTGTTTTGGACCGCAATACAGAACCACCTCTATTCTCATGATTCACTGCACTCCCCCAGCTGATGCAGATGCAGATGCGTTACTTGAGTGGACTGTTCCATCCGCATTCGATTTCAGTCAGCTCCACTTGGGAGATCTCTACCCTATCCGCTCGACAACCCTTTGCGCAGATGCAGATGCGTTACAGCCTATAGGATTCGTTTTATTATCCATTCCTTAGGAATTAAAGTCCTCTCCAACATAAAAAACTACTACTGCTAATATTTTTCGCAAACCTATCAGGGAAAAAACTTGGAATATGACATTTTGAGGTACAAATTTATCCCAAATAATGCCGTCAACATGGCATTCTCTCTAAACATGACCTGCATTCTTAAGATAGAAGCTTCCCTCACAAAGCAATCCACAGCATTGAGCAGCTTGTAATCTCCATACTTGAAGCCATCGATTATCAAATGGTTCCCAAGTTTTCTCTGCTAAATATCTATAGGCTTTTGAGACTGAGAATCTACCGTTATTGACACAACGCCATACACACATATCCGATCCTGCCCTCATCGAAGGTGGCCTAATTCTCGCTATGTGTACAGGAGTTTGCAGACTGAAGACTTGCTCCAAAAACTCCCAATTCCAACACCCCTCGTAACTCGTTCCTTCGTCCCATCATCAATGTAATATGATTTGAGGTAGTAGTCCTTTATTGGGCCAGGCCCCGGCATCCATGTATCAACCTAGAACTTGGCATGCGCAGCATCACTGATTGACCAATAAATGCTCTCTGATTCTATCCAAGACCTCATCAAGGATCCCCAAATTAAAGAACAATTCAAGCTATCAGTTTTTTGTGGCAACCTGCACCAAAATTATGTTTTGCTTTTTAACAAATTGGACCAAGAGAGCCTCATAGTTCGCCAATAGATTAAAGCCTAATTTGAGGATGAATGAGCTCTCGCATTTGCCATTATGAATTGACTGATAACACGTATCTCATTTAGCTGCTTTTCAATTATTATCCGACAAAACTTCTCACCGACTTTTCAATCTCACTACAAATGCTTGTCAGAAGTAATGTCGTTTGCATGAAATAATTAGAAATAGTGATTATCCGGAGTTCAAACTTCGGTTAAAATTAAATTAACCGATTGAATTAATTTAATTCAATTAATTAATCGCTTAATCGATCTAGTTCGATCGAAAATCGATTAAATTTTTTTTTAAAATTTTGATTAACGTTTAATTCGGTTCGAAATTCAGTAATTAACCGAACTTAATAAATAATATTATATATTATATGTATTAGGCTATTACTATTTCGTTAATTTGGTTAACTAGGTCAAATGAACATTATATGTTTTATACTTGTTTTAACAAAAAAAAAATAAAACATATAAAATTCGGTTAATTCGGTTAACCGACCGAATTAACCGAAATATTTCGATTCGGTTAATTTTTTAAAATTTTTTTATTTCGTTAACGGTTAAAAAATTAAAAAATTCAGTTATTTCAATTAATAATTATTCGGTTTGGTTAACCGTTTAAACATCTCTACCCTACAAGCCATAGAAAGTAGGCTAGCATTCCAACTTCTGATCTCTTATGAACTTCATCTAGTACGAAATGGTATGTATCTTGAGACACTTTTGTGGAATAGTAGCATCCCTAGAAAAGTTCCCATATCATCAACCTCCTTGAACCCAAACCTTGTAAGGATTGCATGTTGAGCATTGCTCCCTGTGTTGGTCAAAAATATACCTGAGTCTTCTAAGCATTAATTTTGTGACTTGAAAAATAATAAATTATTTCAAGAGAGAATCGATAATATTTGCTTGGATTAAGTTTGATTTACAAAATAGGATCAGATCTTCCGCGAAGAAAAGATGTGAAATTCGATGACAATTTTTTGATTCCTTATCTTCCACATGCTTTAAATTAATGTGGCTCAAATGCTTCATCCCAAAATGAAATGATACGATGATATCTTGTCTCTATCTTATTCTCTAAACCCTAAACTCTTATTTCTTGAGAAAGACAAACTCTTTCGTTAGTGAGCCATTCCATAAAACCTACATTGAAGAAGAAATTATGCAATGCAAAATAATACTTATAAAGCTATGCAAAATATTAGCATCCCTCAAAGTGTTTTCAAGAAATTCCTGACGAATTTCGTCACAAACCTTTTTCATATCTACTTTAATTGTCATCCAATCAACACGACTCTTCTTTATGACCATATCTCATTGACTTTGGAAAAATTTTGCATGTAAACCATCCCTACTTGGTGCCATCAAAGGTACCATACCAAACAAGGTTGAATTGCTCTCCACATCAATCACTCTCGAATTGAGAAACTCAATATCCTCCTCTCTAATATTTGGTAAACAATTAGAAATAAGAAACTTGCTATAATAGTATCTTTCATCGAATTTAGCTTACTAAAGAAAGCAATCGGTGCATTTTTTAGCTTATCATCATTGTTAGGGGTGAGTGTCTAATCGAATCGAGTGAAAATTTTTTGAGTTAATCGAATTCATGAGTCCTATTTTATCATCCTAAATTGATAAACTGAACCGTTAATTAATATATATAGATTCCAAAATTATTATTTTAGAATTTTTTAACTTTCTTTATATATATTTATAATTTTTAAAAAATATAAATTTTGAAATTTTTATAAACATTTTGAAATTTAAAAATCATTTTGAATTTTATTTTGTAATTTTTGTTTAGAGAGACCAATTTACTCATTTTCAAAATTGACAGGAGCCAAAATGCTATTTACACTAAACTATTATTCAAATTATTTGAGTTATTTGAATTGTAAAATTTAAGTCGACTCAAACTTGAAACTTGAATTACTTATTCAAGTTGACTCGAATAACTCAATTAGATCTTATAACTTGAACTTCAATTTTTTTTTCAATTTTTTGAATCGAATCGAATTTTGCTTATCCCTTGTTACACCATTCCTCTTCTAACCACAATGCCTTTATATAATTATGCCTTCTAGGAGACATAATTCTACTGTGAAGATAATTTGTATTCTAATCCCTAAATTCAAGCTAGTTCGCTTTGGTTTTCTGTTTCCAGATAAGTTCCTCATAGCCAAGAATTTCTTTTGACTCTTGTTGAAGTTTAGCCCTCAAAGAAATCAAGTTTCTTTTTTGATGAGTTTCTATTGCCCGTTGGATCCTATTTAACCTTGCCATCACTTTTTTCTTCCTAGCCCTAATATACTCGCAAGTATTGTTGTTCCATTCCTTCAGCATGTCGTAAAAGCTGCCATGGGCTCGAATATGGATTGGTTTGACACTCAGCTTGTAATATCCCGAGGTCGGGCTTGGAAGTTTTGGCCTTGCGAAATGAGGGTTCACCAGTGCTTCGGCGAACAAGGGGTTCACCAAGGCTTCGGTGAACTAGAAGTTCACCAAAAGAGTATCAACAAGGAGTTCGACAGTAGCAGTGTACGCCAAAAGATGTGGTAAGGAGTTCGCCACGTTCATTGCAAGGGGTTCGCCAATGTGATGGTGAGCTGGTGTTCACTAGTCTGTTTGGCGAACTGGGGGTTCGCCAGTTGAGTTGCGAACTGGGGTTCGACAGTCAAAGATAAAGTTAGACTTAAATTAGGAAATAAAGACATAGTGTATCTAGGAATACTTTACGTGTAAGTAACGTCTTTCCTAAGTCAAGTAGGGTATCCTTAGATTACCAGAACTCTTAGGTCTATAAATACAACCCTTAATTCTGTGAAAATCTTCCATCAAAGTCTCTGTTCTAAGTTCAGTTCGTAGTACCCAGGTTAAGTCTCTGTCCTGTTAGGTGTAATTTCCAATAATCTAGGTTCGCTTGCATGTGTGAATTTTGTAAGTTTTGTCTGTTTAAGTAATTTGTGTGTTTATGTATGTTGCGAACCAGCCGGAACATTTACCAGCAAAGATAAAGGTAAAGCCAAGCTTGTTTAAGTTTCTCAATTTTTAGGTGAGTGATCTAGATCGTCATAAGTATGTACTAACCAATATGTTTTTCTGTATGAATGTTTAAGGTTTGTATCTTGTGTGCGAACTGTGATGGTTTCCAAGAACTTGTTTTCAAACTAAGTTTTAAAGTAAGTTTTCAACAAAACTCTATTTTCAAGCTCTAGGAATCTATTTTCAAAAATACGATTTTGAGATATGTTTTAAAAGCTAAGTTTTATGCGAGCTCTTATGTGAGCCTATGGTTTTAAGAAACGTTTTTAAGTACAGTTTTATAAATTATTTTTTAAGAGCTTTTGTACAAGCTCTTTACAAGTGTTTTCAAGTGAGCTCTTTATGCAAGTTCTATGTAATAAGATTCTGTGCAAGCTCCCTTTGTGAGCTCTCTGTGATGTGTCTTTGTGCGTGCTCCTTTGCGAGCCATGTTGGATATATTGGTATACCAAAGGATTGTGAGTAATCGCCTCTTTGTTTCTGTGATTTTGGGCGTTGAGGCCCTGGGACATGTGAAGTGATAAGGGAATGTCAAGCTGTGCTCCATTCACTGGGACATGTTGGTGTACAGGAGAGTGTATTACCTCGCGCTACACTTATAGGACATGTTATAAGAACTCTTTGAGTCATTTTTAAGCGTTATAAGAGATTCACATATCCAACGAGACAAATTTTGATAAGTGTATTAAGTGTGAGAACATATTTTATGCTTTTCAGCTATTCTGATAAGACAAGTATATAAACATGTTTCATATTGAATAAGTTTTGTTTTCAAAAAGCACAAGCTAAGTTTTTAAGTATGATTTTCAGTGAATACATGTGAACTGTTTTTGCAAACTTATGTTTTCTGACAGGATTTACGAACTAGGTCTCACATCCCTACTGCGAACTTAGCATGCAAAATAATTTTAGGACTAAGTCTTCCTTCTGTTTTAAGCTCTGTTTTAAAGCATACCTTGTTGGTTCTTGATTATTCATTGAGTTCACAATGAACTCACCCACTCTTCTCTTACTTCGTAGGTAAGTAGGTCATGGATAACAATGGTGAGGTAGATGTCTTGCAAGGCACATCCCTGATTAGATATTGGTGAACCTTGGAAATTAGGTGATGGGGTTTTTAATTAAGTGGGTTTTAGACTCATTATATTTCTGACTCTGTTATTGAAACAATTCTCTTTAAGCTTAAGTTTATTTTGTCTGTTTAAGTTTTGTTTTATTGTTTTGCAAACCATGACTTAGAATATTTGTTTATCTTTTTTTTTTTATGCATAAATTTCATGCTTTTCATGCATAAGTGCTACGTTGATTTGCTTTAATTTCTATCAAATTATACAAGTTAAATTTATTGCTAAGTATTGTTTTCTACGATCACTATGTTTGGAATTCTAAAATTTACATGCGTACTCTTGAAAGTGTTAGTCTTATTACTTGTGAATCCAGGTAAATTGTAGGAACCCATATATGTATGTGAACGCTTGTTTGTGAAAGATTTATCTGTTTGCAAAGCCTTTATTGTACATGAACCAAGTTTTGCATGTTTAGGTGCGAACCTAGGAAGTATGCAAAATGTTGTTACCTTACGAACTCATGTTTTGTGTGAACTCACTCTGTATGTGTTATGCGAACCTATGTTATTGTATGCATGCGAAACCCTATTAGAGTATGAAATCCTTGCATGAATAATTCTTTAATTACGAAGCCCGTTTGTATAAGCGAACCTAAACTAAGTTGTTATGTGCGAACCTTAACTTGTTTATAGATGACATGTGGACCTTTCTTGGGAGTTTTGTAAGCTCTCATATTTTCCTTTGTGTAAATTATTTATGTTGCTGTGTTATAACTTAGCACGATTTGTAAGTACGTGGTGTGTTGGAGGTTAGGTTGGGAGTTAACGGAGAGTCATTTCGATGGCTATTGTAGCTTGCTAGATTCAGGTCGAACCTACTCGACTGGGTTTGGGGTGTTACACAACTTTCTTGGACAAGGTCCTTAAAACTATCGTGCTCTAAACAGCCCCAAAAAATTTTAAATAACCTATTAGTGATGTTAGGATTTCTTTTTTCCCCACATCAATCAGGAGAGGTTTATGATCTGACTTAAATTTGGTGAGATGAAAAATTGAGATAGTAGGGAAAAAGTCCTCTAAAATAGTAGCAAAATTAAAAATAAAATAAAAGTTAGACAATATCTAAAGAATAATAAAATAGTACTAATATAATAACGAATTGACAGCAAAAAAGAAAGTTTAGGCTGATTCGGCCAAATTTGGATAAAAAATTCCTCCTTGAGATCTGTCTCGTTTAGAAAATGGGCCTTATTTTTTATCCAAGTCTATTTTACAAACCCATATTTTTGCTCAAACACTCTCACTTTTTGGACAGGCCTTCAGACCTAAGCGGATGGTTTGATCCATAATCAAGTCTAATACTAGTATAGATTTTTTTTTTGGCTTAAGTTTGATCCTTCTTTGAAATTCTATAAGTTGTGATATTGACTACTAAAAAGATTAATGCTACAAAGTGATACATATATCAAACATATGAACTGTTGGATATTTTCCAATGATGATAATGTAGCTTAAATAAATAGAAGAAGACATTCTCTATACTTAATTCTTGTTTTATTAGCCATTATTGGACAACAAGGTAAGTAGAGGCCTCTAGAAACCCCTAGACTCTTTCCACTGTGTCTCCTTCTACCATGATTTAGGCTATCTTTAAGCAAAGATATTTTTAGATAATATACCATAGGCCTACACTTATAATAATATATCTATCCTCTCAAAACTTGACACTTGTAACAATATATCTATCCTCTCAACTTGACACCTGACACTAGTAATAATATATCTATCCTCTCAACTTGTCTCAATATAAATAATCAAAATTTGAACTTCTTTTCTCCCCTACTTTATCGTCTATATGGTTATATACAATTTGTTAACATTCAAAACACCAAAACATTAATTCAATTTATTAACACATTCATTAACAGAAGTTTAACTAGAGAGATCAAAGAGTTTCACTTTAGTGACATGCATATATTATTTACAAGTTATACAAAAGAAACCAAAACTTAAACAAATTATTCAGATAAAGTTGGAATAATCTCGAGCAATTTGTCAAGATTCAATGCCTTAATCAAATAAGAATTCATTCCATCACTGGTAGTTGCTTCATCATGTATAGGACCAGTGGTTAATGCAATCATTGGTACATTAACACCATATAGTTTCTCCTCCATTCTTATTAGTCTTGTTGCGTCATAACCATACATCACTGACATCTATCAAATAAAATAAAAAACAATCAAATTTATCTATATGTATGCTAATTTTTATTTAAGGTCAATAGCACTATAATGCCTGGCAATCCATAAGGATACAAGCATAAGGTAGAGCTTGTTAGTTTCATTTGTTGTTTTCTTTTAACATCTTGCAAACTTTATCAAATTCCTCATTCCCATTTGTGCACACTTTAACTTTTTCTTCAAGTTTCTTAAGCTTATAACTTGTTATCCTCCGCATCAACTGATAGTCTTCAACTAAAAGAATTGCCTTCTCATTCAAAGACCTCGTCTCTGTATTTTCGTTCATCATCACCTGCTTGAGAAGTGTCTTCTTATCCAAAGGTTTTTTTATTCTTGTTTCTATATTTTCATTTATCACCACCTGCTCGAGTGACGGAGGATGAGATAAAGAAGTCTTATGTTGATTGGTCCTTAAGCAATTTTCTTGGAATTCTTCATATTTCGAAAGTAGATGCATCACTTTAATTAAACGTGATACATGAAATGGTTCAATTATACATTCATGAAAGTGATTAACCAATTTATCCTCTTCTCCTCCTTATCTTGGACTTGTAACTGGATTATCTAACAAGACAAACTTACATAAGTTTTCCGAAATACATGCCCAAAAACAACTACAACAGAGCACAATTCGGATAAATTGCCAAGACTGGATTTAATTACTACTAGTATGAAAGTTAAACAATTTCTAGAGTTGTTCTTTGTGTATTGTCCCGAACTACTATCACTTCTGTTAGGAAATTTATGAAATACATGCCCAAAAATTAGCTACAACAGAGCACAGTTTGGATAAATTGCTAAGACTGGATTCAATTACTACTAGTATGAAAGTTAAACAATTTCTAGAGTTGTTCTTTGTGTATTGTCCCGAACTACTATCACTTCTGCTCGAGTGACGGAGGATGAGATAAAGAAGTCTTATGTTGATTGGTCCTTAAGCAATTCTGTTGGAATACTTCATATTTCGAAAGTAGATGCATCACTTTAATTAAACGTGATCCAGGAAATGGTTCATTTATACGTTAATAAAAGTGATTAGCCAACTTATCCTCTTCTCTTCCTCCTCTCGGACTTGTAACCAGATTATCTAACAAGACAAACTTACATAAGTTTTCCGAAATACATGCCCAAAAATTAGCTACAACAGAGCACAGTTCGGATAAATTGCCAAGACTGGATTCAATTACTACTAGTATGAAAGTTAAACAATTTCTAGAGTTGTTCTTTGTGTATTGTCCGAACTACTATCACTTCTGTTAGGAAATTTACCCATTATGTAATAAACATGTAACTGCTTTCTATGTATTTGAACGATGAATGAATAAATAAATTTAACTTCACATTTCACTATTATGTCTTTTGTATTTCTGTGTTTCATGTTTTGTGCATGCATAGAAAAATTGTGACAAGTGTCTAACTTCAAACTGATGATAAATGGCACTATAAGAACGTTTACATTATGAGAAAGATAACTTACTTTAGTAGATAATATAAACGAGTCTGTAACATCGTAAAAGAATCAAAGTGAGCATTTGGTTCAAATACTTAGAAAGATTATTATGTCGTTTACAATTCCAATTGGGGAGATGCTAGTCTTGGCTATCGGAGCAGTTGACTGCACGGGTAGAGACATAGATATATTCATTGGAAGAATGATACATTGGACTGGACCCAAGTTGAATTAATTCTTAATCCTTTTGTGAATTAATTCACTTGTGACGTTCATGATGTGATTTACCTAAATTTTGAATTAGTCAAAAGACTTGTGTTTGGCATGGCTTTACTAGCAACAATGGAATTCATAGCTCGATTAAAGAGTTAACAATATCCTCTCATTGGCATTGTGTGGATTGATAAATATGGAACGTAGTCACGGGTTGCTTGTTCACGAACAAGCAATTTATCATAGTTATTTTTTGACAATGATCATATTAATCATTCAGAAGATACACTGGTGACAATGAAATAAATAGGAATCAATGATAACATATGAGGGTAACACACACATGATGAGGTCATTTCAAAAAATAGTTAGATGAATTGCTTTTGTAAAAAGAAACAATAAGGAGTTTTCAATTATGGTACTTCTTGTTGACTAACTCCATGATTAAATAAATTTTGAACTATCGGAACGATATTTCTAGACATAATTGCAATTACTCGAGCCTATTTATATATGTTTGATTGGTCCATTCGCTAGCTCAACAAAAAATTGATCGGATTGCATTTGAATCCTAAAAAAAATTCTACTACTTTGAAAATAATTTGATTTAGTCAATTTATTCGATGTGAAATTAAATTATGCAGTCGTGAGAATTGTTCAACTAGAAAATTTGATTAAAGAATTTTCTTGAAAAAATAATTTGGAAAATCTTAGTGATTTTTGGGAAAACTAATTTTGATAAAGCAAAATTAAATTAATCAAGTTAATTAAAATCAATATGGTATTTTTATAAATTAATTTTCAAGTCAAATAATTGACCAAATGGGTAATTGAACTTGAAAATTAGACCTGAGATCGAAAATTGGGCACGAGAACCCAAAAATTGGTCAAACTGGGCTTGGTATGTGGAACCGAACTGACATCCAACCAATGGTTGAATCGGATTGGTTGGGCCGTCACTAACTTAGACCAAATTGGTAACAGTTGAATTCGCTCGGGGTGTTGCACCTGCGATGGCACCACTGGACTTGATGATGCTAGCGATGGTGACGACGACATTCTGGTGGTCGATGGGTGGTCTTTCGGTTGTTGAGCAGTGGAGGAATCACACTCCTATTGAGACTCTACCATATAATTTGATTTTAGATTAATTATTCTAAAAACAATATTATTTTAATAAGATTTAATATTTAAATTTAATTTTATATTTATCTAGTAGTTAAATATTCTATTAATGTAATCTAATATTTATCTTGATAAGTATTATAGTAATTTAATATTAAAGTGATTAAATTTAATCATAGTTGAACTTTCTAAACTCTCCTTATAGAAAGAAAGTCATATTAAAGATTTGGCGGATCATACTAAACAGTCTGCCTGACAAAGTGTTATCTGCCCAAGTGATTGTATTGGCGTATACGAGTGAACGTTCAATATCTGCCACATAAGAAAGTAAGAATTTGAATTTGTGGTATTTTGCCATGTTAAGGAGAAGTTTGTGTTGTTTGACAAATGGTAATTATGGACTGAATATTCGCCAAAGGTATAGTACGCTTAGTATGTTTGGAATACTATTCTAGTTAGATTTATAAGTAGTTTGGTTAGAAATCAATTGTATAGCCTAGCTTGCTAATTGTGATGAAGGGTATTTAATTATGTTCCTCAAAAAACTGTAAACCATTATGGGGGAAAATTCTTATATGTGTGACACTTGTTAAAATTCCCTAGGTAAGTTGAGTCATATTTATATGTGAGAGATGAGTTTTGAAAGGGGTTCTTCTTTCTTTTCTTTTCTTCTCCTTTAAGTGGTATTCCCTGATTCCTTCCTTAAGTCTGAATGAATATTACATCAATAATCTAGAAGTTGTGGTTCTTTATGATCAGTGGTTATTTCATTCCATAGTAAGTGTTTCAGCTCTGTATGATAAGTTTTGAATGAGTAAATCTATAGGTGGTATTTGAACAGTAAGACTGTAAGTATAAGGTTTTTGCATGAAATTGTCAACGATTGAGATGATAAGTAATTTGAATGTACAAGAGTAGTAATACTGAAATTATGTTTCTAAGCAGTGGTTGTTGCTAGTTCAAGAGGGATGTCTGGGTCTGGAGTTTAGAACTGCAATAAGTGAGTGTCAAGTGAGTCTCTACTCTGACTCTCTTGTGTAAATCTATCAGGTAAAAGTAAATATATATAAAGGATGATGATGACTATAGTGATCAGTAAATGTATGGTCATAGTAATGATAAAATAGGTATTACTACGATATGTGTAAAGCTCTAGTTGAGAAGAATATTGATTAATAAGAGCGCAGGTGTTGTTATGGTGCGAAAGGAATGATAGTTAGAATACAATCATTTGGGTAAGTAAGAAATGAGAAATGTCTCATTGTGAAGCATCTGGTAGAGCAGTTACAATGCTAACTAGATTGGCATATCACAGACTGAAAACAAGTGTAAGACCATGAGGTAGAGGCCCGTGGCAGCTTGGTATGAATTGGAACCATTCATAGCATAGCCTCCAATAAGATGAGATTGGAAAGGCAAATCGCGATACATGAATGTGTATAAGACCATGTGGTTAAGACCCATGGCATAATGTGATATGAATGTATATATGTTCATGGCGTAGCCTTTGAAAATGTGTAAATCAAAATGGCAGATCACGATACATGAAATTCTATATAAGACCATGAGGTAAATGTTGGGAAATGTTTCCATATTGTAGTTAACATGTAATTGTTTTCTATTTATTTGAACGATGAATAAATAAAGTTAATTTCACTTTTCACTACTATGTCTTTTGTATTTATGTCTTTCATATTTTGCATGCTTAACGAAATTGTAACAATCAAATATTAACTCATTGATTGTCTAAGTTCAAACTAATGATAAGTGCATTGTAAGAATGTTTACATTGCGAGAAAGACAACTTATTTCAATAGATAATCTAAACGAGTCCATAATCCCATAAAAGAATTAAAGTGAGCATTTGATTCAAATATTGAGAAGGATTATTATGTTGTCTATAATTCCAATTGAGGAGATGACTAGTTTTGGCTATTGGAGTAGTCGACTCCATGGGTAGAGACATAGATGTATTCATTGGCAAAATGATATATTAGACTGGACCCAAGATGAATTAATTCTGAATCTGTTTGTGAATTAGTTTACTTGTGACATTCATGGTGTGATTTACCTAAGTCTTGAGTTAGTTATTGACCATGTGTATGTAACTCATGTGCTTTGATATAATTGGAGGCTTATGCTTTAAAGATGATCGTGTCGATAGTCGGTATGTTGGCTACATAACTTGTGTATGACATGACTTTACTAGCAGACAGTCGAGTTCATAGCTCAACTAAAGAGTTAACAATATCCTCTCATTGGCATTATGTGGATTGATAAATATAGAATGTGACCATGGGTTACTTATTCTTAAATGAGCAATTTATCACAGTCATTTGTTGATAGTGATCATATTAATCATTAAGAAGGCACAATAGTGACAATGAGATAAAATAGGATTGTATTGAATGAACTGATTTAACTCAAAAGAATCAAGGATATCATATGAGGATAACACACACATGATGAGGACATTGGACAAAGTAGTTGGATGAATTGCTTTCGTAAAGAGTATACAATAAGGAGTTTTCAATCATGGTACTTCTTGTGGACTGACTACATGATTAAGTAATTACGAATTATCAGAATGATACTTTTAGACATAATTGCAATTACTAGAGCCTAGTTGTATATGTCCGATTGGTTCCTCTACTAGCTCAATAAAAACTCAATCGGACTATTTTTGAATTGAAAGAAAATTCTACGACTTTGGAAATAATTTATTTGAGTCAATTTATTCGATGTGGAATTAAATTGAGCGATTGTAAAATTGTTCAACTAGAGAATTTGGTTGAAAGATTTTCTTGAAAAATTAATTTGGAAAATCTAAATGATTTTTGAGAAAAATTAATTTTAATCAAGTAAAATTAAATTAATCAAATTAATTAAAATTAATATGATGTTTTTGAAAATTATTTTTCAAGTCAGACAATTAGCCCAATGGGTAATTGAACTTGAAAATTGGATCTGAGATCGTAAATTGGGCCTGGGATCCCAAAACTGAGACGGAAACCCAAAAATTGGTCGAATCGGGCCTAGTATGTGAAATCGGCCCGACGGTCCAACTAGTAGTTGGACCAGACCGGTCGAGCCATCCCTGGCTTGGACCAAATTGGCAGCAACCGAACCAGCTCGGGGTACTAGCATTTAAATTTATTCTTGATGTTTTGACATGACAGATCCTGATTTAAAATTTTAAGTTTATATCATATCTTGTTTTTACGGTTCTAACAACTCAGGCTCAATCTTATCAATGCCATAAATCTTTCCAAGCACAGCCTTTCCTTTGTCGAGACAACCACGCTCAATGAGACGATAAGGACTATCGACCACTAAGAGGGCCCCTAATGTTAGGAGAAGTGCTGAAACGTCGGCCAATCCTAACAATGTAGGTTGAGGAGCTAAGAGGCTTCTTTCCATCACCTGGTTCGATCCTATCTTGAATACTCACATGTTGAAAGGAAGAATTATCTCATGAGCCATAGTGTTCGCAGTCCAAATGTGATGTAACACCCCAAACCCGGCCCAAACACCCCGGCCAGATTTAGAATGCTACTGAGGAAATAGTTCGAAAAGAATTTGACATAAGGATGAAAACATAATAATTTTCCGTCATTTATAAACATTGTACCTTTGAAATTCTAAGTAAAATTATGTTGTTACAAATTTTCGGATTTAAAACGTTAATATAGGTTTTAAGATGTAAATTGCTTTTAAAATAAAACTTTCCCAAATATTAACTCGATCATCAATCCCACCTAAACACAATAAAAATCCCCAAATATTTTAAGTGGCCTTATTACAATAAATACTTACTCAAAAAAAAAAGAAATACTGAAAATATAAAGTGCAAGAAATAAACAAAAAACATCTTCTGCATGGCCACCTCAGATCACTTGACCGGTCCAATATTCATGTATCACCGCAATGTTTGTGAAAATAGGGTGAGTCAAACCGACTCGATGTATAATTATTTCACATGTCTCCACAAATGGGCTTGGCCCACCTCCCACATGATCCACACATACAATCATGCAAAATGAATCCCAACCCAACCTAGTGTCCATCCGCTACACACCCCCTGCACTGCGACACACAGGGGATTACTAAATCACCCTCCAACCGCTACACACCCCCTTGGCAGACCTGCTGCCCAAGGTCGTGGCATAGCCACCGATCACCTAAGTGACCCCACATATCCGTATCCACAAGGTGACTCCAAGTCATCCTCAATCCACGGTGATGCACACAGCTATCAACCGTTCACGATGTGGCACATAGCCAACACCCCACCTTGATGAAGCACATAGCCAACATCAAGCGACAGCGTAGCTCAAGGCTAACATCATCCACGTACATAAATATGTACACCCTGCCCTTCATTAATCATATCCCAATCCCCATGCATATATTTAATTTATGACAACATTAAAACGAGTATACATCACATGCTTACCACAATTTCACACATATACCACGGTAGATTAATATCATGAAACATGACCTAGTTAACGATTACCCACCATGGTAGCCACCATCTTAGTCATTGTTTTGCTACACACACATCTTATACATATAGATATAACGGCAAACACAAATAACAGGAGAAAAAGGCGATAACTACACACCTTTTGGCACAATCGACTAAATCCGAAACCTAAAGCCTAAACGATTTGCACCTGAACTTGCCGAAATCCTCCTACACAACCTTATGTTAGATTCGGCTCAACCCAAAAGAACACATGAAATGGCCTTTGGCCCAACGATATTCCCTACTTACCTTGATCACTCAAATCCCGAAAGATCTCTACTCCTTTAACGTTAGCCTACAGAAATCCCGATATCACTTTTCATGGATTCGGCCATAACAGAGAAAATGAAGTTAGTCTTCCCGACTTGATATCTTAATGGAAAATAATTGAGACTCATCTAGGAAGAAACCTCTTACCACAATACTAAACCGATTGGATGGTGATGGAAGATGAATGTCGACACCTCCCCTCTACTGAGCTCTAGTAGATTCGCCAAGGTTTCCCAACCAAGAGAGATTTGTTCGGCTTTTTAGAGAGAAGAGAAAGCACAGCGTAACGAGGAAAGAAATTACGAATGGAAGATTGACCACGAGCGAGAAGAGTGTATTCGGCTTTAAGAAGTCAAGTAAAGCTGGAAAAAATAAAGAAAGAAGGAATTGTGATTTATGATGTTTGAGAATGAGAAATAGTGAAGAAAAGATGAGAGAAACACCCTTGATAGTCTCCCTAAATTCACTAGTGGTAAAAGGAAAGGAAAAGAGTTGAACACCTAAGGGTTTTCAAAGACAAATGAGAGAATGAGATGAGAGAACAAATTTTGGCAAAAGAGAACTAAAGAAGAAAAGAAATGCCAAAAGATGATCACTCCCTTTTCACTACACAATTTCAAAGACACACACCCCTACTACAACCCAAAACCGAAAAAGCCACCCTCAGAGCCCCACATTCGCCAACTCTTTTCCTCACCCAAATCCTTCTTTTCTCCTACTTTTCCTCTCCTACACTCATTCAAATGAGTTTGAATGAGTCTTCCTCTTATCTCTTATCTCACCACCAATTTTAAGTCGTTGACCCAATCCATACCTCATCCCCAGAATTTGCATGCCGTCCAACTCTCCTTCCTCCTTGACATAAAAAGTAACTTAAAATGCCACCTCATGACTCGAACCTCCTCCCTTGACACTCCATGTGACGCCACCTCTTCCCCTTGCATCTAAGCACTACACTGCCACTTACTGCTTCCCTTTTTGAGTCATAATCCACCCCCAATTTCTCTTAAGACCTAGCTCCCCTAGCTCCCATTGGTTCAGCTTAGACTAAAAATTTTCCTATGACTCATACTCAAACCCAAGGTTTCCCGAAGCCCCCAAATACTTCCAATTAACATATAGTGCACACTAACACACAAATACAAATTAAAATGCACAACCCCCAAATCCCAGATATTACAGTTCTGCCCCCTTAAAATAATTTCGACCTCGAAATTACCTGGCTAAAATAGGTGAGGGTATTGCTGTCGCATTGCCTCCTCCGGCTCCCACGAAGCTTCCTCCGATCCATGGTTGCGCCATAACACCTTGACTAAAGGAACCGATTTCCTCCGTAAAACTTTCACATCCCGCTCCAAAATCTGAATCGGTTCTTCCTCGTAGGACAAATCTGGTCTCAACTCTACTTCCTTAACTGGAAGCACGTGAGATGGATCCGATCGGTAACGATGTAACATCGAGACATGAAACACATCGTGCAACTGTTTTAATTTCGAAGGCAACTCCAATTGATATGCCACTGGTCCAACCCGCTTCAAAACCTGATAAGGCCCTATAAACCTGGCACTCTGCTTTCCCTTGCGACCAAATCTCATTACCTTCTTCCACGGGGATACCTTTAACAACACATAGTCACCTACTGCAAACTCTATCTCTTTTCTCCTAAGATCTGCGTATGACTTTTGCCTATCAGATGCCTCCTTCAACTGTGCCCGAATCATCTTAACCTTCTTTTTCGACTCTGCCACTATCTCAGGCCCCAAAACATGACGTTCACCCAGTTCTGTCCAACAAGTAGGTGTCCGACACTTCCGTCCATACAAAGCTTCATACGGTGCCATCCGAATACTCGCTTGATAGCTGTTATTTTATGCAAATTCCGCTAAAGGCAAAAACTCCTCCCAGCTTCCTCTGAAATCTATCACATATCCCCTCAACATATCCTCTAATACTTGGATTACTCGCTCAGACTGGACGTCCGACTAGGGATGAAATGTCGTTCTGAAGTCTAACCTAGTGCCTAATGCCTGATGTAGTGCCTTCCAAAATCGAGACGGAAACCTCGGGTCTCTATCTGAGATAATCGACACCGGCACTTCATGCAGTCTCACAATTTCTGCCACATATAACTTCGCCAACTTCTGTAAAGAATAATCAACCCGCACTGGGATGAAATGTGCAGACTTTTTCAACCGATCTACTACCACCCATACCGAGTCTTTCTTAGTAGGCGTAAGGGGAAGCCCACTAACGAAGTCCATGGTGATTCTCTCCCACTTCCACTGCGAAATCTTTATCGGCTGAAGTAACCCCGAAGGTACCTAGTGTTCAGCCTTGACTTGCTGACACGTTAAGCACTTCCCTACAAACTCTGTAACTTCCCACTTAAGACCAGGCCACTAAAATTGATCCCGTAGATCTCTGTATAACTTGCTTCCTCCAGGATGCATAGTATAAGGGCTACCATGCGATTCTTAGAGAATCCTCTGTCTAAGCTCTTCATCCTTCGGCATACAGACCTTACCCTTGAAACACAACACTCCGTCACTGTTCACACCATAACTTTCCAATTCCCCATCCTGCACTTGTTGTAGCTTAGCACTTAGATCATCGTCTACCAACTGTCTTTCTTTCACCTGACTCAACCATGTCGGCTTTACTTGTAACTCTGCTAGCAAACTTCCGTCGTTATACAGGCTAAGATGCGCAAACATTGCCCTCAGATCCGACACTACTTTTCGACTTAGGGCATCTGCCACCACATTCGCCTCGCCCGGGTGATACTCTATAGAACAATCATAATCTTTCAACAACTCCACCCACCTTCGCTGTCTCAGATTCAACTCCTTCTGGGTCAACAGATACTTAAGACTTTTGTGGTCCGTATAGATCACCGACTTCTCTTTATATAAGTAGTGCCTCCACACTTTTAGCGCAAAAACCACAGCAGCCAACTCCAGGTCATACGTCGGGTAATTAACCTCATGAGGCCTTAATTACCGAGACGCATAGGCAACAACCTTCCCTTCTTGCATCAGAACGTATCCCAATCCCGTGTGAGAAGCATCACAATACACCACAAAGTCTTTTTCTGCCTCAGGCTGAATTAAAATCGGAGCTTCAGTCAAAACCTTCTTCACTCTCTCAAAACTTCCCTGCTGCTTGTTCGTCCACACGAAAGGTACCTCCTTTCTCAACAATTTCAATCAAAGGTCTTTGCTATAGACGAGAACCCTTCTACAAATCTCCTGTAGTAGCCTGCTAATCCCAAGAAACTGAGAACCTCTGCCATTGACCTAGGTGGTTTCCAATCTAACCCCGCCTCAATCTTCTTGGGATCTACCCTTATCCCTTCCACAGACACCACATGACCCGGAAAAGTAACCTCCTCACCTGAATTCACACTTCTTTGAATTTGGCATCTGACTTCTTTTCCTTAACACTTGTAACACCACCCGGAGATGCTCATCATGTTCCTCCTTAGACCTGGAATACACTAGGATGTCGTCTATGAACACAACGACGAATCGATCTAGGTAGGGTTGGAAAACCCGATTCATCATATCCATGAGCGCGCTTTATGTTCACAACCCGAACGGCATCACTAGGAATTCATAATGCCCGTGTCGAGTCCGAAAAGCTATTTTATGGATATCCACTTCTTTCACCTTGAGTTGGTGGTATCCCAACCTTAGATCTATTTTGAAAATACATGCACCCTTAAGCTGATCAAACAAGTCGTCTATCCTCGGCAGCGGGTATTTGTTTTTGATCGTCAGCTTATTTAGCTGCCGATAGTCTATGCACATCCGCATAGACCCATCCTTCTTCTTTACGAATAAGATCGGTGCTCCCCATGGAAACACACTAGGTCGGATAAACCCACGATCGAGCAACTCCTGGATCTGAGCCTTGAGCTCAATTAAATCCTTTGGTGCCATTCATGCGGAGCGCGAGAACTGGCGCCGTGCACTGCAACAAATCAATCCCAAATTCCACCTCGCGATCCGGAAGTAACCCGAGCAGTTCCTCCGGAAAACATCCCCAAACTATTTCAACATCTCGACCTCACCTACCACTGCTCCCTTAGCCTCCAAGGCACTAACAAGCATCAGAAAAGCCACACATCCTTTCCTCACCATCTTCTCTGCCTTAAGAGCAGACACTACATTCGACAAGTAATTTTTCCGTTCCCCTATCACTACAATCTCTTTGTCATCGGAAGTTTTCAACGACATACGCTTATCAGCATAGTCCAGATTCACATGATACCTCACTAGCCAATCCATGCCTAATATTAGGTCAAACTCCCCGAATGGTATTCTATTAAGTCAGCTAGAAACACTACCCCCTGAACTTCTAAAGGCACGTCTCTAAAGAGTTTATCTACCATTATAGATTGCCCTAAAGGACTGAGTACAGTCATCTTCCTAGAGATAGTTTCAGAGTTCACATCCAAAGTTCCAGACACCACACTAGCAATGTACGAATGAGTTGACACAACATCAATTAAAGCTATAAAGGGTAACCCATAAATAAGGAACGTACCCGTGATAACATCTGGTGCATCTCCCTCCTCACGTCGTCTGGCTGCATATACTAACACTGGCTGCCTTGCATCTGAACTCCCAGCACCTCTGCCTGGTGCTCCACGACCTTGGCCAATGCCGTTTCCTCTACGGTTCGGATCACGACCTCTCGACACCTGTTGACCGCCCCTCCCTGGCTGTATATACCCCGGACCTACTGTCCGAGCCCTATTCAGATCCTGAGGACAATCTTTAATCAAATGAAACTTAGGCTTACACCTAAAACACTCTCGATCCCGTCCCCAACACTCGCCAACATGAAACTTTCCATACCGAGCACACGGACGGTCCTGATTTCCAGCAGCTGGCATAGAAACACGAGCAAAATTTTCAACCCTCGGTCTTTTCTAAAAACCTCCAGAAGTCCCTGATGACCCAAAACCTCTCTTGTTCCGACCTCTGTCCTTATCTCTATTCTGCCTCTCAGTCCGCTTGACCTCCTCGGCTATCCGAGCCTTCTCTACCAAAGTAGCAAAGTCCCTCTCCTGATGAGGAGCTATCAACACTCGCAGCTCATCTCGCAGCCCATCCTCAAACCTCACACAGCGCTTGTAATCAGTAGCATCAATCCCTCTGGCATACCGACTTAGCCTTAAGAATTTCGCCTCATACTCTGCTACAGACTTACCCCCTTGTACTAGGTTCAAGAACGCTTTCCTCTGCGCGTCTACGTAACTAGCTCCGACATACTTTCCTTCAAACTTTACCATAAAGTAACCCCAGTCTACTCGATCTGCTGGAGTACCTTCTTTAACAGTGAGCTACCATTGGTAGGCCTCATCCCAAGTAAAGCAGTACTTTCGGCTTTTCTTCCACCGTCTGATCCAAATCATCCATGATCCTTTCGATTGCCTCCACCAAGATACGCCACATTTGAGCTACCGAAACTCTCCTAAATATCTCGGCTCCATTCGCTCGAGCCGTTCCGCATCGACTTCGAACCCGGCACCCATGTTCGCTCCTACAACTCTTTCCAAAACTCGCGAGATAGCCTAAAAAATCGTCATCTCCACTGTCTCGATCTCGATCCTCCGCGCCCATCGTTGGCGGCGGCGGCACATCATTTTCTGACCCATGGCCAGACCCCACTAGTTCGACACTATCATCCTACCCCTACCACGTCCACGTGCATTACGACCACGTCCCCTAGAACTCATGTCTACTATCGCGACTTAATCTGATTTAAGAGATTTTATGCATTAGTCTTTTGTTCCACTGATTATCCGCGAACAATTTTATGTAAAGAAGTTTTAGTGGTAGTTCTTTCGATCAACCAAAATTTTCATCTCAAGTTTTACTATAATTCAGAGAGTCACATACATTCATCAACAACATCCACCACACTACTTTTGGGCATTTGTCCGTTCCCACCCCAAGGGTATTTTCATAATTCATCCTATAAGGGTATTTTAGTAATAAATCGGGGTCAATTTTTAAAAAAATCTTTATAAATCAAGGCATTCTAAAATTTTCAAAATTCGAGGTTATTTTAAATTTTTTTCCAAATCAAAGGTATTGCGGAAATTTTAAAAATCGGGGTTATTTCGGTAATTTTATAAATCAGAGATAATTTGGTAATTTTTTCAAACGGGATATCTTGGTCATTTTTTTCAAATCTTAAGGTAGTTTTACCAAAAGCGATTATATTGGTCCTTTCGGGTTTTAATTATCGGGTTAAGCCGTTGAATAAGTCCTCTTGGTTAATTTGAATCATCACTACGCACTGGTAGGATTCGAGTGAAGAGGAGGTAAGCCACTCGGGCTACTTAAATACCAAGCTCTCACTGAATTCAATCCTAGACACGGCACAACTGTTGCCACACCCTAACTCGGCAACTTACTCACAGGTTTGTTTGGTTGCACTTAAGTCTTATGTATTTTTGTGTTGGAGTAAGCTAATCCTAGGGTTCAATAGCTCTAATCTACTAATCTACGATCCCATAATGCCCATAAAGTTTCACATACCAATCACTTGAGAGTTAGGGGTACTTACAGTGGACTTGGTAGGAGATACAGTGCCATGCGAATAAACCTGAGAAAGTTCATGGAAGTCTATGTTTTTGAAAAGCCCATCTTTGGAAATGTTTTTGGGCCCAAAACCCTCAAAGTCGAGTTTTGAACCTGGCTCTGATACCAAATTGTAACACCCCAAACTCGACCCAAACACCCCGGCCAGATTTAGATTACTACTGAGGAAATAGTTCGAAAAGAATTTAACATAAGGATGAAAACATAATAATTTTCCGTCATTTATAAAACATTGTACCTTTGAAATTCTAAGTAAAATTATGTTGTTACAAATTTTCGGATTTAAAACGTTAATATAGGTTTTAAGATGTAAATTGCTTTTAAAATAAAACTTTCCCAAATATTAACTCGATCATCAATCCCACCTAAACACAATAAAAATCCCCAAATATTTTAAGTGGCCTTATTACAATAAATACTTACTCAAAAAAAAGAAATATTGAAAATATAAAGTGCAAGAAATAAACAAAAAAAACATCTTACGCATGGCTACCTCGTATCACTTGACTAGGTCCAAGATTCATGTATCACCGCAATGTTTGTGAAAAAGGGTGAGTCAAACCGACTCAGTGTATAATTATTTCACATGTTTCCACAAATGGGCTTGGCCCACCTCCACACAATCCACACATACAATCATGCAAAATGAATCCCAACCCAACCTAGTGTCCATCCGCTACACACCCCCGTACCTACCGCACACACCAGGGGATTACTAAATCACCCTTCAGCCGCTACACACCCCCTTGGCAGACCTGCTGCCCAAGGTCGTGGCATAGCCATGGATCACCTAAGTGACCCCACATATCTGTATCCACAAGGTGACTCCAAGTCATCCTCAATCCACGGTGATGCACACAGCTATCAACCGTTCACGATGTGGCACATAGCCAACACCTCACCTTGATGAAGCACATAGCCAACATCAAGCGACAACGTAGCTCAAGGCTAACATCATCCACGTACATAAATATACACATCCTGTCCTTCATTAATCATATCCCAATCCCCATGCATATATATAATTTATGACAACATTAAAATGAGTATACATCACATGCTTACCACAATTTCACACATATACCACAGGTAGATTAATATCATGAAACACTGACCTGGTTAACCGATTACCCACCATGGGTAGCCACCATCTTAGTCATTATTTTCGGCTACCACACACATCTTATACACATATAGATATAACAGCAAACACAAATAACAGGAGAACAGTGCGATAACTACACACCTTTTTGGCACAGTCGACTAAATCCTGAAACCTAAAGCCTAAACGATTTGTACCTGAACTTGCCGAAATCCTCCTACACAACCTTATGTTAGATTCGGCTCAACCCAAAAGAATAAATGAAATGGCCTTCGGCCCAACGATATTCCCTGCTTACCTTGATCACTCAAATCCCGAAAGATCTCTACTCCTTTAACGTTAGCCTACAGAAATCCCGATATCACTTTTCATGGATTCGGCCATAACAGAGAAAATAAAGTTAGTCTTCCCGATTTGATATCTTAATGGAAAATAATTGAGACTCATCTAGGAAGAAACCTCTTACCACAATACTCGAAACTGATTGGAAGATTGATGGAAGATGAATGTCGACACCTCCCCCTCTAAAGGCTCTAGTAAATTCGGCCAAGGTTTCCCAACCAAGAGAGCTTTGTTCGGCTTTTTAGAAGAGAAGAGAGAAGCACAGGCACAACGAGGAAAGAAATTACGAATGAAAGATTTGGCCACAGAATAGAAGAGTATATTCGGCTTTATGAAGTCAAGTAAAATTGCGAAAAAAAATAAAGAAAGAAGGAATTGTGATTTACGATGTTTCGGTAATGAGAAATAGTGAAGAAAAGATGAGAGAAACACCCTTGATAGTCTCCCTAAATTCGGCTAGTGGCAAAAAGGAAAGGAAAAGAGTTGAACACCTAAGGATTTTCGGCACAAATGAGAGAATGAGATGAAAGAATAAATTTTCGGCAAAAAGAGAACTAAAGAAGAAAAGAAATGCCAAAAAGATGATCACTCCCCTTTTCACTACACAATTTCGGCACACACACCCCACTACAACCCAAAAATCGAAAAAGCCACCCTCCAGAGCCCCACATTCGGCCAACTCTTCTTCCCTCACCCAAATCCTTCTTTTTCTCCTACTTTTCCTCCCTACACTCATTCAAATGAGTTTGAATAAGTCTCCTCTTATCTCTTATCTCACCACCAATTTTAAGTCATTGACCCAATCCATACCTCATCCCATGAATTTGCATGCCGTCCAACTCTCCTTCCTCCTTGACGCAAAAAGCAACTTAAAATGCCAGCCTCGCAGCTCGAACCTCCTCCCCTTTGACACTTCATGTGACGCCACCCTCTCCTCCTTCCATCTAAGCGCTACACTGTCACTTTACTGCTTCCCTTTTTGAGTCATAATCCACCCCCAATTTCTCTTAAGACCTAGCTCCCCTATCTCCCCTTGGCTCAGCTTAGACTAAAAATTTTCCTATGACTCCTACTCAAACCCAAGGTTTCCCGAAGCCCCCAAATACTTCCAATTAACATATAGTGCACACTAACACACAAATACAAATTAAAATGCACAACCTCCAAATCCCGGATATTACATGTGACTTGGTGCTTGTGACCTTGAAAAGGGAGATTCAGACACAACCTTGTATTTGGGGTATTTTGTGTCATTGGTTTTGAACCAAGTTCTACACTCCTTTCAAAGGCATCCAACCATCCTTTAAAAGTCAGCAAGGACAATAGATATCAAAACCATCTAGGAACACTTAGGCAACAATAAGAACTAAGTTATACTCTTATCAAAGTATTACCCTTATCATGCCATTTTAGTCAATCTTTTACAATATTGTCAAGTCTCATACACAGTGGTGGAGCCACTAAGAGACCCAGGGGCCATGGCCCCCCTAAAATGGTAGATTTTTAATTTAGGCCCTTTATAATTTATAAAATTTTAAATTAGTAATGATAAAATTAAACTTTGACCCTTCCAAAAATGATAAAATTTGATTTAACCTTTTTAAAATTATAAAAATATAGACTATTAAAATGATGAAATTGCATTTTTACTATCGTAAAAATATACAATTTAATTTCGCCCCCCAAAAAGAATTTTCTAGCTCCGCCACTGCTCATACGTCTCTCTTTGATATCAGGTTGCCTAGTGATCATCACAAGAGAAAGAAACCTGAAAGAGAAAGCCATTCCAATGACTCAGAGAGGCAATAGGGGCCAATATGATTCTTTCCTTAATATTGTTCCCTAAAACTTTATGGATATAATATTTAAAAATGTAAAGCCTTCTCCTTCACCAAGCTACAATAATGGAATTGCTACATTGCATAGAGGATACCTTGGGACTGGGACTTTCCCAAATGACAAACATAGTAGCTGGTTTGTTGCTACTAGCTTACATTATGCACTGAATTGCGATTGCTGTCAAATATTCCACTCTTCTATTTGCAGTTATATTCAGAATACCTCAGTAGCTTTGTTCTAAGAAAAAAAACTCAACAACATGAAAAAAGAACAGAACACATTTTTGAAAAAAATCTCCAAATGAACCCCATGTAATGGTCTGATGGTCAAGAGTGTTTATTGCCCCAAGTGCGGCTTGGGTTTGAGTCATACTAGTTGCATTTGTTTTTCGAGCTTCACCCTATTATTGTAATTCACCAAAAAGAAAAAAATCTCCAAGTACGCAGTGTTGTATCTAGAGGGCTTGACCTCTCTAAAATTACAATTTAATTTCGGCATCCTAAAAAAATTTCCTTACTTTACCCCTACAAATACATATGAAAAGCTTAACATACGCGTGACCTTTTAACTATAATATCCACAAATTTTTGAACCTCTATTATTTGAAATTAAACTAAATTTACTAGAACTCCTCTATTATTAATTTTAAATTCAATGAAATTAAGTATTTGCATACAAAGTATGCCACACAAAAAAAGGAAAAATGAAGTTAGGCTCCGTTTGTTTCAACGTAAAAGTTTTTATAAAAAAATAAGGCTCTTGACCCTTCCTATAATTCTATATTTTTTGAAATTCTATTTGAATTCATTTCATGTATAATTGCACTAAATTAAAATTTATGTATACAATTGCACATTAAATTAAAGTTGATATATAATTTTGAGATTTATCCCTAATTTTATTATAAACTTTATTCTTAACAAATATTTGAGTTAAATATTTATAACAAAATTTAATAGATGTCTAAAATGTATTATTTATAATGTTAATCGAAAGTAAGATTGTTTTAAATTTGTCCTATTTATATTTTGTAAATATAATAATGCGCGTATAAAATCATGTATATATAAAATTTGCTTTTGAATAAATTAAAAAATTAAATATATATAATACTTGCAAAAAATCGTTGAAATAATACAAAAAGCAAATGGTAAGACACAAAGAGAAGGAAATAGCTTCTTCTTCTTCTTTTTTACGTATATTAATAACCTAAATCAACATAAAATAAGTTAATTTTATCTTAATATTTTTTAACTTTTCAATCTACATGAGAAAGTAACTTTCTCACATTTTATATGGGAATTATCATATTCATGGGAAAGTAATTCCCAATGGAAAGTTAGATTACAATAAAAGTAAATAAAAAACACACTAAATGTTGAAATCATTTTCCAAACTGATTAAATTCCCAAAAATGTGGTTACTTTCCATCATCGTACCAAACGCTACTTAAAAATAAGAAACCCAATCAACTTCGTTTTTCTTTTTTTATAATAGAAGCCCGATTAATTTACAACTTTTTTTTTTTTGTGAGAAGGCAAAGTCTTATAACAATGCGACTAGCGCAACTCGAATCCAAGTCATACCTGGAGTAATGAATACGTTGACCATCTGGCCAACACATAGAGTTTTTCTATATGTTGATTTTTGTATGTATATTTATTTAATATACATAAAAAGTGTATTGTACGTTTATATATAAATATATATTTACTATTCAAAAATAAATAAAATATTGAAGATATATGAAACATATTCATTATATATCTATATATTTAATATATTAACTTGTAAATATAACATAATATATATTAACTTGAATGTATAATAATATATATATCATATATATATATACACTGTTATTTATATATATAAATCTGTAGGTACTAAGTTAAACTCACTGATTTTAATGTCCAACAAAATTAATTTTCTTTTAAATTGATCCTCCCCGATATTATTAAATATAAAAATTGGGGACATAAATACAAAAATCCTAATACTTTTAAATTAAAGATAAATTAGACATTTTCTTTTGTAAATATTTTTTTTTGTGTTAATGTTTTTGTTAGAATTAAGTGACCGAATCATTATTTAAATAAAATACGGTGGTAAAATAAAATAAAAGTAAAATCCATATAGAACTACACTTCTTTTATTTTATTTTAGAATAAGGTTTTTTAAACCTTATTAAACTCCATTTATTTTATATTGATTAGAATAAGGTGTTTTAATCTTACTACACTCCTATTAGAATATGACTTTACAAGCCTATAAATAGACATAGTCTATTCCTCTTGTAATCATTTTTCGAATTCGACATAGTGAATTTTCTTCTCCTCTGCCCGTGGTTTTTCCTGAAAGGGTTTCCACGTAAAATCTGTGTGTTTTTTATTTTTATTTCTCTTTTCTTTGCAATATATTTGTCATTACCGACGTTATATTTTTCACAAATTGGTATCCGAACTTCCGGGTTTTTCATCTCGATCACGGTAATAGCGTCTTTGAAGTATGAAATTCCGCTGTTGGATCGCAACACCAGATTCGCGTTGTGGCAGATAAAGATGTAGACAGTTCTTGCATAGATGGACTTAGAGGAAGCCTTACTAGGGGTAGATAAGATGCCTTCGACATTGACGGAGGAAGAGAAGAAGCGCAAGGATCGAAAGGCATTAACACAATTACATTTGCATTTGTCTAACAAAATTTTGCATGATGTGATGAAGGAGAAGACTGTCGCTACATTATGGAAAAGGCTGGAACAAATATGTACGTCGAAAACTCTAACCAGCAAGTTGCATATGAAGCAACGTCTTTATGCTCATCGTTTGGAAGAAGGTGCGTCTGTGCATGAACACTTAACAGTGTTTAAAGAAATTCTCTCAAACTTGGAGGCCATAGAGGTTCAATATGATAAGGAAGATTTAGGGTTGATTCTACTTTGTTCGTTGCCCCTGTCTTATTCAACCTTTAAAGACACGATTTTATATAGCCGTGAGTCTCTCACAGTTGATGAGGTTTATGATTCTTTGACCTCGTATGATAAGATAAAGCATCTTGTGGTTAAACCCGACTCTCAGGGAGAGGGTCTCATTGTTCGTGGGAGACAAGATTAGAATGCTGATGATGATTGTGGAAAGACACAAGAACGGAACCCTCACGGTAAATCTAAGGGTAGATCGAAGTCTTCAAACAGAAGTAAAACTTATAACTTCTTCAAGAAGAAAGGGCACATTAAATCTGAGTGCTATAAGCTCCAGAATAAGATTAAAAGGGAGGTTGCGAATCAAAAGGGAAAACAACAAAAAAATTTCGGTGAAGCTGATGTTGTAGAAGACTACAGCGATGGTGAACTTCTAGTCGCTTCTGTCAACAATTCTAAAGTGAGCGAGGAGTGAATACTTGATTCAGGCTGCACCTTCCACATGAGTCCCAATTGGGCTTGGTTTACAACTTACGAAACAGTGTCTGAAGGTGTTGTTTTGATGGGAAATAATGCTTCGTGTAAAATCGCATGTGTTGGAACAATTAAAGTTAAGATGTTTGATGGAGTTGTCAGAATACTTAGTGATGTACGACATGTTCTAGAATTGAAAAGAAATTTAATGTTGTTAAGTACTCTTGATTCAAAAGGGTACAAATACACAACTGAAAGTGGGATTTTGAAGATTTTCAAAGGTTCCTTCGTTGTGATGAAAGGGCAGAGAAAGACTACCATGTTATATGTTTTGTAGGGTTCTATTGTTATTGGTGATGTAGCTATCGCTTCCTCTTCCTTATTAGATGATGATATTACTAAACTTTGGCATATGCGCCTAGGGCATATGAGTGAGAATAGCATGACAAAATTGAGTAAAAGAGGACTTCTTGATGGGCAAGGAATTTCCAAACTGAAGTTCTGTAAGCACTGTGTTTTTGGGAAGCAAAAGGGAGTTTGATTCACTGGAGGAATCCATAACACAAAAGGAACGTTGGAGTATATTCATTCAAATCTGTGGGGGCCATCCAGAATGCCTTCGAGAGGTGGAGCTAATTATATGCTAACTTTTATTGATATTTTTCTAGAAAAGTTTAGGCGTTCTTCCTGAAGCAGAAAAGCAATGTGTTTTTCGCATTTAAGTGTTGGAAAACTATGATTGAAAAACAAATGGGAAAATAAATAAAATACCTTCGCACAGACAATGGCTTAGAGTTTTGTTATGATGAGTTTAATAGACTGTGCAAGTTAGAAGGGATCGTGAGACACTTGACAGTTTGTCATACTCCACAACAAAATGGCATAGCAAAACGAATGAATAGAACGATCATGGAGAAGGTTCGATGCATGTTGTCAAATGCCAACTTACCAAAGTTGTTTTGGGCAGAAGTAGCCTTTACTGCATGTTTTTTGATCAACCGGTCTTCATCCATTGCCATTGAGAAAAAGACTCCACAAGAGGTATGGTATGGTATGGTATGGTATGGTAATCTTACTAATTATTCTGATTTAAAGATCTTTGGGTGCCTTGTGTATTCTCATGTTGATAATGGAAAATTGGAATCGAGATTCATTAAATGTGTTTTTCTTGGTTAAAAAGTTGGTGTAAAAGGGTATAAGTTATGGTGTCCTGAAAATAAAAAAGTTTTGATTAGCAGAGATGTTGTTTTTTTATGAAACTGCTATGCTACCTAACTTATATCTTAAATACTCTTCCAATAAATAAAATCAAAAGCAAGTGAAGCATCAGATTAATACATAGTCGACTCTTCAAACCAGTACAAAAATTGAGAATAGAGTTGCTTCTTCACCACAATACTCTATCGCCAAAAATAGAACTAGAAGAGAAAATAAACCTCCAAAGAAGTATGTCGGGCTGATCTAGTTACTTATGCTTTAAATGTGGTTGAAGATATAGATGTAAACCAAGAGCCATCTAATTATTCTGAGGCGGTTAGCTGTGAAGACTTAGAAAAGTGGATGTTTGCTATGTAAGAAGAGATGGAATCACTCCACAAAAATAGAACATCTGATCTTGTGAAACTTCCTAAAGGTAAAAAGGTTGTTCGTTGTAAATGGGTGTTTAAAAAGAAAGAAGGGACTCCAAGAGTTGAAGAACCCATACATAAAGCAAAGCTTGTTGCAAAGGGTTACAATCAAATTCCAAGAGTAGACTTCACAGATGTGTTCTCCCCAGTTCTGAAGCATAGTTCGATTTGAGCTTTGCTTGGTATTGTGGCCATGCATGATTTGGAGCTTGAGCAGTTAGATGTAAAAATTGTATTTTTGCATGCTTGAGGAGGATATTTACATGCAACAACCAGAGGATTTTACAGCCTCAGAAAAAGAGGACTATGTTTGCTTGCTGAAAAAGTCCCTTTACAGTTTGAAACAGTCACCAAGACAGTGGTACAAGATGTTTGATTCCTTTATGACTTCTCATGATTTCAAAAGAAGTAGTTTTGATAGTTGTGTTTACTTTAAGAAAAACAGTGGTGGTTCTTTTGTGTATCTACTTCTTTATGTTGATGACATGTTGATAACAACAAAATATAAAGGAGGGATAAGAAAGGTCAAAGCCCAACTTAGTGAAGAATTTGAGATGAAAGACTTGGAACCAGCAAAGAAGATACTTGGTATGGATATTCTCAGAGATAGAAAAGAAAGTAAATTGTACCTAAGTCAGAAGGGGTACATTAAGAAAGTTCTTTGCAAGTTCAATATGCAGAGTACTAAGCCTGTTAGTACTCCTCTAGCAGCCCATTTCAGACTTTCATCGGCTTTGTCTCCACAATCAGATGATGAGATTGAGTACATGTCACATGTTCCATACTCTAGTGTAGTGGGATCTCTCATGTATGCTATGGTTTGTTCACGTCCAGATTTATCATATGCAGTCAATGCAGTTAGTAGATACATGGCGAATCCCGGTAAAGAACATTGGAAAATAGTTCAGTGGATTTTAAGATACTTATCAGGTACTACTGATATTTGCTTACAGTTTGGAAAAACTAGAGATAGAGTCATTGGGTATGTTGATGCTGATTTTGCTGGAGACCTTGATAGAAGATCTTTCATAGGTTATTGACAAACCGTAAAAGTAACATATTTTAGGCCCACATTTAGTATGCTTTTGGATGATTTATCCCTTGATTTATGTAAAAAGGTGCTCTTAATCCTTTTTTTTCATGTTTTATACTCAGGAAAGCACCCGAGAACGAAAAGAACGAGAAACAAGCCAATTTGGGCCAAAGTAGAAATCGACACGGCCGGACTTCAAGCCACATGGTCGTGCCTCGATAATTAACTAAGACAAGGCCATGCCACAATTTACACGGCCGTGCCCCAATCAACAGAATCGAGACACGGCCTAAAAATAATTTACACGGACGTGTACCATGGCCATGCCCCTACCGCGGGAGAGAGCAATTTCACTCAAATTTGGATACTTTGAGGCAAAGAAACACATTCTAAAGCCTATTCAAACATCCGAGTAGGAATTATACTTGAATTAGGATACTTAGAGTCCAAGTAAGACATCTCAAGGCCTATATAAAGACCCTAGAGGCCAACCTTTAGGGGACGTTCAGAGTTCGGCAGAAACCTTCTGCCAGAGTCGACTGGCTAGAGGGCGGTTAGCTAGGCCAAAAAGCCGAGCCAGAAAGCCAGAATTGTGGGAATTACTCGAAGATAGCCAGTTGATCCATCTCAAGGAGCTGAAATTCTACTCAAGACGACGGATTTCTCCTTTAATTCCTCTAAGGGGTTTTAGGGATTTCTTATGTTTTGTTTTATCTTTTCTCTTGAGATGTTTTCTTTATTCATTATGAACTAAACCCTTCAGATACCTGAAGGGGATGAAACCTAGATGAATCTTGTTATTATTTTCTAAATTGGATGATAATACTTAGTTTGTTCTTAATTATGCATGATTAATCCAAATCTAATGTGCTTAGGTGGAGGAGGAATAGACCCTGCTTAAGAGTAGATCTAGCATAATTAAGCGGAGTTGATCGCACTCCTAGAGATAGGGTGACAAGATTTTGCCGGATTAGGGTGAAACTTAATATGGGAGTCCATAGATCGATTTACTGCTATTCTAGGGGGTTATTATAAGAGAACGAGAGTTCCACTAATTAACCTAGGGTTAGACGTTATTCACCTCGAGAAAAGGTTTAATATACGTTAGGGAGTCTTACGGATCAAACTAAGTGAATAAATCTTATGGTTCAGTGTTAAATAACAAGTGAAGTCTAGGTGGATTCTTCCTGAGGGTATCATCGTGATCAACTGAGTTTCTCTTCAAGTTATTTTTCAATTCATTCTTTCTATCTTTGCGTCTTTAGTTTAGTATTCATAATTCAGAATAAAACAACTTCATTTATTTTAGGCTAAATAATAAAAAGAAAGTTAGGATTAGTACTTTTAGTTCCTTTGGGTTCGACAATCCGGTCTTGCCTAAGCTATACTACTATTCGATAGGTACACTTGCCTTTAATCGTTGTCAGAGTTAGTTTCCAGGTTCGATCTTTCTCTTTATAAATTTTAAAACTCGACAAAACAACTATCAAGTTATTAACGCCGTTGCCGGGGAACTAAAATATTAAGAAAGCTTAATTTTTATTACTTTAGCCAATTTTTTTATTAGAATTTATTATTATTATTATTACTTTGCTAATTTTTTCCTCTATTTTGCTTTTGGCAGGAAACTTTAGTCTATGGAAAAGATGGCACTGAATAATTATCAGTGGCAAGTCATTAGGACAATTCCTACTAAAATAGTTAGTGTCTTCAACCTCGACGTGGTCATCCAGGTTATCTAATCAGTTAGAGATGATGAATAAAAAGATTGATGATTGGTATAGTCCCTCGCAGGTACATCCAGTAATACAATATGATTCGAATCTAGGAGGTGTGGCGAATCCTGAGTACCCACCCTACGGATATGGCATGGAAAACGAGCATGCTCACTATACAGGTAACTATTCTAAATATCAAAATAATTTTTATAGTGACACTTATAATGCAGGTTGGAAGTACCATCCCAATTTCTTATGGGATGATCAAAATAGTCAACGACTGAAACTTCCTCCAAATTTTTAACAACCACCTCACCAATAAGAAGAGGAGTCGAATCTCGAAGAGATACTGACAAAATTCATGGAAAACACAGAAAATCGTTTCCAAGAAACTGAGAAAACACTAAAAACAACGAGAACCGAGTCGGGGAACTTACTAAGTCAGTCAAGGAAGTCACTAATGCAATCGAACAACTTGCAAAGTTGATGTCCGAACGACCGCAAGGACGTCTACCAAGTAATACTGAAACTAACTCGAGAGAGCAAAATCAAGCCATTTACGATAGTGAAGGGTTACACGTACCAAACACAAGGGAAAAACCTATGGTAAGTAAAGGTAAGGTTGAGGTGTGCCATGATATACCAAAATCGGCAATTACAAATAACAACCTCGTGTGCCATATCCCGATGCAATAAAGAAATACCACACAGAGGAAGAATTTGGTGAACTCACACTTCGTGTAGATGACGAAACAATCACTCTTCAAGCTCTTGACCCAACTAGGACATCGAGTAATAAAGGTACGAACGTTAATTTTATCGATAACCATTTGGTTCAACCTTCTTTATAGGAATCATCACGAAATCACCTAGCTGTGCTAGATCTTAGACCTCGTACCAAAAAAGAACAATTAGATGAGGAACGAAGCCTTAGGGTCCTAGCTGTGCTAGATCTTAGACCTCGTACCAAAAAAGAAGAATTAGATGAGGAACGAAGCCTTAGGGTCGACAAACTAGAGAGTGGACAACACAATTTAAAAAGAATCGGAACCAAACGAAGTGAAACCAAAGGAAACCTCAGACGAGCAAATAGGAATAACAATTCACGTCAAAATAGAGGATCAGGTATTGTTGAATAAGGAAGACCCTCGAATCACCAATTCAGACCTCAAGGCAAACGAAGAAATCACTTTTGAGGTACTTAATGTCTTCCTATTCGGCACAGTCGAGGTAAGCAATCCCAAATTCAACACTTTTGAGGTAAACACTACTCGACTTAAACTTTATATCCATAACCAAATTGATCGATTGAGAAAGGATTTCCACCTCCTCAAACCACCATGATCATACGAATGAAAGGTAAGTCCAGCTCAAGACTTTAAACGAGCACTTCTCAAGAGGTAACCCGAGCATTAACCCTATTTTTATTTTTTATTTTTTATTTTTATTTTTATTTTTATTTTCCCTTTTTAGCATTCAATTAAACCAAAAGTGCAGATTTTCAGACCACACAGCCTTGCACACGGCCGTGGCCGTGGCCGTGTTGGCACACCAGCTAGGCACATGGGCGTGGACCGTATCTCTATTTAATTATTTTTATTGCTATTTTTATTTTTATTTTTATTTTTACTTTCTTTATTATTCTTCGTGCTATTTAGTTTTAGCTTAGGATACAAAAACATTAAGCCAGCTACTTCAAGGATTCAATTTCAAACGCTTCAAGGCACTTCCCCACGTTCACCTCCGAATCAAGTTTCCACCATTCCAAGGAATCCATCCAAAAATTCAGGAAGTGTCACTTCTCCCCTTCTCTTTTGATTTTCTTATCACATGATTAGTTATCTATCTTTGTACATTTAGGGCAATATACATCTTAAGTGTGGGGGAGGTTAAAGTGCTTAACTATAGTATTATTTTCAAATCCCTGAATTATATCTAGTTCTTAAGTAATTTCCTCATATTACTAATTAGAATGAAATTTCTGATGATTTATGATTTTTATTGATATGTTTTTGAGTAAGTCATAGTTAATTGTGCATTGATAACTAAAATTGAAGAATACTAGAGAATCAAGAATGATAAGTCTATTTTTCAAGAATCAAAAAAATTTTCTAGGTTGTTGAACTGAATTTGAATATTACCTTGAAGTTTGAAATTTACAGGATTGATGTCAAATACCCATAATTTTTTGTGAGATTTGAGCCTTATAGAGCATATATTCTTTTTCATGCTCACTTTATTGATTATGAGTGTGTCAACATTGAATTGTTATTCTAGAACTTGCCTTGATTATACATATCGAGAACACATTAAATGATTTGATATACTGAGATGATAAAGGCACCTAGGTTTTAACCCATTCACTCCACTAAAAAGCTCATAATTAACCCCTAGTGAACCCCGTTGATCCTAACAAACTTTTTATTGATTTACCCGCTAATATTAACCCAAAACCCTTTGTATTTGTTATCACCATTCTTTTGACTACCCTTCTATCGAGAATTGACTTGATCAGTTGCCTAATTAGTTTATTTCAGTTGATAAAGTTCTTTCTTTGTTATGTATTTACTTAGTTTGTTCTTAAAAAAAATATGAATTACATTCATTATTAGTTTTATGTTCTAAGAGCTTATACGTTTAAATTCAACATCTTGAAAAAGAAGCTCATATTATTAGTATTTAAATTTTCATGTGATGTAATTATTCAGGTTATTAGTTCATTTTTCTAGTTAGGTAATTGGTCAGGTTAATCTCGATTTTAACCTTCTAATTCAGCCTTTATCCACACCTTTAACCCTAGCCCCGTTACAACCCTGTCAAAGACCTTTTGATTTGTATATCATCTCATATTACAGTGGTGGAGATTTGATTTGCAGGCAAGCAAGCCTATGGGATTAACTTTTCAGGTTCGACTTATGAGTGCTTATTCTTGAACCTTAAACACTTCGAGTGCTTTGAGTGAATCTTTAGTGTGGATGTCAATCCTTGTCGGTTTTGAATTAAAGGTAATTATTTAGATAAGGGGAGAAGCCTATGTTTTTATGCTACAAATTTATGACTTAGAATTGTTTGAGTCTTTAGGAGTCTTTGAGTTAAATTATCCATGTATAAATTATATGTGAATTATGATGAGGCATTGTTGATAGAAATTATGAATTATGAAAAGTTCGTTTTAATTATAAGTTGAGAATTTTGCTTGAGGACAAGCAAAAGCTTAAGTGTAGGGGTATTTGATAAACCGTAAAACTAACATATTTTAGGCCCACATTTAGTATGCTTTTGGATGATTTATCCCTTGATTTATGTAAAAAGGTGCTCTTAATACTTTCTTTTCATGTTTTATACTCAGGAAAGCACCCGGGGACGAAAAGAATGAGAAACAGGCTTAAAACGGGCCAATTTAGGTCAAAGTAGAAATTGACACGGCCTAGACTTCAAGCCACACGGCCTTGCCTTAACAATTAACTAAGACACGGCCATGCCACAATTTACACGGCCGTGCCCTAATCGACAGAATTGAGACACGGCTTGAAAATGATTTACACGGGCGTGTACCATGGTGGTGCCCCTGTCGCGGGAGAGAGCAATTTCACTCGAATTTGAATACTTTGAGGCAAAGAAACACATTCCAAAGCCTATTCAAACACCCGAGTAGGAATTATACTCAAATTAGGATACTTAGAGGTCAAGTAAGGCATCTCAAGGCCTATATAAAGACCCTAGAGGCCAACCTTTAGGGGACGTTTGAGTTTGATGAAACCTTCGCGAGGCCGTGGGAGAGGCTGTTAGCTAGGCCAAAGAGCCGAGCTAGAAGGTCAGAATTGTGGGAATTAATCGAAGATAGCCAGTTGATCCATCTCAAGGAGCCGGAATTCTACTCAAGACGGCAGATTTCTCCTTCAATTCCTCCAAGGGATTTTACGGATTTCTTATGTTTTGTTTTATCTTTTCTCTTGAGATGTTTTCTTTATTCATTATGAACTAAACCCTTCAGATACCTGAAGGGGATGAAACCTAGATGAAACTTATTATTATTTTCTGAATTGGATGATAATACTTAGTTTGTTCTTAATTATGCATGCTTAATCCAAATCTGATGTGCTTAGGTGGAGGAGGAATAGACCCTGCTTAAGAGTAGATGTAATGGCCTAAATTCAAGGCTATCGGAACAATGGTTTCGTAACCATAAATCCGATTTAAAGAGAAATTTATTTTAATATTTTTGCATGAATATTTATATGATAGGAAAATCGTATTAAAATATCGATAGAAAAATTTTACCGATTTAGTGTTTAGTTAGAAAAGGAATTATTGAAGGAATTGGGTAAAAATAAGGTATCGAGACCTTGATCTCATAAAATTGAGTAGGAAATATTTTTATAAATATTTATAAAATGTTATTAATGTGGTAGTAAAATTTAGTTAGAAAATTTTAACGCTTGAGTATGTAATTAAATGAAAAGGACTAAATTGTAACAAATACAAAATTATGAAAAATGATTAAATAGTTTAAAGGATAAAAGAAAGAGGGCTTAAAGGAAAATAGACCCAAGGTCTAATTGGGCTGGACGGTAAGGGTATGAAATCAGCAAGAAAATAAGGAGAAATAAGGGTAAAATGGGAAAATAACAAAATTTGCTAAATAAAACTAGCAGCATGTTTGGTTCAATGTAATGGTTTTTCCATTACATGCCTATTACAGGCTTATTCTGTGGGCCCACACAAGCATACGTTTGCTTCAATGGAATACCTATCACGGGTGTATTCCATGCCGCCCTTAAGCAAACGATTTCTATTCCTTCCTTCTTCACCGCTTAGCTATTCGTTGCTTGAAGAACCCTTTTTACCCTTACCAAAATTTCACCTCAAAACACTCTCAATCGATGACCATTTCACGCACCCTTCGACTCGTGCATTCCTCTTCTTCATCCAAGGTCGTAAACATTTTTGCTTCTACTTCCGCACATCATCTTCCTTCATCATCCCAAAATTTCACCTCAAATCTCTTCTTTTTTTCCCAATCTTTTCCTAAAATCGGTTCCCCCATCCCTCCTCCCCAAATCCCAAAATTTCACCTGAAATCTCTTTTTTTTCCATTTTATTTTTCCCAATCCATTTCTTCCCTACCCCGATTCCCTTTATTTTCTCCCCCAACTTCCCCAAATCGGTAGCCCTACATCTCCATCGTGACCCTCTCTGCATCTCCATCGCATGGCTAGTAATTTACTTCAGTAACTTATATGAGCGCAAAGATTCTCATTCTATGTATGGTTGTTTAAAGCTGGTTTGTTCTCTAAGCTGTGTTACTCCTACTCTTCATTTTTGTTGAAGCATTGGAAAATTTAAACGTTACTCGTATCTTGAATCTTAGTAACATAAATTTGAAGAATTGTACGAGATAATGAGAGTAGAATGCGTTTAATTTTCTCTCCTTGTTACATCAATCTATTTTCAATTATATGGAAGTTGAATCGGATTTTAAGTTTACCTTGGGTATTTTAAGTGGCTTGGTAATTTGCAACATTTTTTAATCCAAAGTTGATTATTTCTTAATCTGGACTTATTATGTATAGGTCAAGGAGATATTGTCTCATTATCCATCCAACTACAAGCAATCTGCAGTTATTCCTTTGCTAGATCTTGCTCAAGCAGAGATGGAGGATGGCTTCAGCGAAGAATGAATGCGTTATGTGGCATGAATAGTGTTAAATAAATTTGATTACATGCATTAATACTCTCAAATTAGTAATTTTGAAGTGTTTAAAAGTTTGTGATGTTTAGTTAATATGAAGAATTAGACTGATGATTCATTTGGGCTTGAAAACTAACCACTTTTGGAGGTGAAGTTCAGTCTTCTTTTTTGGCTTCATATTAAATGTTTGCCCTGCCATCTGGTTTCTGGTTTGCAATAAATATGCTGTTTTTAAGCCAAAATGCATTACAGACTTGTACTTCGTGACATATGTATAGTTTTTAACCTATAGTGCTAAATATAATAGAAAATGATTGCTTTTAGATAAACTCTTTGTCATGTCGAGTCATATACTTAATCAAGAAAAATATCCCGAATCATATTTTATTATATTTTCAACAATTTCAATGTTTTATTGTCTGATTAAATTACCAATTTCTTTTTGAGTACTCCTTTTATAGTTAAAAATTTCCATGTTTGGTAGCAAATTTGTGCAAGTAGGTGGTTAATTTGATTCAAATTGATCACGACCTAATACTAATATCCAAGAAAAGAATTACTAGTGTTAATCAGGCTAGCAAGTTGGTTATTATTTTCCTATGATGTCACCGTATGCATTGCTATCCTTACCATTGTTTTACACAAAATCCATGCTAGGAACTTTGTTAAGGAAATTAAATTTAAGTTCATGTTGGATCATGCAGATGCCTCTATTTTCTTATGAGATACAAAGGTAAAGGGAATTCTTAAGCATGTTGTTTATGGACTAGTAGTACCGATCTTGTGTTAATATAATATTTGACCTGATTGAAGATTCAAGTTGATGAATGTATAGAGCACAGTAAAGAAAGGAAAAGTCGATAACTATATGACTACAAATTATTACATCTAGAATTATTTGAACGAGGTTCAATTTGATTGTTAGTGAAATACATAATTGTATCATTTCAATATTTGTCTTTTCAATAGCTAGGCCTTTATCCGAAATTGCAAAAGACCGAAATTTGGCTAGATCTTTTAACCATCGAAAGCTATCGCTAGCAAATATGAATTTAGAATTGAAGAGTATTTAATGTAATTTTTGTGAGGAAGAACATAGCCATTGAGAGTTATAAAGTTTTGTTTGTATGAGTTAATTTGATAAATTAAATTATCTTGTGGATATCCAAGTTGGAAGATGATTATAGTTTGCTTTGTTTACGACTTTTTCGCATTGGTTCAATTATCCTTGCCCTACATGATGTAAGTGATGTGTTTTAGAAGCGACTAAAGTTTTCAAGTATTTCGAGAGAGCTTGGAGCAAGTGTGTGCTTTGGATTATTTGCCATCTCCTCGGCTCTTCTTTGCGTCGATATTCTTTCCATTTTGGGTCATTAAAGCTCAAGGTTTGCCTTTATGGTTTATGATTTGGTTTTAGTACATTCCTGCATCTTGGTGATCATGCATCTCATCATCATTGTTTATCTCTCACATCTATGATGTTCGGAGTTTCTAAATCTTCTGAGTCATATCCCATGTCCCTATACTATGTTTTCAATACTATGTTGCTGATGCTCCTTGTGTTCCATGTGTACTTGTGTTCCTTGTTTTCAATACTATGTTAATTGGGATGTTAAAGTGTTGTAAGTTGAGGTGTTTAAATGGTGTAAATTGAAGATGATTTATTCTTTGTGATTGAGGTGTATAAATGTTATTAATTGAGATGTTAAAGTGATGCAAAATGAAGTGTTTAAATGTTGTAAATTGAAGTGTAAAAGTGCTGCAAATTGAAGTATTTAAATCTTGTGAATTGAAGTGTAAGGCTACGCAAATTGAATTGTTTTAAATCGCAAATTGAACTGTTTAGTTGCTGGAAATTTAGATGTTTATGGCTGTATTTGAGTTGTATAAATGTTGTTAATTGGGGTGTTAAAGTGTTGTAAGTTGACGTGTTTAAATGGTGTAAATTGAAGATGATTTATTGCTGTGATTGAGGTGTATAAATGTTGTTAATTGAGATGTTAAAGTGATGCAAAATGAAGTGTTTAAATGCTGTAAATTGAATTATTTTAGTGCTACAAGTTGAAGTATTTACATACTTATTTAAATGCTGTAAATCTAGCTACCTATTATGTCTTAATGTTGTCAAATGTTAATTTGTTTTTTTCCTTAAGATAATTATGTCAGGTTTTTCAGAATCAAATATTTCTTCCCAAAGTTCTCGAGGAACCAAAAGGAAATGGGTTCCAGAAGAAGATGTCGTTGGTTTCTTGTATGCTCGACTTGCACAATGTTGGAACCTTTAATGCTTGATACTGGGATTTAAAGTCGGTTATTTAAATGAGTTGGAAAGAATGTTAGAAAAGTTTTACCCAATTCAATGTTGAAGGCTAAACCTAATATTGAATCGAGGATTAGACTCTTGAAAAGGATTGGTCAATCGTTTATGACATGCTTAATGGAAAAAACAATAGCGGTTTTGGTTGGGATGAGCATAAGCAGCTCGTTGTTGCTGAAGATGCGGTGTGGAACTCATATATAAATGTAAGAATTATTTCAAGTCTTTATTATCTTATTTTCACCAAAGTTATAACTAATATGAATTCGTCTTTTTTATAGAGTCATAAAGAAGCTGGTCAATTTAAACATCGTAGTTTCCCTTATTACGACCAACTTATTGCCATTTACGCAAAAGATCGAGCCACTGGGAAAGATGCTCAAACAGCCGCTGATATCATTGAAGAAATAAATCTTGAGGATGTAGCTGCTACAAATATTCATGAAGAAAGAAACGAATTCTATGATTGTGAAGCTAATATCTCTTTGGATGACATGGATGTTTCAGCTACAGAATCGCAACCAGCTAGAAACCAAGGGAGTTCTACATCTTCAAAGAAGAAAAAAAGGAATTCTGATTCGAGTGATCATGTTTCTTCTTCATTTCATGATGCTGCCACTTTATTGGCGGAAAACATGCGGGTTGTTGGCGAACAACTCAGTAGGAGTATTGCCTCCGATGCGGTAATTCAACAAAAGTCAGAAGAATTTCAGACCATCCAAGAAAAAGCTATAAATTTATATCCAACATTATGTGAAATAGAAGGTTTAACTGTGGATGAACGTTTTCGAGCATTGACAAAAATTCCAGATCATCCAACGCAAATGCTCATTTTCTTTCGTTTACCTTCTTCTGTACGATTGGAATGGGTCAGAAGATTTCTTGCTGAGCATTAAAAATCATAGTTGTATTGATGATATTTTGGTGACTTTTTGTGTTTGTAATATTTGGGACGGTATGTTTTAGCTTGGTATTATATTAATCTATTTCTTCTAATTATTTCTAAAATCAACATGTCAATCATATGTTTCAATCCTTAGATAAGGTGCACAAAGCAAGATATAAAAACTATAGGGATTGCAATAGAAATGTATACTATACTATAATATAAAGCATGCAAGACATGTACTTTAATCATATAAATTAATTAACTAATACATAGCAAGGATCGGGAGTTCATCTATTTTGATTAAAATTAGCCTTTAAAGATGCATGGCATAAGTTAAAATTAACTTACTTATATATATTTCATGTAACCTTTTGTTAATATATGAATATTATGTTTATGCAAAATATAAATTCTCAAGTTATTTATTACTTCTAATATTTTTTATTGTAGAACAATTAAATTATTTGTTTCAATAATAATATTTTAGCACATTAAATATGCATTACAATTTAAAAATAATAAAATAGATTATATATATATTTTATAGTATTATATATTTTGATTTTTAATTCATATAATAAATATATTAAGAATGTTATTAAATTATTTTTATTAAATTATATTTAATAATAATTATGTTAAAATATGATTAAATTATTTATTATTTTATTAAATTATTTTCAATAATAATCTTATTAAAATTTAATAACAATAACAATAATCATCTACCTAAAAAAATTACGCTAAGGGTATTCTCGGTCATTTTAGTTCTTTTCCTTATGCTATTACAACATCATTCCATTCAACCAAACACAAGAATTCTATTACAGCTCTATTCCATTACATTCAACCAAACAGTTGAATTACTTATTACACCTCTATTACATTACACCTCTATTCCATTACACCTCTATTGAGTAAAAAAAAAAATCGTAAACTCCGGTAATGCCTCATACCCTATTCCGACAATGAATACGGGTAGGGGGTGTTACATTTGTTGGTATCAGAGCTACGGTTTAGCCGGTTCTAGGACGGACATAGCGAATACGGATTAGCTATACATGCCATTTAAATTATTTTTGATAGTGTGATATCTCCCGACCATTTAAATTGTGTTTTTCTTATAGTAATGTCATCCCACCGAGCTCAATCAAGAAGTCGGGAGTCATGCTCCGCTTCAAGACAAAGAGAAGAAACTAGCAAGAGAAGGCCCGGTATAGAGGGTCAAGGGAAGAGGCAAAATAGCCTTCTTTCAAATGATGAATGAATGGTTTACCCAAAGACATAAGAACTAACCCTACGGTCAAGAAACTCAAGCTCCCCTCCTGTTCCTCCACGGTTCCCGAGATTCCACAGTGCAGTGTGAATCGAATCAGAAAAGGAAAAGCTCCAGTTGATAAAATCCGAAAATATGGGTAGAAGAATTTGAGCGAAGATTGATGATGATCTGAGCGGATGAATTTTGGTTAGAGAATACTACTCGGGTTTTGGAGGAATTATCTTGCACACCGAAGAATGTTTGAAATGTCTTTGTTTCAACGCTAAAAGACACGACTTATCATTGGTGGAATACTAAAGCTTCAGCTTGTTCGAAAGAAGAAATTACATGGGAATTCTTCCGCACCGAGTTCAAAAGAAATATATCGATCGAGATTCCTTGATCGTAAAAGAAAAGAATTTCTTGAGTGAAGCAGGCAATAGATCGATGTCGAGTATGAAAGAGAATTTGTTCGGTTGAGTAAATATGCTCGAGAATGGGTACGATCGAAGTGAAATGTGCAAACGATTCAAGAAGGGTTAAATCTGATCGACGGAGGATTATTTGATTGATTTAAGTTATTACCGCTCGGAGAAGAGTTACGTGGTTGCCACCAGAAAGAGAAGTAGAATTCTCTATAGATTTGATTCCGGGAACTACTCCAATTTCCATAGCTCCGTACCGGATGGCTCCTACTGAAATTAAAGGAATTAAAGACACAATTGCAAGAACTTGTTGATAGAGGTTTTGTCCGACCGGTCATTCACCTTGGGTGCTCGGTTCTATTTGTGAAAAAGAAAGACGGGTCTTTGAGATTGTGTATTGATTATCGGTGACTTAATAAAGTAACTATAAAGAATAAGTACCGTTGCCGGATTGATGATTTATTTGATCAGCTAAAAGGTGCTACTATATTTTCAAAGATTGATCTCCGATCGGCTACTATCGATTCACGGTAAAGGAGTCGATGTGCCAAAGATGACTTTCGAACTGTGTACGGGCATTATGAGTTTCGGTTATGCCATTTAATGACTAATGCACTGCAGTATTTATGGATTTGATGAATCGATATTCGCACCATATTTAGACAAAGTTCGTGGTAGTTTTCATTGATGATATTTTGGTCTATTCTCGAGATGAAGAAGAACATGCGAACACTTGAGAATTGTGTTGCAAATTTTGCGAGAAAGCTGTTATATGCTAAATTCAATAAATGTGAATTTTGGCTTCGAGAAGTGGGTTTTCTTGGACATATTGTATCCGCCGAAGGCATCAGGGTAGATCCAAGTAAAATCTCAGCTATTGTCAACTGGAATCCACCGAAGATTGTATCTGAAGTTAGAAGTTTCTTGGGTTTAGCTGGTTATTATCGGAGATTTGTACATGGATTTTCTATGATAGCTTCTCCGATGACTCGATTATTGCAGAAAGATGTAAAGTTCGAGTGGACTGATGAATGTCAGCAGAGTTTCAACCGATTAAAAGATCTACTAACGAAAGCACCAGTATTAGTGCAACCTGAACCGGGTAAGGAATTTGTTATTTACAGTGATGCCTCATTAAATGGTCTAGGTTGTATCTTGATGCAAGAAGGTAAAGTAATAGCCTATGCTTCAAGACAACTTAAACCACATGAACGGAATTACCCGGTACATGATCTTGAATTAGCTGCTATTGTATTTGCGCTAAAGATATGGCGGCATTACCTATATGGTGAGAAATGTCATATTTATACTGATCATAAAAGCTTGAAATATTTGATGACACGAAAGATTTGAATTTGAGACAACAGCAGTGGCTTGAAGCGATAAAGGACTATGATTTGATTATTGATTATCATCCGGTAAGGCTAATGTTGTTGCTTGATGCCTTAAGCGAAAATCTCTGTTGCTTTTACGAGTTATGAATACCGGTTGTCAATGATCGATGATGGTTCAATCATAGCTGAATTGAGAGCTAAACCAACATTTCTACAGCAAATATGTGAAGCTCAGAAAAATGATGAGAAGTTACAGGTTAAACGGGCACAATGTGAGTTAGGTACTGATTCTGAATTTCAAGTTGGGATTGATGGTTGTTTATTATTCAGAGATAGGGTATGTGTACCCAAGAATTCAGAGCTCATACAGAAGATTTTACACGAGGCTCACAATGGTATTATGTCTGTACATCCGGGAAGTAATAAAATGTATAATGATTTGAAGAAGATGTACTGGTGGCCAGGTATGAAACGTGATATTTCTGAGTTTGTATCAAGATGTTTGATATGTCAACAGGTCAAAGCAGAACATCAGGTACCTTCGGGATTACTTTAGCCAATTACTATACCAGAATGGAAATGGGAAAGAATCACTATGGATTTTGTATCGGGGTTACCGTTGTCTCCGAGGAAAAAAGATGCTATTTGGGTGATTGTTGGTGATTGACAAAGTCGTAGACTTTATTTCGTACGTATGGATTATTCTTTAGATAAACTGGCTGAATTGTACATATCTGAGATTGTCAGGCTACATGGAGTGCCTGTCTCCATTATATCGGATAGAGATCCTCGGTTTACGTCTCGTTTCTGGGACAAATTGCAAGAAGCCTTGGGTACTCAGTTGTATTTCAGCACTGCATTTCATCCTCAGACAGATGGCCAATCTGAGCGTGTAATTCAGGTATTGGAAGATATGCTCCGATGTTGTATACTAGAGTTTGAAGGTAATTGGGAGAGATATCTACCTTTGATTGAATTTGCTTACAATAACAGTTATCAGTCCAGTATTAAAATGGCTCCGTATGAAGCTTTGTATGGTAGAAAATGTAGAACACCATTATATTGGACAGAGCTCAGTGAAAAGAAGATACATGGGGTTGATTTAATGGGAAATGAAGAAAAGTGAAGGCTATTCGGGATAGTTTAAAAGCGACTTAGATTGCCAAAAATCATATGCCGATCTTAAGCGAAAAGAGATTGAATTTCAGGTCGGTGACAAGGTATTCTGAAAGTGTCTCCTTGGAAGAAAGTTCTCGGTTTGGTCGAAAGGGTAAATTGAGTCCAAGATTTATCGGCCATATGAAATTATAGAAAGAATTGGACCGATCGCTTATCGATTGGCATTACCACGAACTCGATAGAATTCATAATGTTTTCATGTATCTATGCTACGACGATATCGGTCAGATCCTTCACATGTTATTTCTCAAGCGAAGTGGAGATTCAACCGGATATGACTTACGGTGAAGAACCAGGTCAAGATATTGCACGAAACAAAGGAGCTTAGAAATAAAAGATAAATTTAGTGAAAGTATTATGGCAAAAGCATGGGATTGAAGAAGCGACATGGGAACCGGAGGAGACAATGAGGAAACAATATCCAAACCTCTTTCTTGGTAAGATTTTCGAGGACGAAAATCCTTAAAAGGGGAGTTGTAATGGCCTAAATTCAAGGTTATCGAACAATGGTTTCGTAACCATAAATCCGATTTAAAGAGAAATTTATTTTAATATTTTTGCATGAATATTTATATGATAGGAAAATCGTATTAAAATATCGATAGAAAAATTTTACCGATTTAGTGTTTAGTTAGAAAAAGGAATTATTGAAGGAATTGGGTAAAAACAAGGTATCGAGACCTTGATCTTATAAAATTGAGTAGGAAATATTTTTATAAATATTTATAAAATGTTATTAATGTGGTAGTAAAATTTCGTTAGAAAATTTTAACGTTTGAGTATGTAATTAAATAAAAAGGACTAAATTGTAACAAATACAAAATTATGAAAAATGATTAAATAGTTTAAAGGATAAAAGAAAGAGGGCTTAAAAGGAAAATAGACCCAAGGTCTAATTGGGCTGGACGGCAAGGGTATGAAATCAGCAAGAAAATAAGGAGAAATAAGGGTAAAATGGGAAAATAACAAAATTTGCTAAATAAAACTAGGACTAAATAGGGATATCTAGAAATCTCTTCATTTTCTTCACTCTCATCAGCTAAAAACGCCATAGGAGGGGTATCTAAGCTGGTATATCATAATTTTGCACCAAGTAAGTGAATCCTTGCCTATTTCTTGTAATTTTGTGTTTTAAAGACTTTCATAACTAGGTCCTACTATTAAATTCATTAGTCTTTGATTTCATGGATGAAATTGAAAGCCACCATGGTTGGTTTATGTAAGTTTATGATGAAATAGCATGAAATTTAAGCCTTAATTCGTTTAAGAGATGATTTTATTAGGTAATTCCAATAGAAATTGATTTTGGGACCTAATTATGAAAGTGTTTGGAATTAAAGTCTATTACTGAAATTATGATTTCCAAAGGTTATAAAGTAGTTTAAAGTGATAGAATAAAGTGTTAATTGAGAAAATAAGCTCAATTGAGAGGTTAATTGAGTAGGGACGAAATTATCATTCATTGAAAGTTTAGGGAAAAATGGTAATAACCAGCTTGCACTAAAACAGTTTTGACAGCAGCAGTAGTCTAACTTTGAAAAATCACCATAAATGTTAGAAGTTGAATTAGAAGATGAACAAAATATGAAATTAAAGCTTATTGAGTCTAGTTTCTTATGGAAGAAACATTGTAAGCAATAGAATTGTAAATCATGAGATATAATAGGTTGTGTGAGACAAGGTCAGAATGAATTCAGGTTCCCCTGTTCTGACTTTGAAAAATCATAAAAATTGAATAAAAATAATTATGGGGAGTGGTTTATATTCTTAGAATCCTTAGTGAGTCTATTTTTTATGGTACAAACGAAAACATTATTTTAATTCTGTACAGTGAGATATCTGAGATTTTGTGAAGAGATAGCAGAACTGTCAAACAGTGAAACAGGGGAAACTTTAATGAATAAACTGTACTAATTGGCTAAGCCAAAAATTATGAAAATTTTATGGTGTGAAGATATGTGAGTCTAGTTTCAAGGAAAATTAACGGTTCTTCATTTGGATATCTGTAGCTCGAAAAATAAATAATTTAGTGACTATGACTCAAGTAGACAGCTTTGAATGAACTATAAATAGTAATAGAATTATAATGAATGGTACATGTGAACATGAAATGTATTGAATTGATGATTGAATTTATTCATTTAGATCCGGAAAACTCAAATACAAAGCTAGATCGAGGAAAGGAAAAGTCCCAGATTAGTAGATTTTATATACGAACTAGTATCGAGGTAAGTTCATGTAACTTGAATTATCTTCTTAAATGCTTGAAATGTATGTTATTGATATGAATATAATTTGAATGTTCATTGTATGAAAATTGATGAAACATTGATATATTTGATAAAAGGGAAGAAATCGGTTGAATGAAAGGAAAATTCGATGGATCTCGAAAAGGAATTGACGGTAAAAGGATCTAGCAGGACGGGTGATCCTATCTTGATATAGCCCTCCAGAAGAATATGTGGAAAATGGATTTAGCCGGACGGTAATCCGAATCGGTCTGAATTTGCTTTGGACTGTAATTCAGATCCAAGCTCATTAGAGTAATTGTCGTTGCGAGGATTTAGCTTTGGACCGGTAATCCCGACAATACTCTATGAGTTTATATTCTGAGGATTTAGCCTGGACGGTAATCCATTGTAAGGATGAGCTTCGTGGGAGTGTGCTCTCTGAAATGGAAATGTGCACATGAACATGAATTGAGCGGACTGGATTGTACACTAAAAGTGTATTCGAAAATCCATCGAAATTCGAGTAATTCAACGGGATAAATATGGAAAAATAACAAGGAAATGGAAATCATGATATTGATGAGCTCATCAATCATAGTATTTGTATTATTGATATATGGAAATTATTGAACCTGACTTGAATGTTGAGTTTGTGAATGTTAGGGTAATAATGCATTGAATGGGTATATGAGTGTTTATTGCTTGTATTGAAAATATTGGGTAAGTATAATTCTTGTTTCATGGGCTTACTAAGCACAAAGTGCTTACCCTATTTCCTTTTTTCTGTTTTGTAGTGTTAAGAGCTCGGAGATCGGATCGGTGGGAGACTCATCACACTATCAACCCCAATATTTCGGTATTTAAAGAAACTTTAGTTTGGAAATGAATGGCATGTATAAGCTAATAAAATAAATGTTAATATGAAATGAATGTAAGGTCCACCATTGGTATGGCTAGCAAACCTTGGTTTGGTATGTGTTGATGTTATCTTATAAATATGCATGAATTTATTTTGAAAATATGTTGAATTGGAATAGTCTCGGTTTAGAACTTGCAGGAAATGCTAGATATTTATAAATGGGTCATATTGAGTAAAAAAAAAAAAATCGTAAACTCCGGTAATGCCTCGTACCCTATTCCGACAATGAATACGGGTAGGGGGTGTTACAGTAGATCTAGCATAATTAAGCGGAGTTGATCGCACTCCTAGAGATAGGGTGACAAGATTTTGCCAGATTAGGGTGAAACCTAATATGGGAGTCCATAGATCGATTTACTACTATTCTAGGGGGTTATTATAAGAGAACGAGAGTTCCACTAATTAACCCAGCGTTAGACGTTATTCGCCTCGAGAGAGGGTTTAATATATGTTAGGAAGTCTTACGGATCAAACTAAGTGAATAAATCGTATGGTTCAGTGTTAAATAACAAGTCTAGGTGGATTCTTCCTGAGGGTATCGTCGTGATCAACTGAGTTTCTCTTCAAGTTATTTTCCAATTCATTCTTTCTGTCTTTGCGTCTTTAGTTTAGTATTCGTAATTCAGAATAAAATAACTTCATTTATTTTAGGCTAAATAATAAAAAGAAAGTTAGTATTAGTACTTTTAGTTCCTTTGGGTTCGACAATCCGGTCTCACCTAAGCTATACTATTGTTCGATAGGTACACTTGCCTTTAATCGTTGTCAGAGTTAGTTTCCAAGTTCGATCTTTCTCTTTATAAATTTTAAAACTCGACAAAACAACGATCAGTTATATCTTTACAATTGGAGGTTGTGCAATCAGTTGGAAAGCTACTTTGCAAACTACAGTCGCTTTGTCTACCAATGAAAGGTTTGAGTACATGGCGATTATTGAGGCTTTAAAGAAGCTATTTGGTTGAAGGACTCTTGATGAACTCAATGAAGACCTTCAAATCAAGATCTGAGATTTTGTGACAATGAGTGCAATCTTCCTTACAAAAGATCAAATGTTTCATGAGAGAACAAAACACATTCGGTATCATTTTGTTCGTGATATTATTGCTCGTGGTGATATTGTTGTGAGCAAAATTAGTACTCATGAAAATCCTGCAGATATAATGACTAATTCACTTCCTATAATCAAGTTTGAGCATTGTTTAGGCTTAGTTGGTGTTCATTGTTGAAGTTAAATCCTTAAGGGATTTTATGGAAGAGGTTGAAAACTTGTTCGTTGATTGTTCGCAATGAAGAACTTGTTCATTGAAAATTCGTGTCAAGGTGGAGATTGTTAGAATTAAGTGACCCGAATCCTTATATAAATAAAATACAGTGGTAAAATAAAATAAAAATAAAATTCATATAGAACTACACTTCTTTTATTTTATTTTAGATTAATGTTTTTTAAACCTTATTAAACTCCATTTATTTTATATTGATTAGAATAAGGTGTTTCAATCTTACTACACTCCTATTAGAATATGACTTTACAAGCCTATAAATAGACATAGTCTATTCCTCTTGTAATCATTTTTCAAATTCGACTTAGTGAATTTTCTTCTCCTCTACCCGTGGTTTTTTCCCGAAAGGGTTTCCACGTAAAATCTGTGTGTTTTCTTTGCAATATATTTGTCATTACCGACATTATATTTTTCATAATTTTACTAACTTTTTGGTTAGTTTTTTTATTTTAATATTATTCTATTTTGGCTGAGAAAAAAAAGAAAGAAAGTGACCTATTCAACACCTTATTTACATTTCTTTCTATATTAATGAATTATTTTTAATAACATTTTCGACTTTGAATTCTTTCAATTTATGTATTTCCTCTTATTAGTCTGAGTGAGTCTTAATTCGATTGGTTTGGGTATTACTGTCAATGTAGAAGGACGTGGTTCGAGTGCGTTGAAGCTCATTATTCTCCTATTTATGAGTTGAAAAGGGCTATAGATAATTTTAAATATTGTTTCAAAAATAACAGATATGATATACCATCAAGAAAACGACTCATTACAAATTAATAAGTTACTTTTTGAATCATTTTGCTTGAAGATTTTCCTACATTTAGTTATGATATATTGTTTAAATTAGTGTTCCATTTGATTCCATAAAGTAGTGCTTCTATTTGATTGTGCAGAACAGAAAATTAATAAAATAAAGAAAATAAAATTAGAAAGCTTGGATTGTTGTTATTTGTTTCTCTAAATTTAGAACTTAGATGTGTAATGGTTTATTGCTTAGCCTATTTGTATAATAAAATTTATTTTATTTGATTTAATGTTTTTATTAATGGTATTAGTTAGATCTGATCATGGGCTTGGTAGGATCGATGCAAAATTTTAAATCTATTTTTTAGATTCGAGTTCGATCCGATTCGAAAAATAAACATGAAATTCTACTTAAGTCGGTCCAAATAAATAATATTAAACTCAAGCCCAATTTGGCCCGTCCATTTTATTATTTTCTATATAAAATAAATTTAAAAATATAATACATCAAATACAATTAAAATAAGATAATTGTAACTTTGCAAACAAATAGTAGCAAAATTAATAATGAAATAAGAGTTATACAAATATCCAAATAATAACAACAAAATAGTAATAATATAATAATGAAATGACAACAAAACAACAAAAAAAAAATTTAGGCTGATTCAGATCAAGCCAGGACCAAAAATTCTACCCAAAGCCTGACTCGTTTAGAAAATAAGTCTTATTTTTGTCCAATCCCATTTTACGAGCTTATATCTTTTCTTAAATCATCTCACTTTTCAAACGGATCTTTTTTAAATTCTATGAATTGTGATTACAAAATAACAAATATATCAAAACATACGAAAGATTCAATATTTTTCCTACGATGACAATGTAACTTAGATAAATAGAACAAGACATATTATCCATGCTTAATTCTTGTTCTACTAGCTATTATTCGACAACGTAAGTAGAGGCCTCTAGAAGCCCCTAGACTCTTTTCATTGTGTCTCTCTCTAGCATGATCTAGGTTGTAAGTAGCATTTGAACATCTTTCCTCCCTATTTTATTGTCTATATGGTTATATACAATTTGTTAGCATTCAAAATACCAAATTATTAATTCAATTTATTAACATATTCATTAACAAAAGTTTAACGATAGAGATCATGGACTTTCACTTCAGTGACATATATCTATTATTTACAAATTATACGAAAAAAAGCTAAAAACTTAAATAAATTATTCAGATAAAGTTGGAATAATTTCAAGCAATTTATCAAGATTCAATGGCTTAATCAAATAAGAATTCATTCCAGCGCCGATAGTTGCTTCCTCGAATAAAGGATCAGCGGTTAATGCAATCACTGGTATACTAACACCATACGGTTTCTCCTCCCTTCTTATTAGTCTTGTTGCTTCATATCCATCCATCACCGGCATCTATAAAAAAATTTCTCAAATTTAATTATATGTATGCTAATTTCTATTTGAAGTCAATAGCAGTACAATACCTGGCAATCCATGAGGATAAAATCATAAGGTTGAGCTTTGCGTTTGTTGTTTTCTTTCAACATCTTGCAAACTTTATCGACGGCCTCTTCCCCATTTGTACACACTTCAACTTCTGCTCCAAGTTTTTTAAGCCTTTCAGTTGTTATCCTTCGATTCAGCGGAGAGTCTTCAACTAAAAGAATTGTCTTCTCATTCAAAGGCTTCTTTGTATTTTCGTTTATCACTACCTGCTCGAGAATTGTTTTCTCATTCGGCTTTTTAATTATCATTGTCTCTGTATTTTCGTTTATCACCACCTGCTTGAGAATTGTCTTCTCATTCAAAGACTTTTTTATTCTCATCTCCGTATTTTCGTTTATTGCCACCTGCTCAAGTGACGGAGGATGAGATGAAGAAGTCCTATGTCGATTGGTCCCCAAGCAATTCTGTTGGAATTCTTCACGTTCTGGAAGTAGATGCAGCACTTTAATTAAGCGTGATCCATGGAATGGTTCACTTATTCGTTCATGAAAATGACTAACTAACTTATCCTCTTCTTTTCCACCTCTCGGATGCGTAACTGGATTATCTAACAAGACAAACTTACATAAGTTATCCGGAATACATGCCCGGAAATTAGCTACAGCACAGCACAGTTCAGATAAATTGCCAAGACTGGATTCAATTACTACTAGTATGAAAGTTGAACAATTTCTAGAGTTGTTCTTTGTGTATTGTCCCCAACTACTATCACTTCCTCCTTTGATCCCAGCAGATGTATCATTTGTTCCTGCAGTAGAACTGCTTGATGCAGATTTTGCTGGGAAGTTAGCTGAACTTGACTCGGGCTTTCTCGAAGAATTGCTGTAAGAATAATCCAGCTTGCACTTTATCTTTTCGAGCAGCCGATGAACACATTTCCCTTGCTTTACTAATGTCACTTTTATGTTTAAGCTCTCCATATATTTCTTCAAAACTCTCTTCCTTTCTTCCCCTGTTATGTAGAGTATGACATGAGAACTAGCTGCAGGGCTCCTAGAAATGGAACAACGTGGTTCACCTCCATTCACAGAGTCTTCTAATGGTTCGAGCGTCAGCTCGGGCTGACAAACCGTAAGCATAACAGTGAACCTGAAACAAGTGCCTCTCTCACCAGGCTCTTTATCAACAATCCCTATTTCTCCATCCATCAGCCGCACCTACAAAAAAGAACATTTAATCATTAAAGTACAATATGCATGTATCTTATAATTTAAGAGGTTTCAAGCACTTACAATGGATTGAACAATACCAAGTCCGAGACCACATCCTTCTTCTTCGAGGCGACCTTCACCGACAGTTGTATCCTTAACCTGAATAAATTCTTCATAAATAGATGCTTGCTTGTCTTTAGGAATTCCCTTACCGGTATCGTCAACCTCGAACTCAAACTCCATTTTGTTGAGATTCTGTTCAGCTCTATGAAGTGCACCCATATCCTCCAAGTCTTCTTTCTTGCAAAATAATAGGGATAGACACTTTGATACTAAATTACCATTAGAAGCAATGATTTCTTTTTCAAAACTTCTTTTTTTGACGACTGCACGAATCGAGACGTGACCATCTGATGTAAACTTAATAGCATTGCGAAGTAAGTTGAACAAAATTTGTTTAAGCTTAACTCTATCACCTCTCACCAGAGATAGTTTACCAATGGAACCATCACAAGGATCAAGTACAACATCAACGCCCTTTTTGATACCTGAAGGATATTCGATATCGATAACGTTCTCGAGGAGTTGAGCCAAGTTGAATTCTTCTTCTTCGAGATCCATCTTCCCAGCCTCAATTTTACCGATATTCAATACTGAATTTAATATATCTGAATGATTTTATCAAAGTAAGCATTAATGTATACAATGAATAGTAGCATTTTAATATTGCATAAATGCAAGAATCTTATATCAAACTCACCTAGGAGGTCCTTGTTGCAACTCTTTATCTGAACCAAATTTGCAGCTAACTCAGGGTGAGGATGAGCATCGGCATGACAAAGATCGAGCAAAGTTGAGATTGCAGCCAAGGAAGATCGAATGTCGTGGTTCGCCCTCAAGTAAGTTCGAGTCTTAAACATGCTCTTGCGCTCCGCTTGTTGAGTTGCATTCATTTGTTTTACGAAAGCCGCGCACAAGTACATTTCTCTTTTTGCTGCTCTAATGGAAAAGAAAATGAAGATAATGAACGCAACCAATATGGATATAAACATGAGTATAAGAAGCAATAAGGATAGCTTGGTGTTCTCTTCAATGATGGTGACCAATCCGCCCTTGTGATACGCTAACACATACACCTGAAAATCAAGTTGTAACCATTGATTAGCTTAATCAGCATTGAAATTCAGACAAAAGGGTCTTTTCCATTGATGCCAAAAGACTTACTGCTTGAACTCCAGCAATCTCAACTGTTGAGCAATAAAATGTGTACTTCTCTCCCATAATTCTCCCATGAAACGATACTCTGTTCCCATCAACAGGTTCACACGAACACTGACTGATACTCCGTATCGTACTACCATCAAGTTCCGATGCTCGAATTAAAACTGTGTTGTTATTTACTATAATCTCAGCATTTGGAAGCTCGGATTGCACGATCACGTCCCCATTGGCGGTAGCCAAATGGAAGTACCCTCCACTAAAGTTTAGTGCTGCAAAATGATCAATAACCACTTGAACAGGGAAACCAACAGATATAACACCACTTCCATCCATAGTAACAGAGCTAAGAAATAGGCTATCTTGATCATCATTCCATCCTTTGCCGAGGGAAAAATACCCTTTGGTTCTATTTAAGGCTTCTTGAAACCATGTTTCGTTTATTCGATTCGTGGCATTCAAAGTAATTGCCTTTCCATACAAGACGCCAGTATCACGGTTGACCAGCATACTATACCAGTGGGAAGAAAAGGAAGTGTTGCAGAATACTGCTAGCTTTTGGTCGTCCTCATCATTGTAATATGAAAACATCAAGCCATTCAATCCCACGTAAGAAATCTGTGATAGACTTGGAATTGTTGAAAGCGCAATGAACAAAGACGGTCCAATCTGACATACAACAAAGTGTATTCACAAATCACATTCATGTCACTGAAAGAACAGAAACAAAAACTGTAATTAAACCTTGACAATGTACCACCTTTTTCTCAATAGTAACAAATGATAGCTCGGATCCATTTAGCGCCGAGCTCAATGTTCTTGCTAAGTTGAGTGCTGATGTGTTGAGAGGAAGCAAGAACCTTGAAGTGGCTTCGATTGCCGAAATCGAGTTCTGGTGTTCTGAATAAGAATCAGACATAAATCTATCTCTGGTATCGTTGTTCAACATGCATAACTTTCTTGTTAGATACACACAAACCCCCTGCCATCAAGTTCAACAATATGTAAGAAGAAGAAGATTGAAGAAGAGGAGAATTAGTAAGTTCATGAGACTGATAATTACTAAAATGATAAGAGAACAAATTGTTGATAGAAGTATTTTGGGACAATTTCTCTGCTGAGGCATGTTGAGCTTGGACTATGACTTGAAACAATCAAACAAGTGTAATCATATAACAAAATCACTGAGAAATACAGAGTACCATAGTCAATGCAAGTATTTAAAGAACAACACAGAATTGAAAGAGAACAAAATATTTGAAAAAAAATTGAAAGATTCATTGAAATCAATAACAGAAAACTGGTAGAGGGATAATAGGGAATTTGAAGAAATGTATCTATTACTAAAACAGAAACCAAAATAAATTCAAAATTTTAAGCTGTTGAGATTTTAAATTTAAATTGCATCTTTTGGAAATTTTACATTCAAATATGCAAGTTTATTCAACAAATAACATCACAAATATATGAAAGTTTAAGATTGTAGAATGGAAGAAGAAAGAAGTGATATTTGGGTATGAATAAAGCAGAGTGCGAGTGAATATGTAATCCAAAATTCCAATCATTTGGTTCCAGTTGCAGAGGAGGAAGATTTGGGCTTCTTCACAATCAAAACAGGGCACTTCACATTCTGTGCACAGTGATTGCTTACACTCCCCAAGAATGCCCTGTCACCCAAAAATTATTCAAACCATATATTAAAACCTGTTTAGGCATAATCACTAATCCCTATCACATTCATTCTTGTAATAAATTTGAGCTGTAATAGAAAATATAGTATGAATCAATAATCTGTGATTGTCATGCGGGTAAAATTCAATTCGGTTAGAAAATAATTAAAAAAATAAATTTTAAATTTATCGAGAAAACACAAATAAGTGATTCGTGTTAGGGTCGAATTAAATTTTACAATTCAAATAGTTCGAATAACTTGAATAATAAATTTGTGTAAATACATGTTCGGTCCGTATCAATTTTGAAAATGAGAAAATTGGTCTCTCAACTAAAAATTAAAAAATAAATTCCAAATTTTTAAATTGATTTTTAAAAATCAAATTATTTATAAAATTCCAAATTTTATATTTTAAAAATATTTTTTAAAAATTAAAAATTTTAAATTTTTCTAAAATAATAATTTGGAGGAACTAAATAAATTAATTAATGATTCAAATGTATTGTATTAAAGTATATTATTTTTTACTATTTTGTTTTGAAAATGTTTTCAAATATTTTAATTGGACATGTTTAATTTTTAATTTAACTAGAACAATTTCACTCGACTTGATTTAAATTTTTTAAATTAAATTAGAATGATAAAATAAAACTCATCAACTCAAAATTTTTTACTAAATTTGATCGAATACTCAACTTTAATCACAACCACCTATTTATTTGGTTCTCCTACTAATATTAATGATAAGCTTTAATTCAAATAAATTGACATGAAATTTTGAAAATCCTATCAATAAAATTATGCGTGTATATATATATATATATATTGAGTTATAATAAAAGGTAAACTCCTAACAGTTATCTGGTTAATACAATTCGAATTCAAGTTATATTTAAGACAGTGAATACTATGACCCAACATACGGGATTGAAATTATGGGTAATATTAAGAATAATAGAAAGACGAAAGATTAAATAATTAAAATAAGAATGGTTGAGGATTTGACCAAAAATTGAGAGAGATTACCCACCTGTGAATAAGGCCATAACCATGGCTTCCCATAACAAGAACGTCAGCATTGATATTCTCGGCAACCCGGCAAATCACGTCCCTTGGATCACCACTCTCTATTATCACCTCTACTTTAACCTAATTACCCAAAAACCCCTTCAATTCTCAAAACACTCAAATTTGATCCTCCAAAGAAACCAAAACCAGAATGACTCAGTAACTCACTTCATCATCACCTTTCTCTCTGCACATCCTTTTGGCCTTTTCGATGATACAATTCGCCACATCGTTGCTGTACTTGTCCACGGTGGCCAAAACATCAGAAGAAAACAAATACCCTGAAACAAAAACCACAACAAATTTTTAAAAAAATTTACCCATTATTGCATGCATTTAGATTTCGACATTTAAAAAAAAAAAAAACCTGTGCCATCGAGTGAAGAGTGAAAAGCTTGTGCAGATCTAACGTAAAGGAGGAAAAGGGTATCTTTGCAACATTGAGAAATGATGTTCTTGAGGCACCATGAGAGAGCGTACATGCTCTCCTCACCTTCATCCACGGCTACCAGGATTTTGCGGTCCTTAGCTACAACATCAGCCATTGGATCTAGGAGCTTGGATTTGAACAGTTAATGAAAAGTTGCAAGTTTTGATGGTAAGCTGTGCAGAGGGAGAGTGTAATGGATCTTATAGAAGGGAATGTTTCGGCCTTTTTGGGTGGTTGGTTTTGTCTCAAACGTTGCATGCATGTATCAGACATAAACAATCTGTGTCTTGTCTGGTTTTTTCCTTTTATTTAATTTTCATTCATTTCCTTACCATGTTATGTAGAGAGTGTTGGTACACGTAAGATTTGAGATTAATTCCAAATTTTAAAGTTAAAAAATTATTAATTTCTTATTTTTAAAGTGGTAGTTGAAGGATAAGTTTCAACTTTAGCCCATTCTAAAGAATAGGATCTCCTTTTGAAGCCAGTAGCAGAGGATATAACACGTAGATATTTCAAAATACATTTGCCGAGGGTTCTTCCGTGCATTTCTGGTGGTCAATGAATAACATCACCAGATTCCACCAACAAGTTCTCACTAACTGCCCTGGTGCGAGTCCATAGACATTGCGCATCTCCACAAAAATGGGGTAAAGAGACGGTAAGAGTTTTTTTTTATCCATTGGTTGAGGATTCGATTCTTGCCTCGGATATGGAGTAGTTTTAAAATTCATGATCAGTAGCTACCCTTTTAATGGACCTATAGAATGTGAAAGATTAGTTATTGGGCTCACTTCAATAGATATATTGAGAAATAAAAAAAAAAAAACTCAAGGTGAAGGGAAGGTGAAAGTACTAGAGGAGTTCATGAGTCGGGCTTAAGCATGATATTAACATATTTTATGCTTACCTAAGTCTGACTTGGACTGAAATATAGATCTAAAATTTTGTCCAAATCTGCCCATATTTGTAAAAGACTAATCCAAGCCCATTTTAACCCGCTCATATTATTTTTAAATTTTTTAAAAATATTTATATTATATTATTTTAATATTTAATAATTTTATACATTTTTAATTTATTAATTTTTTTTATATAATCATTTTAATATTATTTTAATGTTTACATTATAGTAGTATTATATATTTAATATAGGTTTATTTGTTTAATGTGTTCTAAATTACTTAATATATAAAAATAACATAATATAAAGTATTATAAATTTAAAAACGGGTCAGACCAGGCTCGAGCCTTAAACGTTTAAACCCGAGCTTGACCCATATGTTAAACGGGTCTAATTTTTTTGTTTAAACTCATTTTCGGGCCTAATATTTTTGTTTAAATCCTCTTAAATTTTAAAAAAATCTTTGGGTCTGGATAGATAACCCGGACATGAACAATGAAACTTATCCTTAAACGCAGATAGAGGTATAAAAAAGCTAATATCACCCCTTCCCCCTTGACCAAGCCACCACACTAAGCAAATTTCCCCACTTGGAAATGCCGATTCCTACTAATAATTGTCCAATTGAAGGCCACAACACTCTAACAAAACCCTTATCACTTTCTCTATTGTTGTGTGTTGGGATTGACCCGATTAAACAACAAGTAAAAAAAATAGAGGAATAAATTGAGAAATTAAATACACAAATTTAATGTGAAAAAATTCTTTTGAGGATAAAAAACTACGGGTAAAGATAATTTTACTATTGTAATGACCCAAAATTCACGGGCATCGAAAAAGTACATTATCGGGCATCTGTCTTAGTAAACTGAACTCATAAATAATTATTAAAAATATTTATGAGTCTAATGGTGTGTCTAATTAGGTTTCAGTTAAGTGGATTTAGCTTAATTAAGGTTAATTTAGTGTAAGGATTAAATTGAATATAAGGTAAAAGTTTAATTATAAAATAGAGAAAAGTCAAGGGACTAAATAAATAAATAAACTAAATTGTGACACTTGTATGGTAAAAATAAAATACAAATGTATGGCAAATGTAAAATACAAGTGTAATACTAATACATATATATGTAATTATTATGTATTTACTTATTATTTAAATAAAAGATATTATAATATAATATTAATATAATAAAAATAAAGTAAGTAAATGAAATAAACAAAGAAAATGAAATAAAAAGAAACAGAAGGTTGAAACGAAAAAGAGGGAAAGAAAAGAAAGAGAAAAAAAAAAAGGAAACTAGGGTTTTAAGGGTTCAAACTTAAATTAGTAAGTCAATTTAGCCCCTTTTCTTATAATTTTGATGTTTTTGGAATCCTAGAACAAAATATTACTTGATTTATGTGGAAATTTTGTAAGTTAGTTGATTTTTAGATGAAGTTTATGTTGAATTAATTGAAGAATTTGGGGTTAAATTGGTAGAATTTTAAGTTAGAATTGAATAAAGGATTGAATTGTAAAACAAATCATAAGTTTTGAGTAAAAGGAACTAAATTGAAAGAATTTTGAAATTAGGGTTTTATGATGAAATTAGGAGTTGAAATTAGTTTAAAGTGAAAATTTAATAAAGATATGAAATTAGTTTTGTATAAATAAAGTTAGTATTGGTTAAGGACTAAATTGGAATTTAGACAAAAGTTGTGTATACATTGACATATTTAATGTTAAATTGTGTTGTATTGATGATTTTAAATTATTTTAAATTTCGTAGCTAACTTTAAGTCGGAGACCTTAGCTAGGAAAGGAAAAGACAAAGTTAACGAGGAGTAGCTCGATAATTCTGATTTGTATTTCTATAATCAGAACTTAATATATATATATATATATTGAATTTATTATTTAATATGTATGGTAAGTAGATTGAGGTAAGTATTGGTATTTTAATTGTCGAAACCATTTTTTTGTTTGGAAAACGGGCTGACTTTAAAAAAAAACGGAGTCGCCACCAATCCTTTCTTGAAGTGCGATTGGGTTACTTTAGAAAACATTCTGGTCTACGAATTTTAAGAAAACGAGTCCGAGTTTACGCATTTGAGGAAAGATTAGTCATCAACGCCCAAAATTGGTACCTTATTGATTGATTAATGTCCTAATATTGAAAATTGAAAAGATTTTAAAATACGAATACTTTAAAAAACTATTCGAATTGGATACCGAAATTCTCTTGTTTCGAAAAGATGAAATACCACATCCAGCACTATAGGGCATGATATTTCAAACCCTCGATGTCAAGATCATCTCACGATTTCCAAAATTCATGCATTACATTTTAAAAGGGTATTTTATTATTTGGCCAAACTAAAAAACCGAAACCCATCACGATTGGACATGATTCTTTGAATTTCCAATCATGAAATATTACCTTTATTTAAGAAAATCCGGTCAAAATCTCTGAATGATATTTGGTCATTTGGACGAACAGAAAATCGAGACCCAGCACGATTGGGCACGAATCTCTTGAACTTCCAAACACGAAACATTACCTTATTTTCAAAAATACGATCAAAATCTTTAAAGGATATTTAGTGATCTAGACGAACGAAAAAATCGAAACCTAGCACGATTGGGCACGATTTTCCGAAGTTTCAGACACGAAATATTACCTTTGAAATCCATTTTTATGAATTTAAAAAAAATAAAAATAAAAACATTGAAATATAAACACGGTAATAATAAGGAAAATAATAATGAAAATAATAATAATAATAATAATAATAATAATAATAATAATAATAATAATATTACATAGGAATATAATAATAATAGGAAAATAATTAAAAGCGAAACAACTATAGTAGTAATAATATTAAAACAATAATAATAAAATGATAGTAATATAAACAACAATATATTAATAATAATAAAGTAATAATAGTATCGGTAAGAATAATAATAGCATTAATAATAAAACATAGTAATAATATTTTTTAAAAAAATAATAGCGAAGAGTGAAAAAAATAAAAGTAACATTAAGGGTAATAAAAACAATAGTAAAAAAACAAGAATAGTAATAGTAAAGGAAATAAAATAATAATTATATGGGAAAATAATAATAGATGTACTACATATATAATAAAATAGAAAAATGATTTTAATAATAATAATAGTAATATATGCAAAATAGGGTCGATAATAATAAATATAATACTAAGAATAAATATGATTATAGTAATAAAAATTAATGATAATAATAATGGGAAAAATGAACAAGAATAATAGTAACAATATTTACAATAATAATATTAAAATTAATAAAAGGGTAAAAAAGGATAAAATTGAAATGAGCGCAAGCAAATAAGGATTGAAAATGCAATTATTCCAAGCCCTAAATATTGTGCCTGAATGCGGACTAAATCGAAGCGGCGCACAAACTTTAGGGGCAAATTTAAAAAAATAGAAAAAAGCTGAAGGGGGATCCAATTAAAATAGGGGCGCAAAAGAGGGGACCAACTGCGAAATTTACCCATTTAGGGTAAAATTGCATAAATCCACCTGTGGAAATTGCGCGTGGCCCCATGCTTTAAAAGCTTGAAAAGTTTCCTTCATAGTGAAAAACTCCCTTTTGCATCCTCTCTCCGGGTGGCCTCATGGCCCCATGCTTTAAAAGCTTAAAAGTTTCCTTCATTTTTAGCCTTCATTTCAAAATGTAGGCAAAAAACTCCCCCTTTTTGCATCCTCTCTTCTGGGTGGCCTCCGATTGAGTCACCGGCGCCGGATCGCCCTCTTCGCTCCTTCCGGCCACCAACAGGTATTTTTACTCCTTATTTTCTTTTTTTTTAAAAACCTTATAATATTTAAAAAGAAAAAAAGAAAAACCCCTAAAACACCCGATGTAAATTCAAAAAGAGAAAAGAAATAAATAAATGGAAAACAAATCAACCTTTTTCTCTTTGATTCCTTGTATTTCTCTCTGAAGAAGTGTGTATGTTGTGTATTTTTTGTAAATCGTGTCAAAAAAGATCCCTTTTACAGATTTCTACGATGGCTTTTATAGCCTAAACCCCATCTAAAAATAAAATAAAATCAAACCCCGAATCCCCACTACAATCCCTCTCTTCTACTGTTTTACTGCTTCCTGTTTTGTAGGTGCATCATCGGAGGCGTGAAGGCGCATGTTGCGGAGAGGAAACGTGCTGCGTCGGGATATTGCTGGCAGCTCTGAGGACACTGCTAGAGTTTCTGTTTGTTATGTAAATTTGGGCCATCCGAGCTTTAATTTGGTTGGGCCCTTGTAAATGGACTCTATTGGGTTTTATTTTTTGTTTATTTTGGGTCTTTTCTGGTATGGTGCTAGACTTGGTTGAGGTCAAAAAATTGGGCCTTACAGTTGTCCCTCTTTGCTTATTGTCGTGTAACGAGAATAGAGCAAAGACTATAAAAGGACCAATTTTGCCCAGTTTTGGCCGAAATTCGACTTCTTGATCCTCGTCTTCTTCAAATGACTCCAAATCCCTGCGACTTGAACGGTATTTGAACTTCATCTTGATAGCTTCAACTTCATGAAGGCAGCATCCACTATCTTTTGATCTTCTTCACTGTAAACTTGGGAGACAGGATCTGATGTCTTTAATCTGCTTCCTTGCTATCTTCAGGAAGACTTCATTCTTCAGTTTACTCTACTGGGGAACAAAATCTGAAATTTTCAATTTGCTTCCTTACTATCTTCAGGAAGACTTCATTCTTCAGTTTGATCCGCTTGGGAACAAAATCTGAAATTTTCAATTCTTCAGTTTGCTCCACTAGGGAACAAAATCTGAAATTTTTAATTTGTTTCCTTACTATCTTCAAGAAGACTTTATTCTTTATTTTGATCCACTTGGGAACAAAATTTGAAATTTTCAATTTACTTCCTTACTATCTTTAAGAAGACTTCATTCTTCAGTTTGATCCACTTGGGAACAAAATCTGAAATTTTCAATTCTTCAGTTTGCTTCACTAGGGAACAAAATCTGAAAGTTTCAATTTGCTTCATTACTATCTTCAGGAAGACTTCATCCTTCAGTTTGATCCACTGGGGAACAAAATCTAAAATTTCCAATTCTTCAGTTTGCTCCACTAGGGAACAAAATCTGAAATTTTCAATTTGCTTCCTTATTATCTTCAGGAAGACTTCATTCTTCAGTTTGATCTACTTGGGAACAAAATTTGAAATTTTCAATTTGCTTCCTTACTATCTTCAGGAAGACTTCATTCTTCAGTTTGACCCACTTGGAAACAAAATCTGAAATTTTCAATTCTTCAGTTTGCTCCACTAGCATTTCTAGGGAACAAAATCTGAAATTTTCAATTATTCACCGTCCTCTGAGGGACCTGTCCTGTATATTCAAATGTTTTATGGATGACTTTTTGCATGAATGCAGAATGTCATGAGAATGATGATTAGGATGCATGATCAGAATGAATCTAATGCTCCTAACTAAATGATATTATGGATGACATTTGTATGAATGCAAGATGTCATGATTTTTAAAAAAAAAAACGATTAGGGCATAATGATCAGCATAAATCAAATGCTTCTAATCGGAAATGAGAGAATGAACCCTATGGGTTATCATTGCTCATAGTTTATCAAGGTTCTATCACTGATGCGCTCCCATGCTTTCTCATTCAGCTGGTATCTTGGACAAAAACCCAAAGGAACAATCATTCTGCTCAGCAAGCTTGCCCCGCTGTAATTCCAAAGTCCCTTTCCTTAAACCTTAGGACATAAGAATTTATACCTCCCACTACAACTCCTGGGGAATAACATTTGGTTTTTTAATCCATTCAGTTATCACTTAGAGGTATGAAATTTTCAATCAACTTGGTCCATTATATCATCCCCTGAGTATAATGACCAGATATATGTATATAGAGTATTTCGACAATAATCCCATTTTATACTTGGATTGACCTTGTTCGTCATTTACCGATATGGTGTTACTAACGAAATTGTCTTATCCAATAAGAATTTGAAAATATAATCATTTTTCAATGTTTCCAATCTCCTTAGGCTCGGTGAGTTCTGAGTAATAGTCCCACTTCAGATTCTCATATTATTTAGAAGCTTCCAGAGTAATATGCGAAACTCCTTTTATGAAAGTGTTTTTAGTCCATTAATCATTATTTTAATATAAAATGCTTGAAAAAGGTCACAAAAATGGATGAAAAAGAAATTAGTCAAGAGCATAGCTCAGAAAAATAATTTAATCAAAGATAACTCAGGCAATAAAAGAAAACTGATTTGGGTGTATCTCAAAAAAGAATAAAACAATCAAAGATAAGGAATTCAAAAATAGATAAGATAAAAGTTAGTGCCCCAGATATCGCAGCCCGACCTTCTCTGTTCAAACTTCTTGAGGACCATTTTGAGTTTAATACGTGTTTAGGAGATCCTAAGTTCTTTGTCAATGCCCCAAGACGTAACATACTTCCATATTGTTAATTCATACGTAGCAAGACTATCGTATGCCCCACTTTTGGTCAAAATTTGAGCCGCCTTTTTCGGGCTTTCAACTCAAAGCCCCTTTGGTCTCAAAGCGCCCTTTGCGGGTTTTCGCCTTGGCATCTCCTTTTTCTTTTTCTTTCTTTTTTTTTTTTTGGATTTGAACTCAAGGCGCCCTTTGTAAGTTTTTACCTTGGACTTTCCCCTTTCAGGTAAAATATTTCTTGTTTGAACCTGAATTTGTCGGATTAGGCAAGTTTCCACTATTCGTCTCGGTCAATATCAATGCTCCTCCAAAATAGGCCTTTTTCAACATAAAGTATTTCCTAGTTCGGAATATTATTTCCTCTAAAATTGTTTTGTAGAAGAAAGATCTGTTTCAACATCAAGTTCCCCCTTATGGAATTTTCTAAGATGAACCTCTTTGTCGTAAACTCGCATCATCTGACTGTGATGGATAGCTTTTAACCTTTTCTTCGACTATGTTCAATTCCATAAACCAATGGGTAAGATGTTGCCCCAGTAAAGGTCCTAGCCGACGTTCAATAAGACAAAGGGTAAATGGTAGCTTCTTATGCCAATCCTTACAAGTCTTAGTCATCTTTCATTATTTTTTCTTTTTGTATTTTCTTTTGGCAGCTTTTGCTGCACTGTGATATGCTGCCTAATTTTTAGACAAATTATAAACATTGACTTTGTATAGTGATCCTTTATGGCATTCTTTGCTGGCATCTGATCTTTTTCTCCTTTTTTTCTTTTTTTTTTTGAATTAATGACTTCGACTTTGTAACATTAGCATATTAAGCTACTTCCACCCTCTTAGTGAAGTAAACGATGACTATGCCGATGAGTCAATATTGACTAAAAGCTTTTGACAAGATTGGCCCCATCATATCCATGCCCCACATATGGAAAAGTCTGTAAAGAAACTAGAAGAGTCACATAAGTCTCATCTTTTCAATTCAGTATTTGTGGTATGACTGATGCAATCCCTTTCCATGGTAGACCAATAGTGCTCCATCTTGTTTAGCCCATATCTTATTAGTCCAGGCATGTCCTGATATGATCGTGTGAAAACATCTTTGAATTTTGAAGATAACTCAATAATGTCTCGCCTTATTTCTGTGATGAGCTAGGCTACAATCTTTACTCCTTTCCTAGGCTCGCAATATCCAATGACCCTTTGGAGAGTAAGGTCTATTTTTCATCTTGTTTCACCATTCTTAACAAATTAGAAAATAGGTTACAATCTCTGTTATCTTCAAAGTCCTTAGATCCCCTAGACTCATATCTTGTTCAAAAAGGGAGTCAGTAACAACGTCACTCATGACGTTGATATATGGGTACCGAGGTACGAGGGTACAAAATCCAAAGAATAAATGATTCTAAGGATGATTACTTGTATGGTAATGAATAAAGATTGAAAGAGTAAAAAAATGTATAGTAAAAGAACAAAAGAATATGTACTCAAAAAGATACATTTCATTGAAATATAAATTTCGGACACAAGCCTATTTCACAAAAAATTCTTATTGCCTCTAAGCTTAAGGCAACAAGCACGTTTTGAATATTACTCTAGGTCTTCTTCTAAAAATACAAGAATCTCTTCCACAGTTCCATTATTCAAAACACTCCCAAGTATACAAAAGTTTAGAAACTTGGTTCCCCTATTCCCTCTTTGCTTTTGATTTCTTCAATGGATAGCAACTTTCCTTTCTCCTCCTTCAATTATCACATTTATGCCTTGTTAAAGTGATTAGGTTTTGATGAATCATCGATTTTCACGACTCCCATTTTAATGAACTTTTCAACTAGCTTTTTAAACGTAGTGCAGTTTTCAATTGAATGGCTCTTTATTCCCGCGTGGTACTCGTATTGGGCATTCTCGTTATACCATTTTGGAAACGGAGGTTGCAACGATTTTGAATAAAATGGGGATACCACGTGTGCGTCTAACAAACTTTGATATAGCTCCTTATACGTCATTGAGATTGGCATAAATTGAGCTTTTCAGAGTTTTACCTTGTGCCCGACTCTTATCTCATCGACCCTTGTTGCCCAGCAATGATCACCTTTGGCTGGTTAACATCAATTGCTTTTGAGTACCTTTTGTTGTGTGTACTCATATTATTCACATCACCATCCTTTTTCCTAGGAGTAGATCTTTTAATGGTTTCCCGCTTCAATCTTGCCACCCCTTATGACATTTTCTATCATTTCGCCCGACATCACTATGTCTGCAAAGCTCTTAGTCGTGCTCCCTAACATATGATTGATGAAAGGTGCTTTCAGGGTATTAATGAAGAGCATGGTCATTTTTTTTCCAACAGCGGCGGTTGGACTTGTGTAGTGACTTCCCTCCACCTCTGGGCATATTTTCTGAAACTTTCACCTAACCTCTTCTCCATGTTTTGCAGCATGATCCTGTCAGGCGCTATATCAGTCACATGGCCATAATGTTTCATGAAGGCCTGTACTAAATCCTTCCATGATTTGATTTGAGTACAACTCAACTGATTGTACCATTTAGCCGCGACTCTAGTCAGACTGTCCTGGAAGCAGTGAATCAACAACTAGTCATTCTTTTCGAATATGGGTCTCAGGGCAGCTGGTCCCACTATACTTTTCGAATTCTGGCATCTTGAACTTTGGTGGAAGTATCATATCAGGGACCAAACTCAACTTCTTTGCATCCACATCGCATTGGTAATCAGCACTTTCCAATGCTTTGAACCTCTCCTCTAACCATTTGCATCGATCTTCAAATTTTTTTGAGATTTTTGCCCTTGCTTTTCCCTCTTCTGCTGCATCATCGAAGTCAGGACCATTAATTTTGCCAAATTTTCTCCGGGGTTGGAGCTCGAGCCTGTCGGGAAGTTTACCGGTGTTGAGGTACCAGATTGATACTGGGGTTTGACATTGAAGGATACTCTTGGTGGTTGTACTTGGGAATTTATCGAGGCCAAGCCTGGAGGATAAGCAGAATCTTCATTATCATCTCCGGTATCTACCATAAGGCCCTTTCCTTTATCATGCCCTCCAGTCAATAACTGTGTTAACTGGCTCATCATACTTTTCTAGGATTCCAGCATTTGATCCCTCATATCCTGTTGGATCTTGGCCAACTGCTCCTGCAGTTGGTCTTGCATTTCTTTCTGCATCTACTCTATCTTTTCCATCCTTTGATCCATAGCTTTGGTTTTTCTTCGAGTGTAGTAGCGATGTTCCAGGGTAGCTATAATACGATCTCTAATTAATAGGACTCTTTTATGATATTATATGCATGTGATGCGACGCGATGTAAATGCATGATATGAATGCAAAAATAAAATGCGGCAATTCTAGTTTAATTTCTTTTAGAAACTTATTTAAAAAACAAAATCTTTTACATAAAACAGAGTCACATATACAGCCTAGCCCTTATGCTCAAGTTGTATCTTCTTTGACCATATACGCACGGCCGCATTATCCTCTACTTTATCAAGGAATTCGTTCTCCATAACAAGCCTTCTAATTCAAAAATCAAATAGGAATTGACACCTTTTAATATGAAATGACATGTAAAAATGGCCAAATTAAAACAGGTTAGTATCGAATAATAGTAACCAAAGCAAGTAAAAGGATGTCAAACCACTATATGGGTAACCACTAAGGTTTAGTATGGCTCTACTTAGGGTGGGCCCTTAAGATTCACTATATGTAGCTTAGTTCTAAAGGAAGGGTACCTGAACTAGTAGATTCCTCAATCCTCACCCATTATAGGCTTATACGGATCGAGTTCAGTTCAGGGGAATACATTTCCCTATGGCCATGCGGAGGTGAAAACCTCATGGAACCATAGGTATGGATGTATCCCGAAAGCAGTCCCCTATCCCATGCGAAGGTGAAAACCTCACGAAGGAATAACTTCTCGCTTCCACTTAGAGGGTGTGACCACAACGGTCATGCAATATGAATACGAAATATCCTATGGGTCTCAAACCACAACAAACATATGACGCGACACAAACTCATGCAATGAAAGAAACGAAATTAAAACATTTTATTTTTGATAAAAGGACGTTAATCAATCAATTCTACTGGCTTAACTCTCTTATTATTCCCCAGTGGAGTCGTCAAGCTGTCGAAACCATTTTTTTGTTTGGAAAATAGGCCGACTTTAAAAAAAAAGAAAAATGGAGTCGCCACCAATCCTTTCTTGAAGTGTGATTGAGTCACTTTAAAAAACATTCTGGTCTACGAATTTTAAGAAAATGAGTCCGGGAGTCGGTTATGCACGAGGAAGGATTAGCACCCTCGCAACGCCCAAAATTGGTACCTTATTGATTGATTAATGTCCTAATATTGAAAATTGAAAAAGATTTTAAAATACGAATCCTTTAAAAAACTATTCGAATTGGATACCGAAATTCTCTTGTTTCGAAAAGATGAAATACCACATCCAGCACGATAGGGCATGATATTTCAAACCCTCGATGTCAAGATCATCTCACGATTTCCAAAATTCATGCATTGCATTTTAAAAGGGTATTTTACTATTTGGCCAAACTAAAAAACTAAAACCCAGCACGATTGGACACGATTCCTTGAATTTCCAATCATGAAATATTACCTTTATTTAAGAAAACCCGGTCAAAATCTCTGAAGGATATTTGGTCATTTGGACGAACAGAAAATCGAGACCCAGCACGATTGTGCACGAATCTCTCGAACTTCCAAACACGAAACATTGCCTTATTTTCAAAAACACGATCAAAATCTTTAAAGGATATTTAGTGATCTAGACGAACGAAAAAATCGAAGCCCAGCACGATTGGGCACGATTTCCCGAAGTTCCAGACACGAAATATTACCTTTGAAATCCCTTTTTTTATGAATTTTAAAAAAATAAAAATAAAAATATTGAAATGTAAACACGGTAATAATAAGGGAAAATAATAATGGAAATAATAAATATAATAATAATAGATAAGAATATAATAATAATAGGAAAATAATTAAAACGAAACAACTATAATAGTAATAATATTAAATCAATAATAATAATAAAATGATAGTAATATAAACAACAAAGATATTAATAATAATAAAGTAATAATAGTATCAAGAAGAATAATAATAGCATTAATAATAAAACATAGTAATAATATTTTTTAAAAAAATAATAGCGAGAGTGAAAAAATAAAAGTAACATTAAGGGTAATAAAAGCAATAGTAAAAACAAAGAATAGTAATAGTAAAGGAAATAAAATAATAATTATATGGGAAAATAATAATAGATGTACTACATATATAATAAAATAAAAAATGATTTTAATAATAATAATAGTAATATATGCAAAATAGGTAATCGATAATAATAAATATAATACTAAGAATAAATATGATTATAGTAATAAAAAATTAATAAAGAATAATAATGGGAAAAAATGAACAAGAATAATAGTAACAATATTTACAATAATAATATTAAAATTAATAAAAGGGTAAAAATGATAAAATTGAAAGGAGCGCCAAAAATAAGGATCTAAAACGCAATTATTCTAAGCCCTAAATCATCGTGCTGAATGCGGACCAAATCTAAGCAAGCACAAACTTGAGGGCAAATTTAAAAAAATAGAAAAAAGTCAAGGGGATGCAATTAAAATAGGGGCGCAAAAGAGGGGACCAACTGCGAAATTTACCCATTTAAGGTAAAATTGCACAAATCCACCTATGGAACAGGTGATTGCGCATGGCCCCATGCTTTAAAAGCTTAAAAAAGTTTCCTTCATTTTTGCATAAAACCTCCCCCCTTTTCACATCCTATCTTCTGGGTGGCCTCGATCGAGTCACCGGCGCCGGATCGCCCTCTTCGCTCCTTCCGGCCACTAGCAGGTATTTTTACTCCTTATTTTCTTTTTTTTAAAAACCTTATAATATTTTTTAAAAAGGAAAACCCCTAAAACACCCGATGTAAATTCGAAAAGAGAAAAAAAATAAATAAATGGAAACGAATCAACCTTTTTCTCTTTGATTCCTTGTATTTCTCTCTGAAGAAGTGTGTATGTTGTGTATTTTTTGTAAATCGTGTCAAAAAAGATCCCTTTTATAGATTTCTATGGTGGCTTTTATAGCCTAAAACCCCATAAAAATAGAATAAAATCAAACCCCGAATCCCCACTACAATCACTCTCTTCTACTGCTTTATCGCTTCCTGTTTTGTAGGTGCATCACCGGAGGTGTGAAGGCGCACGTTGCGGAGAGGAAACATGCTGCGTTGGGATGTTGCTGGCGGGGCTGAGGACATTGCTAGGGTTTCTATTTGTTGTGTAAATTTGGGCCATCCGAGCTTTAATTTGGTTGGGCCCTTGTAAATGGACTCTATTGGGTTTTATTTATTATTTATTTTGGGTCTTTTGGTATGGTGTTGGGCTTGGTTGAGGTCAAAAAATTGGGCCTTACAATAATATTGAAATGAATAGAATTGTATTTATGAGTATTTGTGAATATTTGAATTGAAATTTGTATATTGGTTTGAAATTGAAAGTGATGTGAAAATCTATTAATTGTATCGACCTAGTCGGATATAGTTGGCATGCTATAGGATTGGAAGAGTTCAGGGATACTTCGACTACGAGCCGATGAGACACTGGTTGTCATATTATTACTTCAAATAAATTCGATGAGGTACTGGGTACCAACTTACTTCAGCATGGTCGATGAGACACTGGGTGTCAATCTATTGCTTTGAATTATCCGATGAGGAACTGGGTGCCATACTGGTGTGTTTTGGTTGGATCCGTGTATCCGCCAAAGTCTGAGTCTTGTTAATAGGGGCAAATAAATTAATTGGCAATAAGATTGATATTGAATGTGAATTTGAATTTGAATTTGGATATTGAATTGAATTGTACAAATGAAATGCATGAACCAAAAGGTTCATGAAAAGAGTATTGTTATTGCCAAATGATATGTAAATCAAAGTGAGAAAAGCTATTTGAACTAGCTATTGATAAGAAATGAAGGTAAAATGTATAAAATGAATTATTAATTGGCTAATGTTTATATTTGGTTAAAAAGTGTATGTTTTATAATGTTATTTCCTTTGAAGTTTTCGGATTATAGAAATATCACTGAGTTTTATAATCAACGTACGGTTTGTTTTCGACCGCAGTTTAGGTTAAAGTTGAATTGTCGAATCAGCATCCAAAGCCGATCCCGAACTCAAAGTGGTGAAATATATTTCTTTTGGTAATGGCATATACCTAAGTGGTCATATGTATGTTATTTTAATAAATGGTTATATGTAATGTTATAAGATGATATTAGTTGGTTATGTGTATAAGTTTATGAATTATGTTGGAATTATAAAGTGGTATATTTTGGTTAAAGTATGAATGGACTTAATATATGCAAATTTTAGGTTGAAATTTGATTTAAAGATTGAATTGGTTTAAATAAAGTTAAATGAATTGAGTTAGTATGTATTTGTAAAATACCCATGTTAATATGTTGATTAGATCATTAGGTAGATTACTTGGTATGATTTGGATATATATTTGATTGTGTTTGGATTGGTTGAATATTGGTTATAAAGTTATTTGAGGTTTAAGTTTGCAGGGTTGGTTAAATTTGACGTATAAGGCTCATTTTGAATCCACACGGGCGTGTGACCAGACCGTGTGAGACACATGACTTATACTTGGGCATATGGTTAGGCTGTGTGTCCCTTGCAACTTTAATTTCACAAAACAAAATGCTCAGATTTTGCCACGCGGGTAGAGACACGGGCTTGTGTCTCAGCCGTGTGAAGAACACGGCCTAGAACACGGGTATGTACTTTGGCCGTGTGAAAACTGCACGGCCTAGCACATGGGCTTGTGGCTTGGCCGTGTGAGGTAAGTCAGATAGCACATAAATTAGGACACGGCCTGAAGCACGGGCATGTCTTAGTGTCACACTGCGTGTCCTAGACCACCACCAATGTGTGAGCCTCAGATTTGAGAAAAATTTGAAATTTCATGAAAAATTTCTTGAGCATTCGAATTGGTCCCGAATCACTTCAAACATGTATTTTGGGCTTCAAGAGCCCATAAAAGGGACATTATGATTGTATTACAATATGTATGGTATTTATTTATATAAGGTTCGTAATATTTCTGAAAGGTTCGGTAATACTTTGTAACCCTATTTCGATAACGGTTTAGGATTAGGGGGTGTTACAACTATAATGGTAAAAGAACGAAGAGTACAAAAGATGGAGATAAAAACTAAAACCCGAAAACTCGAAAACAAAGAACCATCAAAACGTAAACACAAAATTCTCTAAATGTGTTATGAGTTCTAATCTCTAATAGGTGTATTTTCTAAGGTTGTAAAAGAGCCTATTTATAGGCTAAATTCATAGGTCAAATAATAATAAAATAATCTAGACTAATCAGAGTTTGATTGAAAAAAATAAATAGATTTTAACTGAAAGATTATTTCTCAAATTTGACTGAAATAGGAGTCATACTCAACAAATCTCCACCTTGACTCATATTTCCACAATGCCATCTTTGCCAAAGCTCGCAACGAGCCTATCATGAACTATGCAGGAAATTAACTGAGTCAAATCTGTGCTTAGAAATTGGAAGACTTCTAGCCTTCGACTTATACACTGCCAAATCAAAATTAACCCAGGTCTGATTTTCACGAACACAGTGCCCTAACTTTTCAAAACCTGCATCCAAAAGAGAACCTCTCTTCAACGAAATGGTCATACATTTTTCCCTCCTATGACCAAGTTGCCTTAGCTCCAAACGAGTTGACTTTGACTCCGTAACAGACGAGGGACGTTAGATTTCACTGGTCACTATAGAACCTTCCAGAATATAAAAACTATCGGTTCTTTTAGCTTTTAACAAAATGAGAGCTCCACGAGATACTTTAATATCACTCGAATCGATGTTGATTATGCATCCTTTCAAGTCTAAAATACTTAAGGAGATGAGATTCTTTCGTAAATCAGGTACATACCTGACATCTAAAAGTGTCCTAGTCGTCCCATCGTGCATCCTAATTTTAACAGTACTAATACCAATTCCCTTACTAGATGAATTGTTTCCCATGCACACAACTCCACCTTCAACCAAACTATATATGGAAAACCATTCTATATTGAGACACATGTGGAAAGAACATCCCAAATCTAGGATTCACTCGAACATGAGCTTGGAGTTATCGTTTGTTAACACTAACAAGAAATCACATTACTTTCATCAGCCAAATTAGCATCAGCTACATCTTTCTCGTTACGCTCAGCAACTCTTTTATTTCACAATTTATAACAATCCGCTTTGACGTGACCTAATGATCACTGAAAAACAGTCTAGTTTTAATATTTATAAAAGAGTGATCGAACCTGTAGACTGACTGCGACAATTTAGAGGAGCAGAAGATATACACCAGTCTGGAAATCTGCACTTTTGTGTTAATTTCCAACTAAATACTTAGGAAAGAAAGGTGGAAAGAAAAGAAACTGAAAACAAATTTGAAAATAAATAGTGTTAATGTTTGGGTTGCCTCGAGAAGCGCTGCTTATAGTCTTAAGCTAGACTGTCCTCATGTTTGAAAATTTCGGGGAGGTTTAAAGGTTTGAATATCTTCCCTCATGCTTGCGATTTCATTTTCATGACAAAGTTGGAGTCGAGAAGCATTTACCTTGAATTTATTGAATTTTGGGTTACTTACCTCGACTGTGTTGTGGGGGAAGATTTCGTGTACCTTAGGAAGAATTTCTTCCTTTCCCCTCAAGTCTGTTGAACTAATATGAAGATCGGCTTTGTCTAACAGCACCTGGTCTCCTATTTTAAAGTGATTGGATGTTCCTATGAGCTCTTCTGGTGGTTCCTTAGGTTTTACTTCGTGTGGATCCGGCTTTTCTTTGGCGTATATCTTCTGCTCTTCTAAATTGTTGATTGTATGCTTCTGTGTTTGCTCAGTTTTGATGCTTCGTGATGTTTCCTACGATGGAGGTTGAATAATTTGATTATCTATTGAAACGGCTTTCTTACCTTCATCTTCTGTAGTTCTGGTTGAGTCGAGAGCTTGAAGATTGACTGATTCATCTCCTACACGAAGTATGAGTTCTCCTGTGGCAACATCAATTTTAGTCTTGGCAGTTGCAAGAAAAGGTCTTCCTAAAATTAAAGGGATTGAATTTTCCTCATCCATGTCTAAAACAACAAAGTCTACTGGGAAAACAAATTTATTGATTTTGACTAAAACATCTTCAATAATGCTCCTAGGATTCTAATAGCTTTATCACTAGTTGAATACTCATCCTAGTTTGTTTGGGCTTCCTAGACCTAGTCGCTTAAACAAAGGCATAAGACATAACATTTATACTTGTCCCAAAATCGCCTAACGATTATCAATAGTCAAACTACCAATTAAGCATGGAATCGTAAAACTCCCCGGATCTTTTAGTTTTGTGGTAGCTTGTTCGTAGCATTTCGAGCATGTTGTGTTTAATTGCACATGGTGCTCTTCATCTATTTTTGCGTTTGTTCGTCAAGAGCTTGTTTAAGAATTTCTTGCATCGGCATCTGAAAAAGAGCTTCAAGAAGAGGTAAGTTAATATGTAATTTCTTTAAGAGTTTTAGAAACTTACCAATTGTTCCTCCTGAATCATCTTTTTCAATGCTTCGGATAAGGTATGAGAGGTTGGTATTCTTTGATTACCGGTTTTGGCTTTTCTTGAGGTACCTCGGTCTTATCCTTCTTTTCTTCTTGTTGATGTGGGTCTATCTACTTCTGTACCCTCTTGAGTTGTAATGGCTTGGATTTGCTCTTTTGGGTTTATTTCTGTGTTGCTTGGTAGATGTCCCTATTGGCATTCAGAAATTAGCTTTGTGAGGTGTCCCACTGACCTAGTAAGTTCTCCAACTTGATTCTCGGGTCCTTTCATCGACTTCTGTTGTTCATCAAGGTTTGTATCAGTCTTTCAAAGACGAGATTCTGTGGCTGCCATGAATTTTGTTAGCATCTCTTCAAGGCTTGATTTTTTTTCCTGTGGATAGGGCTAATTTTGATAATTTAGAGAAGGTTGCTGCCTTTAAATTCCTTGATTTCATTGTCCTCCCCACGAAAAATTTGGGTGGTTCCTCCAACTCGGGTTATAAGTATTACTATAAGGATTATTATTGGATCCGAAATTGTTACCTATATAGTTTGTCCGCTTTCGTTTTCGCTCCCGGTTGGTAGGGTGGGTACTCAAAGATTCGCCACATTCCGCTTGCTTCGCATTGCATTCTCGGATATACCGCGAAGAACATAAATTATCAAGCTTTTTATTCATTAACTCCACCGTGTTGACAAAGATTGTCATCGTCTATGTTGAAAACTCCGACTGATTTTATCGGCTTTACCTTTGTGATTTGCCATAGATAAGTGTTCAATGACATCTCTTTAATAAAATTGTAAGCCGCTTCAGGAGTTTTGTTGTTCAGAGTTCCACCAGCTGATGAATCAATCATTTGCCTTGTTGAAGAATTCACGCCCATTGTAGAAAGTTTGGACTTGAAGCCATAAAGGTAATTCGTGGTGTGGGCATCTTCTTAGGAGATCATTGTATCTTTCCCATGCATCATATAATGTTTCACGTCATTCTCGCACAAAAGAAGATATGTCATTCCTAAATTTGGCCGTTTTGGCTAGTGGAAAATACTTTAAAAGAAATTTTTCATCATTTGGTCCCATGTGGTGATTGACCCTCGTAGTAATGAATTCAACCATCGCTTTGCTTTATTCCTTAATGAAAAAGGAAATAATCGAAGACGTATGGCATCATTAGAAATGCCATTTATTTTGAAAGTATCACAGAACTCTAAGAAATTAGCTATATGAGTATTTGGATCTTCGTCCTGCAATCCATCAAATTGAACAAACTGTTGAATCATTTGTATTGTGTTAGGTTTTAAATCAAAATTATTAGCAGCTATAGAAAGCCTAACAATACTAGATTCTGCTCCTGTCAAATTAGGTTTAGCATAATCATACATAGTACGCGGAGCATTCTGATCTTGAGCATCAAGCGGATTATTTTCGGCCATCCCTTCAGTAGGATTGGATCTGTTTTGTTAGAGCTCGCCTAGTTTCTCTGCGATTTCTGCGAGCGGTAGCTTCAATATCACTGTCGTATTCTAATGGCCCTCTAGGGTTTCTTCTAGTCATAAACTAGAGGTATCTTGCAAGTTTAATAAAGAAAGAGGATTAGTAAAAATAAAAATAAAAAATAGAAATAATGGCTAAAGTAATAAAAATAGAGCTTTCGTAATATTTTAGAAGTCCCTGGCAACGGCGCCAAAAACTTGATCGCTGAAAAACATTCTAGTTTTAATATTTATAAAAGAGTGATTGAACCTGTAGACTGACTGGGACAATGATAGAGGCAAGCGCACCTATCGAATAGTAGTATACCTCAGGTAAGAATATCTTATCGAACCCAAGGAACCTAAAAGTACTATTACTCACTTTGTTTCTATTATTTAGCCTAAAATATGGAGTGATTGGTTTATTAATCTAAAACAAATGAAATACTTAAACTTAAATGCAAAGACAAAAGAATAAAACTTTGGGAAAAGACTTTGAAGAAAACTCAATTGATAAAGACGATACCTTCGGGAAGAATCCACCTATGACTTCACTTATTATCTAACTTTCAATTCATATGATTTCTTTTACTTAGCTTGATGAGAGACTCCCTAACCTATATTAAACCTTCTCTCGAGGCGAATAATGTCTAACCTTAGGTTAATTAGTGGAACTCTCATTCTCTTATAATAACCCCCTAAGGCGTGAAAGAATCGATCAATGGACTCCCATATTAGGTTTCACCCTAATTCGCAAAATCTAGTAACCCTATCTCTAGGCGCTCGATCAACTCCGCTTAATTATGGTAGATTTACTCTTAGGCAGGGCCTATTCCTCCTCCACCTAAGCACATCAGATTAAATTAAGCAACATAATTAAGAACAAACTAAGTATTTATCATATAAACCGAAAGAATTAAATAACAAAATCCATCATAGATTTCATCCCCTTCAGGTATCTGAAAGATCTAGTTCATAATAAAATAAGAAAACATCTCAAGAGAAAAGATAAAACAAAACATAAGAAATCCCTAAAACCCCCTGAAGGAATTGAAGAGGAGATCCTTCGTCTTGAGTAGAATTCCGACTCTTCGAGATGGATCAACTGGCTGTCTTCGAGTAATTCCCTAAACGAGTAAAGCTCTGGTAGAAAACTCTGCTAAAACCTGCTCCCCTTGAATTGCTACCTTGGATTGTTTATATAGACATTTGGGATGCTTTACTTGGCTCCTAAGTACTCGTAATTCAAGTGAAATTTATCCTGAGTGTTTGAGTGGACTTAGGATTGTGTTTCTTGGGCTCCAAGCATCCAATTCTGAGTGACATTGCTCTTTTTTGCCACAGGGGCACGGCCTTGACACGCCCGTGTAAATCGTGGTACAGCCCGTGTCTCCATTCTGTTAATTTAGGCATGACTTTGACACACCCGTGTAATATCTGGGTAGAGGTCGTGCTTCGGGTCTGCCAATTGGGGCACGGCCATGTACATCGGGGTCCAGGCCGTGTTGGGCTTTTTGTCGATAAGGCACGGTCGTGTAAATCAGGGTGTGACCGAGTGCAATCTAAGTATTGGGGTACGGCCGTGTGGCATGAAGTCCAGGCCGTGCCGACTTCTTGGGTTGGCCCACTTTGGTCCGTTTTAAACCCATTTTGCATCCTTTTTATCATTGGGTGCTTTCCTGAGTATAAGACATGAAAAGAAAGGATTAAGAGCACCTTTTTACATAAATTAAGGATAAATTCATCCAAAAGCATACTAAATGTGGGATTAAAATATGTTACTTTTACGGTTTATCAAATACCCCACACTTAAGCTTTTGCTTGTCCTCAAGCAAAATTCTCAATTTACAATTAAAACGAACTTTCTAAAATTCATAATTCCCATTGGCAATGCCTCATCATAATTCATAGATAATTTATACATGGATCATTTAGCTCGAAGTGCCCTAAAGATTCAAACGAGATAAGTCATGATTTTGTAGCATGAAAACATAGGTGTCTCCCCTTATTTAAATAATTACCTTTGATTCAAAATCGACAAGGATTGACATCCTCACTAAATATTCACTCAAAGCACTCAAAGTGTTTAAAGATCAAGAAAAAGCGCTCAAAAGTCAAACCTGAAAAGTTAATCACATAGGTTTGCTTGAAAATCAAATCTCCACCACTGTATATGAGATGATAAACAAATCAAAAGGTCTTTTTTTTTAGGGTTGTAACGGGGCTTGGGTTAAAAGGTGTGGATAAAGGATGAATTAGAGGGTTAAAATTGAGATTGAATTGACTAATTACCTAATCTAAAAATAATGAACTAAATATGAATATTTACATCGAATGAAAAGTAATAATACCACTATTGATAATTACTCTATGATAAAGAGTATTTTCTTTACTTTAAAATTTGATAATACTTTAATCTGAGCTTTTCTTCAACAATTGGAGTTTAATTGCTCTAAGCTCTTTTATACTACTAATATTGAATAAACTTGAATTTTTTTTATTTTTTATTTTTAAGAACAAACTAAGTAAAATTTTAATAGAAGGAACTTTGATAATTGAAATAACCTAATTTGGCAATTGATCAAGTCAATTCTCGATAGAGGGGTAGTCAAAAGAATGTTGATAACAAATACAAAGAGATTTTGGGTTAATATTAATGGGTGAGTAAACAAAAAGGTTGTTAGGATTCAACGGGGTTCACTAGAGGTTATTTATGTAGGTAGGCTTTTTAGTGAAGTGAACGGGTTAAAACCTAGGTGCCTTTATCATCTCAGAATATCAAATCATTATTGTGGTCTCGACATGCATAAACGAGGCAAGTTCTAGAATAACAGTTCAAAGTTGACACACTCATAATCAATAAAAGTGAGCATGAAAAATAATATATGCTCTATAAGGTTCAATATCTCACGTAAATTATGGGTGTTTTGACATCAATCCTATAGATTTCAAATTTCAAAGTAATACTCGATTTAGTTCAACAACCTATCAATTTTTATTTTTGAAAATAGACTTATCATGCTTGATTCTATAGTATTCTTCAAATTTAATCATCAATGTACAATTAACTATGATTTGTTCTAAAACATATCAATAAAAATCATAAATCATTAGAAATTTCATCTTAATTAATAATATGAGGAAAATACTTAAGATCAAGACTAATTTCAGGGTTTTGAGAATTATGCAAAAAGTTAGACACTATTACCCCCACACTTAAGATGTTCATTGCCATCAATGTACAAAGATAGATAATGAAATTTATGTGCCAAATCAAAAAGAGAAGTGGGGAAAGTAATACTCCCTGAAATCTAGATGATCCCTGGCGTCTTTAGTGGCGGTGATGGTGTTTTCTATGGGCCTGGTGGAGTGGCTACCGAGAAGCAGTTTGCTAGATGAAGAAATTGGGTAGCCTGTGAAGATATAGCCAAGAAATCTAGAGAAATAACAATAATATACTAATAATAAATTTAAAGATTAAGGAAATAAAAAGAAGGAGACTAAGAAGAAAACTGAAATTGAAATAAAAGACTAATGGACTAAGGAGTCCTTATTGTTGGATGGTTTGCGAAGTGAGTGTGACCTCGAAGGCTGTGGTGTATGATTCCCTAGCAGCCTTTAGATCCTAAAACCAAGAAACTACTATGAAATAAATTAAATTAAGCAGAAAAGAAGTATAGATAAGGAAAATTAAGGGGATAAGAAAAGAAAAATAAAACCGAAAAGGTTTTCGAGACCCTTGGCGTGTCAATTAAGTGAAGCTACTGGCATGAACTCATGTTGAGGTTTCCTCTAAAGAGATGATGCTTACGTTTCTTCGGCATGATCTTTGTGTTGCTCAAGTGTCTTGGATCTTTTCTGTGAATAGGGAGAAAAATTTGGAAGAAAGAGAAGGAACAAGGAATGTAGGAAAGAAGGGAAGGCTGTGGGGATTTAAATAAAATTTCAAATCTGGCTTATTCCCACGCCCGTGTGCCGAGGGTGTGTCCATTCACACGGCTACCTAGCACGGCCGTGGCTAATGGCTTGTTGCTTCTTACACGTTCGTTTCTTAGTTAGCCACGCCCGTTTCAAGAAAGTCAGTAGCTTCACACGGTTCATAGGCACGCCCGTGCTATTCTTGTCGATACCTGTGCTTTAGAGTTGTTGGGCTCGTGACGTCGGGGAGTGGTTGGACTGACTTGCACGGCCTTGCTCCTGTTAGTGTGGTGGTTCCAATGGTCCACACGACCACAGACACGCCCATCTATAAGACCGTGTGGTCTGGAAATCTACACTTTTGTGTTAGTTTCCAACTAAATACTTAGGAAAGAAAGGTGGAAAGAAAAGAAAATGAAAATAAATTTGAAAATAAATAGTGTTAATGTTCGGGTTGCCTCCAGAAGCGCTGCTTATAGTTTAAGCTAGACTGTCCTCATGTTTGAAAATTTCAAGGAGGTTTAAAGGTTTGAATATCTTCCTCATGCTTCGATTTCATTTTCATGACAAAGTTGGAGTCGAGAAGCATTTACCTTGAATTTATCGAATTTTGGGTTACTTACCTCGATTGTGTTGTGGGGAAGATTTCATGTACCTTGGGAAGAATTTCTCCCTTTGCCCTCAAGTCTGTTGAAGTGATGTGAAGATCGGCTTTGTCTAACAAAGATATGGTCTCCTATTTTAAAGTGATTGGATGTTCTTATGAGCTCTTCCGATGGTTCTTAGGTTTTACTGTGGATCGGCTTTTCTTTGGTGTATATCTTCGCTCTTCTAAATTGTTGATCGTATGCTTCGTGTTGGCTCAATTTTGATGCTTCGTGATGTTTCCTGCGATGGAGGTTGAATAATTTGATTATCTATTGAAACGACTTTCTTACCTTCATCTTTCGTGGTTCGCCGAGTCGAGAGCTTGAAGATTGACCGATTCATCTCCTACACGAAGTATGAGTTCTCCTATGGCAACATCAATTTTAGTCTTGGCAGTTGCAAGAAAAGGTCTTCCTAAAATTAAAGGGATTGAATTTTCCTCATCTATGTCTAAAACAACAAAGTCTACTGGGAAAACAAATTTATCGATTTTGACTAAAACATCTTCAATAATGCCCTTAGGGATTCTAAAGCTTTTATGAGCTAGTTGAATACACATCCTAGTTTGTTTGGGCTTCCTAGACCTAGTCGCTTAAACGAGCATAAGGCATAACATTTATACTTGCCCTAAATCGCCTAACGATTATCAATAGTCAAACTACCAATTAAGCATGGAATCGTAAAACTCCCTGGATCTTTTAGTTTTTGTGGTAGCTTGTTCTGTAGTATTGCTGAGCATGTTGCGTTTAATTCCACATGGTGCTCTTCATCTATTTTACGTTTGTTCGTCAAGAGCTTGCTTAAGAATTTCCTTGCATCGGGCATCTGAAAAAGAGCTTCAAGAAGAGGTAAGTTAATATGTAATTTCTTCAAGAGTTTTAGAAACTTACCGAATTGTTCCTCTGAATCATCTTTTTTCAATACTTCGGGATAAGGTATGCGAGGTTGGTATTCTTTGATTATCGGTTTTGGCTTTTCGTGAGGTACCTCGGTCTTATCCTTCTTTTCTTGCGTTGATGTGGGTCTATCTACTTCTGTACCCTCTTGAGTTGTAATGGCTTGATTTGCTCTTTTGGGTTTATTTCTGTGTTGCTTGGTAGACGTCCTTGTTGGCGTTCAGAAATTAGCTTTGTGAGGTGTCCCACTGACCTAGTAAGTTCTCCAACTTGATTCTCGAGTCCTTTCATCGACTTCTGTTGTTCATCAAGGTTTGTATCGTCTTTCAAGACGAGATTCGTGGTCGCCATGAATTTTGTCAAGATCTCTTCAAGGCTTGATTTTTTTCTTATGGGTAGGGCTGATTTTGATAATTTGAGGAGGTTGTCGCTTTGAATTCCTTGATTTCCTTGTCCTCCCACGAAAAATTTGGGTGGTTCCTCCAACTTGGGTTATAAGTATTACTCTAAGGATTATTATTGGATCTAAAATTGTTACCTATATAGTTTGTCTTCTCCTTTCGCGCTCTGATTGGTAGGGTGGGTACTCAACATTCACCACATTCCGCTTGCTTCGCATTGCATTCTTGGATGTACTGCGAAGAACATAAATTATCAAGCTTTTTATTCATTAACTCAACCGTGTTGTGAGATTGTCATTTGCGTCTATGTTGAAAACTCCGCTAATTTTGTCATTTTTCCCTTGTGATTTGCCATTGATAAGTGTTCAATGACATCTCTTCAATAAAATCGTAAGCCGCCTGTGAGTTTTGTTGTTCGAGTTCCACCTTGATGAATCAATCATTTTCCTTGTTGAAGAATTCACACCATTGTAGAAAGTTTGGACTTGAAGCCACAAAGGTAATCCGTGGTGTGGGCATCTTCAGAGATCCTTGTATCTTTCCCATGCATCATATAATGTTTCTGCGTCATTCGCACAAAAGGAGACATGTTATTCCTAAATTTGGCCGTTTTGGTGGTGGAAAATACTTTAAAAGAAATTTTTCATCATTTGGTCCTATATGGTGATTGACCTCGTGGTAACGAAGTTCAACCATCGCTTTGCTTTATTCCTTAATGAAAAAAGAAATAACCGAAGACGTATGGCATCATCAGAAACGCCATTTATTTTGAAAGTATCATAGAACTCTAAGAAATTAGCTATATGAGTATTTGGATCTTCGTCCTGCAATCCATCAAATTGAACAAATTGTTGAATCATTTGTATTGTGTTAGGTTTTAATTCAAAATTATTAGTAGCTATAGCAGGCCTAACAATACTAGATTCTGCTCCTGTCAAATTAGGTTTAGCATAATCATACATAGATGCGGAGCATTCGATCTTATGATCAAAGCGGATTATTTTTGGCCATCCCTTTAGTAGGATTGGATCTATTTTGTTGTTCTTCTCTTTGGTAGTCTAGAGCTCGTCTAGTTTCTCTGCGATTTTTGCAAGCGATAGCTTCAATATCACTGTCGTATTCTAATGGTCCTCTAGGGTTTCTTCTAGTCATAAACTAGAGGTACCTTGCAAGTTTAATAAAGAAAGAGGATTAGTAAAAATAAAAATAAAAAATAGAAATAATGGCTAAAGTAATAAAAATAGAGCTTTCGTAATATTTTAGAAGTCCTTGGCAACGGCGCCAAAAACTTGATCGCTGAAAAATAGTCTAGTTTTAATATTTATAAAAGAGTGATCGAACAGAGATCGATCGGGACAACGATAGAGGCAAGCGCACCTATCGAACAAAGAGTATAGCTCGAGCAAGAATATCTTATCGAACCCAAGGAACCTAAAAGTACTACTACTCACTTTGTTTCTATTATTTAGCCTAAAATATGGAGTGATTGGTTTATTAATCTAAAACAAATGAAATACTTAAACTTAAATGCAAAGACAAAAGAACAAAACTTTGGGAAAAAACTTTGAAGAAAACTCAATTGATAAAGACGATACCTTCGGGAAGAATCCACCTATGACTTCACTTATTATCTAACTTTCAATTCATATGATTTCTTTTACTTAGCTTGATCCGTGAGACTCCCTAACCTATATTAAACCTTCTCTCAAAGCGAATAACGCCTAACCTTAGGTTAATTAGTGGAACTCTTGTTCTCTTATAATAACCCCTAAGGAAGCAATAAATGATCAATGGACTCTCATATTAGGTTTCACCCTAATCCCACAAAATCTCGTAACCCTATCTCTTGGCGCTCGATCAACTCCGCTTAATTATGCTAGATCTACTCTTAGGCACGGTCTATTCCTCCTCCACCTAAGCACATCAGATTAAATTAAGCAACATAATTAAGAAAAACTAAGTATTTATCATATAAACCGAAAGAATTAAATAACAAAATCCATCATATATTTCATCCCCTTCAGGTATCTAAAGGATCTAGTTCATAATAAAATAAGAAAACATCTCAAGAGAAAAGATAAAACAAAACATAAGAAATCCCTAAAACCCCCTGAAGAAATTGAAGAGGAGATTCTCCGTCTTGAGTAGAATTCCGACTCTTCGAGATAGATCAACTGGCTGTTTTCGAGTAATTCCCTAAACGAGTAAAGCTCTGGCAGAAAACTCTGCTAAAACCTGTTCCCCTTGAATTGCTGCCTTGGATTGTTTATATAGACATTTGGGATGCTTTACTTGGCTCCTAAGTACTCATAATTCAAGTGAAATTTGTCCTGAGTGTTTTAGTGGACTTAGGATTGCGTTTCTTGGGGTCCAAGCATCCAATTCCGAGTGAAATTGCTCTTTCCCGCAGCAGGGGCATGGCCTTGACACGCCCGTGTAAATCGTGGTCCAGCCCGTGTCTCTATTCTGTTGATTTAGGCATGGCTTTGACACGTCCGTGTAATATCTGGGTAGAGGCCGTGCTTCGGGTCTGCCAATTGGGGCACGGCCGTGTACATCGGGGTCTAAGCCGTGTTGGGCTTTTTTTCGACAAGGCACAATCGTAAATCGTGGTGTGTGTGTGTAATCTAAGTATTGGGGCACGGTAGTGTGGCATGAAGTCCGTGCCGTTCGACTTCTTGGTTGGCCCACTTTGGTCCGCTTTTAAACCCGCTTTCGTCCCTTTTATCCTTGGGTGCTTTCACGAGTATAAGACATGAAAAGAAAGGATTAAGAGCACCTTTTACATAAACTAAAGATAAATTCATCCAAAAGCATACTAAATGTGGGATTAAAATACGTTACTTTTACGGTTTATCACCTAACTTTTTACAATAGTGACATCTTTTGTCTTGTTTCTTTGATGCTACCAAAACGGAAGCTTGTTTATCTGCCTTGCTATCCAAACCAAACTCATTGTCAAGTTTGTCTCTACTCAACAAATGACCCTTCACATATTTGAACGAGAGTTTATTTTTGCCATAAATCAGGGTCTCCCTGAAAGACTTGTATAAAGGGGGTAAAGAGCACAATAATAGCATAGCCTGATCTTCATCGTCAATATGAACCTCAACGTTCTTTAAATCATTTAAAAGAGTAATGAATTGACTGATGTAATCTCCAAGAAGCTCATATTCGTTCATATGAAACGTAAATAGACGTTGTTTCAACACTAAACGGTTAGTTAGAGACTTAGTCGCATAAAGAGTTTTTAACCTTTTCCACAAGGCAGATGAGGTTTTCTCTATCAATACCTCCTGTAATACCGTATTAGCGAGGCACAACTGGATTGCAGAAAAGGCCTTTTCATCAAGCTCTTCCTATTCTATTTGATTTAGATTCTCAGGCTTTTTCCCGATAACAACCTTTTTCAAGTCGGTTTGAACTAAAATTGCCATCATCCGAACTTGCCACAAATTGAAATTTGTCTCACCATCGAACTTCTCAATTTCAAATCTTGTTGCTGCCATCTCTAAATGGGTTGATTTATGATAATTGAACTAGCTCTGATATCATTTGTTGGGATCGACCCTATTAAACAACAAGTAAAAAAATAGCGGAATAAATTGAGAAATTGAACACACAAATTTAACGTTTAAAAACCCCCCAAAGAGGATAAAAAATTACGGGTAAAGATAATTTTACTATAATGGCAAAAGAACGAAAAGAACAAAAGATGGAGATAAAAACTAAACCACCAAAACCCAAAAACAAAGAACCTTCAAAACGTAAACACAAAATTCTCTAAATGTGTTATGAGTTCTAATATCTAATAGATGTATTTTCTAAGGTTGTAAAAGAGCCTATTTATAGGCTAAATTCATAGGTCAAATAATAATAAAATAATCTAGACTAATCAGAGTTTGATTGAAATAAATAAACAGAGTTTAACTGAAAGATTATTTTTCAAATTTGATTGAAATAGGATCCATAGTCAACATTGTGCACTCAAACGACTCACTTTTGTTCTTAGCATTTCGATGACAAAAAAAAACATAGAAAGCAAACAAAGTCAAGAAAAAGAGAAAAGATGCTCACCTAGCACACTTGAAGAAAACCACAAACAGGGAGAAAAAGACCCCTCCTCCCCCCTTTCCCCGGTTAGATATCTATAATGATATTCTCCATGGAGAGTGAAGAAATTCATACATTGCGTCATCTTCATCCTCATCCAAGAGAACCTCATTCATGGATGAACTTGTTAGTGATGGAGGGTCGGCTAACATGTTGACTTTTATTTTTTAGGGAACCAATGGTCTATGAATGGGTTTCTAAGGTTTCTAACAGTGATAATGGCAGTCATATTGAGGGGAATTGGGTTTAGATCTATCGTCTCAAGTTTTTTCCCAAATTAAAGAGTTGTATTTTCTTACAAGTATTATTCATTTGGCACGGAAAAGGAGTGTCTCGCTACCATTTATCAACAAATACTATAGAAAAGATTGAATTAGAAAGAAATACAGTCCTACGAAGAAGTTGTTCTTCTGCTTTACTCATTATACCAAAAGTCTCATCTCCTTAAACAACTTTATGCATGTTGATAAACATCTTCGTCGTAAGAAAAGTTTGCTGAATTAAAAAATTCGTTTATATATTTTTCATACTTATTTTTCGGACCTAATAATTTATTGAAATCCTCCCAATAAAATAAACAGCTAAACTCTTGAAGATATATGTTTAGAAATGTTTGTCATCAAAAGACAAGATGTCTGCTGAACTCTTATGTCTAAGAGAGATTCTGAGATGGGCTTCTTCGACGGGTGTTAAGTTGAGATTACAGTTAAGCATCATTTATGGTGGGCTTACCTACGCACTGGAGATATATGCCATCCATAAGTTGATATTGTGACCCTAAATAAAGAGGAAGGGTGACAAACAGGGAAGAAAAAGTGACTAAAATGACAGCTGCAAACTTGAAATATTTTGGTTATTAATACAACCGAACTAGCATTAACCGAATTAACTGAAGCTGTATAATCATTTAATCGTTAACCGAATCGAAATATTTTAGTTAATTCGGTCGGTCCGAATTAACTAAAATTTATATGTTTTTGTCTTTTGGTTAAAACAAGTATAAACCATATAAAAAAATACATTAATAATGTTCATTTGTCGTGAAAGTTAATCAAAATTTTAAGTCTTGAAATACTACATAATTATTAAGTTTGGTTAATTCGGTTAATTTCTTGATTTCGAATCAAATTAACCGATAATCAAAATTCTAAAAAATTATTATTAAGTTTAGTTAATTCGGTTAATTACCCGATTTCAAACTAAATTAACCGATAATCAAAATTTCAAAAAATCATTAACCGACCTCAGACCGAACTAAGTTCGGCCATCGACCGATTAACCGAATTAGATCGGTTCGGTCTGTTAATTCAGTTTTAACCAAAATTTGAACACCCCTTCATATATATCCTTGGATATATTTTTTTTCTAGTTTTACCATATTTTAGTTTTGGATCGTATCATCTAAATTGTTCTAAGGATAAACTAACCATTATTCATTTAATTATTAGCGTATTTTTTGTTTTAGTCATTAAATCACAAAAAACTTTCAATTTCACCACTAAGGTTTTTGATCGGTTCTGTTGTGATCACTTTTTCGTATGCGGCCTTTATTAATTGGTATAATAATACATTTAATTCTCAATATTTGTATATTTTATCAATTTATTCTAATTTTAGATAAATTTAATTTTTTATCTTTATAAATTCTATAATTTAATCTTCAAACACATTTTCATCCTAAACCAAAAACATTTAAAGCCTTGTAACATACTCAACGTCAAGGGTAAGCTATACCTCATTTCTAAAGTTGGTTTAGTAAATATACCACGTAATTTTAAATTAGTAATTGAAGTTGGGTTCAGAGAGGAATGGGCATTTTTTATTAATAGTCCTAAGTATTAATCATTAATTTTAATTTTAATTATTTAAATAAATGAAAAAAATTCTATGAACCCTAAAACTAATTATATAATTTAAACCTTTTAAAATAAATTTTTAGCTTCCCCACTCAAAATTTTAAAATTTTATCTCATCCCCTTAACCAAATGGTCTAGCTTCATCCCTAGTTGAGTTTTTGAAGAAAAGGCTGAATTTCATTTATTAATAGGGTTAAAAAAAACACAACAATAATAGTTAATAGAAGATTTAAAAAAAAAAACTAACAATTTCCTAAAAACTAAAAGCATCTCTTCGAGCTAGCCGATTTAATGAGCTCAACCACAGGAGCCTATTAGGAAAACAAACTGTCTCTTTCAGAAAATGCAAAATCCAAAGACCTCTATCTCTCGAGCAATCACAGCCATCAACAGCTAAATCGACGGGTCTGACCTCCGCCTATCCTTTTCCACCGGACTAGCAGCAAACAAAGGCACCCTTTCCACCAGATAAGTTGTTTCGCCCCTTCAAATCCCTTCCGTAACTAGGAGATGTGCAAATCCGTTCTCTTTCCTTAGTACATGTTTACAAATACATGTGTCATAGATTTCACTGAAAGATTTTGCATCTGTAATATACGCACTAATGACAGATCCATCTTCGTTTTGTGCATGTAGTTTCTTTACTATAGTAAGGGAATCCTCTTCAATTACCACATCCCTGTAACCCAGATCAAGGCCCACTTGAATTGTCTGGAGGCATGCAAGCGCTTCTGCCGCGAAAGGAGTAAGTACGTGATTGTTGACACTCATTCTCGAACCCAAAACCGTCCCTTCTAAATTTTTGCCCACTATCCCCGAGCATGATTTCTTTGTATAGCTTTGAAAAGCAGCATCAAAACTTATCTTGAGTGAGGGTGGTTCTGGTGGTCTCCATCGTTCCGATTCAACTCTTTTTACAGGTAATCTCTCATTTGTGACTTCTAGTATAATTATTATTATTATTAAATAGTAATTAGATTTGGGTTAGTATATACTTTCATCATTTCGTTGTACAGTTAGAAAAGCATATTAAATTCATGGACTCATGATTATGGGTTACATGTGAATAATTTCAATATTTTGTTCATATATTTTCATCATGCAACACGTTACAAGTTCTTCATGAAAGAAAATGACCAAAGAAAACACATAAATTTTTTTCGATTACAAGTGGTCTAAAAATTGCAGCAACAACAACAAAGAAAAAAATAAAAAATATAAAACGATGCACATCAAAGCAAGAACACAAAAAAAAATGGAAAATACTTATGTGTTTTCTTTATGATCAAACATATATATCTCCCACTCTTCATATATTAGTAACCATGCACGATACTACGATACTTCTTCTTGATCCACTTATGTGCTTTCTTCAAAGACGTTTTGATCTTCCCTTCAATGGCGTACATTTTATAGCCCGTAAGTCTCATCTTCCTTTTCATCTTTGGATCATTCCACCATGACTTGATTGAAAGAGACGATGACTTCTTTTTCTTCTTAGGAACAGTCTGTTTTTGATGATGATGATCAAAGGAAGGAGGGTCAGTTGAAGCGTAGCAAGGCTTATGCACGTATTTCAACACGTTGCCATCTATGATTTCGAGGTTTCGACCGCCATCGCCACCACCGTGTACTTGATAGGATGAGGGCCGAAACTCCTCCATCAATTGATACCCCCGAACCCTTTCTTTGCTCTCTCTTGGTTTTCTTTTTCTTCTTCTTTTTCAAGCTTTTTTAGTTGAGAAGAAGAGATAAGAGGATAATAATAAAAGCTCCTTTGATTACGGAAAAGAGAGGTGGAGGAATGAATGAAAGGTTGGTTCATGACTATTTAGGCTTCGATGGTTAATATTAATTTTACCTTTTTTTTTTTTTTTGTCTCTAATAAAGAAAGGCATAGTTGTATTCTTTATCTTAAGGGTTTGCTTAATCTCTGTTTATATATAAGTTAAAATTACCTGTAACAAATACATTGTTTATTAATTTGAAGAAATATATAGTATATCTATATTATATTTAAGGATAAATTACCAAAATAATCACTTTTATTTGTATTGGGTTGGGTAAGCCAAGAAAATTTTTAGGGTGGAAGAAATTTTAATTTTTATAGTTTATATCTTTATAATTTGTAAAGGATTAAATCAATTTTTATAATTTTAGGGGGCAAAGTGTAATTTTACCTTTACTAATTTAAAATTTTTAAAAATTATAAGGGCCAAATAATAATTTTACATTTTAGGGGGGCGGGGCCCATGCCAGCCTCCCCTAGATTCGCCCCTGCTTGGGTTACATTTCAGTCACTTACGTTGTTGTAATATTTTAGTCATTGAGTTATTAACACTGTAATAGTAAGCTAACTCGACACGTTAAATTATTATTTTAAATAAAATTTTAGGTTAAATTATACAATTAGTCCTTATATTTTTTTATTTTGAACAATTTAATTTATTCTTTTATGTTCTTTTTAACTTTTCTTTTTTTTTTCATTCTTTTCTCTTCTCCCTCTGTTTTCCTCCATTTTCCATTTATTTTAATGTAGTTTTTTTATATTTTTCATGAATGATGATTTAATGTGTCACGTTAGCTTACCGTTACACTGTTAACGACAATTAACTGCTCAGTGACTAAAATATTACAACACAATAATGTAAGCGACTAAAACGTAACATTTCAAACATAAGTGACTAAAATAAAACATGAGGCAAACAAAAGCGACTATTTTGGTAGTTTATCTTATATTTAAAGTGTCAACTGAATTGATATCACTCATCCATTTATTTTTAATATCAATTTTTTATTAATATATTTGTTACATGCCATAATTTATTAATTTTATTTTTACTCAACTATTAACAAGTACTTGAATTAGCTTTTTATTTATTATTTGAAAAGTCATTTGTTTACGTGTAATTACTTTACCATCACAAATGTGTGTAATTAATAAATCTAGTTAAGTATAATTAAAGGACTTCAATTACATAATTCATGTGAGAGTCCTAAACTGGATAGAAATTAGCAGCATCCTATAATCATCAGCCAAAGTAGATAAAACAATATTAGTTGTAGTTGGTTGAAAGCAAGCTAATAGCTGTGGTAACATCAACTTCAATTTCAAGTTTATCAATGTTCAAGTCCATAGCTAACTTGAGTCTATCTCAGAGTTCCCCGAGCTCTGCCTCAACATTGGCAGTGGATATGCCTGTAGGAGCTTATAATCCAATTACCATTATGATCTCGAATGAGGGCCTCAACACTTACTTTTTCGAGGTTTGCTACTAATGACCCATAGGAGTTGAGTTTCATCCTATCTCTCATGGTGGCTTTCTAGGTAATAGGAACAAAGAAGTGTAAGAGTCTTCTCAAAATGGTCGACTATAGAGCAAAGTATCCATCAGTTCGATAAAGAGCTTGATTAACTACAGACTTCTTCCAAAGATAATACCATTGTGCCATAGCTATATTTCCCATAGCATATGAGTGAAGACCATATGCCACAACTTTATTCCTATGAATCTAGAGTTTGGAACATAGGTTTCCATACAACCATTCTTTCCACCATTGTTTCGTGCAGGGCAATCCCTAAGGATATGTTCGATGCTTTTGGGGTGGTTGCCGCAAAAGGGGTGTTAGAGTTATGTGACCCAAATTCTAAGATATTGCTTGCAAGTCAAGTTAAACAAAATATATATTTTTTCTAGAAGATTTAGTATTTATGAGTATAATATATTTAGCATTTATTAGCATAATATATTTTTACTTTGATTAGAATTGGGTTTTATAAGCCTATAAATAGACATAGTCTATTCCTCTTGTAACGGTTCGAATTCGACATAGTAAATTTTTCTTCTCCTCTGCCCGTGGTTTTTTCCCAAAAGGGTTTCCACGTAAAATCTGTGTGTTCTTTATTTTATTTCTCTTTTCTTTGTGATATATTTTGTCATTTCCGACTTTCTATTTTTCACAAATTGGTATCAAAGCTTCCGGGTTTTTTATCTCGATCACGGTAATGGCATCTTTGAAGTATAAAATTTCGCTGTTGGATCGCAACACCAGATTCGTATTGTGGCAGATAAAGATGCAAGCAGTTCTAGCACAGATGGATTTAGAGGAAGCTCTGCTAGGGGTAGATAAGATGCCTTCGACATTGACGGAGGAAGAGAAGAAGGCAAGGATCGAAAGGTGTTAACACAATTACATCTGCATTTGTCTAATGAAATTTTGCAGGATGTGATGAAAGAGAAGACCACCACTGCATTATGGAAGAGGCTAGAACAAATATGTATGTCAAAAACTCTAACCAACAAGTTGCATATGAAGCAACGTCTTTATGCTCATCATTTGGAGGAAGGTGCGTTTGTGCACGAACACTTAACAGTTTTTAAAGAAATTCTCTCAAACTTGGAGACCATGGAGGTTCAATATGATAAGGAAGATCTAGGGTTGATTCTACTTTGTTCATTGCCCTCGTCTTATTCAACCTTCAAAGACACAATTTTATATAGCCGCGAGTCTCTCACAGTTGATGAGGTTTATGATTCTTTGACCTCATATGATAAGATGAAGCATCTTGTGGTAAACCCGAATCTCAGGGAGAGGGTCTCATTGTTCGTGGGAGACAAGATCGGAATGCTGATGATAATTGTGGAAGGACACATGAACGGAATCCTCGCAGTAAATCTAAGGGTAGATCGAAGTCTTCAAACATAGGTAAAACTTGTAACTTCTGCAAGAACAAAAGGGCACATTAAATCTGAGTGTTATAAGCTACAGAACAAGATTAAAAGGGAGGCTGCGAATCAAAAGGGAAAACAACCAGAAAATTCTGGTGAAGCTGATGTTGTAGAAGACTACAGCGATGGTGAACTTCTAGTCGCTTCTGTGAACAATTCTAAAGTGAGCGAGGAATGGATACTTGATTTAGGCTGCACCTTCCACATGAGTCCCAATCAGAATTGGTTTACAAATTACGAAACAGTCTCTGAAGGTGTTGTTTTGATGGGAAATAATTCTTCGTGTAAAATCGCAGGTGTTGGAACAATTAAAGTTAAGATGTTTGATGGAGTTGTTAGAACACTTAGTGACATACGGCATGTTCCAGAATTGAAGAGAAATTTAATTTCGTTAAGTACTCTTGATTCAAAAGGGTACAAATACACAGTTGAAAGTGGGATTTTAAATATTTTCATAGGTTCTCTCGTTTTGATGAAAGGGCAGAGAAAGACTACCAAGTTGTATGTTTTGCAGGGTTCTACTATTATTGGTGATGCAGCTTTCGCTTCCTCTTCCTTGTTAGATGATGATATTACTAAACTTTGGCATATGCGCCTATGGCATATGAGTGAGAATGGCATGGCAGAATTGAGCAAAAGAGGACTTCTTGATGGGCAAAGAATTTGCAAACTGAAGTTCTGTGAGCACTGCATTTTTGGGAAGCAAAAGAGAGTTCGATTCACCAGAAGAATCCATAACACGAAGGGAACATTGGAGTATATTAATTCTGATCTGTGGGGGGCCATCAAGAGTGCCTTCGAGGGGTGGAGCTAATTATATGCTAACTTTTATTGATGATTTTTCCAGAAAAGTTTGGGCATTCTTCCTAAAGCAGAAAATCGATGTGTTTTTTGCATTTAAGTCTTGGAAAACTATGATTGAAAAACAGACGGAAAAATAAATAAAATGCCTCCGCACAGACAATGGCTTAGAGTTTTGTAAAGATGAGTTCAATAAACTGTGCAAGTCAGAAGGGATCATGAGACACTTGACAGTTCGTCATACTCCACAGCAAAATGGCGTTGCAGAACGAATGAACAGAACGATGATGGATAAGTTCGATGTATGTTGTCAAATGCCAACTTACCAAAGTCGTTTTGGGCAAGCGACTTTTCATCTGCATGTTTTTGATCAACCGATCTCCATCCGTTGCCATTGAGAAAAAGACTCCACAAGAGGTATGGCCTGGTAATCCTACTAATTATTCTGATTTAAAGATTTTTGGGTGTCCTGCGTATGCTCATGTTGACAATGGAAAATTGGAACCAATATCCATTAAATGTGTTTTTCTTGGTTATAAAGCTGGTGTAAATGGGTATAAGTTATGGTGTCCTGAAAACAGAAAGGTTGTGATTAGTAGAGATGTTGTTTTTGATGAAACTACTATGCTACCTAACTTATCTCTTAAAGACTCTTCCAATAAAGAAAATCAAAAGTAGGTGGAGCATCAGATTAATACAGAGTCGACTCCTCAAGCTAGTACAAAAATTGAGAATAGAGTTGCTTCTTCACCAAAATACTCTATCGCTAAAAACAAAACTAGAAAAAAATTAAACCTCCAAAGAAGTATGCTGAAGCTAATCTAGTTGCTTATGCTTTAAATGTGGCTGAAGATATAGATACAAACCAAGAGCCGTCTAATTATTCTGATGCGATTAGCTGTGAAGACTCAGAAAAGTGGATGTTTGCTATGCAAGAGGAGATGGAATCACTCCACAAAAATAGAACATGGGATCTTGTGAAACTTCCTAAAGGTAAAAAGGTTGTTCGCTGTAAATGGGTGTTTAAAAGGAAAGAAGAGACTCCATGAGTTGAAGAACCTAGATATAAAGCAAGGCTTGTTGCAAAAGGTTATAGTCAAATTCCAGAAGTGGACTTCACAGATGTGTTCTCCCCAATTGTGAAGCATAGTTCGATTCAAGCTTTGCTTGGTATTGTGGCCATGCATGATTTGGAGCTTGAGCAGTTAGATGTAAAAACTACATTTTTGCATGGAGAACTTGAGGAAGATATTTACATGCAACAACCAGAGGGTTTTACAGTCTCAAAAAAGAGGACTATGTTTGCTTACTGAAAAAGTCCCTTTACGGTTTGAAACAGTCACCAAGACAGTGGTACAAGAGGTTTGATTCCTTTATGACTTCTTGTGATTTTAAAAGAAGTAGTTTTGACAGCTGTGTTTACTTTAAGAAAAATAGGGATGGTTCTTTTGTGTATCTACTTCTTTATGTTGATGACATGTTGATAGCAGCAAAAGATAAAGGAGAGATAAGAAAGGTCAAAGCCCAACTAAGTGAAGACTTTGAGATAAAAGATTTGGGACCAGCAAAGAAGATACTTGGTATGGAGATTCTCAGAGATAGAAAAGCAAGTAAATTGTACCTAAGTCAGAAGGGGTACATTGAGAAAGTTCTTTGCAGGTTCAATATGCAGAGTGCTAAGCCTGTTAATACTCCTTTAGCAGCCCATTTCAGACTTTCATCGGCTTTGTTTCCACAATCAGATGATGAGATTGAGTACATGTCACATGTTCCATACTCTAGTGCTGTGAGATCTCTCATGTATGCTATGGTTTGTTCACATCTAGATTTATCATATGCAGTTAGTGTAGTTAGCAGATACATGGCGAATCCCGGTAAAGAACATTGGAAAGCAGTTCAGTGGATTTTAAGATACATACGAGGTACTACCGATGTTTGCTTACAGTTTGGAAGAACTAGAGATGGAGTCATTGGGTATGTTGATCTCGATTTTCTTTGGAGACCTTGATAAAGAAGATCTCTCACTTGGTTATGTCTTTACAATCGGAGGTTGTGCAATCATTGAAAGCTACTTTGCAAACCACATCGCTTTATCTATCAACGAAGGCGAGCACATGGCAATTCATGAGGCTTGTAAAGAAGCTATTTGGTTGAAGGACTCTTTAGTGAGCTCAATGAAGACCTTCAAATCAAGACAAGATTTTGTGACGGTCAGTGCCATCTTCCTTACAAAAGATCAAATGTTTCATGAGAGAACAAAATACATTGATGTACGGTATCATTTTGTTCGTGATATTATTGCTCATGGTGATATTGTTGTGAGCAAAATTAGTACTTATGAAAATCCTGCAGATATGATCCTAAGTCACTTCCTATAACCAAGTTTGAGCATTGCTTAGACTTGGTTGGTGTTCATTGTTGAAGTTAAACCCTTAAGGGGTTTTATGGAAGAGGTGGAGAACTTGTTCGTTGAGAGTTCGCGATGAAGAACTTGTTTATTGAGAATTCGTGTCAAGGTGGAGATAGTTAGAGTTGTGTAACCCAAATTCTAAGATATTGCTTGCAAGTCAAGTTAAACAAAATATATCTTCTTTCTAGAAGATTTAATATTTATGAGTATAATATATTTAGCATTTATTAGCATAATATATTTTTACTTTGATTAGAATTGGGTTTTATAAGCCTATAAATAGACATAGTCTATTCTTCTTGTAACGGTTCGAATTCGACATAGTGAATTTTTTCTTCTCCTCTGCCCGTGTTTTTTTCCGAAAGGGTTTCCACGTAAAATCTGTGTGTTCTTTATTTTATTTCTCTTTTCTTTGCGATATATATTGTCATTACCGACTTTATATTTTTCACAAGGGGCACCCATCTTGGACATCATCCTTCGTGAGTTAAGGAGGTTTTCAATGGGTAAGACTTTATGGGTGCATTTCATAGGAGGAATTTTATCTAGTTGAAGTTTAGTTCTCCAAAGAAATTCCCAGCATTCTTTATCGTGGTCATTGGAAGAAATTTGGTCGATGCAATTTCATATGTAACCTCTAGAGTGAAATTATCCATTTTATGTTGCGAGATGGCTAATCATGCAAAAGCTTGCAATCTGGCGAACAATCCAAGTGTGAGCAACCTGAGGGTAATCTAAGCATAAGTCATTTGACGAATAGTCCAAATGTGAGAAGGATCGCAAAATTTCTTGAAGACAATCTAAGTGCAAATCATTTGGCGAATTGTCAAAATACAAATAGACTCGCGGATGCACAATACGCGAGCTATCTTATAAATTGACATGCGAACTATCTCGATGTTTTTATACAAGTTGTCAACTTACTTAGAGTTGTTGCTAATTAATTTTATTAAATTTGATATGATACCGGTGAGCAAGTTGCACTTTTCAAGTTCCTAGGCTTGCAACTTGACAAGTAAAAATTATAATGAGAAATATAGCAAGTTACATTTGATTGCTAAACTTGTCTATCATATACAAATTTTATTATCTTTAATATTATAATGTTATTGGCTGAACTAATATTACGAGTTAACAATGTTAAAGGTTTAAAATTTATTATTATTAAAAGATATATATATATATATATATTGTAATGGTATATATATATATTATTGTAATGGTATATTATATATAGATATTGTAATGGTCGACGAAAAATAAATTCACATCAAGAATTTAGTTTCATTCAAGTCATGGGCGCATAATCTAGTGATTTTTTATGGAAACATAATTTAATATGACATAGGTTAACATTTAATTTGGTTAAAATATACTTTTAAGTCCCTATATTCTTTGTAAGTTTGAAATCAGTATTTTTATTTTTATTTTAAGGAATTTAATTTCTCAATTTTGTAATTTCAAAATGTAAGTTCAATTGTTAACATTGCTAAGATTCTTCTATTAAATTCAAATTCATCTCAACACCTTTTTTTTTTTTTTTTATAAGGCTACTAAGTAAATATTGTTTATTTTAAAATATTTCACCATGAAATTTAACAGAATAATTTTAATAGGTTAACAAGTAAACTTGAATTTTAAAATTTGAAAACTAAGATTAAATCCTAAAATAAAAGTAGAAAAACTACATTAAAAATGAATGAAGAGTATAGGGACTTCAAGCACATTTTAACCTTTTCATTTATGTTAATTAAATTGTGGTAGCAACACGACGTCGTAACATCAAATCAGGCGCCGGATATTCTAGGTTTAAAAGCTCAATAGCGCGGGAGTTTCAATTTTAGCTTCTGCCTTGATTAAAAAAAGAAAAGAAAAAAACCTCGCAAGATTCACCGCTCGTCAATCCGGAAATGGAAGATCACGATTTCAAGCTGGAGAAAGCTCGGTTGCTGAGCCTGGCTCTTGAGTTCGGCTTTGACGAACGATTGGCAAATAAGAGCTTAGATCGTTTGATCTCACTCTACGGTACTTCTCATAATTTTTTTTTTCATTTTTTGCCTGATTTTGGGTTAATTTTTGAACCAATTTTCGACTTTATTTTTTTCTTTTTTATTTCATTCGATAGAAAAAAAAAGAAATGTTTCTTAGTAATATTAAATGATAAATAAAAATATGGGTGAAATTAAGAGAAGAACAAGTAAATATACAGTGCAAGATTTAAAAATTGATTGAATTTCTGAAGGTGATGATGGGCAAGATTTTATTACTGTGGAGCACTGTGGAGATGATTTTCTGGTGGCGTTGGCTGAAACAATGGAAGATAGTGAGGATTGGGATGATGATTTACAGGTTGTGGAATCAGAAGCTTGTGGAGCTTTGAATAATATGCTCGACAAAAATGCCCTTCCCAATGCTAGAAGTAACAGTAATACCAATGTGGGAAACTGCATCAACGTCATAGATGATTCGCCTAAACGAAAAAGCAAACAAATTTGATGGAGTTGGATTCTTCCAGTGACGAAGAGAGCTTGGACGTATGGGTTTCGAAGAAAAAGGGTAACTTTTCGACCCTCTCTTCTCGTCAGGATCAAAGTAGTCGTGTGGTAAGAAGTTTTTCACTATAAGATTTTTAGTAATCACAGTGATTGGTTTCTTGTTAAAGTTATGACACTTGAAGATACTGAATTTTTTGGTTTGATTTTGAAGGGCTGTAGGAGTAGTGTGACTGAAGGTTCAAGTTCTGGTCAAAAGCAGTTCTTCAGCACGTCAATGGGTGGCAATGGGACTCTGAGTTATGATGAATTACAGGCTTTGGATGACGTTGAATTAGCAAATGTTATTATCTTTGGTAACAGATCATTTCGAGCATTGCAGCGTCAGGCTTGTAAAGCATCTCTGGCTAAGCGAGATTGCTTCATTCTCATGCCTACCGGGGGTGGTAAAAGTCTCTGTTATCAGGTCAAATCTCTAAAGATGATAATTGTGAACTATCTCTATTAAATTTGCAAAGTTTCAGAAGTAATCAGATGAAAGATCTGACCTTTACAGCTGCAATTGAATGTTGAACTTGTTTTGACTCTTAAATTTAAAGTCTAAACTAAACATGGAATAATATACACTTGGATAATGCTGGGATTTTATTTGGATACTTGGATAGGGCAGACCTGCTTCGTTTGTTTTATTTTTGTTATTTATTTGTTTTGGCTAGTTGAGTTAGTTTTTATCTTTATTTTCAACATTGTGATGTATCTTATGTTTTGTTTAGCTTCCGGCGACCTTGAAACCTGGTGTTACACTGGTCATTTCTCCTTTACTATCTCTAATTCAGGATCAAATAGTTACACTGAACCTTAAGTTTGGAATACCCGCTACATTTTTGAATTCTCAACAAACTGCTTCTCAAGTAGCAGCTGTCCTGCATGAGCTAAGGCAAGTTATTTTTTTGGCTAGGAAATATCTTTCTTTTTCTTTTTTCTGAATTTATAGATACAGTGATCACTGAAAAGGTTTTTGGTCTAGCTATTTCTTTTCCTATTTATGTTTTCTTTTTGTGCTTGTAGAAAAGATAATCCATCATGCAAGCTTTTATATGTGACACCAGAAAGGGTTGCTGGAAACCAATCATTTCTTGAGGTATTGAAATGCTTGCATAGAAAGGTGAGTTTTACATTCTTACTAAATGAATTTAAACATGTTAAGCTTTGAAATTTTTAGTTGCTATTGTAATTTCTTCTCTCATGTAGGGACAATTGGCAGGTTTTGCTGTTGACGAAGCACATTGTGTGAGGTTTGCCCTTTTCTTGGTTTATACTACTGAAATTTGGGTTATTGTTGATGGTTTTGACGTGCATATTTTGATATTTGATTCTATTCTTAGAATATATGTCGTGTAAGAAGCATTATTCCTCCCATGTTTGATATGCATCTGGTACATAACTTGTGAACTGTTCAAGGCCTCTTGTAAAATATTTTCAAAACTCAAATCAACTCAGCTCACTGATTGCTATGTGGTTTCTGTATGCATCAAACCGTGCTCTGTCATGATCCAAATACCAAACATTTGTGCAAGGTCCAAAGACCTAACAATTGATGTAAGTCGGAGATTTGAAAATACACAACTTGGTATACTATTGTGGTTATAGAAAAGTAAGAGTCTATGAAAAGTGAATATCTCATGGGAACCAAAGTCGAAAGAAAATGTATCTCAAATTATCATAGTCAGAAAATTAGTAGGTATAAGCGTTTTTTGATATTTTCCAAATACAATTTTTTTGTCCAAGCTGATTATCCATGTTTCTCAGCCATTGACTGCATTTGTATATTTTCTCTATTTAACTTGACACCAAGGCTTTTATGGCATCCGAGATAGCCCTAGCTGAGATGAAAGAGTTGTGTAGGAACTCTATGTTTGACTGCTGATTGTCTGCATAAACCTAATTCTTCTGTTTCTGTGTAAAAGATCACATCATGAACAAATTATGTCGGCCTTTTATAGTTTGTTTCTTTATGTGCTTTCGTTTTTTTTTTTTTTGGATGGAGGAATCATGAGAGAGATTCTTTTTAGAATAACCAACCTGCGTCCTACAAAGCTTGCTATGACTAGCATTATGTTACATAGTAAGCAATACATCCCAGGCCAACTGTATCCCTCGGTGATAAACATTATGTGCCTTAGCAGCTAAAATCAATGATCAAACTATGCAATTTGTTATATTAATTATAACAAGAAAATTACGAGCTTTAAATTCTTTCCAGCCATTGGGGTCATGATTTTCGTCCAGACTACAGAGGACTAGGATGTCTCAAGCAGCATTTTCCGAATGTTCCAGTGACAGCATTGACGGCCACAGCCACCCATTCAGTCCGTGAGGTACTTAAAGTTAAGTTGGGCTTTTCTTTTAATTGTTGAATAAATTAAACAATAAGTTTTCGTTTTGTCTCCATTGGTGCTTTGCAGGATATTCTTAAAGCGTTGAGAATTCCTAATGCTTTAGTCCTGAAGACAAGCTTTGATAGACCCAATTTGAAGTATGAGGTGATTGGGAAGGCTAAGGATTCATTAAAACAACTTGGTCAGCTTCTGCAAGATCGTTTTAAGAATCAATGTGGGATTGTATATTGCCTTTCAAAAAATGAATGTGCTGAGGTTTCAAATTTTCTGAATGAGAAATGCAAGATTAAAACAGTATATTACCATGCTGGTTTGGCTTCTCAACAAAGAGTAACTGTTCAGAAGAAATGGTTTGATGGAGAGGTCCAGATTGTATGCGCAACTATTGCTTTCGGGATGGGAATCGACAAACCAGATGTTGTAAGTCCAGATAAGATTTACAATTTAACCCTATCATGCCTATAAATTTTATAAACTAGGCTGTGCACATTTCCAGTTGTCTAATTGGACTATATTAGACAGTGCATTATGGGGGAAATTTTTATTTGGTAGGTGATTGATTTATATGGAAAAACTATCTATGCTTTATACAATCATAATTACATTCATCAACAGGTCTAGTCAATTTTTAAAATAAAATTCAACACAACATTTAACCTAATTACTGTTTTTGCTTTGATTGTTCCAGTTATTTTCACGTTTGTAGCTATAAAACATTGTAATTAAAATAATTGCACCTGATTTATGGCAGTTGATATTAAAATACTTCTTTATGTTTCATTAATTTTTTATATAGAGTTTATTTACTCTTTTTCTTATAAAACTATTTCCAGCGTTTCGTTGTGCACAACACAATGTCCAAATCAATTGAAAGTTACTATCAAGAGTCCGGGAGGGCTGGAAGAGATAATTGCAGTGCTGTATGCATTGCTTTATACCAGAAGAAGGATTTCAGTCGGGTTGTATGCATGTTACGAAACGGGCAAGGTTGCAAGAGCCAAAGCTTTAAAACAGCCATGGCTCAAGCTCAGAAAATGCGGCAGTACTGTGAACTCAAGGTTTGTCAGTGACCCTTTTTTCTTTTATTTTCTCTTGATACCATAACTTACGCTGAAACACATCTTTTCTAGGATGAATGCCGGAGAAAAATATTACTCGAACACTTTGGAGAGTCTTTTGACAGAAAAGTTTGTCAAAACGGTTCAAACCCTTGTGATAATTGTCTCAGAACTTCCTAATGACCATAGGCATGAAGGTTTTTTTATTTCCTTCCCTTACCTTCTTAATTTGGATGAAGAAATGATCTTTTATTGCATGAATTTGTCGTGATTTGTGAGGTTAAATGGAAAAACATGTTTCAAGTCCTACAGCTGAGGTATGTTTAGCGTATAATTGAGAGACCCACCGGAGGTATGCTACCACTATGATAACGTTGCTATTGAGCCCAGCCAATGAAAACAACAGCCAAAAACATGGTCTGTCTTTTGTAGGGTTTCTGGTTCATTCAGCACAGCACAGCACATTCACGGGGAAGGATTCCTTCAATTAAGACTGATTATGTATTGTTGTTTGACATTGAAATTGACATGTCAACCACCCTATATTATTGTTACATAATCATTTGCCTAACAGACTAACCCCTTTGCTTAAAATTGTAAAAACTTGTCTATAACCTAAACTTTTTGATTAAAAAAAATTGGTTGAAAAGTTTAACAAAAAATAAAGGGTTTATTTTATAGATTACTTGGTTTTGGGCCTTTTTGGTTGTCGGAGAAACCAGGCAAAAAAGGATAAGAAAATTCTAGGATAGGAATCTTAACAGCACTGAACAAAACAAAATGACATGTAGTTGTATTGCACATTTGCAATTGCATGCTTCAACTTATGAATTAAATGGCGTAAGTTAATAGTTTGTTTTCTGCTTCTTTTCCTACAAGGACAAACACAGTTCCTGCAATGGAAATGGCACAGTGGCACTACCATTTCACAATTTTTAAGCTTTGCAAATATAAACTTGCAAAGGCCCAAAGGCTTTAAAGAAAGTGGAAGAACAACAAAATTTAAAAAGGGAAATTTAACTTCATAAAGAATAAACCAATCACGTGAATAAGGTATTTTTCATTACATTTCACATTTCACATTTCAGTTTTAATTTTTTTTGTTCGGTTGTAAATATTTTGATTCAGTTAAAGTGTTTTTGTTTTTGGGTGAAATATAAAAAACAATGGGTCAAATTTTGCTATTAACACTTGTACAATCATAGGTTGCTTGAATTTGGTTAATTTTCATTTTATATTTTTTAAATTTTGAAATTTTAATTTTAATTTAATCTAAACAATATCAATTAAATTTGATAGGCCAAATTTAGTTATTAGTCTTGTGCCATGCAAAAATTGAGGATTTAGTCCTTATGCTTTTAAAGATTTTGAAATTTCAGTCTCGACTTAGACAATAGTTATTAAACCATTAACTAAAATAACATGTCTTTTTTTCGAGTATTATGTAAAAATAACAAGTAATCATGACATTACAAATAGGGGTGAAGCTAGGAAGTGATTTTTATGGAGGGTTGAAATTAAAATTAAAATTTTTATGAAAGCTAAAATGTTTTTTTTCATTGTAACCTTAAAATTTATAATTTTAGAAAGGTTAAATCATAATTTTATCAGTTTAGGAGACAAAATACCAATTTATCATGTCTTAATTTGTAATTTTATTTTACTTTAAAAGGTTAATGCAAATTTTCATTTTGGGGCAAGGCAGACCACCCTAATTACATATGTGATAATGTGTTTATTACTTAATATTATTAAAAATGGTAGAGTATAGAAATTGAGTTAGAATTGAAATTTTAAAGTTAAAAAGTATGACAAAAATGACGATATTAAAATATAGAGATTAAATTCACAATTTTTACATAGTATAGGGATTAATAGCAGAATTTGACCAAAAATAATTTGCGAAGTGGTGGTGCAGGTGGAGTCCAACCAATGGAGAAGGTCCTAAGCCCATGGTGAAACTGCCCCATGCAATGGTAACAAAGTAAGAACGTTACATGACCAAGGCAGTAAGTTTTTCCCCCTTTTAAAAAATTAATTTATTTCACAAGACAAAGCCTTGGGTCTTTAAATCTTCAACAGCAGAGTTGGTTCGTGCAATGTAATGTCACTCCTCCTCCAAAAATTTAATGCTCAAAACCAGACATTTCTTACACTGTTAAACTCTCTCATCCAGTTGTTTTTTCTTTATTTAATTTGACTTTTTTTGCTTCTAAATCTCTGGGTATCAAACAAATCTGTCTCTTTTATCTCTCTGCTAATGTTATTAAAATATTTCCCAGTGATGGATCCTTTTTTCTGTCCTTTTTTGGTCCATTTTGCTAAAACCAAATTCCATTTCTTTTTTCTGTTATCTGCATTAGTAGTAGTATTCTAGTTGCAGTAAAAAAGACAGCCTTACAATACTTGGAAGAAAGAAAACAAAATGGTGCTTGAAGGTTCAAACTTTTGAAAGATTTAAGTTTATTGTTCAATTTAAAGAATACCCAGTTAGGTTTAGCTGCTTTTATGTAAGCCCATTGTAACAAGGAAGGAGCTTGGTACCTGGATCATGGGGTTTTGCCACTTTTGAAGAATTCAAGGTGACTTTTTTTCTTTTTAATTATTTTTCCTGGGGTTCATTTACATCTTATGGAGATCTGATTCGCTTGTTTGTATGTGGTTTTTGAAATTAGAGTTCGTTCCTTTTTCTTAGCTGTTGACTTCGCATCAACTCCCTTAAGAGCTGCTACATTTTTTTAGTTAAGGGGATAATACTCGTTTTAGATTGACTTTTAGGGTCTTGTTTGATAAATAATTGAACTTTTTTTCTGCATTTTGGGTTTAAATCTTTGAGTAATGTTGATTTGTGTTAGATAAGATAATGGAGGCTGAAAAGAAACGTGCAAAGGAGGGTTTTTTCAATTGTTTGATTGGAATGGTAAATCTCGAAAGAAGCTGTTTTCAAACAATTCTGAGTTACAAGGTACATTGTTGTTCTTAATCTATATGGATATGCATGTGTTTCTTTTGTGTTTTTAAGTTTCTATTTTAATTTATCGTGGACATGTTTGTAATTCACTGCACCATTTGTTTGCATTTTTTACCATAGAAGAATCAAAGAGAGGAAAAGCTGAGGAACATGCAGTGAAGCCGCCGTCTCATTCGGTGGTAAATTTCCTCTCCTTCTCACTTTAATCTTCTTTTGCTCTACTGTTTATCCAGGTTAAATGTTAGTTTTTCTGATGTATTGTTTGGTTTTCTTGCATTAGCAGAGGGAGGGGGATGAGTATAGTGCCGCTTCAAATAATACACGAAGTGGTGATTTTAATTCTTCTTCTTCAGTGACTAGTGATGAAGGATATGGATCTAGAGCGCCTGGGGTTGTTGCTAGGCTTATGGGGTTGGACTCATTGCCGACATTGAATGTCTCTGAGCTTTCTTCCATCCCGTACTCAGGGTCTTCTTCTCTTAGAGTATCTCAGAATGAAAGAAATACTCCTAATTTATGGAATGAATATCAACCTGCGGACTACGCTAACATTTCTAACAAGCTTGACAGGTCGTCTTCAAATCCCATTGAACCAAGGTCTCGTAAGGTGCAGAACCGACCAATTGAGAGATTTCAGACTGAAATATTGCCTCCAAAATCAGCAAAGCCAATTCCAATCACTCATCATAAGCTTTTGTCTCCTATCAGGAGTCCAGCATTCACCCCAACCAAGAACGCAGCTTATATAATGGAAGCAGCTGCAAAGATTATTGAGGCTAGTCCTCAGGCAACTTCCAAAGGTAAAGTGCCATCATTTGGGTCCTCTTCTGTTCCTTTGAAAATGCGGAATTTGAAAGAGAAAATTGAAGCTGCAAATAAAGCATCCAGGCCTCAAAGAGCCGATGAGTGTGGTGAGAGTATGGTGAAGCCTTTGAAAGTACAGCATAAGGACAAGATTTGCAGTAAATCAGATTATACACCAACATTCAGGATAACTAAGGACTCAGAAAAAAGTATTTCTAACGGTTCAAGGAACAAGGGAAAAGCAGTCTCACTTGCAGAACAAGCAAGGGTTAGTATTCAAAGGAAAGAAGGGTCATCATCGAGTTTTAATGGGAGTGTAGTGAACAAGAAGGAAAGGAATGATGCTAAAAGAAAACAGTTTTCTACAAGTGTGTCAGATGTACAAAGGACAGTGGAGAAAGGAACCTCTGCAAACAGGACTAACAATGTTCTGAGGCAGAATAATCAGAAGCAGAATTGCATATCCAATAGAGATTATTCAACATCAAAGCGTTCAACCTTGGACCAACAAGGTAAAAATGGTAGGTCCATAAATGGTACAACAGGGCTTAATAGGACCATAAACTCCAGGAAGACGGTTTCAGTGGCAACTGATACTGCAAAGGAGGTCCCAATGTCTAGAAGAAAGAATTTGCCTAGAAAGAAACGTCCTGTAAATGAGGATCTTCCAGTTGGAGAAACTGTTCCTGATATATCATCTAAAAATGGTGATGAAAGATCCATAAAATGTAATGTTACAACTGATGGGCACTTAAATCAGGATTCAGATATAAAGAAAACAAGCATGGATGTCATTTCATTTACATTTACCTCCTCCTTATCAAGGTCCATGCCTGACGTATCTTCCACTAGTAAAGTTTCTGAACAGAGCAGCAGCTTTGATACTGATCCTTCTAGTGACAATGATCTGCTATTTTTAAAAAGCTCGGCATTTTCTTCTCCTGGAGTCAATGTAATTGGTGGGGATGCTCTGAGTTTTATTTTGGAGAAAAAGCTTCGAGATTTGACATGTAGGATCGAGTCATCCAACTGCAATATCATTATAGAGGGGACTTCTACTAGCCCCACTTCCAGTTTGCAAAACTCAGTGCCCTTATCTGGTACAGCAACCACAACATCAGCAGCACATCAAAAACCTCTTCAGGTGGATCTAGATCATGATATCTCATATAGCTCAGGTGACTTTGATCACTCTTCTGACAAGCTGGGGCTTGATTGGGGAAGGAAGTGGCAGGTTTGTTTTTCTTGCTTACTGCTATGATATACTCATAATAGCAGGTCTTGGTTTTTTTTCCTGCTTTTGTGCACTGCAAAAGGTTTTTCAAGAGTATAAATCTTCTTGGATTTTAGCTTTCCCTGAACCAAATAAATAATAATAGTATTAAATAATTATTATGTGTAGAGACTTTTAGATTTATTGTTAAAAGCCAGAGCAAGCAATAGCTATGAATGGTGATCACAAAGAGAAGTTGGTAATTGACGGAGAACTTTGTTTAAGGTGGTTTCATTTTCTCCAAAGTTGGATTCTTCTTGATTTGTTGAAATATGGAAATCTGATCTAGTGCACTGCCAAATAACTTGCAATTTCAATTCTACTTCCTTGTTTCTGTTATCATATGCCTGGCATCTTCATCCTGTGATTCTATTTGAAATTATAGATGTTCCTCTATTGGTATCTGGGACTTGTGCTTCTTCTTCATTCATGCAATCGTTCTTCAGTTTATTGTCTATTACATCTCTAGAAACTGTATTCTTAGTTTTCAATCTTACATAAACATGACATATAACTTAAAATTAAGTTTGAATGATGCCAGCTATCTGAAGAAATCGAAGAGCAAAATGCTGGCAGCAGCAGCAGTGAGAATGACATAGAAGTTGATAACCAACATCCCGGCCCGCTTTTGACTCTTAAACATGCTGTCACGAGTGGTAGCTGCTCAGGTAGCAGAAACAGTAAGCTTCACTCGTCTTATTCTTATTTTCTTTTTTGTAGTTCTACAGTTCTTCCTTTTGAGCCCATTTTCTTATGCATCATATATGAATTGGAAAGATATGAAGCTACTAGGAATATTTTTGTGATTAAGAACATGGGACAAAGTCTAGAGAATATAGTAAACTAATATATGTCTGAGAGGCAGTGCAATGTTATTTGTGAAGTGCATGAATTTAGAATGATTTGGATTAGTTTATGAATTTTGCATCATACTTATATTTTTGCTTATATCTTCATAATGGATAAATTTCAGTAACCATGTTATTGCGGTGACTATTGTATAAGCTAAAGCCTGATTGAATGACATTACGGAATTCTGTTATCGTTGCTTTAACCACCACGTACAACACTCTTTAACACTCACAGGCTTCAAACCATTCTTGTTGGTTCAAGATCAAGAATTTGGTATGGAGTTAACTGACTCAGCATCTTCTAAACCTTCAGGAGAAATGGACAAAAAGCATTTAACGAGGCCACCAAATTCCGGAGATTGTAAAGAGTCAACTGATTGGGAAAACAATTTTGTGAAAATGGTGCTAAAAGATTCTGAGCTACTATTTACAGAATATGCATTGGGTCAGACTGAGAAGGTTATGACCCTGAAGGCTTCCAATCAGCTTGAGCATCTGAATGGAGCGGAAAGAAATGGAGAAGATTACAAACTCGAACAAAAGCTTCTACTTGATTGCGTGAGTGAATGCTTGGAGTCAAGGTGCCGACAGGTTTCAGTTGGAAGCTGCAAAGGTTTGGTTAAATTGGAAATTTTGATCGAAAAGAGGGATTGGTTGGCAGAAGAGGTGTACAAAGAAATTTTTGGTTGGAAAAGCTTGGATGATACCATGGTGGATGATCTTGTAGACAAGGACATGAGCACAAAGTATGGAAGATGGCTTGATTTTGACATGGAAGCATCTGAAGAGGGGTAGAAATTGAGAAGATTGTATTAACTTCTTTAGTTGATGAATTAGTTTCTGATTTATTATTACTGCTTTAAGATAGCCTCTCTTATTTTTTTTTTTTTAGTATTTTTTGAGGTTCCATTGTTAAAATCTTCTTTGATCAGAAAGAAGATATATATATATATACTTGCTGTATAATTCAAAATTGTGAACTTTGCATCCATGAAAATCAATGGCAACTTTTTATTTCCTCACATCATTATATGACAACAAAGTCTAAAGCAGATTTGGAGACTAAAATAGAATGAACAAAATATCATATGGTTATTTTGTCTTTAAACCTTGAAATTCTCGTATTCAAATTTACTTTTCTTAGAACTTAAGTTTAATACTTCTTTTTTTTTTTTTTTAAATTTTCCCAGAAACCATCAAATCAAAATCTTGGAAGTATGTCTAAATGAATCCATGACAGTTCAACTTTAAACCTAAAAGAGAAACACATGTTCATTGGTTATTCCATTTTTCTCCTATAGCTGGCAATGAAAATGGCCTGCCTTACAGAATACTACCAATATTCTTCTTTATTGGGAACTGAAAAGAGAGTTTTCTGAGATGTTTACAGATTAGCATGTAGAAATCTTAATCCTTCTGATTAATTGAAAAGGGAAAAAAATTCTAAACATGATTAGGGTGTTAATCCATCTGACCCTTAATTCAATATATTAAATAAAAAAGTTTATTCTATCAAAGATTAAATTATTAGTTAATAATCAGTAGGCAGGATAATGTAGGTGACAGTGCAGGACCTCACAGCCTAGGAGGAACAGCTGCCCCAAAATTAGGATCCTATGAAAAGGAGGAGCTATAGTTTCTGTTCTCCCATGGTGTTGATGTGTACCTATGCCTTAAAATTATTGTTCATCTTTTGATGCATTGCCCAATGGCTCCCATTACCTTTTGAAGAACATGTGACACCAAATGAGGCTGTTGGGGAAGAAATGGTGGGGTGACATCACAGGAAACTCTTCTTTTTCTCACACTTGTAACTTGACAATGTGTAGTTTAGGGTTTTTCTTTTTTGAATGAGCAGTTTCCAATTCCCCACATCACATGGATCCCTAATTCCCCTACTCTTCTCTCAATGCTTGCTTTTTGTTTTGTTTTGTTTTTTTTTTAATTCTTTTGATGTAGCATTAGGGTTTTCTTTATTCAACAAGTTGAGACATTCAGCTCCAATTATTCACCCTTACAAACAGGGTATTCTTATTTAATTGAGTGGCTGCCATTGGCATTGACTTTCTGAGTTTGGGGTGGAGTTGAATTAAAAAGAATTTGATGGAGAGAGTGTATTGGGGATTTAGTTCATTTCTAATCTATTTTTTAATATTATGTTGTACCAAAATAGTTTTTTCCTTAAATTGTATGAAATGGTTGAAGAAGGATGTAGGGAACATAAATAACATCATTACATGCATTAAAATCGATTAATTAAAACATATATTTAGACGATTTATTATAATTTCAAAGTTTTTGGATTAAACTAAATAATAAAAATGAAAGGAATCTTTTAATTAAAAGTGTTATTTCAAGACATAATATTTTACATGAAAAGTTATTTCATTCAAATTAGATAACGATCAAAGTTGGCTCTTTTTTTCCTTTTTTCTTAATAATAAAAAAGTAAAATCAAATGCTTGTTTCGTGGGGAGGTGAGGTTTCCTCCACCGTCCACGATTCGTGTTTGTCGAACACTGAGCAGTTCCTTAACCTCCATTCTTCCCTCCCCATCCCTTTTAACTCTCTTCAATTATCCTCCACCATCACCACCACATCTTCCTCCTTCGCCAACCACCCTTGTTTTCAATAAGAGGGTTGTGTCTTTCGGCATAATATTGTTGGTTAAGGTTTTTCCTTGGCTTCATCCTTGAGGGAGGTTTTCTTGTGTCGAAGAGGACTCATGCTTCCTAGATCCATTGTGTTTTGATTTCTCAAGTCTGGTTGAACTCAATTTTAATAACATTTGGTCTAATGATTTTAATACTCTTAGAGGTTTTATAGGTTAATTGAGATGTACGAAATTACTGGTATTAGATCCAACACATTAGTTTGAGAATTTCGATCTGATGGCTGAGCGTCTAATGATATATTGTGTATCCATGATGTTCAAGTTTCTTTTTAACATATTTTACTAAGATCAAATGTTTTTGCTTAGTATGACTTGACTTTGATCAAACATTCATATTGCTTTATATATATATAGAAAGAGAGAGAGAGGAAAAATCAGATTTATCATGCTTCTATTGGAAATAGATAAGGATGACATGGAATAATAATTTCATACAATCCTTTCTCTCTCTATATATATATTGGTGCGTGGGGATAAAATAAATTTATGAGAAATTAACGAAGGCTTCAAGGCGTGTGTATCAATACCGGTCTCTTTAAGGTTCTATTCACCCCACGTGTATTTTAGTATGCAAAAGAGTTACTAACAAATGAACCTCAAGGATACAATGAACCCTAATAACTGTCTATGTGTTACACTGACGGAAACAATCCATTAAACATTGAGTGGAGCATAGCAAGGATATCAATTTCTATAAAAAATTTCTACATTAATTTTTTATAGAATAATTTAAGAATATAAAAGATGGTGCGATATCAAATTTGAGTTATCATGCAAATGAAACTTTATTGCTAGGAGGCTTCATATCTCTTTATAGGGATATTAGTTACCCAAATAGATAGTCATATTTTTAGCAATAAACATAATGATTAAATAAATTTCTACTTGAATAATTATAACTATTTATTAATAATCAAGTGATAACGTTAGCAGCAACTATTACAAAAATGTTGTTTATGATCTCTTTCCTCATATGGAAATCCTCTTGGAAAAAAGAAGTTGAAGTGATGAGCTAATTAGGTGGGATCTAGACTTGGAATATCATTAATAATCATTGAAAAGAGAAAGGGGTTAGTGTATAACATTTATGAAACTTGAGAAATTAATTAATAAATGTTAATTCACATAGTTTAGTACGGACAAATGGAAAGAAGCCCCAGATTGACATTTTGGGTATTTGACAAATTATAAAGCACTCCCCCAACTCATTAACCACATTGATGAACAAATCTCAAACTCAAAAGCTCTCTCATCTCTTTATCTCATTATTTGTACTCTCAACACAACTCTCTCCAAAGCTTCCTCACTTCACTCCACTCACCAAAAAAAAAAGAAAACAAAAATGGAGTTCCAAAACCCAATCAACAAATCAAACTCAAGCTTAGCATCACAACTACAAATTACCCCAAATGGCCAAACCTTAGATCCCCATGATGAGCCCCAAGTTTTCCATGAAGACTATGACAGTACCTGCTCTACACCCTATGTAAGTGCTCCTTCAAGCCCTGGCCGATCGCCAGGACCAGGACCTGGCTCCATCAATGGTTATGGTGGGTTCTATTATAGTGCACCAGCTAGTCCTATGCATTTTGCAATGACCTCGGTATCTTCTTCAATGGTAGCATCAACTCAACCATCTTCTCCTGATAATAACCCTGTTCCCCTTGGCTTTGAGTTTGAGTTCTCTGCAAGATATGGGTCATCATCAGGGTCGGGTCAAACAGGATCCATGAGCTCAGCTGATGAACTGTTCTTGAATGGAAAGATCAGACCTATGAAGCTATGCACCCATTTGGAAAGGCCTCAGGTTTTGGCTCCTTTGCTGGATCTTGAACATGAACATGAAGATGAAGACAATGAAGTTGTTGATGGCAAAGTAAGAGGCAGAGATCTGTGGTTGATGGATAAGTCTTTAAGGAGAAGAACAAGATCCATGTCCCCTTTGAGAACTGCCACTTTGGGTCTCAGCATTGATGATCAAAGCATGTGCTTAGATCAAGGCTTAGACAAGAAAGCTGACACAGCTGACAGCAATGAAACCAGTGCTTCAATGTCAGCTTCTTCTTCAAGGTCTTCTTCAGCTGGGAGAAGCTCAAAGAGATGGGTTTTTCTGAAAGATTTTTTAAGGAGCAAAAGTGAAGGAAGAAGCAACAATCATAAGTTCTGGTTAACCATTTCATTGTCTCCGGCAAAAGAGAAGAAACCTGGGAGAAAAGAGAAGCTAAGCAATAATGTGTCAAATGGGGGATCAGAGAATCAAAGAAGCAACAAGAATAATAATAATAAGCCTATGAATGGGATATCTAAAAGGAGGGTTCCACCATCACCACATGAGTTGCATTACACTGCAAATAGAGCACAAGCTGAAGAAATGAGGAAGAAGACTTTTTTGCCTTACAGGCAAGGCTTGCTTGGTTGCTTGGGGTTTAGTTCAAAAGGTTATGGTGCCATGAATGGCTTATGTAAAGCTTTGAATCCTGTTTCCTCCAGGTAAATTAGGGGTACCTACCATATGAAAAGAAAAAAAGTTAATTGTATAGAAGATTTTTTTTGTTCCGTTTTGTTTCCTTTTAGAAAATATTATGATTAAGTTCTCTTTTGCAATAAAGGAGAAGCTTTTCCTTTAGAAATGATGATGATTGAGTAAAACAATGTTCAATATTTTCCATGTATTTTGCAGTGATGAACTTATTAAAAGAATGGGTATATTTTGCTAGTGTTGATGCATTTGTAAGATTTTTAATAAGGGTGATCCATTAAGGCAATAATATCACACACATGGTTGAGTTCAGGGCATCTAAAGTTTCAACCTTTTTTCCTGGTTTACAATATGATGGCAGATGAGCAAATATGAAAACCCAAAGCAGCAGTAGCACATGATGATGGCCCCCCATATGACCTGACCGACCCTCAATCTAATTGAAAAAAGCTCTGGATCTTTTTGTTTCTTTCTTCTTGGTTTACACATGCACATGCACATGGACATGATGTTTTTTTTTTTCAATGTATTGCATGATGGATTTGTTGGGATTTTTGGAAAGATATGAATTCACATCAACACCACTCATATCTTCACTTGTTTTGCCTAAAAAAAAAGGCATCTCATAAGTAAAAACCCTATTAAAAGAACCCTTCAATTAATTTACTTTTGTTTTATCCAAATAAGCCCTATTAGTCTTTATTTCAACTGAAATATTAGGTATAAATTAAAAATCAAGGGATACCAATTAAAGAACAGGGCAAAATTTGCGATTTAAACTCAGACTACACTTGGAACGATGATTATCTTAATTATCAAGTCATCGCATGAGGTTCTGATATCAATTAAAATTCAATAATTTATTTAGGTATAATAAAAATATAAGGGCTTTAAGTGAAATTAGCGTAAGGATTTATTTAAATAAAACTACATAGTTCAAGGACTTCTTTAGTATTCTAACTCTTTTTAATTACTATTTGCACCATTGGAAGTGTACTAGTTTGAAGTTTTTTTTATGGACTTTCACTCTTTCTTTTATTAATAAAAATAATTATTTAAATTAAAAAAAATAACCAACCCAGTAACTACGCCTAAAAATAATCATGTGCTTAAAATTACCTCTTAATTTTTAACCATTACTTTATTTTTCTTTAAAATATAATTTTTATAAAAAAATCATTAGTTAAAATGATTTCTGGTATGGTTAAAAATTGTGAGCTTTATTCAATGGAGACATGAAGTGTTAGTCAACATAATTGGTTCCAGACCGGTTGTGGTTGTATTGATGGGTGGGCACCATTTCAGATCAGTAGAAAATTATAGTTGTCAATTCATATTCCCTATCAATGAAAATTTCAGTTTCCATCAATTTATTTCACTTAATTTTGATCCCATTAATAGATTGATATATAAATAATATTAAAATTATATAAAATTATTATTTTTACTGTTTATAGTAATAAACAATAAAAACTTTAACTTTACCAACTTTAAATTTTTAATGTTTAAAATTTGAAGGAAAATTTGATAAATAGTTTATATAACAAACAAATGAAATAGAAAGATTAAAAGAGAAAACAAAATCTTTAAAGGCTTCACAAACATAGCTTCACGTGTATTTTCTTTATGTAACACCTTAACCCGTATTTGTCGTTGGAACGAGGTTACGGAATATTATCGGAATAAACAGATTAAATACAGATCACATTTCATATTATTCAACATTCATTTCAGATATTATTCATAAAGTCCCTTATATGAGCCCTCGAGGCCCAAAACATATATTAGAAATAAGTCGGGACTAAACCGGGTACTCAAAGAATTTTTCGCGAAATTTCATAAAAAATAGGAAATAAAACAGAATTTTTCCCTTATATGAGCCCTCGAGACCCAAAACCTATACATGCCATTATAACCAAAATGTAATTACTATATATACCGAAATGAGCTGATGGATAGTGTAATGATATCTCCACCAAGCCTCCAACTTAACGAGCTTCCGAATTATTATAAAAAGAGGAAATAAAACAGAGTAAGCATTTAATACTTAGTAAGTTCGTATAACAAGAAATTAACTTACCATTTATTTCACATTTAAGGTAAGTAACTAAACATGCTCAAACTAATTTGGCCAATTGCCTAAACACATATCCTCATCAAGCATGTTAGTCATGTAATTCACATAAATACCAAGAAACATGAATGAGCTCATCAATATTCAATTTCCACATACATGTATTTATCACTTCAAGTATCCGTGAACATGTACATATCATATCTTTGTACTTCAAATATTTCTCATAGTAATTCATCTTGAATTCATTTCATCTCATATCGGAACTTTACCCATTGAATCATTTGAAATATCGATGGATACAAGGGTAGTACACATGAAGTGTACGAATCTGAAATCCATCAATTCATATTCGGGGTGCTCATTGGAGCACATAATCGGGAAGCCCTCTCTTAAGCCATATAACAAGAAGCTCATGTGAGCTGTATAACGGGAAGCTTATCCGAGCTGTATAACACGAAGCTCATAACAGCCATAATCAGGACGCTCATGAGAGCCAATAACGGATAGCTCCAAAGAGCCATTAATCGAGAAGCTTTGGATAGCCATATATCGGGTAGCTCCAAAGAGCCATATAACGGGACGCTCATAAGAGTTGCAGTGTGCCCACAACACTGCAGGATCACAACCAATCAGAATGCTTTGAAGAGATATTAACGAGAAGCTCGCAGGAACCATATAACGGGAAGCTCGAGAGGGCTAATGACGGGACGCTCTTTCAAGCTGTGGTGTGTCCACAATATATGCAGGACCACAACCAATTCGGGAACCCAGTATCCATCGAAATTTCATCTATTCAAATGGAACTTAACATTTATCGGGCTCTATCAGATATGTAATCAATTTCATATAAATAACAATTTCACAATTCACATATACAACATTCAATTCAAACATATAAATATACACAATTTAGTTACACGAACTTACCTCAATAAGTGTTTGTGTATTTATAATCTACTAATCCAATACCTTCTCTTTTTCTCGTTCTAACTCCGTATTTGGTCTATCCGGATCTATATGAATGAATTTAACATCAATTCATATTCAATTTAATTCAATTCACACCTTAGGCAAAATTCGGATCTATATGAATGAATTTAACATCAATTCATATTCAATTTAATTCAATTCACACCTTAGGCAAAATTTTTGCCTTATACTTTAATTAATTTCGGCTTAGGCTCAGAAAATGAAATTCATGCAATTTAATCCTTATTCCAAGCCTAGCCGATTTTTACGTGTAACATTAGAAGCCCATGTATTTCATAAAATTTGAAAATTTCCATAAATTTTACAACTTTTCAATTTAGTCCATAAATCATAATTTCATCAAAATTCCCTTTACAAAAGTTGTTTATCTATCAACAACCTTTCATTTTCTATCGTAAAATTTCATAATTCAACTATATTCATCCATGGTAAAATCCTAACACTTTGATAACTTTACAAATCAATCCCCGAGATAGCTAGATTAAGCTATTATGATCTCGAAAATATGAAAATTATTAAAAACGGGACAAGAAAACATACCTAAATAAGCCAAAATAGTTTGATTGAGTTAAACACCCATAACTAGGGTTTCTATGTCTTTAATTTGGGAAAGATGATATAAAATGATGATATTTCTTATTTAATTAAAATATCATCTTTTATTATTTCATCTTTCCAATTTAGTCCTTTTCTTTATTTAATTTTCCATGGATGAATCATCATACTTATCTACTAACTCCTCTTAATGGTTTATTTGCCATATAAGGACCTCAAATTTTGAATTCCATAGCTATTTGATACTTATAGCTACTAGAACTCAACTTTTGCATTTTATGCAATTTAGTCATTTTACCAATAAATCATGTAATTGGTAAAATTTTCTTAACGAAATTTTTATATGATATTCCTATCATACGGTAGACCATAAAATAATTTCAAAATAAATTTTCTTACGGACTCAGATTTGTGGTCTTGAAACCACTATTCCGATTTCACTAAAACGGATGTTACACTTTATGGAATTTCTAGCATGTAATGATATTTTTTTTTTGTTTATTTTTAGACGAGAACAAGTTATTTTAGAGTAATTGTTGTGTAACAGTTGAAGAATCACGAATTAATTTGGGTTATAGGCGTGGTTCTAGTTGTGTTGACCGCATCTTTTGGCATCACAGGTTATTCCTTACCTCGGGATCAAATTGGTTGTTAAGCAATCAAAATCGTAACAGGTGTTCCGGAAGCTATTCCGGTAATAGGACTACCTTTGGTAGAGTTATTACATGGAAGTGCTAGTGTGGGACAATCCACTTTGACCCGTTTTTATAGTTTACATACTTTTGTATCCGACGATTGCATGTAGATATACTTATCTAGAGGTTTTGAGAATGCTATTCATGTCAAACTATCAACTATTATTGGTTACCCTCTCTAAATATGTATGTAATCTAAACTGTTCAAAATAGTTGGAATAGATTTTTAATAACTCGTAACACAACTAAGTGATGTTGTTCTACAGAAATTGCTTGAATAAAATGAATAATTATAGTAATATCCATCTCAAATACCCCTTTTTAGCCTTAGATTTCGAGTTACTTGTAGTCCTTCAAGAACATCCCAAAATTTATTAATAAATATTTTTTATTTAAAATTTATTTAATCTCATTCATTTAAATAACACATATTTTAAATATTTTAAAAATATTAATAAATTCGGAATAATAAACAAAAATAAACAGACATTAGCGTACCAATGCAGAAGTAATTAGGTAGATGTAGACATGAAAGGGGATGATGAGACATGGACATAAAGGAGGTTAAGATTAAGGGACTTTGGCATTGATTTTGATTGTGTTACCAGTTTCAGACAAATGGATTAGTACTCTTTTGGCTTCTTCTTTATCTTTTCCTTCCATCTTGTGATCATCTTGTCGTTTTAGGACAATGGGAAATTGAAACTCCAACAAAACACATCACCTCTCTGCCTTTCCCAATAGTCTTACGTCCATCATTATCCATATAATTGGTTTGAAGTAGATTTGATTGTGGACTGGTCCAGTCAAGTTAACTTAAAATTTTAAGTTTGTTTTTTATGTCTGGATTTTGTTGGGTTTAAAATTTGAGTTTAATTTTTTTTTTCAAACTCAACTCGAGTTAAAAATATTAAGTTGAGCTTGATCCGATTTATTTGTATTAATTTTTTAGATTAATTTTATATAAAACAAATATAAAAATATAATACATTAAAATATTAAAATAAATATTTTCAACAAATTAAAAAATATTTAAAAATTATACTTAAATAACATTAAGATAGTTGCAACTTAGCAAGCAAATGCCTCTAAAATAATAGCAAAATTAAGAATAAAACAAGAGTTATATAATATTCAAACAATAAAAACAAAATGGAAGCAATACTATTGTAAAATGACAACAAAATAACACTGAAATGGTAGCAAAACAACAAAAAAAGAAGAAGAAAGTTTAGGTTGATTCGACCAGGCCGAATAAAAAAATCCTACCCAAAATTCGGCCCATTTTTACTTTTTGTTCAAATTTATTTTTTGAGTTTATATTTTTATTTAAAATTTTTTACTTTTTGGATCTAGTTTGTAGATAAGCTTTGGGTTAGCCGTTGCCAATAGAAGCCAAAAGTAGCATATAAGGTCCCAAATCCAGCAGCAATATGTGGGGCAAAATCACTTCAACTAAAGTCCCCTTGTAGAGGACGGGCTTTTCATGTAGATTTTGAGTTATGGGTTTGTACAATAAGTCCACTATGTTAATTTTTCTTCCTTCTCCCATCAAATATTTAATCCCTTATCTCTGTTCTGAATAGATCTGAGGGATTAAATTAATTTTGTGTTAAATCAAGTGATTTTAAAATTTAAAATTTGTTATTCTTAAAGTTCGGATTAAATTAATTTTAATTTCTTTTAATTTTGAATTGGACATGAGATTTAAGTTTTTGAATTGATTTGTTAGGAAATTTGAATATTTTTAAAGTTATGAGCTATACAATGTTATTTTTTAAAGTATAATGATTTATTTAGCCTTTTAACTTTATAAAAAAATTATTTTAGTTTTTATTAAAATTCTCTCTCTTTTAGCCTTTAAATTTGTTCTATTTGTCAAACCACTCAAAATGGATGAAAAAAATTAATGTTTGTAAGTTTTTGTTGATCATACACACGTAGATACCATGTCAATAATTAATTAAATTTTTAATATGACAGAAAATCATTTAAAATAAAATTATTTTAAAATTACAAAATTACAAAATTATTTTTTTATTTTAAAAATAATTAATTAATTGTTTACGTGGTATATACATGGACGACCATGTGAATACCACGTTAATAAAATTAATTTTTATCCATTTTAAAGTGATTTGACAAATAATTATAAATTTAAAAATTAAAAAAAGTGAAATATTAAATTAAAAGTTAAAATAATTTCATAAAAAGAAGCAATAATGCTTTTTTTTGGTAATTGAGGAAGTTAAAATGGGAAAAAGGAAATTCTTGTGAGAATAAAGTGTAGAGTAGTGGGAGAAGTCCCATGTAAGAAAAAGAATAAAATTAGAAATCGGGATTATGCATTTCTTACGTGTAACGGGCATTACACATTTCTTACATTTTATATCGAATGGATAGTATGTATTATCTCTTATATTATTAATGAATCAGTTTTATGAGTACATGTTATTCATTTTTGGATTGTCCAACCAATAGACATACCGCTAAATCACAAAGCAAAATTTAAATCACAACCATGAATAGAAATACCATCTGCCAATGCATTATTTTAGGTACGGATAAATTTTAATAGCATCACAAGATATCGTATATTCCTAAGTCATCCAACTAATAAATTGTACCCTTCACCCTATAGATGATCTTGAGACACAATCATTTTACAACCTACCTCTCGATTAGGAGATGAATTATTGTTATATTTTTACCTCAACTTGAACTTGATTAAACCTTCAATTGGACTATTCAGGGCCCACTAAGTAGCATAATCAGGTAAGAGCCATCACTTACTTATAAGTACCCCAATGTATTAACATTGTGGAGGGACTCCTCTTCATTCTCAATCCTAATGCACTAAGCGTTCATCTTGTGTGCCTCTACTTTTTGACTCTTAACTTGAGAATGAGTGAATCAACCTCCTTTGATACCACCCACTCTCCTCATTCTCTACCTCCATTGATACTATTTATCAACAAATTGCTATGAGGGTAGCTGGGTAAGTTAAGTTTAAAAAGAAAATAGTATACTTTTTTTCTATGACAACTTGTCATTTTAGGTGCCAAATGTGTATTCAATGAAAAGGTAGGACTAAATCATGAGATGTGATGTAATAGTTGTTCAACTCATCCTTTAACCACGAGGTTGAGGGTTTAATCCCCTCGCCCATGAGAATGGAGCAATTTCATGGCTAATCCTTTACCTCTATGAAAAACACTCAGAATGAGGGGAATAATCACTGCTACTAGTGGTGGATACCCTGGTTTTGACAAAAAAAAAAAAAAGTAGGACTAAGCTCGAAAGATAGGCTAGATAAGTTTAACCTAACCAAACTCAACATGTTAAGCTTTTATAAATTTAATAAAAAAAATTATATAATGATGCTAATATGCATAATTATTAAATATTAAATAAAAGTAATTATATTCTAAAAATATAACAATAATATAAGTAGATCTAAATGGATTCGAGTTAATCATTTACAAATATGGATAAAATTTGAGACCACTATCACGGGGACTAAGAAAATTACTTCTATATATAACATTAATATTGTATATGAATTTGACCCAAATTCGATCCTATACCTAAATTAGGATACAATTACTTACCCATGCATCCCATCCGAGTGAAACACAAACAAATGAAATCAACTTATCAACCTTAACTTGTATCCAAAGTTTTTGAACTAAACTAGACTGATTAGATCGGAAATTAATTGGGGTATTAGTTCATAAATGGATATTAATTTTTTTTTAAAATTTATTTAATCGGGTTGAATGGATTAACTTGTATCTCAATTAAATGAAAAAGAAACCTTCAGCTTGGAACTCATAACAATTGCAATGGTTGGAACCAAATACTTGAATTCTGACTGTTTATTTAGCTGTTCTTTACTACTTTATGCAAATTCGCCCACAAAATATATCCCATATCATACATGTGACTCAAAACGAAAGACATAGCTTCAAATGCCATTAGAAATAACATGATGAGCAGAGCATCCCTAGTGGTGGAGCGCAAGATCCTTCGCCTTCTCCATGGCCAGAAAACTCGATGCAACCTCCGGCAAATCCATGCTCATTTTATCCGTCAATGTCTTCACCAATCCAACCAAATCCTTTCCCATTTTGTATCTGTTTGTGGTCACCTCAACAAAATGGATTACGCGAACCTTGCGTTTTTGCAGACCCACAACCCCAACATTTTGCTTTTTAACTCCATGGTCAAAGGGTACTCCCTTAATGGTCCCTTTGAAGAAGCTGTTACCTTGTTTTCTTTAATGAAAGCTCACGGATTTTCCCGATGAATACACGTTTTCGCCTTTGCTGAAGGCATGTTCGGGTCTTTGTGATGTAAGAATCGGACAATCCATTTATGGGGAAGTTCTTAGATCTGGGTTCGAGCTATTTGGCTCGGTTCAGGTTGGGGTTCTGGAGTTATACAGTTCTAGTGGGAGAATGGAGGAAGCGAAGAAGGTGTTTGATGGAATGTCTAAAAGGGATGTCATCATTTGGAATTTGATGATTCGTGGGTTTTGTAAGAGAGGGGATGTTGATTTGGGGTTAAGTTTATTTAGGCAGATGAGCGAGAGGAGTGTAGTTTCATGGAATTCGATGATTTCTTACTTGGTACAGAGTGGGAGGCATAGTGAAGCTTTGGAACTTTTTCACGAAATGAGGGAGCTGGGGTTCCAACCTGATGAAGCTACCGTGGTTATTGTTTTGCCTATTTGTGCTCATTTAGGGGATGTTAATATTGGTCAATGGATTCATTCTTATGCCGAGTCAAGCAAGCTTTATCGAAACGTGATTTCCGTGGGAAATGCATTGGTTGATTTTTATTGTAAGGGTGGAAATTTAGAAACGGCCCTTCAGGTTTTTAAAGATATGCCTTGTAAGAACGTTGTGTCATGGAATACCATGATCTCAGGTCTGGCTTTTAATGGAAGAGGAGAACTTGGGGTGGAGTTGTTTGAGGAGATGATAAAAAATGGTGAGAGGCCTAATGATGCGACTTTTATAGGGGTGCTAACATGCTGTACACATGCAGGGTTGCTTGAAAAAGGGCAAGAGTTGTTTGATGTAATGAGCAAAAATTACCATATTGATCCTAAACTTGAGCATTATGGATGCATGGTTGATCTCCTTTCACGCGGTGGATGCGTGAGAATGGCTTATGACCTGATTAGGAGCATGCATATTCAGCCTAATGCTACTTTATGGGGTTCTTTGCTCAGTGCTTGTCGTACTTATGGTGAACTGGAGCTTGCAGAACTTGCTGTTAAAGAACTTATCAATCTTGAACCATGGAATTCAGGTAATTATGTATTGTTATCAAACATTTATGCAGAAGAAGGGAGATGGGATGAAGTAGAGAAAATTAGAGTATTGATGAGGGAAAAGAGTGTTAAAAAAGCAGTAGGGCAAAGCATGACAGGGTGATTACATTCTAATCGTTGTACCATATGATTTTGATAATTATAGAATCTGAACCTGCCTTCCTTTCCCTCCATTTAAATACTTTATATTTTGTTCCACCACCAAATGCCAAAAGCTTAAACTGTAGAATCTTTTGGAGATTTCCTTGTTTTATTCTCTGAGAATTAAATTAGGCGGGGCCTTAATATCACACATAGATACCAATCGAATACCAATCGTATAAATCTCTAAAGTGATTGGTTTTATCCTAACCTTAACATCATATAAATAATGGGAACCATTCTGTTATCAAAAAGATGGAAAAGGTTTGGACTTTGACACAGAATATCAACAAGAATAACCAATCAACATAGTCTCTGAGAGAATTGGCTTCAGTAACTTTCGTCAATGGAGTTTTAAGTTGCGATATCAGGATATTGCCTGTAAAAAGCTTCTGCCTTTTACATTATTTTCGTCATGCAGATCATATTAGGTATAAAAATATTCCATATCTTATCACATGGATTGATGCTGCAGGTACAAATGATTTTGAGAAGATTGATTTTCGTATTGCAATTGATTGTAAGTTTCTAGCTATCAAGATGCCTCCTACCATTTTTCAATGCCAAAAGCTGGTAATCTGAAATTGCATTTATAGAGCTGTTATCTGTCTGGATGCCCCCCAAAAGGTCAGTTTTTGAAATCTTACGAATCTCCATCTTGCTAAAGTCCTCCTATTTGAGGATAAAAACTCATTGAAGAATCTTTTATCAGGCTGTCTGGTTCTTGAAGAACTATGTATGGAACTCAGACAATCAGATTCTGATTTTAGTAAACCTGAAGTTTTCTGTTATTTCACCTTCATTGAAGATTCTAAGATGGCAACGTTTAGGACATTCAGATAGATTTGGTAGTTTTTTATGTTGTTGAAGCACCAAAACTTGAATATCTTCTTGATCTTGTGGAACATTCTCTGCTAGGATTTTGCATGAGTGCTTCAGCCTCTTTAACTTTTTGGGTTACCTTATCAATCATGAAGCTTTTCCAAGGCATCTCCAATGCTCAAAACTTTAATTATCCACACGCCTTACATTTGTAAGTTCTTTAACTTCCCCCCTTGATAAACATAGCTATGCCGTGCATACTTGATAATATCATTACTGTTTTCATATGTGGCTTAATACTAATATCATTAGTGTTTTCATATGTGGCAGGCTTCCTCCAGATGGTTGAGGAAGAGCTTCATAATTTACCCAAGTTCTGCGTTTGATCCATTTGAAAATATGAAGTTGCCAAGATATGCATTTTGTTTCTTCCATTCTTCAACATTCACCTCATTTGATGCATTTAATCTTTGATAAGGTAAGTTAATTGTGAGGATTTCATGTTTCACTTTGGATGAGTTAATAGTTTTTTATCCTTCACTTATAATGTTCCCCATCATCTTCCTCAGGATCACTTCATCCATGGACCATTAACCCGGAGGTCTCCAGGGTCGGTTCCAATGTAGTACAATTCTTTTCTGATACTTTGATAGGAAACAGTATCACTTTGCTTGACTTAAAGGGGAATTAGAGCTTGAAGACTTTGTGGTCTAAGAGCTTATCAATTCATAAATGCTCAAATTATAGGAGGGGAGGGGTTCATACGATAATAGAGGGGACCTGGTGCATCCTCTTTTGATTCATTCCTATACATTGCACTCAATTTAATTAATTGGACACCAACTTTGAGGGATTTTTGGTTCATGAAAGATGAAAGGATCCAATAAGAATTGTATTGGTCTCTTCTCTGCTACTATAAATTACTACTCTTCGACACTCCATTCCATCCATCTATCCACAGTCGCAAAAATTGCCCTTTGCCTTATTTATAACATCTCAATTCCTGAAGCTAGCAGTGAAAGCAAAAATGGAAAGGAAAAGCTGCTGCGGTTCTAGGAACTATGTATGCACCCCAAAGAAGGAAGCAATGGTGACTCCAAAGAAGGAAGATGTGAAACCTGATATTACCAAGGGAAGCCATCATGCTGCACCAGTTCCAGTACCTGCTGCTGTGGTGAAAACACCCAAGAAGGAAGCGAATGAGACCGTTAGTGTTAAGAATGAGGCTTCTAAGCCTTTTGTTGGTTGTGGTGGGTGTAACTAGTCATTTTTATATCTAGAAACAAATTTAGAGGGAGCCCATATCACATACTATTCTTATACAGTGAATATATTATAGTTGAAAACTAGCTTCTCACTGCTATTTTAGAAGAATATTGTCATGTTTCAGTAATACCCCTCAAATTACAAATATTTATATAAAGAGGTCTAGTTACCGAAGTCTATAGGGTATAAGCTGCCTCATCCTATCATTTAAGAGAATAACATCTGATTTACTATTTATCTCAACTAAAACTCTTAAATCTTTTCTATAAAAAAAACATAAATCCTCAAAAGATTACATTAGTTTGTTTTATCTAATTTTTGACAATGCATTTCAATATTAAATATCAATCGGATAGACCTCTAAATGGATGGTAGAGTTTAGCTTTACGAGTCCAATACTAACTCACTAAAAGTAGTTTATATGCGTGATTTAAAAGTTTGAAATCAACAATTATTCACTACTCCCAGTTACCAAGAGATCAGCAACATATAAAGATACTATCAACAAAGTTTCTTCTTTTGATTTCTTAACCTACAATGTAGGCTCACTTGGACTCGTTTCAAAACCCAACTTCAGCAGGTGATTATCTATCCTCTCATACCAGGCTCTGGGTGTCTACTTCAGGTCATACAACGTTTTCTTAAGCTAATAGACTTTTGATTCATTTCCCTCGACAATGAACCCTGGTGATTGCTCGATATAAATTTATTCCTTCAAGAAACCATTTAAGAACACTGATTCAACATCATGTTAACTGATGTTTCATTCCATTTGAGCTGCCAAAGCTAGCAACAATTTAATGGTGTCTAACCTTACCACTGGTGCAAAGGTTTCAGAATAGTTCACTCTAAACTGTTGATAATATCCTTTTACCACTAGTCTTGCTTTTATTGACAAAATCATCTGACATTTAGCTTGGGTCTAAACACCCATTTAACACATAACAATCTTATGCATTGGACCATCAAGTAGCACCCAAAGTCTAATTTTTATGAATCATAGACATTTCATTTTGCATGGCTTCTTTCTAACCTTCAAAGATAGCTCCCTCAAAGTTAGCAAGTTCTAAAACTGTTATATTGCATCTTTCATAAACATTTGAAAATGGTGCAGTATCTTTTATAGGATGCTCATCATCAGATTTTTCATTATTTTCAACTTCAACTTGATCTTGAGGTAAACCAAGTCCAAACCGACTTTCCTTAAAATGCTCAACTTCAGACTTACTCCAATTCCAAGATTCATGCTCACTGAAGTTAACACCTCTACTTACAAACACGTTGCTAGTAAAAGGATAAAAAAAATCCTATAACCCTTCTTGCTGGTGTCACCAACGAAGATTCCAAATTGATATTTAGTTTCCATCTTATCTCTTTTGGCTTCTGGAATATAAGCATAGCATATGCATCTAAAAACCTTTAAGGGAGACATTGAAGGTGTTTATAGCCTGTGCCTAAAATTTCTTAGGCAAGTTCCTTTTAAACCGAAGGCATCATGCCATGTCCATAACAATCCTGTTTTTTATTTCTCTTATTGACCCCATTTTGTTGATGAATAAGTATTTTCCAATTGATGCTCAATACTAGCTACTTCATAAAACTCTGCAAACATGTGAGACGTATATCAGTCCCATTGTCTTATCCAATGATTCTTATCTTGCAATTGGTCTAATTTTTCACAAAAGCCTTGAATTTCCAGAAAGCTTCTGTAACTTTTGATTTCTGCTTCAAGAAATAAACCTAGCAAAATTTGGTACTGTCATCAACGAACAAGATAAAGTACTAGCTTCCATTAAGTGTTAGTATTTTCATAGCTCCACACACATCACTACGGATGAGATGCAATTTATCTATTGCTTCCCAAGCTTTATTTGCTAGAAATGGAAGCCTTCTATGCTTCCTCAACTGACACACTCCAAGGATTTCACTATGCTCAAGAACTTTTGACGTTTAAAACAAGATCACTTTTGTACAAATGACAAAGTGCTTTTCTAATTCACATGCCTCAACCTTTTGTGCCACAAATTTCTTTCCTCAACTTTACCAACATAAGTACTAGAAGGTACTAAATTCCAAATTAAAACAAAACTTCTTTGATTCATGGAAACAAATATAAGTTCACGTACCTGCTGACAAAGAAGTTTTAATAAACATCTAATTTTCCTTTTGCTTCAATAAACTGCCCATTGCCCATTGCTCCAATAATCGAATAGTCTTTTGCCCTTGAGCATACAGTACATTTATCCGTTATAACTTTATATCTTCTGCATGCGAGGAAGGTATTGAAAAAGATGGCTATCACCCTGTTTTCATATATGCCAGATCATGTTTTCCGATTTCTCAGATGGTGGTATGTCAAGATAACAAGAGTTGTTTTGTTAAAAGCAGTGTTCAACTAGTGCTCATTGCTAATGGAAATAGTTAGGAAAATACACTTGTCAGTGGGTTGGATAAATTTGAGTGATTACATTTTTGGATCATGTTAGTTGACTGGGAACTATTCTTGTTTAATTTTTTTGTCAGTTTGGTTCAGGGTCATTGGGATTTGAGTTCGAGTTCTTTTCGGTTCAGGTCACTTTGAATTTTGATCACTTGAGGTTCAAGTCATTCCGAGTTTGAGTATTATTGAATTAGACCAGTTTCAGATTTGAGTGTAATTCAAGTTGATGTTGCACGAACTTAGATTTTTAACTTTTTATAGTTGACTAAGTTTGAGTCTGATTTGGATTTTGGGTTCAAGTTAATTGGCATGAAAGCTTGGTGGTCTAAAAATAGGGGAGGGAGGGGAGGGGTTATCAAGCAAATAGATAGGACCTGATGAATCCTATTTGGGTTCATTCCTGTACGAGGAAATTTGCAAGGTACATTGTACTAATTCAATTAATGGGACACTAAGTTTGAGGAATTTTAGTTTCATGAACAAATTAAAGATGAAAAGATCCATTAGGAATTTTATTAGGCTCTGCTACTTCTATAAATTACCATTCCTAACTCCATTCCATACATCCATCCATAGTTGCAAAACTTCTTGTTTGCCCTCTTTATAACATCCCAATTCTTGAAGTTACCAGTGAAAGAAAAGAGCGAAAATGGAAAGGAAGAGTTGCTGCCGATATAGGAGCTATGTATGCACTCCAAAGAAGGAAGCAATGGTGACTCCAAAGAAGGAAGAAGATGTGAAACCAGATATCACCAAGGAAACCATCAAGCTGCACCAGTTCCAGTACCTGCTGCTGTGGTGAAAACACCAAAGAAGGAAGAGAATGAAACCGTTAAGGATGAGCTTTCTAAGCCTAATCTTGGTTGTGATGGGTGTAACTAGTCATCATTATATATATATATATATAGTTGAAAACTTGCTTCTCTTCTCACTGCTATCTGAGAAGTATATTGTCATGTTTCAGTAATACTCCTATCTGAACTAAAACTCTTTAATCTTTTCTATAAAAAAAATATTTAATCTTTAAAAGATTATGTTAATTTTGTTTATATCTAATTTTGACAACGCATTCCAATGAATTATTAAATAATTATTTTAACTTTATTAAAAAAGGTTAAAAAGTATATATACAAAGGGAAGAATAATATATAAAAGCATACCTATTAATGAAGTCCTTTTTATGTATAATACATCAAATTTGAGTAAGGATGGAATTCTAGGTTTTTGTGTTGCTTCACTCTTGTAATTTAATTAGGCAATTTATATTAGGAGGTAGGTAGTGGCTTTGACACTCCTAGTTAAGGGGTATAATATCTTTTTTAGTCCATTTTAGTTATGAGGTATTCAATTTAAGCCTGTCTTGAACATAAATTTTTTTTTATTTTGACCTTTCAAATTTGTAAAATTTTAATTTGGCCCAACTTAATAATGAATTGCTGGCATGGTTGATCTCCTTCACGTGGTGGATGCATGAGAAAAGGAGTGTTAAGAAAGCAATGGGACAAAGTGTAATAGGGTGGTATCTTTGAATCATATGATTTTGATAGTTATAAGAAATGCAAATAGGTCACCTTGTTTTTTATTGTGTGGGAAATAAATTAAGGTAAACTATTAAATTAATCATTTTTGTTTATCATAGGTTTTATTTTAGTTATTTATGTTTGAAAAATTACGTTTTAGTCACTTACGTTATCGCATTATAATATTTTAGTCACTGACCCGTTAATTGCTGTTAACGGTGTAACGGTAAGCTGGCATGACACGTAAAATAATCATTCCAAATAAAAATTTTAGGTTAATTTATACAATTGATCCCTATATTTTTTCGTTTTCAAGAATTTAATTTTTCTCTTTTTAACTTTCCTTTTTTTTTCTATTCTCTTTTGCTTCTCCCTCCATTTTTTCTCTCTCCGTTTCTTTTAACCTAGTTTTTCTTTGTTTTTCATTTGTTAAAACTAGCCCCTATACTTTTATTTTTTTGAACAATTTAATTTTTTCAAGTAGGGTAAGCTTGTGGACTAGTTTTAACAAATGAGAAACATAGAAAAACTACGTTAAAAGAATGAAGAAGAGAGGTAAAGAGAGAGAGAAGCAGAAGAGAATGGAAAAAAAAAGAAAAAAAAGTTAAAAGAATATAAAACACAAAAAATTAAATTGCTCAAAATGAAAAAAAATACAAGGACCAATTGTAAAATTTAACCTAAAATTTCCGTTTGAAATGATGATTTAATGTAACATCGTCAGGTTATTGTGTCATCGTTAACGTCAATTAACGGTTCAGCAACACGATAATATAAGTGACTAAAACGTAATATTTTAAATATAAGTAATTAAAATGTAACCTAAGTCAAGTAAAAATGACTGATTTGATAGTTTACCCAATAAATTAAGTCCTTTAAATATTAGAGATGAATCCATGACGAATCGGATAAATCTCTAAAAGAATGATAGGGTTTAGCTTTAACGAGAGTTAACGTTTGGGTATATAACTCTTAGAATCTTATATGCCTCCAAAAGATCTATTTGCCTTTAACATCATAGGAACTTAGAAAAAAAAAAGAGAGGCAGACGATGATGGACGAAGAACAAGACAGGATCAGCAACTTATCGGACGATGTTTTGGCTCACATTCTGTCGTTTTTTGAACTAAGGGATGCTTTCAAAACCATGATTTTATCAAAAAGATGGGAAAAGGTTTGGACTTTGACTCACAGCATCAACTTGAATAACAAATCATGTGTGAGGCGCTTCGATCAACGCTTGTCTCTTGACAGAGAGATTAGACGAAGAACTACTTTCATTAACTTCATCAATGGGGTTTTATTTGGCGATAACATGATATTCCCGGTAAAAGCCTTCACCATTTCATATTATTTTGGTTATGCAGATTTCATTAGGTATAGACACAGCCCATATCTCATCAAATGGGTTGATGCTGTAAGTACAAATGATCTTGAGAAGTTTGATTTTTCTATTTCGATTGATTGTACATTTCCGGCTCTCAATATGCCTCCTACATTGTTTCAATGCCAAAACCTGGTAACACTAAGTTTAGAGTCCATTGATAGAGTTCTTATCTGTTTCGATGCCCTTGAAACGGTCTGTTTATTGAGTCTTAAGTATCTCCGTCTTGTTAAAGTCCGATTTGAGGAAGAAAACCCGTTGAAGAATATTTTATCAGGCTGTCCTGTTCTTGAAGAACTATACATGGAACCCGGGGATACTGGTTTTAAATCAATCCCGCATTTTTACTTTATTTCACCTTCATTGAAGATACTAAAATGGAGACGTGAAAGAGGGTTCCGTGGTTATTTTGTTGTTGAAGCACCAAAACTTGAACATCTTCATTTTGTGGAACATTCTATGTTGGGTTTTAGCATGAGTGTTTCACCCTCTTTAGTTTCTGTTGTTATGGATATTGGTTCATCTTTCGGTCATCATGGCCATTTATCAGTCAAGAAGCTTTTCCAAGGCATCTCCCATGCTCAAAAACTTGAATGGTCCACCCACCGTACATTTGTAAGTTGTTTTAACCTTTAACTATGCTGATCACATACATGGATATTAAATATGATTACTGTTTTCATATCCAGATGGCTAAGGAAGACCTTGATAATTTACCTGAGTTCTGCAATTTGACCCATTTGAAAATAGGAAGTTGCCAAGACTTGTATTTTGTTTCTTCCATTATTCAACATTCACCTCATTTGAAGCACTTGATCTTTGATAAGGTAAGTTTCAATTTGAGGATTTCATGATCACTTAGAATAAGTGTAATGTTCCCCCTCATCTTCCCCAGGATCACTTCATCTCCGGACCAATGACATGGATGCCTCCGGTGCCAGTCCCACCGTGTTTGATATCGCACCTCGAAACGGTAGAAATCATTGCACCTGAAGGCCAAACAAGCTACGAAATCGAATTGATTTTATATCTTCTGAATATGGGAAAGGTATTGAAAAAGGTGGTTGTCACTCCATTTTCATGTATGGACTTGAGGAGGAAACTGTGGGAATCTCCAAGGGCGGGCGGATGCAAGATCGTGTTTTCTGATTTTCCGGCCGGTGGTACATCAAGATAACAAGAATTGGTTTGTTAATGGAGTGTTCAGCAAGTGCTTATTGCTGATGTAAAAATAGATAGGAAAAAAGTAATATGTTTTAGTTTGCTTGGGAGTGAAGTGCAAGTCTTTTGGTGATATATTGATGAGAAATAGTGTTTAATTTGATTAAAAAATTTGTGAACTGTCCTTGAAACATTATTATGATGCACTTGATTTGAAGCATATTATGAATCCTCTTTGGATTTTACATTGCACTCAATTTAATTAAGACATTGAGGGATTATTGTTTCATGAAAGATGAAAGGATCCAATAGGAATTTTATTGGTCTCTTCTGCTTCTATAAACTACTACTACTCCACACTCCATTCTATCCATCCATCCATAGTTGCATAAATTGCCCTTTGCTTTGATTATAACCTCCCAACCCCAGAAGCTAGCAGTGAAAGAAAAGAGCGGAAATGGAAAGGCAGAGTTTCTGTGGATATAGGATCTATGTATGCACCCCAAAGAAGGAAGAAGATCTGAAATCAGATACCACCAGGGGAAGCCATCATGCTGCTGCTGTGGTGAAAACACCAAAGAAGGAAGAAAAGGAGGCCACCAGTGTAATAGATGAGCCTTCTTAGCCTAATCTTGGTTGTGGTGGGGGTAGCTAGTCATTATCATATCTTGAAGCTGAATTTGAGGGGAGGGCATATGACATGCTATCTTCATATCTATATATTTATATTCAGACGTTAATAAATTATGTTTTAATCTCTCTGTGTCGCTGCAAATTTTATGTCACATAGTCAAGTTAAGCTTTAGTTTCCAATGCTATGATATCAGAAAAAATCTATTTTATTGTTCATATAACTTGGAAAGCACGCCAGTATGTGTATATATACTAGAAATAATGCATGTTATACAATGCCAATTTGCCGTAGAGCAGATATAAGACTAAAACATAAAAAAGCCAATGATTAGTGTTACTGTAGACAAGCTGATGATAAAGCTGCGCAAACTTGGTGCCTCGCTTATTTCACCCTGAAAATAATCTCCCACATCGAAATTCCCTGACAAAAGGGTGAAAAAGCGTCAGACAAAAGGAAGAATAATATATGGAATCCTGATATAGATGGTATACGACATTTTAATAAGAGAAAATCAATGACATTACCTCTTCTGTTTGTGTAGCTGCAACCAGCATGGATTACATTTGTGACGTCTTCAATGGTGGCCTTGTTATAAAAAATGAATTCTGATAAAATGTTGTCAACACATTTAAGCACTAACTGTGTCTCAGCAAAGCAAGGTCCATTGCAGAAGATGTCAGTAGCTTCACGTGGTACGTTAAGGTTACCACTCTCATTCAATCTATAAGCCTCGTCGCAGCCAGTATAAATCTGTATATATATATATCCATAAAAAAGAAAATTACCAATGAACATTTACATTAAAACAAAAACAGTACATTAAAATCTTACATATTTGTTGTTGAAACAAAAGAACGCTTTTGCAAGGGATTGTGCGGGGAAATGCTGAGCATTCCCTGAGTTAACGTTGCAGCAGAATATGGCAATGAAAATGAATTTGAAACACTTGAGGTTTGATGAAGTAGGTGCTGCCATTGTTGCAGCAACTGTGACCAAATAGCTTCGCGGAGAGACTGGTTTTATTTGATACTCGAGGGATTGGTAACCCCCACCCCTCCAAGAAAAAAAAAAAAAAAAGCAAAAGGGAAAGAAACCAAAAGAGTAGACCACCTGGATTTGAATAAGGTGATGGTTGGTAGCTTGCCAAAGGGTGTTTAGGAGTTGGAAAAAATGATTATAGTGCTGTTGAGTGTAAGTTGGTGAAACAAGTCACCAACTTTGTACTTGCGTCTGCAACATTTGAGATTCAATACTGGTAGTTTAAAGCTTTGTTATGTTGTGTGAAGTAGACATGCACAAAATCATAAAGTTTGACTAAAGGAACTTGTTACTTCTAAAACAGGATCTCTATTGCTATTAATATTATATCTTGGTTATAAATCTTGTTAACCAGCTCTTATATCATATATATACAGACGTACGAATGCATCTGATATGTGCTTCTACTTGTTTTCACAAAAAACAAATTTAATTTTTATAATGAAATGTTATTATGGATGATATAATTTCTCTAAAGCCACTTTTGATTTTGATTTTCCTTTGTGTGTCCCTTGCCTAATTATCCTTCTTAAGATGATCAATTAAGTTCATGCATGCTCCATAAGATAACACATGATTTTAATAAAAAAATATTAAATAAATTAAATTGTATTTAATTATCCATAAAATTATTTAATTCAAATACAAATAAAATTATATTAAAAATATTTTTGAAAGTAATTTTGGTATTATAAATTTAGATTTTTTTTTGAAAATCTATTAAATTTAGATTTAATCCACAAGCTATTTCTCATTAAACAAACACCTCTATACATTCTAATTTATTTTGTTATATTTATTTGTATTTTGATTTTAAATTTTATATTAATATAATGTAATAAATATATATTTTTATAAAAGCTACTAAATTTATGTTACTCTATAAGGATGTGATAATATACCGTCTACACTTATAAGTAAAACTTGGAAATGGAAAGAAATATTTAAATATCATTTATTTTCAAATTTAAAGAATTTTATGCAACAAATATAATCGCATGGTCCTGATCAATCTTTCAAATAATATTTTGAGATCTTCGTTGAATCCATTAGAAGAAACAGAGAGCTCACCAATATGTCTCTATATTTAAACTTGAGATCTTCATTTAATATGGAAATGGAACCCTGTTTTGAGTAGCATCACCAATATGTATAGAAAATCTCCTCAACCTTTTCATAAATTTCGGTGTTGTCGTGATATTGTAAATTCTGAATCTTCTCTCAACCCTTTGCATTATCGATCATTTGTGTATAGAGATTCACTCCTCCTGTAGTGCCCATATTTTTATTAGCTTCTCCAACCTTGAGAATGTTTTCAAGCCCTTTTAAGCAAACTGTAACAACTTTTGGATTGGGGCAGTTGAAAAGTTCACACAATGGCTTGATGCAACCTTGACTTACAAGGAACTTGAAATATGTGACATGCCCAAATGAGGTAGTTTATCATTCATACTCTGCCAAATCATGATTCCCTTGAAAAAATAATATAGGAGACCATTTTCGTACCTGATTTGATCTTGAGTTCCACCAAATGTAGCATTTGAGATTGCCCACGCAGCTTCTTTCTTAATATCAAATTCATCATTTTGAAGCAAATGAACTAGAGAAGCAATAATATTAGCTTCAATGACCGCCTATAAAATTTATACCATTACCCACTATTTGATTGTACAAATCAGTGCGGATAAAACCTTGGGTTCGAAATTGATACATGCTCCTCATTTCTAGTTGTGATATTTGAGATTATCCAACAAGCAACCTTATTGATTCTCTTTTTATAATTATTTGTCAGAAGGTTTAAAAGGTATGACAATGTCTGATGACTTATGACACACTATGTAGCAACAAGGTTTGCCCATAAATGAGAAAACAAATGTGGTTTTAGTGAGAAAACTAGTTATTAACAGAAAAAAGATATGATAAATGGCAAATACCTGAGTTTGTACATCATCTCCAGTAACATTATGTCCAACTGTATAAAGAGTAGGAGTTATCATTGAAGGAGACGGATGCCTGTGAAAGCTAAAAAATTTACGATTTCAGTCAAGAAACAAAACAAAATAGCTTAGAAATAGAACGGCTTCCAAAGTCAATCAACAAAAAAATAGTTTAACTCACATCAAAAGTTCCACTAGACGCCCACATACACCTGCTTCAATAATAGCTTGGATTTTATCATTTGTGCCATCAGAAAGATACGAGAGTGCCCAACATGTATGAGTCAACAATTCACTCGATTACTATTTGTGTTAAATGGGAAGAATTGGAGGTTTACATTTCCATCATAGATGTTCTAGTTGCCGAGACGTGGCTTTCCATTAGAGTCTTTCGTTGTTGGTAAATTTAAGGGTTATTGAATGGATTAATGCTGTGGTTATCTTTTCCTAAGCTGGTTTCCATCCGAGGCTGAACTAGTGTCAAAACAAGGTCCCTCCTCTTTGGAAGGTGCATTACTTGAAAGTGTTTTTCAAAACTTAATCGTACCTAGCCTTTAACATGGTATCGTCACTAGCTGATCTTGGGATCTATAGCCACCACAAACTCCGCCGATTCTGCGTCCGTTGAACTGGTCCGACTACCTTCATCGGTGATCGTGTCGTCAACTCGTTTCCTCGACATAAGGTAGCCAAGCTCGAGGATGGCACCTACATTCAATGGTACAAACATGTAAAATTAATTCTTGATGATTATGATCGTAGGGTTTTAGGCGGAACCATACCTCCCCACCGAGGTTCATTCAAACATAAGAAGGAATGCTTGCTCCCAATCCTTGACCTCGATGTTCATCTGACAGGATCGACTCTTGACGTCGTGGCTCCTCTCCACCGTTAGCCCCTTGATCTTACATTCTTTCACTGATGCTCACACAGCCTGCGACGTATGTGTTAAAACATACACAAAAGATAGAAAGCTATAGAAAACAAGAAGATGCAGAAATATACTGAATTTTTCTTATCTTGTATTCATCACAAATGCTTACATATATAGCGATGAGTGTAATGCTTTTTAGTCGCTAACTACTAACAATAACAGTCTGCTAACAACTACTCATTAACCAACTAACAGTTTTGACCAACTGTATGTATTGCTCTAACATTCCCCTGGTTTTCTTCTTTCTTGTCTTCATGAAAAATAAGATCTCTAGGTAACACACAAAGTGCTTGTTGGAAGAAATTAAAATGGCCAGGTGTGATAGGCTTAATAAGGACATCAGCAACCTGTTTGTCAGAGGGAACGAAATTAACTTGAATAGTGCCATCAGAAACTTTTTCTCGAACAAAATGATGATCTATCTCCATATGTTTCACCTTAGTGTGATGTGTGGGGTTGGCAGCCATGGACACCGTGGATATATTATCACACCAAACAACTGGAGATTGACTTAGAACCACCCCAACCTCAGACAATAGTTGTTTAATCCATAGTAACTCAGACACACCATTTGCAAGACTACGATATTCAGCCTCAGAAGAAGAACGAGAAACGACAGCCTGTTTCTTTGAACACCATGCAATCGGATTTGGCCCAAGGTAAACAACATATCACGTGGTTGGCGCTTTGTCTTCAACGAAGAAGCCTAGTCAGCATCCGTGTAACAAGTGAGCGGAAACTGACCTTTAGAATAATAGAGCCCATGATGCAATGTACCACGTAAATAACGTAGGACTCGTTTGATTGCTTTCCAGTGAACCTCACTTGGAGCATTCATATATCGACTTAGTTTGTTGACACAATAGGATAAGTCTGGTCTGGTGAGACACACATATTGGAGCATACCAATTGTCTTTGCGGTATAGCGTCCATCAGCAGGAGTGGAATCATCACTAGCGACCACTAACTTTGGAAAGCTCACCATAGGTGTTGGTGTGGATGATCAAAGACCATGTTTGTCTTGGTAAGTATCTCATTTATGTACTTACATTGACTAAGAAAAGACCACAGGAAGTGCGTTGAAGCGCCACACCCAAGAAAAAATTAAGTGATCCCATGTCTTTGAGAGCAAGCGGGTATGTAATTGTTGCACTACGGTAGTAATCTCCGAGTCGAACTACCGGTAAGAACTATGTCATCGACATAAACCATAAGTAACAAATTAGAAACATAGTTTAAAGGTTGAGAGGGTAATCGGTTTAGTAAGTAAACAAGACTAGCAAAGGCATCATTCCATGAGGTTAAAGGCATAGAAGCATGTGCAAGCATAGAAAGACCAGTTTCAACTATCTCTCTGTTTCTATCAACCCGTTTTAGGTGAGGTGTAAGGACATGTGATACGATGAATAATCCTTGTTGAGAAAGATACATCTTTAAGGCTTGAAACTCACCTCCCCATCTGTTTGAAGAATTTTAAGCTTGCAACCCGTAACCCTTTCAACTTGTTTGTGAAAATGGGAAAACACATTGAGAACCTCGGACTTTCTTTTTAAAAATAAACCCACGTGAACCTTGTATAAGCATCTGTAAAGGCAACATAATCTTGAAAACCATTAGAAGAAATAGGAGCGAGTCCCCAAACATCGGTAACTACAAGTTGAAGTGGTGTAGTATATTCAATCGTCGACTTTGAAAATGGTTGCTTATGTTCTTTTCCCAAATGATGGCAATACAAGAAGAAGAATCATATTTTGCCCTAAAAGGAATATTACACATTTGTAGGGCCATTGTAAGTATATCTTTACATGGATGACCTGGCAGACAATGCCACAAATCAAGATCCACAAGCGAGCTAGTAGTGAAACATGATTTGAAGGAGATGAGGTAGACTTTGCGAATCGAGGAGCATGGAGCTTGTACAAACCATGTTGAATGATCCTTTCCATTACCAACATACACTTTACGGTCCCTTGTATGGTGAGCTTTACGTGATTGCGGTAGGGAGTTGGTGAGATGATGAGTGGCACGAATCCGGATACCATCTTTGTATCACCAAGCTGTCTCGGTGTTGCTAGATAAGCTTGAGGTTGTGAGCTTGTCGAAGCGATATTATTGACCGGTGGAAGACCATTGTTGACAAATGGATTTGACCAGCGTGAAATGGCATTGTGGGTGAAGGAAACCAATTAGATGGAAGCATAGGAGGTGAAGGTAATACCCAAGGTACCATGGGAGGGCGGCACCAAACATGCACATATTTGCAGGATCTTGGAGAGGGTCTATAACCCGTACTTTTGTATGAAGCATCGAATCGATGATAATGACGATCCACAAGGTGTCCTTGTTTCCACATAGTTGACCTTTGAAGCGTGAGCCATTTGTGCGACCACACCTCACCCACGGTTGTTGTTGGGTGGTCGATAGGTTGGTGAAGTATCAATGTGGTGACTCCTTGAATATATAAGGCATTTGACTAGTGAAATTATTATAATGTGATTCATAATCGGAGGACAACCCATTAAGAATAAAATGATATGTTCATGATCACCGATGATCTCACCACAACTAGCAAGATTCGCAAAGTAACCTTTAATCTTCAAGAGAAATTCTTTCATAGAAAGATCCCTTTACGTTGAGTGCAAAGTAAAACATTAATCTGGACGTTGTCTTGCCGCCATACAAATTAACAATGGAGTTCCAAATCGAGCACTAGTATCCATTCCAAAATTGAATGATTATAAGAGAAATAGACTATGTCTATTTATAGGCTTGTAAAGCCATATTCTAATAAGTGTACTAAAATTGAAACACTGCCTTATTCTAATCAATATAAAATAGATGGAGTTTAATAAGGTTTAAAAACCTTATTCTAAAATAAAATAAAAAAGTGTAGTTCTATATGAATTTTACTTTTATTTTATTTTACCATTGTATTTTATTTAAATAAGGATTCGGTCACTTAATTCTAACACATAGCAATGCATAGTTTACGTATCAGACAAACAATTCACTCAATTACTATTTGTGTTAAATGGGAAGAATTGGAGGTTTACATTTCCATCATAGATGTTTTAGTTGCCGAGACGTGGCTTTCCATTAGAGTCTTTCATTGTTGGTAAATTTAAGGGTTATTGAATGGATTAATGCTGTGGTATCTTTTCCTAGGCTGGTTTCCATTCGAGGCTGAACTAGTGTCAAAACAAGGTCCCTCCTCTTTGGAAGGTGCATTACTTGAAAGTGTTTTATTGCATGATAATTAGCCTTACTTAATCTACTTTTGATTTATCTACAGTTTTTTCCTGCCGGTGGTTATGATCATTTGCTTGATGTTAAGTAGTTAGACAATTAACAAGTCAGTAAGCCAAGTTGTTATACAGCTAGAAGTCTGTTAAAGAGCAATTGATGATTCAAAGCTTTATATATACATTACCAAAATGTACAAAGAAGGCAAGTAATCAAGCTTCAGAATAGAAGTTAATATGTTGCAATTCAATCTTTCTAATTGAGCTATTCTCTTATTCTATCAAAACTTAATCATACCTAGCCTTTAACATGGTATCAGTCACTAGCTGATCTTGGGATCTATAGCCACCACAAACTCCGCCGATTCTACGTCCGTTGAACATGGTCCGGTTGCCTTCATCGGTGATCGTGTCGTCAACTCGTTTCCTCGACATAAGGTAGCCAAGCTCGAGGATGGCACCTACATTCAATGGCACAAACAGGTAAAATTAATTGCTGATGGTTATGATTTGACCGGGTTTTTAGACGGAACCATACCTCCCCCACTGAGGTTCATTCAAACACAAGAAAGAATGCTTGCTCCCAATCCGTCAGCCTCGGTGTTCATATAGCAGGATCGACTCTTGACGTCGTGACTCCTCTCCACCGTTAGCCCCTTGATCTTACATTCTTTCACTGATGCTCACACAGCCTGCGACGTATGGACCATGGTGACAAACCTTTTTGCGGCCGATACAGGTGTAAAGCAGTCCCGAATATGCCATGAACTCCACTCGTTGAAGAAAGGTACTCTTTCTATCAAGTTTTATGTCGCTCGTATTAAGAATATCTGCTCTCTGTTAGAAATTTCTAGATCTTGCATTTCAGAAGTAGAGAGGATTGAGATCATGCTCGCTGGCCTTCCACCAGAGCTTGAGGCGATCGTCTCCTCCGCTTCACTGTCACCCGGCGTCTTGTCCTTCCAATGGTTAGTGGAGGCATTGGTCGAATGTGAGAGTCGGCGTGCTCGTGCAATTCAAGACATCGCCCTCTATGCGAATCTGGTTGAGAATGCGCCGTTCTAAGCGTCGTCACAAAGAGCGGAGGGATCCGTCCGTGGTGGTCGTGAGTCCACCCGTGGCCGAGGACGAAGCTTTCGATCTCAACTTCAATGTCAGATTTACGGCAGGTTTGGTCATGCAGCCCAACGCTGCTACTACCACTACCACCAGGACTCAGAGGTGCTGCCACTTGTTACTCTGGTGCCATATCACAATGATCCGATTTTTGCTTCATCAAGTCTTGGTATGCCGCAAGAAAAAGAAGGCATGCACGAATAGGGGCCTCCTCAGGTAAAAACACCTAGGGTTTCGTATGGTCCAAATGTTGGTAATAGTGGTCAATATTGGTTAGTGGCCGGCTATCATGATGGTGGGGTCTCACGTGGGCCTAATTTGTCTTATGTGCCTAATGCAAGTGGGCCAAATTATCAAAGTGGTTATTACATAGTGCATCCGCCTAAATACATTCCTAGGCTACAAGCAATTCCTAGGTCGCAAGCAAATGGGCCACATACAAACGGGCGTGATTTTGGACTGTCACGTGATGATAGGTCGTGTGCCAGTGGGCCTTCTAATGCTAGGCCAACGACCCCTCTTGTTCCCAATAGGCCTATGTCCAACTATGTTCAAGTCGACTCCTCTCTTGGGCTTAGGCTGAATTTTGGACCGGTTGGTGGTGTATCTATTTCGTGGCCCACTAAACCCCGAGCTCGGGTCTACTCAGGGTCTGACTCATGTATTGGGCTACCTCGGGTCTATGATCTATATGCATTTGATTACTCCGACTCTTTAGGGTCTCATATCAATACTACTCAATTTGAGTCAACCGGTGGTAGCAACGATTCCTATATTCCTATGCCCGTTGGTACCACGTCTTGGTACCCTGACTCTGGTGCTAGTCATCATGTCTGCCGTGATCCTCCGGTCTTGCACGATAATATTTCGTACTCAGGTACGTCTTCTCTTTTAATAGGTGACGGGACTCCTACTACGATTTCATCGGTTGGTAGTAGTGTTTTACCTACTCAGTTCAAATTGCTGCATTTATCTAATGTTTTATGTGTGCCCAATATACGAAAGAATCTTCTGTCAGTATCATAGTTCGATAATGGTAATGATGTATTCTTTGAATTTCATCCGACGTATTGTGTTGTTAAGGACATCATGGCCCAGGAAGTTTTGCTGAAGGGCAACATTCATGAAGGACTATATCACTTTCCCATACCCGTGGTGTCTGCTCCATCCACTGACTCCCCCTTTGCTGCTCATACGAGGGTTCAGAATAAGACTGCCGATTGTCCTATTTTTACTTTGTGGCATAACCGTCTAGGTCACCCGTCTGCATCTGTCGTTAAGGATGTTTTAAATAAATGTAATATTGTTTCTACTAAATACTGTTTTAATGGTGTATGCACTGCGTGTCAACAAGGACGCTCGCATAAACTACTGTTCTCCATGTCTACCACTGATATCAACCTTTCGATTTGATTGTTTTTGACATTTGGGGTCCCGAATCTATTGCATATGACGATAAGTGGTATTACGTTTCGTTTATTAATGTATGCACTAGATTTACATGGATTTATCTTTTTCGTCAAAATTCTCTAGATAGTAGAATGCTTCACTCGGTTCCAACAACTAACAAAACGCAGTTTGGCAAGACTATTGAACAATTTTAGAGTGATTTGGGCGGAGAGTACCAGCCTTCACGTCTTTCTAGCATCTCAAGGGATTGTTCATTGGTTGACCTGCTCGTATACTTCCGAACAAAATGGAGTGGCTGAGCGCAAACATCAGCACATTGTTGAAATGGGCTTAACATTGATGGCCCAAGATGGTTTATCTATGGATTACTGGGGGTATGCTTTTTGCTATGCGATTCATCTCATTAATCGCCTTCCTACTGCGGTTCTCAAAGGTCAATCTCCGTTTAAGGCTCTTTATGGATGCGATCCCACCTACAATCACTTTCGAGTCTTTAGATGCTGTTGTTTTCGATACTTACGTCCATTTGTAGCACACAAATTAGAGTTTCATTCTCAACCTTCTATTTTTTTAGGCTATAGTGCTCAACATAAGGGTTATCAGTGCCTCTTACCGAATGGTAAAATAGTCATTTCCTTGCATGTTGTATTTGATGAGAATAGATTTCTATCCTCTAAGCATGGTTTACGGGATACAGTAACGACCTCTGGTACATCCGTTTCAACAATGGTACCTCTTGTTTGGACTATTTTGTCTTGGTCTATGAAGACCGTCACAACATCACCACCTATGATCAATTCATCGAGTTCTCTCCTGCCTATGACCAACACTCATCCCATGGTAACTCGGGCTAAAGCGGTATTTTCAAACCAAAAGCTCTGCCTGTTGATGTAACATCCTGATTTTGGGCCTAGTCGAAACAGTGGTTGCAATACCACAAATCGACATCAAAAAATTTATTTTATTATTATTTTGATGTCTAAAATATGACACTAAAGTTGAGTGAAATTTTGTAAAGAAATTTCCTAATTTGAATGCTTAATTTGATAAAAAGGACTAAATCGCGTAAGGTGCAAAACTTGAAGTCTAATTGATAAAGGCACTAAATAGCTATAAAATTGAAAAGTATGAGCACTTTCATAGTAATTATACCAATAGAAAAGTGAGAAGACAAAGATGGACATGTAGTAGGTGGATTTGGTGAAGTTATTAAAAGGTTAAATTGGTAAATAAGTTAATAGGTATAATAAGACAAAATAGCAAAAGCTATCATCTTTATTTTTCTTCTTCTTCAACTTTAATAGAGAAAAAAAAAAAGAAAAATGGCTTCCATGGAATGGGTTTCATTCGCCAAGCTTTGGAGCTTGATAGGTGAGTGGTTTTTGCCCTGTTTTTACTGATTTCTATGTTTTCGGAGTTGTAGTAACTCGATTTAGCTATCCCGTATCTTCATTTTCAAAACTGTTAAAGTTTGTGAATTTTTCCATTGTTGATAAAGTGTGTATTTTGATAATTGATGATAGAAAATACATACTTGTTGTTGGATAAACAACATTTGTAAAGTGATTATTGATAGAAATGTCGATTAGAGACTAAATTGAGAAATGTGATAAATTGTGTGGTAAAAGTGTGAATATGTGAAAAATGTGGGTTGCTGTAAGTATGATAAATATTTGAATAGGCATGGGTAGCAAAGAAATTGAGTGAATTTCATTTTACGAGCCCAAGGGTAAAAGTGTAAATATGATAAAGTTTAGGCGTAAAAAGTAATTTTACAAAAAAGAAAATTGGGCTAATTTGAGTAGCATGATTAATAAATAAATTAAATGTGTTGTTATAGATCAAGGAAGATGAGACTCGGAATTAGATCAGGGGAAAAGCAAGATAATCGAGTAATTGACTTATTTGTCGTTTCATACCGAGGTAAGTTCGTATGTTAATAAACATTAAATTTGATATGTTTAAATGCTTAACCAATATTATGTGTTATTTTGTATGTTATTATTGGATCATGAATAATATAAAAATTACAAGATTGTATTGAAAGATCAAATTAAGAGAAATACAGGGCGGACTATGAATTGACGGTAAAAACCATGGTTGGACCATGGCAATATGTGTGCTAGTGTAAGACCATGTCTGGGACATGGCATCAGCCACGATATGAGAGCCAGTGTAAGACCATGTTTGGGACATGGCATCGACATTGATATGTGTGATAGTGTAAGACCATGTTTGGGACATAGCATCAGCCACGATATGAAAGCCAGTGTAAGACCAAGTCTGGGACATGGCATCGGCATTGATATGTGTGCTAGTGTAAGACCATGTCTGGGACATGACATCGGCCACGATATAAGAGCCAATGTAAGACCATGTCTGGGTCATGGCATTGGTATGATACATCATGTACGAGTGATCGCGTGTCAGAGTCTTAAAAATTTATAAAAAGAATGATCGAACCTGGAAACTAACTATGGCAATGATTTGAGGCAAGTGCACCTATCGAACACTAGTATAGTTTAGGCAAGACCGGAATGTTGAATCCCAAAGGAACCAAAAGTACTAATACTAACTCTCTTTTTATTATCTAGCCTAAGAATTAAGGGAATTTGTTATATAATCTAAATTAACTAATCTACTAAACTAAATAATCTAAGATAAAGAAGAATGAAATTAGGAAAATAACTTTAGAAAAAACCAATTGATTAAGACGACACCCAAGGAAGAATCTACCTAGACTTCACTTGTTATCTAACTCTAAACCAGACGATTTATTCACTTGACTTGATCCGTAAGACTCCCTAACGTATATTAATCCCTATCTCGAGGTGACTAACGTCTAACCGTAGGTTGATTAATTGAAATCTCTTTCTAATTAAAACCCTAGAATTGCATTAACTCGATCTATGGACTCCCATATTAGGTTTCACCCTAATCTGAAAAATCTCGTCACCCTATCTCTAGGCGTGCGATCAACTCTACTTAACTATGCTAGATCTACTCTTAGGCAGGGACTTTTGCTCCTCCACCTAAGCATATCACACTTGAATTAATATCCCGGAAATATCAACACAAGAATTAAGAACACATAATTAAGAACAAGCCAAATATTTATCATATAGTTCAGCAAACGATAATATGATTCATCTTAGGTTTCATCCCCCTCAGGTATCTAAGGGTTTAGTTCATAACAAAAATAAAAGAATACATCTCAAAAGAAAAGATAAAACAAAACATAAGAAATCCCTAAAACCCCTTGAAGGAGTTGAAGGAGAAATCCTCCGTCTTGAGTATAATTTTGGCTTTTGAGATGAATCAACTGGCTATCTTCTAGTAAATCTCCACAATTCTGCCCTCTTTGGCCTAGCTGGACGCCCCCTGACTAAAGTCCTGGGTTCTCCGACAAAAGCCCTAGCAGAAGGCTTCTGCCAAACTCCCTTCAAGTTGCCCCCTTGGGTGTTTATATAGATTTTGAGATACCTTACTTGGCCCCTAAGTATCCTAATTCAATTAGAATTCCTATTAGGTGTTTGAATAGGCTTTGGAATATTTTTTTTTGCCTTCAAGTATCCTATTCCGAGTAAAACTCCTCTTGGCCGAGGCAAGGACACACCATGGCACACGCCTATGTAAGTCATGGCAGGCCGTGTTTGAAGCTGTTGAATGAGGCACGGTCGTGTGGTCTTGAGCCCATGCCATGTGGATTTTGTGATATGGCCCATTTACTCCATTTTGGGCCCGTTTTCCATTCTTTTCATGATCCGGTGCTCTTCTGAGTATAAAACATGAAAACGAAGGATTAAGAGCACCAAATTACATAATTCAAGGCTTAAATCATCCAAAAGCATGCTATATGTGGGCTTAAAATATGTTACTTTTACAGTTTATCAAATACCCCCACACTTAAGCTTTTGCTTGTCCTCAAGCAAAATTCTCAACTCATAGTTAAAACGAACTTCCTTGATTCATAATATTTATCAATAATGTTTCATCATAATTCAAGGATAATTCATGCATTGACAATTCAACTCAAAGAGCCCTAAAGATTCAAACAATTAAAGTCATACATTTATAGCCCGAAAACATAGGTGTCTTCCCTTACCTAAATAATTACCTCTGATTTGGAATTGACAAGAGTCGACATCCTCACTAAAGATTTACTCAAATCACTCAAAGTGTTTAAGGTTCAAAATTAAGCACTCAAAAGTCAAACATGAAAAGTTAATCCCATAGCTTTGCCTGAAAATCAAATCTCCACCATTGTAAAATGAGATGATGCACAGATCAAAAGGTCTTTAGAGGGTTGTAATGGGGCTTAGGTTAAAGGTGTAGATAAAGGCTGAATTAGAAGGTTAGAATCGAGACTGAATTGACAATTTACCTAACTAGAAAAATGAACTAATCAATTGAAAACTTGTAATACTAATAATAATACTCTAATACGAGCTTCTTCTTCAACAATTGGAATTTAAACATATAAGCTCATTTAATGAATATACTTCATTTTTTTAGAACAATTCACAAATAATAATAACAACTTTAACAACTGAAATATAGAACATAGTTATGTAACTGCTCAAAATTAAATCTCGACAAAAAGGGTAGTTAAGAAGAATGGTGATAACAAATACAAAAAGTTTTGGGTTAATATTAGTAGGTGAGTCAATAAAAAGGGTTGTTAGGATCAACGGGGTTTACTAGGGGTTAATTATGAAGGTAGGCTTCTTAGTGGAGTGAGTGGGTTAAATCCTAGGTTGCCTTTATCATCTCTGTATATCAAATCAAAGGTGTGATCTTGACATGTATAATCGAAGCAAGTTCTAGAATAATGCATCAATGTTGACACACTCATAATAAAAAAGGGAGCACGAAAGAATGTATGCTCTATGAGGCTCAAAATCTCACAAAAATTATAGGTATTTTGATGTCAACCTCATAAATTTCAAACTTCAAAGTAATATTCAAATTCAAGTAGACAACCTAGAAAAATTTTAATTTCTAAAAAATAGACTTATCATGCTTGATTCTCTAGTATCTTAAAGTTTAATTATCAATGCACAATTAACTATGACTTAATCCAGAACACATCAACAAACATCATAAATAAAAAGAAATTTCATTCGAATCATAATATGAGAAACTTACTTTAGAAAAAGGCATAATTCAATGATTTTCAAATAATACTATAGTTAACCCCCCACACTTAAGATGTACATTGCCCTCAATGTACAAAGATAGATATAGCAAAATAATAATGAAATCATAAGATAGGGAGAGAAGTGAAACTTCCTGAATTTTGGATGAAGTCAATGAGAAGAATTCGGATAGGATTGGAGGTGAACATGGGGAAGCACCTCGAACCATGTGAGATTGAATCCTCGAAGCAGCCATCTTGATTTTTTTGTATCCTAAGCTAAATCTAAAAAGCACGAAGAATAAAAAGAAAATAATAAAGGAAGTAAAAAATAAAAAATAAAAATAAGAATAAAAGTAAATAATTCAATAGAGATACGGTCTACGCCCATGTGCCTACTCGTGGTGTCCACACGGCCACGGCCACGGTCTTGTGCAAGGCCGTGTGGGTATGGAAACCTACGCCTAAATGCGAAAAGAAATAAAACCAAACTAATTAGTAAAGTTAGTACTCAGGTTGCCTTCTGAGAAGCGCTCGTTTAAAGTCTTGAGCTAGACTTACCTGTTATTCACACAATCATGGTGGTTTGAGGAGGTGGAAATCCTTTCTCATGCGATCAATTGGGTTATAGATATAAAGTTTAAGTCGAGTAGTGTTTACCTTAAAGGTGCTGATTTTAGGACTAGTTACCTCGACTGTTCCATCTGGGGAGATTTTGAGTACCTGATCTCCTATCTTAAGCCGGTTTGTCCCATCATTAAGTTCGTCGTGGATTTGCCTCTTTTTTTGCTTCGTGTGTTTTTAGTCTCTCATTGAAGTGTGTCTTCCATTCTTCTAGTTTATCGATCCAAAGCCTTCGTTCCTAATGAGTTTCTTCTTTATTGACACGAGGTCTAGGATCTGGCATCTACGAAAGAGCTTCAAGAAACAGAAAGTTAATATGAAATTTCTTTGGAAGTTTAAGAGACTAAGTTTAAGAGACTTACTGAATTCTTCCTCTGCGTAGTCTTTCTTTATCGCATTGAGGTATGGCGCACGAGCTTGGTACTCTGTAATTACAGGGTTTGGTACATCCTGGCTTACCTCAACCTTACCTTCACTTACCACAGGTTCTTGCCTCGGGTCAGATTCCACTAACCTTTCACTGTTATGAGTTTTTACGGCTTGAATTTGCTCTTTTGGGTTAGTTTCAGTGTTGCTTGGCAAGCTTTCTTGTAGTTGTTTTGAGATCAGTTTAGTAAACTGATCTAATTGATCCTTGAGCTCCTGTGTCGATGCCTCAAGTTTCGTTTCTATATTTTGGAAACGTGTTTCTGTGGCTATTATGAATTTTGTCAGAATCTCTTCAAGGTTTGACTCATCTTCCTGTTGGTGAGGTGGTTGTTGAAAATCTGGATTTTCTCGTGGCTGCTATGAATTTTGTCAGCATCTCCTCAAGACTCGACTCCTCTTCCTCCTGGTGAGGTGGTTGTTGAAAATCTGGATTTTCTATGGCTGCTATGAATTTTGTCAGCATCTCCTCAAGACTCGACTCCTCTTCCTGTTGGTGAGGTGGTTGTTGAAAATTTGGAGGAAGTTCCTGTCTTTGGCTACTTTGATCATCCCACGAGAAATTGGGATGGTACCTCCAACTTACATTATAAGTGTCATTATAAAAATTATTTTGAGGTCTAGAATAGTTACTCATATAGTGGACTTGTTTGTTCTCCATGCCATATCCGTAGGGTGGGTACTCAGGATTCGCCACGCCTCCTAGATTCGAGTCATATTACATTACTGGGTGTACCTGCGAGAGACTATACAAACCATCAATCTTTTTATTCATCATCTCTAGCTGGTTAGATAACTTGGTGACCATGTCGAGGTTGAAGACACTGGCTGCTTTAGTAGGAATTGTCCTCATGACTTGCCACTGATAATTATTCAGTGCCATCTTCTATATAAACTAAAATTATCTGCCAAAAGAAAATAGAGGAAAAATTAGCAAAGTAAAAATAAAAATAAAAATGAAAATAAATTGCAATAAAAAATGGCTAAAGTAATAAAAATTAAGCTTTCTTAATATTTCAGTTCCCCGGCAACGGTGCCAAAAACTTGATCGCGTGTCAGAGTCTTAAAAATTTATAAAAAGAATGATCGAACCTGGAAACTAACTATGACAACGATTTGAGGCAAGCACACCTATCGAACAGTAGTATAGTTTAGGCAAGACCGGAATGTCAAATCCCAAAAGAACCAAAAGTACTACTACTAACTCTCTTTTTATTATCTAGCCTAAGAATTAAGGGAATTTGTTGTGTAATCTAAATTAACTAATCTAATAAACTAAAGAATCTAAAACAAAGAAGAATGAAATTGGGAAAATAACTTTAGGAAAAACCAATTGATTAAGACGACACCCAAGGAAGAATCCACCTAGACTTCACTTGTTATCTAACTCTGAACCAGACGATTTATTCACTTGACTTGATCTGTAAGACTCCCTAATTTATATTAATCCCTCTCTCGAGGCGACTAACGTCTAACCTTAGGTTGATTAATTAAAATCTCTTTCTAATTAAAACCCCTAGAATTGCATTAACTCGATCTATGCACTCCCATATTAGGTTTCACCCTAATCCAACAAAATCTCGTCACCCTATCTCTATGCGTGCGATCAACTCCGCTTAACTATGCTAGATCTACTCTTAGGCAGGGACTTTTGCTCCTCCACCTAAGCATATCACACTTGAATTAATATCCCGGAAATATCAACACAAGAATTAAGAACACATAATTAAGAACAAGCCAAATATTTATCATATAGATCAGCAAACGATAACAAGATTCATCTTAGGTTTCATCCCCCTCAGGTATCTGAGGGTTTAGTTCATAAAAAAAATAAAAGAATACATCTCAAAAGAAAAGATAAAACAAAACATAAGAAATCCCTAAAACCCCCTAAAGGAATTGAAGGAGAAATCCTCCGTCTTGAGTATAATTTCGGCTTCTTAAGATGAATCAACTGGCTATCTTTTAGTAAATCTCCACAATTCTGCCCTCTTTGGCCTAGCTGGACGCCTCCTGACTAAAGCCCTGGGTTCTCTCGACAAAAGCCCTAGCAAAAGGCTTCTGCCGAACTCCCTTCGAGTTGCCCCTTGAGTGTTTATATAGACTTTGAGATGCCTTACTTGTCACCTAAGTATCCTAATTCAAGTAGAATTTCTACTAGGGTGTTTGAATAGGCTTTGGAATGTGTTTCTTTGCCTCCAAGTATCCTATTCTGAGTAAAACTCCTCTTGGCCGTGACAGGGACACGCCCATGGCACACGCCTGTGTAAGTCGTGGCCAGGTCGTGTTTGAAGCTTTTGAATGAGGCACGGCCGTGTGGTCTTGAGCCCAGGCCGTGTGGATTTCGTGATATGGCCAATTTTCTCCATTTTGGGCCCGTTTTCTGTTCTTTTCATCATCCGGTGCTCTTCTGAGTATAAAACATGAAAATGAAGGATTAAGAGCACCAAATTACATAATTCAAGGCTTAAATCATCCAAAAGCATGCTAAATGTGGGCTTAAAATGTAATAGCCCGAAAATTACTACAGTAAGAAAGTAAATATTATCCTTGATATAGTTAAGTAAGGAAATAAAGTGACAAAAAGAAAAATTTTGGATTATGTCAACATTGGGAAGTATATTATGATATATCACATTATTAATTCAAGAAAGGACTAAATTGTAAAAGTGAGAAAAGTTTTATTGCCCAAGAGTAAATACTCAAAATTTGAGGGTTAAAGTGCAAATATGAAAAAGTTGAAGGACCAACAGTGTAAATATTTTAGGGGTGGAATAATCTAGAAACTAAGGAAAATGGATGAATTAGGACCAAATTGAATAGGTGAAGAATTATGAGGGACTAAATTGTAATTTTTCCAAATTAAGTGATGATTCAATGATGGAATTTTATAGATCATGAAGGGTAAAATGGTCAATTAGTAGAGAGAGAATTCTAGAATGTAATGATTATGTTGATGATATTTTAAATTAATTAATTAGATAAATATTACTTTATTAATATTTTTACAAGATATTTATTATTTATTATTATTTTATTTAGTATATATATATGTGTGTGTGGGGAAAAAAAAAAAGAGAGAGAATACACCATCCATCTTTCCCATGCACCAACGTGAGAAGAAGAGAGAAAAGAAAGAAGTTTTGTTTTCTTTACAATTTGGTCATTTTACCAAAAATCCACCATTTTCACTTAAAATTCAAAAGAATTTCTATAGCCATCAAGAGAGAAAGATGACAAGGAGACTATGGGGAGCAAGAATATCAAGTTATATGTGTTTATGATAATACAATTTATGAGATGCATGACTAGGTTGAATATGTGTGATGAAAATTAGAAATTTTTAAATTTGGATGTAAATTTTATGTCTCGGTTTAGTACGACTATATGTGTTTTGTTTTGGTAATGCCTCGTACCCTGTTCTGACATCGAACAAGCTGGAGAGAGAAAAAATCAAGTTAAAGATTGAAATCAATAAAACAAGGTAAGAATATCAAGTTTTCAATATATTTTTAAGTTTGATATTGTGGAAAAAGCATGGAAATGATGTTAATGTAGAGTTTTCTTATATAAGGTTTTATGTTCTTGATATGTTAGTGAAGGAAAATAAGAGAAAGTGATGGGAAATATTGTAGAGAAAGGAAGTAAAGGTGTTATAAACTTGGTAATTAACATTTTGCACTAAAACAGTTTTGGACAGCAGTAGTAGTCTAATTTTAGAAAATTACCAAAAATTGTAGAAATTGAATTAGAGGATGAATAAAATATGAAATTAAATATTATTGAGCCTAGTTTATTATAGAATAAATGGTGTAAGTAATGAAATTGTAAATCACGAGGTATAATAGGCAAGGTCAGAATGATTTTGGTTCCCTTGTTTTGAGTTTAGAAATTCATTAAAAATTGTAAAAAAATAATAATGGGATAAGATTTATATCCTTGAATTTCTTAATGAGTCTATTTTCAAGAGAAATAAATGGTAACATGATTTGAATTCATGAGATAATTTATTTTTAGTGAAGAAAGGTCAAAGCTATGGACAATAGAATAGGGGATACTTTAAAGAATAAAATGTACTTATTGGCTAAACCAAAATTCTGAAAATTTTATGATAAGAATATATTTTAGTCTAGTTTCAAAGAAAATTAACAGATCTTAATTTGGAGTTCTTTAGGTCAAGATATAAATAATTTAGTGACTATGATGCAAATGGACAGTTTTGAATAAATTTATGAGTAAATAGTGAAATCATAGATAACGTTACTTGTAAGCATGTTATACAAATTAAGGATGTGGAATAGAGAGGAGGATGTGGAAAATATATATGAATATTAACTAGTATGGCTAATTTGCATGTTCTAAGCTTAGGGACTAAATTGAATAAAAGAAAAACTTTATGGGTAATTTTGTAAAATGTCAAAAATGACCAAATTGCATAAAATGGATTATTTTATTATTTAAATTATAAAATTGAATGAAATTATTAATTTAGATCAAGATCGGGTGAAAATATGTTTTAGGGATTAAAATGAAAAGTGTTGAAATTATGGAAAATTCTAATATTTCATAGAATTCATGGACTGTTATCAATATATATGAGAATAATTAGGCTTGAAACAAGGGTTAAGTTACAAGAATTTTATTTTTCTAAACCTAAGGATGAGATCGCCATTAATTAAAAGCTTAGGGGTAAAATGGTAATTTTGCCTAAAGCATTAATTAAATGTATCGGAATCTAAAATGAATGCAAATGAAGATCAAATTTATTTATAAAAATCTAGATAACTCAAATACAAGACTTGAACGTGGAAAGGAAAAGTCATCAGATTAGTGAAACTATAAACATGAACAAGCAACGAGATAAGTTTGTGTAACTTGAATTATATTCTTAAATGCTTGAAATGTATGTTATTGATGTGAATATGATTTGAATGTTCATTGTATGAAAATTGATGAAAAATTGATATATTTGATAAAAAGGAGGAAGAAATCCCAGTTGAATGAAAGGAAAATTCGATGGATCTCTGAAAAGGAATTGACGGTAAAAAGGATCTAGCCTGGATGGGTGATCCTATCTGATATAGCCCTCCGAAGAATATGTGAAAATGGATTTAGCCAGACGGGTAATCCAAATTAGGGTCTAATTTAGCTTGGTAATTCAGATCCAAGCTCATTAAGTAATTGTCGTTGCGAGGATTTAGCTTTGATGGTAATCCCGACAATACTCTATGAGTTTATATTACAGGGGATTTAGCCTAGACTGGTAATCCCACTATAAAGATGAGGTTCGCGGGAGTGTGCTCTTTGAAATGGAAATGTGCGCACATGAATATGAATTGATGGACCCGAAATTGTACACTATAAGTGTTCTACTGGAAAATCCATCGAAATTTTGAGAAATTCAACTGGATAAATATAGAAAATGGCAAGTACTTGAAATCATGAAATTAAACTTGAAATACATAAAATGATAATTATTTGATATATTGAAATATGACATGGAAAATACATGTATGTGAAATTTGCCAGATAATTATGCATATTCAAGATTATGAACTACTACTAGAACAAATATATATAAAACTCATGAAAATGATGGTACATGAAATATTGTTATAATAAATTGAATAATTAATATTTATGAAGAAATAGCAAGAGAAGGATATGTCATGTAAATATAAGACTATCTTTGATACGTTTTATAAGGAAAATTATGTATATTAGGATAAGTAATAAATTCAAGTGAGACATGTCGGAAAAAAAAAGTTTGTTAATATTAAAGTACGCTAACCAATGTAGGAAAATTTTAGGATTTTGCGAAGAATTCCCTATAATCCCGATTTAATCCCGGTTGGTTCCTAATGTATGTTTAAGGCTTTGAGGACCCAATAGAGGGACGTTATGATTATTTTCAGAATATGAATAATAAATGACTCGGAATTATTTAAAAATGTTCAGTAAACTCCAGTAATGCCTCGTACCCTATTCCGGCAACGGATACGGGTAGGGGTGTTACATAAAATATGTTACTTTTACGGTTTATCAACGAGTATCCTTAGTATCCCAAGAGGTTCAACGGGTAGATCCAAAGATGATGTCAAAGAAATGGCAAAGTATGATCATGTTGAAAGGGTACAGGTATGTACACAAAATTCATGAGTACTGAATTCGATGTATATGAGACATTTGATAAAATGCAAATGAGTAAATCATACCTATGAAAATGATCTGGTGATGACCTTGTGACGATAGGTCTATACTTATGATGTATAAATAGGTGGTACATTTGATTGATGATCATGTGAGAGGCTTTTAGGCCAAATTAAATTGAGACATGATAAGTTTAAGTTTTGTTGTTGATGTATAGGTTAAAGGGGAAAATGAATGGCATGTAAATATTCAATAATGACTAGCTATTGGAATGGTTAGTTAAGGATATGTTTTGGTGTTATGTATGATTAAATGGATGTTAATACAAAGCAATCATGAAATAGTGAAATTAGCAATAAAACAGTTTTGGACAACAGCTGTATAAATTTAAAAAATCACCAAAAATTGTAGAAATTGAATTAAAGGTTGAATAAGACATGAAATTAAAGCTTATTAATCCTAGTTTCATATAGAAGAAACAGTGTAGGCAAAAGAATTTCATATTATGAGATGTTTGAAATTTTGTGGGACAGGGTCAGGATGATTTTGGAATCCCCTGTTTGACTTTATAAAATCATTAAAAATAGTATAAAATAATTATGAGTTATAATTTATATGTTTGAAATTCTTAATGAATCTATTTTCAAGAGAATCAAACAAGAATATCATCCGAGTCCCGTACGAGGAGATAATTAATTCTTAGTGAAGAAGGGTCGAAACTATTAGACAGCAGAATAGGGACGACTTAAAAGAATAAACTGTACTTATTGGCTGAACCAAAAATTCTAGAAAGTTTATGGTAAGGAGATATGTGAGTCTAGTTTCAGGGAAAATTAACAGAATAAAATTTGGAGTTCTGTAGCTCAAGAAATAAATGATTTAGTGATTATGACTCGTGTAGACAACTTGATATGCTCAAAAGTGAATAGTGGAACTTTGTGCAATTATGATTGTATTATCTTGAGAACTTAATATGAGGATTGTTAAAATTATGTTAATAAATTGCTTATTATTTACATACCAACTTACAAAGCTTTATATTTTACTATATCTATTTTCCATGTTTATAATGTCCTCAGGCTAGCTCGGGTTGGAGAACGTTGGAGATGCCATCACACTATCAAGCTATCACTTCGGGTATTGTTGAATTCAAGTAGTTGAGTTGTGGCATGTATAGGAGATTTAATTATGTTGTTAAGTGTCATAGCTGAATTTGCTAAATGTGGGCCTATGCTATTTGATAGGTCATTTTGTATAAGGCCATGGATGATGGCTAATATTTGTTATTGTTATATGCATATGATGATGTTTTTCATGAATGTGAAAATATGCATGGTTGAGCATATGGTATGTTAATGCATGATTGAGCAAGTTGTATGATTGAATTAATAAAGAATGAGATAAGTGTTGCATGTGAATGAAGTGAAGTGGCCATGTGGTGTAAATGTCTTAGTTGTGTTGTGTATGTTGGTGCAAGTAAGGGTGGCAAAAGGTTTGGAAAATAGCCTTGTTTCTGTCAACACGGGTAGACACACGGGTGTGTGTGTTGGCCGTGTGTGACACACGGTCTGCCCCATGGGCATGTAGTCTGACCGTGTGTCCCCTGCACCTTAATTGTGTAATTAAATTCACCATATGTCCTAGCACACGGGTGTGTGCCTTGGCCATGCGACCTTAAAGGGTTGATAACGTACAGAATGTCAAGGTTTTTGCACACGGGCTAAAACACGGGTGTGTCACGGTTGTGTGCCAGGCCGTGTGAAAATCCCTGTAGGTTCGAAAAGAGAAATAAATCCACACGGGCTAGGGACACGGGTGTGTCCCAATATGCTTAGGCCGTGTGAGCTACACGGTCCTTCAGCATGGCCATGTTAAGAGGTCACACGAACGTGTCACTCTTCCACATGGGCGTGTGCCCCTGATTTCAATGATATTTTCTAAAGTTTTTCTAAAGTGCTCGATTTAGTCCCAAACCATTTTCAAAGTGTGTTTTGGGCCTTGTAGGTCCATATTAGGGACTTTAAGGCAAAGTTTAAAATTTTTAAAATTGAACGAAATTTTATGACTCGAAAATGTATGTTTGCATGTGTTTAAGATAGGAAACCCTAATGGCACTATTGCCCGGAGGAAGGCTCGATTAGTAGCAAAAGGTTGTTCTCAAGTACCTGGCTGTGACTTCAAGGAAATGTTTAGTCCAGTGGTGAAACCTGTCACTGTTAGAGTTATCATGTCCGTTGCTATTTCCAAGTGGTGGTTACTTCGACAGGTAGATGTCAATAATACCTTTTTAAATGGTGACTTGGATACTGAAGTGTTTATGCAACAACCTCCGGGTTATGTTCAGTATGATTCGACTGGAAACCCACTTGTGTGCCAATTGAAGAAAGCTCTATATGGCCTTCGTCAAGCCCCTTGCGCTTGGTTTGAGAAGCTGAAGTGTTTCCTTGTGTCTATTGGTTTCGTCGTCTCGAAGTCTGATGCATCCTTGTTTGTTCAGATCAAGACTGACTCCACACTCTATGTTCTGGTATATATTGATGACATTATTATTACTGGAAGCGTGACTACTGCTATTGAGTGGTTTGTTCGGTTGTTAAATGATGAGTTTTTGCTCACGGACATGGGTGGTCTCCACTATTTTCTTGGCATAGAGGTAACACAATCTTCTTTAGGATGTCTTCACCTTTATCAGACAAAATACATACGTGATATTCTTGCTCGAGCGTCAATGACCAATGCAAAAAGTGTCCACACTCTAATGGTTAGCTCGTCCACTCTCTCCAAGGAGGATGGCGACCGATTAGAGGATCCGACGGAGTATAGAAGACTTGCTGGTGCACTCCAATACATTGTAATTACTAGGCCCGACATTGGATATGTTGTAAACCGGATATGCCAGTTTATGCATAACCCTACCACAGTGCACATGACTGCTCTAAAACACATCTTGCGGTATTTGTGTGGGACTCTTGACCTTGGGATTGTGTTTCGGTCATCCGCCAACTTTCCTTAGTTGCATATGCTGACGCTAACTGGGGGTTAGATTTTGACGACCGTCAGTCAACTTCAGGGTATTGTGTTTATTTTGGATCCACTCCTGTGTCGTGGTGCTCTAAAAAGTAGCAAGTGGTTTCTCGCTCCACGACAGAGGCAGAATATAGTAGCCTTGCTGCAGCCACTAGTAAGGTTACCTGGTTACTTTCCTTGCTTCAGGAACTACAAATTAAGTCTGATGATACTCCAAATATTTGGTACGATAGTTCTAGTGCTGTTGCAGTTGCAGCCAACCCTGTCTTACATTCTAAGTTTAAACATGTAGAGCTCGACCTGGTTTTTGTTCGTGAGCAAGTTGTGGATGGGTCTATTTTGGTTGGTGAAGTTCCCGCATGTGATCAAGTAGCGGATGTTCTCACAAGCCACTGTCAGTGATGGTTTTTTCTCGATTTAGAAATCTTCTTCGAGTCTAACCCGTCGAGAAACTGGGTGAATGTTAGAGTTAGTAAGTAGTTAGACAGTTAACAAGTCAGTAAGCCAAGTTGTTGCACAGCTAGAAGTCTGTTAAAGAGCAGTTGATGATTCAAAGCTCTATATATACATTACCAAAATGTACAAAGAAGGCAAGTAATCAAGATTCAGAATAGAAGTTAATCAGTTGCAATTCAATCTTTCTAATTGAGCTATTCTCTTATTCCATCAAAACTCAACCGTACCTAGCCTTTAACATTGTTCTTTGATGTTGGATACTTTTGTATTCGATTGTGAGGGTTTTTATGTTGTTTGGCTGATGTTTTGTTTGAGTGTTTGTGGTTTGCTCTGTTTTGGTTTAGACTTGTAAATTGTTACTGCACTTGCATTTTAGCTTTTAATATATTTATGATTTAGCAAGGAAACAATGGTTAAACCAACAATAGCTTCCAAAAAAGAAGCGCCTTAAGGTCAAACCTGATCAAATGGGGGCTTACAAAACATTGATAGTGTCCATGCAACATTTCTCAGCATAGAACGTGAAACAGGTTCATTCAACAGAGCCAACAAAGGAAGCAAAGCACCATGGCTAAGGACAAAATCACAACATCTAAAAGAATCAACAACAATATTTCCCAATGCGCAGACAGCCTGAATTTCAAAAAGAAAAAAATAAGAGAAGAATACATAAGATTATAAAACATTCCATACCAGCTTTTGCTAAGTAAAACATAATTGATTTCACTTCCTAATTAGAATAATTTCATTTTATATGCATACCTTCTCACGAACAGAATCACTTGGGGAACCAAGTAACTCAACAAAGCGAGGAACTGCTCCAGCTTGAATCACTTCCTCAATAGGTGCACTACATTCTGTGATAAATGGAAAAAGATATAATTTAAAATTTAGATCACTATTTAAATAAAGTTTATTACAAAATAATTTTCTCATTATTTGAAACCAATTTTGTCAACCGAATGATTGTTTGAAGTTGCAAACTACTATCATCAGACCAGACACTAGCAACCAAATTTTCCAGCTGCAGTCCAGGAGTGGAACATGATAAGAACAACTCAATGCTCAATCAAGTCAAATTTAAAGCAGAACCAATCAACATATCATGCAAATAATTTACGAAGATTGTCAAGAGGTAAAACTATGACATAAACAAAAATTAAAGAAATAAGCATGTTACTATCATGCACATGCCAACAACAAAACTGTAATCCAACCACTTAATTGGCTTCAAACTTTGTATCATTAAGCTTACTAAAATAAATAAACTAAAAACAAACTTACGAGAACCAATAAACTAAATTGCTAATTTGGAAATGTTACCGTCTTAGCATTGTATGTTTACAGTAAAAATTGAAAGCTGACCCTTTTTCGCAAAAGCTCTTTATGATTATTCCTCCTAATCTTTATGTTATCCTATACCTAACAACAAGAGCATATATTATGTTAGAGATCTCTTAGAGTAAAAAAAATAATGGACCTTTATATTAAAAAAGTTAAGTATGTAATTAACTTATTTTAGCCGGCACACATTCTATGTGAGCGATTGTTTGACCATTATATTCTTCACAATAATATATATCATCATTTGGATTTCTTTCTTCCTCACAAAAATTACAATAGTACTTTCCCAAATTATCTTCAATAAAAGAATCCTTCAAAATTAAGGGATGAATATGATATTTGGATTTCACAGAATCTGATATGGGAACACATTTCAAATGAAAATTGATACCACACTTTAGGCAACGATAAAATGACTCTCTTTTAAAACTTCCATCACACACTTCACAGTAGAAAATTTCAACCCAATCCAATTAAATAGCTGATCTATGATTTCTCCCAAAATGATAAAGATCATTTAGGTGAAACTCACATTTCAATGGTTGCCTTAAGGAATTAGAACATGTAACATGGAGGTTAAAGTCACAAAGTTCACAACTATATGCAAGTTGACCCGAGTATAATTGTACAGTCCAAGCATAACACCACCGAGGTAAAGTAAGAGGGAACAAGCGACTAACCAACATGTGATTTAGATGAAATGGGACTTGAATCTTTTGTGGCAACCTAAGGCAATATTCATGAAGTATATGATAGCAGGTTCTCTCAGGGCAAAAATAGGCTGGACCTAAGATTTTCAACATGCAAATCCTTCATGTTGTTTTATGTTGAGGTTCATTACAATTGGCAAGGACAAGCTTATGGCGGTGGGTGAAATTGTGCAACTCAGTTACTCTATTCATCTTTTTCTCTTCTAAAACCCCAATTTTATGAGTTGTTAGACCTGCACATTTCATATCAAGCTTGAAATTACACTGCTCGCAAAAGTATATGAAGCCATGAAAAATGTCTCTACACTCATCACATGCAACCAAGTGACCACCCCAAGAAGTATAGAGGTTAAGAGGATGGCTAGAATGAAAAGGGTGTCGCATCTCATTTGGCAAATTAGCACATTTTTCATGTAGGTAAAGATCAGGACATTTCTTGCAGAAGTAGCTTGAACCATTAAGTACCAGACCACAACCCCTGCAATAATTTTCTCCTTTTAACTCTTCAGTTACTTTATACATCTGGTGAGGGTGGATGATAGGTCGAACCTGGACATTTACAAAGAAATAAAAAAAAATAGAGAATGAGCAAACTCGTTTCTTAAAGCTTTTATATATATATATATTTCTAAGTTACATAAAAAGTTGGGTTACGTTTTTTGAGTAGATGTTCAAATGTTTAGTTATTACTTGTATGGTGTTTTTATACATGTAGCATGTCGTCTTGATGCCTTTTTCTTATTAATAACATATCAATCTCATTATTAATAACAAGAGTGTTGACTTTAAATCAATTTGTAAACTTTGGGTAGTTTGAATAAAAGTTTGTTAATATATTCATAATATAGTTGCAAACCAGAGTGCGGATGACATTAGTCCCGTCATTCTGCTCCATTCCATCCACAAACAAAGCTTTGTTTTCCATGGGTGGGGTGAGGAGGATGGGACCTTTCCCGATGCAACTTTATCCTATAAACCAAACAAGTATTAGACTAGGAGAGTTCATATTTTTACTATTAACTTTTATTTTACCTTTTTCACAAAGAAATTTAAAAAAAAAGCAAAAAATAAAAATAAAAATAAAGCCAAAGACATCGATAAATATTATAATTTGAAGGGTGAAAAATGATTATTACCTGATCAAGTACACATCGAATATGAGTTATGAATGTGCAACTTTGACAATAATACACAGAATCTTTCGAATTTAGGGTTTAGACTTTAGGATTTAGGGTAACTTTGTCGTTCGTAGTGATTAATGCAATGTTTGTTCAAAGCAGTGTTATCCTCCTAGTGCTTTGTATGTGTGCGAGATGTGTATCTTCCGCCTTGATTTTCAATGCGCTAAACTCTCGCCTTCCCTAAAACTTGACTGCCACCATCACAATCTCACTTTTTGTAAATATTTTTTTAGCTTACGTGAGGAAAGACAAGATTCATATTGCAAAGCATGTGGCCAGCATTGTGGTGATGCCTTTTAGTCTCCATTTAAAATGTGTTGTACCATCTTCAGCTACACATAAATATCACAGACATCCATCTTTACTACACCAATACAGACTTTTAGCGGCGTTTTTTATCGCTTTTAGTGGCGTTTTTAAGCGCCACTAATATTAAAGTGCCGCAAAAAAACGCCGCTAAAACACGCGCCGCAAAGTTAGTGGCGTTTATTGTGAAAAAAAGCCGCTAGAAGTCTTGACTTTTAGCGGCTTTATAAGAACGCCGCTAAAGGCCACACCTTTAGCGGCGCTTTTATAAACGCCGCTAAAGGTGTGACCTTTTAGCGGCGTTTCTTAAAAGCGCCGCTAAAGGTGTATTTTAGCTTCTTATAAAAGCGCCGCTAATTTGCACAGATTTGCAGTACTATTTTTCTGCAATATCCTACCCTCCCTGCATTAAAAACCAACCAAAAACAGCAGTAATTGCATATAATTCCAACCCAAGGTAGCAAATAAAACATTTAAATCTCACCAAAAGCATTACATCTAAACGATACTTCAAATTTAATAAAAGATATATGATATTTATTAATAAATGAAGCATAATTCAAACAATTTTACAATAATGTTAACTGTAACAATGTTAAAAAAAATCTTACAACAATAAAACAAATGTCTAAGAGGGCGGCCTCTGCGATGCTTCATTGGAACAATCGTGATCATAGTCTGCATTTGTAGTGGAGTTCTTCATACTTTCGTTACGCTTCGCCTCGCGCATCGCCTCTGCTCTAAGTTGAGCGATATGCTCCGCCTCCTCATTCTTGCCTCCGCTCTAAATCGAGAAATTTGCTCGGTGTGTTTCGCTTCCATCAGAGATATCTGGTCTTTCAGTCTCTGAACTTCATCACGAGATTGACTTCCGGAAGGCATGTATTGCCGGGAGCCGGATCCAAAATATTGAGTCGGGGTAACACCTGATCCTTGACATCGAACCCGACCATACCTTGTAAGACCCAAAACATTAGTGATAATTTTGTTATAAATATACTCAAGATTAACAAAACTATCAATCAAGCGATCGTACCTTTTCAGACCCAAAACATCGATAATAATTCATTATAAATCTCCTCGAGATTAACAGAATGTCGACAAAGCAACCGCTTCATATTCCGCCTTCTTCTCCTTGATTTATCCTAATAAATCAAAAAAAAGTTAGAAACGAAAAATATAATAAAAGGAATAGAACATAACTTAAAATTATAAATTTAAAACTACAAACGATGAATTAAACTATTGTAATTAAACATTATAAATATTTATAATAAATCAAATTTTATTAAGTAAATATACCAAAATTTCTGACCTCGGATGTCATCGGAGATCCATCCTTCTTCCTATGCGTAATGTCGAAAAGTCAAGGCGTCCAACTTTTTGACTGATTGAAACTTCCTACATTATAGCGAGAAAAATATAATTTAATAGTATAAAGTAATTAATATTTGAAAGAAGTAATAAATTATAATACCTCGGTCTCATTACACGAGCAAAACTTCCGAACCGCCAGTGTGAATTGTTGTTTCATCATTGTTTGTTCCAACTCACTCACGGTCCTACATAATGGAATTTGAATTATGTATATAGTAAATACGATAAACCAAAAAATTTATAAGACTTTGAAAGTACGTAATACCTCTCCTTTCTTTGAATTCCAGAATCTAACTTGATCTTCCCATTGGTACCTCAACATTCCCGGCGGGACATTTCGCAATTTTTCGTCGAGGCTTATGTCTTTATTAAAATATTATTTTTTTAGGGTGCTTTTATTGTCTCTCCATTTTTTACCCAACATCTTCTTAACATAGTCATCGGAGACCTCTAAAGCAAATTTACCCTAGAAAAAAATTTAACAAAGTTAATATAAATGAAGGTTAAATTAAAGTATTATAAATTACATTCACCTTTTATTACCTTAATATTATCGAGAGCTGATTTTGTTGGCATCGTGCACGTGATGCCATAATTAAGTAGTTAATGGGCAACATATTCACATTTCGTGCTATAATGCCCAAATAGTCTGCCAATAGTCGAGCTTCGGATCCGATAGGTGGCCATGATTGTTTCTCCTTACTTCAACATGATCGGTAGGCTCTAAGTCGATAAATCTGTAAGTAATGTCGTCCCAGAGCTCTTTCGTCCCACCACCCTCAGCCTAAAAATGATATATTATTATATTAAAATTGAAAATGAATCAATAATAAAATTCAACATGCATGTAAAATAAACTTAACATTACTTTGGAATTGTCCATGCTCGTCATCTATGTTCGGCAGACTAGAAGATCCAACAACTATAGCTTGTTTACTATTTACTTCTTCTGGATTTGGAGTATTCCGGACAATATTTAAACCTCGTAATCGTCTTCTAGGTTTTTTCCCTCCAATACACATAAAATAGTTCAAAATTTTAGTAACAAATAACAACAATAATAGGACATTTAAAATAGTTAAATTATATAACATGACCAACATGAAAATTATAATATAACATATAAATAATAAATCGTTAAATCTTACTACATCATATTTCAGTAAATATCTTCGTCCACATCCCGACGAACCCATTGAAATTGTTGACTAGTACTAGGATATTTTCGCTTAAGTCTTGTTCGGAAAAGGCAAAGTTTCGATCTTTCGACTATGTCATCTCTACTTCTCGCCAATGTCGAACAAGTCTCTAGGGGTGTTTTGAAGTACAACGTACCAACCCTCATCGATTGGATCTTGAGTAAAAACTTGTTTAACTTGAGAAGAAAACACATATGGCTCAAATCCATCAAGTAGTTCTCCTGTGAATCAATCGAGAGAAATTCACCATTGTAAAGCCATATTGGTCATTTTAATTCGCGACTGTATTCACATCAGCCCAATCACCTCGAAATAAGACAAATTTGCATTTGTCGTAATAATTCAACTCAATGATGTCAGTAATAAGTCCGTAATATTCCAAATTCCCTAACCGGATTCATCGTTCCTAGCACTAGCATAACTTGTAATCGAAGAATTAACAACAATTTCACAATTTTGGGTTCTCCTCAATCTCTCGCGATACCTTGTATGAAATCTGTATCCGTTGATGAGGAAGCCACTATATTTTTCACTATTCTGTTTGGACCTTGTGAAAGCCATTTAACGTCGTCATTTACTTCATTCTGACTCCAAACCTATTGAGTCGAAAGTAAATCGAGTAATTATGAATGTTATGAGAAAACATTATTACTTGTCAATGAAAATTTAAATTACATACCATTTGGCTTAACCATTCATGGAATGATTCTGGGAACAACTTATTAATTTCTCGTCGATTTAATCTTTGGGATCGTGAACGAGTTCTCAATATATGTTTGTACTCACTACGATAAAAAAAGGTTTTACTTTGTTAGAAGACAAATAAATTATAATTGATGAGTATTTATCATATTCTAGAACTTACTTCCGAAATGGTTCTATTGACTCATGATGAAAAAGAACGTATTGATGTGCTTGGACCCACGATCTATTGTCTAATTGTGTAATTTCGACTTTGCTTGGTCGGTTCTCCGAAACTTTGAAATAAATAAGTTCCGCCAAATTATGATCCGTGAGCCCCAGATTTCTACTTGGTCTATTCATTCTTGTTTCAACATCTTCCAAATACCTCGAGCAGAAAGTCATACATTCCTCCGCCAAGTAGCCCTGCAATTGATCCTTCCGGATAACGCTTATTACGGTAAAGATGACTTCAATTTGGAAAGGAACCTAAACACGGTATACAACATTATCAAAAGTTGCAACTATTATAGGCATTGAAATGAATGAAGGAATATTTTTAAATAAATTATGACCTTTCAATGGGATACATCCATTGATAGAAAACAGGTCCACCAAGAAGTGCTTCACGCGAGAGATGAATTAACAAGTGCACCATAATAGTGAAGAAGGAAGGCTAGAATATCTTTTCCAGATTGCATAAAGTCAATGCGGCTCGATCTTGTAGTCTCTAATTCTTGAACATTCAAAACTTTACCACAAATGCCTTTCATTATATTCAACGGTTCAATTACAGAGGAGTCACCTTTTTCGACATACAAGACCGCATAGCAACTGGCAGTAAGTCTTGCATCAAGATGTGATAGTCATGCGATTTTAAGCCATATAGTCTTCGATCCTTAAGACTCACACATCACGATATATTTGATGCATACGCATCTGGGACCTTTATATTCTTCAACACCGTACAGAACACTTCTTTCTCTGTCTTCGACATTGAAAAAATAGCAGGCGACAACCGATATTTCATATTCGAAGTGCTCGGGGATGAAGCTCACGCCAATTCCATGTGGACTAAATCAAGTCGACTTTGAAGATTATCTTCGATTTTCCATCGACATTCAAAATAGTCCCAATGATGTTCTCGCAGACATTTTTCTCTATGTGCATGACATCAAGATTGTGACGTAAAATCTGATGCTCCCAATAAGGTAACTCGAAAAAAATACTTCTTTTTTTCCACAAGTCCGCCTTATTGGGATCATCCTATTCATCGGATTCATCATCACATTCATCCCTATATCTTCTATTTCTTTGCGGGTTAGCCGGTTGATTCATCTTCCCATAAATGAAATTCATATCTTTCAACATTAAGAATATTTCGGATCCATCGGTCTGCGAAGGAGCTGGTCTGAACTCTTCAGTATCATCAAACTGAGCACTCTGAAATCTAAATGTATGATTTTCTGGTAACCACCGACGATGCCCCATGTAAGAGAACTTCTTCCCATTATATAACCATTGCGAACATGTCTATGCAGCACAACACGGACAAGCATAACGTCCTCTGGTACTCCAACCAGATAAATTAGCATAAGCCGGGAAGTCGTTAATAGTCCACATTAAAAGCGCACGTAAATTAAAGTTCTCTTTTCTCATTGCATCAGATGTCCGAACACCAGCCCATAGTTGTTTTAACTCGTCAACAAGTGGTGCAAATATACGTCAATATCATTCCCCGGCTCTTTCTCTCCAGGTATAATCATAGACAAGATAAAAGAAGATTGTTTCATGCAAAGCCATGGAGGCAAATTGTAGGGAACAAGCACTACTGAAAAAGCATCAGACGTTGTGCTCATGAGTTTGTATGGGTTAAATCCATTGGATGCTAGCCCAAGCCTCACACTCTGAGGATCACTTACAAAGCTTGGAAATTTGGAGTCAAAAGATTTCCAAGCTAAAGAATCAGAGGATGCCTTAACAACCCATCATCTGCTCGTCCATCACGGTGCCACGTCATTGATTCATTGTCTTCGACGACATGAAAAGTCGTTGAAGCCTTGGTATTAGCAAAAATACCGTAAAATCTTAATCGGTCGCTTCCTTGACTGTATCGTGTTCATCCTCGTTCTCGTCCTCTGTATTTCTATTAATCCAATGGGATTGGCCGCATACATGACAAAGACTGTTGATTTATCCGGTCGCCCCAATACAACATGCGATCATTTGGGCAATGTGAATTTTGTTGTAGCCAAGGCCCAAATCTGTTATCAATTTCTTCATGTCTTTGGAAGATTGAGGATTTTTGCAACGGAACATTTCTTGCGAAACTCTAACAAAGATTGTCAACGATTTTTCGGTCCACCCCTAAACATTTCAAGTGAAAAAGACGAAAAAGAATGACGTTTGGAAAATTTTGATCCTCATACAATTCTTCATTCATTTCACCAAGTAACGTGTAAAACCTCGCCGCTTCTTCATTTGGTCGTTCATCCGGTACACTTCTTCTTGTTTGGTGAAAGTATTTCCACCAAAATTATGATCATCGGTTGCACCCAAGTGAGGTGGAAATGTCCCAAACCATCATCGCATATTAAAAGCATCCCGAACATGCCTTCCATGTTATCGTCTCTAACATTCGATTGAAAGCACTATTAGGATACCCAGATTCATCGATGAAGATGTTCCACTAGATGTACACTCTCCATGAAAAACCATTTTTGTACCCCGAGACAAAGCCATTAACAACTAGATGTTCGTAGACCACTTCACGATAATGCCGCTTAATATTGCAACACGCCTTACGGGCAAAGAATCATATTCTCTTGGCTTGCATTTTGAAATCGAAATTCGGAAAAGTCTCTACTCCATTTCGATAGCGTTGCTTACCTTGACAATTTCATCCAACTCCTATCCATTTCATAGTTGTTGAAGTCTAAAGTTGACAATAAATTACACGCTAAATTGTTAATTAATAATTTATGTAAGTAATTTATATAAGGCAACCCGTCAAAGTTTCAAATTTATATACTTTGAATCTTTTTTTCTATACAAGTATTATGTAAGTTATGAAATTTGATCTTAAACTTATGTAAGTTATGAAATTTGATCTTAAAATTAAGTAAGTTATGTATTCTTTAAGATTCATCATACGCTGCATTGTTACACCTAGGAGGATCCATTATATCTAACGGTGAGATATAAGGCAACCCGTCAGTTTCAACCTATATACTTTGAATCTTTTTTTTCTATACAAGTATTATGTAAGTTATGAAATTTGACCTTAAACTTATGTAAGTTATGTATTCTTTAAGATTCATCATACGCTGCATTGTTACACCTAGGAGGATCCATTATATCTAACGGTGAGATATAAGGCAACCCGTCAGTTTCCAAACCTATATACTTTGAATCTTTTTTTCTATACAAGTATTATGTAAGTTATGAAATTTGACCTTAAACTTTTGTAAGTTATGAAATTTGATCTTAAAATTAAGTAAGTTATGTATTCTTTAAGATTCATCATACGCGGCATTGTTACACCTAGGGAGGATCCATTATATCTAACGGTGAGATATAAGGCAACCCGTCAGGTTTCCAGCCTATATACTTTGAATCTTTTTTTTATAGAAGTATTATGTAAGTTATGAAATTTGACCTTAAACTTATGTAAGTTATGAAATTTGATCTTAAAATTAAGTAAGTTATGTATTCTTTAAGATTCATCATACGCTGCATTGTTACACCTAGGAGGATCCATTATATCTAACGGTGAGATATAAGGCAATCCGTCAAAGTTTCAAACCTATATACTTTGAATCTTTTTTTCTATACAAGTATTATGTAAGTTATGAAATTTGACCTTAAACTTATGTAAGTTATAAAATTTGATCTTAAAATTAAGTTAGTTATGTATTCTTCTTTAAGATTCATCATACGCGACGTTGTTACACCTAGTGAGGATCCATTATATCTAACGGTGAGATATAAGGCAACCCGTCAAGTTTCCAAATTTATATACTTTGAATCTTTTTTTCTATACAAGTATTATGTAAGTTATGAAATTTGACCTTAAACTTATGTAAGTTATGAAATTTGATCTTAAAATTAAGTAAGTTATGTATTCTTCTTTAAGATTCATCATACGCGGCATTGTTACACCTAGGGAGGATCCATTATATCTAACGGTGAGATATAAGGCAACCCGTCAGGTTTCCAGCCTATATACTTTGAATCTTATTTTTATTTAATTTGGTATTTGTATTTAATAAATGTTATATATTTTGGTATTTAATTTGGTATTTGTATTTAATAAATGTTATATATTTTGGTATTTATAAATAATGTTATTAATTTTTAATGCTTAATAAAGATTGTAGAATTGATTTGATTAAAATAGTGGTTAATATTATTAAGTTTAAATTTTATGATTTTAATAGAATAAATTAATAATAAATTGTGAAGTTATTATTATTTTACGTTTAATTTGTCAAATACAATATGATGAATGCAATTTAATTCAAGTTTTAAAGTTTAATTTTATGAAATTTAATTATTAATATTATTAGCTAATTATGTATTTAATAAATGTTATATATTTTGGTATTTATAAATAATGTTATTAATTTTTAATGCTTAATTCGATTTTAGAATTGATTTGATTAAAATAGTGGTTAATATTATTAAGTTTAAATTTTATGATTTTAATAGAATAAATTAATAATAAATTGTGAAGTTATTATTATTTTACATTTAATTTGTCAAATACAATATGATGAATGCAATTTAATTCAAGTTTTAAAGGTTAATTTTATGAAATTTAATTATTAATATTATTAGCTAATTATGTATTTAATAAATGTTATATATTTTGGTATTTAATTTGGTATTTGTATTTAATAAATATTATATATTTTGGTATTTATAAATAATGTTATTAATTTTTAATGCTTAATTCAGATTTTAGAATTGATTTGATTAAAATAGTGGTTAATATTATTAAGTTTAAATTTTATGATTTTAATAGAATAAATTAATAATAAATTGTGAAGTTATTATTATTTTACGTTTAATTTGTCAAATACTGATTATGATGAATGTAATTTAATTCAAGTTTTAAAGGTTAATTTTATGAAATTTAATTATTAATATTATTATCTAATTATGTATTTAATAAATGTTATATATTTTGGTATTTAATTTGGTATTTGTATTTAATAAATGTTATATATTTTGGTATTTATAAATAATGTTATTAATTTTTCTTGCTTAATTGATTTTAGAATTGATTTGATTAAAAATAGTGGTTATATATATACGAAACACATAAAAAAAAAAAAAAAGGGTGACAAACTTAACTATCAAGTTATGCATTAAGTCTATGTTAAAATTAGTGTTACTCAATTTCATGTTATTTAGGGTCTTTGGGTTATGGATAAAAGTAAAATGTTTGTGAAAAGATTTCAACCCTCACAAAATAATATCAAAAAACATAAACAATTTTTAACTAAAATAAAACAAAATAGTTCAAGATTAAGAAATAATATAATAAATCAAATCAAATCAAATTATTACTAAAGGATGTAAAACATTGAAAATTTTCAACTCAATCAACTCACCTCGGATGAAAAGTTTCCGTAGCTTGTTTCCTCAACAATTGTTATCGAATCGATTGGGTCCATTGAACAAGTGATAGTCGTTTAAAACCCATTGAAAAGAAAAAAAACAAATAATCATTCAAAGGAAGTAAAAGTAGGGATGACAACAATTAGGATATCCGTATTCTAACTCGGTTATTTTTCATGCTATCCGAATCCAATAAATACATGGTTTCTTTATTTAAACTTTGCCATCCTCTCCCTACCCCAATAGTTTTAGCAATACCGTTCAAATACTTGATTGCAAAGTCAAAGTTCCGACACGAAACTAAGTAATGGGTTCTCTATTATTTTACCATCTGCGAAAGTACCGAATTGTTTTCTCGTCAAACAGTACAAAGATCCAAATGAAAACGAAGTTTTCACTTTTTGGTCACAACTTGCATGTGGCATCACAAAGTTCATGAAAAAATGGCAGTACATTAACAAGACATAACTTTGCACGTTGATGAAAAGACTAAACTAAAATTACACAAAGCTACTCAAGTTCAATTTACAAAAAATTGAATTTGTCTCGATCATTAGCAAGTTAGCTTAAGTTATGGTATGGGCTGAATTTGAACACCCTAATACTTTAGGTGAGTAATTTGTGAGTCTAATCGGGTCTTTCTATTCTTTATTAGTACTGAAAAATCTCAATTCTAACTTAAATTCAAGTTCAACCATAAGTTATCATATTTGAAATTGAGCATAAGAATCAAACTCAAACGAGATTAATCAATTCTAATAGTAAAAGTTCGAGGTCTAAAAATGGAACTCGACCAAACTCAAGCTTCACTTATACTTAAGCTTCTTATGGCTTGAGCTTGCCTCGATTCAACAGCACCATAAGCAGGTGCAAGGGCAGCCAAGCAACAACCAGAACTCTTTAAGCCATCAAAGGATCTTAATGTAAAAATAGCAATGATGAGGCAAAGGCAAGTTCACGATAAGATATAATTCAAAAATAAATACTTTAAAGAGTTAAATTAATGGCATTTCAACAAAGGTGAAACTAAGTCCAGATTTCATTAAAAAAAATTACATCATTTTGACCTCAATACTAGGGTTTCCAAATAGTGGCACCCGCTAAAGACCTCAACAATTTGGGAGGATAAAACCACATCAATGGCGACAAATCATGAGCATGATATTATTATTAGAAAGTGAAACTTCAAGAATCATGAGGTGACGATAAGAATTTATAATTATTAGAAAGTTGTAATTCACTTTGTAATTAAATGGTTGAGCAATTTACATACATGTTGAAGATTTTAAGCAACAATTTAATAGAGTGGATCAAGTTGAATATCATCAAATAAGGAGTTATTTGAAGATTTTATCTGGTTGTGTTCATTTATAAAATGAGATCTATTTTCTATAGAAGTACAATTCTTGTAATATTTGATTATTTGATGCCATATAGAAGTTTTATTGAAGCACAATTCTAACAATATCATGTTTACACTAGTTGAATATTTGCAAGCTCACAATGCTTATTTAAAGAAGGTTTGTTTACTAGTGTATTTATTTGTTCATTGTGAGGAACTTTTTTTACTGCAATTATGTTATAAACAAATTGTTTCATGTTTAGATTTTAACTAAGTTTTCTAGGGAATGTTTTAGTTGAGAGAGTGATCTTAGTTGATTTATAAGAGTAAGATTGTAACTTGAAGAGTGAGTTGAATTTAAATCATATCTTGTATTGTTGATTAATGTTGGTTTACTCTTTGGATAAGGCTTCACAAATGTAGGAAAGGTTTTTCTAACTATAGAACCAATGATTGTGTGCATTTATTTTTACTCTTTCAATTGTCATTAAGTTGCAACTTAACTAATAATTGATAAGTAACTTAATGTCTACAATTGGTATTAGAATTAGCACTTGATTAGTTAGGCTATGATTTAGCTATTGAATTTCTTAAGATAGGGAATAAACTTCAGTCTCTAGAGTTCTTATGCTTGATGGCTTTAATTATTGCATATTAGAAGACTAAGATGACGACATTTATTAAATTAATAGATGAGTGAGTTCAGAGAGTTGTATTGATTAGTTAGGGGCCTTGTACAATTTGACGCTGTGGTTTCCTAATTCCCAATCTAGAAATCACCTAAACCATTAAGAAAGATAAGTTGGCAAATGCAAATCCAAAAGAATTCAATGTCATATTCAATGGTGTAGACCCAAACTAGCTTAGGAGAATTCTCAAATGCTTAACTATGAGATAACCATAACAATTTCAAAAACAACTTATTAAGGCATTAATACATTCATCATGTTTTTGCTCTTTGTGAGGATTAAATACGTTTAGGGTTTCAATATTTACCTTATTTAATTTGCTGGGTCTGTTGGCAACTTCAATGCAAGAGAGGGATTAGATCAGCCACTGGAGGAAGCTGGGACAAAGAGGTGGCAGCGCGGATGCGTTAAGAGAGATGAGAAGAGGTACTGAATTTTTAAAGGAAATTAAAATATCAAAAAAAAATTTAGCCAAATCACTTCTACCTTTACTAAAACAGAAAACCCATTACAACGAAGCTTCAATTTTCTCAATTTTCAACCATTAAAAAATTAATCGAAATGCAAATTCGATGATAACAAAAATCAAAGTTATAAAAAAACTTACCAATAAGGAAAACAGTATACAACACTTACCAGTCGGTCGATAAAGACGGAGACTCGCGACGAGGCAGATGGAGGCGATCGGGATGGCAGAATGGACAATCGAGGGCGAAGCAGGAGATGGTCGATTCGATTAGAGTTTCGATTTGGGAAATTTTTAGGGATTAGGGGAAAGGGATTTGGGGAGAGATTTCGATGGGGGGTAATTTTCTGTTCTTTCGCGTTTAAGTTTAGGGGTATAGCAGATGGAACAAAACGACAACGTTTTGAAATAAAACTGAATCCCATTGCGGCGTTTTTATATAAAATGCCACTAAAATCAAATGACAAAACGAAGTCGTTTTTGTAAACGCCTCTAAAACTAAGCGAGAATAACGGCGCGTTTTGCAAAGCGATTAATATATTTGGGTGTTTAAAATAAAACGCCAATAAAACACAAAGCCTTTGCGGCGTTTTGTATAAAACGCCACTAAATTCAAATAACAAAACGAAGTCGTTTTGCAAACACCTCTAAAAACTAAGCAGAATAACGGAGCTGTTTTGTAAACAGTTAATATATTCGCGGTGTTTTAAAATAAAACGCCAGTAAAACAGAAGCCTCTGCGGCATTTTTGTATAAAACGCCACTAAATTCAAATAACAAAACGAAGTCGTTTTTGTAAACACCTCTAAAAACTAAGCAGAATAACGGCGCCATTTTGTAAACAGTTAATATATTCGCGGCATTTTAAAATAAAACGCCAGTAAAACAGAAGCCTCTGTGGCGTTTTTGTATAAAACGCCACTAAAATCAAATAACAAAACGAAGTCATTTTGGTAAACGCCTCTAAAATCTAAGCAGAATAACGACGCCGTTTTATAAACAGTTAATATATTTGCGGCGTTTTTACTTAAAATGCCAGTAAAACACAAGATTTGCGGTGTTTTACTTGAAAACGCCACTAAAATTAAATAGTAAAACGAAGTCGTTTATGTAAACGCCTCAAAAACTAAGCGAATAACAATATTTGTTTTGTAAGCAGTTAATATATTCGTATGCGTTTAACATAAACGCCAATAAAACATAGTCGCTGCGACGTTTTTAAAAACGCCACTATAAACAAATAAAACGCATCATTTTCATCATTTTGGATGAACGCCATCGAACATAAGCTTCAAAGGCGTGCTCCAAGTTTCCCATATATTACCGCGTTTTTAATAAAACGCCACTATTCCTACCTTATTATTATTTTTTAATTTATTTATAAATATTTTATAGTTTTGTATATATTTTATAAAATTAAACATTCAAATATATATACATATATTTTTCTAAGTTTTTAGGTTTTTTATTTTTACGTTTTTAATAATAAAGATCAAATTAACAAAATGTGTAAAGTTAAGGGGTTAATTTTGTTGAATTTTAAAATTACGATTAAATTGATAGAATCTACAAACATTAACTTTAATTAATCTAGTTAAATAATAATCGAGGATGAAAGAGTGCAACAAAAACTAAAAATTCCAAAATATGAAGTAAAAAGTTTAAAAACTTTAATGATAATTTTATATAAAAACTTCATAATATCTCTTTTACGATTATATAATAAATTAATATTTAATATATAACTTAAAATACTTAACTCCAAACCCCATTACATAACCCCAAATCCAAGCGCAAAACCCTAAACTAAAACACACATACTTCTAAACCCTAAACTATATATCGATAATCTTAATATTAAATTCATATTATCTATTTTTCAATTATATATAATAAATTATTTAATATATCAATTAAGGATTAAAATTTGAACCTACTTTAAAGAAATAATCATTGGGGTAATGGATACATATACCATTCGGGATTATGGGAAGATAGTTTTACAATAGAATGAAGGATCGATGCGATGGTCGGATCGATAGCTTGAGGTTATGGGATTTAATTAGGGATTTTGGGGATTTGAATTGAGGAAAACTAATTTGAGGGATTTCTATTTCGAGAATTTTGGGTCATATAGCTAACACCTTATACCCTAAACCCTAAAATCATAAACTCAAACCATAAACCCTAAACTCAGAAACCTAACGCATTCACCATTTCCCCCCCAAACCCCTAAACCTAAACTCATGATCCACTTATAAACCATAAACCCTAAACTCAAAACCCTAACCTATTAACCATTTTCCCCTAATTCAACTTTTAACCCTAAACCTTAACCCCTGACCACTAACACTTAAACCTTATCAGGTAAACACTAAAATATTAAACACTATACAATAAACCCAAACAACAAACTTTAAAACACTAAACCCATACACCAAAATAACAAACCCTAAACCATGAAATTAACATACTAAACATTAAACCTTTACTAAATCAATTTTAATAGCTTAATTTGTAACTTAAATGAAAACTTCTAAATTGTTTAGTTAACAACATGTAACTTTTCATAATTAAGTAACTAAAATGAAAATTTCTCATTGCTTATAGGTGAGTTTATCAAAATAAAATATAATTGAGCAAGAATAAGGAAAAATATGAAAAACTTTTAAGCGCTTGTGAAAAAACACCGCTAAAGCTCAATTCTTTAGCGGCGTTTTTTCAAAAGTGCCGCTAAGGTTAATACCTTTAGCGGCGTTTTTTCATAAGCGTACCGCCATCGCTAATACTTTTAGCGTTTTTCATAAGCGCCATCGCTAATACCTTTAGTGGCATTTTTTAAAAGCGCCGCTACGGCTAATACCTTTAGCGGCGTTTTTTCATAAGCGCCATCGCTAATACCTTTAGCGGCGTTTTTCAAAAGCGTTAATGTTAATACCTTTAGCGGCGTTTTTTAGCGCCGCTAATGTTCGACATTTAGCGGCGTTTTTTATAAGCGCCGCTAATGTTCGGACATTTAGCGTTTTTTATAAGCCGCTAATGCTCGAACATTTAGCGGCGTTTTTATAAGCGCGCTAATGCTCGAACATTTAGCGGTGTTTTTTTATAAGCGCGCTAATGCTCAGACATTTAGTGGCGTTTTTCAAAAGCGCCACTAATGCTCAGACTTTTAGCGGCGTTTTTTAAAAAGCGCCTCTAATTTTGATTTATAAGCGTCGTTTGAGGAAACGCGCTATTTATCATTTTTAGCGGCGTTTTTTTTATAAGCGCCGCTAATGCTCAGACATTTAGCGGCGTTTTTTTATAAGCACCGCTAATGCTCAGACATTTAGCGGCGTTTTTTATAAGCGCCGCTAATGCTCAGACATTTAGCGGCGTTTTTTCAAAAGCGCCACTAATGCTCAGGCTTATAGCGTCGTTTGAGGAAAACGCCGCTATTTATCATTTTTAGCGGCGTTTTTTTTATAAGCGCGCTAATGCTCGAACATTTAGCGACGTTTTTCAAAAGCGCCACTAATGCTCAGATTTTTAGCGGCGTTTTTTAAAAAGCGCCTCTAATGCTCTGATTTATAGCGTCGTTTGAGGAAAAAACGCAGCTATTTATCATTTTTAGCGGCGTTTTGGTAATAAACGCCGCTATTTCTCATGGCGTTGTCGTTAAAAGCGCTATTGTGTAAAATACATAAACCATACAAAGGCAAAAACTTTTATAGAATTTTATTCAAAGCGAATAAATAAAATAAACTTAAAATTGAAGATTTTTGTCAAAAGAATTACGCAAGGAATAATCCATGATTTCACATTGAAAGGCCAAAATTTTAAATTAAAATGTTAAGTTTAGATTTTAGCTTTGGCTTTTGCATAAAAACTAATTTTAAATTTGTACGGATAATTTATTTTTAAAGGGAAGAATTTATTAATTTAGAATGATATATAATTAAAATTAAAGTCTTAATTAGGGTGATCAAAATTTTATTCGATTTGAAAAATAAAAAATATATTTAAATTTTGAGTTAATTGAATCGAGTTATTCAAATCAACTCGAATAAATAATTCAAGTTTGAGTCGAGTTGAATTTTACAATTCAAATGACCTCGAACAATAGACTAGTTAAATACCCCTTTAGTCCTTGTCAATTTTGAAAAGTAGCAAATTAGTTATCTCTCCACAAAATTTAAAAAATCAAAGTAATTTTAAAAAATCAAAATATTTATAAAATTTCAAAATTATATATATATTTTAAAAAATTTAAAAATTCTAAAGAATATATAAAAAATTAAAATTTTTAAAAAATTCTAAAATAATAACTTTGAGACTTAAATAAATAAATTAATAATTTAAATTTATCATATTAAAATATCTTATTTTTTCTCTTATTTTGTTTTGAAAAAGTTTTCAAAATAAATATTAATACTTATTTGATTTATAGGATAAAGTTGTTATCGTTGTACCGATATTCATTATTAAATAATTTTCTTTTTGAAAAATTCTTCCATCCACATTGTGGATGCAACAAAATCTAGTATTAATTTATGTAACATTTTCTTTTATAATTTGAAAAGTATAAGCTTTCCCATTCAGAAAAATTCTTAATAAAATTAAATTACACATGCAAATATGTTTACAGTTTATTTATGTTTATAAATAATTTATTGCATATAATTTGATATCTAAATTTGACCATATATTTAATGTAGTACCTGTGTTATTTTTTAGTTTTATGCTGTACTTACATTTGACAAAAATGTTACATTTTGATACTTAAAATCATGGCACCATTATAATTTGTCATTAAATTACAAATAAATTAAATAAAATATATTATGCCCAACTAATTTACCTATAACCCAAATCCATCCGTAGAATAATTTTTAATAAAGATAGAAGGTTTAATAGTGAAAAGAATCACGTAAGGATTAGTTCATGATTTCACGTTAGAATTCAATTATAATATTAAGGTTAGATCTTAGCTTTAGTTTTTGCATATAAATTAATTTCTACTTTACTTTACTTTTAGTTTAGGATTACCATATGCTAATCCATGATTTCAAGTTTGGAATTCAAACGACTTTAAATTATAATATTAATTTACTTCTGTTTTTGTTTGCTTTTAGTGTAGTATTGAAGATTTATGCTTACATAATTAAAATAAATTTAAATTTTGTAGATAATTATTAAATGAGTTATTTGAGTTAATTTTTTTGGTAGAAAAGAAAAATAGTTTAAAGTGAAAACTCAAAAAATTATACTAGTGACTCAAAGTAAGAACATAATCCGTCTTAATTTAACTTCTAGTTGATTGTATGAATTTCTGTGAAATTAGTCACCATACACTTGGCCATTGATAAACCAAAAGTAACATATTTTAATCCCATGCTTAGCATGTTTTTGGATGATTTATTATGTAAATTAGTGAATTTGATGCTCCCAATCCTTTAAATTTATGTTTCTATACTTAGGTGAGCATAGGGAAGTGAAATGAGCGAAAAACAGCCAAAATCAGACAAAAAGAGCTATTTTAGGAACCACACGGCCTGGGCATTTCCACACGGGCTGGCCACACTCCCATGTGCCAGCTCGTGTCGATTTCGAACTCTGTTTCTCTTTTACGAAAAAGCCAATTTTTAGGGTTTCTAAGCATTCTAAAGTTTATAAATACATATTAGAAGAGGACTAAGGGGAGGATGCAGAGTAGTACGAAGAAATTACTCGAAGAACGCTGTTGGGATCAACTCAGAAGTAGATCTTCTTCAAGATTGAAGATCTCCAGTCAATTTCCTTCGAAGTTTTATTGGGTTTCTTATGTCTTGTTGTTATTCTAATTTTAAGATGCTTTCCTCCCAGATTATGAACTAAATTCTCTAGATACCTAGGGAAGATGAAACCTATGATGGATTTTATTATTTAATTTTGTGACTTACATGATAAATACTTATTCTTGTTCTCAATTATGTATGCTTATTTCTTGCTTTAATATTTTCAGGATATTAATTCAAGTGTGATGTGCTTATTTCAGATGAGCAAAAGTCCCTGTTTAAAAGTAGATCTGGCATAATTGAGTGGAGTTGCATGCAATCCTAGAAATAGGACGATATAAATCTCCCGGATTAGAGTCAAATCTACTAGGGGAATCCATAGATCGAGTTAATGCGATAATAGGGGTTTTAATTAGAAAGATATTTCAATTAATCAACCTAGAGTCAGTTGTTCTTATTCTCGAAAGAGATATTAACATAATTGAGGGGTTTCTACAGATCAAGGCACAAGTGAATAAATCGCTTAATTCAGATTCAAAATAATAAGTCAAGTTTAGGTGGATTCTTTCTTGGGTATTGTCTTTCTCTTTGGTTATATTCAAGTATTTTCTCATTCTATTCTCTGTCAAGTTCTTAGTAATTAGTTTATTTAATTTTAGATTAAAAACAATCCTTTCAATTTATAGGTTAAATAATAGAAAAAAAAGGTAATTACTAGTCCTTTTAGTCCTCGTGGATACGATATTCCCGACTCACCATAGCTGTACTACTACTCGATAGGTGCACTTGCATTTTTCATAATTTTAGTTAGTTTAGTGACTCATCAAGTTTTTGGCGCCGTTGCAGAGGACTAAAATATTAGGAACACTAGATTTTTATTAATTTAGTTATTTTTATTTTTTATTGCATTCTATTTTTGTTTTTAGTTTAATTTTTGTTTTCTAATTTTTCTTTTGTTTGCTTCTAACAGGTTCCTTTAGTTTATGACTAGAAGAAACCCGTCAGGACCTTTAGTATTAGACAGCGAAATTGAAAATACAACTCGTAGAAATCGTAGAGAAGTAAGACAGAGTCAAAAAAGTACAGTGGAAGAGCAAGAGGACGTTATAATTATTACTGAGGAGATGGCTGAAAATCAGAATAATTAGCTACCTCCTGTGGTTGTTGCGAATCCTACAAATTTGAATCCTGCTCCTCGTACTATGTACGATTATGCCAAGCCCACTCTTATTGGGGTTGAATCGAGTATTATGAGACCTACTATTGCTGCAAATAAATTTGAATTGAAGCCGAACACCATTTAGATGATTCAGCAATTTGTTCAGTTCGATGGTTTACAAGATGAAGATCCACATACTCATTTGGCCAACTTTCTTGAATTCTGCGACACTTTCAAGATAAATGGGTATCTGACGATGCCATTCGCCTATGGTTGTTTCCCTTATCATTGAGAAATAAGGCTAAACAGTGGTTGAACTCTGTTCCACGAGGTTCTATCACTACATGGGACCAAATGACCGAAAATTTTTTATTGAAGTATTTTTTACCGGCTAAGATAGCTAAGTTGAGGAATGATATCTCTTCCTTCGTGCAAATGGATTTAGAGACCCTATATGATGCGTGGGAGATGTATAAGGATTTATTGAGAAGGTGCCCTCACCATGGGTTACCTCTATGGTTAAAAGTTCAAACTTTCTACAACGGTTTGAACCCTTCGACTAGGCAATTGATCGATGAAACCACCAGTGGTACTTTGAACAATAAAACACCTAAAGCAGCTTACGAGTTTATAGAGGAAATGTCACTAAATAATTAGTGGCAAGTCATGAAAACGAAGCCGATGAAAGCACTGACAAAAATGTACTTTTTAGCGGCATTTTTTTGCCTTTAACGGCGTTTATAAGCGCCACTCGTGTGCTTCAAAAACGCCGCTAAAACAACCGTAAATCAGAATTTTTCATGCTAAAAGTCATTAAAATAATAAAAATTATTATACTTTTAGCGCGCTTTTTCAAAAGCCTAAAAGTCATGAAAAATAATAAAATATTATACTTTTAGCGACGCTTTTTCCAAAAAGCTAAAAGTCATGAATAATAAAAAAATTATAATATTATAAAACACTAAAATCCAATTTAAAATGTATAATTTAATTTGAAGACATTAAAATTAAAATTATAGAAGAATACATATTTCTATAATTCCATTATCAAGATTATTTTCATCTTGGTGGTTTTATCTCGATATTGTAGGAATAATGCCGAAAGCCTCCACTGTAATCATCTTCGGACCCAACATCCTAGAACCAAGTAGATTGAATGTGGAAGTTTGTTCAACAACTTTTGATGCAGATTATATCTCGATTGGAGGAGGTCAACATCCCTCGGTATAAGATGATGGAGCGAATCGACATCAAGCGATGCACTGAAAAGGACAACAACATAAGGCATGCAATTTTAGGCTCAGATAAAGAACTTGTGAAGTGTACCAAAGATATGTATAGTATGGTGTTGACATGCAACTTATGTAAACATATAAAGGCACGCGTGCCTAAAAGAAGGAATAATCTAGAAATACAATTCATGAGTGGTCGCCAAACCGATTACTCAATATTTATGGCATACCTTGTAAAGTGATTTGCAGAAGAGTTTCGATCAAGCACCAACTACTAGTGCGCTTGTGCATCGCTTCAACAAATAAAAGGGACAAAGAATATCGATTTTTACACATCCTATCATGTGCCAAGAAATTGCGTACTAATATATATGCTTAGCAACAATGAAAAGATTATGCATGAAGCCTAGAAGATTCACTTCAGTTTAAAGGATTGAGTACTCTATCGAGACACTAGAATATAATGAGAAACTTATCAAGCAATCATCAGTTGAGTTCACCTTTGGCAAAATACAATTTCATTACACTCCAATAAATCCAAACTATCGGTAACAATTCAACCAGTAAGTAAAAGGAGTTATTTGAGCTAACTATGCAAATAAATAACAAGTCGCAATCGAGAATATGTAAGTTATTTGAGCGGAAGGTCAATAAAAGGATGATCGGAAGAATCAACTATTTTTCTTTTTAATTCTTGACTGCAATAACTTGATGATATCATACAAATCTTTAAGCTTTCCATACAGAACTAAAGAAGATATATAAAGGGTAACTTTGGATTTGTGATGAGTCAAGAGATGCTACTCATATCGATCTTTGCAGAGAAATTTCTATCGAGTTTTGGATGATTGTTTGAAACTTCCATACCGCTAATAGATAAAGGAGAATGTTATAGGGACACCTCATCTTTGATCTAGCAAGAATAACCAGCCCACAAAATATAATAACCACTTTATATTCTTGTTCCATGAAAATGGGAAAATTGAAGGATAAAAGCAATCACTGGACTTAATATCAACAGGCTATCCTATCAAATTGACGTAATGTACCGTGAGAAAAATCTTGATTAAAACTACGGTGAAATAATGTTTTAGAAAATGAAAAATCAACATGATGTAAAAGATTAAGATGACAATTGAATACTAAAACCAAGCAGATTTTCTAACATAGTCTTGATGAAAACTTTGCCTGTATTCATCGTAACGTTCTTCTGGTAGTGATGTGAACTGCAGTAACATGAACTACCCCAAGCATTAGACAAAAACAAATGTACTAGTAATAATGTTGGCCATAGCTAAATGGCTATAATAATATTCTTCAAATTGCAGTTACTTGTAAAACAAGAAGTCCATCTTCTGCTAACACTGATTCACAACAACCGAAGAAGTCCTCCATGTATTCATGGCCAACAGCTTCTATCATCTCACTAGAGATGGCCATATAGTGTTATGATCTTCTTTTTTTTTTGGTATGTAATGGGGGTAACATTGGTGGCTTAAAGAACTTATCAAGATATAATTCTGTCATACTTGTAGGTGCTAGGTAGTTGTCGATAGCCTCGGATTTGAAATCTTATATTTTCTTGACAATAAGTTAAAAAGAAATTCTGAATCCATGAAAGTCAATCAGATGCAATGGCCAGAGCCATTGACAAACTCGAACTGGTGCTAAAGTTGATACAAAATTACTACTAAAGTTGCTAAATTAAAAACATGTCGTAACTTCAATTTGGCCTTCTCTATAATGGTAGATAATTAGCAGCTATCATGACTTCAAAATAAGCTACAAGGTCAAATTGAAGTCGCAAATTATCATATAGGTACCTGAAGTCCAGCTTCCTTCACTCTTTTTTCTGCAAGTTTGAGTTGCTCTTGGATAAAGTAATGCTTAGATATTTGCATCCGATTCATTTGGCAACCTCGATAGCTAAGCTTCCCCAACCACATCCAATCTCAAGAATTTCATCCTTGATATCAATTCTTGCCTGAAAAATCGAGATGGAAAATTTGATAAAAGATCATGGTATGACCGGAAAGTATTATTTCCGTAAGGACTTACTTTTTCAATCAAAAGAGATCTTTACGTGTTGTGCATCTTTCAAATCCTCATCTTCCATCGTGAAACAAACAAAATCAAATTTACCAACAATCTTATTTAATAATATCATCACATAAAGTGCCAAGTATTGACAAGTGAGTCTAACCTTAAATCTTGCACAAGAGTATGTCATTGTCTCATCCAAGAAGAGTGCAAAAGGTCATTACTCTAAGAATACAAAAATGATTATAAGCATTATGTTCATCTTAAAATCTTAATAAGTCGCAAATAATCATATTTACACACACACATCGAGCATAAGATACTTCAAAGATACTTGGATAACCAATAAAGAATTTATGTGTCAAGGCCTCGTGCAGTCGTAATGGCGAGAAATGTTCCTCTGAGCTTGTGTAAGAGTATTTTGTCTTAAGGCATGCTTGAAGAAATACTTTTCGATGTTAAACCAACCATAAACAACAATGGTGTCCACCAACCCTTAACATAAAAGGTTAGATATACTATCTCAATTGGGATTTTAGGTGAAGAATATGCTTATCATCTTTAGGTTTCCAAGTAAGAGTATACCTTTTCTTATTCAGTTTTGAGTTGGAAGAAATCAAATCTCATTGGCGATAAGAATCTGCGGTAACAAGGCAAACCTTATGAAGATAGAATCTAGTAGTTATTATAACACGTTGTTATGATTGTGTCATTTTCTTACCATTACAAGGTTGAGCGGACCATCTTTTTATCAACAAAAGAAAAATCCCCATTGATATATGAATCGCAAGGCCTAAATCGCCTCTATCATAACTTTGAAAAAGTAATTTTAGTGCTCATTAATATTTGAAATATCATGCATAAGGAAAATCGTATCCATAAGTTCAATACATTATACATAGTTTGACATATACATTATTGAGAGTGTGGTTACGATATATTTTCTCCTTCAGTTAAAGTAAAAAGCCGGAGAACATATTGGCAAGATAACCAATTCTATAATGTGATTCAACAAATTCAATACTAAGTAACAGATGAAATGGTTTACAAGGGTTTTCTGTTGAGTTGGATGGCAATGATTCAAACTTAGTTCTATTACTCGGTCTTGTCAAGTGTGAATTAAAATCCAAGATGCGAATGCGAGATCGAGATAAGATACATTAATTACACTACAAAAATTGATAAAGATGTACAACAAAACAAAAACAAAACTTACTTGATTTCAAGATCGATGGGCTCTGGATGCCAAATCCAAAGCACCAAGATATACTAAAGTTCCTTCTCAAAAGCTCATATTCCTTAACCTTCAAACCAATTGTTAGTTGACCAAATTAACATCAAGGTGCAATGACCCGTATTTATTTAGGCTATGCTAATCTAGTTTCCTTAACAACCAAAGATCTATATAAGTGTCATGGAAGTTAAACAAATACTACTATTTACTAGTTGAATTTTGAAAAAAAATGATGAAAATGAACAAAGAAAGAGACCTTTTAATGAGTACAAGTAAGTTTACAGGATAACCGATGAGATTTCCTATTACAACTCCATAAAATCGCCGAAAAAGTAGACCAAAGTTACAAATAATCAACAACTAGCGAAAATAAAAGGTGAGAGGGATAAAGAAGAGTGTTTGAGAGATGTAAAATTAGCCTAGAGAAGAGAGAATTTATAAGAACCCATTGCTCTTCCAACAACATAACTTGTAGAATAAGAAAATTTATAAGAACCTGGAGAAGGTAGATAGAGTAAACCATGTGGGAGACTTGAGATTGTTGAGGGTTGCGCTTGTAATTAGCAACATTGGAATTGGAATTGGATCCATGGGTGTACAAGTTGTTTAACTCGGGCAAATGAGGCAAGATTTTTTGAAGAACCCAAACGCCAGCTTTCTACATTGTTACCACGACATGCATATGCCTCATACCTTGAAAAAATAAATGGAGAAATTTATTGAAAATTGCGTAAAATTTAAAACAATTTTCTATTTTGATTTTGATTTTGATTTTGATTTGACAACTATCAAAATCAACCGCTTCAAAAATCTTGGATTAACTCAATTTAACTAAACTCGACTAACTAACAAGCCTACACTAATCTTTTTACATAATGAGACTGAACATTTAAGATCCCATGATTCAACTTACCAAAGACTAGCAACATTTCGAAAATTTAAAGAAAAAGAGAGAAATAACCTATTTTGAGAAGGAGAATCTGAATGGTAGCGTAATCTAAAATCGCATCTCCTCCGTCCATCTCTTATGGGTTCTTCTTCTTGTTCTTTTTGTTTCTCTACCAAAAAATCCCCAAAAAAAAGTAAAAATCGAGAATTAGATTAGGTTAAATGTAGAATGATTTGAAAGTTGAACAGATCTCAAGAGAATCGAGAAACAAAAGAATGCAGATTCTTCACATCTTGACTTTCAAATTTTCGACTTTTGAAGTGGAAAATTAGAAATTTTTGAAATGAAAATTTAGAATTTAATTTTGTGAGAGTGGGAGAGAGAGTAGTGTTATAGTTGTAATAGTGAGAATAATTAATTTCATACCCACTTCTTTTTTCTTTTTTAATGTTTTCTTTTTCTTTAGTTGAAACATCATCATTCTACCAGTATGTGAAATGAGCAAACTGGACAAATCCTCATCCTCAAGTAGGAGGAGTTCCTTCTCCTTTGGCTCGATAGATGGCTTCTAAGCACTCTTTAGCCCTGCGTTCTTCTCAAATAAGACGTCATACTTACGCAATAAAGTAACAGGAGAAGTTTTAAAGGTTATTTAAGATGAAAGCAACAGAAAAAGGGAAAGAAAAAACGATACATGAAATACTAGCCTTCATTTTCTCCTCCCAAGCAGTATCCTCGCTTACACCAAGAGGAGTGGAAGAACAGGGTGATAATGGCGGAAGAAATCGGGGATTAGAAATGAGGAGTTAGGGATTAGAAATGGGTGAGTCAATGAGGAGGAAAGAAAAGAAAGGCGGTGGCTAATGTAAAAGCGGTGACCTTTTTTTACAGATTGAAACATATTTGTGGCATTTTTTTGTAAAAAACGCCACTATAACATATTTTTTGCGGCGTTTTCACAAAAATGGCACTAATTTGGTGGAAATATTTTCTGGCGTTTTTACAAAAACGCCACTGTTTCTCAATTTCAATTTTTTTCTTTCAAAAACATTTTTTTTGGAATTTTTTTAATTTTGAATATTAATCTTTTTAACGGAAATATTGACTAAAATATTAAAATTTAAAGTTTTAAGTTTTAAATTTTATAATTTTTTATTTTTAACATTTTAAATTTTTTCAATATTTTTATAATTTTTAAATTAACATATAAAAAATAACATTTAATTATATGTATACACCTAAATTTTGATAGCGATACATCTCAAATTATATATATATGAATTTCAGTTTAATGTATAATTGTAGACGTGAAATTCTATTTTGGTTTAAATGTATAGTTGAAACTTTAATTTTAATTTAATCATACACAATTTTAAAAGTAAATACATCATATATATTTATATATGGAATAAATATAAATATTATGCAATATATAAATATACACATTAAACCATTGTTGATCATGTATGCTTTTGAGATTTAACCCATTTTGATTTATATTTTAAAATAATAATTTATATTTATCTTATTTTCATTTATATTCTAAAAAATCCAAGATTAATCCCTAAAACATAAACCCTAGACCTTAAATATTATACCCTAAACCACAAACACCAACCTTAATCCATAAACTCAAAACTCAAAACCCCAAACAATAAATCCTAGATCGTAAAACTCGAACCCTAAACTCTAAATCGCAAACCTTAAACCATAATCCGAGACCAAATATTTAGGAATTCATGTGGCCAATGTTAGTGTAGTACAAAACATATATTTTAGTAGCTAACACATTAACCATAAATCCCTTATGAGGGATTTCGGTTTCGGGATTTTGGGTCATATAGCTAATACCCTAAATCTTAAACCCTAAAATCTTAAACTTAAACCATAAACCCTAAACTCAAAAACCTAACACATTCACCATTCCTTCTAAACCCCTAACCCTAAACCCATAAACCATAAACCCTAAACCCAAAACCATAACCCATTAACCATTTCCTCTTAAACCTTTAACCTTAAACCTTAACCCCTAACCACTAACACTTAAACCTTAATACCGATAAACACTAAGATATTAAACACTATACAATAAACCCAAACAACAAACTTTAAAACACTAAACCCATACACCAAAATAACAAACCCTAAACCATGAAATTAACATACTAAATATTAAACCCTAAATCAATTTTAATAACTTAATTTGTAACTTAAATGAAAACTTCTAAATTATTTAGTTAGCAATTTGTAACTTTTCATAATTAAGTAACTAAATGAAACTTTCTCATTGCTTATAAGCGAATGTATCAAAATAAAATATAATTCAAAGAAAGAACAAGGAAAAATATAAAACTTTTAGCGTTTTTCCAAAACCGCTAATGCCAGATTTTTAGCGTTTTTCCAAAAGCACCGCTAATGCTCAGATTTTAGCGGTTTTACGAATAAACGCTATATATCCTTTTAACGGCGTTTACGAATAAACGCGCTATTGCTCATTTTTTGGCGGCGTTTTCCTTCAAACGCCGCTAATGTATAATATTTGCGATGTTTTTCTTTAAAACGCCACTAAAAACACCGCTAAAAGTCTGTTTTGCTGTAGTGCGCTATTTTTAACGTAGATGCAGCCACCATGTTGTCGAATTAGGTAGAACTTTTGAAAAAAAAGATTGGTGGTTTATATGGTTTTATGCAGGTACATCCAATGATGCAGTGCAATACAAATTGAGGAGGGATGAACAATCCAGAATGCCTATCCTACAGCCCTAGCACAGAGAACGAACAAATCAACTATATGGGTAATAATTCTAGACCTCAGAATAATCCCTATAGTAACACTTATAATGTAGGTTGGAGGAACCATCCCAATTTCTCTTGGGGTGGTCAAGGAAATCAAAGACCATAACCCCCTCCAAGCTTTCAACCACCTTACCAACAAGAGAAGAAGTTGAACCTTGAGGAGATGCTGACGAAGATTATTTCGGTGTGAGAAATCTGCTTCCAAAACACCGAAACCGCACTTAAAAATCAACATGCATCGATTCAAGGACTCGAGAACCAGATAGGACATCTTGTTAAGATGATTTCAGAAAAACCACAAGGTAGCTTGCCTAGCAACACTAAAACTAACCCAAGAGAGCAACTTCATGCAATTACGGTTCGAGACGAAGAAGGGTTAGTTAAACCTGAACCAAAACTAAGGCAAGAAAGTGTGGTAAGTTAAGTTAAGGTTGAGGTGAGCCACAATGAACAAAAACTGGTAAGAAAGGAATATAAACCTCAAGTTTCATATCTTAATGCGACAAAGAAAAACCACACAAATGAACAATTTGGTAAATTTCTTAAACTTTTGAAAAAGTTGCATATTAACTTATCGTTTATTGAAGCTCTTTCGTAGATGCCCAATTCAGTTAAATTTCAAAAGGAGCTTTAGGCAAACAAACGGAAGTTAGATGATTCGTCGCATGTGGAACTAAATGCAGTTTGCTCAGCTATCTTACAAAACAAACTACCCAACAAATTAAAAGATCTAGGGAGTTTTACTATTTCTTGTTTAATTGGTAGTTTAAATGTTAATAATGCTTTGACTGATTTAGGGGCAAGTATTAATGTCATGCCCTATAAAATGTTTAAAAAACTAGGTCTTGGGAAACCCAAACAAACTAGGATGAGTATTCAATTTGTAGATATAACTATTAGATTTCCTAGGGGATTGTTGAAGACGTTTTTGTCAAAATTTACAAATTTATATTCCCAGTCAATATTTGTTGTTTTAGACATGGATAAGGATAGTGATGTACCTTTAATTTTAGGACGACCCTTTTTAGCAACTACCAGAACTATTATTGATGTTGGTACATGTGAACTTATACTTCGTGTAGGTGATGACACGATTAAAATCTAAGCTCGTGATTCTACTAAGATATCTAGTGATCGAGTTGATTATACGAATTCTGTTAATATGAGTAACCTTGTGGCTTAACATTCTTTGCAGGAAACTCTGCAGAAAAGTGAGATAGAGCCATGTTCCAGCTCATGCGACAAAAATAAAACAACTCATGAAGAACGAAACCTACAGATCGATGAACTAGATGAATGGCGGACACATATAAAGGAGAAACCAAGAATACACGATGCAAAAATAAAATGACATTTTGACGAGCATGTGGATAGAACACACCGATTTAAGGTTGGGATCAGGTGTTGATAGATAAAATCGACCTTCGAATTGCCACTTTAGAGCTTAACGCAAACGGAGCGACTCTTTTTACGGTACTGAATGTTTTCTTATACGGTACAGTCGAGGTAACTTATTCTAAATTCGGCACTTTTAAGGTAAATATTACTTGACTCAAACTTTATTTGAATAAAAGAATTGACAGTGAGAAAGAGGAGTCTCGACTTCGTAAACCACTATGACCGTGCAAATACGAGGTAAGTCGAGCTTAAACTTTAAATAAGCTCTTATCGGGAGGCAACCCGAGTGTTAACATTGTTAATTTCTTAATTTTATATCACGATATTTTTAAAAAAAAATTAATTTAATTTAATAAAAAAATATGTGTTTTTAACCCACACGGCCTGGACATACGGGTGTGTCCTTGGCCATGTGGATAAAAAGGGGTCCGACAGTGAGTTACAAGGCCTGGCGACATGGCCATGTGACCTATACGACTGGAAACACGGCCGTGTCCTTGGCTGTGTGGAGCCTGGGACTTAATTTTTCCAAAAATTGACAGAGACACGGCCTAAAATAGTCCACACGGGCGTGTGACACAGCCGTGTGGTGGACACATGGGCATGTGACATGGCCGTGTGGTGGATACACGGGCATGTCCTAGGTCGTGTGAAACATGGAGCTAAATTTTTTTGTTTTAAAACAAGTCAGAGAGTTACACGGGCAAGGGCACACGGCCGTGTACGAGACACGGCTATGACATCCGGGCGTGTGGTAGGTCACACGGGCGTGAGAGAAGCGAAGAGATTGCACACGGCCATGCAACATGGTCGTGTGGACCATATGGCCTGGACACATGGGCGTGTCCAAGGCCGTGTGTCCACTGGGTTAAAAATATTAAACGTATATTGGCTAAAAAGACCTCACACGGGCGTGTGACACAGCCAACAGCAGCATTACACGACCGTGTTACCCTTTAAAACCTAAATTTTTTTTTTTTCTTCTTCTTCCCTTCTTCAACCCTAGCCGCTGCAACCCCTCAATCACCCTACTCCTCCCACCATCGTTTCCCACTCCTTCCACTCCCTAAGTCTCTCTTTTCCTTCCCCAAAACCACTACTTACACTCGCACCAGCCCTCCCCCATTGTCGCCCCCAAGTCGAACCACCCACCAGCCCCAAACCCCATCCATTAACCCCCTTCCCCTCTCATTTTCTCTCATCTTCCTTTAGCCCAACAGCCACCCACGCCTGACACCCAAACATTCACTCCCTCCCTTGGCCTTCTCTTTCCCTCTACAAAATCGCCACCCTCCCACCAAGCCGCAGCTCAACCCCGATAGACCAACCCCACAACCGACCCACCAACGCCCCAAACCCCCCAACACCACCACACTTCCTTTATCGCACCAACGCACCCTCGCCGACCTTCGCGCTGCCTTCCGTAATAAATCCGGTTTATACCCTAGTCAGAACAGTGGTTTTGAGACCACAAATCTGAGTCTGTATAATATTTTAATATTATTTTTTGTGTTGTCGATATGTGAATTAGCATGTGGTAAATTTTCATAAGCAAATTTGTCTGTTTGCGTGTTTAATTTGACAAAAGGACTGAAATGCATTAAATGTGAAAGTTGCATGATATTTGTTAAGTATCAAGGTGTTATGGCTTTTAAAAGAAAAGGCCTTATAAGACAATAAGGCCACTATTTAGTTAGTGGGTGAACAAAGGACAAATGTACCCTTAATGTATATTTGTTTGAGTTATTATGGAAGGGGTTAAATGAGTAATTTGATTAAATAAAGGCTAATAAACAAAAATCAATTGAAAATGCCATGTTCATCTTTATTTTGAAGACCGAACAAGAGAAAAAGAACAAGGGTTTTGAGCTTTAGATGTTTCGGCTAGCTTTAAACAAGATTAATGTATGATTTGGTTTCGATTTTTGATAATTTTTACGTTTTTGTAATCGTTGCTTTGAGAGCTACAAAACCCATGCCTTGATTTTTATTTTGATGATGTATGTGAAATATTCCATTGATGGTTTTTCAAGCTTTGTGATGTTTGAGAATGAAAAATGAAAGATTTGAGTTAGATAAACATGTTTTGTTCTTGAAGTTTTGATGAATTTAGATAATTAGGGCTAAATTGAGAAAATAGTAATTTGAGGGACTAAATTGAAAATTTGATGAAATATTTAGACTTATATAGTCCCTAGAGAGGTTTGGCCAAGCATGTGTATGTGTGGATTTTGTGAATTTGATGTTTTGTGAAAAATAGACTAAATTGTTAAAGTGAGCAAATATGAGGGCTAATTTGCAAATAGCCCTAAATATATGTGTGTTTGGATTTAATTGAATGAAATAGTGGATAAAAGGATAAATTTTGAATATGTTTAGATCAAGAACCGAGGAAAACGGACTTAGATCATTGGAAAGCAAAAATAACCAAGTAGCAGTTTCCGCTCGATAAACCAAATCGAGGTAAGTCATTATGCAAATAAACTTATCTCGTATTGAATTGAATATATGTATTCATATGTATATCGATGAAAATGAATGAGTATGAGATGCTAATGCGTGAATTCAAATAAGTTCGATATAGTGATAAAGCGAGAAGTCCCGTATGAACCTAGGAATAGATAGGATTAGCTATGTCATGACATAGGTATCTGTTCTGTTTTATCATGTAAGACCAAGTCCAGGATGTTGGTGTTGATTTGAAATTTCGTGTAAGATCTCATCTAGGACGTAGGCATCGATATGAATTATATGTAAAAGACCTCGTCTGGGACGTAGGCATCAATATAAACTTTATAAGTAAGACCATGTCTGGGACATCGGCATCATATTGACTCGTGTAAGACCACGTCTGGGACGTTGGCATCGTTATGATCTGTACATGTAAGACCCTGTCTGGGATAGTGGCATCGATATACGAGTGCATGTAAGACCTCATCTGGGACGTTGGCATTGTACTACTATTCCGAGCTTTCTGAGTATCCTACTAGGTTCCTAAGGGTTCAATGGGCAAGTCTGCAATATGAATGGCATATCCGAGCTATGAACAATTAAGTTAATGAATATCCGATTCAGGTGCGTTGAATGTGCGTTAAATATGCATGAATGGTAAGTATGCATATGACTTTGATTTGAAGAAGAGTATGTTTGAACAGGATAATGTGAATGAGATGCAAGAAAGATTATGAATGAGCTATGTGTTTCAAATGAGTTTTGAATGGATAAATGTGACAAAGGTAGTTAAAGGAATAAATCAAACATATACATGATAAATTGTTAAGTTAATGAGATGTGCAAATGTATCAAATTGCATATATTGTAACATCTCGAATTAATGGGCTTACGCATTTAATGTGTAGACATGTTTAATGTGTTAATTTGAGTATTAGAGGTTCAAATTGGGCTCAGGTTTGGCCTGAGGCATTGGTTACATTTTCTATTGGGGCACTATAGGTTTTAAAGGTCTAGTTTAAATCGGTTTAGTGTCTTCAAATTTGAAGGCCAAGAGTATTCATCTTATTCATTTATTTTTTTCCTTTCTTGAAACCCCCTCTCTAGCTGAGTCTTCTTCATTGAATTGGGATTGATCTTTCTCCTTTCACAAAATCTGAAACCACACTCTCATTTCTTCACATAGCCGGAACTCCCAAAGTTCAGCCTCTTTTCCCGAAGTCTCACCATAGCCGAGTCACCATCTCAGGGTTGGTAAGTTCTCTATTGTTTCCCTCTTTGCTATCTCTTTTCTTTCTCATCCTTATTCTAAACCGAATCACTTTCTTAATGTCTTGATGGTTAGTTCTTTTCTTTTCACTCTTTATTCCTGTAGTCAGAATCCCTCCGTGGTGTCTCGCTTGTGCGAATCTTGAAGAAAAGCGAAGGTAAAGAGATAGGGTTTTGTGTGGTTATGTGGTGAAGGTGGACTTATGTCCCTGCTTGGCCGAAAGGCCACTTCTCTTTAATCCATTCTCCATTAGTCGAATCTCATTTGGTTCCAGTATATGGTGCAATCAACATTTCAACCCAAGTCTGCTAACTTCGGGATTTAATTGATCTAGGTAAGAAGATTCATCTTGGTCGTTTTATTAATCGATTTATTTCAACTGCCGCTTAACCTTGTTGGGTGATACTCAAATCATATCTCTTGTAGTGAGTTTTTGTCCGGTAGAATAGTGTCTGATAGTCGCGATTCCGGCTAGGGAGAGCGTCGACTTCGATAGTATAGTTTTGAGCGTAATCAGGTGTGTAACTCATCACACCATTTATCTTGTTCAGTTAGAAATATGTATTTATGTATATCCTGTTAATTGCCAAAAACTCGGTATGGCTATTGAAACCCTTGTGGAGGGTAAAGGCGATTCATCAGGTTAGTAACTTCTGTGATATTAAGTAAACGGTTCTGATGTGATGATATGTTATATGTTGTGAGTATTAAATATATGTGTGCCAAACCATGTTACATCTGAATACATATCGATTTCTGTGTTTGCATGGGATTGGGCAAATGTTGTAAATGAAAGGGGAAGTGTTCTGGTAGCTATGCCACGATCTATTGTAGTGGCTCTGCCACGATCTGTTCTGGTGACTATGTCACAAATTTGACGATGAGCAGCTAACTGCAGCATGACTGCCATCGATGGTGTGTAGCGGTGAGGGTTGATTGTATAAATCCCCAATGGTGTGATTGGCAGGTAAGGGTAGTGTGTAGCGGACAGAAACCTAGGATTGGGTTGGGTTCTGCATTATTCTGGCATATGTGTTCTGTGATCCTGTTCTGTAGGGCTAAGGCCTAATCTGATGGTGCATGAGTGTTGCACACTGAGTCTTGCGACTCACTCCGTTGTTTAACATCCTTTCAGATAGCACCTAGTGCAGCGGACCGGGCTAGAGGGGAGCGCAAGGTGGCCATGCATAAATCTATTTCGTTTCAGTAACGGACTCTACTTATTTTTCTTTTACACTGAACTAGTTTGATTTTATTTGTCGCTGTAATAAGGCTACTGTTTAATTGATTTTATAATTCTGGTTTTCGGATTTTAGACACTTAAGTTTTATGGTTAAGTAAAACTATATGTATTTTAAAAAGAGATTACAAAAAGCAAAAATTTGGTTTCCATATAACTAAAGTATTAATTAAATCAATACCTTTTGCAATGAGCTTTAGCAACTTAAATGGTTAAAACGGGTTTCAAACAGACACTCGATTTTGATACTTGGCAAATACAATTGGATAAATTGTAAATTTTTTTTTCTAAGTTCCTAAATAATCAATAAACTTGGTAATCCAACATTAGGAATAAATCGACTTTTTTTCCCAAAGAGCGCAATGTGTTTTATAAGATCTTTTTAGTGACATACCGGATCCGGTCGAAGTGTTTGGGCTGGGTTTGGAGTCTTACAAATTGGTATTAGAGCCCGGTTCAAAAACTCGACTTTGAGGTTTCGTGCCCAAAACATTTTCTAAGGATAGTTTTTTTTACAAACTCACAATACATGATTGTTTTCTTAGCATGGCACCTGCGTCTCTGGCCCAAGTCTGCCAAGTAAGTATTACGAACTCATTCAGATAATATGTATCTTTGGGTTGATGGGTTATATGGGGACATAGAATTATTGGACTTTAGGCCTAATTTACACCATTCTTTAAAACCCATAAAACTTAATTTAACTAAACATGACCGTAAGCAAGTCATTTGGGATAGGTGTGGCAACAGCATAATGCATGTCTAGGCATGGAATTAGGAGAGCTTGGTATTTAAGCGATCCTAGTGACTCACCTCCTCTTCACTGAATCCTACATTGCTGTAGTGATTGTTCACTTTAGCCACGAGGACTTGTTAACGGCCAAAACTTATAACTAAAATTGAAAGGACCGACCACCATATTTCACAAAATTACTAAAATACCCCTAGCTTTATAAATTTTTTTTTTCCAAAAAGCCTTTGATTTATAAAATTACCAAAAAGCCATTATTGTAAAATTGCCAAAATACCATTAGTTTGTAAAATTACCAAAATACCCATATTTTGTAAAATCACCAAGACACTCTATTTTGGAAAATTACAAAAATACCCCTATAGGATAAAATTATGAAAACACCTATGGGTAGTGAAATGACGAAAATACCCCTCTGTGATGAATGTGAATTCATGAATACTATCTGTATGTTGATTGTTGAATGTATGTGGTTCCCAGAACTAGGAAAAGTGGACTTGAGACTGAAGCCTTTAGATATAATTCTGAATTCGAAAGAACCACTATCGAAATTACTTCTCATAAGATTGTTCGTGGGTAATTAGTGGAAAGAGTTAATAATTCATAAAACTTTCTTTTATCAGATTAAAACGATATCGAAGAGATGAGTGGTAGGGGACGTGGGCATAATGTGCGTGGTCGTGGTAGAGGTAGGGTTATTCTTGTTTGAAACCAAAGAGGAACTGGCATGGATCGAAAGTGAGATACCAGATCTGGCCAATTGCAGTAGCGAGTTTCAAGACCAAATAGGTGGAGACGATGCAATGTCTCAGGCAATGCTGTAAGTCCTTGAGAGAGTTGCTGGGGCAGGCATGGGTTCAGAAGCTTGGAAATCTGTGTCTGAACAACATCGAGCCAACGGAGCGAAAATGTTTAGGGGTGTTTCTGGCATAGCCCCTAATACAGCTGAGTATTGGCTGGAGGCAAGTGAGCGCATAATGGATGACCTGGACTTCACAGTGGAGGAAAAGTTGAAAGGAGTTGTGTCTCTTCTTCGAGACGAGGCCTGTCAGTGGTGGCTTACAGTAAAGGAGAGTACTGCCGTAGACCAGATTGACTGGGACTTCTTTAAGGAGTCATTTCAGGGAAAGTATGTCGTGCCCAGCTATGTGGATGCACAGAGGAAGGCATTTTTAAATTTGGAGCAGGGAAGCAAATCTGTGTCTGAATACGAGGCAAAATTTCTACGCTTGAGTCGTTATGCTCGAGAAATTATAGCGACTGACTATGAGTGCTGTGTACGGTTCGAAGATAGACCGCGTGATGAGTTAAATGTATTGGTAGCACCGCAATGGGAAAGAGGCGTGGCTCGAGAGTTTTAGAGGTTTAATGGGAAATGGGTTCAAGGGTCGAATCAATCATGTTCTTTATGGGAAAGTCGTGGAGCACCGGTATGGGTGGATCCATGGTAGTGTAGACGCGAGATAGCCGGGTCTAGTTTGTGCAGCTCATCGACGAGAGGATGGTGACATATCGGACGTTATAATTGGTACATTCCTTATTGCTGATAATCCATTTCTTGCTTTGATTGATATTGGATCAACCCACTCTTATGTTGCATGTTCGGTATCTGAGACTTTAAGTATAGAATCTATAATAACTGCTAGGAAGATGACTGCGGTTAGTCCGCTAGGACAATCTAGGATAGTGGACAAACTATTTAGGAATGTACCTTTAGAGACTCAAGGAGTAGTATTCACGGCAAACTTAATGGAATTACCATTTGGGGAGTTTGACCTCATTTTGGGAATAGATTGGTTGACTAAACATCGTGCTAAGCTGGATTGTGAGACTAAGCGCATGGTGTTGAGTACCCCAGATGGTGAGGAGGTGGTTGTGTTAGAGGAAAGAAGGGATTATCTGTCCAATGTGGTATCTATATTGAAGGCTGTTAAGATGATTCAGAAAGGGTGTAATGCATTTCTAGCTTTTATCAGTGCTTTGAACGTTAAGGAGGTGACTTTCAATGAGGTTAGAACAGTAAAGGATTCCGTGGACGTCTTTCCTGAAGAGCTGCCAGGGTTACCTTCAAATTGTGAAGTGGAGTTTGGAATTAAGCTACTTTCAGGTACGGCTCTGGTGTCCATCGCCCCTTACAGAATGGCGCCGAAGGAGCTGGTGGAACTCAAAGCTTAGATCCAAGAACTATTGGATCGTGGTTTTATCCGATCGAGTGTATCTTCGTGGGGAGCACCGGTCCTATTTGTGAAGAAGAAGGATGGATCCATGCGTATGTGCGTTGACTACCGTCAACTAAATAAGTTAACGATTAAGAACAAGTACCCGCTATCGAGGATCGATGATCTGTTCGATCAGCTCAAAGGAGCTTCGATTTTTTGAAGATAGATCTAAGGTCTGGGTATCATCAGTTAAAGGTAAAAGAAGGGAACATTCATAAAATGGTGTTTCAAACTCGCTACGGCCATTATGAGTTCTTAGTGATACCGTTTGGGTTGACGAATGCACCAACGGCATTTATAAATATAATGAACCGAGTGTTCCAACCTTACCTTGATCGGTTTGTTGTGGTGTTTATTAACGATATCCTGGTTTTTTTCCAAGTCTGAGGAGGAGCATGATGCACATCTTCGTGAGGTGTTATAAGTTCTGAGGGAGAAGCAGCTGTTCGCTAAGTTCAGTAAGTGTGAGTTTTGGTTAGGAGAAGTAACTTTCTTAGGGCATGTGGTCTCTGCAGAGGGAATTACGGTTGACCCTCGGAAGATAGAAGCTGTATTGGATTGGAAACCACCGAAGTCTGTGGCAGAGATTCAAAGTTTCTTGGGATTGGCAGGGTACTATAGAAGGTTTGTTGAGGGATTTTCATTAATTGCGGCACCTTTAACTAAGTTGTTGAGGAAGGGAGTACCATTCATTTGGACCGACAAACAGCAGGAGAGCTTTGAGAAGCTGAAGAAAATTTTAACAGAAGCGCCGGTGTTAATTCAGCCAGAGGCTGGAAAAGAGTTTACCGTCTACAGTGATGCATCACACACGGGGTTAGGATGCGTGTTGATGCAAGATGGAAAGGTTGTTGCCTATGCGTTCCGACAGTTAAGACCGCATGAGTTGAATTACCCCACGCATGATTTAGAATTGGCTGCGGTAGTGTTCGCTCTGAAGATCTGGAGACACTACCTGTATGGGGAGAAGTCTATTATTTACACCAATCATAAGAGCCTGAAGTATACCCTTACTTAGAAAGAGTTAAATCTAAGACAACGTAGGTGGATTGAACTTTTGAAGGACTACGACTGCTCGATTGAGTATCATCCGGGTAAGGCTAACGTGGTGGCAAATGCACTGAGTCGGAAGGTGATAGCAGATTTGAGGGCAATGTTCGCTTATCTCAGCCTGTATGGTGATGGCAGTTTAGTGGCTGAATTTTAAGTGAGACCAATGTGGACAAGCCAAATTAAAGAGAAGCAGCTTTTAGACAATGTCTTGAGTGCTCGACTCCGACAAGTACAAAATGGTGAAGGAGAGGATTATAGTTTGAATTGTGATGGGATTCTGTGTTTCCGTAAGAGAATTTGTATGCCAAAGGATGTTGAGTTAAGACAGATGATTCTTTAGGAGGCACATAATAGCCCATGTACTATGCATCCTAGAGAGGTTAAAATGTATCGAATTTACGAGAGCGGTCTGGTGGCCAGGTCTGAAGCGAGAGGTAACCGAAATCGTGAGTAAATGTTAGACGTGTCAACAGGTGAAAGCGAAACATCAGTTGCCTTCGGGGTTGTTGCAACTGGTAAAAATTCTGCAGTGGAAATGGAAGAGAATCACGATGGATTTTATTAGTGGGCTACCTCTTACGCCCACTAAGAAGGATTCGATTTGGGTGATTTTTGATCGGCTGACGAAGTCTGCCCACTTCATACCGGTTCGTGTCAACTATTCTCTACAAAGGTTAGCTAAGCTGTACGTGGCTGAGGTTGTGAGACTGCATGGGGTACCTGTGTCGATCATATCAGATAGAGACCCTAGGTTCACGTCACGATTCTAGAAGGCTTTACATCAGGTAATGGGTACAAGGCTAGACTTCAGCACCGCTTTTCATCCACAGACTGATGGTCAGTCGGAGAGAGTAATCCAGATTTTGGAGGATATGTTAAGGGGTTACATCATTGATTTTAGGGGTAGTTGGGAGGAGTATTTACCTTTGGCAGAATTCGCGTACAACAATAGTTACCAACCTAGTATTCAGATGGCGCCTTATAAAGCGTTATACTGACGGAGATGTCATACCCCTACTTGTTGGATAGATTTGGGTGAGTGGCAGGTGTTGGGTCCAAAACTGGTTTCAAAAACGAAAGAGAAAGTTAAGTGGATTCGGGCTCGGTTGAAGGAAGCGTCTGATCGACAGAAGTCTTATGCAGATCTAAAGCGTAAGGAGTTGGAATTTGTAGTGGGTGATCAAATTTTTCTGAAAGTATCACCGTGGAAAAAGGTGATGAGGCTTGGACATAAGGGCAAGCTAAGTCCCCAGTTTATTGGACCTTATCGGGTACTAGAACGTGTGGGACCAGTGGCGTATCGACTGGAGTTGCCTTCAGAGTTGGAGCAGATACATGGTGTGTTTCATGTCTTGATGCTAAGACGTTATCGTTCTGATCCATCACATATTGTGCCCTTAGAAGAGATTGAAGTAAGGCGAGGCTTGTCCTTTGAGGAGGAGCCAGTGCAAATCTTGGATCGAGACGTAAAGGTGTTGAGAAGAAAGTCCATTCCATTAGTCAAGGTTTTATGGCGAAACCACGGCGCAGAGGAAGCGACATGGGAGCCAGAAGATGTTATGCGACAGTAATATCCCCACCTCTTCTGATCAGGTAAATTTTGAGGCCGAAATTTATTTTAAGGGGGGTAGAACTATAACATCCCAAATTAATGGGCTTATGCATTTAATGTGTAGACATGTTTAATGTGTTAATTTGAGTATTATAGGTTCAAATTAGGCTTAGGTTTGGGCTGAGGCCTTGGTTACATTTTCTGTTGTGGCACTATAGGTTTTAAAGGCAGGTATCTGTGTTTAAAATATCAAGTGGGCTTGTGGCCCAATTTTAGGTGGCGCTGCAAGGAAGTCAGAGGGTGATGTCACTAGTGGATGGAGAGGGCCCAAGTTTTGGCCGCTTAGAGCCCATGTCTTTAGGCCAATTTTGGCACTTAAAAAGGAGTAAGGGGGGACGACATCAAGGCTAGAAAATAGGGGATTAAATGTTTTAAATATGTGGATAATATGCTGATAAAGGAGGGAAGAGTTGGTGCTAAGTAGGCCTCTTTTGGAGGAGTTTGTAGATTAAGATAAAGAAGAAAGATAGGAGCTATCTTTTGGAGGCAGTGTTAGCTTAAAATCAAACACAGGAGAGAGGGGAAGAATCAGTTTAGTGTGCCAAAATTTGAAGGCCAAGAGTGTTCATCTTATTCATTTATATTTTTCCTTTCTTGAAACCCCCTCTCTAGCCGAATCTTCTTCATTGAATTGGGATTGATCTTTCTCCTTTCACAAAATTTGAAACCATACTCTCATTTCCTCACATAGCCGGAACTTCCAAAGTTCAGCCTCTTTTCCCGAAGTCTCACCATAGCTGAATCACCATCTCAGGGTTGGTAAGTTCTCTATCGTTTCCCTCTTTGCTATCTCTTTTCTTTCTCATCCTTATTCTAAACTGAATCACTTCCTTAATGTCTTGATGGTTAGTTCTTTTCTTTTCTCTTTTATTCCTGAAGTCAATCCCTCTCGTGGTGTCTCGCCTTGTGCCTAATCTTGAAGAAAACTGAAGGCAAGGAGATAGGGTTTTTGTGTGGTTATGTGGTGAAGGGTGGACTTATGTCCCCTGTTTGGCTGAAAGGCCACTTCTCTTTAATCCATTCTCCATTAGCCGAATCTCATTTGGTTCCGGTATAGGGTGCAATCAACGTTTCAACCCAAGTCTGCTAACTTTGAGATTTAATCAAATTAGGTAAGAAGATTCATCTTGGTCGTTTAATTAACCGATTTATTTCCAATCTTTCAGTTAACCTTGTTGGGTGATACTCAAACCGTATCTCTTGTAGTGAGTTTTTGTCCGGCAGAATAGTGTCTGATAGTTGCAATTCCGGCTAGGGAGAGCGTCGACTTCGATAGTATAGTGTTGAGCGTAATCAGGTGTGTAACTCCTCACACCATTTATCTTGTTCGGTTAGAAATATGTATTTATGTATATCCTATTAATTGCCGAAAACTCGGTTTGGCTATTGAAACCCTTGTGGTGGGTAAAGGCGATTCATCAGGTTAGTAACTTCTGTGATATTAAGTAAACAGTTCTGATGTAAGGATATGTTATATGTTGTGAGTATTAAATATCTGTGTGCCAAACCATGTTACATCTGAATACATATCGATTTCTGTGTTTTTATGTGATTGGGCGAATGTTGTAAATGAAAGAGGAAGTGTTCTGGTGGCTATGCCACGATCTATTGTAGTGGCTCTGCCACGATCTGTTCTGGTGACTATGTCACAAATCTGGCGATGAGCAGCTAACTGCAGCATGACTGTCATCGATGGTGTGTAGTGGTGAGGATTGATTGTATAAATCCTCAATGGTGTGATTGGTAGGTAAAGGTGGTGTGTAGCGATGGAAACCTAGGATTGGGTTGGGTTCTGCATTATTCTGGCATATGTGTTCTGTGATTCTGTTCTGTAGGGCTAAGGCCCAATCTGATGGTGCATGAGTGTTGCACACTGAGTCTTGCGACTCACCCCGTTGTTTAACATCCTTTCGTGTAGCACCAAAGTCAAATTGATGGGTGGAGGGAGCGCAAGGTGGCCATGCATAAATCTATTTTGTTTCAGTAACGGACTCTACTTATTGTTCTTTTACACTGAACTGGTTTGATTTTATTTGTCACTGTAATAAGGCCACTGTTTAATTGATTTTATAATTCTGGTTTTCAGATTTTAGACACTTAAGTTTTATGGTTAAGTAAAACTATGATGTGTTTTAAAAAGAGATTACAAAAGCAAAAATTTGGTTTCCATATAACTAAAGTATTAATTAAATCAATACCTTTTGCAATGAGCTTTAGCAACTTAAATGGTTAAAACGGGTTTCAAACATACACTCAATTTTGATCCTTGGCAAATGGAATTGGATAAGTTTCAAATTTTTTTCTAAGTTCCTATATAATCAATAAACTCGGTAATCCAACATTAGGAATAAACCGACTTTTTTTCCCAAGGAGCGCAATGTGTTTTATAAGATCTTCTTAGTGACATACCGGATCCGATCGAAGTGTTTTGGCCGGGTTTGGGGTGTTACATATATACTTCTTATGCCAAGTTTATTTGTATATGACTTACTAAGCTTTTGGAAAGCTTACTCTGTGTGTGTGTTTTCTCTGTTTTATAGGTTGTCAAAGCTACTGAAGGCTCGAGATTGTCAAGGATCGTCATCACACTACAAAAACTTATTTTGGTACCCTTTTGGAAATGTATATGGCTAATTATGGCATGTATAGGCTAGATAGGTATATATATGTTTTTGGAAGTGAACTTAGCCACGTATTTTGGCAAGTTTAATTTGGTAATATGCTTGAATGATTGTGATATTTGATGCATATCTTGGTAAGGTAGAAGCTTATGAAATAGCCAAGTTTATGGTTAGTTAAATGATGAAGTTTTGCTTTGGTTATGTATGTGTTATTGTTTTGAAAGATGATATGAATGATTTCGCTATTGAATGTATGAATAAAGTGAACCATTTGATATGTTTTGGTTTCCATATATGCATATTATGTTTAGATATATATTGCTTGTAGGAAGACCCTAAGTGGGTGGCATAAATAATGTCACACGGTTGAGGCACACGGGCGTGCCTAAGACCATGGGTAAATTGGTAGAATATGGCTTAAATTGCACACGGCCTCGACACGGGTGTGCTTGATGGCCGTGTGAGAAATGGCAGTATGTGATCTAGTAGTACACGACCTGAGCACACGGGCGTGCTTGGTGACCGTGTTGATTTTGGTGGTATACTACCACGGGGAGGAGACACGGGAGTGTCAAGTAGCCGTGGGTGAGGCACGGCCTACCCCCACGGCCATTGTGTCCCTTGTATATTAGAAAAGCTTCAAATTTTTATGAAATTACTTATGTGTTTCGGTTTAGTCCCGACTCGGTTTATAAGCATGCTTAGGGTCTCGATGACCTACTTAAGGGACATTATGATTGATATTGATGAATGGTTGTACGATTAATTCTGTAAATGTTTTCGATCTGTCCAGTAACACTTCTAACCCTAATCCGGCGACGGTTACGGGTTAGAGGTGTTACACCCCCAGTCTACCATCACCACCACCGTCGGTTACATTTTCTTTACCCTTATTATTATTATTATTATTATTATTATTATTATTATTATTATTATTATTATTATTCTATTCATCCTTTATTTTAGTTTATTATTTTGATTTGATTATGCTGATTTTTATTTTGCTGTAGATTTGTTTAGGTTAGTTATTCTTATCAATATGATTATTATTATTTTGACTCTATTATTATACTTATCACGCTTTTCTCTTATTTCATTTTCTTATCATCCAAGGTTTATTCTTCATGCTATTATTTTAGTTTATTTTTATAATCACTATTATGATTCCTTTTTATTTTATTTTATTTTACTTTTTGCTCTCTGTTTCAATTCCTATTGTTTTTTGTCCTTAGTATTAGGACTGCTTATTTAATATTTCTACTTTTTCTTACTCTTGATTTCAAAATGCCATGAATTTGTCTTTTAGTTAAGAATTCCTTATTTGATTTATTATTCCTCATTTTTATCACTTTGATTCATGATGGCTTCACTTTCGTTTTTGCATGATTGGATATTCGTACACACTGTTTAGGAGTAATTTACCATTTAGGACTACTTGGACTTTGCAATCTTGGCTTTTTTTTTTTTTGCATATTTGATGATTATTTATTTATTAATGAACTATTTTACTTTTTCAGGTACACCATGACGAAAACACGAGGCAAGTCTAAGGCCGCCGTCCCTGCTTCAAAAAAGCGGAAGACCCATGGTGGGACCTCCTCCTCGAGCGCTTCTGCCGAGGCCTACCACCCTTATCTCTGATTTTGGAGGCCCCAAGAGGATTTATATCAGCTTCTTTGAGTACGACCACTCGGTCTAGGCCGTTGTATCGGTTGGGCCACGGTGGAGTAGACCCGCCTAGCTGACGATGTTCGGCTTTCACTACATGGGACAGATTCTTCTCCATCATCGGGCCCACCTACATGGAGCTTACCTTGGAGTTCTGTGCGAAACTTATGCTATAGCAGGAATGATGTCTCATGATGGGCTAGGCACCATTACTTTCTGACTTGGTGGTTTGGTGCGCCATATGAGCGTCCCGAGTTTGGTGCTGCTATGGGACTCTACATATAGGAGTTTATGAGCATCAAGGACTTCCTTAGACTTCATCGGCACATCCATCACTTGCCATCACGTTGTTGGACCGATCGCACAGCTAGCCAGACCCTTTATGATGTGAGTCGCTCAAAGGTGACTTCTCTCTCTCTAGCTCTACGGTACTTTCATGCACTCTTAGCTCACACTTTTACGGGTAAGAGAGAGAGCACCGGAGTCGTTAGCACTTACGACACTTACTTTCTATGGAGCATGGCCCATGGCCATATCATTGACTTGGTGTACTTCATCGCTTTAGCTTTCCGCCATCAGACTGACCGCCATAGGAGGGCCCCCATCTATTTAGGCCCTTATATGACTCGCCTCGCTCGACACTTTAGTCTCTTAGACACACCGGAGCAGTCCTCTACACTCACACTAGTCGGCCAGATGTCCCCGCAGGGAATCTCGAGCATGATACCCATGAAGATGATCGAACAGCGTCGTAGAGTGGATCCCCATCAGTATCGATTGTTTCATTCTGACGTTCAGAATGAACCCGAAGACTTCACTGATGATGTTCCTCCCTATCACGAGGATCCACCACAGCCTTCACCTTCGAGTCACCGCCCTACTCCTTCTGCTCCTACTTTAGAGGACATCTCCGAGTGGCTCACTCGCTTTAAGCAGTACTGCGCTAGAGGCTTGACAGTCTTGACGCGACATTACAAAGGATCTGTCAGCATTTACATATATCTTCTTCAATGTTGACGACTCACGAGATTGATGCGTCTGATGATGAGGACCATTAAGTCCATTTATTTTATTTTATTTTTATTTTATTTTTTTATTTTATTTTTATTTTTATGTTTTTTGTTATTTTCTTAGACTTCTTTTGCTTTTACATTTTGAACTATATTTTTATTTATTATGGTTGCTTCTAATCGAGTATAATCCCTTAATCTTCTTCACTACTTGTGTCTATTTTCTTAATAGCTTGCTCAGAATCATGCACTACATTTAAGATTTGTCTACAATTCCGCTTTTCACTATTGTGGGGATTTCATCCAATATTCAGGGTGCAGTTTCAATTCTCTCCCTCTCTTATGATATTCTGTTTCTATTGTGTTTATTTTTGTTTGTACATTGAGGACAATGTACCTCTTAAGTGTGGGGAGGTTATTTATATAATTATTAGAAAATTCCTGAATTATGTCTTGTGTTCAAGTAATTTTCTCATATTACTATTAGAATGAATTCTTATCGATTTGTGATTGTCATTGATATGTTTTTGATTAAATTAATAGATAATTGTGCAATAATTGTTTAAACTTTAAGACATGAGAGAACCAAGTATGATAAGTCTATTTTCAGAATTAAAAATTTTAGGTTGTTTTCCTGAATTGAGGTATTACTTTGACGTTTTAGATTTACAATATTGATATCAAAAACCATAATTTTTTGTGAGATTTTGAGCTTTTAGAGCATACATTTTTCTTGCTCATTTTATTATTGGTTATGAGTGTGCCAATATTGATTGGTTATTCTAGAACTTGCTTCGATTATGCATGTCGAGACCACACCTTTGATTTGATATACTGAGATGATAAAGGCACTTAGGTATTAACCCACTTATCCCATAAAAAGCCTACCTTCATAATTAACCCTTAGTGAACTCCTTTGAGCCTAACACACCGTTTCTTGATTTACCCATTAATGATAACCCATAACTCATTATTTTGTTCATTAAGAATTCTTCCCGTTTTATTGGCTTCATTTTTATCGAGATATGATTTGGTTAATTGCCTAATTAAGCCTTTTGTTTAAGTTGCTGAATTATTTCTTCTTATTAAATATATAAAAAAATCATCAAAAAAATACATATATAGTTATTTAGTTCTTTGTTCATTGAGTTTGAATAGTTAAATTCATATTTTGAGAAGAAGCTTGTGTTATTCTTGAATAGTTTTAATTGATGTAATTTTTTGTAATTCAGCATTTGTTTTTTTTTCTAGTTTGGTAATTTTTCAAATTTGATCTCGATTTTAACCAACTTTTTTAGTCTTTCTCGACACCCTTGACCTAAGCCCTATTGCAACCTCTTAAAGACCTTTTGATTTGTGTATCATCTCATTTTATAGTGGTGGAGATTTGATTTTCATGCAAGCCTATAGTAATGATTTTTCATGTTTGACTATTGATGCTTATTTTTGAACCTTGAACACCTTGATTGATTCGAGTGAATCTTTAGTGAGGATGTCAATTCTTGTCGGTTTTGAATTAAAGGTAATTACTTAGATAAGGGAAAATACCTATGTTTTCGTGATTTAAAAATGCTCGACTTGGATTTTTTGAATCTTTAGTGATCTTGTAGTTGAATTATCAATGTATGGTTATTTGTGAATTATGAAAAAACATTATTGATAAGAATTATGAGTTGAGAAAGTTTAATTTTAATTGTGAGTTGAGGATTTTTCTTGAGGACAAGCAAATGCTTAAGTGTGGGGATATTTGATAAACCATAAAAGTAATATATTTTAATCCCATGCTTGGCATGCTTTTGGATGATTTATTATGTAAATTAGTGAATTTGATGTTCCTAATCCTTTGAATTTATGTTTCTATACTTAGGTGAGCATAGGGAAGTGAAAGGAGCAAAAAATGGGCCAAAATCAGACAAAAAGAGCTGTTTTCAAGAACCACATTTTCTGGGCACAACCACACGGGCTGGGCACATGCCCATGTGAGCCACACGGGCTAGCCACATGCCCATGTGCCAGGCCGTGTCGATTTCGAACCCTGCTTCTCTTTTACGCTAAAAAACTCAATTTTTAGGGTTTCTGAGCATTCTAAAGTTTATAAATACATATTAGAAGAGGAATAAAGGGAGGACGCAGAGTAGAACAAAGAAATTACTTGAAGAATACCGTCGGAATCAACTCAGAAGCAGATCTCTTTCAAGATTGAAGATCTCCAGTCAATTTCCTTTGAAATTTTATTGGGTTTCTTATGTCTTGTTATTATTCTAATTTTGAGATGTTTTCCTCTCAGATTATGAACTAAATTCCCTAGATACCTAGGGGAGATGAAACCTATGATGGATCTTATTATTTGATTTTCTAAATTACATGATAAATACTTGTTCTTGTTCTCAATTATGTACGCTTATTTCTTGCTTTAATATTGTCAGGATATTAATTCAAGTGTGATGTGCTTATTTCAGAGGAGTAAAAGTCCCTGTTTAAGAGTAGATCTGGCATAGTTGAGTGGAATTGCATGCAATCCTAGAAATAGGATGACATAAATCTACCGGATTAGAGTCAAATCTACTAGGGAAATCCATAGATCGAGTTAATGCGATAATAGGGGTTTTAATTAGAAAGATATTTCAATTAATCAACTTAGAGTTAATTGTTCTTATTCTCGAAAGAGATATTAATATAATTTAAGGGTTTCTATGGATCAAGGCACAAGTGAATAAATCGTTTAATTCAGATTCAAAATAATAAGTCAAGTTTAGGTGGATTCTTTCTTAGGTATTGTCTTTCTCTTTGGTTATATTCAAGTATTTTCTCATTCTATTCTCTGTCGCATTCTTAGTGATTAGTTTATTTAATTTTAGATTAAAAACAATCCTTTCAATTTATAGGCTAAATAATAGAAAAAAGAGTAATTACTAGTACTTTTAGTCCTCGTGGATACAATATTCCCGACTCACCATAGCTATACTACTACTCGATAGGTGCGTTTGCTTTTATCGTAATTTTAGTTAGTTTAGTGACTCATCAGTCATATAATCAGCTACTGCATTTTGCAATCTCGAAATATGACGAATAAGTACCTTCCAGTTTTGATTGTTGTTGAAACAAAAGAATCCTTTTGCAAGGGATTGTGCGAGGAAATTCTGAGCATTCCCTGAGTTAACGTTCCAGCAGAATATGGCAATGAAAATGAATTTGAAACACTTGAGGTTTGATCAAGTTGGCGCTGCTATTGTTGCAGCAACTGTGACCAAATAGCTTGGAGGAGAGACTGGTTTTATTTGATACTCGAGGGATTGCTAACCCCCTTCCCCCGTTCCAAGAAAAAAAAAAGCAAAGGGAAAGAAACCAAAAAGTAGACCACCTGGATTTGAATAAGGTGATGGTTGGTAGCTTGCCAAAGGGTGTTTAGGAGTTGGAAATAATGAATATAATGGTGTTGAGTGTAAGTTGGTGAAACAAGTCACCAAATTTGTACTTGCGTCTGCAACATTTGAGATTCAAAACTGGTAGTTTAAAGCTTGTTATGTTGTGTGAAGTAGACACAAGCACAAAATCATAAAGTTTGACTAAAGGAACTTGTTACTGCTGAAACAGGATCTCTATTGCTATTAATATTATATCTTGGTTATAAATCTTGTTAACCAGCTCTTGAATGATATATATATATATTCATACACACGAATGCATCTGATTTGTGCTTCTACTTGTTTTCCGGAAAAAGGCACATTTAAGTATGATTGACCATTTAGAAGGGTTAAATGCAAAACTGGTCTTTAAACTATATACTAATTCTGTAATTAATTTTTTTAAGAGTAATATCTATACTATTAATTGTATTATTTTACCAAACATTTTATGGGATGTTACATGCCTTATGAGTAAAATAAGATGAATTTGATAGTTTTAGTATCATTTAACAAAAAAAAAAATTGTTTTTAAGAAAAAAATTATATAATTTGAAAGTTAAATTTATATATGGTTTAACTTATCTCGAATAATACATCGAATTCCTTAATTTAAGATTAAGTTCTTTAGAATTTATTATTTGACAATTAAGTATAATTAATTTAAACGTTCTAAAGTTCTGTCAATTAAAGAAGATATGATGCTTGAATTCTTTATTTCTTTTAAAACCGATCGCGTTTGATATTTATGTTTAATACATTAATAATAATAGAATCATCAAATTAATAAAAATTAAAGTATAATGAGTAAATGTACAAATTGTTTGTTTTTATATTATATATTAATAATATAAAATCTAAGATTAATTTAGTAGAGATATTTAAGTGAAGCTTTTAAAGAATTTTATTGGAAGCCAATAAATAAATTAAAATTAAAAATTCAAGCTGAAAGATAGTAAGGATTACGATATGCAAATCCATGATTTCACGTTAGAATTCAAAGGACTTTAAATTATAATATTAAGGTTAGATCTTACCTTTACTTTTTTCTTTTCATATAAATTAATTTCTATTTTTCTATTTTATTTGTTATTAGATTACGTTTGTCTTCTTTATGTTTTTCCGTAAAACTAATAAAAATTTGCATGTGAGAGTTGATTTCTGTAGAATTGTTGCTGGTCCATAGTCTAGGGAATATCTCTGATATTCACCAAAAACAAATTTGATTTTTATAATGAAATGTTATTGTAGAGGTATAAATTGTAAGCAATGATATAATTGCTCTAAAGCCACTCTTGATTTTGATTTTCCTTTGTTTGTCCCTTGCCTAATTACCCTTTTCTAACATGATCAATTAAGTTCATTCATGCAATGTAGGATAATACATCATTTTAACAAAAAAATTAAACAAATTAAATATGTATTTAATTGTCTATAACAATTATTTAATTCAAATACAAATAAAATTATATTAAAAAATATTTTGAAAGTAGTTTTGAATGAATGCACAATACTTAGTATTACAAATTTAGATTTTTTGAAAAATTTAGGGAAAATTATCAAAATATCAAAATAGTCACTTTTATTTGTCTCAGGTTAAATTTTAGTCACTTATATTTGAAATGTTACGTTTTAGTCACTGAGTCATTAATTGTCATCAACGGTGTAAAGGTAAGCTGACATGGCACGTTAAATCATCATTTCAAATAAAAATTTTAGGTTAAATTCTACCATTGGTCCCTATATTTTTTTTTCATTTTGAGCAATTTTTTATATGTTTTTCTAACTTTCCTTTTTTTTTTCTTTTTTCTTCTATTTCTCCCTCTATTTCCTCCCTTCTCCATTTCTTTTAAAGTATTTCTTCTATATTTTCCATTTTTAATATAGAAAAACTATGTAAAAAGAAATGGAGAAGGGAGGAAAATAGAGGGAGAAGTAGAAGAGAAAGGAAAAAAAGGAAAAAAAGGAAAAAGAAAAAAATTAAATTGCTCAAAATGAAAAAAAAAATATGGGGACAGATTGTATAAATTAACCTAAAATTTTTGTTTGAAAAGATGATTTAACGTGCCACGTCAGCTTACCGTTACATCATTAACCGTAATTAATGACTCATTGACTAAAATGTAATGTTTCAAACATAAGTGACTAAAATGTAACTTGATGCAACCTTGACTTACAAAGAATCTAACATATGTGACATGCCCATATGAGGTAGTTTATCATTCCCTTGAAAAATAATATAGGAATCCATTTTCGTACTTGATCTGATCTTGAGTCCCACCAGATGTAGCATTTGAGATTGCCCACACAGCTTCTTTCTTAATATCAAATTCAACATTTTGAAGCAACTGAACTAGAGAAGCAATAATATTAGCTTCAATTACAGCCTGTAAAATTCATACCATTACCCGCTGTTTCATTGTACAAATCAATGCTGATAAAACTTTGGGTTCGAAATTGATACCTGTATTTGCTCCTCATTTCTAGCTGTGATATTTGAGATTGTCTAACAAGCAACCTTCTTGATTCTCTTTTCATAATTATTTGTCAAAAAGTTTAAAAGGCACGGCAATGCCTGATGACTAATGACACACTATGTAGCAACAAGGTTTGCGAGTAAATAAGAAAAAAAATATAATCTTTTAACAACTAAACCCAAACAAACTTTAGTCTAACTTACAAGTAAGGGGTATAAATGTGGCTTTAGTGAGAAAAGTAATTGTTAATAGAAAAATATATGATGAATGGAAAAATATAAATATTTTAGTAAGATCATTTAAAAGGAAAAACAAATTAAACGAAGTGTTTAATACCTGAGTTTGCACATCATCTCCACTAACAATATGTCCAACTGTATAAAGAGTAGGAGTTATCACTGAAGGAGATGGGTGCTTGTGAAAGCCCAAAAATTTAAGATTTCGGTCAAGAAACCAAACAAAAATAGCTCATAAATAGAATGGATTTCAGAGTCAATCAACAAAAAAATAGCCTAACTCACATCAAAAGTTCCACTAGATGCCCACATACACCTGCTTCAATAACAACTTGAATTTTGTCATTTGTGCCATAAGAAAGATATGAGAGTGCCCAGCATGCATCAGTCAACACTTGTTAATTATCATTTGAATGAATAAGACGAGTTAAGGAGTACAAGCTTAACCTGAACAGTAAATAAAGTATAATTAGTAAGAAAAAAAAATCAATTTAATCCCGCTAGCGAATTGAATGAAATATTCATAGCTAGATAATAATACTAAACGTTCATAAGCCTCCAAGCAATATATCTCAATTTCTAGTTTAATATTAGTAGTGCATAGCAATGTATAGTTTACATATCAGACAAACAATCCACTAGATTAGATTTGAAAGATAAATGACAATGATTTTCCCCTATAAAACAAAAAATTCATGATATCATTTGTGTTAAATGGGAAGAATTGGAGGTTTCCATTAGAGTATGTGAAATGGAAATATGCCTAGAAGTTTATAACTATTACCCGTTATTGGAAGTTTCCATTATGGATGTTCTTGAGTGGATTAATATTGTGCTTGACGGGTGTTTCTTTTCTTATTTTGTTCTTTGGATACTTATGTATTTGTTTGGCTCATGATTTGTTTAAATATGTTGTAAAGGGTAAATTACACCTATGGTCACTCAACTTTGATGCACCTGACAAAACAATCACTCTTATTTCAATTCAGTCACTCGACTTTTAAAAAATAACAAATCAGTCACTAACATTATCGAAAAGTGACAAATCAATCACCCATTAGCATTTTTGTTATAGGCTCAATGGGACAGGTGACGTGATCAGTTAACTAACTGATGTGGTCAATTAACTTACCACGTTGGACAAGGAAAAGTTTTAATTCAGTCACTCAACTATCAAAAGTAACAAAACAATCACTAACGTTATCAAAAAGTTACAATTTAGTCACTCATTACCATTTTACGTTATAGGTCTAATGGAACAGGTGACGTAACTAGTAAACTAGCTGATGTGGTCAGTTAATTTGCCATGTTAAACGAGGCAAAGTTGAGTGCTTGTTTTTTTCATCCTTTCATTTTTATTGTAATGCCCCAAAATTCTTATTTTTGTTTATGTTAAAATGTGACACAACTGTGTATCTGCTTCAGTGGTTAAGTGTTCTAGGTGTGTGTGAGAGGTCCCAAGTTCAAGCTCTAGCTTTGGAAATTTTTTGATGATTTTCTGATCAAGCCTTGTGCTTGGAGAGTGGGCATATAGTAAATATTTTGTAATTCCATATCAGAATAGGCCTGCTGGTTTGGTGGTTAAGATGTGTGTTGGTGTGTTGGGGGTCTGGAGTTTGAATCCCTGCGCAGGCTTGGGAGTTTATTTTTGCTCGTTGACCGAGAGAGTTTCGATCAAATAGAAATTCTGAGTAGTGGGTGGTTAGTGGGTTACTAGGAGGAAAATTAGGGGCGGTTATCAGAATTTGATTAGTTGTGTTCACTGTTTCTCAAAAAATCCTTTCCGTCATTTTTTTCCTCTCTTCTCCTACTCTCTAATCCCGATTTCTTTTTGCTTCCGTTCGATTATTGTTGTGTTCCTCTTACAACTATTGTTTACGTTCGTTGGAAAGTTTTGTTCTGCCACCATCATGTTGTTTCATGGTTGGATTTTGATGGGGGTTTATGTTTGATTTTTGATTAGGGGAAAATCAAGGTTCTGTTGGTGCTCCTGCAGTGGATTAAGCATTAGGGATTTTATTTCGTCAGCGGTAAGTATACGGATGCATTGTTGGATGTGATGAGTTACTGTTCTTTGTATAGTTTCGTTAATTTTTTGAAGGTAATACTGAAATTGGACTTTTGGTCACGCTATTTTTAGGTTTCAAGAGGTTTAGGAATAGTTTCGGATCAAACTGATACCAAGTGTGTACCTGAAATACAGAAATTGAGTTTTTAGTAAAAGCCAAAATTGGCCACTGTCGACGCCGCACGGGCGTGTGGTTGTTCGTGTGGTAGGCCGTGTGTGAGGACACATCCGTGTAGTAGGCCGTGTGTAAGGACACGACCATGTGGTCAACAAAAACATGGTTGTGCGTAGAACACGACCGTGTAATGGCTGGGGTGTGGCCATGTGAGCCCACACAGGCACACCACACAGATGTATGATATTTGGGCTAGGATGTGTGATCCACACGGGCAATGCCAATATGGGCGTGTGGGCCCGCACGGGCAAACTACATGGGCGTATGGGCCTATTTAGCTAAAATGTTTCCTAGGGTTGCACGGGTTGCCCAAGTCGACTATGAACCTATTGTAAGGTCGGTAAGTGCTACTTAGACCCTAAATCATGTGATATGATTATACTGTATGTATTGAGCATGTTGAATTTATGGATGCTTACTAATCTGTATGTATGATTGGTAACTGAATTGTAGCATGTAAGCATGTAATTCTGTATGTCTGTATTGAGCATGTTTAGTTGCATTGAGGCGAGATAATTGTTTATCGGAGGAAGTGTACTGGAAGGCTTTCATGCCTATTATCTGGCAACTCAGCTACAATATTACTGATATGTGTCGCATTTGGTATGACTTGGTGTGTAGGGTTGGGTGGGTGTTTTAAACCCCACATGGTGTGTAGGGATGGTCGGAGATGTTGTGTAGAGGCTGGTGGGTAGGACACTAATTTCTGTTACTTTATGCATACTGTATCTGAGATGGGCTAAGGCCCTAATTTATATCTGAGACTGTATTTGAATGGGGTAAGGCCTAAAATGAATCTAAATCTATAATGGGCTTCGGCTCCAGACTGTATTTGACCGATAACTGTTGTTTGATTATAGGGATTACACACTAAGTTTACGTAAACTCACCCCTTTCTTTTTTATCTGTACAGGTAATCCCCAGACTTAGACGGATCGGTGCGGCGGATGACTCAACGATGACCACATGACTATGGAACTGAGTTATCCATTAAGGTTTCTAATTTCTATTATCTTTGGGGTGATTTTGATGTATTCTGGACTTTTGGATTGTTTGTCTCTATTTTGGGATTTTAACTGATTTTTATGGATTTTTAAACTATAAAAATTCAACGACAACTCGGCTTAATTAAAAAACATTTTCCCTAAATGTAAAAGGTTTTCTTAAAATATCACGGTTTCAAAAGCTTCCACTATAGAATATGTTTTTTAAATGAGTCGAATTAACAAAGAAATAATTTTAAAATTGACGAGGGATAAATCGAAGATAATATACGAAAATGGTCTTAACTTGACAAACTCAATTTCAAAATTCCATTCCATGTGATATCGCCAGATTCGGCCATAACATCTAGGCCGAGTTTGAGGTGTTACATTTAATGGTATCAAAGCCAGGTTGCAAAACTCGGCTGTGGATTATGGGTTCTAAAATTTGGTTTTTAAAGAACTAATTTTCAAATGATTTGAATTGATTTGATTGAGAATGTGGTACACCGAGTCTCCGACCGATCTTGTAAGTATTCTGATAAACTATTATTATATTGTAGATAGTCTATTTTGAAAACACTCTAGTTAGTGTATACTGAAATTGTAATGAAACTGAAACTGATAGAGACTGTGCTTGTGAAAAATAAACTCTTAATTTATGATACTGCTTTACATAAAACATCTATTAATAAATACTGAAATTGTAATTGATTTATAAAATTCATAATATAGGTAAACCTAAATAGATATGAGCGCACGTGGTATCCGTGGACGTAGTACTAAAGGCCGAGGTAGAAGCCGTAGGGGGTTCGAGCTAAATCCTCTTCTCTAGGTAGCATGTCGAACCTAGATACGAATAACACATCGGTGTCACCTATTACGGAGACTAGGTCTCAAGATCGCATGGCTAGGGACGACGTCCAGGCTATGTTAAGGACACTGGAGAGGGTCGCTAGGCCCAATACTAAATCTAAGGACCGAGGGTCAGTTACGGAATGACTCCGGTCCAATAGAACTGAACTTTTTAGGGGTGTCACTAGAGTCACCCATAATGTGATTGAGTACTGGATGGAGGCGATTGAGGGATAATGGATGATTGAAATTGTACCCCTAAGCAGAAATTGAATGGTGTAATCTCGTTGCTTCGCAATGGGGCCTATCAGTGGTGGCTGACCGTTAATGAGGGCATTCAGCCCGATCGTCTGTCTTAGGAGTTCTTTAAGTCTGCCTTCCAAGGGAATTATGTGGGGGAAAGTTACATCGATTCTCGTAAGCGTGAGTTTTGAACCTCACTCAGGGAGGCCGATCAGTGGCCGAGTATAAGGCCAAATTTCTAAGACTGAACCGCTATGCACGAGGTATGGTGATGACTGAATATGAGAGATGTGTTCGATTTCAGGATAGCCTTAGGGATAATCTAAGGGTACTTAAATCTCTACAGAGGGAGTGAGATTTCTCTGTTCTGGTAGAGAAGGCGAATATCACCAAGAGGTTAAGCGAGCTAAGTGCCAAAACAGAAACTGTGAGGGGGTAAGAACAAGAGGGATTCAGAGCCCTCGAGTTCGGTATTGATGCCTAAGAAAAAGGCCAAGATTGATGGGCCGATTAGAGCTAGGCCCCCTGTTGCTCTTACTGGATTGTAGCTATGTGGAGATTGTGATAGACGCCATTAGGGCGAGTGTTGGAAGAGGACTGGGACTTGTTTGAGGTGTGGGTCATTAGAGCATCGTATTCGGGAGTGCCCACTAAGGGTTGATCACATGCAAGCTCTAGATTCTAGTACTACGCAGCCATAGAGGGTAGTTCAACGGCCACTGAGGGGCCGTGGTCAAGCTCGAGGTGGTAACGGTATGGGCTGTGGACAGAGAGCACCAAGCAGAAGTGCTAGACAAACTGAGGTGAGGTAGCCTACTCTGGTTTATGCTGTTCATTTTTAAGAAGACAGAGATGCTCTAGACGTCATTACTGGTATGTTCTTAATTCATGATGTACCTTACTTTGCTTTGATAGACATAGGTTCTATACATTCCTATGTAGCTAGCACTGTGTCTGGAAACTTGGGGATCTTGGTTGAGAGTAATTCTAGTGAGGTGATCGTACTGAGCCCACTAGGGCAATCGGTTCGGGTTAGCAAAATGTATAGAGATGTTCCGCTAGAGGTTCAAGGGTCGATATTTTTGGCTAATCTGATGGAGCTTTCGTTTGGAAAGTTCGACCTGATTCTGGGTATGGACTAGTTGGTTAAGCACCATGTCAGTCTGGATTGTGTGACTAAGAGGGTCTTCTTGAAAACTGAGGTGGATAATACGGTAGTCATGATTAGAGAATGTCAAAATTATTTGGCTAATATGATCTCTGCAATGGTGGCTGAGAAATTGGTTTGTAAGCGATGTAAGGCTTTCTTAGCCTATTTTAGTGTTTCTGTTTATAGGGACTCTACTGTAAAGGACATCAGAACTATAAAGGACATTAGAACTGTAAAGGATTTTTGGACATCTTTCCTAAGGAGTTGTCAGGTTTTCCTTCGAATCGAGAAATAGAAATTGGATTGAGCTTCTTCTTGGTACAGCTCCGGTGTCTACTACCTCCTATCGAATGGCACCGAAGGAGCTTATGGAGCTTAAGGCTCAGCTATAGGAACTTTTGGACCGTGGTTTTAGCCATCCTAGTGTGTCTCTTTGGGGAGCACCAGTTATGTTTGTTAAGAAGAAGGATAGGACCGTGAGGATGTGCATTGATTATCGACAGTTGAACAAGCTGACCATTAAGAATAAGTATCCACTTTGATGTTCGACAACTTATTTGATCAATTTCGAGGGGCTTCTGTGTTTTCTAAGATAGATCTTTGTTCTGGGTACCATCGGCTCAGAGTTAAGGATGAGGATATTCATAAGACTGCTTTTATGGGTATTACGAGTTCCTAGTTATGCCTTTCGGGTTGACGAATGCACCGGCTGCATTCATGGATCTGATGAATCAAGTATTTTAGCCCTATCTGGATCAGTTCATCATGGTCTTCATGGATGACATTTTGGTATACTCTAAGACTGAAGATGGTCGTGATGAGCATCTTAGATTTTTACTTCAGATTTTGCGTGAGAAACAGTTATATGCTAAATTCAGTAAGTGTGAGTTTTGGCTTCGTGAAGTCACTTTTTGGGCCATGTGGTTTCTACTGAGGGGATTCGAGTTGATCCTCGAAAGATTGAGGCTGTACTGGATTGGAAACAGCCTAAGAATGGATCTGAGATCCATAAATTTTTGGGTTTGGTAGGTTATTATTGTCGGTTTATAGAAGGTTTCTCACTGATTGCAATGCCCCTAACTAAGTTGCTACGTAAGGGTGTTCCATTTGTTTGGACTGATGTACATCAGGAGAGCTTGAGAAGCTCAAGACTATTCTGACTGAAGTTCCTATTTTAATACAGCCTGAACCTGGAAAGGAGTTTGTGGTTTATAGTGACGCATCACATGTGGGTTTAGGTTGTGTTCTGATGCAGGATGGAAAGGTTGTGGCATATGCATCTCATCAGTTCAAGATACATGAAGCAAACTATCCGCGCATGATTTGGAATTGGCTGTCGTAGTCTTTGCCTTGAAAATTTGGAGGCACTATCTGTACAGTGAGAAGTGCATTATTTACACTGATCACAAAAGCCTTAAGTACCTCCTGACTCAAAAGGAGTTGAATCTAGCGTAGATGGATTGAGCTGCTTAAGGACTATAATTGTACTATTGAATACCATCCTGGCAAGGCCAATGTGGTGGCCAATGTGTTGAGCTGTAGGGCGATGACTGATCTGAGAGCGATGTTCACTCACCTTAGTTTGTTTGATAATGGGAGTCTGTTGGCTGAGTTACAAGTTAATCTGACCTAGATTGAGCGGATTCGAGATAAATAGTTGGAGGATGAGTCTCTGAGTTTACGGTTCTGTCAGATTGAGAGTGGCAGCACTACGGACTTTGGGCTGAATATTGATAGGGTACTATGTTTTTGTGGTCGAATTGTGTACCGAATGGTACTGATCTGAGGCAGTCTATTCTGATAGAGGCACATAGTAGCCCTTATGCTATGCATCCCGGTGGGAATAAGATGTATCGAGATCTTCGAGAATTATACTAGTGGCCGAAATTGAAACTGGAGGTTACTAATTTTGTAGCATGATGTCTGACATGCCAGCAGGTTAAGGCTAAGCATCAGTTACCTTTGAGTTTGCTGTAGTCGATTAATATTCCATTATGGAAATAGGAACGCGAAAACGATGGACTTCATTAGTGGGTTGCCTTTGACACCATCTAAGAATGATTTTGTCTAGGTCATCGTGGATCAATTGACCAAGTCTACACACTTCATTCCGATTTGGACGGACTTTTCTCTTCAGAAGCTAGTGAAGTTGTACATCTCGTGATAGTTAGACTGCATGGGGTACCGGTCTCAACCATTTCTGATAGGGATCCCCGCTTCACCTCTCGGTTCTAGAAAAAGTTACATGAGGTTCTAGGTTCGAGATTAGACTTCAGTACTGAGTTCCATCCTCAGACCGATGGTCAATCGAGGGTGATTTAGATACTGAAAGATATGTTGAGGAGTTATGTTATCGATTTTTGAGGCAGTTGGAAGGATTATCTGCCGTTAGCAAAGTTCGCCTACAATAACAATTTCCAGTCAAGTATTCAGATGGCACCTTATGAGGCTTTATATGGTCTTAAGTGATGTATTCCTTTGTGTTGGACTAAGTTGGGCGAGCATCGAGTATTAGGTCCTGAGCTGATTTTTGAGACCGAGGATGAGGTACGACTGATTCGGGATAGTTTAAAGGCGCTTTTGATAGATAGAAATCTTATGCAGATCTAAATAGATGTGAGATTGAGTACTCTGTGGGGGACTTACTGTTTCTTCAGGTCTCACCGTGGAAGAAGGTTATGAGGTTCAGTCGTAAGGGTAAGCTGAGCCCTAGGTTTATTGGGCCTTACCGAATTCTGAAGCGAGTGGGACCGGTCGCATATCAGTTGGAGTTACCTACAAAGCTAGACTGTATACATGATGTATTCCATGTCTCGATGTGGAGGCACTACCACTCTTATCCTACTCATATTGTCCCTGTTGAGGAGATTGAAGTTAGGCCATATTTGACATTTGAGGAGGAGCCGATTTAGATTCGGATCACGAGGTAAAGGTTCTTCGAAGAAGTCTATCCCATTAGTGAAGGTGCTGTGGTGGAATCATTCATAATTCCATATTAGAATATGCATGCTAGTCTGGTGGTTAAGATGTGTGTTGGTGTGTTGGGGGTCTGGAGTTTGAATCCGCGCAGGCGTGGGAGTTTATTTTTACTCGTTTGACCGAGAGAGTTTTGGTCAAACAGAAATTCTGAGTAGTAGGTTAGTGGAAGGAAAATTAGGGGGTTATCAGAATCTGATCAGTTGTGTTTTCTGTTTCTCAAAAAAATCTCTTCCTGTTATTTTTTCTCTCTATTCTCCAACTATCTAATCCTGATTTCCTTTTGCTTCGGTTTGATTACTATTGTGTTCCTCTTACAACTGTTGTTTGCGTTCATTGGTAAGTTTTGTTCTGCAACCATTTGATTGGGGTTTATGTTTGATTTTTGATTAGGGGAAAATTAAGGTTCTGTTGGTGCTCCTACAGCGGATTAAGCGTTAGGGGTTTTGTTCCATCACCGGTAAGTATACGGATGCATTGTTGGATGTGATGAGTTACTATTCATTGTATAGTTCCGTTAACTTACGCAGGTAATACTGAAATTGGGCTTTTGGTCGTGCTATTTTTAGGTTTCAGGAGGCTTAGGTGTAGTTTCGCATCAAACCGATACCAAGTGTGTACCCGAAATGTGAAAATCGAGTTTTTGGCAAAAGCCAAAATTGGCCACTGTAGACACCACACGGGCATGTGGTTGCCCGTTTGGTAGGCCTTGTGATGGCTGGGGTGTGGCTGTGTGGGCTCACACGGGCGTGTGATATTTGGGCCAGGCCTTGTGATCCACACGGGCAAGGCCAATCTGGGCATGTGAGCCCATACGAGCAAACCACATAGACGTGTGGGCCCATTTAGCTAAAATGTTTCCTAGGGTCGGCCGAGTCACCCATGTAACACCCCTAACCCGTATTCATCGCCGGATTAGAGTTACGGGCTTAGTTAATCATGCTTATCAATAGACACAATCATAAACAAGTTATCACAAAGGTGTAAAACATACTTAATATATTAAATTAAGCTATGTGTATATATATATATATATATTATATTCATTGATGAAGATAATTAGTTACACCAAATACATATTGTTATTACATACCAATAATAAAATACTATAAACCTTAATTGCCATATCTTTAAAATTATACCATACCGAGCTATTAAACTATTCGTCTAATAGACAAAAATAAGCATGATTTAATTGTCATCTCATAATAACTTCCTATTATGATTGAATTCATATGGTTTGAAACCTATTTCCACATTATCGAATATATACAAACTCATTGCACATTACTTACACATTTATTTATTTGGCCGCATAAACAAAGTCTCATATATATAAAATTTCCTATTCGTTACAACACAAACCAAGTTTGATAATTCCATACACTCAATCAATTTAAGCAAATCTCACAAGCCAAATACATATATGTATATATATAAAAGTATACATCATAATTCAGCACATTTTCCATATTCGAATGTGAGCCTAAACAACTAATTCTTCAAGCATGTTAATCACATTTGAATATATCACAAAGGTTTGGCTGAATATACATACATGCAATACACAATATAATTCACACTTCGTAATTCAACTTGGCACACACACATAAAATTCAAATGATGCTCGACTAACACATACCTACCTTGACTTAAATATTTAACCTTTATTAATGCTCTAGTTTACCTAATGACATTATATGATGCACATTCGAAAGTCTTACATATCAAAACTCATGTACACTTTTCAATAGTTAACAAAACATATACTAAAAGACCTCATGACAATTACCGTATACAAACATAGCTATTTAGCGTGAACATTCATACTACATCCTCAATTATCGTCCAAGCCAAGCATACGCAAATTACATCAAAGATAAAGTATGCCATCGAACATTATTAATTAACAACTAGCCACTTTCGCATGGCTTAAATACATTATCAACATATCATTCAAAAACTTAGCTAGCCTATACATGCCTTAAGAACAAAAGTCTAAACATTATAAGTAGCAACATGAGCCAATAGTGTGAATGACTTCAGTGACAGTTCCCAAAGCTCAAAGCTTGATTATAATCTATAAAATGAACAATGAACACACACAAAGTAAGCTCACTAGCTTAGTAAGTCTTAAGCAATCACATTATATCATTCAATTAACCAGGCATCTTAAACAACCAATTCATGACATTGAATAACATGGCTTAAATTATAAATGCATCATAGCCGAATATCCTACCTCACTTAACCTGTCAACTTTCATTTATTTACCAAAATACAACATTACAGAATATTTATATATAGCACAAAATCATACATATCAATATGCCTATACGAATACCTTTAACCACTTATGCTTTCATATAACCAAATTTTCTCATAGCATAGTTCATATTTCTTTTCCCATCTATCAATTGTATATCACATTTCTCTCATCATTTCATTTACTTAATAGCATCACACACACACACACACACACACACACACACACACACACACACACACACACACACACACACACATATATATACATATAACACATGTATATATATAACACATACCTTGTAGCCAAATTAACGGATTCACTTCCACATGATTAGGCATACATGATTTATTTCATGACTTTATTAGCACATAATCTAAGCTTGAAATGGCAACCCACCGGTTTAGAACCTGCTAGACATTAGCCCGAATCTCACACACCGGCACTAGGCCTGCTAGACTCAAGGTCCGAAGTTTAAACATCGACATTAAACCTGCTAGGCAATAAGCCCGAAATAATTCACCGGCACGAGGCCTGCTAGGCATAAAGCCCGAAATAATTCACGAGGCACGCTAGGCATAAAGGCAAGCACTGCTAGGCTCAAGCCCGAATATCAACACAATTAACCATTCAATACACATTGCTTAATGCTAAAATCACAAACATCACATATACTTCATTTTACTTCCACACATCAAACCGAACATGCTAAATCACATTTCATTAAACAAAAATTAATTAATTCCAATATTATACTACCACATTCGACAATCTCATATATTTCTTTCTTAAAATTTCCAATTTCAACTTTGGTTAACTTCATAAATAACTCTTTGACATATATTTGCTTAAGGACTTACCTCGGGTATCGTCGGATGTCAAGAACCATCTATTCATTAACCTTCGCCTTTCTCCGATCCAAGTCTGTTTTTCTTTGTTCTTGATCTAAACATATTAAATTTAAGCTCATTCAAATGTATTTCATTTCAATTTAATCCAAAAACACCTAAATAGGCAAATTACCATTTTGCCCCTAATGTTTCACATTTTTACAAATTAGTTCTATTTGCACAAAACACAAAATATGCAAAATCTCTCAACAATATAGCTAGGCTGAATCTTCCACATAGCCATATAAGTCCTTGCATTTCATTTATTTTGCATTTTAACCCCTCAAAAACTTACTTTCCAATTTAGCCCTATTTACTCAAAATCACCAAAAATCTCAATACAAAACATATTAATCTAACATATATCTTCCATAATTCATCAACTACCATCATAAAACTCATGAACTCATCAATGGCACATTTCAAAATATTCATCAAAATCAAAAATTTAAGCATGGGTCTTGAAGTATTCGAAGCAACGGTTACAAAAATGTAAAAATTATCGAAAACTGAGCTAGAATCATACCTTGATTAAGCTTAACAATGGCCGAAAGTTTGCTTGGGTTTCTTCTTTCCTACTTTTCTTTAGTTTCGGCTTTTTAATGGTGAAATAAAAATTATGAACACATGTTTCCTTATTATAATATTGACTTATTTTATAATATAACCTTTTAACATATAATATAATGTATATAAAACATATTATTGTAATATTAAAGCCAAATGCCGTCCACTTATAAGCAATTTGGCTAATTTACAACTTATGTCCTCATACGTAAGAAGACAAATCAAATTAACCATAGTAATATAATAAAAACTACTTTTACCACTTATGCAATCCAGTCCTTTTCCTTAAATTAACCACACAAATAGGCAAATTAACTCACGAAATTTTAACACATGCTCTATCATAGATCATAGACTCAATATAAAATATTAAAATATTCTCTTGACTCAAATTCATGGTTCGATTAAGGTCAAAATTGATCATTACATTTGTTTTATATAATATAACTTATATTATAATATTTATTATTTAATAAACCATTACCAAATAAAATAAGCCATTCATCACATTAATGTGCCGTCCACTACATATCAAAAAGGCCAATTTACAATATAAGGCCTCCACCTTAAAAAGCCACATCAATTTAGCCATTAATCAAATAAGAGGCCACTTTTACTAATTATGCAATTTAGTCCTTTTGTCAAATTAAACACACAGACAGTTAATTTAACTCACGAAAATTAGCACATGCTAATTCATATATCAACGACACGAATATAATATTAAAATATTATACTGAACTTGGATTTGTGGTCCGAAACTCTTTATTACATCAGGTGTAAACCTGATCGTTACAACTCTCCCCTTAGGGATTTTCGTCCCCAAATTCTTACTGTTAAACAGAATCGGATATTGTTGTCTCATTGAATCCTCAGGCTCCCATGTAGACTCTTCTATCCCATATCAATTCCACAGTACTTTTATTAATGGAATTTCTTTATTTCTCAACTCTCTCACTTCACGGGCTAAAATACAGATTGGTTTCTCTTCGTATATCATATCAGATTGGATTTCAATTTTAGATGGGGCAATCACATGTGACGGATCAGATAGGTATCTACGGAGCATCAAAACATGAAACACGTTGATATCTTTTCTAGCTCAAACGGCAACTTTAATCTATAAGCAACAGGTTCAACACATTCAATGATCTCATATGGTCCGATGAATCTCGGACTTAATTTGCTTTTCTCCCAAACTGAAATACTTTCTTCCACGGAGACACTTTTAGAAATACTCTGTCGCCAATTTCAAATTCTATTTCTTCTCGTTTCAACTCTGTATAAGACTTCTGACAATCAGATGCTGCTTTCAAACAAAATCTCGGATCAATTTCACTTTTGGTTCTGAATCTTTAATCAAATCGATTCCGTGCAACTTATTCTTACTAAATTCAATCTAATACAGAAGTGTACAACATTTACATCCGTATAAAGCTTTATATGGTGCCATTTTAATACTCGTCTGAAAACTATTATTATATGTAAATTTGATCAACAGCAGGTACTGTTTCCACGAACCATTAAACTCAAGTATAAGTGTAATTTCGTGCCCAAAGCTTCTTGCAATTTCTTCCAGAATCGCTATATAAATCTCGGATCTCTAACTGACATAATAGATAATGGCACCCCGTGCAATCTCACAATCTTAGTAATATAACACTCGGCCAATCTCTCTAGTGAGAAATTAAATCTTATCAGAAATAAAATGGGCAGATTTAGTTAATCGGTCAACTACGACCCATGTCGCATCTTTCTTTTTCGGAGTTATGGCTAACCAGAAACAAAGTCCATTGTTACTCTATCTCATTTCCACTCAGGAACCAGAACCGGATGTATCAATCCATACGGAACTTGAGGTTTACCTTTTACTTGTTGACAACTAAACATTTCAAAACTAAGTCAGAAATGTCTTGTTTTATACCAGACCACCAGTAGTGTTGCTTCAAATCATGGTACATTTTAGTACTTCCCAGATGAACAGATAAACAACTATTATGTGCTTCATTCAAAATCAATTGAATCAACCTTGGATTTCTCAGAATATAGATACTATCCCGATATTTCAAACAATCATCCACAATTTAAAATTTAGATTCAAAATTCATTTCACACTGAGCTCATTTCGCTAGCAATTCATTATTAGACTTCTGAGCTTCATATATCTGTTGTAAAAACAACGGTTTCGTTCTCAATTCCTCTATTACAAAACTATCATCAGACAAGTCTAACTGAGCATTCAAAGCACGTAATGCAAACAATGACTTTTTACTCAACACATTAGTAACAACGTTTGTTTTACCCGAATGATAATCTAACATCTTTCTGAAATAGTCTAATCAAAGGAGTAGTTATCGCTGAAAATTCTTTTTTTTTTACAAATCGACGGTAATAACCAGTTATGCCCATAAAACTACGAACTTCAGAGACATTCTTCGAAGGTTTCCAACTCAAAATAGTAAAAATCTTACTCGGATCTACTCGATTTCCAGAAGCTGACACAATATGTCCCAAAAAACTAACTCCATGCAACCAGAATTCACATTTGCTGAATTTTGCATATAACTATTTTTCTCTCAAAGTTTGCAACAAAATTCTCAAATGTTCAGCACGTTCCTTTTTATTGATTAAATAAATTGTCTATTCGAGGCAACGAATATTTGTTCTTTATTGACACTTTATTTAACTGACGATAATCGATACACATCCTCATCGTGCCATCTTTCTTTTTCTCAAAAAGAACAAAAGCACCCTAAGGCAAGAAACTCGATCTAGTAAACCCTCTATCAATCAATTCTTATAACTGTGACTTTAATTCTTTCAACTCTATTGATGCCATTCTATACAGAGCTATCGAAATAGGTGTAGTACTAGGCAACAAATCAATAACAAATTCAACTTCATAAATCGGTGGTAAACTCGGTAATTCTTCAGGAAATACATCAGAAAACTCACAAATAATAGGCACTGATTCAACTTTCTTCTTAGATATTCTTGAATCAATCTCATAAACAAGATATGCTTGGCAACCCCTTTTCATATAATTCTAAGCTTTCAATTACTGATACTACAAAGAGGCAAACCATTCAAATCACCCGACTCAAACCTTACAATCTCATTAGTCAGGCATCTCAAATCCATCGCTTTTCTTTTGTAATTCACAACTGCATCATGTATAAATAACCAATCCATACCCAGAATAATAGAATTCATCAAATGGCAAGAGCATCAGATCAGTAGGGAAACAAATATCTCAAAACATTAACGGACATTTCTTACATATTTTGTCAACTAGGACTCTTTTACCTAAAGAGCTCGATACTTTTATGGCAAACTAAGTAGACTCTATAGGCAAAGTCTTACTGAATACTAAGTTCATGCACATGTATGAATGCATAGAACCATGGTCTATCAAAGCAATTACAAAAGTACCATAAAGAGTAAAATACCAATTATTATATTAGATGATGAAGCTTCCTCTCAAGCTCGGATAACATACGCTCTGATAGGCGCTCTAGCTTCGTATCTAACAACACTGCCTCTCATAGTTCTCTGACTACCACTGATGTTTCTTACATTCTTTAAAGATCTACCTCTCACAAGTACACTATCAGATCTCAGATTCTAAACAATCTCTGGCTTGACAGACTCAGGACAATCTCGGATAAAATGATCAAGTGATCCACATCTGAAGCAAGCTCTGTCGTTAAATCTACAACCTCTCGGATGCCTCAACTTGCAAGCTATGTCAACGAATACAACGAACTCTTCTATTTTCAAAATCTCAACTAGTAACCGAATATCTTTATTAAGGCCATCTTCAAATCTTTTAAACATTATAGCTTCGGAAGGTACACATTCTCGAGCATACTGACTCATTCTCACAAACTCTAGTTCATACTCAGAAACAATCATTCAACCCTGTTATAATTCCAGAAATTCTTTACATTTTTGATCAATGAATCTCTAACTGATATATTTCTTATGGAACTCAGTCTGGAAGAATTCCCAAATCACTTTCTCTTTCGAGTCCACCAATACTAGTGTATTCCACCAATGATATGTGGTGTCCCTCAAATAGTGACATTGCACATTTTAAACATTCCTCCGGAGTACATGATAACTCATCGAACACTCGGATAGTGTTATCAAGCCACAGCTCAGCTCGTTCTACATCATCCTCATCATTAGCTTTAAACTCTTCAGCTCCGTGTTTCCTGATTTTATCTGCAGGAGGCCTGCCCAATCTAATCGGATCTACTATCAAAGGTACCATAGGTATCGGAGTTGGATTATGCGAGGGTGGAGGTTGTTGCACAGTCGGGTTAGTCCAGATATATTGAGTAAACCATTCATTCATCATCTGGTAGAAGGCTTACTTAGCCTCCCCCTCATGGCTACTCGAGACAAGTCGAGAGGCTATCGGCGCTGATACATGTGCGAGATCAGGCGCTACGCTCTCAACATCATCAGCTACGGCTCTGTCGGGATCTATTTACCATATAAAAGCACAATTCAAATGTCATAAGTCACCACACTATCGTATTATAATTTAAGGCATGTATAGCTAGACCCACACGTGCTACAGTAGTCCTAGAATCGACTAAACCGTGCTCTGATACCAATCAAATGTAACACCACTAACCCGTATCCGTCGTCGGATTAGAGTTACGGGCATTACCAGAAAAGCCACAACCTTTATTCAATCAACTAGCCTTAGTTAATCATGCTTATCAATAGACACGATCATAAACAAGTTATCACAAAGGTGTAAAGCATACTTAATATATTAAATTAAGCTATGTATATATATTATAGTCATTGATGAAGATAATTAGTTCGCCTAAATACATATTGTTATTACATACCAATAATAAAATACTATAAACCTTAATTGCCATATCTTTAAAATTATACCATACCGAGCTATTAAACTATTCTTCTAATAGACAAAAATAAGCATGATTTAAATGTCATCTCATAATAACTTCCTATTATGACCGAATTCATATGGTTTGAAACCTATTTCCACATTATCGAATATATACAAACTCATTGCACATTACTTACACATTTATTTATTTGGCCACATAAATAAAGTCTCATATATATAAAATTTCCTATTCGTTACAACACAAACTGTAACACCCCAAACCCGGCCCAAACACTACAACCGGATATGGTTTGTCACTAAGAAAATTTTTGTAAAACCAATCGTGTCGACAGAAAGCCCAAATGAAAATTTTATAAAAAATACCTTAATAATCAAAAGCCCAAAACAGAATTACATGTTTTTGAAAGAAACTAAAATAAGAATAAATAATAAAGGCCCATAATAAAGCTAAAATGTAAACTAATGGCCCATGGCCTTATTACAACGTAGTTTGAATCCATAACATAAAATACTTTGAAAAAAAACTATTAAGTGGGGACTTTTCACCGGATCCACATATTCTTTTGCATGGCCACCTTGCGTTCCACTCCGGCCCGGTCCGATGCACTAATCGTCACCTTAAAGGTTAGTTTAATTGGGTGAGTTGCGAGACTCAGTGTGCAACCCTCATGCACCACTAGATTTGGGCCTCATAATACATAGTAATAATTTCATTTGCATAGGTAACAGATAATATGCAACACCCAACCCAATTGCCTAGGTTTCCATCCGCTACACGCCCCCGTACCAACCAACACACCATTGGGGATTTCTACAATCAACCCACACCGCTACACGCCAAGATGGCAGTCATGCTGCTCATCAACATATATTGGCCAAAGCCCTTGTAACGGATCACGGCATTAGCCGCTACAGTAAATCACGGTAAAAACCGCTACACATATACATATACATATAACTTCCTCTTTTCATCACCCAACGCATGCAACATGCACAATAATTTAAAACATGTACAACAGTTTACTTGTAACCTATAGTCAGATTATTTACTAACACGAGGGTCCATTGCTTAAATTCGAGATTTGACTTTTAATGTAACATATAAAACTTATGAACATATATATAATTAATCGATCTAGATGGTGGGAAGTATTACACACGATATCGCTAAATCAATATTCTTAGTCGAGGTCCTTGCTATCCGGATCTATTATCCTCAATCTATAACTTTGCTTAAAAGTCAGAAAAGCGTGAAAATATGCCCTCTCTATATTCGCCATGGTTAGTATTCTACCGATTTTATATATATAAATAACAAATCCTCTTACCTTGAAATCCCAAAAGTAACACGATTCTATAACTTAGAGATCTATGCGATTGGCCTCCTTCTTCAAATCTCAGAATGCCAAAAAGAAATGTGAAATAAGAGATTAGTTTCTAATAGCCATTTGGCTAAGGACTTTGAAAAGTCGAAAGAACATTGAAATCCCGAAATCAAAACTTACCTATTATTTTTTTTTTAAATTCTGGCACAAGCAGACTCCATTAAAGAGGATTCGGCAACCACAGGAGATGAGATCTAGCAATTTCGGCTTTTATGAAAATCTCGAAAAAGATGAACTAATGCATTTTCGACTTTTAGAAAAACTGAGTGAAGTGTTTTGGCTTAGAAGGAAAGTGAAAAGAAAGTGGAGAGAAAGAATACTTAGGGGTTTCGGCTTTCAGAAGAAATCAAAAGAAAAGAGATTACCAAGAAGAAGCGAGAATTTCGACACGAGAAGATGAGAGAAGAGAATGGGTTCAAAATGCGAATTGAAGAGGTACCCTATTTATAGGAATTTTGGCACCCCTCAGGAGATGGAATTTTGGCCAACTCAGTACTCAAAAGATAACTCCTATCTTTTCTCCTCTATCCTTCTATCCCTTATCCCTATCAAAACACTCATCCATAAGAGGTCACATTTGCACTAACTCTCCCTTTATTTTATCACTCGTTATCCTCATTAATTAAACAAAATAATCCCTAAATTATAGCCTTGTGCCGTCCCCCTTAGCTCACATTAGTTGTCAAAATTTTAACCCAATTCTTTGGGCCCAATGAACCTCAAATTAACATATTAAACAAGACATTACACACAATGCACAAGCCCATTAATACCTTGCAGTAACATTCTAAGTGCGACATGCATCTCAAAAAATTTAAACATTCCTATTCTCAAGGCCTACTGGGCCCAATTCTACTAGGCCCAATTTCAGGATGTTACACAAACCAAGTTTGATAATTCCATACACTCAATCAATTTAAGCAAATCTCACAAGCCAAATACATATATGTATATATATAAAAGTATACATTATAATTCAGCACATTTTCCACATTCGAATGGAGCCTAAACAACTAATTCTTTAAGCATGTTAACCACATTTGAATATATCACAAAGGCTTGGCCAAATATACATACATGCAATACACAATATAATTCACACTTCGTAATTCAACTAAAGTTGGCACACACACATAAAATTCAAATAATGCTCGACTAACACATACCTACCTTGACTTATATATTTAACCTTTATTAATGCTCTAGTTTACCTAATGAAATTATATGATGCACATTCGAAAGTCTTACATATCAAAATTCATGTACACTTTTAAATAGTTAACAAAACATATACTAAAAGACCTTATGACAATTAATGTATACAAACATAGCTATTTAGCATGAACATTCATACTACATCCTTAATTATCGTCCAAGCCAAGCATACGCAAATTACATCAAAGATAAAGTATGCCATCGAACATTATTAATTAACAACTAGCCACTTTCACATGGCTTAAATACATTATCAACATATCCTTCAAAAACTTAGCTAGCCTATACATGCCTTAAGAACAAAAGTTTAAACATTATAAGTACCAACATGAGCCGATAGTGTGAATGACTTTAGTGACAGTTCCCATAGCTCGAAGCTTGATTAGAATCTATAAAATGAACAATGAACACACACAAAGTAAGCTCACTAGCTTAGTAAGTCTTAAGCAATCACATTATATCATTCAATTAACCAGGCATCTTAAACAACCAATTCATGACATTGAATAACATGGCTTAAATTATAAATGCATCATAGCTGAATATCCTACCTCACTTAACCTGTCAACTTTCATTTATTTACCAAAATACAACATTACAGAATATTTATATATAGCACAAAATCATACATATCAATATGCCTATACGAATACCTTTAACCACTTATGCTTTCATATAACCAAATTTTCTCATAGCATAGTTCATATTTCTTTTCCCATCTATCAATTGTATATCACATTTCTCTCATCATTTCATTTACTTAATAGCATCACACACACACACACACACACACACACACACACACACACACACACACACACACACACACACATATATATATATATATATATATACATATAACACATGTATATATATAACACATACCTTGTAGCCAAATTAACGGATTCACTTCCACATGATTAGGCATACATGATTTATTTCATGACTTTATTAGCACATAATCTAAGCTTGAAATGGCAACCCAGGTTTAGAACACTGCTAGACATTAGCCCGAATCTCACACACCGGCACTAGGCCTGCTAGACTCAAGGTCCGAAGTTTAAACACCGGCATTAAGCCTACTAGGCAATAAGCCCGAAATAATTCACCGACACGAGGCCTGCTAGGCATAAAGCCCGAAATAATTCACCGGCACGAGGCTTGCTAAGCATAAAGCCCGATATAGATCACCGGCACAAGGCCTGCTAAGTCGAAGCCCGAATATCAACACAATTAACCGTTCAATACACATTGCTTAATGCTAAAATCACAAACATCACATATACTTCATTTTACTTCCACATATCAAACCGAACATGCTAAATCACATTTCATTAAAAAAAATTAATTAATTCCAATACTATACTACCACATTCGGCAATCTCATATATTTCTTTCTTAAAATTTCCAATTTCAACTTTGGTTAACTTCATAAATAACTCTTTGACATATATTTGCTTAAGAACTTACCTCGGGTATCGTCGGACGTCAAGAACCATCTATTCGTTAACCTTCGCCTTTCACCGATCCAAGTTCGTTTTTCTTTGTTCTTAATCTAAACATATTAAATTTAAGCTCATTCAAATATATTTCATTTCAATTTAATCCAAAAACACCTAAATGGGCAAATTTTCATTTTGCCCCTAATGTTTCACATTTTTACAAATTAGTCCTATTTGCACAAAACACAAAATATGCAAAATCTCCCAACAATATAGCTAGGTCGAATCTTCCACATAGCCATATAAGTCCTTGCATTTCATTTATTTTTCATTTTAACCCCTCAAAAATTTATTTTCTCAATTTAGCCCTATTTACTCAAAATCACCAAAATCTCAATACAAAACATATTAATCTAACATATATCTTCCACAATTCATCAACTACCATCATAAAACTCATGAACTCATCAATGGCACATTTCAAAATATTCATCAAAATCAAAAATTTAAGCATGGGTCTTGAAGTATTTGTAGCAACGGTTACAAAAACGTAAAAATTATCGAAAACCAAGAGCTAGAATCATACCTTGATTAAGCTTAACAATGGCCGAAAGTTTGCTTGGGTTTCTTCTTTCCTTCTTTTCTTTGGTTTCAGCTTTTTAATGGTGAAATAAAATTATGAACACATGTTTCCTTATTATAATATTGACATATTTTATAATATAACCTCTTAACATATAATATAATGTATATAAAAACATATCATTATAATATTAAAGCCAAATGTCGTCCACTTATAAGTAATTTGGTTAATTTACAACTTAAGTCCTCATACATAAGAAGACAAATCAAATTAACCATAGTAATATAATAAAAACTACTTTTACCACTTATGCAATCCGATCCTTTTCTTTAAATTAACCACACAAATAGGCAAATTAACTCACAAAATTTTAACACATGCTCTATCATAGATCATAGACTCAATATAAAATATTAAAATATTCTACTGACTCGGATTCATGGTTTCGATTAAGGTCAAAATTGGGCTGTTACATTCGTTTTATATAATATAACTTATATTATAATATTTATTATTTAATAAACCATTACCAAATAAAATAAGCCATTCATCACATTAATTTGCCGTCCACTACATGTCAAAAAGGCCAATTTACCTCCACCTTAAAAAGCCACATCAATTTAGCCATTAATCAAATAAGAAGCCACTTTTACTAATTATGCAATTTAGTCTTTTTGTCAAATTAAACACACAGATAGTCAATTTAACTCACATAAATTTAGCATATGCTAATTCACATATCAACGGCACAGAATATAATACTAAAATATTATACGAACTTGGATTTATGGTCCCAAAACCACTGTTCCGTCTAGGGTATAAACCGGACTGTTACAGCCCAAGTCAACTGTGAACCTACTGTAGGGTCGGTAAGCACTACTTAGACCCTAAATCGTGTGATTTGATTATACTGTATGTATTGAGCATGTTGTATTTATGCATGCTTACTGATCTGTATGTATGACTGGTAATTGAATTGTAGCATGTAAGCATGTAATTCTGTATGTCTGCATTGAGCATGTTTAGTTGCATCTGCATTAGGGCGAGATGATTTTTATTGTAGGAAGTGTATTGAAAGGCTTTCATGCCTATTATCTAGCGGCTCAGCTGCAATATTACTGATATGTGCCACATTCGGTACGACTTGGTGTGTAGGGCTAGGTGGGTGTTTTAAACCCCACATGGTGTGTAGGGACGATCGGAGATGGTGTGTAGAGGCTGGTGGGTAGGACACTGATTTCTGTTACTGTATGCATACTGTATCTGAGATGGGCTAAGGCCCTAATTTATATTTGATACTGTATCTTAATGGGGTAAGGCCTAAGCTGAATCTGAATCTGTAATGGGCTTAGGCCCCAGACTGTATTTGACTGATAATTGTTGTTTGACTGTGGCGATTACACAATGAGTTTATGTAAATTCACCCCTTTCTATTTTATTTATACAGGTAATCCCCAGGCTTAGACGGATTGGTGTGGCGGAGGACTCAACGGTGACCACTTGACTATGGAACTAAGTTAATTCCAATAAGGTTTTTAATTTCTATTATTTTTGGAGTGATTTTGATGTAATCTGGACTTTTGGAATGTTTGTCTCTATTTTGGGATTTTAACTGATTTTTATAGATTTTTAAACTGCAAAAGTTCAACAAAAACTTGATTTTATTAAAAATAACATTTTCCCTAAACAAGAAAGGTTTTCTTAAAATACCACGGTTTCAAAAGCTTCTGCTATGGAATATGTTTTTTTAAATGAATCGAATTAACGAAGAAATACTTTTGAAATTGACGAGGGATAAATAGAAGATAATAAACAGAAACGGTCTTAACTTGACAAACTCAATGTCAAAATTTCATTCCATATGACATCGCCAGATTTAGCCATAATGTCTAGGCCGGGTTTTGGGTGTTACATTTATTTTTTAATAAATGACCTAATATTTTTACTTTTTGCGTAAATGGCCTAATATGTTTATTGTTCTTCTTCTCAATCCCAACAATCTCGTTGTTATCGCATTTACCACAACCATCTTTAGTGTCACCATCGTTGACTTTCAAACCACCATCATGGTTGGGATCCGACTGTCTTTTTCTGTTGCCCAAAGCCATTAACTCTGAAAAAACCATATCGAAATGGGATTTGAGACAATTTTGAGTCAAACTATCAGTACCCACAACCAAACCGGTGAGGAGAAAATATTCTAAAGCAACATTCAAGTAATTCAAGAACCAAAACAAATCAAATTTGTCAAGATCTTCATGAGATATGATGGTATAAACAAAAGGGTCACCGATTAAACTAAACAATACTAACTCCATTACCAACATTATCGAGTTGCATAAAACAAAATCAGAAACAAAATAAGGGGAACATCCAGAGAAGCCAAACAATTGATTAAACCTATGATTTTTGGGAACAAAGGAAGCGGTTCCTCCAAAGAGACATTGTTAGCAAGATCCCAAGGTCGAAATCAGATTGGGTATTGTAGTAAAGGAGGATGAGTGATGGATCAGAAGAAAAGCAGCGGAGATGGTCGACAACGAAAGTTGTGGTCGAGGTGAAGTAAGCCTAGTCCTTGCAAAAGGATTTGGATTAAGTCACGGACCAAAAGGATGGTCTAGAAAGGATATTGAAAGGGTATTTTGGGGTAATGACAATGAGGAAGCCATGGTTCTTAGCTTTCTTCCTGAACAAGAAGAATTCATTCAAGGGTTTTATTTGTTCTTTTTTTTTTTTTTGGTGTCTAGTTTTTTTGAAAGTTAGTAGGACTGATTTGTTGTTTTTGAAAGTTGAGTGACTGTTGGTGTAATTTACCTTTATATATATATATATATATTGGGTTCAAAATAACGTGGTGGCCTCTTAAATGCCAAGCAACTTTTACATTACATTTATAACGGAAAATGGTTAGTATAAATTATTTGTTATTTTTTGAAAATTGAGTGATTGAATTGAAATCAAAGTGATTGTTTTATCAGCTACATCAAAGTTGAGTGACTGTTGGTGTAATTTACCCTATTGTAAACTGTAGTTGCTTTTTAGGCAAGGAAAAAAAACATTGTACATGAAAATAATTGTTAAACCAACAATAGCTCCCAAAAGATAAGGGACTTAAGGTCAAACCTGATCAAGGGGGCTTACAAAACATTGACAGTGTCCATGTAGCAATTATCAGCATATAAATTTCAGCATGCTCATTCAACTGGGCCAATAAAGGAAGCAAAGCACCATGGACAAGGGCAAGATCACAACATCTAAGAGAATCAACAACAATATTTCTTAATGCACAGACAGCCTTAATTTCATAAAAAAAAATACATAGGATTATAAAATATTCCATACCAACTTTTGCTAAGTAAAATTTAATTTATCTCACTTCCTAATTAGAATAATTTCATTTCATATGCATACGTACTCACAAACATCATCACTTGGGGAACCAACCAACTCAACAAAGCGAGGAACCACTCTAGATTAAATCACTTCCTCAATTGGTGCTCTACATTTTGTGATTAATGGAAAAAAATATCACTATTTAAACTTTATATCACTATTTAAATAAAGTTTATTACAAAATAATTTTCTCATTGATAAATCGTAATATATACATATTTTAATCCCACATTTAGCATACTTTTGGATGATTTATCCCCTGAATTGTGGAATTTGATGCTCCTAATCCTTTAATTTCATGTTTTATACTTAGGAGAGCATCGGAGGGTGAAAAGAACGAGAAACGGGCCAAAAATGGAGTAAATGGGCCAAAGTACGAAATTCACACGGCCTGGGCCCAAGCCACACGATCGTGCCACCTTAGCAGACCCAAACACGGCCTGAACTCGACTTACACGGCTGTGCCACATAGGCGTGCCCCTGACGTGACCTCTTTTAATTCTATTGGAATAGGGTACTTAGAGGCAAAGAAAGACATTCCAAAATCCTATATAAACACCATAGAGGCCAACCTTCAAGGGGGGTTGAGGTAGGCCGAGGAGCCAAGCCAGAGAGGCCAGTATTGTAGGATTTACTCGAAGAAAGCCAGTTGATTTATCTCAAGATGCCAAAATCATACTCAAGACGGAATATCTTCCCTTCAATTTCCTTCAGGGGTTTTAGGGGTTTTCTTATGTTTTGTTTTATATTTTCTTCTGATATGTATTCTTTTATGATTATGAACTAAACCCCTCAAATACCTGAGGGGGATGAAACCTAAGACAGATCTTGTTATTATTTTCTGAACTATATGATAAATAATTTATTTGTTCCTAATTATGTGTTCTTAATTCTTGTTTTGATATTCAGGATATTGATTCAAGTATTGATGTGCTTAGGCAGTGGAGGAATATTTCCTATTTAAGAGTAGATCTAGCATAGTTAAGCGGAGTTGATCGCAACCCTAGAGATAGGATGACGAAAATATGTCAGATTAGGGTCAAACCTAATATGGGAGTCCATAGATCGAGTTAATGCAATTCTATGGGTTTTAATTAAAAAGAGATTTCAATTAATCAACCTAGGGTTAGACGTTAGTAGCCTCGAGAGAGGTATTAATATAAATTAGGGAATCCTACGGATCAAGTCAAGTGAATAAATTGTCCGGTTCAGAGTTAAATAACAAGTGAAGTCTAGGTGAATTCTTCCTCGGGTATTGTCTTAATCAATTGGTTTTTCCCAACAGTATTTTTCGCAATTCATTCTCTGTGTCTTAACATCATTAGCTTATTAGTTAGTTAATTTTAGATTAAATAACAATTCCCTTAATTCTTAGGCTAAATAATAAAAAGAAAGTTAGTATTAGTACTTTTGGTTCCCTTGGGTTCGACATCCCGGTCTTGCCACAAAACTATACTACTGTTCGATAGGTGCGCTTGCCTCAATCGTGGTGATAGTTAGTTTCTAGGCTCGATCATTCATTATGTAAATTTTAAGACTTTCTCACCACCATCAAGTTTTTGGCACCGTTGCCGGGGAACTGAAATATTAAGAACGCTCAATTTTTATTACTTTAGCCATATTTTATTTTTGCAATTAAATTTTATTTTTACTTTTCTAAATTTTCTTTTTTGCTTCTGGCAGGTATTCTAGCTTATGACTAGAAGAAACCCGTCAGGACCTCTACCTTACGATAGTGAAATTGAAAGCACAGTTCGCAGAAACCGAAGAGAAAAAGGAGAAGCCTACAATACATACAAGAAAAGCAAGAAGACGAAATTAATACTACCGAAGAGATGGCTGAGAATAATCGCTACCTCCGGAGTTGGCCGAAAATCATGCTCCTCGAACTATGTATGATTATGCTAAACCTAATTTAACAGGAACTGAGTCAAGTATTGTTAGACATGCTATTGCTGCAAATAATTTTAACTGAAACCTAACACAATTCAAATGATACAACAATTTGTTCAGTTTGATGGTTTGCAGGATGAATATCCAAATAATAACTTGGCGAATTTCCTAGAATTTTGCGATACTTTCAAAATAAGTGGCGTTTCTGATGATGCCATCCATCTTGATTATTTCCCTTTTCTTTGAGGAATAAAGCCAAACAGTGGTTGAATTCTCCTCTACGAGGATCAATCACTATATGGGAACAAATGACCGAAAATTTTTTATTAAAATATTTTTCGTCGGCTAAAACGGAAAGACTGAGGAATGATATCTCTTCTTTTGTACAGATGGATTTAAAAACACTTTACGATACATGGAAGAGATACAAAGATCTATTGAAAAGGCACTCACACCATGGATTACCCTTGTGGTTACAGGTCCAAACTTTTTACAATGGTGTGAACCCCTCAACTGGGCAGTTCATTGATTTAGCCGCCAGCAGAACCCTGAATAACAAGACACCTGAGGCTGCCTACGAATTCATTGAAAAGATGTCACTGAATAACTATCAGTGGCAAGTCACGAGGACAAGGCTAACGAAAGTAGCTAATGTTTTCAACTTCAACGCAGTAACCATGCTATCAAATCAGGTAGAGATGTTGAATAAGAAAATTGATGGTTTGTATGGTTCTTCGAAGGTACATCCAGTTATGCAGTGCGATATAAATGAAGGAGGGGTAAACAACACAGAATATCCACCTTACAACCCGAGCACTGAAAACGAGCAAGTTCACATATGGGTAATAATTCTAGACCTCAAAATAACCCTTATAGTAACATATATAATCCAGGTTAGAGGAACCACCCCAATTTTTCATGCGGTGGTCAAGGAAATCAGAGACAACAACCCCTCCCAGGCTTCCAACACAAACTTACCCACAAGAGAAGAAGCAGAACCTTGAAGAGATGTGAAAAAATTCATCACGGTGTCAAAAACTCGTTTCCAAAACACTGAGACAACACTTAAAAATCAACAAGTATTGATTCAAGGGATCGAGAACCAGTTAGGTTAGCTTGCTAAGTTGATCTCAAAATGACCACAAGGCAAGCAAGCAACACTGAAACTAACCCAAAGAAGCAACTTCAAGCCATAACAGCTCGCGATAGTGAAGGGTTAGATGAACCAAAAGTAAGCCAAGAGAATATGTTCGAGGAAGGTAAGGTTAAAGTAAGTCATGATAAGCTAAAATCGGTAATTAAAGAGTACCAACCTCGTATGCCATACCCCAGTGCGATGATGAAATACAACACAGACGAACAATTCGGTAAATTTCTAAACTTTTAAAGAAATTACATATTAACTTACCGTTTCTTGAAGCTCTTTCGCAGATGCCAGATTCAAGGAAGTTTTTAAAAGAGCTTTTGACAAACAAACGGAAGTTAGACGAAGAGTCACATGTGGAACTAAATGCAGTGTGCCCAGCAATGTTACAAAATAAGCTACCACGAAAAGTAAAAGATCTAGGGAGTTTTACAATTCCATGCTTAATTGGTAGTTTATATGTTGATAATGCTTTAGCTGATTTAGGGGCAAGCATAAATGTTATGCCTTATAAAATGTTTAAACCGCTAGGTCTAGGGAAACCCAAACAAACTAGGATGAGCATTCAATTAGTTGATAAAAGGATTAGAATTCCTAGGGGTATAATTGAAGATGTACTCATGAAAATTGATAAATTCATATTCCCAGAAGACTTTGTTGTTTTATACATGGATGAGGACAATAATATTCCTTTAATTTTAGGAAGACCCTTTTTAGCAACTACTAGAACTAAAATTGATGTTGGTACAGGAGAACTCATACTCTGTATAGGTGACAAATCAATCAGTCTTTAGGCTCTTGACTCAGCTAGGACATCAAGTAATCAAGGTGAGAAAATTAATTTTATTAATGACCATTCGGTTAAGCCTTCTTTTCAGGAAGCACCACGGAACTACACAACTGAGCCAGATCCTAAACCTCATGCCAACAAAGAAATAACTCACGAGGAACGACGGCTTCAGATCGATGAACTAGACGAGTGGAAGACACATTTCAAGGAGAAACTAGGAATACACGAAGCAGAACCAACGCCATTCCGTGGGACAAACAAATTTAATATCGGAGATCAGGTATTGTTGAATAAAGCAGACCCTCGACTCTCTTCTTCCGACCTTAATACAAACGAAGAAATCCCTTTTGAGGTACTGAATATCTTCCCACACGGAACAATCAAGGTAAGTAATCCCAAATTCAACACCTTTAAGGTAAACGTCACTTGACTCAAACTATATCATGATCATAGAACTGATAACATGATAAAGGATTTTCAACTCCTCAAACCACCATGAATGTGCGAATGAGAGGTAAGTCTAGCTTAAGACTATAAATGAGCGCTTCTCGGGAGGCAACTCGAGCACTAACCTCATTAATTTTCATATTTTTATTTTTATTTTTTACTTTCAGTATCTAACTACAAACTAATCGAATTAGTGAAACAAAGATTTCCATACCACACGGCCTTGCACATGGCCGTGGCTATGTGGACACCATAAATTTTCATTATCGATGTGACAGAGATAGTATGAAACAGACGAAAAATATCTTCAAGCCACGAGCTCGACTAAACACCACGACCATGCGATACAGCCGTGGTCAACACTATTTTATCAACACGGGCGTGGCGACCTGCACACAGGCGTGGGAGAAACGAATGAAGCACAACACGGCCGTGCGATACGGACATGTAACTCAACACGCCCATGACACACAGGCGTAGGGATGTACCAGATCTGAGATTTCTATTTAAAACACCCCTCTCCTCTTCTCACCTACTCCCCATTCCCCTTCTTCCATACCCTTTACACTCCCCTCCTTTTTCATTTTCACCCTTCTTTAAATTCTTGATCTACACCTTAACCATGTCGAAGAAACGGAAGGATCCTAACACAGTCTCCCTCTGCGAGACCGATCTACATAAGTTCATGCCGGCCGCTTTATTAACTCGACAGAACAAGGACCTTTGAGTCCATTTAATTTTTCTTTTTATTTTCTCTTCTCCTTTATTTTCCTTTTATTTATCTTTCTTATACTTAATTTAGTCTATTTTATTTTGTTTTCTTTGATTTAGGTTCTAAAGGCTGCTTGGGAATCACCACACCACAGCCTTAGAAATCACACCCACTTCGCAAACTATTTAACAATAAGGACTTTTCAGTCCATTAATCTTTTCTTTTAATTTACTTTTTATATTCTTTCTTTTTATCTTTCTTTTCTTTAAATATATAATTTGTATATTTTGAATTATTCTTATTATTTCCTGGCTAATTCTTCACGAGCTTCCCAATTTCTTCATCTAGCGAGAGATTGTTGGAGGCCACCACAAAACCACCAAAGATGCCTCCTCCAACTTATCTTTCACCTCTGAATCAAATTTCTACACTTCCAACTCAAGGATCCATCCAAAATTCAGGAAGTTTTCATTTCTCCCTACCACTTTTGATTTCATTCTATCTATATCTTTGTACATTGAGGGCAATGTACATCTTAAGTGTGGGGGGTGAATTTTATTTTGAAAAGTTCCTAACGTTTTGCATTATTCTCAAATCCCTGAATTATGTCTTGTTCTTAAGTAATTTTCTCACATTACTATTAGAATGAAATTTATTTTAATTCATTATTTTTATTGATACGTTTTGGATTAAGTAATTGATAATTGTGCAGTGATGATTTAAACTTTAGGAGACTAAAGAATCAAGCATGATGAGTCTATTTTCAAAAATTAAAATTTTGTTAGGTTGTCTACCTGAATCTAATTATTACCTTGAAGTTTGAAATTTACAAAGTTGATATCAAAAACCCATAATTTTTGTGAGATTTTGAGCCTTTTAGAGCATACATTCTTTTCTTGCTCACTTTATTGATTATGAGTGTGTCAACATTGATTTGTTATTCTAGAACTTGTTTCGATTATACATGTCAAGACCACATCATTGATTTGATATACAGAGATGATAAAGGCACTTAGGATTTAACCCACTTACTCCACAAAAAGCCTACCCTCACAATTAACCCTTAGTGAACCCCTTTATCCTAACAACCCTTTTATTGACTCACCCACTAATATTAACCAAAACACCGTTATTAACTTGTTCGCTCCATTTTCTTGACTCCTTTTTTTTGTCGAGATTTGATTTTGAGCGCTAAAAATCTGAGCATTGACTATGTTCTATATTTCAGGTTTAGGGTTTAATTTACGTTTAGTGTTTAATTTTTGCCTTAGTGTTAAAGGTTTAGCATTTAGTGTGTAAGGTGTGGGTCGTAAGGTTTAGGGTTAATGTTTATAGTTTAGGGTTTTAGTTGTTTAGAGTTTTTATTTAAGGTTTAGTATTTATGCTTTTAGGGTTTATAAGTCTATAAGGGTTTATGATTTAAAATTTTGTGGTTTATGGTATTTTAGGGTTTAGAGTTTATAAAGATTTATAATTTTGGGTTTTAAGGTTTATAATGTTTTAGAGTTTTGTTAAAGTTCTTTCCTATTATTGTTGATTTGTTCTTAAAAAAGATTTCCAATCTCTTCCTTTTTTTTTTTCATTATTAGTTCTATGATTAAGTGAGCTTATATGTTTAAATTCCACATCTTGAAGTAGAAGCTCGATTATTAGTAATGAAGATGTAATTGATGTAATTATTTGAGAATTAGTTCATTTTCAAGTGAGCTTATATGTTTAAATTCCACATCTTGAAGTAGAAGCTCGTATTATTAGTAATGAAGATGTAATTGATGTAATTATTTGAGAATTAGTTCATTTTTCTAGTTAGGAAAACTGTCAATTCTATCTCGATTCTAACCGTTTAAATTCCACATCTTGAAGTAGAAGCTCGTATTATTAGTAATGAAGATGTAATTGATGTAATTATTTGAGAATTAGTTCATTTTTTAATTTAGCCTTTATACATACCTTTAACCCAAGCCCCATTACAACCCATTAAAGACTTTTTGATCTGTGTATCATTTCATTTTATAGTGGTGGAGATTTGATTTTCATGCAAGCCTATGGGATTAACTTTTCATGTTCGACTTTTGAGTGCTTAATTTTGAACCTTAAACACTTTGAGTGATTTGAGTGAAACTTTAGCGAGGATGTCAACTCTTTTTGATTTTGAATTAAAGGTGATTATTTAGGTAAGGGGAAACGCCTATATTTTCATGCTACAAAAACTATGACTTTGATTGTTTGAATCTTTAGGACCCTTCTACTTAAATTATCAATGTATGAATTACATTTGAATTATGATGAAACATTATTAATAAATATTATGAATTGAGGAAGTTCATTTTAATTGTGAGTTGAGAATTTTGCTTGAGGACAAGCAAATGCTTAAGTGTGGGGGTATTTGATAAACCGTAATATATACATATTTTAATCCCACAATTAGCATACTTTTGGATGATTTATCCCCTGAATTGTGGAATTTGATGCTCCTAATCCTTTAATTTCATGTTTTATACATAGGAGAGCATCGGAGGGTGAAAAGAACGAGAAACGAGCCAAAAATGGAGTAAATGGGCCAAAGTACAAAATTCACACGACCTGGGCCCAAGCCACATGGTCGTGCCACCTTAGCAGACCCAAACACGGCCTAAACTCGACTTACACGGCTGTGCCACATGGGCGTGCCCCTGACGTGACCTCTTTTAATTCTATTCAGAATAGGGTACTTAGAGGCAAAGAAAGACATTCTAAAAGCCTATATAAACACCCTAGAGGCCAACCTTCAAGGGGGGTTGAGGTAGGCCGAGGAGCCAAGCCAGAGAGGCCAGAATTGTGGGATTTACTCGAAGAAATCCAATTGATTCATCTCAAGAAGCCAGAATCATACTCAAGACAGAATATCTTTCCTTCAATTTCCTTCAGGGGGTTTTAGGGTTTTTTGTTATGTTTTGTTTTATATTTTCTTCTAAGAAGTATTCTTTTATGATTATGAACTAAACCCCTCAAATACTTGAGGAGGATGAAACCTAAGACGGATCTTGTTATTATTTTCTGAACTATATGATAAATAATTGATTTGTTCTTAATTATGTGTTCTTCATTCTTATTTTGATATTCAGGATATTGATTCAAGTATTGATGTGCTTAGGCAGTGGAGGAATATTTCCTGTTTAAGAGTAGATCTAGCATAGTTAAACGGAGTTGATCGCAACCCTAGAGATAGGATGACGAAAATATGTTGGATTAGGGTCAAACTTAATATGGGAGTCCATAGATCGAGTCAATGCAATTCTATGGGTTTTAATTAAAAAGAGATTTCAATTAATCAACCTAGGGTTAGACGTTAGTAGCCTCGAGAGAGGTATTAATATAAATTAGGGAATCCTATGGATCAAGTCAAGTGAATAAATCGTCTGGTTCAAAGTTAAATAACAAGTGAAGTCTAGGTGGATTCCTCCTCGGGTATTGTCTTAATCAATTGGTTTTTCCCAACAGTATTTTCCGCAATTCATTCTCTGTGTCTTAGCATCCTTAGCTTAGTAGTTAGTTAATTTTAGATTAAAAAATAATTCCCTTAATTCTTAGGCTAAATAATAAAAAGAAAGTTAGTATTAGTACTTTTGGTTCCCTTGGGTTCGACATCCGGTCTTGCCACTAAACTATACTACTATTCGATAGGTACGCTTGCCTCAATCGTGGTGATAGTTAGTTTCTAGGCTCAATCATTCATTATATAAATTTTAAGACTTTCCCACCACCATCACTCATTATTTGAAAGCAATTACGTAGTTTAGTGATTGCTTGAAGTCGCAAACTACTATCATCGACGCATAACGGCAACCAAAATTTTCAACTGTAGTGAAGGAGTGGAACACGATAAGAATAACCCAATGCTCAATCAAGTCACAAACAAAAAGTAAAAATAAATGATAATCTTATTAAAATTTAAATCTATTAAAATCATAATTTAAAGTTTTAATGTATAATTTAGTACTTGAGTTTAACACTTTTTTTTAATGTGGTACCTAAGTTTTTGGTCCAATGTGATACCTATATTTGACAAGAGTTAAATATTTTGGTACTTGAAGATAACAATATTAATTTTTTAGTGTTAAATTTGAGTTTTAGAGTTGATTTGATGAAAAATAATTGCTAAAATTTAACAATTCACAATTAACAATAAATTTATTCTATTAATTACAAAATCATGAGAAATTCAAACATAATAATATTAGCAATTTAAGTTTCATCAAATCAACCCTAAAATTCAAATTAAATACTAAAAGTTAACCTTGTTACCTTTTGGTGCCAAATATGTAACTTTTTCAAATACAAGTATTAGATTGGATCCAAAAATAAATACAAGTATCGCATACTGAAAAAAAAAAATCAAACTCAAATACCAAATGATACATTAAACTTATTGTAAAAAACCGATTTTTATTTTAGGCCAATATATTTATATAAAAATAATGGATAAATTTTCTTTAAGATTAAATAATATAAATTTAAGTTCAACATACCATAATTCCCTCCTTTATATTTATTCTTCAATTGATGTCACCCTTAATTACCATTTTATCAATAAAATTATAAAATATCCTTTCAGAAATAAAATTATAAAAATACCCTTTCTTTTAACTTATAATTTATATTATTATAATGACACTTTTATTTTTCATACTTTTAAATAATTTTTAAATAAAAATTGAATTGTTTTTTGTTTGACTTTTGGCACATGTTTTATGGTTTTCGTTGTCTGCGGTCTGGTTTTTACGTTTCTATCGCTTTGACAATGGTTCCATGGTTTGCTTTTGTCCATGGAAGATGTTATTGCAGGTTTATCCTTCGTGATGATGAAGATGAGGCGTGGCCAGTCGTTGTTGGCGGTTCTAAGGGTGTGACCGAGTTTGAAATTTGTCTTGTCGACCGTTTCTTGAAGGCCAGTGTGATCCGATTTGAAGCAATGCATACAAAGATGGCAAATATGTGGCACCCGATTGAGGGAATTACAATTTTTTATTTGGGAGAGAAACGCATTCTATTTTGTTTTTATGCAGAAATGGATATTGATCGAGTTATTAAGAGTAGTCTTTGGACTTTCAATAATCACCTATTTGTGTTTCATCGCCTATTACCGGGGGACGATCCTCTTCAAGTGCCTTTGTGTTTGGTTGATTTTTTGGTGTAGATCCATGATATTCCTATTGGATATCACTCTGAGGATCTGGCTAGGCAGTTTGGAAATTTCCTTGGAACTTTTTTAGAGTTTGATTCTTCCATTCTTGTTTCTGGTTTCCAACACTCTATACAGGTTCGTGTGCGAATAGATATCTAGATGCCCTATGGCGCAAGAAATACCTTGCTTTGTCTTCTCAGTAGAGGGTCTATGTACGATTCCAGTATGAACGCTTATCGCTTTTTTGCTTTCTTTGTGGGAAATTGGGGCACGGTGAAAGTTTCTTCCCTCTTTGGTTGACTATTGGCATAAAAGATGTCCCTATGGGATGGGATATTTTTTTGCGAGCACAACCTCGTTGTCGACAACCTCAACCTAGTGTCTGGTTACGCCCTAATCCAATGATGCGTTTGGGCAGAGGAACTGGTTTGTCTAGCATGTCTCCTTCGACAGTTTTCACCTCAATTTTTGTGTAAGAAGACATAGGTCTTAATTTGGATAAGTCATGATCTACGGAGGCTCTGGTTAGGGATTTGGATGTTGATGATCGCTCAACAGCCTTAGCAGAATTTGCACAACAACATCCATTAGCTACTGTTGGATTGGGTGGGAAGAAACGGGCTTGATTCATTTTGTTTTTGTAGGATTAGATTCGGCAAAGACTACTTCAACTTTTTATGCAGCTGGCTCTACTACGAAAGGCAGTCGATTGTTATAAATCTGACTAGTTGGAACGTCCGTGGTTTGAGGAATCCACAGAACGTTCATCGTGTGTAGCACACACTGCGTAAATACAATCCCCAGATAATCTTTCTTATGGAGACGAAACTTGATGCAAAGAGGATGGATCAAGTTCATCGTCGGTTGGATGTCTCAGCTTTAGGTAGTAGGGAAACTTTCATTGGGGTGAAAACCAGGTTGCCAGGTCTATCTACAGAGTTATTCAAGTCATCATATTGATGTGGTTGTGGTTGATGATGGTCTAGGGATGAGTTAATGAATCACTGGGTTTTTGGATCTTCGGTGGAACAAGCCAGAGCCGACTCATGGCATTTGTTTCAGGATTTGGGGTGGGATCTTACTCTTCCATGGATGGTCATAGGTGATTTCAACAAGATTGCATACTCGTTTAAGAGAGGGGGATGTCTTCGCTCTGATTGACAAATAGAGGCTTTTGTTTGGTTTTAGCTGATTTTGAGCTTCATGATTTGGGCTTTGAGGGCCAATGGTTCACTTGGGAACGGGGTCAGTTTTCAACCACTAATATTCAGGAACGATTGGATCATTATGTTGTTACTCTTTAGTGGAGGGATCATTTTCTTACTTCTCGACTACTCTAACATTCACCTATCTTCTCTACTGGTAAGACCAAGAGAATGTCGAAACCAATCGAAAAAGCAGATCTTTGAAAGTGGTTTAGTCAAAATATCCGCTACTTGATTTCCGAGATTGGCGCAACAACAACAAAGACTAGAACTATCGCACCAAATATTGGGAGTATCATCGATTTGATCTGCTCCTAAACGACGATCATCGTAATCAAGTCCCCAATTGGCATCAAAGAAGCAACTAAGGAGAGACGATGGAATTCCGTCTTTGACCATTGTCCTTTGGTGATTATGGACACAATAAATTTCTGATTCAGTCTCCTTCACCCGGAGTTTCTAGCAAGAATCGTGCCATCGAGGATGCTTCTAGACGGTTCAACGCTTTTAACGCGACTGCGAGGGTAGTAGGAGACATGTTGTTATCGAATCATACGGTGAACGGAGGTGTTTCAAATGGATAACTACAACAACCAAAAACTCGGAGATGAGCATAAGACGGGTTTGATGAGATCTCGTTAGAAGAAGGGACATTTATCCAAAACATTTTTAACTACTGATGTCGACGGTGTCCAAGACGTTTATGCCACAAACTAAAAATAGGACACTCAACACTTTTATTTTAGCATTTATATGACACTTCACAAAGAGACTTTTAGCATGCAGAGGAGACACCGCAGAACGAAAAACTGGTACAAGCCTTCATGAATGTGGCCCTCATCAAAACTTCCTTGGTTACGACATTCTTAATAATGCAATGTTTGGATGATTTAAATCGTAAGCAGAGAACCATCCCCATCAAAAGCCTGCCACCGATGACGGAATATACGAGCCATCATTCATGTGTAAACACGAGCTTTGGGTTTAGTTGACCACCGAGTGCCCAACCCGAACATTGTTAGAAATAGGTTCGTGAGGAACTCGATGGAGCCGTAGGCTTAATATTAGACGTTACATTATTTGACGGCATAGGATTAGGAAGCCCATGATGAAAAACCCTTCATCATTTTGGGGCCCAAAATATGGGCCATGTGTATGTTGTCTAGAAGCACTCGGCCTATATGGCCTAATTGACCGCCCATACTAATGAGAATAATAACCTTTTGGCCCATTATGTTGAAACCCACCATAATTGAAATCAGAATTGACTCCTTTTGGCCCACCATATTGATTGATATCACGCTAAAAATTAAAATCCCCAAACGCCTCATATTGATCGGTCCCACAAGCATCATAATATCCAGGCATAAGGCAATATTGACCATCATCATACCCACGTTGACCAGAAAAATACCTAGTATTTTTTGAAGGTATTCCACTGATTTGTTTACGCCGATCCGGGAGGAAAAAAATCAAGAGAGGAGATGGCAAGACATGAGGAGTAGAGCTGGAGGCAGAGGAGACGATTTGATTATTCTAACAAGGCGATAGATTTGAAATATGACGGGTTTGGACAACAACTACAAGTTCATCGGTGGTGTTCACCATGTTGATTCCCAGTCGTCTTTTTACTTTAGGGACTACTTTGTCTACTTTGGGCAAGACTCTTCGTTGACATAGGCATAGGTTTGTTCGAGAGGCTACGGCTCAATTGGAGCGCTTGAATTAGGCTAACCCTTCCGATACCATCTTGGCTGAGCTCACTAACATTAAACTTGCTCTTAATATGAAAGCTGATAGAGAGGAATTATTTTGGGGTCAACAAGCATGAGTTAATTAGTTGCGCTTTGGGGATCGAAACACATCGTTCTACCACATGTATGACACTTCTTGGAGACAAATGAATTCGGTCACTTCTTTGGTGGATGACGATGTTTGTACATTTACCGATCTGGATGCTATGTTTGGTGTTGCCACATGGTACTTTCAAGGACTATTTTCTTCTTCCAGTCCCTTGGATTTTACTTATTTTTTGGAAGGCATCAATGTGTGTATCACTCCTTCGATGAATGAGGTTTTGTTATCTGAATTTACATCCTAGGGGGTTCGGTCAGCAATTGATAGAATGCCTCCTTTGAAGGCCCCGGATAGGGATAGTTTCCTGACTTCGTTTTACCAGAAATACTGGCACATCATTAGTGCAGATATCACAGATTATTTTCTGAGGGTGCTTCGGCAGGAGCTTTCTATATCTGATATCAACGCCACGAACCTCGTTCTCATTCCCAAGGTGCGCAACCCGACTTATATGTCACACTTCCACCCGATTACTCTCCGTACGGTCCTCTATAAGATTATCTCTATAGTTCTAGTGAATAGGTTTAATAGGGTTTTGCCTGTCTGTATTGATGAGGCTCAGAGCGCGTTTGTTCCTAGCCGTTTTATCACTAACAATTTCCTTATCGCTTATGAAGTGCATCATTCCTTTAAACACAAGCGACATGGGGGTGCCAGCCCTTTCACACTCAAGTTCAACATGAGTAAAGTCTATGATCGGGTTAATTGGGATTTTTGGATGTTATATAATATTCTGCTAAATAGGTATTCATGACATCTAAGTCTTGAAAAAAAATAGATAAGATTTGGTCTTGGCCCCATCGATTCTAAAAAATCTTAGTTTTTTGAACATACAAAGATAAAGAAGCCATTGCAATTGTCGAAAATACTAGGCCTACTAAAGGCATAAAAATAGAGGGAAAACTGTTTAAAGTTGTCATAATATGGGTACCTCAATTTAATATTTGTACCGATTATTGTTATATTGTTTAGTTAGAAATATATCTTATATAGATTATATTATAATTAGTATATTATACAAATTATATCTAAATACTAAGTATATCTAAGCGAGTCTATATATCTAATATATATCAAATAAAATAGGTGTATATGATAAGATAATCCACTTTCTTTATTATCTTACTTTATTCTTACTTTTCTTATTATTCTATTGTTCTTGTCTTTTAATTTGAATTTTTGAATTTAATAAAGAAAGAGTTTATTACAAATTGTCGAAAGATTTGATTCGTTAGAATCCGATCCAAGAATAGGGTTTATTAGTAAAAATAGAATTTTCAAGAGATATAGAAATATGAAAAACTCTATATTTCCTTTCTACTTTTTCTCTATTTAAATTATATATACATACGTAATAGAGGAAGATAAAATTCGTTTTATTTGTCTCTCCAAATTCGAATTTCATTTCACAAAAGGAAAAATTTGCTTTTTATCTTGTTGCTAGAGGTTTTCTCATTAGTAATATCGGATAATGATAATAATAATTATCCACATAATTTATTTGTCGACAATTCCTTTTTTGTCACAAATTCAAATCCCATTACGCAGGCTTTGACTTTGATTCTGATAAACTAACTAACTACCTGTTCACTACAAATAAAAAATTTCACTTAATACTCTACTTGATTGAATTTTGATTCAAAGGAAAAAAAACCGTAGAGCTGAACAAACTCACTCAGAACACCTTTTAAAGGATTACATGGTAGGATTGGATCGAATACACCCTTATGGAATAAATATTCAGCCTTTGTGAACCTTCCGGTATTGTTTTATTCAATGTTTGCTCAATTACTCTTTTACCCATAAATGCAATATAAGCATTGGGTTCAAGAATAATGATATCCCCAACATACCAAAACCCGCGGTCACTCACCAAGAGTAGGAGATGTAAGAACGATACATAAAATAACTTTTATTTGATTTATAATCATATGAAGCGGAAGATATTTTAGCCATTTGCATCAAGCTCAAACTTCCTTCTTGCATGCGTGCTCCTCCTAAGCACACACTAGAAAAAGAGGTAAAAATTATTGGTAGCATATTAGATCAAAAGGTGATTTTCTCGCCTACTACGGATCCCATACCCCCATAAACCGAAAATCCATAAACCCGGTTGCTATAGGAATACTGTTTAGTTGACTCATGCTGTTTGAATAGCCTCAATTAATCTTGTCTTTCTTTGATAAAAATCAATACGATCTTTATAAAGCTCTTCTTGATGAAATTGATTGGGATCGGAGAGATCATGTCTTCACCCATAGAACCCCAAGTGCTCGGATCAATCGAAAGTCCGATTCTATCTGAATTCCTCATTTTCAAATGATATCCACATTGTTCACAAATATTCATTTTTGAATTTTACGATTTCTTATAATTTACTCCATAACAATATTCGCATTGAACCCACAAATCCTTGTATAGATCGAGATCATTAGAACTTTCTTTTAAAGTTAAATCATTACCATTTTCACGAGTTATTATATCGAAATTCTTGCCTTCACTATTATTTTCACCTTCACCGCAAATGTAAATATAAATATAATCATCGTTGGAATTGTCACTACCACTTAAAATGGAACTATAAATACTGATTTGAGAATGAAGATAAGAGTCAATACAACTATTAATGTGATTATTCCAACCATAGTTAGTATCATTATCATACAAGTTAAAATGATAGTGGGGCTCATCATTTTCGATCCATTATTCATATAACTAGAATTATGATAACTATAAAAAACTTTCTAGTTCACTCAAAAAGAATGATCATTGTTAAGCTCAAAATTTGATTTTATCTATCAAAATATATGGAATAACGGTCCGATTACTATCCCTAATTAAAAGGTGTCATCGTAAATGAAATTCAAATGTCTTTGACGTAAACTAAATGATCAACCTTATTGTAATAACTAGAGTCATCACTACAATCATGAATGTTTTTATCCGTATCATTTCTAGTCGGTATTTTTTTACGATAGTATTTTCAACGGGACTAAAGCGGCTATCCATTGATTTACTTAGCCCACATCGTATTCTAATTCCCTTAGAAAAATCAAATTGAACCATGATTTTCCATGAGCTTTATTGCCTCTATTTCCATGAAAATACAGTAGATGAATAGTCATTCGATGAAAAATCAATTGAATATTTTATTTCCTACCAGAATACACATACTAGATACAATCACTAGGGTTATTAACGAACAATGAGTGAATATTAAAAGAAATAAGTCTCTTTTGTGAGAACTTGGAGTAGCAGTTCATTATATATGATAGAGCTTTTTTTTCTTTTGAATTAAAAATATCAATTTTCAATTCGAAATAGTGATTTCCCCATGTTTTGTAAAATTGCACTGAAAAAATTGAAAAAAAATTTCTCCTATTAAGAACCTTTTTCGTAAAATCTCGTCTACTAATACAATACAATAAGTTTCTATTCCAACACGGAGCCAAAAGGACAACATACAGGATGGGTAGAAGAAGTTGTGATGCTTAGCTCGATCCATGATTTGAAACCGTGGTATATAGAATAGAAAGGAATACACCAATCTTAAGGATCCATACAGAGGATTAATTATGGACCGGGAGAAAATATGAGTTGTGTTTAGTCTTTTATTTTTGTATTTAAGATCTTGTATATCTAGATAAAATATATCTATAAAAATATAGACAATAGAATCGGCTCAATCCTTTTAGTAAAAGATTGGGCCGAGTTTAATTGCAATTCAACAAACCGACAAGAATTCTTTGGATTACAAAGTATCCATTGCTTCAATTCAAATTTAATTTATGAGGCTACTTTATCTAATTTATCCACTGCGTCGAATTCAAATTTGATTGCTTTCCATACTTCACAATAAGTAGCTAGTTCAGGACTCCATTGGCTAGCCTCACGGATAATTTCATTACCCTCGCGGAAAAGGTCACGTTCCTCATTACGAGCTTGTACACATGCTTCTAAAGCTACTCGATTAGCTACAGCACCCGGTGCATTTCCCCAATGGTGTTCTAGAGTTCCTCCACCGAATTGTAGTACGAAATCATCTCCAAAGATCTCGGTCAAAGCAGGCATATGCCAAACGTGAATAATGTTGTGAATGGGATTTTGTTCAAATTAGGTTTCCTTGATTATGAGTTGCATCCGTACAGTTTCCTATTCAGTGGTTTTCCATGGAGGTTGGGGGCTCTTTTCCAGCCAACACAAGGACTCCGCCAAGGGGACCCCTTGAGCCCTTTCCTTTTTCTTTTATGCGGGGAAGGTATCTTTGCTCTGTTTCATTTGGCCCAGAAGGACGGTACTTTTGAGGGTGTGCGTGTCGACCGTAGTGGTCCTTGTCTTACCCGTCTTCTTTTTGTAAACGATTGTATGGTTTTTGGCTAGGCATCTACAAAGAGTGCTGCCACAGTTCACTTTATTTTGCAGGAATATGGGCGATGCACTGGACAGGTGGTGAATTTTGACAAGTTAGCTATTTCTTTTAGTTCAAATGTGGGACATTCTGATTGTTCTAGTATATGCTCGGTTTTGGGTGTGCGCATTGTCCATTATTTGGATAAGTATTTGGGCATTTCCCCAATGGTTGGCAAGAGTAAGCGGGAGACCTTCCAACATTTTAAGGATTGTTTTCATCGTTGTGTTGATAATTGGAACTTACGCCACTTGTCTCAGGGCGGTCGGGGGGTTTTTATTCATTCTGTTTTACAAGCAATTCATATGTTTACAATGTAGTGTTTTTTGTTTTCGTTGTTGGGTTTTTATTATTTTCATTAATAAATTATTTTCATTAATAAAGAGTTTGTTTCAACTCTAAGAGTTTGTTTCTTGTGTAAGATTACTTCCTTGTGGTTTTTAAAAGTAGTTTTCATTACTTTTTGGAAAGTTGAAAGTTGATTAGAGCAATTAATGAAGTTTATTGAGATTTATATCTAAAGGGTTCAATTGAACATTTATCCTTACATCCAATCACATCCATCCGTTTACTCAATCCATCTTCTACTTTTAAATTTCGTTTATTTATTTATTTATTTATTTTTCTTTGTTCTCAAATTTCTTCTTTTATTGTTTTCGACTTATTTAATACTAAATTTATTTATTTCTTCTTTTTCAGATCAGATCAAATAACTCAAATTCGATCTTCTTCTGCTTCCTCCGCTTCATTCCGTTATCACTTGGGTAAGTGACTTCTTGATACACGAATCAGCCCAATGGAATCATACCTTAGTCCGCGATCTATTTTCGGTTGATGAGGCTGCCCACAACCTTAGCATCCCCCTCTCACGTTTGACCGGTGATGACATTGTGGTCTGGAAAAGTGATCCGATGTTCGCAATGGATATCGGTTGCCCTGTTGGCTGATGAAACAACGCACTACGTTCCCGAGATTTCTTTACAAAGTTGTGGAAGGTTCGAGCCCTGGCGATTTATTTGAAACTATGTTCCCACATTACACAACCGTTACATATCTGCTACGCAATTTTATCCTAGATGCCTAAGTGTACCTGATACTACTATTCACGTGCTCCGGGATTGCCCTTTTGCAGTTTCGGTTTGGAACCGGTTGCTCATCTCCTGGCCTGGTACCTACAATGCTACGGACCTTGTGAGTTGGTTGGGATATCTCTGTCATGCAACTAATGGAGATGGTTTATTTCTCATCCTTACCGCGATATGGGCGATTTGGTGGGCGCGAAATCGGCATTATCACGAGGGGTTCGGTTCCACACCTACTGAGCTGGTCTCTTTCATTCGCTCCTACCTGGGGGGACTGTCTGTGTTGGGGGTGCCAGAGGCGACCCCTGTGATCTTGCGTCCTGCTAGTTGGTTGCCTGCCTGCAGCTGCACCTCTGGTCAAGGCCAATTTTGACGCTGCTTACAGAGGGGGGACTCACTCTTCTTGCTCGGGGGGTGGTGGTGCGGGACGCTCAAGGTCAAGTACTTGGCGCTTGCACTAGGCTCCACTGTCATGTCTCGTCGGTTTTTGCGGAAAAAACGTTGGCTTTCTTGTCGGTGGTGGACTTTGCTCGTGACTTTGGTCTCTCTCAGCTAGTGTTTGAAGGGGACTCTCTACATGTGATTCGCAAGCTCAGTAACCCACTTGACGACCGATCAGAGATCCGTGCCCTGATAATTGAAGGGAAGATGAGATTACTTACATCTTTCGCGGTGCCTACAATCTATCACTACTACAGGAAGCAGAATCAAGTTGCCCACCAGCTAGCGGCGCTGGGGTTTTGTTGGCAAACGGACCGTTTCTAGGTCGAAGAGGTTCCTTTCCAGGTTGAGCGCATGGTGGTTGAAGAGGTTAGGTCGTCTTCTCATCCCACGTAGCATCAACGCGCGGCCTACACCTGTGCAGTTGCTTCCCTCTGATCTGACCGATTTGTTTTCTCTTTTCCCCATTGTCTTGCCTTCAGGTTTCAACCATTTTGACTATGGGGTTTTCGACTTCCATCAGCTGCTTTTGGGGCAACCATTTGGGTGTCTTCGTATTTTGGCTTTTCTTTTGCTGTTTTTGGGCTGCTTTGTGGGTCATGTTGCACTTTTCGGTGCCTTATGTTCTGGACTTGGGCTTTGCCCATGTGTTTCTGGTATCTTTTACTGTTTTTGAATGGAAGTCATGTTCAAAAATAAAACAATTCAAATTTCAAAAATAAAAAATAAACACGTGTCCAATGATATTAAAATACAAATTTATTACCATTACACCTATATTCATTATTAAATAATTTTAAAATATATATATAAAATATTTTCTTTTACTTACATTGTGACTGTGACAATTTAATATTAATATTTATGTAACATTTTTATTAATTAATGTAAATATAAAATAATAATAAACTAGCAAATCAATTGATGCTAAGTTAATTCAATTAGGTCAATCAAGCCCATGAAGATTGATCAATTTTAAGGGTGATATCAATTCAATTATGTTAGGTTTTTAGATTTTTAAACCGTTTATCATAATTCGATTTAACTTTTAATTTTTCTATATTAATTTTTGTTCTGATTTTTAAGCTTATTTTGATAAATAAATTTTGCTTCATGACTTTTGAATATTACTTGACAAAATTTTAATCTTTTCAGTAAATAATTTTAAAAATAAAAATTTCAAAAACTTTAAAATTATTTTTATTATTTTAGATATAAAATATTTAATTTTATATCATAAAATTAAAATTAACTATATATTAAATAAAAAAAACAAATTTCACTTTGATTTCAAATAATCATAAATTTTAAACTTGTATTCCAAATTCCTCAGGTTGAAACCGATTCACTAGTCAATTCGACCATAGAAAAAGGATGATCAATTAAGTTGAAAAAGTATAAAAACCAATCAAACCAAGCAAGTTAACAATTTGGTTACCTGCACTTCATTTGAAGTTCACTTTTTTAACATCAATTGGTTAAACCGTGCGGAAGAACATTGATGATTGCTATTTGAAACATGATTGTTTCAGTCTCCAAATCTAACAAGAAAAATAGCTGGAAAATATAATCCAAGAAAAAACCCAACTAGAAGTCAAATCGGCTGCACCTTAAATCCTCAGTTCTACAGGTTGAACCAGACAGTTCAATCATCTTATAAACTGCAAAAACATAAGAAAGTTTTACAGCCATTAAGCAGATACATGCTTGGACGGGCAATGTGAGTCCTACAGCAGAACTTAAAGGGTGAAAGCCCTGTCTGTTAAATGAGTTTGCTTGAATCACAACAATAAATATACTGTTAGTTTGATAAGGTAACAGCAGACAATTAGGAGATGACTAAACCAAGACACTCTAAATTAACATTAGGTCCCAAATCATCAATCAGAATAAATCATCATTACTTGTATGTCTCATTCATTGTCTGGTAAAGAACGAAGTTTACCGATTCAAACAAAAATGGAAGGAAAGAAAAAGAAAGGGGCAAGAGATGAGGGAAAAAGGTAGGGTAACAGGGGGGTTGAAACACATGTAACAACAATTTCTCAATGTGTTCGATCCAATTCAATTTAGTATAAAAGTAACTCCTATAGCTAACCTACTTAATGTACTGAGAAACCCACTTGAAACCATCTCCATAACCCATTTTACGAACAATGCTACACATGAATACCTCAAGGGGACGAACGTTTGAGTCTCCCAAGTTGACCTTACCCTTGCCTGTGGTGAAATTGGTGAGCCCAAGGTGATAACGCAACTCATCTTCTGAAGCAGCGTATGGTATATCAATCTTGTTGCCCAAGATGAGGAACGGGACATTAGCCAAAGCTTCATCTGAGAGAAGAGCATCCAGCTCCCTTTTTGACTCGGCAAACCTCTCCTTATCGTAAGCATCCACTAGATACACAACCGCATCCACCTACAAACAAATTTCCTATCAGTTTTGCTATGCTCTGCGGAAAAAGAAAATGATTGAATGTTTCGGTATAGTAGAGCCTCCGAAAACTTGCAGGACCTTTTCTGTGTAATAGACCCCAGACCAGACACCAAACAAGCCAAGGAAAGAAGAATAAGTCTGAGTATATGACAAATAGTTAATGATTTCTTCCGACAATGTAATCTTGAAAAAAGAGTGGAATGTAAGTATATAGTGTGTGGTGAGGTACTATCAAGACACCTTCTCCAAAAATAAAGGCGCTATCAGCGAACTCCCCATCCTTATTCTTTGCCCCTCATGAATCAGATAATCACAAGAACTATTATCTGGGATTATAGAGGCCCTTTCAAGAAATTTGACTATAACAAGAAACTCTAGCAATCTGTCAGATTCTCAAATGAAATATGTAACCCACTAGATGACTAATACAACTAAATTTTACAATCCCAATTTGATTATTTATACTTGACACCAAATGTTCAATTCATAAAAGATATCATTCATATAATAATGGAATCAATTCTCCCCAGCTTGAAAGAGAAAAGAATAATTTTTGTCTGAAAACTGAACATAATCACAGGGATTTTCAAGTAAAAGAAATGCTATGTTACTCTGACTAAGTGAGTGTCAGAAACGAGCATATATCAGTCATGGTATGGTTAGATTTTTGTAAGTATTTGAAGGATCCTTGGAGGTCCTACCACCATGTTCGTGCGTGGGGCAAATGCGTTTGACATGGATACTTCAACAAAAATGAAGAATTCGAGAAAATGTACCTTAGCGTAGTAATCTTTCCAAACTCTTCGAGCAATCTGATGGCCTCCCAAATCAAAAGCCTTGAACTTGATTTTCCCAATACTCAATTCCTCCGATGTGGGATGCTGTGTTGGCTGATGCTGAACTAATCTCTGCCAAATCCCATTACCAACATTCCATTTAAGACGAGATTCCAATCAACTTATTACTGAAGATAGCAATCAACCATCCCATCACATTTCTTACCCTATATATCAATAACAATTAAAAACCCCTTCCAGCTAAAACGACTAATCTCAACTAAATCCCATCAAATTGTAAAAGAGAGAACAAGCTTCATAGCCTTAATTACCTTCAAATATAACAATTATTAGCATTCTGAATCAATTTAGATCAGAAATATTAGAAAGTTAATAGATTAAAACCAACAATATTAACACAAATCTAATTCTTAATATGATTTTACCATCATTCACTTATGAAAAAAATAAATACCTCATCTTTGAGCATATGAAGCAGCGTGGTTTTGCCGGCATTATCCAGCCCTAAAAACAAGATCTTGGCCTCTTTTTGCCATAACCCAAGGGAAGCAAGGATCCCATAGAACCAATCGAAGATAAACATGATTTAATTCCTTCAGTAAAAGAAACTTTTGAATTCTTATTAACAAAAAAAAAAAGAATCAAAATGGGTTGTCTGATAGAAGAGAAAGTGTGTGATAATGGATGGGGGTATAAAAGAGAGCACGAGTTGATGAGTTTTGACTGGGTAAGTTGATCCGAGCTCGCACCGATCAGGTGCTTTGGATCGGGGGTAGTTGGCCACGATGGGCTAAATCTGGGCAGTTCGATTTATGGAATTAGTGGATTTTTTTTTAGATTTTGGATCACAGTGTAAAATTGGCCTGTTTTCCCTTAATGGACGAATAGCTGATTGACAAAGAAACTATATACTAACAAATTAAATTTTGAAATAAATCTCAAAATTACTCCTAGGAAATTTGGTCTACCTATATATATATATATATGAAAATTTCATTTTTATTTAATTATTTAATTATGTAATTTATTATTTATTAAATTAAGTTTAGAGAATAATTATTTTGCTGAATGTGTTTTCTTAAGAGTACCTCGACGCTCATGAGTGTCAAATTCAAGATGATGTTAAATTATTACATTAATCCATGTTATGCATATAAGGAAGAAAGTACTTGTAGAGCATCTTAACATCTATGAGTGTCAAGCTTAAGGTTAGGAGATAGTTATTTGGTTGTTAGCCCAACTAAGTGCATTTAATACCGTGAAAGATGGCTCTCATAGTTGGTGACTTTCATTCTGTAAAAGGTTGTTTGTTACTCCTTTCTTCACGCCCAATTTTTTTCAAAACTCTCCAACCCTTTCAAGCTCTCGCATCCTTGAACCTTTTTTTTTTTTTTTGTTATTTTTCAAGAGAAAATGATAGAACACATTGTCAACTACATTGTGAATATGGTGAAATTTCCAACTCAATTCTTTTTATTTTTAAATATTCACGGAAATAATATGGTTTTTGAAATTTAATTATATTATTTTTGTTTTTCAACAATCAGTAGATAAGTTTTTTGAATGACACAATTTACATTTTGCAAAGCTTGATCCTCGTATCGATGAACGCTTGAAGGCTGTCGTTTTATATGTGGCATCTACGATTTTCATCGTTTTGGATTTAATTGTCGTTTTGGTAGAAAGATGGAGGTTGAAAACATTTACATTCTATTTTTCGTACAAGGAAGCAATCATAATACTTGAAAATGTCGCTTTAATAATTAGCCTTCTAGTGTAATCGATTCAGAATATCAATGTGATCAATTGTTGCGTGATATGTTGTCGAAGGAGAAACTAAAGAAAGATTTAGATAAGACCAATTGAAATGTACATTTCAACAATTAACTGAACATTGAACTCGACATTCATAAATATAAAGTTGAATATACTTTTTCAGATGTGCCAAAATATTCTGCTACAGGCTGCTGATTGATAATTCATGTAGTGGATTTAAGATGAGAACATGAGGCTAAGGTAGAAATCGAAGCGATGTATGGAAATCATTATGGAATCAGCGAAATCCCACGAGTCAAAATGTTTATTTGGAGAATGTCTACAAACGCCATTGCATCCAAAGAAAATGATGATCTTTCTCCTGTATGTGCCATAGATGCGATGATGAGGTTGTCGAGAGGCAATGGCTTAATGCATCAGTGGCTGAAGCCCAAGCTTCGAGGCTTGGTTCTTAATTGATTAAAAGTCATGGATGACAATCTATAGTCACCGAATCATACAGTTGATCTTATCAATGCTTTGAAAGGATTCAATGTTGAGATTAAGGCTATCATAGATGATATTCACCTCTAACTTTCCTCCTTTAGGATATGGGATTTTCTCATGTTTTCAAAAATAGGTAATTTGGTGGCTGATTGGATAGCCAAAAAGAACCAATAACAAATATTATTGTAATTTTTCTTTCCAATGGAAATTCAAATATCTGTACTATGACTTACCATACAAATACAATCTCATTAGTAACATTTTATATTTAACAAGGAATTTACATTTAAAGTTATTATCGATTAAGTCTTACTTCAATTGGCATCGACATTATTATCAATATAAAAGACATGAATTCGAGTGTGCTGAAGCGCATTATACTCTTATTTCAGATTTTGGGAAAGGCTATGAATAGTTCTAGACATGATATGAAAAAAATAAAAATTAAGAGTAGTGATACTACACTCATAAGAAAGAAAATAAATAAAGTCATTGAATTTAATATCAAATTTTATGTTAGTTATTATATATTAATTTTTTAAATTAGTTAATAAAATCTTAGTTTGTTGGTTATGGCAAAGGTTTGAATTTTATCATAAGCAATAACAATTTGTAGGTTTTAGACTTGTTATGTGTACGTCAAATGTAAATTTTGTAGAATTCTTTTAAATAGATTTAATTTTTCTAATTTTTAATTTATATTTTGTACTGATTGAATTCTACATCTTAATTGATCATACATATATTTGAGTAGAGCTTTAAAGGAAAAGTAATTTCATTAAATTATATCATAAAACTTTATCATTAATAAATTATATCTCTAATTTAAATCCGTTTAATTTAAAAACTATTATAAGAAATTAATTAAGTTTTAACTCAATTAATATCGATATTATTGCTAGTACAAGAGGTCGTAAGTTCGAGTGCACTGAAGCACATTATCCTCCTATTTAAATATTGAGGAGAGATTACGAGTAGTTCTATACGTTGTATCAAAAAGAGTAGATATAATAAGAATTTATAATGAGATTAATATTCAGAAGAAAAAAAACTGTGATAAGAAATTTTAGAAAATAGATTCAAATTTGAAATTTCATTTTAAGTTATTTACATATATTTTTTGAACAATCTCATTATAGATTTTAATCATATCTATTCTTTTGATATAATGTTTAAATTTACATATATTGTTTTTCCAACTCATAAATGGGCGCTTCAACGCACTTGATTTAGTGTCATTTTTATTAAGATTAATATTAATGTCAATCGAGTTAATACGGTTAAATTATTTACATATTTAATTCAACCTTTGTTTTGAGAAATAATTTATTCTCTTTAGGATAAAAGACATGATTTACTAATGCTAAAAATTTAATAATATAATTTCACGACTTAAAATTTACAACTTAAATAAAATTCGATATTAAATTAAGTAAACAAAAATGAAAATTATCTATTGGATTACGTGTACCATCACGTGTTGCCTCAACATAACTAGATGAGAAAATCCAAAATCAATGCATATTTAAGAAAAAAGGGAGGAGACGACAACAGTAGATATACATAACTGGATATGCATTCAAGTCAAACCAAGCCAAACACTGTCCTGTCTTGCAAAACCAGCAACCAAACGACCCAGGATTCCAAAATCCACAGGTTTTCTCTTCTCTCCCAAAAACCCAAACACTCCCTTCTATAAAATCCATTACACACTCTGCACACCTTACTATCATAATTTCAACTTCAACTTCTAAACTGTTCGAATCCCAAACACCTAGATTCAATGGCTGATGCTAAGGAACGCAAAATCCTGGTGGCCGTCGATGACGGCTTGGAAAGCATGTACGCTCTTTCATGGTCTCTCCACAACCTGATTTCTCAAACTTCAAATGATACCATTATCCTCATTTACGCTAAACCTCCACGAACCGTATACACTTCGCCAGATGGTACAGTTGTTTTTCTTTTTTTAATGTCGAAAATTAAAGACATGGTTTTTTTTTTTAAAATTGTTTTGGTTTTGGTTGCAGGGTATTTGTTTTCTCCTGATATGTTGGCCTCCATTGACAAATGCAGAAACGATCTGGCGTCTTCTATAATCGAGAAGGCCAAGAAGATGTGCAAGGAGCAAGGTGATAATGAGGTGAGTTACTCAGTAATTCTTGCTTTTGTTTATTTGGAGGATCAAAATTGTGTGTTTATTTTTGGGGTTAATTAGGTTAAAGTAGAGGTGATAATAGAGAGTGGTGATCCAAGGGACGTGATTTGCCAGGCTGCTGAGAAGATCCATGCTGATGTGCTTGTTATGGGAAGCCATGGCTATGGCTTGATTAAGAGGTGAGTCCTCTCAGTTTTAGTCAAATTATAGTTACTAGAACTATTAAATCATGTCAAAACTATATAGACAAAAACCATAATTTTACTCAAAGTTTTCTTTTCTTCTTCTTTTTAATAACTAGGCCCTGAGTATGATCATTGACTAGGTTGACAAGATAGTATAATCATAATGTTCCCTTTTGTATGTGAAAAATGGTTTGCTTTCCATACTTTATTTTATATTACAGCTCAAATTTACGGCAAGAATGAATGTGATAGGGTTTAGTGTCTTAGTGGTTATGCCTAAACAGGTTTTACTATATGGTGTGAATAATTTTTGGGTGACAGGGCATTCTTGGGGAGTGTAAGCAATCACTGTGCACAGAATGTGAAGTGCCCTGTTTTGATTGTGAAGAAGCCCAAATCCTCCTCCTCTGCAACTACAACTGCAACTGGACATTCATAATTTCTCTTAGTTGTATAAAGTTTTATGTTTTTCTTCCATCTTTGAATCTACTTTCATACTTGAATGTCAAGAACTGAACTTTGATTATTACAACAGATATATACCATCACTGTAAGCTTTTTTCTTCTTCTTTTTTGGGGTAATGCTATCCAAGTGAGCTAAATAATATAAGTTGAGGAATAAATCATAAACCTTAGGACATAGTTTGCTACATAATACATCAGAGATGATAATACAAATACGTAGTCAAAAAATTCTGTCATTGTTGGCACAGAACACAACTTCCGTTCTAAGTGATAATCATCGGTTTTTGGTGATCTTCTATCTAATGAGTTCTTAATGGGAAGAGGTAATTCCAAACGAACATCATCTATGTCAGCATGTCTCATAATCCGGTTAAACATTTTGAAGAGCAACATCTTGACTCCTTTTTCCAGTGAAGTTTCATGACAAGTAGGCATCCGATTGCATATAGCTAGCTTGTGTAATAGCTCATTTGGTGACTTAGCTCACGAATATCAATTCTAAGATGCAAATGCTTACCAAAATTAAGAATTATTTTAAAGGAAGCACGACCAAATTCAAAGAATAAATATATCACAAACCAATCCTTATCATTTATTTATGGACTAACATCCTCCATTGATGACATGACTTGAGGGTGCACAAAAAGTAGCTCGAGAGAGTTCATATAAAGTTGGCATGAACAATCTTAAGAGTAATAGGCTGTAATTGATGGTTGTATTCTTGGTAACGAATTTTTTAATCTAATAGATATTTTCATCAAATTGTATAAACAATATATTTGTCCATAGGTAAGGTCATTTGATCCCACCGAAGGTCCGTCCAAGAAGTGGGAGAATTGGGTAAAAATATAGACAAAAAAAATAAACTTAGAAAAAAAAAAACAAGGCTCATTTCGAGTAAAATTTTTTTGACCCAACCCAAATTTACAAAAAAAAAAAACTGTTATTTTATTGTTTTACTATCATTTCATTATTATATTGCTACTTTTTAATTATTATTATTTGAATATTATATAACTCTTTTGTATTGTTAATTTTGCATATATTTTAGTATTATTTAAGTATAATGATTTTTTTCAATTTGTTGGTAAACATTTATTTTAATGTTTTTAATGTTTTTGATGTATTATATTTTAATTTTTATAAAAATTAAAAAAAATAATATATATGACTAGCTGCACCAAATTTTAACATTTTATCCAGATCAAGTTTGGGCAAAAATTTATACCTATTTTTCAGGCTTGGTCAGACCAAATCTATCAACCATGCCTCAAATTTTATTAGAACTCAGCCTAACCCGACCCACAATTCTCATAGTTATTTCTTAATATTACATAGTGTTCCAACATCATTAACAATATCTGGCACAATACCTCACATAAATCAAGAACCCTACTTATTTTTCTTCTCGTATAAGCAATGCAATTCAAAATAAAAATTCAACTAATATTCCATAATCTTGTGGTGTAAAGGATGAAATATATATATATATATATATATATATATATATTAAAATGCTTTAGGCTACCATTCATCCGAATCACTCAAAGTATAAAAATGGACTTAAAATTATATTTTTATATTTAAGTCATTTTCCATTTTCCAGAAAAAGTATCACCTTTGTTTTCAAAAAGAGAAAATCTGAATCAAAGATAAATATGATCCTTGATCAGGGGCGACTATGGGGTTTCGTAGCACCACCTCCTAAAAAAAAAAAATTTTTATTTTAATTTTTTAAAAAATTTAAAATTTTAAATTAATAAAATAAAATTATATTTTAATTCCTTAAAATTATATTTTTATTATCATAAAATTTATATTTTAATTCCGACCCTACTTAATTATCACTTATTATTTTATGCACTGTGGCTTTATGGAGGGAATCATCATTTCATAATTTATGTTGATGAAGGATAGAATCGTTCTAATATTAAATATTTAAACAATACGAAAAAAAAAAAAAGCTAAATGCACTTTAGATAATAGTAGAATGTGGTTGCAATAGGCATAGCCATCGTTCATGCTTTATTCTCATGGGTGAATAATTCATGGATCCTACTTTTTTTCACGTCTAATCAATATAATGGATACACTTTTCCTTAACCTAATTATTCTCTTCCATTTAAATTTTAATAATTTTATGTTTTGATCATATCTATTTTTTTTACATAATATTTCTATAATGTGTTTCAATGCACTCAAACTTACGTCCTTCTGCATTGACAATAATATATATACTAATCAAACTAAAACTCAATTGGCTTACACGGAATAATTAATAAAGTTATTTAATAACAAATTAAGATATATTTAAGGTGTGTTTCTACATCACAAAATATTTAAAAAAAATGTATTTATTATGATAATAATTATAATTTTAAAATTTTAAAAATTATTATTATAAAAATATTAATGATATTTGAAAAAAATTCTAAACAGATGACAACTTAAAATTAAATCATTATATGTAATATGCTAGTCTAGAAAGCTATTCGACAATACAATTGCTAATAAAATTAACAAGAAAAATAAGCATCCTATGTGATTTTAGCATTCCATATTTGTTAGATCATTTCCTCATCATCAGTTGGTTGTTTGCTAAATATAAATAATTAATATTAATTCTATAATTTACTTAAAGCTCCTAATTGAGTTAGTGTCACAAGTCAATCAAATTCGTGACACCTAACTTAGTTGAAATATGACTAAAATAATCATTCTTTTATTCCAAAATCTTATAAATATATAAATTAAAATTATTAAAAATAAATAAAATGCTAAAATATATATATATATATTTAAAAAATTTCTCAAATGATACATTTGAGGTCTTAAATAAATAAATTATCAAATCAAACTTATCATACTAATTATCTCTTTTTTTCTATTAAAAGAGTTTTTAAAAATATATGGTATTTATAATCTTTAACTTAAAATTTAGTCATATTGACAACAAGATTTCTATATAGCTGGTTCAAAATTTTTAATTTAACTCGAACAAATTTATTCAACTTGAATATCATTTTACTCGACTCGGTTTACAAAATTCAAATTAAGCTAGAATGATAAAATATGATTCGTCATCTCAACTAACTTAAAACTTCTCACTTGTTGTAACTTTGATTTAGTATAATACTCACACTTAACAACACTATTCCTAATTCCCTTGCTATGCCATAATCTAACAATAAAACTTTTAAATTATTTAAGCAAAATTAATAAGATAACATATTATTATATTTTTAATAAAATTAAAATATCTTATTGAAGCTTAAATCGATTAAGCATCTAAACTTGTAATTATCTACTTCAACTCTTACTCTTAAAAATAAAATACTAATTAATTATTCAAATATGGGTAAATGAATTATGGTACTAAGATTACATTTTATTCCTTTATTTAAATAAATAAATAATTTAAAAATAAATTAATTAATTTTTCTAATAAAAATTTCATCTATTTTTACTATTAAAATTAATTTTGTTGGCTGAATAAATAGAAAATTACACATAATAATATTTTATTTTAACGTATAAAAATTAATATTTAATAATAGAAATTAATAAATTTTTAGTAAAAGATAAATTTATTTTTAATTTAATATATAAAATTTAATTTACTTATTTCTTTAATAAAATGAACAAAATATCATCCCACATGAAAATACATTCACAATCAAGATAAAAGATTGTATGAAACATGAATATTATCTATTTCTTATTCTAAATTTTAAAATTTTAATTTAAATTTAATTTTTTCAATAAAATATTAAAATTTAAAATAAAAATATTAATTTAACATAAATTTATTAAAAAAATCTAAATATCTATTTCATACAATCCATCCTCGAGGATAATGCAAATTAGATAATAAAAAATAAAAATAAAGAGACAAGATAGATTTAGTGTGAAACGTACAACATTACAGTCAAACCAAGCCAAAAACCGTCCCTCTGTCTTTCAAAACCAGCAACCGGACGACCCCGAAGCCTAAAACCCACAGTTTTTCCCTACCCAAACCTGAAAACACTCCCCTCTATAAAACACACTCCAATCCACATTACACACTCAAAATTCCATCTTCAATTACTCAAGGTTGTTTTTCTTTTATCAACTGTTCCAATCCAAACTCATAGATTCAATGGCCGAGGATGACGTTGTAGCTAAGGATCGCAAAATCCTGGTGGCCGTCGATGAAGGTGAGGAGAGCACGAACGCTCTCTCATGGTGCCTCAAGAACGTGATTTCTCACACTTCGAAAGATACCCTTGTCCTCCTTTACGCTAAACCTCCACGAGCCGTATACACTTCCCTAGATGGCACGGGTATTTATTTCTTTCTTTTTTATGTGGGTTTTCAGTAGCAATAATGAGTAGTTTTTTCAAATTCGTTGTGGTTTTTGGTTTCAGGGTATTTGTTTTCTTCTGATATTTTGGCCACCATGGACAAGTACAGCAACGATGTGGCGGATTGTGTCATCGAGAAGGCCAAAAGGATTTGCAGAGAGCAAGGTGATCCTGAGGTGAGTTACTGAGTAATTGTGGTATTTGTAAAAGTACCCCTTGTTTATTTGGAGGACCAAAATTGAACGTTTTGGGTAATTAGGTTAAAGTAGAGGTGATAATAGAGAGCGGGGATCCAAGGGACGTGATTTGCCAGGTTGCCGACAAGATCAATGCTGATGTGCTTGTTATGGGAAGCCATGGCTATGGCATGATTAAGAGGTGACTAATCTCTCTCAATTTTGGTCTAATTCTAATTTTAGTCCCTGTATTATACTTAATTATTTAATCTATACTTTAATTTGTTATTATTTGGTCTTAATTTCGTGTTTTGGGTGTTTTTTTTTTTTAAATATTTCATACCAATCAACGAAAATTGAACTAAAGTAATATAGTACAAAGAAGAATTCCACAGATAGGCAAAAAGGATTCCCTTGTGTGAAAAATTGTGTGCTTTTTCACACTATATTCTATTACAGCTCAATTTAAAACAACAAAAAATGTGATTGAAATTGGTGTTTAGTGCTAAACAGTTTTTAATTATATTTGGAGCAATATTTGAACAAATAATTGTGGATTAAATGGCAGGGCATTCTTGGGGAGTGTAAGCAATCACTGTGCACAAAACGTGAAGTGCCCTGTTTTGATTGTGAAGAAGCCCAGATGTTCGTCTTCTGCAAGTGGAACCAAATGATTGGAATTTTGGATTACATAGTCATACTTTGCTTTATTTATGTACAAATTTCACTTTAGTGGGTATGTTTCTGTTCTTGGTTTTCTTTTCTCATATCTTTGTCTGCTTCATTACATTACTTTGTTGTATAAAGTTTTATGTATTTTTCTTCCATCTCCGAATGTACTTTTCATATTTGAATTAAAAAGAGTCCTATTATACATTATTGGGAATAAACCTGTGTTTGCAACGAATAAGAATAATAACGATAAAAAGATTAAATACACAAATTTTATGTGAATAAACTCTTTAAAGAAGATAAAAAATTACGGGAAAAAGAAATTTTAAAAAGATGGAGAGAATCAAATTAAAAAAAAGACTCAAAACCTTGAAAAAAGATCTTTTAAAACTCAAAAACATAGAATTCTTTCAATTTGTATACTAAGACTTGAAATTTGTAGCTTTTATGACTAGAATATCTTAGGTTAATCAGAGTTTAAATGAACAATTCAAATAGAGTTTAATCGAGAAACTTGAGGAATGCATCGTTACATCGTGACGTGATTTATGCGTAGTCAAGACAAAAGTTTTTTTTGTCGCGTGTCGTCATGACATCAATTACTTATTGTAACGACAAGTTTTATCTCGTTGGAATATCATTTATTAGTTTATTTGAAATACGCGGATTTTAACCCAATTAATTTTCTTAAATAATAAAATTTTAAAGGTCATTGTTTTAGGACGAGACTTTAAATTCCCCATTTTGATTAGAACACCCAATAAGCACCCTTTCCCTCTATTAATTATCCGAACAATTCAGCTTTGAAACAGTGGCATCCAAGTGTGAGTGCTCTGACATGCAATACAACACCAAAGACCCAAGTTAAGATAATGAACTGATCAGGGATGTATTCAGGCTGTACATGATGCAAATTGTTCTCGAAATTCATATGAGAATAAAATACACCGAAAAGACATCGATTGAGATTAGGTTTGACCGGTTACCTTTTTGGCCTCAGGATGCTCGATTCTCTTACAATCGGGGTACAAGCTAGTAGTTTGTTTCTCAACATACCAATAAAGACGTTGTAGGTAGCATCGGGACGGAGAATGAATGTATAAACACGAGTGAGTTGGTCTGGGAAATTTTTCTTTTTGATCCCATTGAACATGATGCTGCAATCAACTGTACATGAGTGAAATTATATTTTTACTAAATAAAAATATACAACTTAATTTTACCTCTAAAATTTTTTTCCTGACTTTATCTCTCTGTACGTGATGATGCAATCGACCAATATTATAAAAAATTTCTTAAATCCATTACAACAATATCTTTTAGAGATACGTATATGGTAGAATCATAACGAGGCTTTGAAACTTGATTCGAACAAGTGGTGCTTTGTTGAGAAAGCTCTACAAAATGAGGCAATCCGATTTTTCCAAAACTTATACAAGGTTGAGAGTAATGTGGTGGGTAGATTTTTGTTGCGTCACTGCTTGTCGAAAACAAATGACAACGGTATGGATTTTTTGAATTGTTGTATTTCTAATGCTGAAATAAAAAAAAAAAAAAGGCTCTGTTTGACATGACTCTTATTAAGGCAGTAGGCATAGATAGATTTCATGTGCAATTTTTTCCAACATAATTGGGATACTGTGGATGTTTATGTGTGCAGGATGATCAAAGAAGTGTTAGTGACAAATTTTTGGAGCTTGTGTTCAATAAGACACTTCTTGTGCCTATTCCCAAAACTAAGAGTAGTTTATGTATAGTGCTTTATAAGCTCATTACTAAAGTCATTGTCCATAGGCCTAAGGGCATTATGCCTTGTATTATTGGTCCTAACCAAATTAGTTTTATAGCAAGAAGGTTGATTGTTAATAGAAACTATTTATTCGGGGTTTAGGGTGTAGATTCAGGTTCGTGGCTCACGATTTGAATTCAAGATTAATAGTTCAGGGTTCAAGATTCGGGTTCAGGATTCCGAATAAAAAAATTATCAAAATTATGTGTTTTAATAATATGAATTTTTTTTGAAATATTAAATAATTGAAAATAGATCGTAGATGATGTGGTGGGAGCTATCTATAAAATAATTTATCATATATATGAAAATTTCATTTTTTCGTTAAGTTTAGAGTAGACCTAATCATGAGACGGACCACTAAGTCTGGCCTGAAAGCTCATCCGAAAAGTGAGAAGATATATAAATTGAAAAATAAACTTTAACAAAAATAAAGTCCGTTTTCTAAACAAACCAAGCCTTGAGTAACAGTTTTTCGACCTAGACCCGATTGAAAAAAATTACTTTGTATTCATCAATGCCTTATTGGCTATTGCCCTATGCTTGTAAATTGTAAACTAGAAAACCTATCCCATTTTGCCTTTAACTAGACTTGGTCATGGGCCGGATCAAGAAGGTTCACCTAAAAAGTAAAATAATTTGGGTTAAAATATAGGCCCAAAAAATGAGCTTGGGCAAAAAAATAAGGCCCGTTTAGAAAAAAGGATGAGTCTGGGTAATGCTTGTTCAGTCCAGTCATAACTCGAATATTGTGTTTTACAGTTTTTTGTTGTTGTTTTCTTGTTTTTATTTTTTTTTTTTTTTACCATTTTACTATTATGTTGTTATTATTTTGGTGTTATTGTATAACTATTATTTTATTAATAATTTTGTTATTATTTTAAAGATATTTACTTGTTAATTTAGACCTTTCTTAGTATTATTTAAGCATATATATATATATACTTTTAAAATATATTTTTAATTTGTTAAGAAACAATTATTTTAATATTTTTAATATATTATATTTTTAAAAAAAATTATTACCAACCGAACTGAGTCTAAATTGAGCTGAGCCTAGCTTTAACCTGTTCCCAAATCAATTCCTATTTTCACAAAATATCTCTAGGTGTAGCTCACCAGCCGCTGACCGTGGACAGCCGTCTCCACTCCGGCGGCCACTCTGTCTCCCGCTCGTTCTTCCATCAAGACACTGTCGTCGTTCCGGTCAAGCTGTTGCTTCCTCTGTCGCCGACTTTCAGCATTGCCGTCGCCTTCTCCGCTCCAGCCTTCAGCCGTCGCCGTCCCACTGTGCCGCCGGTCAATCTTATCTAATTCCAGGTATAGGTTACTTCTAAACCTGTATCTAATTTAAATTATTTACCTTCTGATTCATTGTGCTTAAATCTATTTCAAAGTATGCCGTGATAAATATATGATGCTTGTTGTTTCAATTGAATCTGAAAATAAAATAAAAAAATATTTAATTATAAATTAAATTTATTTGATGTAATTATTTATTTGAAGAAACAAATTTACAAAATAGAAGTAATAATATTTGAGTTTGACATTCTATAAACTTACAATGATTTTTTTTTATTTTATTTGATAAAGAACTTATTAGAATACGATAGTTGAAAAAGATTTTAAATAGTAATAAAGACCGTGGAGTCTGCAGTTAACTTGGGTCCTATTGCAACTGTTTGAGTCCTTCAATGAGTGAAGAGCGATGGGTTTTAGTTAGCAGTGTGTTTCTGTTAATAAGTTTAGTCGGCTAATGGACAAATTCTGTTAATTATAGTTCTGGAATTAGTGAATGCCTGCAGGATTCATACTCCCTCTGTTTTCTTCGTTGAGGAGATTTTTTTTAAATTACAGCATTGCTGTTTGAAACAAACATGGCTGAGGAAGAGAAGGAAGAGATAAAGTCGTTCAAAGATTTAGGTTTATGCGAGGAATTAGTGGGAGCCTGCGACAGTTTAGGTTGGAAAACTCCTACCAAAATCCAAGTAGAAGCCATTCCACACGCTCTCGAAGGTTTTCCGCCTTTTCTTTTAGCTTTTTTGTTTGATTAGATTCTTTTGTTCTTTTTCTAAATAGAATTCATGTGTACTTTCGCATTGAAGGGAAGGATTTGATTGGGCTTGCCCAAACGGGTTCTGGTAAAACGGGGGCGTTTGCTCTTCCCATATTGCATGCACTTTTGGAAAGCCATTCCAAACAAGGATATAAATCCGCGCCTGTGTTTTTTGCTTTGGTGCTTTCCCCAACACGGTCTGACATTAAACAAGTTACTTGATTTCGTTCTTAAAAGTGTTTTTTTCTTGTTGAATTTTGTTTGGTTTAATCATTATTATTATTTTGTTGCAGGGAGCTTGCAATCCAAATTGCTGAACAGTTTGAAGCTTTAGGATCTGGGATTAGCCTAAAATGTGCTGTGGTAGGTTTCCAGTTAAACTATATCCGATTGTCAACAAGATGGTTACTTTAAAATGATTTTTGTTTGCTGTCTAATAGGATTGAGATTTCATTTGACTGGTTTTTAGTTTTGCCTTACATTCTAAAGTATGGCAGTTGTTTGCTGGCTTCAAAAATTGTCTTAATTTTTTCTTATCATAAATGAACTTATTTGGATTGCTTGAATTGTGGTTTTTATCTTTGAAAGCTTGTTGGAGGGGTGGACATAATGCAACAACAAATTGCCCTTGGGAAGCGGCCACACATTATTGTAAGTTCATCTGTTCTCCCCCTGACATATTATCTAGAACTTTTAAGTAACTTTTGCGTAAAGGATCTAGGTTGGTTGACCTGTGGCATAAGACTTGATTGCTGTTAGAAAGCGGCAGATAACAGTTAGATGGATTAATTGATTGCAATATATGAGTGCTGAGTTGTTGATGCCTTCTTTAAGTTGTAGTGACAGAGATTACGCTACATGGTATCTAGAATACTTATGCTTGATCTATGGCCATCATAGTCCTCTTCTTTAATCTTGGTATATTGGTTGACTGCACTAAATGAATGAATTTCCCTTGTATGATACTGATGTCATCTAGGTTAGCAAGGATATCTAGTTTCTTTATGATACACTTTCAAAGAATTAGGGCAAGGGTTATGTACCTTAGTTTTTGGTATTTCTGTAAGTTTATTTAGACCACATGTGTCTTGGTGTTCACTTTGATGGAAAAAATCTTTGTTTAGAGATAATATGATGTTTTCTTAATGATAGTAACCTTCCTTAAAGGTAAAACTCTAAGAGAAAAGTGTCAGTATCCAACTGGTTTTTAAGTTGCTATCAATTTTTAGGACACACATAGACAATTGATGTGGAAATAGGTATCTCAGAACACAGAATACATCTGAATCTCTTTTTTATGAATGATTGAAATTTGCCCTGTAGGTTGGAACTCCTGGACGCCTTGTGGATCACCTAACCAATACTAAAGGTTTTTCTCTTCGTATGCTAAAATATTTGGTAAGAATTTCTTCTTTTGCCTTTTTTTTTCTCAAATTCCCTTTTTATGTAATATTCAACGTGACATTTTAGATTGAAAAAGGATTTTTTTTTAAAATGACTCAAGTCTTATTTTATGCAAGTTTTGTTATTCTTTTCCACCCTTTTTCTTGAGGCATCCCTTTGACTTTTAGCTTTAATAAATCTATTGTATTATATGTCTTACTGGTTCTGTTAAATAAATTTTCCATTGTTGAACTGCCAAATTTTACTTTTTTAAGTTTCGCTTTCATGATATGAATGCCAATGTCTCTTGGCATGAATATTAAGCTACCTATCTTGTAACTTGGATTTCTTGTTGGCTGTTTGTTATGTATATATTGTTGAAGTAATATGTGCATGTATTTGATAGGTCCTAGATGAGGCAGATAGGTTGCTGAATGAGGATTTTGAGAAAGCACTTGACGATATTTTGAATGTTATTCCTCGGGATAGGCACACGTATTTGTTTTCTGCAACCATGACCAAAAAGGTATGTGGGGGAAAACAAACATTTTATGTATTATTTAAGAAATAGGTCCATATACTATCTTGAACATTTTTCCTCGTGATAGGCACATGTTTGTTTTCTGCGACCATGACCAGAAAAGGTATAACTGGGAAACAAATATTTTATGTATTCTATGAGAAACATGTCCATATACTATTTTCTGTGTCACATTGGAAGTGGATTAAAACTACAAAAAAGAGACTTTTAAGATCTCTGTAGCTGAACCTTGTAATCAAAGGTTTAGTTTGATCTTGGTTATTGTTAGTAAATATCTTTGCAAAAAGAAGGAATAAGTGCATTGGCTGCTCTTTATTGCTGCAGTACTTGTATGCATATGATTTCTTATTAGGACCTAAAAATGATCTAATACATTATACACTTTGATCATGTGGTTATGGATGTTTTTTGTTTTTCTCCCCTCATTGTCGTATTTAGTCTGCCATTAGGGAACAGTACTTTCACAATTTGATCTTATCTTTACATTATGGATATCTTCATTTGGAGTGGAAGTTTGACTACAATGTTGATTTTATAGGTGAAGAAGCTGCAAAGGGCATGTCTGAGAAATCCTGTGAAGGTTGATGTTGTTTAAGCAAAAAATATCTGCGATCTCTCTCTCTAACTTTAATATTCTAAAGACTTTCGGTTTGTTCTTTTCCTTTTTAGATTGAAGCTGCCTCAAAATATTCTACTGTTGACACATTGAAGCAGCAATACAGGTTTATACCTGCGAAGTACAAGGTTGCTTACTCTTCTTAGCATTAAAATTCTTTTTCAAAGATTTGAACTATGATATGGATTATCAAACTTGTGATGATTTTCATAATGGTTTTGTGCTGAAATTCTATCTTTGAGAGAGATAAACTTACTGTAAAAGATTGAGTGAACTTTTTAGTCCATGTTCTACTAGATGCACTTGATTTTAGTCATAAATTTCGTTGAGTTTGTTAAAGTAATATAAAAATAATATATATTAGCTTGAGTTGGTAGTGCATGTGTCATAGGTCTAGCACACCTTGTTACCTCAGGGTGGTGCGCAAGAAATCTTTCTTGAACCTTCTAAAATTATCCCGCAGGAAAAGGACCCATGATTTGTGTGATTCAATTCTCATATCTTAAAAGTTTTACATCTGTGTGCCATAGCTTGAACAACTAAATTTCACATCCTTTTCCTTTTTGGACTCTTGATAGCTGTATTCAGCTGCCTTCAGTTCCTGGAAACTGACATGTTAAATATTAATATTAGCACCAGACCCCAGTTTGAGAAAACATGTCATCATATAAGCTAGGCCTGGGAGTCTTTGGCAGACTTCAAAGGATGAAGTCTCAAATAGTGCTAGTAGTTATGCATGTTTCGTTCTGCATGCTTTGTTGTTGACTAAGGAATTTATTTTTTTGTAGCTGGAACTAGATAGTAATCAATTCGTGATAAATCTTTTCTGTTAGATCTATAAATGGATGAAGCACGAAAGATCTCTACATTCTTGCTTTTTTGTTCCTAGATATCTAAATGCATTTATTTTTATATATATGTCTTTTGCTGTGCTTGCAGGATTGCTATCTTGTTTATATTTTGACTGAGATGTCTGGTTGTACATCTATGGTTTTCACTCGAACTTGTGATGCAACTCGCCTTTTGGCTTTTATTCTTCGGAATCTTAATATAAGGGCCATTCCGATTAGTGGTCAAATGACCCAGGTATCTTTTGCTTCAATGATATGCTAATTTATAGTTTATGCTTTTGCTCTACAATTGCAGAGTGCAACCCACCCACCCAAAAAAAAAAAAACAGTTTTGTTTTTTAATCAGAACTTTGTGGACTCTGCCAACATATTTTTATTTACAGGCAAAGAGGCTAGGAGCCTTGAATAAGTTCAAGTCTGGGGAGTGTAATGTTCTTGTCTGCACTGACGTTGCTAGTAGAGGACTTGACATTCCATCTGTCGATATGGTTATTAATTATGATATCCCTACAAACTCTAAGGTTAGTTTTGCATATTCTAGACCTTGAAAAAGCATGCATTCTGTTATCCTATAAATGATCTGTGTTTTAAAAGGATAAAGTGCGCAACAATTTTGTGGTATTCTTTGCTGCCTTTTTTGGCTAATTTTTTATGGGTACAGGATTACATCCATCGAGTGGGTAGAACAGCTCGTGCTGGAAGATCTGGTGTTGCTATCTCACTAGTCAACCAGTATGAGCTGGAGTGGTATCTTCAGATAGAAAAGCTTATTGGTATGCCACAATTGCTAAACTTGTTGCTAGGATGTTAGTTGATGAGTAGCTTGTCCAACAGAGTATCCTTTTTCGTTTTTTCTCTGAATTCCAGGCAAAAAGTTACCCGAGTATCCTGCTCAAGAAGAGGAAGTCTTGCAATACTTTGAAAGTGTCACAGAAGCCAAGAGACTATCACAGATGGTAATCCAAGTTTCTTTTAGCTGTCTATATTTTCATATTTGATTTGAATATTTTAGCAGGATGGAAAGCGCCATTTTTATGTTCCTGTTCCACTTCTGGTTGTTACTGGTTTAACCTTTGTGCTTGTGAAAGTAAAATGTGTTTTATATTATATTCCATGTTTGATAATGTTCCATACTTAATTTTATTTCATCCTGAAGAGTTACTTAAATCGCATGTAGAATGTCGTACTTGTAATGGATTCATCCATTTGCTTGTATTTCTTGTTCTATAGTATTTTGATTTTGCTTTTTATTTGAAATTTCAAAGCCTTTTTGTGAACTCTTTCTTGGATGACAATTTTCTTTTTTCCAACTCTGCAGAAACTTAAAGAAATTGGAGGCACAAAAAAGAGGAGGGGCGGAGATGATGAGGATGAGGACATAGAGAGATATCTAGGCGTCAAAGGCAAGTCCTCCAAGAAAGTTAAGAGAAAATGAGATTACCTACTTGTTATCTTTTTGTCTCCATTTACCTACTTGGTCCACATTTCTAACTAATTTGTTAGGTTCAGGGTAGCTTAAATTTTGATCTGAGTAATTAGCTTTATTAAGGAAAAAGAAAATTGGAAAGAGAATGAGGGAAGAACTCTATTTCCATCTTTTTCATGGGGAAGTGATCGTACAAAATTCGGATGAAGGAAAAGAATTACATTTGCATTTGTTATTTTATTGTTATAAAGTTTATTTTTTAGCAGTCTCATTCCCTATCCTCAGTTATAATAATAAATAAGAAATCTGGTTTACTTGCAATACATATCATCTCTAACATATAGGGATATCAAATGGACATGGAAGTTATGAGATGCATGATGATATGCATTAATCTTGCTTGGAATGTAATAATAAAAGGCTGGTTTGGAATTGTCCTTCATTTCGTTGCCTGAGCTTATATCTAATTTTTGTTTGTTTGTGTTTCGATTCAAGTCTGATGAGCAATTTGAAGTTACAGTTTCCTAGTAAATATTTCATGCATTGATTCTTTCGTCCCTCTAGTTCTTCATAAAAGAGTTACTTTGAGTACTTTTGATTTTATTTCGGAGAAGATGACTGAATGATTGGGATGTTCGTTCTATATCTATGGTCGGGAGGGTGACATTGGTCAAAGTCTTTTATGCTTTCCATTCCAAACTACTTTATGCAATCAGTTATGCTACCGATTAATATTTCCAACCAGATTGAGAAAATTGCTAGGCGTAAACTGCTGAGGAGAATAAAATGGCGCTTATGAGCTGGAACTGATGCTACAAACCTATTGCTAATGGTGGGCTCGGTCATCGGAAACTTCATGATCAGAATAAGTTGTTCTTAATGAAGCTTGGTTTCAATTGATTTCCAATCACGACTCTTTATGGTTAAAGTGATGCGGGCTAAGTATAATATTACTGAGCAATGCCTACGAGTAGTCTATGCTCGTTTATGTTGAAATCTCTGTCCCAAGTTTAGGACGTGATTATTGACAGTGTCAAATGGTCTATTGGAGATGGCAGTAGAATTTGCTTTTGGATTGATACTTGGAACCGTCAACTAGTGCCTCTTTGGAAACATTGTAAAACAGGATATAACTATGATGAAAGAGCTTTAGTACAAGATATGATGGATGCTAAGGGTATTTGGGATTGGTCCCTTTTTCTAGCTGTTTGTACCACCAAGTTAGCATTTTCATGGTAGGTATAAAGCCTCCTAGTAGTTTAGCGGGGGTTGATAAGTGTGTGTGGCGTTGGGAACCGAATGAATAAGCAACAGTTGCTGGCGCCTACTACTATATAGCGTCGAGCACTTGGGATGACAAATCTAAGGACTGGGTTTCAATTTTGCGTATCCATGCACCTCAACGGGTCAGGGATTTCCTGTGGCTTCTTTTCGAGGAGAGAAAACTTACCAACCAGGAGTGCTGTAGAAGGAAGGTCGTTGATGGTAGGTGTGAGCATTCAATTGAGTTGAGTCGAATCGAGTAAAAAAATTTTGAGTTAGTCGGAATCCTATTTTAACAATTGAACTCAATTTAAAATTTTTCGAATCAAGTAAAAAAATTTCGAGTCAAGTTGAGTTGAATTAACGAATTTTATTATTTATACTCAATGTTGTGATTATATGGATTGATTATTTAACTAATAGACGAAGTACATGAATTATTTAACTACATAATTAAGGTTGATGGGTAAACATTTATTAAAACCACATATTTTTGCTTTTTAACATAATGGTTTTCACTTTTAATTTTAGATAAGGTAAATATTTATCAAAATAATGTAGTTTTGATTTTTTATTTGAATTTTCAGATAACTTGAATTACGTAATTTATATTTGAGTTAAACTAAAAATTTAATTTTTTTATTCGAGTTGATCTGAATAACTCAAATTTTTTAATTTAAAATTTAGAATTTTATCCAGTTTTTTGAATTAAATTGAATTTTGTTAACCCTTAGTTGATGGTGGATCTCACTTTTTATGAAGAGATCTCGAGAATTGCATTCATGTAATTAGAGACTGCCGGTTCAAGAGTCAAATATGGAAGCGATTAGTCCAGTCTAATATACAATATTTGTTTTTTCAGCTGCCTCTTCGAGAGTGGATTTTATTCAATGTTCATAATACTAATATTCATGTTGTTTTCTGATTATGACTGGATTTGTATGTTTAGCATTGTGTGTTGAAAGCTTTGGAAGCAGCGCAACGATGTTATATTCAGGCAACAGGATTTTCATTCAGGTGATATAATGATCCAATGTACCAGTTGGGCCATTTCTCTTAACTCAGCAAGCCGTAGGATTGCAAATCACTCTTTTCAGGTTTGTTGGTCGCCATCATCTCTTGGGTGGACGAAGCTTAATACTGATGGCGCTGTGAGATTAGATTCCTCTCGAGCTTCAGCATGTGGTCTTTTACGCGACAGCAATGGAGACTGGTTATTTGGTTTTTGCAGGAATATAGGTTGTTGCTCGGCCTATGAAGCTGTGCTTTGGGGCATTATTGACTGGCTAACTTTGGCGTGGCCAAGAGGTTGTAGACAAGTACACGTGGAATCTGATAACCTGTCTGCTATTAACGATATTAACAAGTATGATGCCGCTATTAGTGACCGCTCAATCATTCGAAGCATCACTGATTTCTGCAGGCGTCCATGGGACATTCGTTTCTGCCATGTTCCTCACGAAGCAAACAAAGCTGTTGATTTTATGTCTGTGCAGTCTCAGGTAGATGATTTCAATATGCAAACTTTTGGGACTCCTCCTGCTAGGTTACACCATTTGCTTCTTTAAGACTTGCCAAGTTTTTCTTGTTTTCAACAATAAGTTTTCTTAAGTCTGGTGCTAGGAAACTAGACTACTCTCTTTTCACCAAAAAGAAAATTATTCGAATTTTCCTTTTTTGATTATCAACTTTAAATCACTAATAGAAAGATGATATCGACATAATAATAAATTTAACTCTCAATGTTTACGCATTATGTCAATTTAGTCTTACCTCTTCGTTGTATTTCAAACTAACTTTTAAAATCAAAAGCGCCCTAAGCAATTAAAAACATGATGAGTTTAGAATCAAAAGTGCTTTCTTTTAATATCAATCTCAAAAGCTAAAAAGAAAGTTTTTGACTTTTTGAATATAAAATTGTCAAAATAACTCCATTTATTCTTTCCCCATCCAATTAAAAATTTAATTGATTATCAAGTAATATTTATTTTACAACTAAATGAATCCATAGTATTCAAATAATTTTTTAAAGTTTTAACTTAGCAATAAGCTTATAGATTAATAATAAAAAATCTTAACTTTTTACATATGTTTAAATTAAAATTTTAAACAATTTATATTAATTGCTAAACAAGTTTAAATTTTAAAACACTTTTCGACCCTAACAACAATACAAAATTAACCTTTAATTTTAAAATTTAAAATTTAGCTCACAAAATTTACATGTTATCTAAATTTATCCCTTTTTAGATAAAAATATAATTCAATACACAATGTGTAAAATAAAATGAAAAAAATGTAAAAATTATCCTTTTGCTGAGAAAAAAAATAAAACCCTATTGTGGTTAAGAGGAAATATGTATAAATTAAAAGAATTCAGAGTCAAAATCACAAATGTTATTATAAGAAGCTCAAAATCTAAAGCCAAAATCTCAAATGTAACTAAAACTATTCATTAATATAGTCTTTTAATGACCTGTTATCAATGTCTTGCCATATCCTAATATAAGGATTATTTTAAAATTTTAAATATATATAGTATAATCCTGCATGGTTCACTCTCATAGTATTTAATATTTTGTATCTTTGATGAGGTACTTCAGTATATTCAAATTGAGTTAAGATTTAGTAACCTAATCCTATTGCTTATTAATATATAATTGATACTAAAGGTTAAATGGCTAGCCTACACATCTTGAGATGCTTAGCCATAGCTAACATGTCTATTTAAATTTATTACAAGAGAAAACTAGCTGTTGGAGCTTGGGATCATGGCAGGCTGCAAAAACACAATAAAATTGTTTTACGTAGGAGTAAAATATAATTAATCAGAACAATAACCCAAACTAATCAATTTATTAATGAAAAAAGATATAATAACTGAGAAGAAAAAGTAAAATCCTTAGCATATGATAAATATAGAAATGTTAAACTAACAAAGCTATATAGCTAGTTTGTTCCTAAGTTTACTGATGGCAGAACCAATATTCTTCAAAATGCATCTATTGGGCATGGATTTTGGAGAAGCTGGGATAGGATAAAATTGTTCAAGGTTGTCACACTTTTGGTATAACGTGTAAGCAATAGATGCTCTTGGATGCAATAAAATGCCTTGTTTCCCTCTAGCTCAATCTTTGTCACTGCATTGGTTAATACATTGTAGCGAAACACCCCTAATCCAGGCCAAACTAGTAACAATTCCTTGTTCTGAATACTCACAAGTTGTACTTTGCAATTATCTTGACCATGATCTAGTCGAGAAATATAGTTGTAGTTCTTAAAACATCGATTAAAATCGAGATGGTAGATCCAAGTCCAATAGCCGCCGATATAAACCCATACATTGACCATTTGTCCCAACAAACGCCAACATGTTAGCTGACCTTCCATCTCTAACAGATTCAACCTTTTATGGCAATGACTTGTTTTGCATTTGTAACTTGGATGAGACATTGTATGGAATTCTTCACTGTCCATGGAGAACATCATAATAGAATTCTCACATGTAGAGTTGGGAATTTCGGCAGTCATCCAATAAAGAGTGTTATTATTGAGTATCACCGGCGATGATCCGTATAGGGGACAGTAAGGAAGGGTACGGAGGCCTCTCCATTTGGTAGAGCCTAAGGTGAGTATAGCATATTGGAAGGGGTTGCTTGTGCTATCTGTGGTATAATAATGGAGCAGCCTGTACTCTTGTGTTGATGAGTGATAAAAGAATCCACAAAACCCATCTCTCTCGTACCGATGCTTCATAGTTCTTAATTCTCCGGTGATGGGATTGCCGATGTAGAATTTAGATGAGACCTCAGGAGATTTAAACAAAATCAACCCATTGCAACAAGCGATGGGACGAACATCTTGATCCCTCATTTGATGCTCCCAACGTTGAACTAAAGATCTATTAATGACCCTTTTCATATAAACCGATGCCTTACCATCATCATCATGAGTAAAAAAGAAATCTAGTTTTTCTGTTTCATTATGATTAAGCCGATCACGATTTAGACGATGGAAAACAAAGAAAGTAGAAGGAGATGCTTGTTCGAGATGTGCTGGAGCAAAGTAAGGAGAGGAGATTAGAGCATTCCATCTCTTGCATACTGTCGACACCTCCACCACAACTGGTCTGCAGGGAGCCGTCTTAGTATTTCGACAACCAAATCATCATGAAGATATTTAAAACCTCTGCGATTACCATTACCAACCCCAGTCTTCTGAAGTTGAGACATATTTGAATATTTAAAACATCTGCCATCACCATTAAGTGAAAACATGATTGATGTAATTTTAAAAGGAAAAAAAAAAAAAAGAGCGGCCGTTGTAGTTAGGGTTTTACGTGATATTAGGTTTCACAGATTGACAACCTCATGTTTATACACTTATGCATGTGGGTTTTACGATATATATATATATATTAATGAATAAGATATACTTCAAACAAAATATAATATAATATCTTTAAGTTTTGATATATGATTGATATTTAAAATTATTTTGAAAACTCCTTTGTAATTTTTAAATAAAAGATAATCACATTTTACAATATTTGTTCTTAAAGAATATTTATAAAATTAATCATTTTAAAATAAATCGATACCACTTGAATTTAAGATAAAAGAGAAGGATAAAACTTTTTCAAGGAGACAAATGGGGTTTTTTACTGAAAGGGTGTAGAAAATAAAAAAAAAATAGAAATAGGATGGCTATCAGATTAATTACTGAATTGGGGTGACCAGGGTGGTCACGCCACTGCCATAGGCGGCACCACCACAGTGTCACCTCTCTCATATAAAATTTAGAAAACGGTTAGAAACAAAGAAAAAAAACAGTGAAGAAAACAGTAAACAACAGAGGCATGCAAGATCGTGAAAAAAAGGAACAATGGTCCGCATAGGCGGCTTTGCTGACAATGGACTGCCAGAGGCAGCACCAAAGCCAGGTCAATGGCTTGCCAGAGGCGGCACCAGTTGCTCCTGCATGCAGTTTTTTAAGGTCCCCTCTCGTCCGTCCCCCTCCCCCAAAGCTTCTTGAAGAAGAAGAAGAAGAAGAAGAAGAAGAAGAAGAAGAAGAAGAAGAAGAAGAAGAAGAAGAAGAAGGTGGCGTCGAAAAAAGAAAGAGGAAAAAGAAAGAAAGAAGAAGGAAGAAATCAGGGAAAAAAAATTAGGAAAATTAGGAAGAAATATGGTGCCGCCTCTGCATGTCCATTGTTCAGCCTGTCAATATTTTACACTGTTTTGCACTGTTCCAACAGTTCTATGTTTTTTTTTTTAATTTGCTGCAGAGTATTAGGGTGGTGCTGCCTATGGGAGTGGCATGACCACCCTGTTCACCCCATTTCCGTAATTAATCTGATAGCCATCCTATTTCTTTTTTTTTTTTAATTTTCTACACCATTTCAATAAAAAACCCAGACAAATGCCAATGTGATTGTCATGGTCGGAGACCTCAAAAACCCATAGATGACCCATTTGTCGCCACAAGCACCAACATGTTAGCCTACCTTCCATCTCTAACAGCTTCATCTTTTGATGTCATCTTGTTCGTTCCATGAACCCATAAACGCCTCCTCTTGTTTGGCGTGGGTAACTTGGATGAGGCAATGTACGAAACTCTTCACTGTCCATGGAGAGCATCATACATAATAGAATTCTCACAGGATGATTTGTTTCCGGTAGTAAACCATTCAAGAAAGAGTGTTATTATGTAATATTACTGGTGATGAATCGTTTGGGACACGATAAGGAAGAACTCCAAGGCCGACCCATTCGGATTCCTTAAAGGCTAAGGTGAATATAGTATATTCAAATAATAAAGGTGTGCAACTTGACCTATGATAATGCAGCAGTTTCTAGTCTTGTGTAATCGAGTGGTAAAAGAATCCACAAAATTTGTATCTCCCGTACTATTTCTTCATGGTTATTAACTCTCCAGTGACAGGATTGCCAATGTAGAATTCATGTGAATCAGTACAGGATTCAAACAAAACCAACCCATTGCAAGAATGAACCAAAAGAGCAGGCTGACCCTGGATTTGATGTTTCCGGCGTTCAATGAAAGATTCATTAAAAACCCTTTTCATCACAAGCTTAAGCTTGAACCTGAATCAGCATCAAGAGGAAAAAAGAAACCCACTTCTTTTACTTGATGTTTAGACCAAATAAGTAGTTGATAGAAAACAAAGGAAGTGGAAGGAGATTGTTGGAGATGTGATTGAAAAAAGTGAGGAGAGGAGCTCAGAGCATTCCATCTCTTTTGCATCCTCGTCGAGACCCCCACAGCTGCTCCGCAGGGTGTTGTATTAGTATTTCTTCAACCAAACCATCAACAAGATTAATTAAAAATAAAAGGTAACAGATCATACATAAAAATAAAACACAAGCCCGAAAACAAGTTGGCCCGGGAAAAGAAGACTCTAGAATAACAAAGAAAAAAATTTGAAAAGAGACAGCACCGTCCTATACGCCCAATCAGAGCATTTCACCAATCACGTCATATCCCATCTAACAGTTTCTCCATTAATGGCGATGCCTTACACCGAGTGGAGTTAATAGCTCATTCAGACTGTTGGTTTCTCCTAAGGTTAAACTCTCCCCATCCTTGATCTTTCTTCTTCCTAATCTGGTTCTCGCACTCTATCGTTCTTCATCTGGGATTCGACATAGCATGGAACTCCATCAGTCAGGTAAATCCCTTCCTTCCTCTTCAAAGCTTCAATTGCTAAGATATGGGCTAAAGTATTCGCAGATCTTGGAATAAACACAAACCTTAGTCCTGCAACTCTGGATTTTAGTCTGTGAATATCGTTTATATAGGGTCCAATTAACGATCTGTCTAAACCTCCTTTGTTGCATTTCTTTATTATAGTCAGAGAATCGCCTTCTCTAATAACTTCCCTTTTCTGCATTTCTATGGCTATTTGAGTTGCTTTTCGGCAAGCTATTGCTTCCGCAGCAAAGGCGGAGGCCACTCCTTGGTGTAGATTTGTGCTTGAGATGAGAACATGCCTACTACTATCTCTAGCCACTATTCCAGATGCCGACTGTTTGGTTCGCTCATCAAAAGTCCCATCGAAATTTATTTTAACTATCGGACCAGATGGGTTTTGCTATTTCGTTTTTACTTTAGAGGTAATATGAGATTCTTCTTTAACACCGTGTAGTTCCTTTATTTTGTTTGTGTGATATGAGTTATGTTATCTAGAAGAAAAGGTTAAGCATACTTGCCCCCAAAAAAGTAAGCGTATATAGGAAGTTAATATTACAAAATCTTCATATATATATATAATAATACTAATAATTTACTGGATTTTCATAAATATAGGCCAAACTTTAAAGTCAAAACAATATTCAAAACAGAGACTAAATTAAAACAAAACTAATCGAGAAATAAACCTCCTAAGCCCAAAATAAAAAAACGACAGAAATAAAACTTAAAAGACAAAAACAAACTAAAAAAGAAAATTCGACCCAAAACCCACAAAGACCAACATCAGATAACGATGGGGATGCTATATATTTAGTTTATGATTTTATGCTATATTTTTCTGATTTACTTTCTTTTTAGTTGTTTGAGATTAGAGTTGATCTAGAGGTGTGCATGGGCCGGGCCGGGCCGGGTTCGGGTCGAGTCCAACTAAAAATTTAGGCTGTTCATTGGGCTGGGCAGTCGGACCCAAAAATGGGCCTAAAATTTTGTCCAAGCTTGCCCATATAAAATACTAAAACTAAGGCCCGGCCCACTACCAGTATTAATTTTTATATTATTTTATATAATTTTTAAATATATATAATACATCAAAAATATTAAAAAATCAAAATAAATATTTTTCAACAAATTGAAAATAAATTTTAAAAAATATGTAGACTTAAATAACACTAAAATAGATGCAACTTAACAAGCAAATGCCTCTAAAATAATAACAAAATTAACAAATGTCTTTAAAATAATAATAAAATTAACAATAAAATAAGTTTTATATAATATCTAAACAATAACAACAAAATAATAGAAACATAATAGTAAAATGGTAGCAAAATAAAGAGAAAACAATAAGAAAATAATATTTTAAAATAATTTTTTTGCCTTTAATGAATTGGAGCGGCCGGTCGAGCCCCGCCAAAATGCCTTATCTGAGCCGGCCCATTTTTAACGGGCCTTATTTTTTGTCAAGCCCATTTTTGGCCTATATTTTGCCCAAACCTCCCACGTTTGGCGGGCCTTGGTCAGGCAGCCAGCCCACCCATGCACACCTCTAAGTTGATCATGGGTTAAGCCACTCAATTCGAAGGTTCACCTAAAAAGTAAGAGGGATTGGGTAAAAATATAGACTCAAAAATAAATTTGGATAAAAATAAGGTCCATTAGAAAACAAATTGGGCCTCATGTAATAAGGTCTTTTATCTTGGCTCGACTGAATTTATAAAAAAAACCAAAAATCTGCTAATGCTTTTATTGTTTTCCCACTGTTTTACTTCCATTTTATTATTATATTATTACTATTTTGTTGTTATTGTTTTAATTTTCTATTGTTGTATGATTTAAGTATAAAGACTTTTTAAATTTGTTGAAAAATATTTATTTTATTGTATTTGATGTATTATATTTTTAAATTTATTCTTATATAAAATAATACTTTTTTTAATATGAGCGGGCCAAGCTTGGGCAAAATTTTAGGCCTATTTTTAGGTCGAGCTTAACAAATGGGCTTAAAATTTTGTTATGATCCATTTTGCCCATGATCACCTATTGTCTATTGTATAATGATAAATCTTGCAATTTGATTCTTTATCAATTATAATGGTCTTTTCTTTTATTTTATAAGTAAATAAATTTTTAAAAATGAACAAAATTGAAAAATTGACTAAGTCAAACCAAAATCTAAGTTGATTAATTTGATTTTAAATCTTATATAAAAATAGTCTTAAATAAATGATATTGTACTCCTAAATTTTATTAAAATGCGATTAAAATCTCACTAATTAATATTAATATATTATAATTTTAATTTGATTTTTTAAATAAAAGGTAATTTAAAACTCAAATGTTATTATAAGTATATAACAATCATTTCTCTATAACATCTAAAATGAAGTCAGGATGTATTAACATCTCCTCAACTCTCCCAACAAAGTTCTTTCGTTTTCCTTTCCAATCTAGTTTTCAATCACTTTTGTAATGGTTTTTATGGCAACTTAGATTTACTGGACACAAATAGTTTGCTCTGTTCTCTTAAAAACTATAGTAGTTTTAGTTTTAGCATTTAGCTTCAATTTACTTTGTTTTCTTTAAAAGCTATATAGTGGTTATACTTTCAATCTACTCTGTTTCCTTTAAAATTGTGGTGGTTCTAGTTTTTTCCCTAGTTGTGTTCTATCATATATATATATATATATATATATGGGATGTAGCAATGTAAATTTGTCACAATATTTTATTGAGAAGTTTTATCGGATGACTTTATCAATAGAGCTATGTGAATCGTGATGATAATCGAGAGATCGGGCTTTGACATGAGGAGCGGGGGAGAGAATTGGTCGTTTAACACTTCGTTTTTATGCACCATTAATGTGGCGGGTATCCTAGGGCCTTTGGCAATGCTTAATTGGTTAATCGTAGTTCATTGCGGCGAGCTAGGATATAATTATTAGTTGTTAATCAAAGCACTACATCTTTGGTTAGTTTTTGAACATTTTAGTGTTGCGGTTATTGTCAGTTTGTATTTCTCTTCTTCTTCTTTTTTAGATAATGGTATTTTGTGCAACAGTTTGTAGTTGCAAATTGGAAGCAGTTGTTAAGGTAAAGCTATGTGATTGGAATGAGTGGCTAAGGGAGTTCACAATCCTTTATGCTTTGGGATAAAAAGAAGCAAAACATGGAACATAAGGTTTGTTTACACAATTCAGTTTTCCTATGGCTATGGAGCCTAGCTAACTGAGAAATATTTACCATCTTCAACACTTAGAACAAATGATCCTAAATCTATCAGGCACACGTGACAATTTCCCCACTTTTGCACGTTAAAGACTAATACTCTCACCATTAAATTGACCAATGTGATTTCAGCAAGTAAAATTACAGCACAAAGATTTTACTATCAAAATGCAATCGTAAAATAAAGTTCCTCACCACAACAAATAAAGTGCTCAAACTCTTGTAAAATAATCGATACAAGTCTCTCAATTATATATAATATTTTGAGACTTGTTAACATATGAAGAAGATCTATCACAATCCCTATAAAACAACATCAAGATAAGCTGAATATAATAGAATAAAAGTAAATACGGTAAACATGGACTCTTGCCAGTTAAGAATGCAATGTTCTAATCCAATCTAATATGCACGATTTAAGAGATTAAATAAGGGTGATCTAATTCGATCAAATATTCCAAATATGTTTCCGCAAGTGGTATAATCTTCCTAAACGAGTCAGATATAATCTACATAATCAACATAGCCTATAATTTAAGTTCAATAAATTATGAACTACACAAATATGAAAACAATCTCAATTATTGCAGTTAGTCGCACCTATTCCTCCTTTCCATATTTTTAAACAGTAGTGTTTATTCATTATTCATACTGTACAAAGCCCAAATTGCCCGGGCCCAGCAGACAAACAAAACCTAAATTTTACAACCCAACTACCCAGACCCACTAACAAAACCAAACCCAAAACCAAAAAAAAACCAGGCCCAAATGGCCCAAAATTAAACAACTTTCAGCCAAAAAAAAACCTAACCCTAACCCTAGCGCCGCAGCCACCTAACCCCACCTGCTCTACCCATCGCCGACCTGCCTTCTGACACCAGCCACTTGCCCGTCGCCTCCACCACCTGCTCCACCACGCTCCCACCACCTGCAAACACGCAAAAAAGGAACAGTAATAGCAACAGAAAAAAAGAGGCACTGTTTCTTTTTGTTTTTTTTTTTCTTCCATCTCGATTATAAAAACCGAATAGAGCAATGTAAAGGAGGCCCCTTATTTTTTGAAAATCAATACAAAAAAGAGATCAAGGATTCAAACACGAAGAAGAAGAAAAAAAAAAGGAAATAGATCAGCAAACGGAAACAGATCGAAGAGGTGATTTTTTTTAGAACTTTATTTTATTTTTTTATTTTTTTTTCATTCACGCAAATATACTTAAAAAATATATATAAACTAGTAAAAAATCAAAACAAATATAATAAAAAAATATACCTTTTCGAATTTCAAGCTCCCCACTGCAGAGAAAAAAAAGGAAAGCAAGTTTTTTAAGGAGATGTGAAAAATGAAATTTTTGGCAAAAAATGGCTTATATAGCCAAACCAAAAGCGCCGTTTGGTGGCGCCATAAGCCCCAAAACGACGTCGTTTGACATGACCGATGTCTTGACCGACCGCTCCGGGGATCGCGTGTTTTTTAATCGATGGGCTATTTATTTGCATGGTCCTTCCGCCTTTTATGATTTTGCAATTAAGTCTTTGTTAATTTAAATTTAGCCCAACAATTTACTTGATTCGCAATCGGTCCTTTCATCTGTAGCTTTTAGCCAAAGGGTTTATTGCATCTTTGGTCCCTCCAGGTCTTTTCAAGCGTGCAAATAGGCCCTTTTTCTTTTATTTTATTTGAATTAACCCTAAACATTTATTTTAAATACAATTTAATCCTATTTTAGTTATTTTGTAAAATTTTTAGCCTTTTGATAATATATTGTTGTAATTACAATCACTATATTTTTATGTAGATGTTCTATAGTTATTCATTTCACTATTATTTGTTATTATTATTATTTACTATAACATATTATTATTTGTTATTTTGATTTTATTTTCACTATTCTTTATTTATATTACTATTATTTATTATAACAATTGTATGTGTTATTATTTTATTTATCTACTATTATTATGGTTGAGATGATTATTTTATTTACTATTATTTGTTGTTTTATTATTATGGCTATCTATTTTACTATTACCTTGTCCGTATTATTACTACCATTATATTATTTTTTTATATGCATATATTTACGAAGTTAAGGACTGGTTAATTAAAGTTTAATAAAGTGAATTAGCTTAAATTAAGGATAATTAGGAGAAAAGATTAAATTGAATAAAGTGTGAAAGTTTAGTTGTAGATTAAAAGAAAATAAAAGGACCAAAATGACAATTAAGCCAATTTTATAGATGTGATGGCAAACTTAGATAAAATCTTAATTATTGGATTTTTTTATGTTTAAGGTTTTAAATTAATTATTATTAAATAAATAAAAGGAAGACAAGTGTATGGTAAAATAAAATACATGTGTAATAAATATATTGTACATACATTTGTAATACATGTATGCATTTACTTATTATTTAAGTAAATATTTAATGTATTTATTATTATTAAATTGATATTATGTGATGAATAAATTAAATTAAGACAAATGTATGGTGCATATGGCGACATGTGTGATACTAATATACATATATTTGTAAAATACATGTATATATACTTATTATATAAGTATATTATTAAATTATATATTATTATTAAGTAAAAGATATTAAGTAAAAGTATATATTATATTTTGGTATCTTTTTGTGTTTGTAATATTTGGATGGTATAATGACATGATAGAATGTTATTACAATGTTGTAACTTTTGATGTTGTAAAATTTTAAAACATATGGATTATGACATATAAAATAATGAAATCATGTAACTTTTGTTAATATATGAATATTATGCTTGGATGTGAAATATAATTCTCAAGTCAATTAATTACTTCTAATATTTTTTTGTAAAGTAATTAAATTATTTGTTTCAATAATGATATTTTAGCACATATATGTATTGCGTTTAAAAGCAATAAAATAAATTATATATATTTATAGTATTATATATTAAGATTTTTAATTCATATAATAATAATTATATTAAGCATGTTATTAAATTATATTTTTATTAAATTATATTTAATAATAATTATGTTAAAATATGATTAAATTATTTATTATTTTATTAAATTATTTTAATAATAACCTTATTAAAATTTAATAACAATAACAATAATCATCTACCTAACAAAAATTACGCTAAGGGTATTACGGTCATTTTAGTTCTTTTCCTTATCTTATTACAACATCATTCCATTCAACCAAACACAAGAATTTTATTACAGCTCTATTCCATTCCATTCAACCAAACAGTTGAATTACTTATTACAGCTCTATTACATTACACCTCTATTCCATTACAGCTCTATTTCATTACAGCGAACCAAACGTGCCCTTAATATTACAAAATCTTCACATATATATATAATAATTTACTGGATTTTCATAAATATAGGCCAAACTTCAAAGTCAAAACAATATTCAAAACAGAGACTAAATTAAAACAAAACTAATCGAGAAATAAACCTCCTAAGCCCAAAATCAAAAAACGACAGAAACAAAACTTAAAAGACAAAAGCAAACTAAAAAGAAAATTCGGCCCAATACCCACAAAGACCATCATCAGATAACGATGGGGATGCTATATATTTAGTTTATGATTTTATGCTATATTTTTCTGATTTACTTTCTTTTTAGTTGTTTGAGATTAGAGTTGATCATGGGTTAAGCCACTCAATTCGGTTCGAAGGTTCACCTAAAAAGTAGGAGGGATTGTGTAAAAATATAGACTCAAAAAATAAACTTGGATAAAAAAATAAGGTCCATTAGAATACAAATTGGGCCTCATGTAAGGTCTTTTACCTTGGCTCGACCCGAATTTATAAAAAAAATAAAAGTACTGCTAATGCTTTTTATTGTTTTCCCACTGCTTTTCCTTCCATTTTATTATTATATAATTACTATTTTATTGTTATTGTTTTAATTTTTTATTGTTGTATTATTTAAGTATAAAATTTTTTTAATTTGTTGGAAAATATTTATTTTAGTGTATTTGATGTATTATATTTTTAAATTTATTCTTATATAAAATAATACTTTTTTTAATATATGGTAGAGCTTGGGCAAAATTTTAGGCCTATTTTTGGGTCGAGCTTAACAAATGGGCTTAAAATTTTATTATGATCCATTCGCCCATGATCACCTATTGGCTATTGTATAATGATAAATCTTGCAATTTGATTCTTTATCAATTATAATGGTCTTTTCTTTTATTTTATAAGTAAATAAATTTTAAAAATGAACAAAATTGAAAAATTGACTAAATCAAACCAAAATCTAAGTTGATTAATTTGATTTTAAATCTTATATAAAAATAGTCTTAAATAAATGATATTGTACTCTTAAATTTTATTAAAATGCGATTTAAATCTCACTAATTAATATTAATATATTATAATTTTTAATTTGATTTTTAAATAAAAGGTAATCTAAAACTCAAATGTTATTATAAGTATATAACAATCATTTCTCTATAACATCTAAAATGAAGTCAGGATGTATTAACATCTCCCTCAACTCTCCCATGTCTCTCCCAACAAAGTTCTTTCGTTTTCCTTTCCAATCTAGTTTTCAATCACTTTTGTAATGGTTTTTATGGCAACTTAGATTTACTGGACACAAATAGTTCGCTCTGTTCTCTTTGAAAACTATAGTAGTTTTAGTTTTAGCATTTAGCTTCAATTTACTTTGTTTTCTTTAAAAGCTATAGTGGTTATACTTTCAATCTACTCTGTTTCCTTTAAAAATTGTGGTGATTCTAGCTTTTTTTCCCTAGTTGTGTTCTATCATATATATATATATATATGGGATGTAGCAATGTAAATTTGTCACAATATTTTATTGAGAAGTTTTATCGGATGACTTTATCAATAGAGCTATGTGAATCTGTGATGATAATCGAGAGATCGGGCTTTGACATGAGGAGCAGGGGGGAGAGAATTGGTCGTTTAACACTTCGTTTTTTATGCACCATTAATGTGGCGGGGTATCCTAGGGGCCTTTGGCAATGCTTAATTGGTTAATCGTAGTTCATTGTGGCAGGCTAGGATATAATTATTAGTTGTTAATCAAAGCACTACATCTTTGGTTAGTTTTTGAACATTTTAGTGTTGCGGTTATTGTCAGTTTGTATTTCTCTTCTTCTTCTTCTTTTTTAGACAATGGTATTTTGTGCAACAGTTTGTAGTTGCAAATTGGAAGCAGTTGTTAAGGTAAAGCTATGTGATTGGAATGAGTGGCTAAGGGAGTTCACAATCCTTTAAGCTCTGGGATAAAAAGAAGCAAAACATGGAACACAAGGTTTGTTTATACAATTCAGTTTTCCTATGGCTATGGAGCCTAGCTAATTGAGAAATATTCACCATCTTCAACACTTAGAACAAATGATCCTAAATCTATCAGGCACACGTGACAATTTCCTCACTTTTGCACGTTAAAGACTAATACTCTCACCATTAAATTGACCAATGTGATTTCAGCAAATAAAATTACAACACAAAGATTTTACTATCAAAATGCAATCGTAAAATAAAGTTCCTCACCACAACAAATTAAGTGCTCAAACTCTTGTAAA